>CP136055.1:7500-2818750 GCA_032464435.1 Aegilops umbellulata | reverse complement strand
TTTTGTAGATAGTGAACATTTTATCAATACACGTTGCACATTTTTTCACTGCGGTGAACTCTTTTGGAATGCAATCTGAACAATTTTCCTATACACGATGAACATTTTTTTGTACACAGTGAACATTTTTTCCATGTACGTTGCACATTTTTTCACTGCGGTGACCTTTTTTCGAAAGGTGTGCAAAATTTGAAAACGTGAATTTTTTTGTAATCATAAAAGTTTTTTTTGAATTTCAAACATTTTTCTTGTTTTAATTTATTTCTGAACAGTATTGAAAGATTTTGAATTTCTGATAAAAACAAAAAAGAAATAGGAAAAAGAAAAAGAAACAGAAACAGAAAAAAGAAGAAAAAAAGGCAGAAAAAACGAAAAGGAAAAATCATGAAAAAACAGGAAAAACCCGGTTTAAGGAACCAACCGGCAGCTTTCTTGAAGTGGGCCGGCCTGTGCGCGTTGCTCGCTAGGTTAGCCTTCAGCGGAGCCGCGTCCGTCTGCCGCACACGAGCGGCAAATAGGATTCGCCCCATTTGTCGTGCCCCTAAAAGAAATTAATTGTCGTGAATCGTCTGAAAATAACAAGTGTCGTTCAGAAATCAAAACAGAGACGATTCAGCGGCTTCATTCATCAATTTTTCAAGATGGTCAGAATTTTTGGCGATATGGACAGCAGGCTTGATCCTATATTTTTAACCCCTACACCACCGAACTTTGGACTTGAGTGAAATGAAGTGTACAAACGGTAGAGGCTTGAGATTTTTAGTGCCCTTTCTGCTACATATAGAATACTACCTAGTGTTGAAGTTTTTTACTGCTCATACTGTGGAGTGAGCTCCCATTACACCATACAGCAGACCGAGCCAAGATGCTTCAGGGTCTCTGTCATATTGTTCTGAAGAATTGCTATGAAATGAGACCACGGAAACTTAAGCAGTTGTATGACACCACAGAAATGTCAGCTCCTCTTCTGAATGGAGCTTTTCGATGCAGATTCTGTGTGCAGAGGCGAATTCCCTAGACCAGCTGCAAATGGATGAGGCACCATAAGGAACACAGTGCAGGCCTCAGGGACAGGCTTTCTCTTCTTCTCTAGGCAGAGCAGAGTCACTAGACTAGGGACAGCCAACAACATTGCAGGCAGGCACATATCTACCCACGCTAACACCCGCTACAAGATGAATGGATCATGCCCAACGGCCCAGACGCATGTTGGATATAAACAACATACGTACTATAACTGAATGACTGGGCTCCATTTGGTTCGCAGATTCTTCCTTCCTTCGGGTTACACTAGTCTTTCCCAAAGATATGGCAGCACAAATAAATCGTTTCTTATGTTTATTATGTTGCATAGAAAGGGTAACAACACATAAGAGACGGGCAATCTTTTCTTGGAAACCCTCAACAGCCATTGATGGCAGGACAAACTTTGATATTGCTAGTACTGGTTCAGTAGTAAAAGAAACTGCGAACCAAATATATATGATCCAACCATCAAAACAATGCATATATAATTAACCCCAAGACTCGCAAAGTCGCAAGCAGTAAGCTCATTTACGCATAGTGATGGAACATGCCACAGAGAAAAGGCCATCGAAACAAGGTAAACAAAACTGTATCCAAGCAACCTAGCAAGAGTGCTGTTGTTCTCCTGAGAAGAACCCGAGCCTGCCTACAAGCCTACATGGAAAAATAAATAAAGGCATACAAGAGAGGCATATCCACAAAGACTATAAATTAATGCTCAGGGTTTATGAAGCATATTGAGTCTATCTGATTGCTCTGTTTCTTATTCAGAGTACCAATAAGAAAAAACTTTCTAAGAAATGCTAGTTACAAGACTCGCACGATGTGAGAGCTGCGCTACACTAAAAAGTGTCGATTTCTTCAGAAATTTCAGTCTTCAGAGTTTCAGCTCCTCACAGGCACCAGTTCACTAGCTGCCTTCTCTTCAATCAGGTGTATATGTTGACCCTTGACTGTCACAAAACACTAGTACACGATACTCCCCACTCTGCTCTTCTCTGAATTTCACTCCTAACAGCTGCTACAAACCAATCCGAATGAATGAATCGTGCCTAAACACCTATGCATAAATAGCATACAAGACTTAGTAGCCCGTCATCATGTCTGCAACGTACTCTCAATTGTTTTCTCAACCAAAAAAGAAGAAACTACTCCCTCCGTTCCTAAATATTTGTCTTTCTAGAGATTTCAACAAGTGACTACATACGAAGCAAAATGAGTGTATCTACATTCTAAAATATGTCTATATACATCCATATGTGATATTCCATTTGAAATCTCTAAAAAGACAAATATTTAGGAACGAGTAGTTGCCAATAATATGAAGTACACAGCATATCAAGATTTTTCACTTTCCATGGAGAGTAGAATTCACAACTGGTAGCACCTTAATGCCAGTATAGTTTGAAACATTGGATAGTACTACTACTACTACTACTACTACTACTACTACTACAGGATTTCAGGCTGCAGATGGGCATGAACTCAAGATGGATGCTATACACTTTCGTGCAGGAGCAGCTAGAGAAGTAGTTGTGTAACTCACTGCCATTACCAGTACTGGCCATTACGTTCGCAAATTCTTCAGGTTTACAGCAAAATCAGCTGAAAGAATATAAATCACCAAATACTCTGCCCCCTGTGCACATTGTCATTTTAGTAGTTTTCTCAAATCAGAAACGCTTACTGCCAACAGTATAAATATACATAAAATGCTACTCCCTCTGTCCGGAAATATTTGTCATAAAAATGGATAAAAGGGGATGTATCTAGACGCATTTTAGTTCTAGATACATCTCTTTTTATCCATTTTGATGACAAGTATTTTCGGACGGAGGGAGTAGTTATAAATCACCAAATACTCTGCCCCCTTGCAGATTGTCACCAATCGAACTTTATCTTCTCTCTGTTGCACGGCATTCATGCAACTTGATGTAACCAAGCACTAGGATGAAGATCTTAACACCTGCTCACATCAAGATTTGAAGTAGGTGATATACTACATATGACTGCAAGCGTACACCCGAGCTGGGTTAAAGCTAGCGTATTGTCAAGCATAGCTACCAATTAATTATCCAAATCATGCATGCTATTGAACAAAAGAATTGTCAGTACAGAAAGAGCCAGTCAGTTAATAGGTAATCATTTCCTTAGCGTGCTGCTAACAGGTGTAAGCATCGGCCATCTCTAGGTAGTTTAATGTATCACCCAAGGATATAATGGTACCCAGTGACATAACTTAATTAGCACCATAGCAGAAGAAGGAACTAACAAGAGAACTACTCCCTTCGTTTCTAAATATTTGTCTTTCTAGAGATTTAGCCAAGTAATTACATACAGAGCAAAATGAGTGAATCTACACTTTAAAATATGTCAATATACATTCGTATGTGGTAGTCCATTTGAAATATCTAGAAAGAGAAATATTTAGGGACGGAGGGAGTATGACTTAACACGAGCGTCTCGCTCCCGTGTCGCCCCGCGGCGACACCGGAGCGCCTCCAGAATCGCAGGAGGGGCCTGCTGCTCTCCAAAGGGGACGGCAGGAGGTGCTCCGGGGTAGCTGCGGATGTGCATCTGGCGATGCGGTTGGAGGTTGGCGAGGCGGGCGGCGCTGGCCGCCGGGAACCCTCAACGGAGTGTGTGGCGTGGTGGATCTCGTCGCCTGGCGGGCTGTAGGGTGCTGGCGTCGGGACGCGGTGACCGCAGTCCCCGCAAGGTGGAGGTGGTCGCGCGGGCTTGGTCTCTGGTCGGGGAGATGCTGCGAGGATGGAGGTCGTGTGTCACGAATCCAGGAGGAGCGGTGGCCGGGCAGCAAGGGGAGGCAGGGGCAGCGCTGATGTGCGCGGCGGTGCGGCTGGATCTGAGCTGCAGCTCGGATCCACGGCGGTTCTCTACTCCAGGAGGTACTCCGTTCCTCTGGCCGACGTGGTGTTCGGCAGGGCGTGGTGGATTGTGTAGCGGCTGGAGGCTTGGATTCTGCCGGCCGTGGGTCGGATCTGGCTTGCGGTTGGAGTTGTTTGCTGGACGCCGGTGGCCTCCGCATGGTGCGGGTGGCTGCGGTGACCCCATTCTGACTCTTCTTCATCGAGCTGATCCATGGGAGGTGGCTGCTGGTGGTCGTGGGCTCTACTAAGGGCTGGTGGAGGTGGCCTGGCGTGAAGGTGGTCAGATCCGGCCGGGTTTGATCTCGGTGGCTCGATGGAGGGCTTGCTGATGCATGTTGTGCGGGGCTCGAGAGGTTGACCCGGGCGAAAGCTTGTCTCCGGCCTGTCCGGAGTCGGTGATGGCGACGCTTTTGAGCACTGTTTTCTTCTTGTTGACATCGCCGAGGTACTCTCAGCTTCAATCTTCGCAGCTTCGGGGAAAATCCTAGATCCATGTGACGATGATGACGATGCTCTAGCATCATATCCCCTCTCGAAGGCTTTGTTTTTGGAGCTAGGCTTCAGCAAGCGGGACCGATGGAAGATGGCGCTGTTGGCGTCGAGGCTTCTGTGGCAACGATGATGGATGTGTGCGATGTCGGAGACGCGGCAAAGGTTGCGGTAGTCGGCTTTTCTCCGACGTGTTCGTGGGATTACCTCGGGTTGTTTTGTTGCGGTGAAGTCGGAGCTGCGGCGGCGGGCCCCTGTGGCGACGATGACATGCAGCATGTGGTCTGTTCGGTGGTCTTGTGCGGCGCCAGCCTTGCATAGTTCTCCTTTGAAGCTATCTTTCAGAGTCGGAGCTGCGTTGTCCTCGGCGAGAGGGGCTGAGTTTAGCGTTGGCCTTCTTATTTATCCACACCCCTCTACTATGTGGGTTGGGTTGACGTTTGTCTTCGGAGAAGTCGAAGTCGCTTGCTCAAAGATTAGGGAGGGCGATGATGCCTGTTGGGGAGAAGTGATGACGATGACACCGGTGTGTCATGTTGACGAGACCCTCTACGTGAGGTGTGTGTAGTGTATTAGTGAGTGCCGCTCAGCGGTTTGTGGCGGTTTTCACCCGGTTTTCCGTTTATTAACCGGACAACTCTCTTCTGCTTAATTAATAGATGCCTCTGTTTCGGAAAAAAATGACTTGAAGCACAACTAGTAGCAGAGGAAAAATAATTACCAAAATGATCTAGTATATGATCTCCTTAGCTAGCTATGAAGCACCTTGTCCTAACCTTGATCCGCTCCTAACCGTCAAAGTGTTTGTTGTTCCACTACCTAGCGGATGTTACTACCAGTGCCAAAGATGGAGTAGCGGTGCTTTATTTTGCCCCAGGTGAATCGGCGGAAGCGTGCCTCGATCGCTGCCAAGGCATGCTGGTGGCAGCAGAGAGCAAGGCATCCAGGTTCAAGTTTATTATTTGAAGGACAAAGGGGTCCAATGCCCCCCCCCCTCCCCAACCAAATTTTAGTTTTGACATAAGCATGTAATAAAATAGACGGTTTATTATTGGGTCCCGATAAATGCCACACATATGGTGTATCAGGTAGTTGTGCCACACGCCTCGTGTGGCATGGACAGCAACCAGCCCACACACCTACGTATGGGCAAAACAACTAATGCTTACACACATCTTTTTTCCCTTCTGAACCCTCTCACACGCGTGCGTGTGGGCGAAGTTGATAACGCCCACACGCCCGTATGTCAGGCCTCGTACCCTTCTGGTCCCGCACGCGACGCGTGACGCCCACCGCGCGCCCGTAGTTGCCATGGTCCAGACCCTCGTCCATGTTCGTTTATCTGCAGTTGTCATGTCGCTGAACTACGGTTGCCATGTCGGACAACTGCAGTTGCCATGGTTGCTCAACTGCAGTTGTCATGTATGGTTTGATCTAATATAGTTGCCATGATTTCATAACTTTAGGAGTTGCCACATACTAACAATAGGCAGTTAAGAGAGTTGACATGTGTTCACAAGCATGCTAGGGCAGTTGCCATGTAAAAAGGAAGAGTTACCATCTGCTTACGTGCACGTTAGGACAGTTGCCATGTGCGTGCACGTTGGGGCAGTTGCCATGTACCATGCAAAAACACATGGCAACTCGGTAAAAGAGAGTTGCCATCTGCTTACGTGCACATTAGGCAGTTGCCGTGTACCCTGCAAAAACACATGGCAACTCGGGTAAAAAAAGAGAGTTGCCACCTGCTTATAAAGCACACTAGAGGCAGTTGCCATGTGCGCTACAAAAACACATTGCAACTAGCAGCTTACGTGTGGGAGAGGAGACGGGCGTGTGGGCGAGATGGCAAATGCCCACACATCAGCCCTTGTGCGTGACTGAAAACTGATGTGTGGGTGAACTGCTAAACGCCCACACACCGGCCCCTCAGTGTGGTAAAACGGATGTGTGGGCGAACTATGTCACACACCACACACACTTTGTCCTATGTGGCACAGAAAATCAGCCAGATTGTGTCAAGATTCGTGCATATAGTACTGGACGATGATGGATGCGTGTGGTCGAGATGGTCAACGCCCACACATGTGGGCATTAACATTTCCGTTATTATTTGAAATTTGAAGGACAAAGGGGTCGCGAGAGAATCGTCAGCTGCTCAACTGGGCTTCTCTCAAACTGAGCATCCGACACTCGAAAGAGAAACAAAATAAACCAAAGAAAAAGGAAAATGAAAAATAAATACAAACAAACAAAAAATGCAAAAAAGTGAAAAAACTGATAAAAAACAATGAAAGAAACGTAGAAAAGCGAAAAGAAAAAACAAAGAAACGAAGAAGATATAACAAAACCAAACCAAAAAAAGGAAAGGAAAAAAGCAAAAAACCATAGACAATCGAATAAAAATGAAAAAGAGAGAAAGAACTATAAAAGGAGGGAAAAGAAATGAAGAAAACCCGATGAAAAAAAAAACACACAAAACCAGTGTAAAATGGCTATCAGGGTAACCAAGCAAAGCAAGCATGAGATCCCAGGTTCGATCGCCGAGGCGCTTCCTTTTTACTCAATTTTTTGAAAAATATCACTTTTTTTTAGAAAAGGCCATCATGGCTAGCTTTATATTGAATTAAAACACGCTTACATCATCTATGAGTTCCCACATCAAGAAATTGGGAGGCTCGTCCAACCAACTAAAACAGGAGTTGTTATGATAACTATGATTAGCTAGCACATGCGCTACATTATTACATGATCGTAAGCAATGCTTAAAGGTGACATTTCCAATAGATGAACCAATATCTATGCATTCTGCAAATAAGACTGCAGCTTCATCCCATGCATAGATAGATGACTGTCCGGAAGTGACAGTATATGCGTGACAATGATCGATCCCGATCTATCCACTGGCAATGACTGATTCACTAGTTTTAGCAAGCCTAGTCGGTCCCACAAATCCCTTGCATGCGTGCACTGGAATAGAAGATGCTTGATGTCCTCCGCCCCCTGATGGCAGATTGGGCAGGCTCCATTAGACCCGACATGCCTATTAGTGAGGATAGCTCGCAGCTGGATGATTCCTCGTAACAACCTCCATCCAAACACTTGAGCTTTACGTGGTACTGGGAGTTTCCAAAGTGTATACTCCAGACTGCCAGAGGTGTGGATCCTCCAGGGGTCTCCATCCTAGTTGCATGTGCTTGAAAAGTATGCATCCATTGTAAATGGTAAGTTGTGCGAACAGAGAAAATACCAGTCCGGCTTGGTTGCCATGCAATAAAATCGTCAAAGGCGTGGAGATTGATAGGAATCTGTAGCATTCTGCGGACATCTACATGATAGAAAATATGTTGTAGTAACTCATCATCCCAAGTGCCCGTCATAGGATTAATTAACTCACACACCCATGTCAACACTATTTGGCCCCGAGGAGTGATAACCTTCAAATCAGAACTAGCTGGGTGCTATCTCTTGAGCACTGCGTTGGTTTTCCCTTAAAGAGGAAAGGGTGATGCAGTAAAGCAGCGTAAGTATTTCCCTCAGTTTTTGAGAACCAAGGTATCAATCCAGTAGAAGGCCACGCACGAGTCCCTCGCACCTACACAAACGAACAAGAACCTCGCAACCAACGCGATAAAAGGGTTGTCAATCCCTTCACGGTCACTTACGAGAGTGAGATCTGATAGAGATGATAGGATAATATTTTTGGTATTTTTGTGATAAAGATGCAAAGTAAAATAAAAGGCAATAAAAATAGCAAAGTGTTGGAAGATTAATATGATGAAAATAGACCCGGGGGCATAGGTTTCACTAGTGGCTTATCTCAAGATAGCATAAGTATTTGCGATGGGTAAACAAATTACTGTCGAGCAATTGATAGAATTGAGCATAGTTATGAGAATATCTAGGTATGATCATGTATATAGGCATCACGTCCGAGACAAGTAGACCGACTCCTGCCTGCATCTACTACTATTACTCCACACATCGACCGCTATCTAGCATGCATCTAGAGTATTAAGTTCATGAAGAACAGAGTAACTCATTAAGAAAGATGACATGATGTAGAGGGATAAACTCATGCAATATGATATAAACCCCATCTTTTTATCCTCGATGGCAACAATACAATACGTGCCTTGTTGCCCCTACTGTCACTGGGAAAGGACACCGCAAGATTGAACCCAAAGCTAAGCACTTTTCTCATTCCAAGAAAGATCAATCTAGTAGGCCAAACCAAACTGATAATTCGAAGAGACTTGCAAAGATAACCAATCATACATAAAAGAATTCAGAGAAGATTCAAATATTGTTCATAGATAATCTTGATAATAAACCCACAATTCATCGGATCTCAACAAACACACCGCAAAAGAAGATTACATCGAATAGATCTCCACAAGAGAGGGGGAGAACATTGTATTGATATCCAAAAAGAGAGAAGAAACCATCTAGCTAATAACTATGGACCCGAAGGTCTGAGGTAAACTACTCACACTTCATCGGAGAGGCCTTGGAGATGATGTAGAAGCCCTCCGTGATCAATGCCCCCTCCGGCGGAGCTCCGGAAAAGGCCCCAAGATGGGATCGCTCGGGTACAGAAAGTTGCGGCGGTGGAAATAGGGTTTTGGCTCTGTATCTGGTAGTTTGGGGGTATGTAGGTATATATAGGAGGAAGAAGTACGTCGGTGGAGCAATGAGAGGCCCACGAGGGTGGAGAGCGCGCCTGGGGGGTAGGCACGCCCCCTACCTCGTGCCTTCCTCGTTCGTTGCTTTGCGTAGACTTCAAGTCCTTTGGATCACGTTCGTTCCGAAAATCACGTTCCCGAAGGTTTCTGAAAATCACGTTTCCGAAGATTTCCGAAAATCACGTTGAGTGCCATAGCATGAACCGACGGCAAGTTGCAGTCTGAGCCATTAGAAGTGTCGATTTCTTTGGAAGTTTCAGCTCCTGACCCTGTGCACCTCCACAATCACTTTGCAGTCGGCAAGGTACAAAACGGAACCCTGGCTTCTCTTCCACAGGTTAGTGCCATCTGTCTGTGGCACCATTACACAGTTGAGGCTTCAGGGACGAGCATTCTTTTCTTCTGAATCTACTAGTTACATTGATGTAACCTGAACATACATTCAGTGCACATCCGTATGATGCAACCATCATGTATATACAACCGTTAAAACTTGCAAACAAGAAAGCAACATGCAAACCCAACACAAATAGTCTTTAGCCTCTGTGCAGCTACATTATTAATTGTTCTCTCAACACATCAAAGCTTATTGCCAATGATACACAATACACGATACTTGTCATGCCAAAAGAATGTGACCAATCCTACACGACACTTGTCTTTTTTGTGATCCACCTTTTCATTCATGTGGCAGCACCAATTTGGCTCCATAATCAGGGCCTGCACAGAAAGGGAAGTACATGAGAGCCGGTCCTAATACGTAATGTTCTGCTTAGCAAATTGCTAATCTTTTCGAAATAAAAGAAAATTGCTAATGAAATAGGTTCAAGTATAGATCAGATTAGTTTCTTTCCATGTCAATTCAACATATATCGTCAAGGGATATAATAATTGTTCCAACTAACATTAATTAATTAGTGTGATGTGTAGCAACTCGAAAGAGAACTGCCACTAGAGGAAAATGAATACCAGGTTAATCAGTTTAATATAGTACAGTTTATTTGCAAGGGAAGTACTACTCAAGATTAGTTGAACCCGAGCCTCGGGCCGGTAAAACTAGCAAAACAAGTAAAAAGACAAATACTTAGCAACATATGTGAGGAAGTGTAACCAAATCAGAAAGTAGCCACTAAACAACCCACAGGTACAGCTAGTGTTGTGGCTAATACTTAAGTTGCATGTCTAGAACAACTGAGCAACCATTGTTTATGCTTACTCATGTGAAACAAGAAAACATACGAAATATATTCAGTCATCATGCAGTATATGTGGACAAATGTCAGGAGATAAAATCAAATAAATTTATAAACTGGAAGAGTGAGAGGAGAGTGCTCAAATTAAGACAGAAGCTCCTATGTTTGATTTTCTTTACTTTCAAATATGGTAGAGTCGCTAATATTTGAATCCAACTTGTAGTTTTCTCCTCTTGTGTACAACATGTACCATTTTCTTTGGTTGTCTCCATCTGGCGCATATGCCTTGACATGCTCCACATGGCTGAACTTATGCCACTCAGGACCACACTGTCCCGTGGCTAATGAAGATAGCAACCATCTCCTGCAGAGTAGCTGCAGATGCCTTGGCTTTATATCTCGCATGTATTTTGGGAGTTCTTCCATGACGTAATCCTCCAGTACCAACCTATCGAGTGCAGGGATACTCTCCAGCACCTTCAAATTTGGGCAATTGGTGATGGTAAGCTTCTGCAGATTGGGGAGATTGGTGACCTTCTCTAGGTCGGGGATTCCATCCACTGTAAGCTCAACAACTGAAGGAAAGCTGCCAATGTAGCTGAGGTGCTCGACATGTTCTAGAGTTAATTGCTTCAAAGCCCTTGTGTTAGAGGCAAGGCCTGGTGGAACATCCCTCAGTCTGCAATTTATAAGCCGAAGCTTCTCCAAACGAGGCATGGCTTGTACTTTTTCCTCCCATTCCCATTCCTCCCATCCCACCATTCCTGCCAAGTTCATCTCTTTTAAATTCGGAAATGGAGCTGATGCAGCCTTCAAGAATCCAGTCCCAATCCGCCTGATGCATGGAGCACGATTAACCTGAAGTAATTGCAGGTAGGGGAGCTGACACAATCCATTAGGAAGTTGTGTGCAACAAGCTAGGTCAGAAAAAAATAGAGTCGTCAAGGTGTTGAGGTGCACGTTTGATGTAGACATCATCCAACTTGGGAGTTGCTGGCCAAAATACCCTTTGATATTAATAATCTCTACACTGGGCGGAGGGCACAACTCATCAAACACATTCTCGATTCGTCGCTGCTCTTCCTCAGAGACACCTTCGTTCTCTTTAATCATCCCATCATCTCCTAGTCTGCTGGTGCACCATAAGAATAGTTCGATAAGATTCATCTTCTCACCAAGCCTAGCATTAGCAGCAAATGAGGCAGCAGAAACATTTTCTAGTTCATTTAAGAAAAGATTTTTGAGTTGGTAAAGAGGCCCCAATTCATCCAAACTGCAGCAATCACCATCCATGTGGGCTGGAAACCCAATTAGTTTTCTTATTCCTGTCAGAACACGGAACCCTCTAGGTATCATATGTATGTTGGGAATGTAAAGAAATTGCATCTGGCTAAGCATCACGATGCTATCAGGGAGATTCACCAATTTTGTACATCCACGAAGGTCAAGGAATTGCAATAGCTTCATCTTGCCAATGCTCCCAGGAAGTACAGAAATATTAGTATCTAATAGTGCCAGATACCTCAGGTGCTTGAGTTGATGCAACGATTCAACCAATGCAGCCACATCCGCAGCTTGTATATACAGGACTCGCAGACTTGAAAAGGTAACCAATGAATTACCAGGCTTCGTCTTGATCTGAATAGTTGAGATTAATGTTCTCACTGATTGTTGCGCCTGCAAACATGTCCAATCAAGATCACCTGATTGTGATCGGTTAGTTTCTATGGATAACCGAAGAAACTTTTGTGAACTAAGTTTTGTAAGAATATCATTGTCTCCGTCTTGAGCTATGAGTGCTTCATCTTTAGTCATATACTGAGCAAATGCACGAACAACATCATGCATGCTGCAAACCCATATATGAGGATATGATTTATCTAGCTCTATAAGGTTCCTAGATATTAACTCCTTGTAGTAGTTCTTTCCCAATTCTTCTAAATCACTAGAGTTTCCATGAATAAATCCTTCGCTCATCCACATTGCAATGACTTCATCCATATGAAACACTTTACTCTTAGGAAGCAGTGAGTAGTATAGAAAGCACTGCTTCAAATAAGGCGGCATATAGTCATAGCCTATATATACTGTGTGGTTGATCTCTTGGGGCATTTTAGTTATTGACCAATTAGAATCATCCAAAACCTGCTCCCAGTCACGACGGAGCCCCCCTCTTTCACGCAAGAGTCCTCCCATTACTTTAACGGCAAGAGGTAAACAACCACATTTTTGTATAATTTTCAATCCAATATCCATTAGCGTATTGATGTGCTCGTCATCTATCTCACTTGAGAGTACCTGCAACATACAATACAAGGTATGATTGACTGTAAATACTTAAAGTATAGAAAATACATGTCCAAACGAAATGTTATTAAATGTATTTAATCTTGCAGCTACATACCGAAGATTTGTGCCATGGCTTCCATATATAGCATACGTACTTTATACCAAAAAAAACAGTTCTTCTTTCCTTTTATTTTACAAAATGGAGTGTATTGCTAGAAAATATACTTTTGCACCACTCTGCCATCGTCATTATAGAAAGTTGTACTCCAAATTTAGCAGAATTTGTATATTATTTATTAGTTTTCATATTTTACGGTCATGTGAAATTATCTTATCCTTCAATCACCTGAAATGCATAATACTAGGGCAAACATTAATGAATAAATTTGCATGCAAATTTTCTAGCAAAATTACTACCAACTTCTATTCTAGTTACTTTTTTTGTGTTATATTATTTTGTTGTATTGGCAGCGGCTCACCGAAATTGTTAATTTTCCCATCTTCAAATAAATTTTCATTTATATTATATCCTATGACACTTTTGAGTAGCTGAGTACTTAGAACTTTCTTCCGTAAGTGGGAAAATGAAACTAGATATTCGCAAAAAGCTAGTCACTACCTGAAAATAGGACCCATGTCCTCACTGCTAAAAACGACACATGTATAATTATCTGAATGTCTAATTATTACTCAAGCTCGGCAAAAAAAAACATGTGTCATGTTGGCATAAATAAATGCGGAAAGCCCAATAGGTGATGTGGCATATTTCTTAGTATAGCACCATGCTTTGCTGACACTTATAAAGTAATACTATTAGCCTTACAAAATTATCAACAACCTCTTACCTTCCAAGAGGTAAGTACATAAAAGTCATTGAAGTACACGTAATGAATGGCTCATATTAATTTGGGAGCATACTAATATTTCTCTTAATTAACTACATAGTACTATTTAATTAAGAGTGAATTCCGGTTTTTACCCCCTATTTTAACATTTTTGACATGAATTACTCCATTTAGCGAGATTTCGTCCATTTTACCCCATTTAGCAAAAAAATTACCACAATTTACCTAGTTTATAATTTTGTGAGCGTTCTGACAGGTGTTTCACAATTGTCAGGTCCAGTTGCCATGCCACGTCTGTGGGTTTCCCTGGCTATTTTTTCCCTTCTGAATCAGGTCGCACAGCTTCTGCCGACCGGCCCGATGGAGACCGCTCGCTTCGCGTCTAACACACAATGCGCGCATGCGCGGCACACTGGCCTCCAATCGCTTATTGCTTGCGTTGGTCGCCCCCATTCGATTGCGTCGCCTGCGCAGGCTTCCGACCGCACGCACCCGTCAGTCTCGCTCGAACCTAGGGTTAGAGATTGTCAGGCAGTGGCAGCGACGCTGGGGGTAGCAGCGACATCGGCTAGTTGTGAGGGGTCGGCCGTGCAATTTCATACCTCCAGCATGGTCCGAGCAATGCGTGCCAATATTGGAGGACAGTATGGTGCGGCCCGACTCGGGGGATGTGTGTTGGATGTGAGCGACAAGCTCTAGTGCAATCATATCAGACTGGGCCGGTCGGGAGAAGATGTAAGGACCGGTTCAGCAGGGAGAAAAATAGGCAGGAAAAAACCATTGATGTGGCATGCCATCTGGACCCAACAATTGGGACCCGCCAGTCAGAACGCTCACAAAAATTTAAACATGGTAAAGTTGTGGCAAAACTTTTGCTAAATGGGGTAAAACGGATGAAATCTCGCTAAATTGGGTAATTATTATCAAAAATGTTAAAATAGAGGGTAAAAACCAAAATTCACTCTTTAATTAACTTGAGGCAGAGATTAGTATTTAATGAAGTACATACCTGCTTCTTGAGCAATGACCAAGCATCTTCAGGCAATAATGTGTCGACTTGGTGATAGGGCCATCTGGCCATCATCCCTCGAGCAACACCTTCATCCCTAGTGGTGACGAGGACTTGGCTGCCTAAAGCAGCAACATTGGCTAAGGGTATTTTGAGCACACCCTCCCATGCTCCATGGTCCCACACATCATCCATTACCAGCAAGGTCTTGTGGCCAATCAAGGCATCCTTGAGGCTTCGGTGGAGCGTGGCCTTTGCATTTCCAGCTAGCTGGGCATCTCCTCCGGCTTCGATGATCGCTCTTTTGAGCAGCTCGACCTCACTGAAGTTTTGGTTGACGCTCAACCATATCTTTTTGCTGAACTCACCTTGGATTGCCTCGTCATTGAAGATCTTCTGAGCGAGTGTGGTCTTGCCAATCCCGCCGACACCTACAATGGCGACCACCATGATGTCATCGTTGACCTCCTTTCCTGTCTGCATGATATGGGCAACCAATGCTCTTGTGTCGTCTTCAATCTTGTCTCCAACCACAGCCGACCTGTCAAAGTCTCCTATCGTCTCCTGAATTGGATTACCATAGCCAGAGGCAAGGGCATTGCCGCTTCGATCTTCATAAGACCCGAGATTGATGAAACCGAAAGTGCCGCTTCGCTCCTTGATGGCTTCAAGCCTCTGGTTGAGTGCCTTGATGCGGATGCTGATCTCGCGAGCATGGAAGGGGTTTCGCATGCAGAAGAGCAAGGGATTGCAATACCCTGCATCTATGGAGGATGATCCATGCTCCATGGCCTTCAGCTGGCAGAGGTCAAGGATATCAGTAGCTTCGTACATGGCACGCTTCAGCTGCCCCGCCCACTCTTGGACGATCTTGTCGGTGATGTTCCTCCTATCGGCATCATCCAGGAAGTTTTTGAGGTCTCGGAGCTTGTCACCCATCTTGTTGATCTCACCCGAGACTCCGAGCATAGCCCCTACCTCATCTGCTGCCACCTGCGTGACCATGTCCACCAGGTAGGACGCAAATGCGTCCAACACCATCGCCATTGTTGCTGTCAATTTTTACTGTAATAATAAAGGTATTATTAAATCTAAGCAGGAAACTTGGCTACATAGTTGTAAAGAGACAAATAACACTTGAACTGCCTCACCAATCTCTGAGACGGATAGATGATTGACGACGATGGAGAAGACGCGGGGGTCAGCGGAGAAAATGCGTTGTCGGTCCGATGGGTTGTCGCCTTGGGAGCAGAAGCTCAGCTCCTCTCCCGCGTCGCCTCCGGGAGCAGCAGCTTAGCAACCCCTCTGGCGTTCCGGCACCGCGAGCAGCAGTTTAGCTCCTCCTTCGGCGTGTCGCCTCCGTGTGGAGCTACACAGCCACAGGTGTAGCAGCAGGTGTTCTCTGGCAAAGGCAAAGGCGACGGCGCAGGTGGGTGGAAATGGACGGGAAGGAGCAAGGCGTGAGACTGCGGGGGGCATTGAATGGAGTAATAAGAGCTGCAGACAGCTGAACTGGGCGGGGCTTATTATAATTAAGTAATGACATAACATGGTCTGATGTCATGTTGCTGATCTTGTTTAGTAATTTTAGCCATTAGTTTAACTTTCCATCCACATCGCTACTTGATCCATCCACATGCAGTTTGGAACAAAAGGAGAGCTGGGAAGATGGACCATGTACAACTCAACAAGCAAAGTGAACTGTAACTTTAAACCGATGCAGTATAAACGTAAGCCAACTCATGTTTCGCAGTCATCCATGGGAACCAAAAATTCACATAAACAATAGTTAAAAACCAACAACTTAAATTACAAATTCATGAACCATCGAGTGCATACTCTTGTCTACAAACAGAGTTCAAAGTCAACACATAGTGAATCGTAGCAGATTTCAAAATATAGGTGCTACACTCGCTGGAAAAACGAACTAACGAATAGGTTCGAAATCAACATTACATCCGGTATGAGCTGCGGGTACGGGTTCTCAGTTGTTCCATCCGGTAAGTTACTTGGCAAACTTTCAGTTGTAGGTCTACGATTTAGCTAATTCCAGAATTGGTCCACATTTGGTTAGCGTGAACAGAGCTCTCCATAGATTGGCTGAGAAAATAAATGAGTTTTCTTATGTAGAACGGCGATTGATGTCAAGACTTCTTATGGCTACTTCTTGTACAGTATATAGATTGTGTGGAGAGGTATGCACGCAAAACAAAGTCTACTTTGATGATGCATGATGGCTTAATTTTAGAATTCGCCATCACAGTCAGATCGAGCTGGATGATAGCTAGCAACTCAACCCCCAAGTTTCTTAAATCAACAAAGTCTACTTTGATGATGCATGTTGGCTAAATTTTGGTATTCGCCATCACACTCGGATCGAGCTGGATAATAGGAGCGACCCATCTCGAAACAAGTCATATGAGTATTGGGCCAGTGTGTTTTGAGTTGTTTAATTATGCCGGCCAGCCTGCCCGCGACTAGTCGTGCACCTCGCTCTTATATCCATCTAATTAATCGCATGAACCGTGGTGCAGATTCAATGAACTGGCAAGGATTGATTAAGGGCCTGTTTGGTTCGTGTCCTGAAGAAAACTTGCCTGGCCTGACTGCTCCCTGAAATCTGCCTGGATCGTGTTTGGTTCGCTAGCCTGGCCTGGAAAGGTGACGGGGTCATTAGCCTGGGCTGGAAACCCGAGACACCATTAGCCTGGTCCAGGCAACTAGAGAAGGACGCCTGGAACCAGCCTGGCGTTGCTAATCATGCCTGGGAGAAGAAAAAAGCAAGCATTGGCTTGATGTGACGTTTGCAAGACAACATTTTCTTTGATTGGACGTACGTAAGTATTGCCAAGTATGAGTATTGGACGTTTGCAAGCCGGTGTGGTCACCAACCAAACAGTATTGCGAAAAGCTGCCTGACCAGGCACGAAAGCAGCTGTCCACCAGGCCCAACTCAGGCACTAGAATTTGCCAGGCATCCTTCCCAGGGAGGCGTCGATATGTGGCGTGTTGTCTAGCTAGCTCTTAGGCTATATGACAAATCAATTAATATTTGATGCAACTGCTGCCTTGTTAACAAGAATGACTTGCGCTCGTCTAGCCTGCAAGTCTTGTTTGAATACATGACGATTGATTTACATCATAATTAGGTAGGCAACTAGTTGATGAGAGATGCGGGGTACTTTCCTTGAGATTAGATAAGTCTAGTTTATTACTCTACCTTTGGGGCAGGCAGGAAGTAACATTATCTTGTTTGAATACATAACAATTTACATCATAATTAGGTAGGCACCTGTAGTAATGTCAAAAAATGTCTTACATTATGGGACGGAAGGAGTAATTAGGTAAGGCACATATTCGGTGAGAGATGCGGTGAAATTTCCCTGAGATCTTCGGGCTAGGTCTAGTTTATTACCTCGGGGCAGGCAGGAACTAGTATTATTCATTCAAGACCATCTGTCGGCATGAACTGATCAATGGCTGGTGCAAGGAAGGCACTAGCGTCTGCAGTTTTTGTTTTAGAGCACTACCCTACTCTTTGCGTCGATTCCATCAAAAATAAGATAACAAAATAATTCTGTATCAAATCGATAGAATGCCACCAAAATCAGAAAAAGTGATTGTTGCATGTAATTTAGGGCAAAAAAGGTAAATAATTTAATAACCGTCGGTGGAAAGGCGAAATGGCAACTGATGCGTGCTTCGCCGCCGTCGTCGCAATGCCCCGCGGTCTCCTCCGCTGTGGGGAATGGGGGCCTCGGTCACCGTCACTGGACGCATTTGGTTTTGGCCGGCGGCGAGGAAGCTGATAAGGTCGGGGAGGCAACCACTCTGTGCATCTGGAATCTGGGGGAGGATAGGATATCCCACAAGCAAGCCGACCATCGATATAGGGAAGGGGGACGAAACCAGTTTTTTTCCTTTTTCCTCACTCTTTTTTTAGCCTGTATATAAAAGAAAAAGATGCATGTTCTTTTTTTCTTTCTGAATCCCGTTCCATGGCTGTAAACTGTGCATACAAATACAGTCACGTGGTCAGCCAAAGTTGTATCAACGTGCCTGCACATAAACCAGATTTATTAGCCACGAAATCATTGCCAACCCGGGATGTAATACAGCAGAGCAGCTCAATTGGTTGTCCAAAACATGCATGAATGCTAGTGGAAGCATTACGCCGTGAGGATGATCTAGTCTCCTAGCTCTGCTTCGTGTTCCTCGACTTCGTCCCGTGAGCCAAAGGGAAGATGGAATCTACTCCCTCTGTAAAGAAATAGTATAAGAGCATTTAGATCACTACTTCAGTGATCTAAATGCTTTTATATTTTTTAACGGAGGGAGTACATGAGAAAATTTATAAAGCAAACTAATTGAAGAGAGGAACCTGGTGGCTAGAAAAAAAAAATTGAATGCTGGAGCGCTTACCTCCAGGAAAACTGTCGCACCCTGCTTCTCCGTGGCAATCACTCTGTTATGCAGCATGCAGCGCACCTCATCATCTCAACTTTCAAAGTCACTCCAGATGTTACTGCCAACTTTGTTCTTACCAAAATAGCAATAGTGGACACATTAAGATGGCTTATCCATAACGCGCTAAACGCTGGCAGCTGCTACTGTCCAATAGTGCCAAAACACCTATCATAAACATACATACAGGACTTGCTGCCATTACATATGTTTGCTGAATCTTCAGTTTACAGCAACATACCAAGGAAAGGATACTAATAATCTTCAGTTTTATTTACAGCAACTAAGGATATAAGCATGCAGCAACAATTATTAGTCGGTTTCTCCACCGCATAATATTACTTACACGAAACATGCTTTTTCACATACATAAAAGGTCATTTTCGACAGACGTACATGGAGGTATATATATGATCTGGCTCGGACGATCTGAACGAATCAAAATGTAGGAAGGAGCACTTGAGCCAACTTACCTCCAGCTCCAGGCTTGAACAATCCCTTCTCATCTGCTATTTCTCTTCCTGAGCCTACTCCTCCATGACAGACAATCACGTTGGTCATTTGAAGTGTCACAGCCACATTACCATGACATATCCTGAACGCACTTGACAATTGAATTGAATGCTGCCCAAACACGGCACCTGTCAAAACCATACAACTTGTATGATACAGATCATGCATGTTTGCAGATCCTTCTTTCAGGTTACAGCAGCCAACTCAATGTCAAGGATAGACATCACAAATAGTCTTCATACAGCTACGGTATTGTTTACTCAACCCATAAAAACTTCAGGTTACAGAAAAGCAACAGACCTGAAATAATACAAATCACAAACACTCCGTCTCCATGAAGCTACACAAAAGCTTACTGTCGAAGATATATAAGATACACAAGCAATTGCCTTGGCCACACTCACATATATGGCAGCGAAAGCAAATTGTCACTCCAACTTTTAATTCATGTTTTTGCAGCATCGCTTCACTTTAGCCGTCGTACACATTTCTGAATTCCTGTACTATAATATACCCACTTGCCAAGATGCACAATTCTGAATTCCAAGCAGAGCAGAGCAGAGCACCGCTTCACTTTAGTCGTCATAAACAAAGACATACTATCATCTCCCCACTCTGTTACGCTCTGCTCTTCTCTTCCTTTCTCCAAGCAGAGCAGAGCAGAGCAACCAACACAATAGCTACCATGACTTATCCCAACAGCTGCAACAACTAAATCAACCATGACCAGACACCCATTCTGTTTGCAGATTCTTCAGGTTACACAAATCAACTAAAATAATATAAACCACGAATAGATTTTACATACACCCGATGCAGCTAGCTACATCATTATTACTCTCTCAACTGCATAAAATCTTTGCTGCCAATAATATGAAGCACAGAGCACTTGTCTTTTCCAAATACATATGGCAATGACTCATAATTTGGTCAATCGAATGTTTAATTCATCTTCTGCAGTGCAGTTCGGCTGCAGCATCACTTCAGCCTTTGGCTCCATTATCATGTGCCTTCTCCTTTCCTCGATCTGATGTTTGTCGTCACTGTGCTTGATGTTCCTTGTTTTTATCTCCTGGACCCGACGAAACTACTGCTGCAACTTCTTTTTTCTCCTCCGCAGCCATTGTATGGACTAAGCAAGCATAAGAAACATCTAATTAATACAAGGTAATTACAAATAAAATAAATAGACAAAGCTAGTGCTCAAACAAACACATCAAGAGTTGTGTGGATTTACCTCCAGATCCGGTCAAGTGCTGGGACAGTATATCCCTCACCCTGAAAGCATCCTCATCTGCTACCTGCCGCACTCGCTCAATGTAATTCTCCTCCTCCATGCTCGCAACTTCCTCCTCCTCTACCTCCTCCATGTCTATCACTATATTATGCAAGATGCAACACACATCGATTGTTTCCATAACTGGGAATGAACCGACACCTCTCTCCAGGATCTTCCAATTGTCTTTCAACCTCGCCAATGCAGCCAGCGTGAGGGTTGATGCTGAAGAGTGTCTCATGTTGAACTCCGCTTGATAAGGAGGAACATCGGTAGAGAGGTCCTTATGTTCCACTGGGTAAGGTGTGAGAAGCCAGGGGAGAAGAGGGTATCCTGCATCACCAATAATATATTCCCCAACTTCCAAGCCATCTGATAACTTGAGCTTACTGCCATTCAGCACAGTACCCTCCTGGCAGGAGTCAAAGAGCCAAGAATCATGCAAAATGCTCAATTGGTTTTGTGATCCCAAGTGAGTGTTTATGAATTTCATATCTGGATCAATGACTAGCATAAGCCTATCGTCATTCTGCTCATCACCAAGTTCATTGTTTTGTGATCCAAACATGATCTGGGTTGTATGTACAACACCGCAACAGTTTGGCAGGCCGTAAATCTTCTCAAATTTGCGCTTGATCTTTTCTGTTTTAGCATCAACATATGTGATTGAATGCTCGCTCCCACATAGCCTCAACAAACCTTTGAGTTACCAGCGAGACAGTTGATTCGTTGACACCAAGGGAGGATCCTACGATCCGTGATGGCTCACCAGAGTTCAGTACCGTCAGAGCAATGGCTACTCCATCTTGTAAAGACATCACTTTCCCATCAGCAAAGGTATGTGTCGGTGTCAAAACCGGCGGATCTCGGGTAGGGGGTCCCGAACTGTGCGTCTAGGCGGATGGTAACAGGAGACAAGGGACACGATGTCTTTACCCAGTTTCGGGCCCTCTCGATGGAGGTAAAACCCTACTCCTTCTTGATTAATATTGATGATATGGGTAGTACAAGAGTAGATCTACCACGAGATCAGAGAGGCTAAACCCTAGAAGCTAGCCTATGGTATGATTGTTGTTCGTCCTACGGACTAAAACCCTCCGGTTTATATAGACACCGGAGAGGGCTAGGGTTACACAGAGTCGGTTACAATGGGAGGAGATCTACATATCCGTATCGCCAAGCTTGCCTTCCACGCCAAGGAAAGTCCCATCCAGACACGGGACAAAGTCTTCAATCTTGTATCTTCATAGTCCAGGAGTCCGGCCAAAGGTTATAGTCCGGCCATCCGGACACCCCCTAATCCAGGACTCCCTCAGTAGCCCCTGAACCAGGCTTCAATGACGACGAGTCCGGCGCGCAGATTGTCTTCGGCATTGCAAGGCGGGTTCCTCCTCCGAATACTTCATAGAAGATTTGAACACAAGGATAGTGTCCGGCTCTGCAAAACAAATTGCACATACTGCCGTAGAGGATAATATTTACACAAATCTAATCTGCTGACATATTCCGCAGCGTGACATCACACCACGACCAAGCCTTTATTCGAATCGTTTTTACTGTCCCACCTTAGCGCGTTTTGCGAGGCGGTTTCCTTGGCACGTCTTGTCGAAGCAGAGATCGTGTCCCCTTTATTTACGGGATTCTCATTAATACGGACGTGGGTAACCCAGTCGTGCCCGTCGGTGCGTTTCCTCGATCAAAGGCGAGTCCCAAATGGTCACGGGGAGGGCTCTTGGTATTCAACCTCTTCTAAAGAGACCAAGGCCTTACTGCTTTCTTTCAATCTCAATCGAGATCGCCTTTCGCCTCGAGTTCCAACACCCAAGGCCTCAGATTTCAGGCGCTTCGGACCTTCGATGATGTCCGGTTCCGACCTTCGAGGCCGATGGGTGCCTTCCTCCGTTACGGAGGAGGACGTGCTAAAGCTGAGAGAGGCCAGGTTCTTGACCGGCGAAATCCTGCATAGGCTGCCTGCTCAAGGGCAGGTCATTCCCACTCCCAAGCCTGGTGAGAGCGTGGTGTTCGTGTCTCACTTCCTTCAAGGGCTAGGCTTCCCGATGGATCCCTTCGTGAGGGGGCTCATGTTTTATTATGGGCTGGAATTTCACGACTTGGCTCCGGAGTCCATCCTCCACATCTCATCGTTCATCACCGTGTGCGAAGCCTTCCTCCGTATTACTCCTCACTTCGGACTGTGGCTGAAGACCTTTAAAGTAGAGCCGAAGATGATCGAGGGACAGCACGCGGAGTGCGGAGGCGCTGTTATAAGCAAGAATGCTGATGCTCCATGGCCTGAGGGCTCTATTCAAGAGGAGTCCAACTTATGGCAACAAGAGTGGTTTTATATCACAGTTCCCAGGGGCACCAAGTGGGTGGCGCCACCTACTTTTCGCTCGGGTCCCCCACCACGGCTAGCGTCATGGGTCAATAAGGGGCTGGACTGGGGGCCGGCAAAGGACGTGCCCCTGTTGCAGGGCCGCATCCGAGATCTCCTAGAAAGGGACATCAGTCTGGTCGTGGTGACGCAGGTTATGCTAATTCGCCGAGTTCTGCCCTGCAAACGTCGCCCCCTCCGCCTGTGGGAGTTCAACCCGGAGGGACCGCGAGCTCTTCAACATTTTCTTGGCATGACGCCCGTGGAGATGTACAAAGTGTTCTTAGGACCACAAGTAGTGTGTCCGGATACTACGGAGGACGCAGGTCTGAGCTGCAATCGTCCGGATACTCAAGTAAGTAGCCCTGTGCCCGGACATACCTTCCATTCCTTTATCACAACATCACCCTTAAAAGAGCTGTCCTTAAAACAGGAGTGGGTAGCGAAGGCGAAGTTAATCAGGTGTCCGGCCCCCCTTCCTGAGACCTCGCCGAATCCCATGTTGACCAGGATGATGGAGATCGTGCCTTTGGTAGAGAACGAGGAGGTGGACAAGGGAGCTACCGCCTCCTCGAAGGAGGTTGTTGGGAAAGGAGGAATCAAAAATTCCTCTACCCAGGGGAAGAAGAGGACCGCCTCTGAAGACCCGGAGACCATGGTCTCAAAGCGGGGGAAGAAATCTTCGCCAGAGGGTCCTGCGCCGGGGGATACCTCGGCCGTACTGTGCCCCCAAGGGGATCAGCCCTCCACCGAGCCGTAAGTAGAGAGGGGAGTTTAAAATGAGAGACATCCCTGTTTTATTTCTGAGGAAAATAACCGAAATTTTACCTTGAAGTTCGGATCTCAGCCCTTCTCAGCAGAGCTCATCTTCGAGGGATCTTCTTCCGGAGATGATGGAGAGCGGAACGCCTCCCCCTGCCATACCGCCTTGTGAGGCGGGCGACCCTGAGGTGTCGTCACGGAGGGTTTCTCCGAATTCGGCAGGGCCGGAAGGCAGTCATATGGCCCCCCAAAGCCCTCCGTGTCCGGCCTTCGAAAAAGTCCATCGGACTAGTCCGACACCGTCCGGTGCACGACCGGAGGAGCTGAAGGATCTGCTCGGGCGAGCGTCTATCTCAGAAGAACACCGTACGTTGATGGGTACGGTGATTGAAAGGATTTCATCCGTGGAGAGCGGGTTGCACGAGGCCGTCAGGAGTTTACTGACAGATTTTGAGGTACGCAAAATGATGTACCTTTTGACAGTTCCGCATATATAAGATGCGCCCTGTGTAGATAGTAGCCCCCGAGACTCTGTGCGTTGTCAAAAGTGACGGCGCGCAGAGGATCATAATCCCAGGTATAATATGTCGCCTTTCCTATGTAGGTGGCGAAGTGTCCGGTGGCTAGCCGGACTGATGAATTTGCCGAGCTAAAGCGGCAACTTGACGTGGCAGATGCCGACATCGTGCTTGTCAACAAGCGGCTTGATGAGGCACAAGGTATGTAATTTCTCCAGAGACACATGGTAAGAGGAGCTTGATGTCCGTATCTTACAGCATATGTGCTTGATGCAGATGGTGCCGCTGCCATGGAGAACCTTCGGGCGGAACTTGCCCAAGCCAAGGAGCAGGCCAGGAAAAGCGATGCGGCTGCCTTAAAGGCCGTTGAAGAGCTGAAAGCCGAACAGGCTGCTCACTGCTGAAGCAAGAAGGAAGTGGCCGAGATGGCTGCTCACTGGCGAATGCCCTAGCAGAAGTGCAGAACACGCTCACGGTAAGCGGCGGCGGGGGCGGCGATGGCAAACGCCCTAGCAGAAGTGCAGAACACGCTGACGGTAAGCGGCGGCGGGGGCGGCGCTGGCGAATGCCCTAGCAGAAGTGCAGAACACGCTGACGGTAAGGGGCGGCTGGGGCGGCGATGGCAAACGCCCTAGCAGAAGTGCAAAACACGCTGACGGTAAGCAGCGGCGGGGGCGGCGCTGGCGAATGCCCTAGCAGAAGTGCAGAACACGCTGACGGTAAGCGGCGGCTGGGGCGGCGATGGCAAACGCCCTAGCAGAAGTGCAGAACACGCTGGCGGTAAGCGGGGGCGGCGCTGGTGAATGCCCTAGCAGAAGTGCAGAACACGCTGACGGTAAGCGGCGGCTGGGGCGGCGATGGCAAATGCCCTAGCAGAAGTGCAGAACACGCTGACGGTAAGCGGCGATGGGGGCGGCGCTGGCGAATGCCCTAGCAGAAGTGCAGAACACGCTGACGGTAGCGGCGGCTGGGGCGGCGATGGCAAACGCCCTAGCAGAAGTGTAGAACACGCTGACGGTAAGCGGCGGCTGGGGTGGTGATGGCAAACGCCCTAGCAGAACTGCAGAACACGCTGACGGTAAGCGGCGGCGCGGGCGGCGCTGGCAAACGCCCTAGCAGAACTGCAGAACACGCTGACGGTAAGCGGCGGCTGGGGCGGCGATGGCAAACTCCCTAGCAGAAGTGCAGAACACGGTGACGGTAAGCGGCAGCGGGGCGGCGCTGGCGAATGCCGTAGCAGAAGTGCAGAACACGCTGACGGTAAGCGGCGGCTGGGGCGGCGAGGACGAACGCCCTAGCAGAAGTGCAGAACACGCTGGCGGTAAGCGGCGGCGGGGGCGGCGCTGGCAAATGCCCTAGCAGAAGTGCAGAACACGCTGGCGGTAAGCGGCGGCGGGGGCGGCGCTGGCGAACGCCCTAGCAGAAGTGCAGAACACGCTGACAGTAAGTGGCGGCTGGGGCGGCGATGGCGAAGGCCCTAACAGAAGTGCAGAACACGCTGACGGTAAGCGGCGGCTGGGGCGGCGAGAACAAACGCCCTAGCAGAAGTGCAGAACACGCTGACGGTAAGCGGCGGCGGGGGCGGCGCTGGCGAAGGCCCTAGCACAAGTGCAGAACACGCTGACGGTAAGCGGCGGCTGGGGCGGCGATGGTAAACGCCCTAGCAGTAGTGCAGAACACGCTGACGGTAAGCTAGATCCAGCATTAAGGAGGTAGTATCATACACTAGTATCATATGCATGATACGAGTATATGATACTCCCCATTACAACCAGCCGTAGGCATATAAGTAGGTACCTTGAGATGTGGTAGCTAGGTCCAGCTTATTACTCAACCTTGGGGCAGGCAGGAGCTGCTTAGATTATACTGTATCTGTACAAAAGCATCTATCGACATGAATCTGGTACATGGTGGGGCAGGCTACGGGGCGGCGTCGGGGATGGGCGCCGACGTCAGGGGCGCGAGGCGGCGCGGGATGGGGTCATCCCCGACCCAGATCCAGGCGAGTGGGGGAGACGAGGGAGAGAGTGGGGTTCGTGGGGAGTGGGGATAGTGGTTAGGGTTTCTGTCGGGTTGGGGGATAAGGGACGACGGGTGGGCTGGCCTGTGGGGGGGGGGGGTGGCCGACTGGGCCGGCGGGGTTGAGGCCCGATGGGGAAAGGGGGGTATTGGCCTTTCTCTTTTTGTTTTATTTTTATTCTGTTTGCAGAATCTGCTTGCAATATTTTGAGCATGCCAATTGGTCTTTGTAAAAATGTGGAACTTAGCCACATAAATACATTGCAATATTTGACACTACTACAAAAAGTTTGGGAGGAGTTTGAATTGATTTGAAAATTTCACAAATGGAAAAGTATAAGAAAAGCTGATTTGGAACTATTTTAATTTCCAAAGGAAATTTAATATCTCAAATGATGTTGAACCATCATGACAATTAGTTAGCGAATATTTTCAACCCATCGAACATTTTTGCTTGACAGTTTGAAGAAATAAGAATTTGACTTGTTTTTGGAATTTGAATTTAACGTGTGTTTGAAACAAGTGAGGATCATGAACTTCATTATGATGACAAGGCATCATCAGGCATGAGATTACTGTAGCATGATATTGGGCGTGTTACAAATCTCCTCCACTACAAGATATCTCGTCCCGAGATTTAAGATGATGGAGTAAGAGGGAAAGACTCGGGAAGGATGGAGCTCAACACAATATAGGTACGTGGGGACTACCTCAGTGAACGTAGCATAGAGACATCTCTCGACTTGAAATTCAAAAAGTCATCGAGAGCAAGGTGAGGTGCAATAAGAAGCTTCAACCGGGTAGACAATCGGTTGTTGCCTGAAACCAGGGGTCAAAGGGGTTCAAAGCATCGAGGATAAGTATGGCGTCTGATTCCAGAATAGATCAATAGGAATGTGGCTCGTGAATTACATACGAAGTCAAGCGTAAGGAATAACTTTGGCAACAGGGGTGTACAGGAGAGTCAGGTTTCGATCCTGTGGAACTGTGGGTTATGGGCCCACCATTTGGGTAAAAAAACAGGGAAGGTGTTGACATGTTGCACGGTCATGATAGCAAGATATGTCAGGAAATAGTCTGTCAGTTATGTCAGCAACAACATCGATACCAAGGGCGAGGGACGAAGAGAACCATTTTCCTGCTCGTTGAACAAGGCGGACCAATCGACAAGGTTCGCGTCCCTCGATGGTTACCGGAATGTCATCAAGAATAGTAACAGGGTCTGACTGACAAGGTTGTGCATCGAGGTGTTTTATAAGCAGGGAATTATTTCTGCTTATAATATATAGATCACAAGAAGGTTAAACAAACCAATGGAAAGGAAAATGAAATTATCGGATTAATCAGACCAATGGAAAAGAAAATGTGTTTACACACCAGAATTGGGAGTATATCCTTCCCAAGGGGAAGCGGAGCAGGATATACATGATATGACAGCAAGTCCAAAAGCATTTAGATAAAGGGGGCGAAGGAAGAAACATGATATTACCCATACAACGGTGTTTGGATAATAGATCAAGAAACATTCAACAATGTGCTTGCAATGTTCTTTTTGATATTCGGAATACCTCAGTCATGCTTCGAGGTAGCATTAACATGGTGTTCCAAGTAGGGGTTGGAGTTGAAGATCACAAGAAATACATAATGAACAATTGCAGGAATAGCAAGGAGTCCAAGGCATAGCCAAGACATGATCAAACATGTGTTGGAAAGAAGACAAGGGGGTTGTCAACGATAACTCAAATCATTGAAGGTCGAGGATGGTATTTCTCACCATGAATTCAATTGTCATCTCAAGGGAAGTCAAAATGTTGATGCTAATCATGACGCATTTGTCGAGAGGCTCTACGAAGATGCCATCGAGCATAAAATGAAGGATGAAGTGAAAGGCTATGAGATCCACGGATTCGACACAAGCTCGAAGTCAAGCTTGTTGTTCGAGGTGAAATGGTAAGATGAAGAAGATCGACGTAAGCTTAGCTCATCGTCTAAAGTTGCTCTCGGCATAAGGACCAGGTAGCACAGTTAAAAGTTGACACGATAAAAATATAGCCGATCAGCTAGGAACGATGTGATGGGGTATAAAACTTCGCAATATCAGGTACTAGGTGTAATACCGGAAGGTAAATCAGAGTAGAGGTTGGACGGGGGGGGGGGGATGATTTGCAGAGGATAAGTATTTTAACTTATCCGGTAAATGGAATCAAGGGGGAAATATGGTCGGAACCACGATTGCAAAGGATCAATTCATAGATACAAGATGATCTTGTACCAAAGAAATAATTATTTTTATGAGCAGCTTCCATGATGAATTCTACATCGGGTCCATGGGCATGAACACAAGGGTTCAAGGTCGACTCCCACTTCTTCAATGCATAACCTTTCATTCACTCCTCGTTTTTCAAAGAAATTGTAGCGCAGAGGATTTATCTGGCAAAGTACCAGAAGAGTAAGACTCACATCTCTTTTGAGTTCACACGGATAAGGGAAGGCATAGGTTCAACCCATAGGGGTATCTTAGGAACATATACCACTAACTTCAGGATTAAAATATACCAGCTCGAAAGCAGAGCATGGTTGACAAAACCAGATGATAGACTTTACCAAAGGCATTATGTGTCAGGGCAAAACCCACAAGTTTAATGAATACGAAGGACATTGTTGGATAATAATCCAACCAAGGATATGGCGGTCCATAAAAGATCTGATGTGAGTATCGATACTCACTCAGAAGAAGAAAGAATGCCAAGGCATCGGGTTATAGATGTAATTGGATAATTTCAAAGCTTGAATACAAAAGAATTACGATTTTAAGTCGAAGGATCAGAAGCAGAGGCTCTGATCAAAAGATGATTAAGTTGAATAGACTTAGAGGTGCACCTGATCAAATCTTGATTGGGCAAGAACCAGCTTATAACCGGAGCGATGTCGGAGACGGAAAGAAAATTTCCAAGGATTAATTGGTGATTGCGAGTATTCGCTCACACGTTGAATCCATAGGAACAGAAGGACAACCACAAAGAATTTTAAAGAATATTGCTAGACATATGGAACTAATCGTAGTGCAAGTAAGCAAGGAGAATCAAGAGGGCTGCAGAGGATTTTCGGAAGATCATATAGTATTTCAAAGAATTTTGTGAATCACACGAACAACTGAGGATGAACGGATCCTCGGTGAGTGCGAGGAATTATTCGAAGGGGGGGTGTATTCATGGGGCAAAGAACTGCAAGGCAGTAAGCTCAAAGGATTCTCGAAACAATAGAGAATTTCGGAGCATCTTGTAATAACAAGAGCATCGAGGAATGATTGTATGGACGACAAGTGTATGTAGCTATCCATGGGGATTTATTGGTGGTAGGGAAATGCAACGGCGAAGGGCACAAGGGTCTCGGGAAAACATCGAGGAGTATCTGCAGAATCTTCTGGCGAAGCAAGCGATCATCTATAGTGAAGGCGCTCTCCGGGAGGAAGTGGTTACGGGATCCTAGAGTCAGAGTTAGTAAAATCTTTAACCCAAATAGAAGAGAGATCAGAATCCCAGAGCATAGACGAGGAGTAAAAGATCCTAATACCACCCAATGGCGACGTGGGCCCGTAAGACACACAACTAATGTTAGTAAAAGTTTTTCAGTGACTAAACTCAACTTCGGACAAGGAGTTGGAAAGGGGGCTACCTATAGGCAGTCGGCTCTGATACTAACTTGTGACGCCCTCGATTCAATCGTACACTAATCATACACGCAAATGTGTACGATCAAGATCAAGGACTCACGGGAAGATATCACAACAGAACTCTAGACACAAATTAAAATAATACAAGCTTTATATTACAAGCCAGGGTTCTTGAGGGATCGAATACATAAGCTTGAATACACAAGAGTCAACGGAAACAACATTATCTGAGTACAGACTTGAGTTAAACAAGTTTGCCTTAAGAAGGCTAGCACAAAAATCAACATCGATCGAAAAGGCAAGGCCTCCTACCTGGGAGCCTCCTAACTATACTCCTGGTCGCCGCCGGTCTCCACGTAGTAGTATGCATCCTCGGTGCCATCTGGCTCCTGGGCTCCAACATCTGGTTGCATCAACCGGAAAGAAGAAGAAAGGGGGAAAAGGGGAGCAAAGCAACCGTGAGTACTCATCCAAAGTACTCACAAGCAAGGATCTACACTACATATGCAACATTATCAAAGGAAGGTTGTATATGTGGACTGGGCTGCAGAAATGCCAGAATAGAGAGAAGGCCTAGTCCTATCGAAGAGTAGCATCTTCTGGAAAATCACCATCTTGCAGCAACAGGAGGGAGTAGAGTAGCATAAAGTAAAGTAGTAGTGTTATCAACCTCCGCCAGGGATCCTTTCTCGACACCCTGCGAGAAAGCAATCCCTGAGCCATACTATCCAGTTATCATCACAATCCAATTCTCATCACCATCCAGTTCTCATCACAAGTATCCAGTTCTAGTTGTATCGATCGGGATACAACTCCAAGTGTCCGTTACCATAGGACAGGCTATCGATAGATGTTTTCTTCCCTGCAGGGGTGCACCAACTTACCCACCACGCTCGATTAACTCTGGCCGGACACACTTTCCTAGGTCATGCCCGGCCTCGGCCAAACAATATGCCGCAACCCGACCTAGGCTTAATAGAGAGGCCAGCATGCTGGACTAAACCTATGCCCCCAGGGGTCATGGGCCATCTCCCCTGGAACTCCTGCACGTTGCGTACGCGGCCGGTGAGCACACCTAGCTACCTCCTTCAACAAGGCAGGTGCTTACGCAGTCCAACCCGGCGCGCGCCGCTCAGTCGCTGACGTCTATTAAGCTTCGGCTGATGTATACGACGCAGAACACCCATACTTTTCCCACATGATGGTTAGTGCTATCAGGCCAGAGGCCCCTCGGATCAAATATCCAAATCGTAGTGGATTAGGAACGCGCGGTAACAAGTAGAGACTCATGAAAGATGTGACCCCGTTGCCCCGTCTCGAGGACTTGCGGCAAGGGCTAGGAATGCCCGGCCACGCCTCGTAAATATCTCGCGGGCACCCTCCAGGTCAACCCGTCTCCACATCACTCGCAATTAAGCTCGCGCGGGTACCCCTCAGGGCCGACCCGTCTTTAGTAACATGGTTCAATATAAAGCCATAGTAACCAAAGTAACTGTGTGTCCAAACATCAAGGGGAAAAACCCGAGGAATCACCTCCGGTGAATTCCACTCGATGTAATCATCAAGGTGAACATAAGAGGAATCATCCCCGGCGAATTCCACTCGATGTAATCATCAAGGTGAACGTAAGAGGAATCACCCCCGAGGTTCACACTTGAGGGGTTGCACGACAGAGTTGTATCGGAAGTGGTTAAGGCGGAATCACCCTCAATGACCATGACCGAATAGCTACACTACAGGGTTAACATCAGAAGTGTTGTAGAGGTCTCACCCTCGGCACTCTATAGTAACCCAGTAGTGTCAAGCAACTAAGAGGACAGTGATGTGCGGTGTCGGGGCCTGGTCTTTGATACCGTTGATCGGGTCTTCAATGATGAAGCAGGGGCAACAAGGACAACGTGGGGGTCACTGATGGATCACTAACCAACCTATACTAAGCAGAAAGCAGGCTATGCATCAGAATAGGAGCAAACAATAACAGTAGCAAAATCTAATGCAAGCATGAGAGAATGGAATGGGCGATATCGGGATGATCAAAAGGGGGGGCTTGCCTGGTTGCTCAAACGAGAAGGTGGGGTCGTCGGTGACTTAGTCGATCACAGGGGCATCAGCATCGTTACGGGGTCTATCAAAAATAAAGGGGAGAAACAGTAAATACATAGCAAGCAAGTGCATAACAGGACATCAGGCAGAGCTAGACGTGTTCTAACGCGGTGCTACACGATACCGGCGAAGGGGGAAGTCAACCGGGAATGTTTTCCCGGTTCTGGATCTGTGTTAGACAGATGACCGGAGGGGGAAAGTTCCATGTTCAGCATGCTAGGGGCATGTGACAGATGAACGGACCACGTATTCGGAATCGTTGGATTTTTCTGAGCAACTTTCACGTAGAAAACATTTTCATCTAAGCTACGGTTTATTTTCTATTAATTTTTAAAGTTTTAAATCATTTTCTAGAATTTATTTAAGTAATTTAAATCAACATTATCCAGAATAGTAATGGATGACGTCAGCATGACGTAGGCGTGACGTCAGCAGTCAACAGTGTAGTTGACTGGAGTCCAACCTAACTTGTGGGTCCAGTGGGACCCACTTGTCATAAACTAAACATGTTAATTATTGTTTAATTAAGCAGGATTGATTATGTTTAATTAAACTAGAATAATTAAGTTAATTAACTAATTAATTAATTAATTATTTTATTTATTTTTATAAAAACGTTCTGGGGCGCTGGGCCCCCATGTCAGTGGCCCAGGGGGCTTTGCGGACGATGGGCTAGCGGTAACGGGCGACGAGCGCCAGCCCGCTTCCGAGGTCGCCAGGGGGCGCCCGCCATGGGCGCGGCGAGGCCAGCCGCCTGATGCGGGCAATGGCGAGGACACAGCGAGGCGGGCAGTAGAGCTGCGGCGGTGCGGGAGAAACGTCGCGGCACGGGGCAGCTACGGCGCCAGCAGAGGTGGGACGAAGCGCGGACAAGGCGCAGAAGGAAGCAGACGGCGCGGCTGCGCTAGGCGTGCGGCGCAGGCGGCATGCACGGGACGCAGGCGCAGGCGCGGTGACCGCTCGGAGTTCGCGGCCCCGGTCAGGAGCACATGCGAGGGGCGGGGATGAGCGGGAGGTGCAGACGGCACCGGCGGACAGCGGTAGCAGCTAGGCGGCCACAACGAAGGGGCAACGGGAAAAACAGGGGGTGTCGGGGGGCGCTCACCCCAGAGCTCAGGGGCAGCTCGGCGACGTCGGGGCAGCGGTGGTGGTTGCCGGGGCAGAGGAAGCGGTCCTCGGGCGCGGGCGGAGCATCGAGGGGGAGGGCGGCTCCTGCGGGGGGGGGGGGGGTGCTCCGGGCGGCGGCCGAATCGGGCGTGTGCCTCTGCGGCAGGCGAGATGGAGCTGGCTACAAGGCGGCGTCGGGGATGGGCGCCAGCGTCAGGGGCGCGAGACGGCACGGGATGGGGTCCTCCCCGACCCAGATCCAAGCGAGTGGGGGGAGACGAGGGAGAGAGTGGGGTTTGTGGGGGGGAGTGGGGATAGTGGTTAGGGTTTCTGTCGGGTGGGGGGATAAGGGGCAACGGGTGGGCCGGCCTGTGGGGGGGTGGCCGATTGGGCCGGCGGGGTTGAGGCCCGGTGGGGAAAGGGGGCTATTGGCCTTTCTCTTTTTGTTTTATTTTTATTCTGTTTGCAGAATGTGCTTGCAATATTTTGAGCTGCCAATTGGTCTTTGTAAAAATGTGGAACTTGGCCACATAAATACATTGCAATATTTGGCACTACCAAAAAAAGTTCGGGAGGAGTTTGAATCGATTTGAAAATTTCACAAATGGAAAAGTATAAGAAAAGCTGGTTTGGAACTATTTAATGTCAAAGGAAATTAAATATCTCAAATGATGTTGAACCATTCATAACAATTAGTTAGCGAATAATTTCAACCCATCAAACATTTTTGCTCGACAGTTTGAAGAAATAAGAATTTGGCTTGTTTTTTGGAATTTGAATTTAACCTGTGTTTGAAACAAGTAAGGATTATCAACTTCATTATGATGACAAGGCATCATCAGGCATGAGATTACTGTAGCATGATACCGAGGGTGTTACGGTGATGTTTCCCGCAGGTCGTCAATGAGGGTGTGGTCTTTTAGGGTTTTAACAACCACGTCATCAAGGGAAACTACCTAGGCCAATTTATACCTTTTTGTTTCTCACCGAGATAGAGCAATCGGTTGCTACAGACTCCTGCCGGTTGTCCACTCTACTCAAGACAGCTCCCCAGTCCCCACTCTGCTCTTTATTCTCCTATAAACATCAACACAGCGAGATATCCTAACAGTCGACTGCATGAATCCACTCTGCCCAAACACCCGACAATACAGGACTCCCTCTGTCCCTCATTGCTATTATGTTCACATATATATTCTTCCTTCAGGTTACAACGTGCAGATATAATTAATCACAAATAGTCTCCTAGTATCCATGCAGCTACAATATTAATTGTTTCCTCGATCACAAAAGCTTATTACTGCCAACAGTATAAGATACACTGATATATGACAACACAGATTTTAGTCTTTGGTCTGCCCTTTCATTGCCATACAGGACCTGCATTGCATCCAAGTGTAGGCACGCAATTTTGTGTTACCAAGCTGAGCAGTAGGGTGAAGGCCATCAACAGGGACGGCTAGCTAGTCTTCCTCGAACCTGCAAACATCAAGATTTAAACTGGATGAGATACTGTATATGAATATGCATGTATGCATCCAGTTGAGTTGGGTTTAAGCCACGTATCAAGGTTCCACTACCATCAATCATATATATATCACGGCCAGTGAGTCAGTAGGCAATACCAATGCATTCTTAAATAGGTTTATCAATCAGTTTAGTTTCTTTCCAAATAATCTAACACATTCACCGAGGGATTAAATGATTTCCGAGTAGTACCATTAAAAGTAAGAAATTAACCATTCAACATTTGGTTTTATATCTCTCAAGGATGGAGATAACCACATTAAATGTTAACACATGCAAAGAAACGATGAACTGGTGATGACATTCCTCAAAAAGAAATAGTGATGACTTATGCTTGTCTATCTAGCTATATTAAATGAGAACATATACTAAACAGCATGCCTATGATTGTCTATCTAGCATTGATATTCGAGCATCCACGGGCGAAACATAAAAATATTAGGTAACTACTGCACAGTATATATACTACCTGGCGCATAGAAACAGTTGAAAGGATGACATGAACTAATACTACGGGCTTCACAAAGTTTCCTTGATTGCATCGAGTTAAGTTGAACCATGTAAACAGTGTCCTTCACACATAAAAATGTTTCATCAGTATCCTCAACATATCCGCATATAAATTTCAGCCATACAGTCTCTCCTTCAACCAGAGGAGGTAACCCAAGAATATACTCCGTTTCAATGGTGTTCCACAACTCCCAGGTGGCAACACCATGACAATTGATCTTCCTCTGCCACATTTCAATGTTATCGTGATGATGAGACATCATGGCGACACCAACTGTGCCATCCTTTGTCTGGATGATCTGATGACCGTAGGAATGATTCATATTGGGAGGCCCCTCAAGCACATTAAGGCTCTGCGTCTCCAAATCAAACGCAAGTATACCCTCCTTCACATACTTAAATGACCAATAAACAACATTGCCAACTAGGGTACAAATATAACTGCCAAAACAATCTTGATAGTGAACCTCTGCTTCGATGATATCGGCCCATGTGTCAGTCTCGGAAGAATAAACAGAGGCAAGGGCTCGACCATCCTTAGTGGGCTCAAGCAACAAGACCACCTTAAAGAGGGTGGAGTGGCAACCGCCGTGCACGTGGCCCCGGTCACGGGCAGCGCAGAGCGCCACCCCATTGACGTAGCCGCATTTGAACTCAGGTGGAATTGGCACACGGTGCTGACTGCCGGTGATGGGGTCACACACGAGGACCCTCGTGTGCGACCAGTTTAAGATGAGGACAAGGCCGTGGCGGCACCCGAGCAGCCGGCCCCCTGAGTCGCCGATTGGCAGGTTGAACCGCTCATGAGGGATGTGGTCTGGAGCGGGTAGGACGGAAGTGAATTTGATCTTATCGCCGTCTTGGAGGAAGACACCAAGGAGTGGCGGGTTCCGGTGATGTGCGTAGAAGCAGCGGAGGAATCTAGAGTCGGTGACGAGGCCTCGCCAGCGCTTGCAGATGGTGGAGAGGCGCGGGAGGGAGGACGGCTGGGGCGGAAGACGGAGGAGGATCTCCTAGAGCATGTCGTTATCTTCCAGCGCCGCCGGCGGGGAATTGCCAGCGCCGCCGGCGGGGAATTGCCGTGGCGGCAGATCATGGCGGCGCCCTCCTCGCTAGCGCCGGTCTGGACTTTTGGGACCAAGGGATCGATCTGGGGGCTGGAGACGGTTCATGGTCACGCGGGAAGGAAGGAAACACGCACGTGTATTGGTTGAGATTTCTGTGCGTGCAATCTCTGGACTCCACAAATCATTTTTTTAATCAGATAAATCAATGTTGCTTTCCTGATGGAAGAAAATCTTATAGGACATGTTGTTCTTTTTCTTCATCAAGAAAGATCCCCTCAAAGACATGACAAGTGGCATTGCTAATCTCAAAGCACCCTTCGGCATTAATCCCGTCATTATGCAGCAAATCCTCGTTTCCTATCACTACCCTATTCCCAGTTTCCCACGGCTCATCATTCTTGATTAATATTTTTTCATTATATTTCTTGCATGGTGATACGTATCTCATTTATATCATAAAGATCATCGTACAAGTCACGTACACATCGATCTGGCAAAACTAAATACATAGCAGAACGTTAGCCTTTGCATAAAGGAACACCAGCTAAGAAGTAAAACTACAAACAAGACCGAGGAAACCTCTGAGCTTGACACCAACGCCCGTCACCTGCCGCTGACACCACCACAGCAGCCAGCAAAGAAAGAAGTGATGGATCACCACCACACCCCAGCTCGACGCGGCTCCATCGCTGATATGCAGCTTTGAGGACCTCCATGTTGGCTCGCCAAAGGCGAAACCATGACCCTTGAACGAATCAGACCGAGCAACACCCCGGACACGTCATCGAACTCCAGATCTGACACCCCCACATGACTAAGACGTCGGAGGAGGAAACCATACTTGTCATCCACGTACCACGAACTTAGCACACGATCCACCATCTTGCAGATGCCACCAATACAGACGACAATCTGCATTTGCTCCTAGACTACCTCCCAAGCTCCACGCCAATGCTGGAGCAAACGCCGTGGCAACGAAAGAGCCCGAGGACACAGGTCCACCACAACGATGCCGCCGCCGCCCCACCATACTTCCTTGAACATACTGGATTTCAAATGCATCCCCAGCCATAGGTCCGATTGTCTTGTCAGAGTAGGATTTGAAGAAATTTTATTCAGTGTCGTCATCACCGCCGCCGAAGCCAAGACGATGAACAACCTAAAAAAGTAAGCTATTTTGAGCTAAAACTATCCACACGCGTGGATCCGATGATCCCCTCACCACCAACAACCGAGGTCGACAACGAAGGAGTGCCGCCGGAGGGCGGCGGCAGAAGAAGCGCTCCTAGCGGCCCACGTGAGGTCGCCTTTCTTTCTCCTCTTCCAAGAAAGAAAACGACTCATCCCTGTAGAGTACCGGACACTACAGTAAAGAATTTGTTCATGATATACCTGGCAGGCTACGTACTGTTCATCGTCGAGATTCATTTAGTGAAGACATGGCAACGACTCAAAGGAGTAAAGGGATGAACCATGTCTTGACCAAAACATTTGGTCAAAAAGCTCTCTATATCGAAATTTATAGAAGCACATGACAAGTGCATGGCTTGCCTTGGCCGAAAAGAGAAGTCAGTTCACATCCATATGATCCAACCATCATGCATGTACAACCACAATTCAATAGCATTACCCATTCATCCATGCAGTACATTTAAAATCAAACATCATCCATGCACAGTGATGAGGCAGGCATATTCCATGACAAAAATTCTCACTGCGGCATATGTGATAAGAAGCGCTGCTGGTGTCGGAGAAAGTTCCAGCAAGTTAAACAGCAGAAAAACACACGCCTTCCACAGCTCAAGGCATTCATCTCTCTTCTTCTTCTTCCTCTCTATATATACCCACTTGGCAAGGCACAAAACTCTGAATTACGTTCTATCCAGCAGAGTTGATCAACTTTCACAAGCACTCCACACTGTCTTCTCTAAATGGCGACAGAAGAAAATACACTATGACGGATGACAATATCATCCACAACGCATTTAGCGCCAACTCCTCCTGCAGCTAGGTGAATGAATGAATCATGACCAGACCAAACACGTATCATGCGTAAACACACACACAAATGACTCCCTCACCGCTTCTTTTTTTTTTTTTTGCTTGCAGATTCTTCCTTCGGGTTACAGCAACCAACCGAAAGAATATACGGAAACACAAATATCCTTTATCCTCTATGCAGCTACGTTATTAGTTGTTGTCTCAACGCATCAAAACTTACTGCCAATAATTCTCAAAAAAAAAAAACTTACTGCCAATAGTATAAAATACAAAGCACTTGCATTTTCCAAAGGTATGACAAAACCAAACAACACAAGTTTGCGGACCTAGCTTTTAATCCATGCTGCAGCATAAACTTGCCGCCATTGACAGGCAGGGCCTGCACACACAAAGGGAAATACATGAGGGCCAGTCTTGGTGACGTTTCATTTCGCATATTTAGTTAATATAATAGGAGTTCAGCGACCGGAGCGCCGTCGCCATGCGCCTGCCCTCCTTTTTCTCTTCTGGCCAAGCAGGGGGGTGACGCGGACCATGGAGCGTGGTGCCCTGCGTTTTCTGTTATGGGAGCGTGTTGGCTTGCACTGCTCCATGCTGCCGCCGGCGAGCACCTCTCCACCGGAGCTCCCGTCGAATATTCCCTCGTGGTGGAAGGGCCCGCGGGCAGGGGCGACGGTGGCGCGGAAGTGGTGCTCCATGGCAGTGAAATGGCCGCGTGGAGGGGGGGCGGTGGCGGCCGCCCGGCAACTAGGCTGCCGGCGGCCAGGACTGGGGCGAGCGTGAGCAGTGCTAGCTTGTACATGACGACGAGGAGGTGGCAGGCAAGTGAGTGTTCGAGCCTCCTTAAATAGGCGAGGGGCGAGAAGCAGGGGCTGATCCACTCGGATTTTATCTTCAGTCTTCTCCTGTATCCAGTTTACAGGTAGAGGTATGAAATGTGGTGATGTGGGGCGCTGATGATGGTTCTTTCACTGGCCCAGGTTGCCAGACCCCTGTCGTCCCGCGCCGTCCTTTGCCTCCACGTCTCTTCATCGTAGCAAGCTGCCATCTTGCTACATCGCCATGCCCTCCACTACCTCTAGCATCCTGTCGTGTCGATGCTGAGGCTGAGGAGTCGGTGTTCTTGATCTCGAGCTCGCCCAACCTGCCGGCGCCTGGAGCCCATCCAACACGGTTCTAGCCCCCGCCTGCCGTGTCGACCTCATGCACGCTAGGACACCGGCGCCCCATCGAAGACATCACCACATTACAAATTTCCACATAGGCATGCCATGTCAGCCTTACAGTTTTCACGAGGTTATTTGACTATCAGTGCTCCGCGTTACGCATTAGGTATAATTTCGGTGGTTTTTTATGCCCTGCCTCCAATGTGGTACCAAGTTTTTACCCTGGCTTCAAGTGTGATGGTTTTGGGTAAATAACTCACATCATAGGATACATGTAAACAATTATTGAAAAATTGCAGTTTGTACGCTGGGGGGTTCTATAGCCCCGCTACGCTACATCATTGCCCCTCTATTTTCAACTAGAGATCCAATCACCCTCAAACAATCATTTGTGGGAAATGAGAAACAATCATTAGTAACTGCATTGAGAAATAACTGATGGGCCTGTTATATAGATGGTTTAAATATGTAGTCGCAACCTATGAGGGGGTGGAAACACCTGGCGGCAGTCACCCGAGTGCAGTGGAAGCTGCGTCGGGAGACCATGGAGTGGGCCGAGGAGCTCCAAAAATAATTCATTCCTTCATTCTTATGTTGCCGCTTGCTTCGAATCCTGCGGCAATGGCAAGCTCCAAAAATCCAAAACATGTCCTAGTAGTAAAACATGGTTATTGCATTAAAAAAGGATATTCCTTCGTGGTGGCACATCTACCATTTTTAAGAAATTGCTCCCTACTTCTTTCTATTGTTTTGCCATACACACTATCCACGTCAGCGGTATGCCATGTCATTATTCAGTTACGGAAACCAGCCAATCAGTCTATCCCACTATGGAGCGCCGCCCATCCCCAACCCTTCCTCCTTTCCTTCCTCGACTCTGCTCCTCCCCACGCACACCTCCTCCGCCAGACCAAATCCAGCCGCCACCTCCAGGCCAGAGCCGGTGCTCCGCCGGACCGAATCCAGCCGCCACTTCCAGGTCAGCGCCGGTGCTCACCATGCCATGCCCCCCCCTCCCTTGCTTGCACGCGCCGCTTCCCACCGCGCCATGGCCGCCCCCTCGTTTGCTTGCGCCTATACACCACCGTGCTCCTCCTCACGCAGCGCCCACGGCGCCTCCACCTTCTCCTCCTCCGCCGGACCGAATCCTACCGCCTCCACCAGCCCAGCGACGGTGCTCACCGCGCCATGGCCGCCCCCTTGCTTGCACGCGTCGCTGCTCACCGCGCCATGGCAGCCCCCCTCGCTTGCTCGCGCCACTGCCCGCTATCCGGCATCTATTCCGGCCGACCCGCGGCCACCGGTACGACGTCTCCTGGGCGCTGGGACGCAACAATGCTTCAAAAGCTGAAAGTCATGTGCTCCTGTTCTTCAATATTTTGACTATTTTTTATTTCCTTTCCTCGCATCAATGGTACACAGCCCACTGCTTCAACCTCTGTGGAGCGCCCAATGCTCCAATGGCCCACATTGTTTAATCTTCATTGACATCACCGCAAAGAAAAATGCTTCTCCTAAAACAGAAACAAAAAACCCTTCTGCTGCAGGTAATTGACGCTTGACGCTCCACTTTCTCTCCCCTTGATTTCCACAAGAAACTGATGGATTCCCTTTTAAAACCGGTGCCTCGCCTCCCATCATCCTCCAGTTGACACCAACCGCACTCATACTGCTGCCGCTGGTAAGCAACCCCCTCCCTCTTGGGCATTCCCTATGCCATATTGCTGACCGAATTATGGATTTGGCCTTCCTCAGGTGTTGGACGACTTGGATGCCCAGTCAGTCATCTTGATTGTTCCTCCCTCGCTGCATATAGTCACCTCAGGTTTACGACTCCTGTTGGTACATAATGTTCCCATCCATAGCTAATTTTGAATTTCTGTATCTTTGGTTTCTTTGGTTAATGTGTAGATTTAATTTTGCTTGATTGAATACTTAGCCTTCAATTTTAGTCCTGTATCTATTCTGGATTTTGCTTGATATGTCAATTAGTTTGCTTTATTGAATACATAGCCTTGCATTTTAATTCTTTGCCTATTCCAAATCTGAATTCAATTTCACTTGGCTGAATATGTAGCCTTCCATTTCAATTCTTCAGGTTTCTTCTCGGCTACCTTGGGATCAAGCCTCCATTTTCTTATTGAAGGTTACTTCCCACACATGCTCCAGTCTGAAGGTATACACATGCCTCGCTTCAGATTGTGGGAAGATTAATATTCAGTTTCTGACTATATCCGTTTGTGGGAAGATTACTATACAGTTTGTGATTGTATGCAAATTCATATTTCAGTTTATGAGCGTTTGTGGGAAGATTACTATTCAGTTTGTGACTGTATGCAAATTCATGTTTCAGTTTATGAGCGTTTGTGGGAAGATTACTATTCAGTTTGTGACTGTATGCAAATTCATGTTTCAGTTTCTGAGCGTTTGTGGGGAGATTCCTATTCAGTTTTTGACTATATGCAAATTTATATTTTAGAATGGAACATTTTTCTTATTTATATTTTCTTACTGAAGGTTACTTCCCACACACGCTCCAATCTGAAGGTATATGCAGATTTACATGTTTTACTGCAAATCATGATGGCTCACTTTTGTTGTGGAATCCAGAATAGTTCCTCTACACTTCCCTCTATCCAATTGTTCCATGTAGATTTTAGTAAAGAGCATATATTGTGGATGAATAAATAGATTATTCTCAAGTTTCTTTTATTTGGTCGACGTCAGTTCCCCAAACCTGAATACTGTTAGAGAAATTATGAGCATTTTTGGCTTGACAGACATTATGAACACTATAGACTCTTAAGAGAAGGATTTATCTTTGTTTAACATTGTCATGCTACTATAGCCACATTGAAGAGTTCCCTGGTGTCACATCTGGCTCGAAAACATCAATTAAGCTCTATCGATTGATCTAACTTTTCCTGATACATTGTGTTTGTGCAGAACCCGATTTATTAGCACATGCTCATATGTGCTTCCATCGGGCTGCGTTTTGTGGGGTCGATGCCTCCCCGATCGAGGTGCATGCTTCAAGGTACAGCCTCCGCGTGCTCTCTCATAGCGATGTCAACGGAGCAAACCATTCGTGGCCTTCCTCAATTGCTATTTTTTCTATCTCAGTTACATTCGCTCATAATTGCTACCTCGCCTTAAAATATATTGGTTCTCAGTTATGGTTGACCCTTTTGTGCAACAAATTATATTGGATTCCTTGCAGTAATCACAGGTAGACTGCATAAACATGTGTACATATGTCAGTTTATTTAGTTATACTTTAAATTCTAATGGCCCCTTAAATTTTTTTTTCGATCTCAATCTTGTAGTGGCTGGTGTATAAAGCAACCTCGTGAGATCCCAGTCCATGGTGATGTTGGGGTCTCGCTTCATCTTCATCTTATGCATCACACAGCTGGCTCTTCGGTTATTATGATGTTTTGTGCTTCTCCTTCTTGCTGTCAGCTTGCAGCCTAAGCTTTACATAGCACACAAGTATGCATAGCTGTGCATCAGAGAAGACAAATGAAAAAAATTAACTCCGAGGTGCCTAGGTATACTATCGGGAACGACAGCCTAAAAGAAATAGCAGTACACTGCACAAAATTGTTCTGGTGAGAAGACGTAATGAGTCTCATGATTTATAAGCGACTTTTTGTTTTATAGAAAATCAGATATGAGTGAATGTGACTTTTTGATTTATAAGCGACTTTTTGATTTATAAGCGACTTTATGTTCTTTTTCCTAATCACCTTGATGATATGCCTTTGAGGTAAGGAATTAAAGGAAAATGTCACATCCAACATTATTCGGCTTTTCATCATGTTTTCTCTAGATGCTTTAAATAATATTTCTTTCAAACAAAATTCTTTGACATAGTCATATACTATGTGTTTGTAAAATCTCATGTTTTTAAACCTCAAATATGTATCGGCAATTCCCTCAGCAACGCGCGGGGTATCATCTAGTTATTACAATAAGGATGCTTACAGAGTTGCAGGGCAGTCGTTTAGCGGGCACATTATTATTGTTTTAGTCCGTTCGTTGTGGGATATTTGCTACCCTCGACGATACAAACGGCCATGACATATTTGCTGTCACATGCATGCTGCATACATGTATCATCTAGTCTAGGAACGTAAGTATTTGGCTCAAAACAGAGGACTTTGCTTTGCGGCTGCATCCATTCTCCTGCGCGGTGGGATGATGATTTTTATTTATTTTTTATTTGAGAAAGAATGCTGGATGATGAATGAATGGATGAAGTGTTTTGATGCAAATTCGATCGATTACCGTGGGCAAAGGAAGGGGGCCACTTCATGCCAGCGAGTTTGCTTAATGCAGAGTCACATCGACGAGGGCCCAGCTGTGCTCTGCCTGGTCGAATGCCCGTAGCACCGTTACCCAGTTCTGCCTTCAGGATCGACGAGCATTCTTTTCTTCTGAATCAAGCCAGTTCCATCCATGTAAACTGAAGATACATCCAACCATCATGCCCAACACACAGACTGGCAGAGAAGCAAGATGCACAACTTCAACACGTACAAGAGAACACACATTTTCCTTCCGAGAATGACAGAACAGACTTTGATCAATTTTGAAGAATCACAACTCTATAAGAAGATCAATTTTGCTAGTACTAGTAGGAGTAGAAGAAAATGCCAACGGCCGAAAATGAAACTGAACATGACTAGTAGCAGAGAAAGGGAATGCCAAACCGAGTTGCTCTGCGGCAATTCTCTCAAGTTGGAATCAATATGGCGAGGGAATTTATAAAGGCATACTACCACTTGACCAGGTTGGAACAAATTCAAATATAGGAGCATTTGACCAAATTTATAGCTCCAGCTCCGATCCATGCTCGAACAGGTTCCAGGGCAACAAGTGTCTGGCAATTCTCCTTCATGTCAAGACTTACTGTCATCAACACAGCGAGAGCGAGGTGGCATCTCCAGAATGCTAACGGCTGCTAGGTCAAGTACTGTCATCTCTCAACTCTGCATTTCCTTCCTTCATTGCATCAGTCCTTGTAGAAAAAACAAGTTTTATGAAAAACGCTTCAGAAGCACTCTGTAGATATTATCTTCACGGGATCTTGAGCGCAAGTTCGGCTACAGTGTAACACGATATGTATGCTTACTCGGCAGGGCTGGCGATGAGATCCCAGGTCCAAATCACGTATGGAACTGCCAACTACTGAACCTGAAACTAAGCATTCATGTGTGCGGTAGAAACCCAGTTGCTCATCTGCACTAAACAAATTGAGCAGAGCAACCCCTCAAAAAAATAAAATAGCAGATCAACCTGACTAAACAAATTGAACCGTGTTTTTTTGTCACAACCGGATTAATCAACACTTCTCTTTCTATCGCAAAATAAAATAAAATATATCAACACTTGTCTTCCCTGTGAACTGAAATCACCATTGCATAGAAACTCTTGAAAGAATGATATAAGTATATCTATTGCGGGCTTCAAAAAGTTTTGTGGGTTGCAACATCTTAAGTTATACAAGTGTTACGATGATTGGCGATTTTATGAGCCGTCCATCCACCCTGATCCGATGGTGAGAAAATAGGAGCTACGAGGAGTTACAAAACTAAAATTACGAAAAATTATATGTAACGGTAGGACCATTACAATATTTTAGTGGGCCCGTTGTTTTTTCCAAGGGTAAATCTGTCACACGATAACCCGCGGTGCCCACATCGAACTCACGTATCTGCCTAACCAGCCACGCCGCCGCGGGGATTATGGATCGCCGCCGCATGGCTCAGCCATGGCCACGTTGCCGCCGTTCACCTCCATGGCCGGCCTAGCGCTGCCGTCCATGTGCGCCATGACCGGCCCAGCGCCTCTGTCCACCTCCTCCATGGCTGCAATGGCGCTGCTGTCCACCTCCTCCATGTCCGCCTCAGCGCCGCCGCCGGCTTCCACCGTGCTCACCCCACTGCCGTTGTTTACCTCGACCATGGCCCCCAGCAGCTCTTCCCATCACCAATCCATCCCCCTATCTCACCATTCCCATCGTCGGCAAGGTCCGCTAGAAGAGGCGGAGATGAATCCCCAAGATCAAGATCCAAGAGGACTAGGATGATTGCAGCGTCAGAGAAGAATTTGTAACAATCTACATTAAGGTAAACCCCCTCTTTCAATTAGCATAAAAGCTCCAAGTTCTCCCCTTTGTTCTCCAATTAGCATATTCTCTGGATGGTCTGGTTCGAGTAGAAACACATCAATGAGGTCTTCTTTCATTAGGATAACAGAACACATGATCTGTAGAAGTAGGATGCAGTATTTTCATTTGCTGAGTTGATGAATAAGCTTTAGTTCATCTTATACCAGAATGGCATGAATCATGATACTGATGTGCTTCCATGGCAAAAATAATTCTACAACACTAGAAACTCCACATATGTGTACTACATAACAGGAGTAGCCAGATAACAGGAGATGCAAGAAGAATATTACAAGTGTTGAAAATTATCAGTAACTATTAGTTACTGTTAATTTTTGTAGAGAGTTTATATCACTGAATTCACAATTGCAGATCTAGCATAAAGATGGTTAGTATAACAAGTAATATTTTCTTCTGTTCATGTACTCAAAATGTAAAAGAAATTACCACTAGAATCATCCGAAGAAAAATAATCTAAATCAAAAGGAAATAGTTGAGACTCCAAGGAAATAAGTGGTTAAAAGGTAAGGAAATCATGTAGGTCGTAATCATGTAGCCTGTTTGCCTATCGTGGATTGCAACCAACCTGAACTCTCTACATTGCAGTGTCATGCCCAACTAAATTCCACAACAAGCTAGCTTGAACTATCTGGATAGCTTGAATTGCAGAAGCAGTAGCAGTAGCAGTAGCGGTCAGTACTGAAGTTGATCTACTAGGATTATTTTATTGTTGTGTCTTAAAATTTCTGGTGCCTCTCGCTTCATAAGAAAGATTAAATCTTTCAGATATTACATTTTTATTTGGAAGCAACAAAATCATACATTACAAAACTGAAGTGTAATCAACCTTTTCTTCTCAGCTAGTAGTTGGATGTAGCAGTATGGGAGTTAGTAATTGGATTCTGTAGTTCACCTATCAGCAAGCACTCTTACACTTAGTTCGGTCACATTCTTTTGAATACTGGTAATTGAACGATACAGGGTTGTGTACAGACACGAAGGTATGTTCTTTTATTTACTTATTTTATCATTATGTCATCGACATACAAACCAAAACCATTTTATAACCGCAGCAGGATGAGCAGGCACAATACCATTATCAAGAAAGTTGACTTGTACATTGTGAAAAATTATCCATTCTTTGATGATAGTGGCGATGCCATGAATGAACATGTTGGTTATAATGCCAAGTTACTACATATTATATAAAACAAATGGCTGCATCATTTCTATGTTGATCTAACTACCATTCTATGGTTTTGGACAGGGTATGTATGTACGAACAAAACAGAAATTCATGTGAGTTCAGGGATAGGGGCGAGGGGGGCTCGGACGAAGATGGGTCATCACCAAGAACGAAGAAATGAGCATTTAACGATCCCATGAAGGCATTGACTTTTGGCAGCAATGGCTATCTTCTTTAGTAGCCTTTTACTTTTTGTTCATGTTTATTAAGCTTGAGAGCTGATCTTTTGCTCCAAACAGTGTTTATAATTTATCTCCAACCAAAAAACACTTCATTCAAGACATAATTGTGAGACTATTTTTACAAGAATATGCTTTCAACTTCAATGTTTTGTTCAATTTTCAGATGATGGTTCGTTTGATGCCCACACACTAAATAGTGGCTTGTACTAATTTTCAGCATTTCAACATTTTCAACATAAGGAATTCTACGGGCATGTGTTTTTCTCACTTATATCTACCACTTTCTCATTGCAATATCTTCCATGGTTTGGTTTTTATTTTTATAACATTGGAAGTAAAAGAAATATCATAGCCAAAATTCCTTAATTTTATACTAGACATTATGATAAAAATTTAGCTCATTTGGTGGCCCCCTTCTCCCTTGCGGGGCGTAGGATGCTTCGAGCCCGAGCAGAGTGCCTTTGAGTTTTTGCGCTGAAGGCGCCTAGCGTTGGACTCCTCCGTGGTCAGCGAATGCCGCATGACCTCGCGGAGGAGTGCCTTCTCCGGGTCGACAAGGACCGATCGTGCACATTGGCGGGAAGAGTTAGGCTCCACTATGGCCGCGGCCCGTTGGGCTGCCTTCTCCTGCGAATATGGCATGTGCATCCCCATGGGAGCCAAGAGCATGAGCACCCAGCGCTGCCCGGGCGGTGCTGGCAACGAAGGGGAAGGGGAGATGGCCGCCCTGCTCCAGGATCGGGAGCGGCGTAGAGCGGGACGGGCGAACACGGCCTGCATTGCATCGGTGTGACCCAGAGGAGCTGGCGGCGATGAGACGGAGCTCGAGTTCCTGCCGGTGTCCAACCGCGAACACTAGATGGCATTGCAGAGCAGGAGCTTCTCGTCGTCAGACACGTCGCTGCCAGAACCGGCGTCCTCCTTCACGAGGTCGTCCAAGTCCATGGGATCGGTCTCGCTGCCGGAGTCATGGCTAGACCTGGCCATGGCGAAGGAGGCGGAGAGATTGGGAGAGGAAGTGGAGAAGACATGAGGGGAGCAGAGAGGGCGAGATGATTGAGAGTGACTATGGTTCGTCCGAGCGGGTAGGGTTTTTGTGGTGACCGCAGTGGGAGCAGGGTGGGCCAAGAGTGGGCCGGTTCGACATGGCGATATGGACACTGCCGATCAGTCTAGGCGTTTGGGCCGGTTTTAAGCAGCGTAGTCGGATGCGGTTTTTGAGACCAAGCAGTGACCTGGCAGCCCACCTAGAGTCCTAGACGTGTGAGGCGAGTATGGTGTCCGGTTGCAGATGCTCTAAGACACGAATAAGGAAGTCAGAGTTGTGTCTCAGGGAGCAAAAGAGCAGAAAAGGAAGTGAGTTTTGAGAGTGCTGGCGCATACGTGGCACTTGAATGCTACCCGACTGTCTGGAAAATTACATATTCAGAATCTATAAGTTCATGGATACATGGCGGATTATAATAACTGTAACAAGTGCTCCAAAGGAATTACTAGTACACAATTAACTGTGACGCAGAGATCGAGGACAGTGCCTGTCAGGCGAGACAGACGTAGACGACGGTGCTGTCTGGCCATCCAGCGAGGCCATATGTACAGGATGGGTGGATGGAGACCATGTACCAGAGTAAGCAGGAGGTCAAACATGTGATCAGAACCACAAAGCTGAGCCCTGGAGCAGTCCTCGTCACAATTACGAAATGGTTTTGTTCGTTCTTATCATCTTCAAGGAATTGCAGATGAGCACATGGGTTCACACTTGGGAGCTTTTACATCCTCTCCTATTCCACATCAGTCTTCCAATTTGCCGATGCAGAAATCCTCAATGATGTCGAAGACCCATGTGCCATGCTGCAGGCTGAAATTGCGTCAAGTTAGTATAGTTATGTGAAATATAGTTCTTACTTCTTAGTACAATGACATGCGAGCTTCACGTACCCCTGAAAAGTATAATGGAATAGAAATACAAGTAGGAAAAATCAGATGTAGCTCTCCATGTCAAAACTAGCCAATAAGAAACATCCACATAAGTGTTGTTATTTAAACTAAAATTTTCTCCTTTGGACAATCCATCAGCTAGAACTATAAATTCACTAATGCAAATATCTTTTGTCTTGTTTTGGATAACAACACCATGTACCAAGATATCATGGATATGGACCAGTAAATTTTTTTCAGAGGGCGAACACACACAGTTTCAGTGATAACAGAAAATAAAATACATGGGCACTAAATTACAAATATGAATCAAGTGATTTGAGTGAAAATTATGGATGAGAATAAGGCTCGGGAAATTGGCAGCACACCTTTTCCTTAAGCTGGTTGGAAGCTACATGTTCAAGTTTCACCAAGGTTGATTAACTTGAATTGTGGACATGCGAAAACATAATTAGAACTGTTCGTTTGTTGTCATTTGTGATCAGTATGGGGCAAATGACAACGCTTAAATATAAAACAGTTACATCAGAATAGGTATTACAATTCATAAAGTATAAGGTCCAAAATTCAAAACCAGGCATACCTGAGCAGATGCCAGGATATGTGACAGTACCACATCCAATATTTGATCCAGTTAATCCTACTACTCCAAGAACAAGTTCTCTGAGTGCAACATCCCCCACAACCCCATAAGGGTCATGGACGAACTGAAACAATAGCTCTTCAACCTACCAAACAAAAAGAAAATTAGGCAAATTCCAGAGGTTAAAGATTGGGAACAAAAGCAAATAGGTTCGATACATGGCCGAAAAGGCCTCACAAGCGACGCAGCGCATGCCGATAATAACTCTCACACCACACCACCAACGAAAGCGCCCCAAGGACTAGATGATTATGCTAAGTAGATGTTTCCATGATCTAGAGAAGTCATAAGCTTGCTCTCAGTATACTTATTTAATTTTCAGTAATAAAGCAAGCTAGATTTCAGATTTGGACTCTCACAACTACTCTAATCATGCATGCTAACAATTCGTACAACTGGTAAAGAGGATTACATTTTATATCTGAACTAAAGAGGATTACATTTTATCAAACATCCCCCAGGGCATAAACCATACATCTTCATCATGTCGCAAGGGAGAGCTTAATTGTGAGCACAACCCAATACAACAGTATTCTTTTTTTCCTGGGAAAAGACATGAGTATGCTAATCACCACAGTAAGCATGAACATAATATGTTCAGATTTGTGAACAGGCAAAAAAACAGAGTTGTAGTACTAGAGCGTATCGGCAAATGTATTCCTCTGAACTAGCAGCTGGTTGGGCGTTGTTGAGTGGCAATCACACCATGGGACAGCCGTAACGCAAACATGAGGATCAGAAGAGCTAGTACAACACGTATGCAGTTACCTGTAGTGGGAGGGAAGGTCGCCGCCGGCGCTGACTCAGGCAGTAGGGTATCCGACGTACGGTGGAGAGAGATCCTCTGTCCCTGGCGGCGGGTTGGGGGCGGTGGGGCAGCCGAGGCTTCGGCGTGCCGTGATGTACGACCTGCAGTACTGCTGGCCGGCCGGAACATTGACGGCAGGAGCGACACCGGTATACCTGATTGCTGCCTCTCGCTTGGATCGGGTCCGCCGTGCGGGGATGATCTGAACGGCGCACCGCCTAGCCGCAGGATGTGCAGCAGCGGCTATGCGAGGAGAATTGGATCGTGGGGATGGCCTCTGAACGTGCCCTGAGGAACGGAAACGGACGAGAGATCCGGTTACTATTATACCCATTTACAGAAAAAATAATTCTTTAAATGATTTTTCGAGATCCAATGGCCAGAAAAATTCAGAGATGGAGTTACATGAAATTACAAATTGTAACTCTACAATCACCGTAAAAGAGCTCCTTAAGTTAAACCATATAAACACTGTTGTTTATGTATAAAAATATCACATCGGCATTGACCTACTGTAATTTTCAGCCATGGCTCCTCTCCTATGGTGATTGACCTTCCGGTGCCACATTTGAATGTTTTGGTAATGGCGACAGAACCTGATGAGAGCAACAGTGCCGTCCTCTGCCTCGATGAGTTATCAATGATGGATCATCCATCTCGAAGGTCATGTTGATCACCATGCACATGGTCAACTCCATACGCAAAACGAAAATAATGGGATGCACACACTCCGACACGGCAAGCAAAAGCGACTTTGCGAGCATGAGAGGACCAAACTACCCTTATTTTGTCTCATGTTTGGTCGGATATCGGAGACGTTAGCTGTTTGTCTGTTGTGCGCGCAATTATAACTACTACTGATGGTGAAGGTTAGGTTTACGAAGCAACTAATATCCCAAATTCCTTAAGACCACTGACCAAGCTCGCGTACGTCCTAGAAAATACAAATACAATCAATCTTTTGATAACGTTGTAGCTAATTAGGTGTCCAATCGCCTTCACATCCAACTGCTTTGGTTATTCTACTCTCTCTGATGTCCGTTTTTCAAAAATGTTTAAAAAAATCTTAATGATTGACAAAGCTAGCCCACTAGAGATATTATTAATGGTTAAAGCATTGTTCAACCCTCCTGTACTTTTTTTAGTTTTAGATCAGCTTAAGCTACCCTCAAACGATATCGTATATGGTAGACACATCACACATCAGCCCTGACCTAAGCTTAACTACACATGCTCACATTTTTTTCAAGAACACGCAAGAGCTTTGCGTGTCTTTTGTATTAAGACAGGAGAGAACAAAGTACAAGCCTAAGACAATCACCATTCATAGCAATCACAAGCGACCACACATCAAACCACCGAGAAAATTAAAGCTTATACTCGTGCTAGTTTCCGCCGATTGAACTCCACCTTAATCTTGGCAATAACAGGAGTAGGGAGAACAGTAGAGCTTCTACTGCACATATACCCGTTTTGCCAAAAGGATAATAAGACTTTTTTTTAAATAGACTTATGTACCCGTTGTTTTTTGCGAAAAGGACCCAAATTATATTAAAAGTAAGCAGTGGTACAACGCACTCCACAAGATAAGGAAATTACAACGAACACTCTGGAGATCCAATCCAGAAACATTGTTGACGCGGGATGAGGGCGCGCCGCCGCCGCCGTCGCCACCGCTCCCTCCGGGAGCCGGTGATAACCTTAGTCATGTGCATGGAATGTTGACGACGGAAAGTCACCATCCTCGGCCCAGTAGGACCAGCATGCCGGAAAAGAACTGGATCGGCAAAGTGCCACCACTTGCGCCGGCATGAAGAGCGACGAGCACGTCGAGGCGCCCATGCCGGCGATAATGAACAAATCCGGAATCCACAAACCACACCTATACCTGCACAAACTTCCAAGCTTGACGGCAGCGCCGAAAGGGCCACCACCGTGACGAAGGGGAAACTGAAAGAACAAAAGGCAACACCGGCTCCTCCGTCTCCAGCCGCACCACCCGACTTATCCAGCAGATCGACGGGAAACAACAGTCTGTGCTCCTCGCCGGCTCCAAAGACGACGACAAGATGGAGACGGAGCCGGAGCCGGAGAACCCTTATTCGACACGCCGCCGCCACCTCCATCAAGCCGTCTGCGCGCGCATCTCTACCCCTACTAACCCTATATACACCAACCGAGCGCAGATCCGAGGTCCCTACCCCCTCCTGCCGCCAATGGCGAGCGACCTTGCCGGCGGGATCGGGCGGAATAGGGAGCGCTCCCTTTCGCCTCCTCAGTCGCGAGAGAGAAGAATGTACCCGTTGTTGAAAAGGTAATTCTCACTCAATTTATGCATATGTTCATACAAACCCAAAACAATATTTTAGCATGTTATAATAACTTGTTCATCTATACAAAAATATTTAATAATGTATCAGTCAACAGAGAATTATACATGTCTTAGTCAATTTTAGAAATATATTCATACAGAATTAAAAATATGTAATAATTTGTTATCTAGTGCAAAAAAATGCAGTGGTTATTTACATAGTGTAAGCATATCCGATGAAGGCCGAGGTATATGTGTAAACTTTGAACCAGGACCAGAATCTACAATGCTCTTTCAACCGTTTCCCACACCATATGCTCGCCATGGATGTGAGTTACAACACATGATATATTAGGCTAAATTGAGTTCGTCCAAGTATGTACAGGATAGCCGAAGTATAAGGTGATTCCTTGGTCGTTTTCCATCCAATCTCTAGGAGTTAAGTAGAGTCCTAAACCAGACCGACTTGTGGTCTGAGTCATGTCGTGTTGGGCAAGTTAGGAGGCCGTGTTGGACATGAGGTCGGTTCATTGAGCCATATATAAAGCAAAGGAAACGATATTGAAAAGCTGCGAATTTGGGCAGCACCAAAACTATCGTTCTATTCTTATTTTCCTAAGCTAGCTACTTCACGTTCTGATTTGGGAACTAACAATTGGTATCAGAGCTTCGGCGTGGAAGCAGCCAACGTGTACGTATCTTCTCGGCGGAAGGAACTCATCGAGGAGGATCATGCAGTCCGGGTGGAAGGTACTCGTCTAGGACGGGAGGAACTCATCCGGGCAAAAAGAACACGCCCAGGACAGGAGGAACTCGTCCAGAAGCAGCCTACATCAGAGATGGGGACAAGACGAAGAGCCCAGCAGAAGCGTCTGGTGATGCTAAATTACTTGCAGTGCCCGGGTCGCAGTACCCACATTCGATCGTGAGAACTTCGGGGTCTGAAAGGCCCTCATGGAGTGCGGCCTCCGAGCCAATGAGCTGTGGGATGCTGTCGATCCCGGCGGTGATGCTTTCAAGGAAGATGGAGCAGAACATCGCAAGGATAGACACGCAGCATCGGCAATTTACTATGTGATGCCAATGGATGTCTTGCAGCATCTGATCTCAAAGGAAACAACCAAAGAAGCATGGGACGCCCTGAAGGTTCTGTACGAGGGGCAACTCGTGTGAAGCAGGCTAACCTGCAAACTATGTTGAGGAATTACGAGACAGTAATGATGGCTCATGATGAAACCGTATATGCGTTCGCGTCACGGGTGGTCACACTTGTCAATGGAATTCGTACCCTTGGTGAAAAAATTACGGAAGGATCAGTTGTCCGGAGATTCTTGCGCGCTGCACCTCCTCGGTATATGCAGATTGTGACTGCAATTGAGCAATGCATTGATTTGGAGATGCTCAACATCGACGACCTAGTCGGGCGCTATAAGGCGCACGACGAACGTATGCGTTACAGCCAAGGAGACACGCGGGAAGATTGGAGTCGTGGCTATTAAGTAGTCGCATTTGTGCTTCGGGGGTGAATGTGAGTTACAGCACATGCTATATTAGTCTAAATTGAGTTCGTCCAAGTCTGTACAAGATAGCCGAAGTATAAGGTGATTCCTTAGTCGTTTTCCATCCAATCTCTAGGAGTTAAGTAGAGTCCTAAACCAGACCGACTTCTGGTCTGGGTCACGTCGTGTTGGGCAAGTTAGGTGGCCGTGTTGGCGTGAGGTCGGTTCATTGAGCCATATATCAAGCAAAAGAAACGAGATTGAAAAGCTGTGAATTTGGGCAGCACCAAAACTACCGTTCTGTTCTTATTTTCCTAAGCTAGCTACTTCACGTTTTGATCTGGGAACTAACAATGGATCCTCACAAAACTACAGAAGTCCAAGGACCTGATTAATTGGCCCCACGTCTTTCCTTCTCGTGATATATTGAGTGGAAAAGGAACACTCCAAGCAAACAGTGCTGCAATACAAAGGTCAGCTAGTGTATTTGCTCCTTCAATGCACAAGTCTTATTTTTGTTTTTGTTTTTAGTCAGTAGGACGCGTGTGAACGGGTTGATATTCAATGCCTACTCGAACCACATGTTTATGCACCGACACAAACTTCTCCTTGAGAGACTATTAAATTAATGGTATCATGTGTAAAAAAATCATTTCTAGAGGGAATAAAATGTTGTTTATTTCTGCATGGTACCCAGAAAATGAGACGAGAGGAGAATGAGCATGAGCCAAAAAAAATTGGTTCCTGCTAGAGTACTGATGAAGTTACTAGCCCATAGAGTTGACTGGTTCCAAAAATATTTATTATGATTAATCTATTTGGGTTAGCCCAATTGCACATCACGGTCAACTATGGGGTTCATGCTATGGAGCGGGTTCAAGGGACACAAGAAGATTGTGTGAAACATGAAGGAATTAAGGAGGAAGCGGATACAGCCAGCATTTCCTTTAGGAGGACGTTACTCAATTGTGAAATTACAACTTAATGCTTCGTGGCTGCATCTATGGTGTGATGCCGCCAGTAAAAAGTCGGCATTCTATTGTGGCATTTGTGACTTGAGGTGGTGGGTATCAGAGAACACAAATCGATCTTAGCCTTTGTTTGAAGTGAGCTACGACAATAGAGAGGTTGTATGTGCTTATATTGTGACTTTGTTAGGTGTGGTCATGATCATCGAGGTTTCAATATCTAATGGAACTGGAGCCAGAGAGTTCACCTCCTTAATAAGGAACATTAAGTATTAGCATATATGTTCGCTTGAAGTTCTACAATGTACTCTGTGTTCCTATTGGTTGATTTGGAGCATCCTCACCTGCCAAAAAGAAGAAGATTTGGAGCACTCAGATGGATCATGGTAAGCAGTTGTGCATACAGCTTAAACATGTGCCCCTTCCTATTATTTACAACTTCCAGTATTTGTGTTCATGTGTCTTGATTGTTTGCTTCTAGAATATTGGATACATGACTTCTCATTGTGCTTGCACTCCAATATTACCAATCATGTACAGTTAAACAATCTACCAACGACATGTACATAACGAAATGTGATTTGAAAACCTTACATAAAAAGTTGTTAAAATCTCAACATGGCTTTGTTGGCATAGTCGATATTGCATACATATTGTTTTTTATGAGCAAACCAGTTTAGATTTATTCGACTAAGCTTATATTTGGCTAGAGTTAAAATGTGAACCTTTATGGTCGAGATTAGCTCATGCTTATGAGCTTTGCTTTCCTGTTTCATTGAATTATAAAGTCCTTTTTTTATACGGGAGTTATGAACTTCTTTATTTTATATATTTCTTATTATACACTTTACAGTCTTTTTATTCTATTACTCATGAATAAAATATTCAAGTACTTGGGTATTACTATTTCTAGTTTTCATATAGGAAAGGTCTCTTTCTATGTTTACTAAATGGTGATTGTCTGGTAACTCAAACTTTTACATATTCTTCTTTTACTTCTGTTCTTACTTGCTTTTTCATATAGGAAAGGTCCTATTAGTTTTTTTAGTATTTCTCCAATTAGAAGACCAGGCCAGACAGAATTGACGAATATTACATGTACACACATCTACAACTAACAGTTTAATATGTCAATCCTGGACAACATTAGCATCGAATAAACAACCTGAAAACTAAACAACACAGTAAATAGCCTAGAAAATTATACAAATAGAAATTGCACAACAGGACTGATTATCAAAAATTAGTATAGTATGCATAACAAGCAGATACATACATGATTACTTCATAGATATATATATTTATATAACAATGAGAAAACCAACATACCTAAGACAACACTATGTTTGCAAAAGGCTCAAATTTGTAAATGTGATCACATTTGGTACCAAATTTCTACAAACAAATCAAATAATGCATTCTCATCACAAAACTTCAAAAATTATAGCCTGGACATCGGGCGGGGCACTCTGCTAGTTCACATAAAAGGACTTCTTTGCTGGGTTTTTTTTTTTTTTGCGAAGAACTTCTTTGCTGGTTGATCTAACAGTAACAGACTTAACCCCGCGAAAAAAAAAATCTAACAGACTTAGAGACCACCAGGTTTGGAGTACTTTTTGGTGTACTTATATCTAATATATCACATACAAAATTTATATATCAAACTTGCTAGTACTTCTCACTACTAAGTTTTCTGCAAGCTACTGTTCACTGCAGCATATTTCAACTTATCGCCATAATCTTCCCCAAACCGATCACGAGAGGTCACTATGCTTTTCAGATCAGACCGAGGAGACAAGCGGGAGTTCTGAAATGAGACAGAGCAGACAATTGGGAGTTTTATTGTTCAGCAAACTACTATTTGTTATGTCCCCACTTAAATAGTCAGCAACTGGTTCTATATATATATATATATACACTCCCAAGACTTGAACGGCATATGAAGTCTTCCTTCTCTAATTAATAATCATGGCACATCTCGATCAAATACGTGGCTGTTAGTCGTACCCAAGGGGAATCAATATAGATTTGCTAAATATTTAGACGGTAATGTGTAGCTCGGTCAACGTGCAGTTAGGTTTATGTCCCACTTAAATAGTCAGCAACTGGTTCTATATATACACTGCCAAGACTTGAACGGCATATGAAGTCCTCTAATTAATAATCATGGCACATGTCGATCAAATACGTAGCTGTTAGGCGTATACCCAAGGGGAATCACGCGCATATCAATATAATTATCTACATATAGATATGCTAAATATTGAGACGGTAATGTGTAGCTCGGTCAACGTGCAGTTAGGTTTATGTCCCACTTAAATAGTCAGCAACTGGTTCTATATATACACTGCCAAGACTTGAACGGCATATGAAGTCCTCCTCTAATTAATAATCATGGCACATGTCGATCAAATACGTAGCTGTTAGGCGTATACCCAAGGGGAATCACGCGCATATCAATATAATTATCTACATATAGATATGCTAAATATTGAGACGGTAATGTTTAGCTCGGTCAACGTGCAGTTAGGTTTATGTCCCACTTAAATAGTCAGCAACTGGTTCTATATATACACTGCCAAGACTTGAACGGCATATGAAGTCCTCCTCTAATTAATAATCATGGCACATGTCGATCAAATACGTAGCTGTTAGGCGTATACCCAAGGGGAATCACGCGCATATCAATATAATTATCTACATATAGATATGCTAAATATTGAGACGGTAATGTTTAGCTCGGTCAACGTGCAGTTGGGTTTAAACGATGTGCAGCCGCTTATGCGAAAGCAATCACATATGGATAAAAGGATGTCACATCATTTCTCTGATGTATGATATATCACATCCCTTCTGCTCCCCACCCTTATACTGCTTCAGAACACTAGATAGGCAACGTCTAAAACACATTAACTCACTACGCGGCAGCAGTGCTTGGGTCTACAGCCAGGTAACTGCTATCAATCTTCTCTTTCGGCACCTCTCTGCTCTGGTTTATTGATCATGAGGGCATCATGCCTGCATGTTTGCTAACCACTTCTCATAGTTAATTACCTAGCTAGCTACGGAGTACATCTTTGGTCTAGTAGTAGTTTCTTGTTTATGCAAAGAGATATTGTTTACCCAGTTTCATATCTGCACAACAGAATAAACATCCGGGCTAACAAGAAATAGGTAAGACATGCTAGAAAATCACAAGCAAACAGAAAATACATCCCACCATATTTATTCATGCGCCACAACCCAGTTGATTTTGCTAATAGAATTTCGGCTACTAAAATTGAATAAAATAACCCAAATTTGCCATGCTGTAATTGTTCATCTTCCCCTGAACAGAAAAATATTCTCTCCCTAACCTTAATACTTTCACCCTGAATCTATTTTCTCTACCTTGCGGTCTCCTTGCGCAGCTGACACTCTCCCAGGGGTAATTAGATGGAGGGATGCACGGCTGATTAATTCACCATGAATCCAGGATGGGAATGGGTGGTGGATGTGGAGAATATGCTGGCAGACGACAATCCTGGGTCTAGGAGGATGGAGGGAGAGCTATTGGAGGCCCAATACGTCTACCGGGTACCAGAGTGGCTTAAGGGCATGAACACCAAGGCCTACCATCCTCGGCTCGTGTCTTTGGGTCCCTTCCACCACGGCGACTCCAGTCTGCTGCCAATGGAGGAGCACAAGCGCCGCGCGTTAGTGCACCTGATTAAGCGGAGCAACAAGCCGCTCCAGGATTTCGTCTCTGCCATCAACGACGTCGCACACAAGCTCGAGGAAGCATACGGCAAGGACCTCCATGTCAAATGGCGGAACGACAGGCCGAGGTTCGTCGACGTGATGCTCACGGACGGCTGCTTCCTGCTGGAGATGATGAGCCACCCTTTCTGGGATTATGAGCTGCATGATGCCGTCTTCAGCAAACACGGAAGAGAACGCATATTTCCAGTTATCCGGTCTGACATGCTACTAATTGAGAACCAGCTGCCTCTGCTTGTTCTCAAGAAGATCCTGGGTGTCGTGCGTCCGAACCATTCGGTACACTATTTCGACACAGATCTGTTCCATTCATTAGTTTCCTTCCAAATATATATAATCACTCAAAACCCAATATCTTGACCTAAAATCTAAAAAGTGCATACGCACTATTTGGTTGAATAGAGCGGCCGCGTTTCGCATGCATGTGGCTGTTAATTTTTTTTGTCTTCTGGTGCATGTGGCTGTTACTATTAAACGTGTTCACACTGATTACTCCATTCCGAACTAAACAAATCCACGCATATTCATTTCGGAGTTTTAAATTTTAAAAAATCATATCTTTCAAACCGTATGTCGGAATTCAGATCCGTTTTCACTGCTGAAACTCTTGCGACGAGATCTTTAAAACTAGATCTCGCATGGGTATGTTTCGACGGAGTTTTTTTGATACCAACTTTGGTGCTACATGGTGCAACTTTAGTATTGTATTGTGCAATTTTAGTACTATATCGTGCAACTTTTTGTAAAACCAGTTTTTGGATCTACATGATTCAACTTCCTATGAGATTGCAGTCTAGCAACCATGACAACTTTGTTGTTTAGTTGGCAGGACTATTGGCATACACATATACTTATTTGGCGCGACAATGTAGTCTAGTTGCACACACATTGATATTTAGTTGACAAGACTAGTTACACACATGTACTCAGTTGGCACGGTAATGTAGTCTAGTTGCACACATATTGATGTTTAGTTGGCATGATTATTCACACACATATGCTCATTTGGCCCGGTACTGTAGTCTAGTTGCAGACACATTAATATTTAGTTGGCAGGACTACGACACACACATATACTCAGTTGGCGCGCCATTATAGTCCAGTTGCACACACATTGATGTTTGATTGGCAGGAAAACTAGTTCGTCGAAATATTCCCATGCGAGATCTACTTTTGAAGAACACGTAGCGAGGGTTTCAGCGATGAAAACGGATCTGAATTTTGACACACGGTTTAGAAGATATGTCTTTTATAATTTTTTAAAACTAAAAATTAATGTACTAGAAACGAACATGGGACAGGTATCCATCACGTGAGAAAAGACCACATAAGATCATTAATTAGTAGTGTCCTTTTTCGCATTTTTAAATTATAGTAATTTTGCTATGGCAATGACTAAACGTCTGACGCGGGGCCGGCCGCTGGCGAGCGGCACCGAGCGCCCGGCCGCCGGCTAGACTGGTCCATATCTTGATTGGGTTACATTTCATCCCGGCCCTTCTGAAAATCACTATTCTCAGGATGCTCCCAATGTAAGCAAAAAGGAGGCTGCAATGGATAGAAATATCACTGTGGCCAAACAGTTCTTACCTATAGTGATCTCTAATGTTTGAATGTTCTATTTTCGGTTTGTTGGTGGTTTTGTTTAAGAGCGGGTATATATGGTCCATTCATTACAAATAAACAATGGATGTACCTGCGTGTGCAGGAGTTTATTCTTCTCTTGTCTATATAAAATGCTTATGTATATGTTGATCCTATAGAGTTTATGAACAGTGAACAAATGTTTCAAAAATGAATGTAAAATACATACTGAACATTTTTTTATTATACGGTGAACATTTTCAAATATACACTGAACATTTTTGAAAAATACGGTGAATAATTTTTGAAATGCAATCTGAACAATTTTTCTATACACGATGAACATTTTTTTGTAGATAGTGAACATTTTATCAATACACGTTGCACATTTTTTCACTGCGGTGAACTCTTTTGGAATGCAATCTGAACAATTTTCCTATACACGATGAACATTTTTTTGTACACAGTGAACATTTTTTCCATGTACGTTGCACATTTTTTCACTGCGGTGACCTTTTTTCGAAAGGTGTGCAAAATTTGAAAACGTGAATTTTTTTGTAATCATAAAAGTTTTTTTTGAATTTCAAACATTTTTCTTGTTTTAATTTATTTCTGAACAGTATTGAAAGATTTTGAATTTCTGATAAAAACAAAAAAGAAATAGGAAAAAGAAAAAGAAACAGAAACAGAAAAAAGAAGAAAAAAAGGCAGAAAAAACGAAAAGGAAAAATCATGAAAAAACAGGAAAAACCCGGTTTAAGGAACCAACCGGCAGCTTTCTTGAAGTGGGCCGGCCTGTGCGCGTTGCTCGCTAGGTTAGCCTTCAGCGGAGCCGCGTCCGTCTGCCGCACACGAGCGGCAAATAGGATTCGCCCCATTTGTCGTGCCCCTAAAAGAAATTAATTGTCGTGAATCGTCTGAAAATAACAAGTGTCGTTCAGAAATCAAAACAGAGACGATTCAGCGGCTTCATTCATCAATTTTTCAAGATGGTCAGAATTTTTGGCGATATGGACAGCAAGCTTGATCCTATATTTTTAACCCCTACACCACCGAACTTTGGACTTGAGTGAAATGAAGTGTACAAACGGTAGAGGCTTGAGATTTTTAGTGCCCTTTCTGCTACATATAGAATACTACCTAGTGTTGAAGTTTTTTACTGCTCATACTGTGGAGTGAGCTCCCATTACACCATACAGCAGACCGAGCCAAGATGCTTCAGGGTCTCTGTCATATTGTTCTGAAGAATTGCTATGAAATGAGACCACGGAAACTTAAGCAGTTGTATGACACCACAGAAATGTCAGCTCCTCTTCTGAATGGAGCTTTTCGATGCAGATTCTGTGTGCAGAGGCGAATTCCCTAGACCAGCTGCAAATGGATGAGGCACCATAAGGAACACAGTGCAGGCCTCAGGGACAGGCTTTCTCTTCTTCTCTAGGCAGAGCAGAGTCACTAGACTAGGGACAGCCAACAACATTGCAGGCAGGCACATATCTACCCACGCTAACACCCGCTACAAGATGAATGGATCATGCCCAACGGCCCAGACGCATGTTGGATATAAACAACATACGTACTATAACTGAATGACTGGGCTCCATTTGGTTCGCAGATTCTTCCTTCCTTCGGGTTACACTAGTCTTTCCCAAAGATATGGCAGCACAAATAAATCGTTTCTTATGTTTATTATGTTGCATAGAAAGGGTAACAACACATAAGAGACGGGCAATCTTTTCTTGGAAACCCTCAACAGCCATTGATGGCAGGACAAACTTTGATATTGCTAGTACTGGTTCAGTAGTAAAAGAAACTGCGAACCAAATATATATGATCCAACCATCAAAACAATGCATATATAATTAACCCCAAGACTCGCAAAGTCGCAAGCAGTAAGCTCATTTACGCATAGTGATGGAACATGCCACAGAGAAAAGGCCATCGAAACAAGGTAAACAAAACTGTATCCAAGCAACCTAGCAAGAGTGCTGTTGTTCTCCTGAGAAGAACCCGAGCCTGCCTACAAGCCTACATGGAAAAATAAATAAAGGCATACAAGAGAGGCATATCCACAAAGACTATAAATTAATGCTCAGGGTTTATGAAGCATATTGAGTCTATCTGATTGCTCTGTTTCTTATTCAGAGTACCAATAAGAAAAAACTTTCTAAGAAATGCTAGTTACAAGACTCGCACGATGTGAGAGCTGCGCTACACTAAAAAGTGTCGATTTCTTCAGAAATTTCAGTCTTCAGAGTTTCAGCTCCTCACAGGCACCAGTTCACTAGCTGCCTTCTCTTCAATCAGGTGTATATGTTGACCCTTGACTGTCACAAAACACTAGTACACGATACTCCCCACTCTGCTCTTCTCTGAATTTCACTCCTAACAGCTGCTACAAACCAATCCGAATGAATGAATCGTGCCTAAACACCTATGCATAAATAGCATACAAGACTTAGTAGCCCGTCATCATGTCTGCAACGTACTCTCAATTGTTTTCTCAACCAAAAAAGAAGAAACTACTCCCTCCGTTCCTAAATATTTGTCTTTCTAGAGATTTCAACAAGTGACTACATACGAAGCAAAATGAGTGTATCTACATTCTAAAATATGTCTATATACATCCATATGTGATATTCCATTTGAAATCTCTAAAAAGACAAATATTTAGGAACGAGTAGTTGCCAATAATATGAAGTACACAGCATATCAAGATTTTTCACTTTCCATGGAGAGTAGAATTCACAACTGGTAGCACCTTAATGCCAGTATAGTTTGAAACATTGGATAGTACTACTACTACTACTACTACTACTACTACTACTACAGGATTTCAGGCTGCAGATGGGCATGAACTCAAGATGGATGCTATACACTTTCGTACAGGAGCAGCTAGAGAAGTAGTTGTGTAACTCACTGCCATTACCAGTACTGGCCATTACGTTCGCAGATTCTTCAGGTTTACAGCAAAATCAGCTGAAAGAATATAAATCACCAAATACTCTGCCCCCTGTGCACATTGTCATTTTAGTAGTTTTCTCAAATCAGAAACGCTTACTGCCAACAGTATAAATATACATAAAATGCTACTCCCTCTGTCCGGAAATATTTGTCATAAAAATGGATAAAAGGGGATGTATCTAGACGCATTTTAGTTCTAGATACATCTCTTTTTATCCATTTTGATGACAAGTATTTTCGGACGGAGGGAGTAGTTATAAATCACCAAATACTCTGCCCCCTTGCAGATTGTCACCAATCGAACTTTATCTTGTCTCTGTTGCACGGCATTCATGCAACTTGATGTAACCAAGCACTAGGATGAAGATCTTAACACCTGCTCACATCAAGATTTGAAGTAGGTGATATACTACATATGACTGCAAGCGTACACCCGAGCTGGGTTAAAGCTAGCGTATTGTCAAGCATAGCTACCAATTAATTATCCAAATCATGCATGCTATTGAACAAAAGAATTGTCAGTACAGAAAGAGCCAGTCAGTTAATAGGTAATCATTTCCTTAGCGTGCTGCTAACAGGTGTAAGCATCGGCCATCTCTAGGTAGTTTAATGTATCACCCAAGGATATAATGGTACCCAGTGACATAACTTAATTAGCACCATAGCAGAAGAAGGAACTAACAAGAGAACTACTCCCTTCGTTTCTAAATATTTGTCTTTCTAGAGATTTAGCCAAGTAATTACATACAGAGCAAAATGAGTGAATCTACACTTTAAAATATGTCAATATACATTCGTATGTGGTAGTCCATTTGAAATATCTAGAAAGAGAAATATTTAGGGACGGAGGGAGTATGACTTAACACGAGCGTCTCGCTCCCGTGTCGCCCCGCGGCGACACCGGAGCGCCTCCAGAATCGCAGGAGGGGCCTGCTGCTCTCCAAAGGGGACGACAGGAGGTGCTCCGGGGTAGCTGCGGATGTGCATCTGGCGATGCGGTTGGAGGTTGGCGAGGCGGGCGGCGCTGGCCGCCGGGAACCCTCAACGGAGTGTGTGGCGTGGTGGATCTCGTCGCCTGGCAGGCTGTAGGGTGCTGGCGTCGGGACGCGGTGACCGCAGTCCCCGCAAGGTGGAGGTGGTCGCGCGGGCTTGGTCTCTGGTCGGGGAGATGCTGCGAGGATGGAGGTCGTGTGTCACGAATCCAGGAGGAGCGGTGGCCGGGCAGCAAGGGGAGGCAGGGGCAGCGCTGATGTGCGCGGCGGTGCGGCTGGATCTGAGCTGCAGCTCGGATCCACGGCGGTTCTCTACTCCAGGAGGTACTCCGTTCCTCTGGCCGACGTGGTGTTCGGCAGGGCGTGGTGGATTGTGTAGCGGCTGGAGGCTTGGATTCTGCCGGCCGTGGGTCGGATCTGGCTTGCGGTTGGAGTTGTTTGCTGGACGCCGGTGGCCTCCGCATGGTGCGGGTGGCTGCGGTGACCCCATTCTGACTCTTCTTCATCGAGCTGATCCATGGGAGGTGGCTGCTGGTGGTCGTGGGCTCTACTAAGGGCTGGTGGAGGTGGCCTGGCGTGAAGGTGGTCAGATCCGGCCGGGTTTGATCTCGGTGGCTCGATGGAGGGCTTGCTGATGCATGTTGTGCGGGGCTCGAGAGGTTGACCCGGGCGAAAGCTTGTCTCCGGCCTGTCCGGAGTCGGTGATGGCGACGCTTTTGAGCACTGTTTTCTTCTTGTTGACATCGCCGAGGTACTCTCAGCTTCAATCTTCGCAGCTTCGGGGAAAATCCTAGATCCATGTGACGATGATGACGATGCTCTAGCATCATATCCCCTCTCGAAGGCTTTGTTTTTGGAGCTAGGCTTCAGCAAGCGGGACCGATGGAAGATGGCGCTGTTGGCGTCGAGGTTTCTGTGGCAACGATGATGGATGTGTGCGATGTCGGAGACGCGGCAAAGGTTGCGGTAGTCGGCTTTTCTCCGACGTGTTCGTGGGATTACCTCGGGTTGTTTTGTTGCGGTGAAGTCGGAGCTGCGGCGGCGGGCCCCTGTGGCGACGATGACATGCAGCATGTGGTCTGTTCGGTGGTCTTGTGCGGCGCCAGCCTTGCATAGTTCTCCTTTGAAGCTATCTTTCAGAGTCGGAGCTGCGTTGTCCTCGGCGAGAGGGGCTGAGTTTAGCGTTGGCCTTCTTATTTATCCACACTGCCTCTACTATGTGGGTTGGGTTGACGTTTGTCTTCGGAGAAGTCGAAGTCGCTTGCTCAAAGATTAGGGAGGGCGATGATGCCTGTTGGGGAGAAGTGATGACGATGACACCGGTGTGTCATGTTGACGAGACCCTCTACGTGAGGTGTGTGTAGTGTATTAGTGAGTGCCGCTCAGCGGTTTGTGGCGGTTTTCACCCGGTTTTCCGTTTATTAACCGGACAACTCTCTTCTGCTTAATTAATGGATGCCTCTGTTTCGGAAAAAAATGACTTGAAGCACAACTAGTAGCAGAGGAAAAATAATTACCAAAATGATCTAGTATATGATCTCCTTAGCTAGCTATGAAGCACCTTGTCCTAACCTTGATCCGCTCCTAACCGTCAAAGTGTTTGTTGTTCCACTACCTAGCGGATGTTACTACCAGTGCCAAAGATGGAGTAGCGGTGCTTTATTTTGCCCCAGGTGAATCGGCGGAAGCGTGCCTCGATCGCTGCCAAGGCATGCTGGTGGCAGCAGAGAGCAAGGCATCCAGGTTCAAGTTTATTATTTGAAGGACAAAGGGGTCCAATGCCCCCCCCCTCCCCAACCAAATTTTAGTTTTGACATAAGCATGTAATAAAATAGACGGTTTATTATTGGGTCCCGATAAATGCCACACATATGGTGTATCAGGTAGTTGTGCCACACGCCTCGTGTGGCATGGACAGCAACCAGCACACACACCTACGTATGGGCAAAACAACTAATGCTTACACACATCTTTTTTCCCTTCTGAACCCTCTCACACGCGTGCGTGTGGGCGAAGTTGATAACGCCCACACGCCCGTATGTCAGGCCTCGTACCCTTCTGGTCCCGCACGCGACGCGTGACGCCCACCGCGCGCCCGTAGTTGCCATGGTCCAGACCCTCGTCCATGTTCGTTTATCTGCAGTTGTCATGTCGCTGAACTACGGTTGCCATGTCGGACAACTGCAGTTGCCATGGTTGCTCAACTGCAGTTGTCATGTATGGTTTGATCTAATATAGTTGCCATGATTTCATAACTTTAGGAGTTGCCACATACTAACAATAGGCAGTTAAGAGAGTTGACATGTGCTCACAAGCATGCTAGGGCAGTTGCCATGTAAAAAGGAAGAGTTACCATCTGCTTACGTGCACGTTAGGACAGTTGCCATGTGCGTGCACGTTGGGGCAGTTGCCATGTACCATGCAAAAACACATGGCAACTCGGTAAAAGAGAGTTGCCATCTGCTTACGTGCACATTAGGCAGTTGCCGTGTACCCTGCAAAAACACATAGCAACTCGGGTAAAAAAAGAGAGTTGCCACCTGCTTATAAAGCACACTAGAGGCAGTTGCCATGTGCGCTACAAAAACACATTGCAACTAGCAGCTTACGTGTGGGAGAGGAGACGGGCGTGTGGGCGAGATGGCAAATGCCCACACATCAGCCCTTGTGCGTGACTGAAAACTGATGTGTGGGTGAACTGCTAAACGCCCACACACCGGCCCCTCAGTGTGGTAAAACGGATGTGTGGGCGAACTATGTCACACACCACACACACTTTGTCCTATGTGGCACAGAAAATCAGCCAGATTGTGTCAAGATTCGTGCATATAGTACTGGACGATGATGGATGCGTGTGGTCGAGATGGTCAACGCCCACACATGTGGGCATTAACATTTCCGTTATTATTTGAAATTTGAAGGACAAAGGGGTCGCGAGAGAATCGTCAGCTGCTCAACTGGGCTTCTCTCAAACTGAGCATCCGACACTCGAAAGAGAAACAAAATAAACCAAAGAAAAAGGAAAATGAAAAATAAATACAAACAAACAAAAAATGCAAAAAAGTGAAAAAACTGATAAAAAACAATGAAAGAAACGTAGAAAAGCGAAAAGAAAAAACAAAGAAACGAAGAAGATATAACAAAACCAAACCAAAAAAAGGAAAGGAAAAAAGCAAAAAACCATAGACAATCGAATAAAAATGAAAAAGAGAGAAAGAACTATAAAAGGAGGGAAAAGAAATGAAGAAAACCCGATGAAAAAAAAACACACAAAACCAGTGTAAAATGGCTATCAGGGTAACCAAGCAAAGCAAGCATGAGATCCCAGGTTCGATCGCCGAGGCGCTTCCTTTTTACTCAATTTTTTGAAAAATATCACTTTTTTTTTAGAAAAGGCCATCATGGCTAGCTTTATATTGAATTAAAACACGCTTACATCATCTATGAGTTCCCACATCAAGAAATTGGGAGGCTCGTCCAACCAACTAAAACAGGAGTTGTTATGATAACTATGATTAGCTAGCACATGCGCTACATTATTACATGATCGTAAGCAATGCTTAAAGGTGACATTTCCAATAGATGAACCAATATCTATGCATTCTGCAAATAAGACTGCAGCTTCATCCCATGCATAGATAGATGACTGTCCGGAAGTGACAGTATATGCGTGACAATGATCGATCCCGATCTATCCACTGGCAATGACTGATTCACTAGTTTTAGCAAGCCTAGTCGGTCCCACAAATCCCTTGCATGCGTGCACTGGAATAGAAGATGCTTGATGTCCTCCGCCCCCTGATGGCAGATTGGGCAGGCTCCATTAGACCCGACATGCCTATTAGTGAGGATAGCTCGCAGCTGGATGATTCCTCGTAACAACCTCCATCCAAACACTTGAGCTTTACGTGGTACTGGGAGTTTCCAAAGTGTATACTCCAGACTGCCAGAGGTGTGGATCCTCCAGGGGTCTCCATCCTAGTTGCATGTGCTTGAAAAGTATGCATCCATTGTAAATGGTAAGCTGTGCGAACAGAGAAAATACCAGTCCGGCTTGGTTGCCATGCAATAAAATCATCAAAGGCGTGGAGATTGATAGGAATCTGTAGCATTCTGCGGACATCTACATGATAGAAAATATGTTGTAGTAACTCATCATCCCAAGTGCCCGTCATAGGATTAATTAACTCACACACCCATGTCAACACTATTTGGCCCCGAGGAGTGATAACCTTCAAATCAGAACTAGCTGGGTGCTATCTCTTGAGCACTGCGTTGGTTTTCCCTTAAAGAGGAAAGGGTGATGCAGTAAAGCAGCGTAAGTATTTCCCTCAGTTTTTGAGAACCAAGGTATCAATCCAGTAGAAGGCCACGCACGAGTCCCTCGCACCTACACAAACGAACAAGAACCTCGCAACCAACGCGATAAAAGGGTTGTCAATCCCTTCACGGTCACTTACGAGAGTGAGATCTGATAGAGATGATAGGATAATATTTTTGGTATTTTTGTGATAAAGATGCAAAGTAAAATAAAAGGCAATAAAAATAGCAAAGTGTTGGAAGATTAATATGATGAAAATAGACCCGGGGGCATAGGTTTCACTAGTGGCTTATCTCAAGATAGCATAAGTATTTGCGATGGGTAAACAAATTACTGTCGAGCAATTGATAGAATTGAGCATAGTTATGAGAATATCTAGGTATGATCATGTATATAGGCATCACGTCCGAGACAAGTAGACCGACTCCTGCCTGCATCTACTACTATTACTCCACACATCGACCGCTATCTAGCATGCATCTAGAGTATTAAGTTCATGAAGAACAGAGTAACTCATTAAGAAAGATGACATGATGTAGAGGGATAAACTCATGCAATATGATATAAACCCCATCTTTTTATCCTCGATGGCAACAATACAATACGTGCCTTGTTGCCCCTACTGTCACTGGGAAAGGACACCGCAAGATTGAACCCAAAGCTAAGCACTTTTCTCATTCCAAGAAAGATCAATCTAGTAGGCCAAACCAAACTGATAATTCGAAGAGACTTGCAAAGATAACCAATCATACATAAAAGAATTCAGAGAAGATTCAAATATTGTTCATAGATAATCTTGATAATAAACCCACAATTCATCGGATCTCAACAAACACACCGCAAAAGAAGATTACATCGAATAGATCTCCACAAGAGAGGGGGAGAACATTGTATTGATATCCAAAAAGAGAGAAGAAACCATCTAGCTAATAACTATGGACCCGAAGGTCTGAGGTAAACTACTCACACTTCATCGGAGAGGCCTTGGAGATGATGTAGAAGCCCTCCGTGATCAATGCCCCCTCCGGCGGAGCTCCGGAAAAGGCCCCAAGATGGGATCGCTCGGGTACAGAAAGTTGCGGCGGTGGAAATAGGGTTTTGGCTCTGTATCTGGTAGTTTGGGGGTATGTAGGTATATATAGGAGGAAGAAGTACGTCGGTGGAGCAATGAGAGGCCCACGAGGGTGGAGAGCGCGCCTGGGGGGTAGGCACGCCCCCTACCTCGTGCCTTCCTCGTTCGTTGCTTTGCGTAGACTTCAAGTCCTTTGGATCACGTTCGTTCCGAAAATCACGTTCCCGAAGGTTTCTGAAAATCACGTTTCCGAAGATTTCCGAAAATCACGTTGAGTGCCATAGCATGAACCGACGGCAAGTTGCAGTCTGAGCCATTAGAAGTGTCGATTTCTTTGGAAGTTTCAGCTCCTGACCCTGTGCACCTCCACAATCACTTTGCAGTCGGCAAGGTACAAAACGGAACCCTGGCTTCTCTTCCACAGGTTAGTGCCATCTGTCTGTGGCACCATTACACAGTTGAGGCTTCAGGGACGAGCATTCTTTTCTTCTGAATCTACTAGTTACATTGATGTAACCTGAACATACATTCAGTGCACATCCGTATGATGCAACCATCATGTATATACAACCGTTAAAACTTGCAAACAAGAAAGCAACATGCAAACCCAACACAAATAGTCTTTAGCCTCTGTGCAGCTACATTATTAATTGTTCTCTCAACACATCAAAGCTTATTGCCAATGATACACAATACACGATACTTGTCATGCCAAAAGAATGTGACCAATCCTACACGACACTTGTCTTTTTTGTGATCCACCTTTTCATTCATGTGGCAGCACCAATTTGGCTCCATAGTCAGGGCCTGCACAGAAAGGGAAGTACATGAGAGCCGGTCCTAATACGTAATGTTCTGCTTAGCAAATTGCTAATCTTTTCGAAATAAAAGAAAATTGCTAATGAAATAGGTTCAAGTATAGATCAGATTAGTTTCTTTCCATGTCAATTCAACATATATCGTCAAGGGATATAATAATTGTTCCAACTAACATTAATTAATTAGTGTGATGTGTAGCAACTCGAAAGAGAACTGCCACTAGAGGAAAATGAATACCAGGTTAATCAGTTTAATATAGTACAGTTTATTTGCAAGGGAAGTACTACTCAAGATTAGTTGAACCCGAGCCTCGGGCCGGTAAAACTAGCAAAACAAGTAAAAAGACAAATACTTAGCAACATATGTGAGGAAGTGTAACCAAATCAGAAAGTAGCCACTAAACAACCCACAGGTACAGCTAGTGTTGTGGCTAATACTTAAGTTGCATGTCTAGAACAACTGAGCAACCATTGTTTATGCTTACTCATGTGAAACAAGAAAACATACGAAATATATTCAGTCATCATGCAGTATATGTGGACAAATGTCAGGAGATAAAATCAAATAAATTTATAAACTGGAAGAGTGAGAGGAGAGTGCTCAAATTAAGACAGAAGCTCCTATGTTTGATTTTCTTTACCTTCAAATATGGTAGAGTCGCTAATATTTGAATCCAACTTGTAGTTTTCTCCTCTTGTGTACAACATGTACCATTTTCTTTGGTTGTCTCCATCTGGCGCATATGCCTTGACATGCTCCACATGGCTGAACTTATGCCACTCAGGACCACACTGTCCCGTGGCTAATGAAGATAGCAACCATCTCCTGCAGAGTAGCTGCAGATGCCTTGGCTTTATATCTCGCATGTATTTTGGGAGTTCTTCCATGACGTAATCCTCCAGTACCAACCTATCGAGTGCAGGGATACTCTCCAGCACCTTCAAATTTGGGCAATTGGTGATGGTAAGCTTCTGCAGATTGGGGAGATTGGTGACCTTCTCTAGGTCGGGGATTCCATCCACTGTAAGCTCAACAACTGAAGGAAAGCTGCCAATGTAGCTGAGGTGCTCGACATGTTCTAGAGTTAATTGCTTCAAAGCCCTTGTGTTAGAGGCAAGGCCTGGTGGAACATCCCTCAGTCTGCAATTTATAAGCCGAAGCTTCTCCAAACGAGGCATGGCTTGTACTTTTTCCTCCCATTCCCATTCCTCCCATCCCACCATTCCTGCCAAGTTCATCTCTTTTAAATTCGGAAATGGAGCTGATGCAGCCTTCAAGAATCCAGTCCCAATCCGCCTGATGCATGGAGCACGATTAACCTGAAGTAATTGCAGGTAGGGGAGCTGACACAATCCATTAGGAAGTTGTGTGCAACAAGCTAGGTCAGAAAAAAATAGAGTCGTCAAGGTGTTGAGGTGCACGTTTGATGTAGACATCATCCAACTTGGGAGTTGCTGGCCAAAATACCCTTTGATATTAATAATCTCTACACTGGGCGGAGGGCACAACTCATCAAACACATTCTCGATTCGTCGCTGCTCTTCCTCAGAGACACCTTCGTTCTCTTTAATCATCCCATCATCTCCTAGTCTGCTGGTGCACCATAAGAATAGTTCGATAAGATTCATCTTCTCACCAAGCCTAGCATTAGCAGCAAATGAGGCAGCAGAAACATTTTCTAGTTCATTTAAGAAAAGATTTTTGAGTTGGTAAAGAGGCCCCAATTCATCCAAACTGCAGCAATCACCATCCATGTGGGCTGGAAACCCAATTAGTTTTCTTATTCCTGTCAGAACACGGAACCCTCTAGGTATCATATGTATGTTGGGAATGTAAAGAAATTGCATCTGGCTAAGCATCACGATGCTATCAGGGAGATTCACCAATTTTGTACATCCACGAAGGTCAAGGAATTGCAATAGCTTCATCTTGCCAATGCTCCCAGGAAGTACAGAAATATTAGTATCTAATAGTGCCAGATACCTCAGGTGCTTGAGTTGATGCAACGATTCAACCAATGCAGCCACATCCGCAGCTTGTATATACAGGACTCGCAGACTTGAAAAGGTAACCAATGAATTACCAGGCTTCGTCTTGATCTGAATAGTTGAGATTAATGTTCTCACTGATTGTTGCGCCTGCAAACATGTCCAATCAAGATCACCTGATTGTGATCGGTTAGTTTCTATGGATAACCGAAGAAACTTTTGTGAACTAAGTTTTGTAAGAATATCATTGTCTCCGTCTTGAGCTATGAGTGCTTCATCTTTAGTCATATACTGAGCAAATGCACGAACAACATCATGCATGCTGCAAACCCATATATGAGGATATGATTTATCTAGCTCTATAAGGTTCCTAGATATTAACTCCTTGTAGTAGTTCTTTCCCAATTCTTCTAAATCACTAGAGTTTCCATGAATAAATCCTTCGCTCATCCACATTGCAATGACTTCATCCATATCAAACACTTTACTCTTAGGAAGCAGTGAGTAGTATAGAAAGCACTGCTTCAAATAAGGCGGCATATAGTCATAGCCTATATATACTGTGTGGTTGATCTCTTGGGGCATTTTAGTTATTGACCAATTAGAATCATCCAAAACCTGCTCCCAGTCACGACGGAGCCCCCCTCTTTCACGCAAGAGTCCTCCCATTACTTTAACGGCAAGAGGTAAACAACCACATTTTTGTATAATTTTCAATCCAATATCCATTAGCGTATTGATGTGCTCGTCATCTATCTCACTTGAGAGTACCTGCAACATACAATACAAGGTATGATTGACTGTAAATACTTAAAGTATAGAAAATACATGTCCAAACGAAATGTTATTAAATGTATTTAATCTTGCAGCTACATACCGAAGATTTGTGCCATGGCTTCCATATATAGCATACGTACTTTATACCAAAAAAAACAGTTCTTCTTTCCTTTTATTTTACAAAATGGAGTGTATTGCTAGAAAATATACTTTTGCACCACTCTGCCATCGTCATTATAGAAAGTTGTACTCCAAATTTAGCAGAATTTGTATATTATTTATTAGTTTTCATATTTTACGGTCATGTGAAATTATCTTATCCTTCAATCACCTGAAATGCATAATACTAGGGCAAACATTAATGAATAAATTTGCATGCAAATTTTCTAGCAAAATTACTACCAACTTCTATTCTAGTTACTTTTTTTGTGTTATATTATTTTGTTGTATTGGCAGCGGCTCACCGAAATTGTTAATTTTCCCATCTTCAAATAAATTTTCATTTATATTATATCCTATGACACTTTTGAGTAGCTGAGTACTTAGAACTTTCTTCCGTAAGTGGGAAAATGAAACTAGATATTCGCAAAAAGCTAGTCACTACCTGAAAATAGGACCCATGTCCTCACTGCTAAAAACGACACATGTATAATTATCTGAATGTCTAATTATTACTCAAGCTCGGCAAAAAAAAACATGTGTCATGTTGGCATAAATAAATGCGGAAAGCCCAATAGGTGATGTGGCATATTTCTTAGTATAGCACCATGCTTTGCTGACACTTATAAAGTAATACTATTAGCCTTACAAAATTATCAACAACCTCTTACCTTCCAAGAGGTAAGTACATAAAAGTCATTGAAGTACACGTAATGAATGGCTCATATTAATTTGGGAGCATACTAATATTTCTCTTAATTAACTACATAGTACTATTTAATTAAGAGTGAATTCCGGTTTTTACCCCCTATTTTAACATTTTTGACATGAATTACTCCATTTAGCGAGATTTCGTCCATTTTACCCCATTTAGCAAAAAAATTACCACAATTTACCTAGTTTATAATTTTGTGAGCGTTCTGACAGGTGTTTCACAATTGTCAGGTCCAGTTGCCATGCCACGTCTGTGGGTTTCCCTGGCTATTTTTTCCCTTCTGAATCAGGTCGCACAGCTTCTGCCGACCGGCCCGATGGAGACCGCTCGCTTCGCGTCTAACACACAATGCGCGCATGCGCGGCACACTGGCCTCCAATCGCTTATTGCTTGCGTTGGTCGCCCCCATTCGATTGCGTCGCCTGCGCAGGCTTCCGACCGCACGCACCCGTCAGTCTCGCTCGAACCTAGGGTTAGAGATTGTCAGGCAGTGGCAGCGACGCTGGGGGTAGCAGCGACATCGGCTAGTTGTGAGGGGTCGGCCGTGCAATTTCATACCTCCAGCATGGTCCGAGCAATGCGTGCCAATATTGGAGGACAGTATGGTGCGGCCCGACTCGGGGGATGTGTGTTGGATGTGAGCGACAAGCTCTAGTGCAATCATATCAGACTGGGCCGGTCGGGAGAAGATGTAAGGACCGGTTCAGCAGGGAGAAAAATAGGCAGGAAAAAACCATTGATGTGGCATGCCATCTGGACCCAACAATTGGGACCCGCCAGTCAGAACGCTCACAAAAATTTAAACATGGTAAAGTTGTGGCAAAACTTTTGCTAAATGGGGTAAAACGGATGAAATCTCGCTAAATTGGGTAATTATTATCAAAAATGTTAAAATAGAGGGTAAAAACCAAAATTCACTCTTTAATTAACTTGAGGCAGAGATTAGTATTTAATGAAGTACATACCTGCTTCTTGAGCAATGACCAAGCATCTTCAGGCAATAATGTGTCGACTTGGTGATAGGGCCATCTGGCCATCATCCCTCGAGCAACACCTTCATCCCTAGTGGTGACGAGGACTTGGCTGCCTAAAGCAGCAACATTGGCTAAGGGTATTTTGAGCACACCCTCCCATGCTCCATGGTCCCACACATCATCCATTACCAGCAAGGTCTTGTGGCCAATCAAGGCATCCTTGAGGCTTCGGTGGAGCGTGGCCTTTGCATTTCCAGCTAGCTGGGCATCTCCTCCGGCTTCGATGATCGCTCTTTTGAGCAGCTCGACCTCACTGAAGTTTTGGTTGACGCTCAACCATATCTTTTTGCTGAACTCACCTTGGATTGCCTCGTCATTGAAGATCTTCTGAGCGAGTGTGGTCTTGCCAATCCCGCCGACACCTACAATGGCGACCACCATGATGTCATCGTTGACCTCCTTTCCTGTCTGCATGATATGGGCAACCAATGCTCTTGTGTCGTCTTCAATCTTGTCTCCAACCACAGCCGACCTGTCAAAGTCTCCTATCGTCTCCTGAATTGGATTACCATAGCCAGAGGCAAGGGCATTGCCGCTTCGATCTTCATAAGACCCGAGATTGATGAAACCGAAAGTGCCGCTTCGCTCCTTGATGGCTTCAAGCCTCTGGTTGAGTGCCTTGATGCGGATGCTGATCTCGCGAGCATGGAAGGGGTTTCGCATGCAGAAGAGCAAGGGATTGCAATACCCTGCATCTATGGAGGATGATCCATGCTCCATGGCCTTCAGCTGGCAGAGGTCAAGGATATCAGTAGCTTCGTACATGGCACGCTTCAGCTGCCCCGCCCACTCTTGGACGATCTTGTCGGTGATGTTCCTCCTATCGGCATCATCCAGGAAGTTTTTGAGGTCTCGGAGCTTGTCACCCATCTTGTTGATCTCACCCGAGACTCCGAGCATAGCCCCTACCTCATCTGCTGCCACCTGCGTGACCATGTCCACCAGGTAGGACGCAAATGCGTCCAACACCATCGCCATTGTTGCTGTCAATTTTTACTGTAATAATAAAGGTATTATTAAATCTAAGCAGGAAACTTGGCTACATAGTTGTAAAAAGAGACAAATAACACTTGAACTGCCTCACCAATCTCTGAGACGGATAGATGATTGACGACGATGGAGAAGACGCGGGGGTCAGCGGAGAAAATGCGTTGTCGGTCCGATGGGTTGTCGCCTTGGGAGCAGAAGCTCAGCTCCTCTCCCGCGTCGCCTCCGGGAGCAGCAGCTTAGCAACCCCTCTGGCGTTCCGGCACCGCGAGCAGCAGTTTAGCTCCTCCTTCGGCGTGTCGCCTCCGTGTGGAGCTACACAGCCACAGGTGTAGCAGCAGGTGTTCTCTGGCAAAGGCAAAGGCGACGGCGCAGGTGGGTGGAAATGGACGGGAAGGAGCAAGGCGTGAGACTGCGGGGGGCATTGAATGGAGTAATAAGAGCTGCAGACAGCTGAACTGGGCGGGGCTTATTATAATTAAGTAATGACATAACATGGTCTGATGTCATGTTGCTGATCTTGTTTAGTAATTTTAGCCATTAGTTTAACTTTCCATCCACATCGCTACTTGATCCATCCACATGCAGTTTGGAACAAAAGGAGAGCTGGGAAGATGGACCATGTACAACTCAACAAGCAAAGTGAACTGTAACTTTAAACCGATGCAGTATAAACGTAAGCCAACTCATGTTTCGCAGTCATCCATGGGAACCAAAAATTCACATAAACAATAGTTAAAAACCAACAACTTAAATTACAAATTCATGAACCATCGAGTGCATACTCTTGTCTACAAACAGAGTTCAAAGTCAACACATAGTGAATCGTAGCAGATTTCAAAATATAGGTGCTACACTCGCTGGAAAAACGAACTAACGAATAGGTTCGAAATCAACATTACATCCGGTATGAGCTGCGGGTACGGGTTCTCAGTTGTTCCATCCGGTAAGTTACTTGGCAAACTTTCAGTTGTAGGTCTACGATTTAGCTAATTCCAGAATTGGTCCACATTTGGTTAGCGTGAACAGAGCTCTCCATAGATTGGCTGAGAAAATAAATGAGTTTTCTTATGTAGAACGGCGATTGATGTCAAGACTTCTTATGGCTACTTCTTGTACAGTATATAGATTGTGTGGAGAGGTATGCACGCAAAACAAAGTCTACTTTGATGATGCATGATGGCTTAATTTTAGAATTCGCCATCACAGTCAGATCGAGCTGGATGATAGCTAGCAACTCAACCCCCAAGTTTCTTAAATCAACAAAGTCTACTTTGATGATGCATGTTGGCTAAATTTTGGTATTCGCCATCACACTCGGATCGAGCTGGATAATAGGAGCGACCCATCTCGAAACAAGTCATATGAGTATTGGGCCAGTGTGTTTTGAGTTGTTTAATTATGCCGGCCAGCCTGCCCGCGACTAGTCGTGCACCTCGCTCTTATATCCATCTAATTAATCGCATGAACCGTGGTGCAGATTCAATGAACTGGCAAGGATTGATTAAGGGCCTGTTTGGTTCGTGTCCTGAAGAAAACTTGCCTGGCCTGACTGCTCCCTGAAATCTGCCTGGATCGTGTTTGGTTCGCTAGCCTGGCCTGGAAAGGTGACGGGGTCATTAGCCTGGGCTGGAAACCCGAGACACCATTAGCCTGGTCCAGGCAACTAGAGAAGGACGCCTGGAACCAGCCTGGCGTTGCTAATCATGCCTGGGAGAAGAAAAAAGCAAGCATTGGCTTGATGTGACGTTTGCAAGACAACATTTTCTTTGATTGGACGTACGTAAGTATTGCCAAGTATGAGTATTGGACGTTTGCAAGCCGGTGTGGTCACCAACCAAACAGTATTGCGAAAAGCTGCCTGACCAGGCACGAAAGCAGCTGTCCACCAGGCCCAACTCAGGCACTAGAATTTGCCAGGCATCCTTCCCAGGGAGGCGTCGATATGTGGCGTGTTGTCTAGCTAGCTCTTAGGCTATATGACAAATCAATTAATATTTGATGCAACTGCTGCCTTGTTAACAAGAATGACTTGCGCTCGTCTAGCCTGCAAGTCTTGTTTGAATACATGACGATTGATTTACATCATAATTAGGTAGGCAACTAGTTGATGAGAGATGCGGGGTACTTTCCTTGAGATTAGATAAGTCTAGTTTATTACTCTACCTTTGGGGCAGGCAGGAAGTAACATTATCTTGTTTGAATACATAACAATTTACATCATAATTAGGTAGGCACCTGTAGTAATGTCAAAAAATGTCTTACATTATGGGACGGAAGGAGTAATTAGGTAAGGCACATATTCGGTGAGAGATGCGGTGAAATTTCCCTGAGATCTTCGGGCTAGGTCTAGTTTATTACCTCGGGGCAGGCAGGAACTAGTATTATTCATTCAAGACCATCTGTCGGCATGAACTGATCAATGGCTGGTGCAAGGAAGGCACTAGCGTCTGCAGTTTTTGTTTTAGAGCACTACCCTACTCTTTGCGTCGATTCCATCAAAAATAAGATAACAAAATAATTCTGTATCAAATCGATAGAATGCCACCAAAATCAGAAAAAGTGATTGTTGCATGTAATTTAGGGCAAAAAAGGTAAATAATTTAATAACCGTCGGTGGAAAGGCGAAATGGCAACTGATGCGTGCTTCGCCGCCGTCGTCGCAATGCCCCGCGGTCTCCTCCGCTGTGGGGAATGGGGGCCTCGGTCACCGTCACTGGACGCATTTGGTTTTGGCCGGCTGCGAGGAAGCTGATAAGGTCGGGGAGGCAACCACTCTGTGCATCTGGAATCTGGGGGAGGATAGGATATCCCACAAGCAAGCCGACCATCGATATAGGGAAGGGGGACGAAACCAGTTTTTTTCCTTTTTCCTCACTCTTTTTTTAGCCTGTATATAAAAGAAAAAGATGCATGTTCTTTTTTTCTTTCTGAATCCCGTTCCATGGCTGTAAACTGTGCATACAAATACAGTCACGTGGTCAGCCAAAGTTGTATCAACGTGCCTGCACATAAACCAGATTTATTAGCCACGAAATCATTGCCAACCCGGGATGTAATACAGCAGAGCAGCTCAATTGGTTGTCCAAAACATGCATGAATGCTAGTGGAAGCATTACGCCGTGAGGATGATCTAGTCTCCTAGCTCTGCTTCGTGTTCCTCGACTTCGTCCCGTGAGCCAAAGGGAAGATGGAATCTACTCCCTCTGTAAAGAAATAGTATAAGAGCATTTAGATCACTACTTCAGTGATCTAAATGCTTTTATATTTTTTAACGGAGGGAGTACATGAGAAAATTTATAAAGCAAACTAATTGAAGAGAGGAACCTGGTGGCTAGAAAAAAAAAATTGAATGCTGGAGCGCTTACCTCCAGGAAAACTGTCGCACCCTGCTTCTCCGTGGCAATCACTCTGTTATGCAGCATGCAGCGCACCTCATCATCTCAACTTTCAAAGTCACTCCAGATGTTACTGCCAACTTTGTTCTTACCAAAATAGCAATAGTGGACACATTAAGATGGCTTATCCATAACGCGCTAAACGCTGGCAGCTGCTACTGTCCAATAGTGCCAAAACACCTATCATAAACATACATACAGGACTTGCTGCCATTACATATGTTTGCTGAATCTTCAGTTTACAGCAACATACCAAGGAAAGGATACTAATAATCTTCAGTTTTATTTACAGCAACTAAGGATATAAGCATGCAGCAACAATTATTAGTCGGTTTCTCCACCGCATAATATTACTTACACGAAACATGCTTTTTCACATACATAAAAGGTCATTTTCGACAGACGTACATGGAGGTATATATATGATCTGGCTCGGACGATCTGAACGAATCAAAATGTAGGAAGGAGCACTTGAGCCAACTTACCTCCAGCTCCAGGCTTGAACAATCCCTTCTCATCTGCTATTTCTCTTCCTGAGCCTACTCCTCCATGACAGACAATCACGTTGGTCATTTGAAGTGTCACAGCCACATTACCATGACATATCCTGAACGCACTTGACAATTGAATTGAATGCTGCCCAAACACGGCACCTGTCAAAACCATACAACTTGTATGATACAGATCATGCATGTTTGCAGATCCTTCTTTCAGGTTACAGCAGCCAACTCAATGTCAAGGATAGACATCACAAATAGTCTTCATACAGCTACGGTATTGTTTACTCAACCCATAAAAACTTCAGGTTACAGAAAAGCAACAGACCTGAAATAATACAAATCACAAACACTCCGTCTCCATGAAGCTACACAAAAGCTTACTGTCGAAGATATATAAGATACACAAGCAATTGCCTTGGCCACACTCACATATATGGCAGCGAAAGCAAATTGTCACTCCAACTTTTAATTCATGTTTTTGCAGCATCGCTTCACTTTAGCCGTCGTACACATTTCTGAATTCCTGTACTATAATATACCCACTTGCCAAGATGCACAATTCTGAATTCCAAGCAGAGCAGAGCAGAGCACCGCTTCACTTTAGTCGTCATAAACAAAGACATACTATCATCTCCCCACTCTGTTACGCTCTGCTCTTCTCTTCCTTTCTCCAAGCAGAGCAGAGCAGAGCAACCAACACAATAGCTACCATGACTTATCCCAACAGCTGCAACAACTAAATCAACCATGACCAGACACCCATTCTGTTTGCAGATTCTTCAGGTTACACAAATCAACTAAAATAATATAAACCACGAATAGATTTTACATACACCCGATGCAGCTAGCTACATCATTATTACTCTCTCAACTGCATAAAAGCTTTGCTGCCAATAATATGAAGCACAGAGCACTTGTCTTTTCCAAATACATATGGCAATGACTCATAATTTGGTCAATCGAATGTTTAATTCATCTTCTGCAGTGCAGTTCGGCTGCAGCATCACTTCAGCCTTTGGCTCCATTATCATGTGCCTTCTCCTTTCCTCGATCTGATGTTTGTCGTCACTGTGCTTGATGTTCCTTGTTTTTATCTCCTGGACCCGACGAAACTACTGCTGCAACTTCTTTTTTCTCCTCCGCAGCCATTGTATGGACTAAGCAAGCATAAGAAACATCTAATTAATACAAGGTAATTACAAATAAAATAAATAGACAAAGCTAGTGCTCAAACAAACACATCAAGAGTTGTGTGGATTTACCTCCAGATCCGGTCAAGTGCTGGGACAGTATATCCCTCACCCTGAAAGCATCCTCATCTGCTACCTGCCGCACTCGCTCAATGTAATTCTCCTCCTCCATGCTCGCAACTTCCTCCTCCTCTACCTCCTCCATGTCTATCACTATATTATGCAAGATGCAACACACATCGATTGTTTCCATAACTGGGAATGAACCGACACCTCTCTCCAGGATCTTCCAATTGTCTTTCAACCTCGCCAATGCAGCCAGCGTGAGGGTTGATGCTGAAGAGTGTCTCATGTTGAACTCCGCTTGATAAGGAGGAACATCGGTAGAGAGGTCCTTATGTTCCACTGGGTAAGGTGTGAGAAGCCAGGGGAGAAGAGGGTATCCTGCATCACCAATAATATATTCCCCAACTTCCAAGCCATCTGATAACTTGAGCTTACTGCCATTCAGCACAGTACCCTCCTGGCAGGAGTCAAAGAGCCAAGAATCATGCAAAATGCTCAATTGGTTTTGTGATCCCAAGTGAGTGTTTATGAATTTCATATCTGGATCAATGACTAGCATAAGCCTATCGTCATTCTGCTCATCACCAAGTTCATTGTTTTGTGATCCAAACATGATCTGGGTTGTATGTACAACACCGCAACAGTTTGGCAGGCCGTAAATCTTCTCAAATTTGCGCTTGATCTTTTCTGTTTTAGCATCAACATATGTGATTGAATGCTCGCTCCCACATAGCCTCAACAAACCTTTGAGTTACCAGCGAGACAGTTGATTCGTTGACACCAAGGGAGGATCCTACGATCCGTGATGGCTCACCAGAGTTCAGTACCGTCAGAGCAATGGCTACTCCATCTTGTAAAGACATCACTTTCCCATCAGCAAAGGTATGTGTCGGTGTCAAAACCGGCGGATCTCGGGTAGGGGGTCCCGAACTGTGCGTCTAGGCGGATGGTAACAGGAGACAAGGGACACGATGTCTTTACCCAGTTTCGGGCCCTCTCGATGGAGGTAAAACCCTACTCCTTCTTGATTAATATTGATGATATGGGTAGTACAAGAGTAGATCTACCACGAGATCAGAGAGGCTAAACCCTAGAAGCTAGCCTATGGTATGATTGTTGTTCGTCCTACGGACTAAAACCCTCCGGTTTATATAGACACCGGAGAGGGCTAGGGTTACACAGAGTCGGTTACAATGGGAGGAGATCTACATATCCGTATCGCCAAGCTTGCCTTCCACGCCAAGGAAAGTCCCATCCAGACACGGGACAAAGTCTTCAATCTTGTATCTTCATAGTCCAGGAGTCCGGCCAAAGGTTATAGTCCGGCCATCCGGACACCCCCTAATCCAGGACTCCCTCAGTAGCCCCTGAACCAGGCTTCAATGACGACGAGTCCGGCGCGCAGATTGTCTTCGGCATTGCAAGGCGGGTTCCTCCTCCGAATACTTCATAGAAGATTTGAACACAAGGATAGTGTCCGGCTCTGCAAAACAAATTGCACATACTGCCGTAGAGGATAATATTTACACAAATCTAATCTGCTGACATATTCCGCAGCGTGACATCACACCACGACCAAGCCTTTATTCGAATCGTTTTTACTGTCCCACCTTAGCGCGTTTTGCGAGGCGGTTTCCTTGGCACGTCTTGTCGAAGCAGAGATCGTGTCCCCTTTATTTACGGGATTCTCATTAATACGGACGTGGGTAACCCAGTCGTGCCCGTCGGTGCGTTTCCTCGATCAAAGGCGAGTCCCAAATGGTCACGGGGAGGGCTCTTGGTATTCAACCTCTTCTAAAGAGACCAAGGCCTTACTGCTTTCTTTCAATCTCAATCGAGATCGCCTTTCGCCTCGAGTTCCAACACCCAAGGCCTCAGATTTCAGGCGCTTCGGACCTTCGATGATGTCCGGTTCCGACCTTCGAGGCCGATGGGTGCCTTCCTCCGTTACGGAGGAGGACGTGCTAAAGCTGAGAGAGGCCAGGTTCTTGACCGGCGAAATCCTGCATAGGCTGCCTGCTCAAGGGCAGGTCATTCCCACTCCCAAGCCTGGTGAGAGCGTGGTGTTCGTGTCTCACTTCCTTCAAGGGCTAGGCTTCCCGATGGATCCCTTCGTGAGGGGGCTCATGTTTTATTATGGGCTGGAATTTCACGACTTGGCTCCGGAGTCCATCCTCCACATCTCATCGTTCATCACCGTGTGCGAAGCCTTCCTCCGTATTACTCCTCACTTCGGACTGTGGCTGAAGACCTTTAAAGTAGAGCCGAAGATGATCGAGGGACAGCACGCGGAGTGCGGAGGCGCTGTTATAAGCAAGAATGCTGATGCTCCATGGCCTGAGGGCTCTATTCAAGAGGAGTCCAACTTATGGCAACAAGAGTGGTTTTATATCACAGTTCCCAGGGGCACCAAGTGGGTGGCGCCACCTACTTTTCGCTCGGGTCCCCCACCACGGCTAGCGTCATGGGTCAATAAGGGGCTGGACTGGGGGCCGGCAAAGGACGTGCCCCTGTTGCAGGGCCGCATCCGAGATCTCCTAGAAAGGGACATCAGTCTGGTCGTGGTGACGCAGGTTATGCTAATTCGCCGAGTTCTGCCCTGCAAACGTCGCCCCCTCCGCCTGTGGGAGTTCAACCCGGAGGGACCGCGAGCTCTTCAACATTTTCTTGGCATGACGCCCGTGGAGATGTACAAAGTGTTCTTAGGACCACAAGTAGTGTGTCCGGATACTACGGAGGACGCAGGTCTGAGCTGCAATCGTCCGGATACTCAAGTAAGTAGCCCTGTGCCCGGACATACCTTCCATTCCTTTATCACAACATCACCCTTAAAAGAGCTGTCCTTAAAACAGGAGTGGGTAGCGAAGGCGAAGTTAATCAGGTGTCCGGCCCCCCTTCCTGAGACCTCGCCGAATCCCATGTTGACCAGGATGATGGAGATCGTGCCTTTGGTAGAGAACGAGGAGGTGGACAAGGGAGCTACCGCCTCCTCGAAGGAGGTTGTTGGGAAAGGAGGAATCAAAAATTCCTCTACCCAGGGGAAGAAGAGGACCGCCTCTGAAGACCCGGAGACCATGGTCTCAAAGCGGGGGAAGAAATCTTCGCCAGAGGGTCCTGCGCCGGGGGATACCTCGGCCGTACTGTGCCCCCAAGGGGATCAGCCCTCCACCGAGCCGTAAGTAGAGAGGGGAGTTTAAAATGAGAGACATCCCTGTTTTATTTCTGAGGAAAATAACCGAAATTTTACCTTGAAGTTCGGATCTCAGCCCTTCTCAGCAGAGCTCATCTTCGAGGGATCTTCTTCCGGAGATGATGGAGAGCGGAACGCCTCCCCCTGCCATACCGCCTTGTGAGGCGGGCGACCCTGAGGTGTCGTCACGGAGGGTTTCTCCGAATTCGGCAGGGCCGGAAGGCAGTCATATGGCCCCCCAAAGCCCTCCGTGTCCGGCCTTCGAAAAAGTCCATCGGACTAGTCCGACACCGTCCGGTGCACGACCGGAGGAGCTGAAGGATCTGCTCGGGCGAGCGTCTATCTCAGAAGAACACCGTACGTTGATGGGTACGGTGATTGAAAGGATTTCATCCGTGGAGAGCGGGTTGCACGAGGCCGTCAGGAGTTTACTGACAGATTTTGAGGTACGCAAAATGATGTACCTTTTGACAGTTCCGCATATATAAGATGCGCCCTGTGTAGATAGTAGCCCCCGAGACTCTGTGCGTTGTCAAAAGTGACGGCGCGCAGAGGATCATAATCCCAGGTATAATATGTCGCCTTTCCTATGTAGGTGGCGAAGTGTCCGGTGGCTAGCCGGACTGATGAATTTGCCGAGCTAAAGCGGCAACTTGACGTGGCAGATGCCGACATCGTGCTTGTCAACAAGCGGCTTGATGAGGCACAAGGTATGTAATTTCTCCAGAGACACATGGTAAGAGGAGCTTGATGTCCGTATCTTACAGCGTATGTGCTTGATGCAGATGGTGCCGCTGCCATGGAGAACCTTCGGGCGGAACTTGCCCAAGCCAAGGAGCAGGCCAGGAAAAGCGATGCGGCTGCCTTAAAGGCCGTTGAAGAGCTGAAAGCCGAACAGGCTGCTCACTTCTGAAGCAAGAAGGAAGTGGCCGAGATGGCTGCTCACTGGCGAATGCCCTAGCAGAAGTGCAGAACACGCTCACGGTAAGCGGCGGCGGGGGCGGCGATGGCAAACGCCCTAGCAGAAGTGCAGAACACGCTGACGGTAAGCGGCGGCGGGGGCGGCGCTGGCGAATGCCCTAGCAGAAGTGCAGAACACGCTGACGGTAAGGGGCGGCTGGGGCGGCGATGGCAAACGCCCTAGCAGAAGTGCAAAACACGCTGACGGTAAGCAGCGGCGGGGGCGGCGCTGGCGAATGCCCTAGCAGAAGTGCAGAACACGCTGACGGTAAGCGGCGGCTGGGGCGGCGATGGCAAACGCCCTAGCAGAAGTGCAGAACACGCTGGCGGTAAGCGGGGGCGGCGCTGGTGAATGCCCTAGCAGAAGTGCAGAACACGCTGACGGTAAGCGGCGGCTGGGGCGGCGATGGCAAATGCCCTAGCAGAAGTGCAGAACACGCTGACGGTAAGCGGCGATGGGGGCGGCGCTGGCGAATGCCCTAGCAGAAGTGCAGAACACGCTGACGGTAGCGGCGGCTGGGGCGGCGATGGCAAACACCCTAGCAGAAGTGTAGAACACGCTGACGGTAAGCGGCGGCTGGGGTGGTGATGGCAAACGCCCTAGCAGAACTGCAGAACACGCTGACGGTAAGCGGCGGCGCGGGCGGCGCTGGCAAACGCCCTAGCAGAACTGCAGAACACGCTGACGGTAAGCGGCGGCTGGGGCGGCGATGGCAAACTCCCTAGCAGAAGTGCAGAACACGGTGACGGTAAGCGGCAGCGGGGCGGCGCTGGCGAATGCCGTAGCAGAAGTGCAGAACACGCTGACGGTAAGCGGCGGCTGGGGCGGCGAGGACGAACGCCCTAGCAGAAGTGCAGAACACGCTGGCGGTAAGCGGCGGCGGGGGCGGCGCTGGCAAATGCCCTAGCAGAAGTGCAGAACACGCTGGCGGTAAGCGGCGGCGGGGGCGGCGCTGGCGAACGCCCTAGCAGAAGTGCAGAACACGCTGACAGTAAGTGGCGGCTGGGGCGGCGATGGCGAAGGCCCTAACAGAAGTGCAGAACACGCTGACGGTAAGCGGCGGCTGGGGCGGCGAGAACAAACGCCCTAGCAGAAGTGCAGAACACGCTGACGGTAAGCGGCGGCGGGGGCGGCGCTGGCGAAGGCCCTAGCACAAGTGCAGAACACGCTGACGGTAAGCGGCGGCTGGGGCGGCGATGGTAAACGCCCTAGCAGTAGTGCAGAACACGCTGACGGTAAGCTAGATCCAGCATTAAGGAGGTAGTATCATACACTAGTATCATATGCATGATACGAGTATATGATACTCCCCATTACAACCAGCCGTAGGCATATAAGTAGGTACCTTGAGATGTGGTAGCTAGGTCCAGCTTATTACTCAACCTTGGGGCAGGCAGGAGCTGCTTAGATTATACTGTATCTGTACAAAAGCATCTATCGACATGAATCTGGTACATGGTGGGGCAGGCTACGGGGCGGCGTCGGGGATGGGCGCCGACGTCAGGGGCGCGAGGCGGCGCGGGATGGGGTCATCCCCGACCCAGATCCAGGCGAGTGGGGGAGACGAGGGAGAGAGTGGGGTTCGTGGGGAGTGGGGATAGTGGTTAGGGTTTCTGTCGGGTTGGGGGATAAGGGACGACGGGTGGGCTGGCCTGTGGGGGGGGGTGGCCGACTGGGCCGGCGGGGTTGAGGCCCGATGGGGAAAGGGGGGTATTGGCCTTTCTCTTTTTGTTTTATTTTTATTCTGTTTGCAGAATCTGCTTGCAATATTTTGAGCATGCCAATTGGTCTTTGTAAAAATGTGGAACTTAGCCACATAAATACATTGCAATATTTGACACTACTACAAAAAGTTTGGGAGGAGTTTGAATTGATTTGAAAATTTCACAAATGGAAAAGTATAAGAAAAGCTGATTTGGAACTATTTTAATTTCCAAAGGAAATTTAATATCTCAAATGATGTTGAACCATCATGACAATTAGTTAGCGAATATTTTCAACCCATCGAACATTTTTGCTTGACAGTTTGAAGAAATAAGAATTTGACTTGTTTTTGGAATTTGAATTTAACGTGTGTTTGAAACAAGTGAGGATCATGAACTTCATTATGATGACAAGGCATCATCAGGCATGAGATTACTGTAGCATGATATTGGGCGTGTTACAAATCTCCTCCACTACAAGATATCTCGTCCCGAGATTTAAGATGATGGAGTAAGAGGGAAAGACTCGGGAAGGATGGAGCTCAACACAATATAGGTACGTGGGGACTACCTCAGTGAACGTAGCATAGAGACATCTCTCGACTTGAAATTCAAAAAGTCATCGAGAGCAAGGTGAGGTGCAATAAGAAGCTTCAACCGGGTAGACAATCGGTTGTTGCCTGAAACCAGGGGTCAAAGGGGTTCAAAGCATCGAGGATAAGTATGGCGTCTGATTCCAGAATAGATCAATAGGAATGTGGCTCGTGAATTACATACGAAGTCAAGCGTAAGGAATAACTTTGGCAACAGGGGTGTACAGGAGAGTCAGGTTTCGATCCTGTGGAACTGTGGGTTATGGGCCCACCATTTGGGTAAAAAAACAGGGAAGGTGTTGACATGTTGCACGGTCATGATAGCAAGATATGTCAGGAAATAGTCTGTCAGTTATGTCAGCAACAACATCGATACCAAGGGCGAGGGACGAAGAGAACCATTTTCCTGCTCGTTGAACAAGGCGGACCAATCGACAAGGTTCGCGTCCCTCGATGGTTACCGGAATGTCATCAAGAATAGTAACAGGGTCTGACTGACAAGGTTGTGCATCGAGGTGTTTTATAAGCAGGGAATTATTTCTGCTTATAATATATAGATCACAAGAAGGTTAAACAAACCAATGGAAAGGAAAATGAAATTATCGGATTAATCAGACCAATGGAAAAGAAAATGTGTTTACACACCAGAATTGGGAGTATATCCTTCCCAAGGGGAAGCGGAGCAGGATATACATGATATGACAGCAAGTCCAAAAGCATTTAGATAAAGGGGGCGAAGGAAGAAACATGATATTACCCATACAACGGTGTTTGGATAATAGATCAAGAAACATTCAACAATGTGCTTGCAATGTTCTTTTTGATATTCGGAATACCTCAGTCATGCTTCGAGGTAGCATTAACATGGTGTTCCAAGTAGGGGTTGGAGTTGAAGATCACAAGAAATACATAATGAACAATTGCAGGAATAGCAAGGAGTCCAAGGCATAGCCAAGACATGATCAAACATGTGTTGGAAAGAAGACAAGGGGGTTGTCAACGATAACTCAAATCATTGAAGGTCGAGGATGGTATTTCTCACCATGAATTCAATTGTCATCTCAAGGGAAGTCAAAATGTTGATGCTAATCATGACGCATTTGTCGGGAGGCTCTACGAAGATGCCATCGAGCATAAAATGAAGGATGAAGTGAAAGGCTATGAGATCCACGGATTCGACACAAGCTCGAAGTCAAGCTTGTTGTTCGAGGTGAAATGGTAAGATGAAGAAGATCGACGTAAGCTTAGCTCATCGTCTAAAGTTGCTCTCGGCATAAGGACCAGGTAGCACAGTTAAAAGTTGACACGATAAAAATATAGCCGATCAGCTAGGAACGATGTGATGGGGTATAAAACTTCGCAATATCAGGTACTAGGTGTAATACCGGAAGGTAAATCAGAGTAGAGGTTGGACGGGGGGGGGGGGATGATTTGCAGAGGATAAGTATTTTAACTTATCCGGTAAATGGAATCAAGGGGGAAATATGGTCGGAACCACGATTGCAAAGGATCAATTCATAGATACAAGATGATCTTGTACCAAAGAAATAATTATTTTTATGAGCAGCTTCCATGATGAATTCTACATCGGGTCCATGGGCATGAACACAAGGGTTCAAGGTCGACTCCCACTTCTTCAATGCATAACCTTTCATTCACTCCTCGTTTTTCAAAGAAATTGTAGCGCAGAGGATTTATCTGGCAAAGTACCAGAAGAGTAAGACTCACATCTCTTTTGAGTTCACACGGATAAGGGAAGGCATAGGTTCAACCCATAGGGGTATCTTAGGAACATATACCACTAACTTCAGGATTAAAATATACCAGCTCGAAAGCAGAGCATGGTTGACAAAACCAGATGATAGACTTTACCAAAGGCATTATGTGTCAGGGCAAAACCCACAAGTTTAATGAATACGAAGGACATTGTTGGATAATAATCCAACCAAGGATATGGCGGTCCATAAAAGATCTGATGTGAGTATCGATACTCACTCAGAAGAAGAAAGAATGCCAAGGCATCGGGTTATAGATGTAATTGGATAATTTCAAAGCTTGAATACAAAAGAATTACGATTTTAAGTCGAAGGATCAGAAGCAGAGGCTCTGATCAAAAGATGATTAAGTTGAATAGACTTAGAGGTGCACCTGATCAAATCTTGATTGGGCAAGAACCAGCTTATAACCGGAGCGATGTCGGAGACGGAAAGAAAATTTCCAAGGATTAATTGGTGATTGCGAGTATTCGCTCACACGTTGAATCCATAGGAACAGAAGGACAACCACAAAGAATTTTAAAGAATATTGCTAGACATATGGAACTAATCGTAGTGCAAGTAAGCAAGGAGAATCAAGAGGGCTGCAGAGGATTTTCGGAAGATCATATAGTATTTCAAAGAATTTTGTGAATCACACGAACAACTGAGGATGAACGGATCCTCGGTGAGTGCGAGGAATTATTCGAAGGGGGGGTGTATTCATGGGGCAAAGAACTGCAAGGCAGTAAGCTCAAAGGATTCTCGAAACAATAGAGAATTTCGGAGCATCTTGTAATAACAAGAGCATCGAGGAATGATTGTATGGACGACAAGTGTATGTAGCTATCCATGGGGATTTATTGGTGGTAGGGAAATGCAACGGCGAAGGGCACAAGGGTCTCGGGAAAACATCGAGGAGTATCTGCAGAATCTTCTGGCGAAGCAAGCGATCATCTATAGTGAAGGCGCTCTCCGGGAGGAAGTGGTTACGGGATCCTAGAGTCAGAGTTAGTAAAATCTTTAACCCAAATAGAAGAGAGATCAGAATCCCAGAGCATAGACGAGGAGTAAAAGATCCTAATACCACCCAATGGCGACGTGGGCCCGTAAGACACACAACTAATGTTAGTAAAAGTTTTTCAGTGACTAAACTCAACTTCGGACAAGGAGTTGGAAAGGGGGCTACCTATAGGCAGTCGGCTCTGATACTAACTTGTGACGCCCTCGATTCAATCGTACACTAATCATACACGCAAATGTGTACGATCAAGATCAAGGACTCACGGGAAGATATCACAACAGAACTCTAGACACAAATTAAAATAATACAAGCTTTATATTACAAGCCAGGGTTCTTGAGGGCTCGAATACATAAGCTTGAATACACAAGAGTCAACGGAAACAACATTATCTGAGTACAGACTTGAGTTAAACAAGTTTGCCTTAAGAAGGCTAGCACAAAAATCAACATCGATCGAAAAGGCAAGGCCTCCTACCTGGGAGCCTCCTAACTATACTCCTGGTCGCCGCCGGTCTCCACGTAGTAGTATGCATCCTCGGTGCCATCTGGCTCCTGGGCTCCAACATCTGGTTGCATCAACCGGAAAGAAGAAGAAAGGGGGAAAAGGGGAGCAAAGCAACCGTGAGTACTCATCCAAAGTACTCACAAGCAAGGATCTACACTACATATGCAACATTATCAAAGGAAGGTTGTATATGTGGACTGGGCTGCAGAAATGCCAGAATAGAGAGAAGGCCTAGTCCTATCGAAGAGTAGCATCTTCTGGAAAATCACCATCTTGCAGCAACAGGAGGGAGTAGAGTAGCATAAAGTAAAGTAGTAGTGTTATCAACCTCCGCCAGGGATCCTTTCTCGACACCCTGCGAGAAAGCAATCCCTGAGCCATACTATCCAGTTATCATCACAATCCAATTCTCATCACCATCCAGTTCTCATCACAAGTATCCAGTTCTAGTTGTATCGATCGGGATACAACTCCAAGTGTCCGTTACCATAGGACAGGCTATCGATAGATGTTTTCTTCCCTGCAGGGGTGCACCAACTTACCCACCACGCTCGATTAACTCTGGCCGGACACACTTTCCTAGGTCATGCCCGGCCTCGGCCAAACAATATGCCGCAACCCGACCTAGGCTTAATAGAGAGGCCAGCATGCTGGACTAAACCTATGCCCCCAGGGGTCATGGGCCATCTCCCCTGGAACTCCTGCACGTTGCGTACGCGGCCGGTGAGCACACCTAGCTACCTCCTTCAACAAGGCAGGTGCTTACGCAGTCCAACCCGGCGCGCGCCGCTCAGTCGCTGACGTCTATTAAGCTTCGGCTGATGTATACGACGCAGAACACCCATACTTTTCCCACATGATGGTTAGTGCTATCAGGCCAGAGGCCCCTCGGATCAAATATCCAAATCGTAGTGGATTAGGAACGCGCGGTAACAAGTAGAGACTCATGAAAGATGTGACCCCGTTGCCCCGTCTCGAGGACTTGCGGCAAGGGCTAGGAATGCCCGGCCACGCCTCGTAAATATCTCGCGGGCACCCTCCAGGTCAACCCGTCTCCACATCACTCGCAATTAAGCTCGCGCGGGTACCCCTCAGGGCCGACCCGTCTTTAGTAACATGGTTCAATATAAAGCCATAGTAACCAAAGTAACTGTGTGTCCAAACATCAAGGGGAAAAACCCGAGGAATCACCTCCGGTGAATTCCACTCGATGTAATCATCAAGGTGAACATAAGAGGAATCATCCCCGGCGAATTCCACTCGATGTAATCATCAAGGTGAACGTAAGAGGAATCACCCCCGAGGTTCACACTTGAGGGGTTGCACGACAGAGTTGTATCGGAAGTGGTTAAGGCGGAATCACCCTCAATGACCATGACCGAATAGCTACACTACAGGGTTAACATCAGAAGTGTTGTAGAGGTCTCACCCTCGGCACTCTATAGTAACCCAGTAGTGTCAAGCAACTAAGAGGACAGTGATGTGCGGTGTCGGGGCCTGGTCTTTGATACCGTTGATCGGGTCTTCAATGATGAAGCAGGGGCAACAAGGACAACGTGGGGGTCACTGATGGATCACTAACCAACCTATACTAAGCAGAAAGCAGGCTATGCATCAGAATAGGAGCAAACAATAACAGTAGCAAAATCTAATGCAAGCATGAGAGAATGGAATGGGCGATATCGGGATGATCAAAAGGGGGGGCTTGCCTGGTTGCTCAAACGAGAAGGTGGGGTCGTCGGTGACTTAGTCGATCACAGGGGCATCAGCATCCTTACGGGGTCTATCAAAAATAAAGGGGAGAAACAGTAAATACATAGCAAGCAAGTGCATAACAGGACATCAGGCAGAGCTAGACGTGTTCTAACGCGGTGCTACACGATACCGGCGAAGGGGGAAGTCAACCGGGAATGTTTTCCCGGTTCTGGATCTGTGTTAGACAGATGACCGGAGGGGGAAAGTTCCATGTTCAGCATGCTAGGGGCATGTGACAGATGAACGGACCACGTATTCGGAATCGTTGGATTTTTCTGAGCAACTTTCACGTAGAAAACATTTTCATCTAAGCTACGGTTTATTTTCTATTAATTTTTAAAGTTTTAAATCATTTTCTAGAATTTATTTAAGTAATTTAAATCAACATTATCCAGAATAGTAATGGATGACGTCAGCATGACGTAGGCGTGACGTCAGCAGTCAACAGTGTAGTTGACTGGAGTCCAACCTAACTTGTGGGTCCAGTGGGACCCACTTGTCATAAACTAAACATGTTAATTATTGTTTAATTAAGCAGGATTGATTATGTTTAATTAAACTAGAATAATTAAGTTAATTAACTAATTAATTAATTAATTATTTTATTTATTTTTATAAAAACGTTCTGGGGCGCTGGGCCCCCATGTCAGTGGCCCAGGGGGCTTTGCGGACGATGGGCTAGCGGTAACGGGCGACGAGCGCCAGCCCGCTTCCGAGGTCGCCAGGGGGCGCCCGCCATGGGCGCGGCGAGGCCAGCCGCCTGATGCGGGCAATGGCGAGGACACAGCGAGGCGGGCAGTAGAGCTGCGGCGGTGCGGGAGAAACGTCGCGGCACGGGGCAGCTACGGCGCCAGCAGAGGTGGGACGAAGCGCGGACAAGGCGCAGAAGGAAGCAGACGGCGCGGCTGCGCTAGGCGTGCGGCGCAGGCGGCATGCACGGGACGCAGGCGCAGGCGCGGTGACCGCTCGGAGTTCGCGGCCCCGGTCAGGAGCACATGCGAGGGGCGGGGATGAGCGGGAGGTGCAGACGGCACCGGCGGACAGCGGTAGCAGCTAGGCGGCCACAACGAAGGGGCAACGGGAAAAACAGGGGGTGTCGGGGGGCGCTCACCCCAGAGCTCAGGGGCAGCTCGGCGACGTCGGGGCAGCGGTGGTGGTTGCCGGGGCAGAGGAAGCGGTCCTCGGGCGCGGGCGGAGCATCGAGGGGGAGGGCGGCTCCTGCGGGGGGGGGGGGGGGTGCTCCGGGCGGCGGCCGAATCGGGCGTGTGCCTCTGCGGCAGGCGAGATGGAGCTGGCTACAAGGCGGCGTCGGGGATGGGCGCCAGCGTCAGGGGCGCGAGACGGCACGGGATGGGGTCCTCCCCGACCCAGATCCAAGCGAGTGGGGGGAGACGAGGGAGAGAGTGGGGTTTGTGGGGGGGAGTGGGGATAGTGGTTAGGGTTTCTGTCGGGTGGGGGGATAAGGGGCAACGGGTGGGCCGGCCTGTGGGGGGGTGGCCGATTGGGCCGGCGGGGTTGAGGCCCGGTGGGGAAAGGGGGCTATTGGCCTTTCTCTTTTTGTTTTATTTTTATTCTGTTTGCAGAATGTGCTTGCAATATTTTGAGCTGCCAATTGGTCTTTGTAAAAATGTGGAACTTGGCCACATAAATACATTGCAATATTTGGCACTACCAAAAAAAGTTCGGGAGGAGTTTGAATCGATTTGAAAATTTCACAAATGGAAAAGTATAAGAAAAGCTGGTTTGGAACTATTTAATGTCAAAGGAAATTAAATATCTCAAATGATGTTGAACCATTCATAACAATTAGTTAGCGAATAATTTCAACCCATCAAACATTTTTGCTCGACAGTTTGAAGAAATAAGAATTTGGCTTGTTTTTTGGAATTTGAATTTAACCTGTGTTTGAAACAAGTAAGGATTATCAACTTCATTATGATGACAAGGCATCATCAGGCATGAGATTACTGTAGCATGATACCGAGGGTGTTACGGTGATGTTTCCCGCAGGTCGTCAATGAGGGTGTGGTCTTTTAGGGTTTTAACAACCACGTCATCAAGGGAAACTACCTAGGCCAATTTATACCTTTTTGTTTCTCACCGAGATAGAGCAATCGGTTGCTACAGACTCCTGCCGGTTGTCCACTCTACTCAAGACAGCTCCCCAGTCCCCACTCTGCTCTTTATTCTCCTATAAACATCAACACAGCGAGATATCCTAACAGTCGACTGCATGAATCCACTCTGCCCAAACACCCGACAATACAGGACTCCCTCTGTCCCTCATTGCTATTATGTTCACATATATATTCTTCCTTCAGGTTACAACGTGCAGATATAATTAATCACAAATAGTCTCCTAGTATCCATGCAGCTACAATATTAATTGTTTCCTCGATCACAAAAGCTTATTACTGCCAACAGTATAAGATACACTGATATATGACAACACAGATTTTAGTCTTTGGTCTGCCCTTTCATTGCCATACAGGACCTGCATTGCATCCAAGTGTAGGCACGCAATTTTGTGTTACCAAGCTGAGCAGTAGGGTGAAGGCCATCAACAGGGACGGCTAGCTAGTCTTCCTCGAACCTGCAAACATCAAGATTTAAACTGGATGAGATACTGTATATGAATATGCATGTATGCATCCAGTTGAGTTGGGTTTAAGCCACGTATCAAGGTTCCACTACCATCAATCATATATATATCACGGCCAGTGAGTCAGTAGGCAATACCAATGCATTCTTAAATAGGTTTATCAATCAGTTTAGTTTCTTTCCAAATAATCTAACACATTCACCGAGGGATTAAATGATTTCCGAGTAGTACCATTAAAAGTAAGAAATTAACCATTCAACATTTGGTATTATCTCTCAAGGATGGAGATAACCACATTAAATGTTAACACATGCAAAGAAACGATGAACTGGTGATGACATTCCTCAAAAAGAAATAGTGATGACTTATGCTTGTCTATCTAGCTATATTAAATGAGAACATATACTAAACAGCATGCCTATGATTGTCTATCTAGCATTGATATTCGAGCATCCACGGGCGAAACATAAAAATATTAGGTAACTACTGCACAGTATATATACTACCTGGCGCATAGAAACAGTTGAAAGGATGACATGAACTAATACTACGGGCTTCACAAAGTTTCCTTGATTGCATCGAGTTAAGTTGAACCATGTAAACAGTGTCCTTCACACATAAAAATGTTTCATCAGTATCCTCAACATATCCGCATATAAATTTCAGCCATACAGTCTCTCCTTCAACCAGAGGAGGTAACCCAAGAATATACTCCGTTTCAATGGTGTTCCACAACTCCCAGGTGGCAACACCATGACAATTGATCTTCCTCTGCCACATTTCAATGTTATCGTGATGATGAGACATCATGGCGACACCAACTGTGCCATCCTTTGTCTGGATGATCTGATGACCGTAGGAATGATTCATATTGGGAGGCCCCTCAAGCACATTAAGGCTCTGCGTCTCCAAATCAAACGCAAGTATACCCTCCTTCACATACTTAAATGACCAATAAACAACATTGCCAACTAGGGTACAAATATAACTGCCAAAACAATCTTGATAGTGAACCTCTGCTTCGATGATATCGGCCCATGTGTCAGTCTCGGAAGAATAAACAGAGGCAAGGGCTCGACCATCCTTAGTGGGCTCAAGCAACAAGACCACCTTAAAGAGGGTGGAGTGGCAACCGCCGTGCACGTGGCCCCGGTCACGGGCAGCGCAGAGCGCCACCCCATTGACGTAGCCGCATTTGAACTCAGGTGGAATTGGCACACGGTGCTGACTGCCGGTGATGGGGTCACACACGAGGACCCTCGTGTGCGACCAGTTTAAGATGAGGACAAGGCCGTGGCGGCACCCGAGCAGCCGGCCCCCTGAGTCGCCGATTGGCAGGTTGAACCGCTCATGAGGGATGTGGTCTGGAGCGGGTAGGACGGAAGTGAATTTGATCTTATCGCCGTCTTGGAGGAAGACACCAAGGAGTGGCGGGTTCCGGTGATGTGCGTAGAAGCAGCGGAGGAATCTAGAGTCGGTGACGAGGCCTCGCCAGCGCTTGCAGATGGTGGAGAGGCGCGGGAGGGAGGACGGCTGGGGCGGAAGACGGAGGAGGATCTCCTAGAGCATGTCGTTATCTTCCAGCGCCGCCGGCGGGGAATTGCCAGCGCCGCCGGCGGGGAATTGCCGTGGCGGCAGATCATGGCGGCGCCCTCCTCGCTAGCGCCGGTCTGGACTTTTGGGACCAAGGGATCGATCTGGGGGCTGGAGACGGTTCATGGTCACGCGGGAAGGAAGGAAACACGCACGTGTATTGGTTGAGATTTCTGTGCGTGCAATCTCTGGACTCCACAAATCATTTTTTTAATCAGATAAATCAATGTTGCTTTCCTGATGGAAGAAAATCTTATAGGACATGTTGTTCTTTTTCTTCATCAAGAAAGATCCCCTCAAAGACATGACAAGTGGCATTGCTAATCTCAAAGCACCCTTCGGCATTAATCCCGTCATTATGCAGCAAATCCTCGTTTCCTATCACTACCCTATTCCCAGTTTCCCACGGCTCATCATTCTTGATTAATATTTTTTCATTATATTTCTTGCATGGTGATACGTATCTCATTTATATCATAAAGATCATCGTACAAGTCACGTACACATCGATCTGGCAAAACTAAATACATAGCACAACGTTAGCCTTTGCATAAAGGAACACCAGCTAAGAAGTAAAACTACAAACAAGACCGAGGAAACCTCTGAGCTTGACACCAACGCCCGTCACCTGCCGCTGACACCACCACAGCAGCCAGCAAAGAAAGAAGTGATGGATCACCACCACACCCCAGCTCGACGCGGCTCCATCGCTGATATGCAGCTTTGAGGACCTCCATGTTGGCTCGCCAAAGGCGAAACCATGACCCTTGAACGAATCAGACCGAGCAACACCCCGGACACGTCATCGAACTCCAGATCTGACACCCCCACATGACTAAGACGTCGGAGGAGGAAACCATACTTGTCATCCACGTACCACGAACTTAGCACACGATCCACCATCTTGCAGATGCCACCAATACAGACGACAATCTGCATTTGCTCCTAGACTACCTCCCAAGCTCCACGCCAATGCTGGAGCAAACGCCGTGGCAACGAAAGAGCCCGAGGACACAGGTCCACCACAACGATGCCGCCGCCGCCCCACCATACTTCCTTGAACATACTGGATTTCAAATGCATCCCCAGCCATAGGTCCGATTGTCTTGTCAGAGTAGGATTTGAAGAAATTTTATTCAGTGTCGTCATCACCGCCGCCGAAGCCAAGACGATGAACAACCTAAAAAAGTAAGCTATTTTGAGCTAAAACTATCCACACGCGTGGATCCGATGATCCCCTCACCACCAACAACCGAGGTCGACAACGAAGGAGTGCCGCCGGAGGGCGGCGGCAGAAGAAGCGCTCCTAGCGGCCCACGTGAGGTCGCCTTTCTTTCTCCTCTTCCAAGAAAGAAAACGACTCATCCCTGTAGAGTACCGGACACTACAGTAAAGAATTTGTTCATGATATACCTGGCAGGCTACGTACTGTTCATCGTCGAGATTCATTTAGTGAAGACATGGCAACGACTCAAAGGAGTAAAGGGATGAACCATGTCTTGACCAAAACATTTGGTCAAAAAGCTCTCTATATCGAAATTTATAGAAGCACATGACAAGTGCATGGCTTGCCTTGGCCGAAAAGAGAAGTCAGTTCACATCCATATGATCCAACCATCATGCATGTACAACCACAATTCAATAGCATTACCCATTCATCCATGCAGTACATTTAAAATCAAACATCATCCATGCACAGTGATGAGGCAGGCATATTCCATGACAAAAATTCTCACTGCGGCATATGTGATAAGAAGCGCTGCTGGTGTCGGAGAAAGTTCCAGCAAGTTAAACAGCAGAAAAACACACGCCTTCCACAGCTCAAGGCATTCATCTCTCTTCTTCTTCTTCCTCTCTATATATACCCACTTGGCAAGGCACAAAACTCTGAATTACGTTCTATCCAGCAGAGTTGATCAACTTTCACAAGCACTCCACACTGTCTTCTCTAAATGGCGACAGAAGAAAATACACTATGACGGATGACAATATCATCCACAACGCATTTAGCGCCAACTCCTCCTGCAGCTAGGTGAATGAATGAATCATGACCAGACCAAACACGTATCATGCGTAAACACACACACAAATGACTCCCTCACCGCTTCTTTTTTTTTTTTTGCTTGCAGATTCTTCCTTCGGGTTACAGCAACCAACCGAAAGAATATACGGAAACACAAATATCCTTTATCCTCTATGCAGCTACGTTATTAGTTGTTGTCTCAACGCATCAAAACTTACTGCCAATAATTCTCAAAAAAAAAAAACTTACTGCCAATAGTATAAAATACAAAGCACTTGCATTTTCCAAAGGTATGACAAAACCAAACAACACAAGTTTGCGGACCTAGCTTTTAATCCATGCTGCAGCATAAACTTGCCGCCATTGACAGGCAGGGCCTGCACACACAAAGGGAAATACATGAGGGCCAGTCTTGGTGACGTTTCATTTCGCATATTTAGTTAATATAATAGGAGTTCAGCGACCGGAGCGCCGTCGCCATGCGCCTGCCCTCCTTTTTCTCTTCTGGCCAAGCAGGGGGGTGACGCGGACCATGGAGCGTGGTGCCCTGCGTTTTCTGTTATGGGAGCGTGTTGGCTTGCACTGCTCCATGCTGCCGCCGGCGAGCACCTCTCCACCGGAGCTCCCGTCGAATATTCCCTCGTGGTGGAAGGGCCCGCGGGCAGGGGCGACGGTGGCGCGGAAGTGGTGCTCCATGGCAGTGAAATGGCCGCGTGGAGGGGGGGCGGTGGCGGCCGCCCGGCAACTAGGCTGCCGGCGGCCAGGACTGGGGCGAGCGTGAGCAGTGCTAGCTTGTACATGACGACGAGGAGGTGGCAGGCAAGTGAGTGTTCGAGCCTCCTTAAATAGGCGAGGGGCGAGAAGCAGGGGCTGATCCACTCGGATTTTATCTTCAGTCTTCTCCTGTATCCAGTTTACAGGTAGAGGTATGAAATGTGGTGATGTGGGGCGCTGATGATGGTTCTTTCACTGGCCCAGGTTGCCAGACCCCTGTCGTCCCGCGCCGTCCTTTGCCTCCACGTCTCTTCATCGTAGCAAGCTGCCATCTTGCTACATCGCCATGCCCTCCACTACCTCTAGCATCCTGTCGTGTCGATGCTGAGGCTGAGGAGTCGGTGTTCTTGATCTCGAGCTCGCCCAACCTGCCGGCGCCTGGAGCCCATCCAACACGGTTCTAGCCCCCGCCTGCCGTGTCGACCTCATGCACGCTAGGACACCGGCGCCCCATCGAAGACATCACCACATTACAAATTTCCACATAGGCATGCCATGTCGGCCTTACAGTTTTCACGAGGTTATTTGACTATCAGTGCTCCGCGTTACGCATTAGGTATAATTTCGGTGGTTTTTTATGCCCTGCCTCCAATGTGGTACCAAGTTTTTACCCTGGCTTCAAGTGTGATGGTTTTGGGTAAATAACTCACATCATAGGATACATGTAAACAATTATTGAAAAATTGCAGTTTGTACGCTGGGGGGTTCTATAGCCCCGCTACGCTACATCATTGCCCCTCTATTTTCAACTAGAGATCCAATCACCCTCAAACAATCATTTGTGGGAAATGAGAAACAATCATTAGTAACTGCATTGAGAAATAACTGATGGGCCTGTTATATAGATGGTTTAAATATGTAGTCGCAACCTATGAGGGGGTGGAAACACCTGGCGGCAGTCACCCGAGTGCAGTGGAAGCTGCGTCGGGAGACCATGGAGTGGGCCGAGGAGCTCCAAAAATAATTCATTCCTTCATTCTTATGTTGCCGCTTGCTTCGAATCCTGCGGCAATGGCAAGCTCCAAAAATCCAAAACATGTCCTAGTAGTAAAACATGGTTATTGCATTAAAAAAGGATATTCCTTCGTGGTGGCACATCTACCATTTTTAAGAAATTGCTCCCTACTTCTTTCTATTGTTTTGCCATACACACTATCCACGTCAGCGGTATGCCATGTCATTATTCAGTTACGGAAACCAGCCAATCAGTCTATCCCACTATGGAGCGCCGCCCATCCCCAACCCTTCCTCCTTTCCTTCCTCGACTCTGCTCCTCCCCACGCACACCTCCTCCGCCAGACCAAATCCAGCCGCCACCTCCAGGCCAGAGCCGGTGCTCCGCCGGACCGAATCCAGCCGCCACTTCCAGGTCAGCGCCGGTGCTCACCATGCCATGCCCCCCCCTCCCTTGCTTGCACGCGCCGCTTCCCACCGCGCCATGGCCGCCCCCTCGTTTGCTTGCGCCTATACACCACCGTGCTCCTCCTCACGCAGCGCCCACGGCGCCTCCACCTTCTCCTCCTCCGCCGGACCGAATCCTACCGCCTCCACCAGCCCAGCGACGGTGCTCACCGCGCCATGGCCGCCCCCTTGCTTGCACGCGTCGCTGCTCACCGCGCCATGGCAGCCCCCCTCGCTTGCTCGCGCCACTGCCCGCTATCCGGCATCTATTCCGGCCGACCCGCGGCCACCGGTACGACGTCTCCTGGGCGCTGGGACGCAACAATGCTTCAAAAGCTGAAAGTCATGTGCTCCTGTTCTTCAATATTTTGACTATTTTTTATTTCCTTTCCTCGCATCAATGGTACACAGCCCACTGCTTCAACCTCTGTGGAGCGCCCAATGCTCCAATGGCCCACATTGTTTAATCTTCATTGACATCACCGCAAAGAAAAATGCTTCTCCTAAAACAGAAACAAAAAACCCTTCTGCTGCAGGTAATTGACGCTTGACGCTCCACTTTCTCTCCCCTTGATTTCCACAAGAAACTGATGGATTCCCTTTTAAAACCGGTGCCTCGCCTCCCATCATCCTCCAGTTGACACCAACCGCACTCATACTGCTGCCGCTGGTAAGCAACCCCCTCCCTCTTGGGCATTCCCTATGCCATATTGCTGACCGAATTATGGATTTGGCCTTCCTCAGGTGTTGGACGACTTGGATGCCCAGTCAGTCATCTTGATTGTTCCTCCCTCGCTGCATATAGTCACCTCAGGTTTACGACTCCTGTTGGTACGTAATGTTCCCATCCATAGCTAATTTTGAATTTCTGTATCTTTGGTTTCTTTGGTTAATGTGTAGATTTAATTTTGCTTGATTGAATACTTAGCCTTCAATTTTAGTCCTGTATCTATTCTGGATTTTGCTTGATATGTCAATTAGTTTGCTTTATTGAATACATAGCCTTGCATTTTAATTCTTTGCCTATTCCAAATCTGAATTCAATTTCACTTGGCTGAATATGTAGCCTTCCATTTCAATTCTTCAGGTTTCTTCTCGGCTACCTTGGGATCAAGCCTCCATTTTCTTATTGAAGGTTACTTCCCACACATGCTCCAGTCTGAAGGTATACACATGCCTCGCTTCAGATTGTGGGAAGATTAATATTCAGTTTCTGACTATATCCGTTTGTGGGAAGATTACTATACAGTTTGTGATTGTATGCAAATTCATATTTCAGTTTATGAGCGTTTGTGGGAAGATTACTATTCAGTTTGTGACTGTATGCAAATTCATGTTTCAGTTTATGAGCGTTTGTGGGAAGATTACTATTCAGTTTGTGACTGTATGCAAATTCATGTTTCAGTTTCTGAGCGTTTGTGGGGAGATTCCTATTCAGTTTTTGACTATATGCAAATTTATATTTTAGAATGGAACATTTTTCTTATTTATATTTTCTTACTGAAGGTTACTTCCCACACACGCTCCAATCTGAAGGTATATGCAGATTTACATGTTTTACTGCAAATCATGATGGCTCACTTTTGTTGTGGAATCCAGAATAGTTCCTCTACACTTCCCTCTATCCAATTGTTCCATGTAGATTTTAGTAAAGAGCATATATTGTGGATGAATAAATAGATTATTCTCAAGTTTCTTTTATTTGGTCGACGTCAGTTCCCCAAACCTGAATACTGTTAGAGAAATTATGAGCATTTTTGGCTTGACAGACATTATGAACACTATAGACTCTTAAGAGAAGGATTTATCTTTGTTTAACATTGTCATGCTACTATAGCCACGTTGAAGAGTTCCCTGGTGTCACATCTGGCTCGAAAACATCAATTAAGCTCTATCGATTGATCTAACTTTTCCTGATACATTGTGTTTGTGCAGAACCCGATTTATTAGCACATGCTCATATGTGCTTCCATCGGGCTGCGTTTTGTGGGGTCGATGCCTCCCCGATCGAGGTGCATGCTTCAAGGTACAGCCTCCGCGTGCTCTCTCATAGCGATGTCAACGGAGCAAACCATTCGTGGCCTTCCTCAATTGCTATTTTTTCTATCTCAGTTACATTCGCTCATAATTGCTACCTCGCCTTAAAATATATTGGTTCTCAGTTATGGTTGACCCTTTTGTGCAACAAATTATATTGGATTCCTTGCAGTAATCACAGGTAGACTGCATAAACATGTGTACATATGTCAGTTTATTTAGTTATACTTTAAATTCTAATGGCCCCTTAAATTTTTTTTTCGATCTCAATCTTGTAGTGGCTGGTGTATAAAGCAACCTCGTGAGATCCCAGTCCATGGTGATGTTGGGGTCTCGCTTCATCTTCATCTTATGCATCACACAGCTGGCTCTTCGGTTATTATGATGTTTTGTGCTTCTCCTTCTTGCTGTCAGCTTGCAGCCTAAGCTTTACATAGCACACAAGTATGCATAGCTGTGCATCAGAGAAGACAAATGAAAAAAATTAACTCCGAGGTGCCTAGGTATACTATCGGGAACGACAGCCTAAAAGAAATAGCAGTACACTGCACAAAATTGTTCTGGTGAGAAGACGTAATGAGTCTCATGATTTATAAGCGACTTTTTGTTTTATAGAAAATCAGATATGAGTGAATGTGACTTTTTGATTTATAAGCGACTTTTTGATTTATAAGCGACTTTATGTTCTTTTTCCTAATCACCTTGATGATATGCCTTTGAGGTAAGGAATTAAAGGAAAATGTCACATCCAACATTATTCGGCTTTTCATCATGTTTTCTCTAGATGCTTTAAATAATATTTCTTTCAAACAAAATTCTTTGACATAGTCATATACTATGTGTTTGTAAAATCTCATGTTTTTAAACCTCAAATATGTATCGGCAATTCCCTCAGCAACGCGCGGGGTATCATCTAGTTATTACAATAAGGATGCTTACAGAGTTGCAGGGCAGTCGTTTAGCGGGCACATTATTATTGTTTTAGTCCGTTCGTTGTGGGATATTTGCTACCCTCGACGATACAAACGGCCATGACATATTTGCTGTCACATGCATGCTGCATACATGTATCATCTAGTCTAGGAACGTAAGTATTTGGCTCAAAACAGAGGACTTTGCTTTGCGGCTGCATCCATTCTCCTGCGCGGTGGGATGATGATTTTTATTTATTTTTTATTTGAGAAAGAATGCTGGATGATGAATGAATGGATGAAGTGTTTTGATGCAAATTCGATCGATTACCGTGGGCAAAGGAAGGGGGCCACTTCATGCCAGCGAGTTTGCTTAATGCAGAGTCACATCGACGAGGGCCCAGCTGTGCTCTGCCTGGTCGAATGCCCGTAGCACCGTTACCCAGTTCTGCCTTCAGGATCGACGAGCATTCTTTTCTTCTGAATCAAGCCAGTTCCATCCATGTAAACTGAAGATACATCCAACCATCATGCCCAACACACAGACTGGCAGAGAAGCAAGATGCACAACTTCAACACGTACAAGAGAACACACATTTTCCTTCCGAGAATGACAGAACAGACTTTGATCAATTTTGAAGAATCACAACTCTATAAGAAGATCAATTTTGCTAGTACTAGTAGGAGTAGAAGAAAATGCCAACGGCCGAAAATGAAACTGAACATGACTAGTAGCAGAGAAAGGGAATGCCAAACCGAGTTGCTCTGCGGCAATTCTCTCAAGTTGGAATCAATATGGCGAGGGAATTTATAAAGGCATACTACCACTTGACCAGGTTGGAACAAATTCAAATATAGGAGCATTTGACCAAATTTATAGCTCCAGCTCCGATCCATGCTCGAACAGGTTCCAGGGCAACAAGTGTCTGGCAATTCTCCTTCATGTCAAGACTTACTGTCATCAACACAGCGAGAGCGAGGTGGCATCTCCAGAATGCTAACGGCTGCTAGGTCAAGTACTGTCATCTCTCAACTCTGCATTTCCTTCCTTCATTGCATCAGTCCTTGTAGAAAAAACAAGTTTTATGAAAAACGCTTCAGAAGCACTCTGTAGATATTATCTTCACGGGATCTTGAGCGCAAGTTCGGCTACAGTGTAACACGATATGTATGCTTACTCGGCAGGGCTGGCGATGAGATCCCAGGTCCAAATCACGTATGGAACTGCCAACTACTGAACCTGAAACTAAGCATTCATGTGTGCGGTAGAAACCCAGTTGCTCATCTGCACTAAACAAATTGAGCAGAGCAACCCCTCAAAAAAATAAAATAGCAGATCAACCTGACTAAACAAATTGAACCGTGTTTTTTTGTCACAACCGGATTAATCAACACTTCTCTTTCTATCGCAAAATAAAATAAAATATATCAACACTTGTCTTCCCTGTGAACTGAAATCACCATTGCATAGAAACTCTTGAAAGAATGATATAAGTATATCTATTGCGGGCTTCAAAAAGTTTTGTGGGTTGCAACATCTTAAGTTATACAAGTGTTACGATGATTGGCGATTTTATGAGCCGTCCATCCACCCTGATCCGATGGTGAGAAAATAGGAGCTACGAGGAGTTACAAAACTAAAATTACGAAAAATTATATGTAACGGTAGGACCATTACAATATTTTAGTGGGCCCGTTGTTTTTTCCAAGGGTAAATCTGTCACACGATAACCCGCGGTGCCCACATCGAACTCACGTATCTGCCTAACCAGCCACGCCGCCGCGGGGATTATGGATCGCCGCCGCATGGCTCAGCCATGGCCACGTTGCCGCCGTTCACCTCCATGGCCGGCCTAGCGCTGCCGTCCATGTGCGCCATGACCGGCCCAGCGCCTCTGTCCACCTCCTCCATGGCTGCAATGGCGCTGCTGTCCACCTCCTCCATGTCCGCCTCAGCGCCGCCGCCGGCTTCCACCGTGCTCACCCCACTGCCGTTGTTTACCTCGACCATGGCCCCCAGCAGCTCTTCCCATCACCAATCCATCCCCCTATCTCACCATTCCCATCGTCGGCAAGGTCCGCTAGAAGAGGCGGAGATGAATCCCCAAGATCAAGATCCAAGAGGACTAGGATGATTGCAGCGTCAGAGAAGAATTTGTAACAATCTACATTAAGGTAAACCCCCTCTTTCAATTAGCATAAAAGCTCCAAGTTCTCCCCTTTGTTCTCCAATTAGCATATTCTCTGGATGGTCTGGTTCGAGTAGAAACACATCAATGAGGTCTTCTTTCATTAGGATAACAGAACACATGATCTGTAGAAGTAGGATGCAGTATTTTCATTTGCTGAGTTGATGAATAAGCTTTAGTTCATCTTATACCAGAATGGCATGAATCATGATACTGATGTGCTTCCATGGCAAAAATAATTCTACAACACTAGAAACTCCACATATGTGTACTACATAACAGGAGTAGCCAGATAACAGGAGATGCAAGAAGAATATTACAAGTGTTGAAAATTATCAGTAACTATTAGTTACTGTTAATTTTTGTAGAGAGTTTATATCACTGAATTCACAATTGCAGATCTAGCATAAAGATGGTTAGTATAACAAGTAATATTTTCTTCTGTTCATGTACTCAAAATGTAAAAGAAATTACCACTAGAATCATCCGAAGAAAAATAATCTAAATCAAAAGGAAATAGTTGAGACTCCAAGGAAATAAGTGGTTAAAAGGTAAGGAAATCATGTAGGTCGTAATCATGTAGCCTGTTTGCCTATCGTGGATTGCAACCAACCTGAACTCTCTACATTGCAGTGTCATGCCCAACTAAATTCCACAACAAGCTAGCTTGAACTATCTGGATAGCTTGAATTGCAGAAGCAGTAGCAGTAGCAGTAGCGGTCAGTACTGAAGTTGATCTATTAGGATTATTTTATTGTTGTGTCTTAAAATTTCTGGTGCCTCTCGCTTCATAAGAAAGATTAAATCTTTCAGATATTACATTTTTATTTGGAAGCAACAAAATCATACATTACAAAACTGAAGTGTAATCAACCTTTTCTTCTCAGCTAGTAGTTGGATGTAGCAGTATGGGAGTTAGTAATTGGATTCTGTAGTTCACCTATCAGCAAGCACTCTTACACTTAGTTCGGTCACATTCTTTTGAATACTGGTAATTGAACGATACAGGGTTGTGTACAGACACGAAGGTATGTTCTTTTATTTACTTATTTTATCATTATGTCATCGACATACAAACCAAAACCATTTTATAACCGCAGCAGGATGAGCAGGCACAATACCATTATCAAGAAAGTTGACTTGTACATTGTGAAAAATTATCCATTCTTTGATGATAGTGGCGATGCCATGAATGAACATGTTGGTTATAATGCCAAGTTACTACATATTATATAAAACAAATGGCTGCATCATTTCTATGTTGATCTAACTACCATTCTATGGTTTTGGACAGGGTATGTATGTACGAACAAAACAGAAATTCATGTGAGTTCAGGGATAGGGGCGAGGGGGGCTCGGACGAAGATGGGTCATCACCAAGAACGAAGAAATGAGCATTTAACGATCCCATGAAGGCATTGACTTTTGGCAGCAATGGCTATCTTCTTTAGTAGCCTTTTACTTTTTGTTCATGTTTATTAAGCTTGAGAGCTGATCTTTTGCTCCAAACAGTGTTTATAATTTATCTCCAACCAAAAAACACTTCATTCAAGACATAATTGTGAGACTATTTTTACAAGAATATGCTTTCAACTTCAATGTTTTGTTCAATTTTCAGATGATGGTTCGTTTGATGCCCACACACTAAATAGTGGCTTGTACTAATTTTCAGCATTTCAACATTTTCAACATAAGGAATTCTACGGGCATGTGTTTTTCTCACTTATATCTACCACTTTCTCATTGCAATATCTTCCATGGTTTGGTTTTTATTTTTATAACATTGGAAGTAAAAGAAATATCATAGCCAAAATTCCTTAATTTTATACTAGACATTATGATAAAAATTTAGCTCATTTGGTGGCCCCCTTCTCCCTTGCGGGGCGTAGGAAGCTTCGAGCCCGAGCAGAGTGCCTTTGAGTTTTTGCGCTGAAGGCGCCTAGCGTTGGACTCCTCCGTGGTCAGCGAATGCCGCATGACCTCGCGGAGGAGTGCCTTCTCCGGGTCGACAAGGACCGATCGTGCACATTGGCGGGAAGAGTTAGGCTCCACTATGGCCGCGGCCCGTTGGGCTGCCTTCTCCTGCGAATATGGCATGTGCATCCCCATGGGAGCCAAGAGCATGAGCACCCAGCGCTGCCCGGGCGGTGCTGGCAACGAAGGGGAAGGGGAGATGGCCGCCCTGCTCCAGGATCGGGAGCGGCGTAGAGCGGGACGGGCGAACACGGCCTGCATTGCATCGGTGTGACCCAGAGGAGCTGGCGGCGATGAGACGGAGCTCGAGTTCCTGCCGGTGTCCAACCGCGAACACTAGATGGCATTGCAGAGCAGGAGCTTCTCGTCGTCAGACACGTCGCTGCCAGAACCGGCGTCCTCCTTCACGAGGTCGTCCAAGTCCATGGGATCGGTCTCGCTGCCGGAGTCATGGCTAGACCTGGCCATGGCGAAGGAGGCGGAGAGATTGGGAGAGGAAGTGGAGAAGACATGAGGGGAGCAGAGAGGGCGAGATGATTGAGAGTGACTATGGTTCGTCCGAGCGGGTAGGGTTTTTGTGGTGACCGCAGTGGGAGCAGGGTGGGCCAAGAGTGGGCCGGTTCGACATGGCGATATGGACACTGCCGATCAGTCTAGGCGTTTGGGCCGGTTTTAAGCAGCGTAGTCGGATGCGGTTTTTGAGACCAAGCAGTGACCTGGCAGCCCACCTAGAGTCCTAGACGTGTGAGGCGAGTATGGTGTCCGGTTGCAGATGCTCTAAGACACGAATAAGGAAGTCAGAGTTGTGTCTCAGGGAGCAAAAGAGCAGAAAAGGAAGTGAGTTTTGAGAGTGCTGGCGCATACGTAGCACTTGAATGCTACCCGACTGTCTGGAAAATTACATATTCAGAATCTATAAGTTCATGGATACATGGCGGATTATAATAACTGTAACAAGTGCTCCAAAGGAATTACTAGTACACAATTAACTGTGACGCAGAGATCGAGGACAGTGCCTGTCAGGCGAGACAGACGTAGACGACGGTGCTGTCTGGCCATCCAGCGAGGCCATATGTACAGGATGGGTGGATGGAGACCATGTACCAGAGTAAGCAGGAGGTCAAACATGTGATCAGAACCACAAAGCTGAGCCCTGGAGCAGTCCTCGTCACAATTACGAAATGGTTTTGTTCGTTCTTATCATCTTCAAGGAATTGCAGATGAGCACATGGGTTCACACTTGGGAGCTTTTACATCCTCTCCTATTCCACATCAGTCTTCCAATTTGCCGATGCAGAAATCCTCAATGATGTCGAAGACCCATGTGCCATGCTGCAGGCTGAAATTGCGTCAAGTTAGTATAGTTATGTGAAATATAGTTCTTACTTCTTAGTACAATGACATGCGAGCTTCACGTACCCCTGAAAAGTATAATGGAATAGAAATACAAGTAGGAAAAATCAGATGTAGCTCTCCATGTCAAAACTAGCCAATAAGAAACATCCACATAAGTGTTGTTATTTAAACTAAAATTTTCTCCTTTGGACAATCCATCAGCTAGAACTATAAATTCACTAATGCAAATATCTTTTGTCTTGTTTTGGATAACAACACCATGTACCAAGATATCATGGATATGGACCAGTAAATTTTTTTCAGAGGGCGAACACACACAGTTTCAGTGATAACAGAAAATAAAATACATGGGCACTAAATTACAAATATGAATCAAGTGATTTGAGTGAAAATTATGGATGAGAATAAGGCTCGGGAAATTGGCAGCACACCTTTTCCTTAAGCTGGTTGGAAGCTACATGTTCAAGTTTCACCAAGGTTGATTAACTTGAATTGTGGACATGCGAAAACATAATTAGAACTGTTCGTTTGTTGTCATTTGTGATCAGTATGGGGCAAATGACAACGCTTAAATATAAAACAGTTACATCAGAATAGGTATTACAATTCATAAAGTATAAGGTCCAAAATTCAAAACCAGGCATACCTGAGCAGATGCCAGGATATGTGACAGTACCACATCCAATATTTGATCCAGTTAATCCTACTACTCCAAGAACAAGTTCTCTGAGTGCAACATCCCCCACAACCCCATAAGGGTCATGGACGAACTGAAACAATAGCTCTTCAACCTACCAAACAAAAAGAAAATTAGGCAAATTCCAGAGGTTAAAGATTGGGAACAAAAGCAAATAGGTTCGATACATGGCCGAAAAGGCCTCACAAGCGACGCAGCGCATGCCGATAATAACTCTCACACCACACCACCAACGAAAGCGCCCCAAGGACTAGATGATTATGCTAAGTAGATGTTTCCATGATCTAGAGAAGTCATAAGCTTGCTCTCAGTATACTTATTTAATTTTCAGTAATAAAGCAAGCTAGATTTCAGATTTGGACTCTCACAACTACTCTAATCATGCATGCTAACAATTCGTACAACTGGTAAAGAGGATTACATTTTATATCTGAACTAAAGAGGATTACATTTTATCAAACATCCCCCAGGGCATAAACCATACATCTTCATCATGTCGCAAGGGAGAGCTTAATTGTGAGCACAACCCAATACAACAGTATTCTTTTTTTCCTGGGAAAAGACATGAGTATGCTAATCACCACAGTAAGCATGAACATAATATGTTCAGATTTGTGAACAGGCAAAAAAACAGAGTTGTAGTACTAGAGCGTATCGGCAAATGTATTCCTCTGAACTAGCAGCTGGTTGGGCGTTGTTGAGTGGCAATCACACCATGGGACAGCCGTAACGCAAACATGAGGATCAGAAGAGCTAGTACAACACGTATGCAGTTACCTGTAGTGGGAGGGAAGGTCGCCGCCGGCGCTGACTCAGGCAGTAGGGTATCCGACGTACGGTGGAGAGAGATCCTCTGTCCCTGGCGGCGGGTTGGGGGCGGTGGGGCAGCCGAGGCTTCGGCGTGCCGTGATGTACGACCTGCAGTACTGCTGGCCGGCCGGAACATTGACGGCAGGAGCGACACCGGTATACCTGATTGCTGCCTCTCGCTTGGATCGGGTCCGCCGTGCGGGGATGATCTGAACGGCGCACCGCCTAGCCGCAGGATGTGCAGCAGCGGCTATGCGAGGAGAATTGGATCGTGGGGATGGCCTCTGAACGTGCCCTGAGGAACGGAAACGGACGAGAGATCCGGTTACTATTATACCCATTTACAGAAAAAATAATTCTTTAAATGATTTTTCGAGATCCAATGGCCAGAAAAATTCAGAGATGGAGTTACATGAAATTACAAATTGTAACTCTACAATCACCGTAAAAGAGCTCCTTAAGTTAAACCATATAAACACTGTTGTTTATGTATAAAAATATCACATCGGCATTGACCTACTGTAATTTTCAGCCATGGCTCCTCTCCTATGGTGATTGACCTTCCGGTGCCACATTTGAATGTTTTGGTAATGGCGACAGAACCTGATGAGAGCAACAGTGCCGTCCTCTGCCTCGATGAGTTATCAATGATGGATCATCCATCTCGAAGGTCATGTTGATCACCATGCACATGGTCAACTCCATACGCAAAACGAAAATAATGGGATGCACACACTCCGACACGGCAAGCAAAAGCGACTTTGCGAGCATGAGAGGACCAAACTACCCTTATTTTGTCTCATGTTTGGTCGGATATCGGAGACGTTAGCTGTTTGTCTGTTGTGCGCGCAATTATAACTACTACTGATGGTGAAGGTTAGGTTTACGAAGCAACTAATATCCCAAATTCCTTAAGACCACTGACCAAGCTCGCGTACGTCCTAGAAAATACAAATACAATCAATCTTTTGATAACGTTGTAGCTAATTAGGTGTCCAATCGCCTTCACATCCAACTGCTTTGGTTATTCTACTCTCTCTGATGTCCGTTTTTCAAAAATGTTTAAAAAAATCTTAATGATTGACAAAGCTAGCCCACTAGAGATATTATTAATGGTTAAAGCATTGTTCAACCCTCCTGTACTTTTTTTAGTTTTAGATCAGCTTAAGCTACCCTCAAACGATATCGTATATGGTAGACACATCACACATCAGCCCTGACCTAAGCTTAACTACACATGCTCACATTTTTTTCAAGAACACGCAAGAGCTTTGCGTGTCTTTTGTATTAAGACAGGAGAGAACAAAGTACAAGCCTAAGACAATCACCATTCATAGCAATCACAAGCGACCACACATCAAACCACCGAGAAAATTAAAGCTTATACTCGTGCTAGTTTCCGCCGATTGAACTCCACCTTAATCTTGGCAATAACAGGAGTAGGGAGAACAGTAGAGCTTCTACTGCACATATACCCGTTTTGCCAAAAGGATAATAAGACTTTTTTTTAAATAGACTTATGTACCCGTTGTTTTTTGCGAAAAGGACCCAAATTATATTAAAAGTAAGCAGTGGTACAACGCACTCCACAAGATAAGGAAATTACAACGAACACTCTGGAGATCCAATCCAGAAACATTGTTGACGCGGGATGAGGGCGCGCCGCCGCCGCCGTCGCCACCGCTCCCTCCGGGAGCCGGTGATAACCTTAGTCATGTGCATGGAATGTTGACGACGGAAAGTCACCATCCTCGGCCCAGTAGGACCAGCATGCCGGAAAAGAACTGGATCGGCAAAGTGCCACCACTTGCGCCGGCATGAAGAGCGACGAGCACGTCGAGGCGCCCATGCCGGCGATAATGAACAAATCCGGAATCCACAAACCACACCTATACCTGCACAAACTTCCAAGCTTGACGGCAGCGCCGAAAGGGCCACCACCGTGACGAAGGGGAAACTGAAAGAACAAAAGGCAACACCGGCTCCTCCGTCTCCAGCCGCACCACCCGACTTATCCAGCAGATCGACGGGAAACAACAGTCTGTGCTCCTCGCCGGCTCCAAAGACGACGACAAGATGGAGACGGAGCCGGAGCCGGAGAACCCTTATTCGACACGCCGCCGCCACCTCCATCAAGCCGTCTGCGCGCGCATCTCTACCCCTACTAACCCTATATACACCAACCGAGCGCAGATCCGAGGTCCCTACCCCCTCCTGCCGCCAATGGCGAGCGACCTTGCCGGCGGGATCGGGCGGAATAGGGAGCGCTCCCTTTCGCCTCCTCAGTCGCGAGAGAGAAGAATGTACCCGTTGTTGAAAAGGTAATTCTCACTCAATTTATGCATATGTTCATACAAACCCAAAACAATATTTTAGCATGTTATAATAACTTGTTCATCTATACAAAAATATTTAATAATGTATCAGTCAACAGAGAATTATACATGTCTTAGTCAATTTTAGAAATATATTCATACAGAATTAAAAATATGTAATAATTTGTTATCTAGTGCAAAAAAATGCAGTGGTTATTTACATAGTGTAAGCATATCCGATGAAGGCCGAGGTATATGTGTAAACTTTGAACCAGGACCAGAATCTACAATGCTCTTTCAACCGTTTCCCACACCATATGCTCGCCATGGATGTGAGTTACAACACATGATATATTAGGCTAAATTGAGTTCGTCCAAGTATGTACAGGATAGCCGAAGTATAAGGTGATTCCTTGGTCGTTTTCCATCCAATCTCTAGGAGTTAAGTAGAGTCCTAAACCAGACCGACTTGTGGTCTGAGTCATGTCGTGTTGGGCAAGTTAGGAGGCCGTGTTGGACATGAGGTCGGTTCATTGAGCCATATATAAAGCAAAGGAAACGATATTGAAAAGCTGCGAATTTGGGCAGCACCAAAACTATCGTTCTATTCTTATTTTCCTAAGCTAGCTACTTCACGTTCTGATTTGGGAACTAACAATTGGTATCAGAGCTTCGGCGTGGAAGCAGCCAACGTGTACGTATCTTCTCGGCGGAAGGAACTCATCGAGGAGGATCATGCAGTCCGGGTGGAAGGTACTCGTCTAGGACGGGAGGAACTCATCCGGGCAAAAAGAACACGCCCAGGACAGGAGGAACTCGTCCAGAAGCAGCCTACATCAGAGATGGGGACAAGACGAAGAGCCCAGCAGAAGCGTCTGGTGATGCTAAATTACTTGCAGTGCCCGGGTCGCAGTACCCACATTCGATCGTGAGAACTTCGGGGTCTGAAAGGCCCTCATGGAGTGCGGCCTCCGAGCCAATGAGCTGTGGGATGCTGTCGATCCCGGCGGTGATGCTTTCAAGGAAGATGGAGCAGAACATCGCAAGGATAGACACGCAGCATCGGCAATTTACTATGTGATGCCAATGGATGTCTTGCAGCATCTGATCTCAAAGGAAACAACCAAAGAAGCATGGGACGCCCTGAAGGTTCTGTACGAGGGGCAACTCGTGTGAAGCAGGCTAACCTGCAAACTATGTTGAGGAATTACGAGACAGTAATGATGGCTCATGATGAAACCGTATATGCGTTCGCGTCACGGGTGGTCACACTTGTCAATGGAATTCGTACCCTTGGTGAAAAAATTACGGAAGGATCAGTTGTCCGGAGATTCTTGCGCGCTGCACCTCCTCGGTATATGCAGATTGTGACTGCAATTGAGCAATGCATTGATTTGGAGATGCTCAACATCGACGACCTAGTCGGGCGCTATAAGGCGCACGACGAACGTATGCGTTACAGCCAAGGAGACACGCGGGAAGATTGGAGTCGTGGCTATTAAGTAGTCGCATTTGTGCTTCGGGGGTGAATGTGAGTTACAGCACATGCTATATTAGTCTAAATTGAGTTCGTCCAAGTCTGTACAAGATAGCCGAAGTATAAGGTGATTCCTTAGTCGTTTTCCATCCAATCTCTAGGAGTTAAGTAGAGTCCTAAACCAGACCGACTTCTGGTCTGGGTCACGTCGTGTTGGGCAAGTTAGGTGGCCGTGTTGGCGTGAGGTCGGTTCATTGAGCCATATATCAAGCAAAAGAAACGAGATTGAAAAGCTGTGAATTTGGGCAGCACCAAAACTACCGTTCTGTTCTTATTTTCCTAAGCTAGCTACTTCACGTTTTGATCTGGGAACTAACAATGGATCCTCACAAAACTACAGAAGTCCAAGGACCTGATTAATTGGCCCCACGTCTTTCCTTCTCGTGATATATTGAGTGGAAAAGGAACACTCCAAGCAAACAGTGCTGCAATACAAAGGTCAGCTAGTGTATTTGCTCCTTCAATGCACAAGTCTTATTTTTGTTTTTGTTTTTAGTCAGTAGGACGCGTGTGAACGGGTTGATATTCAATGCCTACTCGAACCACATGTTTATGCACCGACACAAACTTCTCCTTGAGAGACTATTAAATTAATGGTATCATGTGTAAAAAAATCATTTCTAGAGGGAATAAAATGTTGTTTATTTCTGCATGGTACCCAGAAAATGAGACGAGAGGAGAATGAGCATGAGCCAAAAAAAATTGGTTCCTGCTAGAGTACTGATGAAGTTACTAGCCCATAGAGTTGACTGGTTCCAAAAATATTTATTATGATTAATCTATTTGGGTTAGCCCAATTGCACATCACGGTCAACTATGGGGTTCATGCTATGGAGCGGGTTCAAGGGACACAAGAAGATTGTGTGAAACATGAAGGAATTAAGGAGGAAGCGGATACAGCCAGCATTTCCTTTAGGAGGACGTTACTCAATTGTGAAATTACAACTTAATGCTTCGTGGCTGCATCTATGGTGTGATGCCGCCAGTAAAAAGTCGGCATTCTATTGTGGCATTTGTGACTTGAGGTGGTGGGTATCAGAGAACACAAATCGATCTTAGCCTTTGTTTGAAGTGAGCTACGACAATAGAGAGGTTGTATGTGCTTATATTGTGACTTTGTTAGGTGTGGTCATGATCATCGAGGTTTCAATATCTAATGGAACTGGAGCCAGAGAGTTCACCTCCTTAATAAGGAACATTAAGTATTAGCATATATGTTCGCTTGAAGTTCTACAATGTACTCTGTGTTCCTATTGGTTGATTTGGAGCATCCTCACCTGCCAAAAAGAAGAAGATTTGGAGCACTCAGATGGATCATGGTAAGCAGTTGTGCATACAGCTTAAACATGTGCCCCTTCCTATTATTTACAACTTCCAGTATTTGTGTTCATGTGTCTTGATTGTTTGCTTCTAGAATATTGGATACATGACTTCTCATTGTGCTTGCACTCCAATATTACCAATCATGTACAGTTAAACAATCTACCAACGACATGTACATAACGAAATGTGATTTGAAAACCTTACATAAAAAGTTGTTAAAATCTCAACATGGCTTTGTTGGCATAGTCGATATTGCATACATATTGTTTTTTATGAGCAAACCAGTTTAGATTTATTCGACTAAGCTTATATTTGGCTAGAGTTAAAATGTGAACCTTTATGATCGAGATTAGCTCATGCTTATGAGCTTTGCTTTCCTGTTTCATTGAATTATAAAGTCCTTTTTTTATACGGGAGTTATGAACTTCTTTATTTTATATATTTCTTATTATACACTTTACAGTCTTTTTATTCTATTACTCATGAATAAAATATTCAAGTACTTGGGTATTACTATTTCTAGTTTTCATATAGGAAAGGTCTCTTTCTATGTTTACTAAATGGTGATTGTCTGGTAACTCAAACTTTTACATATTCTTCTTTTACTTCTGTTCTTACTTGCTTTTTCATATAGGAAAGGTCCTATTAGTTTTTTTAGTATTTCTCCAATTAGAAGACCAGGCCAGACAGAATTGACGAATATTACATGTACACACATCTACAACTAACAGTTTAATATGTCAATCCTGGACAACATTAGCATCGAATAAACAACCTGAAAACTAAACAACACAGTAAATAGCCTAGAAAATTATACAAATAGAAATTGCACAACAGGACTGATTATCAAAAATTAGTATAGTATGCATAACAAGCAGATACATACATGATTACTTCATAGATATATATATTTATATAACAATGAGAAAACCAACATACCTAAGACAACACTATGTTTGCAAAAGGCTCAAATTTGTAAATGTGATCACATTTGGTACCAAATTTCTACAAACAAATCAAATAATGCATTCTCATCACAAAACTTCAAAAATTATAGCCTGGACATCGGGCGGGGCACTCTGCTAGTTCACATAAAAGGACTTCTTTGCTGGGTTTTTTTTTTTTTTTGCGAAGAACTTCTTTGCTGGTTGATCTAACAGTAACAGACTTAACCCCGCGAAAAAAAAAATCTAACAGACTTAGAGACCACCAGGTTTGGAGTACTTTTTGGTGTACTTATATCTAATATATCACATACAAAATTTATATATCAAACTTGCTAGTACTTCTCACTACTAAGTTTTCTGCAAGCTACTGTTCACTGCAGCATATTTCAACTTATCGCCATAATCTTCCCCAAACCGATCACGAGAGGTCACTATGCTTTTCAGATCAGACCGAGGAGACAAGCGGGAGTTCTGAAATGAGACAGAGCAGACAATTGGGAGTTTTATTGTTCAGCAAACTACTATTTGTTATGTCCCCACTTAAATAGTCAGCAACTGGTTCTATATATATATATATATATACACTCCCAAGACTTGAACGGCATATGAAGTCTTCCTTCTCTAATTAATAATCATGGCACATCTCGATCAAATACGTGGCTGTTAGTCGTACCCAAGGGGAATCAATATAGATTTGCTAAATATTTAGACGGTAATGTGTAGCTCGGTCAACGTGCAGTTAGGTTTATGTCCCACTTAAATAGTCAGCAACTGGTTCTATATATACACTGCCAAGACTTGAACGGCATATGAAGTCCTCTAATTAATAATCATGGCACATGTCGATCAAATACGTAGCTGTTAGGCGTATACCCAAGGGGAATCACGCGCATATCAATATAATTATCTACATATAGATATGCTAAATATTGAGACGGTAATGTGTAGCTCGGTCAACGTGCAGTTAGGTTTATGTCCCACTTAAATAGTCAGCAACTGGTTCTATATATAGACTGCCAAGACTTGAACGGCATATGAAGTCCTCCTCTAATTAATAATCATGGCACATGTCGATCAAATACGTAGCTGTTAGGCGTATACCCAAGGGGAATCACGCGCATATCAATATAATTATCTACATATAGATATGCTAAATATTGAGACGGTAATGTTTAGCTCGGTCAACGTGCAGTTAGGTTTATGTCCCACTTAAATAGTCAGCAACTGGTTCTATATATACACTGCCAAGACTTGAACGGCATATGAAGTCCTCCTCTAATTAATAATCATGGCACATGTCGATCAAATACGTAGCTGTTAGGCGTATACCCAAGGGGAATCACGCGCATATCAATATAATTATCTACATATAGATATGCTAAATATTGAGACGGTAATGTTTAGCTCGGTCAACGTGCAGTTGGGTTTAAACGATGTGCAGCCGCTTATGCGAAAGCAATCACATATGGATAAAAGGATGTCACATCATTTCTCTGATGTATGATATATCACATCCCTTCTGCTCCCCACCCTTATACTGCTTCAGAACACTAGATAGGCAACGTCTAAAACACATTAACTCACTACGCGGCAGCAGTGCTTGGGTCTACAGCCAGGTAACTGCTATCAATCTTCTCTTTCAGCACCTCTCTGCTCTGGTTTATTGATCATGAGGGCATCATGCCTGCATGTTTGCTAACCACTTCTCATAGTTAATTACCTAGCTAGCTACGGAGTACATCTTTGGTCTAGTAGTAGTTTCTTGTTTATGCAAAGAGATATTGTTTACCCAGTTTCATATCTGCACAACAGAATAAACATCCGGGCTAACAAGAAATAGGTAAGACATGCTAGAAAATCACAAGCAAACAGAAAATACATCCCACCATATTTATTCATGCGCCACAACCCAGTTGATTTTGCTAATAGAATTTCGGCTACTAAAATTGAATAAAATAACCCAAATTTGCCATGCTGTAATTGTTCATCTTCCCCTGAACAGAAAAATATTCTCTCCCTAACCTTAATACTTTCACCCTGAATCTATTTTCTCTACCTTGCGGTCTCCTTGCGCAGCTGACACTCTCCCAGGGGTAATTAGATGGAGGGATGCACGGCTGATTAATTCACCATGAATCCAGGATGGGAATGGGTGGTGGATGTGGAGAATATGCTGGCAGACGACAATCCTGGGTCTAGGAGGATGGAGGGAGAGCTATTGGAGGCCCAATACGTCTACCGGGTACCAGAGTGGCTTAAGGGCATGAACACCAAGGCCTACCATCCTCGGCTCGTGTCTTTGGGTCCCTTCCACCACGGCGACTCCAGTCTGCTGCCAATGGAGGAGCACAAGCGCCGCGCGTTAGTGCACCTGATTAAGCGGAGCAACAAGCCGCTCCAGGATTTCGTCTCTGCCATCAACGACGTCGCACACAAGCTCGAGGAAGCATACGGCAAGGACCTCCATGTCAAATGGCGGAACGACAGGCCGAGGTTCGTCGACGTGATGCTCACGGACGGCTGCTTCCTGCTGGAGATGATGAGCCACCCTTTCTGGGATTATGAGCTGCATGATGCCGTCTTCAGCAAACACGGAAGAGAACGCATATTTCCAGTTATCCGGTCTGACATGCTACTAATTGAGAACCAGCTGCCTCTGCTTGTTCTCAAGAAGATCCTGGGTGTCGTGCGTCCGAACCATTCGGTACACTATTTCGACACAGATCTGTTCCATTCATTAGTTTCCTTCCAAATATATATAATCACTCAAAACCCAATATCTTGACCTAAAATCTAAAAAGTGCATACGCACTATTTGGTTGAATAGAGCGGCCGCGTTTCGCATGCATGTGGCTGTTAATTTTTTTTGTCTTCTGGTGCATGTGGCTGTTACTATTAAACGTGTTCACACTGATTACTCCATTCCGAACTAAACAAATCCACGCATATTCATTTCGGAGTTTTAAATTTTAAAAAATCATATCTTTCAAACCGTATGTCGGAATTCAGATCCGTTTTCACTGCTGAAACTCTTGCGACGAGATCTTTAAAACTAGATCTCGCATGGGTATGTTTCGACGGAGTTTTTTTGATACCAACTTTGGTGCTACATGGTGCAACTTTAGTATTGTATTGTGCAATTTTAGTACTATATCGTGCAACTTTTTGTAAAACCAGTTTTTGGATCTACATGATTCAACTTCCTATGAGATTGCAGTCTAGCAACCATGACAACTTTGTTGTTTAGTTGGCAGGACTATTGGCATACACATATACTTATTTGGCGCGACAATGTAGTCTAGTTGCACACACATTGATATTTAGTTGACAAGACTAGTTACACACATGTACTCAGTTGGCACGGTAATGTAGTCTAGTTGCACACATATTGATGTTTAGTTGGCATGATTATTCACACACATATGCTCATTTGGCCCGGTACTGTAGTCTAGTTGCAGACACATTAATATTTAGTTGGCAGGACTATGACACACACATATACTCAGTTGGCGCGCCATTATAGTCCAGTTGCACACACATTGATGTTTGATTGGCAGGAAAACTAGTTCGTCGAAATATTCCCATGCGAGATCTACTTTTGAAGAACACGTAGCGAGGGTTTCAGCGATGAAAACGGATCTGAATTTTGACACACGGTTTAGAAGATATGTCTTTTATAATTTTTTAAAACTAAAAATTAATGTACTAGAAACGAACATGGGACAGGTATCCATCACGTGAGAAAAGACCACATAAGATCATTAATTAGTAGTGTCCTTTTTCGCATTTTTAAATTATAGTAATTTTGCTATGGCAATGACTAAACGTCTGACGCGGGGCCGGCCGCTGGCGAGCGGCACCGAGCGCCCGGCCGCCGGCTAGACTGGTCCATATCTTGATTGGGTTACATTTCATCCCGGCCCTTCTGAAAATCACTATTCTCAGGATGCTCCCAATGTAAGCAAAAAGGAGGCTGCAATGGATAGAAATATCACTGTGGCCAAACAGTTCTTACCTATAGTGATCTCTAATGTTTGAATGTTCTATTTTCGGTTTGTTGGTGGTTTTGTTTAAGAGCGGGTATATATGGTCCATTCATTACAAATAAACAATGGATGTACCTGCGTGTGCAGGAGTTTATTCTTCTCTTGTCTATATAAAATGCTTATGTATATGTTGATCCTATAGAGTTTATGAACAGTGAACAAATGTTTCAAAAATGAATGTAAAATACATACTGAACATTTTTTTATTATACGGTGAACATTTTCAAATATACACTGAACATTTTTGAAAAATACGGTGAATATTTTTTGAAATGCAATCTGAACAATTTTTCTATACACGATGAACATTTTTTTGTAGATAGTGAACATTTTATCAATACACGTTGCACATTTTTTCACTGCGGTGAACTCTTTTGGAATGCAATCTGAACAATTTTCCTATACACGATGAACATTTTTTTGTACACAGTGAACATTTTTTCCATGTACGTTGCACATTTTTTCACTGCGGTGACCTTTTTTCGAAAGGTGTGCAAAATTTGAAAACGTGAATTTTTTTGTAATCATAAAAGTTTTTTTTGAATTTCAAACATTTTTCTTGTTTTAATTTATTTCTGAACAGTATTGAAAGATTTTGAATTTCTGATAAAAACAAAAAAGAAATAGGAAAAAGAAAAAGAAACAGAAACAGAAAAAAGAAGAAAAAAAGGCAGAAAAAACGAAAAGGAAAAATCATGAAAAAACAGGAAAAACCCGGTTTAAGGAACCAACCGGCAGCTTTCTTGAAGTGGGCCGGCCTGTGCGCGTTGCTCGCTAGGTTAGCCTTCAGCGGAGCCGCGTCCGTCTGCCGCACACGAGCGGCAAATAGGATTCGCCCCATTTGTCGTGCCCCTAAAAGAAATTAATTGTCGTGAATCGTCTGAAAATAACAAGTGTCGTTCAGAAATCAAAACAGAGACGATTCAGCGGCTTCATTCATCAATTTTTCAAGATGGTCAGAATTTTTGGCGATATGGACAGCAAGCTTGATCCTATATTTTTAACCCCTACACCACCGAACTTTGGACTTGAGTGAAATGAAGTGTACAAACGGTAGAGGCTTGAGATTTTTAGTGCCCTTTCTGCTACATATAGAATACTACCTAGTGTTGAAGTTTTTTACTGCTCATACTGTGGAGTGAGCTCCCATTACACCATACAGCAGACCGAGCCAAGATGCTTCAGGGTCTCTGTCATATTGTTCTGAAGAATTGCTATGAAATGAGACCACGGAAACTTAAGCAGTTGTATGACACCACAGAAATGTCAGCTCCTCTTCTGAATGGAGCTTTTCGATGCAGATTCTGTGTGCAGAGGCGAATTCCCTAGACCAGCTGCAAATGGATGAGGCACCATAAGGAACACAGTGCAGGCCTCAGGGACAGGCTTTCTCTTCTTCTCTAGGCAGAGCAGAGTCACTAGACTAGGGACAGCCAACAACATTGCAGGCAGGCACATATCTACCCACGCTAACACCCGCTACAAGATGAATGGATCATGCCCAACGGCCCAGACGCATGTTGGATATAAACAACATACGTACTATAACTGAATGACTGGGCTCCATTTGGTTCGCAGATTCTTCCTTCCTTCGGGTTACACTAGTCTTTCCCAAAGATATGGCAGCACAAATAAATCGTTTCTTATGTTTATTATGTTGCATAGAAAGGGTAACAACACATAAGAGACGGGCAATCTTTTCTTGGAAACCCTCAACAGCCATTGATGGCAGGACAAACTTTGATATTGCTAGTACTGGTTCAGTAGTAAAAGAAACTGCGAACCAAATATATATGATCCAACCATCAAAACAATGCATATATAATTAACCCCAAGACTCGCAAAGTCGCAAGCAGTAAGCTCATTTACGCATAGTGATGGAACATGCCACAGAGAAAAGGCCATCGAAACAAGGTAAACAAAACTGTATCCAAGCAACCTAGCAAGAGTGTTGTTGTTCTCCTGAGAAGAACCCGAGCCTGCCTACAAGCCTACATGGAAAAATAAATAAAGGCATACAAGAGAGGCATATCCACAAAGACTATAAATTAATGCTCAGGGTTTATGAAGCATATTGAGTCTATCTGATTGCTCTGTTTCTTATTCAGAGTACCAATAAGAAAAAACTTTCTAAGAAATGCTAGTTACAAGACTCGCACGATGTGAGAGCTGCGCTACACTAAAAAGTGTCGATTTCTTCAGAAATTTCAGTCTTCAGAGTTTCAGCTCCTCACAGGCACCAGTTCACTAGCTGCCTTCTCTTCAATCAGGTGTATATGTTGACCCTTGACTGTCACAAAACACTAGTACACGATACTCCCCACTCTGCTCTTCTCTGAATTTCACTCCTAACAGCTGCTACAAACCAATCCGAATGAATGAATCGTGCCTAAACACCTATGCATAAATAGCATACAAGACTTAGTAGCCCGTCATCATGTCTGCAACGTACTCTCAATTGTTTTCTCAACCAAAAAAGAAGAAACTACTCCCTCCGTTCCTAAATATTTGTCTTTCTAGAGATTTCAACAAGTGACTACATACGAAGCAAAATGAGTGTATCTACATTCTAAAATATGTCTATATACATCCATATGTGATATTCCATTTGAAATCTCTAAAAAGACAAATATTTAGGAACGAGTAGTTGCCAATAATATGAAGTACACAGCATATCAAGATTTTTCACTTTCCATGGAGAGTAGAATTCACAACTGGTAGCACCTTAATGCCAGTATAGTTTGAAACATTGGATAGTACTACTACTACTACTACTACTACTACTACTACTACTACAGGATTTCAGGCTGCAGATGGGCATGAACTCAAGATGGATGCTATACACTTTCGTACAGGAGCAGCTAGAGAAGTAGTTGTGTAACTCACTGCCATTACCAGTACTGGCCATTACGTTCGCAGATTCTTCAGGTTTACAGCAAAATCAGCTGAAAGAATATAAATCACCAAATACTCTGCCCCCTGTGCACATTGTCATTTTAGTAGTTTTCTCAAATCAGAAACGCTTACTGCCAACAGTATAAATATACATAAAATGCTACTCCCTCTGTCCGGAAATATTTGTCATAAAAATGGATAAAAGGGGATGTATCTAGACGCATTTTAGTTCTAGATACATCTCTTTTTATCCATTTTGATGACAAGTATTTTCGGACGGAGGGAGTAGTTATAAATCACCAAATACTCTGCCCCCTTGCAGATTGTCACCAATCGAACTTTATCTTGTCTCTGTTGCACGGCATTCATGCAACTTGATGTAACCAAGCACTAGGATGAAGATCTTAACACCTGCTCACATCAAGATTTGAAGTAGGTGATATACTACATATGACTGCAAGCGTACACCCGAGCTGGGTTAAAGCTAGCGTATTGTCAAGCATAGCTACCAATTAATTATCCAAATCATGCATGCTATTGAACAAAAGAATTGTCAGTACAGAAAGAGCCAGTCAGTTAATAGGTAATCATTTCCTTAGCGTGCTGCTAACAGGTGTAAGCATCGGCCATCTCTAGGTAGTTTAATGTATCACCCAAGGATATAATGGTACCCAGTGACATAACTTAATTAGCACCATAGCAGAAGAAGGAACTAACAAGAGAACTACTCCCTTCGTTTCTAAATATTTGTCTTTCTAGAGATTTAGCCAAGTAATTACATACAGAGCAAAATGAGTGAATCTACACTTTAAAATATGTCAATATACATTCGTATGTGGTAGTCCATTTGAAATATCTAGAAAGAGAAATATTTAGGGACGGAGGGAGTATGACTTAACACGAGCGTCTCGCTCCCGTGTCGCCCCGCGGCGACACCGGAGCGCCTCCAGAATCGCAGGAGGGGCCTGCTGCTCTCCAAAGGGGACGACAGGAGGTGCTCCGGGGTAGCTGCGGATGTGCATCTGGCGATGCGGTTGGAGGTTGGCGAGGCGGGCGGCGCTGGCCGCCGGGAACCCTCAACGGAGTGTGTGGCGTGGTGGATCTCGTCGCCTGGCAGGCTGTAGGGTGCTGGCGTCGGGACGCGGTGACCGCAGTCCCCGCAAGGTGGAGGTGGTCGCGCGGGCTTGGTCTCTGGTCGGGGAGATGCTGCGAGGATGGAGGTCGTGTGTCACGAATCCAGGAGGAGCGGTGGCCGGGCAGCAAGGGGAGGCAGGGGCAGCGCTGATGTGCGCGGCGGTGCGGCTGGATCTGAGCTGCAGCTCGGATCCACGGCGGTTCTCTACTCCAGGAGGTACTCCGTTCCTCTGGCCGACGTGGTGTTCGGCAGGGCGTGGTGGATTGTGTAGCGGCTGGAGGCTTGGATTCTGCCGGCCGTGGGTCGGATCTGGCTTGCGGTTGGAGTTGTTTGCTGGACGCCGGTGGCCTCCGCATGGTGCGGGTGGCTGCGGTGACCCCATTCTGACTCTTCTTCATCGAGCTGATCCATGGGAGGTGGCTGCTGGTGGTCGTGGGCTCTACTAAGGGCTGGTGGAGGTGGCCTGGCGTGAAGGTGGTCAGATCCGGCCGGGTTTGATCTCGGTGGCTCGATGGAGGGCTTGCTGATGCATGTTGTGCGGGGCTCGAGAGGTTGACCCGGGCGAAAGCTTGTCTCCGGCCTGTCCGGAGTCGGTGATGGCGACGCTTTTGAGCACTGTTTTCTTCTTGTTGACATCGCCGAGGTACTCTCAGCTTCAATCTTCGCAGCTTCGGGGAAAATCCTAGATCCATGTGACGATGATGACGATGCTCTAGCATCATATCCCCTCTCGAAGGCTTTGTTTTTGGAGCTAGGCTTCAGCAAGCGGGACCGATGGAAGATGGCGCTGTTGGCGTCGAGGTTTCTGTGGCAACGATGATGGATGTGTGCGATGTCGGAGACGCGGCAAAGGTTGCGGTAGTCGGCTTTTCTCCGACGTGTTCGTGGGATTACCTCGGGTTCTTTTGTTGCGGTGAAGTCGGAGCTGCGGCGGCGGGCCCCTGTGGCGACGATGACATGCAGCATGTGGTCTGTTCGGTGGTCTTGTGCGGCGCCAGCCTTGCATAGTTCTCCTTTGAAGCTATCTTTCAGAGTCGGAGCTGCGTTGTCCTCGGCGAGAGGGGCTGAGTTTAGCGTTGGCCTTCTTATTTATCCACACTGCCTCTACTATGTGGGTTGGGTTGACGTTTGTCTTCGGAGAAGTCGAAGTCGCTTGCTCAAAGATTAGGGAGGGCGATGATGCCTGTTGGGGAGAAGTGATGACGATGACACCGGTGTGTCATGTTGACGAGACCCTCTACGTGAGGTGTGTGTAGTGTATTAGTGAGTGCCGCTCAGCGGTTTGTGGCGGTTTTCACCCGGTTTTCCGTTTATTAACCGGACAACTCTCTTCTGCTTAATTAATGGATGCCTCTGTTTCGGAAAAAAATGACTTGAAGCACAACTAGTAGCAGAGGAAAAATAATTACCAAAATGATCTAGTATATGATCTCCTTAGCTAGCTATGAAGCACCTTGTCCTAACCTTGATCCGCTCCTAACCGTCAAAGTGTTTGTTGTTCCACTACCTAGCGGATGTTACTACCAGTGCCAAAGATGGAGTAGCGGTGCTTTATTTTGCCCCAGGTGAATCGGCGGAAGCGTGCCTCGATCGCTGCCAAGGCATGCTGGTGGCAGCAGAGAGCAAGGCATCCAGGTTCAAGTTTATTATTTGAAGGACAAAGGGGTCCAATGCCCCCCCCCTCCCCAACCAAATTTTAGTTTTGACATAAGCATGTAATAAAATAGACGGTTTATTATTGGGTCCCGATAAATGCCACACATATGGTGTATCAGGTAGTTGTGCCACACGCCTCGTGTGGCATGGACAGCAACCAGCACACACACCTACGTATGGGCAAAACAACTAATGCTTACACACATCTTTTTTCCCTTCTGAACCCTCTCACACGCGTGCGTGTGGGCGAAGTTGATAACGCCCACACGCCCGTATGTCAGGCCTCGTACCCTTCTGGTCCCGCACGCGACGCGTGACGCCCACCGCGCGCCCGTAGTTGCCATGGTCCAGACCCTCGTCCATGTTCGTTTATCTGCAGTTGTCATGTCGCTGAACTACGGTTGCCATGTCGGACAACTGCAGTTGCCATGGTTGCTCAACTGCAGTTGTCATGTATGGTTTGATCTAATATAGTTGCCATGATTTCATAACTTTAGGAGTTGCCACATACTAACAATAGGCAGTTAAGAGAGTTGACATGTGCTCACAAGCATGCTAGGGCAGTTGCCATGTAAAAAGGAAGAGTTACCATCTGCTTACGTGCACGTTAGGACAGTTGCCATGTGCGTGCACGTTGGGGCAGTTGCCATGTACCATGCAAAAACACATGGCAACTCGGTAAAAGAGAGTTGCCATCTGCTTACGTGCACATTAGGCAGTTGCCGTGTACCCTGCAAAAACACATAGCAACTCGGGTAAAAAAAGAGAGTTGCCACCTGCTTATAAAGCACACTAGAGGCAGTTGCCATGTGCGCTACAAAAACACATTGCAACTAGCAGCTTACGTGTGGGAGAGGAGACGGGCGTGTGGGCGAGATGGCAAATGCCCACACATCAGCCCTTGTGCGTGACTGAAAACTGATGTGTGGGTGAACTGCTAAACGCCCACACACCGGCCCCTCAGTGTGGTAAAACGGATGTGTGGGCGAACTATGTCACACACCACACACACTTTGTCCTATGTGGCACAGAAAATCAGCCAGATTGTGTCAAGATTCGTGCATATAGTACTGGACGATGATGGATGCGTGTGGTCGAGATGGTCAACGCCCACACATGTGGGCATTAACATTTCCGTTATTATTTGAAATTTGAAGGACAAAGGGGTCGCGAGAGAATCGTCAGCTGCTCAACTGGGCTTCTCTCAAACTGAGCATCCGACACTCGAAAGAGAAACAAAATAAACCAAAGAAAAAGGAAAATGAAAAATAAATACAAACAAACAAAAAATGCAAAAAAGTGAAAAAACTGATAAAAAACAATGAAAGAAACGTAGAAAAGCGAAAAGAAAAAACAAAGAAACGAAGAAGATATAACAAAACCAAACCAAAAAAAGGAAAGGAAAAAAGCAAAAAACCATAGACAATCGAATAAAAATGAAAAAGAGAGAAAGAACTATAAAAGGAGGGAAAAGAAATGAAGAAAACCCGATGAAAAAAAAACACACAAAACCAGTGTAAAATGGCTATCAGGGTAACCAAGCAAAGCAAGCATGAGATCCCAGGTTCGATCGCCGAGGCGCTTCCTTTTTACTCAATTTTTTGAAAAATATCACTTTTTTTTTAGAAAAGGCCATCATGGCTAGCTTTATATTGAATTAAAACACGCTTACATCATCTATGAGTTCCCACATCAAGAAATTGGGAGGCTCGTCCAACCAACTAAAACAGGAGTTGTTATGATAACTATGATTAGCTAGCACATGCGCTACATTATTACATGATCGTAAGCAATGCTTAAAGGTGACATTTCCAATAGATGAACCAATATCTATGCATTCTGCAAATAAGACTGCAGCTTCATCCCATGCATAGATAGATGACTGTCCGGAAGTGACAGTATATGCGTGACAATGATCGATCCCGATCTATCCACTGGCAATGACTGATTCACTAGTTTTAGCAAGCCTAGTCGGTCCCACAAATCCCTTGCATGCGTGCACTGGAATAGAAGATGCTTGATGTCCTCCGCCCCCTGATGGCAGATTGGGCAGGCTCCATTAGACCCGACATGCCTATTAGTGAGGATAGCTCGCAGCTGGATGATTCCTCGTAACAACCTCCATCCAAACACTTGAGCTTTACGTGGTACTGGGAGTTTCCAAAGTGTATACTCCAGACTGCCAGAGGTGTGGATCCTCCAGGGGTCTCCATCCTAGTTGCATGTGCTTGAAAAGTATGCATCCATTGTAAATGGTAAGCTGTGCGAACAGAGAAAATACCAGTCCGGCTTGGTTGCCATGCAATAAAATCATCAAAGGCGTGGAGATTGATAGGAATCTGTAGCATTCTGCGGACATCTACATGATAGAAAATATGTTGTAGTAACTCATCATCCCAAGTGCCCGTCATAGGATTAATTAACTCACACACCCATGTCAACACTATTTGGCCCCGAGGAGTGATAACCTTCAAATCAGAACTAGCTGGGTGCTATCTCTTGAGCACTGCGTTGGTTTTCCCTTAAAGAGGAAAGGGTGATGCAGTAAAGCAGCGTAAGTATTTCCCTCAGTTTTTGAGAACCAAGGTATCAATCCAGTAGAAGGCCACGCACGAGTCCCTCGCACCTACACAAACGAACAAGAACCTCGCAACCAACGCGATAAAAGGGTTGTCAATCCCTTCACGGTCACTTACGAGAGTGAGATCTGATAGAGATGATAGGATAATATTTTTGGTATTTTTGTGATAAAGATGCAAAGTAAAATAAAAGGCAATAAAAATAGCAAAGTGTTGGAAGATTAATATGATGAAAATAGACCCGGGGGCATAGGTTTCACTAGTGGCTTATCTCAAGATAGCATAAGTATTTGCGATGGGTAAACAAATTACTGTCGAGCAATTGATAGAATTGAGCATAGTTATGAGAATATCTAGGTATGATCATGTATATAGGCATCACGTCCGAGACAAGTAGACCGACTCCTGCCTGCATCTACTACTATTACTCCACACATCGACCGCTATCTAGCATGCATCTAGAGTATTAAGTTCATGAAGAACAGAGTAACTCATTAAGAAAGATGACATGATGTAGAGGGATAAACTCATGCAATATGATATAAACCCCATCTTTTTATCCTCGATGGCAACAATACAATACGTGCCTTGTTGCCCCTACTGTCACTGGGAAAGGACACCGCAAGATTGAACCCAAAGCTAAGCACTTTTCTCATTCCAAGAAAGATCAATCTAGTAGGCCAAACCAAACTGATAATTCGAAGAGACTTGCAAAGATAACCAATCATACATAAAAGAATTCAGAGAAGATTCAAATATTGTTCATAGATAATCTTGATAATAAACCCACAATTCATCGGATCTCAACAAACACACCGCAAAAGAAGATTACATCGAATAGATCTCCACAAGAGAGGGGGAGAACATTGTATTGATATCCAAAAAGAGAGAAGAAACCATCTAGCTAATAACTATGGACCCGAAGGTCTGAGGTAAACTACTCACACTTCATCGGAGAGGCCTTGGAGATGATGTAGAAGCCCTCCGTGATCAATGCCCCCTCCGGCGGAGCTCCGGAAAAGGCCCCAAGATGGGATCGCTCGGGTACAGAAAGTTGCGGCGGTGGAAATAGGGTTTTGGCTCTGTATCTGGTAGTTTGGGGGTATGTAGGTATATATAGGAGGAAGAAGTACGTCGGTGGAGCAATGAGAGGCCCACGAGGGTGGAGAGCGCGCCTGGGGGGTAGGCACGCCCCCTACCTCGTGCCTTCCTCGTTCGTTGCTTTGCGTAGACTTCAAGTCCTTTGGATCACGTTCGTTCCGAAAATCACGTTCCCGAAGGTTTCTGAAAATCACGTTTCCGAAGATTTCCGAAAATCACGTTGAGTGCCATAGCATGAACCGACGGCAAGTTGCAGTCTGAGCCATTAGAAGTGTCGATTTCTTTGGAAGTTTCAGCTCCTGACCCTGTGCACCTCCACAATCACTTTGCAGTCGGCAAGGTACAAAACGGAACCCTGGCTTCTCTTCCACAGGTTAGTGCCATCTGTCTGTGGCACCATTACACAGTTGAGGCTTCAGGGACAAGCATTCTTTTCTTCTGAATCTACTAGTTACATTGATGTAACCTGAACATACATTCAGTGCACATCCGTATGATGCAACCATCATGTATATACAACCGTTAAAACTTGCAAACAAGAAAGCAACATGCAAACCCAACACAAATAGTCTTTAGCCTCTGTGCAGCTACATTATTAATTGTTCTCTCAACACATCAAAGCTTATTGCCAATGATACACAATACACGATACTTGTCATGCCAAAAGAATGTGACCAATCCTACACGACACTTGTCTTTTTTGTGATCCACCTTTTCATTCATGTGGCAGCACCAATTTGGCTCCATAGTCAGGGCCTGCACAGAAAGGGAAGTACATGAGAGCCGGTCCTAATACGTAATGTTCTGCTTAGCAAATTGCTAATCTTTTCGAAATAAAAGAAAATTGCTAATGAAATAGGTTCAAGTATAGATCAGATTAGTTTCTTTCCATGTCAATTCAACATATATCGTCAAGGGATATAATAATTGTTCCAACTAACATTAATTAATTAGTGTGATGTGTAGCAACTCGAAAGAGAACTGCCACTAGAGGAAAATGAATACCAGGTTAATCAGTTTAATATAGTACAGTTTATTTGCAAGGGAAGTACTACTCAAGATTAGTTGAACCCGAGCCTCGGGCCGGTAAAACTAGCAAAACAAGTAAAAAGACAAATACTTAGCAACATATGTGAGGAAGTGTAACCAAATCAGAAAGTAGCCACTAAACAACCCACAGGTACAGCTAGTGTTGTGGCTAATACTTAAGTTGCATGTCTAGAACAACTGAGCAACCATTGTTTATGCTTACTCATGTGAAACAAGAAAACATACGAAATATATTCAGTCATCATGCAGTATATGTGGACAAATGTCAGGAGATAAAATCAAATAAATTTATAAACTGGAAGAGTGAGAGGAGAGTGCTCAAATTAAGACAGAAGCTCCTATGTTTGATTTTCTTTACCTTCAAATATGGTAGAGTCGCTAATATTTGAATCCAACTTGTAGTTTTCTCCTCTTGTGTACAACATGTACCATTTTCTTTGGTTGTCTCCATCTGGCGCATATGCCTTGACATGCTCCACATGGCTGAACTTATGCCACTCAGGACCACACTGTCCCGTGGCTAATGAAGATAGCAACCATCTCCTGCAGAGTAGCTGCAGATGCCTTGGCTTTATATCTCGCATGTATTTTGGGAGTTCTTCCATGACGTAATCCTCCAGTACCAACCTATCGAGTGCAGGGATACTCTCCAGCACCTTCAAATTTGGGCAATTGGTGATGGTAAGCTTCTGCAGATTGGGGAGATTGGTGACCTTCTCTAGGTCGGGGATTCCATCCACTGTAAGCTCAACAACTGAAGGAAAGCTGCCAATGTAGCTGAGGTGCTCGACATGTTCTAGAGTTAATTGCTTCAAAGCCCTTGTGTTAGAGGCAAGGCCTGGTGGAACATCCCTCAGTCTGCAATTTATAAGCCGAAGCTTCTCCAAACGAGGCATGGCTTGTACTTTTTCCTCCCATTCCCATTCCTCCCATCCCACCATTCCTGCCAAGTTCATCTCTTTTAAATTCGGAAATGGAGCTGATGCAGCCTTCAAGAATCCAGTCCCAATCCGCCTGATGCATGGAGCACGATTAACCTGAAGTAATTGCAGGTAGGGGAGCTGACACAATCCATTAGGAAGTTGTGTGCAACAAGCTAGGTCAGAAAAAAATAGAGTCGTCAAGGTGTTGAGGTGCACGTTTGATGTAGACATCATCCAACTTGGGAGTTGCTGGCCAAAATACCCTTTGATATTAATAATCTCTACACTGGGCGGAGGGCACAACTCATCAAACACATTCTCGATTCGTCGCTGCTCTTCCTCAGAGACACCTTCGTTCTCTTTAATCATCCCATCATCTCCTAGTCTGCTGGTGCACCATAAGAATAGTTCGATAAGATTCATCTTCTCACCAAGCCTAGCATTAGCAGCAAATGAGGCAGCAGAAACATTTTCTAGTTCATTTAAGAAAAGATTTTTGAGTTGGTAAAGAGGCCCCAATTCATCCAAACTGCAGCAATCACCATCCATGTGGGCTGGAAACCCAATTAGTTTTCTTATTCCTGTCAGAACACGGAACCCTCTAGGTATCATATGTATGTTGGGAATGTAAAGAAATTGCATCTGGCTAAGCATCACGATGCTATCAGGGAGATTCACCAATTTTGTACATCCACGAAGGTCAAGGAATTGCAATAGCTTCATCTTGCCAATGCTCCCAGGAAGTACAGAAATATTAGTATCTAATAGTGCCAGATACCTCAGGTGCTTGAGTTGATGCAACGATTCAACCAATGCAGCCACATCCGCAGCTTGTATATACAGGACTCGCAGACTTGAAAAGGTAACCAATGAATTACCAGGCTTCGTCTTGATCTGAATAGTTGAGATTAATGTTCTCACTGATTGTTGCGCCTGCAAACATGTCCAATCAAGATCACCTGATTGTGATCGGTTAGTTTCTATGGATAACCGAAGAAACTTTTGTGAACTAAGTTTTGTAAGAATATCATTGTCTCCGTCTTGAGCTATGAGTGCTTCATCTTTAGTCATATACTGAGCAAATGCACGAACAACATCATGCATGCTGCAAACCCATATATGAGGATATGATTTATCTAGCTCTATAAGGTTCCTAGATATTAACTCCTTGTAGTAGTTCTTTCCCAATTCTTCTAAATCACTAGAGTTTCCATGAATAAATCCTTCGCTCATCCACATTGCAATGACTTCATCCATATCAAACACTTTACTCTTAGGAAGCAGTGAGTAGTATAGAAAGCACTGCTTCAAATAAGGCGGCATATAGTCATAGCCTATATATACTGTGTGGTTGATCTCTTGGGGCATTTTAGTTATTGACCAATTAGAATCATCCAAAACCTGCTCCCAGTCACGACGGAGCCCCCCTCTTTCACGCAAGAGTCCTCCCATTACTTTAACGGCAAGAGGTAAACAACCACATTTTTGTATAATTTTCAATCCAATATCCATTAGCGTATTGATGTGCTCGTCATCTATCTCACTTGAGAGTACCTGCAACATACAATACAAGGTATGATTGACTGTAAATACTTAAAGTATAGAAAATACATGTCCAAACGAAATGTTATTAAATGTATTTAATCTTGCAGCTACATACCGAAGATTTGTGCCATGGCTTCCATATATAGCATACGTACTTTATACCAAAAAAAACAGTTCTTCTTTCCTTTTATTTTACAAAATGGAGTGTATTGCTAGAAAATATACTTTTGCACCACTCTGCCATCGTCATTATAGAAAGTTGTACTCCAAATTTAGCAGAATTTGTATATTATTTATTAGTTTTCATATTTTACGGTCATGTGAAATTATCTTATCCTTCAATCACCTGAAATGCATAATACTAGGGCAAACATTAATGAATAAATTTGCATGCAAATTTTCTAGCAAAATTACTACCAACTTCTATTCTAGTTACTTTTTTTGTGTTATATTATTTTGTTGTATTGGCAGCGGCTCACCGAAATTGTTAATTTTCCCATCTTCAAATAAATTTTCATTTATATTATATCCTATGACACTTTTGAGTAGCTGAGTACTTAGAACTTTCTTCCGTAAGTGGGAAAATGAAACTAGATATTCGCAAAAAGCTAGTCACTACCTGAAAATAGGACCCATGTCCTCACTGCTAAAAACGACACATGTATAATTATCTGAATGTCTAATTATTACTCAAGCTCGGCAAAAAAAAACATGTGTCATGTTGGCATAAATAAATGCGGAAAGCCCAATAGGTGATGTGGCATATTTCTTAGTATAGCACCATGCTTTGCTGACACTTATAAAGTAATACTATTAGCCTTACAAAATTATCAACAACCTCTTACCTTCCAAGAGGTAAGTACATAAAAGTCATTGAAGTACACGTAATGAATGGCTCATATTAATTTGGGAGCATACTAATATTTCTCTTAATTAACTACATAGTACTATTTAATTAAGAGTGAATTCCGGTTTTTACCCCCTATTTTAACATTTTTGACATGAATTACTCCATTTAGCGAGATTTCGTCCATTTTACCCCATTTAGCAAAAAAATTACCACAATTTACCTAGTTTATAATTTTGTGAGCGTTCTGACAGGTGTTTCACAATTGTCAGGTCCAGTTGCCATGCCACGTCTGTGGGTTTCCCTGGCTATTTTTTCCCTTCTGAATCAGGTCGCACAGCTTCTGCCGACCGGCCCGATGGAGACCGCTCGCTTCGCGTCTAACACACAATGCGCGCATGCGCGGCACACTGGCCTCCAATCGCTTATTGCTTGCGTTGGTCGCCCCCATTCGATTGCGTCGCCTGCGCAGGCTTCCGACCGCACGCACCCGTCAGTCTCGCTCGAACCTAGGGTTAGAGATTGTCAGGCAGTGGCAGCGACGCTGGGGGTAGCAGCGACATCGGCTAGTTGTGAGGGGTCGGCCGTGCAATTTCATACCTCCAGCATGGTCCGAGCAATGCGTGCCAATATTGGAGGACAGTATGGTGCGGCCCGACTCGGGGGATGTGTGTTGGATGTGAGCGACAAGCTCTAGTGCAATCATATCAGACTGGGCCGGTCGGGAGAAGATGTAAGGACCGGTTCAGCAGGGAGAAAAATAGGCAGGAAAAAACCATTGATGTGGCATGCCATCTGGACCCAACAATTGGGACCCGCCAGTCAGAACGCTCACAAAAATTTAAACATGGTAAAGTTGTGGCAAAACTTTTGCTAAATGGGGTAAAACGGATGAAATCTCGCTAAATTGGGTAATTATTATCAAAAATGTTAAAATAGAGGGTAAAAACCAAAATTCACTCTTTAATTAACTTGAGGCAGAGATTAGTATTTAATGAAGTACATACCTGCTTCTTGAGCAATGACCAAGCATCTTCAGGCAATAATGTGTCGACTTGGTGATAGGGCCATCTGGCCATCATCCCTCGAGCAACACCTTCATCCCTAGTGGTGACGAGGACTTGGCTGCCTAAAGCAGCAACATTGGCTAAGGGTATTTTGAGCACACCCTCCCATGCTCCATGGTCCCACACATCATCCATTACCAGCAAGGTCTTGTGGCCAATCAAGGCATCCTTGAGGCTTCGGTGGAGCGTGGCCTTTGCATTTCCAGCTAGCTGGGCATCTCCTCCGGCTTCGATGATCGCTCTTTTGAGCAGCTCGACCTCACTGAAGTTTTGGTTGACGCTCAACCATATCTTTTTGCTGAACTCACCTTGGATTGCCTCGTCATTGAAGATCTTCTGAGCGAGTGTGGTCTTGCCAATCCCGCCGACACCTACAATGGCGACCACCATGATGTCATCGTTGACCTCCTTTCCTGTCTGCATGATATGGGCAACCAATGCTCTTGTGTCGTCTTCAATCTTGTCTCCAACCACAGCCGACCTGTCAAAGTCTCCTATCGTCTCCTGAATTGGATTACCATAGCCAGAGGCAAGGGCATTGCCGCTTCGATCTTCATAAGACCCGAGATTGATGAAACCGAAAGTGCCGCTTCGCTCCTTGATGGCTTCAAGCCTCTGGTTGAGTGCCTTGATGCGGATGCTGATCTCGCGAGCATGGAAGGGGTTTCGCATGCAGAAGAGCAAGGGATTGCAATACCCTGCATCTATGGAGGATGATCCATGCTCCATGGCCTTCAGCTGGCAGAGGTCAAGGATATCAGTAGCTTCGTACATGGCACGCTTCAGCTGCCCCGCCCACTCTTGGACGATCTTGTCGGTGATGTTCCTCCTATCGGCATCATCCAGGAAGTTTTTGAGGTCTCGGAGCTTGTCACCCATCTTGTTGATCTCACCCGAGACTCCGAGCATAGCCCCTACCTCATCTGCTGCCACCTGCGTGACCATGTCCACCAGGTAGGACGCAAATGCGTCCAACACCATCGCCATTGTTGCTGTCAATTTTTACTGTAATAATAAAGGTATTATTAAATCTAAGCAGGAAACTTGGCTACATAGTTGTAAAAAGAGACAAATAACACTTGAACTGCCTCACCAATCTCTGAGACGGATAGATGATTGACGACGATGGAGAAGACGCGGGGGTCAGCGGAGAAAATGCGTTGTCGGTCCGATGGGTTGTCGCCTTGGGAGCAGAAGCTCAGCTCCTCTCCCGCGTCGCCTCCGGGAGCAGCAGCTTAGCAACCCCTCTGGCGTTCCGGCACCGCGAGCAGCAGTTTAGCTCCTCCTTCGGCGTGTCGCCTCCGTGTGGAGCTACACAGCCACAGGTGTAGCAGCAGGTGTTCTCTGGCAAAGGCAAAGGCGACGGCGCAGGTGGGTGGAAATGGACGGGAAGGAGCAAGGCGTGAGACTGCGGGGGGCATTGAATGGAGTAATAAGAGCTGCAGACAGCTGAACTGGGCGGGGCTTATTATAATTAAGTAATGACATAACATGGTCTGATGTCATGTTGCTGATCTTGTTTAGTAATTTTAGCCATTAGTTTAACTTTCCATCCACATCGCTACTTGATCCATCCACATGCAGTTTGGAACAAAAGGAGAGCTGGGAAGATGGACCATGTACAACTCAACAAGCAAAGTGAACTGTAACTTTAAACCGATGCAGTATAAACGTAAGCCAACTCATGTTTCGCAGTCATCCATGGGAACCAAAAATTCACATAAACAATAGTTAAAAACCAACAACTTAAATTACAAATTCATGAACCATCGAGTGCATACTCTTGTCTACAAACAGAGTTCAAAGTCAACACATAGTGAATCGTAGCAGATTTCAAAATATAGGTGCTACACTCGCTGGAAAAACGAACTAACGAATAGGTTCGAAATCAACATTACATCCGGTATGAGCTGCGGGTACGGGTTCTCAGTTGTTCCATCCGGTAAGTTACTTGGCAAACTTTCAGTTGTAGGTCTACGATTTAGCTAATTCCAGAATTGGTCCACATTTGGTTAGCGTGAACAGAGCTCTCCATAGATTGGCTGAGAAAATAAATGAGTTTTCTTATGTAGAACGGCGATTGATGTCAAGACTTCTTATGGCTACTTCTTGTACAGTATATAGATTGTGTGGAGAGGTATGCACGCAAAACAAAGTCTACTTTGATGATGCATGATGGCTTAATTTTAGAATTCGCCATCACAGTCAGATCGAGCTGGATGATAGCTAGCAACTCAACCCCCAAGTTTCTTAAATCAACAAAGTCTACTTTGATGATGCATGTTGGCTAAATTTTGGTATTCGCCATCACACTCGGATCGAGCTGGATAATAGGAGCGACCCATCTCGAAACAAGTCATATGAGTATTGGGCCAGTGTGTTTTGAGTTGTTTAATTATGCCGGCCAGCCTGCCCGCGACTAGTCGTGCACCTCGCTCTTATATCCATCTAATTAATCGCATGAACCGTGGTGCAGATTCAATGAACTGGCAAGGATTGATTAAGGGCCTGTTTGGTTCGTGTCCTGAAGAAAACTTGCCTGGCCTGACTGCTCCCTGAAATCTGCCTGGATCGTGTTTGGTTCGCTAGCCTGGCCTGGAAAGGTGACGGGGTCATTAGCCTGGGCTGGAAACCCGAGACACCATTAGCCTGGTCCAGGCAACTAGAGAAGGACGCCTGGAACCAGCCTGGCGTTGCTAATCATGCCTGGGAGAAGAAAAAAGCAAGCATTGGCTTGATGTGACGTTTGCAAGACAACATTTTCTTTGATTGGACGTACGTAAGTATTGCCAAGTATGAGTATTGGACGTTTGCAAGCCGGTGTGGTCACCAACCAAACAGTATTGCGAAAAGCTGCCTGACCAGGCACGAAAGCAGCTGTCCACCAGGCCCAACTCAGGCACTAGAATTTGCCAGGCATCCTTCCCAGGGAGGCGTCGATATGTGGCGTGTTGTCTAGCTAGCTCTTAGGCTATATGACAAATCAATTAATATTTGATGCAACTGCTGCCTTGTTAACAAGAATGACTTGCGCTCGTCTAGCCTGCAAGTCTTGTTTGAATACATGACGATTGATTTACATCATAATTAGGTAGGCAACTAGTTGATGAGAGATGCGGGGTACTTTCCTTGAGATTAGATAAGTCTAGTTTATTACTCTACCTTTGGGGCAGGCAGGAAGTAACATTATCTTGTTTGAATACATAACAATTTACATCATAATTAGGTAGGCACCTGTAGTAATGTCAAAAAATGTCTTACATTATGGGACGGAAGGAGTAATTAGGTAAGGCACATATTCGGTGAGAGATGCGGTGAAATTTCCCTGAGATCTTCGGGCTAGGTCTAGTTTATTACCTCGGGGCAGGCAGGAACTAGTATTATTCATTCAAGACCATCTGTCGGCATGAACTGATCAATGGCTGGTGCAAGGAAGGCACTAGCGTCTGCAGTTTTTGTTTTAGAGCACTACCCTACTCTTTGCGTCGATTCCATCAAAAATAAGATAACAAAATAATTCTGTATCAAATCGATAGAATGCCACCAAAATCAGAAAAAGTGATTGTTGCATGTAATTTAGGGCAAAAAAGGTAAATAATTTAATAACCGTCGGTGGAAAGGCGAAATGGCAACTGATGCGTGCTTCGCCGCCGTCGTCGCAATGCCCCGCGGTCTCCTCCGCTGTGGGGAATGGGGGCCTCGGTCACCGTCACTGGACGCATTTGGTTTTGGCCGGCGGCGAGGAAGCTGATAAGGTCGGGGAGGCAACCACTCTGTGCATCTGGAATCTGGGGGAGGATAGGATATCCCACAAGCAAGCCGACCATCGATATAGGGAAGGGGGACGAAACCAGTTTTTTTCCTTTTTCCTCACTCTTTTTTTAGCCTGTATATAAAAGAAAAAGATGCATGTTCTTTTTTTCTTTCTGAATCCCGTTCCATGGCTGTAAACTGTGCATACAAATACAGTCACGTGGTCAGCCAAAGTTGTATCAACGTGCCTGCACATAAACCAGATTTATTAGCCACGAAATCATTGCCAACCCGGGATGTAATACAGCAGAGCAGCTCAATTGGTTGTCCAAAACATGCATGAATGCTAGTGGAAGCATTACGCCGTGAGGATGATCTAGTCTCCTAGCTCTGCTTCGTGTTCCTCGACTTCGTCCCGTGAGCCAAAGGGAAGATGGAATCTACTCCCTCTGTAAAGAAATAGTATAAGAGCATTTAGATCACTACTTCAGTGATCTAAATGCTTTTATATTTTTTAACGGAGGGAGTACATGAGAAAATTTATAAAGCAAACTAATTGAAGAGAGGAACCTGGTGGCTAGAAAAAAAAAATTGAATGCTGGAGCGCTTACCTCCAGGAAAACTGTCGCACCCTGCTTCTCCGTGGCAATCACTCTGTTATGCAGCATGCAGCGCACCTCATCATCTCAACTTTCAAAGTCACTCCAGATGTTACTGCCAACTTTGTTCTTACCAAAATAGCAATAGTGGACACATTAAGATGGCTTATCCATAACGCGCTAAACGCTGGCAGCTGCTACTGTCCAATAGTGCCAAAACACCTATCATAAACATACATACAGGACTTGCTGCCATTACATATGTTTGCTGAATCTTCAGTTTACAGCAACATACCAAGGAAAGGATACTAATAATCTTCAGTTTTATTTACAGCAACTAAGGATATAAGCATGCAGCAACAATTATTAGTCGGTTTCTCCACCGCATAATATTACTTACACGAAACATGCTTTTTCACATACATAAAAGGTCATTTTCGACAGACGTACATGGAGGTATATATATGATCTGGCTCGGACGATCTGAACGAATCAAAATGTAGGAAGGAGCACTTGAGCCAACTTACCTCCAGCTCCAGGCTTGAACAATCCCTTCTCATCTGCTATTTCTCTTCCTGAGCCTACTCCTCCATGACAGACAATCACGTTGGTCATTTGAAGTGTCACAGCCACATTACCATGACATATCCTGAACGCACTTGACAATTGAATTGAATGCTGCCCAAACACGGCACCTGTCAAAACCATACAACTTGTATGATACAGATCATGCATGTTTGCAGATCCTTCTTTCAGGTTACAGCAGCCAACTCAATGTCAAGGATAGACATCACAAATAGTCTTCATACAGCTACGGTATTGTTTACTCAACCCATAAAAACTTCAGGTTACAGAAAAGCAACAGACCTGAAATAATACAAATCACAAACACTCCGTCTCCATGAAGCTACACAAAAGCTTACTGTCGAAGATATATAAGATACACAAGCAATTGCCTTGGCCACACTCACATATATGGCAGCGAAAGCAAATTGTCACTCCAACTTTTAATTCATGTTTTTGCAGCATCGCTTCACTTTAGCCGTCGTACACATTTCTGAATTCCTGTACTATAATATACCCACTTGCCAAGATGCACAATTCTGAATTCCAAGCAGAGCAGAGCAGAGCACCGCTTCACTTTAGTCGTCATAAACAAAGACATACTATCATCTCCCCACTCTGTTACGCTCTGCTCTTCTCTTCCTTTCTCCAAGCAGAGCAGAGCAGAGCAACCAACACAATAGCTACCATGACTTATCCCAACAGCTGCAACAACTAAATCAACCATGACCAGACACCCATTCTGTTTGCAGATTCTTCAGGTTACACAAATCAACTAAAATAATATAAACCACGAATAGATTTTACATACACCCGATGCAGCTAGCTACATCATTATTACTCTCTCAACTGCATAAAAGCTTTGCTGCCAATAATATGAAGCACAGAGCACTTGTCTTTTCCAAATACATATGGCAATGACTCATAATTTGGTCAATCGAATGTTTAATTCATCTTCTGCAGTGCAGTTCGGCTGCAGCATCACTTCAGCCTTTGGCTCCATTATCATGTGCCTTCTCCTTTCCTCGATCTGATGTTTGTCGTCACTGTGCTTGATGTTCCTTGTTTTTATCTCCTGGACCCGACGAAACTACTGCTGCAACTTCTTTTTTCTCCTCCGCAGCCATTGTATGGACTAAGCAAGCATAAGAAACATCTAATTAATACAAGGTAATTACAAATAAAATAAATAGACAAAGCTAGTGCTCAAACAAACACATCAAGAGTTGTGTGGATTTACCTCCAGATCCGGTCAAGTGCTGGGACAGTATATCCCTCACCCTGAAAGCATCCTCATCTGCTACCTGCCGCACTCGCTCAATGTAATTCTCCTCCTCCATGCTCGCAACTTCCTCCTCCTCTACCTCCTCCATGTCTATCACTATATTATGCAAGATGCAACACACATCGATTGTTTCCATAACTGGGAATGAACCGACACCTCTCTCCAGGATCTTCCAATTGTCTTTCAACCTCGCCAATGCAGCCAGCGTGAGGGTTGATGCTGAAGAGTGTCTCATGTTGAACTCCGCTTGATAAGGAGGAACATCGGTAGAGAGGTCCTTATGTTCCACTGGGTAAGGTGTGAGAAGCCAGGGGAGAAGAGGGTATCCTGCATCACCAATAATATATTCCCCAACTTCCAAGCCATCTGATAACTTGAGCTTACTGCCATTCAGCACAGTACCCTCCTGGCAGGAGTCAAAGAGCCAAGAATCATGCAAAATGCTCAATTGGTTTTGTGATCCCAAGTGAGTGTTTATGAATTTCATATCTGGATCAATGACTAGCATAAGCCTATCGTCATTCTGCTCATCACCAAGTTCATTGTTTTGTGATCCAAACATGATCTGGGTTGTATGTACAACACCGCAACAGTTTGGCAGGCCGTAAATCTTCTCAAATTTGCGCTTGATCTTTTCTGTTTTAGCATCAACATATGTGATTGAATGCTCGCTCCCACATAGCCTCAACAAACCTTTGAGTTACCAGCGAGACAGTTGATTCGTTGACACCAAGGGAGGATCCTACGATCCGTGATGGCTCACCAGAGTTCAGTACCGTCAGAGCAATGGCTACTCCATCTTGTAAAGACATCACTTTCCCATCAGCAAAGGTATGTGTCGGTGTCAAAACCGGCGGATCTCGGGTAGGGGGTCCCGAACTGTGCGTCTAGGCGGATGGTAACAGGAGACAAGGGACACGATGTCTTTACCCAGTTTCGGGCCCTCTCGATGGAGGTAAAACCCTACTCCTTCTTGATTAATATTGATGATATGGGTAGTACAAGAGTAGATCTACCACGAGATCAGAGAGGCTAAACCCTAGAAGCTAGCCTATGGTATGATTGTTGTTCGTCCTACGGACTAAAACCCTCCGGTTTATATAGACACCGGAGAGGGCTAGGGTTACACAGAGTCGGTTACAATGGGAGGAGATCTACATATCCGTATCGCCAAGCTTGCCTTCCACGCCAAGGAAAGTCCCATCCAGACATGGGACAAAGTCTTCAATCTTGTATCTTCATAGTCCAGGAGTCCGGCCAAAGGTTATAGTCCGGCCATCCGGACACCCCCTAATCCAGGACTCCCTCAGTAGCCCCTGAACCAGGCTTCAATGACGACGAGTCCGGCGCGCAGATTGTCTTCGGCATTGCAAGGCGGGTTCCTCCTCCGAATACTTCATAGAAGATTTGAACACAAGGATAGTGTCCGGCTCTGCAAAACAAATTGCACATACTGCCGTAGAGGATAATATTTACACAAATCTAATCTGCTGACATATTCCGCAGCGTGACATCACACCACGACCAAGCCTTTATTCGAATCGTTTTTACTGTCCCACCTTAGCGCGTTTTGCGAGGCGGTTTCCTTGGCACGTCTTGTCGAAGCAGAGATCGTGTCCCCTTTATTTACGGGATTCTCATTAATACGGACGTGGGTAACCCAGTCGTGCCCGTCGGTGCGTTTCCTCGATCAAAGGCGAGTCCCAAATGGTCACGGGGAGGGCTCTTGGTATTCAACCTCTTCTAAAGAGACCAAGGCCTTACTGCTTTCTTTCAATCTCAATCGAGATCGCCTTTCGCCTCGAGTTCCAACACCCAAGGCCTCAGATTTCAGGCGCTTCGGACCTTCGATGATGTCCGGTTCCGACCTTCGAGGCCGATGGGTGCCTTCCTCCGTTACGGAGGAGGACGTGCTAAAGCTGAGAGAGGCCAGGTTCTTGACCGGCGAAATCCTGCATAGGCTGCCTGCTCAAGGGCAGGTCATTCCCACTCCCAAGCCTGGTGAGAGCGTGGTGTTCGTGTCTCACTTCCTTCAAGGGCTAGGCTTCCCGATGGATCCCTTCGTGAGGGGGCTCATGTTTTATTATGGGCTGGAATTTCACGACTTGGCTCCGGAGTCCATCCTCCACATCTCATCGTTCATCACCGTGTGCGAAGCCTTCCTCCGTATTACTCCTCACTTCGGACTGTGGCTGAAGACCTTTAAAGTAGAGCCGAAGATGATCGAGGGACAGCACGCGGAGTGCGGAGGCGCTGTTATAAGCAAGAATGCTGATGCTCCATGGCCTGAGGGCTCTATTCAAGAGGAGTCCAACTTATGGCAACAAGAGTGGTTTTATATCACAGTTCCCAGGGGCACCAAGTGGGTGGCGCCACCTACTTTTCGCTCGGGTCCCCCACCACGGCTAGCGTCATGGGTCAATAAGGGGCTGGACTGGGGGCCGGCAAAGGACGTGCCCCTGTTGCAGGGCCGCATCCGAGATCTCCTAGAAAGGGACATCAGTCTGGTCGTGGTGACGCAGGTTATGCTAATTCGCCGAGTTCTGCCCTGCAAACGTCGCCCCCTCCGCCTGTGGGAGTTCAACCCGGAGGGACCGCGAGCTCTTCAACATTTTCTTGGCATGACGCCCGTGGAGATGTACAAAGTGTTCTTAGGACCACAAGTAGTGTGTCCGGATACTACGGAGGACGCAGGTCTGAGCTGCAATCGTCCGGATACTCAAGTAAGTAGCCCTGTGCCCGGACATACCTTCCATTCCTTTATCACAACATCACCCTTAAAAGAGCTGTCCTTAAAACAGGAGTGGGTAGCGAAGGCGAAGTTAATCAGGTGTCCGGCCCCCCTTCCTGAGACCTCGCCGAATCCCATGTTGACCAGGATGATGGAGATCGTGCCTTTGGTAGAGAACGAGGAGGTGGACAAGGGAGCTACCGCCTCCTCGAAGGAGGTTGTTGGGAAAGGAGGAATCAAAAATTCCTCTACCCAGGGGAAGAAGAGGACCGCCTCTGAAGACCCGGAGACCATGGTCTCAAAGCGGGGGAAGAAATCTTCGCCAGAGGGTCCTGCGCCGGGGGATACCTCGGCCGTACTGTGCCCCCAAGGGGATCAGCCCTCCACCGAGCCGTAAGTAGAGAGGGGAGTTTAAAATGAGAGACATCCCTGTTTTATTTCTGAGGAAAATAACCGAAATTTTACCTTGAAGTTCGGATCTCAGCCCTTCTCAGCAGAGCTCATCTTCGAGGGATCTTCTTCCGGAGATGATGGAGAGCGGAACGCCTCCCCCTGCCATACCGCCTTGTGAGGCGGGCGACCCTGAGGTGTCGTCACGGAGGGTTTCTCCGAATTCGGCAGGGCCGGAAGGCAGTCATATGGCCCCCCAAAGCCCTCCGTGTCCGGCCTTCGAAAAAGTCCATCGGACTAGTCCGACACCGTCCGGTGCACGACCGGAGGAGCTGAAGGATCTGCTCGGGCGAGCGTCTATCTCAGAAGAACACCGTACGTTGATGGGTACGGTGATTGAAAGGATTTCATCCGTGGAGAGCGGGTTGCACGAGGCCGTCAGGAGTTTACTGACAGATTTTGAGGTACGCAAAATGATGTACCTTTTGACAGTTCCGCATATATAAGATGCGCCCTGTGTAGATAGTAGCCCCCGAGACTCTGTGCGTTGTCAAAAGTGACGGCGCGCAGAGGATCATAATCCCAGGTATAATATGTCGCCTTTCCTATGTAGGTGGCGAAGTGTCCGGTGGCTAGCCGGACTGATGAATTTGCCGAGCTAAAGCGGCAACTTGACGTGGCAGATGCCGACATCGTGCTTGTCAACAAGCGGCTTGATGAGGCACAAGGTATGTAATTTCTCCAGAGACACATGGTAAGAGGAGCTTGATGTCCGTATCTTACAGCGTATGTGCTTGATGCAGATGGTGCCGCTGCCATGGAGAACCTTCGGGCGGAACTTGCCCAAGCCAAGGAGCAGGCCAGGAAAAGCGATGCGGCTGCCTTAAAGGCCGTTGAAGAGCTGAAAGCCGAACAGGCTGCTCACTGCTGAAGCAAGAAGGAAGTGGCCGAGATGGCTGCTCACTGGCGAATGCCCTAGCAGAAGTGCAGAACACGCTCACGGTAAGCGGCGGCGGGGGCGGCGATGGCAAACGCCCTAGCAGAAGTGCAGAACACGCTGACGGTAAGCGGCGGCGGGGGCGGCGCTGGCGAATGCCCTAGCAGAAGTGCAGAACACGCTGACGGTAAGGGGCGGCTGGGGCGGCGATGGCAAACGCCCTAGCAGAAGTGCAAAACACGCTGACGGTAAGCAGCGGCGGGGGCGGCGCTGGCGAATGCCCTAGCAGAAGTGCAGAACACGCTGACGGTAAGCGGCGGCTGGGGCGGCGATGGCAAACGCCCTAGCAGAAGTGCAGAACACGCTGGCGGTAAGCGGGGGCGGCGCTGGTGAATGCCCTAGCAGAAGTGCAGAACACGCTGACGGTAAGCGGCGGCTGGGGCGGCGATGGCAAATGCCCTAGCAGAAGTGCAGAACACGCTGACGGTAAGCGGCGATGGGGGCGGCGCTGGCGAATGCCCTAGCAGAAGTGCAGAACACGCTGACGGTAGCGGCGGCTGGGGCGGCGATGGCAAACACCCTAGCAGAAGTGTAGAACACGCTGACGGTAAGCGGCGGCTGGGGTGGTGATGGCAAACGCCCTAGCAGAACTGCAGAACACGCTGACGGTAAGCGGCGGCGCGGGCGGCGCTGGCAAACGCCCTAGCAGAACTGCAGAACACGCTGACGGTAAGCGGCGGCTGGGGCGGCGATGGCAAACTCCCTAGCAGAAGTGCAGAACACGGTGACGGTAAGCGGCAGCGGGGCGGCGCTGGCGAATGCCGTAGCAGAAGTGCAGAACACGCTGACGGTAAGCGGCGGCTGGGGCGGCGAGGACGAACGCCCTAGCAGAAGTGCAGAACACGCTGGCGGTAAGCGGCGGCGGGGGCGGCGCTGGCAAATGCCCTAGCAGAAGTGCAGAACACGCTGGCGGTAAGCGGCGGCGGGGGCGGCGCTGGCGAACGCCCTAGCAGAAGTGCAGAACACGCTGACAGTAAGTGGCGGCTGGGGCGGCGATGGCGAAGGCCCTAACAGAAGTGCAGAACACGCTGACGGTAAGCGGCGGCTGGGGCGGCGAGAACAAACGCCCTAGCAGAAGTGCAGAACACGCTGACGGTAAGCGGCGGCGGGGGCGGCGCTGGCGAAGGCCCTAGCACAAGTGCAGAACACGCTGACGGTAAGCGGCGGCTGGGGCGGCGATGGTAAACGCCCTAGCAGTAGTGCAGAACACGCTGACGGTAAGCTAGATCCAGCATTAAGGAGGTAGTATCATACACTAGTATCATATGCATGATACGAGTATATGATACTCCCCATTACAACCAGCCGTAGGCATATAAGTAGGTACCTTGAGATGTGGTAGCTAGGTCCAGCTTATTACTCAACCTTGGGGCAGGCAGGAGCTGCTTAGATTATACTGTATCTGTACAAAAGCATCTATCGACATGAATCTGGTACATGGTGGGGCAGGCTACGGGGCGGCGTCGGGGATGGGCGCCGACGTCAGGGGCGCGAGGCGGCGCGGGATGGGGTCATCCCCGATCCAGATCCAGGCGAGTGGGGGAGACGAGGGAGAGAGTGGGGTTCGTGGGGAGTGGGGATAGTGGTTAGGGTTTCTGTCGGGTTGGGGGATAAGGGACGACGGGTGGGCTGGCCTGTGGGGGGGGGGGGTGGCCGACTGGGCCGGCGGGGTTGAGGCCCGATGGGGAAAGGGGGGTATTGGCCTTTCTCTTTTTGTTTTATTTTTATTCTGTTTGCAGAATCTGCTTGCAATATTTTGAGCATGCCAATTGGTCTTTGTAAAAATGTGGAACTTAGCCACATAAATACATTGCAATATTTGACACTACTACAAAAAGTTTGGGAGGAGTTTGAATTGATTTGAAAATTTCACAAATGGAAAAGTATAAGAAAAGCTGATTTGGAACTATTTTAATTTCCAAAGGAAATTTAATATCTCAAATGATGTTGAACCATCATGACAATTAGTTAGCGAATATTTTCAACCCATCGAACATTTTTGCTTGACAGTTTGAAGAAATAAGAATTTGACTTGTTTTTGGAATTTGAATTTAACATGTGTTTGAAACAAGTGAGGATCATGAACTTCATTATGATGACAAGGCATCATCAGGCATGAGATTACTGTAGCATGATATTGGGCGTGTTACAAATCTCCTCCACTACAAGATATCTCGTCCCGAGATTTAAGATGATGGAGTAAGAGGGAAAGACTCGGGAAGGATGGAGCTCAACACAATATAGGTACGTGGGGACTACCTCAGTGAACGTAGCATAGAGACATCTCTCGACTTGAAATTCAAAAAGTCATCGAGAGCAAGGTGAGGTGCAATAAGAAGCTTCAACCGGGTAGACAATCGGTTGTTGCCTGAAACCAGGGGTCAAAGGGGTTCAAAGCATCGAGGATAAGTATGGCGTCTGATTCCAGAATAGATCAATAGGAATGTGGCTCGTGAATTACATACGAAGTCAAGCGTAAGGAATAACTTTGGCAACAGGGGTGTACAGGAGAGTCAGGTTTCGATCCTGTGGAACTGTGGGTTATGGGCCCACCATTTGGGTAAAAAAACAGGGAAGGTGTTGACATGTTGCACGGTCATGATAGCAAGATATGTCAGGAAATAGTCTGTCAGTTATGTCAGCAACAACATCGATACCAAGGGCGAGGGACGAAGAGAACCATTTTCCTGCTCGTTGAACAAGGCGGACCAATCGACAAGGTTCGCGTCCCTCGATGGTTACCGGAATGTCATCAAGAATAGTAACAGGGTCTGACTGACAAGGTTGTGCATCGAGGTGTTTTATAAGCAGGGAATTATTTCTGCTTATAATATATAGATCACAAGAAGGTTAAACAAACCAATGGAAAGGAAAATGAAATTATCGGATTAATCAGACCAATGGAAAAGAAAATGTGTTTACACACCAGAATTGGGAGTATATCCTTCCCAAGGGGAAGCGGAGCAGGATATACATGATATGACAGCAAGTCCAAAAGCATTTAGATAAAGGGGGCGAAGGAAGAAACATGATATTACCCATACAACGGTGTTTGGATAATAGATCAAGAAACATTCAACAATGTGCTTGCAATGTTCTTTTTGATATTCGGAATACCTCAGTCATGCTTCGAGGTAGCATTAACATGGTGTTCCAAGTAGGGGTTGGAGTTGAAGATCACAAGAAATACATAATGAACAATTGCAGGAATAGCAAGGAGTCCAAGGCATAGCCAAGACATGATCAAACATGTGTTGGAAAGAAGACAAGGGGGTTGTCAACGATAACTCAAATCATTGAAGGTCGAGGATGGTATTTCTCACCATGAATTCAATTGTCATCTCAAGGGAAGTCAAAATGTTGATGCTAATCATGACGCATTTGTCGAGAGGCTCTACGAAGATGCCATCGAGCATAAAATGAAGGATGAAGTGAAAGGCTATGAGATCCACGGATTCGACACAAGCTCGAAGTCAAGCTTGTTGTTCGAGGTGAAATGGTAAGATGAAGAAGATCGACGTAAGCTTAGCTCATCGTCTAAAGTTGCTCTCGGCATAAGGACCAGGTAGCACAGTTAAAAGTTGACACGATAAAAATATAGCCGATCAGCTAGGAACGATGTGATGGGGTATAAAACTTCGCAATATCAGGTACTAGGTGTAATACCGGAAGGTAAATCAGAGTAGAGGTTGGACGGGGGGGGGGGGGATGATTTGCAGAGGATAAGTATTTTAACTTATCCGGTAAATGGAATCAAGGGGGAAATATGGTCGGAACCACGATTGCAAAGGATCAATTCATAGATACAAGATGATCTTGTACCAAAGAAATAATTATTTTTATGAGCAGCTTCCATGATGAATTCTACATCGGGTCCATGGGCATGAACACAAGGGTTCAAGGTCGACTCCCACTTCTTCAATGCATAACCTTTCATTCACTCCTCGTTTTTCAAAGAAATTGTAGCGCAGAGGATTTATCTGGCAAAGTACCAGAAGAGTAAGACTCACATCTCTTTTGAGTTCACACGGATAAGGGAAGGCATAGGTTCAACCCATAGGGGTATCTTAGGAACATATACCACTAACTTCAGGATTAAAATATACCAGCTCGAAAGCAGAGCATGGTTGACAAAACCAGATGATAGACTTTACCAAAGGCATTATGTGTCAGGGCAAAACCCACAAGTTTAATGAATACGAAGGACATTGTTGGATAATAATCCAACCAAGGATATGGCGGTCCATAAAAGATCTGATGTGAGTATCGATACTCACTCAGAAGAAGAAAGAATGCCAAGGCATCGGGTTATAGATGTAATTGGATAATTTCAAAGCTTGAATACAAAAGAATTATGATTTTAAGTCGAAGGATCAGAAGCAGAGGCTCTGATCAAAAGATGATTAAGTTGAATAGACTTAGAGGTGCACCTGATCAAATCTTAATTGGGCAAGAACCAGCTTATAACCGGAGCGATGTCGGAGACGGAAAGAAAATTTCCAAGGATTAATTGGTGATTGCGAGTATTCGCTCACACGTTGAATCCATAGGAACAGAAGGACAACCACAAAGAATTTTAAAGAATATTGCTAGACATATGGAACTAATCGTAGTGCAAGTAAGCAAGGAGAATCAAGAGGGCTGCAGAGGATTTTCGGAAGATCATATAGTATTTCAAAGAATTTTGTGAATCACACGAACAACTGAGGATGAACGGATCCTCGGTGAGTGCGAGGAATTATTCGAAGGGGGGGTGTATTCATGGGGCAAAGAACTGCAAGGCAGTAAGCTCAAAGGATTCTCGAAACAATAGAGAATTTCGGAGCATCTTGTAATAACAAGAGCATCGAGGAATGATTGTATGGACGACAAGTGTATGTAGCTATCCATGGGGATTTATTGGTGGTAGGGAAATGCAACGGCGAAGGGCACAAGGGTCTCGGGAAAACATCGAGGAGTATCTGCAGAATCTTCTGGCGAAGCAAGCGATCATCTATAGTGAAGGCGCTCTCCGGGAGGAAGTGGTTACGGGATCCTAGAGTCAGAGTTAGTAAAATCTTTAACCCAAATAGAAGAGAGATCAGAATCCCAGAGCATAGACGAGGAGTAAAAGATCCTAATACCACCCAATGGCGACGTGGGCCCGTAAGACACACAACTAATGTTAGTAAAAGTTTTTCAGTGACTAAACTCAACTTCGGACAAGGAGTTGGAAAGGGGGCTACCTATAGGCAGTCGGCTCTGATACTAACTTGTGACGCCCTCGATTCAATCGTACACTAATCATACACGCAAATGTGTACGATCAAGATCAAGGACTCACGGGAAGATATCACAACAGAACTCTAGACACAAATTAAAATAATACAAGCTTTATATTACAAGCCAGGGTTCTTGAGGGCTCGAATACATAAGCTTGAATACACAAGAGTCAACGGAAACAACATTATCTGAGTACAGACTTGAGTTAAACAAGTTTGCCTTAAGAAGGCTAGCACAAAAATCAACATCGATCGAAAAGGCAAGGCCTCCTACCTGGGAGCCTCCTAACTATACTCCTGGTCGCCGCCGGTCTCCACGTAGTAGTATGCATCCTCGGTGCCATCTGGCTCCTGGGCTCCAACATCTGGTTGCATCAACCGGAAAGAAGAAGAAAGGGGGAAAAGGGGAGCAAAGCAACCGTGAGTACTCATCCAAAGTACTCACAAGCAAGGATCTACACTACATATGCAACATTATCAAAGGAAGGTTGTATATGTGGACTGGGCTGCAGAAATGCCAGAATAGAGAGAAGGCCTAGTCCTATCGAAGAGTAGCATCTTCTGGAAAATCACCATCTTGCAGCAACAGGAGGGAGTAGAGTAGCATAAAGTAAAGTAGTAGTGTTATCAACCTCCGCCAGGGATCCTTTCTCGACACCCTGCGAGAAAGCAATCCCTGAGCCATACTATCCAGTTATCATCACAATCCAATTCTCATCACCATCCAGTTCTCATCACAAGTATCCAGTTCTAGTTGTATCGATCGGGATACAACTCCAAGTGTCCGTTACCATAGGACAGGCTATCGATAGATGTTTTCTTCCCTGCAGGGGTGCACCAACTTACCCACCACGCTCGATTAACTCTGGCCGGACACACTTTCCTAGGTCATGCCCGGCCTCGGCCAAACAATATGCCGCAACCCGACCTAGGCTTAATAGAGAGGCCAGCATGCTGGACTAAACCTATGCCCCCAGGGGTCATGGGCCATCTCCCCTGGAACTCCTGCACGTTGCGTACGCGGCCGGTGAGCACACCTAGCTACCTCCTTCAACAAGGCAGGTGCTTACGCAGTCCAACCCGGCGCGCGCCGCTCAGTCGCTGACGTCTATTAAGCTTCGGCTGATGTATACGACGCAGAACACCCATACTTTTCCCACATGATGGTTAGTGCTATCAGGCCAGAGGCCCCTCGGATCAAATATCCAAATCGTAGTGGATTAGGAACGCGCGGTAACAAGTAGAGACTCATGAAAGATGTGACCCCGTTGCCCCGTCTCGAGGACTTGCGGCAAGGGCTAGGAATGCCCGGCCACGCCTCGTAAATATCTCGCGGGCACCCTCCAGGTCAACCCGTCTCCACATCACTCGCAATTAAGCTCGCGCGGGTACCCCTCAGGGCCGACCCGTCTTTAGTAACATGGTTCAATATAAAGCCATAGTAACCAAAGTAACTGTGTGTCCAAACATCAAGGGGAAAAACCCGAGGAATCACCTCCGGTGAATTCCACTCGATGTAATCATCAAGGTGAACATAAGAGGAATCATCCCCGGCGAATTCCACTCGATGTAATCATCAAGGTGAACGTAAGAGGAATCACCCCCGAGGTTCACACTTGAGGGGTTGCACGACAGAGTTGTATCGGAAGTGGTTAAGGCGGAATCACCCTCAATGACCATGACCGAATAGCTACACTACAGGGTTAACATCAGAAGTGTTGTAGAGGTCTCACCCTCGGCACTCTATAGTAACCCAGTAGTGTCAAGCAACTAAGAGGACAGTGATGTGCGGTGTCGGGGCCTGGTCTTTGATACCGTTGATCGGGTCTTCAATGATGAAGCAGGGGCAACAAGGACAACGTGGGGGTCACTGATGGATCACTAACCAACCTATACTAAGCAGAAAGCAGGCTATGCATCAGAATAGGAGCAAACAATAACAGTAGCAAAATCTAATGCAAGCATGAGAGAATGGAATGGGCGATATCGGGATGATCAAAAGGGGGGGCTTGCCTGGTTGCTCAAACGAGAAGGTGGGGTCGTCGGTGACTTAGTCGATCACAGGGGCATCAGCATCGTTACGGGGTCTATCAAAAATAAAGGGGAGAAACAGTAAATACATAGCAAGCAAGTGCATAACAGGACATCAGGCAGAGCTAGACGTGTTCTAACGCGGTGCTACACGATACCGGCGAAGGGGGAAGTCAACCGGGAATGTTTTCCCGGTTCTGGATCTGTGTTAGACAGATGACCGGAGGGGGAAAGTTCCATGTTCAGCATGCTAGGGGCATGTGACAGATGAACGGACCACGTATTCGGAATCGTTGGATTTTTCTGAGCAACTTTCACGTAGAAAACATTTTCATCTAAGCTACGGTTTATTTTCTATTAATTTTTAAAGTTTTAAATCATTTTCTAGAATTTATTTAAGTAATTTAAATCAACATTATCCAGAATAGTAATGGATGACGTCAGCATGACGTAGGCGTGACGTCAGCAGTCAACAGTGTAGTTGACTGGAGTCCAACCTAACTTGTGGGTCCAGTGGGACCCACTTGTCATAAACTAAACATGTTAATTATTGTTTAATTAAGCAGGATTGATTATGTTTAATTAAACTAGAATAATTAAGTTAATTAACTAATTAATTAATTAATTATTTTATTTATTTTTATAAAAACGTTCTGGGGCGCTGGGCCCCCATGTCAGTGGCCCAGGGGGCTTTGCGGACGATGGGCTAGCGGTAACGGGCGACGAGCGCCAGCCCGCTTCCGAGGTCGCCAGGGGGCGCCCGCCATGGGCGCGGCGAGGCCAGCCGCCTGATGCGGGCAATGGCGAGGACACAGCGAGGCGGGCAGTAGAGCTGCGGCGGTGCGGGAGAAACGTCGCGGCACGGGGCAGCTACGGCGCCAGCAGAGGTGGGACGAAGCGCGGACAAGGCGCAGAAGGAAGCAGACGGCGCGGCTGCGCTAGGCGTGCGGCGCAGGCGGCATGCACGGGACGCAGGCGCAGGCGCGGTGACCGCTCGGAGTTCGCGGCCCCGGTCAGGAGCACATGCGAGGGGCGGGGATGAGCGGGAGGTGCAGACGGCACCGGCGGACAGCGGTAGCAGCTAGGCGGCCACAACGAAGGGGCAACGGGAAAAACAGGGGGTGTCGGGGGGCGCTCACCCCAGAGCTCAGGGGCAGCTCGGCGACGTCGGGGCAGCGGTGGTGGTTGCCGGGGCAGAGGAAGCGGTCCTCGGGCGCGGGCGGAGCATCGAGGGGGAGGGCGGCTCCTGCGGGGGGGGGGGGGTGCTCCGGGCGGCGGCCGAATCGGGCGTGTGCCTCTGCGGCAGGTGAGATGGAGCTGGCTACAAGGCGGCGTCGGGGATGGGCGCCAGCGTCAGGGGCGCGAGACGGCACGGGATGGGGTCCTCCCCGACCCAGATCCAAGCGAGTGGGGGGAGACGAGGGAGAGAGTGGGGTTTGTGGGGGGGAGTGGGGATAGTGGTTAGGGTTTCTGTCGGGTGGGGGGATAAGGGGCAACGGGTGGGCCGGCCTGTGGGGGGGTGGCCGATTGGGCCGGCGGGGTTGAGGCCCGGTGGGGAAAGGGGGCTATTGGCCTTTCTCTTTTTGTTTTATTTTTATTCTGTTTGCAGAATGTGCTTGCAATATTTTGAGCTGCCAATTGGTCTTTGTAAAAATGTGGAACTTGGCCACATAAATACATTGCAATATTTGGCACTACCAAAAAAAGTTCGGGAGGAGTTTGAATCGATTTGAAAATTTCACAAATGGAAAAGTATAAGAAAAGCTGGTTTGGAACTATTTAATGTCAAAGGAAATTAAATATCTCAAATGATGTTGAACCATTCATAACAATTAGTTAGCGAATAATTTCAACCCATCAAACATTTTTGCTCGACAGTTTGAAGAAATAAGAATTTGGCTTGTTTTTTGGAATTTGAATTTAACCTGTGTTTGAAACAAGTAAGGATTATCAACTTCATTATGATGACAAGGCATCATCAGGCATGAGATTACTGTAGCATGATACCGAGGGTGTTACGGTGATGTTTCCCGCAGGTCGTCAATGAGGGTGTGGTCTTTTAGGGTTTTAACAACCACGTCATCAAGGGAAACTACCTAGGCCAATTTATACCTTTTTGTTTCTCACCGAGATAGAGCAATCGGTTGCTACAGACTCCTGCCGGTTGTCCACTCTACTCAAGACAGCTCCCCAGTCCCCACTCTGCTCTTTATTCTCCTATAAACATCAACACAGCGAGATATCCTAACAGTCGACTGCATGAATCCACTCTGCCCAAACACCCGACAATACAGGACTCCCTCTGTCCCTCATTGCTATTATGTTCACATATATATTCTTCCTTCAGGTTACAACGTGCAGATATAATTAATCACAAATAGTCTCCTAGTATCCATGCAGCTACAATATTAATTGTTTCCTCGATCACAAAAGCTTATTACTGCCAACAGTATAAGATACACTGATATATGACAACACAGATTTTAGTCTTTGGTCTGCCCTTTCATTGCCATACAGGACCTGCATTGCATCCAAGTGTAGGCACGCAATTTTGTGTTACCAAGCTGAGCAGTAGGGTGAAGGCCATCAACAGGGACGGCTAGCTAGTCTTCCTCGAACCTGCAAACATCAAGATTTAAACTGGATGAGATACTGTATATGAATATGCATGTATGCATCCAGTTGAGTTGGGTTTAAGCCACGTATCAAGGTTCCACTACCATCAATCATATATATATCACGGCCAGTGAGTCAGTAGGCAATACCAATGCATTCTTAAATAGGTTTATCAATCAGTTTAGTTTCTTTCCAAATAATCTAACACATTCACCGAGGGATTAAATGATTTCCGAGTAGTACCATTAAAAGTAAGAAATTAACCATTCAACATTTGGTTTTATATCTCTCAAGGATGGAGATAACCACATTAAATGTTAACACATGCAAAGAAACGATGAACTGGTGATGACATTCCTCAAAAAGAAATAGTGATGACTTATGCTTGTCTATCTAGCTATATTAAATGAGAACATATACTAAACAGCATGCCTATGATTGTCTATCTAGCATTGATATTCGAGCATCCACGGGCGAAACATAAAAATATTAGGTAACTACTGCACAGTATATATACTACCTGGCGCATAGAAACAGTTGAAAGGATGACATGAACTAATACTACGGGCTTCACAAAGTTTCCTTGATTGCATCGAGTTAAGTTGAACCATGTAAACAGTGTCCTTCACACATAAAAATGTTTCATCAGTATCCTCAACATATCCGCATATAAATTTCAGCCATACAGTCTCTCCTTCAACCAGAGGAGGTAACCCAAGAATATACTCCGTTTCAATGGTGTTCCACAACTCCCAGGTGGCAACACCATGACAATTGATCTTCCTCTGCCACATTTCAATGTTATCGTGATGATGAGACATCATGGCGACACCAACTGTGCCATCCTTTGTCTGGATGATCTGATGACCGTAGGAATGATTCATATTGGGAGGCCCCTCAAGCACATTAAGGCTCTGCGTCTCCAAATCAAACGCAAGTATACCCTCCTTCACATACTTAAATGACCAATAAACAACATTGCCAACTAGGGTACAAATATAACTGCCAAAACAATCTTGATAGTGAACCTCTGCTTCGATGATATCGGCCCATGTGTCAGTCTCGGAAGAATAAACAGAGGCAAGGGCTCGACCATCCTTAGTGGGCTCAAGCAACAAGACCACCTTAAAGAGGGTGGAGTGGCAACCGCCGTGCACGTGGCCCCGGTCACGGGCAGCGCAGAGCGCCACCCCATTGACGTAGCCGCATTTGAACTCAGGTGGAATTGGCACACGGTGCTGACTGCCGGTGATGGGGTCACACACGAGGACCCTCGTGTGCGACCAGTTTAAGATGAGGACAAGGCCGTGGCGGCACCCGAGCAGCCGGCCCCCTGAGTCGCCGATTGGCAGGTTGAACCGCTCATGAGGGATGTGGTCTGGAGCGGGTAGGACGGAAGTGAATTTGATCTTATCGCCGTCTTGGAGGAAGACACCAAGGAGTGGCGGGTTCCGGTGATGTGCGTAGAAGCAGCGGAGGAATCTAGAGTCGGTGACGAGGCCTCGCCAGCGCTTGCAGATGGTGGAGAGGCGCGGGAGGGAGGACGGCTGGGGCGGAAGACGGAGGAGGATCTCCTAGAGCATGTCGTTATCTTCCAGCGCCGCCGGCGGGGAATTGCCAGCGCCGCCGGCGGGGAATTGCCGTGGCGGCAGATCATGGCGGCGCCCTCCTCGCTAGCGCCGGTCTGGACTTTTGGGACCAAGGGATCGATCTGGGGGCTGGAGACGGTTCATGGTCACGCGGGAAGGAAGGAAACACGCACGTGTATTGGTTGAGATTTCTGTGCGTGCAATCTCTGGACTCCACAAATCATTTTTTTAATCAGATAAATCAATGTTGCTTTCCTGATGGAAGAAAATCTTATAGGACATGTTGTTCTTTTTCTTCATCAAGAAAGATCCCCTCAAAGACATGACAAGTGGCATTGCTAATCTCAAAGCACCCTTCGGCATTAATCCCGTCATTATGCAGCAAATCCTCGTTTCCTATCACTACCCTATTCCCAGTTTCCCACGGCTCATCATTCTTGATTAATATTTTTTCATTATATTTCTTGCATGGTGATACGTATCTCATTTATATCATAAAGATCATCGTACAAGTCACGTACACATCGATCTGGCAAAACTAAATACATAGCAGAACGTTAGCCTTTGCATAAAGGAACACCAGCTAAGAAGTAAAACTACAAACAAGACCGAGGAAACCTCTGAGCTTGACACCAACGCCCGTCACCTGCCGCTGACACCACCACAGCAGCCAGCAAAGAAAGAAGTGATGGATCACCACCACACCCCAGCTCGACGCGGCTCCATCGCTGATATGCAGCTTTGAGGACCTCCATGTTGGCTCGCCAAAGGCGAAACCATGACCCTTGAACGAATCAGACCGAGCAACACCCCGGACACGTCATCGAACTCCAGATCTGACACCCCCACATGACTAAGACGTCGGAGGAGGAAACCATACTTGTCATCCACGTACCACGAACTTAGCACACGATCCACCATCTTGCAGATGCCACCAATACAGACGACAATCTGCATTTGCTCCTAGACTACCTCCCAAGCTCCACGCCAATGCTGGAGCAAACGCCGTGGCAACGAAAGAGCCCGAGGACACAGGTCCACCACAACGATGCCGCCGCCGCCCCACCATACTTCCTTGAACATACTGGATTTCAAATGCATCCCCAGCCATAGGTCCGATTGTCTTGTCAGAGTAGGATTTGAAGAAATTTTATTCAGTGTCGTCATCACCGCCGCCGAAGCCAAGACGATGAACAACCTAAAAAAGTAAGCTATTTTGAGCTAAAACTATCCACACGCGTGGATCCGATGATCCCCTCACCACCAACAACCGAGGTCGACAACGAAGGAGTGCCGCCGGAGGGCGGCGGCAGAAGAAGCGCTCCTAGCGGCCCACGTGAGGTCGCCTTTCTTTCTCCTCTTCCAAGAAAGAAAACGACTCATCCCTGTAGAGTACCGGACACTACAGTAAAGAATTTGTTCATGATATACCTGGCAGGCTACGTACTGTTCATCGTCGAGATTCATTTAGTGAAGACATGGCAACGACTCAAAGGAGTAAAGGGATGAACCATGTCTTGACCAAAACATTTGGTCAAAAAGCTCTCTATATCGAAATTTATAGAAGCACATGACAAGTGCATGGCTTGCCTTGGCCGAAAAGAGAAGTCAGTTCACATCCATATGATCCAACCATCATGCATGTACAACCACAATTCAATAGCATTACCCATTCATCCATGCAGTACATTTAAAATCAAACATCATCCATGCACAGTGATGAGGCAGGCATATTCCATGACAAAAATTCTCACTGCGGCATATGTGATAAGAAGCGCTGCTGGTGTCGGAGAAAGTTCCAGCAAGTTAAACAGCAGAAAAACACACGCCTTCCACAGCTCAAGGCATTCATCTCTCTTCTTCTTCTTCCTCTCTATATATACCCACTTGGCAAGGCACAAAACTCTGAATTACGTTCTATCCAGCAGAGTTGATCAACTTTCACAAGCACTCCACACTGTCTTCTCTAAATGGCGACAGAAGAAAATACACTATGACGGATGACAATATCATCCACAACGCATTTAGCGCCAACTCCTCCTGCAGCTAGGTGAATGAATGAATCATGACCAGACCAAACACGTATCATGCGTAAACACACACACAAATGACTCCCTCACCGCTTCTTTTTTTTTTTTGCTTGCAGATTCTTCCTTCGGGTTACAGCAACCAACCGAAAGAATATACGGAAACACAAATATCCTTTATCCTCTATGCAGCTACGTTATTAGTTGTTGTCTCAACGCATCAAAACTTACTGCCAATAATTCTCAAAAAAAAAAAACTTACTGCCAATAGTATAAAATACAAAGCACTTGCATTTTCCAAAGGTATGACAAAACCAAACAACACAAGTTTGCGGACCTAGCTTTTAATCCATGCTGCAGCATAAACTTGCCGCCATTGACAGGCAGGGCCTGCACACACAAAGGGAAATACATGAGGGCCAGTCTTGGTGACGTTTCATTTCGCATATTTAGTTAATATAATAGGAGTTCAGCGACCGGAGCGCCGTCGCCATGCGCCTGCCCTCCTTTTTCTCTTCTGGCCAAGCAGGGGGGTGACGCGGACCATGGAGCGTGGTGCCCTGCGTTTTCTGTTATGGGAGCGTGTTGGCTTGCACTGCTCCATGCTGCCGCCGGCGAGCACCTCTCCACCGGAGCTCCCGTCGAATATTCCCTCGTGGTGGAAGGGCCCGCGGGCAGGGGCGACGGTGGCGCGGAAGTGGTGCTCCATGGCAGTGAAATGGCCGCGTGGAGGGGGGGCGGTGGCGGCCGCCCGGCAACTAGGCTGCCGGCGGCCAGGACTGGGGCGAGCGTGAGCAGTGCTAGCTTGTACATGACGACGAGGAGGTGGCAGGCAAGTGAGTGTTCGAGCCTCCTTAAATAGGCGAGGGGCGAGAAGCAGGGGCTGATCCACTCGGATTTTATCTTCAGTCTTCTCCTGTATCCAGTTTACAGGTAGAGGTATGAAATGTGGTGATGTGGGGCGCTGATGATGGTTCTTTCACTGGCCCAGGTTGCCAGACCCCTGTCGTCCCGCGCCGTCCTTTGCCTCCACGTCTCTTCATCGTAGCAAGCTGCCATCTTGCTACATCGCCATGCCCTCCACTACCTCTAGCATCCTGTCGTGTCGATGCTGAGGCTGAGGAGTCGGTGTTCTTGATCTCGAGCTCGCCCAACCTGCCGGCGCCTGGAGCCCATCCAACACGGTTCTAGCCCCCGCCTGCCGTGTCGACCTCATGCACGCTAGGACACCGGCGCCCCATCGAAGACATCACCACATTACAAATTTCCACATAGGCATGCCATGTCAGCCTTACAGTTTTCACGAGGTTATTTGACTATCAGTGCTCCGCGTTACGCATTAGGTATAATTTCGGTGGTTTTTTATGCCCTGCCTCCAATGTGGTACCAAGTTTTTACCCTGGCTTCAAGTGTGATGGTTTTGGGTAAATAACTCACATCATAGGATACATGTAAACAATTATTGAAAAATTGCAGTTTGTACGCTGGGGGGTTCTATAGCCCCGCTACGCTACATCATTGCCCCTCTATTTTCAACTAGAGATCCAATCACCCTCAAACAATCATTTGTGGGAAATGAGAAACAATCATTAGTAACTGCATTGAGAAATAACTGATGGGCCTGTTATATAGATGGTTTAAATATGTAGTCGCAACCTATGAGGGGGTGGAAACACCTGGCGGCAGTCACCCGAGTGCAGTGGAAGCTGCGTCGGGAGACCATGGAGTGGGCCGAGGAGCTCCAAAAATAATTCATTCCTTCATTCTTATGTTGCCGCTTGCTTCGAATCCTGCGGCAATGGCAAGCTCCAAAAATCCAAAACATGTCCTAGTAGTAAAACATGGTTATTGCATTAAAAAAGGATATTCCTTCGTGGTGGCACATCTACCATTTTTAAGAAATTGCTCCCTACTTCTTTCTATTGTTTTGCCATACACACTATCCACGTCAGCGGTATGCCATGTCATTATTCAGTTACGGAAACCAGCCAATCAGTCTATCCCACTATGGAGCGCCGCCCATCCCCAACCCTTCCTCCTTTCCTTCCTCGACTCTGCTCCTCCCCACGCACACCTCCTCCGCCAGACCAAATCCAGCCGCCACCTCCAGGCCAGAGCCGGTGCTCCGCCGGACCGAATCCAGCCGCCACTTCCAGGTCAGCGCCGGTGCTCACCATGCCATGCCCCCCCCTCCCTTGCTTGCACGCGCCGCTTCCCACCGCGCCATGGCCGCCCCCTCGTTTGCTTGCGCCTATACACCACCGTGCTCCTCCTCACGCAGCGCCCACGGCGCCTCCACCTTCTCCTCCTCCGCCGGACCGAATCCTACCGCCTCCACCAGCCCAGCGACGGTGCTCACCGCGCCATGGCCGCCCCCTTGCTTGCACGCGTCGCTGCTCACCGCGCCATGGCAGCCCCCCTCGCTTGCTCGCGCCACTGCCCGCTATCCGGCATCTATTCCGGCCGACCCGCGGCCACCGGTACGACGTCTCCTGGGCGCTGGGACGCAACAATGCTTCAAAAGCTGAAAGTCATGTGCTCCTGTTCTTCAATATTTTGACTATTTTTTATTTCCTTTCCTCGCATCAATGGTACACAGCCCACTGCTTCAACCTCTGTGGAGCGCCCAATGCTCCAATGGCCCACATTGTTTAATCTTCATTGACATCACCGCAAAGAAAAATGCTTCTCCTAAAACAGAAACAAAAAACCCTTCTGCTGCAGGTAATTGACGCTTGACGCTCCACTTTCTCTCCCCTTGATTTCCACAAGAAACTGATGGATTCCCTTTTAAAACCGGTGCCTCGCCTCCCATCATCCTCCAGTTGACACCAACCGCACTCATACTGCTGCCGCTGGTAAGCAACCCCCTCCCTCTTGGGCATTCCCTATGCCATATTGCTGACCGAATTATGGATTTGGCCTTCCTCAGGTGTTGGACGACTTGGATGCCCAGTCAGTCATCTTGATTGTTCCTCCCTCGCTGCATATAGTCACCTCAGGTTTACGACTCCTGTTGGTACATAATGTTCCCATCCATAGCTAATTTTGAATTTCTGTATCTTTGGTTTCTTTGGTTAATGTGTAGATTTAATTTTGCTTGATTGAATACTTAGCCTTCAATTTTAGTCCTGTATCTATTCTGGATTTTGCTTGATATGTCAATTAGTTTGCTTTATTGAATACATAGCCTTGCATTTTAATTCTTTGCCTATTCCAAATCTGAATTCAATTTCACTTGGCTGAATATGTAGCCTTCCATTTCAATTCTTCAGGTTTCTTCTCGGCTACCTTGGGATCAAGCCTCCATTTTCTTATTGAAGGTTACTTCCCACACATGCTCCAGTCTGAAGGTATACACATGCCTCGCTTCAGATTGTGGGAAGATTAATATTCAGTTTCTGACTATATCCGTTTGTGGGAAGATTACTATACAGTTTGTGATTGTATGCAAATTCATATTTCAGTTTATGAGCGTTTGTGGGAAGATTACTATTCAGTTTGTGACTGTATGCAAATTCATGTTTCAGTTTATGAGCGTTTGTGGGAAGATTACTATTCAGTTTGTGACTGTATGCAAATTCATGTTTCAGTTTCTGAGCGTTTGTGGGGAGATTCCTATTCAGTTTTTGACTATATGCAAATTTATATTTTAGAATGGAACATTTTTCTTATTTATATTTTCTTACTGAAGGTTACTTCCCACACACGCTCCAATCTGAAGGTATATGCAGATTTACATGTTTTACTGCAAATCATGATGGCTCACTTTTGTTGTGGAATCCAGAATAGTTCCTCTACACTTCCCTCTATCCAATTGTTCCATGTAGATTTTAGTAAAGAGCATATATTGTGGATGAATAAATAGATTATTCTCAAGTTTCTTTTATTTGGTCGACGTCAGTTCCCCAAACCTGAATACTGTTAGAGAAATTATGAGCATTTTTGGCTTGACAGACATTATGAACACTATAGACTCTTAAGAGAAGGATTTATCTTTGTTTAACATTGTCATGCTACTATAGCCACGTTGAAGAGTTCCCTGGTGTCACATCTGGCTCGAAAACATCAATTAAGCTCTATCGATTGATCTAACTTTTCCTGATACATTGTGTTTGTGCAGAACCCGATTTATTAGCACATGCTCATATGTGCTTCCATCGGGCTGCGTTTTGTGGGGTCGATGCCTCCCCGATCGAGGTGCATGCTTCAAGGTACAGCCTCCGCGTGCTCTCTCATAGCGATGTCAACGGAGCAAACCATTCGTGGCCTTCCTCAATTGCTATTTTTTCTATCTCAGTTACATTCGCTCATAATTGCTACCTCGCCTTAAAATATATTGGTTCTCAGTTATGGTTGACCCTTTTGTGCAACAAATTATATTGGATTCCTTGCAGTAATCACAGGTAGACTGCATAAACATGTGTACATATGTCAGTTTATTTAGTTATACTTTAAATTCTAATGGCCCCTTAAATTTTTTTTTCGATCTCAATCTTGTAGTGGCTGGTGTATAAAGCAACCTCGTGAGATCCCAGTCCATGGTGATGTTGGGGTCTCGCTTCATCTTCATCTTATGCATCACACAGCTGGCTCTTCGGTTATTATGATGTTTTGTGCTTCTCCTTCTTGCTGTCAGCTTGCAGCCTAAGCTTTACATAGCACACAAGTATGCATAGCTGTGCATCAGAGAAGACAAATGAAAAAAATTAACTCCGAGGTGCCTAGGTATACTATCGGGAACGACAGCCTAAAAGAAATAGCAGTACACTGCACAAAATTGTTCTGGTGAGAAGACGTAATGAGTCTCATGATTTATAAGCGACTTTTTGTTTTATAGAAAATCAGATATGAGTGAATGTGACTTTTTGATTTATAAGCGACTTTTTGATTTATAAGCGACTTTATGTTCTTTTTCCTAATCACCTTGATGATATGCCTTTGAGGTAAGGAATTAAAGGAAAATGTCACATCCAACATTATTCGGCTTTTCATCATGTTTTCTCTAGATGCTTTAAATAATATTTCTTTCAAACAAAATTCTTTGACATAGTCATATACTATGTGTTTGTAAAATCTCATGTTTTTAAACCTCAAATATGTATCGGCAATTCCCTCAGCAACGCGCGGGGTATCATCTAGTTATTACAATAAGGATGCTTACAGAGTTGCAGGGCAGTCGTTTAGCGGGCACATTATTATTGTTTTAGTCCGTTCGTTGTGGGATATTTGCTACCCTCGACGATACAAACGGCCATGACATATTTGCTGTCACATGCATGCTGCATACATGTATCATCTAGTCTAGGAACGTAAGTATTTGGCTCAAAACAGAGGACTTTGCTTTGCGGCTGCATCCATTCTCCTGCGCGGTGGGATGATGATTTTTATTTATTTTTTATTTGAGAAAGAATGCTGGATGATGAATGAATGGATGAAGTGTTTTGATGCAAATTCGATCGATTACCGTGGGCAAAGGAAGGGGGCCACTTCATGCCAGCGAGTTTGCTTAATGCAGAGTCACATCGACGAGGGCCCAGCTGTGCTCTGCCTGGTCGAATGCCCGTAGCACCGTTACCCAGTTCTGCCTTCAGGATCGACGAGCATTCTTTTCTTCTGAATCAAGCCAGTTCCATCCATGTAAACTGAAGATACATCCAACCATCATGCCCAACACACAGACTGGCAGAGAAGCAAGATGCACAACTTCAACACGTACAAGAGAACACACATTTTCCTTCCGAGAATGACAGAACAGACTTTGATCAATTTTGAAGAATCACAACTCTATAAGAAGATCAATTTTGCTAGTACTAGTAGGAGTAGAAGAAAATGCCAACGGCCGAAAATGAAACTGAACATGACTAGTAGCAGAGAAAGGGAATGCCAAACCGAGTTGCTCTGCGGCAATTCTCTCAAGTTGGAATCAATATGGCGAGGGAATTTATAAAGGCATACTACCACTTGACCAGGTTGGAACAAATTCAAATATAGGAGCATTTGACCAAATTTATAGCTCCAGCTCCGATCCATGCTCGAACAGGTTCCAGGGCAACAAGTGTCTGGCAATTCTCCTTCATGTCAAGACTTACTGTCATCAACACAGCGAGAGCGAGGTGGCATCTCCAGAATGCTAACGGCTGCTAGGTCAAGTACTGTCATCTCTCAACTCTGCATTTCCTTCCTTCATTGCATCAGTCCTTGTAGAAAAAACAAGTTTTATGAAAAACGCTTCAGAAGCACTCTGTAGATATTATCTTCACGGGATCTTGAGCGCAAGTTCGGCTACAGTGTAACACGATATGTATGCTTACTCGGCAGGGCTGGCGATGAGATCCCAGGTCCAAATCACGTATGGAACTGCCAACTACTGAACCTGAAACTAAGCATTCATGTGTGCGGTAGAAACCCAGTTGCTCATCTGCACTAAACAAATTGAGCAGAGCAACCCCTCAAAAAAATAAAATAGCAGATCAACCTGACTAAACAAATTGAACCGTGTTTTTTTGTCACAACCGGATTAATCAACACTTCTCTTTCTATCGCAAAATAAAATAAAATATATCAACACTTGTCTTCCCTGTGAACTGAAATCACCATTGCATAGAAACTCTTGAAAGAATGATATAAGTATATCTATTGCGGGCTTCAAAAAGTTTTGTGGGTTGCAACATCTTAAGTTATACAAGTGTTACGATGATTGGCGATTTTATGAGCCGTCCATCCACCCTGATCCGATGGTGAGAAAATAGGAGCTACGAGGAGTTACAAAACTAAAATTACGAAAAATTATATGTAACGGTAGGACCATTACAATATTTTAGTGGGCCCGTTGTTTTTTCCAAGGGTAAATCTGTCACACGATAACCCGCGGTGCCCACATCGAACTCACGTATCTGCCTAACCAGCCACGCCGCCGCGGGGATTATGGATCGCCGCCGCATGGCTCAGCCATGGCCACGTTGCCGCCGTTCACCTCCATGGCCGGCCTAGCGCTGCCGTCCATGTGCGCCATGACCGGCCCAGCGCCTCTGTCCACCTCCTCCATGGCTGCAATGGCGCTGCTGTCCACCTCCTCCATGTCCGCCTCAGCGCCGCCGCCGGCTTCCACCGTGCTCACCCCACTGCCGTTGTTTACCTCGACCATGGCCCCCAGCAGCTCTTCCCATCACCAATCCATCCCCCTATCTCACCATTCCCATCGTCGGCAAGGTCCGCTAGAAGAGGCGGAGATGAATCCCCAAGATCAAGATCCAAGAGGACTAGGATGATTGCAGCGTCAGAGAAGAATTTGTAACAATCTACATTAAGGTAAACCCCCTCTTTCAATTAGCATAAAAGCTCCAAGTTCTCCCCTTTGTTCTCCAATTAGCATATTCTCTGGATGGTCTGGTTCGAGTAGAAACACATCAATGAGGTCTTCTTTCATTAGGATAACAGAACACATGATCTGTAGAAGTAGGATGCAGTATTTTCATTTGCTGAGTTGATGAATAAGCTTTAGTTCATCTTATACCAGAATGGCATGAATCATGATACTGATGTGCTTCCATGGCAAAAATAATTCTACAACACTAGAAACTCCACATATGTGTACTACATAACAGGAGTAGCCAGATAACAGGAGATGCAAGAAGAATATTACAAGTGTTGAAAATTATCAGTAACTATTAGTTACTGTTAATTTTTGTAGAGAGTTTATATCACTGAATTCACAATTGCAGATCTAGCATAAAGATGGTTAGTATAACAAGTAATATTTTCTTCTGTTCATGTACTCAAAATGTAAAAGAAATTACCACTAGAATCATCCGAAGAAAAATAATCTAAATCAAAAGGAAATAGTTGAGACTCCAAGGAAATAAGTGGTTAAAAGGTAAGGAAATCATGTAGGTCGTAATCATGTAGCCTGTTTGCCTATCGTGGATTGCAACCAACCTGAACTCTCTACATTGCAGTGTCATGCCCAACTAAATTCCACAACAAGCTAGCTTGAACTATCTGGATAGCTTGAATTGCAGAAGCAGTAGCAGTAGCAGTAGCGGTCAGTACTGAAGTTGATCTACTAGGATTATTTTATTGTTGTGTCTTAAAATTTCTGGTGCCTCTCGCTTCATAAGAAAGATTAAATCTTTCAGATATTACATTTTTATTTGGAAGCAACAAAATCATACATTACAAAACTGAAGTGTAATCAACCTTTTCTTCTCAGCTAGTAGTTGGATGTAGCAGTATGGGAGTTAGTAATTGGATTCTGTAGTTCACCTATCAGCAAGCACTCTTACACTTAGTTCGGTCACATTCTTTTGAATACTGGTAATTGAACGATACAGGGTTGTGTACAGACACGAAGGTATGTTCTTTTATTTACTTATTTTATCATTATGTCATCGACATACAAACCAAAACCATTTTATAACCGCAGCAGGATGAGCAGGCACAATACCATTATCAAGAAAGTTGACTTGTACATTGTGAAAAATTATCCATTCTTTGATGATAGTGGCGATGCCATGAATGAACATGTTGGTTATAATGCCAAGTTACTACATATTATATAAAACAAATGGCTGCATCATTTCTATGTTGATCTAACTACCATTCTATGGTTTTGGACAGGGTATGTATGTACGAACAAAACAGAAATTCATGTGAGTTCAGGGATAGGGGCGAGGGGGGCTCGGACGAAGATGGGTCATCACCAAGAACGAAGAAATGAGCATTTAACGATCCCATGAAGGCATTGACTTTTGGCAGCAATGGCTATCTTCTTTAGTAGCCTTTTACTTTTTGTTCATGTTTATTAAGCTTGAGAGCTGATCTTTTGCTCCAAACAGTGTTTATAATTTATCTCCAACCAAAAAACACTTCATTCAAGACATAATTGTGAGACTATTTTTACAAGAATATGCTTTCAACTTCAATGTTTTGTTCAATTTTCAGATGATGGTTCGTTTGATGCCCACACACTAAATAGTGGCTTGTACTAATTTTCAGCATTTCAACATTTTCAACATAAGGAATTCTACGGGCATGTGTTTTTCTCACTTATATCTACCACTTTCTCATTGCAATATCTTCCATGGTTTGGTTTTTATTTTTATAACATTGGAAGTAAAAGAAATATCATAGCCAAAATTCCTTAATTTTATACTAGACATTATGATAAAAATTTAGCTCATTTGGTGGCCCCCTTCTCCCTTGCGGGGCGTAGGAAGCTTCGAGCCCGAGCAGAGTGCCTTTGAGTTTTTGCGCTGAAGGCGCCTAGCGTTGGACTCCTCCGTGGTCAGCGAATGCCGCATGACCTCGCGGAGGAGTGCCTTCTCCGGGTCGACAAGGACCGATCGTGCACATTGGCGGGAAGAGTTAGGCTCCACTATGGCCGCGGCCCGTTGGGCTGCCTTCTCCTGCGAATATGGCATGTGCATCCCCATGGGAGCCAAGAGCATGAGCACCCAGCGCTGCCCGGGCGGTGCTGGCAACGAAGGGGAAGGGGAGATGGCCGCCCTGCTCCAGGATCGGGAGCGGCGTAGAGCGGGACGGGCGAACACGGCCTGCATTGCATCGGTGTGACCCAGAGGAGCTGGCGGCGATGAGACGGAGCTCGAGTTCCTGCCGGTGTCCAACCGCGAACACTAGATGGCATTGCAGAGCAGGAGCTTCTCGTCGTCAGACACGTCGCTGCCAGAACCGGCGTCCTCCTTCACGAGGTCGTCCAAGTCCATGGGATCGGTCTCGCTGCCGGAGTCATGGCTAGACCTGGCCATGGCGAAGGAGGCGGAGAGATTGGGAGAGGAAGTGGAGAAGACATGAGGGGAGCAGAGAGGGCGAGATGATTGAGAGTGACTATGGTTCGTCCGAGCGGGTAGGGTTTTTGTGGTGACCGCAGTGGGAGCAGGGTGGGCCAAGAGTGGGCCGGTTCGACATGGCGATATGGACACTGCCGATCAGTCTAGGCGTTTGGGCCGGTTTTAAGCAGCGTAGTCGGATGCGGTTTTTGAGACCAAGCAGTGACCTGGCAGCCCACCTAGAGTCCTAGACGTGTGAGGCGAGTATGGTGTCCGGTTGCAGATGCTCTAAGACACGAATAAGGAAGTCAGAGTTGTGTCTCAGGGAGCAAAAGAGCAGAAAAGGAAGTGAGTTTTGAGAGTGCTGGCGCATACGTAGCACTTGAATGCTACCCGACTGTCTGGAAAATTACATATTCAGAATCTATAAGTTCATGGATACATGGCGGATTATAATAACTGTAACAAGTGCTCCAAAGGAATTACTAGTACACAATTAACTGTGACGCAGAGATCGAGGACAGTGCCTGTCAGGCGAGACAGACGTAGACGACGGTGCTGTCTGGCCATCCAGCGAGGCCATATGTACAGGATGGGTGGATGGAGACCATGTACCAGAGTAAGCAGGAGGTCAAACATGTGATCAGAACCACAAAGCTGAGCCCTGGAGCAGTCCTCGTCACAATTACGAAATGGTTTTGTTCGTTCTTATCATCTTCAAGGAATTGCAGATGAGCACATGGGTTCACACTTGGGAGCTTTTACATCCTCTCCTATTCCACATCAGTCTTCCAATTTGCCGATGCAGAAATCCTCAATGATGTCGAAGACCCATGTGCCATGCTGCAGGCTGAAATTGCGTCAAGTTAGTATAGTTATGTGAAATATAGTTCTTACTTCTTAGTACAATGACATGCGAGCTTCACGTACCCCTGAAAAGTATAATGGAATAGAAATACAAGTAGGAAAAATCAGATGTAGCTCTCCATGTCAAAACTAGCCAATAAGAAACATCCACATAAGTGTTGTTATTTAAACTAAAATTTTCTCCTTTGGACAATCCATCAGCTAGAACTATAAATTCACTAATGCAAATATCTTTTGTCTTGTTTTGGATAACAACACCATGTACCAAGATATCATGGATATGGACCAGTAAATTTTTTTCAGAGGGCGAACACACACAGTTTCAGTGATAACAGAAAATAAAATACATGGGCACTAAATTACAAATATGAATCAAGTGATTTGAGTGAAAATTATGGATGAGAATAAGGCTCGGGAAATTGGCAGCACACCTTTTCCTTAAGCTGGTTGGAAGCTACATGTTCAAGTTTCACCAAGGTTGATTAACTTGAATTGTGGACATGCGAAAACATAATTAGAACTGTTCGTTTGTTGTCATTTGTGATCAGTATGGGGCAAATGACAACGCTTAAATATAAAACAGTTACATCAGAATAGGTATTACAATTCATAAAGTATAAGGTCCAAAATTCAAAACCAGGCATACCTGAGCAGATGCCAGGATATGTGACAGTACCACATCCAATATTTGATCCAGTTAATCCTACTACTCCAAGAACAAGTTCTCTGAGTGCAACATCCCCCACAACCCCATAAGGGTCATGGACGAACTGAAACAATAGCTCTTCAACCTACCAAACAAAAAGAAAATTAGGCAAATTCCAGAGGTTAAAGATTGGGAACAAAAGCAAATAGGTTCGATACATGGCCGAAAAGGCCTCACAAGCGACGCAGCGCATGCCGATAATAACTCTCACACCACACCACCAACGAAAGCGCCCCAAGGACTAGATGATTATGCTAAGTAGATGTTTCCATGATCTAGAGAAGTCATAAGCTTGCTCTCAGTATACTTATTTAATTTTCAGTAATAAAGCAAGCTAGATTTCAGATTTGGACTCTCACAACTACTCTAATCATGCATGCTAACAATTCGTACAACTGGTAAAGAGGATTACATTTTATATCTGAACTAAAGAGGATTACATTTTATCAAACATCCCCCAGGGCATAAACCATACATCTTCATCATGTCGCAAGGGAGAGCTTAATTGTGAGCACAACCCAATACAACAGTATTCTTTTTTTCCTGGGAAAAGACATGAGTATGCTAATCACCACAGTAAGCATGAACATAATATGTTCAGATTTGTGAACAGGCAAAAAAACAGAGTTGTAGTACTAGAGCGTATCGGCAAATGTATTCCTCTGAACTAGCAGCTGGTTGGGCGTTGTTGAGTGGCAATCACACCATGGGACAGCCGTAACGCAAACATGAGGATCAGAAGAGCTAGTACAACACGTATGCAGTTACCTGTAGTGGGAGGGAAGGTCGCCGCCGGCGCTGACTCAGGCAGTAGGGTATCCGACGTACGGTGGAGAGAGATCCTCTGTCCCTGGCGGCGGGTTGGGGGCGGTGGGGCAGCCGAGGCTTCGGCGTGCCGTGATGTACGACCTGCAGTACTGCTGGCCGGCCGGAACATTGACGGCAGGAGCGACACCGGTATACCTGATTGCTGCCTCTCGCTTGGATCGGGTCCGCCGTGCGGGGATGATCTGAACGGCGCACCGCCTAGCCGCAGGATGTGCAGCAGCGGCTATGCGAGGAGAATTGGATCGTGGGGATGGCCTCTGAACGTGCCCTGAGGAACGGAAACGGACGAGAGATCCGGTTACTATTATACCCATTTACAGAAAAAATAATTCTTTAAATGATTTTTCGAGATCCAATGGCCAGAAAAATTCAGAGATGGAGTTACATGAAATTACAAATTGTAACTCTACAATCACCGTAAAAGAGCTCCTTAAGTTAAACCATATAAACACTGTTGTTTATGTATAAAAATATCACATCGGCATTGACCTACTGTAATTTTCAGCCATGGCTCCTCTCCTATGGTGATTGACCTTCCGGTGCCACATTTGAATGTTTTGGTAATGGCGACAGAACCTGATGAGAGCAACAGTGCCGTCCTCTGCCTCGATGAGTTATCAATGATGGATCATCCATCTCGAAGGTCATGTTGATCACCATGCACATGGTCAACTCCATACGCAAAACGAAAATAATGGGATGCACACACTCCGACACGGCAAGCAAAAGCGACTTTGCGAGCATGAGAGGACCAAACTACCCTTATTTTGTCTCATGTTTGGTCGGATATCGGAGACGTTAGCTGTTTGTCTGTTGTGCGCGCAATTATAACTACTACTGATGGTGAAGGTTAGGTTTACGAAGCAACTAATATCCCAAATTCCTTAAGACCACTGACCAAGCTCGCGTACGTCCTAGAAAATACAAATACAATCAATCTTTTGATAACGTTGTAGCTAATTAGGTGTCCAATCGCCTTCACATCCAACTGCTTTGGTTATTCTACTCTCTCTGATGTCCGTTTTTCAAAAATGTTTAAAAAAATCTTAATGATTGACAAAGCTAGCCCACTAGAGATATTATTAATGGTTAAAGCATTGTTCAACCCTCCTGTACTTTTTTTAGTTTTAGATCAGCTTAAGCTACCCTCAAACGATATCGTATATGGTAGACACATCACACATCAGCCCTGACCTAAGCTTAACTACACATGCTCACATTTTTTTCAAGAACACGCAAGAGCTTTGCGTGTCTTTTGTATTAAGACAGGAGAGAACAAAGTACAAGCCTAAGACAATCACCATTCATAGCAATCACAAGCGACCACACATCAAACCACCGAGAAAATTAAAGCTTATACTCGTGCTAGTTTCCGCCGATTGAACTCCACCTTAATCTTGGCAATAACAGGAGTAGGGAGAACAGTAGAGCTTCTACTGCACATATACCCGTTTTGCCAAAAGGATAATAAGACTTTTTTTTAAATAGACTTATGTACCCGTTGTTTTTTGCGAAAAGGACCCAAATTATATTAAAAGTAAGCAGTGGTACAACGCACTCCACAAGATAAGGAAATTACAACGAACACTCTGGAGATCCAATCCAGAAACATTGTTGACGCGGGATGAGGGCGCGCCGCCGCCGCCGTCGCCACCGCTCCCTCCGGGAGCCGGTGATAACCTTAGTCATGTGCATGGAATGTTGACGACGGAAAGTCACCATCCTCGGCCCAGTAGGACCAGCATGCCGGAAAAGAACTGGATCGGCAAAGTGCCACCACTTGCGCCGGCATGAAGAGCGACGAGCACGTCGAGGCGCCCATGCCGGCGATAATGAACAAATCCGGAATCCACAAACCACACCTATACCTGCACAAACTTCCAAGCTTGACGGCAGCGCCGAAAGGGCCACCACCGTGACGAAGGGGAAACTGAAAGAACAAAAGGCAACACCGGCTCCTCCGTCTCCAGCCGCACCACCCGACTTATCCAGCAGATCGACGGGAAACAACAGTCTGTGCTCCTCGCCGGCTCCAAAGACGACGACAAGATGGAGACGGAGCCGGAGCCGGAGAACCCTTATTCGACACGCCGCCGCCACCTCCATCAAGCCGTCTGCGCGCGCATCTCTACCCCTACTAACCCTATATACACCAACCGAGCGCAGATCCGAGGTCCCTACCCCCTCCTGCCGCCAATGGCGAGCGACCTTGCCGGCGGGATCGGGCGGAATAGGGAGCGCTCCCTTTCGCCTCCTCAGTCGCGAGAGAGAAGAATGTACCCGTTGTTGAAAAGGTAATTCTCACTCAATTTATGCATATGTTCATACAAACCCAAAACAATATTTTAGCATGTTATAATAACTTGTTCATCTATACAAAAATATTTAATAATGTATCAGTCAACAGAGAATTATACATGTCTTAGTCAATTTTAGAAATATATTCATACAGAATTAAAAATATGTAATAATTTGTTATCTAGTGCAAAAAAATGCAGTGGTTATTTACATAGTGTAAGCATATCCGATGAAGGCCGAGGTATATGTGTAAACTTTGAACCAGGACCAGAATCTACAATGCTCTTTCAACCGTTTCCCACACCATATGCTCGCCATGGATGTGAGTTACAACACATGATATATTAGGCTAAATTGAGTTCGTCCAAGTATGTACAGGATAGCCGAAGTATAAGGTGATTCCTTGGTCGTTTTCCATCCAATCTCTAGGAGTTAAGTAGAGTCCTAAACCAGACCGACTTGTGGTCTGAGTCATGTCGTGTTGGGCAAGTTAGGAGGCCGTGTTGGACATGAGGTCGGTTCATTGAGCCATATATAAAGCAAAGGAAACGATATTGAAAAGCTGCGAATTTGGGCAGCACCAAAACTATCGTTCTATTCTTATTTTCCTAAGCTAGCTACTTCACGTTCTGATTTGGGAACTAACAATTGGTATCAGAGCTTCGGCGTGGAAGCAGCCAACGTGTACGTATCTTCTCGGCGGAAGGAACTCATCGAGGAGGATCATGCAGTCCGGGTGGAAGGTACTCGTCTAGGACGGGAGGAACTCATCCGGGCAAAAAGAACACGCCCAGGACAGGAGGAACTCGTCCAGAAGCAGCCTACATCAGAGATGGGGACAAGACGAAGAGCCCAGCAGAAGCGTCTGGTGATGCTAAATTACTTGCAGTGCCCGGGTCGCAGTACCCACATTCGATCGTGAGAACTTCGGGGTCTGAAAGGCCCTCATGGAGTGCGGCCTCCGAGCCAATGAGCTGTGGGATGCTGTCGATCCCGGCGGTGATGCTTTCAAGGAAGATGGAGCAGAACATCGCAAGGATAGACACGCAGCATCGGCAATTTACTATGTGATGCCAATGGATGTCTTGCAGCATCTGATCTCAAAGGAAACAACCAAAGAAGCATGGGACGCCCTGAAGGTTCTGTACGAGGGGCAACTCGTGTGAAGCAGGCTAACCTGCAAACTATGTTGAGGAATTACGAGACAGTAATGATGGCTCATGATGAAACCGTATATGCGTTCGCGTCACGGGTGGTCACACTTGTCAATGGAATTCGTACCCTTGGTGAAAAAATTACGGAAGGATCAGTTGTCCGGAGATTCTTGCGCGCTGCACCTCCTCGGTATATGCAGATTGTGACTGCAATTGAGCAATGCATTGATTTGGAGATGCTCAACATCGACGACCTAGTCGGGCGCTATAAGGCGCACGACGAACGTATGCGTTACAGCCAAGGAGACACGCGGGAAGATTGGAGTCGTGGCTATTAAGTAGTCGCATTTGTGCTTCGGGGGTGAATGTGAGTTACAGCACATGCTATATTAGTCTAAATTGAGTTCGTCCAAGTCTGTACAAGATAGCCGAAGTATAAGGTGATTCCTTAGTCGTTTTCCATCCAATCTCTAGGAGTTAAGTAGAGTCCTAAACCAGACCGACTTCTGGTCTGGGTCACGTCGTGTTGGGCAAGTTAGGTGGCCGTGTTGGCGTGAGGTCGGTTCATTGAGCCATATATCAAGCAAAAGAAACGAGATTGAAAAGCTGTGAATTTGGGCAGCACCAAAACTACCGTTCTGTTCTTATTTTCCTAAGCTAGCTACTTCACGTTTTGATCTGGGAACTAACAATGGATCCTCACAAAACTACAGAAGTCCAAGGACCTGATTAATTGGCCCCACGTCTTTCCTTCTCGTGATATATTGAGTGGAAAAGGAACACTCCAAGCAAACAGTGCTGCAATACAAAGGTCAGCTAGTGTATTTGCTCCTTCAATGCACAAGTCTTATTTTTGTTTTTGTTTTTAGTCAGTAGGACGCGTGTGAACGGGTTGATATTCAATGCCTACTCGAACCACATGTTTATGCACCGACACAAACTTCTCCTTGAGAGACTATTAAATTAATGGTATCATGTGTAAAAAAATCATTTCTAGAGGGAATAAAATGTTGTTTATTTCTGCATGGTACCCAGAAAATGAGACGAGAGGAGAATGAGCATGAGCCAAAAAAAATTGGTTCCTGCTAGAGTACTGATGAAGTTACTAGCCCATAGAGTTGACTGGTTCCAAAAATATTTATTATGATTAATCTATTTGGGTTAGCCCAATTGCACATCACGGTCAACTATGGGGTTCATGCTATGGAGCGGGTTCAAGGGACACAAGAAGATTGTGTGAAACATGAAGGAATTAAGGAGGAAGCGGATACAGCCAGCATTTCCTTTAGGAGGACGTTACTCAATTGTGAAATTACAACTTAATGCTTCGTGGCTGCATCTATGGTGTGATGCCGCCAGTAAAAAGTCGGCATTCTATTGTGGCATTTGTGACTTGAGGTGGTGGGTATCAGAGAACACAAATCGATCTTAGCCTTTGTTTGAAGTGAGCTACGACAATAGAGAGGTTGTATGTGCTTATATTGTGACTTTGTTAGGTGTGGTCATGATCATCGAGGTTTCAATATCTAATGGAACTGGAGCCAGAGAGTTCACCTCCTTAATAAGGAACATTAAGTATTAGCATATATGTTCGCTTGAAGTTCTACAATGTACTCTGTGTTCCTATTGGTTGATTTGGAGCATCCTCACCTGCCAAAAAGAAGAAGATTTGGAGCACTCAGATGGATCATGGTAAGCAGTTGTGCATACAGCTTAAACATGTGCCCCTTCCTATTATTTACAACTTCCAGTATTTGTGTTCATGTGTCTTGATTGTTTGCTTCTAGAATATTGGATACATGACTTCTCATTGTGCTTGCACTCCAATATTACCAATCATGTACAGTTAAACAATCTACCAACGACATGTACATAACGAAATGTGATTTGAAAACCTTACATAAAAAGTTGTTAAAATCTCAACATGGCTTTGTTGGCATAGTCGATATTGCATACATATTGTTTTTTATGAGCAAACCAGTTTAGATTTATTCGACTAAGCTTATATTTGGCTAGAGTTAAAATGTGAACCTTTATGGTCGAGATTAGCTCATGCTTATGAGCTTTGCTTTCCTGTTTCATTGAATTATAAAGTCCTTTTTTTATACGGGAGTTATGAACTTCTTTATTTTATATATTTCTTATTATACACTTTACAGTCTTTTTATTCTATTACTCATGAATAAAATATTCAAGTACTTGGGTATTACTATTTCTAGTTTTCATATAGGAAAGGTCTCTTTCTATGTTTACTAAATGGTGATTGTCTGGTAACTCAAACTTTTACATATTCTTCTTTTACTTCTGTTCTTACTTGCTTTTTCATATAGGAAAGGTCCTATTAGTTTTTTTAGTATTTCTCCAATTAGAAGACCAGGCCAGACAGAATTGACGAATATTACATGTACACACATCTACAACTAACAGTTTAATATGTCAATCCTGGACAACATTAGCATCGAATAAACAACCTGAAAACTAAACAACACAGTAAATAGCCTAGAAAATTATACAAATAGAAATTGCACAACAGGACTGATTATCAAAAATTAGTATAGTATGCATAACAAGCAGATACATACATGATTACTTCATAGATATATATATTTATATAACAATGAGAAAACCAACATACCTAAGACAACACTATGTTTGCAAAAGGCTCAAATTTGTAAATGTGATCACATTTGGTACCAAATTTCTACAAACAAATCAAATAATGCATTCTCATCACAAAACTTCAAAAATTATAGCCTGGACATCGGGCGGGGCACTCTGCTAGTTCACATAAAAGGACTTCTTTGCTGGGTTTTTTTTTTTTTTTTGCGAAGAACTTCTTTGCTGGTTGATCTAACAGTAACAGACTTAACCCCGCGAAAAAAAAAATCTAACAGACTTAGAGACCACCAGGTTTGGAGTACTTTTTGGTGTACTTATATCTAATATATCACATACAAAATTTATATATCAAACTTGCTAGTACTTCTCACTACTAAGTTTTCTGCAAGCTACTGTTCACTGCAGCATATTTCAACTTATCGCCATAATCTTCCCCAAACCGATCACGAGAGGTCACTATGCTTTTCAGATCAGACCGAGGAGACAAGCGGGAGTTCTGAAATGAGACAGAGCAGACAATTGGGAGTTTTATTGTTCAGCAAACTACTATTTGTTATGTCCCCACTTAAATAGTCAGCAACTGGTTCTATATATATATATATATACACTCCCAAGACTTGAACGGCATATGAAGTCTTCCTTCTCTAATTAATAATCATGGCACATCTCGATCAAATACGTGGCTGTTAGTCGTACCCAAGGGGAATCAATATAGATTTGCTAAATATTTAGACGGTAATGTGTAGCTCGGTCAACGTGCAGTTAGGTTTATGTCCCACTTAAATAGTCAGCAACTGGTTCTATATATACACTGCCAAGACTTGAACGGCATATGAAGTCCTCTAATTAATAATCATGGCACATGTCGATCAAATACGTAGCTGTTAGGCGTATACCCAAGGGGAATCACGCGCATATCAATATAATTATCTACATATAGATATGCTAAATATTGAGACGGTAATGTGTAGCTCGGTCAACGTGCAGTTAGGTTTATGTCCCACTTAAATAGTCAGCAACTGGTTCTATATATACACTGCCAAGACTTGAACGGCATATGAAGTCCTCCTCTAATTAATAATCATGGCACATGTCGATCAAATACGTAGCTGTTAGGCGTATACCCAAGGGGAATCACGCGCATATCAATATAATTATCTACATATAGATATGCTAAATATTGAGACGGTAATGTTTAGCTCGGTCAACGTGCAGTTAGGTTTATGTCCCACTTAAATAGTCAGCAACTGGTTCTATATATACACTGCCAAGACTTGAACGGCATATGAAGTCCTCCTCTAATTAATAATCATGGCACATGTCGATCAAATACGTAGCTGTTAGGCGTATACCCAAGGGGAATCACGCGCATATCAATATAATTATCTACATATAGATATGCTAAATATTGAGACGGTAATGTTTAGCTCGGTCAACGTGCAGTTGGGTTTAAACGATGTGCAGCCGCTTATGCGAAAGCAATCACATATGGATAAAAGGATGTCACATCATTTCTCTGATGTATGATATATCACATCCCTTCTGCTCCCCACCCTTATACTGCTTCAGAACACTAGATAGGCAACGTCTAAAACACATTAACTCACTACGCGGCAGCAGTGCTTGGGTCTACAGCCAGGTAACTGCTATCAATCTTCTCTTTCAGCACCTCTCTGCTCTGGTTTATTGATCATGAGGGCATCATGCCTGCATGTTTGCTAACCACTTCTCATAGTTAATTACCTAGCTAGCTACGGAGTACATCTTTGGTCTAGTAGTAGTTTCTTGTTTATGCAAAGAGATATTGTTTACCCAGTTTCATATCTGCACAACAGAATAAACATCCGGGCTAACAAGAAATAGGTAAGACATGCTAGAAAATCACAAGCAAACAGAAAATACATCCCACCATATTTATTCATGCGCCACAACCCAGTTGATTTTGCTAATAGAATTTCGGCTACTAAAATTGAATAAAATAACCCAAATTTGCCATGCTGTAATTGTTCATCTTCCCCTGAACAGAAAAATATTCTCTCCCTAACCTTAATACTTTCACCCTGAATCTATTTTCTCTACCTTGCGGTCTCCTTGCGCAGCTGACACTCTCCCAGGGGTAATTAGATGGAGGGATGCACGGCTGATTAATTCACCATGAATCCAGGATGGGAATGGGTGGTGGATGTGGAGAATATGCTGGCAGACGACAATCCTGGGTCTAGGAGGATGGAGGGAGAGCTATTGGAGGCCCAATACGTCTACCGGGTACCAGAGTGGCTTAAGGGCATGAACACCAAGGCCTACCATCCTCGGCTCGTGTCTTTGGGTCCCTTCCACCACGGCGACTCCAGTCTGCTGCCAATGGAGGAGCACAAGCGCCGCGCGTTAGTGCACCTGATTAAGCGGAGCAACAAGCCGCTCCAGGATTTCGTCTCTGCCATCAACGACGTCGCACACAAGCTCGAGGAAGCATACGGCAAGGACCTCCATGTCAAATGGCGGAACGACAGGCCGAGGTTCGTCGACGTGATGCTCACGGACGGCTGCTTCCTGCTGGAGATGATGAGCCACCCTTTCTGGGATTATGAGCTGCATGATGCCGTCTTCAGCAAACACGGAAGAGAACGCATATTTCCAGTTATCCGGTCTGACATGCTACTAATTGAGAACCAGCTGCCTCTGCTTGTTCTCAAGAAGATCCTGGGTGTCGTGCGTCCGAACCATTCGGTACACTATTTCGACACAGATCTGTTCCATTCATTAGTTTCCTTCCAAATATATATAATCACTCAAAACCCAATATCTTGACCTAAAATCTAAAAAGTGCATACGCACTATTTGGTTGAATAGAGCGGCCGCGTTTCGCATGCATGTGGCTGTTAATTTTTTTTGTCTTCTGGTGCATGTGGCTGTTACTATTAAACGTGTTCACACTGATTACTCCATTCCGAACTAAACAAATCCACGCATATTCATTTCGGAGTTTTAAATTTTAAAAAATCATATCTTTCAAACCGTATGTCGGAATTCAGATCCGTTTTCACTGCTGAAACTCTTGCGACGAGATCTTTAAAACTAGATCTCGCATGGGTATGTTTCGACGGTGTTTTTTTGATACCAACTTTGGTGCTACATGGTGCAACTTTAGTATTGTATTGTGCAATTTTAGTACTATATCGTGCAACTTTTTGTAAAACCAGTTTTTGGATCTACATGATTCAACTTCCTATGAGATTGCAGTCTAGCAACCATGACAACTTTGTTGTTTAGTTGGCAGGACTATTGGCATACACATATACTTATTTGGCGCGACAATGTAGTCTAGTTGCACACACATTGATATTTAGTTGACAAGACTAGTTACACACATGTACTCAGTTGGCACGGTAATGTAGTCTAGTTGCACACATATTGATGTTTAGTTGGCATGATTATTCACACACATATGCTCATTTGGCCCGGTACTGTAGTCTAGTTGCAGACACATTAATATTTAGTTGGCAGGACTATGACACACACATATACTCAGTTGGCGCGCCATTATAGTCCAGTTGCACACACATTGATGTTTGATTGGCAGGAAAACTAGTTCGTCGAAATATTCCCATGCGAGATCTACTTTTGAAGAACACGTAGCGAGGGTTTCAGCGATGAAAACGGATCTGAATTTTGACACACGGTTTAGAAGATATGTCTTTTATAATTTTTTAAAACTAAAAATTAATGTACTAGAAACGAACATGGGACAGGTATCCATCACGTGAGAAAAGACCACATAAGATCATTAATTAGTAGTGTCCTTTTTCGCATTTTTAAATTATAGTAATTTTGCTATGGCAATGACTAAACGTCTGACGCGGGGCCGGCCGCTGGCGAGCGGCACCGAGCGCCCGGCCGCCGGCTAGACTGGTCCATATCTTGATTGGGTTACATTTCATCCCGGCCCTTCTGAAAATCACTATTCTCAGGATGCTCCCAATGTAAGCAAAAAGGAGGCTGCAATGGATAGAAATATCACTGTGGCCAAACAGTTCTTACCTATAGTGATCTCTAATGTTTGAATGTTCTATTTTCGGTTTGTTGGTGGTTTTGTTTAAGAGCGGGTATATATGGTCCATTCATTACAAATAAACAATGGATGTACCTGCGTGTGCAGGAGTTTATTCTTCTCTTGTCTATATAAAATGCTTATGTATATGTTGATCCTATAGAGTTTATGAACAGTGAACAAATGTTTCAAAAATGAATGTAAAATACATACTGAACATTTTTTTATTATACGGTGAACATTTTCAAATATACACTGAACATTTTTGAAAAATACGGTGAATATTTTTTGAAATGCAATCTGAACAATTTTTCTATACACGATGAACATTTTTTTGTAGATAGTGAACATTTTATCAATACACGTTGCACATTTTTTCACTGCGGTGAACTCTTTTGGAATGCAATCTGAACAATTTTCCTATACACGATGAACATTTTTTTGTACACAGTGAACATTTTTTCCATGTACGTTGCACATTTTTTCACTGCGGTGACCTTTTTTCGAAAGGTGTGCAAAATTTGAAAACGTGAATTTTTTTGTAATCATAAAAGTTTTTTTTGAATTTCAAACATTTTTCTTGTTTTAATTTATTTCTGAACAGTATTGAAAGATTTTGAATTTCTGATAAAAACAAAAAAGAAATAGGAAAAAGAAAAAGAAACAGAAACAGAAAAAAGAAGAAAAAAAGGCAGAAAAAACGAAAAGGAAAAATCATGAAAAAACAGGAAAAACCCGGTTTAAGGAACCAACCGGCAGCTTTCTTGAAGTGGGCCGGCCTGTGCGCGTTGCTCGCTAGGTTAGCCTTCAGCGGAGCCGCGTCCGTCTGCCGCACACGAGCGGCAAATAGGATTCGCCCCATTTGTCGTGCCCCTAAAAGAAATTAATTGTCGTGAATCGTCTGAAAATAACAAGTGTCGTTCAGAAATCAAAACAGAGACGATTCAGCGGCTTCATTCATCAATTTTTCAAGATGGTCAGAATTTTTGGCGATATGGACAGCAGGCTTGATCCTATATTTTTAACCCCTACACCACCGAACTTTGGACTTGAGTGAAATGAAGTGTACAAACGGTAGAGGCTTGAGATTTTTAGTGCCCTTTCTGCTACATATAGAATACTACCTAGTGTTGAAGTTTTTTACTGCTCATACTGTGGAGTGAGCTCCCATTACACCATACAGCAGACCGAGCCAAGATGCTTCAGGGTCTCTGTCATATTGTTCTGAAGAATTGCTATGAAATGAGACCACGGAAACTTAAGCAGTTGTATGACACCACAGAAATGTCAGCTCCTCTTCTGAATGGAGCTTTTCGATGCAGATTCTGTGTGCAGAGGCGAATTCCCTAGACCAGCTGCAAATGGATGAGGCACCATAAGGAACACAGTGCAGGCCTCAGGGACAGGCTTTCTCTTCTTCTCTAGGCAGAGCAGAGTCACTAGACTAGGGACAGCCAACAACATTGCAGGCAGGCACATATCTACCCACGCTAACACCCGCTACAAGATGAATGGATCATGCCCAACGGCCCAGACGCATGTTGGATATAAACAACATACGTACTATAACTGAATGACTGGGCTCCATTTGGTTCGCAGATTCTTCCTTCCTTCGGGTTACACTAGTCTTTCCCAAAGATATGGCAGCACAAATAAATCGTTTCTTATGTTTATTATGTTGCATAGAAAGGGTAACAACACATAAGAGACGGGCAATCTTTTCTTGGAAACCCTCAACAGCCATTGATGGCAGGACAAACTTTGATATTGCTAGTACTGGTTCAGTAGTAAAAGAAACTGCGAACCAAATATATATGATCCAACCATCAAAACAATGCATATATAATTAACCCCAAGACTCGCAAAGTCGCAAGCAGTAAGCTCATTTACGCATAGTGATGGAACATGCCACAGAGAAAAGGCCATCGAAACAAGGTAAACAAAACTGTATCCAAGCAACCTAGCAAGAGTGCTGTTGTTCTCCTGAGAAGAACCCGAGCCTGCCTACAAGCCTACATGGAAAAATAAATAAAGGCATACAAGAGAGGCATATCCACAAAGACTATAAATTAATGCTCAGGGTTTATGAAGCATATTGAGTCTATCTGATTGCTCTGTTTCTTATTCAGAGTACCAATAAGAAAAAACTTTCTAAGAAATGCTAGTTACAAGACTCGCACGATGTGAGAGCTGCGCTACACTAAAAAGTGTCGATTTCTTCAGAAATTTCAGTCTTCAGAGTTTCAGCTCCTCACAGGCACCAGTTCACTAGCTGCCTTCTCTTCAATCAGGTGTATATGTTGACCCTTGACTGTCACAAAACACTAGTACACGATACTCCCCACTCTGCTCTTCTCTGAATTTCACTCCTAACAGCTGCTACAAACCAATCCGAATGAATGAATCGTGCCTAAACACCTATGCATAAATAGCATACAAGACTTAGTAGCCCGTCATCATGTCTGCAACGTACTCTCAATTGTTTTCTCAACCAAAAAAGAAGAAACTACTCCCTCCGTTCCTAAATATTTGTCTTTCTAGAGATTTCAACAAGTGACTACATACGAAGCAAAATGAGTGTATCTACATTCTAAAATATGTCTATATACATCCATATGTGATATTCCATTTGAAATCTCTAAAAAGACAAATATTTAGGAACGAGTAGTTGCCAATAATATGAAGTACACAGCATATCAAGATTTTTCACTTTCCATGGAGAGTAGAATTCACAACTGGTAGCACCTTAATGCCAGTATAGTTTGAAACATTGGATAGTACTACTACTACTACTACTACTACTACTACTACTACAGGATTTCAGGCTGCAGATGGGCATGAACTCAAGATGGATGCTATACACTTTCGTGCAGGAGCAGCTAGAGAAGTAGTTGTGTAACTCACTGCCATTACCAGTACTGGCCATTACGTTCGCAAATTCTTCAGGTTTACAGCAAAATCAGCTGAAAGAATATAAATCACCAAATACTCTGCCCCCTGTGCACATTGTCATTTTAGTAGTTTTCTCAAATCAGAAACGCTTACTGCCAACAGTATAAATATACATAAAATGCTACTCCCTCTGTCCGGAAATATTTGTCATAAAAATGGATAAAAGGGGATGTATCTAGACGCATTTTAGTTCTAGATACATCTCTTTTTATCCATTTTGATGACAAGTATTTTCGGACGGAGGGAGTAGTTATAAATCACCAAATACTCTGCCCCCTTGCAGATTGTCACCAATCGAACTTTATCTTGTCTCTGTTGCACGGCATTCATGCAACTTGATGTAACCAAGCACTAGGATGAAGATCTTAACACCTGCTCACATCAAGATTTGAAGTAGGTGATATACTACATATGACTGCAAGCGTACACCCGAGCTGGGTTAAAGCTAGCGTATTGTCAAGCATAGCTACCAATTAATTATCCAAATCATGCATGCTATTGAACAAAAGAATTGTCAGTACAGAAAGAGCCAGTCAGTTAATAGGTAATCATTTCCTTAGCGTGCTGCTAACAGGTGTAAGCATCGGCCATCTCTAGGTAGTTTAATGTATCACCCAAGGATATAATGGTACCCAGTGACATAACTTAATTAGCACCATAGCAGAAGAAGGAACTAACAAGAGAACTACTCCCTTCGTTTCTAAATATTTGTCTTTCTAGAGATTTAGCCAAGTAATTACATACAGAGCAAAATGAGTGAATCTACACTTTAAAATATGTCAATATACATTCGTATGTGGTAGTCCATTTGAAATATCTAGAAAGAGAAATATTTAGGGACGGAGGGAGTATGACTTAACACGAGCGTCTCGCTCCCGTGTCGCCCCGCGGCGACACCGGAGCGCCTCCAGAATCGCAGGAGGGGCCTGCTGCTCTCCAAAGGGGACGGCAGGAGGTGCTCCGGGGTAGCTGCGGATGTGCATCTGGCGATGCGGTTGGAGGTTGGCGAGGCGGGCGGCGCTGGCCGCCGGGAACCCTCAACGGAGTGTGTGGCGTGGTGGATCTCGTCGCCTGGCGGGCTGTAGGGTGCTGGCGTCGGGACGCGGTGACCGCAGTCCCCGCAAGGTGGAGGTGGTCGCGCGGGCTTGGTCTCTGGTCGGGGAGATGCTGCGAGGATGGAGGTCGTGTGTCACGAATCCAGGAGGAGCGGTGGCCGGGCAGCAAGGGGAGGCAGGGGCAGCGCTGATGTGCGCGGCGGTGCGGCTGGATCTGAGCTGCAGCTCGGATCCACGGCGGTTCTCTACTCCAGGAGGTACTCCGTTCCTCTGGCCGACGTGGTGTTCGGCAGGGCGTGGTGGATTGTGTAGCGGCTGGAGGCTTGGATTCTGCCGGCCGTGGGTCGGATCTGGCTTGCGGTTGGAGTTGTTTGCTGGACGCCGGTGGCCTCCGCATGGTGCGGGTGGCTGCGGTGACCCCATTCTGACTCTTCTTCATCGAGCTGATCCATGGGAGGTGGCTGCTGGTGGTCGTGGGCTCTACTAAGGGCTGGTGGAGGTGGCCTGGCGTGAAGGTGGTCAGATCCGGCCGGGTTTGATCTCGGTGGCTCGATGGAGGGCTTGCTGATGCATGTTGTGCGGGGCTCGAGAGGTTGACCCGGGCGAAAGCTTGTCTCCGGCCTGTCCGGAGTCGGTGATGGCGACGCTTTTGAGCACTGTTTTCTTCTTGTTGACATCGCCGAGGTACTCTCAGCTTCAATCTTCGCAGCTTCGGGGAAAATCCTAGATCCATGTGACGATGATGACGATGCTCTAGCATCATATCCCCTCTCGAAGGCTTTGTTTTTGGAGCTAGGCTTCAGCAAGCGGGACCGATGGAAGATGGCGCTGTTGGCGTCGAGGCTTCTGTGGCAACGATGATGGATGTGTGCGATGTCGGAGACGCGGCAAAGGTTGCGGTAGTCGGCTTTTCTCCGACGTGTTCGTGGGATTACCTCGGGTTGTTTTGTTGCGGTGAAGTCGGAGCTGCGGCGGCGGGCCCCTGTGGCGACGATGACATGCAGCATGTGGTCTGTTCGGTGGTCTTGTGCGGCGCCAGCCTTGCATAGTTCTCCTTTGAAGCTATCTTTCAGAGTCGGAGCTGCGTTGTCCTCGGCGAGAGGGGCTGAGTTTAGCGTTGGCCTTCTTATTTATCCACACCCCTCTACTATGTGGGTTGGGTTGACGTTTGTCTTCGGAGAAGTCGAAGTCGCTTGCTCAAAGATTAGGGAGGGCGATGATGCCTGTTGGGGAGAAGTGATGACGATGACACCGGTGTGTCATGTTGACGAGACCCTCTACGTGAGGTGTGTGTAGTGTATTAGTGAGTGCCGCTCAGCGGTTTGTGGCGGTTTTCACCCGGTTTTCCGTTTATTAACCGGACAACTCTCTTCTGCTTAATTAATAGATGCCTCTGTTTCGGGAAAAAATGACTTGAAGCACAACTAGTAGCAGAGGAAAAATAATTACCAAAATGATCTAGTATATGATCTCCTTAGCTAGCTATGAAGCACCTTGTCCTAACCTTGATCCGCTCCTAACCGTCAAAGTGTTTGTTGTTCCACTACCTAGCGGATGTTACTACCAGTGCCAAAGATGGAGTAGCGGTGCTTTATTTTGCCCCAGGTGAATCGGCGGAAGCGTGCCTCGATCGCTGCCAAGGCATGCTGGTGGCAGCAGAGAGCAAGGCATCCAGGTTCAAGTTTATTATTTGAAGGACAAAGGGGTCCAATGCCCCCCCCTCCCCAACCAAATTTTAGTTTTGACATAAGCATGTAATAAAATAGACGGTTTATTATTGGGTCCCGATAAATGCCACACATATGGTGTATCAGGTAGTTGTGCCACACGCCTCGTGTGGCATGGACAGCAACCAGCCCACACACCTACGTATGGGCAAAACAACTAATGCTTACACACATCTTTTTTCCCTTCTGAACCCTCTCACACGCGTGCGTGTGGGCGAAGTTGATAACGCCCACACGCCCGTATGTCAGGCCTCGTACCCTTCTGGTCCCGCACGCGACGCGTGACGCCCACCGCGCGCCCGTAGTTGCCATGGTCCAGACCCTCGTCCATGTTCGTTTATCTGCAGTTGTCATGTCGCTGAACTACGGTTGCCATGTCGGACAACTGCAGTTGCCATGGTTGCTCAACTGCAGTTGTCATGTATGGTTTGATCTAATATAGTTGCCATGATTTCATAACTTTAGGAGTTGCCACATACTAACAATAGGCAGTTAAGAGAGTTGACATGTGTTCACAAGCATGCTAGGGCAGTTGCCATGTAAAAAGGAAGAGTTACCATCTGCTTACGTGCACGTTAGGACAGTTGCCATGTGCGTGCACGTTGGGGCAGTTGCCATGTACCATGCAAAAACACATGGCAACTCGGTAAAAGAGAGTTGCCATCTGCTTACGTGCACATTAGGCAGTTGCCGTGTACCCTGCAAAAACACATGGCAACTCGGGTAAAAAAAGAGAGTTGCCACCTGCTTATAAAGCACACTAGAGGCAGTTGCCATGTGCGCTACAAAAACACATTGCAACTAGCAGCTTACGTGTGGGAGAGGAGACGGGCGTGTGGGCGAGATGGCAAATGCCCACACATCAGCCCTTGTGCGTGACTGAAAACTGATGTGTGGGTGAACTGCTAAACGCCCACACACCGGCCCCTCAGTGTGGTAAAACGGATGTGTGGGCGAACTATGTCACACACCACACACACTTTGTCCTATGTGGCACAGAAAATCAGCCAGATTGTGTCAAGATTCGTGCATATAGTACTGGACGATGATGGATGCGTGTGGTCGAGATGGTCAACGCCCACACATGTGGGCATTAACATTTCCGTTATTATTTGAAATTTGAAGGACAAAGGGGTCGCGAGAGAATCGTCAGCTGCTCAACTGGGCTTCTCTCAAACTGAGCATCCGACACTCGAAAGAGAAACAAAATAAACCAAAGAAAAAGGAAAATGAAAAATAAATACAAACAAACAAAAAATGCAAAAAAGTGAAAAAACTGATAAAAAACAATGAAAGAAACGTAGAAAAGCGAAAAGAAAAAACAAAGAAACGAAGAAGATATAACAAAACCAAACCAAAAAAAGGAAAGGAAAAAAGCAAAAAACCATAGACAATCGAATAAAAATGAAAAAGAGAGAAAGAACTATAAAAGGAGGGAAAAGAAATGAAGAAAACCCGATGAAAAAAAAAACACACAAAACCAGTGTAAAATGGCTATCAGGGTAACCAAGCAAAGCAAGCATGAGATCCCAGGTTCGATCGCCGAGGCGCTTCCTTTTTACTCAATTTTTTGAAAAATATCACTTTTTTTTAGAAAAGGCCATCATGGCTAGCTTTATATTGAATTAAAACACGCTTACATCATCTATGAGTTCCCACATCAAGAAATTGGGAGGCTCGTCCAACCAACTAAAACAGGAGTTGTTATGATAACTATGATTAGCTAGCACATGCGCTACATTATTACATGATCGTAAGCAATGCTTAAAGGTGACATTTCCAATAGATGAACCAATATCTATGCATTCTGCAAATAAGACTGCAGCTTCATCCCATGCATAGATAGATGACTGTCCGGAAGTGACAGTATATGCGTGACAATGATCGATCCCGATCTATCCACTGGCAATGACTGATTCACTAGTTTTAGCAAGCCTAGTCGGTCCCACAAATCCCTTGCATGCGTGCACTGGAATAGAAGATGCTTGATGTCCTCCGCCCCCTGATGGCAGATTGGGCAGGCTCCATTAGACCCGACATGCCTATTAGTGAGGATAGCTCGCAGCTGGATGATTCCTCGTAACAACCTCCATCCAAACACTTGAGCTTTACGTGGTACTGGGAGTTTCCAAAGTGTATACTCCAGACTGCCAGAGGTGTGGATCCTCCAGGGGTCTCCATCCTAGTTGCATGTGCTTGAAAAGTATGCATCCATTGTAAATGGTAAGTTGTGCGAACAGAGAAAATACCAGTCCGGCTTGGTTGCCATGCAATAAAATCGTCAAAGGCGTGGAGATTGATAGGAATCTGTAGCATTCTGCGGACATCTACATGATAGAAAATATGTTGTAGTAACTCATCATCCCAAGTGCCCGTCATAGGATTAATTAACTCACACACCCATGTCAACACTATTTGGCCCCGAGGAGTGATAACCTTCAAATCAGAACTAGCTGGGTGCTATCTCTTGAGCACTGCGTTGGTTTTCCCTTAAAGAGGAAAGGGTGATGCAGTAAAGCAGCGTAAGTATTTCCCTCAGTTTTTGAGAACCAAGGTATCAATCCAGTAGAAGGCCACGCACGAGTCCCTCGCACCTACACAAACGAACAAGAACCTCGCAACCAACGCGATAAAAGGGTTGTCAATCCCTTCACGGTCACTTACGAGAGTGAGATCTGATAGAGATGATAGGATAATATTTTTGGTATTTTTGTGATAAAGATGCAAAGTAAAATAAAAGGCAATAAAAATAGCAAAGTGTTGGAAGATTAATATGATGAAAATAGACCCGGGGGCATAGGTTTCACTAGTGGCTTATCTCAAGATAGCATAAGTATTTGCGATGGGTAAACAAATTACTGTCGAGCAATTGATAGAATTGAGCATAGTTATGAGAATATCTAGGTATGATCATGTATATAGGCATCACGTCCGAGACAAGTAGACCGACTCCTGCCTGCATCTACTACTATTACTCCACACATCGACCGCTATCTAGCATGCATCTAGAGTATTAAGTTCATGAAGAACAGAGTAACTCATTAAGAAAGATGACATGATGTAGAGGGATAAACTCATGCAATATGATATAAACCCCATCTTTTTATCCTCGATGGCAACAATACAATACGTGCCTTGTTGCCCCTACTGTCACTGGGAAAGGACACCGCAAGATTGAACCCAAAGCTAAGCACTTTTCTCATTCCAAGAAAGATCAATCTAGTAGGCCAAACCAAACTGATAATTCGAAGAGACTTGCAAAGATAACCAATCATACATAAAAGAATTCAGAGAAGATTCAAATATTGTTCATAGATAATCTTGATAATAAACCCACAATTCATCGGATCTCAACAAACACACCGCAAAAGAAGATTACATCGAATAGATCTCCACAAGAGAGGGGGAGAACATTGTATTGATATCCAAAAAGAGAGAAGAAACCATCTAGCTAATAACTATGGACCCGAAGGTCTGAGGTAAACTACTCACACTTCATCGGAGAGGCCTTGGAGATGATGTAGAAGCCCTCCGTGATCAATGCCCCCTCCGGCGGAGCTCCGGAAAAGGCCCCAAGATGGGATCGCTCGGGTACAGAAAGTTGCGGCGGTGGAAATAGGGTTTTGGCTCTGTATCTGGTAGTTTGGGGGTATGTAGGTATATATAGGAGGAAGAAGTACGTCGGTGGAGCAATGAGAGGCCCACGAGGGTGGAGAGCGCGCCTGGGGGGTAGGCACGCCCCCTACCTCGTGCCTTCCTCGTTCGTTGCTTTGCGTAGACTTCAAGTCCTTTGGATCACGTTCGTTCCGAAAATCACGTTCCCGAAGGTTTCTGAAAATCACGTTTCCGAAGATTTCCGAAAATCACGTTGAGTGCCATAGCATGAACCGACGGCAAGTTGCAGTCTGAGCCATTAGAAGTGTCGATTTCTTTGGAAGTTTCAGCTCCTGACCCTGTGCACCTCCACAATCACTTTGCAGTCGGCAAGGTACAAAACGGAACCCTGGCTTCTCTTCCACAGGTTAGTGCCATCTGTCTGTGGCACCATTACACAGTTGAGGCTTCAGGGACGAGCATTCTTTTCTTCTGAATCTACTAGTTACATTGATGTAACCTGAACATACATTCAGTGCACATCCGTATGATGCAACCATCATGTATATACAACCGTTAAAACTTGCAAACAAGAAAGCAACATGCAAACCCAACACAAATAGTCTTTAGCCTCTGTGCAGCTACATTATTAATTGTTCTCTCAACACATCAAAGCTTATTGCCAATGATACACAATACACGATACTTGTCATGCCAAAAGAATGTGACCAATCCTACACGACACTTGTCTTTTTTGTGATCCACCTTTTCATTCATGTGGCAGCACCAATTTGGCTCCATAATCAGGGCCTGCACAGAAAGGGAAGTACATGAGAGCCGGTCCTAATACGTAATGTTCTGCTTAGCAAATTGCTAATCTTTTCGAAATAAAAGAAAATTGCTAATGAAATAGGTTCAAGTATAGATCAGATTAGTTTCTTTCCATGTCAATTCAACATATATCGTCAAGGGATATAATAATTGTTCCAACTAACATTAATTAATTAGTGTGATGTGTAGCAACTCGAAAGAGAACTGCCACTAGAGGAAAATGAATACCAGGTTAATCAGTTTAATATAGTACAGTTTATTTGCAAGGGAAGTACTACTCAAGATTAGTTGAACCCGAGCCTCGGGCCGGTAAAACTAGCAAAACAAGTAAAAAGACAAATACTTAGCAACATATGTGAGGAAGTGTAACCAAATCAGAAAGTAGCCACTAAACAACCCACAGGTACAGCTAGTGTTGTGGCTAATACTTAAGTTGCATGTCTAGAACAACTGAGCAACCATTGTTTATGCTTACTCATGTGAAACAAGAAAACATACGAAATATATTCAGTCATCATGCAGTATATGTGGACAAATGTCAGGAGATAAAATCAAATAAATTTATAAACTGGAAGAGTGAGAGGAGAGTGCTCAAATTAAGACAGAAGCTCCTATGTTTGATTTTCTTTACTTTCAAATATGGTAGAGTCGCTAATATTTGAATCCAACTTGTAGTTTTCTCCTCTTGTGTACAACATGTACCATTTTCTTTGGTTGTCTCCATCTGGCGCATATGCCTTGACATGCTCCACATGGCTGAACTTATGCCACTCAGGACCACACTGTCCCGTGGCTAATGAAGATAGCAACCATCTCCTGCAGAGTAGCTGCAGATGCCTTGGCTTTATATCTCGCATGTATTTTGGGAGTTCTTCCATGACGTAATCCTCCAGTACCAACCTATCGAGTGCAGGGATACTCTCCAGCACCTTCAAATTTGGGCAATTGGTGATGGTAAGCTTCTGCAGATTGGGGAGATTGGTGACCTTCTCTAGGTCGGGGATTCCATCCACTGTAAGCTCAACAACTGAAGGAAAGCTGCCAATGTAGCTGAGGTGCTCGACATGTTCTAGAGTTAATTGCTTCAAAGCCCTTGTGTTAGAGGCAAGGCCTGGTGGAACATCCCTCAGTCTGCAATTTATAAGCCGAAGCTTCTCCAAACGAGGCATGGCTTGTACTTTTTCCTCCCATTCCCATTCCTCCCATCCCACCATTCCTGCCAAGTTCATCTCTTTTAAATTCGGAAATGGAGCTGATGCAGCCTTCAAGAATCCAGTCCCAATCCGCCTGATGCATGGAGCACGATTAACCTGAAGTAATTGCAGGTAGGGGAGCTGACACAATCCATTAGGAAGTTGTGTGCAACAAGCTAGGTCAGAAAAAAATAGAGTCGTCAAGGTGTTGAGGTGCACGTTTGATGTAGACATCATCCAACTTGGGAGTTGCTGGCCAAAATACCCTTTGATATTAATAATCTCTACACTGGGCGGAGGGCACAACTCATCAAACACATTCTCGATTCGTCGCTGCTCTTCCTCAGAGACACCTTCGTTCTCTTTAATCATCCCATCATCTCCTAGTCTGCTGGTGCACCATAAGAATAGTTCGATAAGATTCATCTTCTCACCAAGCCTAGCATTAGCAGCAAATGAGGCAGCAGAAACATTTTCTAGTTCATTTAAGAAAAGATTTTTGAGTTGGTAAAGAGGCCCCAATTCATCCAAACTGCAGCAATCACCATCCATGTGGGCTGGAAACCCAATTAGTTTTCTTATTCCTGTCAGAACACGGAACCCTCTAGGTATCATATGTATGTTGGGAATGTAAAGAAATTGCATCTGGCTAAGCATCACGATGCTATCAGGGAGATTCACCAATTTTGTACATCCACGAAGGTCAAGGAATTGCAATAGCTTCATCTTGCCAATGCTCCCAGGAAGTACAGAAATATTAGTATCTAATAGTGCCAGATACCTCAGGTGCTTGAGTTGATGCAACGATTCAACCAATGCAGCCACATCCGCAGCTTGTATATACAGGACTCGCAGACTTGAAAAGGTAACCAATGAATTACCAGGCTTCGTCTTGATCTGAATAGTTGAGATTAATGTTCTCACTGATTGTTGCGCCTGCAAACATGTCCAATCAAGATCACCTGATTGTGATCGGTTAGTTTCTATGGATAACCGAAGAAACTTTTGTGAACTAAGTTTTGTAAGAATATCATTGTCTCCGTCTTGAGCTATGAGTGCTTCATCTTTAGTCATATACTGAGCAAATGCACGAACAACATCATGCATGCTGCAAACCCATATATGAGGATATGATTTATCTAGCTCTATAAGGTTCCTAGATATTAACTCCTTGTAGTAGTTCTTTCCCAATTCTTCTAAATCACTAGAGTTTCCATGAATAAATCCTTCGCTCATCCACATTGCAATGACTTCATCCATATGAAACACTTTACTCTTAGGAAGCAGTGAGTAGTATAGAAAGCACTGCTTCAAATAAGGCGGCATATAGTCATAGCCTATATATACTGTGTGGTTGATCTCTTGGGGCATTTTAGTTATTGACCAATTAGAATCATCCAAAACCTGCTCCCAGTCACGACGGAGCCCCCCTCTTTCACGCAAGAGTCCTCCCATTACTTTAACGGCAAGAGGTAAACAACCACATTTTTGTATAATTTTCAATCCAATATCCATTAGCGTATTGATGTGCTCGTCATCTATCTCACTTGAGAGTACCTGCAACATACAATACAAGGTATGATTGACTGTAAATACTTAAAGTATAGAAAATACATGTCCAAACGAAATGTTATTAAATGTATTTAATCTTGCTCCTACATACCGAAGATTTGTGCCATGGCTTCCATATATAGCATACGTACTTTATACCAAAAAAAACAGTTCTTCTTTCCTTTTATTTTACAAAATGGAGTGTATTGCTAGAAAATATACTTTTGCACTACTCTGCCATCGTCATTATAGAAAGTTGTACTCCAAATTTAGCAGAATTTGTATATTATTTATTAGTTTTCATATTTTACGGTCATGTGAAATTATCTTATCCTTCAATCACCTGAAATGCATAATACTAGGGCAAACATTAATGAATAAATTTGCATGCAAATTTTCTAGCAAAATTACTACCAACTTCTATTCTAGTTACTTTTTTTGTGTTATATTATTTTGTTGTATTGGCAGCGGCTCACCGAAATTGTTAATTTTCCCATCTTCAAATAAATTTTCATTTATATTATATCCTATGACACTTTTGAGTAGCTGAGTACTTAGAACTTTCTTCCGTAAGTGGGAAAATGAAACTAGATATTCGCAAAAAGCTAGTCACTACCTGAAAATAGGACCCATGTCCTCACTGCTAAAAACGACACATGTATAATTATCTGAATGTCTAATTATTACTCAAGCTCGGCAAAAAAAAACATGTGTCATGTTGGCATAAATAAATGCGGAAAGCCCAATAGGTGATGTGGCATATTTCTTAGTATAGCACCATGCTTTGCTGACACTTATAAAGTAATACTATTAGCCTTACAAAATTATCAACAACCTCTTACCTTCCAAGAGGTAAGTACATAAAAGTCATTGAAGTACACGTAATGAATGGCTCATATTAATTTGGGAGCATACTAATATTTCTCTTAATTAACTACATAGTACTATTTAATTAAGAGTGAATTCCGGTTTTTACCCCCTATTTTAACATTTTTGACATGAATTACTCCATTTAGCGAGATTTCGTCTATTTTACCCCATTTAGCAAAAAAATTACCACAATTTACCTAGTTTATAATTTTGTGAGCGTTCTGACAGGTGTTTCACAATTGTCAGGTCCAGTTGCCATGCCACGTCTGTGGGTTTTCCTGGCTATTTTTTCCCTTCTGAATCAGGTCGCACAGCTTCTGCCGACCGGCCCGATGGAGACCGCTCGCTTCGCGTCTAACACACAATGCGCGCATGCGCGGCACACTGGCCTCCAATCGCTTATTGCTTGCGTTGGTCGCCCCCATTCGATTGCGTCGCCTGCGCAGGCTTCCGACCGCACGCACCCGTCAGTCTCGCTCGAACCTAGGGTTAGAGATTGTCAGGCAGTGGCAGCGACGCTGGGGGTAGCAGCGACATCGGCTAGTTGTGAGGGGTCGGCCGTGCAATTTCATACCTCCAGCATGGTCCGAGCAATGCGTGCCAATATTGGAGGACAGTATGGTGCGGCCCGACTCGGGGGATGTGTGTTGGATGTGAGCGACAAGCTCTAGTGCAATCATATCAGACTGGGCCGGTCGGGAGAAGATGTAAGGACCGGTTCAGCAGGGAGAAAAATAGGCAGGAAAAAACCATTGATGTGGCATGCCATCTGGACCCAACAATTGGGACCCGCCAGTCAGAACGCTCACAAAAATTTAAACATGGTAAAGTTGTGGCAAAACTTTTGCTAAATGGGGTAAAACGGATGAAATCTCGCTAAATTGGGTAATTATTATCAAAAATGTTAAAATAGAGGGTAAAAACCAAAATTCACTCTTTAATTAACTTGAGGCAGAGATTAGTATTTAATGAAGTACATACCTGCTTCTTGAGCAATGACCAAGCATCTTCAGGCAATAATGTGTCGACTTGGTGATAGGGCCATCTGGCCATCATCCCTCGAGCAACACCTTCATCCCTAGTGGTGACGAGGACTTGGCTGCCTAAAGCAGCAACATTGGCTAAGGGTATTTTGAGCACACCCTCCCATGCTCCATGGTCCCACACATCATCCATTACCAGCAAGGTCTTGTGGCCAATCAAGGCATCCTTGAGGCTTCGGTGGAGCGTGGCCTTTGCATTTCCAGCTAGCTGGGCATCTCCTCCGGCTTCGATGATCGCTCTTTTGAGCAGCTCGACCTCACTGAAGTTTTGGTTGACGCTCAACCATATCTTTTTGCTGAACTCACCTTGGATTGCCTCGTCATTGAAGATCTTCTGAGCGAGTGTGGTCTTGCCAATCCCGCCGACACCTACAATGGCGACCACCATGATGTCATCGTTGACCTCCTTTCCTGTCTGCATGATATGGGCAACCAATGCTCTTGTGTCGTCTTCAATCTTGTCTCCAACCACAGCCGACCTGTCAAAGTCTCCTATCGTCTCCTGAATTGGATTACCATAGCCAGAGGCAAGGGCATTGCCGCTTCGATCTTCATAAGACCCGAGATTGATGAAACCGAAAGTGCCGCTTCGCTCCTTGATGGCTTCAAGCCTCTGGTTGAGTGCCTTGATGCGGATGCTGATCTCGCGAGCATGGAAGGGGTTTCGCATGCAGAAGAGCAAGGGATTGCAATACCCTGCATCTATGGAGGATGATCCATGCTCCATGGCCTTCAGCTGGCAGAGGTCAAGGATATCAGTAGCTTCGTACATGGCACGCTTCAGCTGCCCCGCCCACTCTTGGACGATCTTGTCGGTGATGTTCCTCCTATCGGCATCATCCAGGAAGTTTTTGAGGTCTCGGAGCTTGTCACCCATCTTGTTGATCTCACCCGAGACTCCGAGCATAGCCCCTACCTCATCTGCTGCCACCTGCGTGACCATGTCCACCAGGTAGGACGCAAATGCGTCCAACACCATCGCCATTGTTGCTGTCAATTTTTACTGTAATAATAAAGGTATTATTAAATCTAAGCAGGAAACTTGGCTACATAGTTGTAAAGAGACAAATAACACTTGAACTGCCTCACCAATCTCTGAGACGGATAGATGATTGACGACGATGGAGAAGACGCGGGGGTCAGCGGAGAAAATGCGTTGTCGGTCCGATGGGTTGTCGCCTTGGGAGCAGAAGCTCAGCTCCTCTCCCGCGTCGCCTCCGGGAGCAGCAGCTTAGCAACCCCTCTGGCGTTCCGGCACCGCGAGCAGCAGTTTAGCTCCTCCTTCGGCGTGTCGCCTCCGTGTGGAGCTACACAGCCACAGGTGTAGCAGCAGGTGTTCTCTGGCAAAGGCAAAGGCGACGGCGCAGGTGGGTGGAAATGGACGGGAAGGAGCAAGGCGTGAGACTGCGGGGGGCATTGAATGGAGTAATAAGAGCTGCAGACAGCTGAACTGGGCGGGGCTTATTATAATTAAGTAATGACATAACATGGTCTGATGTCATGTTGCTGATCTTGTTTAGTAATTTTAGCCATTAGTTTAACTTTCCATCCACATCGCTACTTGATCCATCCACATGCAGTTTGGAACAAAAGGAGAGCTGGGAAGATGGACCATGTACAACTCAACAAGCAAAGTGAACTGTAACTTTAAACCGATGCAGTATAAACGTAAGCCAACTCATGTTTCGCAGTCATCCATGGGAACCAAAAATTCACATAAACAATAGTTAAAAACCAACAACTTAAATTACAAATTCATGAACCATCGAGTGCATACTCTTGTCTACAAACAGAGTTCAAAGTCAACACATAGTGAATCGTAGCAGATTTCAAAATATAGGTGCTACACTCGCTGGAAAAACGAACTAACGAATAGGTTCGAAATCAACATTACATCCGGTATGAGCTGCGGGTACGGGTTCTCAGTTGTTCCATCCGGTAAGTTACTTGGCAAACTTTCAGTTGTAGGTCTACGATTTAGCTAATTCCAGAATTGGTCCACATTTGGTTAGCGTGAACAGAGCTCTCCATAGATTGGCTGAGAAAATAAATGAGTTTTCTTATGTAGAACGGCGATTGATGTCAAGACTTCTTATGGCTACTTCTTGTACAGTATATAGATTGTGTGGAGAGGTATGCACGCAAAACAAAGTCTACTTTGATGATGCATGATGGCTTAATTTTAGAATTCGCCATCACAGTCAGATCGAGCTGGATGATAGCTAGCAACTCAACCCCCAAGTTTCTTAAATCAACAAAGTCTACTTTGATGATGCATGTTGGCTAAATTTTGGTATTCGCCATCACACTCGGATCGAGCTGGATAATAGGAGCGACCCATCTCGAAACAAGTCATATGAGTATTGGGCCAGTGTGTTTTGAGTTGTTTAATTATGCCGGCCAGCCTGCCCGCGACTAGTCGTGCACCTCGCTCTTATATCCATCTAATTAATCGCATGAACCGTGGTGCAGATTCAATGAACTGGCAAGGATTGATTAAGGGCCTGTTTGGTTCGTGTCCTGAAGAAAACTTGCCTGGCCTGACTGCTCCCTGAAATCTGCCTGGATCGTGTTTGGTTCGCTAGCCTGGCCTGGAAAGGTGACGGGGTCATTAGCCTGGGCTGGAAACCCGAGACACCATTAGCCTGGTCCAGGCAACTAGAGAAGGACGCCTGGAACCAGCCTGGCGTTGCTAATCATGCCTGGGAGAAGAAAAAAGCAAGCATTGGCTTGATGTGACGTTTGCAAGACAACATTTTCTTTGATTGGACGTACGTAAGTATTGCCAAGTATGAGTATTGGACGTTTGCAAGCCGGTGTGGTCACCAACCAAACAGTATTGCGAAAAGCTGCCTGACCAGGCACGAAAGCAGCTGTCCACCAGGCCCAACTCAGGCACTAGAATTTGCCAGGCATCCTTCCCAGGGAGGCGTCGATATGTGGCGTGTTGTCTAGCTAGCTCTTAGGCTATATGACAAATCAATTAATATTTGATGCAACTGCTGCCTTGTTAACAAGAATGACTTGCGCTCGTCTAGCCTGCAAGTCTTGTTTGAATACATGACGATTGATTTACATCATAATTAGGTAGGCAACTAGTTGATGAGAGATGCGGGGTACTTTCCTTGAGATTAGATAAGTCTAGTTTATTACTCTACCTTTGGGGCAGGCAGGAAGTAACATTATCTTGTTTGAATACATAACAATTTACATCATAATTAGGTAGGCACCTGTAGTAATGTCAAAAAATGTCTTACATTATGGGACGGAAGGAGTAATTAGGTAAGGCACATATTCGGTGAGAGATGCGGTGAAATTTCCCTGAGATCTTCGGGCTAGGTCTAGTTTATTACCTCGGGGCAGGCAGGAACTAGTATTATTCATTCAAGACCATCTGTCGGCATGAACTGATCAATGGCTGGTGCAAGGAAGGCACTAGCGTCTGCAGTTTTTGTTTTAGAGCACTACCCTACTCTTTGCGTCGATTCCATCAAAAATAAGATAACAAAATAATTCTGTATCAAATCGATAGAATGCCACCAAAATCAGAAAAAGTGATTGTTGCATGTAATTTAGGGCAAAAAAGGTAAATAATTTAATAACCGTCGGTGGAAAGGCGAAATGGCAACTGATGCGTGCTTCGCCGCCGTCGTCGCAATGCCCCGCGGTCTCCTCCGCTGTGGGGAATGGGGGCCTCGGTCACCGTCACTGGACGCATTTGGTTTTGGCCGGCGGCGAGGAAGCTGATAAGGTCGGGGAGGCGACCACTCTGTGCATCTGGAATCTGGGGGAGGATAGGATATCCCACAAGCAAGCCGACCATCGATATAGGGAAGGGGGACGAAACCAGTTTTTTTCCTTTTTCCTCACTCTTTTTTTAGCCTGTATATAAAAGAAAAAGATGCATGTTCTTTTTTTCTTTCTGAATCCCGTTCCATGGCTGTAAACTGTGCATACAAATACAGTCACGTGGTCAGCCAAAGTTGTATCAACGTGCCTGCACATAAACCAGATTTATTAGCCACGAAATCATTGCCAACCCGGGATGTAATACAGCAGAGCAGCTCAATTGGTTGTCCAAAACATGCATGAATGCTAGTGGAAGCATTACGCCGTGAGGATGATCTAGTCTCCTAGCTCTGCTTCGTGTTCCTCGACTTCGTCCCGTGAGCCAAAGGGAAGATGGAATCTACTCCCTCTGTAAAGAAATAGTATAAGAGCATTTAGATCACTACTTCAGTGATCTAAATGCTTTTATATTTTTTAACGGAGGGAGTACATGAGAAAATTTATAAAGCAAACTAATTGAAGAGAGGAACCTGGTGGCTAGAAAAAAAAAATTGAATGCTGGAGCGCTTACCTCCAGGAAAACTGTCGCACCCTGCTTCTCCGTGGCAATCACTCTGTTATGCAGCATGCAGCGCACCTCATCATCTCAACTTTCAAAGTCACTCCAGATGTTACTGCCAACTTTGTTCTTACCAAAATAGCAATAGTGGACACATTAAGATGGCTTATCCATAACGCGCTAAACGCTGGCAGCTGCTACTGTCCAATAGTGCCAAAACACCTATCATAAACATACATACAGGACTTGCTGCCATTACATATGTTTGCTGAATCTTCAGTTTACAGCAACATACCAAGGAAAGGATACTAATAATCTTCAGTTTTATTTACAGCAACTAAGGATATAAGCATGCAGCAACAATTATTAGTCGGTTTCTCCACCGCATAATATTACTTACACGAAACATGCTTTTTCACATACATAAAAGGTCATTTTCGACAGACGTACATGGAGGTATATATATGATCTGGCTCGGACGATCTGAACGAATCAAAATGTAGGAAGGAGCACTTGAGCCAACTTACCTCCAGCTCCAGGCTTGAACAATCCCTTCTCATCTGCTATTTCTCTTCCTGAGCCTACTCCTCCATGACAGACAATCACGTTGGTCATTTGAAGTGTCACAGCCACATTACCATGACATATCCTGAACGCACTTGACAATTGAATTGAATGCTGCCCAAACACGGCACCTGTCAAAACCATACAACTTGTATGATACAGATCATGCATGTTTGCAGATCCTTCTTTCAGGTTACAGCAGCCAACTCAATGTCAAGGATAGACATCACAAATAGTCTTCATACAGCTACGGTATTGTTTACTCAACCCATAAAAACTTCAGGTTACAGAAAAGCAACAGACCTGAAATAATACAAATCACAAACACTCCGTCTCCATGAAGCTACACAAAAGCTTACTGTCGAAGATATATAAGATACACAAGCAATTGCCTTGGCCACACTCACATATATGGCAGCGAAAGCAAATTGTCACTCCAACTTTTAATTCATGTTTTTGCAGCATCGCTTCACTTTAGCCGTCGTACACATTTCTGAATTCCTGTACTATAATATACCCACTTGCCAAGATGCACAATTCTGAATTCCAAGCAGAGCAGAGCAGAGCACCGCTTCACTTTAGTCGTCATAAACAAAGACATACTATCATCTCCCCACTCTGTTACGCTCTGCTCTTCTCTTCCTTTCTCCAAGCAGAGCAGAGCAGAGCAACCAACACAATAGCTACCATGACTTATCCCAACAGCTGCAACAACTAAATCAACCATGACCAGACACCCATTCTGTTTGCAGATTCTTCAGGTTACACAAATCAACTAAAATAATATAAACCACGAATAGATTTTACATACACCCGATGCAGCTAGCTACATCATTATTACTCTCTCAACTGCATAAAAGCTTTGCTGCCAATAATATGAAGCACAGAGCACTTGTCTTTTCCAAATACATATGGCAATGACTCATAATTTGGTCAATCGAATGTTTAATTCATCTTCTGCAGTGCAGTTCGGCTGCAGCATCACTTCAGCCTTTGGCTCCATTATCATGTGCCTTCTCCTTTCCTCGATCTGATGTTTGTCGTCACTGTGCTTGATGTTCCTTGTTTTTATCTCCTGGACCCGACGAAACTACTGCTGCAACTTCTTTTTTCTCCTCCGCAGCCATTGTATGGACTAAGCAAGCATAAGAAACATCTAATTAATACAAGGTAATTACAAATAAAATAAATAGACAAAGCTAGTGCTCAAACAAACACATCAAGAGTTGTGTGGATTTACCTCCAGATCCGGTCAAGTGCTGGGACAGTATATCCCTCACCCTGAAAGCATCCTCATCTGCTACCTGCCGCACTCGCTCAATGTAATTCTCCTCCTCCATGCTCGCAACTTCCTCCTCCTCTACCTCCTCCATGTCTATCACTATATTATGCAAGATGCAACACACATCGATTGTTTCCATAACTGGGAATGAACCGACACCTCTCTCCAGGATCTTCCAATTGTCTTTCAACCTCGCCAATGCAGCCAGCGTGAGGGTTGATGCTGAAGAGTGTCTCATGTTGAACTCCGCTTGATAAGGAGGAACATCGGTAGAGAGGTCCTTATGTTCCACTGGGTAAGGTGTGAGAAGCCAGGGGAGAAGAGGGTATCCTGCATCACCAATAATATATTCCCCAACTTCCAAGCCATCTGATAACTTGAGCTTACTGCCATTCAGCACAGTACCCTCCTGGCAGGAGTCAAAGAGCCAAGAATCATGCAAAATGCTCAATTGGTTTTGTGATCCCAAGTGAGTGTTTATGAATTTCATATCTGGATCAATGACTAGCATAAGCCTATCGTCATTCTGCTCATCACCAAGTTCATTGTTTTGTGATCCAAACATGATGTGGGTTGTATGTACAACACCGCAACAGTTTGGCAGGCCGTAAATCTTCTCAAATTTGCGCTTGATCTTTTCTGTTTTAGCATCAACATATGTGATTGAATGCTCGCTCCCACATAGCCTCAACAAACCTTTGAGTTACCAGCGAGACAGTTGATTCGTTGACACCAAGGGAGGATCCTACGATCCGTGATGGCTCACCAGAGTTCAGTACCGTCAGAGCAATGGCTACTCCATCTTGTAAAGACATCACTTTCCCATCAGCAAAGGTATGTGTCGGTGTCAAAACCGGCGGATCTCGGGTAGGGGGTCCCGAACTGTGCGTCTAGGCGGATGGTAACAGGAGACAAGGGACACGATGTTTTTACCCAGTTTCGGACCCTCTCGATGGAGGTAAAACCCTACTCCTTCTTGATTAATATTGATGATATGGGTAGTACAAGAGTAGATCTACCACGAGATCAGAGAGGCTAAACCCTAGAAGCTAGCCTATGGTATGATTGTTGTTCGTCCTACGGACTAAAACCCTCCGGTTTATATAGACACCGGAGAGGGCTAGGGTTACACAGAGTCGGTTACAATGGGAGGAGATCTACATATCCGTATCGCCAAGCTTGCCTTCCACGCCAAGGAAAGTCCCATCCAGACACGGGACGAAGTCTTCAATCTTGTATCTTCATAGTCCAGGAGTCCGGCCAAAGGTTATAGTCCGGCCATCCGGACACCCCCTAATCCAGGACTCCCTCAGTAGCCCCTGAACCAGGCTTCAATGACGATGAGTCCGGCGCGCAGATTGTCTTCGGCATTGCAAGGCGGGTTCCTCCTCCGAATACTTCATAGAAGATTTGAACACAAGGATAGTGTCCGGCTCTGCAAAACAAATTGCACATACTGCCGTAGAGGATAATATTTACACAAATCTAATCTGCTGACATATTCCGCAGCGTGACATCACACCACGACCAAGCCTTTATTCGAATCGTTTTTACTGTCCCACCTTAGCGCGTTTTGCGAGGCGGTTTCCTTGGCACGTCTTGTCGAAGCAGAGATCGTGTCCCCTTTATTTACGGGATTCTCATTAATACGGACGTGGGTAACCCAGTCGTGCCCGTCGGTGCGTTTCCTCGATCAAAGGCGAGTCCCAAATGGTCACGGGGAGGGCTCTTGGTATTCAACCTCTTCTAAAGAGACCAAGGCCTTACTGCTTTCTTTCAATCTCAATCGAGATCGCCTTTCGCCTCGAGTTCCAACACCCAAGGCCTCAGATTTCAGGCGCTTCGGACCTTCGATGATGTCCGGTTCCGACCTTCGAGGCCGATGGGTGCCTTCCTCCGTTACGGAGGAGGACGTGCTAAAGCTGAGAGAGGCCAGGTTCTTGACCGGCGAAATCCTGCATAGGCTGCCTGCTCAAGGGCAGGTCATTCCCACTCCCAAGCCTGGTGAGAGCGTGGTGTTCGTGTCTCACTTCCTTCAAGGGCTAGGCTTCCCGATGGATCCCTTCGTGAGGGGGCTCATGTTTTATTATGGGCTGGAATTTCACGACTTGGCTCCGGAGTCCATCCTCCACATCTCATCGTTCATCACCGTGTGCGAAGCCTTCCTCCGTATTACTCCTCACTTCGGACTGTGGCTGAAGACCTTTAAAGTAGAGCCGAAGATGATCGAGGGACAGCACGCGGAGTGCGGAGGCGCTGTTATAAGCAAGAATGCTGATGCTCCATGGCCTGAGGGCTCTATTCAAGAGGAGTCCAACTTATGGCAACAAGAGTGGTTTTATATCACAGTTCCCAGGGGCACCAAGTGGGTGGCGCCACCTACTTTTCGCTCGGGTCCCCCACCACGGCTAGCGTCATGGGTCAATAAGGGGCTGGACTGGGGGCCGGCAAAGGACGTGCCCCTGTTGCAGGGCCGCATCCGAGATCTCCTAGAAAGGGACATCAGTCTGGTCGTGGTGACGCAGGTTATGCTAATTCGCCGAGTTCTGCCCTGCAAACGTCGCCCCCTCCGCCTGTGGGAGTTCAACCCGGAGGGACCGCGAGCTCTTCAACATTTTCTTGGCATGACGCCCGTGGAGATGTACAAAGTGTTCTTAGGACCACAAGTAGTGTGTCCGGATACTACGGAGGACGCAGGTCTGAGCTGCAATCGTCCGGATACTCAAGTAAGTAGCCCTGTGCCCGGACATACCTTCCATTCCTTTATCACAACATCACCCTTAAAAGAGCTGTCCTTAAAACAGGAGTGGGTAGCGAAGGCGAAGTTAATCATGTGTCCGGCCCCCCTTCCTGAGACCTCGCCGAATCCCATGTTGACCAGGATGATGGAGATCATGCCTTTGGTAGAGAACGAGGAGGTGGACAAGGGAGCTACCGCCTCCTCGAAGGAGGTTGTTGGGAAAGGAGGAATCAAAAATTCCTCTACCCAGGGGAAGAAGAGGACCGCCTCTGAAGACCCGGAGACCATGGTCTCAAAGCGGGGGAAGAAATCTTCGCCAGAGGGTCCTGCGCCGGGGGATACCTCGGCCGTACTGTGCCCCCAAGGGGATCAGCCCTCCACCGAGCCGTAAGTAGAGAGGGGAGTTTAAAATGAGAGACATCCCTGTTTTATTTCTGAGGAAAATAACCGAAATTTTACCTTGTAGTTCGGATCTCAGCCCTTCTCAGCAGAGCTCATCTTCGAGGGATCTTCTTCCGGAGATGATGGAGAGCGGAACGCCTCCCCCTGCCATACCGCCTTGTGAGGCGGGCGACCCTGAGGTGTCGTCACGGAGGGTTTCTCCGAATTCGGCAGGGCCGGAAGGCAGTCATATGGCCCCCCAAAGCCCTCCGTGTCCGGCCTTCGAAAAAGGCCATCGGACTAGTCCGACACCGTCCGGTGCACGACCGGAGGAGCTGAAGGATCTGCTCGGGCGAGCGTCTATCTCAGAAGAACACCGTACGTTGATGGGTACGGTGATTGAAAGGATTTCATCCGTGGAGAGCGGGTTGCACGAGGCCGTCAGGAGTTTACTGACAGATTTTGAGGTACGCAAAATGATGTACCTTTTGACAGTTCCGCATATATAAGATGCGCCCTGTGTAGATAGTAGCCCCCGAGACTCTGTGCGTTGTCAAAAGTGACGGCGCGCAGAGGATCATAATCCCAGGTATAATATGTCGCCTTTCCTATGTAGGTGGCGAAGTGTCCGGTGGCTAGCCGGACTGATGAATTTGCCGAGCTAAAGCGGCAACTTGACGTGGCAGATGCCGACATCGTGCTTGTCAACAAGCGGCTTGATGAGGCACAAGGTATGTAATTTCTCCAGAGACACATGGTAAGAGGAGCTTGATGTCCGTATCTTACAGCGTATGTGCTTGATGCAGATGGTGCCGCTGCCATGGAGAACCTTCGGGCGGAACTTGCCCAAGCCAAGGAGCAGGCCAGGAAAAGCGATGCGGCTGCCTTAAAGGCCGTTGAAGAGCTGAAAGCCGAACAGGCTGCTCACTGCTGAAGCAAGAAGGAAGTGGCCGAGATGGCTGCTCACTGGCGAATGCCCTAGCAGAAGTGCAGAACACGCTCACGGTAAGCGGCGGCGGGGGCGGCGATGGCAAACGCCCTAGCAGAAGTGCAGAACACGCTGACGGTAAGCGGCGGCGGGGGCGGCGCTGGCGAATGCCCTAGCAGAAGTGCAGAACACGCTGACGGTAAGGGGCGGCTGGGGCGGCGATGGCAAACGCCCTAGCAGAAGTGCAAAACACGCTGACGGTAAGCAGCGGCGGGGGCGGCGCTGGCGAATGCCCTAGCAGAAGTGCAGAACACGCTGACGGTAAGCGGCGGCTGGGGCGGCGATGGCAAACGCCCTAGCAGAAGTGCAGAACACGCTGGCGGTAAGCGGGGGCGGCGCTGGTGAATGCCCTAGCAGAAGTGCAGAACACGCTGACGGTAAGCGGCGGCTGGGGCGGCGATGGCAAATGCCCTAGCAGAAGTGCAGAACACGCTGACGGTAAGCGGCGATGGGGGCGGCGCTGGCGAATGCCCTAGCAGAAGTGCAGAACACGCTGACGGTAGCGGCGGCTGGGGCGGCGATGGCAAACGCCCTAGCAGAAGTGTAGAACACGCTGACGGTAAGCGGCGGCTGGGGTGGTGATGGCAAACGCCCTAGCAGAACTGCAGAACACGCTGACGGTAAGCGGCGGCGCGGGCGGCGCTGGCAAACGCCCTAGCAGAACTGCAGAACACGCTGACGGTAAGCGGCGGCTGGGGCGGCGATGGCAAACTCCCTAGCAGAAGTGCAGAACACGGTGACGGTAAGCGGCAGCGGGGCGGCGCTGGCGAATGCCGTAGCAGAAGTGCAGAACACGCTGACGGTAAGCGGCGGCTGGGGCGGCGAGGACGAACGCCCTAGCAGAAGTGCAGAACACGCTGGCGGTAAGCGGCGGCGGGGGCGGCGCTGGCAAATGCCCTAGCAGAAGTGCAGAACACGCTGGCGGTAAGCGGCGGCGGGGGCGGCGCTGGCGAACGCCCTAGCAGAAGTGCAGAACACGCTGACAGTAAGTGGCGGCTGGGGCGGCGATGGCGAAGGCCCTAACAGAAGTGCAGAACACGCTGACGGTAAGCGGCGGCTGGGGCGGCGAGAACAAACGCCCTAGCAGAAGTGCAGAACACGCTGACGGTAAGCGGCGGCGGGGGCGGCGCTGGCGAAGGCCCTAGCACAAGTGCAGAACACGCTGACGGTAAGCGGCGGCTGGGGCGGCGATGGTAAACGCCCTAGCAGTAGTGCAGAACACGCTGACGGTAAGCTAGATCCAGCATTAAGGAGGTAGTATCATACACTAGTATCATATGCATGATACGAGTATATGATACTCCCCATTACAACCAGCCGTAGGCATATAAGTAGGTACCTTGAGATGTGGTAGCTAGGTCCAGCTTATTACTCAACCTTGGGGCAGGCAGGAGCTGCTTAGATTATACTGTATCTGTACAAAAGCATCTGTCGACATGAATCTGGTACATGGTGGGTAAGAAAGTTAAAGAATTCAACAATCATCTGTATCTGTATCTGGCGTGGATCCATACCATACCATACCATACCATACCATCATGCCAGTAAAGGTACTAAAGAATTTAACCACCACTGCACCGGTGGAAGGAAAAACGTGCGTGGGCGCGGGGAGGCCTCCTCTGGCTCCGCCGCACTTCCGCCGACAACTCCGCCCTCCCTCCTCTGGCTCCGCTCCTCCTCTGCCAGGTCGCCGGGGCTGCACCTGTCCCCTCAGCCTCCATGAGAGTGCGGTGGCGCCGGATCCACTCTTGCGGCGGCGGGGCACCGGATCTGCTCTCGCCCAAGGAAAGATTTTTCTTTCTTTGAGAGAGAAAGGAAGATTTAGCTACTGCTACGGCCCATGAGCCTCACCAGCCCAGGCCATGATGCATGAAGCAAACCAACTTTTTTTTGGCCTAAAAAAAACTTTCTTTCAAGCCCTAAAAAAAGACTTTTTTCCCTTTCGTGTCAAGCAAGCTATTAAGGGAACTCCCAATGTATTAGTATCTCTTTACACGACACCACCAGCGGACCACAATGTTCCAAGGTTTTTTTTTTTCGGACCACAAGGTAGATTGTGTTTTTGCAGTCATTCCTGGCTCAACTTTTGATAAGTGATCAATTTTGTTGGTTCGGCCTTGAGCATCTATGCCACCGCTATGCTGGACGGTAGGAATCGGAATCATCCATCTCCATCCATGCTCCTGCACCGGGTTTAAGATTGGAAATTGCTTGCGCAAGGAGAATGGGAAATCCATTCTCGTAATATTTGTCACACCGTTTTAACAGGGTGAAGCGTGCACATCCTCTAAAAAAAGTCTTTATCTTTTTTAATTATTATTTTTCCATATTTATTAAAATGACACAGATTTTAAAAACTGCTTATATGTTTCATTTAAATAGTTATGAGATAAAAATGCTTTCTTAAAGATACCAGGAGCTTCTCGGCGAATGCTTCCAAAGACGAATATTCGGTACAATACAAACTTAGAGAAAAAAAAATAGACAGCTAGAACCAAGGAGATTGGCCTGCCCATCTATAGCGAACATCGTACGTGTGCTCAACATTACACGTGCAAGGAAGGCTCTTCATCAATGGGAACGCATATTCGATGCAAGTAGCGCAAAATTGTTGGCCTTTAGCACAGGGGCATCTGTGACTGTGTCGACCCCTCAGCAAGGAACTGTAGCAAGATGATCTACTACAGCGACGAAAACACTTTTTAAATTGAGAACATTTTTCAGAAGGGCAATATTTATTGAATAAAATGTTTTTTTAATTTGGGAATAATTTAAAATACTTTTTAAAAATGAAGGGATTTTTCAACCATTGTGTTTTGAAATTTTCTAGAAAAACGGACAGAGTCATCCTGGAAATTTGCCAAAACTGGGATATTGTAGTGCATTTTGCTCTCTAAACGGGCCGGCCCAAAAAGTGTCATGTGTGAGCTATCATCTGCGGAACAGCGGCATTTTGACGGAGCGAGCGTCAATCAGGATTCAATAGTTTACGCAAGTTTCAACAGAGGGATGATGCACTTAGATTTCCGAATTTTTTTACAAAAAAACTTTCGTTTTCAATACCATATTATTTTATTATATTAGATGAAAAACCAGTGGTCGGTTATGTTGCTTGTTTAAAAATAATTATATTTATAATTTTTTCACAAATTTAAAATGGGTTCTTAAATTCAAGAAACTTCACCAATTTTTTCAATTTTAATATTTTCCCATTTTCCATCTTTATTGAAATTACACAGATTTTAAGAGCTGCTTAAATATTTTATTTAATAATTATGAAATAAAACTATTTTCATAAAAATACCAGAAGCTTCTTGGCGAATGCTTCTAAAGACGAATATTCGGTACATTAGAAACTTTGAGAAAAAAAAATAGACAGCTAGAACCAAGGAGATTGGCCAGCCCATCTACAGCGAACGATGTGCGTGTGCTCAATATACCGCGCGCAAGGAAGTGTCTTCATCAATGATGGCACGGTGGCAAGACGATCTACTGTAGTGACCGATTGTTTTTTTTTTTTCAGCACAAGGGGGGCACTTGTTTGTTGCTTCAGAGTAAAGCAAGACCGACGACACCAAGGTCGACGCACGCAGTTGAGCCCTCAGGGACGAGCATTCCATTGTTCTGAATCCACTAGTTCCATCGCCGTAAACTGAAGACCCAACCATCATACGTACAACAGCTCCAATTTAGAGTAGAATTCGCAGCTGCCCCATACAGGACTCATGATCATTATGTATGCTGCAGAGAATAAGAACTTAGAAACCACAAATAGTCTCCATAATACACTCTTCAGGTTGCAGATACCCTCCACTGTAAAGCACAAACAGCTCCAATTTACAACTGAATCAACCACGCCGATGAGTCGCATATAAACACTCTTCGGGTTGCAGGTTGCATAAGCCCTCCACTGTAGTAAGGCAGCCATCTCCATCCTCCTCTGAAACCACTTGACAAGGTCCAATGCTCATCCCTCTTCTTCTGTAACTTGGTCTGCCAAATCATTTGAAACTTGAACTTGCACAAACAACTCCTATCACTGTCATCCCCTTTTTTCTGTAAACTGCGACAGCAAACATATACTACGTACAATGACATATCCACGACGCGCTTAACACTAGATATGCTACAGCCAAACGAATCATGACCAAACACATATCATCCATTCCAGGACTTGCTCACTGCTATTTTGCTTGCGGATTCTTCCTTCAGGTTACAGCAACCAACTGAAAGTAATATATAGAAATCACAAGCAGTCTTTAGCCTCCTCCCATGCAGCTACATTATTAATTACTTGGTTCTCTCAACCGCATAAAAGCGCAAATACAAATCACAATACAAATAGTCTGCCGATAATTCACAATGTGCGGCACTCTTCTTTCCTGGCCCAACTTCATGCCGCAGCATCACTCCGCCTCCATTGCCAGACAGGGCCTGCGCACAAAGGGAAGTACATGAGAGCCAGCAAAAATTTCTGATTTTGTGGAGATGGCAGTTTGGTCTGATCTGCCTACCTAGCTGTCATGCACTTTCTCCTTTCCTCGATCTGCTGTTTGTCGTCGGCGAGCTTCTTCTTCCTTGTTTTTATCTTCTGCTTCTTGTTCCTCCTCTGCGGCAGGTGAAAGAAGAAATCAATAGGGCAAAAAAAGTAAAATAATTCGACAAAGTGTTCGAACCAATACATATAGAGTTGTGCGCATTTACCTATAGACTTGATCAAGAGCTGGGACAGTGCACCCCTCACCCCGACAGCATCCTCATCTGCTACGTGCACTTGCCTGATGCAACTCTCATCTTGACCCTCATCCTCATACTCACCTTCCTCCTGATCCTCGTCCTTCTCCTCCTCCTCCATGTCTATCACTATGTTATGCAACTTGCAGCATACCCAGATTGTCCAATCCAGTATGTCATTATTATCTGGATGCCACCCTTCTCCCTGGAGGCACTTCCATGTGTCTTTTAACTTTGCTACCGCCCTTAGCGCAAAAGCTGTCACTGCAGAATGTCTCCTGTTGAACTCGACTTTGGCGTCTGAGAGTGAGAGGCCATCTTCCAACAGGTAAGGTGTGAGGATCCAGGGACGAAGAGGGTATCCTGCATCACCAATTATGTATTCTCCTACTTCCGAGTCATCTGATAACTTCAGCTTGCTGCCATTCAGTGAAGCACCATCCCCATAGTACATCAAGAGATCAGAGTCCAACTCCAAGAGATCAGAGGCCAAGCAAACCTGTGTGAACCTCATATCTGGATCAACGATGGCTCGCATTAGCAAAGAATCAGTCTCCTCACCGTCACGATCTTGCGATCCAAACGTGATTTGGGTTGTATGTACAACACCGCAGCAGTTTGGCAGGCCGTGTATCTTGTCAAAGTTGTGCTTGGTCTTCTCCATTGGATAGGAGCCTGGCCATTTGAAGCGGTGGGCTGGTTGATTTTCCATGGCCTTAACAAAAACCTTAGTTACCAGCAAGGCAGTTGACTCGCTCACACCAAGAGAGGATCCTACGGTAACCGGAGAGTCACCAGAGTTCAGCATTCTCAGAGCGACAGCCACTCTGTCTTGTAAAGACAACACTCCCCCATCAACAAAGGTGGGCTCCCTTGCCATCATATCTTCAAAAAATGGGATCCTCACCAAGCTGCACACATAACTGAAGGTGCTTCTTCTCATTCTGTACAGAGACTCAAATCCTTGTGCATCCACCATAGAAGATGATAAGGTTTCTGCATGGCAAGAAAAATACAAAACTGGTTACATGATAAACCTAGAAGAACATGTAAGAACATAGATACTTAGCAACATGCACTAGGAAGGTACAGAATATATGGACGAAAAGTTGGAGATAAAATCGAATGAACTTATAAACTGGCAGAATCAGAGTGCTCAAACAAATTAAGACAAAGCTTATGTGTTTGATTTTCTGTACCTTCAAATATGGTAGAGCTGCTAATATCTGAATCCAACTTGCAGTTGTCTCCTCTCGTGTACAAAACATGCCATTTTCTCTGGTTGTCTCCATCAAACCCATATGCCTTGACATGCTCCACATGGCTGAACTTGTCCCACTCAGTGCCAGATTCTCCCGCAGCTACCGCAGAGAGCAACCATAGCCTGCAGAATAACTGCAAATGCTTTGGCTTTATGTCTCGCATGTATTCCGGGAGTTTTACCATGTTGTAATCCTCCAGGACCAGCCTCTCGAGTGAAGCAATACACTCCACCACCTTCAAGTTTGGGCAGTTCGCGGTGGTAAGCTTCTGCAGATTGGGGAGATTGGTGATCCTCTCCAGGTCAGGGCATCCACTCACTCTAAGCTCAACAACAGAAGGAAAGCTCTCAATGTAGCTGAGGTGCTTGACATGTGCTAGAGCTAATATTTTCAAAGAGCTTGCATTGGAGGCAAGGCCTGGAGGAACATGCCTCAGTCTACATTTACGGAGCACGAGTTCCTCCAAACGACGCATGGCTTGTACTTTCTCCTCCCACTCCCACTCCTCCCATTCCACCATTCCAATCAGGAACATTTTAATTAACCTCGGAAATGAAGCTGCTGCCGCCTGCAAGAATCCAGTCCCAACATGTTTGATGCATGGAGCACGACAAACCTGTATAAGCTGCAGATTGGGGAGCTGGCACAACCCATTGGGAAGTTGTGTGCAACAAGCCAGATCAAAAAACAATAGAGTCTTCAAGTTGTTGAGCGGCACCATTGATGTGGACATCATCCAGCTCGGCAGTTGCCGGCCAAAATACCCCTTGATTTGAAGATCTTCTACACCAGGTGGAGGGCAGAGCTTATCATAAACCTTCTCAATTTGATGTTTCCCTTCCTCAGAGACATCTTCCTTCTCTTTGACCAACCCATCATCTCCTAGTTTACTGGTGCAGTCCAGGAATAGCTTGATAAGACGCGTCTTCTCGCCGAGCCTAGCATTAGCAGCGAACGAGGCAGCAGATACATTCTCTAATTCAGTTAATCCAAGATATCTGAGCTGTGAAAGAGGCCCCAACTCGTCCAAACTGCACCAGTCACCATCCATATGGGCTCGAAACATTGTTAGTTTCCTCATATTTGTCAGAACACTGAACCCTCTAGGTACCATACTTGCTTTTGGAAGTGTAAGTAACCTCAGTTGGCCAAGCTTCACAATGCTCTCAGGAAGATTCACCAATTCTGTACATCCACAAAGGTCAAGGAATTGCAGCAGTTTCATCTTGCCAATGTTCTCTGGAAGTACAGATATATCAGCATTTACTAGTGTTAGATACCTCAGGTGCTTGAGTTGATGCAACGATTCAACCAATACAACTATATCTGCAGATTCTATATGCAGAATCCGCAAACTAGAAAAAGTAACCAATGAATCACCAGGCTTCATCTTAATCTGGATGGTTGAGATCAATGTTCTCACTGATTGCTGCGCCTGTAGAGATTTCCAATCAAGTTCACCTGATTGTGATCGGTTAGTTTCTATGGACAACCGAAGAAACTTTTGTGAACCAAGTTTAGCAAGAATATCATCATCTCCGTCCTGAGCTATGAGTGCTTCATCTTTCATCATATACTGAGCAAATGAGCGAACAACATCATGCATGCTGCAAATCCATATATCAACATACCTTTTATCTGGCTCTATAAGGTTCCTACATACCAACTCCTTGAAATATTTTCTTCCCAATTCTTCTAAATCACTAGAGTTTCCATGAATAAATCCTTCGCTTATCCACATTGCCACGACTTGCTCCATAAGAAAAGTTCTACTTTTAGGAAGAAAAGAATAGTATAAAAAGCACGGCTTCAGGTAAGAAGGCATATATTCATAGCTTAAGTATACTGTGTGGTTGAGATCATCAGGCATTTTAGTTGTTGACCATTTAGAATCATCCAAAACCTGCTGCCAGTCACGACGTATTCCCTCTTTTTCACGCAAGATTCCTCCCATCACTTTCACAGCAATTGGTAAACAACCACATTTCTGTATAATTTTCAGTCCAATATCCTTTAGCGTATTGATGTGGTCTTCATCTATCTCACTTGAGCATACCTGCGAACATATAGTACAAGGGATCGATAAAGTTATTAATCTATTTACTTCTCTTTCTCCTACATAACGAAGATTTGTGCAATGGCTTCCACATATAACATACATACTTTATGCCTAGAAAATAATTTTTCTTCGCTTTCTTTTTACAAGATGGAACATACTGCAAGAAGAATATACTTTAACACTACTCTCCCATCACTAATATAGGAAGTAAATCCAAATTTAGCAAAAATCATATATTGTTTTATTCGTTTTCATATTTTATGCTAACATGAAATTATTTCATATCTCGAGTGTCTAAAATGCATAATACTACGCCAAACATTAAGTACTAAATTGTGTGCAAATTCTCTAGCAAAATTAATGCCAACTTCTAGTCTAGTTATTTTCATATTAGATTATTTTGTTGTATTGGCAGGGGTTCACAGAAATTGTTATTTTTCTGTCTTCAAATAGCTGAGCACTTAGATCTTCATTCCATATGCTGGAAAACGAGACTCGATATTCATAAAAGGTTACTCACTACATGAATATACTCCCTCCGTCCGAAAAAGCTTGTCCCTCAAATGGTTCAAATGGTTGTATCTAGCACTAACTTGGAACTAAATACATCTAGTGCTAGATACATCCATTTGAGGGACAAGCTTTTTCGGACGGAGGGAGTACTACCCATGTCTCTTCACTTAGAAGATAAATATATCATCATCCAAATTTATAATTATTTCTCAAGCTTGATTAAACAAAACCTAGTTGTCTTGGAACGTGTCCCAATTAATGGTGGCATGTTTCCTTGTCTAGCGGCATGCTTTGTTGGCACTTGCAAAGTAATATTAGCCTTACAAAATTACTGACAACCTCTTACCTCCAAGAGGTAATAGTACATAGGAGTCACTAAATTACACATAATTAGTGGCTCATCAATTTGGGAGCATCCTCATTCTCTTAATTAACTACATAGTACTGTTAATAAGAAGATGGAGATAGATTATTCACTTCACTGAAAGATTAGTATTTAATTAAGTACATACCTGATTCTTGAGCAATGACCAAGCATCTTCGGGCGCTAATGTGTCGACATGGTGGTATGGCCATATAGCTTTCACCCCTCGGGCAACACTTTCATCTCTGGTAGTGATGAGGACTCGGCTGCCTAAAGCAGCAGCATTGACTAAGGGTATTTTCAACACGCCATCCCATGCCCTGTGGTTCCACACATCATCCATTACCAGAAAGGTCTTGTGGTCAATCAATGTATTCTTGAGGGTTTCGTGAAGGCTGGTCTTTGCACTTTCAGGTGGTTGGGCATCTCCTCCAGCTTCGATGATGGCCCTTCTCAGCAGATCAACATCACTGAAGTTTTGATTGACGCTCAACCATATCTTTTTGTTGAATTCACCTTGGATTGCTTCATCATTGAAGACCTTTTGGGCGAGGGTGGTCTTGCCGATCCCACCAACACCTACAATAGCGACCACCTTGATGCCATTGTTGGTATCCTTTCCCGTCTGCATGATCTGGGCCACCAGTGCTCTTGTGTCTTCTTCAATCTTGTCTCCAACAATAGCTGACCGGTCAAAGTCCCCTACCGTCTCCTGGCTTGGATTACCATGGTGAGAGGCATGGGTGTTGCTGCGATGATCCTCATAGGACCCGAGATTGATGAAGTTGAAAGCAGCGCTGCGCTGCTTGATGGCATCGAGCCTCTGGTTGAGCGCCTTGATGCGGGTGCCGATCTCATGAGAATGGAAGGGGTTTCGCATGCAGAAGAGCAAGGGATTGAAACACCCTACATTTACCGAGGATGATCCACGCTCCATGGCCTTGAGCTGGCAGAGGTCAAGGATGTCAGCAGCTTCGTACATGGCACGCTTGAGCTGCCCCACCCACTCTTGAACAGTCTCGTCGGTGATGTTCCTCCTATCGGCATCGGCCAGGAAGTTCTTGAGGTCCTGAAGCTTGTCTCCCATCTTGTCGATCTCGACGGAGACACCCAACATCGTCTTCACCTCATCTGCTGCTGCCTGCGTCAGCATGTCCACCAGGTAGGACGCAAATGCATCCAGCACCATCGCCATTGCTGCCGGCTAATTTTTCTGCAATAACAAGGTAATGCCAAATTCAAGCAGGAAGCTTAGCTAGCTAGGTGTAAAGAGAGACAAATCACACTTCAACTGCCTAACCAACCTCTGAGATGGATGGACAATGCAGACGGCAGAAAAGACGTGGGGGCCAGTGTGACACCAGCGCCAGGTAAGACGTGTCTCCTCCAGGAGCGGAAGCTCAGATGCTCCTCCTGGATGTTGCCTCAGCTCCTCCTCCGGCGCGCTGCCACCGGGAGCAGCAGTTGAACTCCTCCGTGAGCAGCCGCTCAGATCTTCAACTGCCGTGTCGCCTCCATGACGCAGCAGCTACACTAGCAGTCGGACGCAGAGTAGCTTGGTGTTGCGGCAGGCAGGTGCCCTCCGGCGGCTAAGGCAAAAGGATGTGGAAGTGGACGGGAGCAAGTGAGGAGTGAGACTGTGAGATCCATTCAACAGAGTAATAACGGTGGCAGACAGGTGCATTGAACGGAGGTAATTAACAATTTGCATAAAGTGGGCTACTGTTAGGTTTACAGACCTTTTTTAATTGGCTTTGTGGTAATGTTTACAGACCTATTTTTCTCTTCTACATGCAGACTTTCTCTAGATCTGCGCAAAAATGTACGCTGGCTAGCCAACTTGTTTTCTCTCTTTCGAGGAGCATCCTGAAACAGTACTCGTTGTCTTTCGTTATTAAGGATGCCATCTTTCTTTGCCGACATCCATATGCACCCCAAAAAAACTCACAGCTACCTCGGACAGGGCTAATTAACTACTCCCTCCGTCCCATAATAAAAGCAACACTAGCTATTTGATCTCAAACTTAGGCACGAAAAGAAAAGGCATGTAAGTGGCCTACAAAAATAAGGCACATACCTCAATTTCACATGTACACATGAATAAATGTCTGTAGCATGTAAGAGAACAAAACCTTACGAGGCCTAAAATGGTGCCCCTTAATCTACGGTTAATGAAGTAGTGACAGTGGCAGACAGCTGCCTTGGACGGAGCTAATTAACTAATTAGCTATCGTGGGCCACTGTCAGATTACTGATCCATCTCGTTTGATCTGTTTAGCCATTGGTTGAACTTTGCATCCGCATCGCTAATTGTTTAGCCCATCACATGCAGTTTGCAACAAAAGGAGAGCTAGAACTAATATTATCAATCCAGTAAAACGGAATCACATTATTCTCAAACTCCCGCTCATCGAAATGTAGGGCCATATTCAGTTATCCACCAAGAGAATCAAGTATTACCATTTTGCGATCTAGGTACTAAACATTAGAGGAACTAATCTAATAAAAATAAGCGCATTAAATTTAGTTAAGTTGCCATTAATAACCAGGGTGCAGGGGTGGCAGTAGTACTACTCCAGAATAAACATGGTCATGAGGTTCAGTAAAAAACAAGATCAATCTGACGGATTGAAGATGTTAATCGAGATGGAAGATATCAGTAGCAGCGAGGAAGATCTAGCCATCTAGGTGCACCGGCAGACCCAAAATTTCGTAGGCCGGCGGGTTTCAAGTCTAACTAATTGTCGATGACAAAATGCTCGTACCTCTTAACTTAGAGACAGCAGGGACACGGTGAGAAACAAAAGGAACGGCGATGGCATCCTTGATCTGCGTTCAAAACTGCTCCCTAGGCATCAAATGTTCACAAAATTGTGATGATGGATCTGAAATAATATTGGACGCAGCAGAGCCCCTTTGAGCCAGGAGATAATCCATGATGCCCTCGGCTGAATCCATGCATATCTCAGGTGTAAACTGTGTAAGAAGGATCATAATGATCATTGGTCAGTTCAGCAACCAATTTTGTCGCTATTACAATACATGATACATATTTGCAAATCAGTAATTCCGGTTTCCAGCTTGTAATACATAAATTTACTACTCTGTTTATAGTACGAAAAAAGACTCATCTAGTACGAAATTAATTATTTTGCTTTTCTTCCTTGGAAGTACCCCGTTAAGTATTGTTAAGAAATTAACTGACACTCCCCCCCCCCCCACCCTCCCCTTTTTGCTGGTAATCCTGAGAGGCATAGCTCCCCCCTATACCCCCTCTCCACCACCCTCGACCATGCCGTTGCCAGGCATATGGAAGTGGTGGGATAGCATGTGAAATACCGATGTGGGGCTAAAGCGGTGGTAGCTATGGATCTTGTTGAACGTACATGAACATAAATCACACTCTAACACAGCAGGCCATTTAGATCGAGATTAATTAGTAATTAGGCGGAGCTACTACAGTACTAGCGACAAATGCAAGTGTACTTTTCCTTGAGATCTGGTAGCTAGGTCCAGTTTATTACTCAACCTTGGGGCAGGCAGGAGCTGCTTAGATTATACTGTATCTGTACAGGAGCATCTGTCGGCACGAATCTGGTCAATGGTGGGTGCAGGAAGGAAGGCAGGGTAAGAAAGTTAAAGAATTCAACAATCACCTGTGGAAGGGGAAATGACGACTGACCATGGCTAGTTCGCCGCCATGCCACGCGCGCTCCTAGTGACCCGGCAGAGATGAATGAATACGGAGGTTTGACAAATGGAGCAGTTAACTTGATAGAAATTAATTGAGCTCCTATATTACCACACATACACTACTGTCTTTAACGTGCGTACTAGTAATTAGGTACCATTTATGCATGATACCCTACTGACTTCTAGTACTTGTGAGCCTAGCTATTATCAGCATGCATGATTGATGCTCCAACCAATTCCGGCTCCTCCAGGTCTCAGACGTGCAAGAATACCGTTCAGATGATATAAACTCTACCTTGCCAAACCTGGTGAGATGATGATACCAACCATAAAGCATACTGATGTCCCTGCCTTTCGCACACGGAATGCTGAGTATTTAGTGTTTCAGCTCTTTTCATAGCAACCAGCACCAGCACATGCAAAGAATGGCTGCAAGTGGTAAACATGTTACAGGGTAGTGGACTAATTTGTTCCCTAAACTTGACTGCTAAAGGGTCACTTATTCCGTTGAACTAAACTCGCGGCTTCAAGAGAAAGTTCAGCCTGGAAAATTTTACTTCTCATAAGTAATAACAAACTTGACCTCATGGACTTAAGAAGTGATTTTACATTATAACAATGAAGAACTAAACCCACAAAATATGACAAGGTCCAGGCGTGTAAACATACACATGAAGATAACAACAGAGACCATGTTTATTTCAGGGTTTCGTTGCTTATTCAGAGTCAAGAAGGGTATTAAAAGTAAAAACTGAACCATGAGCCATTTAGCAACATGGGTAGAGGAACAAGCTCTTGGCTCTGGCTCTTGTTGCAGATAGTGGGAAACAACACGTCTTTTAGCAAAATCTTTACCAATGTCTCGTTAAGTTGTGCAATAGAAGCTGTCCTAAACTTGCCTAGTGAAGAGTCGCTTATTCCAAGAGTGGCATCTTGCAGCTTCAAGAGAAAGCTCAACCTGGAAAAATATTTATTAGTCAGTCATCAGAACAAACTTAACCCCTATCGTGGACTTCTAAAGTAAATTTACACTGTAACAGTGAAGAACTGGGCCAACATAAGACGGACATACATGAAGCATCCTTATCTTGCATAACAACTGAGACCAAAAAAAATTCAGGGTTATGGAGCATGTGGGGCTTTATCTGAATGTTCAGAATAAAAAAGGATGCCCAATTTTCTTCAAAATTTCCACTAGACAAAACCATGAGCTATCCATTTAGCAAGAGAGGTAGAGGAACAAACCATGAATGAGCTATTCATCCAGTATACGCCCGGTACAGTTTAATTTGGATAAAACATTATTACTTACAGATGCATCAGTAGCTAGTTAATCGGTGCCAAACCATGTGATTCATCTGAGACGACAAAGACAGCCTGTGGCATGGATTAACTAATACAGTAATTAGTGACAGATGCGATGTGCCTTTCTTGAGATCTGCTAGAAATGTCTACTACTCCCTCCGTTCCTAAATGTAAGTGTTTTTAGAGATTTCAATACAAACTACATACCGATGTATATAGACCTACTTTAGAGTGTAGATTCACTCATTTTGCTCCATGTGTAGCCCATATTGGAATCTCTAAAAAGACTTATATTTAGGAACGGAGGGAGTAGTTTAGTACCTTGGGCAGGCATGAAAAGTAGGAAAAGTGCGGCATCGGAACGTGCCGGGAGAGAGCAGTTGGCGTGTTTGGTTGGTGAGGTAAGTATGTACTTACTGTAGATGTGGTTCAGAGCAGCATGCTCTGTCCATGATGGAGACGATGGACATTAGTAATCTGCTTAACTAGTGCCACAGCGCGTCATTAATTAGAGACAAGAAAGACGAGGCTGTGCCATGGGCTAACTAATACAGTGAATAATTAGGCAGGGGTGTATTAGTCCTAGCGAGAAATGCAATGCAATTTCCTTGAGATGTGATAGCTAGATTTATCCAGAACCCAAGGAAACAAGTGTTCAATGGTACAGAGCTCTGTGCGTTGGTACCATCGATCGAAATGGGGACAAGACAATACCATATATCAAAATTAACAGACAAGGACGGCAGGAAAGGTAAATAATTTAACGACCGCCGCCGGCGGAAGGGGAAATGGCGACTGACCGCACTTACGGCGACAACTCCCTCCCCCCTCCTCCTCCTCCTCCTCCTTTGCCACGTCGCCGGCGCTGCTCCTGTCGTCAGGCGCCATGACAGAGATACCCCGGGCGGCCAGTCCGCGGTGGCGGGCCGGAGACAAATCTTGCGGCGGCGGCGGCGGCGGCGGGGCACCAGATCTGCTCTCGCCCAAGGAAAATATCGTTCGTGTAACTTTTCCCTTTTTTTTCTTTTTTTAGCGATTTTTCCCCTTTTTTCTGAGAGAGACAGAAAGGAAAACTTAGCTAGTGCTCCGGCCCATGTGCCTCACCAGCCCGGGCCCATCAAATGGAGGCCCTGATGCATGAAGCAAACAATTTTTTTTCTAGTTTTCATCTCAAGCAATTACTTTACATGAATTAGTATCTCTTTACATGACATGCCCTTTCGCAGTTACCCTGCAAACTATGTTCGCTCACAATGTTGATATTTTATTTTCTTTCTAGACCACAAGGTAGGTTGTGTTTCCATAGCCAAGCTCAATGCGAGAGAGAGAAAACACTGAACAAAAGGGTAGACTTGATTAAAGTTTTGGAGACTGGTCATTCATGGCTGAACTCTTGATAAGTGATCAATTTTGTTGGTTATCCCTTCAGCATCTATGTCGTGGCTGTGTTGGATGGTAGGAGTCGGAATCATCCATCCATCCTCGCTCACCGGCTTTAAGATTTGACATTGTTTGCGCAAGGACAATGAGAAATACATTTTCGTAATATTTGTCACTCCGTTTAACAGGGTCAAGCGTGAATATTCTATAAAAAATCCTTGATCATTTTTCAATTTTCTTTTTCCATCTTTATTAAAACTACACACATTCTTTAATTTGGTTACATTTTTAATTAAATAATTACTAAATAAAACTACATTCTTAAAAATACCAGAAGCTTCTTGGTGAATGCTTCTAAAGACGAATATTCAATACAATACACACTTAGAGAAACTAGTAAGGTACATGTGCATTGCACGCATAAGATTTGGTAACCAAATTATGAATAACTACCACACTATAGCATGTAAGCTTTGAGTCATATATGCATGATGTAGACGTTCGTTTAATTCTTATAGTTCATCTCATTCAAAATCAATTATTTTTATAAAAAAATTATTTTAAGATTCATGGAATTGTGCATTGTAAAGCATAAAGTAAAAACAAATAGTGACAATTCATTTAGAAAAAAAAGTTTGGGCAATTAAAATATGGAAGATTCTAGAACAAAGGAGAAGTGCTTGTGTTTTGAGGTTTGTGCATTATACTTAAGTTCAACCATGGAGTCTTCTAGATTGTAAATGTGGCAGAATCTGGTGGAATGTAGATGATATCCAAGGGCCAGCAGTGCTCGGATTTGCCATCTCCATACCATCGGATTGGCTTCATCCAACGACCAACTTTCAAAGTTATTCGCACACTATATAAGGGTATAGTAGAGAAATAATAGGCAGCTAGAACCAAGGAAATAATAGCCAGGTTTTTTAAAACTACACACATTTTAAAATTTGGTTACATTTTTATTTAAATAATTATGAAATAAAACTACATTCTTAAAAATACCAAAAGCATCTTGTTGGCGAATCTATACCTCTATACCTACTAATAAAGCAAGGTGTGTTTCTTCAAAAATTTCATCCGTTCACCAGCGAATAGATTTTTTTTACTATCTGAGGTGGTACTAATTTTTTGTGCATCCATGTGCTAGAAAAAGAAAAATGGGTTATCCAGAATTTCGTACATGGGCCACGCGCTAAAGCCCAATAAGCCAGCCTACTTATTTCCCTGCCCACGCCGCTGGGAAACTCCTATTTGCCGCACCGGGCGACAGATGGTCGGAGGTTCGCACAGATAGCCCTAGACTGGTCCGGCCCATTTTCATTTTTTGTGTTCATTTTCTATGTAACATTTTATGTTCCGTTCTCTTTTTATTTCCTATTTATTTTTTTATTTTCCTTTTTAATCTTATTTTTGTTTATTTTTACGTTTTTGATCAAACAATTTTTTTTATGAAATGTTTGGAATTTCAATTACGTTAAATTTTTTGAAGAATTCTCAGAATTCCAAAATTTCATTCCAGTTTTAAAAATATTCAGATATTTAAAAAATTATCATCATGAGATTTGCTGAAAACGGAAAAAAAGTTTTTGTATTACAAAATTGTTTCAGATTTTCAAAAAAAACATTATATTTTAAAAAATGTTCCCAATTCAAAAACAAATCTTATTGTAGTGAAATGTTCACGAATTCAACATAAAAATATTTTAAATAGCCCCGTATTGCTCTTTACATACGGTCGTACCAATTTATAAAGTTCTTTTGTAATATATTCAAATGTTTTATAAATATGGACTAATGTCATATATTTACGTTAAATAGCCCCGCATGCTACTGAGTCAACTAAAGTCAATGAGCACCAGGTATATCCATTATCTTCTTCCATTAAGTAATATTAATATGTCAATCAACCGTGTGATCTCATTATTTATGCTTTTTATTAATACTAGCACATATGCCCGTGCGTTGCAACGGGTGAAACAGATCCTTGCATGCCTCAAGAAACTCATCCATTTTGGCCAGAAACTGTAATCAATTGCAATATGGATCACCGTCTACAAAGACTGACAATTAGAACAGACTTCAAGAAAAAAATCATTGGAACAAATACCAATGGAAACCCTGGGATAGAAAAATACAGGTTTGAGAGAGTCTAGAAAATATTAATTAATTGGATAATAAAAAACAAACATGATACCCTTGAGGGATACTTATGGATGGGAGGAGCAGGGCAACATGTTTTTTGGAAAACATACTAAAACAATGAAACTGAATCAGTGTAAAAAAAAACTTGTGAAACCAAATGATAACTTAATGTGAAGAAGGGTCTATCAATACTCTAAAAAGAAAGGGAATATTATATATCTCTTGTTTTAACTATGCATTAAGGCACACCCCCACGCATGTCCTGAAAGAGCAACTTCATGTTAGCATATCATGAGTAAGAATAATCATGTAGAACACAAATACTCAAAAAAGTAGTAGGAAAACATTAATTGTTTACACTAATAAATGGCACAGTTTTCTTGGACACTGGTAGCTGCTGCCGGCAACCTTGAGGTGGCCTGACAACGATCCTAATTTGTATGCGCGCTCTCTACTATTTCGAAATCAGTTGAAAAAATTACCAACAATATCAAACAAAACATGGTGAGACTAATAAGTACGTACCAGGAAAGCAACGACACCGTATGGGCAGCAATTTTTGGCACCACTGCTGCAAGCAGTGCCCTTCAGGCCATGCTAAGAAATAACCTATCTGATCTCTAGTTGTTGTATATAGGAGGCCATCAATCAGAAGTACATACTGAAGAAACACCGCCTGCATGTCCTAGAAGATGCATTATTATGAGTTTATTAGGGCTCATGCATCTGTCTAGCGCTATGGCCATCCTAGCTTTGCAAAACGGAATCTTCCGAGGAACTTGGACACCATGTTAGTAATCCAAGTAACAGCCATAATCGCCCATGTAAAGTTAATCATAGCTTGACATTGCAACGGACCTGATCGCCTTTCCTCTCTGTATTCCTCAAGTATGGTATTGACGACGGCCGCTATTAGACGCCGGCTCGCGCGGTCGCGCCACATAGTTACAATCTCCTGCTGCACCAGAGATGGTGCCTTGCCGACGTGCCTCACAATCTCTGCAACTGATCATGGCCTCTTGTTGTCTACCCCTCCGCCCTCTCCTCCCCAACCTCCTTATCGTCGACTCATCGTTGCCTTCCACGATCACGGCCTCCAGCAGCCAACGTTCCTCTCCTGCCATGGAAGCTCCACTTATTCAATTCCACGACCGCGGCATGCAACACATGCACCAACGACTCTCGTCGCGACACTGGTGGTGAGGATGCTGGTGCCCGCCACAGTTAGAATACGTCAGATTGTTCATGTCACTGATGTCACCGCTGCCGCCGCTGCCGTGCAGCTTGTTCCTGTCGCCGCCGTTAGTTCAACTACGATCAACACGGCACAGATGTAGCTCCCGTCTTCGGCAAAGCTGCCGGTAGCTTTAGGGTTCCATGCCCATAACGGTTAGAACGCCACCGATGACAACAACGACGACGCAGTGCGCACCCCACATAGAGGAAGCCCCCTGCTCCGGTGAGATTGTTCCTGTCGCTGAATTGAATTGGGGCTTCGGTCGAGGACTCGAGGGAGTCGAGAAGCCTTTATATGTGCCTTCATCGGCCTGTGGGCCAAAGGAGTCCCCGCCGATCACCCCATGGGCGCGTGCGTGCTCGAAGAGAGTTTGTGTCGGAGGAGGCGACCGGCGCAGGAAGGATTGGACGAAACAGGATGTTTCTAGATCAAAAGAGGAAGGACTTGTTCGAGTAGGAAGGAGATCGGGACACCAGGCAACATACCTCTTCGGTGGGCTAAGGCCCAAGTAACAGCCATGGAGATCGAGTCAGACAACTCAGGTATACGAAGTGATATATATAGATAGATTAGTACCACCTTGGATTTTGGAAAAAATATGAACGTATTGAAAAAAAATTGAAAGCGTAAATTCACGGAAAGAAGCTTTATTGTGACGGTGAACCCACGGAGTCAATCCGTGCTTTATTATTAGGGAGAGATTATTATTATTATTATTATATTATTACTAGCACAAATGCCCGTGCTTTGCAACGGGGGAGAAAATTGACGCATCACTTTTGCTCATGCCTTGCAACGAGAGAGAAAACCGAACTATACTCAAATTTCGTGAGAATTGTATATGCAGACATAACACCCTATGTTTCATATGATGAGAAAGGTGGTTCATGTAATTTTTTGTGAACCAGCGCAATGCGCAACACAGTAGGACCCTAAGCCCGGGGTGCGGCCAACTCCAACAGTTCTGCGTCGTCCGAGCGTCGATAGCTCGGCGGTGGTCGCCGGTCGGTTGGATGTGTCTAATCAACCTCTGCGACCGACAGTGGTGCAACAGTGACCATTTCCGATCAGTGAAGGGCGGGAGAATGGTCGAAATTTACCAGACCCGATGATGGTGTTATGATCTTCCGTGATGACGGAGGGGGTTGTGGCGGACGGCTCAGCCCGTGGAAATGGGCGAGATGGGGGCGGCGATGGACAACGCTGAGGGTTGGGTGGGTTGGCGACAGTAAACTTTTAGTTTTGTAGGTAGGAGCTAGCGTCGCAGTATTTTGGTTTTGGAGCTGCTAGTGGTGCCGCAATTAGCATCACTTCTAGCATTTTTTGCATCCAGACAATCTTGTTTTCACCGTCGTATATGATCTGTTGGACTTGGAGGTGTATTTTAGCCTCGAGTGAGGAAAGAAAGCAGTTTTAAGCCCAGCTATGCTTTTAGGGCTGCCGTTGAAGATAAATCACAAACAATTTTAGGACCATGCTTATATCGTTATCTTAGGGTGGAACATCAATTGGCATCAATGCGGCATCAGGCGCTGGGAACAACTAACGTGGCTGGCGATCTATCAGGAAATAAATCCTTTTAAAATAATCAATCTAGTTTAACACACTGCCCAGTGATGTACCAATATCAAAAGTTTTGTCTTTCGTAAGTCAGGAACAGGTCTTGTATCTCTTGTGATGTGATTCGTCCCTATGTCAGAAGATAGTTAGAAATCAAAACAGGGTGTGGAAAGAAACAGGGTGTGGCCGTCATACATGATTGTTAGAAAGAGACCTCACATTTGATCGATATCATGATTGTTGCGCCATGATACATCATTTTCAATCTTGGAAAACCGACCGGCCTTATTCATGTTAGACCTGCACAAAGGTTATAGGCGTCTCAGATTCTATTGAATTCACTACTGGTTTAATTCTCAAAATTTGGTCTCAATAAATAGAAAAGGTAAGTAAGTATTAGCAGAACGAAATGTAATTAATGTCACTTAAAAACCAAAATAGTCCACCCAAATGCAGTTATAAAAATTCTAGAACGAGAAAGAAAGAGCCTGTGCGTTGCAATAATGGGGATAATACTTATTTCTCTCCCTCCATAGTAGAGGAAGAAGACTGGATGCGACGTAAATCTCTCACCTCTTGAAATATGTGAACTGGAGTATTTCTCAACAATCCCTTGGATCTGCTCCGGAGTGAATATTGACGCACTGGTATCGAAATCAGCACTCTCCAACTGCCTCTGCAACTGCATTGACAATAAAGTCGAGATAAGCATTACACATTGCTTCTTCTGCTCATAAACACTTAGCAAAAGTTTAGTTGTGTATGTTTCAGTGAGAGAGGGCAAGCATAGAGTACATACAGTCTCAAGTATGACAGATTGGCTCTCGGAATTGTGTTTTCTAATTTGAACTAACATCTCCAGTTTTTGTAACAGCAATCAAAACAATGTAATTAGCATCTTCAATACAGTTAAGTTTGATACTTTGAAAGAGGCACTATAAAAACATTTTTGCTTCACCTGCTGTTGTAATTCCTGTTGAGTGTGCATTTTCTCGGCAAATTCTAGCCATCTCTTCTCTATCAAATTAAATAGAAAAAAATCAGAACATGGCTTTTAGACAACAGTTCAAGTCAACTATGTAAACCACAAAGTATTATTGCTAGAGAGCAGGTAATTGTGGCTGTATATTCATTTTACTTGTTCAGTTCTATGGCTGGCGCATTAACTGACACAGCTCTTTTCCTTGAAAATATAAATAAATAAAAGAGCACACCACTACACATATCAGCGTGGACTATATTCAAACATGTATAGCAAGAATGAGCTACCTACAAATGGCCGTGAAACAAAGCAACAATGGTGCTGCAGTGCACTGAGTCTTTTTAGCAAACACATGGCGTGCACCTCGCGGGCTGGTGGTTGAAGTCGATGGGGGCAGAGCAGCACTGAACTGCACGCAGCCTGGGCAACGACCATCGAACTGCTCCGTCGATCTGTGCGTGATGGGAGGAGCAGGTGCTCCGGCCAGGTGAAGAAGAGCGCCGGGGAGGAGAGGAACCAGCTCCCGTCGGCTCACCTGTGATTGAGAGGCGAGGCAGACGGTTTGGAACTGTCTTTGCCGTTGCCGGAGCACTGGACGTCGGCCAAGAGAGGAGGGAAGGTGAGTAGCGTCACTGGAAAAGGAACACGCGGGGGCTGGGCTGGTGGTGGAGGACGACGGCGTCGGGTCGTGGCGAGAGAGAGGGATTGGGGGAAGGTGCGGCGCCGGCATCAAGTGTCGCTGGTGGTGGAAAGCCGCAGGGGTGGGGAAGGCGCACGGCGGAGGGGCGTTGGCGGTGCGCGGCGGCGTGTCGGGGGCCGGCTGCGACGGCGCATGGCCGGGGCCGGCGGCGCGCGACAGCGTGGAGATGCGCTGGAGGTGGAGATGGAAGGCAAGGTCGTCCTGCAGTTTTTTTTTCTTTTCTCTCGTCAGTACCGGTTCGATTGACTTATTAGGGGGACTGCGGGTTGGATACCTAAAACACCAGAGACCTTTGTGTAAAAAGGACGCGACGGTGAACCCGACAAACTCGTTCCGTGCTTTATTATTAGGGAGAGATAAATAAATCAAACAAAAGATTAAGATCATCTTTAAGGTTAAAATTTACTTTTTCATAAACGCTCAGGTGTGTTTAGACATCAAATGAGCGTTCAGTGGGCTTCTCATAGTCTAACCGCCTGGACAATCTGGCCTCCAAAGATCCAGCCCATATGTGAAGAAGAAATATGGTTGTCTAAATTATATGTCATGTTATCTCTAATGCATAGTCCCAACACAAAATATCCACACACGACGCACCATTTCATTTTTCTGTCGGACCCTCACCTTTCCGTTTGGTTTCCCGCCATAGCGAGACATTTCTCGCTAGTTGTCTAGACTATCTGTCATGTTATCTCTAACGCGCGGCACCAACACAAAAAAAACACCCATAACGAACCATTTCATTTTCCTGTCAGACCCTCCCATTCCCGTCGCAGCGGGACATTTCTCGCTGGTAGTCCACTCCTTTAAAACCGGATGACGCCCACCTCACCTTCACCATGGTGTTCTCTTTCTCTCACACCGTACTTTAACACATACCGCCTAGAAGAAGGCCCCCCGCTCTCCGCCCTGATCCCGACCCCTGTGCCCGTGACCCCCCCCCCCCCCCAAGCCAAGAAGGTAGATTTGATGTCTTTTGAGCCATTGTCATGTTGTAACAAACAATTGAATGTAATACATTACCACGAAACAAGAATACGATGTTCATTGTTGCAGCTGCAACTAATAGTCCACCCTGTCCGTTGTTAACTTGCATCAACCAAGCAATGCATTTATAATTATATCCTAACAAAAAAATTATAGGACTTGATGAAAAAAAATGAACAGCTCGCACATACAATTTGCTGCAAAAAATAGAAACGTTATTTCACTTAGACAGCCGTAACTGAACATAACAACCCAACCCCCATACTGGTCACTCTTAACCCTTGCTCTTATCACAAAATTCACTAACTTGTGTTGTAAGTATACCTGGCCAAACCTCGGGCCGGGCCGGGCTTCGGGCCAGGCCTAGCCAAGCCCGAGCCAAAAAACATGGGCCCGAGCCCGGCCCGGCCCGGCCATCGGGCCTAGTTTTTGGGCCCAAGACCGGCCCGAACATGCAAAAGCCCGCCGGGCCTCGGGCCTCGGGCCGAGCCCCTTCAGAAAACTGCAGAAATGACGGGCCTGGGCCCGGCCCGGCCAGGCCACCGGGCTTAAAATCTAGGCCCGAGCCCGGCCCGGGAGCAGCGCCGGGCCGGGCCGGGTCGGGCCGGGCCGGCCGGGCCGGGCTGCCCATGGCCAGGTCTAGTTGTAAGTAAGCCAGTGATCGACGCACATCTGACATATATTGGATTCTTATGGTCTATAACCATTAATTTCCTCTTCTCATATAATTTCAGGGAAGAGCAGCATCTTCAAACAGTTTTCATATGAAGATCCTAATCTTAAGTGAATCCTAGCTTCCCAAATCTGCTTCAAACGGGATCAAAACATTCTCTTTCACAAACATAGTGAATTAGTGATGGATCTATGTGCGGGAAAAGAATTCAGTTGACCAGATTAGGCGAAAGTGCATGGCAATCGGTAATGAGCTCACACGCATGCCACCACGCACGCGCCGCTACACGAGAACCTGCTTTTGCTTAATAATTAAGTATCATCCCATCGCGGAGATGTGCACACGGTTTCCAAGAGAGAAATGCCCCGCTGCACACGGTGGCAGGTGTACCAACTCCTGCGCCTAGACAGCTGTGAAGTTGTTAATTTCTTCTGATTCACTTTGCTTCTTCGCACCTTTTATTGTGCAATATGTAATGAGTCTGTCAGGCTTCAAGAGACAGTTCACAACCACCCGTGAGATTCGGGGGGCATTCAATCGTCTTTTTTTTTATAAAGAGTGATTTTTCATTAGCTAAAAATATAGCATCAAGCGGATACAATACAACTACGATGAGTAACACTTGGCCTCTGCATAATAAAAATATACACAGCCCAAAACAAGATGTCTGACAAAGAAAAAATAAAAGGTAAAAAAGACATATCGACACGAGTTGAGTCAAATGAGACCGACATTATGACTAAGTCGAATAAGGACTTGGACCAATCCGCAGGTTATGCTATCATCCATGTTGACCAGAAACCTTCAAGGTCTCGTCTTGTGATAGTATAGTTAACTTTGATGCTGCTTTCCATGATGTGGGGCTACATCATGCAATCTGATCTGGGAGAAGTTAGGGCTTCTTTGATTCAAAGGATTCTTAAAGGAATTTTGGAGGATTCTAATCCTTAGAAATTTTTTCTATCTTGGTTGTTTCATTCGTAGGATTGTAAACCATAGGAATTTTTCCATAAGATTCATTTGCACTAGATTTCATAGAAAACATTCCATCCACTCAAGGCCCTCTTTGATTCGCAGGATTTTCAAAACGTAGGAATAGGAAAAGTATAGGGTTGGAGTGGCATGCATACATGAATCCTACAGGATTAGCATGGAGTGTTTGATGGCACAGGAAAAGCAAAAGATTTGTAAAAAGAGGTTGGAGTGAATGTTAGATTTCCTATGAAATGTAGTACAAAAGATTCCATAGAAAAAATTCCTATGGGATCCAATCCTATGAATCAAAGGACCAACATAGGAAAAATTCTTAAGGATTTCAATCCTCCAGAAGTCCTATAGAATTCCTTTGAATCAAAGGAGCCCCAAACCTCTTTGAGAGAATCCTACATTTTTTCTATACACAATCAAACACTCGTACAATCTTGTAGGATTCAAGACGACATTCCACTCTAATCCCATGTTTTTCCTATTCCCGTGTTTTGGAAATCCAACGAATCAAAGAGGCCCTCATAGTAGTAGGTGCAGGGAACCTAGATAATGTCAAAACTGCGCTCCAGGCATATGTGTTAGCTGGCATTGCGGCGCTCGAAGGTTTCCTTCGGGTTCAGCTGCTGCAGAGACACGACAGTTTGTGAGAGGCATGAGGAGTTTTTTTAGAGATATGACACGCAATCGAACATGACGAAAAGTGAAATCAAACATAGAGACACAAAGATTTAACATGGAAAACCCCTTCAACACGAAAGAAAAAAACCATGTGTTAGCCAGCAAATCTTCACTATATCAAGGAAGGTTACAAACGCCGAAAATTTACAACTGATCAACTTATCCCATGCGACGGCTTACAAGAAGTATATATAACATCAGTAATTAGGTCGTTTCGCTCATCAGAAATTAGCTTTTATCTTTATACTTGAATTGGAATCACAACATAACAAACTCCACCTTGAGACAAATTCGATATTATAGCATGAATAAGAATCTTCTCCATGAAAAACAAAGAAAACACTTTCGGCGTCAAAACATCCACTAGGGCTAATGTGTTATACCAACAAAGTCTTAGCAAAGCTCAGTCTAAGCAAAGCCCAAACTTAGCAACATGACTAGGTGCAGCATTGATACGTCTCCATCGTATCTACTTTTCCAAACTCTTTTGCCCTTATTTTAGACTCTAATTTGCATGATTTGAATAGAACTAACCCCGACTGACGTTGTTTTCAGCAAAATTGCCATGGTGTTGTTTTTCTGCAGAAATCAAAGTTCTCGGATTAACCTGAAAATTTACGGAGAATTTTTGTGGAATATATAAAAAATACTGGCGGAAAAATAAATCAGAGGGTGCCACCCAGGAGCCACAAGCTCATGGGCGCCCCCCCCCCCCGGCGCGCCTGGTCAGCTTGTGGCCCCCTGGACCTCCGGCAACCCTAACTCCAACTCCATATATACCTATTCGTGAAAAAAAATTAGAAAAAAGAAAAAGAATAAAGGAAAACAAAAAAATAGAACAAGGAAGAAAACTGGTTCAAGAACTTCTAGGAAGCTTCCCAAAATCGGGTATGCTGACATGCTTAAACGGGCTAGCCTAGTCGAATGATCGCTCGATTTCCCGTGTGGAGAGACCTCGACAGCCGGACGCAAGGTGCGTCCAATAGGAAATTCCTCACTGACGGCCAAATCTTAATCCTAATGGGGACTTGGGGAGCTCGCTCCGGCGACCGAGCCTCCGGTAATTAGGCGGGCAGCTACTACAGTTCTAGCAACAAATGCAAGTGTACTTTTGCTTGAGATGTGGTAGCTAGAGGTCCAGTTTATTACTCAACCTAGGAGCAGGCAGGAGCTGCTTAGATTATATTGTATCTGTAGAGGAGCATTTGTCGGACGAATCTGGTCAATGGTGGGTGCAGGAAGGCAGGGTAAGAAAGTTAAAGAATTCAACAATCACCGGTGGAAGGGGAAATGACGACTGACCGTGCCTAGTTCGCCGCCATGCCACACACGCTCCTTTGCAGTGGAGGATGGGCGGAGGGGAGGAGAGAAGGAGGCTGTATGTACTCGCCGGAATAAGATGGCAGGGGGCGGGGAGGCTGGGTCGCCGTCGCGGGCCAAACCTGGTGAGATGATGATACCTATCACCCACGGAATGCTGAGTATTTGGTGTTTCAGCTCTTTTCATAGCTGCCAGCACAAGCATGGCCGCAAGAGGTAAACATGTTACAGCTAATTTGTTCCGTAAACTTGACTGCAGCTAAAGAGTCACTTATTCCGAGAGCGGCATTTCTTTGAGCTAAACTAGCAGCTTCAAGAGAAAGCTCACCCTGGGAAAAAAAAATTAATTTTCAAAAGTCAGAACAAACTTGACCTTGTGGACTTAAGAAGTGATTATATACTATAACAATGAAGAACTAAACCCACAAAATACAACCACGTACAGGCGTGTAAACATACACAGGAAGATAACAACAGAGACCATGTTGAGTTCAGGGTTTCGTTGCTTATTCAGAGACAAGAAGGGTATCCAAGCTCTTGGCCCTCGCTCTTGTTGAAGATAGTGGGAAACGGCAAAATCTTTACCAATGTCTAGTTAAGTTGTGCAATAGAAGTTACCCTAAACTTGCCTAGTGAAGAGTTGCTTTTTCCGAGAGTGGCATCTTGCAGCTTCAAGTGAAAGCCAACCTGGAAACATATTTATTAGTCAGATGTCAGAACAAACTTAACCCTTATCATGGACTTCTAAAGTAAATTTACAGTATAAAAGTGAAGAACTAGACAAACAAAAGATGAACATATATGAAGCGCGCTTATCTTGCATAACAACAGAGACCATAAATTTTCAGGGTTATGAAGCATGTGGAGTTTTATCTGAATATTCAGAATAAAAAAGGATGCCCAATTTCCTTCAAAATTTCCGCTAGACAAAACCATGAGATATCCATTGAGCAAGAGAGGTAGAGGAACAACCATCCAGTATATGCCTTGTACAGTTTAATTTGAATGAAATATTCTTACTTACTGGTACAGTTCAAGTGTATTATCGGATAAGATATACGACCATGGCAGTATCTATCAAGATTTTTCAGTTCCACATCTATGTTTCATGGCAGCTAAATTAGTTGTTCAAATCATGCATACTAGTGGAGGCACTGCAAAAAGGTAATGTTTCTACAAATGAGAAATGACAGGACAGATATTCAGTTTCCAGCCAGAACTAAGATAACCATTCCAGTAAAACCAAATCACATTATTCTCCAACTCCCACCCATCGAAACCAAACATTGAAGTACAAGGCGAATACCCAATTATCCACCAATAGAAAATTAAACAGATTGCATACGTGATTACAACCAAGGCTCGAGGTGATGTACACTGAATATTATCAGACATCACAGCAAACTAATCGGATAAAAACCGGTGAATTACATTAACTTAAACTGATCGATGCTAATAACCGGGGTGCAGGGGTGGTGGTACATGTCTCTAGTTATTCTAGTTGGTGATAGCCGAGGCCAGGCATAGTAAAGCAGTGGGATGGCATGTAAAATACCAACGTGGGGCTACAGCAGTGGTAGCAATGGATCTGGTTCAATGCCTATGAAAATAAAACATACTGTGAGTCTGTGACACAGCACCATGCAGGCAGGCCATGTAGATCAAGATGACCAATCTGCTTAATTAATTCTTAATTGTCTGCAAGGGCCGCTTAAGCAATTGTTGGGTGCATTAGTAGCTAGTTAACCAGTGGCAAACCATGTGATTCATCCGAGACGACAAAGACAGCCTTTGGCGTGGATTAACTAATAGGATAATTAGCCAAGGCAGATAGTTAGTGACAGATGTGATGGGCCTTTATTGAGATCTGCTAGAAATGTCTACTATAGTTGAGTACCTTGGGCAGGCAAGAAAAGTAGGGAAAGTGCATCATCGGAACTTGCCGGGAGAGAGCAGGGGCGTACGTACGTGTTTGGTTGGTGAGGTAAGTACGCATTACTATAGATCTGGTTCACAGCACCATGCTCTGTCGATGAAGGACATTAGTGATCTGCTCAAGTAATTTATTTATGGTTGGTGAGGTAAGTCCTGGCTCAGACGCGCGGTGCTCACGGAGTTTTTTCTATAAAAAAATGCCAATGAGGGTTAGTCCTTGGGTTGGTATCAATTTTTTTACTATTGGGTGCATTAGTAGCTTGGTTAGCTAACCGTGTCACTAATCCGAGACAAGAAAGACAAGCCTGTGCCATGTGCTAACTAATACAGTGAGAAATGCAATGCAATTTCCTTGAGATCTGATAGCTAGATCTAGTTTTATTATTACTATATCTGATAGTAACTAGTAAGGTCATATTTATGAATTTATCGAGAACCCAACGAAACTAGTGTTCAATGGTACAGAGCACTACTCTGTGCGTTGGCATCATGGATCGAAATGAGGACAAGAAAATTCCAGACCCCTTTTGTGTGTGTCAAAATTAACAGATCGCCGGCGGAAGGGGAAATGGCGACTGACCGTACCTACTTGGCCGCCGCCGCCGCCATGCCACGCGCGCTCTTTTGTTGTCGACAATTGGGGCCTCCTCTGGCTCCGCCGCCGCAACTCCGAGGCCCCCCCTCCTCCTCTGCCAGGTGGCCGGCGCTGCTCCTGTCTCGTCAGGCTCCATGAGAGAGCTCCCGGCCGGCCAGTCCGCACCAGATCAACTCTCGGCCAAGGAAAAATATTGTTTGTGTAATGTTTTCACTTTTTTTCCCTGAGAGAGAATCAGGACAACCTTTTTTCCTGATGAGAATCAGGATAACTTAGCTACTGCTTCGGCCGATGAAACTAAGTCCCATGTGCCTCACCAGTCCAGGCCCATGAAATAGAGGCCCTCATGCTTGAAACAAGCAACTTTTTTTTTGTTTTTCATGTCAAGCAATGTAGGGCAATTATTACTAAACAGTATAACGGGGCTAATTAGGAGCCTACACAGCGATTTGAGATCCTAAACCGTCCAATTCAGCGTATAAACGTATCAGATCATTCCAACCTCACGCAGTTTTCCTTTGCGCCTCGTTCGCTCGCTAAAACCGGGGGCAGTGTGTAAAGAGACGTGGATGGACAATGCAGACGGCAGAAAAGACGTGGGGGCCAGTGTGACACCAGCGCCAGGTAAGACGTGTCTCCTCCAGGAGCGGAAGCTCAGATGCTCCTCCTGGATGTTGCCTCAGCTCCTCCTCCGGCGCGCTGCCACCGGGAGCAGCAGTTGAACTCCTCCGTGAGCAGCCGCTCAGATCTTCAACTGCCGTGTCGCCTCCATGACGCAGCAGCTACACTAGCAGTCGGACGCAGAGTAGCTTGGTGTTGCGGCAGGCAGGTGCCCTCCGGCGGCTAAGGCAAAAGGATGTGGAAGTGGACGGGAGCAAGTGAGGAGTGAGACTGTGAGATCCATTCAACAGAGTAATAACGGTGGCAGACAGGTGCATTGAACGGAGGTAATTAACAATTTGCATAAAGTGGGCTACTGTTAGGTTTACAGACCTTTTTTAATTGGCTTTGTGGTAATGTTTACAGACCTATTTTTCTCTTCTACATGCAGACTTTCTCTAGATCTGCGCAAAAATGTACGCTGGCTAGCCAACTTGTTTTCTCTCTTTCGAGGAGCATCCTGAAACAGTACTCGTTGTCTTTCGTTATTAAGGATGCCATCTTTCTTTGCCGACATCCATATGCACCCCAAAAAAACTCACAGCTACCTCGGACAGGGCTAATTAACTACTCCCTCCGTCCCATAATAAAAGCAACACTAGCTATTTGATCTCAAACTTAGGCACGAAAAGAAAAGGCATGTAAGTGGCCTACAAAAATAAGGCACATACCTCAATTTCACATGTACACATGAATAAATGTCTGTAGCATGTAAGAGAACAAAACCTTACGAGGCCTAAAATGGTGCCCCTTAATCTACGGTTAATGAAGTAGTGACAGTGGCAGACAGCTGCCTTGGACGGAGCTAATTAACTAATTAGCTATCGTGGGCCACTGTCAGATTACTGATCCATCTCGTTTGATCTGTTTAGCCATTGGTTGAACTTTGCATCCGCATCGCTAATTGTTTAGCCCATCACATGCAGTTTGCAACAAAAGGAGAGCTAGAACTAATATTATCAATCCAGTAAAACGGAATCACATTATTCTCAAACTCCCGCTCATCGAAATGTAGGGCCATATTCAGTTATCCACCAAGAGAATCAAGTATTACCATTTTGCGATCTAGGTACTAAACATTAGAGGAACTAATCTAATAAAAATAAGCGCATTAAATTTAGTTAAGTTGCCATTAATAACCAGGGTGCAGGGGTGGCAGTAGTACTACTCCAGAATAAACATGGTCATGAGGTTCAGTAAAAAACAAGATCAATCTGACGGATTGAAGATGTTAATCGAGATGGAAGATATCAGTAGCAGCGAGGAAGATCTAGCCATCTAGGTGCACCGGCAGACCCAAAATTTCGTAGGCCGGCGGGTTTCAAGTCTAACTAATTGTCGATGACAAAATGCTCGTACCTCTTAACTTAGAGACAGCAGGGACACGGTGAGAAACAAAAGGAACGGCGATGGCATCCTTGATCTGCGTTCAAAACTGCTCCCTAGGCATCAAATGTTCACAAAATTGTGATGATGGATCTGAAATAATATTGGACGCAGCAGAGCCCCTTTGAGCCAGGAGATAATCCATGATGCCCTCGGCTGAATCCATGCATATCTCAGGTGTAAACTGTGTAAGAAGGATCATAATGATCATTGGTCAGTTCAGCAACCAATTTTGTCGCTATTACAATACATGATACATATTTGCAAATCAGTAATTCCGGTTTCCAGCTTGTAATACATAAATTTACTACTCTGTTTATAGTACGAAAAAAGACTCATCTAGTACGAAATTAATTATTTTGCTTTTCTTCCTTGGAAGTACCCCGTTAAGTATTGTTAAGAAATTAACTGACACTCCCCCCCCCCACCCTCCCCTTTTTGCTGGTAATCCTGAGAGGCATAGCTCCCCCCTATACCCCCTCTCCACCACCCTCGACCATGCCGTTGCCAGGCATATGGAAGTGGTGGGATAGCATGTGAAATACCGATGTGGGGCTAAAGCGGTGGTAGCTATGGATCTTGTTGAACGTACATGAACATAAATCACACTCTAACACAGCAGGCCATTTAGATCGAGATTAATTAGTAATTAGGCGGAGCTACTACAGTACTAGCGACAAATGCAAGTGTACTTTTCCTTGAGATCTGGTAGCTAGGTCCAGTTTATTACTCAACCTTGGGGCAGGCAGGAGCTGCTTAGATTATACTGTATCTGTACAGGAGCATCTGTCGGCACGAATCTGGTCAATGGTGGGTGCAGGAAGGAAGGCAGGGTAAGAAAGTTAAAGAATTCAACAATCACCTGTGGAAGGGGAAATGACGACTGACCATGGCTAGTTCGCCGCCATGCCACGCGCGCTCCTAGTGACCCGGCAGAGATGAATGAATACGGAGGTTTGACAAATGGAGCAGTTAACTTGATAGAAATTAATTGAGCTCCTATATTACCACACATACACTACTGTCTTTAACGTGCGTACTAGTAATTAGGTACCATTTATGCATGATACCCTACTGACTTCTAGTACTTGTGAGCCTAGCTATTATCAGCATGCATGATTGATGCTCCAACCAATTCCGGCTCCTCCAGGTCTCAGACGTGCAAGAATACCGTTCAGATGATATAAACTCTACCTTGCCAAACCTGGTGAGATGATGATACCAACCATAAAGCATACTGATGTCCCTGCCTTTCGCACACGGAATGCTGAGTATTTAGTGTTTCAGCTCTTTTCATAGCAACCAGCACCAGCACATGCAAAGAATGGCTGCAAGTGGTAAACATGTTACAGGGTAGTGGACTAATTTGTTCCCTAAACTTGACTGCTAAAGGGTCACTTATTCCGTTGAACTAAACTCGCGGCTTCAAGAGAAAGTTCAGCCTGGAAAATTTTACTTCTCATAAGTAATAACAAACTTGACCTCATGGACTTAAGAAGTGATTTTACATTATAACAATGAAGAACTAAACCCACAAAATATGACAAGGTCCAGGCGTGTAAACATACACATGAAGATAACAACAGAGACCATGTTTATTTCAGGGTTTCGTTGCTTATTCAGAGTCAAGAAGGGTATTAAAAGTAAAAACTGAACCATGAGCCATTTAGCAACATGGGTAGAGGAACAAGCTCTTGGCTCTGGCTCTTGTTGCAGATAGTGGGAAACAACACGTCTTTTAGCAAAATCTTTACCAATGTCTCGTTAAGTTGTGCAATAGAAGCTGTCCTAAACTTGCCTAGTGAAGAGTCGCTTATTCCAAGAGTGGCATCTTGCAGCTTCAAGAGAAAGCTCAACCTGGAAAAATATTTATTAGTCAGTCATCAGAACAAACTTAACCCCTATCGTGGACTTCTAAAGTAAATTTACACTGTAACAGTGAAGAACTGGGCCAACATAAGACAGACATACATGAAGCATCCTTATCTTGCATAACAACTGAGACCAAAAAAAATTCAGGGTTATGGAGCATGTGGGGCTTTATCTGAATGTTCAGAATAAAAAAGGATGCCCAATTTTCTTCAAAATTTCCACTAGACAAAACCATGAGCTATCCATTTAGCAAGAGAGGTAGAGGAACAAACCATGAATGAGCTATTCATCCAGTATACGCCCGGTACAGTTTAATTTGGATAAAACATTATTACTTACAGATGCATCAGTAGCTAGTTAATCGGTGCCAAACCATGTGATTCATCTGAGACGACAAAGACAGCCTGTGGCATGGATTAACTAATACAGTAATTAGTGACAGATGCGATGTGCCTTTCTTGAGATCTGCTAGAAATGTCTACTACTCCCTCCGTTCCTAAATGTAAGTGTTTTTAGAGATTTCAATACAAACTACATACCGATGTATATAGACCTACTTTAGAGTGTAGATTCACTCATTTTGCTCCATGTGTAGCCCATATTGGAATCTCTAAAAAGACTTATATTTAGGAACGGAGGGAGTAGTTTAGTACCTTGGGCAGGCATGAAAAGTAGGAAAAGTGCGGCATCGGAACGTGCCGGGAGAGAGCAGTTGGCGTGTTTGGTTGGTGAGGTAAGTATGTACTTACTGTAGATGTGGTTCAGAGCAGCATGCTCTGTCCATGATGGAGACGATGGACATTAGTAATCTGCTTAACTAGTGCCACAGCGCGTCATTAATTAGAGACAAGAAAGACGAGGCTGTGCCATGGGCTAACTAATACAGTGAATAATTAGGCAGGGGTGTATTAGTCCTAGCGAGAAATGCAATGCAATTTCCTTGAGATGTGATAGCTAGATTTATCCAGAACCCAAGGAAACAAGTGTTCAATGGTACAGAGCTCTGTGCGTTGGTACCATCGATCGAAATGGGGACAAGACAATACCATATATCAAAATTAACAGACAAGGACGGCAGGAAAGGTAAATAATTTAACGACCGCCGCCGGCGGAAGGGGAAATGGCGACTGACCGCACTTACGGCGACAACTCCCTCCCCCCTCCTCCTCCTCCTCCTCCTTTGCCACGTCGCCGGCGCTGCTCCTGTCGTCAGGCGCCATGACAGAGATACCCCGGGCGGCCAGTCCGCGGTGGCGGGCCGGAGACAAATCTTGCGGCGGCGGCGGCGGCGGCGGGGCACCAGATCTGCTCTCGCCCAAGGAAAATATCGTTCGTGTAACTTTTCCCTTTTTTTTCTTTTTTTAGCGATTTTTCCCCTTTTTTCTGAGAGAGACAGAAAGGAAAACTTAGCTAGTGCTCCGGCCCATGTGCCTCACCAGCCCGGGCCCATCAAATGGAGGCCCTGATGCATGAAGCAAACAATTTTTTTTCTAGTTTTCATCTCAAGCAATTACTTTACATGAATTAGTATCTCTTTACATGACATGCCCTTTCGCAGTTACCCTGCAAACTATGTTCGCTCACAATGTTGATATTTTATTTTCTTTCTAGACCACAAGGTAGGTTGTGTTTCCATAGCCAAGCTCAATGCGAGAGAGAGAAAACACTGAACAAAAGGGTAGACTTGATTAAAGTTTTGGAGACTGGTCATTCATGGCTGAACTCTTGATAAGTGATCAATTTTGTTGGTTATCCCTTCAGCATCTATGTCGTGGCTGTGTTGGATGGTAGGAGTCGGAATCATCCATCCATCCTCGCTCACCGGCTTTAAGATTTGACATTGTTTGCGCAAGGACAATGAGAAATACATTTTCGTAATATTTGTCACTCCGTTTAACAGGGTCAAGCGTGAATATTCTATAAAAAATCCTTGATCATTTTTCAATTTTCTTTTTCCATCTTTATTAAAACTACACACATTCTTTAATTTGGTTACATTTTTAATTAAATAATTACTAAATAAAACTACATTCTTAAAAATACCAGAAGCTTCTTGGTGAATGCTTCTAAAGACGAATATTCAATACAATACACACTTAGAGAAACTAGTAAGGTACATGTGCATTGCACGCATAAGATTTGGTAACCAAATTATGAATAACTACCACACTATAGCATGTAAGCTTTGAGTCATATATGCATGATGTAGACGTTCGTTTAATTCTTATAGTTCATCTCATTCAAAATCAATTATTTTTATAAAAAAATTATTTTAAGATTCATGGAATTGTGCATTGTAAAGCATAAAGTAAAAACAAATAGTGACAATTCATTTAGAAAAAAAAGTTTGGGCAATTAAAATATGGAAGATTCTAGAACAAAGGAGAAGTGCTTGTGTTTTGAGGTTTGTGCATTATACTTAAGTTCAACCATGGAGTCTTCTAGATTGTAAATGTGGCAGAATCTGGTGGAATGTAGATGATATCCAAGGGCCAGCAGTGCTCGGATTTGCCATCTCCATACCATCGGATTGGCTTCATCCAACGACCAACTTTCAAAGTTATTCGCACACTATATAAGGGTATAGTAGAGAAATAATAGGCAGCTAGAACCAAGGAAATAATAGCCAGGTTTTTTAAAACTACACACATTTTAAAATTTGGTTACATTTTTATTTAAATAATTATGAAATAAAACTACATTCTTAAAAATACCAAAAGCATCTTGTTGGCGAATCTATACCTCTATACCTACTAATAAAGCAAGGTGTGTTTCTTCAAAAATTTCATCCGTTCACCAGCGAATAGATTTTTTTTACTATCTGAGGTGGTACTAATTTTTTGTGCATCCATGTGCTAGAAAAAGAAAAATGGGTTATCCAGAATTTCGTACATGGGCCACGCGCTAAAGCCCAATAAGCCAGCCTACTTATTTCCCTGCCCACGCCGCTGGGAAACTCCTATTTGCCGCACCGGGCGACAGATGGTCGGAGGTTCGCACAGATAGCCCTAGACTGGTCCGGCCCATTTTCATTTTTTGTGTTCATTTTCTATGTAACATTTTATGTTCCGTTCTCTTTTTATTTCCTATTTATTTTTTTATTTTCCTTTTTAATCTTATTTTTGTTTATTTTTACGTTTTTGATCAAACAATTTTTTTTATGAAATGTTTGGAATTTCAATTACGTTAAATTTTTTGAAGAATTCTCAGAATTCCAAAATTTCATTCCAGTTTTAAAAATATTCAGATATTTAAAAAATTATCATCATGAGATTTGCTGAAAACGGAAAAAAAGTTTTTGTATTACAAAATTGTTTCAGATTTTCAAAAAAAACATTATATTTTAAAAAATGTTCCCAATTCAAAAACAAATCTTATTGTAGTGAAATGTTCACGAATTCAACATAAAAATATTTTAAATAGCCCCGTATTGCTCTTTACATACGGTCGTACCAATTTATAAAGTTCTTTTGTAATATATTCAAATGTTTTATAAATATGGACTAATGTCATATATTTACGTTAAATAGCCCCGCATGCTACTGAGTCAACTAAAGTCAATGAGCACCAGGTATATCCATTATCTTCTTCCATTAAGTAATATTAATATGTCAATCAACCGTGTGATCTCATTATTTATGCTTTTTATTAATACTAGCACATATGCCCGTGCGTTGCAACGGGTGAAACAGATCCTTGCATGCCTCAAGAAACTCATCCATTTTGGCCAGAAACTGTAATCAATTGCAATATGGATCACCGTCTACAAAGACTGACAATTAGAACAGACTTCAAGAAAAAAATCATTGGAACAAATACCAATGGAAACCCTGGGATAGAAAAATACAGGTTTGAGAGAGTCTAGAAAATATTAATTAATTGGATAATAAAAAACAAACATGATACCCTTGAGGGATACTTATGGATGGGAGGAGCAGGGCAACATGTTTTTTGGAAAACATACTAAAACAATGAAACTGAATCAGTGTAAAAAAAAACTTGTGAAACCAAATGATAACTTAATGTGAAGAAGGGTCTATCAATACTCTAAAAAGAAAGGGAATATTATATATCTCTTGTTTTAACTATGCATTAAGGCACACCCCCACGCATGTCCTGAAAGAGCAACTTCATGTTAGCATATCATGAGTAAGAATAATCATGTAGAACACAAATACTCAAAAAAGTAGTAGGAAAACATTAATTGTTTACACTAATAAATGGCACAGTTTTCTTGGACACTGGTAGCTGCTGCCGGCAACCTTGAGGTGGCCTGACAACGATCCTAATTTGTATGCGCGCTCTCTACTATTTCGAAATCAGTTGAAAAAATTACCAACAATATCAAACAAAACATGGTGAGACTAATAAGTACGTACCAGGAAAGCAACGACACCGTATGGGCAGCAATTTTTGGCACCACTGCTGCAAGCAGTGCCCTTCAGGCCATGCTAAGAAATAACCTATCTGATCTCTAGTTGTTGTATATAGGAGGCCATCAATCAGAAGTACATACTGAAGAAACACCGCCTGCATGTCCTAGAAGATGCATTATTATGAGTTTATTAGGGCTCATGCATCTGTCTAGCGCTATGGCCATCCTAGCTTTGCAAAACGGAATCTTCCGAGGAACTTGGACACCATGTTAGTAATCCAAGTAACAGCCATAATCGCCCATGTAAAGTTAATCATAGCTTGACATTGCAACGGACCTGATCGCCTTTCCTCTCTGTATTCCTCAAGTATGGTATTGACGACGGCCGCTATTAGACGCCGGCTCGCGCGGTCGCGCCACATAGTTACAATCTCCTGCTGCACCAGAGATGGTGCCTTGCCGACGTGCCTCACAATCTCTGCAACTGATCATGGCCTCTTGTTGTCTACCCCTCCGCCCTCTCCTCCCCAACCTCCTTATCGTCGACTCATCGTTGCCTTCCACGATCACGGCCTCCAGCAGCCAACGTTCCTCTCCTGCCATGGAAGCTCCACTTATTCAATTCCACGACCGCGGCATGCAACACATGCACCAACGACTCTCGTCGCGACACTGGTGGTGAGGATGCTGGTGCCCGCCACAGTTAGAATACGTCAGATTGTTCATGTCACTGATGTCACCGCTGCCGCCGCTGCCGTGCAGCTTGTTCCTGTCGCCGCCGTTAGTTCAACTACGATCAACACGGCACAGATGTAGCTCCCGTCTTCGGCAAAGCTGCCGGTAGCTTTAGGGTTCCATGCCCATAACGGTTAGAACGCCACCGATGACAACAACGACGACGCAGTGCGCACCCCACATAGAGGAAGCCCCCTGCTCCGGTGAGATTGTTCCTGTCGCTGAATTGAATTGGGGCTTCGGTCGAGGACTCGAGGGAGTCGAGAAGCCTTTATATGTGCCTTCATCGGCCTGTGGGCCAAAGGAGTCCCCGCCGATCACCCCATGGGCGCGTGCGTGCTCGAAGAGAGTTTGTGTCGGAGGAGGCGACCGGCGCAGGAAGGATTGGACGAAACAGGATGTTTCTAGATCAAAAGAGGAAGGACTTGTTCGAGTAGGAAGGAGATCGGGACACCAGGCAACATACCTCTTCGGTGGGCTAAGGCCCAAGTAACAGCCATGGAGATCGAGTCAGACAACTCAGGTATACGAAGTGATATATATAGATAGATTAGTACCACCTTGGATTTTGGAAAAAATATGAACGTATTGAAAAAAAATTGAAAGCGTAAATTCACGGAAAGAAGCTTTATTGTGACGGTGAACCCACGGAGTCAATCCGTGCTTTATTATTAGGGAGAGATTATTATTATTATTATTATATTATTACTAGCACAAATGCCCGTGCTTTGCAACGGGGGAGAAAATTGACGCATCACTTTTGCTCATGCCTTGCAACGAGAGAGAAAACCGAACTATACTCAAATTTCGTGAGAATTGTATATGCAGACATAACACCCTATGTTTCATATGATGAGAAAGGTGGTTCATGTAATTTTTTGTGAACCAGCGCAATGCGCAACACAGTAGGACCCTAAGCCCGGGGTGCGGCCAACTCCAACAGTTCTGCGTCGTCCGAGCGTCGATAGCTCGGCGGTGGTCGCCGGTCGGTTGGATGTGTCTAATCAACCTCTGCGACCGACAGTGGTGCAACAGTGACCATTTCCGATCAGTGAAGGGCGGGAGAATGGTCGAAATTTACCAGACCCGATGATGGTGTTATGATCTTCCGTGATGACGGAGGGGGTTGTGGCGGACGGCTCAGCCCGTGGAAATGGGCGAGATGGGGGCGGCGATGGACAACGCTGAGGGTTGGGTGGGTTGGCGACAGTAAACTTTTAGTTTTGTAGGTAGGAGCTAGCGTCGCAGTATTTTGGTTTTGGAGCTGCTAGTGGTGCCGCAATTAGCATCACTTCTAGCATTTTTTGCATCCAGACAATCTTGTTTTCACCGTCGTATATGATCTGTTGGACTTGGAGGTGTATTTTAGCCTCGAGTGAGGAAAGAAAGCAGTTTTAAGCCCAGCTATGCTTTTAGGGCTGCCGTTGAAGATAAATCACAAACAATTTTAGGACCATGCTTATATCGTTATCTTAGGGTGGAACATCAATTGGCATCAATGCGGCATCAGGCGCTGGGAACAACTAACGTGGCTGGCGATCTATCAGGAAATAAATCCTTTTAAAATAATCAATCTAGTTTAACACACTGCCCAGTGATGTACCAATATCAAAAGTTTTGTCTTTCGTAAGTCAGGAACAGGTCTTGTATCTCTTGTGATGTGATTCGTCCCTATGTCAGAAGATAGTTAGAAATCAAAACAGGGTGTGGAAAGAAACAGGGTGTGGCCGTCATACATGATTGTTAGAAAGAGACCTCACATTTGATCGATATCATGATTGTTGCGCCATGATACATCATTTTCAATCTTGGAAAACCGACCGGCCTTATTCATGTTAGACCTGCACAAAGGTTATAGGCGTCTCAGATTCTATTGAATTCACTACTGGTTTAATTCTCAAAATTTGGTCTCAATAAATAGAAAAGGTAAGTAAGTATTAGCAGAACGAAATGTAATTAATGTCACTTAAAAACCAAAATAGTCCACCCAAATGCAGTTATAAAAATTCTAGAACGAGAAAGAAAGAGCCTGTGCGTTGCAATAATGGGGATAATACTTATTTCTCTCCCTCCATAGTAGAGGGAGAAGACTGGATGCGACGTAAATCTCTCACCTCTTGAAATATGTGAACTGGAGTATTTCTCAACAATCCCTTGGATCTGCTCCGGAGTGAATATTGACGCACTGGTATCGAAATCAGCACTCTCCAACTGCCTCTGCAACTGCATTGACAATAAAGTCGAGATAAGCATTACACATTGCTTCTTCTGCTCATAAACACTTAGCAAAAGTTTAGTTGTGTATGTTTCAGTGAGAGAGGGCAAGCATAGAGTACATACAGTCTCAAGTATGACAGATTGGCTCTCGGAATTGTGTTTTCTAATTTGAACTAACATCTCCAGTTTTTGTAACAGCAATCAAAACAATGTAATTAGCATCTTCAATACAGTTAAGTTTGATACTTTGAAAGAGGCACTATAAAAACATTTTTGCTTCACCTGCTGTTGTAATTCCTGTTGAGTGTGCATTTTCTCGGCAAATTCTAGCCATCTCTTCTCTATCAAATTAAATAGAAAAAAATCAGAACATGGCTTTTAGACAACAGTTCAAGTCAACTATGTAAACCACAAAGTATTATTGCTAGAGAGCAGGTAATTGTGGCTGTATATTCATTTTACTTGTTCAGTTCTATGGCTGGCGCATTAACTGACACAGCTCTTTTCCTTGAAAATATAAATAAATAAAAGAGCACACCACTACACATATCAGCGTGGACTATATTCAAACATGTATAGCAAGAATGAGCTACCTACAAATGGCCGTGAAACAAAGCAACAATGGTGCTGCAGTGCACTGAGTCTTTTTAGCAAACACATGGCGTGCACCTCGCGGGCTGGTGGTTGAAGTCGATGGGGGCAGAGCAGCACTGAACTGCACGCAGCCTGGGCAACGACCATCGAACTGCTCCGTCGATCTGTGCGTGATGGGAGGAGCAGGTGCTCCGGCCAGGTGAAGAAGAGCGCCGGGGAGGAGAGGAACCAGCTCCCGTCGGCTCACCTGTGATTGAGAGGCGAGGCAGACGGTTTGGAACTGTCTTTGCCGTTGCCGGAGCACTGGACGTCGGCCAAGAGAGGAGGGAAGGTGAGTAGCGTCACTGGAAAAGGAACACGCGGGGGCTGGGCTGGTGGTGGAGGACGACGGCGTCGGGTCGTGGCGAGAGAGAGGGATTGGGGGAAGGTGCGGCGCCGGCATCAAGTGTCGCTGGTGGTGGAAAGCCGCAGGGGTGGGGAAGGCGCACGGCGGAGGGGCGTTGGCGGTGCGCGGCGGCGTGTCGGGGGCCGGCTGCGACGGCGCATGGCCGGGGCCGGCGGCGCGCGACAGCGTGGAGATGCGCTGGAGGTGGAGATGGAAGGCAAGGTCGTCCTGCAGTTTTTTTTTCTTTTCTCTCGTCAGTACCGGTTCGATTGACTTATTAGGGGGACTGCGGGTTGGATACCTAAAACACCAGAGACCTTTGTGTAAAAAGGACGCGACGGTGAACCCGACAAACTCGTTCCGTGCTTTATTATTAGGGAGAGATAAATAAATCAAACAAAAGATTAAGATCATCTTTAAGGTTAAAATTTACTTTTTCATAAACGCTCAGGTGTGTTTAGACATCAAATGAGCGTTCAGTGGGCTTCTCATAGTCTAACCGCCTGGACAATCTGGCCTCCAAAGATCCAGCCCATATGTGAAGAAGAAATATGGTTGTCTAAATTATATGTCATGTTATCTCTAATGCATAGTCCCAACACAAAATATCCACACACGACGCACCATTTCATTTTTCTGTCGGACCCTCACCTTTCCGTTTGGTTTCCCGCCATAGCGAGACATTTCTCGCTAGTTGTCTAGACTATCTGTCATGTTATCTCTAACGCGCGGCACCAACACAAAAAAAACACCCATAACGAACCATTTCATTTTCCTGTCAGACCCTCCCATTCCCGTCGCAGCGGGACATTTCTCGCTGGTAGTCCACTCCTTTAAAACCGGATGACGCCCACCTCACCTTCACCATGGTGTTCTCTTTCTCTCACACCGTACTTTAACACATACCGCCTAGAAGAAGGCCCCCCGCTCTCCGCCCTGATCCCGACCCCTGTGCCCGTGACCCCCCCCCCCCCCAAGCCAAGAAGGTAGATTTGATGTCTTTTGAGCCATTGTCATGTTGTAACAAACAATTGAATGTAATACATTACCACGAAACAAGAATACGATGTTCATTGTTGCAGCTGCAACTAATAGTCCACCCTGTCCGTTGTTAACTTGCATCAACCAAGCAATGCATTTATAATTATATCCTAACAAAAAAATTATAGGACTTGATGAAAAAAAATGAACAGCTCGCACATACAATTTGCTGCAAAAAATAGAAACGTTATTTCACTTAGACAGCCGTAACTGAACATAACAACCCAACCCCCATACTGGTCACTCTTAACCCTTGCTCTTATCACAAAATTCACTAACTTGTGTTGTAAGTATACCTGGCCAAACCTCGGGCCGGGCCGGGCTTCGGGCCAGGCCTAGCCAAGCCCGAGCCAAAAAACATGGGCCCGAGCCCGGCCCGGCCCGGCCATCGGGCCTAGTTTTTGGGCCCAAGACCGGCCCGAACATGCAAAAGCCCGCCGGGCCTCGGGCCTCGGGCCGGGCCCCTTCAGAAAACTGCAGAAATGACGGGCCTGGGCCCGGCCCGGCCAGGCCACCGGGCTTAAAATCTAGGCCCGAGCCCGGCCCGGGAGCAGCGCCGGGCCGGGCCGGGTCGGGCCGGGCCGGCCGGGCCGGGCTGCCCATGGCCAGGTCTAGTTGTAAGTAAGCCAGTGATCGACGCACATCTGACATATATTGGATTCTTATGGTCTATAACCATTAATTTCCTCTTCTCATATAATTTCAGGGAAGAGCAGCATCTTCAAACAGTTTTCATATGAAGATCCTAATCTTAAGTGAATCCTAGCTTCCCAAATCTGCTTCAAACGGGATCAAAACATTCTCTTTCACAAACATAGTGAATTAGTGATGGATCTATGTGCGGGAAAAGAATTCAGTTGACCAGATTAGGCGAAAGTGCATGGCAATCGGTAATGAGCTCACACGCATGCCACCACGCACGCGCCGCTACACGAGAACCTGCTTTTGCTTAATAATTAAGTATCATCCCATCGCGGAGATGTGCACACGGTTTCCAAGAGAGAAATGCCCCGCTGCACACGGTGGCAGGTGTACCAACTCCTGCGCCTAGACAGCTGTGAAGTTGTTAATTTCTTCTGATTCACTTTGCTTCTTCGCACCTTTTATTGTGCAATATGTAATGAGTCTGTCAGGCTTCAAGAGACAGTTCACAACCACCCGTGAGATTCGGGGGGCATTCAATCGTCTTTTTTTTTATAAAGAGTGATTTTTCATTAGCTAAAAATATAGCATCAAGCGGATACAATACAACTACGATGAGTAACACTTGGCCTCTGCATAATAAAAATATACACAGCCCAAAACAAGATGTCTGACAAAGAAAAAATAAAAGGTAAAAAAGACATATCGACACGAGTTGAGTCAAATGAGACCGACATTATGACTAAGTCGAATAAGGACTTGGACCAATCCGCAGGTTATGCTATCATCCATGTTGACCAGAAACCTTCAAGGTCTCGTCTTGTGATAGTATAGTTAACTTTGATGCTGCTTTCCATGATGTGGGGCTACATCATGCAATCTGATCTGGGAGAAGTTAGGGCTTCTTTGATTCAAAGGATTCTTAAAGGAATTTTGGAGGATTCTAATCCTTAGAAATTTTTTCTATCTTGGTTGTTTCATTCGTAGGATTGTAAACCATAGGAATTTTTCCATAAGATTCATTTGCACTAGATTTCATAGAAAACATTCCATCCACTCAAGGCCCTCTTTGATTCGCAGGATTTTCAAAACGTAGGAATAGGAAAAGTATAGGGTTGGAGTGGCATGCATACATGAATCCTACAGGATTAGCATGGAGTGTTTGATGGCACAGGAAAAGCAAAAGATTTGTAAAAAGAGGTTGGAGTGAATGTTAGATTTCCTATGAAATGTAGTACAAAAGATTCCATAGAAAAAATTCCTATGGGATCCAATCCTATGAATCAAAGGACCAACATAGGAAAAATTCTTAAGGATTTCAATCCTCCAGAAGTCCTATAGAATTCCTTTGAATCAAAGGAGCCCCAAACCTCTTTGAGAGAATCCTACATTTTTTCTATACACAATCAAACACTCGTACAATCTTGTAGGATTCAAGACGACATTCCACTCTAATCCCATGTTTTTCCTATTCCCGTGTTTTGGAAATCCAACGAATCAAAGAGGCCCTCATAGTAGTAGGTGCAGGGAACCTAGATAATGTCAAAACTGCGCTCCAGGCATATGTGTTAGCTGGCATTGCGGCGCTCGAAGGTTTCCTTCGGGTTCAGCTGCTGCAGAGACACGACAGTTTGTGAGAGGCATGAGGAGTTTTTTTAGAGATATGACACGCAATCGAACATGACGAAAAGTGAAATCAAACATAGAGACACAAAGATTTAACATGGAAAACCCCTTCAACACGAAAGAAAAAAACCATGTGTTAGCCAGCAAATCTTCACTATATCAAGGAAGGTTACAAACGCCGAAAATTTACAACTGATCAACTTATCCCATGCGACGGCTTACAAGAAGTATATATAACATCAGTAATTAGGTCGTTTCGCTCATCAGAAATTAGCTTTTATCTTTATACTTGAATTGGAATCACAACATAACAAACTCCACCTTGAGACAAATTCGATATTATAGCATGAATAAGAATCTTCTCCATGAAAAACAAAGAAAACACTTTCGGCGTCAAAACATCCACTAGGGCTAATGTGTTATACCAACAAAGTCTTAGCAAAGCTCAGTCTAAGCAAAGCCCAAACTTAGCAACATGACTAGGTGCAGCATTGATACGTCTCCATCGTATCTACTTTTCCAAACTCTTTTTCCCTTATTTTAGACTCTAATTTGCATGATTTGAATAGAACTAACCCCGACTGACGTTGTTTTCAGCAAAATTGCCATGGTGTTGTTTTTCTGCAGAAATCAAAGTTCTCGGATTAACCTGAAAATTTACGGAGAATTTTTGTGGAATATATAAAAAATACTGGCGGAAAAATAAATCAGAGGGTGCCACCCAGGAGCCACAAGCTCATGGGCGCCCCCCCCCCCCCCCCGGCGCGCCTGGTCAGCTTGTGGCCCCCTGGACCTCCGGCAACCCTAACTCCAACTCCATATATACCTATTCGTGAAAAAAAATTAGAAAAAAGAAAAAGAATAAAGGAAAACAAAAAAATAGAACAAGGAAGAAAACTGGTTCAAGAACTTCTAGGAAGCTTCCCAAAATCGGGTATGCTGACATGCTTAAACGGGCTAGCCTAGTCGAATGATCGCTCGATTTCCCGTGTGGAGAGACCTCGACAGCCGGACGCAAGGTGCGTCCAATAGGAAATTCCTCACTGACGGCCAAATCTTAATCCTAATGGGGACTTGGGGAGCTCGCTCCGGCGACCGAGCCTCCGGTAATTAGGCGGGCAGCTACTACAGTTCTAGCAACAAATGCAAGTGTACTTTTGCTTGAGATGTGGTAGCTAGAGGTCCAGTTTATTACTCAACCTAGGAGCAGGCAGGAGCTGCTTAGATTATATTGTATCTGTAGAGGAGCATTTGTCGGACGAATCTGGTCAATGGTGGGTGCAGGAAGGCAGGGTAAGAAAGTTAAAGAATTCAACAATCACCGGTGGAAGGGGAAATGACGACTGACCGTGCCTAGTTCGCCGCCATGCCACACACGCTCCTTTGCAGTGGAGGATGGGCGGAGGGGAGGAGAGAAGGAGGCTGTATGTACTCGCCGGAATAAGATGGCAGGGGGCGGGGAGGCTGGGTCGCCGTCGCGGGCCAAACCTGGTGAGATGATGATACCTATCACCCACGGAATGCTGAGTATTTGGTGTTTCAGCTCTTTTCATAGCTGCCAGCACAAGCATGGCCGCAAGAGGTAAACATGTTACAGCTAATTTGTTCCGTAAACTTGACTGCAGCTAAAGAGTCACTTATTGCGAGAGCGGCATTTCTTTGAGCTAAACTAGCAGCTTCAAGAGAAAGCTCACCCTGGGAAAAAAAAATTAATTTTCAAAAGTCAGAACAAACTTGACCTTGTGGACTTAAGAAGTGATTATATACTATAACAATGAAGAACTAAACCCACAAAATACAACCACGTACAGGCGTGTAAACATACACAGGAAGATAACAACAGAGACCATGTTGAGTTCAGGGTTTCGTTGCTTATTCAGAGACAAGAAGGGTATCCAAGCTCTTGGCCCTCGCTCTTGTTGAAGATAGTGGGAAACGGCAAAATCTTTACCAATGTCTAGTTAAGTTGTGCAATAGAAGTTACCCTAAACTTGCCTAGTGAAGAGTTGCTTTTTCCGAGAGTGGCATCTTGCAGCTTCAAGTGAAAGCCAACCTGGAAACATATTTATTAGTCAGATGTCAGAACAAACTTAACCCTTATCATGGACTTCTAAAGTAAATTTACAGTATAAAAGTGAAGAACTAGACAAACAAAAGATGAACATATATGAAGCGCGCTTATCTTGCATAACAACAGAGACCATAAATTTTCAGGGTTATGAAGCATGTGGAGTTTTATCTGAATATTCAGAATAAAAAAGGATGCCCAATTTCCTTCAAAATTTCCGCTAGACAAAACCATGAGATATCCATTGAGCAAGAGAGGTAGAGGAACAACCATCCAGTATATGCCTTGTACAGTTTAATTTGAATGAAATATTCTTACTTACTGGTACAGTTCAAGTGTATTATCGGATAAGATATACGACCATGGCAGTATCTATCAAGATTTTTCAGTTCCACATCTATGTTTCATGGCAGCTAAATTAGTTGTTCAAATCATGCATACTAGTGGAGGCACTGCAAAAAGGTAATGTTTCTACAAATGAGAAATGACAGGACAGATATTCAGTTTCCAGCCAGAACTAAGATAACCATTCCAGTAAAACCAAATCACATTATTCTCCAACTCCCACCCATCGAAACCAAACATTGAAGTACAAGGCGAATACCCAATTATCCACCAATAGAAAATTAAACAGATTGCATACGTGATTACAACCAAGGCTCGAGGTGATGTACACTGAATATTATCAGACATCACAGCAAACTAATCGGATAAAAACCGGTGAATTACATTAACTTAAACTGATCGATGCTAATAACCGGGGTGCAGGGGTGGTGGTACATGTCTCTAGTTATTCTAGTTGGTGATAGCCGAGGCCAGGCATAGTAAAGCAGTGGGATGGCATGTAAAATACCAACGTGGGGCTACAGCAGTGGTAGCAATGGATCTGGTTCAATGCCTATGAAAATAAAACATACTGTGAGTCTGTGACACAGCACCATGCAGGCAGGCCATGTAGATCAAGATGACCAATCTGCTTAATTAATTCTTAATTGTCTGCAAGGGCCGCTTAAGCAATTGTTGGGTGCATTAGTAGCTAGTTAACCAGTGGCAAACCATGTGATTCATCCGAGACGACAAAGACAGCCTTTGGCGTGGATTAACTAATAGGATAATTAGCCAAGGCAGATAGTTAGTGACAGATGTGATGGGCCTTTATTGAGATCTGCTAGAAATGTCTACTATAGTTGAGTACCTTGGGCAGGCAAGAAAAGTAGGGAAAGTGCATCATCGGAACTTGCCGGGAGAGAGCAGGGGCGTACGTACGTGTTTGGTTGGTGAGGTAAGTACGCATTACTATAGATCTGGTTCACAGCACCATGCTCTGTCGATGAAGGACATTAGTGATCTGCTCAAGTAATTTATTTATGGTTGGTGAGGTAAGTCCTGGCTCAGACGCGCGGTGCTCACGGAGTTTTTTCTATAAAAAAATGCCAATGAGGGTTAGTCCTTGGGTTGGTATCAATTTTTTTACTATTGGGTGCATTAGTAGCTTGGTTAGCTAACCGTGTCACTAATCCGAGACAAGAAAGACAAGCCTGTGCCATGTGCTAACTAATACAGTGAGAAATGCAATGCAATTTCCTTGAGATCTGATAGCTAGATCTAGTTTTATTATTACTATATCTGATAGTAACTAGTAAGGTCATATTTATGAATTTATCGAGAACCCAACGAAACTAGTGTTCAATGGTACAGAGCACTACTCTGTGCGTTGGCATCATGGATCGAAATGAGGACAAGAAAATTCCAGACCCCTTTTGTGTGTGTCAAAATTAACAGATCGCCGGCGGAAGGGGAAATGGCGACTGACCGTACCTACTTGGCCGCCGCCGCCGCCATGCCACGCGCGCTCTTTTGTGGTCGACAATTGGGGCCTCCTCTGGCTCCGCCGCCGCAACTCCGAGGCCCCCCCTCCTCCTCTGCCAGGTGGCCGGCGCTGCTCCTGTCTCGTCAGGCTCCATGAGAGAGCTCCCGGCCGGCCAGTCCGCACCAGATCAACTCTCGGCCAAGGAAAAATATTGTTTGTGTAATGTTTTCACTTTTTTTTCCCTGAGAGAGAATCAGGACAACCTTTTTTCCTGATGAGAATCAGGATAACTTAGCTACTGCTTCGGCCGATGAAACTAAGTCCCATGTGCCTCACCAGTCCAGGCCCATGAAATAGAGGCCCTCATGCTTGAAACAAGCAACTTTTTTTTTGTTTTTCATGTCAAGCAATGTAGGGCAATTATTACTAAACAGTATAACGGGGCTAATTAGGAGCCTACACAGCGATTTGAGATCCTAAACCGTCCAATTCAGCGTATAAACGTATCAGATCATTCCAACCTCACGCAGTTTTCCTTTGCGCCTCGTTCGCTCGCTAAAACCGGGGGCAGTGTGTAAAGAGACGTGGATGGACAATGCAGACGGCAGAAAAGACGTGGGGGCCAGTGTGACACCAGCGCCAGGTAAGACGTGTCTCCTCCAGGAGCGGAAGCTCAGATGCTCCTCCTGGATGTTGCCTCAGCTCCTCCTCCGGCGCGCTGCCACCGGGAGCAGCAGTTGAACTCCTCCGTGAGCAGCCGCTCAGATCTTCAACTGCCGTGTCGCCTCCATGACGCAGCAGCTACACTAGCAGTCGGACGCAGAGTAGCTTGGTGTTGCGGCAGGCAGGTGCCCTCCGGCGGCTAAGGCAAAAGGATGTGGAAGTGGACGGGAGCAAGTGAGGAGTGAGACTGTGAGATCCATTCAACAGAGTAATAACGGTGGCAGACAGGTGCATTGAACGGAGGTAATTAACAATTTGCATAAAGTGGGCTACTGTTAGGTTTACAGACCTTTTTTAATTGGCTTTGTGGTAATGTTTACAGACCTATTTTTCTCTTCTACATGCAGACTTTCTCTAGATCTGCGCAAAAATGTACGCTGGCTAGCCAACTTGTTTTCTCTCTTTCGAGGAGCATCCTGAAACAGTACTCGTTGTCTTTCGTTATTAAGGATGCCATCTTTCTTTGCCGACATCCATATGCACCCCAAAAAAACTCACAGCTACCTCGGACAGGGCTAATTAACTACTCCCTCCGTCCCATAATAAAAGCAACACTAGCTATTTGATCTCAAACTTAGGCACGAAAAGAAAAGGCATGTAAGTGGCCTACAAAAATAAGGCACATACCTCAATTTCACATGTACACATGAATAAATGTCTGTAGCATGTAAGAGAACAAAACCTTACGAGGCCTAAAATGGTGCCCCTTAATCTACGGTTAATGAAGTAGTGACAGTGGCAGACAGCTGCCTTGGACGGAGCTAATTAACTAATTAGCTATCGTGGGCCACTGTCAGATTACTGATCCATCTCGTTTGATCTGTTTAGCCATTGGTTGAACTTTGCATCCGCATCGCTAATTGTTTAGCCCATCACATGCAGTTTGCAACAAAAGGAGAGCTAGAACTAATATTATCAATCCAGTAAAACGGAATCACATTATTCTCAAACTCCCGCTCATCGAAATGTAGGGCCATATTCAGTTATCCACCAAGAGAATCAAGTATTACCATTTTGCGATCTAGGTACTAAACATTAGAGGAACTAATCTAATAAAAATAAGCGCATTAAATTTAGTTAAGTTGCCATTAATAACCAGGGTGCAGGGGTGGCAGTAGTACTACTCCAGAATAAACATGGTCATGAGGTTCAGTAAAAAACAAGATCAATCTGACGGATTGAAGATGTTAATCGAGATGGAAGATATCAGTAGCAGCGAGGAAGATCTAGCCATCTAGGTGCACCGGCAGACCCAAAATTTCGTAGGCCGGCGGGTTTCAAGTCTAACTAATTGTCGATGACAAAATGCTCGTACCTCTTAACTTAGAGACAGCAGGGACACGGTGAGAAACAAAAGGAACGGCGATGGCATCCTTGATCTGCGTTCAAAACTGCTCCCTAGGCATCAAATGTTCACAAAATTGTGATGATGGATCTGAAATAATATTGGACGCAGCAGAGCCCCTTTGAGCCAGGAGATAATCCATGATGCCCTCGGCTGAATCCATGCATATCTCAGGTGTAAACTGTGTAAGAAGGATCATAATGATCATTGGTCAGTTCAGCAACCAATTTTGTCGCTATTACAATACATGATACATATTTGCAAATCAGTAATTCCGGTTTCCAGCTTGTAATACATAAATTTACTACTCTGTTTATAGTACGAAAAAAGACTCATCTAGTACGAAATTAATTATTTTGCTTTTCTTCCTTGGAAGTACCCCGTTAAGTATTGTTAAGAAATTAACTGACACTCCCCCCCCCCCCACCCTCCCCTTTTTGCTGGTAATCCTGAGAGGCATAGCTCCCCCCTATACCCCCTCTCCACCACCCTCGACCATGCCGTTGCCAGGCATATGGAAGTGGTGGGATAGCATGTGAAATACCGATGTGGGGCTAAAGCGGTGGTAGCTATGGATCTTGTTGAACGTACATGAACATAAATCACACTCTAACACAGCAGGCCATTTAGATCGAGATTAATTAGTAATTAGGCGGAGCTACTACAGTACTAGCGACAAATGCAAGTGTACTTTTCCTTGAGATCTGGTAGCTAGGTCCAGTTTATTACTCAACCTTGGGGCAGGCAGGAGCTGCTTAGATTATACTGTATCTGTACAGGAGCATCTGTCGGCACGAATCTGGTCAATGGTGGGTGCAGGAAGGAAGGCAGGGTAAGAAAGTTAAAGAATTCAACAATCACCTGTGGAAGGGGAAATGACGACTGACCATGGCTAGTTCGCCGCCATGCCACGCGCGCTCCTAGTGACCCGGCAGAGATGAATGAATACGGAGGTTTGACAAATGGAGCAGTTAACTTGATAGAAATTAATTGAGCTCCTATATTACCACACATACACTACTGTCTTTAACGTGCGTACTAGTAATTAGGTACCATTTATGCATGATACCCTACTGACTTCTAGTACTTGTGAGCCTAGCTATTATCAGCATGCATGATTGATGCTCCAACCAATTCCGGCTCCTCCAGGTCTCAGACGTGCAAGAATACCGTTCAGATGATATAAACTCTACCTTGCCAAACCTGGTGAGATGATGATACCAACCATAAAGCATACTGATGTCCCTGCCTTTCGCACACGGAATGCTGAGTATTTAGTGTTTCAGCTCTTTTCATAGCAACCAGCACCAGCACATGCAAAGAATGGCTGCAAGTGGTAAACATGTTACAGGGTAGTGGACTAATTTGTTCCCTAAACTTGACTGCTAAAGGGTCACTTATTCCGTTGAACTAAACTCGCGGCTTCAAGAGAAAGTTCAGCCTGGAAAATTTTACTTCTCATAAGTAATAACAAACTTGACCTCATGGACTTAAGAAGTGATTTTACATTATAACAATGAAGAACTAAACCCACAAAATATGACAAGGTCCAGGCGTGTAAACATACACATGAAGATAACAACAGAGACCATGTTTATTTCAGGGTTTCGTTGCTTATTCAGAGTCAAGAAGGGTATTAAAAGTAAAAACTGAACCATGAGCCATTTAGCAACATGGGTAGAGGAACAAGCTCTTGGCTCTGGCTCTTGTTGCAGATAGTGGGAAACAACACGTCTTTTAGCAAAATCTTTACCAATGTCTCGTTAAGTTGTGCAATAGAAGCTGTCCTAAACTTGCCTAGTGAAGAGTCGCTTATTCCAAGAGTGGCATCTTGCAGCTTCAAGAGAAAGCTCAACCTGGAAAAATATTTATTAGTCAGTCATCAGAACAAACTTAACCCCTATCGTGGACTTCTAAAGTAAATTTACACTGTAACAGTGAAGAACTGGGCCAACATAAGACGGACATACATGAAGCATCCTTATCTTGCATAACAACTGAGACCAAAAAAAATTCAGGGTTATGGAGCATGTGGGGCTTTATCTGAATGTTCAGAATAAAAAAGGATGCCCAATTTTCTTCAAAATTTCCACTAGACAAAACCATGAGCTATCCATTTAGCAAGAGAGGTAGAGGAACAAACCATGAATGAGCTATTCATCCAGTATACGCCCGGTACAGTTTAATTTGGATAAAACATTATTACTTACAGATGCATCAGTAGCTAGTTAATCGGTGCCAAACCATGTGATTCATCTGAGACGACAAAGACAGCCTGTGGCATGGATTAACTAATACAGTAATTAGTGACAGATGCGATGTGCCTTTCTTGAGATCTGCTAGAAATGTCTACTACTCCCTCCGTTCCTAAATGTAAGTGTTTTTAGAGATTTCAATACAAACTACATACCGATGTATATAGACCTACTTTAGAGTGTAGATTCACTCATTTTGCTCCATGTGTAGCCCATATTGGAATCTCTAAAAAGACTTATATTTAGGAACGGAGGGAGTAGTTTAGTACCTTGGGCAGGCATGAAAAGTAGGAAAAGTGCGGCATCGGAACGTGCCGGGAGAGAGCAGTTGGCGTGTTTGGTTGGTGAGGTAAGTATGTACTTACTGTAGATGTGGTTCAGAGCAGCATGCTCTGTCCATGATGGAGACGATGGACATTAGTAATCTGCTTAACTAGTGCCACAGCGCGTCATTAATTAGAGACAAGAAAGACGAGGCTGTGCCATGGGCTAACTAATACAGTGAATAATTAGGCAGGGGTGTATTAGTCCTAGCGAGAAATGCAATGCAATTTCCTTGAGATGTGATAGCTAGATTTATCCAGAACCCAAGGAAACAAGTGTTCAATGGTACAGAGCTCTGTGCGTTGGTACCATCGATCGAAATGGGGACAAGACAATACCATATATCAAAATTAACAGACAAGGACGGCAGGAAAGGTAAATAATTTAACGACCGCCGCCGGCGGAAGGGGAAATGGCGACTGACCGCACTTACGGCGACAACTCCCTCCCCCCTCCTCCTCCTCCTCCTCCTTTGCCACGTCGCCGGCGCTGCTCCTGTCGTCAGGCGCCATGACAGAGATACCCCGGGCGGCCAGTCCGCGGTGGCGGGCCGGAGACAAATCTTGCGGCGGCGGCGGCGGCGGCGGGGCACCAGATCTGCTCTCGCCCAAGGAAAATATCGTTCGTGTAACTTTTCCCTTTTTTTTTTCTTTTTTTAGCGATTTTTCCCCTTTTTTCTGAGAGAGACAGAAAGGAAAACTTAGCTAGTGCTCCGGCCCATGTGCCTCACCAGCCCGGGCCCATCAAATGGAGGCCCTGATGCATGAAGCAAACAATTTTTTTTCTAGTTTTCATCTCAAGCAATTACTTTACATGAATTAGTATCTCTTTACATGACATGCCCTTTCGCAGTTACCCTGCAAACTATGTTCGCTCACAATGTTGATATTTTATTTTCTTTCTAGACCACAAGGTAGGTTGTGTTTCCATAGCCAAGCTCAATGCGAGAGAGAGAAAACACTGAACAAAAGGGTAGACTTGATTAAAGTTTTGGAGACTGGTCATTCATGGCTGAACTCTTGATAAGTGATCAATTTTGTTGGTTATCCCTTCAGCATCTATGTCGTGGCTGTGTTGGATGGTAGGAGTCGGAATCATCCATCCATCCTCGCTCACCGGCTTTAAGATTTGACATTGTTTGCGCAAGGACAATGAGAAATACATTTTCGTAATATTTGTCACTCCGTTTAACAGGGTCAAGCGTGAATATTCTATAAAAAATCCTTGATCATTTTTCAATTTTCTTTTTCCATCTTTATTAAAACTACACACATTCTTTAATTTGGTTACATTTTTAATTAAATAATTACTAAATAAAACTACATTCTTAAAAATACCAGAAGCTTCTTGGTGAATGCTTCTAAAGACGAATATTCAATACAATACACACTTAGAGAAACTAGTAAGGTACATGTGCATTGCACGCATAAGATTTGGTAACCAAATTATGAATAACTACCACACTATAGCATGTAAGCTTTGAGTCATATATGCATGATGTAGACGTTCGTTTAATTCTTATAGTTCATCTCATTCAAAATCAATTATTTTTATAAAAAAATTATTTTAAGATTCATGGAATTGTGCATTGTAAAGCATAAAGTAAAAACAAATAGTGACAATTCATTTAGAAAAAAAAGTTTGGGCAATTAAAATATGGAAGATTCTAGAACAAAGGAGAAGTGCTTGTGTTTTGAGGTTTGTGCATTATACTTAAGTTCAACCATGGAGTCTTCTAGATTGTAAATGTGGCAGAATCTGGTGGAATGTAGATGATATCCAAGGGCCAGCAGTGCTCGGATTTGCCATCTCCATACCATCGGATTGGCTTCATCCAACGACCAACTTTCAAAGTTATTCGCACACTATATAAGGGTATAGTAGAGAAATAATAGGCAGCTAGAACCAAGGAAATAATAGCCAGGTTTTTTAAAACTACACACATTTTAAAATTTGGTTACATTTTTATTTAAATAATTATGAAATAAAACTACATTCTTAAAAATACCAAAAGCATCTTGTTGGCGAATCTATACCTCTATACCTACTAATAAAGCAAGGTGTGTTTCTTCAAAAATTTCATCCGTTCACCAGCGAATAGATTTTTTTTACTATCTGAGGTGGTACTAATTTTTTGTGCATCCATGTGCTAGAAAAAGAAAAATGGGTTATCCAGAATTTCGTACATGGGCCACGCGCTAAAGCCCAATAAGCCAGCCTACTTATTTCCCTGCCCACGCCGCTGGGAAACTCCTATTTGCCGCGCCGGGCGACAGATGGTCGGAGGTTCGCACAGATAGCCCTAGACTGGTCCGGCCCATTTTCATTTTTTGTGTTCATTTTCTATGTAACATTTTATGTTCCGTTCTCTTTTTATTTCCTATTTATTTTTTTATTTTCCTTTTTAATCTTATTTTTGTTTATTTTTACGTTTTTGATCAAACAATTTTTTTTATGAAATGTTTGGAATTTCAATTACGTTAAATTTTTTGAAGAATTCTCAGAATTCCAAAATTTCATTCCAGTTTTAAAAATATTCAGATATTTAAAAAATTATCATCATGAGATTTGCTGAAAACGGAAAAAAAGTTTTTGTATTACAAAATTGTTTCAGATTTTCAAAAAAAACATTATATTTTAAAAAATGTTCCCAATTCAAAAACAAATCTTATTGTAGTGAAATGTTCACGAATTCAACATAAAAATATTTTAAATAGCCCCGTATTGCTCTTTACATACGGTCGTACCAATTTATAAAGTTCTTTTGTAATATATTCAAATGTTTTATAAATATGGACTAATGTCATATATTTACGTTAAATAGCCCCGCATGCTACTGAGTCAACTAAAGTCAATGAGCACCAGGTATATCCATTATCTTCTTCCATTAAGTAATATTAATATGTCAATCAACCGTGTGATCTCATTATTTATGCTTTTTATTAATACTAGCACATATGCCCGTGCGTTGCAACGGGTGAAACAGATCCTTGCATGCCTCAAGAAACTCATCCATTTTGGCCAGAAACTGTAATCAATTGCAATATGGATCACCGTCTACAAAGACTGACAATTAGAACAGACTTCAAGAAAAAAATCATTGGAACAAATACCAATGGAAACCCTGGGATAGAAAAATACAGGTTTGAGAGAGTCTAGAAAATATTAATTAATTGGATAATAAAAAACAAACATGATACCCTTGAGGGATACTTATGGATGGGAGGAGCAGGGCAACATGTTTTTTGGAAAACATACTAAAACAATGAAACTGAATCAGTGTAAAAAAAAACTTGTGAAACCAAATGATAACTTAATGTGAAGAAGGGTCTATCAATACTCTAAAAAGAAAGGGAATATTATATATCTCTTGTTTTAACTATGCATTAAGGCACACCCCCACGCATGTCCTGAAAGAGCAACTTCATGTTAGCATATCATGAGTAAGAATAATCATGTAGAACACAAATACTCAAAAAAGTAGTAGGAAAACATTAATTGTTTACACTAATAAATGGCACAGTTTTCTTGGACACTGGTAGCTGCTGCCGGCAACCTTGAGGTGGCCTGACAACGATCCTAATTTGTATGCGCGCTCTCTACTATTTCGAAATCAGTTGAAAAAATTACCAACAATATCAAACAAAACATGGTGAGACTAATAAGTACGTACCAGGAAAGCAACGACACCGTATGGGCAGCAATTTTTGGCACCACTGCTGCAAGCAGTGCCCTTCAGGCCATGCTAAGAAATAACCTATCTGATCTCTAGTTGTTGTATATAGGAGGCCATCAATCAGAAGTACATACTGAAGAAACACCGCCTGCATGTCCTAGAAGATGCATTATTATGAGTTTATTAGGGCTCATGCATCTGTCTAGCGCTATGGCCATCCTAGCTTTGCAAAACGGAATCTTCCGAGGAACTTGGACACCATGTTAGTAATCCAAGTAACAGCCATAATCGCCCATGTAAAGTTAATCATAGCTTGACATTGCAACGGACCTGATCGCCTTTCCTCTCTGTATTCCTCAAGTATGGTATTGACGACGGCCGCTATTAGACGCCGGCTCGCGCGGTCGCGCCACATAGTTACAATCTCCTGCTGCACCAGAGATGGTGCCTTGCCGACGTGCCTCACAATCTCTGCAACTGATCATGGCCTCTTGTTGTCTACCCCTCCGCCCTCTCCTCCCCAACCTCCTTATCGTCGACTCATCGTTGCCTTCCACGATCACGGCCTCCAGCAGCCAACGTTCCTCTCCTGCCATGGAAGCTCCACTTATTCAATTCCACGACCGCGGCATGCAACACATGCACCAACGACTCTCGTCGCGACACTGGTGGTGAGGATGCTGGTGCCCGCCACAGTTAGAATACGTCAGATTGTTCATGTCACTGATGTCACCGCTGCCGCCGCTGCCGTGCAGCTTGTTCCTGTCGCCGCCGTTAGTTCAACTACGATCAACACGGCACAGATGTAGCTCCCGTCTTCGGCAAAGCTGCCGGTAGCTTTAGGGTTCCATGCCCATAACGGTTAGAACGCCACCGATGACAACAACGACGACGCAGTGCGCACCCCACATAGAGGAAGCCCCCTGCTCCGGTGAGATTGTTCCTGTCGCTGAATTGAATTGGGGCTTCGGTCGAGGACTCGAGGGAGTCGAGAAGCCTTTATATGTGCCTTCATCGGCCTGTGGGCCAAAGGAGTCCCCGCCGATCACCCCATGGGCGCGTGCGTGCTCGAAGAGAGTTTGTGTCGGAGGAGGCGACCGGCGCAGGAAGGATTGGACGAAACAGGATGTTTCTAGATCAAAAGAGGAAGGACTTGTTCGAGTAGGAAGGAGATCGGGACACCAGGCAACATACCTCTTCGGTGGGCTAAGGCCCAAGTAACAGCCATGGAGATCGAGTCAGACAACTCAGGTATACGAAGTGATATATATAGATAGATTAGTACCACCTTGGATTTTGGAAAAAATATGAACGTATTGAAAAAAAATTGAAAGCGTAAATTCACGGAAAGAAGCTTTATTGTGACGGTGAACCCACGGAGTCAATCCGTGCTTTATTATTAGGGAGAGATTATTATTATTATTATTATATTATTACTAGCACAAATGCCCGTGCTTTGCAACGGGGGAGAAAATTGACGCATCACTTTTGCTCATGCCTTGCAACGAGAGAGAAAACCGAACTATACTCAAATTTCGTGAGAATTGTATATGCAGACATAACACCCTATGTTTCATATGATGAGAAAGGTGGTTCATGTAATTTTTTGTGAACCAGCGCAATGCGCAACACAGTAGGACCCTAAGCCCGGGGTGCGGCCAACTCCAACAGTTCTGCGTCGTCCGAGCGTCGATAGCTCGGCGGTGGTCGCCGGTCGGTTGGATGTGTCTAATCAACCTCTGCGACCGACAGTGGTGCAACAGTGACCATTTCCGATCAGTGAAGGGCGGGAGAATGGTCGAAATTTACCAGACCCGATGATGGTGTTATGATCTTCCGTGATGACGGAGGGGGTTGTGGCGGACGGCTCAGCCCGTGGAAATGGGCGAGATGGGGGCGGCGATGGACAACGCTGAGGGTTGGGTGGGTTGGCGACAGTAAACTTTTAGTTTTGTAGGTAGGAGCTAGCGTCGCAGTATTTTGGTTTTGGAGCTGCTAGTGGTGCCGCAATTAGCATCACTTCTAGCATTTTTTGCATCCAGACAATCTTGTTTTCACCGTCGTATATGATCTGTTGGACTTGGAGGTGTATTTTAGCCTCGAGTGAGGAAAGAAAGCAGTTTTAAGCCCAGCTATGCTTTTAGGGCTGCCGTTGAAGATAAATCACAAACAATTTTAGGACCATGCTTATATCGTTATCTTAGGGTGGAACATCAATTGGCATCAATGCGGCATCAGGCGCTGGGAACAACTAACGTGGCTGGCGATCTATCAGGAAATAAATCCTTTTAAAATAATCAATCTAGTTTAACACACTGCCCAGTGATGTACCAATATCAAAAGTTTTGTCTTTCGTAAGTCAGGAACAGGTCTTGTATCTCTTGTGATGTGATTCGTCCCTATGTCAGAAGATAGTTAGAAATCAAAACAGGGTGTGGAAAGAAACAGGGTGTGGCCGTCATACATGATTGTTAGAAAGAGACCTCACATTTGATCGATATCATGATTGTTGCGCCATGATACATCATTTTCAATCTTGGAAAACCGACCGGCCTTATTCATGTTAGACCTGCACAAAGGTTATAGGCGTCTCAGATTCTATTGAATTCACTACTGGTTTAATTCTCAAAATTTGGTCTCAATAAATAGAAAAGGTAAGTAAGTATTAGCAGAACGAAATGTAATTAATGTCACTTAAAAACCAAAATAGTCCACCCAAATGCAGTTATAAAAATTCTAGAACGAGAAAGAAAGAGCCTGTGCGTTGCAATAATGGGGATAATACTTATTTCTCTCCCTCCATAGTAGAGGGAGAAGACTGGATGCGACGTAAATCTCTCACCTCTTGAAATATGTGAACTGGAGTATTTCTCAACAATCCCTTGGATCTGCTCCGGAGTGAATATTGACGCACTGGTATCGAAATCAGCACTCTCCAACTGCCTCTGCAACTGCATTGACAATAAAGTCGAGATAAGCATTACACATTGCTTCTTCTGCTCATAAACACTTAGCAAAAGTTTAGTTGTGTATGTTTCAGTGAGAGAGGGCAAGCATAGAGTACATACAGTCTCAAGTATGACAGATTGGCTCTCGGAATTGTGTTTTCTAATTTGAACTAACATCTCCAGTTTTTGTAACAGCAATCAAAACAATGTAATTAGCATCTTCAATACAGTTAAGTTTGATACTTTGAAAGAGGCACTATAAAAACATTTTTGCTTCACCTGCTGTTGTAATTCCTGTTGAGTGTGCATTTTCTCGGCAAATTCTAGCCATCTCTTCTCTATCAAATTAAATAGAAAAAAATCAGAACATGGCTTTTAGACAACAGTTCAAGTCAACTATGTAAACCACAAAGTATTATTGCTAGAGAGCAGGTAATTGTGGCTGTATATTCATTTTACTTGTTCAGTTCTATGGCTGGCGCATTAACTGACACAGCTCTTTTCCTTGAAAATATAAATAAATAAAAGAGCACACCACTACACATATCAGCGTGGACTATATTCAAACATGTATAGCAAGAATGAGCTACCTACAAATGGCCGTGAAACAAAGCAACAATGGTGCTGCAGTGCACTGAGTCTTTTTAGCAAACACATGGCGTGCACCTCGCGGGCTGGTGGTTGAAGTCGATGGGGGCAGAGCAGCACTGAACTGCACGCAGCCTGGGCAACGACCATCGAACTGCTCCGTCGATCTGTGCGTGATGGGAGGAGCAGGTGCTCCGGCCAGGTGAAGAAGAGCGCCGGGGAGGAGAGGAACCAGCTCCCGTCGGCTCACCTGTGATTGAGAGGCGAGGCAGACGGTTTGGAACTGTCTTTGCCGTTGCCGGAGCACTGGACGTCGGCCAAGAGAGGAGGGAAGGTGAGTAGCGTCACTGGAAAAGGAACACGCGGGGGCTGGGCTGGTGGTGGAGGACGACGGCGTCGGGTCGTGGCGAGAGAGAGGGATTGGGGGAAGGTGCGGCGCCGGCATCAAGTGTCGCTGGTGGTGGAAAGCCGCAGGGGTGGGGAAGGCGCACGGCGGAGGGGCGTTGGCGGTGCGCGGCGGCGTGTCGGGGGCCGGCTGCGACGGCGCATGGCCGGGGCCGGCGGCGCGCGACAGCGTGGAGATGCGCTGGAGGTGGAGATGGAAGGCAAGGTCGTCCTGCAGTTTTTTTTTCTTTTCTCTCGTCAGTACCGGTTCGATTGACTTATTAGGGGGACTGCGGGTTGGATACCTAAAACACCAGAGACCTTTGTGTAAAAAGGACGCGACGGTGAACCCGACAAACTCGTTCCGTGCTTTATTATTAGGGAGAGATAAATAAATCAAACAAAAGATTAAGATCATCTTTAAGGTTAAAATTTACTTTTTCATAAACGCTCAGGTGTGTTTAGACATCAAATGAGCGTTCAGTGGGCTTCTCATAGTCTAACCGCCTGGACAATCTGGCCTCCAAAGATCCAGCCCATATGTGAAGAAGAAATATGGTTGTCTAAATTATATGTCATGTTATCTCTAATGCATAGTCCCAACACAAAATATCCACACACGACGCACCATTTCATTTTTCTGTCGGACCCTCACCTTTCCGTTTGGTTTCCCGCCATAGCGAGACATTTCTCGCTAGTTGTCTAGACTATCTGTCATGTTATCTCTAACGCGCGGCACCAACACAAAAAAAACACCCATAACGAACCATTTCATTTTCCTGTCAGACCCTCCCATTCCCGTCGCAGCGGGACATTTCTCGCTGGTAGTCCACTCCTTTAAAACCGGATGACGCCCACCTCACCTTCACCATGGTGTTCTCTTTCTCTCACACCGTACTTTAACACATACCGCCTAGAAGAAGGCCCCCCGCTCTCCGCCCTGATCCCGACCCCTGTGCCCGTGACCCCCCCCCCCAAGCCAAGAAGGTAGATTTGATGTCTTTTGAGCCATTGTCATGTTGTAACAAACAATTGAATGTAATACATTACCACGAAACAAGAATACGATGTTCATTGTTGCAGCTGCAACTAATAGTCCACCCTGTCCGTTGTTAACTTGCATCAACCAAGCAATGCATTTATAATTATATCCTAACAAAAAAATTATAGGACTTGATGAAAAAAAATGAACAGCTCGCACATACAATTTGCTGCAAAAAATAGAAACGTTATTTCACTTAGACAGCCGTAACTGAACATAACAACCCAACCCCCATACTGGTCACTCTTAACCCTTGCTCTTATCACAAAATTCACTAACTTGTGTTGTAAGTATACCTGGCCAAACCTCGGGCCGGGCCGGGCTTCGGGCCAGGCCTAGCCAAGCCCGAGCCAAAAAACATGGGCCCGAGCCCGGCCCGGCCCGGCCATCGGGCCTAGTTTTTGGGCCCAAGACCGGCCCGAACATGCAAAAGCCCGCCGGGCCTCGGGCCTCGGGCCGGGCCCCTTCAGAAAACTGCAGAAATGACGGGCCTGGGCCCGGCCCGGCCAGGCCACCGGGCTTAAAATCTAGGCCCGAGCCCGGCCCGGGAGCAGCGCCGGGCCGGGCCGGGTCGGGCCGGGCCGGCCGGGCCGGGCTGCCCATGGCCAGGTCTAGTTGTAAGTAAGCCAGTGATCGACGCACATCTGACATATATTGGATTCTTATGGTCTATAACCATTAATTTCCTCTTCTCATATAATTTCAGGGAAGAGCAGCATCTTCAAACAGTTTTCATATGAAGATCCTAATCTTAAGTGAATCCTAGCTTCCCAAATCTGCTTCAAACGGGATCAAAACATTCTCTTTCACAAACATAGTGAATTAGTGATGGATCTATGTGCGGGAAAAGAATTCAGTTGACCAGATTAGGCGAAAGTGCATGGCAATCGGTAATGAGCTCACACGCATGCCACCACGCACGCGCCGCTACACGAGAACCTGCTTTTGCTTAATAATTAAGTATCATCCCATCGCGGAGATGTGCACACGGTTTCCAAGAGAGAAATGCCCCGCTGCACACGGTGGCAGGTGTACCAACTCCTGCGCCTAGACAGCTGTGAAGTTGTTAATTTCTTCTGATTCACTTTGCTTCTTCGCACCTTTTATTGTGCAATATGTAATGAGTCTGTCAGGCTTCAAGAGACAGTTCACAACCACCCGTGAGATTCGGGGGGCATTCAATCGTCTTTTTTTTTATAAAGAGTGATTTTTCATTAGCTAAAAATATAGCATCAAGCGGATACAATACAACTACGATGAGTAACACTTGGCCTCTGCATAATAAAAATATACACAGCCCAAAACAAGATGTCTGACAAAGAAAAAATAAAAGGTAAAAAAGACATATCGACACGAGTTGAGTCAAATGAGACCGACATTATGACTAAGTCGAATAAGGACTTGGACCAATCCGCAGGTTATGCTATCATCCATGTTGACCAGAAACCTTCAAGGTCTCGTCTTGTGATAGTATAGTTAACTTTGATGCTGCTTTCCATGATGTGGGGCTACATCATGCAATCTGATCTGGGAGAAGTTAGGGCTTCTTTGATTCAAAGGATTCTTAAAGGAATTTTGGAGGATTCTAATCCTTAGAAATTTTTTCTATCTTGGTTGTTTCATTCGTAGGATTGTAAACCATAGGAATTTTTCCATAAGATTCATTTGCACTAGATTTCATAGAAAACATTCCATCCACTCAAGGCCCTCTTTGATTCGCAGGATTTTCAAAACGTAGGAATAGGAAAAGTATAGGGTTGGAGTGGCATGCATACATGAATCCTACAGGATTAGCATGGAGTGTTTGATGGCACAGGAAAAGCAAAAGATTTGTAAAAAGAGGTTGGAGTGAATGTTAGATTTCCTATGAAATGTAGTACAAAAGATTCCATAGAAAAAATTCCTATGGGATCCAATCCTATGAATCAAAGGACCAACATAGGAAAAATTCTTAAGGATTTCAATCCTCCAGAAGTCCTATAGAATTCCTTTGAATCAAAGGAGCCCCAAACCTCTTTGAGAGAATCCTACATTTTTTCTATACACAATCAAACACTCGTACAATCTTGTAGGATTCAAGACGACATTCCACTCTAATCCCATGTTTTTCCTATTCCCGTGTTTTGGAAATCCAACGAATCAAAGAGGCCCTCATAGTAGTAGGTGCAGGGAACCTAGATAATGTCAAAACTGCGCTCCAGGCATATGTGTTAGCTGGCATTGCGGCGCTCGAAGGTTTCCTTCGGGTTCAGCTGCTGCAGAGACACGACAGTTTGTGAGAGGCATGAGGAGTTTTTTTAGAGATATGACACGCAATCGAACATGACGAAAAGTGAAATCAAACATAGAGACACAAAGATTTAACATGGAAAACCCCTTCAACACGAAAGAAAAAAACCATGTGTTAGCCAGCAAATCTTCACTATATCAAGGAAGGTTACAAACGCCGAAAATTTACAACTGATCAACTTATCCCATGCGACGGCTTACAAGAAGTATATATAACATCAGTAATTAGGTCGTTTCGCTCATCAGAAATTAGCTTTTATCTTTATACTTGAATTGGAATCACAACATAACAAACTCCACCTTGAGACAAATTCGATATTATAGCATGAATAAGAATCTTCTCCATGAAAAACAAAGAAAACACTTTCGGCGTCAAAACATCCACTAGGGCTAATGTGTTATACCAACAAAGTCTTAGCAAAGCTCAGTCTAAGCAAAGCCCAAACTTAGCAACATGACTAGGTGCAGCATTGATACGTCTCCATCGTATCTACTTTTCCAAACTCTTTTGCCCTTATTTTAGACTCTAATTTGCATGATTTGAATAGAACTAACCCCGACTGACGTTGTTTTCAGCAAAATTGCCATGGTGTTGTTTTTCTGCAGAAATCAAAGTTCTCGGATTAACCTGAAAATTTACGGAGAATTTTTGTGGAATATATAAAAAATACTGGCGGAAAAATAAATCAGAGGGTGCCACCCAGGAGCCACAAGCTCATGGGCGCCCCCCCCCCCCGGCGCGCCTGGTCAGCTTGTGGCCCCCTGGACCTCCGGCAACCCTAACTCCAACTCCATATATACCTATTCGTGAAAAAAAATTAGAAAAAAGAAAAAGAATAAAGGAAAACAAAAAAATAGAACAAGGAAGAAAACTGGTTCAAGAACTTCTAGGAAGCTTCCCAAAATCGGGTATGCTGACATGCTTAAACGGGCTAGCCTAGTCGAATGATCGCTCGATTTCCCGTGTGGAGAGACCTCGACAGCCGGACGCAAGGTGCGTCCAATAGGAAATTCCTCACTGACGGCCAAATCTTAATCCTAATGGGGACTTGGGGAGCTCGCTCCGGCGACCGAGCCTCCGGTAATTAGGCGGGCAGCTACTACAGTTCTAGCAACAAATGCAAGTGTACTTTTGCTTGAGATGTGGTAGCTAGAGGTCCAGTTTATTACTCAACCTAGGAGCAGGCAGGAGCTGCTTAGATTATATTGTATCTGTAGAGGAGCATTTGTCGGACGAATCTGGTCAATGGTGGGTGCAGGAAGGCAGGGTAAGAAAGTTAAAGAATTCAACAATCACCGGTGGAAGGGGAAATGACGACTGACCGTGCCTAGTTCGCCGCCATGCCACACACGCTCCTTTGCAGTGGAGGATGGGCGGAGGGGAGGAGAGAAGGAGGCTGTATGTACTCGCCGGAATAAGATGGCAGGGGGCGGGGAGGCTGGGTCGCCGTCGCGGGCCAAACCTGGTGAGATGATGATACCTATCACCCACGGAATGCTGAGTATTTGGTGTTTCAGCTCTTTTCATAGCTGCCAGCACAAGCATGGCCGCAAGAGGTAAACATGTTACAGCTAATTTGTTCCGTAAACTTGACTGCAGCTAAAGAGTCACTTATTCCGAGAGCGGCATTTCTTTGAGCTAAACTAGCAGCTTCAAGAGAAAGCTCACCCTGGGAAAAAAAAATTAATTTTCAAAAGTCAGAACAAACTTGACCTTGTGGACTTAAGAAGTGATTATATACTATAACAATGAAGAACTAAACCCACAAAATACAACCACGTACAGGCGTGTAAACATACACAGGAAGATAACAACAGAGACCATGTTGAGTTCAGGGTTTCGTTGCTTATTCAGAGACAAGAAGGGTATCCAAGCTCTTGGCCCTCGCTCTTGTTGAAGATAGTGGGAAACGGCAAAATCTTTACCAATGTCTAGTTAAGTTGTGCAATAGAAGTTACCCTAAACTTGCCTAGTGAAGAGTTGCTTTTTCCGAGAGTGGCATCTTGCAGCTTCAAGTGAAAGCCAACCTGGAAACATATTTATTAGTCAGATGTCAGAACAAACTTAACCCTTATCATGGACTTCTAAAGTAAATTTACAGTATAAAAGTGAAGAACTAGACAAACAAAAGATGAACATATATGAAGCGCGCTTATCTTGCATAACAACAGAGACCATAAATTTTCAGGGTTATGAAGCATGTGGAGTTTTATCTGAATATTCAGAATAAAAAAGGATGCCCAATTTCCTTCAAAATTTCCGCTAGACAAAACCATGAGATATCCATTGAGCAAGAGAGGTAGAGGAACAACCATCCAGTATATGCCTTGTACAGTTTAATTTGAATGAAATATTCTTACTTACTGGTACAGTTCAAGTGTATTATCGGATAAGATATACGACCATGGCAGTATCTATCAAGATTTTTCAGTTCCACATCTATGTTTCATGGCAGCTAAATTAGTTGTTCAAATCATGCATACTAGTGGAGGCACTGCAAAAAGGTAATGTTTCTACAAATGAGAAATGACAGGACAGATATTCAGTTTCCAGCCAGAACTAAGATAACCATTCCAGTAAAACCAAATCACATTATTCTCCAACTCCCACCCATCGAAACCAAACATTGAAGTACAAGGCGAATACCCAATTATCCACCAATAGAAAATTAAACAGATTGCATACGTGATTACAACCAAGGCTCGAGGTGATGTACACTGAATATTATCAGACATCACAGCAAACTAATCGGATAAAAACCGGTGAATTACATTAACTTAAACTGATCGATGCTAATAACCGGGGTGCAGGGGTGGTGGTACATGTCTCTAGTTATTCTAGTTGGTGATAGCCGAGGCCAGGCATAGTAAAGCAGTGGGATGGCATGTAAAATACCAACGTGGGGCTACAGCAGTGGTAGCAATGGATCTGGTTCAATGCCTATGAAAATAAAACATACTGTGAGTCTGTGACACAGCACCATGCAGGCAGGCCATGTAGATCAAGATGACCAATCTGCTTAATTAATTCTTAATTGTCTGCAAGGGCCGCTTAAGCAATTGTTGGGTGCATTAGTAGCTAGTTAACCAGTGGCAAACCATGTGATTCATCCGAGACGACAAAGACAGCCTTTGGCGTGGATTAACTAATAGGATAATTAGCCAAGGCAGATAGTTAGTGACAGATGTGATGGGCCTTTATTGAGATCTGCTAGAAATGTCTACTATAGTTGAGTACCTTGGGCAGGCAAGAAAAGTAGGGAAAGTGCATCATCGGAACTTGCCGGGAGAGAGCAGGGGCGTACGTACGTGTTTGGTTGGTGAGGTAAGTACGCATTACTATAGATCTGGTTCACAGCACCATGCTCTGTCGATGAAGGACATTAGTGATCTGCTCAAGTAATTTATTTATGGTTGGTGAGGTAAGTCCTGGCTCAGACGCGCGGTGCTCACGGAGTTTTTTCTATAAAAAAATGCCAATGAGGGTTAGTCCTTGGGTTGGTATCAATTTTTTTACTATTGGGTGCATTAGTAGCTTGGTTAGCTAACCGTGTCACTAATCCGAGACAAGAAAGACAAGCCTGTGCCATGTGCTAACTAATACAGTGAGAAATGCAATGCAATTTCCTTGAGATCTGATAGCTAGATCTAGTTTTATTATTACTATATCTGATAGTAACTAGTAAGGTCATATTTATGAATTTATCGAGAACCCAACGAAACTAGTGTTCAATGGTACAGAGCACTACTCTGTGCGTTGGCATCATGGATCGAAATGAGGACAAGAAAATTCCAGACCCCTTTTGTGTGTGTCAAAATTAACAGATCGCCGGCGGAAGGGGAAATGGCGACTGACCGTACCTACTTGGCCGCCGCCGCCGCCATGCCACGCGCGCTCTTTTGTGGTCGACAATTGGGGCCTCCTCTGGCTCCGCCGCCGCAACTCCGAGGCCCCCCCTCCTCCTCTGCCAGGTGGCCGGCGCTGCTCCTGTCTCGTCAGGCTCCATGAGAGAGCTCCCGGCCGGCCAGTCCGCACCAGATCAACTCTCGGCCAAGGAAAAATATTGTTTGTGTAATGTTTTCACTTTTTTTTCCCTGAGAGAGAATCAGGACAACCTTTTTTCCTGATGAGAATCAGGATAACTTAGCTACTGCTTCGGCCGATGAAACTAAGTCCCATGTGCCTCACCAGTCCAGGCCCATGAAATAGAGGCCCTCATGCTTGAAACAAGCAACTTTTTTTTTGTTTTTCATGTCAAGCAATGTAGGGCAATTATTACTAAACAGTATAACGGGGCTAATTAGGAGCCTACACAGCGATTTGAGATCCTAAACCGTCCAATTCAGCGTATAAACGTATCAGATCATTCCAACCTCACGCAGTTTTCCTTTGCGCCTCGTTCGCTCGCTAAAACCGGGGGCAGTGTGTAAAGAGACGTGGATGGACAATGCAGACGGCAGAAAAGACGTGGGGGCCAGTGTGACACCAGCGCCAGGTAAGACGTGTCTCCTCCAGGAGCGGAAGCTCAGATGCTCCTCCTGGATGTTGCCTCAGCTCCTCCTCCGGCGCGCTGCCACCGGGAGCAGCAGTTGAACTCCTCCGTGAGCAGCCGCTCAGATCTTCAACTGCCGTGTCGCCTCCATGACGCAGCAGCTACACTAGCAGTCGGACGCAGAGTAGCTTGGTGTTGCGGCAGGCAGGTGCCCTCCGGCGGCTAAGGCAAAAGGATGTGGAAGTGGACGGGAGCAAGTGAGGAGTGAGACTGTGAGATCCATTCAACAGAGTAATAACGGTGGCAGACAGGTGCATTGAACGGAGGTAATTAACAATTTGCATAAAGTGGGCTACTGTTAGGTTTACAGACCTTTTTTAATTGGCTTTGTGGTAATGTTTACAGACCTATTTTTCTCTTCTACATGCAGACTTTCTCTAGATCTGCGCAAAAATGTACGCTGGCTAGCCAACTTGTTTTCTCTCTTTCGAGGAGCATCCTGAAACAGTACTCGTTGTCTTTCGTTATTAAGGATGCCATCTTTCTTTGCCGACATCCATATGCACCCCAAAAAAACTCACAGCTACCTCGGACAGGGCTAATTAACTACTCCCTCCGTCCCATAATAAAAGCAACACTAGCTATTTGATCTCAAACTTAGGCACGAAAAGAAAAGGCATGTAAGTGGCCTACAAAAATAAGGCACATACCTCAATTTCACATGTACACATGAATAAATGTCTGTAGCATGTAAGAGAACAAAACCTTACGAGGCCTAAAATGGTGCCCCTTAATCTACGGTTAATGAAGTAGTGACAGTGGCAGACAGCTGCCTTGGACGGAGCTAATTAACTAATTAGCTATCGTGGGCCACTGTCAGATTACTGATCCATCTCGTTTGATCTGTTTAGCCATTGGTTGAACTTTGCATCCGCATCGCTAATTGTTTAGCCCATCACATGCAGTTTGCAACAAAAGGAGAGCTAGAACTAATATTATCAATCCAGTAAAACGGAATCACATTATTCTCAAACTCCCGCTCATCGAAATGTAGGGCCATATTCAGTTATCCACCAAGAGAATCAAGTATTACCATTTTGCGATCTAGGTACTAAACATTAGAGGAACTAATCTAATAAAAATAAGCGCATTAAATTTAGTTAAGTTGCCATTAATAACCAGGGTGCAGGGGTGGCAGTAGTACTACTCCAGAATAAACATGGTCATGAGGTTCAGTAAAAAACAAGATCAATCTGACGGATTGAAGATGTTAATCGAGATGGAAGATATCAGTAGCAGCGAGGAAGATCTAGCCATCTAGGTGCACCGGCAGACCCAAAATTTCGTAGGCCGGCGGGTTTCAAGTCTAACTAATTGTCGATGACAAAATGCTCGTACCTCTTAACTTAGAGACAGCAGGGACACGGTGAGAAACAAAAGGAACGGCGATGGCATCCTTGATCTGCGTTCAAAACTGCTCCCTAGGCATCAAATGTTCACAAAATTGTGATGATGGATCTGAAATAATATTGGACGCAGCAGAGCCCCTTTGAGCCAGGAGATAATCCATGATGCCCTCGGCTGAATCCATGCATATCTCAGGTGTAAACTGTGTAAGAAGGATCATAATGATCATTGGTCAGTTCAGCAACCAATTTTGTCGCTATTACAATACATGATACATATTTGCAAATCAGTAATTCCGGTTTCCAGCTTGTAATACATAAATTTACTACTCTGTTTATAGTACGAAAAAAGACTCATCTAGTACGAAATTAATTATTTTGCTTTTCTTCCTTGGAAGTACCCCGTTAAGTATTGTTAAGAAATTAACTGACACTCCCCCCCCCCCACCCTCCCCTTTTTGCTGGTAATCCTGAGAGGCATAGCTCCCCCCTATACCCCCTCTCCACCACCCTCGACCATGCCGTTGCCAGGCATATGGAAGTGGTGGGATAGCATGTGAAATACCGATGTGGGGCTAAAGCGGTGGTAGCTATGGATCTTGTTGAACGTACATGAACATAAATCACACTCTAACACAGCAGGCCATTTAGATCGAGATTAATTAGTAATTAGGCGGAGCTACTACAGTACTAGCGACAAATGCAAGTGTACTTTTCCTTGAGATCTGGTAGCTAGGTCCAGTTTATTACTCAACCTTGGGGCAGGCAGGAGCTGCTTAGATTATACTGTATCTGTACAGGAGCATCTGTCGGCACGAATCTGGTCAATGGTGGGTGCAGGAAGGAAGGCAGGGTAAGAAAGTTAAAGAATTCAACAATCACCTGTGGAAGGGGAAATGACGACTGACCATGGCTAGTTCGCCGCCATGCCACGCGCGCTCCTAGTGACCCGGCAGAGATGAATGAATACGGAGGTTTGACAAATGGAGCAGTTAACTTGATAGAAATTAATTGAGCTCCTATATTACCACACATACACTACTGTCTTTAACGTGCGTACTAGTAATTAGGTACCATTTATGCATGATACCCTACTGACTTCTAGTACTTGTGAGCCTAGCTATTATCAGCATGCATGATTGATGCTCCAACCAATTCCGGCTCCTCCAGGTCTCAGACGTGCAAGAATACCGTTCAGATGATATAAACTCTACCTTGCCAAACCTGGTGAGATGATGATACCAACCATAAAGCATACTGATGTCCCTGCCTTTCGCACACGGAATGCTGAGTATTTAGTGTTTCAGCTCTTTTCATAGCAACCAGCACCAGCACATGCAAAGAATGGCTGCAAGTGGTAAACATGTTACAGGGTAGTGGACTAATTTGTTCCCTAAACTTGACTGCTAAAGGGTCACTTATTCCGTTGAACTAAACTCGCGGCTTCAAGAGAAAGTTCAGCCTGGAAAATTTTACTTCTCATAAGTAATAACAAACTTGACCTCATGGACTTAAGAAGTGATTTTACATTATAACAATGAAGAACTAAACCCACAAAATATGACAAGGTCCAGGCGTGTAAACATACACATGAAGATAACAACAGAGACCATGTTTATTTCAGGGTTTCGTTGCTTATTCAGAGTCAAGAAGGGTATTAAAAGTAAAAACTGAACCATGAGCCATTTAGCAACATGGGTAGAGGAACAAGCTCTTGGCTCTGGCTCTTGTTGCAGATAGTGGGAAACAACACGTCTTTTAGCAAAATCTTTACCAATGTCTCGTTAAGTTGTGCAATAGAAGCTGTCCTAAACTTGCCTAGTGAAGAGTCGCTTATTCCAAGAGTGGCATCTTGCAGCTTCAAGAGAAAGCTCAACCTGGAAAAATATTTATTAGTCAGTCATCAGAACAAACTTAACCCCTATCGTGGACTTCTAAAGTAAATTTACACTGTAACAGTGAAGAACTGGGCCAACATAAGACGGACATACATGAAGCATCCTTATCTTGCATAACAACTGAGACCAAAAAAAATTCAGGGTTATGGAGCATGTGGGGCTTTATCTGAATGTTCAGAATAAAAAAGGATGCCCAATTTTCTTCAAAATTTCCACTAGACAAAACCATGAGCTATCCATTTAGCAAGAGAGGTAGAGGAACAAACCATGAATGAGCTATTCATCCAGTATACGCCCGGTACAGTTTAATTTGGATAAAACATTATTACTTACAGATGCATCAGTAGCTAGTTAATCGGTGCCAAACCATGTGATTCATCTGAGACGACAAAGACAGCCTGTGGCATGGATTAACTAATACAGTAATTAGTGACAGATGCGATGTGCCTTTCTTGAGATCTGCTAGAAATGTCTACTACTCCCTCCGTTCCTAAATGTAAGTGTTTTTAGAGATTTCAATACAAACTACATACCGATGTATATAGACCTACTTTAGAGTGTAGATTCACTCATTTTGCTCCATGTGTAGCCCATATTGGAATCTCTAAAAAGACTTATATTTAGGAACGGAGGGAGTAGTTTAGTACCTTGGGCAGGCATGAAAAGTAGGAAAAGTGCGGCATCGGAACGTGCCGGGAGAGAGCAGTTGGCGTGTTTGGTTGGTGAGGTAAGTATGTACTTACTGTAGATGTGGTTCAGAGCAGCATGCTCTGTCCATGATGGAGACGATGGACATTAGTAATCTGCTTAACTAGTGCCACAGCGCGTCATTAATTAGAGACAAGAAAGACGAGGCTGTGCCATGGGCTAACTAATACAGTGAATAATTAGGCAGGGGTGTATTAGTCCTAGCGAGAAATGCAATGCAATTTCCTTGAGATGTGATAGCTAGATTTATCCAGAACCCAAGGAAACAAGTGTTCAATGGTACAGAGCTCTGTGCGTTGGTACCATCGATCGAAATGGGGACAAGACAATACCATATATCAAAATTAACAGACAAGGACGGCAGGAAAGGTAAATAATTTAACGACCGCCGCCGGCGGAAGGGGAAATGGCGACTGACCGCACTTACGGCGACAACTCCCTCCCCCCTCCTCCTCCTCCTCCTCCTTTGCCACGTCGCCGGCGCTGCTCCTGTCGTCAGGCGCCATGACAGAGATACCCCGGGCGGCCAGTCCGCGGTGGCGGGCCGGAGACAAATCTTGCGGCGGCGGCGGCGGCGGCGGGGCACCAGATCTGCTCTCGCCCAAGGAAAATATCGTTCGTGTAACTTTTCCCTTTTTTTTTCTTTTTTTAGCGATTTTTCCCCTTTTTTCTGAGAGAGACAGAAAGGAAAACTTAGCTAGTGCTCCGGCCCATGTGCCTCACCAGCCCGGGCCCATCAAATGGAGGCCCTGATGCATGAAGCAAACAATTTTTTTTCTAGTTTTCATCTCAAGCAATTACTTTACATGAATTAGTATCTCTTTACATGACATGCCCTTTCGCAGTTACCCTGCAAACTATGTTCGCTCACAATGTTGATATTTTATTTTCTTTCTAGACCACAAGGTAGGTTGTGTTTCCATAGCCAAGCTCAATGCGAGAGAGAGAAAACACTGAACAAAAGGGTAGACTTGATTAAAGTTTTGGAGACTGGTCATTCATGGCTGAACTCTTGATAAGTGATCAATTTTGTTGGTTATCCCTTCAGCATCTATGTCGTGGCTGTGTTGGATGGTAGGAGTCGGAATCATCCATCCATCCTCGCTCACCGGCTTTAAGATTTGACATTGTTTGCGCAAGGACAATGAGAAATACATTTTCGTAATATTTGTCACTCCGTTTAACAGGGTCAAGCGTGAATATTCTATAAAAAATCCTTGATCATTTTTCAATTTTCTTTTTCCATCTTTATTAAAACTACACACATTCTTTAATTTGGTTACATTTTTAATTAAATAATTACTAAATAAAACTACATTCTTAAAAATACCAGAAGCTTCTTGGTGAATGCTTCTAAAGACGAATATTCAATACAATACACACTTAGAGAAACTAGTAAGGTACATGTGCATTGCACGCATAAGATTTGGTAACCAAATTATGAATAACTACCACACTATAGCATGTAAGCTTTGAGTCATATATGCATGATGTAGACGTTCGTTTAATTCTTATAGTTCATCTCATTCAAAATCAATTATTTTTATAAAAAAATTATTTTAAGATTCATGGAATTGTGCATTGTAAAGCATAAAGTAAAAACAAATAGTGACAATTCATTTAGAAAAAAAAGTTTGGGCAATTAAAATATGGAAGATTCTAGAACAAAGGAGAAGTGCTTGTGTTTTGAGGTTTGTGCATTATACTTAAGTTCAACCATGGAGTCTTCTAGATTGTAAATGTGGCAGAATCTGGTGGAATGTAGATGATATCCAAGGGCCAGCAGTGCTCGGATTTGCCATCTCCATACCATCGGATTGGCTTCATCCAACGACCAACTTTCAAAGTTATTCGCACACTATATAAGGGTATAGTAGAGAAATAATAGGCAGCTAGAACCAAGGAAATAATAGCCAGGTTTTTTAAAACTACACACATTTTAAAATTTGGTTACATTTTTATTTAAATAATTATGAAATAAAACTACATTCTTAAAAATACCAAAAGCATCTTGTTGGCGAATCTATACCTCTATACCTACTAATAAAGCAAGGTGTGTTTCTTCAAAAATTTCATCCGTTCACCAGCGAATAGATTTTTTTTACTATCTGAGGTGGTACTAATTTTTTGTGCATCCATGTGCTAGAAAAAGAAAAATGGGTTATCCAGAATTTCGTACATGGGCCACGCGCTAAAGCCCAATAAGCCAGCCTACTTATTTCCCTGCCCACGCCGCTGGGAAACTCCTATTTGCCGCGCCGGGCGACAGATGGTCGGAGGTTCGCACAGATAGCCCTAGACTGGTCCGGCCCATTTTCATTTTTTGTGTTCATTTTCTATGTAACATTTTATGTTCCGTTCTCTTTTTATTTCCTATTTATTTTTTTATTTTCCTTTTTAATCTTATTTTTGTTTATTTTTACGTTTTTGATCAAACAATTTTTTTTATGAAATGTTTGGAATTTCAATTACGTTAAATTTTTTGAAGAATTCTCAGAATTCCAAAATTTCATTCCAGTTTTAAAAATATTCAGATATTTAAAAAATTATCATCATGAGATTTGCTGAAAACGGAAAAAAAGTTTTTGTATTACAAAATTGTTTCAGATTTTCAAAAAAAACATTATATTTTAAAAAATGTTCCCAATTCAAAAACAAATCTTATTGTAGTGAAATGTTCACGAATTCAACATAAAAATATTTTAAATAGCCCCGTATTGCTCTTTACATACGGTCGTACCAATTTATAAAGTTCTTTTGTAATATATTCAAATGTTTTATAAATATGGACTAATGTCATATATTTACGTTAAATAGCCCCGCATGCTACTGAGTCAACTAAAGTCAATGAGCACCAGGTATATCCATTATCTTCTTCCATTAAGTAATATTAATATGTCAATCAACCGTGTGATCTCATTATTTATGCTTTTTATTAATACTAGCACATATGCCCGTGCGTTGCAACGGGTGAAACAGATCCTTGCATGCCTCAAGAAACTCATCCATTTTGGCCAGAAACTGTAATCAATTGCAATATGGATCACCGTCTACAAAGACTGACAATTAGAACAGACTTCAAGAAAAAAATCATTGGAACAAATACCAATGGAAACCCTGGGATAGAAAAATACAGGTTTGAGAGAGTCTAGAAAATATTAATTAATTGGATAATAAAAAACAAACATGATACCCTTGAGGGATACTTATGGATGGGAGGAGCAGGGCAACATGTTTTTTGGAAAACATACTAAAACAATGAAACTGAATCAGTGTAAAAAAAAACTTGTGAAACCAAATGATAACTTAATGTGAAGAAGGGTCTATCAATACTCTAAAAAGAAAGGGAATATTATATATCTCTTGTTTTAACTATGCATTAAGGCACACCCCCACGCATGTCCTGAAAGAGCAACTTCATGTTAGCATATCATGAGTAAGAATAATCATGTAGAACACAAATACTCAAAAAAGTAGTAGGAAAACATTAATTGTTTACACTAATAAATGGCACAGTTTTCTTGGACACTGGTAGCTGCTGCCGGCAACCTTGAGGTGGCCTGACAACGATCCTAATTTGTATGCGCGCTCTCTACTATTTCGAAATCAGTTGAAAAAATTACCAACAATATCAAACAAAACATGGTGAGACTAATAAGTACGTACCAGGAAAGCAACGACACCGTATGGGCAGCAATTTTTGGCACCACTGCTGCAAGCAGTGCCCTTCAGGCCATGCTAAGAAATAACCTATCTGATCTCTAGTTGTTGTATATAGGAGGCCATCAATCAGAAGTACATACTGAAGAAACACCGCCTGCATGTCCTAGAAGATGCATTATTATGAGTTTATTAGGGCTCATGCATCTGTCTAGCGCTATGGCCATCCTAGCTTTGCAAAACGGAATCTTCCGAGGAACTTGGACACCATGTTAGTAATCCAAGTAACAGCCATAATCGCCCATGTAAAGTTAATCATAGCTTGACATTGCAACGGACCTGATCGCCTTTCCTCTCTGTATTCCTCAAGTATGGTATTGACGACGGCCGCTATTAGACGCCGGCTCGCGCGGTCGCGCCACATAGTTACAATCTCCTGCTGCACCAGAGATGGTGCCTTGCCGACGTGCCTCACAATCTCTGCAACTGATCATGGCCTCTTGTTGTCTACCCCTCCGCCCTCTCCTCCCCAACCTCCTTATCGTCGACTCATCGTTGCCTTCCACGATCACGGCCTCCAGCAGCCAACGTTCCTCTCCTGCCATGGAAGCTCCACTTATTCAATTCCACGACCGCGGCATGCAACACATGCACCAACGACTCTCGTCGCGACACTGGTGGTGAGGATGCTGGTGCCCGCCACAGTTAGAATACGTCAGATTGTTCATGTCACTGATGTCACCGCTGCCGCCGCTGCCGTGCAGCTTGTTCCTGTCGCCGCCGTTAGTTCAACTACGATCAACACGACACAGATGTAGCTCCCGTCTTCGGCAAAGCTGCCGGTAGCTTTAGGGTTCCATGCCCATAACGGTTAGAACGCCACCGATGACAACAACGACGACGCAGTGCGCACCCCACATAGAGGAAGCCCCCTGCTCCGGTGAGATTGTTCCTGTCGCTGAATTGAATTGGGGCTTCGGTCGAGGACTCGAGGGAGTCGAGAAGCCTTTATATGTGCCTTCATCGGCCTGTGGGCCAAAGGAGTCCCCGCCGATCACCCCATGGGCGCGTGCGTGCTCGAAGAGAGTTTGTGTCGGAGGAGGCGACCGGCGCAGGAAGGATTGGACGAAACAGGATGTTTCTAGATCAAAAGAGGAAGGACTTGTTCGAGTAGGAAGGAGATCGGGACACCAGGCAACATACCTCTTCGGTGGGCTAAGGCCCAAGTAACAGCCATGGAGATCGAGTCAGACAACTCAGGTATACGAAGTGATATATATAGATAGATTAGTACCACCTTGGATTTTGGAAAAAATATGAACGTATTGAAAAAAAATTGAAAGCGTAAATTCACGGAAAGAAGCTTTATTGTGACGGTGAACCCACGGAGTCAATCCGTGCTTTATTATTAGGGAGAGATTATTATTATTATTATTATTATATTATTACTAGCACAAATGCCCGTGCTTTGCAACGGGGGAGAAAATTGACGCATCACTTTTGCTCATGCCTTGCAACGAGAGAGAAAACCGAACTATACTCAAATTTCGTGAGAATTGTATATGCAGACATAACACCCTATGTTTCATATGATGAGAAAGGTGGTTCATGTAATTTTTTGTGAACCAGCGCAATGCGCAACACAGTAGGACCCTAAGCCCGGGGTGCGGCCAACTCCAACAGTTCTGCGTCGTCCGAGCGTCGATAGCTCGGCGGTGGTCGCCGGTCGGTTGGATGTGTCTAATCAACCTCTGCGACCGACAGTGGTGCAACAGTGACCATTTCCGATCAGTGAAGGGCGGGAGAATGGTCGAAATTTACCAGACCCGATGATGGTGTTATGATCTTCCGTGATGACGGAGGGGGTTGTGGCGGACGGCTCAGCCCGTGGAAATGGGCGAGATGGGGGCGGCGATGGACAACGCTGAGGGTTGGGTGGGTTGGCGACAGTAAACTTTTAGTTTTGTAGGTAGGAGCTAGCGTCGCAGTATTTTGGTTTTGGAGCTGCTAGTGGTGCCGCAATTAGCATCACTTCTAGCATTTTTTGCATCCAGACAATCTTGTTTTCACCGTCGTATATGATCTGTTGGACTTGGAGGTGTATTTTAGCCTCGAGTGAGGAAAGAAAGCAGTTTTAAGCCCAGCTATGCTTTTAGGGCTGCCGTTGAAGATAAATCACAAACAATTTTAGGACCATGCTTATATCGTTATCTTAGGGTGGAACATCAATTGGCATCAATGCGGCATCAGGCGCTGGGAACAACTAACGTGGCTGGCGATCTATCAGGAAATAAATCCTTTTAAAATAATCAATCTAGTTTAACACACTGCCCAGTGATGTACCAATATCAAAAGTTTTGTCTTTCGTAAGTCAGGAACAGGTCTTGTATCTCTTGTGATGTGATTCGTCCCTATGTCAGAAGATAGTTAGAAATCAAAACAGGGTGTGGAAAGAAACAGGGTGTGGCCGTCATACATGATTGTTAGAAAGAGACCTCACATTTGATCGATATCATGATTGTTGCGCCATGATACATCATTTTCAATCTTGGAAAACCGACCGGCCTTATTCATGTTAGACCTGCACAAAGGTTATAGGCGTCTCAGATTCTATTGAATTCACTACTGGTTTAATTCTCAAAATTTGGTCTCAATAAATAGAAAAGGTAAGTAAGTATTAGCAGAACGAAATGTAATTAATGTCACTTAAAAACCAAAATAGTCCACCCAAATGCAGTTATAAAAATTCTAGAACGAGAAAGAAAGAGCCTGTGCGTTGCAATAATGGGGATAATACTTATTTCTCTCCCTCCATAGTAGAGGGAGAAGACTGGATGCGACGTAAATCTCTCACCTCTTGAAATATGTGAACTGGAGTATTTCTCAACAATCCCTTGGATCTGCTCCGGAGTGAATATTGACGCACTGGTATCGAAATCAGCACTCTCCAACTGCCTCTGCAACTGCATTGACAATAAAGTCGAGATAAGCATTACACATTGCTTCTTCTGCTCATAAACACTTAGCAAAAGTTTAGTTGTGTATGTTTCAGTGAGAGAGGGCAAGCATAGAGTACATACAGTCTCAAGTATGACAGATTGGCTCTCGGAATTGTGTTTTCTAATTTGAACTAACATCTCCAGTTTTTGTAACAGCAATCAAAACAATGTAATTAGCATCTTCAATACAGTTAAGTTTGATACTTTGAAAGAGGCACTATAAAAACATTTTTGCTTCACCTGCTGTTGTAATTCCTGTTGAGTGTGCATTTTCTCGGCAAATTCTAGCCATCTCTTCTCTATCAAATTAAATAGAAAAAAATCAGAACATGGCTTTTAGACAACAGTTCAAGTCAACTATGTAAACCACAAAGTATTATTGCTAGAGAGCAGGTAATTGTGGCTGTATATTCATTTTACTTGTTCAGTTCTATGGCTGGCGCATTAACTGACACAGCTCTTTTCCTTGAAAATATAAATAAATAAAAGAGCACACCACTACACATATCAGCGTGGACTATATTCAAACATGTATAGCAAGAATGAGCTACCTACAAATGGCCGTGAAACAAAGCAACAATGGTGCTGCAGTGCACTGAGTCTTTTTAGCAAACACATGGCGTGCACCTCGCGGGCTGGTGGTTGAAGTCGATGGGGGCAGAGCAGCACTGAACTGCACGCAGCCTGGGCAACGACCATCGAACTGCTCCGTCGATCTGTGCGTGATGGGAGGAGCAGGTGCTCCGGCCAGGTGAAGAAGAGCGCCGGGGAGGAGAGGAACCAGCTCCCGTCGGCTCACCTGTGATTGAGAGGCGAGGCAGACGGTTTGGAACTGTCTTTGCCGTTGCCGGAGCACTGGACGTCGGCCAAGAGAGGAGGGAAGGTGAGTAGCGTCACTGGAAAAGGAACACGCGGGGGCTGGGCTGGTGGTGGAGGACGACGGCGTCGGGTCGTGGCGAGAGAGAGGGATTGGGGGAAGGTGCGGCGCCGGCATCAAGTGTCGCTGGTGGTGGAAAGCCGCAGGGGTGGGGAAGGCGCACGGCGGAGGGGCGTTGGCGGTGCGCGGCGGCGTGTCGGGGGCCGGCTGCGACGGCGCATGGCCGGGGCCGGCGGCGCGCGACAGCGTGGAGATGCGCTGGAGGTGGAGATGGAAGGCAAGGTCGTCCTGCAGTTTTTTTTTCTTTTCTCTCGTCAGTACCGGTTCGATTGACTTATTAGGGGGACTGCGGGTTGGATACCTAAAACACCAGAGACCTTTGTGTAAAAAGGACGCGACGGTGAACCCGACAAACTCGTTCCGTGCTTTATTATTAGGGAGAGATAAATAAATCAAACAAAAGATTAAGATCATCTTTAAGGTTAAAATTTACTTTTTCATAAACGCTCAGGTGTGTTTAGACATCAAATGAGCGTTCAGTGGGCTTCTCATAGTCTAACCGCCTGGACAATCTGGCCTCCAAAGATCCAGCCCATATGTGAAGAAGAAATATGGTTGTCTAAATTATATGTCATGTTATCTCTAATGCATAGTCCCAACACAAAATATCCACACACGACGCACCATTTCATTTTTCTGTCGGACCCTCACCTTTCCGTTTGGTTTCCCGCCATAGCGAGACATTTCTCGCTAGTTGTCTAGACTATCTGTCATGTTATCTCTAACGCGCGGCACCAACACAAAAAAAACACCCATAACGAACCATTTCATTTTCCTGTCAGACCCTCCCATTCCCGTCGCAGCGGGACATTTCTCGCTGGTAGTCCACTCCTTTAAAACCGGATGACGCCCACCTCACCTTCACCATGGTGTTCTCTTTCTCTCACACCGTACTTTAACACATACCGCCTAGAAGAAGGCCCCCCGCTCTCCGCCCTGATCCCGACCCCTGTGCCCGTGACCCCCCCCCCCCAAGCCAAGAAGGTAGATTTGATGTCTTTTGAGCCATTGTCATGTTGTAACAAACAATTGAATGTAATACATTACCACGAAACAAGAATACGATGTTCATTGTTGCAGCTGCAACTAATAGTCCACCCTGTCCGTTGTTAACTTGCATCAACCAAGCAATGCATTTATAATTATATCCTAACAAAAAAATTATAGGACTTGATGAAAAAAAATGAACAGCTCGCACATACAATTTGCTGCAAAAAATAGAAACGTTATTTCACTTAGACAGCCGTAACTGAACATAACAACCCAACCCCCATACTGGTCACTCTTAACCCTTGCTCTTATCACAAAATTCACTAACTTGTGTTGTAAGTATACCTGGCCAAACCTCGGGCCGGGCCGGGCTTCGGGCCAGGCCTAGCCAAGCCCGAGCCAAAAAACATGGGCCCGAGCCCGGCCCGGCCCGGCCATCGGGCCTAGTTTTTGGGCCCAAGACCGGCCCGAACATGCAAAAGCCCGCCGGGCCTCGGGCCTCGGGCCGGGCCCCTTCAGAAAACTGCAGAAATGACGGGCCTGGGCCCGGCCCGGCCAGGCCACCGGGCTTAAAATCTAGGCCCGAGCCCGGCCCGGGAGCAGCGCCGGGCCGGGCCGGGTCGGGCCGGGCCGGCCGGGCCGGGCTGCCCATGGCCAGGTCTAGTTGTAAGTAAGCCAGTGATCGACGCACATCTGACATATATTGGATTCTTATGGTCTATAACCATTAATTTCCTCTTCTCATATAATTTCAGGGAAGAGCAGCATCTTCAAACAGTTTTCATATGAAGATCCTAATCTTAAGTGAATCCTAGCTTCCCAAATCTGCTTCAAACGGGATCAAAACATTCTCTTTCACAAACATAGTGAATTAGTGATGGATCTATGTGCGGGAAAAGAATTCAGTTGACCAGATTAGGCGAAAGTGCATGGCAATCGGTAATGAGCTCACACGCATGCCACCACGCACGCGCCGCTACACGAGAACCTGCTTTTGCTTAATAATTAAGTATCATCCCATCGCGGAGATGTGCACACGGTTTCCAAGAGAGAAATGCCCCGCTGCACACGGTGGCAGGTGTACCAACTCCTGCGCCTAGACAGCTGTGAAGTTGTTAATTTCTTCTGATTCACTTTGCTTCTTCGCACCTTTTATTGTGCAATATGTAATGAGTCTGTCAGGCTTCAAGAGACAGTTCACAACCACCCGTGAGATTCGGGGGGCATTCAATCGTCTTTTTTTTTATAAAGAGTGATTTTTCATTAGCTAAAAATATAGCATCAAGCGGATACAATACAACTACGATGAGTAACACTTGGCCTCTGCATAATAAAAATATACACAGCCCAAAACAAGATGTCTGACAAAGAAAAAATAAAAGGTAAAAAAGACATATCGACACGAGTTGAGTCAAATGAGACCGACATTATGACTAAGTCGAATAAGGACTTGGACCAATCCGCAGGTTATGCTATCATCCATGTTGACCAGAAACCTTCAAGGTCTCGTCTTGTGATAGTATAGTTAACTTTGATGCTGCTTTCCATGATGTGGGGCTACATCATGCAATCTGATCTGGGAGAAGTTAGGGCTTCTTTGATTCAAAGGATTCTTAAAGGAATTTTGGAGGATTCTAATCCTTAGAAATTTTTTCTATCTTGGTTGTTTCATTCGTAGGATTGTAAACCATAGGAATTTTTCCATAAGATTCATTTGCACTAGATTTCATAGAAAACATTCCATCCACTCAAGGCCCTCTTTGATTCGCAGGATTTTCAAAACGTAGGAATAGGAAAAGTATAGGGTTGGAGTGGCATGCATACATGAATCCTACAGGATTAGCATGGAGTGTTTGATGGCACAGGAAAAGCAAAAGATTTGTAAAAAGAGGTTGGAGTGAATGTTAGATTTCCTATGAAATGTAGTACAAAAGATTCCATAGAAAAAATTCCTATGGGATCCAATCCTATGAATCAAAGGACCAACATAGGAAAAATTCTTAAGGATTTCAATCCTCCAGAAGTCCTATAGAATTCCTTTGAATCAAAGGAGCCCCAAACCTCTTTGAGAGAATCCTACATTTTTTCTATACACAATCAAACACTCGTACAATCTTGTAGGATTCAAGACGACATTCCACTCTAATCCCATGTTTTTCCTATTCCCGTGTTTTGGAAATCCAACGAATCAAAGAGGCCCTCATAGTAGTAGGTGCAGGGAACCTAGATAATGTCAAAACTGCGCTCCAGGCATATGTGTTAGCTGGCATTGCGGCGCTCGAAGGTTTCCTTCGGGTTCAGCTGCTGCAGAGACACGACAGTTTGTGAGAGGCATGAGGAGTTTTTTTAGAGATATGACACGCAATCGAACATGACGAAAAGTGAAATCAAACATAGAGACACAAAGATTTAACATGGAAAACCCCTTCAACACGAAAGAAAAAAACCATGTGTTAGCCAGCAAATCTTCACTATATCAAGGAAGGTTACAAACGCCGAAAATTTACAACTGATCAACTTATCCCATGCGACGGCTTACAAGAAGTATATATAACATCAGTAATTAGGTCGTTTCGCTCATCAGAAATTAGCTTTTATCTTTATACTTGAATTGGAATCACAACATAACAAACTCCACCTTGAGACAAATTCGATATTATAGCATGAATAAGAATCTTCTCCATGAAAAACAAAGAAAACACTTTCGGCGTCAAAACATCCACTAGGGCTAATGTGTTATACCAACAAAGTCTTAGCAAAGCTCAGTCTAAGCAAAGCCCAAACTTAGCAACATGACTAGGTGCAGCATTGATACGTCTCCATCGTATCTACTTTTCCAAACTCTTTTGCCCTTATTTTAGACTCTAATTTGCATGATTTGAATAGAACTAACCCCGACTGACGTTGTTTTCAGCAAAATTGCCATGGTGTTGTTTTTCTGCAGAAATCAAAGTTCTCGGATTAACCTGAAAATTTACGGAGAATTTTTGTGGAATATATAAAAAATACTGGCGGAAAAATAAATCAGAGGGTGCCACCCAGGAGCCACAAGCTCATGGGCGCCCCCCCCCCCCCGGCGCGCCTGGTCAGCTTGTGGCCCCCTGGACCTCCGGCAACCCTAACTCCAACTCCATATATACCTATTCGTGAAAAAAAATTAGAAAAAAGAAAAAGAATAAAGGAAAACAAAAAAATAGAACAAGGAAGAAAACTGGTTCAAGAACTTCTAGGAAGCTTCCCAAAATCGGGTATGCTGACATGCTTAAACGGGCTAGCCTAGTCGAATGATCGCTCGATTTCCCGTGTGGAGAGACCTCGACAGCCGGACGCAAGGTGCGTCCAATAGGAAATTCCTCACTGACGGCCAAATCTTAATCCTAATGGGGACTTGGGGAGCTCGCTCCGGCGACCGAGCCTCCGGTAATTAGGCGGGCAGCTACTACAGTTCTAGCAACAAATGCAAGTGTACTTTTGCTTGAGATGTGGTAGCTAGAGGTCCAGTTTATTACTCAACCTAGGAGCAGGCAGGAGCTGCTTAGATTATATTGTATCTGTAGAGGAGCATTTGTCGGACGAATCTGGTCAATGGTGGGTGCAGGAAGGCAGGGTAAGAAAGTTAAAGAATTCAACAATCACCGGTGGAAGGGGAAATGACGACTGACCGTGCCTAGTTCGCCGCCATGCCACACACGCTCCTTTGCAGTGGAGGATGGGCGGAGGGGAGGAGAGAAGGAGGCTGTATGTACTCGCCGGAATAAGATGGCAGGGGGCGGGGAGGCTGGGTCGCCGTCGCGGGCCAAACCTGGTGAGATGATGATACCTATCACCCACGGAATGCTGAGTATTTGGTGTTTCAGCTCTTTTCATAGCTGCCAGCACAAGCATGGCCGCAAGAGGTAAACATGTTACAGCTAATTTGTTCCGTAAACTTGACTGCAGCTAAAGAGTCACTTATTCCGAGAGCGGCATTTCTTTGAGCTAAACTAGCAGCTTCAAGAGAAAGCTCACCCTGGGAAAAAAAAATTAATTTTCAAAAGTCAGAACAAACTTGACCTTGTGGACTTAAGAAGTGATTATATACTATAACAATGAAGAACTAAACCCACAAAATACAACCACGTACAGGCGTGTAAACATACACAGGAAGATAACAACAGAGACCATGTTGAGTTCAGGGTTTCGTTGCTTATTCAGAGACAAGAAGGGTATCCAAGCTCTTGGCCCTCGCTCTTGTTGAAGATAGTGGGAAACGGCAAAATCTTTACCAATGTCTAGTTAAGTTGTGCAATAGAAGTTACCCTAAACTTGCCTAGTGAAGAGTTGCTTTTTCCGAGAGTGGCATCTTGCAGCTTCAAGTGAAAGCCAACCTGGAAACATATTTATTAGTCAGATGTCAGAACAAACTTAACCCTTATCATGGACTTCTAAAGTAAATTTACAGTATAAAAGTGAAGAACTAGACAAACAAAAGATGAACATATATGAAGCGCGCTTATCTTGCATAACAACAGAGACCATAAATTTTCAGGGTTATGAAGCATGTGGAGTTTTATCTGAATATTCAGAATAAAAAAGGATGCCCAATTTCCTTCAAAATTTCCGCTAGACAAAACCATGAGATATCCATTGAGCAAGAGAGGTAGAGGAACAACCATCCAGTATATGCCTTGTACAGTTTAATTTGAATGAAATATTCTTACTTACTGGTACAGTTCAAGTGTATTATCGGATAAGATATACGACCATGGCAGTATCTATCAAGATTTTTCAGTTCCACATCTATGTTTCATGGCAGCTAAATTAGTTGTTCAAATCATGCATACTAGTGGAGGCACTGCAAAAAGGTAATGTTTCTACAAATGAGAAATGACAGGACAGATATTCAGTTTCCAGCCAGAACTAAGATAACCATTCCAGTAAAACCAAATCACATTATTCTCCAACTCCCACCCATCGAAACCAAACATTGAAGTACAAGGCGAATACCCAATTATCCACCAATAGAAAATTAAACAGATTGCATACGTGATTACAACCAAGGCTCGAGGTGATGTACACTGAATATTATCAGACATCACAGCAAACTAATCGGATAAAAACCGGTGAATTACATTAACTTAAACTGATCGATGCTAATAACCGGGGTGCAGGGGTGGTGGTACATGTCTCTAGTTATTCTAGTTGGTGATAGCCGAGGCCAGGCATAGTAAAGCAGTGGGATGGCATGTAAAATACCAACGTGGGGCTACAGCAGTGGTAGCAATGGATCTGGTTCAATGCCTATGAAAATAAAACATACTGTGAGTCTGTGACACAGCACCATGCAGGCAGGCCATGTAGATCAAGATGACCAATCTGCTTAATTAATTCTTAATTGTCTGCAAGGGCCGCTTAAGCAATTGTTGGGTGCATTAGTAGCTAGTTAACCAGTGGCAAACCATGTGATTCATCCGAGACGACAAAGACAGCCTTTGGCGTGGATTAACTAATAGGATAATTAGCCAAGGCAGATAGTTAGTGACAGATGTGATGGGCCTTTATTGAGATCTGCTAGAAATGTCTACTATAGTTGAGTACCTTGGGCAGGCAAGAAAAGTAGGGAAAGTGCATCATCGGAACTTGCCGGGAGAGAGCAGGGGCGTACGTACGTGTTTGGTTGGTGAGGTAAGTACGCATTACTATAGATCTGGTTCACAGCACCATGCTCTGTCGATGAAGGACATTAGTGATCTGCTCAAGTAATTTATTTATGGTTGGTGAGGTAAGTCCTGGCTCAGACGCGCGGTGCTCACGGAGTTTTTTCTATAAAAAAATGCCAATGAGGGTTAGTCCTTGGGTTGGTATCAATTTTTTTACTATTGGGTGCATTAGTAGCTTGGTTAGCTAACCGTGTCACTAATCCGAGACAAGAAAGACAAGCCTGTGCCATGTGCTAACTAATACAGTGAGAAATGCAATGCAATTTCCTTGAGATCTGATAGCTAGATCTAGTTTTATTATTACTATATCTGATAGTAACTAGTAAGGTCATATTTATGAATTTATCGAGAACCCAACGAAACTAGTGTTCAATGGTACAGAGCACTACTCTGTGCGTTGGCATCATGGATCGAAATGAGGACAAGAAAATTCCAGACCCCTTTTGTGTGTGTCAAAATTAACAGATCGCCGGCGGAAGGGGAAATGGCGACTGACCGTACCTACTTGGCCGCCGCCGCCGCCATGCCACGCGCGCTCTTTTGTGGTCGACAATTGGGGCCTCCTCTGGCTCCGCCGCCGCAACTCCGAGGCCCCCCCTCCTCCTCTGCCAGGTGGCCGGCGCTGCTCCTGTCTCGTCAGGCTCCATGAGAGAGCTCCCGGCCGGCCAGTCCGCACCAGATCAACTCTCGGCCAAGGAAAAATATTGTTTGTGTAATGTTTTCACTTTTTTTTCCCTGAGAGAGAATCAGGACAACCTTTTTTCCTGATGAGAATCAGGATAACTTAGCTACTGCTTCGGCCGATGAAACTAAGTCCCATGTGCCTCACCAGTCCAGGCCCATGAAATAGAGGCCCTCATGCTTGAAACAAGCAACTTTTTTTTTGTTTTTCATGTCAAGCAATGTAGGGCAATTATTACTAAACAGTATAACGGGGCTAATTAGGAGCCTACACAGCGATTTGAGATCCTAAACCGTCCAATTCAGCGTATAAACGTATCAGATCATTCCAACCTCACGCAGTTTTCCTTTGCGCCTCGTTCGCTCGCTAAAACCGGGGGCAGTGTGTAAAGAGACGTGGATGGACAATGCAGACGGCAGAAAAGACGTGGGGGCCAGTGTGACACCAGCGCCAGGTAAGACGTGTCTCCTCCAGGAGCGGAAGCTCAGATGCTCCTCCTGGATGTTGCCTCAGCTCCTCCTCCGGCGCGCTGCCACCGGGAGCAGCAGTTGAACTCCTCCGTGAGCAGCCGCTCAGATCTTCAACTGCCGTGTCGCCTCCATGACGCAGCAGCTACACTAGCAGTCGGACGCAGAGTAGCTTGGTGTTGCGGCAGGCAGGTGCCCTCCGGCGGCTAAGGCAAAAGGATGTGGAAGTGGACGGGAGCAAGTGAGGAGTGAGACTGTGAGATCCATTCAACAGAGTAATAACGGTGGCAGACAGGTGCATTGAACGGAGGTAATTAACAATTTGCATAAAGTGGGCTACTGTTAGGTTTACAGACCTTTTTTAATTGGCTTTGTGGTAATGTTTACAGACCTATTTTTCTCTTCTACATGCAGACTTTCTCTAGATCTGCGCAAAAATGTACGCTGGCTAGCCAACTTGTTTTCTCTCTTTCGAGGAGCATCCTGAAACAGTACTCGTTGTCTTTCGTTATTAAGGATGCCATCTTTCTTTGCCGACATCCATATGCACCCCAAAAAAACTCACAGCTACCTCGGACAGGGCTAATTAACTACTCCCTCCGTCCCATAATAAAAGCAACACTAGCTATTTGATCTCAAACTTAGGCACGAAAAGAAAAGGCATGTAAGTGGCCTACAAAAATAAGGCACATACCTCAATTTCACATGTACACATGAATAAATGTCTGTAGCATGTAAGAGAACAAAACCTTACGAGGCCTAAAATGGTGCCCCTTAATCTACGGTTAATGAAGTAGTGACAGTGGCAGACAGCTGCCTTGGACGGAGCTAATTAACTAATTAGCTATCGTGGGCCACTGTCAGATTACTGATCCATCTCGTTTGATCTGTTTAGCCATTGGTTGAACTTTGCATCCGCATCGCTAATTGTTTAGCCCATCACATGCAGTTTGCAACAAAAGGAGAGCTAGAACTAATATTATCAATCCAGTAAAACGGAATCACATTATTCTCAAACTCCCGCTCATCGAAATGTAGGGCCATATTCAGTTATCCACCAAGAGAATCAAGTATTACCATTTTGCGATCTAGGTACTAAACATTAGAGGAACTAATCTAATAAAAATAAGCGCATTAAATTTAGTTAAGTTGCCATTAATAACCAGGGTGCAGGGGTGGCAGTAGTACTACTCCAGAATAAACATGGTCATGAGGTTCAGTAAAAAACAAGATCAATCTGACGGATTGAAGATGTTAATCGAGATGGAAGATATCAGTAGCAGCGAGGAAGATCTAGCCATCTAGGTGCACCGGCAGACCCAAAATTTCGTAGGCCGGCGGGTTTCAAGTCTAACTAATTGTCGATGACAAAATGCTCGTACCTCTTAACTTAGAGACAGCAGGGACACGGTGAGAAACAAAAGGAACGGCGATGGCATCCTTGATCTGCGTTCAAAACTGCTCCCTAGGCATCAAATGTTCACAAAATTGTGATGATGGATCTGAAATAATATTGGACGCAGCAGAGCCCCTTTGAGCCAGGAGATAATCCATGATGCCCTCGGCTGAATCCATGCATATCTCAGGTGTAAACTGTGTAAGAAGGATCATAATGATCATTGGTCAGTTCAGCAACCAATTTTGTCGCTATTACAATACATGATACATATTTGCAAATCAGTAATTCCGGTTTCCAGCTTGTAATACATAAATTTACTACTCTGTTTATAGTACGAAAAAAGACTCATCTAGTACGAAATTAATTATTTTGCTTTTCTTCCTTGGAAGTACCCCGTTAAGTATTGTTAAGAAATTAACTGACACTCCCCCCCCCCCACCCTCCCCTTTTTGCTGGTAATCCTGAGAGGCATAGCTCCCCCCTATACCCCCTCTCCACCACCCTCGACCATGCCGTTGCCAGGCATATGGAAGTGGTGGGATAGCATGTGAAATACCGATGTGGGGCTAAAGCGGTGGTAGCTATGGATCTTGTTGAACGTACATGAACATAAATCACACTCTAACACAGCAGGCCATTTAGATCGAGATTAATTAGTAATTAGGCGGAGCTACTACAGTACTAGCGACAAATGCAAGTGTACTTTTCCTTGAGATCTGGTAGCTAGGTCCAGTTTATTACTCAACCTTGGGGCAGGCAGGAGCTGCTTAGATTATACTGTATCTGTACAGGAGCATCTGTCGGCACGAATCTGGTCAATGGTGGGTGCAGGAAGGAAGGCAGGGTAAGAAAGTTAAAGAATTCAACAATCACCTGTGGAAGGGGAAATGACGACTGACCATGGCTAGTTCGCCGCCATGCCACGCGCGCTCCTAGTGACCCGGCAGAGATGAATGAATACGGAGGTTTGACAAATGGAGCAGTTAACTTGATAGAAATTAATTGAGCTCCTATATTACCACACATACACTACTGTCTTTAACGTGCGTACTAGTAATTAGGTACCATTTATGCATGATACCCTACTGACTTCTAGTACTTGTGAGCCTAGCTATTATCAGCATGCATGATTGATGCTCCAACCAATTCCGGCTCCTCCAGGTCTCAGACGTGCAAGAATACCGTTCAGATGATATAAACTCTACCTTGCCAAACCTGGTGAGATGATGATACCAACCATAAAGCATACTGATGTCCCTGCCTTTCGCACACGGAATGCTGAGTATTTAGTGTTTCAGCTCTTTTCATAGCAACCAGCACCAGCACATGCAAAGAATGGCTGCAAGTGGTAAACATGTTACAGGGTAGTGGACTAATTTGTTCCCTAAACTTGACTGCTAAAGGGTCACTTATTCCGTTGAACTAAACTCGCGGCTTCAAGAGAAAGTTCAGCCTGGAAAATTTTACTTCTCATAAGTAATAACAAACTTGACCTCATGGACTTAAGAAGTGATTTTACATTATAACAATGAAGAACTAAACCCACAAAATATGACAAGGTCCAGGCGTGTAAACATACACATGAAGATAACAACAGAGACCATGTTTATTTCAGGGTTTCGTTGCTTATTCAGAGTCAAGAAGGGTATTAAAAGTAAAAACTGAACCATGAGCCATTTAGCAACATGGGTAGAGGAACAAGCTCTTGGCTCTGGCTCTTGTTGCAGATAGTGGGAAACAACACGTCTTTTAGCAAAATCTTTACCAATGTCTCGTTAAGTTGTGCAATAGAAGCTGTCCTAAACTTGCCTAGTGAAGAGTCGCTTATTCCAAGAGTGGCATCTTGCAGCTTCAAGAGAAAGCTCAACCTGGAAAAATATTTATTAGTCAGTCATCAGAACAAACTTAACCCCTATCGTGGACTTCTAAAGTAAATTTACACTGTAACAGTGAAGAACTGGGCCAACATAAGACGGACATACATGAAGCATCCTTATCTTGCATAACAACTGAGACCAAAAAAAATTCAGGGTTATGGAGCATGTGGGGCTTTATCTGAATGTTCAGAATAAAAAAGGATGCCCAATTTTCTTCAAAATTTCCACTAGACAAAACCATGAGCTATCCATTTAGCAAGAGAGGTAGAGGAACAAACCATGAATGAGCTATTCATCCAGTATACGCCCGGTACAGTTTAATTTGGATAAAACATTATTACTTACAGATGCATCAGTAGCTAGTTAATCGGTGCCAAACCATGTGATTCATCTGAGACGACAAAGACAGCCTGTGGCATGGATTAACTAATACAGTAATTAGTGACAGATGCGATGTGCCTTTCTTGAGATCTGCTAGAAATGTCTACTACTCCCTCCGTTCCTAAATGTAAGTGTTTTTAGAGATTTCAATACAAACTACATACCGATGTATATAGACCTACTTTAGAGTGTAGATTCACTCATTTTGCTCCATGTGTAGCCCATATTGGAATCTCTAAAAAGACTTATATTTAGGAACGGAGGGAGTAGTTTAGTACCTTGGGCAGGCATGAAAAGTAGGAAAAGTGCGGCATCGGAACGTGCCGGGAGAGAGCAGTTGGCGTGTTTGGTTGGTGAGGTAAGTATGTACTTACTGTAGATGTGGTTCAGAGCAGCATGCTCTGTCCATGATGGAGACGATGGACATTAGTAATCTGCTTAACTAGTGCCACAGCGCGTCATTAATTAGAGACAAGAAAGACGAGGCTGTGCCATGGGCTAACTAATACAGTGAATAATTAGGCAGGGGTGTATTAGTCCTAGCGAGAAATGCAATGCAATTTCCTTGAGATGTGATAGCTAGATTTATCCAGAACCCAAGGAAACAAGTGTTCAATGGTACAGAGCTCTGTGCGTTGGTACCATCGATCGAAATGGGGACAAGACAATACCATATATCAAAATTAACAGACAAGGACGGCAGGAAAGGTAAATAATTTAACGACCGCCGCCGGCGGAAGGGGAAATGGCGACTGACCGCACTTACGGCGACAACTCCCTCCCCCCTCCTCCTCCTCCTCCTCCTTTGCCACGTCGCCGGCGCTGCTCCTGTCGTCAGGCGCCATGACAGAGATACCCCGGGCGGCCAGTCCGCGGTGGCGGGCCGGAGACAAATCTTGCGGCGGCGGCGGCGGCGGCGGGGCACCAGATCTGCTCTCGCCCAAGGAAAATATCGTTCGTGTAACTTTTCCCTTTTTTTTTCTTTTTTTAGCGATTTTTCCCCTTTTTTCTGAGAGAGACAGAAAGGAAAACTTAGCTAGTGCTCCGGCCCATGTGCCTCACCAGCCCGGGCCCATCAAATGGAGGCCCTGATGCATGAAGCAAACAATTTTTTTTCTAGTTTTCATCTCAAGCAATTACTTTACATGAATTAGTATCTCTTTACATGACATGCCCTTTCGCAGTTACCCTGCAAACTATGTTCGCTCACAATGTTGATATTTTATTTTCTTTCTAGACCACAAGGTAGGTTGTGTTTCCATAGCCAAGCTCAATGCGAGAGAGAGAAAACACTGAACAAAAGGGTAGACTTGATTAAAGTTTTGGAGACTGGTCATTCATGGCTGAACTCTTGATAAGTGATCAATTTTGTTGGTTATCCCTTCAGCATCTATGTCGTGGCTGTGTTGGATGGTAGGAGTCGGAATCATCCATCCATCCTCGCTCACCGGCTTTAAGATTTGACATTGTTTGCGCAAGGACAATGAGAAATACATTTTCGTAATATTTGTCACTCCGTTTAACAGGGTCAAGCGTGAATATTCTATAAAAAATCCTTGATCATTTTTCAATTTTCTTTTTCCATCTTTATTAAAACTACACACATTCTTTAATTTGGTTACATTTTTAATTAAATAATTACTAAATAAAACTACATTCTTAAAAATACCAGAAGCTTCTTGGTGAATGCTTCTAAAGACGAATATTCAATACAATACACACTTAGAGAAACTAGTAAGGTACATGTGCATTGCACGCATAAGATTTGGTAACCAAATTATGAATAACTACCACACTATAGCATGTAAGCTTTGAGTCATATATGCATGATGTAGACGTTCGTTTAATTCTTATAGTTCATCTCATTCAAAATCAATTATTTTTATAAAAAAATTATTTTAAGATTCATGGAATTGTGCATTGTAAAGCATAAAGTAAAAACAAATAGTGACAATTCATTTAGAAAAAAAAGTTTGGGCAATTAAAATATGGAAGATTCTAGAACAAAGGAGAAGTGCTTGTGTTTTGAGGTTTGTGCATTATACTTAAGTTCAACCATGGAGTCTTCTAGATTGTAAATGTGGCAGAATCTGGTGGAATGTAGATGATATCCAAGGGCCAGCAGTGCTCGGATTTGCCATCTCCATACCATCGGATTGGCTTCATCCAACGACCAACTTTCAAAGTTATTCGCACACTATATAAGGGTATAGTAGAGAAATAATAGGCAGCTAGAACCAAGGAAATAATAGCCAGGTTTTTTAAAACTACACACATTTTAAAATTTGGTTACATTTTTATTTAAATAATTATGAAATAAAACTACATTCTTAAAAATACCAAAAGCATCTTGTTGGCGAATCTATACCTCTATACCTACTAATAAAGCAAGGTGTGTTTCTTCAAAAATTTCATCCGTTCACCAGCGAATAGATTTTTTTTACTATCTGAGGTGGTACTAATTTTTTGTGCATCCATGTGCTAGAAAAAGAAAAATGGGTTATCCAGAATTTCGTACATGGGCCACGCGCTAAAGCCCAATAAGCCAGCCTACTTATTTCCCTGCCCACGCCGCTGGGAAACTCCTATTTGCCGCACCGGGCGACAGATGGTCGGAGGTTCGCACAGATAGCCCTAGACTGGTCCGGCCCATTTTCATTTTTTGTGTTCATTTTCTATGTAACATTTTATGTTCCGTTCTCTTTTTATTTCCTATTTATTTTTTTATTTTCCTTTTTAATCTTATTTTTGTTTATTTTTACGTTTTTGATCAAACAATTTTTTTTATGAAATGTTTGGAATTTCAATTACGTTAAATTTTTTGAAGAATTCTCAGAATTCCAAAATTTCATTCCAGTTTTAAAAATATTCAGATATTTAAAAAATTATCATCATGAGATTTGCTGAAAACGGAAAAAAAGTTTTTGTATTACAAAATTGTTTCAGATTTTCAAAAAAAACATTATATTTTAAAAAATGTTCCCAATTCAAAAACAAATCTTATTGTAGTGAAATGTTCACGAATTCAACATAAAAATATTTTAAATAGCCCCGTATTGCTCTTTACATACGGTCGTACCAATTTATAAAGTTCTTTTGTAATATATTCAAATGTTTTATAAATATGGACTAATGTCATATATTTACGTTAAATAGCCCCGCATGCTACTGAGTCAACTAAAGTCAATGAGCACCAGGTATATCCATTATCTTCTTCCATTAAGTAATATTAATATGTCAATCAACCGTGTGATCTCATTATTTATGCTTTTTATTAATACTAGCACATATGCCCGTGCGTTGCAACGGGTGAAACAGATCCTTGCATGCCTCAAGAAACTCATCCATTTTGGCCAGAAACTGTAATCAATTGCAATATGGATCACCGTCTACAAAGACTGACAATTAGAACAGACTTCAAGAAAAAAATCATTGGAACAAATACCAATGGAAACCCTGGGATAGAAAAATACAGGTTTGAGAGAGTCTAGAAAATATTAATTAATTGGATAATAAAAAACAAACATGATACCCTTGAGGGATACTTATGGATGGGAGGAGCAGGGCAACATGTTTTTTGGAAAACATACTAAAACAATGAAACTGAATCAGTGTAAAAAAAAACTTGTGAAACCAAATGATAACTTAATGTGAAGAAGGGTCTATCAATACTCTAAAAAGAAAGGGAATATTATATATCTCTTGTTTTAACTATGCATTAAGGCACACCCCCACGCATGTCCTGAAAGAGCAACTTCATGTTAGCATATCATGAGTAAGAATAATCATGTAGAACACAAATACTCAAAAAAGTAGTAGGAAAACATTAATTGTTTACACTAATAAATGGCACAGTTTTCTTGGACACTGGTAGCTGCTGCCGGCAACCTTGAGGTGGCCTGACAACGATCCTAATTTGTATGCGCGCTCTCTACTATTTCGAAATCAGTTGAAAAAATTACCAACAATATCAAACAAAACATGGTGAGACTAATAAGTACGTACCAGGAAAGCAACGACACCGTATGGGCAGCAATTTTTGGCACCACTGCTGCAAGCAGTGCCCTTCAGGCCATGCTAAGAAATAACCTATCTGATCTCTAGTTGTTGTATATAGGAGGCCATCAATCAGAAGTACATACTGAAGAAACACCGCCTGCATGTCCTAGAAGATGCATTATTATGAGTTTATTAGGGCTCATGCATCTGTCTAGCGCTATGGCCATCCTAGCTTTGCAAAACGGAATCTTCCGAGGAACTTGGACACCATGTTAGTAATCCAAGTAACAGCCATAATCGCCCATGTAAAGTTAATCATAGCTTGACATTGCAACGGACCTGATCGCCTTTCCTCTCTGTATTCCTCAAGTATGGTATTGACGACGGCCGCTATTAGACGCCGGCTCGCGCGGTCGCGCCACATAGTTACAATCTCCTGCTGCACCAGAGATGGTGCCTTGCCGACGTGCCTCACAATCTCTGCAACTGATCATGGCCTCTTGTTGTCTACCCCTCCGCCCTCTCCTCCCCAACCTCCTTATCGTCGACTCATCGTTGCCTTCCACGATCACGGCCTCCAGCAGCCAACGTTCCTCTCCTGCCATGGAAGCTCCACTTATTCAATTCCACGACCGCGGCATGCAACACATGCACCAACGACTCTCGTCGCGACACTGGTGGTGAGGATGCTGGTGCCCGCCACAGTTAGAATACGTCAGATTGTTCATGTCACTGATGTCACCGCTGCCGCCGCTGCCGTGCAGCTTGTTCCTGTCGCCGCCGTTAGTTCAACTACGATCAACACGGCACAGATGTAGCTCCCGTCTTCGGCAAAGCTGCCGGTAGCTTTAGGGTTCCATGCCCATAACGGTTAGAACGCCACCGATGACAACAACGACGACGCAGTGCGCACCCCACATAGAGGAAGCCCCCTGCTCCGGTGAGATTGTTCCTGTCGCTGAATTGAATTGGGGCTTCGGTCGAGGACTCGAGGGAGTCGAGAAGCCTTTATATGTGCCTTCATCGGCCTGTGGGCCAAAGGAGTCCCCGCCGATCACCCCATGGGCGCGTGCGTGCTCGAAGAGAGTTTGTGTCGGAGGAGGCGACCGGCGCAGGAAGGATTGGACGAAACAGGATGTTTCTAGATCAAAAGAGGAAGGACTTGTTCGAGTAGGAAGGAGATCGGGACACCAGGCAACATACCTCTTCGGTGGGCTAAGGCCCAAGTAACAGCCATGGAGATCGAGTCAGACAACTCAGGTATACGAAGTGATATATATAGATAGATTAGTACCACCTTGGATTTTGGAAAAAATATGAACGTATTGAAAAAAAATTGAAAGCGTAAATTCACGGAAAGAAGCTTTATTGTGACGGTGAACCCACGGAGTCAATCCGTGCTTTATTATTAGGGAGAGATTATTATTATTATTATTATATTATTACTAGCACAAATGCCCGTGCTTTGCAACGGGGGAGAAAATTGACGCATCACTTTTGCTCATGCCTTGCAACGAGAGAGAAAACCGAACTATACTCAAATTTCGTGAGAATTGTATATGCAGACATAACACCCTATGTTTCATATGATGAGAAAGGTGGTTCATGTAATTTTTTGTGAACCAGCGCAATGCGCAACACAGTAGGACCCTAAGCCCGGGGTGCGGCCAACTCCAACAGTTCTGCGTCGTCCGAGCGTCGATAGCTCGGCGGTGGTCGCCGGTCGGTTGGATGTGTCTAATCAACCTCTGCGACCGACAGTGGTGCAACAGTGACCATTTCCGATCAGTGAAGGGCGGGAGAATGGTCGAAATTTACCAGACCCGATGATGGTGTTATGATCTTCCGTGATGACGGAGGGGGTTGTGGCGGACGGCTCAGCCCGTGGAAATGGGCGAGATGGGGGCGGCGATGGACAACGCTGAGGGTTGGGTGGGTTGGCGACAGTAAACTTTTAGTTTTGTAGGTAGGAGCTAGCGTCGCAGTATTTTGGTTTTGGAGCTGCTAGTGGTGCCGCAATTAGCATCACTTCTAGCATTTTTTGCATCCAGACAATCTTGTTTTCACCGTCGTATATGATCTGTTGGACTTGGAGGTGTATTTTAGCCTCGAGTGAGGAAAGAAAGCAGTTTTAAGCCCAGCTATGCTTTTAGGGCTGCCGTTGAAGATAAATCACAAACAATTTTAGGACCATGCTTATATCGTTATCTTAGGGTGGAACATCAATTGGCATCAATGCGGCATCAGGCGCTGGGAACAACTAACGTGGCTGGCGATCTATCAGGAAATAAATCCTTTTAAAATAATCAATCTAGTTTAACACACTGCCCAGTGATGTACCAATATCAAAAGTTTTGTCTTTCGTAAGTCAGGAACAGGTCTTGTATCTCTTGTGATGTGATTCGTCCCTATGTCAGAAGATAGTTAGAAATCAAAACAGGGTGTGGAAAGAAACAGGGTGTGGCCGTCATACATGATTGTTAGAAAGAGACCTCACATTTGATCGATATCATGATTGTTGCGCCATGATACATCATTTTCAATCTTGGAAAACCGACCGGCCTTATTCATGTTAGACCTGCACAAAGGTTATAGGCGTCTCAGATTCTATTGAATTCACTACTGGTTTAATTCTCAAAATTTGGTCTCAATAAATAGAAAAGGTAAGTAAGTATTAGCAGAACGAAATGTAATTAATGTCACTTAAAAACCAAAATAGTCCACCCAAATGCAGTTATAAAAATTCTAGAACGAGAAAGAAAGAGCCTGTGCGTTGCAATAATGGGGATAATACTTATTTCTCTCCCTCCATAGTAGAGGGAGAAGACTGGATGCGACGTAAATCTCTCACCTCTTGAAATATGTGAACTGGAGTATTTCTCAACAATCCCTTGGATCTGCTCCGGAGTGAATATTGACGCACTGGTATCGAAATCAGCACTCTCCAACTGCCTCTGCAACTGCATTGACAATAAAGTCGAGATAAGCATTACACATTGCTTCTTCTGCTCATAAACACTTAGCAAAAGTTTAGTTGTGTATGTTTCAGTGAGAGAGGGCAAGCATAGAGTACATACAGTCTCAAGTATGACAGATTGGCTCTCGGAATTGTGTTTTCTAATTTGAACTAACATCTCCAGTTTTTGTAACAGCAATCAAAACAATGTAATTAGCATCTTCAATACAGTTAAGTTTGATACTTTGAAAGAGGCACTATAAAAACATTTTTGCTTCACCTGCTGTTGTAATTCCTGTTGAGTGTGCATTTTCTCGGCAAATTCTAGCCATCTCTTCTCTATCAAATTAAATAGAAAAAAATCAGAACATGGCTTTTAGACAACAGTTCAAGTCAACTATGTAAACCACAAAGTATTATTGCTAGAGAGCAGGTAATTGTGGCTGTATATTCATTTTACTTGTTCAGTTCTATGGCTGGCGCATTAACTGACACAGCTCTTTTCCTTGAAAATATAAATAAATAAAAGAGCACACCACTACACATATCAGCGTGGACTATATTCAAACATGTATAGCAAGAATGAGCTACCTACAAATGGCCGTGAAACAAAGCAACAATGGTGCTGCAGTGCACTGAGTCTTTTTAGCAAACACATGGCGTGCACCTCGCGGGCTGGTGGTTGAAGTCGATGGGGGCAGAGCAGCACTGAACTGCACGCAGCCTGGGCAACGACCATCGAACTGCTCCGTCGATCTGTGCGTGATGGGAGGAGCAGGTGCTCCGGCCAGGTGAAGAAGAGCGCCGGGGAGGAGAGGAACCAGCTCCCGTCGGCTCACCTGTGATTGAGAGGCGAGGCAGACGGTTTGGAACTGTCTTTGCCGTTGCCGGAGCACTGGACGTCGGCCAAGAGAGGAGGGAAGGTGAGTAGCGTCACTGGAAAAGGAACACGCGGGGGCTGGGCTGGTGGTGGAGGACGACGGCGTCGGGTCGTGGCGAGAGAGAGGGATTGGGGGAAGGTGCGGCGCCGGCATCAAGTGTCGCTGGTGGTGGAAAGCCGCAGGGGTGGGGAAGGCGCACGGCGGAGGGGCGTTGGCGGTGCGCGGCGGCGTGTCGGGGGCCGGCTGCGACGGCGCATGGCCGGGGCCGGCGGCGCGCGACAGCGTGGAGATGCGCTGGAGGTGGAGATGGAAGGCAAGGTCGTCCTGCAGTTTTTTTTTCTTTTCTCTCGTCAGTACCGGTTCGATTGACTTATTAGGGGGACTGCGGGTTGGATACCTAAAACACCAGAGACCTTTGTGTAAAAAGGACGCGACGGTGAACCCGACAAACTCGTTCCGTGCTTTATTATTAGGGAGAGATAAATAAATCAAACAAAAGATTAAGATCATCTTTAAGGTTAAAATTTACTTTTTCATAAACGCTCAGGTGTGTTTAGACATCAAATGAGCGTTCAGTGGGCTTCTCATAGTCTAACCGCCTGGACAATCTGGCCTCCAAAGATCCAGCCCATATGTGAAGAAGAAATATGGTTGTCTAAATTATATGTCATGTTATCTCTAATGCATAGTCCCAACACAAAATATCCACACACGACGCACCATTTCATTTTTCTGTCGGACCCTCACCTTTCCGTTTGGTTTCCCGCCATAGCGAGACATTTCTCGCTAGTTGTCTAGACTATCTGTCATGTTATCTCTAACGCGCGGCACCAACACAAAAAAAACACCCATAACGAACCATTTCATTTTCCTGTCAGACCCTCCCATTCCCGTCGCAGCGGGACATTTCTCGCTGGTAGTCCACTCCTTTAAAACCGGATGACGCCCACCTCACCTTCACCATGGTGTTCTCTTTCTCTCACACCGTACTTTAACACATACCGCCTAGAAGAAGGCCCCCCGCTCTCCGCCCTGATCCCGACCCCTGTGCCCGTGACCCCCCCCCCCCAAGCCAAGAAGGTAGATTTGATGTCTTTTGAGCCATTGTCATGTTGTAACAAACAATTGAATGTAATACATTACCACGAAACAAGAATACGATGTTCATTGTTGCAGCTGCAACTAATAGTCCACCCTGTCCGTTGTTAACTTGCATCAACCAAGCAATGCATTTATAATTATATCCTAACAAAAAAATTATAGGACTTGATGAAAAAAAATGAACAGCTCGCACATACAATTTGCTGCAAAAAATAGAAACGTTATTTCACTTAGACAGCCGTAACTGAACATAACAACCCAACCCCCATACTGGTCACTCTTAACCCTTGCTCTTATCACAAAATTCACTAACTTGTGTTGTAAGTATGCCTGGCCAAACCTCGGGCCGGGCCGGGCTTCGGGCCAGGCCTAGCCAAGCCCGAGCCAAAAAACATGGGCCCGAGCCCGGCCCGGCCCGGCCATCGGGCCTAGTTTTTGGGCCCAAGACCGGCCCGAACATGCAAAAGCCCGCCGGGCCTCGGGCCTCGGGCCGGGCCCCTTCAGAAAACTGCAGAAATGACGGGCCTGGGCCCGGCCCGGCCAGGCCACCGGGCTTAAAATCTAGGCCCGAGCCCGGCCCGGGAGCAGCGCCGGGCCGGGCCGGGTCGGGCCGGGCCGGCCGGGCCGGGCTGCCCATGGCCAGGTCTAGTTGTAAGTAAGCCAGTGATCGACGCACATCTGACATATATTGGATTCTTATGGTCTATAACCATTAATTTCCTCTTCTCATATAATTTCAGGGAAGAGCAGCATCTTCAAACAGTTTTCATATGAAGATCCTAATCTTAAGTGAATCCTAGCTTCCCAAATCTGCTTCAAACGGGATCAAAACATTCTCTTTCACAAACATAGTGAATTAGTGATGGATCTATGTGCGGGAAAAGAATTCAGTTGACCAGATTAGGCGAAAGTGCATGGCAATCGGTAATGAGCTCACACGCATGCCACCACGCACGCGCCGCTACACGAGAACCTGCTTTTGCTTAATAATTAAGTATCATCCCATCGCGGAGATGTGCACACGGTTTCCAAGAGAGAAATGCCCCGCTGCACACGGTGGCAGGTGTACCAACTCCTGCGCCTAGACAGCTGTGAAGTTGTTAATTTCTTCTGATTCACTTTGCTTCTTCGCACCTTTTATTGTGCAATATGTAATGAGTCTGTCAGGCTTCAAGAGACAGTTCACAACCACCCGTGAGATTCGGGGGGCATTCAATCGTCTTTTTTTTTATAAAGAGTGATTTTTCATTAGCTAAAAATATAGCATCAAGCGGATACAATACAACTACGATGAGTAACACTTGGCCTCTGCATAATAAAAATATACACAGCCCAAAACAAGATGTCTGACAAAGAAAAAATAAAAGGTAAAAAAGACATATCGACACGAGTTGAGTCAAATGAGACCGACATTATGACTAAGTCGAATAAGGACTTGGACCAATCCGCAGGTTATGCTATCATCCATGTTGACCAGAAACCTTCAAGGTCTCGTCTTGTGATAGTATAGTTAACTTTGATGCTGCTTTCCATGATGTGGGGCTACATCATGCAATCTGATCTGGGAGAAGTTAGGGCTTCTTTGATTCAAAGGATTCTTAAAGGAATTTTGGAGGATTCTAATCCTTAGAAATTTTTTCTATCTTGGTTGTTTCATTCGTAGGATTGTAAACCATAGGAATTTTTCCATAAGATTCATTTGCACTAGATTTCATAGAAAACATTCCATCCACTCAAGGCCCTCTTTGATTCGCAGGATTTTCAAAACGTAGGAATAGGAAAAGTATAGGGTTGGAGTGGCATGCATACATGAATCCTACAGGATTAGCATGGAGTGTTTGATGGCACAGGAAAAGCAAAAGATTTGTAAAAAGAGGTTGGAGTGAATGTTAGATTTCCTATGAAATGTAGTACAAAAGATTCCATAGAAAAAATTCCTATGGGATCCAATCCTATGAATCAAAGGACCAACATAGGAAAAATTCTTAAGGATTTCAATCCTCCAGAAGTCCTATAGAATTCCTTTGAATCAAAGGAGCCCCAAACCTCTTTGAGAGAATCCTACATTTTTTCTATACACAATCAAACACTCGTACAATCTTGTAGGATTCAAGACGACATTCCACTCTAATCCCATGTTTTTCCTATTCCCGTGTTTTGGAAATCCAACGAATCAAAGAGGCCCTCATAGTAGTAGGTGCAGGGAACCTAGATAATGTCAAAACTGCGCTCCAGGCATATGTGTTAGCTGGCATTGCGGCGCTCGAAGGTTTCCTTCGGGTTCAGCTGCTGCAGAGACACGACAGTTTGTGAGAGGCATGAGGAGTTTTTTTAGAGATATGACACGCAATCGAACATGACGAAAAGTGAAATCAAACATAGAGACACAAAGATTTAACATGGAAAACCCCTTCAACACGAAAGAAAAAAACCATGTGTTAGCCAGCAAATCTTCACTATATCAAGGAAGGTTACAAACGCCGAAAATTTACAACTGATCAACTTATCCCATGCGACGGCTTACAAGAAGTATATATAACATCAGTAATTAGGTCGTTTCGCTCATCAGAAATTAGCTTTTATCTTTATACTTGAATTGGAATCACAACATAACAAACTCCACCTTGAGACAAATTCGATATTATAGCATGAATAAGAATCTTCTCCATGAAAAACAAAGAAAACACTTTCGGCGTCAAAACATCCACTAGGGCTAATGTGTTATACCAACAAAGTCTTAGCAAAGCTCAGTCTAAGCAAAGCCCAAACTTAGCAACATGACTAGGTGCAGCATTGATACGTCTCCATCGTATCTACTTTTCCAAACTCTTTTTCCCTTATTTTAGACTCTAATTTGCATGATTTGAATAGAACTAACCCCGACTGACGTTGTTTTCAGCAAAATTGCCATGGTGTTGTTTTTCTGCAGAAATCAAAGTTCTCGGATTAACCTGAAAATTTACGGAGAATTTTTGTGGAATATATAAAAAATACTGGCGGAAAAATAAATCAGAGGGTGCCACCCAGGAGCCACAAGCTCATGGGCGCCCCCCCCCGGCGCGCCTGGTCAGCTTGTGGCCCCCTGGACCTCCGGCAACCCTAACTCCAACTCCATATATACCTATTCGTGAAAAAAAATTAGAAAAAAGAAAAAGAATAAAGGAAAACAAAAAAATAGAACAAGGAAGAAAACTGGTTCAAGAACTTCTAGGAAGCTTCCCAAAATCGGGTATGCTGACATGCTTAAACGGGCTAGCCTAGTCGAATGATCGCTCGATTTCCCGTGTGGAGAGACCTCGACAGCCGGACGCAAGGTGCGTCCAATAGGAAATTCCTCACTGACGGCCAAATCTTAATCCTAATGGGGACTTGGGGAGCTCGCTCCGGCGACCGAGCCTCCGGTAATTAGGCGGGCAGCTACTACAGTTCTAGCAACAAATGCAAGTGTACTTTTGCTTGAGATGTGGTAGCTAGAGGTCCAGTTTATTACTCAACCTAGGAGCAGGCAGGAGCTGCTTAGATTATATTGTATCTGTAGAGGAGCATTTGTCGGACGAATCTGGTCAATGGTGGGTGCAGGAAGGCAGGGTAAGAAAGTTAAAGAATTCAACAATCACCGGTGGAAGGGGAAATGACGACTGACCGTGCCTAGTTCGCCGCCATGCCACACACGCTCCTTTGCAGTGGAGGATGGGCGGAGGGGAGGAGAGAAGGAGGCTGTATGTACTCGCCGGAATAAGATGGCAGGGGGCGGGGAGGCTGGGTCGCCGTCGCGGGCCAAACCTGGTGAGATGATGATACCTATCACCCACGGAATGCTGAGTATTTGGTGTTTCAGCTCTTTTCATAGCTGCCAGCACAAGCATGGCCGCAAGAGGTAAACATGTTACAGCTAATTTGTTCCGTAAACTTGACTGCAGCTAAAGAGTCACTTATTCCGAGAGCGGCATTTCTTTGAGCTAAACTAGCAGCTTCAAGAGAAAGCTCACCCTGGGAAAAAAAATTAATTTTCAAAAGTCAGAACAAACTTGACCTTGTGGACTTAAGAAGTGATTATATACTATAACAATGAAGAACTAAACCCACAAAATACAACCACGTACAGGCGTGTAAACATACACAGGAAGATAACAACAGAGACCATGTTGAGTTCAGGGTTTCGTTGCTTATTCAGAGACAAGAAGGGTATCCAAGCTCTTGGCCCTCGCTCTTGTTGAAGATAGTGGGAAACGGCAAAATCTTTACCAATGTCTAGTTAAGTTGTGCAATAGAAGTTACCCTAAACTTGCCTAGTGAAGAGTTGCTTTTTCCGAGAGTGGCATCTTGCAGCTTCAAGTGAAAGCCAACCTGGAAACATATTTATTAGTCAGATGTCAGAACAAACTTAACCCTTATCATGGACTTCTAAAGTAAATTTACAGTATAAAAGTGAAGAACTAGACAAACAAAAGATGAACATATATGAAGCGCGCTTATCTTGCATAACAACAGAGACCATAAATTTTCAGGGTTATGAAGCATGTGGAGTTTTATCTGAATATTCAGAATAAAAAAGGATGCCCAATTTCCTTCAAAATTTCCGCTAGACAAAACCATGAGATATCCATTGAGCAAGAGAGGTAGAGGAACAACCATCCAGTATATGCCTTGTACAGTTTAATTTGAATGAAATATTCTTACTTACTGGTACAGTTCAAGTGTATTATCGGATAAGATATACGACCATGGCAGTATCTATCAAGATTTTTCAGTTCCACATCTATGTTTCATGGCAGCTAAATTAGTTGTTCAAATCATGCATACTAGTGGAGGCACTGCAAAAAGGTAATGTTTCTACAAATGAGAAATGACAGGACAGATATTCAGTTTCCAGCCAGAACTAAGATAACCATTCCAGTAAAACCAAATCACATTATTCTCCAACTCCCACCCATCGAAACCAAACATTGAAGTACAAGGCGAATACCCAATTATCCACCAATAGAAAATTAAACAGATTGCATACGTGATTACAACCAAGGCTCGAGGTGATGTACACTGAATATTATCAGACATCACAGCAAACTAATCGGATAAAAACCGGTGAATTACATTAACTTAAACTGATCGATGCTAATAACCGGGGTGCAGGGGTGGTGGTACATGTCTCTAGTTATTCTAGTTGGTGATAGCCGAGGCCAGGCATAGTAAAGCAGTGGGATGGCATGTAAAATACCAACGTGGGGCTACAGCAGTGGTAGCAATGGATCTGGTTCAATGCCTATGAAAATAAAACATACTGTGAGTCTGTGACACAGCACCATGCAGGCAGGCCATGTAGATCAAGATGACCAATCTGCTTAATTAATTCTTAATTGTCTGCAAGGGCCGCTTAAGCAATTGTTGGGTGCATTAGTAGCTAGTTAACCAGTGGCAAACCATGTGATTCATCCGAGACGACAAAGACAGCCTTTGGCGTGGATTAACTAATAGGATAATTAGCCAAGGCAGATAGTTAGTGACAGATGTGATGGGCCTTTATTGAGATCTGCTAGAAATGTCTACTATAGTTGAGTACCTTGGGCAGGCAAGAAAAGTAGGGAAAGTGCATCATCGGAACTTGCCGGGAGAGAGCAGGGGCGTACGTACGTGTTTGGTTGGTGAGGTAAGTACGCATTACTATAGATCTGGTTCACAGCACCATGCTCTGTCGATGAAGGACATTAGTGATCTGCTCAAGTAATTTATTTATGGTTGGTGAGGTAAGTCCTGGCTCAGACGCGCGGTGCTCACGGAGTTTTTTCTATAAAAAAATGCCAATGAGGGTTAGTCCTTGGGTTGGTATCAATTTTTTTACTATTGGGTGCATTAGTAGCTTGGTTAGCTAACCGTGTCACTAATCCGAGACAAGAAAGACAAGCCTGTGCCATGTGCTAACTAATACAGTGAGAAATGCAATGCAATTTCCTTGAGATCTGATAGCTAGATCTAGTTTTATTATTACTATATCTGATAGTAACTAGTAAGGTCATATTTATGAATTTATCGAGAACCCAACGAAACTAGTGTTCAATGGTACAGAGCACTACTCTGTGCGTTGGCATCATGGATCGAAATGAGGACAAGAAAATTCCAGACCCCTTTTGTGTGTGTCAAAATTAACAGATCGCCGGCGGAAGGGGAAATGGCGACTGACCGTACCTACTTGGCCGCCGCCGCCGCCATGCCACGCGCGCTCTTTTGTGGTCGACAATTGGGGCCTCCTCTGGCTCCGCCGCCGCAACTCCGAGGCCCCCCCTCCTCCTCTGCCAGGTGGCCGGCGCTGCTCCTGTCTCGTCAGGCTCCATGAGAGAGCTCCCGGCCGGCCAGTCCGCACCAGATCAACTCTCGGCCAAGGAAAAATATTGTTTGTGTAATGTTTTCACTTTTTTTTCCCTGAGAGAGAATCAGGACAACCTTTTTTCCTGATGAGAATCAGGATAACTTAGCTACTGCTTCGGCCGATGAAACTAAGTCCCATGTGCCTCACCAGTCCAGGCCCATGAAATAGAGGCCCTCATGCTTGAAACAAGCAACTTTTTTTTTGTTTTTCATGTCAAGCAATGTAGGGCAATTATTACTAAACAGTATAACGGGGCTAATTAGGAGCCTACACAGCGATTTGAGATCCTAAACCGTCCAATTCAGCGTATAAACGTATCAGATCATTCCAACCTCACGCAGTTTTCCTTTGCGCCTCGTTCGCTCGCTAAAACCGGGGGCAGTGTGTAAAGAGACGTGGATGGACAATGCAGACGGCAGAAAAGACGTGGGGGCCAGTGTGACACCAGCGCCAGGTAAGACGTGTCTCCTCCAGGAGCGGAAGCTCAGATGCTCCTCCTGGATGTTGCCTCAGCTCCTCCTCCGGCGCGCTGCCACCGGGAGCAGCAGTTGAACTCCTCCGTGAGCAGCCGCTCAGATCTTCAACTGCCGTGTCGCCTCCATGACGCAGCAGCTACACTAGCAGTCGGACGCAGAGTAGCTTGGTGTTGCGGCAGGCAGGTGCCCTCCGGCGGCTAAGGCAAAAGGATGTGGAAGTGGACGGGAGCAAGTGAGGAGTGAGACTGTGAGATCCATTCAACAGAGTAATAACGGTGGCAGACAGGTGCATTGAACGGAGGTAATTAACAATTTGCATAAAGTGGGCTACTGTTAGGTTTACAGACCTTTTTTAATTGGCTTTGTGGTAATGTTTACAGACCTATTTTTCTCTTCTACATGCAGACTTTCTCTAGATCTGCGCAAAAATGTACGCTGGCTAGCCAACTTGTTTTCTCTCTTTCGAGGAGCATCCTGAAACAGTACTCGTTGTCTTTCGTTATTAAGGATGCCATCTTTCTTTGCCGACATCCATATGCACCCCAAAAAAACTCACAGCTACCTCGGACAGGGCTAATTAACTACTCCCTCCGTCCCATAATAAAAGCAACACTAGCTATTTGATCTCAAACTTAGGCACGAAAAGAAAAGGCATGTAAGTGGCCTACAAAAATAAGGCACATACCTCAATTTCACATGTACACATGAATAAATGTCTGTAGCATGTAAGAGAACAAAACCTTACGAGGCCTAAAATGGTGCCCCTTAATCTACGGTTAATGAAGTAGTGACAGTGGCAGACAGCTGCCTTGGACGGAGCTAATTAACTAATTAGCTATCGTGGGCCACTGTCAGATTACTGATCCATCTCGTTTGATCTGTTTAGCCATTGGTTGAACTTTGCATCCGCATCGCTAATTGTTTAGCCCATCACATGCAGTTTGCAACAAAAGGAGAGCTAGAACTAATATTATCAATCCAGTAAAACGGAATCACATTATTCTCAAACTCCCGCTCATCGAAATGTAGGGCCATATTCAGTTATCCACCAAGAGAATCAAGTATTACCATTTTGCGATCTAGGTACTAAACATTAGAGGAACTAATCTAATAAAAATAAGCGCATTAAATTTAGTTAAGTTGCCATTAATAACCAGGGTGCAGGGGTGGCAGTAGTACTACTCCAGAATAAACATGGTCATGAGGTTCAGTAAAAAACAAGATCAATCTGACGGATTGAAGATGTTAATCGAGATGGAAGATATCAGTAGCAGCGAGGAAGATCTAGCCATCTAGGTGCACCGGCAGACCCAAAATTTCGTAGGCCGGCGGGTTTCAAGTCTAACTAATTGTCGATGACAAAATGCTCGTACCTCTTAACTTAGAGACAGCAGGGACACGGTGAGAAACAAAAGGAACGGCGATGGCATCCTTGATCTGCGTTCAAAACTGCTCCCTAGGCATCAAATGTTCACAAAATTGTGATGATGGATCTGAAATAATATTGGACGCAGCAGAGCCCCTTTGAGCCAGGAGATAATCCATGATGCCCTCGGCTGAATCCATGCATATCTCAGGTGTAAACTGTGTAAGAAGGATCATAATGATCATTGGTCAGTTCAGCAACCAATTTTGTCGCTATTACAATACATGATACATATTTGCAAATCAGTAATTCCGGTTTCCAGCTTGTAATACATAAATTTACTACTCTGTTTATAGTACGAAAAAAGACTCATCTAGTACGAAATTAATTATTTTGCTTTTCTTCCTTGGAAGTACCCCGTTAAGTATTGTTAAGAAATTAACTGACACTCCCCCCCCCCACCCTCCCCTTTTTGCTGGTAATCCTGAGAGGCATAGCTCCCCCCTATACCCCCTCTCCACCACCCTCGACCATGCCGTTGCCAGGCATATGGAAGTGGTGGGATAGCATGTGAAATACCGATGTGGGGCTAAAGCGGTGGTAGCTATGGATCTTGTTGAACGTACATGAACATAAATCACACTCTAACACAGCAGGCCATTTAGATCGAGATTAATTAGTAATTAGGCGGAGCTACTACAGTACTAGCGACAAATGCAAGTGTACTTTTCCTTGAGATCTGGTAGCTAGGTCCAGTTTATTACTCAACCTTGGGGCAGGCAGGAGCTGCTTAGATTATACTGTATCTGTACAGGAGCATCTGTCGGCACGAATCTGGTCAATGGTGGGTGCAGGAAGGAAGGCAGGGTAAGAAAGTTAAAGAATTCAACAATCACCTGTGGAAGGGGAAATGACGACTGACCATGGCTAGTTCGCCGCCATGCCACGCGCGCTCCTAGTGACCCGGCAGAGATGAATGAATACGGAGGTTTGACAAATGGAGCAGTTAACTTGATAGAAATTAATTGAGCTCCTATATTACCACACATACACTACTGTCTTTAACGTGCGTACTAGTAATTAGGTACCATTTATGCATGATACCCTACTGACTTCTAGTACTTGTGAGCCTAGCTATTATCAGCATGCATGATTGATGCTCCAACCAATTCCGGCTCCTCCAGGTCTCAGACGTGCAAGAATACCGTTCAGATGATATAAACTCTACCTTGCCAAACCTGGTGAGATGATGATACCAACCATAAAGCATACTGATGTCCCTGCCTTTCGCACACGGAATGCTGAGTATTTAGTGTTTCAGCTCTTTTCATAGCAACCAGCACCAGCACATGCAAAGAATGGCTGCAAGTGGTAAACATGTTACAGGGTAGTGGACTAATTTGTTCCCTAAACTTGACTGCTAAAGGGTCACTTATTCCGTTGAACTAAACTCGCGGCTTCAAGAGAAAGTTCAGCCTGGAAAATTTTACTTCTCATAAGTAATAACAAACTTGACCTCATGGACTTAAGAAGTGATTTTACATTATAACAATGAAGAACTAAACCCACAAAATATGACAAGGTCCAGGCGTGTAAACATACACATGAAGATAACAACAGAGACCATGTTTATTTCAGGGTTTCGTTGCTTATTCAGAGTCAAGAAGGGTATTAAAAGTAAAAACTGAACCATGAGCCATTTAGCAACATGGGTAGAGGAACAAGCTCTTGGCTCTGGCTCTTGTTGCAGATAGTGGGAAACAACACGTCTTTTAGCAAAATCTTTACCAATGTCTCGTTAAGTTGTGCAATAGAAGCTGTCCTAAACTTGCCTAGTGAAGAGTCGCTTATTCCAAGAGTGGCATCTTGCAGCTTCAAGAGAAAGCTCAACCTGGAAAAATATTTATTAGTCAGTCATCAGAACAAACTTAACCCCTATCGTGGACTTCTAAAGTAAATTTACACTGTAACAGTGAAGAACTGGGCCAACATAAGACGGACATACATGAAGCATCCTTATCTTGCATAACAACTGAGACCAAAAAAAATTCAGGGTTATGGAGCATGTGGGGCTTTATCTGAATGTTCAGAATAAAAAAGGATGCCCAATTTTCTTCAAAATTTCCACTAGACAAAACCATGAGCTATCCATTTAGCAAGAGAGGTAGAGGAACAAACCATGAATGAGCTATTCATCCAGTATACGCCCGGTACAGTTTAATTTGGATAAAACATTATTACTTACAGATGCATCAGTAGCTAGTTAATCGGTGCCAAACCATGTGATTCATCTGAGACGACAAAGACAGCCTGTGGCATGGATTAACTAATACAGTAATTAGTGACAGATGCGATGTGCCTTTCTTGAGATCTGCTAGAAATGTCTACTACTCCCTCCGTTCCTAAATGTAAGTGTTTTTAGAGATTTCAATACAAACTACATACCGATGTATATAGACCTACTTTAGAGTGTAGATTCACTCATTTTGCTCCATGTGTAGCCCATATTGGAATCTCTAAAAAGACTTATATTTAGGAACGGAGGGAGTAGTTTAGTACCTTGGGCAGGCATGAAAAGTAGGAAAAGTGCGGCATCGGAACGTGCCGGGAGAGAGCAGTTGGCGTGTTTGGTTGGTGAGGTAAGTATGTACTTACTGTAGATGTGGTTCAGAGCAGCATGCTCTGTCCATGATGGAGACGATGGACATTAGTAATCTGCTTAACTAGTGCCACAGCGCGTCATTAATTAGAGACAAGAAAGACGAGGCTGTGCCATGGGCTAACTAATACAGTGAATAATTAGGCAGGGGTGTATTAGTCCTAGCGAGAAATGCAATGCAATTTCCTTGAGATGTGATAGCTAGATTTATCCAGAACCCAAGGAAACAAGTGTTCAATGGTACAGAGCTCTGTGCGTTGGTACCATCGATCGAAATGGGGACAAGACAATACCATATATCAAAATTAACAGACAAGGACGGCAGGAAAGGTAAATAATTTAACGACCGCCGCCGGCGGAAGGGGAAATGGCGACTGACCGCACTTACGGCGACAACTCCCTCCCCCCTCCTCCTCCTCCTCCTCCTTTGCCACGTCGCCGGCGCTGCTCCTGTCGTCAGGCGCCATGACAGAGATACCCCGGGCGGCCAGTCCGCGGTGGCGGGCCGGAGACAAATCTTGCGGCGGCGGCGGCGGCGGCGGGGCACCAGATCTGCTCTCGCCCAAGGAAAATATCGTTCGTGTAACTTTTCCCTTTTTTTTTCTTTTTTTAGCGATTTTTCCCCTTTTTTCTGAGAGAGACAGAAAGGAAAACTTAGCTAGTGCTCCGGCCCATGTGCCTCACCAGCCCGGGCCCATCAAATGGAGGCCCTGATGCATGAAGCAAACAATTTTTTTTCTAGTTTTCATCTCAAGCAATTACTTTACATGAATTAGTATCTCTTTACATGACATGCCCTTTCGCAGTTACCCTGCAAACTATGTTCGCTCACAATGTTGATATTTTATTTTCTTTCTAGACCACAAGGTAGGTTGTGTTTCCATAGCCAAGCTCAATGCGAGAGAGAGAAAACACTGAACAAAAGGGTAGACTTGATTAAAGTTTTGGAGACTGGTCATTCATGGCTGAACTCTTGATAAGTGATCAATTTTGTTGGTTATCCCTTCAGCATCTATGTCGTGGCTGTGTTGGATGGTAGGAGTCGGAATCATCCATCCATCCTCGCTCACCGGCTTTAAGATTTGACATTGTTTGCGCAAGGACAATGAGAAATACATTTTCGTAATATTTGTCACTCCGTTTAACAGGGTCAAGCGTGAATATTCTATAAAAAATCCTTGATCATTTTTCAATTTTCTTTTTCCATCTTTATTAAAACTACACACATTCTTTAATTTGGTTACATTTTTAATTAAATAATTACTAAATAAAACTACATTCTTAAAAATACCAGAAGCTTCTTGGTGAATGCTTCTAAAGACGAATATTCAATACAATACACACTTAGAGAAACTAGTAAGGTACATGTGCATTGCACGCATAAGATTTGGTAACCAAATTATGAATAACTACCACACTATAGCATGTAAGCTTTGAGTCATATATGCATGATGTAGACGTTCGTTTAATTCTTATAGTTCATCTCATTCAAAATCAATTATTTTTATAAAAAAATTATTTTAAGATTCATGGAATTGTGCATTGTAAAGCATAAAGTAAAAACAAATAGTGACAATTCATTTAGAAAAAAAAGTTTGGGCAATTAAAATATGGAAGATTCTAGAACAAAGGAGAAGTGCTTGTGTTTTGAGGTTTGTGCATTATACTTAAGTTCAACCATGGAGTCTTCTAGATTGTAAATGTGGCAGAATCTGGTGGAATGTAGATGATATCCAAGGGCCAGCAGTGCTCGGATTTGCCATCTCCATACCATCGGATTGGCTTCATCCAACGACCAACTTTCAAAGTTATTCGCACACTATATAAGGGTATAGTAGAGAAATAATAGGCAGCTAGAACCAAGGAAATAATAGCCAGGTTTTTTAAAACTACACACATTTTAAAATTTGGTTACATTTTTATTTAAATAATTATGAAATAAAACTACATTCTTAAAAATACCAAAAGCATCTTGTTGGCGAATCTATACCTCTATACCTACTAATAAAGCAAGGTGTGTTTCTTCAAAAATTTCATCCGTTCACCAGCGAATAGATTTTTTTTACTATCTGAGGTGGTACTAATTTTTTGTGCATCCATGTGCTAGAAAAAGAAAAATGGGTTATCCAGAATTTCGTACATGGGCCACGCGCTAAAGCCCAATAAGCCAGCCTACTTATTTCCCTGCCCACGCCGCTGGGAAACTCCTATTTGCCGCGCCGGGCGACAGATGGTCGGAGGTTCGCACAGATAGCCCTAGACTGGTCCGGCCCATTTTCATTTTTTGTGTTCATTTTCTATGTAACATTTTATGTTCCGTTCTCTTTTTATTTCCTATTTATTTTTTTATTTTCCTTTTTAATCTTATTTTTGTTTATTTTTACGTTTTTGATCAAACAATTTTTTTTATGAAATGTTTGGAATTTCAATTACGTTAAATTTTTTGAAGAATTCTCAGAATTCCAAAATTTCATTCCAGTTTTAAAAATATTCAGATATTTAAAAAATTATCATCATGAGATTTGCTGAAAACGGAAAAAAAGTTTTTGTATTACAAAATTGTTTCAGATTTTCAAAAAAAACATTATATTTTAAAAAATGTTCCCAATTCAAAAACAAATCTTATTGTAGTGAAATGTTCACGAATTCAACATAAAAATATTTTAAATAGCCCCGTATTGCTCTTTACATACGGTCGTACCAATTTATAAAGTTCTTTTGTAATATATTCAAATGTTTTATAAATATGGACTAATGTCATATATTTACGTTAAATAGCCCCGCATGCTACTGAGTCAACTAAAGTCAATGAGCACCAGGTATATCCATTATCTTCTTCCATTAAGTAATATTAATATGTCAATCAACCGTGTGATCTCATTATTTATGCTTTTTATTAATACTAGCACATATGCCCGTGCGTTGCAACGGGTGAAACAGATCCTTGCATGCCTCAAGAAACTCATCCATTTTGGCCAGAAACTGTAATCAATTGCAATATGGATCACCGTCTACAAAGACTGACAATTAGAACAGACTTCAAGAAAAAAATCATTGGAACAAATACCAATGGAAACCCTGGGATAGAAAAATACAGGTTTGAGAGAGTCTAGAAAATATTAATTAATTGGATAATAAAAAACAAACATGATACCCTTGAGGGATACTTATGGATGGGAGGAGCAGGGCAACATGTTTTTTGGAAAACATACTAAAACAATGAAACTGAATCAGTGTAAAAAAAAACTTGTGAAACCAAATGATAACTTAATGTGAAGAAGGGTCTATCAATACTCTAAAAAGAAAGGGAATATTATATATCTCTTGTTTTAACTATGCATTAAGGCACACCCCCACGCATGTCCTGAAAGAGCAACTTCATGTTAGCATATCATGAGTAAGAATAATCATGTAGAACACAAATACTCAAAAAAGTAGTAGGAAAACATTAATTGTTTACACTAATAAATGGCACAGTTTTCTTGGACACTGGTAGCTGCTGCCGGCAACCTTGAGGTGGCCTGACAACGATCCTAATTTGTATGCGCGCTCTCTACTATTTCGAAATCAGTTGAAAAAATTACCAACAATATCAAACAAAACATGGTGAGACTAATAAGTACGTACCAGGAAAGCAACGACACCGTATGGGCAGCAATTTTTGGCACCACTGCTGCAAGCAGTGCCCTTCAGGCCATGCTAAGAAATAACCTATCTGATCTCTAGTTGTTGTATATAGGAGGCCATCAATCAGAAGTACATACTGAAGAAACACCGCCTGCATGTCCTAGAAGATGCATTATTATGAGTTTATTAGGGCTCATGCATCTGTCTAGCGCTATGGCCATCCTAGCTTTGCAAAACGGAATCTTCCGAGGAACTTGGACACCATGTTAGTAATCCAAGTAACAGCCATAATCGCCCATGTAAAGTTAATCATAGCTTGACATTGCAACGGACCTGATCGCCTTTCCTCTCTGTATTCCTCAAGTATGGTATTGACGACGGCCGCTATTAGACGCCGGCTCGCGCGGTCGCGCCACATAGTTACAATCTCCTGCTGCACCAGAGATGGTGCCTTGCCGACGTGCCTCACAATCTCTGCAACTGATCATGGCCTCTTGTTGTCTACCCCTCCGCCCTCTCCTCCCCAACCTCCTTATCGTCGACTCATCGTTGCCTTCCACGATCACGGCCTCCAGCAGCCAACGTTCCTCTCCTGCCATGGAAGCTCCACTTATTCAATTCCACGACCGCGGCATGCAACACATGCACCAACGACTCTCGTCGCGACACTGGTGGTGAGGATGCTGGTGCCCGCCACAGTTAGAATACGTCAGATTGTTCATGTCACTGATGTCACCGCTGCCGCCGCTGCCGTGCAGCTTGTTCCTGTCGCCGCCGTTAGTTCAACTACGATCAACACGGCACAGATGTAGCTCCCGTCTTCGGCAAAGCTGCCGGTAGCTTTAGGGTTCCATGCCCATAACGGTTAGAACGCCACCGATGACAACAACGACGACGCAGTGCGCACCCCACATAGAGGAAGCCCCCTGCTCCGGTGAGATTGTTCCTGTCGCTGAATTGAATTGGGGCTTCGGTCGAGGACTCGAGGGAGTCGAGAAGCCTTTATATGTGCCTTCATCGGCCTGTGGGCCAAAGGAGTCCCCGCCGATCACCCCATGGGCGCGTGCGTGCTCGAAGAGAGTTTGTGTCGGAGGAGGCGACCGGCGCAGGAAGGATTGGACGAAACAGGATGTTTCTAGATCAAAAGAGGAAGGACTTGTTCGAGTAGGAAGGAGATCGGGACACCAGGCAACATACCTCTTCGGTGGGCTAAGGCCCAAGTAACAGCCATGGAGATCGAGTCAGACAACTCAGGTATACGAAGTGATATATATAGATAGATTAGTACCACCTTGGATTTTGGAAAAAATATGAACGTATTGAAAAAAAATTGAAAGCGTAAATTCACGGAAAGAAGCTTTATTGTGACGGTGAACCCACGGAGTCAATCCGTGCTTTATTATTAGGGAGAGATTATTATTATTATTATTATATTATTACTAGCACAAATGCCCGTGCTTTGCAACGGGGGAGAAAATTGACGCATCACTTTTGCTCATGCCTTGCAACGAGAGAGAAAACCGAACTATACTCAAATTTCGTGAGAATTGTATATGCAGACATAACACCCTATGTTTCATATGATGAGAAAGGTGGTTCATGTAATTTTTTGTGAACCAGCGCAATGCGCAACACAGTAGGACCCTAAGCCCGGGGTGCGGCCAACTCCAACAGTTCTGCGTCGTCCGAGCGTCGATAGCTCGGCGGTGGTCGCCGGTCGGTTGGATGTGTCTAATCAACCTCTGCGACCGACAGTGGTGCAACAGTGACCATTTCCGATCAGTGAAGGGCGGGAGAATGGTCGAAATTTACCAGACCCGATGATGGTGTTATGATCTTCCGTGATGACGGAGGGGGTTGTGGCGGACGGCTCAGCCCGTGGAAATGGGCGAGATGGGGGCGGCGATGGACAACGCTGAGGGTTGGGTGGGTTGGCGACAGTAAACTTTTAGTTTTGTAGGTAGGAGCTAGCGTCGCAGTATTTTGGTTTTGGAGCTGCTAGTGGTGCCGCAATTAGCATCACTTCTAGCATTTTTTGCATCCAGACAATCTTGTTTTCACCGTCGTATATGATCTGTTGGACTTGGAGGTGTATTTTAGCCTCGAGTGAGGAAAGAAAGCAGTTTTAAGCCCAGCTATGCTTTTAGGGCTGCCGTTGAAGATAAATCACAAACAATTTTAGGACCATGCTTATATCGTTATCTTAGGGTGGAACATCAATTGGCATCAATGCGGCATCAGGCGCTGGGAACAACTAACGTGGCTGGCGATCTATCAGGAAATAAATCCTTTTAAAATAATCAATCTAGTTTAACACACTGCCCAGTGATGTACCAATATCAAAAGTTTTGTCTTTCGTAAGTCAGGAACAGGTCTTGTATCTCTTGTGATGTGATTCGTCCCTATGTCAGAAGATAGTTAGAAATCAAAACAGGGTGTGGAAAGAAACAGGGTGTGGCCGTCATACATGATTGTTAGAAAGAGACCTCACATTTGATCGATATCATGATTGTTGCGCCATGATACATCATTTTCAATCTTGGAAAACCGACCGGCCTTATTCATGTTAGACCTGCACAAAGGTTATAGGCGTCTCAGATTCTATTGAATTCACTACTGGTTTAATTCTCAAAATTTGGTCTCAATAAATAGAAAAGGTAAGTAAGTATTAGCAGAACGAAATGTAATTAATGTCACTTAAAAACCAAAATAGTCCACCCAAATGCAGTTATAAAAATTCTAGAACGAGAAAGAAAGAGCCTGTGCGTTGCAATAATGGGGATAATACTTATTTCTCTCCCTCCATAGTAGAGGGAGAAGACTGGATGCGACGTAAATCTCTCACCTCTTGAAATATGTGAACTGGAGTATTTCTCAACAATCCCTTGGATCTGCTCCGGAGTGAATATTGACGCACTGGTATCGAAATCAGCACTCTCCAACTGCCTCTGCAACTGCATTGACAATAAAGTCGAGATAAGCATTACACATTGCTTCTTCTGCTCATAAACACTTAGCAAAAGTTTAGTTGTGTATGTTTCAGTGAGAGAGGGCAAGCATAGAGTACATACAGTCTCAAGTATGACAGATTGGCTCTCGGAATTGTGTTTTCTAATTTGAACTAACATCTCCAGTTTTTGTAACAGCAATCAAAACAATGTAATTAGCATCTTCAATACAGTTAAGTTTGATACTTTGAAAGAGGCACTATAAAAACATTTTTGCTTCACCTGCTGTTGTAATTCCTGTTGAGTGTGCATTTTCTCGGCAAATTCTAGCCATCTCTTCTCTATCAAATTAAATAGAAAAAAATCAGAACATGGCTTTTAGACAACAGTTCAAGTCAACTATGTAAACCACAAAGTATTATTGCTAGAGAGCAGGTAATTGTGGCTGTATATTCATTTTACTTGTTCAGTTCTATGGCTGGCGCATTAACTGACACAGCTCTTTTTCTTGAAAATATAAATAAATAAAAGAGCACACCACTACACATATCAGCGTGGACTATATTCAAACATGTATAGCAAGAATGAGCTACCTACAAATGGCCGTGAAACAAAGCAACAATGGTGCTGCAGTGCACTGAGTCTTTTTAGCAAACACATGGCGTGCACCTCGCGGGCTGGTGGTTGAAGTCGATGGGGGCAGAGCAGCACTGAACTGCACGCAGCCTGGGCAACGACCATCGAACTGCTCCGTCGATCTGTGCGTGATGGGAGGAGCAGGTGCTCCGGCCAGGTGAAGAAGAGCGCCGGGGAGGAGAGGAACCAGCTCCCGTCGGCTCACCTGTGATTGAGAGGCGAGGCAGACGGTTTGGAACTGTCTTTGCCGTTGCCGGAGCACTGGACGTCGGCCAAGAGAGGAGGGAAGGTGAGTAGCGTCACTGGAAAAGGAACACGCGGGGGCTGGGCTGGTGGTGGAGGACGACGGCGTCGGGTCGTGGCGAGAGAGAGGGATTGGGGGAAGGTGCGGCGCCGGCATCAAGTGTCGCTGGTGGTGGAAAGCCGCAGGGGTGGGGAAGGCGCACGGCGGAGGGGCGTTGGCGGTGCGCGGCGGCGTGTCGGGGGCCGGCTGCGACGGCGCATGGCCGGGGCCGGCGGCGCGCGACAGCGTGGAGATGCGCTGGAGGTGGAGATGGAAGGCAAGGTCGTCCTGCAGTTTTTTTTTCTTTTCTCTCGTCAGTACCGGTTCGATTGACTTATTAGGGGGACTGCGGGTTGGATACCTAAAACACCAGAGACCTTTGTGTAAAAAGGACGCGACGGTGAACCCGACAAACTCGTTCCGTGCTTTATTATTAGGGAGAGATAAATAAATCAAACAAAAGATTAAGATCATCTTTAAGGTTAAAATTTACTTTTTCATAAACGCTCAGGTGTGTTTAGACATCAAATGAGCGTTCAGTGGGCTTCTCATAGTCTAACCGCCTGGACAATCTGGCCTCCAAAGATCCAGCCCATATGTGAAGAAGAAATATGGTTGTCTAAATTATATGTCATGTTATCTCTAATGCATAGTCCCAACACAAAATATCCACACACGACGCACCATTTCATTTTTCTGTCGGACCCTCACCTTTCCGTTTGGTTTCCCGCCATAGCGAGACATTTCTCGCTAGTTGTCTAGACTATCTGTCATGTTATCTCTAACGCGCGGCACCAACACAAAAAAAACACCCATAACGAACCATTTCATTTTCCTGTCAGACCCTCCCATTCCCGTCGCAGCGGGACATTTCTCGCTGGTAGTCCACTCCTTTAAAACCGGATGACGCCCACCTCACCTTCACCATGGTGTTCTCTTTCTCTCACACCGTACTTTAACACATACCGCCTAGAAGAAGGCCCCCCGCTCTCCGCCCTGATCCCGACCCCTGTGCCCGTGACCCCCCCCCCCCAAGCCAAGAAGGTAGATTTGATGTCTTTTGAGCCATTGTCATGTTGTAACAAACAATTGAATGTAATACATTACCACGAAACAAGAATACGATGTTCATTGTTGCAGCTGCAACTAATAGTCCACCCTGTCCGTTGTTAACTTGCATCAACCAAGCAATGCATTTATAATTATATCCTAACAAAAAAATTATAGGACTTGATGAAAAAAAATGAACAGCTCGCACATACAATTTGCTGCAAAAAATAGAAACGTTATTTCACTTAGACAGCCGTAACTGAACATAACAACCCAACCCCCATACTGGTCACTCTTAACCCTTGCTCTTATCACAAAATTCACTAACTTGTGTTGTAAGTATACCTGGCCAAACCTCGGGCCGGGCCGGGCTTCGGGCCAGGCCTAGCCAAGCCCGAGCCAAAAAACATGGGCCCGAGCCCGGCCCGGCCCGGCCATCGGGCCTAGTTTTTGGGCCCAAGACCGGCCCGAACATGCAAAAGCCCGCCGGGCCTCGGGCCTCGGGCCGGGCCCCTTCAGAAAACTGCAGAAATGACGGGCCTGGGCCCGGCCCGGCCAGGCCACCGGGCTTAAAATCTAGGCCCGAGCCCGGCCCGGGAGCAGCGCCGGGCCGGGCCGGGTCGGGCCGGGCCGGCCGGGCCGGGCTGCCCATGGCCAGGTCTAGTTGTAAGTAAGCCAGTGATCGACGCACATCTGACATATATTGGATTCTTATGGTCTATAACCATTAATTTCCTCTTCTCATATAATTTCAGGGAAGAGCAGCATCTTCAAACAGTTTTCATATGAAGATCCTAATCTTAAGTGAATCCTAGCTTCCCAAATCTGCTTCAAACGGGATCAAAACATTCTCTTTCACAAACATAGTGAATTAGTGATGGATCTATGTGCGGGAAAAGAATTCAGTTGACCAGATTAGGCGAAAGTGCATGGCAATCGGTAATGAGCTCACACGCATGCCACCACGCACGCGCCGCTACACGAGAACCTGCTTTTGCTTAATAATTAAGTATCATCCCATCGCGGAGATGTGCACACGGTTTCCAAGAGAGAAATGCCCCGCTGCACACGGTGGCAGGTGTACCAACTCCTGCGCCTAGACAGCTGTGAAGTTGTTAATTTCTTCTGATTCACTTTGCTTCTTCGCACCTTTTATTGTGCAATATGTAATGAGTCTGTCAGGCTTCAAGAGACAGTTCACAACCACCCGTGAGATTCGGGGGGCATTCAATCGTCTTTTTTTTTATAAAGAGTGATTTTTCATTAGCTAAAAATATAGCATCAAGCGGATACAATACAACTACGATGAGTAACACTTGGCCTCTGCATAATAAAAATATACACAGCCCAAAACAAGATGTCTGACAAAGAAAAAATAAAAGGTAAAAAAGACATATCGACACGAGTTGAGTCAAATGAGACCGACATTATGACTAAGTCGAATAAGGACTTGGACCAATCCGCAGGTTATGCTATCATCCATGTTGACCAGAAACCTTCAAGGTCTCGTCTTGTGATAGTATAGTTAACTTTGATGCTGCTTTCCATGATGTGGGGCTACATCATGCAATCTGATCTGGGAGAAGTTAGGGCTTCTTTGATTCAAAGGATTCTTAAAGGAATTTTGGAGGATTCTAATCCTTAGAAATTTTTTCTATCTTGGTTGTTTCATTCGTAGGATTGTAAACCATAGGAATTTTTCCATAAGATTCATTTGCACTAGATTTCATAGAAAACATTCCATCCACTCAAGGCCCTCTTTGATTCGCAGGATTTTCAAAACGTAGGAATAGGAAAAGTATAGGGTTGGAGTGGCATGCATACATGAATCCTACAGGATTAGCATGGAGTGTTTGATGGCACAGGAAAAGCAAAAGATTTGTAAAAAGAGGTTGGAGTGAATGTTAGATTTCCTATGAAATGTAGTACAAAAGATTCCATAGAAAAAATTCCTATGGGATCCAATCCTATGAATCAAAGGACCAACATAGGAAAAATTCTTAAGGATTTCAATCCTCCAGAAGTCCTATAGAATTCCTTTGAATCAAAGGAGCCCCAAACCTCTTTGAGAGAATCCTACATTTTTTCTATACACAATCAAACACTCGTACAATCTTGTAGGATTCAAGACGACATTCCACTCTAATCCCATGTTTTTCCTATTCCCGTGTTTTGGAAATCCAACGAATCAAAGAGGCCCTCATAGTAGTAGGTGCAGGGAACCTAGATAATGTCAAAACTGCGCTCCAGGCATATGTGTTAGCTGGCATTGCGGCGCTCGAAGGTTTCCTTCGGGTTCAGCTGCTGCAGAGACACGACAGTTTGTGAGAGGCATGAGGAGTTTTTTTAGAGATATGACACGCAATCGAACATGACGAAAAGTGAAATCAAACATAGAGACACAAAGATTTAACATGGAAAACCCCTTCAACACGAAAGAAAAAAACCATGTGTTAGCCAGCAAATCTTCACTATATCAAGGAAGGTTACAAACGCCGAAAATTTACAACTGATCAACTTATCCCATGCGACGGCTTACAAGAAGTATATATAACATCAGTAATTAGGTCGTTTCGCTCATCAGAAATTAGCTTTTATCTTTATACTTGAATTGGAATCACAACATAACAAACTCCACCTTGAGACAAATTCGATATTATAGCATGAATAAGAATCTTCTCCATGAAAAACAAAGAAAACACTTTCGGCGTCAAAACATCCACTAGGGCTAATGTGTTATACCAACAAAGTCTTAGCAAAGCTCAGTCTAAGCAAAGCCCAAACTTAGCAACATGACTAGGTGCAGCATTGATACGTCTCCATCGTATCTACTTTTCCAAACTCTTTTGCCCTTATTTTAGACTCTAATTTGCATGATTTGAATAGAACTAACCCCGACTGACGTTGTTTTCAGCAAAATTGCCATGGTGTTGTTTTTCTGCAGAAATCAAAGTTCTCGGATTAACCTGAAAATTTACGGAGAATTTTTGTGGAATATATAAAAAATACTGGCGGAAAAATAAATTAGAGGGTGCCACCCAGGAGCCACAAGCTCATGGGCGCCCCCCCCCCCGGCGCGCCTGGTCAGCTTGTGGCCCCCTGGACCTCCGGCAACCCTAACTCCAACTCCATATATACCTATTCGTGAAAAAAAATTAGAAAAAAGAAAAAGAATAAAGGAAAACAAAAAAATAGAACAAGGAAGAAAACTGGTTCAAGAACTTCTAGGAAGCTTCCCAAAATCGGGTATGCTGACATGCTTAAACGGGCTAGCCTAGTCGAATGATCGCTCGATTTCCCGTGTGGAGAGACCTCGACAGCCGGACGCAAGGTGCGTCCAATAGGAAATTCCTCACTGACGGCCAAATCTTAATCCTAATGGGGACTTGGGGAGCTCGCTCCGGCGACCGAGCCTCCGGTAATTAGGCGGGCAGCTACTACAGTTCTAGCAACAAATGCAAGTGTACTTTTGCTTGAGATGTGGTAGCTAGAGGTCCAGTTTATTACTCAACCTAGGAGCAGGCAGGAGCTGCTTAGATTATATTGTATCTGTAGAGGAGCATTTGTCGGACGAATCTGGTCAATGGTGGGTGCAGGAAGGCAGGGTAAGAAAGTTAAAGAATTCAACAATCACCGGTGGAAGGGGAAATGACGACTGACCGTGCCTAGTTCGCCGCCATGCCACACACGCTCCTTTGCAGTGGAGGATGGGCGGAGGGGAGGAGAGAAGGAGGCTGTATGTACTCGCCGGAATAAGATGGCAGGGGGCGGGGAGGCTGGGTCGCCGTCGCGGGCCAAACCTGGTGAGATGATGATACCTATCACCCACGGAATGCTGAGTATTTGGTGTTTCAGCTCTTTTCATAGCTGCCAGCACAAGCATGGCCGCAAGAGGTAAACATGTTACAGCTAATTTGTTCCGTAAACTTGACTGCAGCTAAAGAGTCACTTATTCCGAGAGCGGCATTTCTTTGAGCTAAACTAGCAGCTTCAAGAGAAAGCTCACCCTGGGAAAAAAAAATTAATTTTCAAAAGTCAGAACAAACTTGACCTTGTGGACTTAAGAAGTGATTATATACTATAACAATGAAGAACTAAACCCACAAAATACAACCACGTACAGGCGTGTAAACATACACAGGAAGATAACAACAGAGACCATGTTGAGTTCAGGGTTTCGTTGCTTATTCAGAGACAAGAAGGGTATCCAAGCTCTTGGCCCTCGCTCTTGTTGAAGATAGTGGGAAACGGCAAAATCTTTACCAATGTCTAGTTAAGTTGTGCAATAGAAGTTACCCTAAACTTGCCTAGTGAAGAGTTGCTTTTTCCGAGAGTGGCATCTTGCAGCTTCAAGTGAAAGCCAACCTGGAAACATATTTATTAGTCAGATGTCAGAACAAACTTAACCCTTATCATGGACTTCTAAAGTAAATTTACAGTATAAAAGTGAAGAACTAGACAAACAAAAGATGAACATATATGAAGCGCGCTTATCTTGCATAACAACAGAGACCATAAATTTTCAGGGTTATGAAGCATGTGGAGTTTTATCTGAATATTCAGAATAAAAAAGGATGCCCAATTTCCTTCAAAATTTCCGCTAGACAAAACCATGAGATATCCATTGAGCAAGAGAGGTAGAGGAACAACCATCCAGTATATGCCTTGTACAGTTTAATTTGAATGAAATATTCTTACTTACTGGTACAGTTCAAGTGTATTATCGGATAAGATATACGACCATGGCAGTATCTATCAAGATTTTTCAGTTCCACATCTATGTTTCATGGCAGCTAAATTAGTTGTTCAAATCATGCATACTAGTGGAGGCACTGCAAAAAGGTAATGTTTCTACAAATGAGAAATGACAGGACAGATATTCAGTTTCCAGCCAGAACTAAGATAACCATTCCAGTAAAACCAAATCACATTATTCTCCAACTCCCACCCATCGAAACCAAACATTGAAGTACAAGGCGAATACCCAATTATCCACCAATAGAAAATTAAACAGATTGCATACGTGATTACAACCAAGGCTCGAGGTGATGTACACTGAATATTATCAGACATCACAGCAAACTAATCGGATAAAAACCGGTGAATTACATTAACTTAAACTGATCGATGCTAATAACCGGGGTGCAGGGGTGGTGGTACATGTCTCTAGTTATTCTAGTTGGTGATAGCCGAGGCCAGGCATAGTAAAGCAGTGGGATGGCATGTAAAATACCAACGTGGGGCTACAGCAGTGGTAGCAATGGATCTGGTTCAATGCCTATGAAAATAAAACATACTGTGAGTCTGTGACACAGCACCATGCAGGCAGGCCATGTAGATCAAGATGACCAATCTGCTTAATTAATTCTTAATTGTCTGCAAGGGCCGCTTAAGCAATTGTTGGGTGCATTAGTAGCTAGTTAACCAGTGGCAAACCATGTGATTCATCCGAGACGACAAAGACAGCCTTTGGCGTGGATTAACTAATAGGATAATTAGCCAAGGCAGATAGTTAGTGACAGATGTGATGGGCCTTTATTGAGATCTGCTAGAAATGTCTACTATAGTTGAGTACCTTGGGCAGGCAAGAAAAGTAGGGAAAGTGCATCATCGGAACTTGCCGGGAGAGAGCAGGGGCGTACGTACGTGTTTGGTTGGTGAGGTAAGTACGCATTACTATAGATCTGGTTCACAGCACCATGCTCTGTCGATGAAGGACATTAGTGATCTGCTCAAGTAATTTATTTATGGTTGGTGAGGTAAGTCCTGGCTCAGACGCGCGGTGCTCACGGAGTTTTTTCTATAAAAAAATGCCAATGAGGGTTAGTCCTTGGGTTGGTATCAATTTTTTTACTATTGGGTGCATTAGTAGCTTGGTTAGCTAACCGTGTCACTAATCCGAGACAAGAAAGACAAGCCTGTGCCATGTGCTAACTAATACAGTGAGAAATGCAATGCAATTTCCTTGAGATCTGATAGCTAGATCTAGTTTTATTATTACTATATCTGATAGTAACTAGTAAGGTCATATTTATGAATTTATCGAGAACCCAACGAAACTAGTGTTCAATGGTACAGAGCACTACTCTGTGCGTTGGCATCATGGATCGAAATGAGGACAAGAAAATTCCAGACCCCTTTTGTGTGTGTCAAAATTAACAGATCGCCGGCGGAAGGGGAAATGGCGACTGACCGTACCTACTTGGCCGCCGCCGCCGCCATGCCACGCGCGCTCTTTTGTGGTCGACAATTGGGGCCTCCTCTGGCTCCGCCGCCGCAACTCCGAGGCCCCCCCTCCTCCTCTGCCAGGTGGCCGGCGCTGCTCCTGTCTCGTCAGGCTCCATGAGAGAGCTCCCGGCCGGCCAGTCCGCACCAGATCAACTCTCGGCCAAGGAAAAATATTGTTTGTGTAATGTTTTCACTTTTTTTTCCCTGAGAGAGAATCAGGACAACCTTTTTTCCTGATGAGAATCAGGATAACTTAGCTACTGCTTCGGCCGATGAAACTAAGTCCCATGTGCCTCACCAGTCCAGGCCCATGAAATAGAGGCCCTCATGCTTGAAACAAGCAACTTTTTTTTTGTTTTTCATGTCAAGCAATGTAGGGCAATTATTACTAAACAGTATAACGGGGCTAATTAGGAGCCTACACAGCGATTTGAGATCCTAAACCGTCCAATTCAGCGTATAAACGTATCAGATCATTCCAACCTCACGCAGTTTTCCTTTGCGCCTCGTTCGCTCGCTAAAACCGGCCGAAGTCGAACCAACGTCAAAAGGGCCATTCTGTCAAAAAACAAAAACGTCAACAGGGCCGCTGCTCCCCAGACTTATTTTGGTGCCTTCTGATGCTCCGGGCTGCAGTGGGCCGTTAGGCCATGTGGTAACTTTTCTTTTCTTTTCGTGAGACCGACCGCACTTTTGATCCGTGGTGCTACACCATATTTCGTGATCAAAAGTAGCACTGCAGCTCCGCCTACATTTGTCTAAAAAAAAATTGGCTACCTATGGCTTGACTGCATCATTCTTTGTTACTTATATTCCTCTACTACGCAGCCCCTTTCAGAAAAAAAAAACCTCTACTACACAGCATCTGCCATTGCAAGGCTACAACGAACAATGACACATACCAGATACCACACACATACGATCGACCACGTATTCAAATGCCTTAGCAAATGGTATGCATAGACAAAACAAATGCACAATGACATTCCAGTGTTGACTTAGATGGCATTATCACCCGTCTCAGTTTTGCAACTTATACCTAAAGTTTCAATATTGCCTAACTGTTTATAGAAGCAGGTTCATTTTTCTCTTTTCCGTGATGTCCAGGTTTTCTCATACATTTATATTGTCCTTCCAATAAAATGCGCGGGCGCAGCAACGCGCGCCTTTACGTTCTAGTCCCAATGGAGTAGCATCTCTTTACAGGATACCACCAGCGGACTTGGAGCTAGGAATATGTCACCTCGGCACTAAACTTTACTCTGCCTCAACACTAATAGTTCAATGACATGCCCTTTGTAGTTACCCTACTAGGAATCGGAATCATCCATCCATACTCGCTCACCAGGTTTAAGATTTGACATTGCTTGCGCAACGAGAATGGGAACCATTTTCGCAATACTTGTCGCACCGTTTAACGGGTCGAAGCCTGAGCGTGCTCCAAAAAGGTGTTGATCATTTTTATAAAAAAACTAATATTTTCATTTTCTATCTTTATTAAAATTAAAAATGTTTTATAAACTGCATACATTTTTATTTAACTAATTATGAACTAAAATTATTTTCTTAAAAACACCAGAAGAAGCATCTTGGTGAATGCTTCTTTTTCTTTTTGCGGGAAATCATCCGATCTATTCACCTTCACTCATGGGAGTAAAACCAACACCAGAAATAATAAAAATTGCATCTACATCTATATACCACCTAGCCACAACTACAAGCTTCTTGGTAAATGCTTCTGAAGATGAGGATTCAATACAGTACAAAATTGGAGAAAAAAATAGCCAGCTAGAACCAAAGAAGTCTGTACGCAAGTTGGTTTAAGCATTACAGTACAAACTTATGACCGCCAATTAATTTATGCAATACAATACAAACTTACAAGCGTCAATTAGGTTTCAATAATCCTACACCTACGACGCAAGTTCCAACAGACCTCTTGGCCTGTGTCTTCCTATCGCTAATGTACTCCATTAGATTCCCAATTTATTTCTAGAAAAAAAAACCTTTGTTTTTCAGTACCCTTTTTTCCCTATAATACACGGAAAGCTGGTTGTCGGTTTTGTTGCTAGCTCTAGAAAAAAAAAGAATTTATAAAATGTTCTCAAATTTAAAATAGTTCCCATTTTTTTAAAAACATCAAATTTGAGATATATTCCCAAATTTTCTAAAATGCGCATTTAAAAATATGTTCTAAAATATTTTATAAAATGTGTTTCCAAAATAAAGATTGAATTTCAAAATTCTTACATTTCAAAGAACATTGTAGAAACATGATAAATTTTTATAAAGTGAATATTGTTTTAAACATACAAAATACTCCCTCCGTTCCTAAATACTTGTCTTTCTAGATATTTCAACAAGTGACTAGATACGGAGCAAAATGAGTGAGTCTACACTCTAAAATATGTCTACATACATCTGTATGTGGTAGCCATTTGAAATGTCTAGAAAGACAAATATTTAAGAACGGAGGGAGTAGTTAAGAATAGTTTATGAAACGAAAGGAAAAAAATTGAAGGAGATAAGGAAGGATGAAAAAGTTTGTCAAGCTGGTGGCAGCGACGAGATGGAGGACGGCTCGCCGGCCGGGCCTCCCTTATCTACTACTCCCTCTGTTTTCAAAATAGATGACTCAACTTTATACTAACTATAGTATAAAGTTGAGTCATCTATTTCGGAACGGAGGGAGTATCATCAATTTGCTTAAGGCTGCAGGTGGGGCTGTAGGTGGGCATCCCATCACAATCCCACCCAGTCCCACCGTTGTTTCATGGGCATTAGGGGAGATCCCACTAGAGATTTGGTGGTTTAAGGGGGCATAAGTGGGATCTCACCTGGGACGAACTCACAAACCATGAGTCCATGACAGTCATCACCGTTCGGTGAAAGAATCTTCACATCAGATCGATAGATAATTTTGCGCTCCGACAATCCACTGATATGTAGGCACACGCCATTAGGAAAAACGAACGTCATGGTCATTGGACGGGTTCCTTGTCCAATGGGAGCCAATTCACTAGTAGAAAAAGGGTCGTTACTAAAGGCCCTGATGAAGCCATGCATCTAGGATAAGGTCATGGACCTGTCCTAACTACCCTACGCAAGGGCATTTCTAGAAGAAATCACCTTTCAATCGACTCGGAGGTGTTCCACTCGACGGACTCGAAGACACTCGACCATGAAGCAATCACTCGACCAAGATCAAACCACTCGACGGCCAGGAGACGTAAAGCCACTTCGCACGCTAACGGTCGGTCATTTAGTAGCTTTTGTGGTCATCATAGCACTTTATTAGAGGCGTTACCAGTAACGCCCAGCCTTAATGTACTTAAAACCCTGCATAACTGAGGGCCGGAGGGGTATGGCGAACTCTATATGAGCCACCCCCCTCCTCAGTGTAAAGGGTTCGCACCCTTGTAACTCACACACTCATAATCCAGTCGACCGTCTCCGGGCTCCGAGACGTAGGGCTATTACTTCTTCTGAGAAGGGCCTGAACTCGTAAACTTCGTGTGCTTACAACTACTCCATAGCTAAGATCTTGCCTCTCCATACCTACCCCCCTACATTACTGTCAGAGTTAGAACCACGACAGTTGGCGCCCACCGTGGGGCTGGTGTCTTAGCAACTTGTTGGAGAAGTTGCGATTTTTTCTGATTCGAATCATCATGGTTTCTGGCGGAGTTTTGGTGGAGGGCCGCGAGATCCGTCTCGGCGCGCTCACGTTCATCGCCGACGACTCCGCTTGGCTTCAGGAGGCTCCGCTTGACGTCGACGTGCTTCCTGTCCGCGGGACAACACACTTTCGCGCGTGTGTCCGCGGCGTCCTCTTGCGGCAACCGTCGACCCATTATCGGTCGGCCCCTGCATTGTCCCGCCTCCCTGTTTCCCGCCGGCGGAAGCGCTCCGGTCGGTCGAGACTTCAGCGGTGGGTGAGGCACGCGGTGGCACGCCAGTCGGCCACCCCTCAAGTCGCGGCGATCGAGCCCGACGAATCCCTCTACGTCCTGTTCGACCTGTCGACTGGCTCCGCAGAGACCGCATCCGAGTGCGACAGCAGTGATCCGGCGGCGGAGGTTCTGATGGTCGATGGACCGCACAGTCCTCCCGGTTTTCCCCGCACCGACGAAGGCGCAGGTGGAGGTGACTCGTCGCATCCCCATGAGGAATATCTCCCCGAGCCTCTCACGTCGCTGCAGAGAAAAGAACTTCGTCGCCGGAACATGGATGCACTGCACACTCCTATTGTTGGAGAAACCCCCGAGGCTCGTGCCTTGAAGGACGCACGCAGGCCCGGCCCTGATGTGGGGGAGGCAGGGGGGCGGCCGCCGAGGCCCCTGTAATCCCCTGTAACCCAGGGGCCCCCCGGCTAGCAGCTAGCTAATGTGTACACAGTACGGCCCGAAGCAGTAGTACTAAGGAAAGCAGGCCCACGGGAGGAACGAGAGGACATCCACGCCGCCGAGTCGCGAGCTGAAATCGCGCCTGTGCGCTTACAGATCGATATCGCCTCGCAAAAAAACCCTACAGATCGATCTCTATCTTATAATCTTTTTCCAATCGATCTGTATCTCTCTTTCTCCTGACCGCTTGCTCCAGCAGCTTAGCTAGTTGTACCCGATCGCTAGCCTCCCTAGCAAGCTCACCTGATCGCCAGCGCTAGGGGAAACAATCCTCTTTGGCCGGAGACGGGAGACACCACATCGCAGGAGAGAGGAGACGAAAGCCATGCAAGGGGATGCCTTAGGGCATCTCCAGCCGTTGGCCCCTCCAGGACGCATAAAAATCGTCCCCTGAGGACGAGCCGGCGATACACTCGGCGCTGGGGACGGTTTTGCGCCTAGTCGTCGCCTCAGGCGCCGAAATTAGCCCACTTTACAGCCCAATTTCGGCTAATAAACGGCCCATATGGCCGAGAATAGGCCCATATTCGGCGTGGTTTCGCCGTGTCTCGGCGTTCAATTATCAACACAATTATTTCTTATTACATATTTCATAACAAAAAAAATCAAATACTTCAACAAAATAGTACAACAACAAATAGTTCAATACAAATTATATAGTTCAACAAATAAAAAATCGTATTTCATCACGCGGCGTCCCCCTTGAGCCTCCATAGGTGCTCAATCAGATCTTTCTGCAGTTGATGATGCACCTGTGGGTCTCGGATCTCCTGACGCATACTGAGATAGGCAGTCCAAGTTGCCGGTAGCTGGTGATCAACTTCGGCTAGAGGACCCTGCCTGTAGTATGGTTCAGTGTCAAACACTGGGTCTTCTTGCTCGCTCTCGATGATCATGTTGTGCAAGATGACACAGCAAGTCATGATCTCCCACATTTGATCTTTCGACCAGGTCTGAGCGGGGTACCAAACAACAGCGAATCGAGATTGGAGCAGACCAAATGCCCGCTCGACATCCTTCCTGCAAGCCTCCTGAAGCTTCGCAAACCAGGCGTTCTTGCCTCCTGCCACAGGGTTTGAGATCGTCTTCACGAATGTCGACCATCTCGGATAGATGTCGTCAGCTAGATAGTACCCCTTGTTGTATTGGTGCCCATTGATCTCGAAGTTCACCGGAGGAGAATGACCCTCAACGAGCTTGGCAAAAACAGGAGAGCACTGCAGCACGTTGATGTCATTGTGAGTTCCTGGCATACCAAAGAAGGAGTGCCAAATCCAGAGGTCCTGTTGTTGGGGAACGTAGTAATTTCAAAAAATTTCCTACGCACACGCAAGATCATGGTGATGCATAGCAACGAGAGGGGAGAGTGTTATCTACGTACCCACGTAGACCGAAGCGGAAGCATTGACACAACATAGAGGAAGTAGTCGTACGTCTTCCCGATCCGACCGATCCAAGCACCGTTACTCCGGCGCCTCCGAGTTCTTAGCACACGTTCAGCTCGATGACGATCCCCGGGCTCCGATCCAGCAAAGCTTCGGGGAGGAGTTCTGTCAGCACGACGGCGTGGTGACGATCTTGATGTACTACCGACGCAGGGCTTCGCCTAAGCACCGCGACAATATGACCGAGGTGGAATATGGTGGAGGGGGGCACCGCACACGGCTAAGGAACGATCACGTTGATCAATTGTGTGTTCTAGGGTGCCCCCCTGCCCCCGTATATAAAGGAGCAAGGGGGGAGGTGCGGTCGGCCCTATGGTGGCGCGTAGGAGGACTCCTACTCCTACCGGGAGTAGGACTCCCCTCCCGTTCCTTGTCCAACTAGGAGAGGTGGAGGGAGAATAGGAAAGGAGGGGGCGCCGCCCCTCCCTCCTTGTCCAATTCGGACTAGGGGGAGAGGGGGCGCGCGGCCAGCCCTGGCGGCCCCTTCCTCTTCTCCACATTAGGCCCATGAGGCCCATTAACCCCCGGGGGGTTCCGGTAACCCCCTCGGTGCTCCGTTTTTTATCCGAAACCACTCGGAACCATTCCGATGTCCGAATATAGTCGTCCAATATATCAATCTTTACGTCTCGACCATTTCGAGACTCCTCGTCATGTCCGTGATCTCATCCGGGACTCCGAACTAACTTCGGTACATCAAAATGCATAAACTCATAATATAACTGTCATCGAAACCTTAAGCGTGCGGACCCTACGGTTCGAGAACAATGTAGACATGACCGAGACTCATCTCCGGTCATTAACCAATAGCGGGACCTGGATGCCCATATTGGCTCCTACATATTCTACGAAGATCTTTATCGGTCAGACCGCATAACAACATACGTTGTTCCCTTTGTCATCGGTATGTTACTTGCCCGAGATTCGATCATCGGTATCCAATACCTAGTTCAATCTTGTTACCGGCAAGTCTCTTTACTCGTTCTGTAATACATCATCTCGCAACTAACTCATTGGTTGCAATGCTTGCAAGGCTTATGTGATGTGCATTACCGAGAAGGCCCTGAGATACCTCTCCGACATTCAGAGGACAAATCCTAATCTCGAAATACGCCAACCCAACAAATACTTTCGGAGACACCTGTAGAGCACCTTTATAATCACCCAGTTACGTTGTGACGTGTGGTAGCACACAAAGTGTTCCTACGGTAAACGAGAGTTGCATAATCTCATAGTCATAGGAACATGTATAAGTCATGAAGAAAGCAATAGCAACATACTAAACGATCGGGTGCTAAGCTAATGGAATGGGTCATGTCAATCAGATCATTCAACTAATGATGTGACCTTGTTAATCAAATAACAACTCCTTTGTCTATGGTTAGGAAACTTTAACCATCTTTGATTAACAAGCTAGTCAAGTAGAGGCATACTAGTGACACTCTGTTTGCCTATGTATCCACACATGTATTATGTTTCCGGTTAATACAATTCTAGCATGAATAATAAACATTTATCATGACATGCAAGGAAATAAATAATAACTTTATTATTGCCTCTAGGGCATATTTCCTTCAGTCTCCCACTTGCACTAGAGTCAATAATCTAGCTTACACAGTAATGATTCTAACACCCATGGAGTCTTGGTGCTGATCATGTTTTTCTCGTGGAAGAGGCTTAGTCAACGGGTTTGCTACATTCAGATCCGTATGTATCTTGCAAATCTCTATGTCTCCCACGTGGACTAAATCCCGGATGGAATTGAAGCGTCTCTTGATGTGCTTGGTTCTCTTGTGAAATCTGGATTCCTTTGCTAAGGCAATTGCACCAGTATTGTCACAAAAGATTTTCATTGGACCCGATGCACTAGGTATGACACCTAGATCGGATATGAACTCCTTCATCCAGACTCCTTCATTTGCTGCTTCCGAAGCAGCTATGTACTCCGCTTCACATGTAGATCCCGCTACGACGCTTTGTTTAGAACTGCACCAACTTACAGCTCCATCGTTTAATGTAAACACGTATCCGGTTTGCGATTTAGAATCGTCCGGATCAGTGTCAAAGCTTGCATCAACGTAACCGTTTACAACGAGCTCTTTGTCACCTCCATACACGAGAAACATCTCCTTAGTCCTTTTCAGGTACTTCAGGATATTCTTGGCCGCTGTCCAGTGATCCACTCCTGGATTACTTTGGTACCTCCCTGCTAAACTTATAGCAAGGCACACATCGGGTCTGGTACACAGCATTGCATACATGATAGAGCCTATGGCTGAAGCATTGGGAACATCTTTCATCTTCTCTCTATCTTCTGCAGTGGTCGGGCATTGAGTCTTACTCAACTTCACACATTGTAATACAGGCAAGAACCCTTTCTTTGGTTGATCCATCTTGAAATTTTTCAAAACTTTGTCAAGGTATGTGCTTTGTGAAACTCCAATTAAGCGTCTTGATCTATCTCTATAGATCTTAATGCCTAATATGTAAGCAGCTTCACCGAGGTCTTTCATTGAAAAACTTTTATTCAAGTATCCCTTTATGCTATCCAGAAATTCTATATCATTTCCAATTAGTAATATGTCATCTACATATAATATCAGAAATGCTACAGAGCTCCTACTCACTTTCTTGTAAATACAGGCTTCTCCAAAAGTCTGTACAAACCCAAATGCTTTGATCACACTATCAAAGCATTTATTCCAACTCCGAGAGGCTTGCACCAGTCCATAAATGGATCGCTGGAGCTTGCACACTTTGTTAGCTCCCTTTGGATTGATAAAACCTTCCGGTTGCATCATATACAACTCTTCTTCCAGGAATCCATTTAGGAATGCAGTCTTTACATCCATTTGCCAAATTTCATAATCATGAAATGCGGCAATTGCTAACATGATTCGGACGGACTTAAGCATCGCTACGGGTGAGAAGGTCTCATCGCAGTCAATCTCTTGAACTTGTCGAAAACCTTTTGCGACAAGTCGAGCTTTGTAGACAGTAATATTACCATCAGCGTCAGTCTTCTTCTTGAAGATCCATTTATTCTCTATTGCTTGCCGACCATCGGGCAAGTCAACCAAAGTCCATACTTTATTCTCATACATGGATCCCATCTCGGATTTCATGGCTTCAAGCCATTTTGCGGAATCTGGGCTCACCATCGCTTCTTCATAGTTCGTAGGTTCACCATGATCTAGTAGCATGATTTGCAGAACAGGATTGCCGTACCACTTCTGGCGCGGATCTTACTCTGGTTGATCTACGAGGTTCTGTAGTAACTTGATCTGAAGTTGCATCATCATCATCATTAACTTGCTCACTAATTGGTGTAGGTGCTACAGAAACAGATTTCTGTGATGTACTACTTTCCAATAAGGGAGCAGGTACAATTACCTCATCAAGTTCTACTTTCCTCCCACTCACTTCTTTCGAGAGAAACTCCTTCTCTAGAAAGGATCCATTTTTAGCAACAAATGTCTTGCCTTCGGATCTGTGATAGAAGGTGTACCCAACAGTTTCTTTTGGGTATCCTATGAAGACACATTTCTCCGATTTGGGTTCGAGCTTATCAGGTTGAAGCTTTTTCACATAAGCATCGCAGCCCCAAACTTTAAGAAATGACAACTTTGGTTTCTTGCTAAACCATAGTTCATAAGGCGTCGTCTCAACGGATTTCGATGGTGTCCTATTCAATGTGAATGCGGCCGTCTCTAGAGCATAACCCCAAAACGATAGCGGTAAATCTGTAAGAGACATCATAGATTGCACCATATCAAGTAAAGTGCGATTACGACGTTCTGACACACCATTGCGTTGTGGTGTTCCGGGTGGCGTGAGTTGCGAAACTATTCCACATTGTTTCAAATGTAGACCAAACTCGTAACTCAAATATTCTCCTCCACGATCAGATCGTAGAAACTTTATTTTCTTGTTACGATGATTTTCAACTTCACTCTGAAATTCTTTGAACTTTTCAAATGTTTCAGACTTGTGCTTCATTAAGTAGATATACCCATATCTGCTTAAATCATCTGTGAAGGTGAGAAAATAACGATATCCGCCACGAGCCTCAATATTCATCGGACCACATACATCTGTATGTATGATTTCCAACAAATCTGTTGCTCTCTCCATAGTTCCGGAGAACGGTGTTTTAGTCATCTTGCCCATGAGGCACGGTTCGCAAGTACCAAGTGATTCATAATCAAGTGGTTCCAAAAGTCCATCAGTATGGAGTTTCTTCATGCGCTTTATACCGATATGACCTAAACGGCAGTACCACAAGTAAGTTGCACTATCATTATCAACTCTGCATCTTTTGGCTTCAACATTATGAATATGTGTATCACTACTATTGAGATTCATTAAAAATAGACCACTCTTCAAGGGTGCATGACCATAAAAGATATTACTCATATAAATAGAACAACCATTATTCTATGATTTAAATGAATAACCGTCTCGCATCAAACAAGATCCAGATATAATGTTCATGCTTAACGCTGGCACCAAATAACAATTATTTAGGTCTAATACTAATCCCGAAGGTAGATGTAGAGGTAGCGTGCCGACTGCGATCACATCGACTTTGGAACCGTTTCCCACGCGCATCGGCACCTCGTCCTTTGCCAGTGTTCGCTTAATCCGTAGTCCCTGTTTTGAGTTGCAAATATTAGCAACAGAACCAGTATCAAATACCCAGGTACTACTGCGAGCTCTAGTAAGGTACACATCAATAACATGTATATCACATATACCTTTGTTCACCTTGCCATCCTTCTTGTCTGCCAAATACTTGGGGCAGTTCCGCTTCCAGTGACCAGTCTGCTTGCAGTAGAAGCACTCAGTTTCAGGCTTAGGTCCAGACCTGGGTTTCTTATCTTGAGCAGCAACTTGTTTGCTGTTCTTCTTGGAGTTCCCCTTCTTCTTCCCTTTGCCCTTTTTCTTGAAACTAGTGGTTTTGTTAACCATCAACACTTGATGCTCCTTTTTGATTTCTACCTCCGCAGCCTTTAGCTTTGCGAAGAGCTCGGGCATTGTCTTATCCATCCCTTGCATATTATAGTTCATCACGAAGCCTTTGTAGCTTGGTGGAAGTGATTGGAGAATTCTGTCAATGACGCAATCATCTGGAAGATTAACCCCCATTTGAATCAAGTGATTATAATACCCAGACATTTTGAGTATATGCTCACTGACAGAACTATTCTCCTCCATCTTGCAGCTATAGAACTTATTGGAGACTTCATATCTCTCAATCCGGGCATTCTGTTGGAATATTAACTTCAACTCTTGGAACATCTCATATGCTCCATGATGTTCAAAACGTTGTTGAAGTCCCGGTTCTAAGCCGTAAAGCATGGCACACTGAACTATCGAGTAGTCATCAGCTTTGCTCTGCCAAACGTTCACAACATCTGGCGTTGCTCCAGCAGCAGGCCTGGCACCCAGCGGTGCATCCAGGACGTAACTCTTCTGTGCAGCAATGAGGATAATCCTCAAGTTACGGACCCAGTCCATGTAATTGCTACCATCATCTTTCAAATTTGCTTTCTCAAGGAACGCATTAAAATTCAATGGAACAACAGCACGAGCCATCTATCTACAATCAACATAAACAAGCAAGATACTATCAGGGACTAAGTTCATGATAAATTTAAGTTTAATTAATCATATTACTTAAGAACTCCCACTTAGATAGACATCCCTCTAATCTTCTAAGTGATCACGTGATCCAAATCAAACTAAACCATAGCCGATCATCACGTGAAATGGATTAGTTCTCAATGGTGAACATCATTATGTTGATCATATCTACTATATGATTCACGCTCGACCTTTCGGTCTCCGTGTTCCGAGGCCATATCTGCATATGCTAGGCTCGTCAAGTATAACCCGAGTATTCTACGTGTGCAAAAACTGGCTTGCACCCGTTGTAGATGGACGTAGCACTACTAGAAAAAGGGCTACTAATGGCGCACCTAATTTGGCCATTAATGGCGCATTAGTGGTGCGCCATTAGTAGCACGCCATTAGTAATACTTACTAATGGCGCACCACTGGTGCGCCATTAGTATAGGAAATGGTGCGCCATTAGTATGCCTCCCAGGGCCATGTATAGCCAGGTGCTTTGGTATACTAATGGCGCACCACAGGGCGATGCGCCATTAGTAACCTCGGCATACTAATGGCGCACTGCATAAGGATGCGCCATTAGTATCCTCTGGAATACTAATGGCGCACTGTTATGTGATGCGCCATTAGTATGAATATTAGGTTTTTTTTTATTTTTTAATTTTCTATTTTTTTGCACAGGTTACAAAATGTATAATTGGACAAAATATAGACAGCACACATCAACAACAGATTCATCGAATACAATAGAAGATTAGTCTCTGAATACATTTCATCATATTAGTCTCCAAATACAATTCATCACATTAGTCTCCGAATTGAAAAGACCGAACAAAGATAGAACATTATATTACAAGTCTCGAGACCGCGAGTAGCGAGTTTGTCTTCACATTACAAGTCGATATCGATCATCTAAACTACCATCACATAGAAGAGAGCTGCGGTCATCACGATGAGCATCATCACGATGAAACTCGTCTTCATCCGGTTCCTCCAACGCTCCCTCCCCTCTCGTTCTAGATAGCGGGCGTATCTAGATTCGGCCTCGGCCCTAGTGGTGTACCCTTTGTAACTGTTTCCGCTGAATCGGTGAACCTGTCTCCGACACTCCTCCCAGTCGTCGTAGACTCCGGGAACCTTACCCTTGTACACGGCATACGACGGCATCGCTATGCACTAGCGAAACGAAACGTTAGTACCAATTCACAGACAATACATAAGCAATATATAAGTATGCAACAGAACGATCGGAAGAGAAAAGCAAGACATTAATAGCATCAATTACATCTAAGTTGAACAACTCTCGAAACCAAAGAGACATACTACAAGTTCATTAAAGTTTAATTACAACATGAGCCAATCGATGTTTCAGAACTAGACACATCATCACTGCTTTCGACTCGACTCAAGGGACCGGAGCGTGGATGAAGCCGCCGTCTATCGTGGGAGTCATGAAATTACGGGCGTTGTCAGCCTGCATTTGTAGCATTCCGTCTATCTCACTGTTGGACGGTTGATTTCTGAGGTAGAACTGCCCCGAGGTACGAAGGACATCTTGATGGATGATTTCCGCAAACTCCGACTGGATGCGAAAGAATTCTTGTCTGATGTCCGCGTCCTGGATTGCCGACACGCTCGCGGCCCAATCTTTGAGTTTACTCGGTAGCAGAAGTTGATGATGGTCCCGTACGATCGCCCGCATGTGATGGATGGCGTAGTAGGCACCCTTCTGACCGCCAGGCGGCTGCTTGACGCAGCAGAACGTCATATTGTGGGAGAACACGTGCTTGCCGTACTTACGAATAGGCCTGTTGAAGGTGCCTCCAGATTGGGCGTAGCCGGGGAGAACATCATCAAGAACCTTCTTGACATTTGTGTAGTCTACATTCGACTGACGATCCGGGTCGAAATACGTGGCCATGGAATATTTGGGGCTTAGGAGGATGAGCGTGCAATGTGTGTCACTGCAGAAAACACGGAATGTTAAAAGAAAAACGATCGAAATCTAAGAATTCGTATGTTACAGGGCGGTTGAGGGGAGGACTTACTCGGGAAAGTAAGGCACGAGGAAGTTATCCTTATCTGGGTTTGACAGAATGACGCCTTCGAGGTAAGAACTCGCGACTTGCCGGTCCCTAGCGCTGCCCAAGATCTTGGCACGCATGTAGAAGGGGTCGACTATCACGATGTCCGGGGTCTTGTCGCGAATGATCCGCATCTCCATACTCAGCGAAAATAGCCGAACGAAGGTGTAGTGCAGCGGATGAAGGTTCAACATAGCGTGGATGTCATCAAACCGCAGGACGATCGTACCCCCGATGTAGTTATCCACAAAGCCCTTGCCCTCTGGCACCTTGGCCACGAAAACCGGGTATGCCACATCCTTCTCTCTGAGACGCCACTTCTCCAAAGAAAGAACACTGTCATGCAGACTCCGCATAGCACCGGCTGCAACATCGAGCATATTTCTCGGTAGCATCGGCCTACCCGCCACATGCACCCTCCTCACTAAATCCTCAGGTGAAGGTGGCCCGTCCTGAGCACGGATCGTACTCGGTGCCGGCTGGCCCGCACCCTTGTTAGTCTTTCTTTTGCGTGCCTTCTTCTTCTCCTGTAATGGGTCCGAGTTCTGCTCACAGACCGCCTTCTTGAGTGTGTTGGGGCTGAGAATATTTCGCACCTCGCCTATCTGAGGCTCGGTGAAGTCGGCAGCTGGAGGCGTCTCCTGAGAGCTGAACGGCAGACGACGCCTGTTGCAACTTGGCTTCTCCGCGGTACCAGCTAGATCGCGCACGTCTTTTGTTGGGTTGGGTTCTTGAGAAGGAGGCCCCATGAAGTCGCCATCGTACCCATGATCGGCAAAGTACCGATCGACGTTGGCAAATGTATCGCCGTCGTCGTCGTTCTGATCCTGTGCCATATGCATGTTTGGATCCAGTGGCATATGGATGTCCGACACCGTTGCGGCGGTCTTGCCATGGGGCCGACTTGGTGCCGGCACGACTGGCGGTGTTGTCTTTGGGGTGGTGTCCCCCGCCCCCAAACGAATCTGGCTCTTCGGCCAAAGCAGGGGCCAGCTCAGGCAGTCGTTGAGGGTCATCACGTCATCATCGTCGGCCCCGACGGGTCGAATCGGAGGTAACAACTCGTCGCAGCCTGGCAGCACCCGAACCAGTTGAACCCTAAACGCGTTGGGTGGCATCTCGGTACCGTGGAACAAGGGGTTGCCCGGTTGAACGATTTTGCCCTTGGCGACATCGACCAACTCATTGTTCACGAAGTGCAGGAGAGTGCACGGAACATCGGCGGCGCCCTGCGAAAACATGTAGGGCGTTAGGGATGCCCAGTCAAAGGCAAGGAGATGAAGTCCTCGGCCGAGAGAGGCTTAATTAGTTACCGTGATGATGGCGTCGAGCTCGGCTAATGTCGAGGCACCGCCAACGGCGGGCGTGCAGTTGACGGAGGGGCCGCTTGCTGCAGAGGTGCCGGCCGGCGTACACCCGGGTGCATTAAGCTCCCGTGCCGGCGTCGGAGACACCAATGGCCCTGCCATCGCGTTTTGCGAGTTGCTGGCCGTGAAGCTAGGAATCGGGGGCGGCCCCTGTTGGCCGCCCGCAATCCACGCACTCAACCCCTGGATCAAGGTAGGCACAATGGCGGTGATCGTCGCTCCGAGTTGTTGTTGCACTTGCTCTTGGACAATCTCCGGAATCCGCGCCACCTGTGCCTTGAGTTCTTGAACCTCGCGCGCGTGGCTTTCCGAGCTGGTCTTTTTCTCCTTTCGCCCACCAGTGTTATAGTATGACCCCCATTTTGTCGACAAGCCTTTGCCGGCCACACGACCAGCTGACGTCGGCTTACTGAGCTTATCCTTGTTCTTCATTACATTCAACGCCCTATTTAGAGTGGTGTCCCAAGGGTTGCTCTTAGTCGACCCCGCGCTACTGCTTTCTGTCGCCTACGGAAGGAATGTGAACCATTTAGAAATTTGGCTTCATTAATTAGAATGCAACCATATGGAGCTAATTACGCGGGGGTGTATTCCTTACCAGAACAAGCTCAAGCGCCCTGGTCTTCGGATCCGTGGTAAGCTCCTTTGTTTTCGGGTCCTTCTTGTACCGGGCCCTGACATAGTTCCTGGTCTGCTTGTCACCGTATTTATCGAAGAGGGGCGGTAGGCCTTGCTCGGCACGGTCCGCCTCCTCCTTGTCCCATATAGGCTCCGCCACTCTATAACCGCCGGGACCGAGTGTGTGTTCCCCTAAGTTCGGCTCCCGCATTTGTTTCCCCCACTGACTTGATTGGGAGTGTGCGGTGCTCGAGCAATTGATCTTGAAGTTGTTGTAGTCATCTTTGGTGATCGAAGGATTTTTCTCCTTGATCTTCTCATAACTCTCACCTTTCTCGATCATTCTCTTCACATTGCTTTTCCAAGTAGACAGGGCCTTGCTCATCTTCGTGAGGGCAGCATTGTTCACTTTATTCCCTTTGAGGCTTGTGTTTTCAAATTCAGCGGGGAACTTGTATCGTTCGTGCAGCTTCGTGAAGAGGAGGTTGCGCAAATTCCCTCGGTCAGGATGCCTCAGGTTCTCGGTGTTGATCGAGACGGTGCTCCGGAGAATGCACCCGAGCTGAAGCGAGTACCCCTTGACTATTCGTGCGGGCGCCGTTGGATTCCCGTCGGAGTCCACTTCAGTAACTTCCTCCTTGAGGGTGCGGAGCACGGTCGGGCGCCGGTCCTTCCGTTGCCTCTTCTGGCTGCCATCTGTGCATGCGCCGCCATCATCAGTGGTGGCATCCTCGGCGGCACCATCAGTGGTGGCATCAGTGGGGTCATCCTCGGCGGCACCATCAGTGGTCTCAGGATCGGTGGGGAAGGCGGTGTCCTCATACAAGTGAGGTTGTTCCTCCATCTCCTGGGACAGCTCCCAGAATGCCTTGCCGCCCGAACCCCCGGCCTCATCGTTGTGGGCCATGTTTCTCTCTAAATAGAAACAAAGTTTGGTCAAAAAGTTGGTTATTATCAAGGAACAAGATCATGGTCTCATCATTTAGGGTTTCTCGACACCGAGGCATCCTAAAATCTAAGCTTTTATCATTGAGGGTTTTTCGACGCCGAGGCACCATGCATTAGTCACAAGTACGCCGGGGCACTTTATCCTACTTAATTAACTACTAAGATACCCCGGCCCATGCATTAGTCACAAGTACCCCATATGTCCTATTTTTAGCAAAGTCATGCTAAAATTCACGGAAAATTTCAGCATGACCTTTGCTGAAAATAGGACATATGGAGTACCCGAATTTGCCGGAACGGAAGTTAATCGACATTCCGGCAAACTCAAGGGCCTCTCAGGGTACCTGCAAATTCATCACGACACACTGGTCGGAGACAAAACCCAGCAAACTAGCAAAATCATCACAAATTGTTTTCTGTAAAAGATGATCATCATCTTTACAAGTCTTTCTCAATGTGATCACAAGTAATTCAAAGGCATCACAAGTAATTCAGAGCAAAGAAACAGCTTAATACATGCCTCAGCTTATCAACAGTCATTACTTGTCAAATATAGAAGAAGGAACAATTTATTTGTGACATAGTTACAAATGATGACAGAATAAAGCAAACACCATACACTAGCCTCAAGATGAGAAGGCGGGTAAACAGAGTTATCCATATGCAAAAATGAAAAAGGGTAAACAGAGTATTATCTTTCCAGCTTCAAGATGTGATAAAATACTAAGTAGCATCAGCACAAGATATAAGGAAATGACATTCCTCCAAAAGCAAAGAAGGAAGAGTATGTACATTACAAGGAACTGTTGTCTGCATTGACGACAGAAGGTATGCTCATACATTTATATTATATTGTGAGTACAGCAAATATGCCGTAAAGCATATAAGCATACACCAAAGGTTACTAACCGACTTCCAAAGCTAATTACAAACCATTTCTACTCTAGCAATCACCAAAGGTGGATGCTTTCATCTATGCTTGCTCAAAATTCGTTTCAGATTTGTACCCATAATAGAAAGCAGTAGCATTTTCAGAGATATGACAAACTGAATTTTAAACAAGGATATGGCACTATACTTAAGTCCATTTATGGATAGCCTGTTAGGGAACATATTTTCTCTCAATACTTTCACAATTAAAACAAGAATACCAACTTATTTTTTGTTTTTCCTTTCTCAATTGGTAATATGTGTTTCGTGTGTATTATTATATTTGAAAGATGGACAGGTAGAGTGACACTCAAGAACTGGGCAGTTAGCATACGAGGCATAAGCTTCAAGTCAGAGACTACAACAACGGCCAAGGTGAACTCCAATCAAGCATATCAGCAGAGAAGATAAATTGGTTGAAATTTAACTGCAGCGAAGTTGCAACACAAGACCAAATTAGTACCAGCACACAGGCAGTGTGCTGACAAGAAAGGGACAACCTCAAATCTGATCCTAATCTATCCCTTGAGAAATATTATCACCTCAGATGTTATTTATTCTAAGCATGCAGCCAATCCTAACCCTAGCATGGCTTCGGGTCCCACCGGACCCATGTTGACAACAAAGTTTTGTGAACAGGTACATGACAGAGTTAAGTTTTATGCAAGGATGTGGCATATTGAAACTGAAAGTCTAACTAAAAGTCGTCAAGAGCAAAAAAAACAGTGAAATGTCTAGTCCCAGAGTTGCTTTTTTCGCAACAATCGGATTGGCTGTCCATAAGAAAGATGTCGGGACAAATAACATGTCGTGGAATAGCTAATTGATAATAGCAACGCATGAGTGGTAGCCTAATAGCCAAATGCTCTCTATTCTATGAGATGCTGTATATTTTTCTCCAGACCGAAGCGAGAGTATAGACCTCGTTATTTGTTCACTTTCTGAACTACTCGGTATGTTATGTATGTATGCGTTATCTGTGTATTCTTTACATCGTGTAGAGTGATAACAGTTAAGTTAGCAAAGATTGTCACATGTAGAATAAGTCTAAATATGAACAAGCAAGAGGGAGGGCAATCCCAAAATCTCTGGTGGGAAACCCCTCGATAATTTTGTTTCAGTTGAACAGGGCACCAAATCGGAGAGGGGGAGGGGTCGGAATGGAGGATCACCTCGATGCTCTGCTCCTCGAGCTGGGCGCGGAGCAGCTCGGCGGGTGGGTGCCGGCGTCGAGAAGGCGGCGGGTGGCGGCGCATCGAGAAGGCGGCGGGCAGCGGCGTCGAGGAGGCCGCGGTGCCTTCTTGCTTCCCCGAGCCCTTCCTCGAAGACGACGATGGGGGGCAGGGCAGGCGGCGGGGCAGCGGCGTCGGGGCGGCGTCGAGGCGGCGGGGCAGCGGCGTCGGGGCGGCGTCGAGAAGGCGGCGGGGCAGCGGCGTCGGGGCGGCGTCGAGAAGGCGGCGGGGCAGCGGCGTCGGGGAAGGGGATCGAGGGCGAGGGCGAGGGAGAGAGAGGGGATCGAGGGCGAGGGAGAGAGGTGGACCGCGGCTAAAGGTACCCTTTAGTCGCGGTCCGCCTCCCCAACCGGGACTAAAGGGTTTTGGCGCCGCTTTCGTTCCCGCGCAGAAAGACCCTTTAGTCGCGGTTGGGGACAGCAACCGCGACTAAAGGGTACCCTTTAGTCGCGGTCCGCCTCCCCAACCGGGACTAAAGGGTCTGTGCTAGATCTGGCGCGGTGCGGTGGGATGTTTTCCTTTTTCCTTTTTTCTTCTGCTTTTTCTTCTGTTTTTTTCTTCTGTTTGTTTTTTTCTTCTGTTTTTTTCTTATGTTTTTCTTCTGTTTGTTTTTTTCTTCTGTTTTTCCTTTTTTCTTCTGTTTTTTTCTTCCTTTTTCCTTCTTTCTTCTTCTTCCTTTTTCCTTTTAAAATCAGAAAAATAAAACTAATGCATTTTAAAATCTTAAAAATACAATTATATATCAAAAAAATCAGAAAAATAAAACTAATTCATTTTAAAATCCCTTGAAGGTTTGACAAAAGGTTTGATACATCATTCAGTTCATCGACCAAATACAAAGTTTGGTACAATAAATTATTACACATCAATTCTTCCCTTGTGTCCCTGCTTGCTTACGATTATGCCGTATCCATGGAGCATCCTCATCATTTAACTTAATGGTTGGGTCAGTGTTCACTTTGAAGGGCGGAATTTCACCAAACATATTAATGCAATCAGTATTTAGACCAAATCTTATGTTCCTTGCGTCAGCTGCTAAATCTTTGAAAACTCTGTCGATCTTTCTCCATTGCGTTCCATCAGCGGTGTGTCTCAACTCCCCGTCGGACTTACGGTCCTCTTTGTGCCATCGCAACGACTTGTTTAAATCATAACAGTAATTTTTTATAAGACAATAATTTTTTTATAAGACGGTAATATGGTCGGTGGCGGCGGTTGAGTAGGGGAGGGGTGCGGGGGGTCGGTGGTGGCGGTTGAGTAGGGGAGGGGTGCGGGGGGTCGGTGGTGGCGGTTGAGTAGGGGAGGGGTGCGGGGGGTCGGCGGCGGTGGTTGATTGGGGAATCGAGGGTGCGGGGGGTCGGCGGCGGCGGTTGAGTAGGGGAATCGATGGTGCGGGGGGTCGGCAGCGGCGGCCGGTGGACCGGGGGGTGCTCGGCGGCGAGGGGGACCGGATCTGGCGAGGTGGGATAGCGATCGAGATGGAGGGGGATCGAGATCGAGTGTCCATGAAATTTAAAAATATTCATGATAGTTTAAAAAGTGCCCATGAAATACAATCGAGAAATGAAGGCTACGATTTAAATACAATCGATCTTAGCTAGCTATCTGTTAACAATCTTCTTGCCCTTCTTTTTCGCAAATGGAGTTCTTCTATGGAACGGACGTCCTTTAGGTAGGGTGGTCCTGCTTCTTCTTGTGGTTTATGCTGCTACTTCATCATCGTCGTCATGTTCGATCCTTGGGTCGCCGTACTTGTCGAAGTCTTGCTCATTGGCTACTCCATCCATTCCGATGATCTTCCTTTTGCCTCTCCTCACGACAACACGACTGGTCTTTGACGGGTCGGTAATGAAGAAGCATTGGTCCACTTGGGAAGCCAGTACCCATGGCTCATTTTTCGCGGTGACGTTTGCGCCCGCGGTCTTGGATTTGGCTTCGGGTATAACCATGGTGGTGAAATACCGATCTTCTTTTAGGACGCTCTTGGCCCATCTGACACGGAACATCGGGACCTTCTCTCCAGCGTAGCTCAGCTCCCAGATCTCCTCGATCCTTCCGTAGTATCTGTCCTTGTCGTTACCGGTGTAGGATTCCATCGTTACCCCGGAGTTCTGATAACCATCGCTCTTCATGTCCTTGGCCTCGGTGTAGAATGTGTAGCCGTGGATATCGTACGCCTGATAGGTCGTCAGGTTGTGCTCGGCGCCCTGTGACAAGGCGAATATGAGTTGTTCTTCCGCGGAAGAATCCTCATGTAAAGGGTACGACAGAAGCTTCTGCTTGAACCAATGTGTGAAACATGAGTTGTGCTCTTTGAGTATATCTCCGTCCGTCCTCTGTTGGCGTCGGTCATTGTACGTCTTCTTAATAAAGGTTTTGTGCAGTACCACCCAAGGATCGACCATGTCTATGTGTTGTAGCGCGACTAGGTTTGCTCTTTCAAAGTCGGCGAGTCGACCCTCGAAGTCGACATGCATTTCGCGGCGACCCTCACGGTGACCCCATCCAGTGAGCCTGCCGAGGTGCCTGTTGACGGGCAGACCAACGGGGTTCTCGATGCCTACATAATTCGTGTAGTACGAGATGCACTCTTCGGTCAGAAAGCCCCTGGCTATGCTTCCCTCTAGACGTGACATGTTGCAAACGTATCCTTTGATGACACCATTCATCCTTTCGAACGGCATCATGCTGTGCAGGAACGTCGGCCCGAGTTGGATGATATCCTCCACTATATGGACCAGCAGATGCACCATAACGTCGAAGAATGCGGGCGGGAAGTACATCTCAAGCTCGCATGGTATCACCACGATCTCTTCCTGTAGCCTTCTAAGTTGCCTCACGCCAATCGACTTCCAAGAGATGACGTTGAAGAAGTTGCATAGGCCAAATAGTGTTTCACGGACGTGCGCGTCCATGATCCCACGGATTGCAACTGGAAGTATCTGCGTCATCAGCACGTGACAGTCGTGAGACTTCATCCCGCTGAACTTCTGCTTCGCTGGGTCTAGGTATCTTCTTATCTTCCCCGCGTAACCGTAAGGAAGTTTTACTCCTAGGAGGCAGGTGAAAAACTGCTCGATCTCCTCCTGACTTAGAGTGAAGCACGCGGGAGGGTAGTCATTTCCGGTCTTCTTGGCCTTTTTGCCTTTGAGACGACTTTCTGTGTCCTGCTTCGCCTCATCATCATCATCATCATCATCATCATCATCATCATCATCATCATCATCATCATCATCATCATCATCATCATATATAGCGTGAAGCTCCTGCCTGATGCCCATTGATTTCAAGTCTGCCCTTGCTTTCGGCCCATCTTTGGTCCTCTCTGGCATGTTGAGCAGGGTACCAAGCAGACTCTCGCACACGTTCTTCGTGATATGCATGACATCAAGGCTGTGAGGCACACGGTGGATCTTCTAGTACGGCAAGTCCCAGAAAACAGACCTCGTTTTCCATACCTTCAGCAGCGGCTCTGGCGCCTTTCGCTTTTTTCCCGGCTCTGGCGCCTTTTGCTTCTTTCCCGGCAGTGGGCAGTCTTTCCATTTTTTCAACAACTTGTCTATTTCCTCGCCGCTCCTCGTACACGTGCGTTTTCGGGGTTCGGTTTCACCATCGAACAGATCCTTGCGTTTCCTCCACGGGTCATCGTCGTGAAGCCACCTTCGATGTCCCATGAATACGGTTTTCAAAGACCCGGGATCTCTATCTAGCTGGCGATACGTTGTGTCATCCATGCACCGTACGCATCCAGAAAATCCGTGGACTACCTGCCCCGCGAGATATCCGTTACCGAGATAGTCGTGCACCGTCGTGAGCAGTGCGGCTCTCATAGGGAAATATTCTTTCTCTGCGGCGTCCCACGTATTGGCTGGCGTTTTCCACAGCGTGTCTAGCTCCTCCTTCAGCAGCCCCAGATACAGATTGATGTCGTTCCCTGGTTGTTTCGGCCCTTCAATTAGCATACTCATGTGAATGTACTTCCTCTTCATGCACAACCAGGGGGGAAGGTTGTACATCCACACAAACACAGGCCAGGTGCTATGTGTGCTTCTCTGGCTGCCAAACGGATTGACTCCATCGGTGCTCGCGCCTAGCACGATGTTCCTTGGATCCTTCCCAAATTCTGGGTATTCAAAATTCAACGCTTGCCACTGGCTCGCATCCTTAGGGTGACTCAGCATCTTGTCTTTTTTATCTATCTCCGGATCATTTGCGTCATCTTCTCGCTTCTTCTCCTCCATATCCGCGTGCTAACGCAGGAGCTTTGCTACCTTAGGATCCGCGAAATACCGCTGCAGACGAGGAGTGATCGGAAAGTACCACACCACTTTTCGAGGAGCTTTCTTCCTCTTCTTGTATCGAGTGACGCCGCACACCGGACATATGGTAGACTCCGCGTGCTCGTCCCGATAAATGATGCAATTGTTCATGCAGACATGGTATTTCACGTGCGGTAAATCCAGAGGACACACGATTTTCTTCGCCTCCTCCAAACTGGTCGGGCACTTGTTCCCCTTTGGAAGACGTTCGTGCCAGAATGACATGTTCTCGTCGAAGCATGCGTCGGTCATTTTGTGTTTTACCTTCATCTCCAGAGCCATGAGCGTTACTTTCAGGCGGGTATCCTCGGGCCTGCATCCTTCATACAATGGAGTAACCGCGTCTAACTCAAGTTGATCCACCTTGGCTTTCTCTCGGGCGACGGCTCTTGCATTATCCGTCTGCTTGAGAAGCAGCTCTTGAATATAAGGGTCCTGCACCCAGCCCATCGATGGTCCACCGTCGTATGCTCCGCCGGCATCATCATCTTCATGATCATGCCCGTCGTCTGCTCCGGCGCCATCTTCCTCATCATCATGTCCTGCATCTTCTACATGATGACTGTGTACAACATCACCGTCGTGATCATCTCCTGGGGATTCTTCGCCTTCTCGCCCGCCCGAGCCGCGGTGGTTGCCTTGCTGCCCTTCCTCATTTCTTGCCCGGCCCCCATGGACGACTTCGTAGTCATCTTCATCACCTTGCCACCGATAGCCATCCATGAAACCACGCAAAAGCAGGTGGTCCCGCACCTGCCCGGAATCCGGGTCCGCAATAAGGCTCTCCAGCTTGCATCTTCGACACGGACATCTTATCTCCGTCTCATTCTTTTGAAGCATCTCGGCCTTCGCGGACCTCAAAAACCTATTCACGATGCCTTCGGTCATCGTGCGGACCATGGTTGCCTGTGGGGTAGAGCAAAACGGTATTTTAGAACCAAGAAAATTTTTGGCATGACTTTCCCTAAAAATAGGACCAAAAAGAATGCTTAATGCCAAAATTATCGCCGAAACGGAAATGAATCAACATTCCGGCAAAATATTGGCAACTATCGCATTTCAAATACCGGTACACCTCCAAACACAAACACATATGCAACACCACAAACATATGCAACACCACAAACATACATAGATCTAGCTAGGCCATAAAAAGTGCATGTGCAAATTGTTGTAGGGAGAACAACATAAATATAGCTTCCCCCCTTACTTACCTATCAAAACAAGGTAATTTAACCACTTAATTTCAATGAATCTATGGTGGAAATGAGGTGAAAAAGAGGAGGCACCCGAGACAAGGAGAAGGTGGAGAGAATGGAGTGGGGAGAAAGTGAGTGTGGGTAGGAGAGGCTGCCCAAAATATCTTGTTGCTGACCACCTACTAATGGCGCACCAGCAGTAAATGCGCCATTAGTAATCCAGGTTACTAATGGCGCACCTCTATCTGATGCGCCATTAGTAGTTTTGCGAAAAAAAAGAAAAAAAATCATACTAATGGCGCACTCTCCAACGGTGCGCCATTAGTAGTTTGAACTAGTAATGGCGCACGGTGGGACAGTGCGCCATTAGTAGTTTTCCAACAAAAGGAATAAAAAATGTAATTAAAAAACAACATTAGTGGCGCACTCTGGTACTAGTGCGCCATTACTAGTTACAACTAGTAATGGCACACTGTGCCAGGATGCGCCATTAGTGTGTTTGGACAGACGCGCTAGTTCAAAAAAAATTAGGATACTAATGGCGCACCCTAGGCAAGGTGCGCCATTAGTACTTTCAACACTAATGGCGTACCAGATTGTGGTGCGCCATTAGTATATACTAATGGCGCACCACCTATTTGGTGCGCCATTAGTGTCAATCCCACCTATAGCCCTTTTTCTAGTAGTGTAGAGCTTATCACACCCGATCATCATGTGGTGTCTGGGCACGACGAACTTTGGCAACGGTGCATACTCGGGGAGAACACTTCTTGATAATTTAGTGAGAGATCATCTTATAATGCTACCGTCAATCAAAGCAAGATAAGATGCATAAAAAGATAAACATCACATGCAGTCAATATAAGTGATATGATATGGCTATCATCGTCTTGTGCTTGTGATCTCCATCTTCGAAGCACCGTCATGATCACCATCGTCACCGGCGCGACACCTTGATCTCCATCATAGCATCGTTGTCGTCTCGCCAATCTTATGCTTCTACGACTATCGCTACCGCTTAGTGATAAAGTAAAGCATTACAGGGCGATTGCATTGCATACAATAAAGCGACAACCATACGGCTCCTGCCGGTTGCCGATAACTCGGTTACAAAACATGATCATCTCATACAATAAAATTTAGCATCATGTCTTGACCATATCACATCACAACATGCCCTGCAAAAACAAGTTAGACGTCCTCTACTTTGTTTGTTGCAAGATTTACGTGGCTGCTACGGGCTTAAGCAAGAACCAATCTCACCTACGCATCAAAACCACAATGATAGTTTGTCAAATAGACTCCGTTTTAACCTTCTCAAGGACCGGGCGTAGCCATACTCGGTTCAACTAAAGTTGGAGAAACTGACACCCGCCAGCCACCTATGTGCAAAGCACGTCGGTAGAACCAGTCTCGCGTAAGCGTAAACGTAATGTCGGTCCGGGCCGCTTCATCCAACAATACCGCCGAACCAAAGTATGACATGCTGGTAGGCAGTATGACTTGTATCGTCCACAACTCACTTGTGTTCTACTCGTGCAAAACATCAAAGCATAAAAACCTGGCTCGGATGCCACTGTTGGGGAACGTAGTAATTTCAAAAACATTCCTACGCACACGCAAGATCATGGTGATGCATAGCAACAAGAGGGGAGAGTGTTATCTACGTACCCACGTAGACCGAAGCGGAAGCGTTGACACAACGTAGAGGAAGTAGTTGTACGTCTTCCCGATCCGACCGATCCAAGCACCGTTACTCCGGCGCCTCCGAGTTCTTAGCACACGTTCAGCTCGATGACGATCCCCGGGCTCCGATCCAGCAAAGCTTCGGGGAGGAGTTCTGTCAGCACGACGGTGTGGTGACGATCTTGATGTACTACCGACGCAGGGCTTCGCCTAAGCACCACGACAATATGACCGAGGTGGAATATGGTGGAGGGGGGCACCGCACACGGCTAAGGAACGATCACGTTGATCAATTGTGTGTTCTAGGGTGCCCCCTGCCCCCGTATATAAAGGAGCAAGGGGGGAGGTGCGGCCGGCCCTATGGTGGCGCGCAGGAGGAGTCCTACTCCTACCGGGAGTAGGACTCCCCTCCCGTTCCTTGTCCAACTAGGAGAGGTGGAGGGAGAATAGGAAAGGGGGGGGGGCACCGCCCCTCCCTCCTTGTCCAATTCGGACTAGGGGGAGAGGGGGCGCGCGGCCAGCCCTGGCGGACCCTTCCTCTTCTCCACATTAGGCCCATGAGGCCCATTAACCCCCGGGGGGTTCCGGTAACCCCCTCGGTGCTCCGTTTTTTATCCGAAACCACTCGGAACCATTCCGATGTTCGAATATAGTCGTCCAATATATCAATCTTTACGTCTCGACCATTTCGAGACTCCTCGTCATGTCCGTTATCTCATCCGGGACTCCGAACTAACTTCGGTACATCAAAATGCATAAACTCATAATATAACTGTCATCGAAACCTTAAGCGTGCGGACCCTACGGTTCGAGAACAATGTAGACATGACCGAGACTCATCTCCGGTCATTAACCAATAGCGGGACCTGGATGCCCATATTGGCTCCTATATATTCTACGAAGATCTTTATCGGTCAGACCGCATAACAACATATGTTGTTCCCTTTGTCATCGGTATGTTACTTGCCCGAGATTCGATCGTCGGTATCCAATACGTAGTTCAATCTCGTTACCGGCAAGTCTCTTTACTTGTTCTGTAATACACCATCTCGCAACTAACTCATTGGTTGCAATGCTTGCAAGGCTTATGTGATGTGCATTACCGAGAAGGCCCTGAGATACCTCTCCGACATTTGGAGTGACAAATCCTAATCTCGAAATACGCCAACCCAACAAATACTTTCGGAGACACCTGTAGAGCTCCTTTATAATCACCCAGTTACGTTGTGACGTTTGGTAGCACACAAAGTGTTCCAACGGTAAATGGGAGTTGCATAATCTCATAGTCATAGGAACATGTATAAGTCATGAAGAAAGCAATAGCAACATACTAAACGATCGGGTGCTAAGCTAATGGAATGGGTCATGTCAATCAGATCATTCAACTAATGATGTGACCTTGTTAATCAAATAACAACTCCTTTGTCTATGGTTAGGAAACTTTAACCATCTTTGATTAACAAGCTAGTCAAGTAGAGGCATACTAGTGACACTCTGTTTGTCTATGTATCCACACATGTATTATGTTTCCGGTTAATACAATTCTAGCATGAATAATAAACATTTATCATGACATGCAAGGAAATAAATAATAACTTTATTATTGCCTCTAGGGCATATTTCCTTCACCTGTGTGGCTACCCCCTCAAGTACCACACTGCAACCGCCTTTGGCGCCTTTGTACATCCCGTGCCAACCAAATGGGCAGTTCTTCCATTTCCAATGCATGCAGTCAATGCTTCCAAGCATCCCAGGAAATCCTCTTGCTGCATTCTGGGCTAGGATCCGAGCAGTGTCTTCTGCATTGGGTGTTCTCAAGTATTGTGGCCCAAACACTGCCACCACTGCCCGACAAAACTTGTAGAAACACTCTATGCTGGTGGACTCGGCCATGCGCCCATAGTCGTCGAGTGAATCATTGGGAGCTCCATATGCAAGCATCCTCATCGCTGTCGTGCACTTCTGGATGGAGGTGAATCCGAGAGCGCCAGTGCAAACCATCTTGCACTTGAAGTAGTTGTCGAACTCCCGGATGGAATTCACAATCCTGAGGAAGAGCTTTCGGCTCATCCGATAACGGCGCCGAAATGTTCTCTCGCCATGAAGTGGAGCATCGGCGAAGTAGTCGGAGTAGAGCATGCAGTAGCCTTGGAGACGATGCCGGTTCTTTGCTTTCACCCGCCCCGGGGCCGAGCCACCTTGCCGCGGCTTTTCAGTGCTCGCCAGCAGCTGGGCGAGGGCGGCGAGCACCATGAGATGCTCTTCTTCCTGGACGTCGGCTGCAGCTTCCTCCTCCAGCAGCGCGGTGAGCTCTTCCTCCTCATCCGAGTCCATCGCCAAGACAGGCAAAACGCCGAACACCTTGCGACCGGTGGGCGTGTACCTGCCGTCAAACCGTGCCTCCGCGGCCGGAAACGGCGGCCGGAAACGCCCAGCTGCTGTGGGAGGGGCTGCCGCGGCGAAGCGCTGCTATTTTCCGGCGGGGAATGGCTATCTAGCGGAGTAGGGCGGCGGCCGTCGCCGGGATATAGGTAGTGGTGGCCGAGGGCGCGGGGGTGCGTGGCGAGTCGGGGGAAGAAAACCTTGACTTTTCCCCTGTCGGTGTGGGCCAGGCGTGCTTTTCCCTAGCGCCGGAGCCCCCAACGGCTCCCCAGCACGCCGGGTTCGGCCTATGACCGCCGGGCGGAAAAAAGGCCCGAACCGGCGATTTTCGTCGTCCTGGGGGCGTGACTGGGCCGTTTTTTCGCCGCCGGCGTCGAAAAAGTGGCCTGGGGGGGCCTCTTGGGGGCGCGGCTGGAGATGGCCTTATGCCCACCACTCACCGGGATAGCGTGATTTCAATCCATGGAAGAAAAGGTACGTCTCAATCTTCAAGAAACAGATGGCCTATGCGATTTTGTCATGATAACGGGTGAAGATTTATAAAAGATTAGTATTCCATCTCCGTTGTTCTAATAGGGTTATCAATAATCGACCAGTTAAATATTGTTAGGGATGTATATTATCAGAGATTTGACCTTTATGAGTTGGACATGATAATCGGTAAGACTTTATTGAGTTGGTCTATTGCCTTCGTAAATTCGCACCGGTTTTGAATTACTAATTTCTTCTTTAAATTCTATCACATTTTGGTCATCTAAGTATGCATTCAAAAATATTACAAAAATAAATTTAGTTAGTATGCACAACTTATTCTATGAGTTTCATGGTAACATTTTATATATACAAACATCGATTATTGTTTTAGTATTTATATTCAGGGCCCCGTGTTATAGTTTCGCCACGGGCCCCCGAAATCTCAGGACCGGCCCTGGACGCACGCCTGGCCAACTTGGCTGAGCGCACTCGACTGGAGAACCTCCAGCGAGCACTCGACGAGCGTGCACGACAACGGGTTCCAGAATCCAGCCGCCGTCAGCTCTTTCCGCCCCCGCAGGTATATCGAACTCCGATTCAGAATTTAGCAGCTGCAACCCGTATAGCAAAGTCGATTCAGCCTTCCCAATCAGAGGCTGGCAGAGGCTTTCTGCTGATCAGAGCGTTACTCCGGGCAGCAGGAGACCAGAATTCCGCTGTTTCTCAGTCGCGGAACAGAATCCACAGCAGATCCATTGCTGCAGACACAGTCCAGTCGGCTCACAGCCCAAGATCGCCTCCGAGGCGTGAGGGACATGGACACCAACGGGATCAGTACAGGAACCGTGAGCAGTATGGTCACCGATTCGATCGTGACGATCGACGTCGAGTGCCCAGCCCTCCCCCGAGGAGCGGATCGTACGTGCCTCGACAGCAGGATGACAGGCGCCCTCATAGTGTTGGACGGAGGATTCCAGTCGAACCCAGAGAACCAGGCTTTGATGCGAGATCCATTCTAGTTCAAGGTTTGCTCGACAGAAACAGGGCTCACCGAGAAGGTCACGACAGAGATGCACCTACCAGCAGCAGAGTGCATGTTTCAGGGCCAGAGTGCTTTAGTAGAGTCATCAGGGCCGCAGCGATTCCTCTCAACTTCAGGTTGGCGACTGGAATTAGTAAGTTCACTGGTGAGTCCAAGCCTGATACTTGGCTTGAAGACTACCAAGTGGCTGTCCAGATTGGCGGTGGCAATGATGAAGTGGCCATGAAGCACCTGCCTCTCATGTTGGGGGGCTCGGCCAGAGCATGGCTGAATCAGTTAGCACCTAGCAGCATTTACACTTGGGAAGATCTCGCCCGAGTGTTTGTCACAACATTTGAAGGAACATGCAAGCGACCGGCAGGGCTGACCGAACTGCGGTCTTGTGTGCAAAAGTCGAATGAAACTTTGAGGGATTACATCCAGAGGTGGATCATGTTGCACCACACTGTAGAAAATGTGCCTGACCACCAAGCAGTCTGTGCCTTCAAGGAAGGCATCAAGAACAGAGAACTGAATCTGAAATTCGGTCGAACCGGAGACGTGTCTCTGAATCGGATGATGGAGATTGCCACCAAGTACACTAATGGTGAAGATGAGGATCGACTCCGGAGTGGCAAGCTCAAGTCAGTCGCCCAAGAAACCGGAGGAGGAAATTCCAATCGGAAGCAGAAGCGGAAAGCCGAGCCAGCTGCTCCTGGGGAAACCTTGGCTGTAACTCAAGGAAAGTTTAAGGGGAAACCCAAAGGGCCTTGGAACCCCAAGAAAGTTAAAGACCAAGACAGAAATGATGTGTTGGATTTGCCATGTCACATCCACACAAAGAAAGATGAAGAGGGTAAACTCATTTACCCGAAACATACCACTCGACAGTGCCGGCTCTTGATCCAGCAGTTCCTGGGCAAACAACCCAAAGATAAGGAAAAGGAGTCGGACAAAGTTGAGGACAAAGAAGACAGTGATGATGGATACCCCCAGGTCAATTCCACCCTGATGATTTTTGCCGATGTTGAAAGCAAAAGTCGACTGAAAGTTATCAACCGTCAGGTGAATGTGGTTGCTCCAGTGACACCCAGTTATTTGAAGTGGTCTCAGATTGCCATCACATTCCACCAGTTCGATCACCCAACGCACATTGCCACCCCTGGGAGGCAAGCTTTGGTGGTCGAACCAGTTGTCGAAGGCACTCGACTGACCAAAGTCTTGATGGATGGTGGCAGTAGTTTGAACATACTATATGGAGAGACGTTGAAAGGGATGGGCATTCTGATGTCCAGACTCAGTACCAGCAACATGAGTTTCCATGGAGTCATTCCTGGGAAGAAGGCTGAGTCACTCGGCCAAATTGCTCTCGATGTGGTTTTCGGTGATTCCAAGAATTACCGCAAAGAAAAGTTGACGTTCGAGGTTGTGGACTTCCAGAGTGCTTGTCACGCTATTTTGGGCAGACCAGCTTATGCATGCTTCATGGCTCAACCATGTTATGTGTATCTCAAATTGAAGATGCCTGGTCCTAAAGGAGTGATCACTGTTACGGGCAATCGGAAGAAGGCAGAAGAATGTTTTCAGAAAGGCTCAAAGATCACTGATGCCCAGATGGCAGTGGTAGAGCTACAGGAGTACCAGAAGACTGCTGACCCGAGTGATTTTTTGCAAGCCAAGAAGCCCACTACGGAATCAGCTTTCCAGTTGTCTGGCGAAACGAAGCCAGTTCACATTCACCCGACCGATCCCAATGCTGCTCCGACTCATATCTCAACAACACTCGACTCCAAATAAGAAGAAGCGCTCATCCAGTTCCTCCGTGAGAACTGGGACATCTTCGCATGGAAGCCTTCTGACATGCCGGGTGTTCCGAGGGGGCTGGCTGAGCATCACCTAGGAGTCAACCCAAAAGTAAAACCTGTCAAAGAACATCTCCGACGGTCCGCCGTCCAGAAGAGAAAGGCTATTGGTGAGGAGGTGGCTCGGCTCTTAGCAGCGGAGTTCATCCGAGAGATTTACCACTCTGAGTGGCTCGCCAACATTGTCATGGTCCCCAAGAAGGACAAGTCACTTCGCATGTGCATTGACTTTAAACATATCAATCGGGCCTGCCCGAAAGATCATTTTCCTCTCCCCCGCATCGACCAGATAGTCGACTCGACTGCGGGGTGTGAGCGACTGTCTTTTTTAGACGCCTATTCCGGGTACCATCAGATCCGTTTGTATGGACCCGACGATATCAAAACAGCTTTCATCACTCCATTCGGGTGCTTCTGTTATATTACCATGCCATTCGGCCTCAAGAATGCCGGAGCCACGTTCATGAGGATGATTCAGAAGTGTTTGCTCACTCAAATCAGTCGGAATGGGGAAGCATACATGGATGATATTGTGGTCAAGTCACGGAAGGGTTCCGACCTACTGACTGACCTTGCTGGAACCTTTGCCAACCTCAGAAGGTATGACATCAAGCTTAATCCATCAAAGTGCACATTCGGAGTCCCTGGTGGAAAGTTACTTGGTTTTCTCGTTTCTGAACGGGGAATCGACGCCAATCCAGAAAAAGTTGGTACTATACTCCGAATGAAACGTCCTGTGCGTGTGCACGGCGTACAGAAGCTTACTGGTTGCTTGGCCGCTTTAAGTCGATTCATCTCTCGTCTCGATGAAAAGGCATTGCCTCTTTACTTACTGATGAAGAAGTCAGACAAGTTCGAGTGGACTCCGGAATCTGATACAGCGTTCGCAGAGCTCAAAGCTCTCCTCTCCACCCAGCCGGTGCTTGCTGCCCCAATCAGCAAAGAGCCTTTGCTGCTTTACATTGCAGCCACTGGACAAGTCGTCAGTACAGTACTTACGGTCGAGCGGGAAGAAGAAGGAAAAGCCTTTAAAGTTCAACGCCCAGTATATTATGTTTCTGAAGTTTTGACTCCATCAAAGCAAAGATACCCTCATTACCAAAAGCTTGTGTATGGGATTTATATGACTACGAAGATGGTTGCACATTACTTCTCTGATCATTCCATTACAGTCGTCAGCGACGCTCCATTGTCAGAGATTCTGCACAACAAAGATGCAACTGGTCGAGTGGCCAAATGGGCGATTGAACTCCTTCCCCTAGATATCAAGTTTGAGTTAAAGAAGGCTATCAAGTCCCAAGCAATAGGAGATTTCGTCGACGAGTGCATCGAACAGCAACTACCGACTCAAGTTCACTCGGAGCACTGGACCATGTTCTTCGACGGTTCTAAGATGCTGAATGGTTCCAGTGCTGGGGCAGTATTGGTTTCCCCCCGAGGAGATAAGCTCAGATATGTTCTCCAAATCCACTTTGATTCCTCCAATAAGGAAGCAGAATATGAAGCACTTTTGTATGGGTTGCACATGGCCATTTCACTCGGCGTCCGTCGCCTCATGGTCTATGGCGACTCAGATTTGGTGGTTAATCAGGTGATGAAGGAGTGGGACATTAGGAGTCCAGCCATGACTGGTTATTGCAATGCAGTGAGAAAGCAAGAGAAGAAATTCGAGGGGTTAGAGCTTCATCACATACCTCGACAGAAAAATCAAGCAGCTGATGATTTGGCGAAAATAGGTTCCAAGAGAGAAGCCATTCCCAGCAATGTGTTTTTGGAACACATCCACTCGCCATCAATTCAAGAGGATCCTTTTAGTGAAGAAGCCCCGCAGCCAAAAAGTGCCATGGATCCGACTGAAGTTGAAGTTCCAACAGTGGTCGAGCTAATCATGGAAGTCTTGGTTATCACTCCCTACTAGACGGTGCCATACATCGCGTACATCCTAAGGAAAGAACTCCCGGAGGACGAAGAAGAGGCTCGACAGATCGTCCGTCGATCCAAGGCCTTAACAGTCATAAAGGGACAGTTGTATAGAGAAAGTGCGACTGGAGTCAGTCAGAAGTGTATAACACCAGAAGAAGGTTAGATAATCCTTGATGATATCCACTCGGGGACCTGCGGTCATCATGCGTCCTCCCGGACCATTGTGGCTAAAGCATACCGAGCGGGATTTTACTGGCCAAGAGCAAATGAAATGGCGAAAGAGATAGTCGACAAATGCGAAGGATGTCAGTTCTACTCCAACATGTCCCACAAACCCGCGTCAGCCCTGAAGACCATTCCACTCGTCTGGCCCTTCGTTCTTTGGGGATTGGATATGGTTGGACCACTGAGAACAGGCAGGAGCGGATTCACTCATGTGTTAGTGGCAGTCGACAAGTTTACCAGGGGCTGGATACATGTTTGCAACCCAGTCACTTCCTCCTCGTTGCCCCACGACAGGCCTGTCTCTTTCCAGGACGTGAGCCGCGTGGGGGGTCCGGATCTGAACTCAGGGGCCGCGACCCATTTCGGATCGCGGGGCTCGGTGATGTAAAACCACCCAGCCTGCCACCCCTTTAGGGACTCCACGAGGGAGCCATCGAACCAGAGGACGTTGGCTATCTTGCCGGACACCACCTTGGGCTTGACGTTGAAGGTCTTGAGCCAGAGGCCGAAGTGGGGGCGGACGCGGAGAAAGGCCTCACACACGACGATAAACGCCGAGATGTTGAGAACAAAGTTCGGGGCCAGATCGTGGAAATCCAGGCCGTAGTAGAACATGAGCCCCCGGACAAAGGGGTGAAGTGGAAAGCCCAGTCCGCGGAGGAAGTGGGGAAGAAACACTACCCTCTCATGGGGCCTTGGGGTAGGAAGAAGCTGCCCCTTCTCAGGAAGCCGATGCGGGATGTCCTTGGACAAGTATCCGGCTTTCCTTAGCTTTTTGATTTGAGCCTCTGTCACGGAGGAAACCATCCACTTGCCTCCCGCTCCGGACATTGTTGGAGAAGGTTGAGGAAGGAAGAGAGGACTTGGGCGCTAGAGCTTGAGTGCGCGAGAGATGGATGGGCAAAGGAGGAAGAAGGCGTAGGTAAAAAAGGCGGATTCTTATCCCCTTATATAGGCGGATGCGGTTATGCGTCCCCACCTACCTAATATAACTCGCTTGCCTTTCGAGCGCCGTGGTAAATGGCGCGGTTGGGTTACCCACGTCCATATTAATGAGAATCCCGTTAAAAGGGGCACACGATCTCTGCTTTGACAAGACGTGCCAAGGAAACCGCCTTGCTAAACACGCTGAGGTGGAACAATGAAAACAATTTATACGGAAGGCTTGGCCGCAGTGTTATGACGCACAGCGGAATACGTCAGCAGATCTGATTTGTGTTAATATTATTCTCTATATGGTAATATGTGGAAACTTATTTTGCAGAGCCGGACACTATATTTGGTGTTTACAATCTTTTTGAAGAACTTGGAGGAGGAACCCGCCTTGCAATGCCGAAGACAATTTGCGCGCTGGACTCGTCGTCATTAAAGCCTGGTTCAGGGGCTACTGAGGGAGTCCTGGATTAGGGGGTGTTCGGATAGACAGACTATACCTTCAGCCAGACTCCAGGACTATGAAGATACAAGATTGAAGACTTCGTCCCGTGTCTGGAAGGATCTTTTCTTGGCGTGGAAGGCAAGCTAGGCGTGCGGATATTCAAGATCTCCTACCAATGTAACTGACCCTGTGTAACCCTAAACCTATCCGGTGTCTATATAAACCGGAGGGTTGTAGTCCGTAGGACAAGAACAACAGAACCATCATCATACACAATCATACCATAGGCTAGCTTCTAGGGTTTAGCCTCCTTGATCTCGTGGTAGATCTACTCTTGTACTACCCATATCATCAATATTAATCTAGCAGGAGTAGGGTTTTACCTCCATCGAGAGGGCCTGAACCTGGGTAAAATAAAGTGTCCCTTGTCTCCTGTTACCATCCGACCTTGACGCACAGTTCGGGAACCCCTACCCGAGATCCGCCGGTTTTGACACCGACAAAACCCGTCAAAATACGTTATTTAGCATGCACCGATCCATCTTGACTCAAGTGGCCCAAATCCACAGTGCCCGAGCAGCCGAGCCCCACAGCGTAAGGCCCTGGAGTACAAACCAACCCCTCGCTCGGTCACTGCAGTGTCGCTTGCTCTTCAGGCCTCTCTCTCCCGCACAATACAACACCTAAACGTAAACCTAGGCCCCCCAGCCGTCGCCTGCTGTTGTAATATGCTCCTGTTTTTCTTTCAAATGTTGTTGTTTTCATTGATTGCTGGTGGGGACGGGTTCCCCGTGGGTTTTGAAAACCCGACGGGTTTAGGGGACGGGCAAAAATTTAACCCCGCGCACGTTGATGGGGACGGGGACGGGTTTGCGATTATCTCGTGAGGATGGGTTTGGGCAAGCAAAACCCGATGGTCCGCATTGCCATCTTGATGCCTGGGTACTAAACCCAAGTTAAGTATTACCCGAGTATTTGTTAGAGTTAATCTTGATATTTGTATCATCATGTTTGCTTTCATTATACATGTTGGATAGGTTAGAGAGTAGCTAGTCCGGTGAAGCTTCAGCGGAGGCGTGCGGAGACGGCGAGATGCCGGGCTGCCGTGAGATATGGCGAGCACGGCGAGATGCTGATGGCGGCATGAGGCTGCAATGCTGCACGAGGCGGTAAGGCCATGTGATGCGGCAAGCGCGTAAGAAGATGGAGCGTGACGGGCTGCATGGTCAGGTTGAGCCGGGCGATCCGATAAGTCAATAGTCAGCTGCATGTTGAGGTGGTTAGCTACATGGGCGTCAAGCTAGGCCTGGTCGTTAGATCCTGGAGTCATTCCAGGAGTAGGATAAGGCTAGTTAGTGCATGTAGTGGGTTAGTTAGTGGTGGTAGTGGGCTGTTGTGCGTGAGTGCACGGCATAGTGCCTGGTCCTTTGTCTATATATAAATTGCATTGGAGCAATGAAAGAAGAGGCCGTGAGGGCTGAGAAAAAGATGTAGCCACGGCTGACCAAGAGGAAGGTGTCTCTTGGCAAAGCTATTGCCTCCTTCTTCCTTGGTCCATGCATGGGTGTGTGTGTGTTTCCTGAGAGTTTCTTTCATGGTATGTGTTTGAGAGAAACCACAAGAGAGAAGGTTGAGCTGTGAGAGACAGCCAAGAAGAAGAAGAAGGCGCTGAGAGAAGGCAGCGCCAACAATTGGTATCAGAGCCTTGTCGATCCGAGGCGGTGGCGGCGCCGCGGCGGACTCCATGTGAGGTGGGGGACGGTGGCGCGAGGTGGAGGCCGGAGACGGTGCGATACCGTAGGCGGCCGGTTGCGGTGCGATGCCGCAAGATGGAGATGGCGGTGTGAAGCTGCCACAAGAAGACGACGGTGTGACGTCGTTGGGAGGGACGGCGGCGCGAAGCCGTCATGAGGATCGGCGAAGCGAGGACGTCATCCACGACAAGATGGTCCATGGTGACCGGCGTTGTGACGGTGTCGATAGCGGCGAGTGGCCGGTTGCGGTGCGATGCCGCAAGAAGATGTTGATGGTGACTGGCGCTGCGACGGCGTCGTCTACGACAAGGTGGTGCGTGGTGATCGGCGCTGTGATGGTGTCGTCCACGGCAAGGTGTTGCGGGTGATCCGCATTGAAGAAGATGATATCAAGATTAGGGGGTGAATGTTAGAGTTAGTCTTGATATTTGTATCATCATGTTTGCTTTCATTATACATGTTGGATAGTTTAGAGAGTAGCTAGTCCGGTGAAGCTTCAACGGAGGCGTGCGGAGACGGCGAGATGCCAGGCTGCCGTGAGATATGGCAAGCACGGCGAGATGCTGATGGCGGCATGAGGCTGCAATGCTGCACGAGGCGGTAAGGCCATGTGATGCGGCAAGCGCGTAAGAAGATGGAGCGTGACGGGCTGCATGGTCAGGTTGAGCCGGGCGATCCGGCAAGTCAATAGTCAGCTGCATGTTGAGGTGGTTAGCTGCATGGGCATCAAGCTAGGCCTGGTCGTTAGATCCTGTAGTCATTCCAGGAGTAGGATAAGGCGAGTTAGTGCATGTAGTGGGTTAGTTAGTGGTGGTAGTGGGCTGCTGTGTGTGAGTGCATGGCATAGTGCCTGGTCCTTTGTGTATATATACCTTGCATTGGAGGAATGAAAGAAGAGGCCGTGAGGGATGAGAAAAAGATGTAGCCACGGCTGACCAAGAGGAAGGTGTCTCTTGGCAAAGCTATTGCCTCCTTCTTCCTTGGTCCATGCGTGGGTGTGTGTGTGTTTCCTGAGAGTTTCTTTCATGGTGTGTGTTTGAGAGAAACCACAAGAGAGAAGGTTGAGCTGTGAGAGACAGCCAAGAAGAAGAAGAAGGCGCTGAGAGGAGGCAGCGCCAACAATTGGTATCAGAGCCTTGTCGATCCGAGGCGGTGGCGGCGCCGCGGCGGACTCCATGTGAGGTGGGGGACGGTGGCGCGAGGTGGAGGCCGGAGACGGTGCGATACCGTGGGCGGCCGGTTGTGGTGCGATGCCGCAAGATGGAGATGGCGGTGTGAAGCTGCCACAAGAAGACGACGGTGTGACGCCGTTGGGAGGGACGGCGGCGCGAAGCCGCCATGAGGATCGGCATCACGAGGACGTCATCCACAACAAGATGGTCCATGGTGACCGGCGCTGTGACAGTGTCGGTGGCGGCGAGTGGCCGGTTGCGGTGCGATGCCGCAAGAAGATGATGATGGTGACTGGCGCTGCGACGGCGTCGTCTACGACAAGATGGTGCGTGGTGATCGGCGCTGTGATAGTGTCATCCACGGCAAGGTGTTGCGGGTGATCCGCATTGAAGAAGATGATATCAAGATTAGGGGGTGAATGTTAGAGGTAATCTTGATATTTGTATCATCATCATTGCTTTCATTATACATGTTGGATAGGTTAGAGAGTAGCTAGTCCGGTGAAGCTTCAGCGGAGGCGTGCGGAGACGGCGAGATGCCAGGCTGCCGTGAGATATGGCAAGCACGGCGAGATGCTGATGGCGGCATGAGGCTGCAATGCTGCACGAGGCGGTAAGGCCATGTGATGCGGCAAGTGCGTAAGAAGATGGAGCGTGACGGGCTGCATGGTCAGGTTGAGCCGTGCGATCCGATAAGTCAATAGTCAGCTGCATGTTGAGGTGGTTAGCTGCATGGGCGTCAAGCTAGGCCTGGTCGTTAGATCCTGGAGTGATTCCAGGAGTAGGATAAGGCTATTTAGTGCATGTAGTGGGTTAGTTAGTGGTGGTAGTGGGCTGTTGTGCGTGAGTGCACGGCATAGTGCCTGGTCCTTTGTCTATATATAAATTGCATTGGAGCAATGAAAGAAGAGGCCGTGAGGGCTGAGAAAAAGATGTAGCCACGGCTGACCAAGAGGAAGGTGTCTCTTGGCAAAGCTATTGCCTCCTTCTTCCTTGGTCCTTGCGTGGGTGTGTGTGTGTTTCCTGAGAGTTTCTTTCATGGTGTGTGTTTGAGAGAAACCACAAGAGAGAAGGTTGAGCTGTGAGAGACAGCCAAGAAGAAGAAGAAGGCGCTGAGAGAAGGCAGCGCCAACAATTGGTATCAGAGCCTTGTCGATCCGAGGCGGTGGCGGCGCCGCGGCGGACTCCATGTGAGGTGGGGGACGGTGGCGCGAGGTGGAGGCCGGAGACGGTGCGATACCGTAGGCGGCCGGTTGCGGTGCGATGCCGCAAGATGGAGATGGCGGTGTGAAGCTGCCACAAGAAGACGACGGTGTGACGTCGTTGGGAGGGACGGCTGCGCGAAGCCGTCATGAGGATCGGCGAAGCGAGGACGTCATCCACGACAAGATGGTCCATGGTGACCGGCGCTGTGACGGTGTCGGTAGCAGCGAGTGGCCGGTTGCGGTGCGATGCCGCAAGAAGATGATGATGGTGTCTGGCGCTGCGACGGTGTCGTCTACGACAAGGTGGTGCGTGGTGATCGGCGCTGTGATAGTGTCGTCCACGGCAAGGTGTTGCGGGTGATCCGCATTGAAGAAGATGATATCAAGATTAGGGGGTGAATGTTAGAGTTAATCTTGATATTTGTATCATCATGTTTGCTTTCATTATACATGTTGAATAGGTTAGAGAGTAGCTAGTCCGGTGAAGCTTCAACGGAGGCGTGCGGAGACGGCGAGATGCCGGGCTACCGTGAGATATGGCAAGCACGGCGAGATGCTGATGGCGGCATGAGGCTGCAATGCTGCACGAGGCGGTAAGGCCATGTGATGCGGCAAGCGCGTAAGAAGATGGAGCGTGACGGGCTGCATGGTCAGGTTGAGCCGGGCGATCCGGCAAGTCAATAGTCAGCTGCATGTTGAGGTGGTTAGCTGCATGGGCATCAAGCTAGGCCTGGTCGTTAGATCCTGTAGTCATTCCAGGAGTAGGATAAGGCTAGTTAGTGCATGTAGTGGGTTAGTTAGTGGTGGTAGTGGGCTGCTGTGCGTGAGTGCATGGCATAGTGCCTGGTCCTTTGTGTATATATACCTTGTATTGGAGGAATGAAAGAAGAGGCCGTGAGGGATGAGAAAAAGATGTAGCCACGGCTGACCAAGAGGAAGGTGTCTCTTGGCAAAGCTATTGCCTCCTTCTTCCTTGGTCCATGCGTGGGTGTGTGTGTGTTTCCTGAGAGTTTCTTTCATGGTGTGTGTTTGAGAGAAACCACAAGAGAGAAGGTTGAGCTGTGAGAGACAACCAAGAAGAAGAAGAAGGCGCTGAGAGGAGGCAGCGCCAACAATTGGTATCAGAGCCTTGTCGATCCGAGGCGGTGGCGGCGCCGCGGCGGACTCCATGTGAGGTGGGGGACGGTGGCGCGAGGTGGAGGCCGGAGACGGTGCGATACCGTGGGCGGCCGGATGTGGTGCGATGCCGCAAGATGGAGATGGCGGTGTGAAGCTGCCACAAGAAGACGACGGTGTGACGCCGTTGGGAGGGACGGCGGCGCGAAGCCGCCATGAGGATCGGCATCGCGAGGACGTCATCCACGACAAGATGGTCCATGGTGACCGGCGCTGTGACGGTGTCGGTGGCGGCGAGTGGCCGGTTGCGGTGCGATGCCGCAAGAAGATGATGATGGTGACTGGCGCTAGGACGGCGTCGTCTACGACAAGATGGTGCGTGGTGATCGGCGCTGTGATAGTGTCATCCACGGCAAGGTGTTGCGGGTGATCCGCATTGAAGAAGATGATATCAAGATTAGGGGGTGAATGTTAGAGTTAATCTTGATATTTGTATGATCATGTTTGCTTTCATTATACATGTTGGATAGGTTAGAGAGTAGCTAGTCCGGTGAAGCTTCAGCGGAGGCGTGCGGAGACGGCAAGATGCCGGGCTGCCGTGAGATATGGCAAGCACGGCGAGATGCTGATGGAGGCATGAGGCTGCAATGCTGCACGAGGCGGTAAGGCCATGTGATGCGGCAAGCGCGTAAGAAGATGGAGCATGACGGGCTGCATGGTCAGGTTGAGCCGGGCGATCCGGCAAGTCAATAGTTAGCTGCATGTTGAGATGGTTAGCTGCATGGGCGTCAAGCTAGGCCTGGTCGTTAGATCCTGGAGTCATTCCAGGAGTAGGATAAGGCTAGTTAGTGCATGTAGTGGGTTAGTTAGTGGTGGTAGTGGGCTGTTGTGCGTGAGTGCACGGCATAGTGCCTGGTCCTTTGTGTATATATACCTTGCATTGGAGCAATGAAAGAAGAGGCCGTGAGGGCTGAGAAAAAGATATAGCCACGGCTGACCAAGAGGAAGGTGTCTCTTAGCAAAGCTATTGCCTCCTTCTTCCTTGGTCCATGCGTGGGTGTGTGTGTGTTTCCTGAGAGTTTCTTTCATGGTGTGTGTTTGAGAGAAACCACAAGAGAGAAGGTTGAGCTATGAGAGACAGCCAAGAAGAAGAAGAAGGCGCTGAGAGGAGGCAGCGCCAACAATTGGTATCAGAGCCTTGTCGATCCGAGGCGGTGGCGGCGCCGCGGCGGACTCCATGTGAGGTGGGGGACGGTGGCGCTCGGTGGAGGCCGGAGACGGTGCGATACCGTGGGCGGCCGGTTGCGGTGCGATGCCGCAAGATGGAGATGGCGGTGTGAAGCTGCCACAAGAAGACGACGGTGTGACACCGTTGGGATGGACGGCGGCGTGAAGCCGTCATGAGGATCGGCGTCGCGAGGACGTCATCCACGACAAGATGGTCCATGGTGACCGGCGCTGTGTTTGTCTCGGTGGCGGCGAGTGGCCGGTTGCGGTGCGATGCCGCAAGAAGATGATGATGGTGACTGGCGCTGCGACGGCGTCGTCTACGACAAGATGGTGCGTGGTGATCGGCGCTGTGATAGTGTCGTCCACGGCAAGGTGTTGCGGGTGATCCGCATTTAAGAAGATGATATCAAGATTAGGGGGCGAATGTTAGAGTTAATCTTGATATTTGTATCATCATGTTTGCTTTCATTATACATGTTGGATAGGTTAGAGAGTAGCTAGTCCGGTGAAGCTTCAGCGGAGGCGTGCGGAGAGGGCGAGATGTCGGGCTGCCGTGAGATATGGCGAGCACGGCGAGATGCTGATGGCGGCATGAGGCTGCAATGCTGCATGAGGCGGTAAGGCCATGTGATGCAGCAAGCGCATAAGAAGATGGAGCGTGACGGGCTGCATGGTCAAGTTGAGCCGGGCGATCCGGCAAGTCAATAGTCAGCTGCAGGTTGAGGTGGTTAGCTGCATGGGCGTCAAGCTAGTCCTGGTCGTTAGATCCTGAAGTCATTCCAGGAGTAGGATAAGGCTAGTTAGTGCATGTAGTGGGTTAGTTAGTGGTGGTAGTGGGCTGTTGTGCGTGAGTGCACGGCATAGTGCCTGGTCCTTTGTGTATATATACCTTGCATTGGAGGAATGAAAGAAGAGTCCGTGAGGGCTGAGAAAAAGAAGTAGCCACGGCTGACCAAGAGGAAGGTGTCTCTTGGCAAAGCTATTGCCTCCTTCTTCCTTGGTCCATGCGTGGGTGTGTGTGTGTTTCCTGAGAGTTTCTTTCATGGTGTGTATTTGAGAGAAACCACAAGAGAGAAGGTTGAGCTGTGAGAGACAACCAAGAAGAAGAAGAAGGCGCTGAGAGGAGGCAGCGCCAACAATTGGTATCAGAGCCTTGTCGATCCGAGGCGATGGCGGCGCCGCGGCGGACTCCATGTGAGGTGGGGGACGGTGGCGCGAGGTGGAGGCCGGAGACGGTGCGATACCGTGGGCGGCCGGTTGTGGTGCGATGCCACAAGATGGAGATGGCGGTGTGAAGCTGCCACAAGAAGACGACGGTGTGACGCCGTTGGGAGGAACGGCGGCGTGAAGCCGTCATGAGGATCGGCGTCGCGAGGACGTCATCCACGACAAGATGGTCCATGGTGACCGGCGCTGTGACGGTGTCGGTGGCGGCGTGTGGCCGGTTGCGGTGCGATGCCTCAAGAAGAAGATGATGGTGACTGGCGCTGCGACGGCGTCGTCTACGACAAGATGGTGCGTGGTGATCGGCGCTGTGATAGTGTCGTCCGCGGCAAGGTGTTGCGGGTGATCCGCATTGAAGAAGATGATATCAAGATTAGGGGGTGAATGTTAGAGTTAATATTGATATTTGTATCATCATGTTTGCTTTCATTATACATGTTGGATAGGTTAGAGAGTAGCTAGTCCGGTGAAGCTTTAGCGGAGGCGTGTGGAGACGGCGAGATGCCGGGCTGCCGTGAGATATGGCAAGCACGGCGAGATGCTGATGGCGGCATGAGGCTGCAATGCTGCATGAGGCGGTAAGGCCATGTCATGCGGCAAGCGCGTAAGAAGATGGAGCGTGACCGGCTGCATGGTCAGGTTGAGCCTGGCGATCCGGCAAGTCAATAGTCAGCTGCATGTTGAGGTGGTTAGATGCATGGGCGTCAAACTAGGCCTGGACGTTCGATCCTGGAGTCATTCCAGGTGTAGGATAAGGCTAGTTAGTGCATGTAGTGGGTTAGTTAGTGGTGGTAGTGGGCTGTTGTGCGTGAGTGCACGGCATAGTGCCTGGCCCTTTGTGTATATATACCTTGCATTGGAGCAATGAAAGAAGAGGCCGTGAGGGATGAGAAAAAGATGTAGCCACGGCTGACCAAGAGGAAGGTGTCTCTTGGCAAAGCTATTGCCTCCTTCTTCCTTGGTCCATGCGTGGGTGTGGGTGTGTTTCCTGAGAGTTTCTTTCATGGTGTGTGTTTGAGAGAAACCACAAGAGAGAAGGTTGAGCTGTGAGAGACAGCCAAGAAGAAGAAGAAGGCGCTGAGAGGAGGCAGCGCCAACAATTGGTATCAGAGCCTTGTCGATCCGAGGCGGTGGCGGCACCGCGGCGGACTCCATGTGAGGTGGGGGACGGTGGCGCGAGGTGGAGGCCGGAGACGGTGCGATACCGTGGGCGGCCGGTTGCGGTGCGATGCCGCAAGATGGAGATGGCGGTGTGAAGCTGCCACAAGAAGACGACGGTGTGACGCCGTTGGGAGGGACGGCGGCACGAAGCCGTCATGAGGATCAGCGTCGCGAGGACGTCATCCACGACAAGATGGTCCATGGTGACCGGCGCTGTGACGGTGTCGGTGGCGGCGATTGGCCGGTTGCGGTGCGATGCCGCAAGAAGATGATGATGGTGACTGGCGCTTCGACGGCGTCGTCTACGACAAGATGGTGCGTGGTGATCGGCGCTGTGATAGTGTCGTCCATGGCAAGGTGTTGTGGGTGATCCGCATTGAAGAAGATGATATCAAGATTAGGGGGTGAATGTTAGAGTTAATCTTGATATTTGTATCATCATGTTGGCTTTCATTATACATGTTGGATAGGTTAGAGAGTAGCTAGTCCGGTGAAGCTTCAGCGGAGGCGTGCGAAAGACGGCGAGATGCCGGGCTGCCGTGAGATAAGGAAAGCACGGCGAGATGCTGATGGCGGCATGAGGCTGCAATGCTGCACGAGGCGGTAAGGCCATGTCATGTGGCAAGCGCGTAAGAAGATGGACCGTGACGGGCTGCATGGTCAGGTTGAGCCGGGCGATCCGGCAGGTCAATAGTCAGCTGCATGTTGAGGTGGTTAGCTGCATGGGCGTCAAGCTAGGCCTGGTCGTTAGATCCTGGAGTCATTCCAGGAGTAGGATAAGGCTAGTTAGTGCATGTAGTGGGTTAGTTAGTGGTGGTAGTGGGCTGTTGTGCGTGAGTGCACGACATAGTGCCTGGTCCTTTGTGTATATATACCTTGCATTGGAGCAATGAAAGAAGAGGCCGTGAGGGCTGAGAAAAAGATGTAGCCACGGCTGACCAAGAGGAAGGTGTCTCTTGGCAAAGCTACTGCCTCCTTCCTTGGTCCATGCGTGGGTGTGTGTGTGTTTCCTGAGAGTTTCTTTCATGGTGTGTGTCTGAGAGAAACCACAAGAGAGAAGGTTGAGCTGTGAGAGACAGCCAAGAAGAAGAAGAAGGCGCTGAGAGAAGGCAGCGCCAACAATTGGTATCAGAGCCTTGTCGATCCGAGGCGGTGGCGGCGCCGCGGCGGACTCCATGTGAGGTGGGGGACGGTGGCGCGAGGTGGAGGCCGGAGACGTTGCGATACCGTGGGCGGCCAGTTGCGGTGTGATGCCGCAAGATGGAGATGGCGGTGTGAAGCTGCCACAAGAAGACGACGGTGTGAAGCCGTTGGGAGGGACGGCGGCGCGAAGCCGTCATGAGGATCGGCGTCGCGAGGACGTCATCCACGACAAGATGGTCCATGGTGACCAGCGCTGTGACGGTGTCGGTGTCTGCGAGTGGCCGGTTGCGTTGCGATGCCACAAGAAGATGATGATGGTGACCTGCGCTGCGACGGCGTCGTCTACGACAAGATGGTGCGTGGTGATCGGCGCTGTGATAGTGTCGTCCACGGCAAGGTGTTGCGGGTGATCCGCATTGAAGAAGATGATATCAAGATTAGGGGGTGAATGTTAGAGTTAATCTTGATATTTGTATCATCATGTTTGCTTTTCATTATACATGTTGGATAGGTTAGAGAGTAGCTAGTCCGGTGAAGCTTCAGCGGAGGCGTGCGGAGACGGCGAGATGCCGGGCTGCCGTGAAACATGGCAAGCACGGCGAGATGCTGATGGCGGCATGAGGCTGCAATGCTACACGAGGCGGTAAGGCCATGTGATGCGGCAAGCGCGTAAGAATATGGAGCGTGACGGGCTGCATGGTCAGGTTGAGCCGGGCGATCCGGCAAGTCAATAGTCAGCTGCATGTTGAGGTGGTTAGCTGCATGGGCGTCAAGCTAGGCCTGGTCGTTAGATCCTGGAATCATTCTAGGAGTAGGATAAGGCTAGTTAGTGCATGTAGTGGGTTAGTTAGTGGTGGTAGTGGGTTGTTGTGCGTGAGTGCACGGCATAGTGCCTGGTCCTTTGTGTATATATACCTTGCATTGGAGCAATGAAAGAAGAGGCCGTGAGGGCTGAGAAAAAGATGTAGCCACGGCTGACCAAGAGGAAGGTGTCTCTTGGCAAAGCTATTGCCTCCTTCTTCCTTGGTCCATGCGTGGGTGTGTGTGTATTTCCTGAGAGTTTCTTTCATGGTGTGTGTTTGAGAGAAACCACAAGAGAGAAGGTTGAGCTGTGAGAGACAACCAAGAAGAAGAAGAAGGCGCTGAGAGGAGGCAGCGCCAACAGTTGGTATCAGAGCCTTGTCGATACGAGGCAGTGGCGGCGCCGCGCCGGACTCCATGTGAGGTGGGGGACGGTGGCGCGAGGTGGAGGCCGGAGACGGTGCGATACCATGGGCGGCCGGTTGCGGTGCGATGCCGCAAGATGGAGATGGCGGTGTGAAGCTGCCACAAGAAGACCACGGTGTGACGCCGTTGGGAGGTACGGCGGCGCGAAGCCGTCATGAGGATCGGCGTCGCGAGGACGTCATCCACGACAAGATGGTCCATGGTGACCGGCGCTGTGACGGTGTCGGTGGCGGCGAGTGGCCGGTTGCGGTGCGATGCCGCAAGAAGATGATGATGGTGATTGGCGCTGCGACGGCGTCGTCTACGACAAGATGGTGCGTGGTGATCGGCGCTGTGATTGTGTCGTCCACGGCAACGTGTTGCGGGTGATCCGCATTGAAGAAGATGATATCAAGATTAGGGGGTGAATGTTAGAGTTAATCTTGATATTTGTATCATCATGTTTGCTTTCATTATACATGTTGGATAGGTTAGAGAGTAGCTAGTCCGGTGAAGCTTCAGCGGAGGCGTGCGGAGACGGCGAGATGCCGGGCTGCCGTGAGATAAGGAAAGCACGGCGAGATGCTGATGGCGGCATGAGGCTGCAATGCTGCACGAGGCAGTAAGGCCATGTCATGCGGCAAGGGCGTAAGAAGATGGACCGTGACGGGCTGCATGGTCAGGTTGAGCCGGGCGATCCGGCAGGTCAATAGTCAGCTGCATGTTGAGGTGGTTAGCTGCATGGGCGTCAAGTTAGGCCTGGTCGTTAGATCCTGGAGTCATTCCAGGAGTAGGGTAAGGCTAGTTAGTGCATGTAGTGGGTTAGTTAGTGGTGGTAGTGGGCAGTTGTGCGTGAGTGCACGGCATAGTGCCTGGTCCTTTGTGTATATATACCTTGCATTGGAGCAATGAAAGAAGAGGCCGTGAGGGCTGAGAAAAAGATGTAGCCACGGCTGACCAAGAGGAAGGTGTCTCTTGGCAAAGCTACTGCCTCCTTCTTCCTTGGTCTATGCATGGGTGTGTGTGTGTTTCCTGAGAGTTTCTTTCATGGTGTGTGTTTGAGAGAAACCACAAGTGAGAAGGTTGAGCTGTGAGAGACAGCCAAGAAGAAGAAGAAGGCGCTGAGAGGAGGCAGCGCCAACAATTGATATCAGAGCCTTATCGATCCGAGGCGGTGGCGGCGCCATGGCGGACTCCATGTGAGGTGGGGGACGGTGGCGCGAGGTGGAGGCCGGAGACGGTGCGATACAGTGGGCGGCCGGTTGCGGTGCGATGCCGCAAGATGGAGATGGCGGTGTGAAGCTGCCACAAGAAGACGATGGTGTGACGCCGTTGGGAGGGACGGCGGCGCGAAGCCGTCATGAGGATCGGCGTCGCGAGGACGTCATCCACGACAAGATGGTCCATGGTGACCGGCGCTGTGACGGTGTCGGTGGCGGCGAGTGGCCGGTTGCGGTGCGATGCCGCAAGAAGATGATGATGGTGATTGGCGCTGCGATGGCGTTGTCTACGACAAGATGGTGCGTGGTGATCGGCGCTGTGATAGTGTCGTCCACGGCAAGGTGTTGCGGGTGATCCGCATTGAAGAAGATGATATCAAGATTAGGGGGTAAATGTTAGAGTTAATCTTGATATTTGTATCATCATGTTTGCTTTCATTATACATGTTGGATAGGTTAGAGAGTAGCTAGTCCGGTGAAGCTTCAGCGGAGGCGTGCGGAGACGGCGAGATGCCGGGCTGCCGTGAGATAAGGAAAGCACGGCGAGATGCTGATGGCGGCATGAGGCTGCAATGCTGCACGAGGCGGTAAGGCCATGTCATGCGGCAAGCGCGTAAGAAGATGGACCGTGACGGGCTGCATGGTCAGGTTGAGCCGGGCGATCCGGCAGGTCAATAGTCAGCTGCATGTTGAGGTGGTTAGCTGCATGGGCGTCAAACTAGGCCTGGTCGTTAGATCCTGGAGTCATTCCAGGAGTAGGATAAGGCTAGTTAGTGCATGTAGTGGGTTAGTTAGTGGTGGTAGTGGGCTGTTGTGCGTGAGTGCACGGCATAGTGCCTGGTCCTTTGTGTATATATACCTTGCATTGGAGCAATGAAAGAAGAGGCCGTGAGGGGTGAGAAAAAGATATAGCCACGGCTGACCAAGAGGAAGGTGTCTCTTGGCAAAGCTATTGCCTCCTTCTTCCTTGGTCCATGCGTGGGTGTGTGTGTGTTTCCTGAGAGTTTCTTTCATGGTGTGTGTTTGAGAGAAACCACAAGAGAGAAGGTTGAGCTGTGAGAGACAGCCAAGAAGAAGAAGAAGGCGCTGAGAGGAGGCAGCGCCAACAATTAGTATCAGAGCCTTGTCGATCCGAGGCGGTGGCGGCACCGCGGCGGACTCCATGTGAGGTGGGGGACGGTGGCGCGAGGTGGAGGCCGGAGACGGTGCGATACCGTGGGCGGCCGGTTGCGGTGCGATGCCGCAAGATGGAGATGGCGGTGTGAAGTTGCCACAAGAAGACAACGGTGTGACGCCGTTGGGAGGGACGGCGGCGCGAAACCGTCATGAGGATCGGCGTCGCGAGGACGTCATCCACGACAAGATGGTCCATGGTGACCGGCGCTGTGACGGTGTCGGTGGCGGCGAGTGGCCGGTTGCGGTGCGATCCCTCAAGAAGATGATGATGGTGACTGGCGCTGCGACGACGTCGTCTACGACAAGATGGTGCGTGGTGATCGGCGCTGTGATAGTGTCGTCCATGGGAAGGTATTGCGGGTGATCCGCATTGAAGAAGATGATATCAAGATTAGGGGGTGAATGTTAGAGTTAATCTTGATATTTGTATCATCATGTTTGCTTTCATTATACATGTTGGATAGGTTAGAGAGTAGCTAGTCCGGTGAAGCTTCAGCGGAGGCGTGCGGAGACGGCGAGATGCCGGGCTGCCGTGAGATAAGGAAAGCACGGCGAGATGCTGATGGCGGCATGAGGCTGCAATGCTGCATGAGGCGGTAAGGCCATGTCATGCGGCAAGCGCGTAAGAAGATGGAGCGTGACGGGCTGCATGGTCAGGTTGATCCGGGCGATCCGGCAGGTCAATAGTCAGCTGCATGTTGAGGTGGTTAGCTGCATGGGCGTCAAGCTAGGCCTGGTCGTTTGATCCTGGAGTGATTCCAGGAGTAGGATAAGGCTAGTTAGTGCATGTAGTGGGTTAGCTAGTGGTGGTAGTGGGCTGTTGTGCGTGAGTGCACGGCATAGTGCCTGGTCCTTTGTGTATATATACCTTGCATTGGAGCAACGAAAGAAGAGGCCATGAGGGCTGAGAAAAAGATGTAGCCACGGCTGACCAAGAGGAAGGTGTCTCTTGGCAAAGCTACTGCCTCCTTCTTCCTTGGTCCAGGCGTGGGTGTGTGTGTGTTTCCTGAGAGTTTCTTTCATGGTGTGTGTTTGAGAGAAACCACAAGAGAGAAGGTTGAGCTGTGAGAGACAGCCAAGAAGAAGAAGAAGGCGCTGAGAGGAGGCAGCGCCAACAATTGGTATCAGAGCCTTGTCGATCCGAGGCGGTGGCGGCGCCGCGGCGGACTCCATGTGAGGTGGGGGACGGTGGCGCGAGGTGGAGGCCGGAGACGGTGCGATACCGTGGGCGGCCGGTTGCGGTGCGATGCCGCAAGTTGGAGATGGCGGTGTGAAGCTGCCACAAGAAGACGACGGTGTGACGCCGTTGGGAGGGACGGCGGCGCGAAGCCGTCATGAGGATCGGCGTCGCGAGGACGTCATCCACGACAAGATGGTCCATGGTGACCGGCGCTGTGACGGAGTCGGTGGCGGCGTGTGGCCGGTTGCGGTGCGATGCCGCAAGAAGATGATGATGGTGACTGGCGCTGCGACGGCGTCGTCTACGACAAGATGGTGCGTGGTGATCGGCGCTGTGATAGTGTCGTCCATGGCAAGGTGTTGCGGGTGATCCGCATTGAAGAAGATGATATCAAGATTAGGGGGTGAATGTTAGAGTTAATCTTGATATTTGTATCATCATGTTTGCTTTCATTATACATGTTGGATAGGTTAGAGAGTAGGTAGTCCGGTGAAGCTTCAGCGGAGGCGTGCGGAGACGGCGAGATGCCGAGCTGCCGTGAGATAAGGAAAGCACGGCGAGATGCTGATGGCGGCATGAGGCTGCAATGCTGCATGAGGCGGTAAGGCCATGTCATGCGGCAAGCGCGTAAGAAGATGGAGCGTGACGGGCTGCATGGTCAGGTTGAGCCGGGCGATCCGGCAGGTCAATAGTCAGCTGCATGTTGAGGTGGTTAGCTGCATGGGCGTCAAGCTAGGCCTGGTCGTTAGATCCTGGAGTCATTCCAGGAGTAGGGTAAGGCTAGTTAGTGCTTGTAGTGGGTTAGTTAGTGGTGGTAGTGGGCTGTTGTGCGTGAGTGCACGGCATAGTGCCTGGTCCTTTGTGTATATATACCTTGCATTGGAGCAATGAAAGAAGAGGCCGTGAGGGCTGAGAAAAAGATGTAGCCACGGCTGACCAAGAGGAAGGTGTCTCTTGGCAAAGATACTGCCTCCTTCTTCCTTGGTCCATGCGTGGGTGTGTGTGTGTTTCCTGAGAGTTTCTTTCATGGTGTGTGTTTGAGAGAAACCACAGGAGAGAAGGTTGAGCTGTGAGAGACAGCCAAGAAGAAGAAGAAGGCGCTGAGAGGAGGCAGCGCCAACAATTGGTATCAGAGCCTTGTCGATCCGAGGCGGTGGCGGTGCCGCGGCAGACTCCATGTGAGGTGGGGGACGGTGGCGCGAGGTGGAGGCCGGAGACGGTGCGATACCGTGGGCGGCCGGTTGCGGTGCGATGCCGCAAGATGGAGATGGCGGTGTGAAGCTGCCACAAGAAGACGACGGTGTGACGCCGTTGGGAGGGACGGCGGCGCGAAGCCGTCATGAGGATCGGCGTCGCGAGGACGTCATCCACGACGAGATGGTCCATGGTGACCGACGCTGTGACGGTGTCGGTGGCGGCGTGTGGCCGGTTGCGGTGCGATGCCGTAAGAAGATGATGATGGTGACTGGCGCTGCGACGGCGTCGTCTACGACAAGATGGTGCGTGGTGATCGGCGCTGTGATAGTGTCGTCCACGGCAAGGTGTTGCGGGTGATCCGCATTGAAGAAGATGATATCAAGATTAGGGGGTGAATGTTAGAGTTAATCTTGATATTTGTATCATCATGTTTGCTTTCATTATACATGTTGGATAGGTTAGAGAGTAGCTAGTCCGGTGAAGCTTCAGCGGAGGCGTGCGGAGACAGCGAGATGTCGGGCTGCCGTGAGATATGGCAAGCACGGCGAGATGCTGATGGCGGCATGAGGCTGCAGTGCTACACGAGGCGGTAAGGCCATGTGATGCGGCAAGCGCGTAAGAAGATGGAGCGTGACGGGCTGCATGGTCAGGTTGAGCCGGGCGATCCGGCAAGTCAATAGTCAGCTGCATGTTGAGGTGGTTAGCTGCATGGGCGTCAAGCTAGGCCTGGTCGTTTGATCCTGGAGTCATTCTAGGAGTAGGATAAGGCTAGTTAGTGCATGTAGTGGGTTAGTTAGTGGTGGTAGTGGGCTGTTGTGCGTGAGTGCACGGCATAGTGCCTTGTCCTTTGTGTATATATACCTTGCATTGGAGCAATGAAAGAAGAGGCCGTGAGGGCTGAGAAAAAGATGTAGCCACGGCTGACCAAGAGGAAGGTGTCTCTTGGCAAAGATACTGCCTCCTTCTTCCTTGGTCCATGCGTGGGTGTGTGTGTGTTTCCTGAGAGTTTCTTTCATGGTGTGTGTTTGAGAGAAACCACAGGAGAGAAGGATGAGCTGTGAGAGACAGCCAAGAAGAAGAAGAAGGCGCTGAGAGGAGGCAGCGCCAACAATTGGTATCAGAGCCTTGTCGATCCGAGGCGGTGGCGGCGCCGCGGCAGACTCCATGTGAGGTGGGGGACGGTGGCGCGAGGTGGAGGCCGGAGACGGTGCGATACCGTGGGCGGCCGGTTGCGGTGCGATGCCGCAAGATGGAGATGGCGGTGTGAAGCTGCCACAAGAAGACGGCGGTGTGACGCCGTTGGGAGGGACGGCGGCGCGAAGCCGCCATGAGGATCGGCGTCGCGAGGACGTCATCCACGACAAGATGGTCCATGGTGACCGGCGCTGTGACGGTGTCGGTGGCGGCGAGTGGCCGTTTGCGGTGCGATGCCGCAAGAAGATGATGATGGTGACTGGCGCTGCGACGGCGTCGTCTACGACAAGATGGTGCGTGGTGATCGGCGCTGTGATAGTGTCATCCATGGCAAGGTGTTGCGGGTGATCCGCATTGAAGAAGATGATATCAAGATTAGGGGGTGAATGTTAGAGTTAATCTGGATATTTGTATCATCATGTTTGCTTTCATTATACATGTTGGATAGGTTAGAGAGTAGCTAGTCCGGTGAAGCTTCAGCGGAGGCGTGCGGAGACGGCGAGATGCCGGGCTGCCGTGAGATAAGGAAAGCACGGCGAGATGCTGATGGCGGCATGAGGCTGCAATGCTGCACGAGGCGGTAAGGCCATGTCATGCGGCAAGCGCGTAAGAAGATGGAGCGTGACGGGCTGCATGGTCAGGTTGAGCCTGGCGATCCGGCAGGTCAATAGTCAGCTGCATGTTGAGGTGGTTAGCTGCATGGGCGTCAAGCTAGGCCTGGTCGTTAGATCCTGGAGTCATTCCAGGAGTAGGATAAGGCTAGTTAGTGCATGTAGTGGGTTAGTTAGTGGTGGTAGTGGGCTGTTGTGCGTGAGTGCACGTTTTAGTGCCTAGTCCTTTGTGTATATATACCTTGCATTGGAGCAATGAAAGAAGAGGCCGTGAGGGCTGAGAAAAAGATGTAGCCACGGCTGACCAAGAGGAAGGTGTCTCTTGGCAAAGCTACTGCCTCCTTCTTCCTTGGTCCATGCGTGGGTGTGTGTGTGTTTCCTGAGAGTTTCTTTCATGGTGTGTGTTTGAGAGAAACCACAAGAGAGAAGGTTGAGCTGTGAGAGACAGACAAGAAGAAGAAGAAGGCGCTGAGAGGAGGCAGCACCAACAGTTGGTATCAGAGCCTTGTCGATCCGAGGTGGTGGCGGCGCCGCGGCGGACTCCATGTGAGGTGGGGGACGGTGGCGCGAGGTGGAGGCCGGAGACGGTGCGATACCGTGGGCGGCCGGTTGCGGTGCGATGCCGCAAGATGGAGATGGCGGTGTGAAGCTGCCACAAGAAGACGACGGTGTGACGCCGTTGGGAGGGACGGCGGCGCGAAGCCGTCATGAGGATCGGCGTCGCCAGGACGTCATCCACGACGAGATGGTCCATGGTGACCGGCGCTGTGACGGAGTCGGTGGCGGCGTGTGGCCGGTTGCGGTGCGATGCCGCAAGAAGATGATGATGGTGACTGGCGCTGCGACGGCGTCGTCTACGACAAGATGGTGCGTGGTGATCGGCGCTGTGATAGTGTCGTCCATGGCAAGGTGTTGCGGGTGATCCGCATTGAAGAAGATGATATCAAGATTAGGGGGTGAATGTTAGAGTTAATCTTGATATTTGTATCATCATGTTTGCTTTCATTATACATGTTGGATAGGTTAGAGAGTAGCTAGTCCGGTGAAGCTTCAGCGGAGGCGTGCGGAGACGGTGCGATGCCGAGCTGCCGTGAGATAAGGAAAGCACGGCGAGATGCTGATGGCGGCATGAGGCTGCAATGCTGCATGAGGCGGTAAGGCCATGTCATGCGGCAAGCGCGTAAGAAGATGGAGCGTGACGGGCTGCATGGTCAGGTTGAGCCTGGCGATCCGGCAGGTCAATAGTCAGCTGCATGTTGAGGTGGTTAGCTGCATGGGCGTCAAGCTAGGCCTGGTCGTTAGATCCTGTAGTCATTCCAGGAGTAGGATAAGGCTAGTTAGTGCATGTAGTGGGTTAGTTAGTGGTGGTAGTGGGCTGTTGTGCGTGAGTGCACGGCATAGTGCCTGGTCCTTTGTGTGTATATACCTTGCATTGGAGCAATGAAAGAAGAGGCCGTGAGGGCTGAGAAAAAGATGTAGCCACGGCTGACCAAGAGGAAGGTGTCTCTTGGCAAAGCTACTGCCTCCTTCTTCCTTGGTCCATGCGTGGGTGTGGGTGTGTTTCCTGAGAGTTTCTTTCATGGTGTGTGTTTGAGAGAAACCACAAGAGAGAAGGTTGAGCTGTGAGAGACAGCCAAGAAGAAGAAGAAGGCGCTGAGAGGAGGGAGCGCCAACAGTTGGTATCAGAGCCTTGTCGATCCGAGGCGGTGGCGGCGCCGTGGCGGACTCCATGTGAGGTGGGGGACGGTGGCGCGAGGTGGAGGCCGGAGACGGTGCGATACCGTGGGCGGCCGGTTGCGGTGCGATGCCGCAAGATGGAGATGGCGGTGTGAAGCTGCCACAAGAAGACGACGGTGTGACGCCGTTGGGAGGGACGGCGGCGCGAAGCCGTCATGAGGATCGACGTCGCGAGGACGTCTTCCACGACAAGATGGTCCATGGTGACCGGCGCTGTGACGGTGTCGGTGGCGGCGTGTGGCCGGTTGCGGTGCGATGCCGCAAGAAGATGATGGTGGTGACTGGCGCTGCGACGGCGTCGTCTACGACAAGATGGTGCGTGGTGATCGGCGCTGTGATAGTGTCGTCCATGGCAAGGTGTTGCGGGTGATCCGCATTGAAGAAGATGATATCAAGATTAGGGGGTGAATGTTAGAGTTAATCTTGATATTTGTATCATCATGTTTGCTTTCATTATACATGTTGGATAGGTTAGAGAGTAGGTAGTCCGGTGAAGCTTCAGCGGAGGCGTGCGGAGACAGCGAGATGTCGGGCTGCCGTGAGATATGGCAAGCACGGCGAGATGCTGATGGCGGCATGAGGCTGCAGTGCTACACGAGGCGGTAAGGCCATGTGATGCGGCAAGCGCGTAAGAAGATGGAGCGTGACGGGCTGCATGGTCAGGTTGAGCCGGGCGATCCGGCAAGTCAATAGTCAGCTGCATGTTGAGGTGGCTAGCTGCATGGGCGTCAAGCTAGGCCTGGTCGTTTGATCCTGGAGTCATTCTAGGAGTAGGATAAGGCTAGTTAGTGCATGTAGTGGGTTAGTTAGTGGTGGTAGTGGGCTGTTGTGCGTGAGTGCACGGCATAGTGCCTGGTCCTTTGTGTATATATACCTTGCATTGGAGCAATGAAAGAAGAGGCCGTGAGGGCTGAGAAAAAGATGTAGCCACGGCTGACCAAGAGGAAGGTGTCTCTTGGCAAAGATACTGCCTCCTTCTTCCTTGGTCTATGCGTGGGTGTGTGTGTGTTTCCTGAGAGTTTCTTTCATGGTGTGTGTTTGAGAGAAACCACAGGAGAGAAGGTTGAGCTGTGAGAGACAGCCAAGAAGAAGAAGAAGGCGCTGAGAGGAGGCAGCGCCAACAATTGGTATCAGAGCCTTGTCGATCCGAGGCGGTGGCGGCGCCGCGGCAGACTCCATGTGAGGTGGGGGACGGTGGCGCGAGGTGGAGGCCGGAGACGGTGCGATACCGTGGGCGGCCGGTTGCGGTGCGATGCCGCAAGATGGAGATGGCGGTGTGAAGCTGCCACAAGAAGACGGCGGTGTGACGCCGTTGGGAGGGACGGCGGCGCGAAGCCGCCATGAGGATCGGCGTCGCGAGGACGTCATCCACGACAAGATGGTCCATGGTGACCGGCGCTGTGACGGTGTCGGTGGCGGCGAGTGGCCGGTTGCGGTGCGATGCCGCAAGAAGATGATGATGGTGACTGGCGCTGCGACGGCGTCGTCTACGACAAGATGGTGCGTGGTGATCGGCGCTGTGATAGTGTCATCCATGGCAAGGTGTTGCGGGTGATCCGCATTGAAGAAGATGATATCAAGATTAGGGGGTGAATGTTAGAGTTAATCTGGATATTTGTATCATCATGTTTGCTTTCATTATACATGTTGGATAGGTTAGAGAGTAGCTAGTCCGGTGAAGCTTCAGCGGAGGCGTGCGGAGACGGCGAGATGCCGGGCTGCCGTGAGATAAGGAAAGCACGGCGAGATGCTGATGGCGGCATGAGGCTGCAATGCTGCACGAGGCGGTAAGGCCATGTCATGCGGCAAGCGCGTAAGAAGATGGAGCGTGACGGGCTGCATGGTTAGGTTGAGCCTGGCGATCCGGCAGGTCAATAGTCAGCTGCATGTTGAGGTGGTTAGCTGCATGGGCGTCAAGCTAGGCCTGGTCGTTAGATCCTGGAGTCATTCCAGGAGTAGGATAAGGCTAGTTAGTGCATGTAGTGGGTTAGTTAGTGGTGGTAGTGGGCTGTTGTGCGTGAGTGCACGTTTTAGTGCCTAGTCCTTTGTGTATATATACCTTGCATTGGAGCAATGAAAGAAGAGGCCGTGAGGGCTGAGAAAAAGATGTAGCCACGGCTGACCAAGAGGAAGGTGTCTCTTGGCAAAGCTACTGCCTCCTTCTTCCTTGGTCCATGCGTGGGTGTGTGTGTGTTTCCTGAGAGTTTCTTTCATGGTGTGTGTTTGAGAGAAACCACAAGAGAGAAGGTTGAGCTGTGAGAGACAGCCAAGAAGAAGAAGAAGGCGCTGAGAGGAGGCAGCGCCAACAGTTGGTATCAGAGCCTTGTCGATCCGAGGTGGTGGCGGCGCCGCGGCGGACTCCATGTGAGGTGGGGGACGGTGGCGCGAGGTGGAGGCCGGTGACGGTGCGATACCATGGGCGGCCGGTTGCGGTGCGATGCCGCAAGATGGAGATGGCGGTGTGAAGCTGCCACAAGAAGACGACGGTGTGACGCCGTTGGGAGGGACGGCGGCGCGAAGCCGTCATGAGGATCGGCGTCGCCAGGACGTCATCCACGACGAGATGGTCCATGGTGACCGGCGCTGTGACGGTGTCGGTGGCGGCGTGTGGCCGGTTGCGGTGCGATGCCGCAAGAAGATGATGATGGTGACTGGCGCTGCGACGGCGTCGTCTACGACAAGATGGTGCGTGGTGATCGGCGCTGTGATAGTGTCGTCCATGGCAAGGTTTTGCGGGTGATCCGCATTGAAGAAGATGATATCAAGATTAGGGGGTGAATGTTAGAGTTAATCTTGATATTTGTATCATCATGTTTGCTTTCATTATACATGTTGGATAGGTTAGAGAGTAGCTAGTCCGGTGAAGCTTCAGCGGAGGCGTGCGGAGACGGCGAGATGCCGAGCTGCCGTGAGATAAGGAAAGCACGGCGAGATGCTGATGGCGGCATGAGGCTGCAATGCTGCATGAGGCGGTAAGGCCATGTCATGCGGCAAGCGCGTAAGAAGATGGAGCGTGACGGGCTGCATGGTCAGGTTGAGCCTGGCGATCCGGCAGGTCAATAGTCAGCTGCATGTTGAGGTGGTTAGCTGCATGGGCGTCAAGCTAGGCCTGGTCGTTAGATCCTGTAGTCATTCCAGGAGTAGGATAAGGCTAGTTAGTGCATGTAGTGGGTTAGTTAGTGGTGGTAGTGGGCTGTTGTGCGTGAGTGCACGGCATAGTGCCTGGTCCTTTGTGTGTATATACCTTGCATTGGAGCAATGAAAGAAGAGGCCGTGAGGGCTGAGAAAAAGATGTAGCCACGGCTGACCAAGAGGAAGGTGTCTCTTGGCAAAGCTACTGCCTCCTTCTTCCTTGGTCCATGCGTGGGTGTGGGTGTGTTTCCTGAGAGTTTCTTTCATGGTGTGTGTTTGAGAGAAACCACAAGAGAGAAGGTTGAGCTGTGAGAGACAGCCAAGAAGAAGAAGAAGGCGCTGAGAGGAGGCAGCGCCAACAGTTGGTATCAGAGCCTTGTCGATCCGAGGCGGTGGCGGCGCCGCGGCGGACTCCATGTGAGGTGGGGGACGGTGGCGCGAGGTGGAGGCCGGAGACGGTGCGATACCGTGGGCGGCCGGTTGCGGTGCGATGCCGCAAGATGGAGATGGCGGTGTGAAGCTGCCACAAGAAGACGACGGTGTGACGCCGTTGGGAGGGACGGCGGCGCGAAGCCGTCATGAGGATCGGCGTCGCGAGGACGTCTTCCACGACAAGATGGTCCATGGTGACCGGCGCTGTGACGGTGTCGGTGGCGGCGTGTGGCCGGTTGAGGTGCGATGCCGCAAGAAGATGATGGTGGTGACTGGCGCTGCGACGGCGTCGTCTACGACAAGATGGTGCGTGGTGATCGGCGCTGTGATAGTGTCGTCCATGGCAAGGTGTTGCGGGTGATCAGCATTGAAGAAGATGATATCAAGATTAGGGGGTGAATGTTAGAGTTAATCTTGATATTTGTATCATCATGTTTGCTTTCATTATACATGTTGGATAGGTTAGAGAGTAGGTAGTCCGGTGAAGCTTCAGCGGAGGCGTGCGGAGACGGCGAGATGCCGAGCTGCCGTGAGATAAGGAAAGCACGGCGAGATGCTGATGGCGGCATGAGGCGGTAAGGCCATGTCATGCGGCAAGCGCGTAAGAAGATGGAGCGTGACGGGCTGCATGGTCAGGTTGAGCCGGGCGATCCGGCAGGTCAATAGTCAGCTGCATGTTGAGGTGGTTAGCTGCATGGGCGTCAAGCTAGGCCTGGTCGTTAGATCCTGGAGTCATTCCAGGAGTAGGATAAGGCTAGTTAGTGCATGTAGTGGGTTAGTTAGTGGTGGTAGTGGGCTGTTGTGCGTGAGTGCACGGCATAGTGCCTGGTCCTTTGTGTATATATACCTTGCATTGGAGCAATGAAAGAAGAGGCCGTGAGGGCTGAGAAAAAGATGTAGCCACGGCTGACCAAGAGGAAGGTGTCTCTTGGCAAAGCTACTGCCTCCTTCTTCCTTGGTCCATGCGTGGGTGTGGGTGTGTTTCCTGAGAGTTTCTTTCATGGTGTGTGTTTGAGAGAAACCACAAGAGAGAAGGTTGAGCTGTGAGAGACAGCCAAGAAGAAGAAGAAGGCGCTGAGAGGAGGCAGCGCCAACAGTTGGTATCAGAGCCTTGTCGATCCGAGGCGGTGGCGGCGCCGCGGCGGACTCCATGTGAGGTGGGGTCGGTGGCGCGAGGTGGAGGCCGTAGACGGTGCGATACCGTGGGCGGCCGGTTGCGGTGCGATGCCGCAAGATGGAGATGGCGGTGTGAAGTTGCCACAAGAAGACGACCGTGTGACGCCGTTGGGAGGGACGGCGGCGCGAAGCCGTCATGAGGATCGGCGTCGCGAGGACGTCTTCCACGACAAGATGGTCCATGGTGACCGGCGCTGTGACGGTGTCGGTGGTGGCGTGTGGCCGGTTGCGGTGCGATGCCGCAAGAAGATGATGGTGGTGACTGGCGCTGCGACGGCGTCATCTACGACAAGATGGTGCGTGGTGATCGGCGCTGTGATAGTGTCGTCCATGGCAAGGTGTTACGGGTGATCCGCATTGAAGAAGATGATATCAAGATTAGGGGGTGAATGTTAGAGTTAATCTTGATATTTGTATCATCATGTTTGCTTTCATTATACATCTTGGATAGGTTAGAGAGTAGCTAGTCCGGTGAAGCTTCAGCGGAGGCGTGCGGAGACGGCGAGATGCCGGGCTGCCGTGAGATATGGCAAGCACGGCGAGATGCTGATGGCGGCATGATGCAGCAATGCTGCACGAGGCGGTAAGGCCATGTCATGCGGCAAGCGCGTAAGAAGATGGAGCGTGACGGGCTGCATGGTCAGGTTGACCCGGGCGATCCGGCAGGTCAATAGTCAGCTGCATGTTGAGGTGGTTAGCTGCATGGGCGTCAAGCTAGGCCTGGTCGTTTGATCCTGGAGTGATTCCAGGAGTAGGATAAGGCTAGTTAGTGCATGTAGTGGGTTAGCTAGTGGTGGTAGTGGGCTGTTGTGCGTGAGTGCACGGCATAGTGCCTGGTCCTTTGTGTATATATACCTTGCATTGGAGCAACGAAAGAAGAGGCCATGAGGGCTGAGAAAAAGATGTAGCCACGGCTGACCAAGAGGAAGGTGTCTCTTGGCAAAGCTACTGCCTCCTTCTTCCTTGGTCCAGGCGTGGGTGTGTGTGTGTTTCCTGAGAGTTTCTTTCATGGTGTGTGTTTGAGAGAAACCACAAGAGAGAAGGTTGAGCTGTGAGAGACAGCCAAGAAGAAGAAGAAGGCGCTGAGAGGAGGCAGCGCCAACAATTGGTATCAGAGCCTTGTCGATCCGAGGCGGTGGCGGCGCCGCGGCGGACTCCATGTGAGGTGGGGGACGGTGGCGCGAGGTGGAGGCCGGAGACGGTGCGATACCGTGGGCGGCCGGTTGCGGTGCGATGCCGCAAGTTGGAGATGGCGGTGTGAAGCTGCCACAAGAAGACGACGGTGTGACGCCGTTGGGAGGGACGGCGGCGCGAAGCCGTCATGAGGATCGGCGTCGCGAGGACGTCATCCACGACAAGATGGTCCATGGTGACCGGCGTTGTGACGGTGTCGGTGGCGGCGAGTGGCCGGTTGCGTTGCGATGCCGCAAGAAGATGATGATGGTGACTGGCGCTGCGACGGCGTCGTCTACAACAAGATGGTGCGTGGTGATCGGCGCTATGACAGTGTCGTCCACGGCAAGGTGATGCGGGTGATCCGCATTGAAGAAGATGATATCAAGATTAGGGGGTGAATGTTAGAGTTAATCTTGATATTTGTATCATCATGTTTGCTTTCATTATACATGTTGGATAGGTTAGAGAGTAGCTAGTCCGGTGAAGCTTCAGCGGAGGCGTGCGGAGACGGCGAGATGCCGGGCTGCTGTGAGATATGGCAAGCACGGCGAGATGCTAATGGCGGCATGAGGCTGCAATGCTGCACGAGGCGGTAAGGCCATGTCATGCGGCAAGCGCATAAGAAGATGGAGCGTGACGGGCTGCATGGTCAGGATGAGCTGGGCGATCCGGCAGGTCAATAGTCAGCTGCATGTTGAGGTGGTTAGCTGCATGGGCGTCAAGCTAGGCCTGGTCGTTAGATCCTGGAGTGATTCCAGGAGTGGGATAAGGCTAGTTAGTGCATGTAGTGGGTTAGTTAGCGGTGGTAGTGGGCTGTTGTGCGTGAGTGCACGGCATACTGCCTGGTCCTTTGTGTATATATACCTTGCATTGGAGCAATGAAAGAAGAGGCCGTGAGGGCTGAGAAAAAGATGTAGCCACGGCTGACCAAGAGGAAGGTGTCTCTTGGCAAAGCTATTGCCTCCTTCTTCCTTGGTCCATGCGTGTGTGTGTGTGTGTTTCCTGAGAGTTTCTTTCATGGTGTGTGTTTGAGAGAAACCACAAGAGAGAAGGTTGAGCTGTGAGAGACAGCCAAGAAGAAGAAGAAGGCGCTGAGAGGAGGCAGCGCCAACAATTGGTATCAGAGCCTTGTCGATCCGAGGCGGTGGCGGCGCCGCGGCGGACTCCATGTGAGGTGGGGGACGGTGGCGCGAGGTGGAGGCCGGAGACGGTGCGATACCGTGGGCGGCCGGTTGCGGTGCGATGCCGCAAGATGGAGATGGCGGTGTGAAGCTGCCACAAGAAGACGACCGTGTGACGCCGTTGGGAGGGACGGCGGCGCGAAGCCGTCATGAGGATCGGCGTCGCGAGGACGTCTTCCACGACAAGATGGTCCATGGTGACCGGCGCTGTGACGGTGTCGGTGGTGGCGTGTGGCCGGTTGCGGTGCGATGCCGCAAGAAGATGATGGTGGTGACTGGCGCTGCGACGGCGTCGTCTACGACAAGATGGTGCGTGGTGATCGGCGCTGTGATAGTGTCGTCCATGGCAAGGTGTTGCGGGTGATCCGCATTGAAGAAGATGATATCAAGATTAGGGGGTGAATGTTAGAGTTAATCTTGATATTTGTATCATCATGTTTGCTTTCATTATACATCTTGGATAGGTTAGAGAGTAGCTAGTCCGGTGAAGCTTCAGCGGAGGCGTGCGGAGACGGCGAGATGCCGGGCTGCCGTGAGATATGGCAAGCACGGCGAGATGCTGATGGCGGCATGAGGCAGCAATGCTGCACGAGGCGGTAAGGCCATGTCATGCGGCAAGCGCGTAAGAAGATGGAGCGTGACGGGCTGCATGGTCAGGTTGACCCGGGCGATCCGGCAGGTCAATAGTCAGCTGCATGTTGAGGTGGTTAGCTGCATGGGCGTCAAGCTAGGCCTGGTCGTTTGATCCTGGAGTGATTCCAGGAGTAGGATAAGGCTAGTTAGTGCATGTAGTGGGTTAGCTAGTGGTGGTAGTGGGCTGTTGTGCGTGAGTGCACGGCATAGTGCCTGGTCCTTTGTGTATATATACCTTGCATTGGAGCAACGAAAGAAGAGGCCATGAGGGCTGAGAAAAAGATGTAGCCACGGCTGACCAAGAGGAAGGTGTCTCTTGGCAAAGCTACTGCCTCCTTCTTCCTTGGTCCAGGCGTGGGTGTGTGTGTGTTTCCTGAGAGTTTCTTTCATGGTGTGTGTTTGAGAGAAACCACAAGAGAGAAGGTTGAGCTGTGAGAGACAGCCAAGAAGAAGAAGAAGGCGCTGAGAGGAGGCAGCGCCAACAATTGGTATCAGAGCCTTGTCGATCCGAGGCGGTGGCGGCGCCGCGGCGGACTCCATGTGAGGTGGGGGACGGTGGCGCGAGGTGGAGGCCGGAGACGGTGCGATACCGTGGGCGGCCGGTTGCGGTGCGATGCCGCAAGTTGGAGATGGCGGTGTGAAGCTGCCACAAGAAGACGACGGTGTGACGCCGTTGGGAGGGACGGCGGCGCGAAGCCGTCATGAGGATCGGCGTCGCGAGGACGTCATCCACGACAAGATGGTCCATGGTGACCGGCGTTGTGACGGTGTCGGTGGCGGCGAGTGGCCGGTTGCGTTGCGATGCCGCAAGAAGATGATGATGGTGACTGGCGCTGCGACGGCGTCGTCTACAACAAGATGGTGCGTGGTGATCGGCGCTATGACAGTGTCGTCCACGACAAGGTGATGCGGGTGATCCGCATTGAAGAAGATGATATCAAGATTAGGGGGTGAATGTTAGAGTTAATCTTGATATTTGTATCATCATGTTTGCTTTCATTATACATGTTGGATAGGTTAGAGAGTAGCTAGTCCGGTGAAGCTTCAGCGGAGGCGTGCGGAGACGGCGAGATGCCGGGCTGCTGTGAGATATGGCAAGCACGGCGAGATGCTAATGGCGGCATGAGGCTGCAATGCTGCACGAGGCGGTAAGGCCATGTCATGCGGCAAGCGCATAAGAAGATGGAGCGTGACGGGCTGCATGGTCAGGATGAGCTGGGCGATCCGGCAGGTCAATAGTCAGCTGCATGTTGAGGTGGTTAGCTGCATGGGCGTCAAGCTAGGCCTGGTCGTTAGATCCTGGAGTGATTCCAGGAGTGGGATAAGGCTAGTTAGTGCATGTAGTGGGTTAGTTAGCGGTGGTAGTGGGCTGTTGTGCGTGAGTGCACGGCATAGTGCCTGGTCCTTTGTGTATATATACCTTGCATTGGAGCAATGAAAGAAGAGGCCGTGAGGGCTGAGAAAAAGATGTAGCCACGGCTGACCAAGAGGAAGGTGTCTCTTGGCAAAGCTATTGCCTCCTTCTTCCTTGGTCCATGCGTGGGTGTGTGTGTGTTTCCTCAGAGTTTTTTTCATGGTGTGTGTTTGAGAGAAACCACAAGAGAGAAGGTTGAGCTGTGAGAGACAGCCAAGAAGAGAAGAAGGCGCTGAGAGGAGGCACTGCCAACAGTATTCTCACGTTCGCATAATATGCTGGATGGGCAACTCATGGTTCAGGGTTATGTACGATAGCTTATGGTTTGTTCCTGTACCCTTCTTGCTAAATGGGCAGGTCATGGTTCTGTGTAGCAGAATATGTTTAAATTTTTTGGGGAGTACCTTTTTTTCTCTGAATAAACAACAGAAGTACTCCCTCCGTTCCAAAATAGATGACCCAACTTTGTACTAACTTTATACTAAAGTTAGTATAAAATTGAGTCTTCTATTTTCAAATGGATGGAGTACTCAACATGCTTCACACATAACCCTGAACATTTATGGTCTCTGTTGTTATTACTTGCTGTGTACGTTTAGTGCCTGTACACCGTTGTGTAGTCCTTGACTGTTATAGTTTGGAACCACTTCACAACTCATAAGTCTCTTCATCGCTATCTCTAAAAAAAGTCCCTTCACCGGTGGGAATGCGAATATAATGCTTTGCTTTGCATCCCTTCAGCAGTGGGAATGGGAATGAGATGCTTTGCTTTAATTCTCTTCACCGGTGGCAATGTGATATGTTTTGCTTTCTTCTCTCTACTGGTCAGAATGAGATGCTTTCAACTTTTGCGTCCGCGTTACGTCTCGGTGGCCAGTAGCCATGAGGTAGTCCGGGTTTAATTTGTATCTATCTTTCAATAACTTACCTTGTCTATTGAGTTGGTTCAAGTTTAATTTCTATGTCTCTAGCTCTTAAATTAATTCCACCTGAATTGATTAATTTGGTTAACTCAAGGCACGTTGATATCGCTTGCTGAAAAGAGAAGGAACTGTATTCCTAGCATGTACTAGTATCTAAAATAATCTTTATTCCTAACATGTACTGTATTTTGCTGGTGAGTAAATGTACCGTTTGCCCGAAAGAGAAGGAACCGTTTGAAGCTGTACCTCCTCGTATGAAAAGAAAAGAAAGCAAAGGTGCAGCGCAGTGGGAAAAAGCAATGACCAAAGGTCCTCTCATCCACACCCTTTCGCCTTTGTCAGAGAGCACCTGCTGCTACACCCAGCTATACTGTGCATCCTGCGGCTGGTGTAGCTTAGCTTAACAGGAAGCGACACCCCAGAGGAGGAGCAGAGTTGCTGCTCACAGAGGTGAGGTTGCCTTCGCGCTGACCACCACGTCTTCTCTCTGTCGTCGGTCGTCTCACGGCAAGCTCGGGAGCAGGCGATTTGGTTCGACTGAGATTCACAAATCAAGCAAGGAATTCCTCTCCATGTGAGTTCCTCTTCACCAGGATTGAGCTGCTTTCCAGAGCTGATTTATTTGCCCCTCTCAAAGGTTGGTTTTGCAGTCCAAGTTTTATTTGCCCCTCCTCCTTACACCTACCTAATTAGGCTTCTTGCTTGTTTTCCTTGTACCCTTCTTGAATTCCACTTTACCTTTATTATTACAGCAAAATCCAGAAAGTTCAATTAACAGTCGGCGATGGTCCTGGATGCATTTGCATCCTACTTGGGCGACTTGCTCAGGCAGGCGGCAACAGAAGAGCTGGGAACAATGTTGGGCGTCTCCGGCGAGATTGACAAGATGGGTGACAAGCTTCGGGACCTCAAAAACTTCCTTGCCGATGCCGATAGGAGGAACATCACCGACGAGACTGTCCAAGAGTGGGTGGGGGAGCTTAAACGTGCCATGTACGAAGCTGCTGATATCATCGACCTTTGCCAGCTCAAGGCCATGGAGCGTGGATCATCCTCCGTAGATGCAGGGTGTTTCAATCCCTTGCTCTTCTGTATGCGAAATCCCTTTCATGCTCATGAAATCGGCACCCGCATCAAGGCACTCAACCAGAGGCTCGACACCATCAAGGAGCGGAGCGCTGCTTTCAACTTTATCAATCTCGGGTCCTACGATCATCATAGCAGCAATGTGAACGCCTCTCGTCATGGTGATCCCAGCCGCGAGACGTCAGGGGAGCTCGACCGGTCGGGTGTGGTTGGGGATCAGATCGAAGAAGATACTAGAGCACTGGTGGCCCAGATCATGCAAACAAGCGAGGAGGTCAATGGCAACATCATGGTGGTTGCTATCGTAGGTGTTGGTGGGATTGGCAAGACAACCCTCGCTCAGAAGGTCTTCAATGACGAGGCCATCCAAGGTGAGTTCAGTAAAAAGATATGGTTGAGCGTCAACCAAAACTTCAATGAGGCTGAGCTGCTGAGAAGAGTCATCATCGAAGCCGGAGGAGACGCCCAGTCAGCTGGAAATGCAAAGGCAACGCTTCACAGAAGCCTCAAGGGTGCCTTGATTGGCCACAAGACCTTGCTTGTAATGGATGATGTCTGGAACCATGGAGCATGGGATGGTGTGCTCAAAATACCCTTAGTCGTTGTTGTTGCTTCAGGCAGCCGTGTCCTCATCACCACTAGAGATGAAGGTGTTGCCCGAAGGATGACAGCCACATGGCCCTACCACCACGTCGATGCATTAGCACCCGACGATGCTTGGTCATTGCTCAAGAAGCAGGTCAGTATGCAATTAAACACTAATGTCTCTTAATAAAGTGGATAGTCTATCTCCATGTATTTATCAACAATAATATGTTGCTAAGAGAATTTTTATGATGCTTTTGAATTAATATGCGTTGTTGATTATGTGTAATTCATTGGCTCATATCTAGTATCTATATGGTATGTTTCCTCTTGAAGGTAAGACAATAAGAGGCTGTCAATAATTTGTAAGGCTATATTATCTTTTCTCTTTTACAAATAATATCCAAAAAAAATTAATATCATCAAAGCATGGTGCTAAACAAGGAAATGTACCATAGCGCGACTTCTTTTTTCGTATTTTATTTGTTGCTACATAACACACTGAGTTTTTGGTTTGCTAAGCCTAAGTAATAATTACAAATATAGGAAATATGAGTTGTATATTGATGCAGGCTAGTTTTTAGGCACTTTTGATAACCCTTTACACATTAATTTATCTTAATAAAATTTACTGTCGGGGGTCCCCAGCAGTTCTCAGCTAGTAAAAGGGTGGCCACATTACATGGTCCTCTTGTCTCTTAAGAGGTAAATTAGAATGCCTTAAAGGAGCTTGGTACATAGTTAATTAACTCTATCGGCCCCTTGTACTGCATTCACAGGTACTCTTGAGTGAGATAGATGAATACCACATCACTATGCTAAAGGACATCAGACTGAAAATTATACAAAAATGTGGTGGTTTACCACTTGCCGTCAAAGTAATGGGAGGACTCTTGCGTAGAAAAGGGGAGTTGCGTCGAGACTGGGAGCAGGTTTTGGATGATTCTAAATGGTCAATAACTGAAATGCCCCAAGAGCTCAGCTATGCAGTATACTTGAGTTATCAAGATATGCCTCCTCATCTGAAGCAGTGCTTTCTATATTACTCTCTTCTTCCTCAAAATAAAACTTATTATGCACATGAAGTCGTTGCCTTGTGGATTAGCGAAGGATTTGTTCATGGAAACTCAGATGATCTAGAAGAATTGGGAATAAATTACTACAAGGAGCTGATATATCGGAACCTTATAGAGCCAGATAAATTGTATGTAAATCAACTTAGTTGCAGCATGCATGATGTTATTCGTTCATTTGCTCAGTATATGATAAAAGATGAAGCACTCATAGTTCATGATGGAGACATCGATAATCTAACTAAACTTCATTCACAAAAGTTTCTTCGGTTATCAATAGAAACCAACCAATTGCAGTCTGGTGATATTGACTGGAAATCTTTACAGGAGCAGAAATCAGTGAGAACATTAATCTCAACTGTTCACATCAAGATGAAGCCCAGTGATTTATTGGTTACTTTTTCTGGTCTAAGGATTCTACATCTAGAATCTGTAGATGTGGCTGCATTGGTTGAATCATTGCATCAGTTGAAGCACCTGAGATATGTGGCACTATTAAATACTGATGTATCTGTACTACCGGTGAACATTGACAAGATGAAATTATTGCAATTCCTTAGGCTTGATGGATGTAAAAATTTAGTGAATCTTCCTGATAGCATTGTGAAGCTTGGCCAGCTGAGGTTACTTGATCTTCCCAGCAGATCTACGATACCTAGAGGGTTCCGTGGTCTGACAAGTATGAGGAGACTACATGGGTTTCCGGCCCACATGGATGGTGATTGGTGCAGTTTGGACGAGTTGGGGCCTCTTTCCCAACTCAGATTTCTTGAATTAATACATTTGGAGAATGTATCTGCTGCTTCATTTGCTACAAATGCTAGGCTTGGTGAGAAAATACATCTTATCGACGTATTCTTGTACTGCACTAGCAAACTGGGAGATGACGGATTGGTCAAAGAAAAAGAAGGTGTCTCTAAGGAAGAGCAACAACGAATCGAGAAGGTGTTCGATGAGCTCTGCCCTCCACCCAGTGTAGAATTTATTCACATCGATGGGTATTTTGGCCAGCTACTCCCGAGTTGGATGATGTCCACGTCAAAGGTGTCCCTTAAAGTTTCTCACATTTTCTGACCTAGCTTGTTGCAAACAACTTCCCAATGGGTTGTGTCAGCTCCCCTACCTGCACTTCTTTCAGGTCGCCCGTGCTCCATGCATCACGCGTGTTGGGACTGGATTCTTGCAGGCTGTGGCAACTCCATTTCCGAGTTTAAAAGAGATGAGCTTAAGAGACATGGTGGAATGGGAGGAGCAAGTACAAGCCATGCGTCATTAATTGCAAACTGAGGCGTGCTCCTCCTGGCCTTGCCTCCAATGCAATGGCTTTGAAAGTTTTATACGTACATGATGTCCAACACCTCAGCAACCTTGAAAACTTTCCTTCTGTTACTGAGCTTACAGTGATTAGAAGCCTCGACCTTGAGAGGATCACCAATCTTCCCAGTCTGCAGAAGCTTACCATCACCATTTGCCCAAAGTTAAAGGTGCTGGGGAGTATCCCTGCACTCGACAGGTTGGTCCTAGAGGATTACACCATGGAAACACTTCCTGAATACATGCGAGGTATAAAGCCAAAGCATTTTCAGTTATTCTGCCGGCCATGGTTGCTCTCTTCGGTAGCCCTGGGACAATCTGGTCCTGAGTGGGACAAGTTCAGCCATGTGGAGCATGTCAAGGCATATTCGCCTGATGGAGACAACCAAAGGAAATGGTCCGTGTTGTACACAAGAAGAGACAACTTCAAGTTGGATTCAAATATTAGCTGCTCTTCCGTATTTGAAGGTACTTACAATAAATACAATATTACCTTAATTTGTTTGGGCACTCTAACTCTGGCAGTTTGTAAGTTGATTTCATTTTGTTTCTTGTCTTTCATCCATATATGTTTCATGATGAGTTGATGACGGATATATTTCGTACTACCTTTTTTGTTCACATGATATAAAAAGATGGTTGTACTGAACTGTCAACTTAAGTTTTAGCCATTGCACCAGCTTCATGTGTGGGTTCTTTATTGGCTACTTTCCGATTTGGTTGCAGTATTATTAATTACTTGTTCTGCTAGGTTACCTTGAATTTGACAAATCTAGAGTAATATGTTGCCTATGGCCTTTCAAATTACATATTATGTAACCAACCACTTTTGTATTTTTCTTTCCATGCAGAAACCTTATCATCTTGTATGGTGGGTGCACAAGGATTTGAGTCTGTGTACAAAATGAGAAGAAGTACCTTTAATTACATCTGCAGCTTGGTGAGGGTGCCCTTTTTCGAAGATATGATGGCAACGGATCACACATTTGTTGATGGGGGAGCATTGTCTTTACAAGATCGAATAGCTATCGCTTTGGTAATGCTGAACTCTGGTAAGCCACCGGTTACTATAGGATCCTCTCTTGGTGTGAACGAGTCAACTGTCTCACTGGTAACTCAGGTGTTTGTTGAGGCTATGTGGGAGCGAGCATTGCGCCACTTCAGCTGGCCTGGCTCCGCTAGAATAGAGATGATCAAGCGCAAGTTTGAAAAGATCCACGGCCTGCCAAATTGTTGTGGTGTTGTACATACAACTCACATCAAATTTGGATCACAAAACTGTGACCATGAAGAGTATGCCGACACCCTAATGCAAGTCGTCGTTGATCCAGATATGAGGTTTACAAACACTTGGTTCAGGCTGTCAGGTAGCACGATGAACCAATTGGGCGTTTTGCATGACTCGGATCTCTTCAAGATGGGCGAGAATGGTTCTTGCCTAAATGGCAGTAAGCTGAAGTTAGCAGATGGCTCGGATGTCGGGGAATACATCATTGGTGCTGCAGGATATCCTCTCCGTCCCTGGCTCCTCACACCTTACCATGACCTATCAGATTCAGACTCCAAAGTGGAGTTCAATAGGAGAGTACACTCTGCAACTACAGCCATCGCACTGAGGGCGCTGGCAAGGTTGAAAAGCACATGGAAATGCCTGCAGGGAGAAGGGTGGCATCCAAATAATCAGCGTGACGTGTTCTTGACAATCCACACGTGCTGCATGTTGCATAACATACTGATAGACATGGAGGAGGAGGAGGAGGAGGAGGAGGAGGAGGAGGAGGAGGGTGCAGGCATGCCGAGTGATCAGGAGGACAATTACATTGAGCAAGTGCGGCGGGTAGCAGATGAGGACGCAATCAGGGTGAGGGATGCATTGTCCAACCATTTGATTGCATCTGGAGGTAAATTACCATGTCTTGGTGTGTTTGTTTGAACACTTTGTCTCTTATTGATTCCATCTTTCATTTGTTGTTGGTTAGTCCAAAAAATGGCTGCAGAGGAGGAACAAGAAGCAGCAGTAGTTGCATTGGCTTAGGAGGTGAAAACAAGGAATAAGAAGCACAACGACAGGTTGCATGATTTGAACAGTTAAGTTAGCAGCTCTGGAGTACTATATGCTTTGAAAATGGAAAAGCTTGATAGGACTTAAACCCCACTCAGGTGCGTCAAGAGTCGGTGATATATCTCATCTACTGTAAATCTTGATGCGGGCAGGTGAAAGGGAAACTAGGTGGCCTAGCTTGTAAGGTTACATCAAGTTGCATGAATTTATTTGACAATATATTTTCGTTGCCATATAGGAGTATGTGGCACAGACAAATTTTTGCATACCTTGTATATCGTCGACAGCAAGCTTTTGTGATTGAGAAAACAATTAATAATGTACCTGCATGGAGACGGTGTGTTTGTGATCTGTATTATGTCAGTTGCTTTTTCTGTAACCTGAAGCTTTTATGGTTGAGTAAAACATACTGTAGCTGCATGACGACTACTCCCTCCGTTTCTAAATATGTATCTTTTTAAAGATTCCCATAAGTGACTACATACGGAGTAAACTGAGTGAATCTACACTCTAAAATGTCTATATACATCCGTATATAGTCCATAGTGGAATTTCTAAAAAGACTTAGGCCTTCTTTGGTTCATAGGATAGGAATTTTATAGGAATAGGAAAAACATAGAAAGTGAAATAACATGCATGTCAATTCGTATAGAGAAAGAGATGCCATCTGGTGCATAGGATAGGATTTTTTTCCATTGAGTTTAGGCTAATGTTTTTTTCCTCCAAAATGTGAAGGATTGATTCCTATCCTACATAGGAATAGGAATCAATTACTACAAACCAAAGGGCTTCAAAGGAATTTTTTCTTTGCAAATCCTATCCTCTAGAATTCCTACAAAACTCCTACAAACCAAAGGAAGCCTTATATTGAGGAACGGAGGGAGTATTTGAGATGTCTATCCTTCAGTTGGCTGGCTGTAACCTGAACTGAAGGGTTTGCCAACATGCATAATGGCAGTGAGTGTTGTATGTTCATGACAGGTGTTTGGGCAGCTAGCTGTTTCCGTTAAGTGTGTCATGGTAATAATTTGTTTGTCATGAGGGTCGTACTGTCAAAGCACTTGTTGGCCTGCAGATTGTCCAAGCCTTTAGGGCCAAGTTAACCTACATTTTCATTTGCTCTAGTCAGTTAGCAGTATGTTTTCCATCTAAGGGGACAGAACACGAAGCAGAGCTAGGAGACCACACCACATCATCCTCACTGCAAAATCTGGTGTCCTCTTTTCCACTGCAAGATGTTTTTGAAATGTTGTGCGCGCTTCCCAAGCTCTCTGCATCTAGCATGGTCAAAGGTCGTTCTTTCTTTCTCCAAATAAAGAAAGTGGTTCTTTCGGTAGGCTACTTTTTTCACCAAGAATCAACACTGTTAACTTATTCCAACAGGATCCCTTGATGTTACAGACGTCACAGACATAGCTATTATCAACTTGGTAAGCAAAACAACCGACACTCTTTCTTCCAACAGGATCCCTTGATGTTATTTTTTTGCCTCATAGCGGAGTTAGCATCCGCTGCGGCTGCAGAGCGGGGGCTATCTTTTGACGAGGGCATGGAAGAGAGGCTCTGTGCCTACTCCAGAGCCGTGAAAGAGGCAAGGCCTACGACTGCTAATCTATGATGTAATGGAACCTTCACTTGTAGAGTACTATTTATGCTTCTTCTTCGGTACAACCCCCAAGACACATCAGCGGTCCAGATCGTCTTATACCCCTTCATGTAAAAACTTAAAAAAGGGTAGGATGGTCATTCCCCTCCCCCAGCCCCGCTCCCGCGACGTACTCCCGCGACGTACCCGCGCGCGAGGCGATGGTTTTCTTTTTACACTCGCGCAAAGACGGCGTATTTTTGTACAGTGGGGCGACGTATGTACGTGCCCGTCGGTGGTCAAACAGCGTCGGTGGTCAATCCGCGACGCATCGCCCGCGGAAAACGCGTCGTGGCGCGTGGATAGCGGCCCCGCCGTCCCGTCCCGTCCGTCCCCTCGACTGCCGTCCCGCCACCTGCCGCCCCGTCGTATCCCGTGCGCATCAATGCCGTCGACCCACCCGCCCGTCGACCCACCCGCCCGTCGCCATTACTGCCCGTCCGCCCAACGCCCCCGCCGTCTGCCCTATAAAAACCACCCCCGTCCGCCCGTCGCCGCTCGCACAATTCCTTCCCCCGACCCGTCGTCACATCCACCTCTGAAAAGCTCGCCGGCGAGATGTCGTTCCACCGCGGCAGCAGCTCCGGAACCGGCGGCGGCGACGGACCGAGCGCGTGGCCGTCGAGCCTGGGCACGCCGGAGACAGAGGAGCTGTACCGGTTCGGGCTCCTCGTGCCGCCGGGTTGCCGTCTGCCGCACGGCTGGAAGCTCGACAAGGACGGCTACCCGAGGCGCGGGCCCGGCGCCACCGCGGAGGAGAAGCGGACCGGCGGGCGCAACAACATCGCCGGCCGTCACGCGTTCTGGGACGGCAAAGACTACGCCGCCGTCATTCGCGCGTGCCGGCTCGCGGAGTCCGGCGGCACGGTAGACCTCATCCCGCGCCCCCGTCCAACACCTGCGCCGGCGACCGCCGATCCCCCCGCCCCGCCGGAGGTGGAACTGCCGCCGGAGCAGGTGGTTCTTCGGGAGGACGGCGATCCCGACGATACGCCGGGTTACCTCGTCGCCCTACGGGCGTCGGTGGCTGCAGCGGCTGCTGCAGAGGCGGCGGCGGCTGCGAGGGAGGCCGCCGAGCAGGCGGCAGCGATCCAGGCGGCGGCGGCGATTCCGCCGGTGGTCTCGCAGGCGGAGGCGGCAGAGTCGTCGGACGAAGACGACGTCGACTGGGAACGGCTAGCCCAGGTCAGCGACGACGACGACGACGACGGTGACGGCGGCGACGGTGCGGTCATCGATCTGCTGAGCAGCGACGACGAGTAGTTTTTTTTTAAATGTTCTTAGTATGAACTATGAATCGTTTATGTTCGGATGAACTTGTTTCGTTTCCGTAGTGTTTAATGGACTATGTAAAATATATCTATGTTTAATCAAGTTTGTTTGAACTTTTTTTAATTTGTCTTCAAAGTTTGTTGAAAAAATTAGCAAAATATTGAACGCTTATGTTGACAAAAATTTGAAAATTTTCCGACTCATTCATAAAAATGTACACAATATATTAAAAAAAATTCCATCCAATATACATAGCACAAAATAAGGTATGCACTTATCGAAAAATTGTAGCAAAAAAATCGTGAAAACACACAAAATATAAAAGAAAACCGAATAAAAAGTCAAAAGTGTTTCTAAATGTTTATAAAGTGTTTTAGAAATGTTCAGATGTTGTTAAAATATGTGCATATAGTAAAGCCCGGTGGATGAAAAAATGAAAATTAAGAAATAAAAAATTTAACAAATTAAAAAATATTCAAAAAGGTGATATATTTTAGGGGTTTTTGGCCCGGAAAATCGTAGAAAATCCATATGGCCTCGAAACGCGACAAATTTTTGCGTGCGTGCCCTGCATGGACACTGTGGCCTGTGAAAAAAAATTAGGCAAGTTTGGCGGATGCGAAGCGGAGACGTGCGACCGAGGGTCCCCTCCGGCCATACCGAAACCACCCCCTTCCACAGCAAGTACCTGAGCGGTTTCACGGAATGCACCCAACTTTTGGCAGCGCGTGTGGGGCCCCACCCGGGCACCCCACGGCGAAAATGAACGAAATCCGACAACGAACGCAAGTTGCGTCACGTCCGGGTAGTATTTTAGGGGTTTTCGACCCGGAAAATCGTAGAATATCCATACGGACTCGAAACGCGGTAATTTTTTGCGTGCGTGCCCTGCATGGTCACTGTGGCCCGTGAAAAAAAATTGGTCGAGTTTGGCGGATGCGAAGCGGAGACGCGTGACCGAGGGTCCCCTCCGGCCATACCGAAACCACCCCCTTCCACAGCAAGTGCCTGAGCGGTTTCACGGAATGCACCCAACTTTTGCCAGCGTGTGTGGGGCCCCACCCGGGCACCCCACGGCGAAAATGAACGAAATCCGACAACGAACGCAAATTGTGTCACGTCCGGGCAGTATTTTAGGGGTTTTCGGCCCGGAAAATCGTAGAAAATCCATACGGACTCGAAACGCGACAAATTTTTGCGTGCGTGCCCTGCATGGCCACTGTGGCCCGTGAAAAAAATTGCGCAAGTTTGGTGGATGCGAAGCGGAGACGTGCGACCGAGGGTCCCCTCCGGCCATACCGAAACCACCCCCTTCCACAGCAAGTACCTGAGCGGTTTCACGGAATGCACCCAACTTTTGGCAGCGCGTGTGGGGCCCCACCCGGGCACCCCACGGCGAAAATGAACGAAATCCGACAACGAACGCAAGTTGCGTCACATCCGGGCAGTATTTTAGGGTTTTTCGACCCGGAAAATCGTAGAAAATCCATACAGACTCGAAACGCGGCAATTTTTTGCGTGCGTGCCCTGCATGGCCACTGTGGCCCGTGAAAAAAAATTGGGCAAGTTTGACGGATGCGAAGCGGAGACGTGCGACCGAGGGTCCCCTCCGGCCATACCGAAACCACCCACTTCCACAGCAAGTACCTGAGCGGTTTCACGGAATGCACCCAACTTTTGCCAGCGCGTGTGGGGCCCCACCCGGGCACCCCACGGCGAAAATGAACGAAATCTGACAACGAACGCAAGTTGCGTCACGTCCGGGCAGTATTTTAGGGGTTTTCGGCCCGGAAAATCGTAGAAAATCCATACGGGCTCGAAACGCGACAAATTTTTGCGTGCGTGCCCTGCATGGCCACTGTGGCCTGTGAAAAAAAAATTGGCCAGAAAACATGTTTGTTTTTTGTGCAAAGTTTATAAAAAATACAATAAATGACAAAATGGTACAAATAAATAAACACATATTGCCGTCGCCCACTTAATAATCGCCACGGGCCCGACGCAGGACGACCGTCGCTATCCGAGGGAATATTCCCGACAAACGCGCACGTCGCCCAATCACGTCGCGCATGCCCGATCTGATCCTGTCGCCCGCCGCCGCCGGCACTGACGTTCCCCGCCCGACAGCGTCGCGCCGCCGTCAGCCCGCACTAGTCGACGTCACCACCCGCCGTCATTGCCGGTCGTCAACGCCCGTCGTCACCCAGCAATAGCTGACGTCACCGCCCTCCGTCAGCGCCGGTCGTCAACGCCCGACGTCACCACACGCCGTCTGACGCCGCAGTCAGCCACTGTGATCGCCGTCGCCCGCTGTACTCACCGTCGGGTAGGTATATATTTTAAAATTTTGAACATTATATAACACATTAGCTGCATGCAACGTCACATAGATATTTTTATATGCAGTATGGACATCGATGGTGTGATTGCATGTTCTGTAGAAAAATGGGTTACTCTTGTTAATAAGTTAACATCAAGTCAGCGATTTACGTTTTACGAAACGGAGATGGAGGGCATGTTACGAATACCTTCGGTTAAGATGCGTGATAATTTGCTTGCACTTATGATTCAAGGTTACAATCCTAGTATTAAAAAAATCATGGTGCAAGAGGCAGCCGGAAAAAAAGGGTTGATTTCACTGAGGCCTGATGATGTGTTTGCTATATTTGGTTTGAAGAATGAAGGAGTTGATGTTTCTAGTTTTTTGAGTATGGACCAAGGCAAAGCAATAAAAAAAATTCCAGCTAGTTTTATTAACAAGAAGAATGGTAAAATATTGATTGATGATCTTATTGAGAAGATTGTGAGAAATAAAAACGCGGACGAAGAATTTGTTCTGATGGCGTTTCTGGTCCTGTTAGGGACTATAATTGCACCAGTGTCTGATGAGTACATTCCGAAGAATTATTATGCACTAGTGCAAGATGTCAGGCAAATAAAAAAGTTCAACTGGAACGCATTCACTTTGCGGTTTTGTTTGTCGGAGATTGGTACGGTCTTGCAGCCCGGTCGTGTTAGGGAATGGCCACGTGGCAACCTTGCACTTCTGCAGGTATGATATATTTTTTAAATTGAATAGTTGTATTATATAATAATAGTGTAACACATGCTAATTGGTTGTTTGTTTGTTTTGCAGTATCTATATTGGGAGAAGGTGCAGCCAAGCACCGGTCCAAAGTATGATCCTTTAGCGTTGTTGAGCCCCTTGATGAGGAATTGGACAGAAGCGGCAGCGGAGAAAAGAGACAAGTACGACTTTCAAAATGGTCGTGGTGTTGGAATGGTAATACGTTAAATATTTATTTTTCCATTCAAAGTATGCAATTAATTATTAATTAAATATGATTGTATGATTCTTTATGTTGTAGATCGATGTCACCATTACTGAAGAGTACCGCTTAAATAAGATAAGAATGGAACAGGCTGAAAAGAACAAGAAATCCAGTACGAGAAAGTCTAACATTACTGGAAGGAGAACATGCGTGAGTACATCTGAGGCTTCAGCTACCCAGAACCCTATTATGGATCGGATTTTGACTGAGCTGAAGCACATTCGTAAGGATATGCTTCGTATGCCGGAGCTATGCGCACAGGTACAAGTTTTCTGATTTTGCCGTTCACAATGGTTTTCGATGTGTCACATAACTAATTACAACTAATTTTTAATCAGAGAGGGTCATAGAGAAATTGAACAAAAGCGGTGTATTTTACAAAGCCGGTGATAGTGAAAAAGAAGAAGAGAATGAGTATGGTGAAAATAGTGAAAGTAGAAACTATGGTGGAAAACCTCAAAAGGAATTTGTATATAATCCTGACGTGGACAATTTCAAAACACCGGGAAAAAAGAATGTGCAAGAGGATGATGAAGATGATGTTAATGATTCTGAAGAGAAGACACCTTATTATTTCACACCTGACTATTTCGATAGTTTCAAGGGTGATGAAGAAGATCCTATCCAAGTTCCTGAGGTATCTGATGAGAAATCCGTTACATCTTTAGGAACAGATGAAATCGCATCACGTGGATCGGTAGATTGTATTGGGGAAGATGAGGTACAGGAGAAGGGTGTAGGGAAACAGAAGCGGAGACGATCAAACCTTGTAAAGTCTCCTTATATTTCAATGCCTACAAAGCGTGCAAAGCGTTCAGCGAAAGCAAGTGAGTTTTATCATATTATTTTCGAGCTAAAATTACTACTTATCATTGAATTAGTAACATATTACCATCATGTATTGCAGAACTATTCGAGAAAGAAGTCTTTGAAGAAGAATACAATGTGATTAAAGCTAGTGTTAAGTTTGTTCGTGCTTATCAGCGGTCAGCAAAACATAGAAAGAAAGAAATATTCAATGATGGCATGCACGAAGGTCTGAGTGCGGAGAGGGCTTGTAAGATTCTTGACCATGAATGGCTAACCGATGATGTAAGTTATTGTTCTATTTTCTATTAGCATTCAATGCAAATTGGAATTGTTATACATCATTTAAATTATTTTCAGGTTATCAATGCTTATTCGTCGTATCTGTTGGGAGTTGTTGGTGAAGATCGTCATATAATGTCGCCCTGGCTGGTCAATTGGTTACTTGAATTTAGACCGGACACCCAGGGAGGAAAAAATGACAACGAAGTTGTGGCGAAGAAGAATGGACCCTTGAATAGATGCACCGATGAGTATTTTAAAAAAGATAAGTTAAGTTCAACTGCCTTAAAGTATGCATATATGGGATATAAATAATAAGATAGTATGTGTTGATTGCATCATATTTTTGTTGTGATGCAGATTTATATTCCTCTTAATAAGGGAAATACCCACTGGGTTTCGGATGTCATGCATCGCCCGAAGGAAGAGTTCCAGGTTCTTGATTCTTTGATGGGACCCGAACTTGACAATGAAATTATAGAAAAAAGGAGCTGGTACGGCATAAATTTACATGCGCATATTGAAATTATCATTTAGTTACTGAACTATGTTAAATTCTTTTCGTGCCATCATTTATATGAACAGGAAAATCAACTTGGATATGACATACGTGATGCGAATGCGAGCGGCGCTGTGAATTTTCCGGATGTGTCTACCTGGCCTATAAAAACGTATAACATCCCACAACAATAAGATGGGTGAGTAAATACTTTCATATTGTTTTAACTTCTTACCTCAAATGCGAACTTATGAATCGTTGTTTGTACGGATCAGCAATTCATGTGGAATATTTGTTCTTCGATGCTTTCAATATTGGAACGGTGAAAAATGGACAAGCCATTTTTTTCAGGTCTGGTTTTATTTCAATGCTTATAATCAATTAAATTCATTATGTAATACTATTTGAATTGTACTAATATGAAGTTTTAACAGGGGTCAATTGATAAATTGAGGGACTTAATGATTGCGCAGCTTATTTTTTCAGAAAGAAATACGCTCAACGATGTGAAGGACAAAGTTACCCGGCTTGCAAAGAAGAAATAAATGTGGCAAAAAATTTATACAAGAAAAATTTGTAGGCTCAAATAATGTTTACATTTATTTCGACTATCATGTCTTGAATATTTAAGTCCAGAATGACATTTGGATTATTATGTTGTCTTCATGCAGTTGTCTTTATATTTGAAATCTTCATATTTATAGTTGTGCAGTCGTCAAATTTTTTTCCTGTACTGCTGAATGTTAAAAAAAAGTACATATATCTATTATGCACTTTATAAATTGTTTTCCTGTACTGCTGAATGTTAAAAAAAAGTACATATATCTATTATGCACTTTAAAGCACTGTCGCCGTCGCTTATTATAACACCGACGTTCTTAAAAAAATGCCAACAAGTGCGCCGGCCAGTCTGACGTCAGATAGCACTGTCCAACAATGGCAGCGTCGAGCGACGGGTATAACTAATGGAGGACGCTCAACAGCCGATGTGCCGCCGGGTATATAAGCCGGTCGTCGCGCGCTCCGTCAGGCAAGGTGGGACTAAACATTTCTCGCAGCCGCCGTGCCAGCAGCGACGCGCGTGACCGCGTGGGCCGGCCCAATACCACTGTTTCCGCCCGCGGCGCGACGACGGCCCAAGTACCACGCAGCGAACCGACGACGGCCCAAGTCCCACCTCGCCCGACGGAGCGCGCGACGACCGGCTTATATACCCGGCGGCACATAGGCTATCGAACTCCTCTGATTACCTGTTACTGCTGCCGCCGTCCAACGCTGCCCTGTGGGACAGTGCCGCCGTCCGACGCTGCCCTGTGGGGGCAGTGCCGCCGGCGCACTTGTCGGGGTTTTTTTTTTAAATAATAATACCGACGGGGTTCTAAGCGACGGCGACCGTACAATAAAGAAAATTAACATTAAACAGCGACGGCACCGTACAGTGCAGAAATTTAACAGTAAACAGCGACGTGAGCACATCAAAATAAACAAAGTAAAACTCCTTCTTCCATTACATAGTCTGTCATCAAAACAAATACTTATGTCGTTATCGTAACAAATAGTCTGACATCAACAAATTAAAATAAGTTCATATAACTTATTATAACAATTTAGAACATTAAAAAACTGTCTTCAACGAAAGGGTGGAGCGATGTTCCATAGCCATCCATAATAAAACTGTCTTCAATCAAAGGGTGAACCAATCTTCCATCCATACTCCACAAGTTAAGCAAAGTTCCTACATAACAATAATATATGTGTTAATTGCACAGTGAACAAATAATTCGGTTTCAACAATAACATATACAATAACATAAGAAAATCATACTTACACTGGTAGAAAAAGAGGCTTCCGTCCAGCCCCATTAGTCGCGGAACTGTAGGAACCGCGACTAATGAAGTCTTTAGTCCCGGTTCGGCAGACGAACCGCGACCAAAGGCCTGGGCCCAGGGCGCTCGGTGGCCAGCTGGTGCACGTGAGGGGCTTTAGTCGCGGTTGGCCAGGCCAACCGCGACTAAAGGTGCCCAAAGGCCTTTAGTCGCGGTTGGCCAGGCCAACCGCGACTAAAGCTCCTCCCCTATATATACCAGTTCAGCGCACTCACTTAGCCATTTGGTGTCACTTCTCTTCACAAGCTTCACAAGGGGGTGTAGGTTTGCTTTTGGTTCCTCTTATGCACACAAGGTGTTTGATGAAATGCCCCAAGAGCCACACTTGAGGTTCCTCATTCATTTTTTTCCTCCTCGATCGCGGTTAGCAACTTGAACCTTTCATGCATGTGTGTTATTGATAAAATATGCATGTGTGTTGTTCATTGTTTAATTTCTATTGTTTATAGCTAGTTAGTTTAACAAATGCATGATGGTTAATTATATATTTTATATTATAATAATGCAGATGAATCGGCAATGGATGTACGGTAACCGACTCTCCCGCGAGTTCACTACGGGTTTGAAAGATTTCCTCGTAGTGGCTAATGCGAACAAGCAGAAGGGTTTTGTTATCTGTCCATGTGTTGACTGTAAGAATCAGAAGGGTTACTCTTCCTCAAGAGAAGTTCACCTGCACCTGCTTCGGCACGGTTTCATGCCAAGCTATAATTGTTGGACCAAGCATGGAGAAAGAGGGGTTATAATGGAAGAAGATGAAGAAGGGGATGATTTCATCGATGAAAGCTATCTTGCTGATTTCGGTGATACTTTCATGGAGGATGCTGAAGGTGAAGGGGAAGGGGAAGGGGAAGGTGAAGGGGAAGGGGAAGGTGAAGAAGAGGCACGTGATGAGACCGTTGATGATCTTGGTCGGACCATTGCTGATGCACGGAGACGCTGCGAAACTGAAAAGGAGAGGGAGAATTTGGATCGCATGTTAGAGGATCACAGAAAGTCGTTGTACCCCGGATGCGATGATGGTCTGAAAAAGCTGGGCTGCACACTGGATTTGCTGAAATGGAAGGCACAGGCAGGTGTAGCTGACTCGGCATTTGAAAACTTGCTGAAAATGTTGAAGAATATGTTTCCAAAGAATAACGAGTTGCCCGCCAGTACGTACGAAGCAAAGAAGGTTGTCTGCCCTCTAGGTTTAGAGGTTCTGAAGATACATGCATGCATCAACGACTGCATCCTCTACCGCGGTGAATACGAGAATTTGAATGAATGCCCGGTATGCACTGCATTGCGTTATAAGATCAGAGGCGATGACCCTGGTGACGATGTTGAGGGCGAGAAACCCAGGAAGAGGGTTCCCGCCAAGGTGATGTGGTATGCTCCTATAATACCACGGTTGAAACGTCTGTTCAGGAACAAAGAGCATGCCAAGTTGTTGCGATGGCACAAAGAGGACCGTAAGTCGGCCGGGGAGTTGAGACACACCGCAGATGGAACGCAATGGAGAAAGATCGACAGAGAGTTCAAAGATTTTGCAGCTGACGCAAGGAACATAAGATTTGGTCTAAGTACAGATGGCATGAATCCTTTTGGCGAGCAGAGCTCCAGCCATAGCACCTGGCCCGTGACTCTATGCATCTACAACCTTCCTCCTTGGTTGTGCATGAAGCGGAAGTTCATTATGATGCCAGTGCTCATCCAAGGTCCTAAGCAACCCGGCAACGACATCGATGTGTACCTAAGGCCATTAGTTGATGAACTTTTACAGCTGTGGGGCAGACCTGGTGTCCGTGTGTGGGATGAGCACAAACAAGAGGAATTTGACCTACGAGCGTTGCTTTTCGTAACCATCAACGATTGGCCTGCTCTTAGTAACCTTTCGGGACTGTCAAATAAAGGATACAATGCATGCACGCACTGCTTACATGAGACTGAAAGTGTACATTTGCCAAATTGTAAGAAGAACGTGTACCTTGGGCATCGTCGATTTCTTCCGAAAATTCATCCAGTAAGAAAGAAAGGCAAGCATTACAACGGCAAGGCAGATCACCGGCCGAAGCCTGCAGAACGCACTGGTGCTGAGGTATTTGATATGGTCAAGGATTTGAAAGTCATCTTTGGAAAGGGTCCTGGCGGACAATCAGTTCCGAAGGGAGCTGACGGGCACGCAACCATGTGGAAGAAGAAATCTATATTCTGGGAGCTAGAATATTGGAAAGTCCTAGAAGTCCGCTCTGCAATCGACGTGATGCACGTTACGAAGAATATTTGCGTGAACCTCCTAAGCTTCTTGGGCGTGTATGGGAAGACAAATGATACAAAGGAAGCACGGCAGGACCAGCAACGTTTGAAAGACCCTGATGACCGGCATCCGAAATGGTTTCAAGGTCGTGCCAGCTACGCTCTGACCAAAGAAGAGAAGGTCATCTTTTTTGAATGCCTGAGCAGTATGAAGGTCCCGTCTGGATTCTCGTCCAATATAAAGGGAATAATAAACATGGCGGAGAAAAAGTTCCAAAACCTGAAGTCTCACGACTGCCACGTGATTATGACGCAATTGCTTCCGATTGCTTTGAGGGGGCTCCTGCCGGAAAATGTTCGAGTAGCCATTGTGAAGCTATGTGCATTCCTCAATGCAATCTCTCAGAAGGTAATCAATCCAGAAGTTCTACCACAGTTACAGAACGATGTGATCCAATGTCTTGTCAGTTTCGAGTTGGTGTTCCCGCCATCCTTCTTCAATATTATGACGCACCTCCTGGTTCACCTAGTCGAAGAGATTTTCATTCTCGGTCCTGTATTTCTACACAATATGTTCCCCTTCGAGAGGTTCATGGGAGTATTAAAGAAATATGTTCGTAACCGTGCTAGGCCAGAAGGAAGCATCGCCAAGGGCTATGGAAATGAGGAGGTAATTGAGTTTTGTGTTGACTTTGTTCTTGACCTTAAGCCGATTGGCCTTCCTCGATCGCGGCACGAGGGGAGACTAAGTGGAGAAGGCACGATCGGAAGGAAATCAACGATATGTATGGACGGCCATTCTCTGACTGAAGCACACCACACTGTACTGACCAATTCCAGCTTGGTGGCTCCATACTTTGAGAAACACAAGAATATTTTACGCTCGGACAACCCGGGGAAGCCTGAATCCTGGATTAGGAAGGCCCACATGGAGACTTTCGGCAGTTGGTTGAGAAAACATTTAATGATTGACAATGATGTTGTAGATCAGCTGTACATGTTGGCCAAGACACCATCTTCGACTATAACGACTTTCCAAGGGTACGAGATAAATGGGAATACATTTTACACGATCGCCCAAGATAAAAAGAGCACCAACCAAAACAGTGGTGTCCGCTTTGATGCAGCAACCGAGAATGGGCAAAAGGTCACATATTATGGTTACATAGAGGAGATATGGGAACTTGACAATGGACCCTCCTTTAAGGTCCCTTTGTTCCGGTGCAAATGGTTCAAGCTAACAGGAGGTGGGGTAAAGGTGGACCAGCAATACGGAATGACAATGGTGGATTTCAACAATCTTGGTTACCTTGACGAACCATTCGTCCTAGCGAAAGATGTCGCTCAGGTTTTCTATGTGAAGGACATGAGTAGCAAACCGAGGAAACGGAAAGATAAGAAAACGATCAGTACATCATGCGATGATCTAAAGCGCCACATTGTTCTTTCAGGGAAAAGAAACATCGTGGGAGTGGAGGACAAGACAGACATGTCAGAAGATTATAATATGTTTGCTGAAATTCCGCCCTTCAAATTGAACACCGACCCAAGCATTAAGTTAAATGATGAGGATGCTCCATGGATACGGCACAATCGCAAGCAAGCAGGGACACAAGGGAAGAATTGATGTGTAATAATTTATTGTACCAAACTTTGTATTTGGTCGATGAACTGAATGATGTATCAAACCTTTTGTCAAACCTTCAAGGGATTAGTTTTATTTTTCTGATTTTTTTGATATATAATTGTATTTTTAAGATTTTAAAATGAATTAGTTTTATTTTTCTGATTTTAAAAGGAAAAAGGAAGAAGAAGAAAGAAGGAAAAAGGAAAAAAACAGAAGAAAAAAGGAAAAACAGAAGAAAAAAACAAACAGAAGAAAAAAGGAAAAACAGAAGAAAAAACAAACAGAAGAAAAACATAAGAAAAAAACAAACAGAAGAAAAAAGCAAAAAGGAAGAAAGGAAGAAAAAAAAGAAAAACAAGAAAAAGGAAGAAAAAAACAGAAGAAAAAAATAGAAGAAAGAAGGAAGAAAAAAACAGAAGAAAAACAAGAATTTAAAATGAATTAGTTTTATTTTTCTGATTTTTTTGATATATAATTGTATTTTTAAGATTTTAAAATGAATTAGTTTTATTTTTCTGATTTTAAAAGGAAAAAGGAAGAAGAAGAAAGAAGGAAAAAGGAAAAAAACAGAAGAAAAAAGGAAAAACAGAAGAAAAAAACAAACAGAAGAAAAAAGGAAAAACAGAAGAAAAAACAAACAGAAGAAAAACATAAGAAAAAAACAAACAGAAGAAAAACAGAAGAAAAAAGCAAAAAGGAAGAAAGGAAGAAAAAAAAAAGAAAAACAAGAAAAAGGAAGAAAAAAACAGAAGAAAAAAATAGAAGAAAGAAGGAAGAAAAAAACAGAAGAAAAACAAGAATTTAAAATGAATTAGTTTTATTTTCTGATTTTTTTGATATATAATTGTATTTTTAAGATTTTAATAACATAAATAAATAAGTAATTAGAAACTTTAATAGCAAAAATAATTATCATAAAGTAAAATAAATAAGTAATTAGAAACAAAATAAAATAAAATAAATAAGTTTTGTTGTAAGTAGAAACAAAACAAAATAAATAAAGCAAAAATGAAAACAAAAAACAGGCAAAAAATAAAAAATATGCCAGCTACTGGGCCACCACGGCCTGAATACGACTAGAAACCCATTATTGGGCCAGGATTCAGGCCCGCAGAAAGGCCCAGTAGGCCCATAGGCTAATAGTAACAGAATAGGCCCGTAAGCCTGCATTTGAGAGGAGCTCGAAGTGGTGAGCGCAGCCGCGCTTATAAACCACTGTCGAAGCCTCTCGGCTAGCGAGGTGGGACTAAACATCCCACCGCACCGCGCCAGTGCCAGCACATACCTTTAGTCGCGGTCCGCCACACCAACCGCGACTAAAGTATAGCTTTAGTCGCGGTCCGCCTCCCCAACCGCGACTAAAGGCTCTTCCTGCGCGGGAACGAAAGCGGCGCCAAAACCCTTTAGTCGCGGTTGGTGTGGCGGACCGCGACTAAAGCTATCCTTTAGTCGCGGTGGGTGTGGCGGACCGCGACTAAAGCTACCCTTTAGTCGCGGTCCGCCACACCAATCGCGACTAAAGGTCTGCCTATATATACTGCACTTAGCAGTTTCCGCCACTTCCCATTCTTCTCAGACGCAGAAGCCCCCTGCCCCGACGCCGATCGACGCCGAAGCCCTGCCCCGACGCCGATCGACGCCGACGCCGACGCCCTGCCCCGATGCCGACGCCCTGCCCCCAGTGAGCGCCGCCGCCTCCGCCCCGAGTGAGCGCCGCCGCCGCCCGTGCCCTGCCCTAGCGCGCCGCCGCCGCCCCTGCCCTGCCCTGCCCTTGCCCGCCGCCCGCCGCCCGCCGCCCCCCTGCCCGCCGCCCGCCGCCCCTTGCCCTGCCCCTGGCCGCCGCCGCCGCCCGCGCGCCGCCCGCTGCCCGCCCCTGCCCGCCGCCCCTGCCAAAAAGGAAACAAGAAAAAAAACAAGAAGAAAGAAAAAGGAAGAAGAAAAAAAAGAAAACAAAACAAAACCAAAAGAAACAAGAAAAAAAAGGAAGAAGAAAAAAAGGAAGAAGATAAAAGGAAGAATATAAAAGGAAGAAGAAAAAAAGGAAGAAGAAAAAAAGAAAGAAGAAAGAAAGAAGAAAGAAAAAGGAAGAAGAAAACAAGAAGAAAGAAAAAGGAAGAAGAAAAAAAATGAAAACAAAACAAAACCAAAAGAAAGAAGAAAAAAAAGGAAGAAGAAAAAAAAGGAAGAAGAAAAAAGGAAGAAGAAAAAAAGAAAGAAGAAAGAAAGAAGAAAGAAAAAGGAAGAAGAAAAAAAGAAAGAAGAAAAAGGAAGAAGAAAAAAAGAAAGAAGAAAGAAAGAAGAAAGAAAGAAGAAAGAAAAAGGAAGAAGAAAAAACAAGAAAGAAAAAGGAAGAAAAAAAATGAAAACCAAATGAAAACCAAATGAAAACCAAAAGAAAGAAGAAAGAAAAAGAAAGAAGAAAAAAAGTAACTTAAAACTTGATAATTAACAAAAAACCGTAAAATTTGATAATTAACCAAATGGCGAGGGTTATACATGTGTGTTGTCCTCGCCTCCCTCTCCGTGACGCCGTCGTCTGCCGCCCCGTCTCGCGCTCTACCGCGACACCCTCTCCCACCCCTTCCTCGCCCCCTCCTTTTGCCACCGCCCTTTCGCCACCGCCACCGCCACCGCCCCCCTTCTTCACTTAATTAATTTGTTTTTACTACATGTTTTCAGGACTGACATAATGGCGGACGATAGAGCTGACCCGATTATGGACAACTATGATCCGGACGGTGAAGCACATATGTTCGGCATCATAAACGGCGATATTCTATATGTGCCGACCGGACAAGAAGAAGATGATGTCTCTTCTTATCTGAACCTTGACGGTGAAGATGAAGGGCGCCGTCAGCAAGGTGATGCCGAACAAACGTCGATAAACGACGATCTTCAAATGGAAGTAGCAACCACCTCCGGCGCCAAGGTATATATATACATTGAGCCTCTGGTGATACAAACTAACTGATTTGAATAAATATGTGTGTACTAACGGGCGCGACTCTCTTTCTTATTTTAGCCCTCGGCCGGATCGTCGAAACAATCGAGTACGTCATCAAAGTGTGGCGCAACCAAGACGATGAAACAAGGAGAAACATGCACCATCGAGGTTGTCGACAGTGCAACCGGCAGGCCGCTGGAGCCCCGCAAGAACGCCATCAAGTTTGTCAGCCAATGCGGAGCCGTTGTTAGAGACAACGTCTCGATCACCGTCCAGGAGTGGAATGAGCCAAAGAAGGCACGAATTGCTGGTTTGACTTTTGTCGATAAGAGAACAAAAAAAGATTGCTTCAAGAAGCTTATGGAACATTTCGTTCTACCTCCGGAATACAACAAATTCGATGAGGAGGGTAACAAGATTGAGGAAAACAAGGAGAGGAGGAGGCTAGTCAAACAGTTCGCTCTTCATAAGATGGCCGACGCATTCCGGAAATTCAAGCAAAATCTAAACCATGACTTTGTCAAGCAAAACAAGACTCCGGATTTCAAAGGACAATATGAGAAACTGAAACATGATTGGCCAGAATTTGTGAAGCAAAAGAAATCGGAGCAGTTCATTCAAATATCGAAAAAAAATAAGGAAAATGCGGCTAAGAAGGAGTACAATCATATTATGGGGCCAGGAGGGTATCGCCTTTGGCAGCCTAGGTTGGAGAAGATGGAGAACAAGCTGAGGGCGCGAGGAATCCGTCCAGGTACAGAGGGATGGGACCCAAGGGCCAAAAGCTGGTGGTACGGGCATGGGGGAACGCTGAACCCGGAGACAGGGGAGTGTGTTTACCAGGGCAAAATAATTAAACCCACCCAAGCCCTTATTGACGCAATGAGGGATGCTCAAGAGGGGAAGATCAAGTTCAACAGAGAGAACGACGCACTGACAAAAGCCCTCGGGAATCCTGAACACGGAGGACGTGTACGAGGCATGGGGCACATTCCGTGGAAAATAGGGTTCCCCCAGAACGATGACCCGTACGGTTACAGAAGCCGTAAGAGAAAGATGGATCGGGAAGCAGATGTTGTGGCGCGGTTGGCATCGGAAATGGATGTGATGAAGAAAACCGTGAGTGTACTAGTAGCCGAAAGAGATGCAGCTTGGGCGCAGCATGAAGATCATCCAGCGGATCTCGGAAGCCAGCAGCGGAGAAGCAGCGTGGCTTCCACGGAGGCCCCACCGGCTGGTGCAGATGCACCGACGATCGAAATTACTGCACCGGAGCCTCTAGTGGTCGAAATTACTGCACCGGAGCCTCCTCGCTACCCCGTGGACGATATAAAGGAGAGGAAAGAATGTCATCTGTATTATCCTATCGGGAACATGTCCATGAAGGTAGCCATCGGCAGTGCTTTACCATGTTTACCTGGAGCACTCCACCACAACAACCCCATTCAAGATGGCTATGCTCGTGTCACGGTGGAGGACATAGTCCAAGGGTTTGAGGACCTGGAGATTGACATTGCTACACCTGAAGGGGAGAAAAGACTTGGAGATGTCAAGCGCCATTTCATTCTATGGCAAAAGAAGTTTATCAAGTTTCTAGGCGAGGCGCCAAGGACAACAAGTCCACCCCCCTACGGTGGTGGTGGTGGCGGTGGCGGTGGTGGTGGTGGTGGTGGTGGTGGCGGTTCACCTACACCTCCGTCACGTCAGCCGACGCCTCCCAGTCCACAACGTCCGGCGGGTGATCAGACGCCGCCCCCCAGTCCTCGTCCGGCGGGTGATCAGACGCCGCCCCCCAATCCACCTCCGGCAAAGAAGCAGAAGCAGTCCTGGATTATTAACCCGGACCCTTATGTACCTAAGACCACAAAGGTACCGGAGCCATCACTGAAGCCTCTCCCCACAAGGCCTTGGGAACGTAGTGCCGAGGAAACTGCCGCGGCCGCGGCTGCTGATCTTGAGAAATGGAAGGCGGACTGCAAGAAGAAAAGAGAGTCCGAGCCCAAGCCAGTATTTTCTGATGAGCAAAAGAAGTGGGCTAAGTCATTTTTGAGCACACCGTCCCAAGCCGCGAAGAATCTGCCTGACGACTATGCACGTGAACTTCGTAGGCAGGCACTCATGTTGAAGGAGAAGAAAGAGCGTGCGGAGAACCAGGAGAACAAAGCCTTGGAGGAGGCCGAGAAAACGGAATTAGAAAGTAAAAAAAGCGGGAAACGAGTTGCCCAGCTCGGGGAACAAAGTAAACAATCGATTGCCCCGCTTATAGTGAAAGCCGCCGGTCCGGATGACCCCGATATCATAGCAGCTGCGGCAGCACATGGATTGACTGTAACGAGTGCCAGAGAACAAGCGGCCAACTTAGGTATTACTCTTCGTGAACTGTTAGGCCTTAATGAGGCGCCAGTGAAGGAGGTAGTAATTACATATGTGAAGAATGGGCCTCTCGTCGAGCCTGCGCAGGAAGAGGATCTACCTCCACAAATGAAAGGTTTGCTGAAATGGTACAAGGGTTACATAAAAAATAAAAACGCCAAAGAATATATTTATGCGGAAGTTAGATATGAGCATCACTTCAAACATTACTATGTACAAATTCATCTGAGTGAATTGTTCCAGCTTTTCAATCTGCGCGAGCTCGACAAATCTATCATCAGTTGCTACGTTCTGTAAGTGATTTATTTCTACCCCATCTCGTTCATATTGCCTGCACTATATATATGTCCTAACTATATTGTTGTGTCCGCTATTATACATGCAGAATGAAGATTAAGGAATGCAGAGTAAGGAACATCCATGATGTTGGGTTCATTGACCCACACATCGTTAATGGATATGTGTTGCGGCATCACCCCGCCGACATGGAGGCAGACCTGTGGCAGTTTCTTACAAAGCAGGAACTCAAAAGTGATATTCTATTTCCTTACCATTTTGGGTGAGTGTTTCTGTCTTGAGCACATTCTCTTTTGTTTACTCCATGCATGGTATGTGGCCGGCTAATCGATGAGTTATGCATGACGTACTGTGCATGTATCGTGTCCGCAGGTTCCACTGGATTCTGCTAGTAATTAAAGTTGACACCTCAGAATGTCACGTCCACGACTCTCTGAATATGGATCCAAAGCATTGGGGCGACATGAGAAGAATGCTGCAGAAGTAATTATTTTCATTCATTTGCGCTCTATATCGATCGGCCTATTTCGTTCATTTCCTAATATCAAGTAACTAATAACTCTCTTGTTCATTTAATTTTCTTTGCCTCGTAGGGTTTGGAGACGGTTCGTAGATACAAAGGTCGATGAATTAAAAAAAGAGCTAGAATTCAAAAAGTCAAAGGCTAAGAATGGTGGGGATATTCAGCCAGCGGGGACCAATCTATGTGGATACTATGTCTGTGAGATGATCCGGAGATACACCTCTGAGCGGGTTCCGAGTGATACCAATGCTCAGAGGAATAACCTCCGGATGATGCTTAGTCCAGAAGCTCGCTTCCGACCACTTCAAGAGGAACTAGCTGGATGGTTCAGGAGGGAAGTCCTCCATCCTAAAGGAGAACACCATTACGAGGACGTAGAACTTTATATGCATTAAATTATGTATGGAAACTTGTTCAAAATTGTATATGGTCATCCGATGATATTTAATATATACTGTATATTCCTCTTGAACTCTTTTTGGTTCTAATTTCAAATTTGTTTGAAATTGTACATTCATATGCATGTATGTAGTAGCGTAGAATATGTGAAACTCCTTCAAAATTAAAATAAAGCATAAAAGAAATAAAACAATACAAATTAAACAGAAAACAGGTTTAGGGGGGGCAGGTTTAGGGGGGGGCTAAAACCCTAATGTTGGAAATATGCCCTAGAGGCAATAATAAAAGCATTATTATTATATTTCCTTATTCATGATAATTGTCTTTATTCGTGCTATAATTGTGTTAACCGGAAATCGTAATACATGTGTGAATAACAGACAACAATATGTCCCTAGTGAGCCTCTAGTTGTCTAGCTCGTTGATCGACAGATAGTCATGGTTTCCTGACTATGGACATTGGATGTCATCGATAACGGGATCACATCATTAGGAGAATGATGTGATGGACAAGACCCAATCCTAAACATAGCATAAGATCGCATAGTTCGTTTGCTAGAGTTTTCCAGTGTCAAGTATCCTTTCCTTAGACCATGAGATCATGTAACTCCCGGATACCGTAGGAGTGCTTTGGGTGTGCCAAACGTCACAACGTAACTGGGTGACTATAAAGGTATGCTACGGGTATCTCTGAAAGTGTCGGTTGGGTTGACATGGATCAAGACTGGGATTTGTCACTCCGCTTGACGGAGAGGTATCACCGGGCCCTCTCGGTAATGCATCATCACAATGAGCTCAATGTGACCAAAGTGTTTGATCACGGGATCATGCATTACGGAACGAGAAAAGTGACTTGCCGGTAACGAGATTGAACGAGGTATTGGTATACCGACGATCGAATCTCGGGCAAGTAAAATACCGATTGACAAAGGGAATCGTATACGGGATTAATTGAATCCTTGACATCGTGGTTCATCCGATGAGATCATCGTGGAGCATGTGGGAGCCAACATGGGTATCCAGATCCCGCTGTTGGTTATTGCCCGAGAGCCGTCTCGGTCATGTCTGCATGTCTCCCGAACCCGTAGGGTCTACACACTTAAGGTTCGGTGACGCTAGGGTTGTGAAGATATGTATGTGCAGTAACCCGAATGTTGTTCGGAGTCCCGGATGAGATCCCGGACGTCACGAGGAGTTCCGGAATGGTCTGGAGGTAAAGAATTATATATAGGAAGTGCTATTTTGGCCATCGGGACAAGTTTCGGTGTTATCGGTATTGTACCGGGACCACCGGAGGGGTCCCGGGGGTCCACCAGGTGGGGCCACCTGCCTTGGTGGGCCACATGGGCCTTAGGGGGTGCGCCTTGGCCTGCTTGGGCCAAGGGGAACCAGCCCCAAGAGGCCCATGCGCCAAGAGAGAAAAAAAGGGGAGAGTCCTACAAGGGGAAGGCACCTCCGAGGTGCCTTGGGGAGGATGGACTCCTCCCCACCCTTGGCCGCACCCTTCCTTGGAGGAAGGGGCAAGGGCTGCGCCTCCCCCTCTCCCTTGGCCCTATATATAGTGGGGAAAAGGAGGAGCAAACCAACCCTAATGCCCTGGCACTCCCTCCTCCCTGCAACACCTCCTCCTCCTCCCGTAGTTGCTTAGCGAAGCCCTGCCGGAGTTCTGCTACATCCACCACCACACCGTCGTGCTGGATCTTCCTCAACCTCTCCTTCCCCCTTGCTGGATCAAGAAGGAGGAGACGTCTCCCGTCCCGTACGTGTGTTGAACGCGGAGGTGCCGTCCGTTCGGCACTAGATCATCGGCGAATTGGATCACGGCGAGTACGACTACCTCATCCACGTTCACTCGAACGCTTCCGTTGCGATCTACAAAGTGGTATGTAGATGCTATCTAATCTGAATACTCGTTGCTAGATGAACTCATAGATGGATCTTGGCGAAACCGTAGGAAAAATTTTAATTTTCTGCAACGTTCCCCAACAGTGGCATCATGAGCTAGGTCTATGCATAGTTCTTCTTGTGCGAGTAGAACACAATTTGTTGTGGGCGTAGATGTTGTCAATTCTTCTTGCCGTTACTAGTCAATCTTGATTCAGCGGTATTGTGGGATGAAGCGGCCCGGACCAACCTTACACGTACGCTTACGTGAGACCGGTTCCACCGACTAACATGCACTAGTTGCATAAGGTGGCTGGCGGGTGTCTGTCTCTCCTACTTTAGTTGGATCGGATTCGATGAACAGGGTCCTTATGAAGGGTAAATAGAGATTGACAAATCACGTTGTGGTTTGAACGTAGGTAAGAAGACGTTCTTGCTAGAACCCTAATTCAGCCACGTAAAACTTGCAACAACAATTAGAGGACGTCTAACTTGTTTTTGCAGCAAGTGCTTTGTGATATGATATGGCCAAAGTTGTGATGTATGATGAATGATCTATATGTGATGTATGAGATGTTCATGCTATTGTAATAGGAATCACGACTTGCATGTCGATGAGTATGACAACCGGCAGGAGCCATAGGAGTTGTCTTTATTTTTTGTATGACCTGCGTGTCATTGAGAATCGCCATGTAAATTACTTTACTTTATTGCTAAACGCGTTAGCCATAGTAGTAGAAGTAATAGTTGGCGAGCAACTTCATGGAGACACGATGATGAAGATCATGATGATGAAGATCATGGTGTCAAGCCGGTGACAAGATGATCATGGAGCCCCAAGATGGAGATCGAAGGAGCTATGTGATATTGGCCATATCATGTCACGTTTATTATTTGATTGCATGTGATGTTTATCATGTTTTGCATCTTGTTTACTTAGAACGATGGTAGTAAATAAGATGATCCCTCATAATAATTTTAAGAAAGTGTTCACCCTAACTGTGCACCGTTGCTAAGGTTCGTCGTTCCGAAGCACCACGTGATGATCGGGTGTGATAGTTCCTTACGTTCGCATACAACGGGTGTAAGACAGATTTACACACGCAAAACACTTAGGTTGACTTGACGAGCCTAGCATGTACAGACATGGCCTCGGAACACAGAAGACCGAAAGGTCGAGCATGAGTCGTATAGAAGATACGATCAACATGAAGATGTTCACCGATGTTGGCTAGTCCGTCTCACGTGATGATCGGACACGGCCTAGTTGACTCGGATCATGTAATACTTAGATGACTAGTAGAGGGATGTCTATCTAAGTGGGAGTTCATTAATTTGATTAAATGAACTTTATTATCATGAACTTAGTCTAAAAATTTTACAATATGTCTTGTAGATCAAATGGCCAACGTAGTCCTCAACTTCAACGCGTTCCTAGAGAAAACCAAGCTGAAAGACGATGGTAGCAACTATACGGACTGGGTCCGGAACCTGAGGATCATCCTCATAGCTGCCAAGAAAGATTATGTCCTAAGAGCACCGCTGGGTGACGCACCTATTCTCCCTGCAGAACAAGACGTTATGAACGCTTGGCAGTCACGCTGCGATGATTACTCCCTCGTTCAGTGCGGCATGCTTTACAGCTTAGAGCCAGGGCTCCAAAAGCGTTTTGAGAGACATGGAGCATATGAGATGTTCGAAGAGCTGAAAATGGTTTTCCAAGCTCATGCCCGGGTCGAGAGATATGAAGTCTCCGACAAATTCTTTAGCTGTAAGATGGAGGAAAATAGTTCTGTCAGTGAACACATACTCAAAATGTCTGGGTTGCACAACCGCATGACTCAACTGGAAGTTAATCTTCCGGAAGAAGCGGTCATTGACAGAATCCTCCAGTCGCTTCCACCTAGCTACAAGAGCTTTGTGATGAACTACAATATGCAGGGGATGGTAAAGACCATTCCTGAGGTATATGCTATGCTAAAATCAGCAGAGGTAGAAATCAAGAAGGAGCATCAAGTGTTGATGGTGAATAAAACCACTAAGTTCAAGAAGGGCAAGGGTAAAAAGAACTTCAAGAAGGACGGCAAGGAAGTTGCCGCGCCTGGTAAGCAAGTTGCCGGGAAGAAGCCAAAGAATGGACCCAAGCCCGAAACTGAGTGCTTTTATTGCAAGGGAAGTGGTCACTGGAAGCGGAACTGCCCCAAATACTTAGCGGACAAGAAGGCCGGCAAAACCAAAGGTATATGTGATATACATGTAATTGATGTGTACCTTACCAGTACTCGTAGTAGCTCTTGGGTATTTGATACCGGTGCAGTTGCTCACATTTGTAACTCAAAGCAGGAGCTGCGGAATAAACGGAGACTGGCAAAGGACGAGGTGACGATGCGCGTCGGGACTGGTTCCAAGGTCGATGTGATCGCCGTCGGCACGCTGCCTCTACATTTACCTACGGGATTAGTTTTAAACCTCAATAATTGTTATTTAGTGCCAAGTTTGAGCATGAACATTGTATCTGGATCTCGTTTAATTCGAGATGGCTACTCATTTAAATCCGAGAATAATGGTTGTTCTATTTATATGAGAGATATGTTTTATGGTCATGCTCCGATGGTTAATGGTTTATTCTTAATAAATCTCGTACGTGATGATACACATATTCATAGTGTGAATACCAAAAGAGTTAAAGTTGATAACAATAGTCCCACATATTTGTGGCACTGCCGCCTTGGTCACATAGGTGTCAAACGCATGAAGAAGCTCCATGCAGATGGACTTTTAGAGTCTCTTGATTATGAATCATTTGACACGTGCGAACCATGCCTCATGGGTAAAATGACCAAGACTCCGTTCTCAGGAACAATGGAGCGAGCAACCAACTTATTGGAAATCATACATACCGATGTGTGCGGTCCAATGAGTGTTGAGGCTCGCGGTGGATATCGTTATGTTCTCACCCTCACTGATGACTTGAGTAGATATGGGTATATCTACTTGATGAAACACAAGTCTGAGACCTTTGAAAGGTTCAAGGAATTTCAGAGTGAGGTTGAAAATCAACGTGATAGAAAGATCAAGTTTCTGCGATCAGATCGTGGAGGAGAATACTTGAGTCACGAATTTGGCACACACTTAAGAAAATGTGGAATAGTTTCACAACTCACGCCGCCTGGAACACCTCAGCGTAATGGTGTGTCCGAACGTCGTAATCGCACTCTATTAGATATGGTGCGATCTATGATGTCTCTTACCGATTTACCGCTATCTTTTTGGGGCTATGCTTTAGAGACTGCCGCATTCACTTTAAATAGGGCTCCGTCGAAATCCGTTGAGACGACACCGTATGAAATATGGTTTGGGAAGAAGCCTAAGCTGTCGTTTCTAAAAGTTTGGGGATGCGATGCTTATGTCAAGAAACTTCAACCTGAAAAGCTCGAACCCAAGTCGAAAAAATGCGTCTTCATAGGATACCCTAAAGAAACTGTTGGGTATACCTTCTACCTCAGATCCGAAGGCAAGATCTTTGTTGCCAAGAATGGATCCTTTCTAGAGAAAGAGTTTCTCTTGAAAGAAGTAAGTGGGAGGAAAGTAGAACTTGATGAAGTGTTACCTCTTGAACCGGAAAATGGCGAAACTCAAGAAAACGTTTCTGAGGTGCCTGCACCGAATAGAGAGGAAATTAATGATGATGATCAAGATGCTTCTGATCAAGCTGCTACTGAAATTCGAAGGTCCACAAGGACACGTTCCGCACCAGAGTGGTACGGCAACACTGTCTTGGAAATCATGTTGTTAGACAACGGTGAACCTTCGAACTATGAGGAAGCAATGGCGGGCCCGGATTCCGACAAATGGCTGGAAGCCATGAAATCCGAGATAGGATCCATGTATGAAAACGAAGTATGGACTTTGACTGACTTGCCCGTTGAACGTCGAGCCATAGAAAATAAATGGATCTTTAAGAAGAAGACAGACGCGGATGGCAATGTGACCATCTATAAAGCTCGGCTTGTCGCTAAGGGTTATCGACAAGTTCAAGGAATTGACTACGATGAGACTTTCTCACCGGTAGCGAAGCTGAAGTCCGTCCGAATCATGTTAGCAATTGCCGCATACTATGATTATGAGATATGGCAAATGGACGTCAAAACGGCATTCCTTAATGGTTTCCTTAAGGAAGAATTGTATATGATGCAGCCGGAAGGTTTTGTCGATCCTAAGAATGCTGACAAGGTGTGCAAGCTCCAACGCTCGATTTATGGGCTGGTGCAAGCATCTCGGAGTTGGAACATTCGCTTTGATGAGATGATCAAAGCGTTTGGGTTTACACAGACTTATGGAGAAGCCTGTGTTTACAAGAAAGTGAGTGGGAGCGCTGTAGCATTTCTCATATTATATGTAGACGACATACTTTTGATGGGAAATGATATAGAACTCTTGGACAGCATTAAGGCCTACTTGAATAAAAGTTTTTCAATGAAGGACCTTGGAGAAGCTGCTTATATATTAGGCATCAAGATCTATAGAGATAGATCGAGACGCCTCATAGGTCTTTCACAAAGCACATACCTTGATAAAATATTGAAGAAGTTCAATATGGATCAATCTAAGAAAGGGTTCTTACCTGTGTTACAAGGTGTGAAATTGAGCTCAACTCAATGTCCGACCACGGCAGAAGATATAGAAGAGATGAGCTTCATCCCCTATGCCTCAGCCATAGGTTCTATTATGTATGCCATGCTGTGTACCAGACCTCATGTAAACCTTGCCGTAAGTTTGGTAGGTAGGTACCAAAGTAATCCCGGCAAGGAACACTGGACAGCGGTCAAGAATATCCTGAAGTACCTGAAAAGGACCAAGGAAATGTTTCTCGTTTATGGAGGTGACGAAGAGCTCGTCGTAAAAGGTTACGTCGACGCTAGCTTCGACACAGATCTGGATGACTCTAAGTCACAAACCGGATACGTGTATATTTTGAATGGTGGGGCAGTAAGCTGGTGCAGTTGCAAGCAAAGCGTTGTGGCGGGATCTACATGTGAAGCGGAGTACATGGCAGCCTCGGAGGCAGCACATGAAGCAATATGGGTGAAGGAGTTCATCACCGACCTCGGAGTCATACCCAATGCGTCGGGGCCAATCAAGCTCTTCTGTGACAACACTGGAGCTATTGCACTAGCAAAGGAGCCCAGGTTTCACAAGAAGACCAGGCACATTAAGCGTCGCTTCAACTCCATTCGTGAAAATGTTCAAGATGGAGACATAGAGATTTGTAAAGTGCACACGGATCTGAATGTCGCAGATCCGTTGACTAAACCTCTCCCTAAGGCAAAACATGATCAGCACCAGAACTCTATGGGTGTTCGATTCATCACAATGTAAACTAGATTATTGACTCTAGTGCAAGTGGGAGACTGTTGGAAATATTCCCTAGAGGCAGTAATAAAAGCATTATTATTATATTTCCTTATTCATGATAATTGTCTTTATTCGTGCTATAATTGTGTTAACCGGAAATCGTAATACATGTGTGAATAACAGACAACAATATGTCCCTAGTGAGCCTCTAGTTGTCTAGCTCGTTGATCGACAGATAGTCATGGTTTCCTGACTATGGACATTGGATGTCATCGATAACGGGATCACATCATTAGGAGAATGATGTGATGGACAAGACCCAATCCTAAACATAGCATAAGATCGCATAGTTCGTTTGCTAGAGTTTTCCAATGTCAAGTATCCTTTCCTTAGACCATGAGATCATGTAACTCCCGGATACCGTAGGAGTGCTTTGGGTGTGCCAAACGTCACAACGTAACTGGGTGACTATAAAGGTATGCTACGGGTATCTCTGAAAGTGTCTGTTGGGTTGACATGGATCGAGACTGGGATTTGTCACTCCGCTTGACCGAGAGGTATCACCGGGCCCTCTCGGTAATGCATCATCACAATGAGCTCAATGTGACCAAAGTGTTTGATCACGGGATCATGCATTACGGAACGAGAAAAGTGACTTGCCGGTAACGAGATTGAACGAGGTATTGGTATACCGACGATCGAATCTCGGGCAAGTAAAATACCGATTGACAAAGGGAATCGTATACGGGATTAATTGAATCCTTGACATCGTGGTTCATCCGATGAGATCATCGTGGAGCATGTGGGAGCCAACATGGGTATCCAGATCCCGCTGTTGGTTATTGCCCGAGAGCCGTCTCGGTCATGTCTGCATGTCTCCCGAACCCGTAGGGTCTACACACTTAAGGTTCGGTGACGCTAGGGTTGTGAAGATATGTATGTGCAGTAACCCGAATGTTGTTCGGAGTCCCGGATGAGATCCCGGACGTCACGAGGAGTTCCGGAATGGTCTGGAGGTAAAGAATTATATATAGGAAGTGCTATTTTGGCCATCGGGACAAGTTTCGGTGTTATCGGTATTGTACCGGGACCACCGGAGGGGTCCCGGGGGTCCACCAGGTGGGGCCACCTGCCTTGGTGGGCCACATGGGCCTTAGGGGGTGCGCCTTGGCCTGCTTGGGCCAAGGGGAACCAGCCCCAAGAGGCCCATGCGCCAAGAGAGAAAAAAAGGGGAGAGTCCTATAAGGGGAAGGCACCTCCGAGGTGCCTTGGGGAGGATGGACTCCTCCCCAGCTTGGCCGCACCCTTCCTTGGAGGAAGGGGCAAGGGCTGCGCCTCCCCCTCTCCCTTGGCCCTATATATAGTGGGGAAAAGGAGGAGCAAACCAACCCTAATGCCCTGGCACTCCCTCCTCCCTGCAACACCTCCTCCTCCTCCCGTAGTTGCTTAGCGAAGCCCTGTCGGAGTTCTGCTACATCCACCACCACACCGTCGTGCTGGATCTTCCTCAACCTCTCCTTCCCCCTTGCTGGATCAAGAAGGAGGAGACGTCTCCCGTCCCGTACGTGTGTTGAACGCGGAGGTGCCGTCCGTTCGGCACTAGATCATCGGCGAATTGGATCACGGCGAGTACGACTACCTCATCCACGTTCACTCGAACGCTTCCGTTGCGATCTACAAAGTGGTATGTAGATGCTATATAATCTAAATACTCGTTGCTAGATGAACTCATAGATGGATCTTGGTGAAACCGTAGGAAAAATTTTAATTTTCTGCAACGTTCCCCAACACCTAAACCTGCGGCGGCCTTTAGTCGCGGTTGGCCAGAAGAACCGCGACTAAAGGTCCTCCGCCCCGACGGCCACCTGGCGCCCACATGGACGGGCCTTTAGTCGCGGTTCTTAAGCAACCGCGACTAAAGGGAGGGGGCCTTTAGTCCCGCCTGTTTGGTCGCGGTTGCGCAACCGCGACTAATGGCAGTTGCGAACCGCGACCAAAGGCCCTTTTTCCACCAGTGTTAGGATTTTGAGGGCACGTGAACTTATAATGACCCATAACACCGCACAGTCCACATTGACGTTTGCTTTTCTCATCAAAAGCTTTTGGTCGCCCATTTTTAGTGACATCGGGATCATCCTTACCGTGGCCTTTAACATTCTGTTTTGGTGCGCCTTTGGCGTTAACTTTTGCGGGATCACGAACAAGACCATGATCTTGATTAGGCTCGAATGCATCGTCGTTCACAAACTATACCTCCGCACCAGGCTGATCCTCTTGAGTGTAATCATTATCTATTATGTCCCTCAGAGCCGCCTTCAACTTGTCGAATAAAAATGGTTTATGGCATGCTTTGTGAGTTGCTTCAGCAGATAAGATAGTCAACTCGCTGTACCTAGCTCTGTCCAATGCACCTGCCCATCCTCATGCAAACAGATCGCTAGTGCGCTTAACGGGAAGTCCACCCCTTGCAACTTGGCTCAACCTCCGCAGTACTAAACACTTAGGTATCTCACGTAATCGTAGCTGAATCAGAACGTGAAGAATATGTTTGCAAGGAAGACCTTCGCGATACATGCTTCTGCAACTGCACTTCACAGTTTCTTCTAAGTTACCTGGGGTGTAGTCCACAGTGAATCTGATATCTCTATTTTCCTTCCATGTCAGTATGAATCTGTGAGTGTCTGCTCCTCTCAGTCTCTCAAGGACCTCTAGCTCCCGTGCCTTCTTCATATCTTCCTGCAAGATATAAAAGTTTGCCGCAGTGAACTCAGGGGCAGCTGATTTCTCAATATCTTTACACTCATCCAATACTGGTACTGGAACTGTCTGTGAGTTTGTGTAATCGTCATGCGCCTCATTCTCACGGAGACGAACTATACAGTTCTCATAGTGCACAATCATATCAACAAGAGTTATACCGGAGTCTAGATGCAAGTGATGGCATGAATTCAGACTCTCACTTCGCTGGTTACTTCGCATACCTAAGAAAAACCCACCTGTCAGATATGATGCAGCCCAAAGCCTTTTCTTCTTGTACATCCTACGTAACCATGTCTTTGTTTTCTCCGACTGCCATTTGGCGGTAAACGCTGCCCATCTCTCCTCAAAAACTTTTTTTGAAGTGGCATAATAAAGTAGAGACCTGAACTCCTTTAGAGACTTATGATGAAGGTGTTTCTGCATGTTCTTCTCAATATGCCACGAGCAAAGACGATGCCAAACCTCCAAAAGTACCGTTCTTATGGCCTTAATCATAGCTGCATCTCCATCAGTAATTACTGACCTGGGCCTCTTCTGACAGTGAGCCCTCAAAAACGTCTGAAGCAGCCAGACATATGTATCTTCCATCTCGTCAGACACAAGAGCACAACCGAATACCGTGGTGCAACGGTGGTTGTTCAAACCGACAAAAGGTATAAATGGCATGCCATACCTATTCATCCTGTATGTGCTGTCGAAGACACATCACCGTAGTTAACATAGTCTCGACGTGATTGAGAATCACACCAGAATATGTTTTTCAGCCTTCCTTCATCATCGACGGTGTGCTCAAAGAAGAAATCTGGATCTCTCTCTTTTCTGGTCATCATGATCCCAATGGCAGTGTCTGCATCACCTTGTGCAAGCAACTTCATTTTTTTCTCTATAACACATGTTATAAAGCTTCTTCCTCCCAAAACCAGCCTTTGCATATGACCCGGAGCGCGCAACGAGTTGATCATAAATCATATGTTTCCTGATTCCAGCACTTGCCATGGTTAAGATCTCAGCCTTCTGATATTCTTTTATCTGATTGTGAGACCGAAGAAACGTGACTTCATCCGGTCTAGCTAGAACGTGACTGTGATCATCATTGAAACTGCTGACATACCAAACGTCACGCTCTTTATCAAGTTTCAAAGTTATATGCGCATCGCAGAAGCAACGAGTCTCCCCTCTCAGCCTGCGGGTCTTGCCTTCCATTGTACAACGTTTTTCCTGTCGTTTCCCAGCTCTCGCACACACATACTTTCTCAAACGCTTAGTTGCCTCAGGACCTTTCGAATATTTCAGTGAGTCCTTTCTTACGCTGAAACCACGCTCATATGCATACTGATTATAGAAATTGTAAGCATCTCCTAGTGACTTGAACGTCTTCCTCATGACCTTCCAATGCATGTCCAATGATTCTTGCTGATATTCATCAAATCTGATGTCAAAATTAAACAGATCATCACCAATATGCTCATCATTCCCGCTTGTACCATCTACATCTCCCTGTAAATTAATGCATTAAACCATTTATGTCAGTCAGTTATAATTTTAAAATGTACTGTAGTGATGTAAGTTTCAAAACTTACTTTGTTGGAGCTGTCATCATGAGATGCATCAACGTGCGATTTGTCACTTTCATCGTCCACAGTATTCCTCACAAAGTCCCGTCCTCGTCCATCTGCGCGCATTGCAAAAAAAAAAACATGTAAGCGCTCATATGGATATTATGTCATTTCTTCTCTGATTTTATTAATAACATACCCGGAGTGCACTTTTAGCAAATGAATTATCTATATCCATATCATCATCATCATCGCCATGTCGCTGCATCATGCAAAAAAATATTAAATTTTCCGTGCGGTCTATCATATTTACCCCCTCATATTTATTATTTTATCAACATTGATTACACTTACATTGCCACTATAAGATTCATCCAAACTCATGTAGTTCTCATCACGAGGTTCATCCATATTCTGTGACGAGGTTTCGTTGTCCTCGCCGTAATCATTGCCATCATAATCTCCCTCCTCCTCTAACTATATATAGTTAAAAAAATGTACGATGAATCAAACGCCGTTTAACATCATCCCTAAAACAATTATCTTATCAACCACAACAATGTCTCAAACCAACCTCTTGCACGGCGGCGAGGATTTCAGCCGGATCCATTTCCTCCGATGACGAACGTGATGACGGCGTGACATTGCTGGCCGGCGGAGGCAGGTGTCGACGGCGTGAGGACGATGGCTGGTCGTAGTAGGCGTAGTGCGCGGAGGGAGGCGGCGACGTAGATCGCGGGTGGGCGGCCACCGGGGCGACGGGAACGGAATGCGGCGGCGGGCGCGCGCGCCGGCAGCGGTAAAGGCGCCGGGGCACGCGCGGCGGCCTGTTTGGGCGGCGACTCGGGCGACGGCGACTTCGTGCAGACGGGGGCCAACGTGGAGACAGCGTGGATGCGTTAGGGTTCAGGGTTTCGACGGCTACCGTGTTTATTTCCTCTCCAACAACTGTCGACGCCAACGTCGAGACGTGAGGTCGTGCGGCGACGGGTGCGGGTACGCGGGCGGGCAGGCGTACAGCGACGGGCGCGGCATACGCGGGCGGGCGTACGACGTCGCGCGCGACGTACGGCGTCGGGTGGGTATTCCTATACCTAATGTGAAATTACCATACTACCCACTATACGTTTTAGGGGGGGGGGGGGTGTTGTACCGAAGAAGAGCTACTATTTATTGTCTTCAGAATTAACATGTAAGCATTTGGATGCCGCAGTTCCAGTGGAGGAATGGCTGGTTTTACTCTCTCACTGAAAAGGCCCTCGCCCAAGGGAAGCAGCTTGGCCCAAGCAGATTAAGGTCATATAGACAAGGAATTTCTTTCATGTGCAAACAACACATGCGGTCCTGGGTTAAATCTTGAAGCAGTTTTTTAAGCGTTTAACCTTTGGTATTATGTATAGACTAGAGAGTATGGAGAACTCTATGTATTCCTCCAAGTATGTCTTCGAAAATAAACTTATGTATGTGAAAGACAAGTGTTGTTTAATTTATATTATTGGCAGCAAGCTTTTATGCGGTGGAGAAAACAACTAACAATGTTCTTCTATTTGTGGTTTATATCCTTCAGTTGCAGTGTTTACGAGAGGTGTTTTTGGCGAAATTCAATTGTAGCAGCAGTTAGTGTTAAGTGTGTTTTGTGTATATGTCATCATAATGTGTCTTCTCTCGCTGTTTGGAGAAGAACAGAGCTGACAGTACATCTAGAGTGTCTGTGACAGTTCAAAGGATCAAGGTGTACTGCATGTTGCATACAAAGTGATTGACAGGGAGGAGCAGGATGCGCCAGTTAGAAGATATACTGTGGAAATCTGCAGATTGTTGGGACCTGAAGCTGGAGGTAAATTTGGCCAAGTGTTTAATTTGTTATATTCAGGTTGCTCTCCTCTCAGTTACTTAGTAGTTTTATGAATGTTCTCGTGTTGATTCCGTCTTCTATCTGGCTCAGAGGATGAAGATAAGGAACACAAAGCAGAACTAGTAGATCAGACCATCCTCACAGCATAATCTCGTATCATTTTTCCTACTACATTTTAAGTTTCACTGCGGTAATTATTACTATTAGCACGATTTGTTGTGTCGTGATCTACTAGCAGATGATACCAAAGTTCATTCTTTCATCCTCGAGATAAGAATGTAGTTTTTGTGATATGCCACTAATATCAATGGTAATCAATAATGTTCACTTATTCAGAAGGCAATTAATGTGATAGACCTAGCCAATAGCTCATGGTTTGTTCCTGTACCCAGGTTGCTCTCCTTTCAGTCACTTAGTAGTTTTTTTTTTTTGCGGGTGCAGTCACTTAGTAGTTTTTGGAATGTTCTCATGTTGATTCCTTCTTCCGTCTGGCCCAGAGGATGAAGATAAGGAACACGAAGCAGAGGTAGTAGATCAGATCATCGGGTATCCTTTTTTCTACCACACTTTTAGTTTCACTTCAGTAATTGTTACTGGTATTAGCACAATTTGTTGTTTCGCGATTCCCAAGTTCCTGCATCTAGCATGTCAAAGTTCATTCTTTCATCCTCAAAATAAAAAATCGTAGTTTGTGTGATATGCCGCTGATATCAATGGTAATCAATACCGTTCACTTATTCAGAAAGCAATTAATCTGATAGACCTAGCTGGTAGCACTGTGGTAAGCAAAACATTAACTTTGGGAAGCTTTCACTAGACCAGTAGCATGCATGTTTTGGGTAATGCATTTAGCTGCTGTACTGTGTAAATCTGATATGCTTTTAAACTGTACCTGGGCACTAAACCCAAGTTAAGTATCCCCGAGTATGCTGGATTGATAGCTCATGGTCTGTTCCTGTACCTTTATTGCTAAATGGGCAGCTCATGGATCGATAGCTCATATGTTTAAATTTTTTTGGGGGTACCATTTTTTACTCTGAATAAGCAACAGAAGTACTCAACATGCTTCATACATAACCCTGAACATCAGGTCCACAGTACTGGATTCTGATTGTCTGAGTACACATTAATGGTCAGAAGGCGATGGGCGATAGAGGGGGCGACAAGGCGGGCTACTCCACGGGACGCGGTGCGGCGATCACCGGACCTCGATCCTTGGGGGCGGTGGCTCGTCAACGGGTTGGTGGCCGGTTCTGGGCGCTGGCCGGATCTAAAGACGACGAGGCGGACGAGGATGGGGATGATCTGGCGTCCTCTCCGCCAACGCCGACGCCATCTGATCTATTCTGTGAGTTCTTCCATTCAGGCTATGATGAGGATGAGGTTGCCTCAACGGTGGACAGGATCTTGCCGGTGGACGATCCGGCGAGGGTTGGGCTACACGCGGACGAGAGAAAGGAGATGGTGTGTCGCGTCGTACACCGGAGAACGGCGGCGACGGCTGTCCGGCCATGGAAAGGACCCCTTCCGAAGGTTAGTCTTCCAAACCTCACCCTTTTGACTTGATTCGGCCAGATTCGTGGATTAAAGTTAAGAGGAAGAAGAGATCGATTCATTCTGGTGCTGGATCCCGGCGATCGGCGACGGCCACGGCGCAGTTGCCGGCGGGGCGGCCGGTCGGGATCGCTGGCATGCGATAGGCGCGTTTGAACGCGCTCTTGGGTCGCGATTTCGGTTTGCGTGGGGGTGGGCCGGTTCTGAGTGAACCGGGCCCGACCATTGCTGGGCCTGTGTTAGTCGGGTATGAGGCCCGGTGTGACCAGGCACGTACGTCTACACCCCCATGCATCGACGCTTCTCCTGTGTGGAGTCGATCGGAAAGACCTAGGGTTTGCGGTGGTGGGCGTCGGCCGAGTTTCTCTGATCGTGGTGCGGGGCGTGCTAGGCGCATCCCCCCACTCCGCGGCATGGCCGGTCGAGGAGTGCCCCCTGCCAAGCCTGCCGCTCTGGGCGCCGCGGGTCGTGGAGGGCCAACGTTGCCGGCCGAAGGTGGCCGCGGCGGTGGTGGTATGCCAGCGGGGACGGGTCGTGGCGGCGCGGGTGTGCCGCTCGGGGCTGGCCGGGGCGGTGCGCCACCGCTTCCGGGTGATGGAACCGGCCGGGCGGCACCGGACGTCGGCGGCCCAAGACCGCCTCTAGCTGGTGCCGCGCCTGGGTATGGCTTTGCTGGCCGCGGGTTTGGTGCTGCCGGTGCTCGGCCAACCACGCCGGTGTTGCCGTAGCCTGCTGCGGGTCGGGGTGGACCTCGGCCGCCGGTGCCGAACCCTGTGGCTGTCGCGGGCCGCGGTGTCCCGACCCCAAGGCCGCCTCCTCCGGCCTCTAATGGCCAGCGACCGGTGGCGATTCAGGCCGGGGCTAGACCGCCACACTTCGTGGCAAGGCAGGCGCACAACTCGACAGTGCCAGTGTTGAAGCAGGCACAGGCGCCGCAGGTTTCAGCTAGTGGGGATGTTCAATCGGCGCCTCGTGGACAGTGGGGTGATGATGGGCATAATGCGTATGGAGATGGACAGCACCGGGGATCCTCGTCTACGGGTGGTGGACGGGGTATGCCTGACAGAGTGATGGCTCGGCCGAGAGGCCCTTCCTGGGGCCAACGGGCGGTTTCGTCAAAGGGGCGTCTGGACCGGCTCATCGTAACCGCGGTGGTTTCCGTGGTAACCGTGGTGGCCGAGGTGGCCGCGGTGGCCGCTATCGTCCACGACAGCATCCTGTTATTGTGGACCAGACACCTGTTGGCGAGGATACTGCGGAACCTGAGTTGTCTTGCCAGGCTATGGAGGTGGTAACGGCACTGGCTGACGTGGTGGTCCCTGCTAATGGTGAGATTGGGTCTATGTTGGTAGAGGACAGAGCGGCCAAGTATGTGCGCAAGAAAGGAAGGATGTTATGTTACCGTTGTGGTGATAAGGGCCATTTCATTGCTGAGTGTGTGGCTGTTTTATGTGATACGTGTGGCAAGCCAGCCCATGAGTCGGGGGTTTGTCCGCTTTTGAGGGAGCAGGTACCGAATCTTATGATGTATGGAGTGTACTGTGCTGAGCTCACGTTCTTTGAGTCTCCGACCGAGAGGGAGGTTACTGATGAGGTTCAGAGTGTGACAACTGGGATTGTTAAAGTGACTAAAGGAGAAGTCTCTGAGACCCACATTGTGCAGCGGCTCCGGGAGCTGTTCCCAGGGGATTTCCACTGGGAGCTTGTCAGTCTAGAGGCGAACTTGTTCAGGTTTGAGTTCCCCGACAGTGGAGGATTTATAGAGGCCCTTGAGTTTCGGGATATGCAAAGTGCCAGGTACTGAGGGCATTCTTGAGTTCCACGAGTGGAAGTTGACTGAACCTCAGGGTAAACCTCTTACCCAGGCTTGGTTACGGTTTTCGGGAGCTCCTTCCAAACCTATGCAGGATGCTAGGGTAGTTGCGAGTTTGGGCATCATGGTGGGAAAGCCTGAGCGTGTGGATATGGCCTTTACTAGAGCTCATGGGGTTGCTCGCTTACTGGTCAGCATTTTGGACATTGAGTTTGTGCCTGATGTGGTCAAGTGGGCTTATCGAGGCCAGGTTTACAACCTTCAGATTGAGTTTGAGGATGACAACTTGTTTGCTGAGGCACCTGCTGCCACTGATGTTGATATGCACGAGGATGATGAGGGTGCAGGAGCTAAGGAGACTCCGGCCGCTGATCCTGGACGAGAGATGTCCGAGGGACCGGGGTCTGCTGCTCAGACGACCGGAGATGGGACGGCGCCTTCTGCTTCAGTGCTGTCGACCACTCTGAGGTTTGGATCTATTGAGCCTGCTACTGCACCTCCCAGGCTTTGGAGCGAGCGAGTGGAGTCTTTTAATGATTTTGAGCACTCTCTACCCGCTTTGGACTTTGAGGGCCCGAGCATGGAGGGTTCTAGCGCGGAGGAGATTTCGGAGATAGAGATTTCGCAGGATTGTGTTGAGACCGCGGAGCTACAGGTGGTGGTTCCGAGCTGTGCAGGGGGGTCGAGGCAGGTGGTCTCGGCGCCCCCTTCTCCTCTCGCTCAGGTCGGTGAGACCGTGAGGGAGGAGATACCTTCGGGAGGGGGGCCGGGGCAGGTGGCCGCGGCGCCCTCTTCACCGGTCGCTGGGCCGATTCTGCAGGTGGCCGGACTGGTCTCTGGAGGGGGCTTGGGGCGGGTGGCCTCGGGGCCCTCTTCACCTTCCACGCCCAGGGGAACCGCCCCACCGTTGGCGCCGGCGATCACTCCTGACCGAAGGTCTGGGGTGGATGGGGAGCGGGGGCAGGTGGCCTTTGGTTCCCCATCAGCCGACTCGGCGCCCTCTCCCAGCCGTGGGGAGCAGCTGCTTGTTCGGGGGGTGACAGGCGGTCAATCCCCGGGCAACTTCACTCTGGAGGAGGTTATACAGTTCGGCGGGATTTCAGACCAGGCGTCTGAGGGCCGACGGTTGAGCTGCCGTCTTCAGGGCCGTCCGGAGGTGGACGACATGCAGCAACGGTGCGCCGTGAGGGCGGCCAAGCTTCGTGACGTCCAGGTCACTACCGGTATGTCGGTCAATACTTCTAATTCCATATTGCATTTTTCGAATGATGAGATTGTTGATAATGCGGACCAACTAGGGATTTCACTAGGTAGTAATGAGGGTGAAATTTCTAACTCCATCAATGATTTGCTAGATCTAGAAGCCGAGAGGGCTTTAGATATGATTCGAAACTTAGCTGCTGTCAAACCCATGAATGATTCCGAGATTGATGCCTTGGGAGTTCGGGTGCTCGATGATTTTTGTGCCGATCTCGCACCTCCCCTCCCGGAGCCGGAGGAGGAGGATGAGAGTGTCTAGATGGATGTTGTTGGTCCCCCTTAAACGGGGAGTGAGGACCGGGTGGATGCGAGGACCGGCCCTAAGCGCAAATGGAAGCGCAAGATTTACCCAACGTCTGTTGTGCGTAGGAGTGTTAGGATCCGCACCGCTAAAAAATTCCACGACAAGATATGAGAGGAATCTTTTGGAATAGCAGAGGTCTTAAGGACTTGGCTAAAAGAAGATTTCTTGCAGATGCATCCGTCGAGCATCGATTGGATTTTATTGCGTTGTCGGAAACTGGTAGAGAAAATTTCTCACCACAATTTCTTAACACTCTATCGGGGGGTATTGAGTTTGACTGGCATTGTCTGCCACCGAGAGGGAGATCGGGGGGGATCTTACTTGGTGTTCGATGCGATTCTCTCGAAGTTCGAAGTGTGGTCATGGGAGATTTTGCTGTAAAATTCAGGGTGCGATCCAAGGTCGACGGTTTTGACTGGGCTCTGGTGGCGGTGTATGGCGCCGTGCAGGCAGAACTCAAACCGGATTTCCTGGCCGACCTGGTTAGAGTTTGTGGTTCTGAGCAGCTCCCCATTCTCGTTGGGGGTGATTTTAACATTATTGGGAGGCGTGACAAGAAGAACAATGATAATTTTGATGGGAGATGGTCGTTTATGTTCAACACTATCATTGAAAGCTTGGATCTAAGAGAGATTGAGCTTTCAGGTAGGAAGTTTACTTGGGCCAACGCCATGCCAAATCCAACGTTTGAAAAGTTGGATCGGGTACTCGCAAGTGTCGAATGGGAACAGAAGTTTCCCTTTGTAACAGTTCAGGCTCTCTCTCGCGGGATTTCTGATCACACGCCTCTTTTTCTTGACTCTGGTGGGGCTACCTACTCGGGCAACAAGAATTTGTTCTCGTTCGAGCTTGCGTGGTTTGAAAGAGAAGGCTTCCTGGATCTCGTAGCCAGAGAGTGAGCTAAGGATGCAGGCGGTAGGAATGCGCTTGAGCGCTGGCAGAATAAGATTAGACATCTGAGAAGTTTCCTAGATGGGCTAAACATGTCAGTGGGATATATAGGGTTGAAAAGGAACGGCTCCTTGCCCTCATTCAGTCCTTAGATGTAAAAGCAGAAACGACGGTGTTGCCAGCCACCGAGCTTCATACTAAGCTTGACGCTGAGAAGAGGTTGAAAGAACTGCTTCGTGAAGAAGAGTTAAAGTGGGCTCTGCGGGCCAAGGTACGAATAGTGGTCGAGGGGGACGCGAACACTCAATTCTTTCATATGATTGCAAATGGCAAACATAGGAAGAAGAGAATCTTCCAGCTAGAACAAGATGAGGGTACGATTATCGGTCAGGATAATTTGAAGCTTTACATTACCGAGTACTACAAACGATTGTTTGGACCACCAAAGGAGAACTGTGTGTCTCTGGATGAGTCTAGAATCGAAGATGTACCTCAACTCACTGCGGTGGAGAACGATATATTAACAGCCCCTTTTTCGGAAAAGGAGGTTTTCGAGGCCGTCTCCCAGATGAAAAATTATAAGGCACCCGGTCCGGATGGTTTCCCGTCTGAGTTTTATAAGAAATGCTGGCATATTATTAAAGGGGACCTGTTGCCGATGTTCCATGATTTGTTCTCGGGACATTTGCAGCTTTTCCAGCTTAATTTTGGAACAATAACCCTGCTTCCTAAGAAAACAGAGGCCGTGAGAATCGAGCAATTTCGGCCTATCTATCTTCTGAATGTCAGTTTCAAAATTTTTACCAAGGTTGGGACGATTAGGCTAACACAGATTGCGCATGTCGTGGTGCAGCCTACTCAAACGGCTTTCATGCCGGACAGGAACATCCTGGAAGCGGTGGTGGTCCTTCATGAAACGCTCCATGAGATCCACACAAAAAAACTTGATGGGGTTATTTTCAAAGTGGATTTCGAGAAGGCATATGAAAAAGTCAAATGGTCGTTCCTTCAACAGGCCTTACGCATGAAGGGCTTTGATGAATCTTGGCGACGCCAGGTGGAAGCATTCACGCAAAAAGGGAGTGTTGGAATCAAAGTGAATGATGATATATGTCATTATTTCCAAACGCATAAGGGATTGAGACAAGGCGATCCTATGTCTCCAATATTATTCAATATTGTGGTGGACATGTTGGCGATCCTGATAGGAAGGGCAAAAGAGGCCGGTCAGGTGGGTGGCTTGGTGCCTCATCTGATTGATGGTGGTGTGTCCATCCTGCAGTATGCTGATGATACTATCATCTTCATGGAACACGATTTGGCAAAAGCGAGAAACATGAAGTTAGGTTATGCTTATTTGAACAATTGACGGGGCTTAAGATTAATTTCCATAAAAGCGAGCTGTTCTGCTTTGGTAGAGCCAAAGATGAACAAGAGGCATATAGACAATTGTTTGGTTGTGAAGTTGGGGCTCTACCTTTTACGTATCTAGGTATTCCCATTCACCATCGTAAGCTAACAAACAGCGAGTGGAAGTGCATGGAGGATCGGTTTGAGAAGAAACTGAGTTGCTGGAAGGGAAAACTCCTGTCTTATGGAGGCAGGTTGATCCTTATTAACTCGGTGCTCACGAGTTTACCTATGTTCCTCTTATCCTTTTTTGAGGTCCCAGTTGGGGTTAGGAAAAGGCTGGACTTCTATCGATCCCGATTTTTTTGGCAGAGTGATGAACTTAAGAGAAAATACCGACTGGCCAAATGGGATATTATCTGTCGACCAAAGGACCAGGGGGGCTTGGTATTGAAAATCTAGAAGTCAAGAATAGATGCCTGCTTAGTAAGTGGCTGTATAAGTTGGCACTTGAGACGGAGGCAACATGGGCGCAGATTTTACGTAGTAAATATTTGCAGTCCAAGACCCTGTCCCAGGTCACTATGAGACCAACTGATTCGCCGTTCTAGAAGGGGCTCATGAGAATCAAAGCTACCTTCTTTAACAGAAATAGGTGTATTGTCGGTAATGGTAATGACACTCGATTTTGGGAGGATACGTGGCTTGGCGACGCGCCTTTGGCGACCCAGTATCCGTCCCTTTATCGTATTGTTCAGCGCCGTGAGGCTCTTGTTGCCACGGTTTTGCAGTCCATTCCGCTCAACATTCAGTTTAGGAGGGTGCTTGTGGGTGACCGATGGGAAGCATGGCTTCACTTGGTTCGGAGATTGATGGGGGTTCAGTTGAATCCTCAGCCCGATCAGTTGTGGTGGAAGCTTACTAGATCTGGGGAGTTCACAGTTAAATCGATGTATATTGATATCATTAACTCAAGTGTGATTCCTAGTTCCAAAGAGGTTTGGAAAGTTAAGGTCCCCTTAAAGATTAAAGTGTTTATGTGGTTTATACATAAACAAGTAATTTTAACAAAGGACAATCTAGTTAAGCGTAACTGGACAGGTTCTACTAGGTGTAGTTTCTGTGATCGGGAGGAGACCATCAAGCACCTCTTCTTTGACTGCCCGTTGGCACGAGGCTTGTGGCGCTCTGTGCAAATTGCCTTTAACATTACTCCCCCGACTTCGGTCAACACGTTATTCGGGACGTGGCTTGCTGGGATAGAGTCCGAAACAGCTAGACACATTCGTGTAGGAGTTTGTGCATTATTATGGGCAATTTGGAACTGCAGAAATGATTTGGCTTTTAACAGAACAACAACTATTCATTTTTTGCCGGTTTTATTCCGGGCTACTGCGCTGATCCGTATGTGGTCCTTACTCACTCCGACGGAGGCCAGGGAGCGTTTGGTTACTGCATCTGTTCGGTGAGAGATGGTAGCGCGGGATATCTTCAACCGGTTTGGATGGCGGTCATGTAATAGGATAGGCGATTAGTTTACCTATCTGTTAATTTGCCAGCCGGTTGTGGCTTGTTAGGCTCTCTGGTTTGGCATTGAGGCTCTGTGTGAGCTTGCCGCTCCTTTTGTTTGCAGACTTTAAGACCTTGTTGAACCTTATTTACTCTTTATAATAAATGTGGCCGTATGCATCGTTCTGATGCAGAGGCCGGGGAATCCCCTTTTCAAAAAAAAAAACATAACCCTGAACATTTATGGTCTCTGTTGTTATGTCTTGCTGTGTACGTTTAGTGCCTGTACATACATGTTGTGTTTTGGTGGGTCTAGTCCTTGTTAACTTCTATTGCACAAGTTAAATTGAGACTGGTACAAAAAAATATTGAAAGATGTGCTGTCTTGCAGTGTGTGCGATAAGAGGGGAGGACTACTTTGCGGCTTAAATGGTCGGTATTCACTGGATTATAGATCAGTGGCTGCTAAATTTATGACCGCCTCTGTTCCTATTTGACAGCATTTCGGTGTTGGGTGGTACGCTCGGTTTTCATCATTCAAATGGTAAACCGAATTGCTCCGGTCCGGCCCTATCCCAAGTTCCCAACCACCACCTCATCCCAGAACATATATGGTGCTCGATGGTAATGTGAATGGGATGCTTTCCTTTGCTTCGCTTCGCCGGTGGAAATATGAATGGGATGCTTTGCTTGCATCTCCCCACTGTTGGGAATGTACGGGAGATGCTTTGCTTTGATTCTCTCCACTGTTGGGAGTGAGATATGCTTTGCTTTGCTTTGCGTCGCTGACAACTTTTGCCCCCCCCCCCCCGCCCCTCATCTTAACTGCTGCTGTGTAACTGCTACGGTGGCTTGGCATCTGTGTAATTAACTGTATGCGGGCAGCATTGGATGGCCGTCTCCCGCATCCGTGTCCGCGGACGGATGCGGGAGAAAATTTGTAATAAGCTGCATCCACTCACACTACAAATGTGTGATCTATTTACCTTTAGAGAATATTGTGATAAGACAGAGTTAATTACTTGTTAAGCAGATTTGCTCTCCGACACCAGATCGTTCACTTTTGACAATGCGCACTTTCTTCCTGGTGCACAACTTGATTGAGTTGAATGTCCTCCTGATCTGAATCTGAAGGAGCAGGAGGACATCCCGTCCATCTTAAAGGTTGGTGGGGTAATTCGATCGAGTTTAATATTCGTCTCTCTCTAATTACACTTAGCGGTAATTAAGCCATGCATCTTGCCTATCTTCCTTGTCCCACCTGCTTAAGTTTCACCTTTGCTTTATTATCACAGCAAGTTATACAATACAAGGGCGACGGTTCTGGACGTGTTTGGATCCTACTTGGGTGACTTGATTTGTAACCATTTGAGTTTCAAATACATTAAACTGTTACATTTCTAGAATGTTAAAAGCTTAATATGCATAATATACAAGTCTTAAAATGTCAGAGGAGCAGCCCAGCGCCGGCGACCAGGCGGGGAGTAAAGTATGAAGGAGGCGCCGCCGCCGGCCACTGGCCAGTCTGGTAAGCAGAGATGGCGGCGTGGCGTGCACACGAGAAAAAGCATGTATTGGCATCAAGGAAAAGTTAAGTTCAATCCAATTCGATACCCTCTTCAGCTCAGCTGCTTTGATTTGTCAAATAATCTACTCCATGGAAAAGGAAAAGAAGCTGCTTTGCTTTGCTTCACTTGCTCCATCGATGGGAATGGGATGCTTTGCTTTGCCCACCTCCGGCTGCCAACGAGTACCCTGTGGCTGTGGCATTACTTCCCAAATCCCAATCCCTCCAGGCTCCAGGTCTTCCCCAGCACCGCCATCGCCCCCGCCGCCACCGTCCGCTGGTATTTGTCGCCGCCGACTGCCCTGCCGTGCAGTGCATCCAATCAATCTCAAAGGTTGGTGACATAGTGCTATCCTTGAGGTAGTTAGTTAGTGTTCAAGTTTTATTTCCTTGTCTCTGTCTGCTACTTAAAACTCACTTTAATTTCCTATAAATGTAATTACAGCGGAAGGCCAGCAAGTTGACCAATGGCGATGGTGTTGGATGCTTTTGCATCCTACATCGGGGACTACCTCAAGCAGGTGGTACAAGATGAGATCGGAACGATGCTGGGCGTCTCCGGCGACATCGACAAGTTGGGAGACAAGCTTCTGGACCTACAGAACTTCCTTGCGGATGCTAATAGGAGAAACATCACCGACAAGACCATCCAGATCTGGGTGGGGCAGCTCAAGCGTGCCATGTACGAAGCTGCTGATATCCTTGACCTCTGCCAGCTCAAGGCCATGGAGAAGCGTGGGTCTTCCTCTGCGGATGCAGGGTGTTGCAACCCCTTGCTTTTCTGCATGAGGAATCCCTTCCATGCTCGTGAGATCGGCACCCGCATCAAGGCGCTCAACCAGAGGCTCGACGCCATCAAGCAGCGCAGCACTGCTTTCAAGTTCATCAATCTTGGGTCCTATGAGGATTGTCATAGCAGCAATATCCACATCTCTCGTCATGGCAATCCTAGCTGGGAGACATCTGGGGAGCTCAACCTGTCCAGTCTGGTTGGGGACAAGATCGAAGAAGACACAAGCGCACTGGTGGCCCAAATCACACGCTCTGGAAATGAGGTCAGCAACAACATTATGGTGGTCGCTATGGTAGGTGTTGGTGGGATTGGCAAGACCACCCTCGCCCAGAAGGTCTTCAATGACGAGGCCATCAAAGGTGACTTCAGCAAAAAGATATGGTTGAGCGTCAACCAAAACTTTAGTGAGGTTGAGCTGCTGAGAAGAGCCATCATCGAAGTCAGAGGAGACACTCAGCTAGTTGGAAATGCAAAGGCCACGCTTCAACGAACCCTCAAGGAAGCCTTGATTGGCCACAAGACCTTCTTGATAATGGATGATGTTTGGAACTATAGAGCATGGGAGGATGTGCTCAAAACACCGTTAGTCAATGCTGCTGCTCCAGGTAGCCGCGTCCTCATCACCACTAGAGATGAAGGTGTAGCCCGAGGGGTGTCAGCTATATGGCCATACCACCACGTCGACACATTAGCACCCGACGATGCTTGGTTATTGTTCAAGACGCAGGTCTGTATGCAATTAAACATCAATATCTTTATCAAGCAAATAATCTCTCGACATTTACTTATTAATAGTATAAAGTAGTTCTTTTAGAGAAATGTTAGGATGCTTCCAAATTAATCAGGTGTGGTTTCAATGGCTTATATGTACTACTACCTTAAGTGGCTGTCAATAACTTCACATGGTTAGTTTCTCTACTACCTTAATCTGATGTTACTTTGCTAGCACTAGTGCAGAAACGGGCAATAGCACCGGTTCGTTAGGCCCTTTAGTGCCGGTTTAGTAACCGCCACTAAAGTGTGGGCACTAAAGCCCCCCCCCCTTTAGTATCGGTTCAGCACGAACTGGTGCTAAAAGGAAACCACGTGGCACGAGCCAGCTCCGTGGGCCGGGAGCCCTTTAGTACCGGTTGGTAACACCAACCGGTACTAAATGTTTGTGGGTTTTTGTTTTATTTTTTATTTTTCAATTAAATTTGTGTTATCAATTTAATTTAGGATTGTTTTACGTTATAATGAGTTGTAGTCGTCATCATCATCATCGCATATTAATAAATAAATAAACTCTAGCTAGCTAAAAATCATCGTAGTCGTCTACTATTTAATCATCATAGTCATTACCGCTAGCTATCTAATCATCATCAACACTGGCTAGCTTAAAGAGGAAACATTCACTTTGTAACAGAAGCAAAGATATCGTCGAGTTCAACATAATCATCACCAACATCGAAGTTCAGGACACGGACATGAGACAAGTACTAATTAAGAGCATGAACTAGTAGCTACTCCTGCTGCTCCCTCTCAGGTAGAATTGCATAAACATGTATAGCTCTCCTGATTCATCATACTGGAGCATGTAGATGAATATGTCTCCTAATCTTGGGTTGCGCTTTTCCTTGCTGCCCCTAGTACTTCTCTGCGGTCGTTAACAATTTTGCTCCAATCTTTCACTATTAAGCATTCTTCGCTTTCAGAAATCCTGAATGCACTCATGTGCAATGTTGGATATCTTGGCCGTAAGCTAACCATTGACATGTCACCTTTAGTCTCGATCCACTGAGGCACAACTGTCATCGGAAGTCCCTGTTGAAGAACATCGTATAGTAATTAATATACTAAGCAATAAAATTTTAGCTTCAAAAATAATGTATGCAAAAGATGCACTAATTAAGGACAAATAGTTAAAATCTTACCATCTTTCGATTATAGATGTGACCGTAGTTCAATATGATCACCATTGGTCGCACGTTTTGAGTAGTAACATTTCTAAGTTCAGGGAAAAAATTGTCTTGACAGTATTAAGATCCTCAAGCCATGAAACATAATGACTTATCTCCTCGCAGTTTAGTTGAGCCCCGGGGCAGTAGTAGGTCCTGTCTACCAAGCGTCGGACATGTTTGCTTGAACCGAAATAAGCTGACAATACAAATTAGTTGTCAACTATTTTTGAATAAACTGTATCAAATACATAAACATATGCATGCATGGTTGAGAAAAACTCACATAATGGTAGAACTGGAGGCGTTTGCACATCGACCCAGATGTCTATATTACGTTCAATATCATCTTCCGGACGAATATCAACGGTGATAACCATATCAGGCTCAAATGCATAAGCATTGCATAGTGCTTGCCAAGTTTTGCATTCAAAATGGGTGTATGTGTCTCCATTATATACTTTGACGTTGAAAGTATACACATGCTCCGTCTTCAAGTAAACTCTCTTTACCTCCATATCATCTATAGCACTAAACTCTATGTTATCCAAGACAAAAATTCTTGCATGGCAGGGGATGCGCTAGTAGAATAGTGAAAATTTAAAATTATAAGTTGAAACAAATGAAGCATAAGTTTTGCATTCAAATAATAATTGCTAAAGTGACTTACTGTATCAACTTCGAATGTCTCATCCAGCTTGATGCTGAAGCGCCTACCATCAACAAGGAAATTTATGTCGCACAGGCCGCGCTGGTCTTCACGGTGTTCGCACATAATGAAATCTTTTTCGTCGTCAGATGACATTTCCTATGTTCATATAGGTGAAACATTAAACACCTATTACTATCTAACATTAATTAATATCTAGCCAAATATATATTCATCTAACATTTGACATTAATATATCTAACTATATTCATCTCTAACAATTGACATTACTATATATTTAACTTTTCGATCTAATTCATCTAACATTTATATATACTCAAAATATATAAAAAATTAAATAAACAGAAAAACGCATTAACAAATAATATTTTAATTAGATCATCAAATCTCAGATACCTAAATTTCTTACTAAAAATAAACTAGTTATATTAATTATTGAACTAGTTCGACAATCTTCTTATTAAAAATAAACTAGTTTATTAATTATTCAACTAGTTCAAATCTCTAGTTCGGACAATTTTCTATCTAGCTAATTCATCTAACATTCGACATTAATCTAACATTCGATCATCTAATTAACTTTTCTAAAAAGCAGAAAATAAGTAAAAACTGTGTGTGTATATGTGTGTGTGTACGTATATATATATATGTGTGTATGTGTGTGTGTGTGTATGTGTGTGTACGTATATATGTGTGTATGTGTGTATGTACCCGTACGCCGCCGCCCCGTACATACGAGCGGGAGCGCCGGCGTACGGGGCAGTGGCGGCGGCGTACGTACGGGCGGGGGCGCCGGCGTACGGGCCGGGTACAACGACGACGGACGGCGGCGCGGCGGGTACGTGAGAGCAGAATAACGACGGCGACGGAGACGTACGGGACCGCGGCGGGACAACGACGGACGGAGGCGCGCGGCGTTCGGGGCGGCGGCGTGAGACGGCGACGACGACGGGCGGCGGCGGGGACAGCGACGACGACGACGGGCGGCGGCGGGGACAGCGACGACGACGACGGACGACGGGCGACGGGCGGCGACGACGGGTTCGAGCGGCGCGCGAGAGGTTGGAGACGAAAGTGGGGAGATGTAACTGAAATTTTCATAAGTGTTGTATATATAGGAGGGGCCTTTAGTACCGGTTGGAGTCACTAACCGGTACTAAAGGCCAACTTTGGCCAGACGAAGAGGCGGGAAAAGTAGGCCTTTAGTACCGGTTTGTGGCTCCAACCTTTAGTACCGGTTGGACCGGTTGGAGCCACCAACCGGTACTACAAGGTTGGAGCCACAAACCGGTACTAAAGGCCTCGCGCTGCCACTCGAAAGTTTAGTCCCACCTCGCCGGGCGAAGGGCAGCCGCACTGGTTTATAACCCAGTCTGCTGGGCCTTTAAGGCCTGTAATTGCACGCCCGTGGCCTAGCAGGCCCACAGGGCAGCGCCCCAATTTTTTTGTAGTTTTTTTCTTTTCTGCTTTATTTTCTTCTATTTATTTCTGCGTAGTTTTTTGTATAGTTTTTTCTTTTCTGTTATATTTATTTTCTTCTATTTATTTGTGAGTAGTTTTTCATCTAGTTTGCCAAAATTCAACATTTTCAGAGTTCATTTTGTAGTGATTTTCAATTTCACGGTCATTTTGTAAACGATTGAAAATAGCAAATATATTTTTTCTCTTTTCTGCTTTATTTTTTCTTCTATTTATTTCTGAGTAGTTTTTTCTTTTCTGCTATATTTATTTTGTTCTATTTATTTCTGAGTAGTTTTTTTATATAGTTTTTTCTTTTCAGTTTGCTTCTAAGGCTTGATTGAAAGTTGGATCGGCAAATTTATTTCTTTGGTTTTTCTGTCCATCCATATCTTTGGAAAAGACAAGTGATGTGTGAATAGTGTAACCTGAAGGAAGAATTTGTAAACAGAACAGCAGTGGGGTAGTCCTATATGTTGTTTATACTTATTATTGGTACCGAACTTTGATGCGGTTGAGAGAAGAATTTTTGTTTTTTTTTTGCAGTAAAAAGAGAAGTGTCGATTAATCTAACGATTCGACAAGTGCGGGGAGGCAGAATTGGGCCAAAAAAAATACAGTTCAATTTTTTTAGTCAGGTTGCTCTGCTAATTTTTTTAGGGGTTGCTCTGCTCAATTTGCTTAGTGTAGACGAGCAACTCGGTTTCTACCGCATGCATGTTCAGTTCGACGTTCAGTGGTTGTCAGTTTCTTGTACTACTAAGCAATATCAGTGTTTATTATGTCATTCCTGAAAACGAAAGTTTGTTCTATTTTGATGATGTCACTGAGAGAGACAATCATGCATGCTGTCAACTTATTAAGAAAGCGGTCGAGCTGATACACCTAATTAAGCTACTGTTTCCTTCAGCTATCATGCTTTGGACCTGGGATCTGGTATACTTACATCTGCAAACGCAGCTACATCAACAGCATGTGAGAATGAACAATCTCCAACAGCCGAGAAGAATATAAATTTAGTAACTATATATATATATATATATATATATATATATATATATATATATATATATATTCAGAAGTAGCCATGTAAAGTAGTACAGGGAGATTAACTCTCAGAAGCTAGTACTGCACAGCATTAAAAAAACAGAAGCTAGTACAACCAGTATAAACCAAAAGGAATACTCTGAGATGAGGATACCAAAGCAACATTAACAATATAACGATAGCCGTATTTATATACAAGTCTTCGCAAAAGGAGGTGGAGCCGTTAAGGGCGACGGTTGCAGAAATTGGAGATGAAAGTGAAGTGCTGTTTGAAATCCGCTCCACCTCAGTGACAGATCAAAAAAATCTGGACAGGCCTGCTGTTTGAAGTAAATGAATAGGGAAACTTTAGAATGAATAATGGAAGGAACTTTTCAATACACAGGATACTAGAAATTTCAAAAAGTATGAAAACAAACGTTATCTATTTTAGAGCGAGCAGGTGAGGTCTTTACTGTTGAGTAACGTGATTGTATTAGGAAACATAGGTTAGACTAGGAATTATTCTGCCTTGCCTTGTACTCCAAGTAGATCATGTACTCCTATATATATGCCCACGAGGCTCAAGCAATACAATGAACTATTCCACCAATCCCTCTCTCTCTTCTAACATTTACCTTTTTATTTCTATATAGTTGCAAATCTGGATGAAAATTAAAGAAACTCTTTGAAGCGGATATGCTCAATCTTTGGCCAGCTTTCTCCGTCAGGTGATTGACAACTCTTCTTCAGGACTTCAGAATCCCGCATAAATATGCGGTCAATGGAAGATGGCAAATCAGGTAAAAATGATATATTGGGGCACTTAACAACCTGTAGTGTCCGCAGGCATGAAAAGCACTTGAGATTAACTGGCAAGGAACTGATTTCACAATTCAAAAATGACAGGCACTTGATAGATGAGAAATCTGCCGATTCTTCAAATGAAAAGGACTCTTTACATCCTTTAAGACCAATTTTTTTTGGAATTTTAAAACCTTCGTCTGAGAGCATGTGGTTGAGCATTACGGGGCTGCTAACTTTGAGGAACCTCTTGACTCGCAACTGTGAGACGAACTTCATATTGAGGTTCGGGACATGTATAAACTGTTGTCCTTTAAGACGAACTTCATATAGTTGTTGCAGCGAAGACAAGCCTTCAAGAAAGCACAGGTCATGTAAATTGTGCAGTGACAATTTTTTGAGGGAGGTTAAATGACCAGACAATGATGAAGGGCTTCTACAGAAAGCCATGGAAAGATCTTTCAGGTGCGGCAAGTCAATACTGAAGAAATCGGCTGCAACCATGCAGTGAAATATTTCGAGAACCTCAAGGGACAATGGCAAAAAACTTGACCCACGTGTCAAGTCTAAAGAATGGCAGCTTTGTAACTTAATTTCTGAAATAGTGGTAGCAGCTCGTAATCCCCCTAGTGATCTGACACACCAGCACGAGTCGATGCACAAGTAATGAAGCTTTGTCAAGTGTTGGAGGACATCTTGTGACGGCAGTGTAGTTAGAGTCATAATCTTTTTTAAGGACAAACGTCTCAGTGAAGTGAGACCACCAAGGCAAACAGCTAATGCCCCATCTGTGACGATGCATGAAGAAAGGTCAAGCTGACAAAGCCCTGATGGTAGAACGAGAGGCGTGCAGATGTTCCTTTTACAAATGAGTCTTACCCTCTCCTCATGGCAACATATCCATGCCTTGATGATATCCTCTTTTACCAATACTTCATCCACCCCCCTTTCTAGAGCACTTTCAATGGTTTGAAGATGAGAAATATTAGCATCCATCAATATCATCATGCACTTCAGAGATGAATGCTCTGACAATAGTACGTCCCTGATGTTTGATCCCATATCCGCCTCCCACATGGAAGAAAGCCGTGATATCAAGCTGTATGTCATCATGGTGTTCTCCCTCTGATCATCATCATTGGAAATAAACATAAGCAACATGGTGTTCTCAATCGCTAACTCTTCAAGGCTGACTGGAAGAGAAGGTAATGCCTTCAGCTTTTGGACATTATCAAGGCGAAGTGAGGAGCAATTCCTGAGGAGAGCAGCCTTGGATGGTAGTGTCTCCAAGGAACTGCAATCAACAAGCGCAATTGACTCCAAATTCGGGAAATAAGAATCCCCAAGAAACCAGCCTGGGTATTCTGCACATCTGTAACCTTTGATAGTAAGGCCCCTAATTCGAGGTGGTGGCATCAGACCTTCGAGAGTTTGCAAATGTAAACTATCCTGTGAAATCCTGCATTTTTTGTAACTCCATTCCAGGTGCAAGCTCTCAAGATGACTTTTCTCATGTAGCTTTGCTTCTAAGGCTTGATCCTTCCCATTGAGATTCTCGAGATTTTTTATACTTAAACTGCCTCCAAGGTCATTCATGTCCTTCAGCCGCTCCACCTCATAGCCCATATGCTTTTGCACATAAAATTGTTTGAGATGTTGGAGCAAAGTTAACTTGCCTATGTAAGGGATTTGCCCACACCCTTCAAGATATCTCAACTTACTTAAACTGAATAGTTTTTCAGGCAAAACTTTATCGTGGTGATGGAACACAAGAAATTGCAAGTGGTAAAGAACACACAATGATCCAGAGAATTCAGAGATTGAAGTTCTTCTGAGGTTCAAGTATCGAAGGTGCTTCAATTTACCAACAGATTCAGGTAGCTTGCTGCTGTTGTAAAATCACAGACTAAGTACACGTAACGTCTTCAAATTCTGCATTACCTGCTGGAAAATGTCACTGCATCATCTATAAGTGGTCCAATGCAGATAAAGGTACGTAAATAATGTAGCCTGCAGATAGAGTATTGATGTTTCTTCAGACTCTTAACACAAACAGATAGATGTCGAATGGTGCATGGTATTTTTGCCACCTTATCATCTTCTAATCTGAAGTAGAATTTTTTAGACAATGACTCTGCCAAATCATGAACGAGATCATGCATAGCATAGAACGGCGGACCTCTGACACCTCCATTAAATCCTCCAATCTGAATGAATGACAAAGAGAATATCTCATTAATGCAATCTCTCCCAATATCTTCTACTCTCTTGTTCACATTGCACGAATCAATAAGTCCCTCTGCTATCTAGATGTGCACCATATCCTCAATGATATAGTAGTGGCCTTTTGGATATAAGCTGCAATATAGAAAACACCTCTGCATAACTGGATCTAACTTCTCATAACTCCAAAGAAGTGCACTACTGGGATTGCTTAAGTTGTCAAGCCTTAGAGCGTCTTCCCATGCAGCCTTATCCTTTTTCCTGCTCAGCTGCGAACCCACAGTCTTTGCTGCCAGAGGAGATCTTCCAAGTCTTTTAGCAAGCTTTTCACACAAACTCTAGTTTCTAGCTTCTCACACAACCTCTGGTCTCTGATTTCTGCGCCAGAAAAGGCATGGTCCTTGAAGAGTGCTAAGATATCCGTATCCTCCATGTCTTCCAAATGAATAATTTCATTACAGCAAAAAGGAGCTGGCAGTACATCTGATCGAGACGTTACCAAAACTTTGCTTCCCGTCTGTTGAGATGCTAGAGGGGCCAGTAGTTTCTCCCAATCCATCTCGTTGGTGTTTTCTTGAAACCAGACATCGTCCAACACAAGAAGGTATCTGTTTGACTTTTGCAGTATGTCCCTTAATTTGCACTGTAGAGTATCAAGATTATCAATATGTGGGCACTCTCCGTTTGCTGCTGATTCAATAATCAACAGCGTGTGGCAGTCAACGTCAAGTTTGCGTGAGATGCAAACCCACATCCTGACCTCAAAATGTTCTTTTACCCTCTTGTCAGTTGTCACTGTAAATGTGCTGTGCCAAGGTGGATTTTCCCATGCCTCCAAATCCAACAATGGCTAGACCAGAGTACCTACTTGTATCACATTCAATAGCAATCGGCCTGGTGAGAATATCTATAATATCATCCCGATCCTTGTCACGACCAATCACTTTCGGAGGTGCCATTGATGTGGCAACTGGAATAACAGCTGCTGGTACTGCAGAGGCCTCGACACTATTACAAGCAGGTAAGCAAAGCAGTTCTCGAAGGACCTTGGCTTTCGCAAGGACGAGCTTCAGTTCCTTCAGCTGGTTGAGTAGCTTTTTGTTCTCTGGGCGCAGATTGGACAGCCTGCTCGACACAGTACGTAGATGCTTCATAATAGCATTACTGGAAGATGCATGCTCGGGTGAAGAGTCCTTCCCACTCTTTGCTTTGTGCTTGAGGATGTTGTACTCATGCTCATCTAGCATGTCCTCAGCTTTACAGAACATTGGCCTGTGCGGGCCCTTGTTAGCCGCTTCAACCAGTAGAGCAAACTGCGGCATGATGTTGGCCTCCAGTTCATGGAGCTCACTCACCATGTCCACACCAAGGCATCTTCCAGGGTCAGCTAGGAGCTTCTTCAAGATCGGTGATACCACCAGCTGTAAGCCAGCCCGTACAGCAGCCACAGCCAGCGCCACCTCCGCCATGGAAAGCACGCCGTGGGATGAGGGGAAGGATGAAACTCTTACTTTTTGTTTTGAGGAATGAAAATAGTGAATATAATAGAGCAAAGATGGGAAATAGGTAAAATTACTCTGAAGGCAGATTTGTGTGTGTTCACAGAATATTCTGTTTGGGCGGTGGTTGGGTGAGGGGATGAACACGTAGAAATGAACAATAGTCAACGGGAGCCACCTAGCTCTAAAGATGGCCTCTGTAGTACCAAATGAGTGATGGAAAGCCTGCCGGAGCCGGAAACAGGGAGAAAAATCAGTGAAGTGCAGCAAAAAACATATAGTAAACAGAGGCGCTACACAGATGAAGAAGACAAACACTGACAAGAAAGAAAACAGAGGGGAGAGAGCTTACACAGATGAAGATGTGCAGGATGATGAAGGTAGTAAGCGATTGCGGCAATGAAGGGGAATGGTAGAATGCGGGAGGCAGCACCAGACCGTGAGAGAAATAGGGCGCATGACTCTCCAATGGGGGTCAACAAGACATGAATGGATCTGATCCAGCTACCACACGCCAGCCCTAGGTCAACCAACACCAATGGCATGGACTCAGGAGAAGGTAGATCATCACCACCACCCATGTGCCGCCTGTCAGAACACGGTCACCAAAACCACGACAACAGCACCAGAACAAACCCACACCGCCCTCTGCTGGTGACGCCTCCACCAGCAGACGCCCAGCCCTGACCACCAACGCCCTGAGGCCAACTCCACCGTGCCACCTCAAACGGACGTTCGGATTGGCCGGATTTTGTCCCTTTGGGGCGCCGATGGGTTCGCCCGTGTCCGTCTTTGTCAGATGGGTCGTGCGTGCGCGCACCGCGCGGCCGCACCCCAAATCGTGTCCGGGGTGGACGTGAATAAATAAACTATAAAAACTAGAATGAAATAACTAAAAAACTAAATAAACGCATTTTAGAAAAACATAAAACATATATAGGGGTCGGCCACAAAACGGTCCAGTTTCCACCGCCACTTAAAAGGCCCAGTTTTCATAATTAACATATAAGAATAAAATAAAAAAACGCCTCCGCCTCCCGCGCGCTCCTGCCGCGCCCGTCGGTGCCGTGGCCGTCGCCGTCTTCACTGGCCGCCGGTGTCGTCGTCGTCGCTGACGAGGTCGACGTAGGCCGGCGGCGTCCACAGGTGGGCCGGAGGTGCGTAGTGGACCGGGGGGGGGGGGGGGCTGGACGGCCGGAGGTGCCTGCACCACCTCCTCCCGTGGCGACGCCTCCCGCTCCGGTGACCGCGGCGGAGTGGGGCACCAGTTCACGCCCATGCCAGCGGCCATCTCCGGAGCAGTGCAGGACTAGCCCCACCCCTGGCCTAGCAGCTGCTGGAACGCGGCCGGCGGGTCCTCCCTCCTCTCCTCCTCCACGGCCACCATCTGCAGCTCCGGGAAGGCGACGTCTCCGGCGGCAGAGAGGGCCATGGCCTTCCCCGGGCCGTCCCACTGCCGCTTGTCGTGCGTGTACATGGAGTCGTCCATGACACGCTTGAGGAGACGGGCCTCCTCCTCCGCTGACATGCGAGGAGGTGGAGGGGGCGACGGAGACGGCGATGGCGACGGCGTGGGCGTGACGCCGCGCACCCGCCTACGCCCGCGCTCCTGGGGAGCAGGCGCTGCGCGCTGCTGTCGTGGCCGCCGCGGCCCTGTCGAGGTGCCGGCGAAGAAGGACGCGCGCCTGGTGTCGTGCTCGTCACGAAACCAGGTGTCCCACAGCGCGAAGTCGGGGGCGTACCTGGGGTCGTAGAAGAGGTCGTCGGGGAGGAGGTGGTGGCGGAGCTCGATCTCCTCGTCGCGCGCACGGCCGCTCGTAGGGACCGGCGGGATGGGGACCCGGTCGGCGGAGAGATGCCAGTTATTGGGGAGATGGACGTCGCTCCAGGGGAGCGGCGTCCTCGTCTCCCAATAACGACGGCACACCAACGCGCAGATGTAATGCCGGTCGCGCTCGCCGGCAGACGTGGACGCGATGGAGAAGGCGGGCGGCACGGGGGCCCGGCGTGGTGGCGATGGCGATTGCGGGGCGGGCTCCTCTTTCTTCACCGAGCCGCGGCGGCGTCCCGACGAGGAACCAGCCTCGCGGTCGTGCCTGCCTTTGCGGCCGTAGTTCCAGAGGCCCATGGCTGCGGGCGGCCGGCCGGCGAGGTCTAGGCTAGGGTTTGGGACGTGGTCTCCGCTGTCGGGTTTCGAGGAGGCCGCGGGGTGGCGTGGGGCAGTGTGGACGACGACCCGTCCACGCTTCCCACTTAAAGAAGGACGGCGACCGTTCGATGTGCGGATGACAGGTGGGGCCGCCCGCTCGTGCGCATTGATGTGGGCGGGTGGGAGGTAGGTGGCCGCCTGCCACGCGGCCCCGACGCGTACGAGCTCGCGTCCGTTTGGTGTCCGCCATAACCCAAACCCGGCGCAAGTTTGCGCTCGAAATGGGTCGGCCCGGACACAAAACGGACAAGATGGGTCCGGGCCGTCGCGCGCTGGGCCGCCTCCTTTGTCCGTTTTACCCCAAACAGACGGGGCCGAACAGGATAGGGTCGCGCGGTGGAGTTGGCCTGACCCGGCGGAACGCCAACCTGACACAGTTTGACATCCTTCCTTATCTCCTTTAATTTGTTTCCTTTTATTTTTCCATTTATATGTTCTAAACTTTATTAAGACAATTACGTTTTAAACAATGGTCACTTTAATTAGAAAATCATGTTTGTAGAATATTTTTCAAATTTATGAATTTTAAAATTCAATCTGTATTGTGGGAACATATTTTTTAAAATAATTTAGGATTTTTTAAGAAGCACATGTTTTATAAATATTTGGGAATATTTTTAAAATTCGAGGAAATTATTGAAAATTTCGAGACGATTTTTTGATTCGAGAACCATTTTAAATTTGAGAAGATTTTATAAATTCATTTTCTATATGAAACTAGCAACGAAACTGTCAGCCGGCTTTTCATGTATTATAGGGAAAGACAAAAGTTTTTTTTGTAGAAAAAGTTGGGAATCTAAAGGAGTACACTAGCGGTAGGAAGACACAGGGCAAGAGGTGTAGTGTAGATTAATTGGGAACCTAATTGACGCTTGTAAGTTTATACTGTACTGCATAAAATAATTGACGCTCGTAAGTTTGTACTGTATTGCATAAACCAACTTGCGTATATACTTTCTTGGTTCTAGCTGGCTATGTTTTCTCTAAGTTTGTGCTGTATTGAATACTCGTCTTTAGAAGCATGAAATAGTTTTATTTCATAAGTATTTACATAAAAATGTTAGCAAATTTGAAAATGTGTCGAATTTTAATAAAAATGGAAAATATTAAAATTAATAAAGTTGATCAAAACTTTTTTAGAGAGTGTTCACGCTTCACCCTGTTGTACAGTGTGAAAATATTACGAAAATGGATTTCTCATTCTGCTTGCGCAAGCAATGTCACATCTTAAACATGGTGAGCGAGTATGGACGATTCCGATTCCTACTGGCGAGCATAGGCACGACATAGACGCTGAAGGCAGAACCAACAAAATTGATGACCACCTATCAAAAGATGAGACATGAATGTCGACCAGTCTCCAAAATATTAACCAAGTCTGCCCCTTTGGTACAATGTTGGCCTCTCCTCTCTCGCATTGACTTGGCTATGGAAACACAATCTGCCTTGTGGTCTGAAAAAAGATATACTTTGCAAAGATAGATTGCAGGGTAATTGCAAAAGGGCATGTCATTGACCTATTTTAGTGTTGAGGCAGAGTAAATAAACTTTGCAACATTGTCATGCATGAGGAGGGACGTTGTTTGATGGGCCTGGGCTGGTGAGGCACATGGGCCCTAGCAGTAGCTAAGTTTTCCTTTCTCTTCTCTCAGAAAAAAACAAAAGGAAAAAAAAATTACTCCTGTGCGGAGAGCAGATCCGGTGCCCCGCCGCTGCCGCCGCCGCAAGATTGGTCTCCGGCCCGCAGGGATCCCGCGCCATCACACTCTCATGGAGCCTAACGGGACAGGAGCAGCGCCGGCGACCTGGCAGAGCAGGAGGAGGAGGAGGGCGGCCTCGGCCTCAGAGTTGTCGGCGGAAGTGCGGCGGAGCCAGACGAGGCTCCGGCCGGTCTAGCTGCAGCCCCCGTCATCAGAACCCATGGGAGTCTTACCCCCCCCATGCGCCCGGCATCTGGGATGTCGCCTTGGGGCACCTCCAGAATTATCTCCCCTTGGTCCGGTGCCCTCTGAGACAACACCTCGATGTCGTCCGTGGGCCGGGGGGAGGTGGCTGTCGGGAGTGAATCGCTGTTCATCGCCGACTGGCCCAAAGACCCATCCGAAGAGGATACGTCAATGTGGGCTTTGGATGGACTGCACGATCATGTTCGACATGATAAGAAGCAATAAAACAAAACATACCAGAACTATTATAGTATCGGATACTTACGACTTCTCCAGGGGCTTGTCCCTGGGCAACCACTCCTCGTCGCTGTAAGCGGCTGTTGTGGAGTGGTCCGGAAGGAGGGTCCTTCCCTTCTTGGACCCTTCGGCCTCCCCGTATGGGGAGGCCTTCCTTTTGTTGTCCCCACCCCCCGGTTGGGGAGGGGGGAGAACTTTCCTCTTCCTCCTCCTCGTTTTCGTGGGAGGAGTGCGCCTCTGTGTTTTCGGACGATGAGTCCGATACAACCTTGCGCCGGAGACCTTTCCTGGTCCCCGCGGCCTTCTTCTTGGCCTTCTTCTCTAGCGCCTCATAGGGCGTCGGAACCAGCATCTCCGTTAAGAGAGCCTTTGCTGGATCATCGGGCAATGGGGCCAGACAATCGATCCGCTCCGCTGTCGCTACCCAGTCCTTTTAAAATGGCGTGGAGGCTCAGATCCTCACATGATTATACTGGGGAAAGGAACATCTTGTGAGATATAAATGAAGGAAATATGCCCTAGAGGCAATAATAAAGTTATTATTTATTTCCTCATATATCATGATAAATGTTTATTATTCATGCTAGAATTGTATTAGCCGGAAACATAATACATGTGTGAATATATAAACAAACAAAGTGTCACTAGTATGCCTCTACTTGACTAGCTCGTTAATCAAAGATGGTTATGTTTCCTAATCATGAACAAAGAGTTGCTATTTGATTAACGAGGTCACATCATTAGTTGAATGATCTGATTGACATGACCCATTCCATTAGCTTAGCACCCGATCGTTTAGTATGTTGCTATTGCTTTCTTCATGACTTATACATGTTCCTATGACTATGAGATTATGCAACTCCCGTTTACCGGAGGAACACTTTGTGTGCTACCAAACGTCACAACGTAACTGGGTGATTATAAAGGTGCTCTACAGGTGTCTCCAAAGGTACTTGTTGGGTTGGCATATTTCGAGATTAGGATTTGTCACTCCGATGGTCGGAGAGGTATCTCTGGGCCCTCTCGGTAATGCACATCACATAAGCCTTGCGAGCATTGCAACTAATATGTTAGTTGTGAAATGATGTATTACAGAACGAGTAAAGAGACTTGCCGGCAACGAGATTGAACTAGGTATTGGATACCGACGATCGAATCTCGGGCAAGTAACATACCGATGACAAAGGGAACAACGTATGTTGTTATGCGGTCTGACCGATAAAGATCTTCATAGAATATGTAGGAGCCAATATGGGCATCCAAGTCCCGCTATTGGTTATTGACCGGAGACGTGTCTCGGTCATGTCTGCATTGTTCTCGAACCATAGGGTCCGCACGCTTAACGTTACGATGACAGTTATTATGAGTTTATACATTTTGAAGTACCGAAGGTAGTTCGGAGTCCTGGATGTGATCACGGACATGATGAGGAGTCTCAAAATGGTCGAGACATAAAGATCGATATATTGGAAGCCTATATTTGGACATCGGAATCGTTCCGGGTGAAATCGGCATTTTATCGGAGTACCGAGGGGTTACCGGAACCCCCCGGGGGGTTAATGGGCCTTCATGGGCCATAAGGGAGAAGAAATGAGCCGGCCAGGGCAGGCCGCGCGCCCCCTCCCCCCTAGTCCGAATAGGACAAGGAAGGGGGGGGGCGGCGCCCCCCTTTCCTCTTCTCCTTCCCCCTTTCCTTCTCCAACAAGGCAAGAGAGGGGGTAGTCCTACTCCTGATGGGAGTAGGACTCCTCCAGGCGCACCCCTTGGGGCCGGCCACACCTCCCCCTTCCTCCTTTATATACGGGGGCAGGGGGAACCCTAGAACACACAAGTTGATCTTCGTGATCGTTCCTTAGCCGTGTGTGGTGCCCGCCCCCACCATATTCCACCTCGGTCATATCGTTGCGGTGCTTAGGCGAAGCCCTGCGTCGGTAGAACATCATCATCGTCATCACGCCGTCGTGCTGACGGAACTCATCCCAGAAGCTTTGCTGGATCGGAGCCCGGGGAGCGTCATCGAGCTGGACGTGTGCTAAGAACTCGGAGGTGCCGGAGTAACGGTGCTTGGATCGGTTGGACCGGGAAGACGTACGACTACTTCCTCTACGTTGCGTCAACGCTTACGCTTCGGTCTACGAAGGTACGTAGACAACACTCTCCCCTCTCATTGCTATGCATCACCATGATCTTGCGTGTGCGTAGGAATTTTTTTGAAATTACTATGTTCCCCAACAGTGGCATCCGAGCCTAGGTTTTTATGGTTTGATGTTATTTGCATGAGTAGAACACAAGTGAGTTGTGGGCGATATAAGTCATACTGCCTACCAGCATGTCATACTTTGGTTCGGCGGTATTGTTGGATGAAGCGGCCCGGACCGACATTACGCGTACGCTTACGCGAGACTGGTTCTACCGCCGTGCTTTGCACACAGGTGGCTGGCGGGTGTCAGTTTCTCCAACTTTAGTTGAACCGAGTGTGGCTACGCCCGGTCCTTGCGAAGGTTAAAACGGCATCAACTTGACAAACTATCGTTGTGGTTTTGATGCCTAGGTGAGATTGGTTCTTGCTTAAGCCCGTAGCAGCCACGTAAAACTTGCAACAAACAAAGTAGAGGACGTCTAACTTGTTTTTGCAGGGCATGTTGTGATGTGATATGGTCAAGGCATGATGCTAAATTTTATTGTATGAGATGATCATGTTTTGTAACTGAGTTATCGGCAACTGGCATGAGCCATATGGTTGTCGCTTTATTGTATGCAATGCAATCGCCCTGTAATGCTTTACTTTATCACTAAGCGGTAGCGATAGTCGTAGAAGCATAAGATTGGCGAGACGACAACGATGCTACGATGGAGATCAAGGTGTCGCGCCGGTGACGATGGTGATCATGACGGTGCTTCGGAGATGGAGATCACAAGCACAAGATGATGATGGCCATATCATATCACTTATATTGATTGCATGTGATGTTTATCTTTTTATGCATCTTATCTTGCTTTGATTGACGGTAGCATTATAAGATGATCTCTCACTAAATTATGAAGAAGTGTTCTCCCTGAGTATGCACCGTTGCCAAAGTTCGTCATGCCCAGACACCACGTGATGATCGGGTGTGATAAGCTCTACGTCCATCTACAACGGGTGCAAGCCAGTTTTGCACACGCAGAATACTCGGGTTATACTTGACGAGCCTAGCATATGCAGATATGGCCTCGGAACACGGAGACCGAAAGGTCGAGCGTGAATCATATAGTAGATATGATCAACATAATGATGTTCACCATTGAAGACTAATCCATTTCACGTGATGATCAGTTATGGTTTAGTTGATTTGGATCACGTGATCACTTAGAAGATTAGAGGGATGTCTATCTAAGTGGGAGTTCTTAAGTAATATGATTAATTGAACTTAAATTTATCATGAACTTAGTCCCTGATAGTATCTTGCTTGTTTATGTTGATTGTAGATAGATGGCCCATGCTGTTGTTCCGTTGAATTTTAATGCGTTCCTTGAGAAAGCAAAGTTGAAAGATGATGGTAGCAATTACACGGACTGGGTCCGTAACTTGAGGATTATCCTCATTGCTGCACAGAAGAGTTACGTCCTGGAAGCACCGCTGGGTGCCAGGCCTGCTGCAGGAGCAACACCAGATGTTATGAACGTCTGACAGAGCAAAGCTGATGACTACTCAATAGTTCAGTGTGCCATGCTTTATGGCTTAGAACCGGGACTTCAACGATGTTTTGAACGTCATGGCGCATATGAGATGTTCCAGGAGTTGAAGTTAATATTCCAACAGAATGCCCGGATTGAGAGTTATGAAGTCTCCAATAAGTTCTATAGCTGCAAGATGGAGGAGAATAGTTCTGTCAGTGAGCATATACTCAAAATGTCTGGGTATTGTAATCACATGATTCAACTGGGAGTTAATCTTCCAGATGATTGCGTCATTGACAGAATTCTCCAATCACTTCCACCAAGCTACAAAGGCTTCGTGATGAACTATAATATGCAAGGGATGGATAAGACGATTCCCGAGCTCTTCGCAATGCTAAAGGCTGCGGCGGTAGAAATCAAGAAGGAGCATCAAGTGTTGATGGTCAACAAGACCACTAGTTTCAAGAAAAAGGGCAAAGGGAAAAAGAAGGGGAACTTCAAGAAGAACAACAAGAAATTTGCTGCTCAAGAGACGAAACCCAAGTCTGGACCTAAGCCTGAAACTGAGTGCTTCTACTGCAAGCAGACTGGTCACTGGAAGCGGAACTGCCCCAAGTATTTGGCGGATAAGAAGGATGGCAAGGTGAACAAAGGTATATGTGATATACATGTTATTGATGTGTACCTTACTAGAGCTCGCGGTAGCACCTGGGTATTTGATACTGGTTCTGTTGCTAATATTTGCAACTCAAAACATGGACTACGGATTAAGCGAACACTGGCAAAGGACGAGGTGACGATGCGCGTGGGAAATGGTTCCAAAGTCGATGTGATCGCGGTCGGCACGCTACCTCTACATCTACCTTCGGGATTAGTATTAGACCTAAATAATTGTTATTTGGTGCCAACATTGAGCATGAACATTATATCTGGATCTTGTTTGATGCGAGACGGTTATTCATTTAAATCAGAGAATAATGGTTGTTCTATTTATATGAGTAATATCTTTTATGGTCACGCACCCTTGAAGAGTGGTCTATTTTTGATGAATCTCGATAGTAGTGATACACATATTCATAATGTTGAAGCCAAAAGATGCAGAGTTGATAATGATAGTGCAACTTATTTGTGGCACTGCCGTTTAGGTCATATCGGTGTAAAGCGCATGAAGAAACTCCATACTGATGGACTTTTGGAACCACTATGAATCACTTGGTACTTGCGAACCGTGCCTCATGGGCAAGATGACTAAAACACCGTTCTCCGGTACTATGGACAGAGCAACGGATTTGTTGGAAATCACACATACAGATGTATGTGGTCCGATGAATATTGAAGCTCGTGGCGGATATCGTCATTTTCTCACCTTCATAGATGATATAAGCAGATATGGGTATATCTACTTAATGAAACATAAGTCTGAAACATTTGAAGAGTTCAAAGAATTTCAGAGTGAAGTTGAAAATCATCGTAACAAGAAAATAAAGTTTCTATGATCTGATCGTGGAGGATAATATTTGAGTTACGAGTTTGGTCTACATTTGAAACAATGCGGAATAGTTTCGCAACTCACGCCACCCGGAACACCACAACGTAATGGTGTGTCCGAACGTCGTAATCGTACTTTACTTGATATGGTGCGATCTATGATGTCTCTTACAGATTTACCGCTGTCGGTGTCAAAACCGGCGGATCTCGGGTAGGGGCTCCCGAACTGTGCGTCAAGGTCGGATGGTAACAGGAGACAAGGGACACTTTATTTTACCCAGGTTCGGGCCCTCTCGATGGAGGTAAAACCCTACTCCTGCTAGATTTATATTGATGATATGGGTAGTACAAGAGTAGATCTACCACGAGATCAAGGAGGCTAAACCCTAGAAGCTAGCCTGTGGTATGATTGTGTATGATGATGGTTCTGTCCTACGGACTACAACCCTCCGGTTTATATAGACACCGGATAGGGTTAGGGTTACACAGAGTCGGTTACAATGGTAGGAGATCTCGAATATCCGCACACCTAGCTTGCCTTCTACGCCAAGAAAAGACCCTTCCGGACACGGGACAAAGTCTTCAATCTTGTATCTTCATGGTCCTGGAGTCCGGCTGAAGGTATAGTCCGGCTATCCGAACACCCCCTAATCCAGGACTCCCTCAGTAGTCCCTGAACCAGGCTTCAATGACGACGAGTCCGGTGCGCAAATTGTCTTCGGCATTGCAAGGCGGGTTCCTCCTCCAAGTTCTTTAAGAAGATTATAAACACCAAGAATAGTGTCCGGCTCTGCAAAACAAGTTTTCCACGTATTGCCATATAGAGAATAATATTAACACAAATCAAATCTGCTGACGTATTCCGCAGTGCGTCATAACACTGCGGCCAAGCCTTCCGTATAAATTATTTTCATCGTTCCACCTCGGCGCGTTTAGCGAGGCGGTTTTCTTGGCACGTCTTGTCAAAGCAGAGATCGTGTTCCCCTTTTAACGGGATTCTCATTAATACGGACGTGGGTAACCCAACCGCGCCATTTACCACGGCGCTCGAAAGGTAAGTGAGTTTTATGAGGTAGGTGGGGACGCACATCCGCATCCGCCTATATAAGGGGATAAAGATCCACCTTTTTTACCTATGCCTTCTTCCTCCTTTGCCCATCCATCTCTCGCGCACTCAAGCTCTAGCGCCCAAGTCCGCTCTTCCTTCCTCAACCTTCTCCAGCAATGTCCGGAGCGGGAGGCAAGTGGATGGTTTCCTCCGTCACGGAGGCTCAAGTAAAAAGGCTCAGGAAGGCCGGATACCTGTCCAAGGACATCCCGCACCGGCTTCCTGAGGCGGGGCAGCTTCTTCCCACCCCAAGGCCCAATGAGAGGGTAGTTTTTCTTCCCCACTTCCTCCGCGGACTGGGTTTTCCACTCCATCCTTTTGTCCGGGGGCTCATGTTCTACTACGGCCTGGATTTCCACGATCTGGCCCCGAACTTCGTCCTCAATGTCTCGGCGTTTATCGTCGTGTGTGAGGCCTTTCTCCGCATCCGCCCCCACTTCGGCCTCTGGCTCAAGACCTTCAACGTCAAGCCCAAGGTGGTGTCCGACACCCATGCGGAGTGCGGAGGAGCTATGGTTGGCAAGATGGCCAACGTCCTCTGGTTCGATGGCTCCCTTGTGGAGTCCCTAAAGGGGTGGCAAGCTGGGTGGTTTTACATCACCGAGCCACGCGATCCAAAATGGGTCGCAGCCCCTGAGTTCCGATCCGGACCCCCCACGCGGCTCATGTCCTTGAAAGAGACGGGCCTATCGTGGGGCAACGAAGAAGAAGTGACCGGGTTGCAAACTTGCATCCAGTCCCTGGTGAACAAGCCAATCCGGCATGTCAATATCATCCAGGTTATGCTCATCCGCCGGATCCTCCCGTGTCAAGAACGGGACTTTACTTTATGGGAATTCGACCCGACGCAGCACCAAACCCTCAATAGGCTCTTCGACACGATGTACGAAGACGTTTGGAAGGTGCTGACCAAAGGCGCCGAGTGCCCCACATCCGCTTCCGAGGATCGCGGATATAGCTCGCAGCGCGACGCTCGCGAGGTAAGCTATCTATACCTTTGACAGGTTCGTTAAGCTCTTCTTCATAGATTGACTCCATGCGGGATCCAAACTCCCTTTACCTTTGACAGGCGTGGCTAAAGATAGCCGGATCCCCTGGTCGAAGACCAAGCCCCAGCTCTCCTAGAGAAGCTATTGGCTCCGGCGCCTTATGTGGTGTCGGAGAAGAAGGTCAAGAAGAAGAAGACCACCGGGACTCGAAAGAGTTCCAGCAACATGGTGGTGTCGAGCTCGTCATCTGACGAGTCTGCGTTGCCCTCCTCTCGTGAAAACGAGGAGGAGGAGCAAGGAAGCTCTCCCCCCGAGTGAGGGGAGAAAAGAAGAGGAGGGCCACCCCAACGGGGGAGGCCGAGGGGTCGAGGAAAAGGAAGACCCCTCCGCCGGACTACTCCCACGACGCCGAAGAGGGCGGAAAGGAGTGGCCGGACAGAACCAAGCGTCCGGCGATATCGTAAGTATTTACATACCAGAGTGACTCATACTATTTTCTAGTGCGCGGCCTTCCCTAATGTCGAACGTTATTTGTGCAGCCCGCCCCGGGCCGGACTCGACGATTCATCAAGCGGCTCCCTGGATTCGTCGGACATAAACTCTGTTCCGCCCGCAGTCTCCCCCAGCGGGGCGGACGACGCCGAAGTGGCGCCCCATCAAACAGGGCAGGAGGAGGTGGTCCTGGAGGAGCCGCAAGGCAATCCTCAGGACCCCAGGAGTAAAGGGGATGAAACCCCCCAGGGCTCCAAGTCTAGCTTTGTGCCGGACACCGCGCCGGACTCAACAGTTCCGGTCCACGGTGGGCGAACTCCTTCCGAGAGGAGTAAGCCATCTGAGCCGGCGACCTCTGTCCAACCAGGGGCGCCGGACAATCTGCTGGCGGTGCTTGAGGGCGCCACCATCGACGAGGAGCACCGTACTGTTATGAGTACGGTAATCCAAAGGGTTCAGTCCGCTAAGAGCGGACTGACTGAAGCTTGCGCTAGCCTTCTAACAGGCTTCCAGGTAAACAGAAATGTGTTCAATTATTTACCGCATAGACAGTAGCCCCTGATGCTCTGTTTGGTGTTCGGAAAGAAAAGCCGAATAAAGGATCTAGTAATTTTCGCAGGAGTCTAACAAAAAAAGTCAAATATGCGTTTGCAGGCTTCGCTGCTGTCCACCGCCGCACTGACTGCGCAGGTGGAAGTCCTTAAAAAGGACCTCGGGCGGTCCGAGCAAGAGCTCGGCCTTGCCAAAAGGCAGCTCGAGGAGAAAGAAGGTAAGAAATACCCTAAAAAAAGGTGCCTATAGAGAGGCTTGATTGCAAAAAGAAATAATAGGATTGTGCTGCTTATTGTAGGGGCCACAACCGAGGTGGCAACCCTGAAGCAGGCGCTTGCTGAGGCCAAAAAGAAAACGGCCGAGGAGCGCGCCGAGCGAGAAAAGCTTGGGGTCCAAGTCGGCGAGGTGCAGCAAGAGCTGCAAGCTCTCATGAAAAAACATGAGGGTTTGGAGCTTGAGGCGAAAGCACAAGCATCTGAGCTCGCGTCGGCCATTGAGACCACCAGGAGTGCCAAGGCTGAAGCCCAAAAGGCCCTCCAAGAGTTGGAGGAGGTGAAAAAGATAGCAGCGGGTAAGGCATTCTCAATGCAAAGTAGGAATATAAAAGTAAACTACCTATTACTTACCCGAATCCGGAGTTCTCCAGGGGCGTTCTTCGATCTTCCCCGCAGCGCATCCGACGCCGCCGCATTCTACCGAGCTGAAGAGGGCAGCTCGACGGAGAGTGTGTTCTGGTCTCAGTATTCTGAGGCCGGACACCCTGTGCCCTTGAGCGATCAGCTGAAACAGCTGGTCGAGCTCCACAAGGCGGCCGAACAGGCCATGAAGGGCTTACTAGTTCGGCTGTGGCCTGGAGAGGCCCTGCCTGGGAGCTATTTCGGGTTAGTGCGGTGGCTGGTGGAAGCCTGTCCACGGCTTGAGGTTGTCAAGCACTCCGTCTGCATTGAAGGTGCCCGGAGGGCCCTTGCCCGTGTGAGGGTACACTGGGGTAAGCTGGACGGAGAGAAGCTGGTGAAGGACGGGCCGCCAGCGGGGAAGGAGCATCGCAAGCCCGAGAACTATTACAAGGAAGTTCTTGCCGGAGCCCGCCTTATCGCGGATGAATGTACTAAAGATGTAGTATTTAAATGAACTCGCTCGTTTGTAGGCTGTGCGCTGAAAACTTTTTCATATGCGCTAAGCAATGCTTATTAAATTTAAAATATTATTTTCTGTGCGGCTGTTTATCAAAAAATTGAGAGATGGCCAGTCGTCGGCTTCTGCCCCCATGCCACTAGTGCTGGGTTGTTCGGGATAAACCTGAGGGCTCTTGTTCCCATAGTTGGGTCCTTCGAGGGAGGCGCTCAGCACAACGAACCAGGAAATTGGACTATAATGCTTGAACACTCTCATTTAGCCATAGAACGTTATAATTTTAAATTTCGGCGAAGCCCCTAGTTCGGAAGGCCGAATTCGGGGCGCTATCCACGCCTTTGGCCGGACATAACCAGCTCTTCGCTCGAAGCGGCATAAGCCTTTAAGGACTCGAAAAACCTCTCGAACAGCGACCGGTCTCACGCCTTATCATGACAGTCTGTTTTAGCTTTCTCCACTGAGGTGCTCAACCCTCCTGATCTGGGGCACAATCGTAGTGGTTCTCCTAGTGCTACCTTAGCCGATATAGCGGAACGTAAGGCACCAAAACATAGGAGCCGGGCAAACCCAACATGTGACCAAAATCATGACTCGGAGCCGATGCATATAATGCTATAAGTTCGGGGTGCCGCACTTGTGAAAGTGTACGGACTTCTCACACCAGATAAAAGGGTAATAAAGCCCCTGGCGTGTTTTGCCGTACCATGGCGTACGGGTGCGATCATGTTATTGAATAAACATATATATAAAAAGATGATAATGCAAAAAATAGACAAAAAGCTATGCATTGTTTATGAAGAGGCTATTTATCAAAGCCGAACGATACAAGAGGTGCGATAAGCAAAAAATATACTAGGCTATTTAACATGTCCTGACCAGGCGCAGGCCGCGGAATTTAGAAACAGATATATCGCTCGAAATAGAGACCACCTGAGAGTTCCGTAATGCGGCGTAGCTTTGTCAGCTTTCCTGGGTCTTGCATCGTTTGTTCGGCAGCAAGGCCGAACAGATTATCCAGAGTATGGAGTCCTGAAAGTAAAAAAGGAAAATTCGGCAGCCCCTAGTACGTTTGACGCCGTATTGTAGGCATGCCGTTTAATGTGCCCCTCCCCCTGTGCCCATGGAATTTTAAGGGCGTAATTGTGTACTCTAGGTACTAGCTCCGCTATGGTGCGATGGCTGGGGTCGGGTCCGTATTGCTACGCTTGCTCCGAACGTGCCGAATGCTCTTGTTGCAGGTCATTCCGGGCGCGCTTTGCATTGTCCGGCTTTTTAACGGCCGGACTGGAGAGTTGCCTTAAAAGGCTGCTTTGTATTTCCGCTGCGAGGGCCGCCGTGAGCTCCTCCGTACGGATGGAGCGTTCGGTGTTTCCGCTGACAGTGATTACTCCTTGAGGGCCTGGCATCTTGAGCTTGAGATATGCGTAGTGCGGCACCGCATTGAATTTAGCGAATGCGGTTCGTCCAAGCAGGGCATGATAGCCACTGCGGAACGGGACTATATCGAAGATTAACTCTTCGCTTCGGAAGTTATCCGGAGATCCGAAGACCACATCAAGTGTTATCGAGCCTGTGCAATTGGCCTCTACACCTGGGATGACGCCTTTAAAGGTCGTCCTTGTGGGCTTGATCCTTGATGGATCTATGCCCATTTTCCGCACTGTATCCTGGTAAAGCAGGTTCAGGCTACTGCCGCCGTCCATGAGGACTCTTGTAAGGTGAAATCCGTTAACGATTCGGTCAAGGACCAATGCGGCAAAACCGCCATGACGGATGCTAGTGGGGTGGTACCTTCGATCGAAAGTGATCGGGCAAGAGGACCATGGGTTGAACTTTGGGGCGACTGGCTCCATCGCGTATACGTTCCGTAGCGCAGGCTTCCTCTCCCGCTTGGGAATGTGAGTCGCGTATATCATGTTCACCGTCCGCACTTGTGGGGGAAACCCCTTCTTCCCATTGTTGTTCGGCGGCCTGGGCTCCTCCTCGTCGTCGCTATTCAGCCCCTTGTCTTTGTGTTCGGCTCTTAACTTGCCTGCCTGCTTGAACACCCAACAATCCCTGTTGGTGTGATTGGCTGGCCTTTCGGGGGTGCCATGAATCTGGCACGAGCGGTCGAGTATCCGGTCCAAACTGGACGGGCCCTGGGTATTCTTTTTAAATGGCTTTTTCCGTTGACCAGATTTATAGCCTCTGAATCCGACATTTACTGCCGTATCCTCATTGCTGTCGCTGCTAACGCGGCGTTTTTGTTTATTCCGACGTGACCTGCCACCTTTGTCCTTGGTATCCGAATTACCGTGCTTCTTCGATAAGTTGTTGTTGCGAGCTAGCCAGCTATCTTCGCCCGCGCAAAAGCGGGTCATGAGTGTCGTGAGGGTTGCCATGGATTTCGGCTTTTCCTGTCCCAGGTGCCGGGCCAGCCACTCGTCGCGGATGTTATGTTTGAAGGCTGCTAGGGCCTCTGCGTCCGGACAGTCGTCTATCTGATTTTTCTTTGTTAGGAACCGTGTCCAGAATTGCTTGGCTGATTCTTCTGGCTGCTGAATTATGTGGCTTAGGTCGTCGGCGTCCGGTGGCCGCACATAAGTTCCTTGGAAGTTATCGAGGAATGCGGCCTCCAGGTCCTCCCAAGAACCGATTGAGTCTGCTGGGAGGCTGTTAAGCTAGTGCTGGGCTGGTCCTTTGAGCTTAAGGGGTAAATATTTGATGGCGTGCAAATCATCGCCACGTGCCATGTGGATGTGGAGGAGATAATCCTCAATCCATACTGCCGGATCTGTCGTACCATCGTACGACTCGATATTGACGGGTTTGAAACCCTCTGGGATTCTATGATCCATTACTTCGTCTGTGAAGCATAGTGGGTGTGCGGCGCCCCTGTACTGGGCTATGTCACGACGCAGTTCGGAAGGGCTGTGCCTGTTGTGTTCGGCCCGGCCGGATTTATAATGTCCGGAGTGAAAATCATCACGTGTCGTCGGGCATCCGCGCGATCCATAGATCGATCTTGTTTGCCTTGCTTTATCCTCTAGGACGTCTCGCAGGTCTGGTTTGTTTTCCCGTGCCTTAGTTGAACGGCCCCAAGGCATGGTTTGTTTGAATGTTCGACAGGCCTCTCTGTCGCGGCCGCGAGGTGGCCGGTCTGCCATGTCATGTGCTTCCTCCTCTGATTGGGGTAGCGGCCTGCGCTTAGGATAATTTTTGGAGGGGCGTCCGAGTTCATACTCTTCGGCCGCAAGGACTTCAGTCCATCTGTCAGCTAGCAAATCTTGATCAGCTCTAAGCTGTTGCTGCCTTTTCTTTAGGCTGTTCGCCGTGGCTAGAAGCCTGTGTTGGAAGCACTCTTATTCGGCGGGGTCTGATGGTACGACGAATTCATCGTCGCCGAGGCTTGCCTCGTCTTCGGAGGGAGGCATGTAGTTATCATCCTCAACCTCCTTTTCCACCGCTCTCTCGTGAGGGCTGGCTTTTCCATCTTCCTGCGCCGAATCTTGCTGGTTTTGGTGTTCTTTGGCGCTGTCTGGGGTAGTATTATCTCCCGTGCCGGAATCACCGTTTCTGCTTTGGCGGGATTTAGAGCGGCGCCGTTGGCGCTGGCATTTTGGCGGCTTTCTCGAGGTGCCGTCCTCCGCTGTTCCATCGCCATCTCAATCCTTTGGAGCGTCCACCATATATATGTCGTATGACGAGGTGGCGGTCCAGCGCCCTACAGGTGCTGGTTCTTGTTCGTCCATACCGCCGAAGTCTTCGGAGCCGAAGTCAAGCATGTCGGTTAAATCATCGACAGCGGCTATTAAGTGGGTGGTGGGTGGGCTTTGAATTTCTTCGTCGTCCGAATCCCAACCTCGTAGACCATAATCCGGCCTAGGCTCTCCTGACAAAGAGAGATACTTGAGAGAATTCAGGATATCGCCGAAAGGTGAGCACTGAAAGATGTCCGCGGCGGTGAACTCCGTTACAGGCGCCCAATCGGATTCGATCGGCGAGGGCACGGAAGGCCTGGAGTTCGGAGAAGAATCCGGCTCCTTGGAGTCATGGGCCATGCGGAGTGCGGGGCTTGCGTTCGGCTCGATCGCCTTTAAGATCGCAGCCCCCGAGGTGACGTCCAACCGTTCATCCTCAAAGGACGCAGCGGGCTCCGAGTCGAGGACCAGGGCCGGAGCGTGTGCGGCCTCCAGGGCACTATTCGGAGGCAGAGCAATATCATGCCCCTCGGGATAGTGCGGCGCGCTTGGCTGTGGCTCGAACCCGTCGAAGATCAAGTCTCCGCGGATATCTGCCGTATAGTTTAAGCTTCCATACCTGACTTGATGGCCAGGGGCGTAGCTTTCGATCTGCTCCAGATGACCAAGAGAGTTGGCCCGCAGAGCGAAGCCGCCGAAGACAAAGATTTGTCCGGGGAGGAAAGTCTCATCCTGGACCTCATCGCTGTTGATGATCAAGGGAGCCATCGGGCCTAAAGGCAGACACAGAGGAACTCTCAATGAAAGCACCAATGTCGGTGTCAAAACCGGCGGATCTCGGGTAGGGGGTCCCGAACTGTGCGTCAAGGTCGGATGGTAACAGGAGACAAGGGACACTTTATTTTACCCAGGTTCGGGCCCTCTCGATGGAGGTAAAACCCTACTCCTGCTAGATTAATATTGATGATATGGGTAGTACAAGAGTAGATCTACCAAGAGATCAAGGAGGCTAAACCCTAGAAGCTAGCCTATGGTATGATTGTGTATGATGATGGTTCTGTCCTACGGACTACAACCCTCCGGTTTATATAGACACCGGATAGGGTTAGGGTTACACAGAGTCGGTTACAATGGTAGGAGATCTCGAATATCCGCACGCCTAGCTTGCCTTCCACGCCAAGAAAAGACCCTTCCGGACACGGGACGAAGTCTTCAAGCTTGTATCTTCATGGTCCTGGAGTCCGGCTGAAGGTATAGTCCGGCTATCCGAATACCCCCTAATCCAGGACTCCCTCAACCGCTATCGTTTTGGGGTTATGCTTTAGAGACGGCCGCATTCACGTTAAATAGAGCACCATCAAAATCCGTTGAGACGACGCCTTATGAACTATGGTTTGGCAAGAAACCAAAGTTGTCTTTTCTTAAAGTTTGGGGCTGCGATGCTTATGTGAAAAAGCTTCAACCTGATAAGCTCGAACCCAAATCGGAGAAATGTGTCTTCATAGGATACCCAAAGGAAACTGTTGGGTACACCTTCTATCACAGATCCGAAGGCAAGACATTCGTTGCTAAAAATGGATCCTTTCTAGAGAAGGAGTTTCTCTCGAAAGAAGTGAGTGGGAGGAAAGTAGAACTTGATGAGGTAACTATACCTGCTCCCTTATTGGGAAATAGCACATCACATGAACCAGTTTATGTGACGTCTAAACCAATTAGTGAGGAAGTTAATGATGATGATCATGCAACTTCAGATCAAGTTACTACAGAACCTCGTAGATCAACCAGAGTAAGATCCGCACCAGAGTGGTACGGCAATCCTGTTCTGGAAGTCATGCTACTAGATCATGATGAACCTACGAACTATGAAGAAGCGATGGTGAGACCAGATTCCACGAAATGGCTTGAAGCCATGAAATCTGAGATGGGATCCATGTATGAGAACAAAGTGTGGACTTTGGTTGACTTGCCCGATGGTCGGCAAGCAATTGAGAATAAATGGATCTTCAAGAAGAAGACTGACGCTGACGGTAATGTTACTGTCTAGAAAGCTCGACTTGTCGCAAAAGGTTTTCGACAAATTCAAGGGATTGACTACGATGAGACCTTCTCACCCGTAGCGATGCTTAAGTCTGTCCGAATCATGTTAGCAATTGCCGCATTTTATGATTATGAAATTTGGCAGATGGATGTAAAAACTGCATTCCTGAATGGATTTCTGGAAGAAGAGTTGTATATGATGCAACCAGAAGGTTTTATCGATCCAAAGGGAGCTAACAAAGTGTGCAAGCTCCAGCGATCCATTTATGGACTGGTGCAAGCCTCTCGGAGTTGGAATAAACGCTTTGATAGTGTGATCAAAGCATTTGGGTTTGTACAGACTTTTCGAGAAGCCTGTATTTACAAGAAAGTGAGTGGGAGCTCTGTAGCATTTCTGATATTATATGTGGATGACATATTACTAATCGGAAATGATATAGAATTTCTGGATAGCATAAAGGGATACTTGAATAAGAATTTTTCAATGAAAGACCTCGGTGAAGCTGCTTACATATTGGGCATAAAGATCTATAGAGATAGATCAAGACGCTTAATTGGACTTTCACAAAGCACATACCTTGACAAAGTTTTGAAGAAGTTCAAAATGGATCAAGCAAAGAAAGGATTCTTGCCTGTACTACAAGGTGTGAAGTTGAGTAAGACTCAATGCCCGACCACTGCAGAAGATAGAGAGAAGATGAAAGATGTTCCCTATGCTTCAGCCATAGGCTCTATCATGTATGCAATGCTGTGTACCAGACCCGAAGTGTGCCTTGCTATAAGTTTGGCAGGGAGGTACCAAAGTAATCCAGGAGTGGATCACTGGACAGCGGTCAAGAATATCCTAAAGTACCTGAAAAGGACTAAGGAGATGTTTCTCGTGTATGGAGGTGACAAAGAGCTCGTCGTAAATGGTTACGTTGATGCAAGCTTTGACACTGATCCGGACGATTCTAAATAGCAAACCGGATACGTATTTACATTAAACGGTGGAGCTGTAAGTTGGTGCAGTTCTAAACAAAGCGTCGTAGCAGGATCTACATGTGAAGCGGAGTACATAGCTGCTTCAGAAGCAGCGAATGAAGGAGTCTAGATGAAGGAGTTCATATCCGATCTAGGTGTCATACCTAGTGCATCGGGTCCAATGAAAATCTTTTGTGACAATACTGGTGCAATTGCCTTAGCAAAGGAATCCAGATTTCACAAGAGAACCAAGCACATCAAGAGACGCTTCAATTCCATCCAGGATTTAGTCTAGGTGGGAGACATAGAGATTTGCAAGATACATACGGATGTGAATGTAGCAGACCCATTGACTAAGCCTCTTCCACGAGCAAAACATGATCAGCACCAAGACTCCATGGGTGTTAGGATCATTACTGTGTAATCTAGATTATTGACTCTAGTGCAAGTTGGAGACTGAAGGAAATATGCCCTAGAGGCAATAATAAAGTTATTATTTATTTCCTCATATATCATGATAAATGTTTATTATTCATGCTAGAATTGTATTAGCCGGAAACATAATACATGTGTGAATATATAAACAAACAGAGTGTCACTAGTATGCCTCTACTTGACTAGCTCGTTAATCAAAGATGGTTATGTTTCCTAACCATGAACAAAGAGTTGTTATTTGATTAACGAGGTCACATCATTAGTTGAATGATCTGATTGACATGACCCATTCCATTAGCTTAGCACCCGATCATTTAGTATGTTGATATTGCTTTCTTCATGACTTATACATGTTCCTATGACTATGAGATTATGCAACTCCCGTTTACCGGAGGAACACTTTGTGTGCTACCAAACGTCACAACGTAACTGGGTGATTATAAAGGTGCTCTACAGGTGTCTCCAAAGGTACTTGTTGGGTTGGCATATTTCGAGATTAGGGTTTGTCACTCCGATGGTCGGAGAGGTATCTCTGGGCCCTCTCGGTAATGCACATCACATAAGCCTTGCAAGCATTGCAACTAATATGTTAGTTGTGAAATGATGTATTACAGAACGAGTAAAGAGACTTGCCGGCAACGAGATTGAACTAGGTATTGGATACCGACGATCGAATCTCGGGCAAGTAACATACCAATGACAAAGGGAACAACATATGTTGTTATGCGGTCTGACCGATAAAAATCTTCGTAGAATATGTAGGAGCCAATATGGGCATCCAGGTCCCGCTATTGGTTATTGACCGGAGACGTGTCTCGGTCATGTCTGCATTGTTCTCGAACCGTAGGGTCCGCACGCTTAATGTTACAATGACAGTTATTATGAGTTTATACATTTTGATGTACCGAAGGTAGTTCGGAGTCCCGGATGTGATCACGGACATGACGAGGAGTCTCGAAATGGTCGATACATAAAGATCGATATATTGGAAGCCTATATTTGGACATCGGAATCGTTCCGGGTGAAATCGACATTTTACCGGAGTACCGAGGGGTTACCGGAACCCCCCGGGGGGCTAATGGGCCTTCATGGGCCATAAGGAAGAAGAGAGGAGCCGGCCAGGGCAGGCGGCGCGCCCCCTCCCCCCTAGTCCGAATAGGACAAGGAAGGGGGGGGGGCGGCGCCCCCCTTTCCTCTTCTCCTTCCCCTTTCCTTCTCCAACAAGGCAAGAGAGGGGGGAGTCCTACTCCCGGTGGGAGTAGGACTCCTCCAGGCGCACCCCTTGGGGCCGACCACACCTCCCCCTCCCTCCTTTATATACGGGGGCAGGGGGGCACCCTAGAACACACAAGTTGATCTTCGTGATCGTTCCTTAGCCGTGTGCGGTGCCCCCCCCCACCATATTCCACCACGGTCATATCGTTGCGGTGCTTAGACGAAGACCTGCGTCGGTAGAACATCATCATCGTCATCACGCCGTCGTGCTGACGGAACTCATCCCCGAAGCTTTGCAGGATCGGAGCCCGGGGAGCGTCATCGAGCTGGACGTGTGCTAAGAACTCGGAGGTGCCGGAGTAACGGTGCTTGGATCGGTTGGACCGGGAAGACGTACGACTACTTCCTCTACGTTGCGTCAACGCTTCCGCTTCGGCCTATGAGGGTACGTAGACAACACTCTCCCCTCTCGTTGCTATGCATCACCATGATCTTGCGTATGCGTAGGAACTTTTTTGAAATTACTACGTTCCCCAACAATAAAGAGCTTACCAGGTTGGCAGGGCGCTTTGCACTAAGTCCGCGATCCTCGGTAAGGGGAGGAGGTACCTCGGTGGCCTTGAACAGCACCTTCCAGACGTCTGTGTTAGTCGTGTTGAAAAGCTCTTGCAACATCTGGTGCTTGGCCGGGTCGAACTCCCACATATTGAATGCCCGTCTTTGACACAGAAGGATCCGGCGAAAGAGCATGACCTGGACCACATTGACAAGCTTGATTTTCTTGCTTATCATATTTTTAACATAGCTCTGGAGTCCGGTCAGCTCCACCGGTGAACCCAAGGATAGGCCCTTCTCTTTCCAGGAGGTGAGCCGCATGGGGATGCCGGATCGAAATTCGGGGGCCGCCACCCAGCTGGTGTCGCGCGGCTCGGTGATGTAGAACCACCCCGATTGCCACCCCATCACGGTCTCCACATAGGAGCCTTCGAGCGAGGTGACGTTGGGCATTTTGCCCACCATGGCGCCTCCGCACTCTGCTTGCTGGCTGACCACCACCTTCGGTTTCACGTTGAAGGTCTTCAGCCACAGGCCAAAGTGGGGCTTGATGCGGAGGAAGGCCTCGCACACGACGATAAACGCCGAGATGTTGAGGATGAAATTGGGGGCCAGATCATGGAAGTCCAGCCCGTAGTAGAACATGAGCCCACGGACAAATGGGTGGAGGGGAAATCCCAGTCCGCGAACGAAGTGGGTGAGGAATACAACCCTCTCATGGGGTTCTGGAGTAGGGACGATCTGGCCCGCGTCTGGGAGCCGGTGCGCGATGTCTGCGTCCAGCTATCCGGCTTCCCGGAGCTTCGTAATGTCCTCCTCCGTAATGGAGGAGACCATCCACTTGCCTCCCGCTCCGGACATGTTTGGAATGGCTTTGCGGAGAAGATGAGAACTTGGGCGCTGGAGCTCGAGTGCGCTAGAATGGATGGGCAGGGGAAGAAGAAGGCGTGGGTGAAAAAGAGGAATCATTGTCCCTTTATAAAGGCAGTAGAAACTGTGCGCCTCCCCACTTGCCCCATAAAATCGCTTATTCCCCAAGCGCCGCGATTGATGGCACGGTTCGGTTACCCATACCCATATTGATGAGAATCCCGTGATAAGGGAACCCGATCTCTGCTTCGACAAGACGTGCCAAGGAAACCGCCTCGCAACATGTGCAACAGCTGGTTGAGGAAAATAGTTTGAATAAAGACCGGGTCATGGCGTGATGTCCCGATATGAAAAGTTGTCAGTAGATTGGATTTGTGGAATATTGCACTCTCTGCGGTGGTGGAATTTGTTTCGCAGAGCCGGACACGATCCTTGTGTTCAAAATCTTCTATGGAGTATTTGGAGAAGGAACCCGCCTTGCAATGCCGAAGACAATTTGCGTGCCGGATTCATCGTCATTGAAGCCTGGTTCAGAGGCTACTGAGGGAGTCCTGGATTAGGGGTGTTGGGGAACGTAGTAATTTCAAAATTTTCCTACGCACACGCAAGATCATGGTGATGCATAGCAACGAGAGGGGAGAGTGTTGTCTACATACCCTCGTAGACCGAAGCGGAAGCGTTGATGCAACGTAGAGGAAGTAGTCATACGTCTTCCCGATCCGACCGATCCAAGCACCGTTACTCCGGTGCCTCCGAGTTCTTAGCACACGTTCAGCTCGACGACGATCCCCGTGCTCCGATCCAGTAAAGCTTCGGGGAAGAGTTCCGTCAGCACGACGGCGTGGTGACGATCTTGATGTACTACCAACGCAGGGCTTCGCCTAAGCACCGCGACAATATGACCGAGGTGGAATATGGTGGAGGGGGGCACCGCACACGGCTAAGGAACGATCACGTTGATCAATTGTGTGTCCTAGGGTGCCCCCCTGCCCCCGTATATAAAGGAGCAAGGGGGAAGGGGGCGGCCGGCCTAGAGAGGCGCGCCAAGGAGGAGTCCTACTCCCACCGGGAGTAGGACTCCTCTCCCTTTCCTTGTAGGAGAAGGAAGGAGATAGGGGGAGGGAAAAAAGGGGGCGCCGCCCCCCCTTCCTTGTCCTATTCGGACTAAGGGGGGAGGAGGCACGCAGCCTGCCCTGGCCGCCCCTCCTCCTTTCCCTTATGGCCCATATGGGCCCATTAACCCCCCGGGGGGTTCCGGTAACCCCCCGGTACTCAGTTATTATCCGAAACCATTCGGAACCATTCCGATGTCCGAATATAGTCGTCCAATATATCAATCTTTATGTCTCGACCATTCCGAGACTCCTCGTCATGTCCGTGATCTCATCTGGGACTCCGAACTAACTTCGGTACATCAAAATGCATAAACTCATAATATAACTGTCATCGAAACCTTAAGTGTGCGGACCCTACGGTTCGAGAGCTATGTAGACATGACCGAGACTCGTCTCTGGTCAATAACCAATAACGAGACCTGGATGCCCATATTGGCTCCTACATATTCTACGAAGATCTTTATCGGTCAGACTGCATAACAACATATGTTGTTCCCTTTGTCATCGGTATGTTACTTGCCCGAGATTCGATCGTCAGTATCCAATACCTAGTTCAATCTCGTTACCGGCAAGTCTCTTTACTCGTTCCGTAATACATCATCTCGCAACTAACTCATTGGTTGCAATGCTTGCAAGGCTTATGTGATGTGCATTACCGAGAAGGCCCTGAGATACCTCTCCGACATTCGGAGTGACAAATCCTAATCTCGAAATACGCCAACACAACAAATACTTTCGGAGACACCTGTAGACCACCTTTATAATCACCCAGTTACGTTGTGACGTTTGGTAGCACACAAAGTGTTCCTATGGTAAACGGGAGTTGCATAATCTCATAGTCATAGGAACATGTATAAGTCATGAAGAAAGCAATAGCAACATACTAAACGATCGGGTGTTAAGCTAATGGAATGGGTCATGTCAATCAGATCATTCAACTAATGATGTGACCTTGTTAATCAAATGACAACTCCTTTGTCTATGGTTAGGAAACTTAACCATCTTTGATTAACAAGCTAGTCAAGTAGAGGCATACTAGTGACACTCTGTTTGTCTATGTATCCACACATGTATTATGTTTCCGGTTAATACAATTCTAGCATGAATAATAAACATTTATCATGATATATAAGGAAATAAATAATAACTTTATTATTGCCTCTAGGGCATATTTCCTTCAGTCTCCCACTTGCACTAGAGTCAATAATCTAGATTACACAGTAATGATCCTAACACCCATGGAGTCTTGGTGCTGATCATGTTTTGCTCGTGGAAGAGGCTTAGTCAATGGGTCTGCTACATTCACATCCGTATGTATCTTGCAAATCTCTATGTCTCCCACCTAGACTAAATCCTGGATGGAATTGAAGCGTCTCTTGATGTGCTTGGTTCTCTTGTGAAATCTGGATTCCTTTGCTAAGGCAATTGCACCAGTATTGTCACAAAAGATTTTCATTGGACCCGATGCACTAGGTATGACACCTAGATCGGATATGAACTCCTTCATCCAGACTCCTTCATTCGCTGCTTCTGAAGCAGCTATGTACTCCGCTTCACATGTAGATCCTGCTACGACGCTTTGTTTAGAACTGCACCAACTTACAGCTCCACCGTTTAATGTAAATACGTATCCGGTTTGCTATTTAGAATCGTCCGGATCAGTGTCAAAGCTTGCATCAACGTAACTATTTACGACGAGCTCTTTGTCACCTCCATACACGAGAAACATCTCCTTAGTCCTTTTCAGGTACTTTAGGATATTCTTGACCGCTGTCCAGTGATCCACTCCTGGATTACTTTGGTACCTCCCTGCCAAACTTATAGCAAGGCACACTTCGGGTCTGGTACACAGCATTGCATACATGATAGAGCCTATGGCTGAAGCATAGGGAACATCTTTCATCTTCTCTCTATCTTCTGCAGTGGTCGGGCATTGAGTCTTACTCAACTTCACACCTTGTAATACAGGCAAGAACCCTTTCTTTGCTTGATCCATTTTGAACTTTTTCAAAACTTTGTCAAGGTATGTACTTTGTGAAAGTCCAATTAAGGGTCTTGATCTATCTCTATAGATCTTAATGCCCAATATGTAAGCAGCTTCATCGAGGTCTTTCATCGAAAAACTTTTATTCAAGTATCCTTTTATGCTATCCAGAAATTCTATATCATTTCCAATCAGTAATATGTCATCTACATATAATATCAGAAATGCTACAGAGCTCCCACTCACTTTCTTGTAAATACAGGCTTCTCCAAAAGTCTGTACAAACCCAAATGCTTTGATCACACTATCAAAGCGTTTATTCCAACTCCGAGAGGCTTGCACCAGTCCATAAATGGATCGCTGGAGCTTGCACACTTTGTTAGCTCCCTTTGGATCGATAAAACCTTCCGGTTGCATCATATACAACTCTTCTTCCAGAAATCCATTCAGGAATGCAGTCTTTACATCCATTTGCCAAATTTCATAATCATAACATGCGGCAATTGCTAACATGATTCGGACAGACTTAAGCATCGCTACGGGTGAGAAGGTCTCATCGTAGTCAATCCCTTGAACTTGTCGAAAACCTTTTACGACAAGTCGAGCTTTGTAGACAGTAACATTACCATCAGCGTCAGTCTTCTTCTTAAAGATCCACTTATTCTCTATTGCTTGCCGACCCTCGGGCAAGTTAACCAAAGTCCACACTTTGTTCTCATACATGGATCCCATCTCAGATTTCATGGCTTCAACCCATTTTGCGGAATCTGGGCTCACCATCGCTTCTTCATAGTTCGTAGGTTCACCATGATCTAGTAGCATGATTTCCACAACAGGATTGCCGTACCACTCTGGTGCGGATCTTACTCTGGTTGATCTACGAGGTTCTGTAGTAACTTGATCTGAAGTTGTATGATCATCATCATTAACTTCCTCACTGATTGGTGTAGGTGCTACAGAAACAGTTTTCTGTGATGTACTACTTTCCAATAAGGGAGCAGGTACAAGTACCTCATCAAGTTCCACTTTCCTCCCACTCACTTCTTTCGAGAGAAACTCCTTTTCTAGAAAGACTCCGAATTTAGCAACAAAAGTCTTGCCTTTGGATCTGTGATAGAAGGTGTATCCAACAGTTTCTTTTGGATATCCTATGAAGACACATTTTTCCGATTTGGGTTCGAGCTTATCAGGTTGAAGCTTTTTCACATAAGCATCGCAGCCCCAAACCTTAAGAAACGACAACTTTGGTTTCTTGCTAAACCATAGTTCATAAGGTGTCATCTCAACGGATTTTGACGGTGTCCTATTTAACGTGAATGCAGCCATCTCTAAAGCATAACCCCAAAACGATAGCGGTAAATCTGTAAGAGCCATCATAAATCGCACCATATCTAGTAAAGTACGATTACGACGTTCTGACACACCATTGCGTTGTGGTGTTCCGGGTGGCGTGAGTTGCGAAACTATTCCGCATTGTTTCAAATGTAGACCAAACTCGTAACTCAAATATTCTCCTCCATGATCAGATCGTAGAAACTTTATTTTCTTGTTACGATGATTTTCAACTTCACTATGAAATTCTTTGAGCTTTTCAAATGTTTCAGACTTTTGTTTCATTAAGTAGACATAACCATATCTGCTTAAATCATCTGTGAAGGTGAGAAAATAACGATATCCGCCACGAGCCTCAATGTTCATTGGACCACATACATCTGTATGTATGATCTCCAATAAATCTGTTGCTCTCTCCATAGTACCGGAGAACGGTGTTTTGGTCATCTTGCCCATGAGGCACGATTCGCAAGTGCCAAGTGATTCATAATCAAGTGGCTCCAAAAGTCCATCAGTATGGAGTTTCTTCATGCGCTTTATACCGATATGACCTAAACGGCAGTGCCACAAATAAGTTGCACTATCATTATCAACTCTGCATCTTTTGGCTTCAACACTATGAATATGTGTATCACTACTATCGAGATTCATCAAAAATAGACCACTCTTTAAGGGTGCATGACCATAAAAGATATTACTCATATAAATAGAACAACCATTATTCTCTGATTTAAATGAATAACCGTCTCGCATTAAACAAGATCCAGATATAATGTTCATGTTCAACGCTGGCACCAAATAACAATTATTCAGGTAGATGTAGAGGTAGCGTGCCGACTGCGATCACATCGACTTTGGAACCGTTTCCCACGCGCATCGTCACCTCGTCCTTAACCAATCTTCGCTTAATCTGTAGTCCCTGTTTCGAGTTGCAAATATTAGCAACAGAACCAGTATCAAATACCCAGGTGCTACTGCGAGCATTAGTAAGGTACACATCAAAAACATGTATATCACATATACCTTTGTTCACCTTGCCATCCTGCTTATCCGCCAAATACTTGGGGCAGTTCCGCTTCCAGTGACCAGTCTGCTTGCAGTAGAAGCACTCAGTTTCAGGCTTAGGTCCAGACTTGGGTTTCTTCTCTTGAGCAGCAACTTGTTTGCTGTTCTTCTTGAAGTTCCCCTTCTTCTTCCCTTTGCCCTTTTTCTTGAAACTAGTGGTTTTGTTAACCATCAACACTTGATGCTCCTTTTTGATTTCTACCTCCGCAGCCTTTAGCATTGCGAAGAGCTCGGGCATTGTCTTATCCATCCCTTGCATATTATAGTTCATCACGAAGCCTTTGTATCTTGGTGGAAGTGATTGGAGAATTCTGTCAATGATGCAATCATCCGGAAGATTAACCCCCACTTGATTCAAGTGATTGTAGTACCTAGACAATCTGAGCACATGCTCACTAGTTGAGCGATTCTCCTCCATCTTTTAACTATAGAACATGTTGGAGACTTCATATCTCTCAACTCGGGTATTTGCTTGAAATATTAACTTCAACTCCTGGAACATCTCATATGGTCCATGACGTTCAAAACGTCTTTGAAGTCCCGATTCTAAGCCGTTAAGCATGGTGCACTAAACTATCAAGTAGTCATCATATTGAGCTAGCCAAACGTTCATAACGTCTGCATCTGCTCCTGCAATAAGGTCTGTCACCTAGCAGTGCATCAAGGACATAATTCTTCTGTGCAGCAATGAGGACAAACCTCAGATCACGGATCCAATCCGCATCATTGCTACTAACATCTTTCAACACAATTTTCTCTAGGAACATATCAAAATAAACACATGAAAGCAACAACGCGAGCTATTAATCTACAACATAGATATGCTAATACTACCAGGACTAAGTTCATGATAAATTAAAGTTCAATTAATCATATTACTTAAGAACTCCCACTTAGATAGACATCTCTCTAATCCTCTAAGTGATCACGTGATCCAAATCAACTAAACCATGTCCGATCATCACGTGAGATGGAGTAGTTTCAATGGTGAACATCACTATGTTGATCATATCTACTATATGATTCACGCTCGACCTTTCGGTCACCGTGTTCCGAGGCCATATTTGTTATATGCCAGGCTCGTCAAGTTAAACCTGAGTATTCCGCGTGTGCAACTGTTTTGCACCCGTTGTATTTGAACGTAGAGCCTATCACACCCGATCATCACGTGGTGTCTCAGCACGAAGAACTTTCGCAACGGTGCATACTCAGGGTGAACACTATTACTATGATAATTTAGTGAGAGATCATCTTATAATGCTACCGTCAATCAAAGCAAGATAAGATGCATAAAAAAGATAAACATCACATGCAATCAATATAAGTGATATGATATGGCCATCATCATCTTGTGCTTGTGATCTCCATCTCCGCAGCACCATCATGATCACCATTGTCACCGGCGCGACACCTTGATCTCCATCGTAGCATCGTTGTCGTCTCGCCAATCTTATGCTTCTACGACTATCGCTACCGCTTAGTGATAAAGTAAAGCATTACAGGGCGATTGCATTGCATACAATAAAGCGACAACCATACGGCTCCTGCCGGTTGCCGATAACTCGGTTACAAAACATGATCATCTCATACAATAAAATTTAGCATCATGTCTTGACCATATCACATCACAACATGCCCTGCAAAAACAAGTTAGACAGCCTCTACTTTGTTTGTTGCAAATTTTACGTGGCTGCTACGGGCTTAAGCAAGAACCAATCTCACCTACGCATCAAAACCACAACGATAGTTTGTCAAATAGACTCCGTTTTAACCTTCTCAAGGACCGGGCGTAGCCATACTCGGTTCAACTAAAGTTGGAGAAACTGACACCCGCCAGCCACCTGTGTGCAAAGCACGTCGGTAGAACCAGTCTCGCGTAAGCGTACGCGTAATGTCGGTCCGGGCCGCTTCATTCAACAATACCACCGAACCAAAGTATGACATGCTGGTAGGCAGTATGACTTATATCGTCCACAACTCACTTGTGTTCTACTCGTGCATAACATCAAACCATAAAAACCTAGGCTCGGATGCCACTGTTGGGGAACGTAGTAATTTCAAAATTTTCCTACGCACACGCAAGATCATGGTGATGCATAGCAACGAGAGGGGAGAGTGTTGTCTACATACCCTCGTAGACCGAAGCGGAAGCGTTGATGCAACGTAGAGGAAGTAGTCGTACGTCTTCCCGATTCGACCGATCCAAGCACCGTTACTCCGGTGCCTCCGAGTTCTTAGCACACGTTCAGCTCGATGACGATCCCAGTGCTCCGATCCAGCAAAGCTTCGGGGAAGAGTTCCGTCAGCACGACAGCGTGGTGACGATCTTGATGTACTACCGACGCAGGGCTTCGCCTAAGCACCGCGACAATATGACCGAGGTGGAATATGGTGGAGAGGGGCACCGCACACGGCTAAGGAACGATCACCTTGATCAATTGTGTGTCTTAGGGTGCCCCCCTGCCCCCGTATATAAAGGAGCAAGGGGGAAGGGGGCGGCCGGCCTAGAGAGGCGCGCCAAGGAGGAGTCCTACTCCCACCGGGAGTAGGACTCCTCTCCCTTTCCTTGTAGGAGAAGGAAGGAGAGAGGGGGAGGGAAAAAAGGGGGGCGCCACCCCCCCCCTTCCTTGTCCTATTCGGACTAGGGGGGGAGGGGGCGCGCGGCCTGCCCTGGCCGCCCCTCCTCCTTTCCCTTATGGCCCATATGGGCCCATTAACCCCCCGGGGGGTTCCGGTAACCCCCCCGGTACTCCGTTATTATCCGAAACCATTCGGAACCATTCCGATGTCCGAATATAGTCGTCCAATATATCAATCTTTATGTCTCGACCATTCCGAGACTCCTCATCATGTCCGTGATCTCATCCGGGACTCCGAACTAACTTCGGTACATCAAAATGCATAAACTCATAATATAACTGTCATCGAAACCTTAAGCGTGCGGACCCTACGGTTCGAGAACTATGTAGACATGACCGAGACTCGTCTCCGGTCAATAACCAATAGCGGGACCTGGATGCCCATATTGGCTCCTACATATTCTACGAAGATCTTTATCGGTCAGACCGCATAACAACATATGTTGTTCCCTTTGTCATCGGTATGTTACTTGCCCGATATTCGATCGTCGGTTTCCAATACCTAGTTCAATCTCGTTACCGGCAAGTCTCTTTACTCGTTCCGTAATACATCATCTCGCAACTAACTCATTGGTTGCAATGCTTGCAAGGCTTATGTGATGTGCATTACCGAGAAGGCCCTGAGATACCTCTCCGACATTCGGAGTGACAAATCCTAATCTCGAAATACGCCAACCCAACAAATACTTTCGGAGACACCTGTAGAGCACCTTTATAATCACCCAGTTACGTTGTGACGTTTGGTAGCACACAAAGTGTTCCTACGGTAAACGGGAGTTGCATAATCTCATAGTCGTAGGAACATGTATAAGTCATGAAGAAAGCAATAGCAGCATACTAAATGATCGGGTGCTAAGCTAATGGAATGGGTCATGTCAATCAGATCATTCAACTAATGATGTGACCTTGTTAATCAAATGACAACTCCTTTGTCTATGGTTAGGAAACTTAACCATCTTTGATTAACAAGCTAGTCAAGTAGAGGCATACTAGTGACACTCTGTTTTCTATGTATCCACACATGTATTATGTTTCCGGTTAATATAATTCTAGCATGAATAATAAACATTTATCATGATATATAAGGAAATAAATAATAACTTTATTATTGCCTCTAGGGCATATTTCCTTCAAGGGGGTCCTCGGACAGCCGGACTATATACTTTGGCTGGACTGTTGGACTATGAAGGTACAAGATTGAAGGCTTCATCCCGTGTCCGGGTGGGACTCTCCTTTGCGTGGAAGGCAAGCTTGGCGATTTGGATATGTAGATCTCCTTCTCTGTAACCGACTCTGTGTAACCCTAGCCCCCTCCGGTGTCTATATAAACCGGAGGGTTTAGTCCGTAGGACAACAACAATCATAATCATAGGCTAGCTTCTATGGTTTTGCCTCTACGATCTCGTGGTAGATCAACTATTGTAATACTCATATCATCAAGATCAATCAAACAGGAAGTAGGGTATTACCTCCATCGAGAGGGCCCGAACCTAGGTAAACATTGTGTCCCCCGCCTCCTGTTACCATCAACCTTAGACGCACAGTTCGGGACCCCCTACCCGAGATCCACTAGTTTTGACACCGACACCCCCTTCCTTCCTTCACCTTTTCCCTTCCCTTTTTCCTATTCCACGTGGGAGGAGGAATCCTACTAGGACTAGCGGGCTGGCCGGCCTCTCCTCCTCCATCCTTTATATACGGGGGCAGGGGGCACCTCTAGACACACAAGTTGATCATTGATCCCTTAGCCATGTGCGGTGCCCCCCTCCACCATAATCCACCTTGATCATAGCGTAGCGGTGCTTAGGCGATGCCCTGCGTTGGTAGCAACATCATCACCGTCATCACGCCGTCATGCTGACGGAACTCTCCCGTGAAGCTCTGCTGGATCGGAGTTCGTGGGACGTCATCGAGCTGAACGTGTGCTGAACTCGGAGGTGTCGTATGTTCGGTACTTGGATTGGTCGGATCGTGAAGATGTACGACTACATCAACCGCGTTGTGCTAACGCTTCTGCTTTCGGATTACGAGGGTACGTGGACAACACTCTCCCCTCTCGTTGCTATGCATCACCATGATCTTGCGTGTGCGTAGGAAATTTTTGAAATTACTACGTTCCCTAACAGTGGCATCCGAGCCAGGTTTATGCGTAGATGTTATATGCACGAGTAGAACACAAGTGATTTGTGGGTGATACAAGTCATACTGCTTACCAGCATGTCATACTTTGGTTCGGCAGTATTGTTGGATGAAGCGGCCCAGACCGACATTACGCGTACGCTTACGCGAGGCTAGTTCTACCGACGTGTTTCGCACACATGTGATTGGCGGGTGTCAGTTTCTCCAAATTTAGTTGAACCCAGTGTGACTACGCCCGGTCCTTGTTGAAGGTTAAAACAACACTAACTTGACGAAATATCATTGTGGTTTTGATGCGTAGGTAAGAACGGTTCTTGCTTAGCCCGTAGCAGCCACGTAAAACTTGCAACAACAAGTAGAGGACGTCTAACTTGTTTTTGCAGGGCATGTTATGATGTGATATGGTCAAGACGTGATGAGATATAAATTGTTGTATGAGATGATCATGTTTTGTTAAAGTTATCGGCAACTGGCAGGAGCCTTATGGTTGTCTCTTTATTGCATACGATGCAAGTGCCATGTAATTCCTTTACTTTATTGCTATGCGATAGCAGTAGTTGCAAAAGCAATAGCTGGTGAGACGACCATGTGACGACACTTTGATAAAAGATCAAGATGATGGAGATCATAGTGTCATGCCGGTAACAATGAAGATCATGACAGTACTTTATAGATGGAGATCAAAAAGCACAAGATGATGATGGCCATATCATGTCACATATTATGATTGCATGTGATGTTTATCTTTTATACATCTTATTTTGCTTTGATTGACGGTAGCAATTATAAGATGATCTCTCACTAAATTTCAAGATAAATGTGTTCTCCTTGAGTATGCACCCTTGCCAAAGTTCGTCGTGCCGAGACATCATGTGATTATCGGGTGTGATAAGCTCTACGTACATCTACAATGGGTGCAAGCCAGTTTTGCACACGCAGAATACTCGGGTTAAACTTGACGAGCCTAGCATATGCAGATATGAAGTACATGATTATTTTCCTAATATAACTCTATGAAGCACAAAAATGCACAAGGTGTGCTGCCAGAACTGAACAAGATAGTACTGTTGGGGAACGTAGCAGAAATTCAAAATTTTCTTACGTGTCACCAAGATCTATCTATGGAGAAACCAGCAACGAGGGGAAAGAGAGTGCATCTACATACCCTTGTAGATCGCTAAGAGGAAGCGTTCAAGTGAACGGGGTTGATGGAGTCGTACTCTTCGTGATCCAAATCAGCGATGATCCTAGTGCCGAACGGACGGCACCTCCGCGTTCAACACACGTACAGCCCGGTGACGTCTCCCATGCCTTGATCCAGCAAGGAGAGAGGGAGAGGTTGAGGAAGACTCCATCCAGCAGCAGCACAACGGCGTGGTGATGATGGAGGAGCGTGACAATCCTGCAGGGCTTCGCCAAGCGCCGCAGAAGAGGAGGAAGAAGAGACGCAGGGCTGCACCTACGAGAGATCGAATCGCGTGTTGTGGGAAGCCCTATGCCTCAACTATATATAGGGGAAGGGGAGGGGCTGCGCCCCCTCTAGGGTTCCCACCCCTAGGGGGGGGCAGCCCTAGATGGGACTTGGGTGGCGGCCAAGAGGGGAGGGGAGAGGGAGGCGCACCAATATGGGCCCTAAGGCCCATATCCCCTTAGGGTTTGCCCCCTTTCCACCTCTTAGGCACCTTGGCCCCTTGTGGGAGGCGCACCAGCCCACTTAGGGGCTGGTCCCTCACCACTCTTGCCCCATGCAAGCCTCCGGGGTTGGTGGCCCCACTTGGTGGACCCCCGGACACCTCCGGTGGTCCCGGTACACTACCGATAAAACCCGAAACTCTTTCGGTGACCAAAACAGGACTTCCCATATATAAATCTTTACCTCCGGACCATTCCGGAACTCCTCGTGACGTCCGGGATCTCATCCGGGACTCCAAACAACATTCGGTAACCACATACAAAACTTTCTTTATAACCCTAGCGTCATCGAACCTTAAGTGTGTAGACCCTATGGGTTCGGGAGACATGCAGACATGACCGAGACGTTCTCCGGTCAATAACCAACAGCGGGATCTGGATACCCATGTTGGCTCCCACATGTTCCACGATGATCTCATCGGATGAACCACGATGTCAAGGACTTAATCAATCCCGTATACAATTCCCTTTGTCTATCGGTACGATACTTGCCCGAGATTCGATCGTCGGTATCCCGATACCTTGTTCAATCTCGTTACCGGCAAGTCTCTTTTACTCGTTCCGCAACACATCATCCCGTGATCAACTCCTTGATCACATTGTGCACATTATGATGATGTCCTACCGAGTGGGCCCAGAGATACCTCTCCGTCACACGGAGTGACAAATCCCAGTCTCGATTCGTGCCAACCCAACAAACACTTTCGGAGATACCTGTAGTGCACCTTTATAGCCACCCAGTTACGTTGTGACGTTTGGCACACCCAAAGCACTCCTACGGTATCCGGGAGTTGCACAATCTCATGGTCTAAGGAAACGATACTTGACATTAGAAAAGCTTTAGCATACGAACTACATGATCTTGTGCTAGGCTTAGGATTGGGTCTTGTCCATCACATCATTCTTCTAATGATGTGATCCCGTTATCAATGACATCCAATGTCCATGGTCAGGAAACCGTAACCATCTATTGACCAACGAGCTAGTCAACTAGAGGCTTACTAGGGACATGGTGTTGTCTATGTATCCACACATGTATCTGAGTTTCCTATCAATACAATTCTAGCATGGATAATAAACGATTATCATGAATAAGGAAATATAATAATAATCAATTTATTATTGCCTCTAGGGCATATTTCCAACAAGTACTTCAGGGCTTGTACAAGTCAGTACTGAAATTGTACTGTCATTTTGGTGCACAGTCACTGAACAAGATAGCAAAATTTCATTCAGGGCATCTACAGTCAGATGATCTTTTCATAACAGCATACACTATATTTGTATATTTGGTTCACTGTAAATAAAACATAATATTGCATACATGAGAACACATATAAGATCAGACATATATTCTGAATCTTTTCAGATCAGCATATACAGTATACAATATACATAAGAAGATCGGCCATAGCACTGGGATTTTGCTTTGAACCAAATTCTGAATCTTTTCATATTATCATAGAGTATACAGTACACATAAGAAGATCAAACATAACACTGGGATTTTGCATTGTACCAAATTCCAAATATTTTCGTAACACATCCAAGAAGCATTGTACCAAATTCTGAATTTTGCATAACAAGATACAAGACAAACTCTAAACCTTTTTAACATCATACATTCTGAATTTTTCTTAACAGCTTACAAAGAAAAACAACATACATAAATGACTACCTACTGGACTAATTTCTCCAGGATGCTTCTTCTTCTTCATGACAATCATTCCCAAAAGTGTGAAATGACAAAGCAGAACAGAGCAGGCACAAAGGACAGCTGCAGTTTCTGAGTCCTCTTCTTTCAGGACATCAACTTCTCCACGATGCTGACTTCTAAATCACACACATACGCATCCAGCATCTTCTTCTTCGCCAAGCTGGCATTTAGCAGACCATTTTCATTCCTCGACGGTTCCTTCAATCGATACACAATATCCGGATGGTGTTTCTGGAGGCGACGACGCTCTGAGGAAGAAAGAAAGGAAGGGGATGAGGTGATAAAGGAAAGAAACGAGAGAGACAACTGACTAATGGGATCCACTCAGCGTTTTTGCCCAGTCAACGCGTAACCAGCATCATAGGGTAAGACAATTATGCACTCATAGGGTAAGACAATTATGCACCAGTACTTCTTCAGGCATTCTATCATCATCCCACCAAGTTTTGCATTATATCATGTGTAACGGAATCAGTTGACGCGGCCGGCCGGGATTAACGTAGGTCTGAGACCCACCTGACGCGGCCGGCCGGGATCAGTTGGACCATCAATTGTGCATGCCGATGGTAGCCAGGCTCACAACTACTTCCTCCGTTTCCTAATATAAAACCTTTTAACTATTTTAATAATGACTACATACATACTAAAATGAGTGAATATACATATGAAAATATGTCTAGATACATGGACCGAGGAAGTAGAAGCCAGTAGGGTAACAAAAGGGGTACTTAATCACTGGTACGTTAAAAGACAGTAGTGTATATGGTACTACAGGAGCTCAATTAAGTGTTCCATCTCTCAAACCTCCATTCGTAGTATTTGTATACCTAGCTAGTTTTTCTTACTTGCTTTGTACAGCCAGATCCAGCTCACTGGCAGCGTGCTTTTACTATGCCTGGTTTTATTTCTGACAAGTGCATATATTTACCTCCCGCGCGTCGTTTGTGCAGAACCGCATGTGGATGGATCAACTACCGATGTGCATACAAGCTAAGCTAAATAATCCTTATGTACTTTAGTTAATTAGCTCCGTCCAACGTTGCTGTCTGCAACGTGCACGTTCATAACCATGACAAGAGGAGGGTCATGAATCGGATAAACCCATAAAACTTTGGGCTATATGACCCACATAATGAACAACCAAAAACGAAAAACTTGTACCAAGTTTGCCCTGAACTACTAGTACATGCTTTTGCCTTGAAATTGTTCTATTGTTTCCTTGGACCCTGAACCAGAGATACATTATTGTGGAGAGATCAATCCCCCAAATGCCAAAAAAGAAACCACAAACTGATTTTTTGACATGCATATTGTTGTTCACAAATTGCAGTATCTTGTTCAGTTTATTCCTCTGTAGAATCTTTTCTCTTTATGAAAGGAAGAGAGTAAACCACGTTCCTTTGCTTTTCTTGGCTAAGTTTGAGATCCAGTAGCTAATGTTGGTTTTCGGTCTCCAGGATGCTGCCAATAATCTATGCGCAATATTTTGTCAAGACCTCCCATGGTTCAATATTTAACTTCAAACTCCATCTGTGTAGCATGCTCATGCATTTGATGCCTCATGAATCTTTAATGTAAGTTGTTGATTTTGAACCCTTGTTTATATGATTTTGGTTCTCATGGATGAGTCTGCAAAACATGAGTTGGGCTACGTTTATGCTGCATCGGTTTATATAAAGTTTGTGTTCAAAGTTTCAGTTCAGGCCGTTTGCTCATTCAGTTCTATAATCCATAAACAAAGCACTCCATCCTCCACTGTGCTAGCTCTCCTTTTATTGCCAACTGCATGTGGTGGGCACGTGGATGGATCAATTAGTTAGCGATGTGGATGCAAAGTTAAACCAATGGCTAAACAGATTCAACAGCATAGCAGTCACTGCAGTGTTGTTAGCTTCGGTGCAGTTTTTTCCCACCATCTTTCGGTGTTCTGTTTTTTGTCTGACACTGGTTGTCGCATGCTGGATGGTCTTTGATTTTAAATGAACTTTGGTAATGCTGTTGAAGTCGGCATCTTTGGCCTTGCTGTTGTACATGATGGTTGATCATATAGATGTGGACTGAATGTATGTGCAGTTTATAGCCATGAAACTGGATTGTCCCCCTTCCTTTACCATCTTGGCGATCACCTCCGCTAACGAAGAGCTGGTATTGACATGATCTCACAGGAGAGAAGAGATTAGAGTAGAGCTGGTATTGACATGTCCTCTGTTTTCAGTTCGTAGCTACACCCATGTTCACAAAGGAAGAAGTACTCATAAATCTACACCAATGATCAACTGGGCCTTGTGGGCCGTGCGCTGTGGAAACGAAGGATTGCTTGTGAGCTATCCTCCCCCAGATTCCAGATGCACAGAGTCGTCGCCTCCCTGACCCTACCGGCTTCCTCTGTGGAAACGAAGGATTGCTTGTGAGCTATCCTCCCCCAGATTCCAGATGCACAGAGTCGTCGCCTCCCTGACCCTACCGGCTTCCTCGGCACCGGCCAAATCCAAATGTGGAGCTGCACCACTCCGGCGACAGCCCCCATTCTCCACAGCAGAGGAGCTCGTGTGGTACAGAATTCTTTTGACTTAATTTTGATGGTATTGACGCAAAGAGTAGGGTAGTGCTCTAAAACTGCAGACGCTAGTGCCTTAGGCCATTGATCAGTTTCATGCTGACAGATGATCTTGGATGAATAATATTAGTTCCTACCTTCCCACAAGGTAATAAAGTATACCTAGCTGGCAGATCTCAGGGAAGTTTCACCGCATTTGCCACCAAGTAGCTGCCAACCTAATTATGATGTAAATTGTTATGTATTCGAGCAAGATGATGTTAGTTCCTGCTTGCCCCAACGTAGAGTAATAAACTAGACCTACCTAATCTCAAGGAAAGTACCCGGCATCTCTCATCTACTAGTTGCCTAGCTAAAGATAAAACGTACCTAATGTACATTAGAACTGGTTTGTCCTGCCTATCTTCACATCTTCCATGTTGACGTGTGAACTCCTTTTTCCTAGAGCAACAAGTTGAACAATACTCTTTTTGCGAAGTAGTTGAACAATACTTTAACCATTCTCTACCGTGCTAGAGGGCTTTCTCAATCATTGAGATTTTTGTACTTATTTTTTCATGAAACGCCCATTAGCAAGAGGAAAATTAATATCCAAGGCTGTTGAATGTGAATGTGACTGCACACCTAATTATTACATTTAAAAAATTGATTAATTTCGTTTGATTTGCATGGTCCTAATGTTGCCAGTAACCGATCATGGGTTATAATTTCCTCTCCTCCAGTTAAGAAGTAATTAATTGGCTATGTGCATCGCCCGATATAGAGGCTAGGGATTTTGCCTCCTTTTCAAAGAAAAGAAGCAATTAATTACATGCTAATTTGAAAGTTCTAAGATGAGCTGCATATTTTAGAGCAGATATATGACTGGTTCTCCATACACAGGGGAAGACTTGATACTTTAAGACCTTCATTCTCTTGATAATGAGGTTTCCATACACTGGTTCTCCATTCTAATTTGAAATTTGTTTTTTTTTGTTTATCTAGACAAGAGTATGCATTTTATGAGTAGAGTATTTTTTATGTGATTTTTTGTTCTCATGGATGCCCTGCAAAACATGAGTTTGGTAATGTTTATATAAATTTTATGCACGTATGCTAGCCGGTTGTGAAACCCTTTTTTATTTGCTCAATGTTTCAGTTCCAAGTATGATAGCTTGCTTGTTCAGTTATATAAGCCATGGAGTACTCCATTCTCTACTGTTCCAGCTCTTCTTTTGTTGCAAATTGCATGCATGTAGTGGGATGAGGATGCAAAGTTAAAGTAATGTCCGAAAAGATTAAATAAGATGGATCAGCAATCTGACAGCAGCCCACATTATGTAATTATTAGTTAATTCGCCGCGTCCAGTGCAGCTTATCACTCAATTGTTCCCTCGTCCTGTACACTTCCATCTAGTTGCGGCCTCGTCTTTTACCTTCGCCACCCGAGAGGACAGCTACTCTGCGTCCGGGGGCTGCTGTAGCTCCATGCAGAGTCGACACACCAGAGGAGCGGAGCTATTGGGCACAGAGGCGAAGCTCTGGAGAAGAAGCTAAACTGCTGCTCCTCGAGGCGACGAGCATCTTCTCCGTCGTGGTGATCCCCACGTCTTGTCCACCGCGGGCATCCTGCATCCATCTCAGAGGTTGGTGAGGCAGTTCAGCTGTACTTTGTGCCTTTCTTTACAACTAGCTAGCTAGGCTTGCTGCTTAAATCTAACATTACCATTATTGTTACGAAAAATTTAGGCAGCAAGAATGGCGATGGTGCTGGATGCATTTGCATCCTATGTGGGGGATTTGCTCAGGCAGGTGGTAGAAGAAGAGATGGGAACGATGTTGGGCGTCTCCGGCGAGATCAACAAGATGGACGAAAAGCTTCGGGACCTCAAGAACTTCCTCGCCGATGCCGATAGGAGGAATATAACCGACGACAGTGTCCAAGAGTGGGTGGGGCAGCTCAAGCGTGCCATGTATGAAGCTACCGACATCCTCGACCTCTGCCAGCTCAAGGCCATGGAGCATGGACCATCCACCATAGAGGCAGGGTGTTTCAATCCCTTGCTCTTCTGCATGCGAAATCCGTCCCATGCTCGTGAGATCGGCACCCGCATCAAGAAGCTCAACCAGTGGCTCAACTCCATCAAGGAACGGAGCACTGCTTTCAACTTCATCAATCTCGGGTCCTATGAGGATCGTAGCTGCAACGTCCATGCCTCTCGACATGGTAATCCTGGCCGGGAGACAGTAGGGGACTTTGACAAGTTAGGTGTGGTTGGGGAGAAGATTGAAGAAGACACGAGGGCACTTGTGGCCCAGATCATGCAGAGAAGTGAGGAGGTCAATGATAACATCATGGTGGTGGCCATTGTTGGCGTCGGTGGGATTGGCAAGACCACCCTCGCCCAGAAGGTTTTCAATGACGAGACCATCCAAGTTGAGTTCAGTAAAAGGTTATGGTTGAGCGTCAACCAAAACTTCAGTGAGATTGAGCTGCTGAGAAGAGCCATCATCGAAGCTGGCGGGGATGCCCAGCCAGCTGGAAATGCAAAGGCCACACTTCACAGAATCCTCAAGGACGCCTTGATTGGCCACAAGACCTTGCTCGTTATGGATGATGTGTGGAACCACGGAGCATGGGACGATGTGCTCAAAATACCATTAGTCAATGCTGCTGCTTCAGGTAGCCGAGTCCTGATCACCACTAGAGATGAAGGTGTTGCCCGAGGGATGAAAGCCACATGGCCCTTCCACAACATCAACACATTAACGTCGGATGACGCTTGGTCTTTGCTAAAGAAGCAGGTCTGTATGCAATTAACACCAATGTCTCTTGATCAAGTGAATGGTCTATTTCCATTCAATTTCATGTATGTACTAGTAACTCTTGGAGTGTAAGAGTTTGTCAATAGTTATGTAGGGCTAATAATAATGTTGCTCATTTACAAATAAATATGTAAAAAATAATGTCATTGAATCATGCTGCTCAAAAAAGGAAATACTCCCTCCGTCCCAAAATAAGTGACTCAAGTTTGTACTAACTTTAGGGACGGAGGGAGTATATCATAATGCCCATTGGATCTACATGACACGTATTCGAGACAATAAAAGACTTGAGTAGTATTAGAAATTAATAGATGTACGTATCACTTTTACCGTTGAAGAAATGTGGCTTGTATATTCATGTACTGAGTAATTTAATTTGTTGCTAATTATTCCGGTCCCTTTTTTGAACACCTGAAAGCGGCCAGCTACTCATCCACCAAGAGAAATGATTTTTTGTATATAAGATGGAAAAACATTAGTTTCTAACCTCTACCAATAGAAGTAAAGTCATATAAAAAAATAGCTAGATTAAATGCTGCAGTAGTTTTGCCAAAAAATTCTATGCGGATTTTAGGATGCAGTATTATGAATTTTATAATTTTTTGCTAAATTTAAAGTATAATTCTTTATGATAGTGATGAGAGTAGTGCAAAAGTATATATTTTTCTGGTCAGTACATTCCTTATTGTAGGTTTGTACATTACGTGGGGAAGTCATTCCATATTGTAGGTGTGTGTACGTTACTTGGACAAGAAAATATATTTATAAAATTTTCTTTTTGACAATTATTTTGCTTTCCGCACTTTAAATATTTATTACAGTCAAACTGTCCTTGATAAATAGATGGCTACATCAAACTCTTGTCCCTTAAGAAGTACTCCCTCCATCCCAAAATGCTTGTCGGAGGAATGGATGCATCTAGACGCATTTTGGTTCTAGATACATCCATCTTTATGCATTTCTCCGACGGGTATTTCCGGACGGAGGGAGTACTTCCTCCATCCCATAATATAAGAATGTTTTTGACATTACACTAGTGTCAAAAACGTTCTTATATTATGGGGCGGAGGGAGTATATTTGAGCGACCTTGGTATATAGTTAATTAACTCCATCATCCATTGAACTCCATGTTTCCAGGCACTCTCAGGTCTGATAGATGAAGAACACGTCAATATGCTGAAGGATATCGGGTTGAAAATTATACAAAAATGTGGTGGTTTACCGCTTGCCATCAAAGTAATGGGAGGACTCTTGTGTAAAAGGGGGGCTCTACTTCGTGAGTGGGAGCATGTTTTGGATGATTCTAAGTGGTCAATTACTGGAATGCCCCAAGCAATCAACTCTGCAGTTTACTTGAGCTATGAAGATATGCCCCCTCATCTGAAGCAGTGCTTTCGATATTACTCTCTTCTTCCTAAAAGTAGAAAGTTTCATGTGGATCATGTCATCGCCATGTGGATCAGCGAAGGGTTTATTCATGGGAACTCAAATGATTTGGAAGAATTTGGAAGAAATTACTACAATGAGCTGATATCTAGGAACCTTATAGAGATAGATAAATCTTATATTGATCGATGGTATTGCAGTATGCATGATGTTGTCCGCTCTTTTGCTCAGTATATGACTAAAGACGAAGCACTCGTAACTCACGATGGAGACATCACAATTCTTACTAAACTTCATTCACCAAAGTTACTTCGGTTGTCCATAGAAACAAACCGAATGGAATCAGGTGAACTTGACTGGGAATCTTTACAGGAGCAGCAATCAGTGAGAACATTAATGTCAACTATCCAGATCAAGATGAAGCCTGGTGATTCATTGGCTTCCTTTTCTAGTCTGCGGATTCTGCATATAGAATGTGCAGATGTGGCTGCATTGGTTGAATCGTTGCATCTGCTGAAGCACCTAAGGTATCTGGCACTATTAAATACTGATATATCTGTACTTTCGGGGAAGATTGGCAAGATGAAACTATTGCAATTCCTTGACCTTCGTGGATGTACAAAATTGGTGAATCTTCCTGATAGCATTGTGATGCTCGGCCAATTGAGGTTACTTAATCTTGCCAATGTAAGTATGATACCTAGAGGGTTCCGTGCGCTAATAAATATGAGGAGGCTAGCTTTGTTTCGAGCCCACATGGATGGTGATTGGTGCAGTTTGGATGAGTTGGAGTCCCTTTCTGAACTCAGACGCCTTGAATTAATCCAACTGGAGAATGTATCTGCTGCCTCATCCGCTGCTAATGCTAAAATTAGTCAGAAGACATATCTTGCTGACTTATGCTTGTACTGTACCAGCAGACTTGGACATGATGGGTTGGTGATAGATAAAGAAGGTGTCTCTGAGGAAGAGCAACGACGAACCGAGAAGGTGTTCGATGAGCTCTGCCCTCCGCCCAGTATTGAAAATATTGAAATCAAGGGATATTTTGGCCTGCGACTCCCGAGTTGGATGATGTCCATGTCAATGCCTCCCCTCAACAACTTGAAGACTCTATTGATTTTTGACCTGGCTTGTTGCACACAACTACCCAGTGGACTTTGTCAGCTCCCATACCTGCGGTTCCTTAAGGTTGAGCGTGCTCCATGCATCAGGCGTGTTGGGGCTAGATTCTTGCAAGCGGTGACAACTCCATTTCCAAGATTAAATAAAATGAACTTAATAGGAATGTTGCAATGGGAGGAGTGGGATTGGGAGGAGCAAGTACAAGCCATGCCCCGGTTGGAGGAACTTGTGCTCAATAAATGCAAACTGAGGCATGTTCCTCCAGGCCTTGCCTTCAGTGCAAGGGCTTTGAAATTATTACACATACACCATGTCCAGCACCTCAGTTACCTAGAAAACTTTCCTTCTGTTGTTGAGCTTATAGTGTGTGAAAGCCCTGACATGGAGAGGATCGCCAATCTCCCAAATCTGCAGAAGCTTGCCATCACCAGTTGCCCAAATTTGGAGGTGCTAGAGAGTATCCCTGCACTCCAGAGGTTTGTCCTGAAGGATTATGACATGGAAGAACTCCCAGCATACATCCGAGATATAAAGCCGAGGCATTTGCAGTTATTCTGCAGGCTATGGTTGCTCTGTTCAATAGCCGCAGGACAATCTGGTCTCGAGTGGGATAAGTTCAGCCATGTGGAGCATGTCAAGGCATATGCAGCAGATGGAGACAACAAAAGGAAATGGTACGTGCTGTACACAAGAGACAACTTGAAGTTGGATTCAAATATTAGCAGCTCTACTATATTTGAAGGTACATCAAACATACGAGCTTTGTCTTAATTTGTTTGAGCACTCTGATTCTGTTAGCTTATAAGTTTATTTGGTTTTATCTTCTGCCTTTCATCCATACAAACTGCATGATGACTGAATATATAAACATGATCACGTCATTTCAGATGACATATAAACACGGTTCAATTGTTATCGACATGCAACTTAAGTTTTACCACAGCTACATTCTGATTTGGTTGCACTTCCTCATACGCGTTGCTAAGTATTTGGCTTTTTGACGAGGAGATCACTGCTCCCCCTCCTCCCGCGACGCTCCCGCGAGCGTCCGGGAGGAAACCCTAGCGCCGCCGCTTCTCCTCCCTTCCTCCTCTCCCCCTCCCTCGCCGCCGCCTAGGGGCGCGAGCAGGCAAAGCCCGGTCATCGCCGGCGGCGCTGGGGCTCCCCTCATCTCCTCGCGCGGGGATCTCAGCGGGGGCCGGATCTCGCGTGCCGGGACGCGGCGCTGGTTGTCGGGCGCGGCGGTGCAGCGGCGCTCCGGCGGGGGCCGACGACGGTGGCGTGGCGGCTGCGTGATGGGCGGCAAGGCGCGTGGTGGTGCAGGCCGGCGGGCGGGCTTCGGCGGCGGTTGCCTCCCGGCAGCACCGGCGAGCCTCCTCTGGCGCTGCGGGTCGTGTGCGACCGGGTCGCGGGCGTCCCCTCTCGCCGTGGCTCTCTGGTGGGGAGGGGGGGGGGGAGGCGGCGCGGCAACGGTGGTGGTGGACGCCCTCGTCCAGTCGGGCCCTTGCGGCTGGACGGCGGAGCTCAGCGCGGGAAGACCTCCCATGGTTGCGGCGGCGGTAGATCTGCCATCTCATCCCTCTTCCTCGACATCGGGTGGCGGTGGCTGCTCTCCGGCGGGTCCGGTTCTTCGGCTTCGGGGGCGAAACAGGTGGTTTCGGGGGGGGGGGGGGGGGGAGGCTGGTTGGGGGATGGGTTTGTTATTGGCCATTGGCCGTTCCACCACCTCCCCCTTCCCCCGGGCAGCGTCAGGTCGTGGTTCGTCTCGAGGCAGTGCCCGCCGGCGACTCCAGGAGGCGGTTGGGGGCGTGGATTTGGTGGCGACATTCTGTGGTCGTAACCTTCTTGAAGGCATCATCTTGGAGTCCTCGGTCCAGCGTGGTCCGTCACACTTCTTCTCGGTTCATCGGGCATCCTGTGGGTGCGTGGTAGTCGTTAAGGGTCTGTGTCGGTGCCCGACATCCTTGTATCTCGTCTTGGGTGTGTGTGGTGTGCGTTTGTATCGATGGCTTGGTTGTGGATGTTGGTTGCTTTATAATCTAAAGCGGGGGAAACCCTTTTTCGTCAAAAGTATTTGGCTTTTTACTTGTTCTGCTGGTTTTATCTCGAGTTCAACAAATCTAGAGAATATGTATTACCAGTTTTGTGTTTTTTTTTGCCGTGCAGAAACGTTATCATGTTGTATGGTGGACGCACGAGGATTTGAATCTGTGTACAAAATGAGAAGAAGTACCTTCAGTTATGTCTGCGGCTTGGTGAGGATCCCAATTTTTGAAGATATGATGGCAAGGGATCACACCTTTGTTGATGGGAGAGTGTTGTCTTTACAAGATCGAGTAGCCATTGCTCTAAGAATGCTGAACTCTGGTGAGTCACCAGAGACCGTAGGATCCTCTGTTGGTGCCAATGAGTCCACTGTCTTGCTGGTAACCCAGATGTTTGTTGTAGCTCTATGGGAGCGAGACCGCTGCAGATGGCCTGACTCCACTGAAATGGAGAACATTAAGTGCAAGTTTGACAACATCCACGGCCTGCCAAACTGTTGCGGTGTTGTACATACAGCTCACATCACATTTGGATCAAAAAGTCGTGACCAGATTGACGGCACACCAATGCAAGCCGTCCTTGATCCAGATTTGAGGTTCACGAACTTTCACATGGGGCCGTCAGATAGCATCTGGAACCAATTGAGTGTTCTGCACAACTCTTGGCTCTTTAAGTCCTGTCAGGATGGTATTCTGCTGAATGGCAGTAAGCTGAAGTTATCAGATGGCTCCGTTGTTGGGGAATACATCATCGGTGATGCAGGATACCCTCTTCATCCCTGGCTCCTCACACCTTACCAATTGGAGAATGATCTTTCAGACTCCAAAGTGGAGTTCAACAGGAGACACTCTGCAGCTACAGTCGTTGCGGTGAGTGCACTAGCTAGATTAAAAGACACGTGGAAGTGTCTGCAAGGAGAAAGGTGGCATCCAAATAATCAACTTGAGGTGTACCGGACAATTGGCACGTGCTGCCTGCTGCATAACACAGTGATAGAAATGGAGGAGGGTGCAGGCATGTCGTGCGATCAGGAGAATTACGTTGAGCAAGTGAGCCAGTTATCAGACGAGGGTGCCGTCAAGGTGAGGGACTTACTATCCCACCACTTGACCGGATGTAGAGGTAAGATAACAGAATTCCTAATGTATTAGTTTGTATTAATGCTAGCTTTATGTATTCATTTTGTTTGTATTTCCCTCCTGTTGACTCCATCTTTCACATGTTTGGTCAGTCCGCACAATGGCTGTAGAGGAGGAACAAGAAGCAGTAGTAGTTGCATCCTGTCCAGGAGGTGAAAACAAGGAACAAGAAGCACACCAACGACAAAGAACAGATCAAGGAAAATTATACACTAACAACATATCGACAGCCCAAGGAAATGGTACGTGTTGTAGATAAGAAGTGACAACTGCAAGTTAGATTCAGATATTAGCCTCTCTATCGTATTTAAAGGGAAAACTAAACATACAAACTCTATCTAGTTTGGGCTCTCTTAACTGTGCAATTTTATACGTTTGTTTCATTTTATCACCTGCCTTTCATCCATATTATGCTCCTTAATTGATGGCTAAATATATTCCATAATGTTTTGTTTCACATGATTAATTACGGGTCGTTTCAGTCTTCAGCAGATGATTAAAACATGGTTGTACTGGACTTTCAACTTAAATTTAGGCACAACACTAGCTGTACGTGTGGGATGTTTAATGCATGGCTACTTGCTGATTTGACTGCCCTCCCCCGTCTTTCTAAGTATTTGTCTTTTTAGTTACTAGTTATGCTAGGTTTGTGTGAGTATGACAAACATAGAGCCTGTAAATTCGAGATTATGTGTAATCATTTTTGTCCTTTTTTGCCATATAGAAACCTTATCATCTTCTGTGGTGGATGAACACGCATTTGAGTCCGTGTACAAAATGAGAAGAAGTACCTTCAGTTACATCTGCAGATTGGTTAGAATCCCATTTTTCAAAGATACGATGGCAAGGGATCACACATTTGTTGATGGTAGAGTGCTGTCTTTACAAGATCGAGTAGCCATTGCTCTGAGAATGCTGAACTCTGGCGAGCCACCGATTACCGTAGGATCCTCTCTTGGTGTGAGTGATTCAACTGTCTCGCTGGTAACAGAGAGGTTTGTTGAGGCTATGTGGGAGCAAGTGAATATACACTGGCCAGACTCCGCAGAAATGGAGAAGATCAAGCGCAAGTTTGACAAGATACATGGCATGCCAAACTGCTGTGGTGTTGTACATACAACTCACATCACGTTTGGATCCCAAAACTGTGACCATGAGGAGTATGACAGTCTGCTTATGCAAGCCCTTGTTGATACAGATATGAGGTTCAGTGCCATTTTCTGGGAGCCATCAGTTAGCATGAACCAGTTGAGGCTTTTGCACAACTCTTGGATCTTCAAGTCTTGCCAGAAGGGTACTCTGCTAAATGGCAGTAAGCTGAAGCTATCAGATGGCTCGGAAGTTGCGGAATACATAATTGGTGATGCAGGATACCCTCTTCTCCCCTGGCTCCTCACGCCTTACCAGTTAGAAAATGACAAGGACCTCTCTGCAGATTTCCCTCTTTATCAAGCAGAGTTTAATAGGAGACACTCTGCAGCTACAGCCGTCGCCCCGAGGGCTCTGGCTAGGTTGAAAGACACGTGGAAGTGCTTACAGGGAGAAGGCTGGCATCAACTTGCGTCATTCTCGACAATTGGCACGTGCGCCATTTTGCATAATATACTGATAGACATGGAGGGGGAGGGGGAGGGGGAGGAGGAAGGGGAGGAGAAAGCTGGGGACGAGGAAGTGCGACAGGTAGCGCACGAGGATGCCGTCAGGGTGAGGGATGTATTGTCGCAGCACTTTATCGGATCTGGAGGTAAATTAGCCCTACTCCTAGTGTGTTCATTCGAATTGTCTATTGACTTTATCTATAATTCCCTCCTATTGACTCCATCCTTGAACTGTTGATACAGAGGAGGGACAAGAAGTAGCAGCAGTCACATCCAGTTCAGGAGATAAAAACAAGGAACAGGGAGCACGCCAACTACACACAGCTAGCAGATCGAGGAAAGGAGAAAGTGCATGCATGCATGATAGCTAGCTACGGAGACGAGATCAGATCGTCCTCTCTGCTGGTATTATTATTTTTCTCTGCTATTATTCACTGTGTTTCAGGTCCATTCAACTCCTTGGAGATAATGTTAGAAGAAATACTTCGATAGAAACAAAGGCGATTGATGCTGACTCTCAACCTGACATGTACTATTTCCGTTTCTGTGCAGGCCCTGGCAGTGGAGCCAAACTTTTTTTTTTAGAACGAAGGCTCTAGAGGAGCCCGGCTTTGAATTAACAAAGCCATCAACCGGCCAGGAAAAGTAATACAAGCGCGAAACCAACACAAGAAAACAAAAAAACGACAAGGTACAAAGACGCTGGACAGCAGCTCACAAGCCTCACACACACCAAGCTAAATATGATCGAACATGGAGACACGCAGCTCGGAGATGTGTAGGTCCTCAATTGCGAACAGGTCACCAAGGAAGTTGGAGAATGTCAGCACAGGAGTAGCACTTCCGACGGTGAGGAAGGGCACGCGGTCATCAAATCGCCAGCGGCCCCGGCATGCCATGACCTCCCAGCTCCACTGTCAAAGAAAGCCCCTGCCTCCTCGCCTGGATCGAAGGCGCCGAACCGTTGACAGTGTCGTGGTTCCCCCTAGAACCTGGGAGGAAAGACACCGGCAGGCTGCATCTGGAAAAGGAACCGAGCGCACCCGACAAGCCACGGAGTGCTCACCTGGAGCAGAGCACCACCAAATCCACGGACTGGACATGAATGAGAAAGAGATGCCGGAACGGACGGAGAAGAGCAGTAGCGGCCAGCTACCTCCGCCGCTGCACACCCACCACTTTGCCGAGCAAGCCCAACGCCCACCTAGCTCCCAAAGACGGCGCCTTCAGGAAGGAACGCGACGCCAAGGGCGCCGCCGCCGCCCAACAGAGTTGTGGTTTTCACCCGGGAGACTAAAGGGGAAGGGGGCGGCGGATCTGACCTGAACGGCGCCTCCAAGGAGGGGAGCGGCGCCCTCGAGCGTCGCCGCCGCCAAGACCGGCGAGGCCGGCCTGGGATTTCTCCCGGTCCGCGGATCCCCGCCACCCTTACCCCAACGGCGCGAGATCTGGCAGCCCGCAGAGGAGCAGGCCGGATCCGGCCGGGAGGAGCTCGCCAAACAGGGGAGGCAGGGGCGGCCGATCTGGCGCTGCCGAACTGCCGCTGCACCACGCCACCCGTCCTCCGGTTCACCCGCCGTCCACACGGCCAGGTTCGCCGGCCCACGCCCCCGCCACCGCCTGTCGCAGGGCCGGTGACGTCTCTCCGACAGGGCCGCCGCCCCGAGGACCTCGGCCCCCGCAGAAGAGGCAGGGCAGCCAGGGCCCCGCCGCCACCTTCCTCGGCGGCGCCCCGGGCTTGCCCGGCGGCGGCCTCAGGCGGCGGCGAGGGGGGAAGGGAGGGGAAAAGGAGGCGGCGGCGCTAGGGTTTGGGCCCCCGAGTCGCCCGAGCAGGGGCGACGCGAGGGGAGGGGGGAGGTACCCGGCTGTGTTCTCTCGTGGAGCCAAACTGATGCTGCAGCACCAATTAAAAGCTGGATCTTTCCATGTATTTGCCAAACACGAGTGTTGCGTATATATTGCATGTTGCTACTGGCTGTAGGCTTTTATGCGAGTGAGAGAACATGCAGTAGTGTAGTAGCATGGGTACTAAAGACTACTCCCTCCGTTCCCAAATAATTGTCTTTCTAGCCATCTCAAATGGACTACAACATATGGATGTATGTAGACATGTTTTAGAGTGGTTCACTCATTTTGCTCCGTATGTAGTCACTTGTTGAAATTTCTAGAAAGACAATTTTTTAGGAACGGAGGGAGTATTTGTGACCTACTATATCCTCCAGTTTCTGTAACCTGAAGATTTGACAAACATAATGGCAGTGTTTGGGCATGATTCATTCATTTGTAATTACTCGTGTGTTTGCTGTCGCAATTTGGACAAGAATGGAGATGATAGTATGTATAGAGTGTTTATTAGAGTTGATAAACTGGTAATTAATGTGATGGTAATTAGTGTGTTGGCCTGTCCCTAATCTACTCTGCTTGGAGAAGAGAAGAAAAGAGGAGTGGAAAGTGAAAAATCTTGATATGCTGCGTATTTCATATTATCGGTAACAAGCTTTTTTGTGTTGAGGAAACAATTCATAGTTGCAAACATGGTGAGAGGTGAGTGAGTCTTGTATGCTGTTTATGCATGATAGGTGTTTGGGCGGCAACTGCTGTTAGGAATGAAATTCAGAGAAGATGCAGAGCAGAGTAGGGGAGATGATAGTAGTATATATCGTGTACAACTAGTGTTTTCTGACAGTCGAAAGAAGGTCAACAGATTCAGAGAAGCAACAACTTAGAACAAAGAATGCACGGAGATACACTGCAGGAAAAATCCAGCCGTGGACAGTGATGTGTTGGTTGTTCCTAGTCGACATGATAGCAGGGTTTTTGGTTCAACAGCAATTGGAAAAAAAAATCATTTTATGCTGCCGAGGGACACATTTGTTGAGGGTGGACTGCAGAAGCTTCACCATATAGACACTGTTGAGAAAATTGCGGTAACAGCAGAAGAGAAGCAGCGAGAAGCAATCGATCAAGGCCATGTTTTGTGATGGACCATACTCTGACGAAACTGAAATCAGAAAGAAAAAATATATCTATCTTTCATATATAAAAAACGACAGGTCAAGAAGGCCGCGGCAGTTCCCTGGTTGTGGCGGCGCTGGAGGATGACGACATGCTCGGAGAGATCCTTCTCCGTCTCCCACCCCAGCCGTCCTCCCTTCCACACGCCTCTGCCGTCTGCAAGCGCTGGCGAGGCCTCGTCACCGACCTCAGATTCCTCCGCCGCCCCTCCTCGGCGTCTTCTTCAATCACGATGCTAAGCTCAAGTACACTCCCATCCTGCCCGCTCCTGACCGCATCCTTCCTGCACACCTCGACATGGGGGGCCGACTGCTCGGGTGCCACCATGGCCTTGTCCTCATCTTATACCGGCCGCGCTTTGAGGTTATCGTGTGCGACCCCATCACCGGCGGCCAGCACCCGAGTTCAAGATGGGCTACGTCAACGGGGCGGTGCTCTGCGCTGCACGCGACAAGGGCCACGTGCACGGTGGTTGCCACTCCGCCCCCTTCAACGTGGTCTTGCTGATTATGCACGCTAAGGATAGTCGACCTCTCGCCTCTATTTATTCCTCTGAGACCGACACATTGGGCGGTCTCATCTCAACAGAGGTTCCAGGTCCAGATCGTTCTGGAGCTTATATTAGCACCCTTGTTGGTAATGTCCTTTACTGGTCATTTATGTATGTGAAAGAGGGTATACTTGGGTTTGATTTGAAAAGGAAGAGCCTTGATTTGCTCGGGGGGCCTCCGGATATGGATCTATCCCACAGCCACCAGCTCATCGAGGCAGAGGATGACATTGTTGCTCTCATCATGTTGTGTCGCCGTTACCAAAACATCCAAATGTGGCACAGGAAGGTTAATCACCATGGTGTTGCTACATGGGTGCTGCAAAAGACCGTTGAAACAGATAACATTCTTGGAATCCCTCCTCGGATTGAAGGAGAGGAGACAAGGCTGAAAATTATAGTAGGACATGTTGAGGATACCGATGGGATATTTCTATATGTGAACAACAGTGTCTATATGGTTCAACTGAAGACGTTGCAATCTAGAAAACTTTTTGAAGCCCGCAATAGATACACTTACTATCATTCTTTCAAGAGTTTCTATGCACCAGGTGATTCTTCATCCCTAGTGCTCATATTGTGGGAGTAACTTAATCTTCTTTGTTTTGTTCGTGGATGCTCAAATACCTTTGCTAGATAGATGACTATAGCCTTGTTGTTTAGATATGTTCCCATTCTACAGTATATAGCTAGATAGACATGTGTAAGTTATCTCCAATTCTTTTTATAGTAATGGCATCACAACTCCATTGTTGATTTCCTAGATTAGAAAGCTTACAGCCTGTATCGTTTTTTGTGTGTGTTATCGTTAGTTATCTCCATCCTTGAAAGAGTGGAAGATAACAAATCAAATATCAATTGAGTAATAGTGGAAAATCAAATGTCAAATGGGTAACTCATTTGTACTTCTAATGATACTATTCGGAAACAATTTAAACTCTTGGTGAATGTGTCAGATTACTTGGAAAGAAACAAAGCTGATTGATATACCTATTAACGATATGCTGATAATACCTATTAAGTATTGACTGACTGTGTGATGATTGGTTAGGTTGTTCATTAATTCATCCCATGGCATGCGTGATTTGGACAATAAAACTTGGCTGTTCTACACTAGGATATAGTTGACGACGATTGTAAACGTGATATGGGGCTTAAACCCAGCTCAACTGTGTGCATTACTATAAATCTTGATGTGTGCAGGTTCGAGGGAGACTAGCTAGTTGGCCCTGATGATAGGTTTTCGTCCGGTTGGTCAGCTTGGTAACACCAAATTGCATGGGTGAATGCCCAGTGAAGGCCTTGCCCCGGCAGTGGAGCCAACCAAAAGCTGAAATCTGTGTTGCCATATATAAGGCGAAGTAGTTATAGACAGTGAGTCTCTTATATTGTTGGCAATAGTAGGCTTAGTTTTGTGATCAAGGGAACAATTATTTATTAGTGCAGCTGCAGGGAGACTACAGACTATTTTATGATTTATACTTGCGGATTGTAATCTGAAAGAAGAATTTTGTAAACATAACGAGGAAGTGTGCATGCAAAGACAGGTGTGGGCATGATTCATTCAGTCGTAGCAGCCGTTGATGTTAAGAACATTCTACCTGGTAACACTCTACTTGAAGAAGAGATCAGGCAAATTCAGCCAACTTCAGACAAATTCAGAGACTGCAGGCAAATTCAGAGACGATAACAAGTTGAGTGCCATAGCACCTGCACTAAAGTGTCCATTTCTTGGGAAGTTTCAGAGTTTCACCACCTGCAAGTGTCCACCTCCACCTACAATTACTCTGCAGTTTGCAAGGTACAAAACGGAAGCCTGGCTTCTCTTCCATCCAGGTGAATGCCAAATCTATTGACCTTCGACTGTCACAAAACACTACTACATGATACTACTGTCATCTGCCCACTCCACATTGCTCTTCTCTGAACTTCGTTTCTAACAGCTGCTGCAACCGAATCCAAATGAATTATGACTTGCAGAGAAGCAAGATGCCAACTTAATTTGGCAATATCACCCAATTTTTTAAATTCAACCATCATCCATGATTATGTATGTATGTATGTAGTGGTGAAACAGGGCATATGCCGTGATAGAGAAAACACCATCTTATAATAATAACAAGGTAAAAAAGACCTGATGCACACTACTGTATACATACTGAAACAAGTGTTTCTGAAACCAACTCAAAGGATATAAACAAAAAGACAAGTGCTCTGCAGTCTCCGTGCAGCTACACTATTAACTCTTCTCTCCTGAAAACACACCTCATTTGTCTTAACCAAAGATTTGGAGGAAAACAAAAACCACAGAAACAAATTCGCCGTCCCAACTTTCAGTTTAGTTGTGTAGCCGCATCCCTTCAGCCGTTGGCGATTTGATTTGACGTAACCGAGCGCGCGGCAGGATGAAGATCCATCTAGTAGAAGCTAGTCTCCCCTCCGCCTGCTCACATGCATCAAGATTTAAAGTGGATGAGATACTAGTATATGACTGTGCATGCATACTGGACACTCACAAGTTATACAGCTGGTTAGTTAATGTGCAATGTGTTTTGCTGAGCATATTGCTAACCACGTGTATTGATAAGCCTAGCTTCTTTGCCACCAGCTCACTAACAAATCAGAACTAAGAAGAGAACTGTGACTTGAAGCACGATTAATAATATAGCAGAGAAAAACAAACAGTAGAGTACCAGATTGATCTCACCTCCAAAGCTATCACACAGTTTCTCCTTTTCCCGATCCGCTGCTGTCTGTGGTCGGTGTTCCTTGTTTTCATCTGCTGAACGGGATGCAACTACTGCTGCTGTTGCAGCTTCTTTTTCCTCCTCTGCAGCCAAGCGGGTGAATTGAAATTAGCATGTTCATCTCAAATAGAGTAGCAGGGAATTGCAAAAGAGAGGCAAAGCTAGAGTGCGAACAAACATATTAACAGCCGTGCTGATTTACCTCTAGATTCAATCAAGTGCTGGTTACGAACATGTTATGTGGCACATCATAAAAGCTTGCTCACGTTTTCATCCGCTATAACCTATTGTCTTTGGGAATCTTGACAACTGGTAGTTGTATCATGACCCCTAGGTCATGTTTACGGAACTATTTTCAGATAGCACATGCAAACTTTCTCTAGATCTGCACAAAATTGTATGCTAGCTAGCTAGCCAAATAGTTTACTCTGTATGCTCGTATTTCAAGTATCTTCCTCAAGGAGCCACATAGCTGCAAAGGACCAGATCAAGACTGTGTGCCGGAAGAAAAAAGCTCACATCTCGTCATACATACCCTAGTACACTCAAACATTAGCAGACAACAACGTTGGATGGAGCTAATTACTAAAGTACATAACGTGGGCTGTCAGGTTGGATTATTTAGTTTAGCTTTTATGCACATCGGTAGTTGCTCCATCCACATGCTGTTCTGCACAAGCAACGCGCGGGAGGTAAATATATGCACTTGTCAGAATTAAAACAAGGCTGTACAAATCAAAGAAAACTAGCTAGGTACTATGCAATACTACGAGACTCTGTGACCCAACGGAAATGAGTGAATATGGACGTTCGACACGTACGAAACTTTTGAATTATTGCTACGTTCCCCAACAGATTGATGATCTATATTGGTATGAGTTGTATGTTTTACTTTGGTGCTGTCCTATGGTGTCCTCTGTGTCGCGCAAGCGTGAGGGATCCCCGCTGTAGGGTGTTGCGATACGTTTATGATTCGCTTATAGTGGGTTGCGTGAGTGACTGATACACAAACCCGAGTAAGGGGGTTGTTGCGTATGGGATAAAGAGGCCTTGATGCTTTAATACTATGGTTGGGTTTTACCTTAATGATCTTTACTAGTTGCGGATGCTTGTTAGAGTTCCAATCATAAGTGCATATGATCCAAGTAGATAAAGTAAGTTAGCTTATGCCTCTCCCTCATATGAAACTGCAATAATGATTACTGGTCTTGTTAACGATTGCCTAGGACAATTCCGCACACCGGTCCACCATTATTCCACACTCGCTATTTATAATATTTAGTAATATATTCTAACTCTATGATAACAGCACCTACTTTTATATTTTAGCTCTCAGATATCATACAAAGTTATCCTCTTCGTACCCACAACCTAGTTTTATTTCTCGTTGCTAGTTGGAAGCCAACGTTCGGTGTACGTAGAGTCGTATCAGTGGAAGATAGGGCTTGAGAGAATATTGATCTTACCTTTAGCTCCTTGTGGGTTCGACACTCCATACTTATCACTTCCACCTTTGGAAATTGCTATGATGATTCCTTACACTTGGGGATTATCACGCCTATAAAAGGGAGGTCGCTCCTCCCAGAGAGACACACCAGAACTACTCCTTCCCTCGCCATCGGTTCCATCTCTGAGCTGCTGTTGTCTTCCTCATCCCGGCTTGCGGCGTGCACCGCACGTCGGGACAGTAGGCCTCCGAAACCGCACCTTTTGAGTCCTGTATGGGAGAAGGGTGATAAGGTTTTTGGGGAGCGCTCAGCGCGACTACTGGCTGCTTCATCATGGACGATCCGGTCGCCGACGACTACTTCCCCGACGAAGACTTCTGTCCCGACGTCCACGACCTCCTCGACGACATGGCAGGCGAGGACACCGACCCCAAGTCCAGCGCTTCTGCTGTTGCTGTCCTGTACGTGTTCTTCTCCTTTCTATTAGAGGACCTGCTACAGTTCCTTGTTCTAGTATTTGCCCTAGATATGTTAGACTCTATTTCATATATGCAACTTGCTATACTGTCTGCTCTAGATATGTTTAGTTACAGTTCATATATGAAGATGTTGTTTACCTTTTCTTTGTCAAATCGCATGGCTTGTTTTATCACTACTATATTGGTCATGCTTTATCTAGTATTTCTTTTAATAAAATCATTCGGTAAATTGCTCATATTTCCAACAATTATTGCATCACCGAAGATATAACATGTTTTCACCTCGGCCAATACTCACCGCCACCGAACGCCACACCCCGACGACCATGGTCACCGGGCAGAACCAAGCCGCGGATTCTACCCATGAGCACTGCAACACCACCATCAGGGCCGCCGCCCCGGTATCCAAGACCTCGACGACACCTCACCCGCTACCTCACCTGCCACCCACCGTTACCCCAATCAAAGAGACGAGTGGAAAGGCCCCTTCTTTAGCACTCTTGAGCTGCCCACAGCGCTGAGACCCACTAGGCCAGCCAAAACTGGCCTCCATCGGCCCGTCCAGCCGTCGGGCGCGAGACAAGCCCGGTCCTGTTGCCGGGCGCAAGACGAGCGATGGACCGCAACTGGGAGAGAGCCAATCCTTTGATGAAGGTAGCGCGCGAACGACGAGGAGATCCGAGTCGTCTGAATCGGACGAATCCTCGAGCAAAAACTTCACGTGAGGGCTCAAATCCATCTAAATTCACAAATACGAATGCCGCATGAGCCAACTATGCATAGCGCATCCCAAAGCACAAGCACAAGTACTCACCGATAGCTCAGGGTGGTGGCTCTGCGACGGTGGATCCTGGGGCAGCGACAGCGACTAGGGGCGGCTCGGCTCGGCGGCTAGGGGAGCCGGTGAAGCGGCTAGGTGGAACAGGGTGAGTGGCGCCCCCGCGACATGATTCTGTGGCGCCCCCGCGGAATCGCCGGTGGCGGACGGGCGGAAACAATGGCAGGCGGACGGAAGGTGGTGGGGAACAGGTGCAGGCTGAAATGTCCCTCCCGCCAACCGCTTTTCTAGGATACGGGGCACCGTCGGGTCGAGGGAGAAACCTGAGTTTTTTCGCGTGTTGGAGATGGGATTTTACCGCGCCCCTAAAAAATTTGTATGGGTCCGACGCGTTTACTGCGTCTGGTCTGGCAGCATTTTACGCGCCAACCCGTATTTTGGGGGTTATTTTGCGGGTCGGGGCATTATATTGGGCCTGCTAGAGATGCTCTAAGAGGACTAGTTGATGTATCTGTCCGTTTATCAAGTTATGATTGACTACGCTAGATACTCAAAGTACAGAAAGTACATGTCAAAAAGATATGTTATTAATGTATAACATACATACTTATCTTTCTCCTACATACCCAAGATTTGTGCAATGGCTTCCAAATATAACATACATACTTTATGCCTAGCCCTACAAAATTACTGACAACTTCTTATCTCAAAGAGGCAATAGTAAGTACAAGTCACTGAATTACACGTAATTAATGGCTCATATTAATTTGGCATCATCCTAACATTTCTCTTAATTAACTTACATAGTGCTGCTAATAAGTTTTTTTTTCGAAAAGGAGGACTCCCCGGCCTCTGCATCGGAACGATGCGTACGACCACATTTATAGATAAATAAAGAGGTTCAACAAGGTCTTATAGTCTGAAAACAGAAAAACGGCAAGCTCACAGAGAGCCACAACGCCAAAAACAAAAGGCACAAAAGCCACAACCGGCTGGCAAAACAACGATAGGTAAACTAATCGCCTATCCTATTACATGACCGCCATCCAAACCGGTTGAAGATATCCCGCGCTACCATCTCCCACCGGACAGATCCAGTAACCAAACGCTCCCTGGCCTCCGTCAGAGTGAGTAATGACCACATATGGATCAACGCAGTAGCTCGGAATAAAACCTGCAAAAAATGTATAGTTGTTGTTCTGTTAAAAGCCAAATTATTTCTGCAGTTCCAAATTGCCCATAACAACGCACATACTCCTACGCGAATGTGTCTAGCTGTTTCGGACTCTATCCCAACAAGCCACGTTCCAAATAATGTACTGACCTAATTCGGAGGAGTAATGTTAAAGGCAATTTGCACCGTGTGCCACAAAACTCTCGCCAACGGGCAATCAAAGAAGAGGTGCTTGATAGTTTCGTCCCGATCACAAAAACTACACCTAATAGATCATGTCCAGTTGCGCTTAATCAAATTATCCTTTGTTAAAATGACTTGTTTATGTACAAACCACATAAACACTTTAATTTTCAAAGGAACTTTGACTTTCCAAACATGTTTGGAACTAGGAACAACACTAGAGTTAATGACATCGATATACATCAAATTGACCGTGAACTCTCCAGATCTAGTAAGCTTCCAACACCATTGGTCGGGCTGATGAGCTAGCTGAACCTCCATCAGTCTACTCACCAAATAAAGCCATGCTTCCCACCGGTCACCAACAAGCACCCTCCTAAACTGAATATTAAGGGGAATTGACTGCCTAATCGTTGCAACAAGAGCATCACGTCGTTGAAAAATACGATACAGGGACGGATACTGAAGCGCCAACGGCGTTTCACCAAGCCAAGTATCCTCCCAAAAGCGAGTGGTGTTTCCATTACCGACAATAAACTTTATTCTTTTAAAGAAGGAAGCTTCGACTCTCATAAGCCCCTTCCAAAACGGCGAGTCAGCCGGTCTCACTGTCACCTGGGACAAGGTCTTGGACTGCAGATATTTACTATGGAGAATCTGCGCCCACGTTGCCTCAGTCTCAACTGATAACTTATACAACCACTTACTGAGAAGACATATGTTCTTGACTTCAAGATTCTCAATACCAAGGCCCCCCCGGTCCTTTGGTCGACAGATGATATCCCATTTAGCGAGTTGGTATTTTCCTTTTAGTTCATCACTCTGCCAGAAGAATCGGGATCGATAGAAGTCCAGCCTTTTCCTAACCCTAATTGGTACTTCGAAGAAAGATAAGAGAAACATAGGCATACTTGTGAGCACCGAATTAATAAGAATCAATCGGCCTCCATATGACATGAGTTTTCCTTTCCAGCAACTCAGTTTCTTCTCAAACCGATCCTCGATGGAGATAATGAAAGAGATTTAGCGTTTAATTAAGTTCAGACCCGCTTCTTGAGCAATGAGGAAGCGTACGTCATCGGATGCTAATGTGTCGACGTGGTGGTAGGGGCGTAAGCTGTCACCCCTTGGGCAACGTGTCCTTCTCTAGTTGTTAGTTTCTGAAGCTTTTTTGAAGTTCCAAATTATTTAAAATTGAAAAAACGAACACGTAAAAGGAAAAAGAAATTTCAAAAACAGGCCACCCAGACATGGGCCAGCCCAAATGGTGCGATGTGTCTTCTCACAGTGCACAACTCGCAGTATAGAAGGTTCCTACAACATGGTTCGGCCCAAGCGAGGATTCTCCTGTGTGTAATATTTTGTAACTTTGGAGGCAATTTCAATGACGTACAGCCAGAAGCAATAATGAAGATGAGCCTTGTCATGGAGAAGTGAAATTGCCAAATAATCTCAATCAGTGAGACAAACCAACCCCATGTGACAAGGTCCAATAATTGAGATGGTTCGTTGCATGTGCAGTGAGTTTTAATCAGGACCTCGATCGTTTCGTCAAGTCTGTTACGCCTAGCCAAGTTGTGTGTATCACGTTCAGACCTAAATGAATTACTAGTAGGACCTGGATTCACCCGAGAGTCTTCTCAGAGCTAGGTCTTGTTTAACAGTTAATAATTGTTCGGCCAGTTGTTGGAGAGCTGGCTGATGGCTCATGTCGACACATGGTCTGCAATGGTTGTTTTCAAACAAAGGCTTGTCATTTTCCCTCCGCCGTCGGTGGTTACTAATTACCTGCTAGGCTACAGTTTAGTAAGATGTGTTCAGATGGCAAACATGAAACATACGGTCTGTACAGAAAAAATCCTGTCCTTCAGCTTGGTTCCGTTTGATGTGGTAGTTTCATTTCCATTGTACTAATCTGTTACCCGATTAATAGCAAAGGTCCGTAGCTCAAATTCATTCAAAGTAGCAGAGTACTCAGTTGTTACTTAGTTGGCTTTTAGATGTAAATACATGATTTAGCTAATTCGAGAATTGGTTCACATACGGTTAACGTGTACATAGACTCGATCAATCTTCTGATCAAATACATTAGTTTCATCATTAGGACCCTGATCGAAGTCAAGACTTCTTATATCTACTTCATGTATGCAGACCGAGATCGCATCACGCAAAACAAAGTCTACTTTGATGCTGCACATGGTGGCTTAGTTTTAGTATTTGCCATCACAGTCATATCCAGCTAGATATGATCAGCTCTCAAGTGTCTAAACTCAACAAAGTCTACTTTGATGATGCATACAATTTACCAACTACACTCGAATCAAGCTCGATAATATAGTAGCAACTCAGCTCAAAACATCTAGTAACATGGAGGCCTGCTAGGTGACTAAGCGCGCACCCCGTTCTTATCGGTCTAATCACATGCACCGTGGTTTTGGTGGCGCCATGTCACCCGGTGCAGATTCAGCGAACTGGCAAGAATTAACTAGGTCACTACATGCCAAATCAATTAGAAGTTAGTGCAACTACTGCCCTGTTAACAAAAATGACTTTACTCTTCTAGCCTGCAAGTCTTCTTTGAATGAACATATATAAATTAGCTAAGACAACTAGTTGGTGCCAAATGCAATCCTTGAGATCCGGTAATGTAGAAATTTAAATATTAGACGTGCATTTTGGGATAAGGTCTGACCCCGTAAATTTTGGAAAAAAAATATGTCCAAGTGTGCCATAGAAAGGAGGGTACAATAGATGAACTGCTAAGCAAGAGATGTGCCTTTGCTTCAAATTTTCCCTATAAAAGTGACTGTTCGGGGTGTGGTTCAAGTTCACCTCTAGCTGATTAAGCAAAAGAAAATCATAGCCGAGGGTTGAGAGAGATATGGCAGATGCCATTGTTGGTCCGCTGCTGAGCAAGCTGCAGGCGGTAGCGGTGACGGAGGGGAAGGCCCTAGCTGCCGTGGGCAATGAGATTGATCGCCTCCGCGACAAGCTCATGTGGCTGCATGCGCTAGTACACGAGACTGACCTCCGCAGCAGGTCAGACAGCAACCAGCAAATCCGTGTGCTCGCGTACCAGGTGCGCGAGGTCGCCTTTGCAGCCGAGGACGCCATCGACCATTTCTTCCTGCAGGCCGACCTCTCCCGCTTCGGTCACGACTGGCGTCAGGCGGCCGCCATGTTCTTCTCTAACTTCGGCACACAGATCCGTGTCCGGTACATCCTCTCCCGTAAGATCAAGTCTATGAACGTGCGGCTAGATGATATTGTCGACAACAGCACCAAGTACCGCAGTGACGATGGAAGTACAAAAGTGATCACGTGGAGGGCGTCACGTTCCATCCCTCAAATTCGGCAAAACTGGTAATTGATCAACCCGTGCCTAATCTATGTGCTCCTCAAACTAACTCAACTGATATACTTTCAACCTCTGCAAATCATGTGTGTATTCGTTGTCCTATTGGTACAAAAAGAATGCTACCCCTTTTGTGGATAGAGTTAATTCTATGTGAAATAGGGTATACCCCTGTATCAAACTAACTCACTGATTATATTTTTATGTTGCAAAATCTGAATAATTTATTATATATAAGTGGTCATAATTTGCTATATACTAGCAGCAAAGCTAAAAACTTTAAGGCGCCTTTTCAGGGCTACATGTGCTTACAAACTGAGAGAAGTAGCAGTGAAAAAATAGTGAGCTATAGCACCACCCGTAGCACGCTATATCATTCCGATCAATCACTCGCTAAATAAATCAATGTACAATGTCCCGCTAATAACACATTATCGCGCGGTAACATCATGTTTTAAGGGTCATGCTATTGTTTCATTGAGTAGTAGACACATAGTTGATATGTCAACTTGTGCGTCTACATATGATTTAAAGCATGACAAGGAGTATTTTGAAATGGAGGGAGTGGTAAGCTACCTAGCTTAATATGGCTTATTCCTATCACATGTGAGGGGTGTTTAACTTCTCGGCCAATCTGTTTTCCTGCGACGTTGGCTTGCCATGTCAGTATTTTACCAGTTATTTATATATTTATTTTTGGGCAAAGTGGCCTTTGGCCTACTATTTTAATGCATGTTTTTTTCTGATTGAATGCCTTCATGTCTCACTTTATTGCTCAAATCATAGATACATCGTCAATTAACAAAGACAAAATAAAGCTAGGATTTTTCTCAACCCACACATTTGATTGATCATCACATTCTTTAGCTAGAGAATGGGCAACTAAATTGGCCTCCCTCGGACAGCAAACAAAGCTAACTTTAGTAAAATAAATTGACTGAACAAGGATATCTTCGTACATGGGAGCAGCTGCTGTTCCAGAAAATCGTTTGTTGATCAACGTATTTACGACTTCAATATTGTCCGACTGGATCACCAACTTGTGCACCCCAACTTGATTAGTTAGATAAAGGTCATGAAGGACAGCAGTAGCTTCCGCAGTTGCCACATCATGTACGGTAGTTAGTTTCTGATTGTTAGCAGCTAAAAATTGGCCATTATCATCTCGAATAACAGCTCCTATTGACCTAGTTCCCAGGTTTATATGAAACCATGCCTCTACATTGATAGTCACATATCCCTCAGGAGCTTTGCACCATTTACTCATTCTTCCCTTAACCGCCTTTGATGCCGCCCTTGTAAATTTTGCCACTAAAACTTGGATAGACATTGTTGCATGAGATACGTCTTGCACCTTTTCATCATGCACCTTCTTTCTTCAAATCCACCAAATATATCAAGCTGTGGTTACTATTAGTTCCCTAATATCACTTAATGATCTGTCCACTGGTTTGATAAAATTGCTTGAAGCAAATAGTCAAGGACTGCACTCCCAACGCGATCAACCTCGCTAGCTTCTTTAACAATCCCCCATAATCCCATTCCCTTCCAAATTTCTCGAGCATGTAGACAATGAAATAGTGTTTGTTTTATATCTTCACAAGACCCAGAACATATTGGACAGGAGCTAACTTTCGTGACATGTCTGTTTGCTAGAACCCCATAGCAAGGCAGGATCCCATGTAAGCACTTCCACCCGGAAATATTTATTTTTGCCGGCAGTTTGCAAGACCATAGCTCCTCCCATACTTTAGTACCATTAACAGATCTCAGTCTTTCTTGTTCATTGATTTTGTTGCCAAATTGAGATTCCCATTACATATGATATGCTGATCCAACTGAGAAAAAAAATCATTTTCAAATAAAAATCCAAGCCACAAAATCTTCCATGCCTTTCTGACTTAAGGGGATCGCAAGGATGTGTTCCACATCAATAGGCCAGAAAATGGATTGTACTAGTTCTTCGTCCCAAGCACCACTAATTGGATCAATAAGCTGGTCAACAGCCCAAATTAGCATCTGAACCCTTGGTGTTAGTACCTTTCCGTTTGAGTTGTGAGGGATCCACACATCCTCCCATATATCACTTTGCCTCCCGTCCCCTACTCTCTAGATGGCTCCCTTGTTAAAAGTACTAACCCCTGAAGATGCTTTGCCATTTGAATAAAGAGCCCTTCTTCATTTTCGCTTTCATAATATCTGCATTTGGGAAGTATTTACTCCTAAAAACTTAGCACAAAGGATTTCTAGGTCTGATAAAATTCTCCAAACTTGTTAAGCTAACATTGCCTTATTAAAATAGTGCAGGTCTCTAAATCACATTCCTCCTCTCTTCTTTGGAACACAGAGTTTCCACCAGGCGAACCAGTGCATCTTCTTGTTATTGACATCATCCCCCGAACAACATCGTGAAATAGCATCCGCGATTCCTTTACAATTTTTTTAGAACCTTGAAAACCGCCATCTCAAAAGAAGATAAGGCTTGAGCAACAGCTTTCAGTAGCACTTCTTTCCCACCACTGCACAATATTTTTTCCCTTCCACCCTTCAATACCTTGACAAACTTTATCAACCAAATATTGGGAGCAATCACTTTTCTCATCCCCTACTAATAATGGCAGTCCCAAATACTTATCGGGCAAAGCTTCCACCATAATATTCAGAATTGTACACACCTCTACTCTCCTTTCCCCACTTGTATTTGGGCTATAATAAATACCGTATTTAGATTTGCTAACTAGGTACCCCGAAGCACTACAATAGTCATCTAAAATGTTTTTCAAACAGCTAGCATTCCGAGCATTAGCTTTCATCAAAATTAAGGAGTCATCGGCAAAGAGTAGATGTGAAATAGATGGGGCATCCCTGCATACCTTTACTCCCTCCAATTGTCCCATAGCTTCTGCTTCCAAAAGCAATGCCAATAGGTCTTTCGCAACCAAAATAAATAAGTATGGGCTCATAGGATCCCCCTGCCGGAGGCCATGAGTCGGCGTAAATTGTTTTGTCTCATAAGAATTGAAGCGTACCGAGTACCGAATAGACGTAACACATGTCATTACCAGTTTAACCCACCTTGGATCAAACCTCACCTTCAACATGATTCCCTCTAGGAAGCATCATTCAACTCTATCATATGCTTTGTGCATATCGAGTTTTACTGCACACAACCCATGATTACCAGTCTTCCTCTTCATAGTATGGATGCTCTCATAAGCAACAAGGATGTTATCCATATCTAAACGCAGTGGCACAATAGCGCTATGTGTTTCCCCTATTATTTACGGTAGGATTCCTTTCAACCTTGCAACTAAAATTTTGCTAATAATTTTATACACCACAGTGCACAAACTTATCGGACGGAATTGAGTAATTCTATCTGGGTTGTCCACCTTTGGAATTAGCACTATAACATTACCATTCCAACCTGGTGTGATAGTGGTTGCGTTAATTGTATGCAAAACCTCATACACCATGTCTTCTTCCAACATCATCCAGAATCTTTTGTAAAAAATCGAGTGCAACCCATTTGGCCCCGGTGCCTTCATATCACGAATTGCAAATAGAGAGCTTTTTCACTTCCTCCGCTGAAAACGGAGCCAACAGAGAAGTGTTCATAGCTGCTAAAACTCGAACATTAACTTTATTTAGGACCGTTTCATCTGGCCCCAGAACTTCAGGCGTAAAAAGCTTCATAAAATACTGTTGAATCATGGGAGCTAAGTTCTCATTACCATTGACAAGCGACCCATTATCATCAACTAATGATTTGATTGTGTTTCCCGTTTTTCATGCTATTGCAAAGCGATGAAGAAAGTTTGTGTTGAGGTCACCATGGCACAACCAGTTGGCCCTTCCCCTCTGTAACCATAGCAGCTCCTCTAGCTCGAACAGGTTTTCCAATAGTGGGGAGGCCTTGGGTTTCCTCCTTCCTTCTCACCATTCAATAGAAATTCATTAAAATCACCCAGGAGCATCCATGGGATTTTTAATAATGCATGCATGTCCTTGAGATAAGTCCAGGTCCAATCCTTAAGATCCCAATTTAGTTCTCCATGCACGCCTGTTAATCTCCACGTGTCATCTGATTCAACAATCACATATATATGTTGGTTTGTAACACTCAACTCGGATAATTTCACATTTTAGCACACATCATTAACAGGCCTCCACTCCTTCCATCACTTTCATCAATCAAGATGTGATGAAAACCAATACGACGAAGAAGTCTTTTGCCTTAGCTCTTGACAGATGTGTCTCCGACAGAAAAGTCACATCTGGCTTTATTTGCTTCTGCAAGCCTAGAAGCGCGCAAACTGCCGGGGTGGAGTTCATGCCACGGTAGTTCCAACCAAGTATTTTCATTGTGTCATGTTTCCTTGCACCCGATGATCAACGAAGAGAGAAAACTCTCGGTCAGCGTACCTGCCGAAGGACAACAAATCCCAGCTTTTCAACCGTGATTCATGAACAATACTCTCGGTCAGCGGAGCCGCCGGAGGACATCAAACCCTAACTTTCTTTGTTAGGGGAAGGAAAGTTGAAGAGGGAGCACCTCATCAGAATATCAAGCAAGCCTCACGAGAAAGCCATAGGGCAAGCGGCCGCCACTGGCGGCAGCGACGGACCAACCCTAGATTGCCAGGTAAATCGCCTCCATGAAACATTACGAGCCCTTGGGTAGGAGAAAAGAGATTTGTCCGTTCAAAATTTTAATTTTAATCCATGTTTCTCATCTAACAAACGAGCACCAATCACGTTCAGGTTGCTGCTTCGACTTGAACTCCCAACCTAATTGTTGTGAGGTGAACCCAACAACCAACCAGACTAGACAATCTTTTTTGTTTGGTTTAGTTGAGATTCAGTTCACATACAAGTAAATCCCATTTGAACCGTGTGAACCCTTTGTTAGGCCAGTTCGAGGGGATTCTTTTAGGAGAGAGGTATAAAGTAGTCGAGTAATGGGTGAACTTCGATTTTGGCCCAAACAGTCACCGTACCAACTTTTTTAAAAAAATTAGCTGGTGGTGGATGGTGAACAAGGAGTACAGTTGCTATGGGACAATTTCACATGGATATCCTGAGGAATAGTTGGATGTCAATGACCCAGGTTTTTTTCTATGAAACAACTTGGTAAATTTTGTATAAATAGCATGCCAATTGACCCATCGCAGACCTGATAACTTTCGTATAAACACCGTGTTAACTTTGACACAAGGAATAAAGTTATTGAAACATACCCAGGTAACTTATTTAAAAATAACACATTAATTTATGCATCAAAGCCCTAAAAACTTACATATAAACAACATCGTAACTTTAACCCATGCGGATTTTTTTGACAACATACCCCGTAATTTTTGTGTAAATAACATGAAAATTTTTACGCACCACAGTCATCACCGTGGTTTTGAATCGGGGGCGCAGGGTTGCCGAAAACATACTCTCTTGGATAACTTCCATGTGAATAGCACGATAATTTACTCACCGCAGGTACGATAACTTGTGTACAGACACATTGATAACTTTTACCAGGGTGGGTAAATTAAATCCCTTGAATAACAAAAGAGCGGGAGTTGTTGAAAACATACTCCCGTTAACTTCTGTCTACATAGCATGGCGATTTAAGCACCATAGACATGACAATTACGTATAAACACCATGATAACTTTGCTCCAGGTTTTTTTAGTGAAACATACCACGGTAGTTTCTATGTAAAAGGTGTTGGAACTTACGCTCCCTTGGGCGTGGTAACTTTCGACAAAAAATGTCATCGAAACATACCAACATGGAATCTAGTTTTGAAGGTCTCGTCCTGAGAATTTTAATGATGAAAATGGATTTTAAATTGGACCGGTGTTTGAGCTAGAGAGCATTTTGATTTTTTGTAATATGGGGAAAAATGACATCAGCTTTTGACCTCTAGTGCATGCATACATGTGCATGAGAGGAGAAGGTTGGAAGAACCATTTTCTATGCCCTTGGTAATATCGGTGTAAGCACCATGATAACTTATGCATGGTACATACGTACCTCAGATGGTAACTTTTGACCCCAAAAAAGTCATCGAAACATATTAAGATGGGATCAAGTTTTGAAAATGTCATCACGACGGATTTAATGATGAAAGCAGACTTTGAATCAGATCGACGTTTTGAGCTACAAAACATTTTTTAAAATTATGAGAATCATGCATGCATATAATTAGAGGCAGAAGTGCGTGTGAAAGAAGGACTTATTCTAATACGTGCATGCATGTAATTAGAGGGAGGATGGAGTCATTTGGTAATTTGACAGGTGGAGACGGTGCACCAAGGCTTTCATCCTTAGAGCTCATTCCGGATAGAACTTGGGCTGATGCATGTAATAGTTAGTCCTGGTAGTGTTCTAGCTCAACAATTTTGGCTCGCCCGAGCGCTGGGAACAGTTGGTAAGTAGGACGAAAAAGTTAACTTCCAAACCACATTTTCTTTGCCACAAATCCAAATGATATGGATGTTGTAGGTTAAATGATTTAGATGATGTAAATTATCTTGGTTCCTTAAATAGAGCAGTAGATTAATATCTTAATCGGAAATAGGTACGATACAGACTTGGACGATAACCAAGACCAAGATGCCAGGGTGGCGGAGGATGAAAGCCAACCAGCCGTGCCAATACGCAGGGAAGAAGAAGATAAATTGAAGGACTTCCTCCTTAACCAAATTGGAATCCATGTGATTTATGTGGTTGGAGAGAGTGGTATCGGGAAAAGGTATCTGGCACAGAAAGTATACAAAAACATTAAGGGTAATTTTGACGTACATGTGTGGGCAAGCTTTCCACCAGACACCACCAACATCATTAGTGAGATAAAAAGAAAGCTGGAAGATAAGTGCTCCATGCTGCAATCTAGCATGGAGAGTATAGAGCAAGTTAAGTACTTGGTTGTGGTAGATTGCCCGATGAGTAGCACAATGTTCGGGGATAACATTATTGCACAGGATTTGCTCAAGGGCGCGGAAGGTAGCAAGATTGTGCTCACAAGGACGTCCAGTCCCCGTGCAGACAAGAATGTCGGCATCATCAAGCTTGGTTATCTGAAAAATCCTAAGAGCGAGACGTTGTTCAACAGGGTTTCTGGCATCAATGGGCGAAGGCAGAATAAATACAAGACAACAATGATGGATAAGGTCCGTGAAAGAATTGAACCAATAACCAAGGGGCTACCACTGGCGGTGGCTCTTCTTGCCAAGTTCATGAGGACCATGGACCACAGCAAGTGGGAGGCAGCATCGGAGTACATACAGCTGAACAACCAAGACAACGTGCTCATGACTATGGTGTCCATGTGCATCGATGACCTCCCCAACGAACACAGGTCGTGCTTGCTCTACACGGCAGGCTTCCCGGAGTGCAGTACAATCGACGCCGACCAGCTGGTGCGGCTCTGGGTGGCGGAAGGCTTCCTAACTCAACAGCCTGGGGTGGGACCGGAGGAGCTGGGTCAACGCTACCTCAAGGAGTTTATCTTCCGAGGCCTTTTGCAGCTGGTGAAGAAGAAAGGAGATGTCGTGGAATCAGTTGCCATCCATGACCTGGTCCATGAGATTTTCAGGTATGAGGCGCAACGTATTGGCCTCATGGAAACCCACAATGGTGGTGGGTGTGCCCCTATCACAGTCAGTGCGAGGCGCCTAGCACTCAACAATAGCAAAATGCCAAACAAAACAAAGGTCCTTTGGAAGGTGCGAACCTTGCTGTCCCATGATGCACAAGGTATTATGGAAGTTTCCAAGCTACCCAGTGGAGCTCATGATGCCAAGCTCATGGAAGGTGCAAACCGTGCTGTCCACATTTCTCAACAAATGCCACCTCTTTACAAATTAGGCGAGCTAACGGGCTAATGGGAGATATTTGTGGCATTTTGCAGGGTCGCAAGAATTCAAAGAAGGCTCCAACCATCTGATCAAGGAATCCACCTCCCATGATGCACAAGGTACTAGAGCAGCATTTCTCAAGAAATAGCTACAGCCTCTTTACATATTATTAGGTGAGCCACCGGGCTAATGCGGGATATTTTTATGAGTGGCACCATGCAGCAGGGCCACAGGAATTCAAGGAAGGCTTCAGGCAGCTACTCAACGAGTCCACATTCCTTCGCGTCATCAGCCTGGAGGGCATCAACATAGGCAAGAAGCTGCCAAATCGAATCGGGAACATGCTGCACCTACAATACCTCAGTGTCCGGTGCCCGAACTTGACAATGGTGCCGGACACCATCGACAAACTCAAGAAGCTCCAGACAATGGATGTGCGAGGGACACAGGTGAAAATGTTGCCCATGTCCTTCTGGAAAATCAAAACACTGTGCCATGTCCTAGGCAACCGCGGCCTCGAGTTCCCTGAGTTTTTCCAAACATCTGAAGATGATGTTGACCATGGGTTAAGCGTGCATCTGACAGTGAAAGAGTAAGTTGGTAACGTGCACTTCTACCGTAGAAGCTTGTGGGTGCTTGTAAATAGGCTAAATAAATACTCGATCTTATGAGTCAGTCAGTGTGTAATAAGAGTAATGTATGATTAAGTGCGTATGTATCAAGTCCACGGTGTATTGTATAACTCTAACTGAAATCATATTTCCAGTTCATGAAAATCTATGTATATGCATATTTTTCACAAATTAATCGTAGATAATGCATAATGTTCATGTTTCTACCACTCGCACCATTTACTTCCACAAGAAGAGGCTTGGTACATGGTAAGGCATACAAACCGAGTACCCATACCGAAATGTTAGAAGCCAACACCGCATTGACCAATACCGACAAATCCAGTCACATTCTTGGTTTCCACTTGTAGAAAACAAAAATAGTTCGAGAAATTCGAGCATGGACGTCACAATGGTAATGACATGAGCAACATGACGGAAGAAGCGATTAAACATGGTTTGATGGTTGGGCGTGGATAAATAGCATCCGAGGGATCAATTTTTTGTGCAGGTTGGTCTCGCTTGACTAAATATTTAGGCACCAGACACTTGTTAAATCCCATGTGGGACCTCACGTTTAGGAACCAATTGTGCAGCCCAGTCCAATAAGCTAAACCGTGCTCCTGCATCATTGAGCTCTCCTGCCAGTAGCGCCTCGTCACAGCCGTGATGGAGAGGCTTGGTCACAATGACTGATGCTTCTCTAGTGTGTACCAATGCTTCCATAGTGTGTGTCCTGCTGCTTGGCAACTCTATGTGTGTAAATGTGCTTGATGTGCAGTGTGATATATGGGAAAATTAAGTTGGAATTATGAAAAAGGAAATTATTTTATACACCCAGCTGCTGATAATGTCCTTTTCGCATACATACAAAAACATTTTAAGATATGATAGGAGATTTTGATTTCAAATGATTCGAAACATTGTGTGTTGTGTCTTGTGACTTTACCACGGGTTTAACCTTACGGTAGATTGAACTGTTGTAGATGCAGCGTGCTATTGTTTGGTGCAGGCAGGCAATTTTAGAGCCCTATCCTGCTATATATGCATGGTATCATCGAAATTAGGACAAACGATTGACACTGTCAAAATCATCATAAACTATTGGTTCCACGTAAGGTGATTAAGGTAGGGCAAGTATCTCTCCTTGGCAGCAACGCTGTTTAGATCGATGCTGGGGAGCACAGAGGTTGGGTCGCCGGAACTCGCCGGAGGTGGAGTGGTCGAGCGGGCTCGACATTAGGATTAGGATTTGGCCGTCGGCGAGGAAGCCAATGGAGTCAGTTGACTTGAGAGGGCACGGTGACGGTGACGCTGCGTATGTGGACCGTAATTTTCCTTTTTTACTAGGGCTCCGCCCCATCTTGATTATCTGCACACGGCCTACGGCCCATAAGCCCATTTGTCATGAATCATCTGAAAATAACGTTCTGAAAATAACTTTCACTAAAAAAAAACGTCTCACTTACTTCTGTCATCATCAACAACTCTTCCCCTCTACCCCTCAAAAAAAAAAAAAATACAACTCTTCAGAATGTCGTTCTAGTTCATTGGTGGTTCAGGGTTTATCTAACAACAGCAGCAGCAGATTTGCACGCATACATACTAGGGAAAACAAGTCGGTCGAACTTTAACTGGCACTAAACACTCTGCATGTTGGTACTACTGCCATCTCCCCGCTCTGCTCAGCTCTTCTCTTCTCGTCGCTTCTCTTCTCTTCTCTTCTCTTCTCTTCTCTGCTCGACTGCTTTCTGAATAAGTTGACAGTATGATTCTCATTGGCATCAGAATATAAACAAACTTTTGCATTGGAGAATGGCAGAACAAACTACCAAAACTGAAACTAAACATGTGTGCGGTAGAAACCCACTTGCTCGTCTCCACTACACCAACTGAACAGGGCAACCTGACATTCAGTAATGAATGTGTGTTGTAAACTGAACATACATTCGTTACACATCCATATGATCCAACCATCATGTATGTACAACCGTAACGTTTTGCTTATCAAATTGCTGACATTTGTGTGGGATTAACTGCTTTCTGAATAAGTTCACGGTATGATTCTCACTTATCAGTGACATCAATAGGCATATATAAAAGAGCAAAGAAATTTCCTTTTGAGAGTGACAGAACAAACTTTGATGTGTAGGATGCAGGGAACTTAGTTAGGAATCACAACACCGTAAGAAGATCAATGTTGCTGGGAGCAAAAAATGGGAACACCAAATCTGATCACTTAAACAGCGAAGTAACTCAAAGAATATAAACCACACATACTGTCTCCCTGCAGCTACGTTATCAACCGTTTTCTCAATGACAAAGGCGTACAGCCAAGGATAAAAAAGATGATTTCCAAAAATCTACAGGAGCAGCACTTTCAATGTGTTCCGGTTTGCTGGTTTCCAAAAATCTGCACGTAACGTTTTGCCAAAAATCTACAGTAAATTGCTAGCAGTTTGCTTCCTGAATCAGTGGCATATACAAAAGAACAAGGTTTTTTTCCTTTTGAGAATGAGATACTCTGTACTAGTATGATCAATCTACTAGTACTAGTAGCAGTAGCAGAGAAAATGTCAACTACCGAAAATGAAACTGAACATGATTAGTAGCAGAAAAATGGGATGCCAAACCCAGTTAGTCCTCAGAGCCCCAGCACCGGATTTGGGTATCGCCCCTGTGAGGACAGAGGGCACGTCCGAGCCATTCATCGCTACACCTCTCGTCGCCCACACAACCAGGAAGGGGAGCCACCACCGTCGGGATGGTGCTCGCCGACAAGCAAACCATGCGGACCGCCCCAGCATCCCTGTCGCTAGATACTGAACACCGCTCACTTCACAACGCACTCAACCATAGTAGGAGGAGCAGAGGCATACCAACTACTCCTAGCCCGACATTAGTCACAATGTCTAGGTAGGCGCCTCCACCATAGGAGGCACCCACGCCTGCGTCCCCATCCAAGCCTGATGGATTTGGGGGACGCGGCTTGGTGACTTGAATCCCTGATTGATTTTGCGAAGAATAACAAGATTGGTGTAGCTGCAAACAAACTGGCAGCCTCGACTATGCTCTCTTCTCTCTTGTGAAACCATGGCAATGCCAGTTCTTCTTCTTCTTCTGAAGGATGCGAATTCTTTCGATAGAAGACTGTTGGCAAAGGGAGGGTGACACTTCATGCCAGCGAGTGTGCTTAATGCACAGTCAAATTGATGAGCATCAGTTGAGCCTCAAGGACGAGCCATATTGTATCCAACCTTCAGCTAGTATGTTTGAAAGGTGTCCAAAGAGGTAGATGAAGGAGACGAACGGATACGACATATTCAAGAATCAGGACGGAGCTAGGCTCAAGATTATTCAGTTTCCATGTGTACAGCACATCAGCGAGTGACTGAATCACGCATATGCTAAGGTACCGCGAATAGGTGCTAATTTTGGGTGGAGAACTCAGTCACTGACTCTACCAACCTAATTGCTTTCTGAATGAGTTGAAACAATATGATTCTCACTGACATCGGTGGCATATCGAAAGAACCAACTCAAGAGAATGGAAAAACGGACAATTACTTAACATTATGGCAACTCAAGATGCAGGGAATCGGCATGAGGAAATTTTACAAAACCTACTGCAAACCGAACAGATCAACCTCTTGTCCTGAACAAATTACTATTAAAACATAGAAGCACTTGCTCCCAGGTGGTCTTCCACAGCTCCCAGGTGGCAACACCATGGTCTTCCACAGCTCCCAGGTTTACCCAGGAATATACTCCGTTTCAATGGTCTTCCACAGCTCCCAGGTGGCAACACCATGACAATTGACCACATTTCAATGTTATGGTAATGTTGAGAAATCATGGCGACACCAATGGCTATAGGAACGATCCATATTGGGAGGCCCCTCGAGCACATCAAGGCTCTGCCTTTCCAAATCAAACGCAAGTATACCCTCCTTCACAGACTTAAATGACCAATAAACAACATTACCAAATAGGGTACTAATATAACCGCCAAAACAATCTCGATAGTTAACATCTGCTTTGATGAGATCGGCCCATGTGTCGTTCTCCGAAGAATAAACAGAGGCAAGAGGTCGACCATCCATAGTGCGCGTAAGCAGCAAGACTACCTTAAAGAGGATGGAGTGCAGCGCAGAACACCGCCCCATGGATGTAGCCGCACTTGAACTCGGGTGGAATTGGCACATGGTGCTGATTAATTACCGGTGATGGGTTCACACACGAGGATCTCGATGCACAACCCGAGCAGCCGGCCCGACAAGTTGCCGACTAGCAGGTTGAGCTGCCCATGAGGGATGTGGTCTGGAGCAGGTAGGACGGAAGTGAATTTGATCTTATCGTCGTGATGGAAGAAGACGCCGAGGAAGGGCGGGTTCCGGTGATGTGAAGGAAATATGCCCTAGAGGCAATAATAAAGTTATTATTTATTTCCTTATATCATGATAAATGTTTATTATTCATGCTAGAATTGTATTAACCGGAAACAAAATATATGTGTGAATGCATAGACAAACAGAGTGTCACTAGTATGCCTCTACTTGACTAGCTCGTTAATCAAAGATGGTTGTGTTTCCTAACCATGAACAAAGTGTTGTTATTTGATTAACAAGGTCACATCATTAGTTGAATGATCTGATTGACATGACCCATTCCATTAGCTTAGCACCCGATCGTTTAGTATGTTGCTATTGCTTTCTTCATGACTTATACATGTTCCTATGACTATGAGATTATGCAACTCCCGTTTGCCGGAGGAACACTTTGTGTGCTACCAAACGTCACAACGTAACTGGGTGATTATAAAGGAGCTCTACAGGTGTCTCTAATGGTAGATGTTGGGTTGGCGTATTTCGAGAATAGGATTTGTCACTCCGATTGTCGGAGAGGTATCTCTGGGCCCTCTCGGTAATGCACATCACATAAGCCTTGCAAGCATTGCAGCCAATGAGTTAGTTGCGAGATGATGTATTACGGAACGAGTAAAGAGACTTGCCAATAACGAGATTGAACTAGGTATTGGATACCGACGATCGAATCTCGAGCAAGTAACATACCGATGACAAAGGGAACAACGTATGTTGTTATGCGATCTGACCGATAAAGATCTTCGTAGAATATGTAGGAGCCAATATGGGCATCCAGGTCCCGCTATTGGTTATTGACCGGAGATGTGTCTCAGTCATGTTTGCATTGTTCTCGAACCGTAGGGTCCGCACGCTTAACGTTTCGATGACAGTTATTATGAGTGTATGCATTTTGATGTACCGAAGTTAGTTCGGAGTCCCAGATGTGATCATGGACATGACGAGGAGTCTCGAAATGGTCGAGACATAAACATTGATATATTGGAAGCCTATATTTGGACATTGGAATTGTTCCAGGTGAAATCGGCATTTTACCGGAGTACCGGGGGGTTACCGGAACCCCAGGGGGGGGGGGGTTATTGGCCCTACATGGGCCTTAAGGGAGAAGAGGAGAGGAGGCAAGAGGTGGCCGCGCGCCCCTCCCCTTCCTAGTCTGAATAGGACAAGGGAAGGGGGGAGGCGCCCCCCCTTTCCTTCCTCTCTTCCTCCTATTCCCCCTCTCTCTCTCCTAGTCCAACTAGGAGTCCTACTCCTAGTGGGAGTAGGACTCCCCTTGGCGCGCCACACCCTAGCCGGCCGCCTCCTCCCCTTGCTCCTTTATATACAGGGGCAGGGGCGCACCCCAAGACACACAAGTTGATCCTTGAGATCGTTCCTTAGCCGTGTGCGGTGCCCCCTGCCACTATATTCCACCTCGATCATATTGTAGCGGTGCTTAGGCGAAGCCCTGCGACGGTAGAACATCAAGATCATCACCACGCCGTCGTGCTGACGGAACTCTTCCCCGACGCTTTGCTGGATCGGAGCTCGGGGAACGTCATCGAGCTGTACGTGTGCTAAGAACTCGGAGGTACCGGAGTAACGGTGCTTGGATCGGTCGGATCGGGAAGACGTACGACTACTTCCTCTATGTTGCGTCAACGCTTCCGCAGTCGGTCTGCGTGGGTACGTAGACAACACTCTCCCCTCTCGTTGCTGTGCATCACCATGATCTTGCGTGTGCGTAGGAAAATTTTGAAATTACTACGTTATCCAACAGTGGCATCCGAGCCTAGGTTTTATGGTTTGATGTTATATGCATGAGTAGAACACAACTGAGTTGTGGGCGATATAAGTCATACTGCCTACCAGCATGTCATGCTTTGGTTCGGCGGTATTGTTGGACGAGACGACCCGGACCGACATTACGCGTACGCTTACGCGAGACCGGTTCTCCCGATGTGCTTTGCACACAGGTGGCTTGCGGGCGACTGTCTCTCCAACTTTAGTTGAACCAAGTGTGGCTACGCCCGGTCCTTGCCAAGGTTAAAATGGAGTCAAATTGACAAACTATCGTTGTGGTTTTGATGCGTAGGTGAGATTGGTTCTTACTTAAGCCTGTAGCAGCCACGTAAAACATGCAACAACAAAGTAGAGGAAGTCTAACTTGTTTTTGCGAGGCATGTTGTGATGTGATATGGTCAAGACATGATGCTGAATTTTATTGTATGAGATGATCATGTTTTGTAACCGAGTTATCGGCAATTGGCAGGAGCAATATGGTTGTCGCTTTATTGTATGCAATGCAATCGCGATGTAATGCTTTACTTTATCACTAAGCGGTAGCGATAGTCGTGGAAGCATAATATTGGCGAGACGACAACGATGCTACGATGGAGATCAAGGTGTCGCGCCGGTGACGATGGTGATCATGATGATGCTTCGGAGATGGACATCACAAGCACAAGATGATGATGGCCATATCATATCACTTATATTGATTGCATGTGATGTTTATCTTTTATGCATCTTATCTTGCTTTGATTGACGGTAGCATTATAAGATGATCTCTCACTAAATTATCAAGAGGTGTTCTCCCTGAGTATGCACCGTTGCGAAAGTTCTTCGTGCTGAGACACCACGTGTTGATCGGGTGTGATACGCTCTACGTTCAAATACAACGGGTGCAAAACAGTTGCACACGCGGAATACTCAGGTTATACTTGACGAGCCAAGCATATACAGATATGGCCTCGGAACACGGAGACCGAAAGGTCGAGCGTGAATCATATAGTAGATATGATCAACATAATGATGTTCACCAATGAAACTACTCCATCTCACGTGATGATCGGACATGGTTTAGTTGATTTGGATCACGTGATCACTTAGAAGATTAGAGGGATGTCTATCTAAGTGGGGGTTCTTAAATAATATGATTAATTGAACTTAAATTTATCATGAACTTAGTCCCTGATAGTATCTTGCTTGTTTATGTTGATTGTAGATAGATGGCTCGTATTGTTGTTCCGTTGAATTTTAATGCCTTCCTTGAGAAAGCAAAGTTGAAAGATGATGGTAGTAATTACACGGACTGGGTCCGTAACTTGAGGATTATCCTCATTGCTGCACAGAAGAATTACGTCCTGGAAGCACCGCTGGGTGCCAGGCCGGCTGCAGGAGCAACACCAGATGTTATGAACGTCTGGCAGAGCAAAGCTGATGACTACTCGATAGTTCAGTGTGCCATGCTTTACGGCTTAGAATCGGGACTTCAACGACGTTTTGAACGTCATGGAGCATATGAGATGTTCGAGGAGTTGAAGTTAATATTTCAAGCAAATGCCCGGATTGAGAGATATGAAGTCTCCAATAAGTTCTATAGCTGTAAGATGGAGGAGAACAGTTCTGTCAGTGAGCATATACTCAAAATGTCTGGGTATAATAATCACTTGATTCAATTGGGAGTTAATCTTCCAGATGATTGCGTCATTGACAGAATTCTCCAATCACTGCCACCAAGCTACAAGAGCTTCGTGATGAACTATAATATGCAAGGGATGAATAAGACTATTCCCGAGCTCTTCGCAATGCTGTAAGCTGCGGAGGTAGAAATCAAGAAGGAGCATCAAGTGTTGATGGTCAACAAGACCACTAGTTTCAAGAAAAAGGGCAAAGGGAAAAAGAAGGGAAACTTCAAGAAGAACGACAAGCAAGTTGCTGCTCAAGAGAAGAAACCCAAGTCTGGACCTAAGCCTGAAACTGAGTGCTTCTACTGCAAGCAGACTGGTCACTGGAAGCGGAACTGCCCCAAGTATTTGGCGGATAAGAAGGATGGCAAGGTGAACAAAGGTATATGTGATATACATGTTATTGATGTGTACCTTACTAATGCTCGCAGTAGCACCTGGGTATTTGATATTGGTTCTGTTGCTAATATTTGCAACTCAAAACAGGGACTACGGATTAAGCGAAGATTGGCTAAGGACTAGGTGACGATGCGCGTGGGAAACGGTTCCAAAGTTGATGTGATCGCGGTCGGCACGCTACCTCCACATCTACCTTCGGGATTAGTATTAGACCTAAATAATTGTTATTTGGTGCCAGCGTTGAGCATGAACATTATATATGGATCTTGTTTAATGCGAGATGGTTATTCATTTAAATCAGAGAATAATGGTTGTTCTATTTATATGAGTAATATCTTTTATGGTCATGCACCCTTGAAGAGTGGTCTATTGTTGTTGAATCTCGATAGTAGTGATACACATATTCATAATGTTGAAGCCAAAAGATGCAGAGTTGATAATGATAGTGCAACTTATTTGTGGCGCTGCCATTTAGGTCATATCGGTGTAAAGCGCATGAAGAAACTCCATACTGATGAACTTTTGGAGCCACTTGATTATGAATCACTTGGTACTTGCGAACCGTGCCTCATGGGCATGATGACTAAAACACCGTTCTCCGGTACTATGGAGAGAGCAACAGATTTGTTGGAAATCATACATACGGATGTATGCGGTCCGATGAATATTGAGGCTCGTGGCGGATATCGTTATTTTCTCACCTTCACAGATGACTTAAGCAGATATGGGTATATCTACTTAATGAAACATAAGTCTGAAACATTTGAAAAGTTCAAAGAATTTCAGAGTGAAGTTGAAAATCATCATAACAAGAAAATAAAGTTTCTATGATCTGATCGTGGAGGAGAATATTTGAGTTACGAGTTTGGTGTACATTTGAAGCAATGCGGGATAGTTTCGCAACTCACGCCACCCGGAACACCACAGCGTAATGGTGTGTCCGAACGTCGTAATCATACTTTACTAGATATGGTGCGATCTATGATGTCTCTTACTGATTTACCGCTATCGTTTTGGGAATACGCTCTAGAGACGGCCGCATTCACATTAAATAGGGCACCATCAAAATCCATTGAGACGACGCCTTATGAACTGTGGTTTGGCAAGAAACCAAAGTTGTTGTTTCTAAAAGTTTGGGGCTGCGATGCTTATGTGAAAAAGCTTCAACCTGATAAGCTCGAACCCAAATCGGAGAAATGTGTCTTCATAGGATATCCAAAGGAAACTATTGGATACACCTTCTATCACAGATCCGAAGGCAAGACTTTTGTTGCTAAATTCGGAAACTTTCTGGAGAAGGAGTTTCTCTCGAAAGAAGTGAGTGGGAGGAAAGTAGAACTTGACAAGGTAACTGTACCTGCTCCCTTATTGGAAAGTAGTATATCACAGAAAACTGTTTCACTGATACCTACACCAGTTAGTGAGGAAGCTAATGATGATGATCATGAAACTTCAGATCAAGATACTACTGAACCTCGTAGATCAACCAGAGTGAGATCCGCGCCAGAGTGGTACGGTAATCCAGTTCCGGAAGTCATGCTATTAGATCATGATGAACCTACGAACTATGAAGAAGCGATGGTGAGCCCAGATTCCGCAAAATGGCTTGAAGCCATGAAATCTGAGATGGGATCCATGTATGAGAACAAAGTATGGACTTTGGTTGACTTGCCCGTTGATCGGCAAGCAATTGAGAATAAATGGATCTTCAAGAAGAAGACTGACGCTGACGGTAATATTACTGTCTACAAAGCTCGACTTGTCGCAAAAGGTTTTCGACAAGTTCAAGGGGTTGACTACGATGAGACTTTCTCACCCGTAGCGATGCTTAAGTCTGTCGAAATCATGTTAGCGATTGCCGCATTTTATGATTACGAAATTTGGCAAATGGATGTCAAAACTGCATTCCTGAATGGATTTCTGGAAGAAGAGTTGTATATGATGCAACCGGAAGGTTTTGTCGATCCAAAGGGAGCTAACAAAGTGTGCAAGCTGGAGCGATCCATTTATGGACTGGTGCAAGCCTCTCGGAGTTGGAATAAACGTTTTGATAGTGTGATCAAAGCATTTGGGTTTATACAGACTTTCGGAGAAGCCTGTATTTACAAGAAAGCGAGTGGGAGCTCTGTAGCATTTCTAATATTATATGTGGATGACATATTACTGATTGGAAATGATATAGAATTTCTGGATAGCATAAAGGGATACTTGAATAAGAGTTTTTAATGAAAGACATCGGTGAAGCTGCTTACATATTAGGCATTAAGATCTATAGAGATAGATCAAGATGCTTAATTGGACTTTCACAAAGCACATACCTTGACAAGATTTTGAAGAAGTTCAAAATGGATCAAGCAAACAAAGGGTTCTTGCCTGTGTTATAAGGTGTGAAGTTGAGTCAGACTCAATGCCCGACCACTGCAGAAGATAGAGAGAAAATGAAAGATGTTCCCTATGCTTCAGCCATAGGTTCTATCATGTATGCAATGCTGTGTACCAGACCTGATGTGTGCCTTGCAATAAGTTTAGCAGGGAGGTACTAAAGTAATCCAGGAATGGATCACTGGACAGCGGTCAAGAACATCCTGAATTACCTGAAAAGGACTAAGGATATGTTTCTCATATATGGAGGTGACAAAGAGCTCATCGTAAAAGGTTACATTGATGCAAGCTTTGATACTGATCCGGACGATTCTAAATCGCAAACCGGATACGTGTTTACATTAAACGGTGGAGCTGTCAGTTGGTGCAGTTCGAAACAAAGCGTTGTAGCGGGATCTACATGTGAAGCGGAGTACATAGCTGCTTCGAAAGCAGCAAATGAAGGAGTCTGGATGAAGGAGTTCATATCCGATCTAGGTGTCATACCTAGTGCATCGGGTCCAATGAAAATCTTTTGTGACAATACTGGTGCAATTGCCTTGGCAAAGGAATCCAGATTTCACAAGAGAACCAAGCACATCAAAAGACGCTTCAATTCCATCCGGGATCTAGTCCAGGTGGGAGACATAGAGATTTGCAAGATACATACGAATCTGAATGTTACAGACCCGTTGACTAAGCCTCTTCCACGAGCAAAACATGATCAGCACCAAGACTTCATGGGTGTTAGAATCATTACTGTGTAATCTAGATTATTGACTCTAGTGCAAGTGGGAGACTAAAGGAAATATGCCCTAGAGGCAATAATAAAGTTATTATTTATTTCCTTATATCATGATAAATGTTTATTATTCATGCTAGAATTGTATTAACCGGAAACATAATACATGTGTGAATACATAGACAAACAGAGTGTCACTAGTATGCCTCTACTTGACTAGCTCGTTAATCAAAGATGGTTATGTTTCCTAACCATGAACAAATTGTTGTTATTTGATTAACAAGGTCACATCATTAGTTGAATGATCTGATTGACATGACCCATTCCATTAGCTTAGCACCCGATCGTTTAGTATGTTGCTATTGCTTTCTTCATGACTTATACATGTTCCTATGACTATGAGATTATGCAACTCCCGTTTGCCGGAGGAACACTTTGTGTGCTACCAAACGTCACAACGTAACTGGGTGATTATAAAGGAGCTCTACAGGTGTCTCTAATGGTAGATGTTGGGTTGGCGTATTTCGAGAATAGGATTTGTCACTCCGATTGTCGGAGAGGTATCTCTGGGCCCTCTCGGTAATGCACATCACATAAGCCTTGCAAGCATTGCAGCCAATGAGTTAGTTGCGAGATGATGTATTACGGAACGAGTAAAGAGACTTGCTGGTAACGAGATTGAACTAGGTATTGGATACCGATGATCGAATCTCGAGCAAGTAACATACCGATGACAATGGGAACAACGTATGTTGTTATGCGGTCTGACCGATAAAGATCTTCGTAGAATATGTAGGAGCCAATATGGGCATCCAGGTCCCGCTATTGGTTATTGACCGGAGATGTGTCTCAGTCATGTCTGCATTGTTCTCGAAACGTAGGGTCCGCACGTTTAACGTTATGATGACAGTTATTATGAGTTTATGCATTTTGATGTACCGAAGTTAGTTCGGAGTTCCGGATGTGATCATGGACATGATGAGGAGTCTCGAAATGGTCGAGACATAAAGATTGATATATTGGAAGCCTATATTTGGACATCGGAATTGTTCCGGGTGAAATTAGCATTTTACCGGAGTACCGGGGGGTTACCGAACCCCCCCCCCCCCCCCCCCCGGGGGGTTATTGGGCCTACATGGGCCTTAAGGGAGAAGAGGAGAGGAGGCAAGAGGTGGCCGCGCCCCTCCCCTTCCTAGTCCGAATAGGACAAGGGAAGGGGGGCGGCGCCCCCCCCCTTTCCTTCCTCTCTTCCTCTTATTCCCCCTCTCTCTCTCCTAGTCCAACTAGGAGTCCTACTCCCGGTGGGAGTAGGACTCCCCTTGGCGCGCCACACCCTGGCCGGCCGCCTCCTCCCCTTGCTCCTTTATATACAGGGGCAGGGGGCACCCCAAGACACACAAGTTGATCCTTGAGATCGTTCCTTAGCCGTGTGCGGTGCCCCCTGCCACTATATTCCATCTCGATCATATTGTAGCGGTGCTTAGGCGAAGCTCTACGACGGTAGAACATCAAGATCGTCACCACGCCGTCGTGCTGACGGAACTCTTCCCCGACGCTTTGCTGGATCGGAGCCCGGGGAAAGTCATCGAGCTGTACGTGTGCTAAGAACTCGGAGGTACCGGAGTAACGGTGCTTGGATCGGTCGGATCGGGAAGACGTACGACTACTTCCTCTACGTTGCGTCAACGCTTCCGCAGTCGGTCTGCGTGGGTACGTAGACAACACTCTCCCCTCTCGTTGCTGTGCATCACCATGATCTTGCGTGTGCGTAGGAAATTTTTGAAATTACTACGTTACCCAACATGATGTGCATAGAAGCAGCGGAGGAATCTAGAGTGGGTGACTAGGCCTTGCCAGCGCTTGCAGACGGCGGAGACGTGTGGGAGGGAGGATGGCTGGGGCGGAAGACGGAGGATGATCTCCTCGAGCATGTCGTTATCCTCCAGCGCCTCCGGAGGGGAATTGTCGTCGCTGCAAATCATGGCGGTGCCCTCCTCACTAGCGCCGATCTGTTCTCGTGGGATGGAGGGATCGAGCTGAAGGTTTGGAGGCGGTTCATATTTCATGTGGGAAGGAAGGAACACGCACGTGTATGGGAAAGATTCTGCGCGTGCAATCTCTGGACTCCACAAATCAATGTTTTTTTATCTAACAAATCAAGTGGCATTGCTAATCTCAAAGCATCAAGTGGCAAGCGCCTAACAGAGATGCTACCGCGCCGAAGAGAAGGCCAAGACAAAGTAGACAGCCCATCTCCAACCCAAGGAGGAGCGTCGGAACTGCAATAGTGTGTTTCCAAGAAACCAAAATGGAGACTACCAAAACACTCATTACCAACAGAGGATGTACGGGCTCATAGAAAAATGTCCACTACCAGCACTTGCGCTCTGTGTGGTGCGGCAAACTCTTGGAGACACTCGTTGCTCGTGTGCACCATGGCAAAGTGCGTCTGGGCGCTAGTCGATGGTGTGTTGGCTGAGCACTTATGCGAGACTACTGAACCGAGTGCCAAGCAGTGGTTGTTTGCGATGATTGATACATTATCACATGAGGCTTTTATCAAGTTATCAGTCACCGTGTGGGCAATATGATGGTCACGGAGAAAAAATATACATGAAGATTTTTATCAAAGTCCCTCGGCTACATATGAGTTCGTTAAAAGATTTATTGTTAAACTAGAGATGTAAACGCAAAAGGAGGCAAGGGAGTCAGCTAAGAGTACAAGAACAACGGTAAGGCCAACGGCGCCCCCTACGGGGTTTCCCAAAATCCATGTCGATGCAAGTGTGGCAAAATCTAAGATGAGAGGAGCTGTATCTGCAGTGTGCCGCGATGAGGATGGAATATATATGGGCAGCTCCTCTCTGGTTATTCCGGGGATCACTGATGTAGCTACACTCGAAGCAATGGCATGCAGAGAAGCATTGGCTCTACCAGAGGACTTGATGATCCAAAACTTCATAATCGCTTCAGACTCAAAGCATGTGGTGAACGACATTAAGAAAGGAACTAGTAGCAATTAGGGTTGTATCATTAGCGAAATTAAGCAGCGAGCTAGTTTAGTTAATTGCAAGTTTACTTTTGAAGGCCGCGCATCAAATACCGATGCAGATAGGTTAGCTAAGTTTTTAAACACTCATGATCAGGGGCGACACCTTTGGCTGATTCATCCCCATGATCCTTTTTGTATACCTCTTCAAGTGGTCTATAATCAATAAAGCTTAGCTATACCTCTAAAAAAACCAAAATGGAGGTTGTAACCGTGGAGGTTGTGAGGCACTGCCTTGGTAATAAATTTGAAAACTTTTTGTATCTGCTGGCCGTTTGTGCATGCGGTGGGACTCTTCTAGCTTGGGATGCGCCGTTGGTTACTCTGCCCAATCCGCATCATACGGAAAATACCTTGACAACCCTAGTGCGGCACGTCTAAAGGGTGCAGTGGTGGATTACGGGAGTCTACGGTCCACAACTGGACCATGAGAAAATGCAGGAGCTTGTGGATATCAGGGAGTTGCATGCAGGATCATGGATGGCTGCGGGCGATTTTAACCTGCTTGTCAGCCCCTAAGAGAAAAACAATGCCATGGTAAACAGGCGTATGGTGGCTCGATTCCGGTCAAAGCTGAATATGTTGGAACTTAAGGAATTATACCAAGAATTTGATATTCAATAGGAGGTGGACCTCGCAATGATCGTAGCTATGCACGTCAATAAAAAGCCCAAGCACGGTGGTTCGGTTATGAGTCGTCATAAAATTTGGAGGGATAAGATCGATGCCAACAACAGATTGATGAGGCACTATTTTGTGGAGAATCCCACATACTCTGAGTCGTACTCTCGATGCCGTTTTAGGATGAGCATCGAGTTGTTCAAACGCATTGCAAAGAAACTGGCGAGCCATGATCGGTTTTTTCAGTAAAGGAGGAATGTCGCCGGAGAACTCGGGCATAGCACCTTTCAAAAGGTGAGAGACGCTTTGCGTATGTTGGCATATGGTTTTCTGGCTGATCTAGTTGATAACCACATGGCCATGGGTGAGAGCCAAGCCATCATGTGTGTCAGGTGCTTCGCAGTTGAAATTGTGCAAGTGTTTGGTCCGGAGTATTTGAGAGCTCCCAATGCTGAAGATGCTGCAAGGCTTTTGGAGATGAACAAAGCTCGCGGGTTCCCAGGTATGCTTGGCTCAATAGATTGCATGCATTGAAGTTGGAAGAACTGTCCTAAGGCATGGCATGGACAATTCCACGACCAAAGGGTTTCACTATAATCCGTAAAGCAGTGGCTGATCAGGAGACTTTGATTTGGCATGTTTCTTTTAGAATGCCTGGAACTTTGAATGACATCAATGTTCTTAATCGGTCACCACTCATGAATAAGATTGCAAATGGTGAAACTACACCGGTGGAGTTTGTAGCAAATGGTCATACATAAAACTATGACCACTATGTTGCGGATGACATCTACCGAAAGTGGCAAACATATGTGAAGTCGTTGAAAAAACGGGAAGGTAAGAAAAATTTTGATTTCCACAATGCTCAGGAGGCGGCTAGGAAAGATATAGAGAGAGCTTTCGGGATTTTGCAAGCCCAATTTACTATTGTGAGAGGATCGGCTAGATTTTGGGATCAAAAGATCCTTTGGTAGGATCAACTGAGGAAAGGAGAAGGAGGAGGCAACGCACACACATATCCTCTACGAAGCACCGATACAGCGACACCGATACGGTGATACAGGTACGGCGATACGGGATACGGCAATTTCTAAAAACAACTATACGGCGATACGGCAAGCATATATAAACAACAATAAAATGACATGTAATTAAAACAAACAGAATAAAATGTGTGAGATGGGATCAAAATACCGCCTACTGGTTGCCTGATTGTTTCCATGCCTCCTTTCTTTTCACTCTTGAATGATCATCTAGGCCCTCAACTCCTCATGGTGTATGCAAAATAGAAAATACATCACATGATATTAGACTTGATAATATGAAATAGATAAGCATGAAAAGTGAAGAAGTTGTAAACAAGGTGGCTTGTGGCAGTAGCATACCAAATGATGAAATTAATATAAAATTGCTTGAGCTCAGCCTCCAACAAGTTCCAGCAAGTTTCAGTTATAAATTCTCAATGACCATAGCCAAATAATGCAAAATTTCACTAAGTTGACATGATAAAAAGGAAGATCCACAGTCAAATAGTACATTACAACATAACAACATGAACAGGAAGATACAAGGCCATGTGACCATAGACCCATAGTCAAACAGTACATTACAACATAAGAACAAGAACTCAAGTGAGAGCATTCATGATCTCAGCCTCCAATTCAGGTTCATCAAGTGTCAGGTTAACACCTTCAAGGATGCCAACACCAGTGAAGCTCTCAACCCCATCTCCACCCACATCCCACATCCGGCTTGGCCCAGCATGATAAGCCTCAGATTGTCTTGAAAGCAAACGCAAGTTGTTATGTGAGAACACTAAATCCTCAGCATGTTCAGGAGTGAGCTTGTTTCTCTCGGAACTATGGATGAAGGAATATGAACTCCAATTCCTTTCACAGCAAGATGAAGATGAAGGCTGACCAAGTAACTTCAATGCCAAACTTTTCAAGAACTTTGTGCTTCCTCCATGAGTGCCCCACCATTGCTTTGGTTCAAAATCATCTCTATCTTCAATTAAATCTACATTCTGGAAGTCATTCATCATTAGAGCAAAATCCGCAAATTCTTTCTTGACGGTCTTGTGGTCATTTGGATCTGGAAATAACTTCTGCAAACACTGGTTTCTCATTTGAAAAATCTCATTATCATCAAGGGGGGTAACACGGCCATGGACTGCCCCAACCCAATTTGGACTGTAGTACCTATTAACATGACAACATAAAATCATCAATCCTTTTAAAGTTGAGAACTTGAGATTGTCAAATGACAAACATATATAAAGAGCAATCCTCGGATTCAACAAGTGAGCCAAACAATGGAGGGGGGGGGGGGGTACTACTCTTCTCCCAAGGTTTTAGAAGTTTTTTCTTGATAACGATATAGAGAGCACAATCTTCATTGAGCTCCTTATTTTCATAACGATAAATAGGAACTCTCACCTATGAACACGGCGACAATTAAAATCAGCAAGCAATACAAATCAATAATTCCAAAATGAAGATGAAGAAAGCTAAAAGAATCACTCACCTTCTCCATCATGTCGTCCCACATCTCATATATCAAATGGAGAGATGGTTTGTCCGTGTTGGTCAGCCTTATCATTGCATATATGGGTGAGGTGAAAGAGACAATGTATGCAATTTTATCCCACCACACATCACTCAAAATAAGTTCCTTCACCCTTTGAGCTGTAGGAGTATCATCCTCTCTATAACTAGCCCAATTTGCATAAACAACCATTAGTGTGAGTGCATCCTTGATTAAAAGAAACCTCTTCAACATGATGACAACACTTGCAAATCTGGTTTCTGCTATGTGAAGAAACTTAAGTTTGCTAAACTCATTCAACATTGACAACCTCATGCCATGGGTCATTATGAAGTTCTTGACAAAGAGAGCTAGTTCGGGAACCTCTTTTATAAAGTTAAGAACTTCAAAGTCTTCATCATGCATCTTTGGATCACATATCTCCTTCAACACAAGATTGAGGCAGTGCACAATGCATGGAGTCCAGTAAATATTGGTGTACTTTGCTTGGATCATCAATCCAGCACCTTTGACATTGGATGCATTGTCCATGATCACTTGGACCACATTCTCGGATCCAATCTCCTCAACCACTTCCTTCATCCTCTCAAATATGGATTGCTTAGATTTGGTCTACCATTGAAGACAATGAACAATCAGCAAGCAATTTATACAAAAACGAGACAAAAAACAAGTTAATCTAGGTACAAACAGCAGTTTTTACCTCCCCTTCAGTGTTGACTGCCTTTAGAAACATTGGACCACTCTCTGTCACAGCCATGAAGTTCAAAATTGGTCTCCTTTGAGGGTCAGCCCACCCATCAGTCGCAATAGTCACTCCTTTGAGCGGCCACGTGGACTTGAGGGGCTCTAGCATCCTCCCAACATGTTTCTTCTCTTTTGCTAGTAAGGATTTCTTGCTAGATTGAAGGGAACCCCTACAGACAAAATAACTAGTAAACAACTATGCTTAAAAAAAGACAACAATAATTGACATTGTAATGCAAAGTTGCATACCTCCGGTGATGAACATTCTTGCAATGAGAGCATCAGCTTGTTGTCGAACCTCTGCATGAAAACTTTCTGAAATCCCAGATTGCTTTCCTGTTGCCTTCCTTTTCCTTGATGATGCCAATGAACCAGATTCCTCAAAGGGTGGTAGAGGAAGTGTGTTCCTAGTTTTACCATGTGAAATAAGTAGAGCAGTTGCCTTATCTTCCTTGCGAAGTTCCTCGAAGAGAGGTGGTGTTATCTTGGTACAAGAGTTTATGCCTGCATTTAGTATCTTAAGAAGATGCGCTCTTATATATTCTTGTATAGCTGCCTGGGAAATCATGCATACAGAACTGGCAACGGAAACGTGTGTTGCCTCCTTGACCTGATGGATCTCTTTCTAGTTTTGTAGCATGCTTCCAGAATGGGTATTTCGGATTGACAACACCATTCTCAACCTCTTCCCCTGCACCATCAACCTCAATGCTGTTGCTCGCAGTACCACCGACTGAAGATTGGCTTGCTGCCATGCTACTTCCCGCAGATGACATGGTGTATACTTGTATCTTCTTCCCTGGCAATAGGAGGCAGCAGCAACATCAGCACGTAATTTTACCCCACAAACATCAACAAGCAGCAAGCTAGCAACATCAACAAGCAATTTTATCGAACAAGCAGCATCCTTAGCAAGCAGTTTTATCCAACCAACATTAGCAAAGAGGAACAAATCTAACTATTAGTCTATTATTCTGTACACCTATGACTATGAAAGTACTATTACTACCTACATAAACGGATCAACGATACGTCAAGCCAGCAGCAGCCAAGCCCCAAGCATACATCAATGGATCAACCATACATCGGTACAACATCGGGGATCGGGGAAAATATTTACCTAGAGGCGGCGGCGGAGAAGAGCAGAAGACTAGGCAGAGTCCAGACAGTTGGGGTGGCGGCAGCAAGCCACTCCAGGCAGCAGCGGCGGCGAGTCACTGGCGGCGGCGGCGGCGGTCCTCAGTCGGACCCTTCTGGTGTGGTGTGGTCGACAGAAGGTGCGAGAGAGGTTAGGTTTAGTCGCCGACTCGTCGTGGGCTATTGGGCTCGCCGGCTCGCTCGCTGCGCTCTGTCGCCTCGCCGTGTCCCGCGCGTTTCGCAGCCGTATCATCATTTTTTTTCTTTTCTTTTTAAATCAAAAAGGGGATACTTCTGCGATACCCGTATTTAAGCCGTATCTGGCGTATCGGAGTATCGGCGGTGTAGGAATTTGTGTCTTGTAATATTTTATATGTCCACTACATTGTTATACTCCCGGAATAAAAAACCTCCGTGTGGAAGTATTCATGGAAATAACCAGTAATACTTGATGTGGAATTGTACTTAAGAAAATATACTTAAGGAAGCCGGTACGGCTATACTGGAACACAGTGTATATGAATACACAGGAATTATACCCGGGAACAGTATAGAGCAGAATGCCAGCTTGTCCGTAGGATTGGCTCTATGGATTGTTAAAGCCTGTGAGTTTGATTTTGATTTCAAACTCGGCGCATGACTCACACATGCGTGTATGGGACCTTATTCATTAACAGTTTTTGGACTTGGTAACTGGCTGTTAATGATTGTGGTAGGTTTGACAAGTCACGAGTCCTAACTGGAAACAGATCGAAATATCTGGAACTTGGAGTCTATATAAGGTCCCACCCTCTAGCCTCAATATGCATTATGAGCGGCACCACCGATAAGACAGAGAAATAGAGGGTAGGCTGTTTAGCTCCAAAAACCTAATTTTTCTAACATTGGCATCCGAGCCGGTTAGGGTTAACGTCATCGTCGGCAACTCGATCGATCCATGATCAATTCCGCTGCGTACTCTGCCGACCCACACCTATTCACCTTGGGAATTAAGATCGATCTGTTGTGTGCTTCGTGATACAACTCGCTACAAATCGATTCATATGGCCCCGCACACAAGTCGCTCCAGATCGATTTGATCTGCACCTTCGCCGCCGGACTAGCTCGCCCTCTCGCTCATCGATCTGGCCGTCCTCGTGGAGAACCGGCGCCTACTACCATGTCCTGGCGATCTCATGGAAACTGACGTCCTCCCGCTGCACCATGTTCTTCCACGGCCTCGCTCGCCACCCCTGCCGCAGCTTCCAGGAATCCTCACTCCGACAGACGAGCTCGCCCATCCCGCTGCATCTGCCGATGCCCCATGTTGCGATGTGTTGAGCCCCATGCGAGCACGCATCAAGTTGCCCAAGGCTTCACCGGATCTGAAAACTGGTTCTGCTAGTTATTAATTCAGTTTTTTGAAGAACATGCATCGGAAGACTAGTAGTATTCGTAGCACTAGTCCTTATTCTGGATCGGTTGTCTCTGTGTCTCTATCTGAGGTGTTCTAGTAGTATACTAATTCATGTTGATCACGGAGGAAGAGTAGTAGATTACTTTTCGCTGGCTAAGTAATTTTGTTGCCAAACATCAAGCACTTGGATCTTGGAAGGACCGGAGAAATTTTCTTGATGTCCTGAATTTGTTACGCGCACGTGATCCACCACTCAAATTGAGGAAGGAGAGTGCAGGAAATCTCTCGCCACTGCGGAACAAGTCGGAAGCGTATTTGTTGCTGTTGCAGGTACAGTACTACTTGGATGTTCAGACGAATTGACTAATTGAGTCAGCTATAGGCGCCTTGCTCCTACTTCTAGTACTACTTGCATGAGGAATTGGGATTTCTTTGCCGATATCTACAGATTGAGAAAACTAACCGGAAAAGACCAAAATTTAAATGCCATTATTGTGGATATAAAATGGCTACTTATGTCATGATCATCGTATGGTTCTTTCGTTCCTGAATATGAGAGGACACAGACTATGTGGAAAATTACATGCAATTTGGAATATATTTTTAGACAATACTCTCATAAAGTGATCAATAATATTTATGGATTCTATTCTTGTTGAAAAACATAGTGTACAAATTGCATGGATAATTAGTGCAATCTGGAATAGGCATCTGCTGGGAATACATTTTGCTGGATATATATTGGTTAACTCAATGCAGAATTTATTGAAAGAATTGAATTTTCAATTTAACTTCATTGCGATATGGGACATTATTTGCTCTATGGAGGAAGATAGAAACTCTCCGAGGGAAGGATTTTCCTAAATATTATTGGTTACACCTTGAAGAGGAAGATATAGTATTTTTTTTCCAATGCAATTAGGCAAAGTGGAAGGTATGTCTATAATCTGTACGCACTGGATTTTCATATATCATATACTTTCATGCAAACAATTCCAAGGAAATTCCAAAGTCAATAAACTTGGAATTGGAAATTATGACCTCAAACTCCGTTTTGTGGAGGAAAATTATTATTGATGGATACACTATTATACTAATCTTGCATGAGAAGGAATTCAAACAGTGTCTATTATGACAGTCACTTATTTATGGTGGAAGATGGGAACCACTCCGTGGAAAATTAAGGAAGTTTGCTCTCACTTAACGGTATGCACATTGCTAATATTTGCATTAAATATGAATTTGCCGCTAGTTTTTCAAATAGTTGGATTGTGAATTTAAGCTTCTATGTATTACATTGCTGGAATACAATAGCAATTTTATTGACTTGCTAACAATACCAAAGGAAATTATATATATTGTGTGGTTTTTCAATGCTGCTAAATCTTATATACTTTGGAATTGGAAATTTTACCATGGAACTTCCTGGTGGAGGAAGAATATTATTGTTATAGGAAACACTATATGCAACTCCAATGTGAAGGGATTTAATTTATGGTTCTATCTTGGAACCCACTGTTCAAAAGGAAATACTATTTGGAAAAGGAAGAGTGGAAATATTGCTCAATGATAAAATTAGTGCATTACCGAATTTCACATGATGGTCTATTCTTTCTTGATGGTCCATTGGAAGTTAGCAACCCAAATTGTTATTCGGGGAAGATAACTCCATAGAGAGGAATGTTGATAATGGGAACACATGCTTGGAATTTATTATTTTTGTTATGGACGACTTGGTCACATATAATGGAACGGAATTGAGTGGCTTACTAATTCCGGAGTTCAAAGTTTTAGTGGGAGGAATTTGGTTTCGGAAGCACCTATATAATGGGTATTTGACTTGCACGCCTTTTCTTAAGGTGGAAAGAGATAAAGAAACTTCACATCGTTTATATATATACTTATGGTATTTTTTTTGGTCACTCCCACTAGGCCAGATTGTTTATTTCATTTTACTCATCGATGATTGCACTTTATATGGTTACATGTTTGCCTTTTCATTATACAAGTCAGAAGGTTTTGTTGTGCTGTTCACATGTTGTACTGAAGTGGAAAATCAGTTAATTAAAGTATATCAAAGTCTTAACAACTGATTGGTGGGGGAAGTACACTTCAGGAATATATCAATTCAATATGTAAAGAGCATGGAACTACATTCCCCATTGTCATATAATGTATACTTCACAATTGAGTGGAGGAATTGAATATCTTTGACTGGAAGGAAGTATTTAATTTTGGAAGAAAACTATCAATTACTGCAAAGCACACACCAGGAAATTGTTAATTGTTATTCTAGTGGATCAAGGGTTTTTTTTTTTGCTCTGGAAAAGGAAAACTGGTGGAAAGTGGGAGTTGATATTTTGATGGATAATGGTGGAACTATTGGCAATCGTACTAGAATATAATTTTGACCCAAAAGGAAACTACAAGTGAAACTCCTGACACTAACATGCTTAGGATAAGTGGGAGGAAATAACTGGAATATCGAGTCTGGATAATTATCGTATGTTATTTGGGGAAGTGACTCTGAATTTTTAGAGGAATAATTAAAGTCTTTCTAAAAGGCTTAAATTTTCCATCAATGCAAGCTACGGGTGGAAGCATTGCCGGAAGGAATAAACTCAATGAGGAAGAATACAAGTTTGGGAACTTGTTACTTTACCAAACAACCACAAGCCTATCAGTAGTAAATGGATTTATTTACTGGAAGTTTAAAGCAACATGCTCAATGGAAATTACAATTCTAGTCTTGATATTAAAAATCCTTTACACAAAGAAATGATTATACTTTGTGGAAAGTCATTCTCCCGTGGGAGTTGTAGCTTCTCTGGAATTTAGAGAAAGTGGGAATGAGGACAAGGTTTGATAACTGAATATATATTAATTCAGGATCTTGTTACAAGCATCACATCAATGGTATATCAGGTCATATGGTTTTATTTATATGGAAGATAATCATATACAAAGATTAGCATGAAGTGTTCTGTGTTACTACTATATGTGCTAACTATGTTTTTTTGTTTATAAATATCACATTGATGGAAGTGAAAACTTGGTTATCCTCAAACTTTCTTATGAAAGGTATGTCTAATGCTTACTTTTTTTGGAAGTGGAAATCATAGAGAATGTTTTTCTATGGAAAAGTGCAAACCTGTCTGAAACCTTTGATAATGGGAATTATACTCTGTGAGGAATTATGTTTGAACTCAAGAGGAAAAAGAAAGAATAATGACCTGACCTTAGCCATGCCACTGAAACTATTGCTATTTTGATTAGCCTGATAACTCACACTTGCTGAGATTATTAGCAAGTGCAAGGTGAATCCTGGAAAGATTGTTGGAATCATAGGAAATGCCTATGGGGTAATGTCAAGGAATCATGGATTATCTATTGTACTTTGATGGTCACAATCTTCAGCTGCATGTATGGATATATTGATGTTGTTTGTTCGCAAGAGGATCTCCATATTAAAGGTAATCAATTTGTTATGTTATGTTTTAATATTTTATTTTATAGGCGTTCATAATGTATAAAGGAAACAGGGTTTGAATGTTCTTTCTGTATGAAAGATGAATACTTTGGTGCAATTTAAGCATTAACGGAATGCATGAGGTAAGGGAAATATTTTAATATAATTATGGTCATGGAAGAGCATCATAACCTGTTACTTTGTGATAATATGACTCCAAAAGTCACAAAGTTTATACATGCAATGTGAATGCATTGAGGGAAGGAATTACCTTTTGGGCATGTTAATAGCATGGGAATTCACATTGTTGGATAAAATATTTTCAGCCAAGTGGGAGATGTAGGAATTTGTGTCTTGTAATATTTTATATGTCCACTACATTGTTATACTCCCGGAATAAAAAACCTCGGTGTGGAAGTATTCATGGAAATAACCAGTAATACTTGATGTGGAATTGTACTTAAGAAAATATACTTAAGGAAGCCGGTACGGCTATACTGGAACACAGTGTATATGAATACATAGGAATTATACCCGGGAACAGTATAGAGCGGAATGCCAGGTTGTCCGTAAGATTGGCTCTATGGATTGTTAAAGCCTGTGAGTTTGATTTTGATTTCAAACTCGGCGCATGACTCACACATGCGTGTATGGGACCTTATTGATTAACAGTTTTTGGACTTGGTAACTGGCTGTTAATTATTGTGGTTGGTTTGACAAGTCACGAGTCCTAACTGGAAACAGATCGAAATATCTGGAACTTGGAGTCTATATAAGGTCCCACCCTCTAGCCTCAATATGCATTGTGAGCGGCACCACCGATAAGACAGAGGAATAGAGGGTAGGCTGTTTAGCTCCAAAAACCTAATTTTTCTAACATGCGTACTGAACGGCGATACAGAGATTTCTGCCGTATCGGTGCTTCGTAGCATATCCTTTGGTAGGATCAACTAAGGAAAGGAGGGGGAGGAGGCAACGCACACACATACATATGCAGATATTCATAACACATAGCAAGAGCTTCAACCACCTTGCCAGCCTCGGCCGGTAGCTTCGATGATCGCGAGTATGCCACATATTTTGTCAGGATCTCCATTTCATAAATGAGCTACTGCCAGTCTCACATATTTGTCGCAAGGCATTATAAAGTACCCTCCTAACTGAATAACAGATTATCCAACATTATTTTTTTGATCTGATACACGCTACAACAAAAGCATTGTTATCAGAAGCAAAACACATGCCTCTGTAGGAGCTACTGCAAGTCAGTTTATACATCATGAAGAAGAAAGATGTCGTTAGTGAACATGGCTAACTAGCACAAGAATTTGGATGCTTTGACGCATATAGAAAGTTTGGATGCGCATCTTGCTGCTCCTCGATAACAATAATTGCATATAGAAAATTTGTATACGTGCACTAAATCGTTGGTGGCCACCATGCTGACTTGCTCCCGTGGATATCTCACCTGAGAGGGCTTGGATCTGGTCCGGTCGTGGTGGTCCTCCGCCTGCTCTCCTCCCCCATCGGATCCAGCAAGGGCAGGCCACGGTGAGGATACCCACGGCGGGATCCAGTGAGATGGACGGCGAGGAAAGGCTCAGGGCACCACACGCGTGGCTCGACCTTGGCTGCTTTATCTGCAGCAAGATTGTCAGAATGGTGATTTTGAATCGGATCGGAGCTTCGATGGTAGGATCGCAAATCATAGAATCTTCACTATCGGGATCGTAGAAACGTAGATTCTAAGAACTAAAGTCGTAGAATCATAGGGGTTAGTTTGGATCGTAAAGTCGTAGAATCGTCTAATAGAATCGCGATTCTGACAACCTTGATCTACAGCGCTGCGCCGCATGCAATCGCTCGCTTGATAGATACACAGGGAGGAGATGAGGGCTTCTTGAAGAGTCATCATATTAAGCGGCCCAAAAGATCGCAGCGGACCGGTCAAAATAAGTAGGACACACCCCGAAAACCTATGCAAAAGTTAACGCCCACACGTGTGGCAATGAAGCAACATGGTTCAAAAGCCTTCATTACCATTCATTTTGCCACGTCAAAACATATGACATCAGCGGGAATCTTTTTGGTTTTCGGCTTAAAAATATTTTATCTCCTAATTAATTTTTTTTCCAATTTCACCATTATCTGTCTCGACGAGATCTTCAAAACTAGATCTCATGTTAATATGTTTTGACGATTTTTTTGCTCAAAAGTTGGCTTGATGTTTACACCGTAGTTGTCATAGTGTTTAGACTAAAGTTGCCATGTGGCAATTTTAGTTTATAGAGCATGGCAATTTTAGTGTTTCGTCCATGGCAATTCCAGTACTTTGACCATGAAAATTATTTTTTATATGAACTATGGCAATTTTAAGTGCATGTATCATGGCAATTTTAGTTTATGGTTCATGGCAAGTCTAGTTTCTTAATTCTTTGTTTTATAATATGTAAAAAATTACTTTTAAATGTAGAAGAAAATAGCTAAAACATATCATGGCAACTTCAGTGTAAACACCATGGCAATTCATGTGCAATAGACATGGCAACTTTTAACCCCGCAAAAAAGTCGTCGAAACATATTTGAGATCTAGTTTCGAAGATCTCGTCGTGATGGATTTAATGGTGAAAACGGATCTTCAATCGTATTTTTCATTTAAGAGATAAAACATTTGAGAAACAGAAAATAAAAAAAATCCCACATGCATGCATGCGGTCACATGACACAGTCTGTGTATTATAAGGCGTGTGGGCGGATGTCACTCCCACCACATGTGTGGGCGTTATCAGCGTCCAAAACCTACCCACAACGATCCCCACAAAAACTGTAGGAAAACAGCTGTCAAGTTGTGGTAAATTCTAATCACCCATGTACGGTAAAAAAATCAAAATTATGTAAAAAGTTAAACTCTACACGCTTTAGTTTCTTAGATTAGTATATGTTGCTAGCCAGTTTTCATCAACCAACAATAGGATAGTTGGGGCACCGCTAGGGTCACCTTTGTTAACCTTAATTAGTGAGAGAGTCTCTCACTGTGCCTTTTTCAATTAAATGAATAAATGGTTGTATATCATATGCTTACAACCCTAGCCACTTTGCGTCTAGAGCAAAGTGAGAAAAAGATTGAAAAGAGATTACAAAAATGGAAATGGAAGGTTTGTGCTTCTCCTTGACCCTATAGGTAAGGAGAGGGAGAACCCAGGAGGAGGAAATTCTCTCCTTCCACTATGGAAGGAGGTAAGGATTCCCTCCTAGTAGGAATCGTCCTAGAGGCCTGCCATGCCCTATGGTGCCTCTTGTGGGCCCTATGGTGAGCACTAGGAGTTGTCATCTCATAACGGCGCTTCACAATTTTCTATCACAAATAAAATTCTGAATTATTTGGATGTCTACGGTACCCATTCCGAGACCACTGAAAACATTCCATATTTAGACCCGAACTTTCCGAAATCATGTTATACCTTTCCATAATAGCTAGAACCCGGAAAGTAGTGGCTACTCTTGGGTGTAGTACACCCGAGTTAGCAAAAGAATTGAAAAAATGTGATCAAACATTGTCCAAAAAATATAAAATTTTGGGACCTGCAACATTATCAGATGTGTGAGGTTCTTGCAAAATTTCATCTAAAAATAACATATGAGGAGCTCTCACAAAAAATAACAAAATCACTACTAAACAGTGCACAAAACTTTCAGCAGTGATTTTGTTTTTTTCGTGAGAGCTCCTCGGATGTTATTTTTTGATGAAACTTGGCAAGAATCTCAAACATACGATAAACTTTGATGTAGCAAAATTTCAGATTTTTCGGATTTTGCTTGATAAACTTTTTTCAAAATTTTGCTAACTCGGGTGTAGTACACCCGAGAGTAGAAAATCCAATCTCCTTCCGCAACCATCTGAAACACTTACAGAACTATACCTAAACTCTTTCGGTGCTCTTTTAACTCATTTCTCATTTCTCCAATAATCAGGACTAGAAACCGTTAAGCGTGTGACCGTACAAGTTTGGAAATAAGTGGACATGTCTCGGAACACCTTCCGGACAATAGTTAACAGCGGGATCTGGACACCCTTATTAACTCCCGCATATTCACAAAGTTCTCGAGTGAACCATTTTTTACGAATATCATTCCCTTCGCTTTGCGGTACGTTTACAAACCTCGAGGTGAGCTAATCGATATCCCCGTGATAAACTCCTTGATCACTATAGCGGTTATCCTCGTTACTGGTTTTGTTCTCTTTACTCGTATTCATGTTCCGTATCCCGTGATCATAATCACACGTGTCTCGCCAGACGATAATGACACCCTAACACCGAGTGGTCCCAGAGAGTATCTCTCTATCATGAGAGGAGCAAACCCACTATTGATATCGAGATACACATTTCCGGTATACCTGTAAGTTACTTCTATTTAAGTCCAGTTACAAAAGTGACAATCGGTAACCCCAAAGTAACCATTTGGTATGTTGATATACAATATTGTCATGGGCTAAGGAACTATGCAACCGTGAACAAGCTATATGAAATACCTATAACATAACAACGGAGACATCTTTCAATAATTCATAAGTTGGGTCTATCCAACTCCGTTGTTAGCATGACAACAATGTTCTCATATATTGATAGGATACTCACAATGCTCATGATTAGGAAAACAAGATCATCATCAATACATGAGCTTGTCTTAGAGGCATGATGAGGGATGAATTGGTGTTTACATTTCCACAAATGTATTCAGGTTTTCCATTGAATCTCATATTCAAGAACCAACACACTTGTACAACAGAAATATAAACTTAATAATGAACATGGAAATGACATAATAACATTTTTATTGCCTCTAGGGCAGATTTCCATCGGTTACAAATTTATGCAAAAATAGTTGTTTCTTCAATCATAATCATTACAATTGTATAACAATTACAAATTTAGCCTTAAAGATAGTCATATATTATAACATCGCAACACAACTAGTTCCCCTGATACAAAAAGATTAGGAGCATTTTATGTGCGCTTCCGACCATAGCTCATAATAATTACAATTGTATAGCAATTACAAATTTGGCCTTAAAGATAGACATATATTATAACATCGCAACACAACTAGTTCCCCTGACACAAAAAGATTAGGAGCATTTTTTATGTGCGCTTCCGGCCATAGCTTGGAGCAATCTTGGTACCGGAGGCATTGTGATCTCAACTAGGCCTTCGAGAAATTGAACTACCTGTCCCATTGTTGGCCGATCAAGCTCATCATCCTGGATGCACCAACATGCAACCTTGCAAGCCAGTTCAACCTCATCCAATTTGATGTCGCCATCTAGCTTGTGATCTACCAAACCCTTGATGTCTCCTTCGAGAAGCTTATGTGAGGCATACACAGGGAAATAAACATCAACATTGCCACCACTAGGACATGATGCACATGAGTTCCTCCTTCCAGATATTATTTCCAGCAACACCATCCCATAGCTATAAACATCGACTTTTGGTGTAATAGGAACACCGCTTATCCACTCAGGCGCAAGGTACCCTGTAGTTCCTCTCATTGTTGTCAATACTCGGCTATAATCCCTTCCTATAAGTTTTGCCATTCCAAAGTCTGCAATTTTTGGAAGGAGTGAAGAATCAAGAAGTATGTTTTCTGGCTTGATATCACAGTGTATGATGCAGTCTCGGCAGCTGTCATGCAAGTAGGCCAACCCTCTTGCAACTCCTAGGCCTATCTGATATCTAGCAGTCCAATTCAACATGGTAGAATTGCTTCGAAATAGATGGACATCAAGAGAGTGATTTGACATGTATTCATAAACAAGCAACCTCTTGGAACCATCACAACAGAAACCAACAAGCTTAACCAAATTGATGTGTTGAACAGCTCCGATTGTGCTCACTTCGGCTCTGAATTGCTTCTCTCCTTGATAAGCACCATCGAGCATCTTCACTGCTACGGCATTGGAGCCCTTCATAAACCCCTTGAATACAGAACCAAAACCGCCTACCCCCAACTTATCTGTGAATTTGTTTGTTGCCCGTTGTAGATCATTGTATCCGAATGCAATGATTCCAGTACAAACTTGAGAATCACTCAGTATCTGACCAGAGTTCTTCTTTTTGTTTCTCTGGATCATTATTAAGAGGATAAGTGCAAATAGGCCTAAAACAAAAACGCCTGTACCAGTTACAATTCCAATAACAATTCCTCTTCTGTTGTTTTTCAAACTTTGTACATCTTTAGCAGAAAGACGGAGGTAAAGAGTTTCTCCGTTAGAATTGGCAGTGCCACTACATGGTAGTGCTCTTATGTTGAGCAATTTATTATGCCACATAGAGCATCCATTGTCGCCAAAGGAGTAGGCTGTGCAAGAGCAATTATTCAGGCAAACTTGTGCGCACTCACTTGCACTTGCAGCAGCATCTACTTCTGGGGCATCCTTGGGCAACTTAACACATGGCATAGAATAGAACTTGTCTGTGGTATGCGTTGTGCCTCTATTGCTAATGCAGTCTAACTTAGTCTTCCTCGAGCACCCACCTGCTCGATCTTCTAGGTCCCAGTCCTTGGGGGATGTTATTGTGAAGCCCTCCATACAATTGCATTGTGGAAAATTATTATCGTTGCAGATTGTGAAAGGCCCACAAATTGCATCAACGTCACACTGATCTCTTGGTTGGGCATTGATCATTACCCAATCTGGTGTGCCCTTCATCCAAATGAATGTCTTCATTTGACCCGAGATGTCAATTACATGACGAGTAAGCATATTTGGATCCATATATTGAGGCACTAATTTATATGTCCAGTACTTCTCTTTGTCACTGTGGACAAATTTTGCACTAATAGAGTGGCGGGCAGCCATCTCTGGAATTCCAGAAAAATATTTGCCGTTCCATGCACCGCTGGACCAATAGGGTATGGATGAGTTGAGTGCTACAAGCACTATCTGGTCAACAGCGGCCGGGTCTACCTCATAATAATAGACACCGGTAGCTGGGTCAGTCAAGCTTTTCCAAGAAACAAAACGGCGATTCAGGCCGGTGGCCTTATCCCATCCATGCTTGGCCCCAGGAAAAAATGTATCCATGGGGTGATCAAAGCTTTGCCATAGAAACTCTGACAAGTTTGAAGAGTCTGTGAGTACGAGATTTCCAGTACTCAGCAGCCTAGCAGTGGTGCTATTTCTGGAGATGTTTGCTTGTGTGGACCAGATTATGGACATGGTGGACCGGTTTAAGATGACAAGGTTGCCATCGTGGGAAATGGTGAGCTCAACTGAGGTCGTGTTCTTGACTGGGTTATCCCTATTTCCAACCCATGCTGGAGTGAATTTAGGGACTGCGTTGAACCATATGCCAAGGTACCAGTTGGTGGTGCCTTCGGTCTGGAAGAAGCCGAGCGCGTACCTGCCATTGCCGGAGATGAGCTTGTCGTTGACGGCAAGTGATTGGCCGGCCAAGATGGTGTCCGTCGCTGCAGAGTTTGCTGGGGTGTGGATGCAGGAGAGCAGGGTGAAAACAATTAGGAAGGGCAGCATGGTGAACGGTGGTGAGGGCGTGCAGACTACTGCAGAATCGTGTTGTGCAGAGGCTGCAAATATAGGCTGGTGCTCAGCTCGGTCATAGCGACAAGCACTGGTGAGTCTTTTTGTGTGTGCGTGTGCGTGTGACTAAGTAAGCACTTCTGTTCAAAAACAAAAAAAGAAGAAAATAATAGTAAAATTAAGCACTGTGAGTCAAGCACAACGTCCAAACTAGCACGTGGTGTTGAGAGCTTTTCCAGTGGCGATGGTGAAATGTGTCTTGCAGGGCACCAGACACCTGCAGGTTGTGTTCTGGACTGATGTATTGTGTATTCTAGTTGAGCACCAGAGTGCCAGAGCACGGCAGGCGACCAATGTATTGTAGTTTTGCTCGGGACTGGGTATGCGTGGTGGAAATTGGACAGTGTGGATGAAGAAGAATGCCGTGGGCGTGAGCGCCAGACACCTGGTTCGCTCGAAATCTCGTCGTCGCTCTCCTCCGGTTGCCCGTGACGGACCGGCCTGAAGAAATTGTTCATGGCTTGATCATTTACTCTTGTGTTTCATTTACATCTTCAGAGTAAAACTTTATTGTTATTTTTTCTTCTGAGAAACCTCATCGTACTTTATTCAGACAACGATGATCGAAGGAATAATTACAGGATCATGTGGATTGGCCGGCGCACATATGGTCCTACCCCATTTGTCCGGATCAACATATTTTCGTTTGTCTTTCTTTTCTGTTCCGGTTTTCTTTTCGTCTTATGTAATTATTCGGTTTCATTTGAAATAATATTTTCTTCGGTCTTCATTTTCTTGATGTCTTTTTTCCCTTTTCTTCTTTCTTTTTGTTTTACATTTTATCCAAAAAAATCCTTTTATTTTTTCCTTATTCAAAATTATGTAAACTTTCTAAATATATTTCTTGTATTCATGAATATTTTATTTAATATATACTGACCTATTATTTTCTAAGTATATGTAAACTGTTTAGTATGTGAAGATAACATTTTATGTAGATGAACGTACATATAGATGAACATTTTAGTTCTTATATACGAATTGTTTTTTAAAAGTAAAAAATATTAATAGATGGATATAATTTTTTATATGCATGAAATTTTAAATACATGTTGAAGTTTTAATATTATATATTTGATGTTTTTAGATCCCTTAATACGTCGATAAAAGAACATAACATTGCATGGATATTGACGCCCATATCACAACACTCAAATACATATAAAAATAGCCACTAATTCTAAGTAGAATGAGAATTAGCAAAATCTTCAGCAAAAAAAGGAGAATTATAAAAATCAATTTTTCTTTGTTTGATGATTTACTTGGAGCACGGTGTTTCAATGTATGCATATGATATGGTGTGCATTAGTTTTCATAAAAGTCAAACTTCACAATCTTTGACCAAATTAATAGATGGACCGGCCCTACCGCTGCTACTACAATGAAAACGTCCTGTATATGTCCTTTCCTCCTTGCTATCCTTGAGGGGCGGGACATGCTAAAACAAGGTATAATCTGCAAGATTGGCAATGGTCAGAACACTGACATTAGGGCCGAGGCCAATCACACTCTCATACCGAACTGAGGAAGGATTTCTTATCTATTGCTACCGGTTAATGCATCATGGAATGTTGAGCTAGTTTGGTCAATCTTTTTACCTATCGATGTAGAAGCAATACTGAGAGTACCGGTATGTACTCGCAATACCGTGGATTTTTGGGCCTGGGTTCCGTACAAGAAGGGGTGATTTACCATGAGTTCGGCTTATAGGTTCATGCTCAAGACCAAGCATCAGCGAGACAGCTGGCTTGAGGAGAGAAGCGGATCATCTACAGATGAAAAAGAAGGAAAAGTCCCGGGCGTCTCAATGAAAACTCACGATCCCGTCAAAGATCAAGGTTTTCATGTGGAGGCTAGCTTGGCATTCACTTATGACGACAGATGTACTGCACAATAGGAATACATCAGTTCAAAATGCATGCCCCCTATGTGGTTGCGAGGATTCTTGGAGGCATCCTCTGATGTCATGCACTAGTTAAGATGCATATGGGCTCTTTCTGATGATGATCTTGTTTCACAGATAACGGTAAACAGTGAACCAAGTGCAAAGAATTGGATGTTTGAGTTGTATGATACCCTGAGTGATGACATGTTCACCAAGATGGTGGTGACATTTTGGTCAGTTTGGTATGCTCGACGGAAAGCTATCCATGAGGCTGTGTTTCAGAGCCCTTTCCGAACTATTGCTTTTGTGAACTCCTATATCAACGAGCTCAAGCAAATACCGAAGGTTGCAGGACAGTAGACATCCACCCCAACTAACGAGGAAGTTGCAGAACGGTGGCTCCCTCCACCACAAAAAATGTTCAAAATAAATGCAGATGGAGCGGTTGCACGGAATAGACATGGGTGTGCAGTTGCGGCAGTCTGCCGTGACCATAATGGTTTATATTTTGGGTCATCCGCAGTGGTGTTTCAAGGAGTTAATGATCGGATGGAAACATTCGCATGCACTGAGTCTCTCACACTTGCGGAAGAGCTCAGCATCCATAATATCGTGGTGGCATCGGATTGCCAGGGAGTGGTCAATGACATCAACCAGGGGACAAGAGGCCTTCACACTGCTATCATACATGAAATAATGAGTCGCAAAGCTAGTTTTCAGTTTTGTAATTTCATCCACGAGCCTAGAAACTTTAATTATGAGGCTCATATTCTCGTCTAGTTCTTGTAACCTAAGAATAGGTAGACATGTTTGGTTGGGAAACCCTCATGACCCAACTAGTGTACCTATGAATATTGCTTTGAATGAATAAAGCTTGGCCAGTTTCTAAAAAACCTGTCCTTTCCTCCACGTGCAAAGTAAATTGATTTTTTATGCAGAAAATAAATAAATTGATTGTTATCCCGCCATAGTGACTGATATTATATTCTTATTAGTACACTGATATTACATTCATTTGATTCACACGTGACTGAGAATCATGGTGAAATGGAAACACGTCTGATATTAGTACACTTATGTTGGCGCCGCTCCGCTCCTTCTTCTACCTCACAATCTCTCTACTCTCTTGTTTCTCTTGAACACACACGCACACATGTGAAAGCTCAAGAAAACACACACACACACACACACACACACACACACACACACACACCTATATATACTAGTAAGTAGCACATGCTTTGCATGCTTAGAATCAATCTCGTCTTAAATTCAAATTTCAGCAAATTTCAAAAATTTAGTGTTGATTATCACAATGTTGCAAGATTATATAATTTCCAATATGGCAAGCAATAAAGCAATCCAATAACTCGTCCATTTACTCTGACTTAATGATACACGTTGTTTGTGTAAACAACATAAAAGTTGGTTACATGATGTAATATCCATGAATTAATATGATGTAAATGGAATTATTCTCAGACTAGAATTTATATTTTAAAATGTCAAATTTGAATTAAAAGAATGATTCATAAACGGTATGCATAAACTGATTCTCGACATATCAATTTCCAAAATTGTCTGTTCCACTATATTTATCTGCACAATCCACAATGGACCGTCTAGCTAAGTCCTCCATATATAAACTGGGATATATAAGAAACATATATTATTGCAGGAATCAATTTTCTGTATGAAATTTTATTGCCATATACAGTAAAGTTTTTGTTTTCTTATTTTCACATCCGTTCAATATTTTTCTCTAAAAAGTGTATCTCCATATTTTATCCATAAAAAAGCTCCCTACAATCACGCCATGAAATCTTCCAACCACCTTTGTCTGTTGGCTACTTCTCACGCCATTCCTTGGATCCATATCTTGCACTACAGATCGCTTCCATTCCTCCATTAATAACACTCAAAACACATAACCTCCCTGCCAACGCTATTATCGGGCACGCTGCCGGCCCTGACGGTCTGGATGCCAGTGCGTATGCCACGAGACGTACGGTTGGCCTGGCCAGCCACGCACACGGATGGACTGGGCAGCAGCAGTAAGCAGGTGAACTTTTCCTGCATGGCCGCATGCATGGGTAATCTATGGATGGTTCTGGAATACAACAGTATCTTCGCTGGAACTGTAGCGTGTACTGTAGATGCGAATCCCAGCATTTTTAACCGTTGGATGGACTTTATCAACGGCTAAGGTTGATTTCTGGCCATCAAGTTTAAAAGTTCGCAACCGGTACACTATATAGTAGTATAGATATAGATAAATATAGAAGATTTTTTTGCACCTAGGTGCCTGGGCACCTTGATCGGGTCCAACCCGTTAATACAACGTTTAGTTTATTTCCTAATGTATTTGCATGCAAGACATTCCATCTATGAAACAACATGAAGCATTTCCTTTTATTGTTTTTTCTCTCATCCTTTCCACATAGAAGATTTAGACCGCGTATTTATGAATATCTACAAAAGTAGAATATGCATGGTGCGCACACGTTTACGTGGACATATATCCATAAAACAATTGAGTATCATACCCACGTATCTGTGACTGTGTACTTTAGATAACAGTTAGGTATAATACCTCCATATATTACCATGCAAAAAAAGGTATAATACCTCCACATTATTGGGCTATGTACTTATATATTTCATGCTGGGGTATGTAGCAAAATATGCAAAAACAATTAGGTATAATACCTATATATTATTATAATCGTATATTTTACGCTGGGGTATGTAGTTGTAGAGAATGGGTATATATGGTGGTATAGAAATATTGGGTATGTACGCATATATTTCAATTTCGCATGCCCACTTATTTTTGGAGTATGTACTTCAAAAAACAATTAGGTATAATACCTACGTATTATTGGGGTATATATTCATATATTTCAAGCATGGATATGTAGATATAGGGAAATATGGAAAAACAATGAGGCATAATATCTATGTATATATCATTGAGGTATGAACACGTACAAAACGTGATTAACACCGTAGATGCACGCCCAAGCCAAGTTTTGTCACCGGTTCAATGTATGCCACAAGTTTTAGCACCAAACTGACTTTTCTTGCCAAGTTCAGACACCTGTGGTGTAATTGACTCTTGTTTAACCTATATAGAGCAAATAATAAAGCTAGCATAAAACAATAAATTTTACTCTGAAGATATAAGTGAAACACAAGTAAATGATGAAGCCGCGTACAATTTTCTTCAGGCCGGCCCGTCGCGGGCAAAGACCTCTTCAGGCCAGTCCGTCGTGGGCATCCGGAGGAGAGCAACGACGAGATTTCGACCGGTGAACCAGGTGTAAAAAAGACAGCAAACCTCTGCAAATATTATGGAGAAGACTAACTAATCTAATTGTTTTGATTCCAGTCTATGCTGATGGTTTTAGGACGTACAGTGAATGTTGCAGCCGGATGGTGAAGGTGACTATCATGATGCACGTGTGGAGAGAAAAATCCAACCCCCGAGAGAAACACCTGCCTACTCGCCTGGTGGTTGGACAATCTGGGTTGAAAAACGGAACTGGGAAGAGTTTCTCAGCATCAACCAACATGAATTATGGGCGTGAGATAATCATGGATCCAAAGGTAGGTTGTGTCATCTCCTGGATTCATGCGTGGAAGAGGTGAAGGGAGGATGAGCGATTCTAAGGGATTATAGACGCTGCCTTGAAGCCTCGTTTTTTTTTTTTGAAATGGCATTGAAGCCTCGTTGGTGCAATGGACTCTTGAATAGGCATGCACGTGGGTCAGCAGGAGAGGACTCTTTTATGTACCTGATCCAACGGTTCTAATTGCCTTATATAGATTTTAGATGGACAATTAAAAGACCATTGTGAGAGAAAAAATCTTACATGGGTGGATCTCCACCGTTATAACTCGGTCCCACCAGATTAACGCCTCGTCAAATCTAATTAACGTGGTAATTTCTTGGGAGTCTAGAATTAGTATAGGTATAGATAGATAGATAGATAGATAGATAGATAGATAGATATAGGTATAGATAGATAGCATCCACTTATAATTCCCTAGTACTGACAAAGTCATGATCTCTCATATTGTATAATCTATAGAGAAAATAACAAAGCTACTGTATAACAATGAGTGAGGAGTTTTGGCTCCCATGCTCAAATGAGCCCGGAGTGAAAAAAATCGTTAAAAATACTAAATAAATTCGAAATTTTCTGATTTTTTGTGGAGAAAGATGCCTGAGTGCGTGATGCACGTGCCAAATTTCAGAACATTTGAATGTCCAAGTAGCTCTCAGCAAAAAAGAAAAAATTCGGATCTATGAAAAAGTTTACTGTTTGTGCACTATTTTGACCCAAATTTGTTTTGTTTCTGAGAGCTACTCAGACGACCAAATGCTTTGAAATTTGGCACGTACCTCACGCATTTAAATATCTTCCATGCAAAAAAAAAATTGCGAATTTTTCTATTTTTTAAAATTTACTGTTCACCGGGTGCAGATGAGCCCGGGCTCAGAATTGGATATTCGATATAACAATAAGTTTTACTCTGAAAATGTAAGTGGAACACAAGAGTAAATGATGAAGCCATGCACAATTTTCTTCTAGACGGTCTGTCGTGGGCAAAGACCTCTTCAGGCCGGTCTGTCGTGGGCAGTGACGACGAGATTTCGACCGGCGAACCAGGTGTCTGGCGCTCACGCCCATGGCGTTCTTCTTCCTCCACACTCTCCAATTTCCACCACGCATACCCAGTCCACAGCAAAACTACAATACATTGGTCGCCTGCCGTGCTCTGGCACTCTGGTGCTCAACTAGAATACACAATACATCAGTTCAGAACACAACCTGCATGTGTCTGGTGCTCTGCAAGACGCATCTCACCATCGCCACTGGAAAAGTTCTTGACTCCACGTGCTAGTTTGGACGTTGTGCTTGACTCACAGTGCTTACTTTTACTATTATTTTCTTCTTTTTTTTTTTGAACAGAAGTGCTTACTTAGTCACACGCACACGCACACACAAAAAGACTCACCAGTGCTTGTCGCTATGACCGAGCTGAGCACCAGCCTATATTTGCAGCCTCTGCACAACACGATTCTGCAGTAGTCTGCACGGCCTCACCACCGTTCACCATGCCGCCCTTCCTAATTGTTTTCACCCTGCTCTCCTGCATCCACACCCCAGCAAACTCTGCAGCGACGGACACCATCTTGGCCGGCCAATCACTTGCCGTCAACGACAAGCTCATCTCCGGCAATGGCAGGTACGCGCTCGGCTTCTTCCAGACCGAAGGCACCACCAACTGGTACCTCGGCATATGGTTCAACACAGTCCCTAAATTCACTCCAGCATGGGTTGGAAATAGGGATAACCCAGTCAAGAACACCACCTCACTTGAGCTCACCATTTCCCACGATGGCAACCTTGTCATCTTAAACCGGTCCACCATGTCCATAATCTGGTCCACACAAGCAAACATCTCCAGAAATAGCACCACTGCTAGGCTGCTGAGTACTGGAAATCTCGTACTCACAGACTCTTCAAACTTGTCAGAGTTCCTATGGCAGAGCTTTGATCACCCCACGGATACATTTTTCCCTGGGGCCAAGCATGGATGGGATAATGCCACCGGCCTGAATCGCCGTTTTGTTTCTTGGAAAAGCTTGACTGACCCAGCTACCGGTGTCTATTATTATGAGGTAGACCCAGCCGCTGTTGACCAGATAGTGCTTGTAGCACTCAACTCATCCATACCCTATTGGTCCAGTGGTGCATGGAACGGCAAATATTTTTCTGGAATTCCAGAGATGGCTGCCCGCCACTCTATTAGTGCAAAATTTGTCCACAACGACAAAGAGAAGTACTGGACATATAAATTAGTGCCTCAATATATGGATCCAAATATGCTTACTCGTCATGTAATTGACATCTCGGGTCAAATGAAGACATTCATTTGGATGAAGGGCACACCAGATTGGGTAATGATCAATGCCCAACCAAGAGATCAGTGTGACGTTGATGCAATTTGTGGGCCTTTCACAATTTGCAATGATAATAATTTTCCACAATGCAATTGTATGGAGGGCTTCACAATAACATCCCCCAAGAACTGGGACCTAGAATATCGAGCAGGTGGGTGCTCAAGGAAGACTAAGTTAGATTGCATTAGCAATAGAGGCACAACACATACCACAGACAAGTTCTATTCTATGCCATGTGTTAAGTTGCCCAAGGATGCCGCAGAAGTAGATGCTGATGCAAGTGCGAGTGAGTGCGCACAAGTTTGCATGAATAATTGCTCTTGCACAGCCTACTCCTTTGGCGACAATGGATGTTCTATGTGGCATAATAAATTGCTCAACATAAGAGCACTACCATGTAGTGGCGGCACTGCCAATTCAAATGGAGAAACTCTTTACCTCCGTCTTTCTGCTAAAGATGTACAAAGTTTGAAAAACAACAGAAGAGGGATTGTTATTGGAATTGTAACTAGTACAGGCGTTTCTATTTTAGGCTTATTTGCACTTATCCTCTTACTAATGATCTGGAAGAACAAAAAGAAGAACTCCGGTCAAATACTGAATGATTCTCAAGTTTGTACTGGAATCATTGCATTCAGATACAATGATCTACAACGGGCAACCAAAAAATTCACAGATAAGTTGGGAGGAGGCGGTTTTGGTTCTGTATTCAAGGGGTTTATAAAGGGCTCCAATGCCGTAGCAGTGAAGATGCTCAATGGTGCTTATCAAGGAGAGAAGCAGTTCAGAGCCGAAGTGAGCACAATCGGAGCTGTTCAGCACATCAATTTGGTTAAGCTTGTTGGTTTCTGTTGTGATGGTTCCAAGAGGTTGCTTGTTTACGAATACATGTCAAATCACTCTCTTGATGTCCATCTATTTCGAAGTAATTCTACTATGTTGAATTGGACTACTAGGTATCAGATAGGCCTAGGAGTTGCAAGAGGGTTGGCCTACTTGCATGACAGCTGCCGAGACTGCATCATACACTGTGATATCAAGCCAGAGAACATACTTCTTGATTCTTCACTCCTTCCAAAAATTGCAGACTTTGGAATGGCAAAACTTATAGGAAGGGATTATAGCCGAGTATTGACAACAATGAGAGGAACTACAGGGTACCTTGCGCCTGAATGGATAAGCGGTGTTCCTATTACGCCGAAAGTCGATGTTTATAGCTACGGGATGGTGTTGCTGGAAATAATATCTGGAAGGAGGAACTCATGCACATCATGTCCTAGTGGTGGCAATGCTGATGTTTACTTCCCTGTGTATGCGGCGCATAAGCTTCTCGAAGGAGACATTGAGGGTTTGGTAGATTACAAGCTACATGGCGACATCAAACTGGATGAGGTTGAACTAGCTTGCAAGGTCGCGTGTTGGTGCATCCAAGATGATGAGCTTGATCGGCCAACAATGGGACAGGTAGTTCAAATTCTCGAAGGGCTAGTTGAGATCACAATGCCCCCGGTACCAAGACTGCTCCAATCTATGGCTGGAAGCGTGCATCAAAAATTCTCCTAATATTTTTCGTATCAAGGGAGCTAGCTGTGTTGTGATGTTATAATATATGTCTATCTTTAAGGCTAAATTTGTAATTGCTATAGAATTGTAATGATTATGATTGAAGAAACAGCTATGCTTTTGTATAAATTTGTAACTGTTTGAAATATGCCCTAGGCAATAATAAAATGTTATTGTGTTATTTCCATGTTCATTATTAAGTTTATATTTCTGTTGTACAAGTGTATTGGTTCTTGAATATGAGGTTCGGTGGAAAACCCAAATACATATGTGGAAATGTAAACACTAACTGATACCTAGTCATGCCTCTAAGACTAGCTCATGTATTGATGATGATCTTGTTTTCCTAATCATGAGCATTGTGAGTATGCTATCAATATATGAGAATAGTGTTGTCATGCTAACAAAGGAGTTGGATAGACCAAACTTATGAGTTACTGGGAGATGACTTCATTGCTATGTTATCCGTATTTCATATTGTGCACGATTGCATAGTTCCTTAGCCCATGAAAATATTGTATATCAACATACCAAATGGTTACATTGGGGTTACCGAATATCACTTTTGTATCTGGACTTAAATAAAAGTACCTAACGGGTTACTATGATGTCAATAGTTCAAGACTAGGATTTGCTCCTCTCATGATAAGAGATACTCTTTGGGCCCACTCGGTGTTACGTTGCCATTATCGTCTGGCCAGACACTTGTGATTATGATCACAAGATATCAAAACGCGAATATGAGTAGGAGAACAAAACCGGTAACAAGGATAACCGGTATAATGATCGAGGAGTTAATCACAGGGATATCTATAATCACACCTCGAGTTTTGTAAATGTATCGCAAAGCAAACGGAATTGTATTCGTAAACAAATGTTCGATCGAGAACTTCGTGAGTATGCGAGAGTTAATAAGGGTGTCCAAATCCCAGTGTGAAACTGCTTCCTGCCATGGTAGAGTTGTCGATGTCATAAATGTCATAACCAAACGCATATTCACATCATTAGCCTCCCTATCATTACTAGGATATTGATTACATACTAGTCGAGATACTTCACATGGGGCAAACCATATTACATTACTTGTTCCTTTATATAGTAAATGTAACTAGGCCATGGATGTTATTGAGGCGTGCATGTATGCATGCTGCCAACTCAACAGTTTAATTGCTTGTTTGTTTCAGGCATAGTTAAATTGCTCTTTTCAATTGCTTTATTGTCCTCGGTTAATGAGATGCCCAAACAATGATGCCTGGTGTTGGGTACTTGTATAACTATTAGTTGACATAATTAAGGCATTACCATTTAATTACTCTGGCGAAGTGTGTCTGAAGCTTTGAAGTCTATTAACCAACTATTACTACATGAGGTTCACAATTTAGTTTATACTAGGCTAATGATTGCATAGTTTTGCTTGCTGTAGTAGGTTTGTATGAATCCCTCTGTTGTTCATTATGCTCCCTAAGACTTTAATTGAGCTACAGAATGGCCAACTATTTGCTTACTTATACGCAAGATATATATAGGGTCGCACTATTCGTCACCCTGGGTGAGAAATAGTTATTTTTCACCTCCTCTCCATTTTGACATCAATGCACCGTATTTATACGTTCCGTAAATTTTGTCTTATTTCATACATAAAAAGAGAACGTAAAAAAAATATGTACTCACCGTAAAAAAATTATATTACGTAAAATTACGAATTTAAAAATATAGTGTAAAACATACATAAAATGTTTTTTTGGTCTTATAACCAATTTTTTGTACCAAATATTACATATTGAATCAATATACATGTAACTATTTATATTCTAAACGTAATTTATTTGACAAGCAATTGTAAGATTACCTCGGGTGAAGAATAACTTATTCTGCATCCACCCAGGGTGCAGAATAAGTCGTTCTTCACCCGAGGTAATCTTACGATCATTTCATATTTAAATTACGTTTGGAATTCAAATAGTTACATTTCTATTGATTCACAACGTAAAATTTGACATAAAAAAATAAAAATATAGGTCATAAGTCAAGAAAATTTGCAGTTTATGTGTATTTTACACTATATTTTTACGTCTGTAATTTTACATAACATAAAATATTTTTTACGACGATTATATATTTTCTTACGGTATCTTTTTACGTCGGAAATAAGACAAAACTTACGGAACGTAAAATTACGGTGCATTGATGGTAAAATAGAGGGGAATGAAGAATAACTATTCCTCACCCAGGGTGACGAATAAATTAGGGTTTAGTTATTCTTCACCCCCTCTATTTTAACATCAATGCACCGTAATTTTACGTTTTTAAATTTTGTCTTATTTCAGACATAAAAAGAGAACGTAAGAAAATTTATAATCGCCGTAAAAAATATTTTATGTTATGTAAATTAAAAATGTAAAAACTTAGTGTAAAATGTACATAAAATGTAATTTTTTCTGGTCTTCTGACCTTTTTTTATGCCAAATTTTACATGGCAAATCCATATGACTGTAACTATTTGTATTTGAAACATAATTTATTTATGAAATGATCGTAATATTACCTCGGGTGAAGAATAACATATAATATATAATGTTCAGTAGCTGCGTGTGGTCTAAATTTGTAACATGTTTGTATTTTGGATTTGGCTCTAACATCATGCTCCTCTAGTGAGCTAAGAGAGATTTATGTATGCAGGCTGCACAGGCTATTATTTTTATAATTTTTAAAATATCACATGCTTATGCTTCACTACGTGTAACATTATTGTTAGTCCTGTTTTGCCATGTACAAAATAGTCTGTCTTGTTCGCTTTGCTGTTCTAACTATATTTTTGCCCTAGTCATGTGTGCTTACAGAAACATTTTAGAATGAACTGACATCAACACAAAGATCTATGAGCAATGCGCATGGCCGTTACCAAATGATTATGGATTGGAATTGGAATGTGCTGATGTTTTCGAGCATCAACTAGAGGTGGCAAGACAACGTGTACATGATTCTCAACATGCAATCAACAAGTTGAGACTAGAGTTGCAGGTATTAGATGCGAGAGTCAAAAAATGAAACGAGACACTGAGGTAACCACGAAGAAATTGGAACAACGGCCCTTAGTAGGCCATTAATATGCAGAAAGCTCGATAGGGCCGTATAAATAGAAATGGCCCGTGGGCCTCTAGCAGGCCGAAATAAATGTCAATTTTGTCTCGGCCCTTTTACTTTACGGGCCAGTAAGAGGCCAAAAGTGTTTTGGGCCAGAAGAGGCCCAATTTGCAAACTAGGTTTCTAAGAGGCCGAAAGTCGCATCGGGCTGAAATTGTGCCCTGCGGAACATGGGCCGCTAATGGACCCAAAACTAGGTTGCACAGTCAAAGGCCCAACTGTTGTGCGGGCCGTTAACAGGCCGAAAGACAAAATGGGCTAGGAATTGGCTAATTTACCGAATGAGCCGAGGAAAGGCCTAAACTCACAACGTGCTAGAAGTTGGCCCAACTGTAGAATGGGCCAAGAGAAGGCCGAAAGACGTATCGGGCCGTTAACGGGCTGGAACTGACGATGGGCTGCTAACAGGCCGAAAGAAGGTCGGGCCGTAATTATGAATTACGATATTTCAATTCTTCACAATGTGATGCTCTATATGTGCAACTATTTGCCGCGCAGTTCAATTTCACCAATAACAGTTTCAACAATACCACTATGAATTACAATATTTGGTTGTTGTTAAGGATATTGCAGTTAACATGCCTTTTCATTTTTCAATTTTTGTTTAGCAACATGCATTGTACTGAATGACTAAATATGCAATCTCAGGCTACGTAGAAACAAGGAAGAGTGTTACCTTAATGTTCTGATGATGTCTAGATATACATGTAATAAAATCTTATATAATGGGATGGATGGAGTGTTGTACTACATCATTTTTCAATTGTTGTTTAGCTTCTAATATTAACTTGGTGCTTTTAGGTACATATATCATTGCCAAAGATCCACACTTCGACCCTTTCTGCGTATGGGCCAATGAGATATTCATGAACCAACATCAAGTGAGGAAACTAATAAAGATTGTTATTAAAATGGGTCAAAAGATGTCAATCGAACTATTTGTTTACACTTTATGCAAGACAACAGTGAATCTGCTTGGTTTTAGGCAGAACCACAAAACTCCGACTGCGATGGCAATGCGAGCACAAACGAGTAGCAAGGATGAAGCGTTTGGGATATTCGAGATATCGGAAACGGTTATATAGGGACAACTATATGCATCAAGGCTCCCTATCCCCGACGGTTTCTGGGTCGTGTGGGAAGGACCCCCCCTATTGCCCACACTCATTTGGCGACGGTTCCAAATGCCGTCGCGGAAAGGGGTTAAAAATTGTTTGTTTAGGACCGACGCGCACCAGTGAGGCATCGACAGGGAGAAAGACTAGAGAGATAGACTTAGAGCACTCGGCCTACATGGGCCAGTGATAACCCACAAGTATACGGGATCGTTTGTAGCCTTCTTCGATAAATAAGAGTGTCGAACCCAACGAGGAGCTAAAGGTAGAACAAATATTCCCTCAAGTTCTATCGACCACCGATACAACTCTACGCACACTTGACGTTTGCTTTACCTAAAACAAGTATGAAACTATTTTGCAAGAATAAAACTACGAGTACTTTGCGAGAATAAAACTATGAATAAATTGCAAGGTAATAAAAGTGGATAGCTTTTGTCAACAAGAAAGTCATTTGTCCCTAGGCAATCGATAACAAGTACCGGCAATCATTCTTGTAATTCTATATGAGGGAGATGCATGAGCTAACATACTTTCTCTACTTGGATCATATGCACTTATGATTGGACCCCTAGCAGGCATCCGTAACTACTAAAGATCATTAAGGTCGTAAAACCCAACCGTAGCATTAAGTATCAAGTCATCTTTATCCCATACGCAACAACCCACCTACTCGGGTTTAAGCTTCTGTCACTCTCTCAACCCACCATAAGCAAATCATGAACGTATTACAACATCCTACAGCGGGGGCCCCTCACGTTTGCGCGAGACAGAGGGCACCATAGGACAGCACCATAAATAAAATATACAATCGTACCAACCAAGATCATGATTAACCCATAGGACAAAACAGATCTACTCAAACATCATAGGATAGCCAAATATCATTGGGAAATAATATATGGAGTTGAGCACCATGTTTAAGTAGAGATTACAGCGGGGAGAAGGGGTGTCACACCGCTGCATAGAGGGGGAGAAAGTTGGTGTTGACGGTAGCAAGATTGTTGATGTAGATCATCGTACGATCCTTGCCCTGGCGGCACTCCGGCGCCACCGGGAGAGAGGGGGAGAGAGCCCCCTCCTTCTTCTTCTTCCTTGGCCTTCCCCTAGATGGGAGGAGGGTTCCCCCTCTGGTCCATGGCCTCCATGGCGACGGAGGGGCGAGAGCCCCATTGAGATTGGATCTGTCTCTCTGTTCCTGAGGGAGTCCTGGATTAGGGGGTGTCCGGATAGCCGGACTATACCTTTGGCCGGACTCCTGGACTATGAAGATACAAGATTGAAGACTTCGTCCCGTGTCCGGAAGGGACTTTCCTTGGCGTGGAAGGCAAGCTTGGCGATACGGATATGTAGATCTCCTACCATTGTAACCGAGTCTATGTAACCCTAACCCTCTCCAGTGTCTAGTTTTTCTTTTTTTTAAATTTACTGTTCACCAGGTGCAGATGAGCCTGGGCTTAGAATTGGATATTTAATATAACAATAAGTTTTACTCTGAAGATATAAGTGGAATACAAGAGTAAATGATGAAGCCATGCACAATTTTCTTCAGGACGGTCCGTCGTGGGCAACCAGAGGAAACTGATGACAAGTTTTCGACCGGCTCACGCCCATGGCGTTCTTCTTCCTCCACACTCTCCAATTTCCACCACGCATACCCAGTCCACAGCAAAACTACAATACATTGGTCGCCTGCCGTGCTCTGGCACTCTGGTGCTCAACTAGAATACACAATACATCAGTTCAGAACACAACCTGCATGTGTCTGGTGCTCTGCAAGACGCATCTCACCATCGCCACTGGAAAAGTTCTTGACTCCACGTGCTAGTTTGGACGTTGTGCTTGACTCACAGTGCTTACTTTTACTATTCCTTTTTTTTAACAGAAGTGCTTAATTAGTCACACACACACACGCACGCACGCACACACACAAAAGACTCACCAGTGCTTGTCGCTATGACAAGCTTCTGCAGTAGTCTGCACTCTGCAGTAATATATGAGGCACGACAAAAGGCACTATTTATATCACCATTGGTTGAGCCCAAGCGTAAAGACGTAAACACATAGGCATAAGGGTTTGAATCCTCTAGATAGAAACAAAGGGAAGAAGCTTGCGGCAGTAGGACCCGTTGTACAAGCAGGGAGTATCTTTCAGCATGGCGACCTCGCTGCTACCACGCTGGGCACCGACGCCGAGCCAATCACAGCCGCGGCGGGGTCCTTCAGCTGCCACCCTCACAGGGGAGGTACAGCCGCCGGAACCACCGGCCGCCGAGGTGGAAAGCGCCATGGGTAGCAGCCGCGGAATTCATTCCGAGTTTCACGACATCGATCATCGTGAAGGCCGCCCGGAGGACGTCGCTCGCTATGGCAGCGTGTGCATAACGTGGGAGGACGTGTGGGTGACGGCGGTCCACGGCAGGGCCACCATTCTGCACGGCGTCAGCGGCAGCGCGAGACCCGGCCAAGTGCTGGCCATCATGGGACCCTCCGGGTGTGGCAAGACCACACTGCTCGACACCTTGGCCGGTAACCGATTTATTGCTAGATTTGGCACACTCATTTACAGTTGCTAACATATTAATATTGCAGCAGCAATACAGCTAAAAATTTCAGCTAGAAGCCTTAAACATGTCCATTGATCCGAATAGTATATCCAAGCTGCTACCAGTAACATGTCAAATACTACAGTTTACCTTGTGTTTTAAAGTTTCACGTTCCCATTAGGTTGCCTTCAACATGCCTGAAAAAATATTCATGGATATATGAGTGACATACTTGACATCGGAATGTAAAAACATATTGAAACAGAGAAGTTGCAAACAGAAACAGAATGCCTTCTTGAAAACAAAAAAATATTCTTCTGATTAATTCTCAAACCTAACTGACATTCAATTGCAAATTTTGGAACTTTAACATATTGTCAGTTCTATTATAGATTCTATTTGGTTAATAGGAGCTGTCTCGATCAATGTATATACACAGGGAGACTGGACAAGAACCTGAGAAGTAAAGGAGATATTCGGATAAATGGCCGGAGACAGAGGCTCACCTTCGGAACCTCGGTAAGATTTTAACCTTAACTTCAAATGTGCATGTGCATTTAAGAAGATAGATTAATAACATGAAATGATCAATTCAGGCATATGTGACGCAAGAGAACATGCTGATGGCCACACTCACGGTGCGTGAGGCCATCTACTACTCGGCACAGATCCAGCTGCCTGACACCATGCTGCTTGACGATAAGCTGGCCCGCGCCGATGAAGCCATCCAGGAGATGGGGCTCACCAGCGCCCTGGAGACGCGCATCGGCGGGCGCAATACTAAGGGCATCAGCGGCGGGCAGCGGAAGCGTCTGAGCATCTGCCTCGAGATCCTCACGAGGCCTCGGCTGCTATTCCTGGACGAGCCTACCAGCGGGCTAGACAGCGCCGCCTCCTTCCATGTGATGAATCGCATAGCCGACCTCGCTGCCAGGGAGGGCATGACCATTGTGGCCGTAGTGCACCAGCCATGCAACGAGGTGTTCGAGATCTTTCATGGCCTCTGCTTGCTTGCCTCCGGACAGACAATTTACTTTGGTCCGGCCAACAATGCCAATGAGGTAATTGATGTCTTCCTTACCTTTTGTATGATGAGACGGATGCTTATATATTTAGTTTGCTAAGAATTTTCATGCACAATACATTATATTTGCAGTTCTTCGCATCAAATGGCTACCCTTGCCCACCAATGAGAAATCCTTCAGATCATTTCCTGAGGACAATCAACAGAGATTTTGAATTGGTATGTAAGATTTATACAATCATCCACTTATTATGCTTCAATCATTAAAGGTAATGAATTGGGGAAATATATATTTAAATTAGAATGAAATACTTGTCCATGTAGGCCTACTACCGCGCCGTGCATGATACTATAGTATGACTGAGATAATTTCAATTCATGCAAAACAACATTTTATTGACATGGTAATTAACATACAGGAAAGTGGAGAAAGAACAATATCATCCAAGCCATCTCCAGCAGATGAAGCAATAGAAGTTCTGGTAAATGCCTACAAATCCTCCAATACTTCTGAAAATGCCAAAAAGGAAATGCACGACATAAATGAAACGGTTAGTGTTATTCGGTATTTAGTTTGTTTAAACTTTTCATGGATATGTTATCTACGTGAGTGAGATGAGATATGATATTATTTGGCTTGCTAACCCAGGGCGGAGTGATGATCAGAAGAAACCAAGCCAGTTTTGTGACAAAGGTGTTTGTACTCACCAGAAGATCGTTCGTGAACATGTACAGAGACGTCGGATACTACTGGCTACGTCTTGGCATCTATATTTCCATTAGTCTATGCCTTGGTACCATATATTACAATTTTGGATATGGATACGATTCTATCCGTGTAAGTTAATGATTAGATCTTGTGTTATTGTTGTCACATATGCACTAGGCTAATTCGAAAAGCGACTAAATTTTATTTCTCCGCTGTTTCAGTCCAGATCATCAATGCTAATGTTCACCAGCGGCCTTCTAACATTAATGGCAATTGGAGGATTCCCTTCCTTTGTGGAGGAGATGAAGGTATCAACCTTTTATGTTTAACTCTATATACATGACACCAATTTTGTGCAGGAAGAAAATAGGAAAACACTGATGGTTTAGTAAATTTGACTGTGCAAAAACATCACACGCTGGTATAATGGATAAAAACTTATCAACCTAGTTTGATCAGGAAGTGACATATAAAATTACGTCAACCACAGTAACCTAGTAGGAGTGATTTCAAGAATTAATAAAATATCCTAGATTTATTTACTTCTTGGCGTCCAGAACGAAGTTGTTGAATGTCAATCAGGTTTTTCAAATAGTAGGTTAATCATCTGATTTATTGCTATCTACATACCCAGTATATTACTTTATTAATTGTGAAGCTGGCACAAGACAAATACAAAAATACGTATTATATGTACTCAAGTGAACTCCAGCATGAAATTACCTACCAACATATCTGAAATACATTAATAAAAAAATGCCCAAGTAGAAAATTGCACATTTGCCTGCTCTACATGGTATATTATCATAGAATCTAATAGTTGACTAAAATAAAAAAAGAGCTACCCTGGAATTCACTAATATATATAGGTTATCTGTGTTTACTTTGTTGTCACCAAAAGTTTGGTTCTGATTTTCTAGCTGTTACTCTGGGATTTTTACTCTTTTTAATTAACTGTATGAGGCGGCAGATGTTTCTACCCAGCAACATAAATGTAATGGCACATGCTATTTATATCCCCATATAAGTTCGCATATCTTTTACAACAAGTCATATATACGTAAATAGTTGATCCCCACTATCTCAATTCTCTTAACATGGATATATGCCACTCAACACCCACATTATCAATCTAACTAATTATATCTTTCTTAACATGCATGAAAAACAACATTTATATTTTCTCTCAACATGCACATATCCCAACGCGCCACCTCATCAATCACACTAATTTTATCTCTCTTAGCATGCATGAAAAATTCTACTTATGTTCTATATATAACTATATAATATCAAATGTAATATATAAATCTTTTTTATTTTTACTCAAAACATAATGCATCAAATCCCTGCAGCAATGTGCGGGTTATCATCGAGTTAGATATAGTTTTCCAAATAGCATTCAAAGTTTCTCACTACTTGAGGTGAGGAGTTCATGAAAGCGAGATGTGCACATTCATTAAATAGTATAAATTGAATTGGGCTCCTCTCACTTGTAGTCTTGTTTATGGTACCCCAGATATTCAGGAGAGAGCGGCTAAACGGGCATTATGGTGTGTCAGCATTTGTGATCTCCAATTGGTTGTCAGCCACACCATATCTTTTCCTTATTGCTGTATTACCTGGTGCAATAGCCTACTACCTGTCTGGTCTAAAGAGAAGAGCAGACCATTTCGTATATTTTACGCTTGTCCTTTGTTCGTGCACAATGCTAGTTGAAGGCCTTATGATGACTGTAGCTGCTATCGTGCCAGATTTTCTAATGGGCATCATCACAGGTGCTGGAATACAAGTTATCATGTTGCTCAATTGTGGGTTCTTCCAAATACCTAGTAAACTGCCAAAGATGGTATGGAAATACCCAATGTTCTACATATCTTTCCAGAAGTATGCACTTCAGGGATTTTACAAGAATGAGTTCTTAGGTTTGGTGTTCCAAAACAACACAGGAGTTGGTGAGAAAACAATAACTGGTGAACAAGTGATAAGTAAGTTTTTTGAGACAGAAATGGGGCACTCAAAATGGGTGGACTTTGCAGTTCTATGTGGAATGATTGTAATATATAGGTTGCTCTTTGTAGTGATTATTAAGGTTGTGGACATGTTAAAGCCCATAACCAAGGGTGAATCATTTAGGTGCCCCGCTCATTGTATTTGTGGCATGGAAAAGCCGTGTACTCGCCTTTAATCTCTGTATGAAAATAATATTGTAAGATGATATGTGGGTACTACTGATGAAATAAAAGGCAAATAAAAGATCTACTGTGACATATCAGATTCATCATTGTGTAACATTATGAGACCCCCGGCGTTAGGCGAGGAACGATGACCAACTATAGGGGTCAATTCCACCGCACCATGGTGACACCGTCTACCTTATTGTCTGTAACAACAATTTGCTAATTTGTTGTGTCCAATGGTTGTACGCTGGGAGTTAGTGAAGAATTACAGTGGAGATGAAAAGCTTGAGAACTTTGGAGAAATCACAGAAAAATAGGTGCCGTGAAATGTCGAAAAGTCAGGAAAAATTCACACAAAGTCGGAGAGAAATAAGGAAGAGTCCAAGAGAATGTGAAAAAATTTGTGGATGCCTCTTTTCGACCCTTTGTGGAAAACAACCCTTCCACTCAGCGATCATTCCCAGCCTAGTTTCCTCTAGAATATTAAACATTTCTCCTCTCAAGAGAAACAAATATCAAAGGACGTAAGCACGAATATTTCAAAGGAGAATTAAAGATCATTAAGACTCAGGAAAATCAGACCCGCAACCACAACACTGACCATTATGAGTATGGCTCAAGGGGGCATGACCACATGTGTAACACCCCATACTTTTTTTGGGTTATATTGTGATCATGATAAAATTATGTGGATCTTCCACCAGAAAAAAAATGACGTGACAGGACAACCACACTCGCACACGAAAACTGACAAGATGTGGCATACCCTCCTGCATGGCATTCCTCTCTCACCAAGAAGCATGCGGTGGTGTGGAATCTTGTCTCACACCAACAGTGACCTAATAGGCCCAGATCCATTTCTGAAATTGTCTTTATTCTCCGACCTTACTATTCGCGTATGCCTGCTAACCCAAAGATTGTCACAGTACGCGGCACATATCCCTATGAATCACATTTGAAATAGACGTCCTGGATAACCGGGTGCGCCGACACCCTGGAGCAAAAATCCACTCTCATAAAGTTGTGTCGTGCGGGTGAACAGGAAAAAACCGGTAAGACGAAGAAGAATCTTGCCATATTCTCGCTGGTGTGGTGCGGGAAGGCGAAGGTATGTCAGAAAGGGTGCATGGCATGGATTCCTGTCATCGATGGGGATGTCAGATACTCGTGGCGTGTGTTGACTGCGTCACTGATGATGTTTTTCGAACGTTTGCTTATTCCTTTGGTGGAATTCTTTGTTTTGTCGATTTCTTAATGTGACTAGGGTGCCTTACCACGCAACATGGAGCACATCACTTCCCTCAATTTGTTGCACGTCATGGCATGCTCGAACATCCATTTGATTCCAAGACTGCCCAGTCAATTTAGGTCTTATCAAACACTCGGACATCCAAAGTGGCGGAAGATGGAGCAAATCCCTAGAATAACATTTAAAAAACCCAGTTAGTAAGGCTTTAAGGGCATCTCCAAAACGGACCCACAAATGTCTCTGGTATATGTACGTTTTTATGTCCGGACGTGGTTCACGGACATGCGGGACGTGGTTCGCGGACATGAGAGAGAGAGAGAGAGAGAGAGAGAGAGAGAGAGAGGACTAAGATGAGGCTTTGTGTTGGTCAAGTGCAAAACTTTGTGAATAGCCTGGACTGCTAAGCGGACATATACATATCTCCGTTAGATGACAAAAAAGATCCGGACATATAATAAAGGTTTAAGGGTCCGCTTTGGAGATGCCTAACCCCAGCTAACATGTAACTATTCATTGTTACAGTCGGTTTTGACTGCTGCTGCTGTTTGTCTTGATGTTTCAGCAAGTTGGTTCAGTAGTTAGTTTGCCTGCCAGGGTGTTAAAATCTGATTTGTGATAAACATAAGCAGGATCTTATTACTAGACTGATATTATATTCATTTGTTTCATGCGTAACTGAGAATCGTGGTGAAATGAAAACACGTTTTATATTATTGTGTGTCCAGACGTGCAGGCACAGCAAACCATGTGAGCTGGAGAAAGAAGGGAGCTAGTCCATCGCAGTGCTCCCAATGGGACCAGGCACCTTCCTATCATGTGTCAATTCCCAGAGTTTCACTATCGAGACTAGACTTTTCTACTCCTGCTTGAGTACAGCAGAATTTACACGCACATCTGGGTGGTATCCACGCATTCTCGGGCCCATTTTTTGGAGCAATGCACGTGTGGTTTAATTGGAATGATACACGTGGTACGAAGAATCTTCTCTCGACTAGCCCGAGCCTGCTGTCCACGCCTTCGGGAATCACAACGTACATATGATGCAAACGTGTCCGATCTGCTTAGCGTAGCTAAGGACCAAAACGATAACAAACACCGGCGTTAGGCAAGGACCAATGACCGACCACATGGGTCAATTCCACACCGCACGAGAGAGACAGGTTTGCTAATTTGCTCTGTCCAGTGGTTGTACTCTTGGAGCTAGTGAAAAATTGCAGGTGAGACAAAAAACTCGAGAAATTTGGAGAAATCAGAAAAGAAAGTTACCACTAAATGCCGAAAAGTCAGGAAAATTCAACCGAACTCGAAGAGAAATCAGGAAGAGTCCAAGAAAATGTATAAAAAATTGTGGAGGCCTGTTTTCTACCCTTTGTGGAAGCAACCCTTAAACTCAGCAATCATTTCCAACCTGGTTTCCCATGGAACATTGAAGATTTCTACCCTCAATAGCAACAAACATCAAAGGACGTTTGCAAGGATTATTCAAAGGAGAATTAAAGATCATTAAGACTCAGGAAAATTTGACCCGCAACCACAACAATGACTATTGTGACTATGGCTCAAAAGGGTATGGCCACATGACCGTGGGAGGTTTACGCTTACGGGTGAGAGGATAAGAATTTTAGGCAGGAGATACGGGTGGTATACATTTGATGGGCCCACTTTTTGGAGCAATGCATGTCAGGGTTTATTTGGATTGATCCCAACGCACTGTGAATTTTCTCATACGAGCTTAGAGCGAGTTGTCCACACCTTCTTGAACCACATCATATGATACAAAGCCATCTGATCGGCTACAGGTAATGGCCAAAACGACACCAAAGACTGGCATCGAGCTAGAACCGATGACCATAGGGGTCAATTCCATCGCACGAGGGTGACAACAACTACCTAATTGTCTGTAACAGTTGTGTTTTTTTAAACTAGCAGCGATGTGTTAGTTTGACGTGTCCACCGGTTGTAAGCTGCCTATTCTATGTTTCCACAAAAGCCCAAGAGTTCATTGATAGTTGTAGTGAAGGCCCTCAAAATTTGTGCAGAAGCTCTAGAATTTTGGAGAAATCGCGAAAAAGGTTAATAATGTCAAAAGGTCAAAAAATACACCTGGACTTGGGAAGAAATAAGGAAAAATTCATGAAAAAGTGGAAAAATTTCTTGAGGCCTTCTCTCACTGCTTTGCCGAAAAGAACCCATCAATCAGCACCACTGCCAACTTGGTTTCCTCTACAAGGTTAAACATTTCTCTCCTGGAGCAATAAACATTAAATGTCCTAAGAATGGATAATTGTAAAAGTCAGCCTCAATTGAATGTTCAACCAACTAACCATGGCCACCAAACAAAATCTCTACTACTTAAAAAGAATGCTAGGTTCCCACTTCACCTCTCTTTCCTCCAACCTTCCTTATATATGTCCCCTCTTTCCTTCTTCTCGTTGGCTTTTTACTCCCAATTCTGATTTTTCTCCCATCGATTTTCCTTAAAATGGAATTAGTTGTCTTGTGTTTTATTAACTTACCAAAGTAAAAACATATTTTCTTGGGTAAGTCATTAAATTCTTACCGAATAAGTGGTTACCAATAATATACATCCCCTCTTTCCTTCTTCTCTATGATTCTTTCTCCCATTTGTCACTTTTCTCCCATCGATTTTCCTTAAAATGGAATCGGTTGTCTTATGTTTTATTAACTTACCAAAGTAAAAACATATTTTCTTCATTAAGTCATTAAATTCTTGCCAAATAAGTAATTGCATACAAATACTTGCTAAGATTTTAGCGCATTAATATAATAATAGACGTGCAGTCACGGGCTAATCTATTAGAATGTTTATACTCCCGTTGCAACGCATGGGAAATTATCTAATTAGAGGAAAAATATGAAAATTCAATATAAACTAGCCCAAATAACATATAAATATAAAAGCTGAAAACCAGATGTGTGACTTTTACCAAATCTCAAAATAGGCCTTCGCCCAACTTTATATATAAAATCCCAAACAGCAAAACCGATACAAAGTGGTGAGCAAACCCTAATAAAATCAGGTCAAAAGAAATAATGGCATCCAAGTGAGTAGCACAATACTATCAACCCAACACCAAGCGCGAATACAGGAGACGCCACACGAAATAAGAGACAATCGATACTAGTAAAGATGGATGGAACATCACCTCCTTCAGAAACCACAGGATACCATTGTACCAAACACACCAAGCCATCTCTGAAGATGGGCGACGGCCCGCTTGCTCCTATAAGTGAAGCACTGATCTTGCCATGAGACAACTGGATCCTTTCGGTGGCAAGATTGAACGTGCCTAAGCAGTTGCAGAAATTCATTGCTCTGGATTCCATTGTTACTGCGACCACCCTTGAGCCCGACCATCCGGACTCCATGGCTTGGTGGTGGAGTTCGATTAGTAAATATTCCTCCAATTCAGCATACACGATGAAACTCATTGGGTCTTACAACATGTTCAAGATGGAAAAAATGGAAAGCCGATGCGGTAATAAAATGCAGATTGTTATCTTGGCTTGTTCTTCACACAAAAATTCTCACTGCCGACCGTCTTGCTTGGCAAGGTTTCCTCCACCACCCCGTCACCAGTGAATGCCTGAGACTACACTTTACCTCTACAGGGCCTTCACCATCATTGTCCGCCACTTGGTTCTCTCTTGGCTCGACCAACACATCCCTCGAGCCGAGGCTTTCACCTACTGTACGATTGATGTATGGTTGGACAATGTATCAATGTCGTTTCATAGGTTCAAGGGGGGGGGGGACTGGGGGAGTGCCCGATTTGGCGAGAGGGGCAATGTAGTGCTGCTATTTCTGTTACCCAAAATCTTGTACACATCTAATGTATACAATTGCATCTCCATTTTTTGGATTTATATGAGAGGTGGGTTTGTTATTTTAGAACAACATAATATATTAGTTCAGTTAGCTGCATGTATGGTTGCCTACAAACTGCTAGTGTGATGTTTAGCAGCGTTTAGGCTCCAGATGGAATGCTGCTAATAGGAAATTACAATTTTAAGCAGATTTACATAATTTTGTAATTGTTATTTGAAAAAAAAACTTTGCATGTTGTCATCAGGCATGTGATCACTAGAATGTGTGGTTACAAATTGACTGTGTTACACAAAAGTGATGAGACATGTTAATGACCTATCAATGTCAGCGGAGATTCATAGGATCGAAGGGAGAAAGTGTCCAATTTGGTGAGGGGGCAGTGAGGTGTTGCAATTTGTTACTTAAAAATCTTGTACACATATAATGCACACAAATCAAAGTTGGATCTCCAATTTTTGGATAAAAATGAGAGGTGGGTTTGCCATTTTAGAAGAACATAATATAGCAGTTCAGTTAGCAACGTGTATTATTGCCCACACATTAATAGTGTGATGTTTAGCAGCATTCAGGCTCTAGAAGGAACATTGCTATTAGAACATTAATATTGTAGGCACATTCACATAATTTTGTAGTTTTTGTTTGAAAAAAACCATTGCATGGTGTCATCATGCATGTGATCACTAGAATATGTGGTTAAAAATGCAATGTGTTACACAAAAGATATGAAATGGGTTAGCGGCTTACTAATATCAGCGGAGATTTGTAGGTTCGAAGGGGGGGAGTGTCCGATTTAGCGAGCACGCATTGCATTTTTGCTATTTGTGACCTAAAATCTTGTAAACATCTAATGCAGGCAAATCAAAGTTGCATTGCCAATTTTTGGATTCATATGAGAGGTGGGTTTGCTATTTTAGAACAACATAATATATTAGTTAAGTTAGCAGCATGTATGATTGCCCACACGTTGCTTGTGTTATGTTTAGCAGCGTTTAGGATCCAGAAGGAAGGCTGCTAGTAGAATAATAATATTTAAAGCAGATTTACATAATGTTGTAATTGATGTGTGAAAAATAATTTTTGCATGTTGTCATCATGCATGTGATCACTAGAATATGTGGTTACAAATTCTCTGTGTTACATAAAAATTATGAGATGTGTTAACGACCTACTTATGTCAGCAGAGATTCGTAGATTCAAAGGGGGGGGGGGAGTGTCAGATTTGGTGAGGGGGCAATCTAGTGTTACTATTTTTGTGACTTCAAAATCTTGTACACATCTAATGCGGACAAATCAAACATGCATCTTCAATTTTTAGATTTATATGAGAGGTGGGTATTCTAGTTTAGAAGAACATAATATCTGTCTAGTTAGCAACGTGTATGATTGCTCACACGTTGTTGGTGTGATGTTCAACAGCGCTTAGGCTCTAGAAGGAATGCTGCTAATAGAGCTTTAAGATTATAAGCAAATTTACATAATTTTGTAATTGTTGTTTGAAAAATAAAATTTGCATGGTGTCATCATGCATGTGATCATGGGAATATGTGGTTAAAAATTCAATGTGTTACACAAAAGATATGACATGTGTTACCGACTTACCGATGTCAGCAAAAATTTGTAGCTTCGAAGGGGGGAAGTGTCCGATTTACTGAGGGGGTGCCACTTGTGAGCTGCGTTGGGATTTTCCCGAAGAGGAGATCGAGGATGAAGAAGTACAATAGAGATAATTATTTCCCTCAGTTAAGAACCAAGGTTATGAATCCAGTAGAACCACGCAAGACCTCGTGAACAACACCTACACACAAAAGAAAAATACTTGCACCCAACGCGATCAAGGGGGTTGTCAATCCCCTCGGTGGTTAATTGCAAGGATCAAGTCTGATAATGGTAGATAGATAAACAAAAACACAAAATAAAACAATGGTAAATAAATTGCAGCAAGGTATGTTTGAATTTTACAATATGATAAAGATAGACCTGGGGGCCATAGTTTTCACTAGAGGCTTTTCTCTTGAATAAAAGCATATGGTGGGTAAACAAGTTACTGTTGGCAATTGATAGAAAATCGCATAGTTATGACGATATCCAAGGCAATGATCATGTATATAGGCATCACATCCGAGACAAGTAGACCGACTCTTGCCTGGATCTACTACTATACTCCACACATTGATCACTATCCAGCATGCATCTAGAGTACTAAGTTCATATAGAACGGAGTAACACCTTAAGCAAGATGACATGATGTAGGTAAAGTAAACCCCATCAATATGAATAAACCCCATCTTTTTATCCTTAATGGCAACGATACAAATATGTGTCATGTCCCTTTTTGTGACTAGGATTAAGCACCGCAAGATCAAACCCATCACAAAGCACCTCTCCCATTGCAAGATAAATCAATCTAGTTGGCCAAACCAAATAGATAGATCGGAGCAAAATAGAAAGCTATAACAATCATGCATAAAAGAGTTCAGAGAACACACAAATAAAATTCATGAATAATCTAATCATAAATCCACAATTCATTGGATCCCCACAAACACACCGCAAAAGAAGATTACATCGAATAGAACTCCAAGAACATCAAGGAGAACATTGTATTAAATGTCGAAGAGAGAGAGAATAAGCCATCTAGCTACTAGCTATGGACCCATAGGTCTGTGGTAAACTACTCACGCATCATCGATAGGGTAGCAAGATTGATGTAGAGGCCCTCCGTGGTCGATTCCCCCTCCTATAGAGTACCAGAAAAGGCTTCCAGATGGGATCTCGCAAGAATAGAAGCTCACAGCGGCGGAAAAAGTATGTTGGGTGGCTCTCTGATATATTGGAAATATTTGGGTATTTATAGAGCTGGAATTAGGTCAAGAGGTGCCACGAGGGGCCCACAAGCCTATTGGCGCCCCCTGGGTGTGCCTTGTGGGCTTGTCGCTCCCACGTGGCTCCGCACGTCTTCTCCCGAAGCTTCCAGGGTCCCTTCTGGTCTACAAAAAATCGTCAAAAAGTTTCGTAACCTTTGGACTCCGTTTGGTACTTATTTCCTGAAAAGCCAAAAACAAGCAAAAAAAGCAACTGCCACTTGGCACTAGGTTAATATGTTAGTCCCAAAAAATGATATATAATTGCAAAATAAACTTCCAAGATTAATACTATAATAGCATGGAACAATAAAAAATTATGGATATGTTCGGGATGTATCAGGGGGCAATGTAGTGTTGCTATTTTGTGACCTAAAAATCTTGTAAACATTAACGCGCAAATCAAAGCTGCATCTCTAATTTTTGGATTTATATGAGAGGTGGATTTGCTATTTTAGAACAAAACAATATATTTGTTAAGTTAGTGGCGTGTATGGTTTCCCACACGCTGCTAGTGTGATGTTTAACAGTGTTTAGGCTCCAGAAGGAGGGCTACTAATAGAATGTTAAGATTTTAAGCAGACTTACATATTGTTTTAATTGATGTGAGAAAATTAATCTTTCCAAGGTGTCATAAGGCATGTGATCACTAGAATGTGCGGTTACAGATTCAATGTGTTACACAAAACTTATGAGATGTGTTAACGACCTACGGATGTCATTGGAGATTCGTAGGTTCAAAGGGGGGAAGTATCCAATTTGATGAGTGGGCAATCTGGATTTTCGGGACATAAAAATCTTGTGTACATATAATGCAGAAAAATCAAAGTTGCATCTTCAATTTTTATTTATATGAGAGGTGGGTTTTCTATTTTAGAACAAGATAATATATTAGTTAAGTTAGGAGTGTGTATGGTTGCCCACACGCTGCTAATGTGATGTTTAGCAGCGTTTAGGCTCTAGAAGGGATGCTGCTAATAATACTTTAAGATTTTAAGTAGATTTACATAATGTTGTAATTTTTGTTTGAAAAAAAGTTTCGATGGTGTCAATATGCATGTGATCACTAGAACATGTGTTTACAAATTCAATGTTTTACACAAAAGTTATGTGACATATTAACGACCTATCGATGTCAGCCTAGATTTAATTTGTAAATTTGTAGTGGGGCGGGATTATCTGATTTGTGAGGGGGCAATGTTGTGTTGCTATTTTTATGACCTAAAAGTCTTGTATACATATAATGCAGAGAAATCAAAGTTGCGTCTCCAAATTTTGGATTGATATGAGAGGTAGGTTTGCTATTTTTGAATAACATAAATATATTAGCTCAGCTAGTAGCATGTATGGTCGCCCAAATGCTGCCAGTGATGTTTGAAAAAATAAACTTTGCATGTTGTCATCATGCATGTGATCAATATAATATGTGGTTGCAAATTCAATGAATTACACAATATTTCTGAGATATGTCCATGGCTCATTGTCGTCCATTCGCCAATCAGCTCATATATTTTTTTATTCTGAGGACATGTTAGAAGCACACCGCTATTTGTACGTCCGTTAGCAGCGTTCCTTGACGTTGTTGGTTGTTTGAAACCAAACATGCGGTCTGCCGGTGTGGTGATGCAAGTTAGTTTTCTCACTTTCCTGGTAAGATGAATGCTTCTAGTTTACAACTTTTTTGCAGTGTCTTTGTTACTCAAACACTGCTGGCGTTTCGAGGTAGAATAGCTCCCTTGGTGTACAACACTAGCACCGGTTATTTAGTTGGAACACTGCTAGTTATGTAGTAGTAGAAGTGCCAAGATTTTTCTAGGCACCGTTGGTAGTTGGTCAAGTTAAAAGCCATGTTTCTTTCTTGACGAATGTTGCTACTAGCGAAATCATATAAGGGGTTTTCCTACTAGTGATGGGGTATAATTTCTTGGGGTTTTCCATCTTGTACTCTTTTAAATGATGTCAACTTATACATATTTCATCTCCTTCTCAATGAAAAGGTAGACCTTCTGCCGGTTACTCGAAAAAACGAATATCTTCCCCTAAATGCCAATCTTCATATCAGTAGGTTATCTATGGTTCACTGAACCAGATGTAAGTCCAGGAGTAATGCTCGTGTTAAAAAAAGGCTTGGTTCTTCCAATTGGTTTGATGCATACCCTGAAATATTTGGCAGGATTACACAAGACCACAGAGAAGTCTCTTCTATAGAAGAGTAATGGAGGTCATGTATGAGGAGAATAATTGGTTCCTCGGGGTGTGGGGCAAGCATTGCTCTGCCTCTCACTCCATGTAATGTCTGCAATCTTGTTTTCTTTATGTTAGTTTTATGTTACGTATTGTATGAATCAAAACATTGTTTTTATTCACCCACAAAAAAACATTGTTTTTGTTAATTTGTTGGTTCGTACATCGATCTTATAATTGTCTGCAAGAGTAGAATCGGGCCAAACATTTGTAGTCAAAAGAACAAAATATAGAAAAAACACATACAAACTTTTGTGTTCTATAACCAATACAAGTTTGAGAAAATCTTATATTTACTAATTGGAGACACCATACAAGACGCCACGTTAATCCTGGAGGTTAGAAATTTTGTCCATTAGATTGACTAATTATCAAGTAATAGATGTCAGATAAATTAATGCCCACTCCACCAATTGTACATGAGATGGACTCCTCTCTTGACGTCCGTTAGATAAAATAATGCCCGCTCCACAAATTGTACGTGAGATGAACTCCTCATTTCTTCTACGTAATAGCAACAGGGTAGAAACTAAGGAAATAAAACTCATATGGTTGCTTTCCACATCTTGCCCTAATATAAAAAAGGAAAAAACAAAAAAACACATCTGATCGTCAAATATTACTTCCAGTTGATTGGCCGGTGGAAGCTACAGGAGAAGTTGCTGCCTATGTCCATGTGTTTCCACGCACGTCTGCAACAATTGATCTTACTTCACACCCATGTATTCAAATCTTACCATAGAAAAACCCAAGCAAAGATGTGGAGCAAATGTTTACTCCTGGTGGGTTCCCCGGCGGCCACATGGATAGACAACAACTACAAATACTTCATGGATAATCTCATGTTCTTTTTTAATGAATAGTCAACCCGGTAAGCATCATTTTCTGTCATGATCTACCTAATTTCTATATCAGCCTCCAACGGACTACGTATGCCTAAAGATTTGAAGTTTGACCCAAATTTTTGTGTTAGCAATCAATAATAGAGATTGTAAAGTTAGAATTCTGATTTGATGTCGATTATTCAAGAAGCAGACGTTTCAATGTTTCAGATTCTCATAGGGAAATAAAACCTAGATGTATATATTTTTATGGCTCCTAGTAACTAATCTCCACGAAAATAAAAACACTAACTAGACATGTACTTTTAAAACAAGGAAACCTAAAGATCGTATGCACAATAAGACTGCACGGGGGTCAACGACCCAAGGTGTTCATGAGCGCTTTATGTTGAACGAGGTGGACTGGTCAGGAGGCTCATACCAGGAGACATGCGAACATTGGCTGGCAGCAGCCAGTATGTATCTCCAAGAGCTTAATTGGTCTACATGTAGATGCAGGATGTCTATTTCTTCAAGATACAATCAAAGGTAGGTTTGATATTACTCTACGTGTGCCTTAGTTCATATGATTTTGGTACATGCATGGAATTTGCTAATACTTTGACGCAAGGTGTAGCCACACATATATGTCTCTCTCTTTGTCAGAATCAGGATAAATAAATATTAAAATAATTATATGCTAACAATCCCATACCAGTATACTCACGCAAGGTAATAAAAGGTATACTAACCCGCAATGTAACAAAATTAAGCACTATGTCTATTTTCCATGAAAAAGATGTGACACACCCACACACAAACAAAGTTATATGTCAATATATGAATATGCATATTTGTGTTGCCAAAGAAAATATGTATAATCCCCACTTTACCTCAAATAAATTTCCATAATATTAAAAGAAAAATAAAATTCCTTGACATCAATATGATGTAGTGTAACTGAAAATTATAAGAAGTACAATAATATGATTTTTTTAGCTGTAATCCAATATTTGTGGATGTGACATATCTGGCTTGAAAATCACATATTTTTTGAAAGAACATGGTGCATGGATTTGCTCATCATCACTAATAAAAAGTGAATATTTGCATATTCTCCAGACAGAAGTACACATTTATATTTTATGTAATTAGTAATGAATGGTTACACCTTGCGAATGGTTACACCTAGCAAAATAATCAGACGTAAATAACTTTGTATGAAATATTTATGACCACATATATGCTCGATAAAAAAAACATGACCAAACTCTGTGTTTCCGTGAAAAAATAACAACACATCATACATTAACTGATGTCACATTTCGAACACTATAGCCCAAGAATACATACATGGCCTTTTGAAAATTAATGTTTTGCATATTTTATATAAATTTGAGGTTCTTGATCGGACATAGGATCAATATCACACATTTGTGACACATAGACAGTCGAAAAACTGTATGCGTGTCAACAATACAAATAAATGAACTGGAGCTATTTAGGTCAATCATTTTCCTCATAAGTAAACACAATTTTTAACATTAATCAATCAAAATATCAACATAAATGTACCATACATTTTAATTAAAGATTTGCTAGCCCATGCAGGTGCACCGGTTTGATGACTAGTTCTTATAATAGTAACTCACAAGGTTGTTAGAATCGCGATTCTGTTATACAATTCTATGACTTTACGATCCAAACTAACCCCTATGATTCTACGATTTTAGTTCACAGAATCTGTGTTTCTACAATCTTGATAGTGAAGATTCTAGGATTTGCGATCCTACCATCGGCGCTCCGACCTGATTCAAAATCGCGATTGTGAAAACCTTAACTCGACTGCACTAATATTGCTTGTAACTTATTACACACATGTAACACGTATTATTACATGATAGGTCGGACACACCACATTTTTTATATCAAGCAAAATATGTTTATGGCCATGAAATATATACACCTATATTTCGCCTATGTATGTTCGAGGTATATACGTGGGAAGCACGAGCATGCTGTTATACACGAGATATATAAACATTACATCACATAGATAAACGACATACATGATTACTATTAGAAATAGATATTCTAATGTCCTCTCCCCTATGCACTTCTGTAAGCTTTGTTCATCTAATTATTATTGCGAGCATATGTTAGAGCAGCCGGAATGTGTGTGTTGATGAGATATGAACCCCAATCGATGCACGCAGGATCACAATCAAACGTGGATCCATCCTTCAGCTGGTCTGTAGAGTTTATTGCCCACAAATTTCTCATGTTCGTGTCATCAAAGCTTCGTAGGATGGAGGGAAAAGTTAGATCAGTATCGTAGATGTAAATCATCAAAGCTTCGTAGGATGGAGGGAAATGTTTGCAAAGTTTGTACATATCCGCCAACAAATAAAGACCCTTGATATAGATGTAGAAATTGGGCATTTGTTATTGATATTGCTTGCACATGCATGGTGTGCTTGTTGCTTTATCTTATAGTTGATAAGTGGGTTTAATGTGTGATGGTAATATTAGTTGTACCGTATCTTAATAGCTAGCATCAATACAATACTCCCTCTTTTTCTTTTTAGTCTTCTTATAAAATTTGGTAAAGTCAAACTTTATAAAGTTTGACTAACTTCGTAGGAAAAATATCAACATTTACAATACTAAAACTATACCGTACGAAAATTAATTTCATGATGCATCTAATAATATCGATTTCATATTGTGAGTGTTGATAAATTTTTCTATAAACTCATTCAAAGTTGAGAAAGTTTGATTTTGACCAAATTTTATATGAGGAATAAAATGATAGGAGGGACTATTTTCATTTTTCATGGTAATATGAGGCACCAATGCACATATTGTATGGACAACACTAGATTTTGGATGATTGCTATACCTTTTCCATTAACGAGAAGCACTAGCTGGTCCTTGACCATAAATGGTACAAACTTTGGGCAAGATGTGTGTATTGGAAAGAATAGAACTACCAACTACCGCTAGCTATGACACGTTGTGGTGATGTACTATTCAAAACATAACATAGACATGGAGCAACTAATGGTAGGTTTTGTGGAATTTACATTTAGCCATTCCAATGAATAAACATTCAAAGAACTAAGTCATAATGAGAAAATAAAGCTAGCATTGTCCAAAAATGCATAAGCTCAAGAAACATTCAAAGAAACTAAAGCTATCTTCTGCAAAATGAGAGTCGGAGGAAATTATTACTATTTGAGACTATAAGAATGAAATAAAGGTATGTTCTAATATAATATAAATTAAGTGGAAGATGCTCACCACCCTTTGAAGAACGCATATGGGGCGTACAACTTTGCGACAAGTATCAGGAAATTGTAGCCACGTTTGAGCTTATTGTAATGCTGGGACAATGAATGCCCAAATACACTCATCACATGCAACATCTGTATATCACAAGACTACACAAGTCATTACACAATTCATAGTTGTAACATATTTATTTCACAATTCCTTGTATGACCCATTTAAATGGCCTGAATATACATGTTCAATTTTTTCTATAAGATTTTTCCATCTCTTGTATAACTCGATAGATTCTAAGTTGCACTATTGTAACACCAATTAAAGAAAAAATTATTGCAGATTGAACCTTCAGATTTTTAGCAAGTATTAACGGCATCTTTATATCCACTTAGATAAGGGTATACATGAGTTTAAAAGTAATTTGTACATACCTCTAGTGCAAGGTTATACCGCAGGATCATGTATAAACGAAAAAATGTGTATTTCTTGAAAAATTTCACCCTTCTTTCCTTGACAATCCTCCCGTACTTGGTTACACGAGGATTAGAGCGGAAATATTCATAGCCTGATTCCAGAAAAGTGGAAAAAAGCAATGGGTTCCGATGGCCTGTGGTTACATGGTAAATTGCCTGCGTTCCATGTGTGTCCCAATGAATGGCCATGGCGACCATCAGTGCATTAATTACCATGTCTCCTGGTATCTATAAAATATTGCAGTTTTGTAATTAAAGTCAAAACCATAACTGTAATAAGTGCATGTAAATGTATATAGTAGTTCATTACAATATGAGTTAAATGTATAGACCACTCAAGGCATATATTACATACACTAAAAGCACTCTAATATATTGACAATGATATATAGGAACTAATTGATATAAATGTCAAAAAACACGATGCACATACACACACACACACTTTTGGCATGTGTATGCATTTATTGAATTATTATTTTCGCAATACCCACCACATCGACAATGACATTAAGATCGGCGACGAAACATGGAAGTTTTTGATCACTGTAAGCAACGTACAACATATCCATTGTCCTACAACCAAAGTGAAACAATCTGTTAACATGCATGGAATTTAACTACAATCACAGATACGCAAAACCCTTTAGTATCAACAAAAAAAGTTAATTTTAATAGGTTTACCTAGTTCCCTCCGTCCAACCGGGCATTGGTTCTTGGAAAGTGCTAGATATGATGCTTGGCCGTACTATGACAGCTGGAAGATCTCGTCCTAAGGTTCCTAGCAACATCTCCCCCATGGCCTTTGTGAGTGAATACACGTTAGGCCAACCAAAGTGGCTAGCCCTGGAAAAAATTATACCACACGTTAATTATGTTATCTATTGCTTCATGCTCACATCTATCTGATGAAATTAGTTAAGAAAGTACGTATATGTTTATCCAGACCTTTTCAATCCAAGTTCCTTCATTTTCCTTTTCTCTATCTTGTCGTTAGAGAATTGTATCCTTAGTTTTGACTTGACACTCTCAACTAATTTTATCTCAGACTGAATGTCCAAGTTATAATCTTTCTTTAGTGCTTTGCCTACATCGAACGGCTTCTCCAATAATAGGCCTTCTTGCTCCCCGGCTACGAAAGCTACTCAAGACAAGAACATTATTATGTGTTTATAGAATGTTACACACACACACACACACACACACACACACACACACACACACACACACACACACACACACACACGGAACTAGATGATCAAACCATATTTATCTGTCATCAATTTAAGAAATATGAGCTAAGCAGCAGGAGCAGAGGACGTGCTTACCAGTGGAAACATGAAGGAGCATTTTAAGATTAGCACACTTCTTTGCTAAATCGCACACGTGGGCAACTCCTAAGGTATTTGATGCCAGAGCGACATCATATCTGCACATGGATTGTCCAAGGAGATGTTGAGTGACAATTTAAGCCCTTTATAACAATACAACAAATGGTGGATATATAATATTCCTACGGGTTATTCCTTAGTAAAATTATTCCCTTATTTCTTAATAGTTTTCTTATATAGCGGACACCAGAAAAGGTGACACATCCCTAGAAAACACGTTAGAACAATATACATAGACTGCCCATGTGCCATATGTATTATCAGCCTACTCCATGTAGAATTAGATAACACATTTTTATTTAGAAAAATAAGAAGACAATTCTGACATGACACAATTTATAAAATGAAACTTCAATCATTATTTTTATGTGAATCTAATGATACTATATTTAGGAATCTATTGATACTATTTTCTACTAATTACTAGGTACTTTGAATCAGATGGTCCCGTCCATCGATTGATAAATATTTTTTTCTCAGTCAGCTGATGTATATGCAACCCTTTTTATATTATACGCACCTCTCATAGAAGCTGGTAGTTGCAGCTAAACTCACAATGACATGGATCTCCTCAGAGATCTGTTCAACCATAGGATTTCTGACTGCACAGGTTTCCTTACTGATGTCTCCAGGTAGAGGGGAAATTTTATTTTTGATAAAAGAGTTGAAATCAGCTCCATGCTTGCTTCGCAGAACATCAAAAAGTTTTGTTGCTACAACCTGTACATAAGAGGATAATAAAGGATAGATTTGAAAATATAATTAAATATCACAAATAAATCAATAAATATTTATTTTGATTTCTATTTTTAGTTTGAACGTCCAATGTTGATGGAGGGACCAAATATCAATAGAAAATAATTGTAATATTGTTTCCTTGGATTTTTTAAGCTACAAGTATCTTTATGGTCAATATATTTAGATCAAAACATAAATTTTGTATTAATTGCACATCAATAAATATATGAGTACTATGCAATTATGGTGCAAAGTTCATGTGTACGTGTGATGAGTGTACACTCTAGAGTACAAACTTAAATGTACTCAAATGTGAGGGCTTCATCTTCGGTGTGTTGAATGTTTTTGAGCAATATAATTTCGTGTGTCACATAAAATAATATTTAACTATATATGGCAAGTAATGTTATTCTAAAAAAACTAAAATTCTTTACCAAATAATATACAAAGTTGGTGGTGTATCTGTTTAATCATAATTGATTTGGGGACAAATAGTTAGTATCACGTTTCCAGATATAGCATTTGTCGTAATACCCATTTGTGCCCCTCACATATGATGATATTACATAGTAAGCTTCCTGGTAGTTTCCATGTGATGTTAGCCCACCACGTGAGGTTAAAATTCAGATTAATGGTCACTGTTTATCAATTATAATATTATAAACTCTATTTTTTCCGTTTGACACAATAATTAATACCCACTAGAGCAGTGGCCAAAAAATTGTTTATAGATACTTGTTAAGATCTATCGAGAATGGTTCAAATAATATAATTATGTTACATCAAAGCAATAAACACAGGGGATGTATCAGTTATAATCTATTAAAATAATAAGGGTCCTCCAAATCAATGGTAGGCACATGCTAGGAGCAATTATGAATGCACATATTTGTTATGATACTGTAATAATAAGGTTCGATATACCACTCGGTCGTAGCTTATACGGCTTAGTAAGTTTCGTTATTGTGCATTTTGTAGCCCAATTTAGTTTTTCCCGATGATCATATGACATACTAGTAAATATTAAGTGGGTGGTGAACAAGTATGAGATATTTTACACTGAAAACATTGCCACGAAAATGTATGGAGTATAATCATTTTGCTGCGTAGACCTACAAAGCATCAATATTTTTGTGTTGCCTTTGATAAGTCTTACTTCCTCTCATTTTCTCCCATTTTTCTAAAATACATGATGTAGTAGACACCCTTTGAAGATTCAAATATGACAATTGCTGTTTTAAATGAGTATGCAACAAAAATAGGAAATATTTCTTGAAAAGGAATAATTGTTTAGCATTAATTAACAATATTATTTTCACTGCTCTAGTTATATGGGATAGTCAAAGTGAAGCAAGTTTGATTGGAATTTTCTTGATAGCTTATGCTTCTTCCGATAGGTCCTTGTGTAGTTAGGATAGGGACATTCTTGAGAGAATCGTCTAGTATGAAAAAATCGGACGGGATTTGGGGTAGGAAAATGTACGATGACTGGATTTTGAAGTCCCACTCAAAGAATGGTCCATGGGTAAGAGTTTTACACATCAGGACTTTACCACCATGTCTTGCAGGTGCGGCTAAAATATAAGTCTTGCGCGCATGAAGCTTTCATGCTTGGTCGTAAGAATGGGCCTTAAAAGGATTTAGTATTAAGTGTTGGCTCATGAAAATTTCATTTCAATCTGAACCGTCAAAAGTTACTTAATTATGAGGGTCCATGGATTGACGGCCATATATTTTTGTTTTTAGTGGGAATTTCTAACATATCTCTCTATTCTCTTTTGTATTTTGTGCAGCTTATGTTTCTTCGGGCAGGTCCTTGTGTAGTTAGGATAGGGACATTCTTGACAGAATCTCTAGTATGAAATCAAACTCTATTGATAATATGTGGGGATTATTTTTTTCAGCTTCATTTGGAACCCATCAATGCATAACTTTCAAAACGGATTATTTGCCTCTAAGACTTGTGATCTCTTACTAAGTCCTAGTTATAAATTATAGATCCAACGATCACGATAGTTTTGATGTTGTAGATTAACTTCGTGATTTTAGTAGTCTGGATAAATTTTTGGAGGTGTTTGGTTGGGCTTCTTTTTTAACTTTTGCAATCTGGCTTATAAGCCAAAAGGAATCTATTTGTGGGCTTTTGGCTTCGGCCTTTGACTCATGACTCAATATTGATACATGATGATCCAAGCCAAAAGCCCATAAATAGGCTAAAGTGAAGAAACAAACAATAAGCCCAACCAAACATGCTAGCACATGAAGCTAGCTACTTTTGGTTCGAACCCCAGAAACAAAATGGGGGAAAGAAGAAAAAAACTGCTTTCGGATCCCGGGCTCCGTTCATCCCGGATTTAAAAAAAAATCAGGATTAGGGTTTTAAAGTTCAATATGCTAAAATAAAAGAAAAACATATATAGTGATGCAGGTCAGTTTATGTAAAGTTTCGTGATGAAATAGATATTGGTGGTATCTACACACAGAATTAAGCATTTCTAGCACCCAAAATCCAACATCCATATATATCAACATAGATTTTCTAGCATCCACACAGATTTTCTACGATCCATATATATCAACAGGTTTCATTTCCAACATCCAACATCTATGTCTCATTTTCATTAAAGATGTATTACAAGGACTAAATTAATGGAGTACACGTCAATAGTATTTTTTATATCATATATAATGCGAAAGTATATAAGCTTTTGATTTCTTTGATCTCAGAGGCGAACATACCTCGGTGAGCACGCGATGCTCGGCGGATGCGGCGTCTGGCGCGCGCACAAGGAGGTAGAGCTTCCTCACATCCGGCTGGACCCTTAGGATCTTCTCCACCAGCACTGCATTGCACCATACAAATGAGCATACGTACGTTATATTGCATAAATAGAGAGAAATCAAGGAGAACAAGTGCATGCATGAGTACGTAGAGTCATGTACTTTTCCCGAGGAAGCCCGTGGAGCCGGTGATTAGGATGCTCCTGTCCCTGAAACACCCGATCACCGCAGCCGCGTCCATGGCTTCCAGGATGTGCCAATCTACGCTCGGATGCACCCTGCCTGCCTACGTCGCTGGATTAATCCTGGCTGGGTCGTTGCTATTTATAGGCACGAAAACCATTTGCGTGGGTGATACGTACGTAATCCTTTCTTTATTTTTTGCGAGAAAATTTCCGATCTATTCATCTTCAATCATAGCAGTACAACGAATACCAGAAATAACAAAAAATTACATCCAGATCCATAGACCATCTAGCGACGACTACAAGCACTGAAGCGAGCCGAAGGCGCGCCGCCGCCATCGCCCCTCCATCGCCGGAGTCGAGCACAACTTGTTGTAGTAGACAGTTGGGAAGTCGTCGTGCTAAGGCCCCGTAGGACCAGCGCACCAGAACAGCAACCGCTGCAGATGAAGAATAACGTAGATCAGAAGGATCCAACTCGAAGACACACGAACGTAGACGAACAACGACGAGATCCGAGCAAATCCACCAAAGATAGATATGCCGGAGACGCGCCTCCACACGCCCACCAACGGTGCTAGACGCACCGCCGGAACGGGTATAGGCGGGGAGACCTTTATTTCATCTTCAGGGAGCCACCGCCGTCTCGTCTTCCTGAGCAGGACAGAAACCCTAACAAAACTGAAAGAAACGACTAAAAACGGGGCCCTCCCGCCGGCCCTTGCCGAGATCCACCGCGCCCCCATGGCCCTAGGGCCACCGGAGAGGAGCGGATCTGCGGCGGCACCGGCGGGAGGCAGAAACCCTAGCTCTTTTCCTCTTCTATGTTACTCGATTGATGCATATGAAGGCTTGAATGGCTAATTGTGGACCGTACGTACTCCTTTCTCTTCAGGAAACGTGGGTGCCTTATGGCCATAGCATTTTATGCAACGGAATTTAGATACTACTGGTAGTTACAGCTCCCTCCGTTTCTAAATATTTGTTTTTCTAGAGATTTCAATAAGTGACTACATACGAAGCAAAATGAGTGAATCTACATTTTAAAATATGTCTACATACATCCATATGTTGTAATTCATTTAAAATGTCTAGAAAGACAAATATTTGGGAACGGTGGGAGTAGTAGGTATATACACGTGCATTGCAAGTCTTGGAATTAGGAACAGAGGTGGTAATTTTGACTCAAGGAAAAGAAGTAACTGAATCACTTGAAAATTATTCATTGCAAATTACCATTTTGCATCTATAAATGTTGGATTTAGTACAAGTAAAATCCTCGTTTTTCTTTTGTTAAGCTGAGCTCGTTGACTGGTGACAAAGGCGCGGAATCAGAAAATAAGTGAAAAAATATGTACTCCCTTCGTTCCTAAATATAAGTCTTTTTAGAGATTTCACTATGAACTACATACGAAGCAAAATGAGTGAATCTACACTCTAAAATATGTCTATTGCCACCTCTAAAAAAACTTATATTTAGGAACCGAGGGAGTACTACCTATTGCCTGGCGCATGCAGCCAAGTCACTGTTCCGTGTGTAACACGCGGGTACCAAGACCCGTCAAAGTCAATAGCCTTGAGACGTGTCCGATGATGCATCCGTAGGCCCTATATATTTCCATTTTGTTTTGCGATGAGCAAGTTGACTCGTAGACTTGCGCGTTGCCAATAGAATGGACTGCCAGCTGAGACACACACACCACTCCTTATATTTGACTCGTAGATTTGTGCTATATCACCGCTTGATCTAATCGAGATCGCGGGTACCAGCATTATTTGCTTATAACTATAAATATTATAAGGACCGGTAATACTTGTGCTATTGCTAGTAGCAGCAATACTGTCGAACTGTGCAAGATTGGGATTCTGGCCTGGACTTTGGAAAGGTTACCTACTATACAAACTGCATGTATTGCTCTCCAGAAAGATTTTTTTTATAGAAGTTTTGAGGGGAGAGTATGACGAGCACAGCTCTCTAAAAAAGTAAAAGAATGGTGATGATGCCAGAGCAACTAATCAAGGACTACTCACAAGGGAGCCTGGCAAGGATCACTTTTGGTGGGCTTGGAGCGTGTCATTTGGCGCGCTCTCAGCCGCCATCACATGTCGCGTGCTGGGCGTTCCATTCGAAATATCTTTTTTTTATTTTTCTGTACGTGTTATCGGCTTTTACATGATTTATTTTTGGTTTTCATTAGATTTTGAAATATATATTTTTTGTGCGAAAAGACATGTTTGTTTACTACGAGAGGCGTGAGTCTCATAAATGGAAAAAATCGCGTTTTCTTTGTCACACTTCGCCAGAGGCAAAGATTTACTTCTCATTGAGGTATGGATTTGTTTCCACGAGAGGCACTCGAAAAAGAAAATATAAAATGTGTTTTTTCGTAAGAAGCACAAATTTACTTCTTGTATAGGCACGGATCTTTCATGAGAGACACAACCGTGCTTCTCAAAAAAGGAAAAATGTGTTTTTTCTTCCGTAAGATACACATATTTAATTTTTCTGTAGGCACGGATTTTCTTCCAAGAGAGTCACAGCCGTGCCTCTCGGGAAAAAATGTTTTTCTCTTCTGCCAGAGGCATAGATTTATTTCTCGTGAAGGCACAGATTTGCTTTCAGGAGCTGTGCCTCTCGAAAATGGAAAAATACGCACTTTCTTGATCTTTTCTTCCGCAAGAGGTACATATTTTCTTCATGTGGAGGCTCAAATTTGTTTCTGCGAGAGGCACAACTTTGCCTCTTCGAAAAACAAAAAAGTGCTCCCGGATCAATTTTTTCGTGAAAAAAAAGTTCATCAAACCTGTCGACATGAGATATAGTTTCAAAGAGTTGTATGTGAGGAACTCAACGGTAATGTTTCGAGATTTGGACACACGGTTTAAGAGATAAAATATTTTGACTAAATGAATCTACGAATAAAGGAAAAAGCCCCAAGTTGCAACAAATGACGCACATGCCCAAACGAATGGCATCTTCTTCGGGAAATCCTATCTATTCTTAGCATGATTTTGGTGGAACTCCCTAATTAGCCCGAGTCTTGGAAAGGTGATTGTGACCTTTGCAATGAGTACTACTTAATTAGAGATTTTGTGATGGTGCGGGTCGAGACCCACTATTTGTGCCAAATATGTGCCAGCCAGAGTCCTCCTGTCATAAAGAAAGTTTTGGGCTTTCATCCTAGAATAAAAAAAATTCTATTTGCAATTTCTTTTTATCATACATGGATACATGGTACTCACTCTGTAAAGAAATATAAGATTGTTTGGATCACTAAATTAAATTAATGAACTCAACGATCTTATATTTCTTTATTACAGAGGGGATATATATATATTGTGCTCTAAGCCTGGACTGTATCTTCTTTTGCTAATAACAATAACTGCATGACCAAGAAAGCCTAGATTGTACTCCCTCCGTCCCATAATATAAGAAAGTTTTCGACACTAGTGAAGTGTCAAAAACGTTCTTATATTATGGGACGGATGGAGTATCTTTTTTGCGCTAATAAGTCGAGTGCTGGGGAAGCTTCACTCCTTGTTTCCTTCCTTTGGACAAGGCGTCACGCTAGCACACTTGGGTAAGCCAATTTATCATGCCCCAGAATTCTCCAGTTGAAACAAACATCCATCCATCACTAACTTGCTCCAGGTGTTGGTTCCTCGACGACCAAAAGGCGATCATCGTCTTCATCGTTCACGGCACTGACCATTGAGGCCACAATGGGCACGACAAGTGCGCACCGCCCAAGACTTGGACCGTTTCGAAGTATCGCAAGCTGCCATGGCCGTCTTCTTCTTCTTCTTCCTCCTCCTCCTCTCCTTTTGCGCTCGTGGTGCCAGGTGGGTGGCTGTGCTGCTCTTTTGGCATGAACAGAAGCCATGCAGGCATGGACTTGACTGGTTGAGATCAACATTCTACGTGATGTGGATGGGTGCTTGCTGGCGTGCATGCTGCTGCAGGGCGTCCCTTTCTTGATTTTCAGCAGCTGGCAGTCCATTCTATGGCTGTGGGTTGTGACAGTGAGACACGCACAGTCGCACACCACTCCCTATATGTTTTATTCTGCAGCCAAAAAATAATGTGTATTTCAGCAGTCTAATATGATTTTGGAATTTGCTGTGGAAAGTCATGGCCGCTCAGCCGCTAGTGGACACGCACGCGCGAACGACATGCTGAAAATCTTGGTGAGCTTTTTTGTTCCTACTCCAATACTCGTACAACCTTTTACCGTTTCAAAGCAGAGGCAAATGCTTCACTTCTCACTTTGCCAGCTGGATCGGGATCCTGGATTTGAACGCACGGATTTCTGCTTGGAACGGTGGGGAAATGCTATTGCGAAATGCTGCATTTTCAGGCAGGACGAAATAGTTTTCCTGGCTTAGGCCTAGGGCACATCATCCTTCGAAAATATTGAACAGAACCATGATGCGGTCGAACCTACGCTCAGCACCACATATCGGCTGGCGGCTCTCACGGAGATATGTGCATGGCGGGAATTGTAAAGCATGACACGAAGCATCAAACGGCGATTATCAAACCTATAGGTCTTAATAAAAGCCTACAGTAGGGGTATAAAATATAGTCTTGCTTCGGATGGCGTGATGCCTGTCTCCATGACCGCACAGAACACTGTACACATTGTTTATAGCCTCGATACGGGTAGCACCAAGACGAATTTCTGCCTCCCAAAAAATACTGATGATTTAGCATCTAAGTGTCAAGGCGGTCTGAAAATAAAGTCTGTATGTTGGTCTTAGCATGTCAAGGTGGTTTAAAAAAGAAGAGCCTATGCAGGACTATGGGCAACCTGTTGGAGACATGGATTAAAGAAAACACTACAAGATCAAGAATTTTTGAATGTTGACACGGCCCGGATCCACATGAAAATTGTACTAGATCAGACGGTGCCGAGCATAGGTTCGGGTGAACCATGGTCCTGAAACTCCTCTCTCCATCATCCTTCAACCGCACGGAACCATCGGAACCACACGGTGCGAACGTATTTTACCATCCTACGAGTTCCTGTATCGGGACCGCTGCTACGCAGTCGTCCGATAAACCTGGCCCGCCAAAAACCCTCTGCCACGCCCGTGCGCTATCTCGCCACACTCCAGCTGTTGGCATGCATGCCGCTAAAGTGACCGCTCCGCATTGACACCGGTCCAGAGCAGGCGTGACCTCTTACTGACGCCGGCATTGAAGCGGCTCGTCAGTCAAGGGCGCCACCGGGGCCGCGTCTGCTCAATGCCGGAGAGACGTTTACTAGATGGGACGAGACAGATATCTACCGCGCCTGCCTATCGGTGAGTATGACGCCATTAAACAGGCTTTGCCGCCCGCACATTGACACACCAAGATGTTTGGCCTCACCGGAATCCAATACTTAAAGGTGGCCACACCCGGCTCACAACACATCTACTCAACATCCTATTCCCGTGCACCACATTCATCCTGACCGCGAGAGGGTATGCGTTGTGGTAGAGTCTATCAACGAAGCGGGAGCACGAGCTGGCCGCCCTTGCAAACTCCTGGCAGAGCCGCCGTGCTAGGCGGATCATGGCCGGCAAGCCAGCCAGCTCGCCCAACGTCTCCAATGACGACGTCAAGATCGAGATGTGCTCCGATGCCGACTCTGCGCCAGAGCCCGCACCTGTGCATACCGGCTCGACTATTGAGCAGGTGCAAGCTCACTTCGCCAACGCCATGGCAAAGGAGCAGCATGCATCGACGCCTATATCGGTGGTCTGGCAGCCGCATGAGGAGTAGCGGTACAACTTGGTCCTCCTCATGCGGATTGGGGTTTTTGGAGATTTCACTGAGCCGGACGGGAAGATTACACGGTTGCGTGCGCGAGCCTACGCGGTTGCGAAGGGCGCACCGACAATTCATTGGTGCCTCTTCGAGCCGACACGTGGCGGAACGAAATGTGTGTGCAATGGTCAAGCGTCGACGGGTATCCTTGCGCGGGAACACGGCACACCAGTACCTCTGCACATGCCAATTCTAAGATTAGGATGAGTCCCTGGCGGCACCCGAGCAGTCAGCCCTCCATGTCGAGGCGTGGAGGAGGGATGCATGAAGGCAAATTTAGAGCCTTAATTACCCTAGCTCCCTATCTGTGCATCGATAAATACTATCAAAATTAGGAGAAAAGATTGACTGCAGGTAAGGTAGGGAAATAATCGTAAAGATTTTAGCAATCACCGGTGGAAGTGGAAGTGGTGACTCACTGTCGCCACTGCCAAGCCACGCACGCTCCTTTATATGAAGATAACCGGAGCGGGGGCAGGGATACTATGCAAAATGGTGGAGAGCAGAGGCTCGTTCGCTGGAGCCTGAGTGGTGGAGGTCCTTTTTTTTTTGCGGGGAAAAGGGAGATTTCTATTACTTAAGGAGGCAAATCAGCCATAACCAAGTTTACAATGTCACGCATACTCGAGTCCAGCCATACCGCAGTACGGGGGGTACTCCTGCCATACTCGGCAAGAACGTGGCTAACTTTATTTTGCGAACGACAAATAGAAGTAATAGAGATCTCCCTAACTTCAGCATCCTTCATCCTCTTGATCTCCTCAACTAGCACGCGGTGCCTCGAGCGGTCCCTTCTCGAAGCGTTCAACATATTCACAGCTTCCACACTATCCATCTCAATGATAATGGGCAAGTCAGACCGGTGTAGGGCCAATTCGAGCCCCTTCCTACATGCAGCCAACTCGGTCCCCATTTAGATTTGGATTTGGTCGGCGGTGAGGAAATCGGTAGAGTCAGTGAGCAGGCGAGAGGAAGGAAGGGGACAATATTAGCCTGCAACGTGTTGGTTCTTCTATAAAAACCCACAACGCCTACTCTCCTCCGCCCCGACCCATAGCCCATCTGTCTGTCATGAACTCTGCAAAGGTCGCGATGTGCAAACTATATCTCCCTTTAGAGAGACGGAAGCATCTCTTGTATGAAGTGTCTACAGTAACAGACCGGCAGAATAGCGCATACTAAAATAGGAGAAAAAGTTAGCTCCAAGGGAATCCATCCCAACTCGACTTGGTATCGCGACCTACTTGAGGACAAAGACCCGGTTTTTATTTTCTTTGTTTATTTCTTTCTCTTGTTTTTTGTTTGGTTCTCTTGTTTCTTCTCCGGTATTCTTTGGTTTTTCCTTTTTTCGTCGTTATACTTCAGTTCTCTTTCTTTCGTTTTTCTTTTGGTTTCTGTTTGTTTCTTTCGTGCTTTTACCGGTTTAAAAAAAAATATCGGTTCCCGTCTTACTTTCATCCGTTTTTTTGTTATATGTTAGTTTTCAACGTTTTTCTTTTTATTTTTTTTTCTTTCTATCGGTTTTTACTATTTTCCATTATTTTTGAGTTTGTTTCGTTGGTTTTATTTTTTGCCTTCTTTTTTCTTTGACTTCCTTTTTGGTTTCAATATTTTTTTTCTCGTTCGTTTCTTTCTTGTGGTTTTCATCCACATTTTTCATATACGTCAAGAACATTTTTCAAATACATATTTAATTTTTTCAAATACGAGTTCAACATTCATTGAATACAAGGTCAAATAAATTCTTTATACCTTTTTAAATGTTTGATTAACATTTTTCAAATGCAGAATTAACACTTTTTGAATACAGGGTCAACAATGTTTCTATAAACACTTTTAAACATTCACATGCTCGATTAATTTCTTTAAATAGAAGACTAAAAAATTCACATATCGTCAACATTTTTTCTGTAGACATTTTACATTTGTCAAATGATTGATTAACCTTTTTCCAAATGCAGTATTTTTTTAATAACTGGTCAACATTTTTCTATACACATTTAACCTTTTCAGATGCTTTATTAACATTTGTTTAAATATTTGATTAACGTCCGATCAAATATTGGATTACATTTCATAAAAACACGATCAATATTTTTCAAACAATTGTATATTTTTGTATACAATTTTCATACATATGTGAAACATTTTCTTTATACATGTTTACTATTTTTTAAATGCTTGGTTAGCAAATTTTTCAAATGTTTGATGTAATGTGTTTTTCGCAATATATTGATTTAGAATATTTGGAAGTATAAACGAAATCAAAAGGCAAAAAAAAACAGATTCGGAAGGCATGAAAAATGAATAAAGAAATGTGGCTGTCGCGTACATTCGGCTGGCCGGCCCATCAGGCACCGCCCCCGACGCAAGGTCAGCCCGAGGGGAGACGGGGAGCAACTAGTTAACGAGCGCTCCTTCGGGAGCCTCGCAACGATCAGCGCCACTTGGCGCGCTCTCAGCCATTCGCCACCTGTCGTGCTTTGAACGCTCCCTTCGGATTTTTTTTATTTTTTCGCACGCGTTTTCGGCTTTTTAAACAATTTTTCCGGATTTTTTCGATGTTTTGGTTTTACCCGGTCTTTCTTAGCTTTTCGATCAAAAAATTTTTGAAAAAAAAAATCTTTTTTTGCGTGAAAAAATGCGTTTTCTCTTTTTTTTTCTTTCGCGAAAGTCACGATTTTTCTTCCGCGAGAGGCACGGTTGTGCTTTACTGAGAGTCACGGCCGTGCCTTTCGGAAACGAAAAAAAACGCGTTTTCTGTTTTTATTTTTCTTTCGCGAGAGTCACGGTTTTGCTTCCACGATAGGCACGGTTGTGCTTTCGCAAGAGTCACGGCTGTGCCTCTCAGAAAGGGAAAAACAAAACGTGTTTTCTGTTTTGTTTTTCTTTCGTGAGAGTCACGGTTTTGCTTCCGCGAGAGGCACGATTGTGCTTACGCGAAAGTCACGGCCGTGCCTCTCGGAAAGGGAAAAAATACGCGTTTTCTTTTTTTTTTCTTTCGCGAGAGTCACGGTTTTGCTTTCGCGAGAGGCACGGTTGTGCTTTCTCGAGAGTCACGGCCGTGCCTCTTGGAAACGAAAAAAAAACGACTTTTCTGTTTTTTTCCTTCCACGAGATTCACGGTTTTGCATCCACGAAAGGCACGGTTGTGATTTCGCGAGAGAAACGGAAAAATCCGTGCTCCCGGTTCGGTTTTTTCGCCCGGTTTTTTTCGTGAAATTTTCTTTCGTCAAAACCTATCAATATGGGATATAGTTTTGAAGATCTTGACGCGAGGAATCCAATGGTGAAAACGGTTCGAGATTTGGACGCACGGTTTAAAAGATAAAACGTATTGAATAAACGGATCTACGAAAAAAGGGAAAACTCCCAGGTTGCGACAAGTGGCGTGCTGCATGTGCGCCACTTGTCGCGACTTGGGAAAGTGGAGTGTTCTTTGCAACGAGTACTCCTTCATTAGTGATTTCGGGGGAGACGGGCGTGTTGGAAATTTGCCCTAGAGGCAATAATAAAAGATTATTATATTTCCGTGTTCATGATAATTGTCTATTGTTCATGCTATAATTGTATTGTCCGGAAATCGTAATACATGTGTGAATACATAGACCGCAATATGTCCCTAGTGAGCCTCTAGTTGACTAGCTCGTTGATCAACAGATAGTCATGGTTTCCTGGCTATGGACATGGGGATGTCATTGATAATGGGATCACATCATTAGGAGAATGATGTGATGGACAAGACCCAAACCTAAGCATAGCATAAAGATCATGTAGTTCGTTTGCTAGAAGCTTTTGCAATGTCAAGTATCATTTCCTTAGACCATGAGGTTGTGCAACTCCCGGATACCGTAGGAGTACTTTGGGTGTGCCAAACGTCACAACGTAACTGGGTGGCTATAAAGGTACACTACGGGTATCTCCGAAAGTGTCTGTTGGGTTGGCACGAACCGAGACTGGAATTTGTCACTCCGTATGACGGAGAGGTATCACTTGGGCCCACTCGGTAATGCATCATCATAATGAGCTCAATATGACCAAGAGGTTGTTCACGGGATCATGCATTACAGTACGAGTAAAGTGACTTGCCGGTAACGAGATTGAACAAGGTATTGGGATACCGACGATCGAGTCTCGGGCAAGTAACGTACCGATTGACAAAGGGAATTGAATACGGGATTGATAAGTCCTCGACATCGTGGTTCATCCGATGAGATCATCGAGGAGCATGTGGGAGCCATCATGGGTATCCTGATCCCGCTGATGGTTATTGACCGGAGAAGTGTCTCGGTCATGTCTGCATGTCTCCCGAACCCGTAGGGTCTACACATTTAAGGTTCGGTGACGCTAGGGTTGTAAAGATATGTATATGCAGTAATCCGAAAGTTGTTCGGAGTCCCGGATGAGATCCCGGACATCACGAGGAGTTCCGGAGTGGTCCGGAGGTAAAGAATTATATATAGGAAGTGCAGTTTCGGCCATCGAGAAAGTTTCGGGGGTCACCGGTATTATATCGGGACCACCGGATGGGTTCCGGGGGTCCACCGGGTGGGGCCACCCATCCCGGAGGGCCCCATGGGCTGAAGTGGGAGGGAGAACCAGCCCTTAGTGGGCTGGTGCTCCCCCCTAGGCCCACCCCATGCTCCTAGGGTTGGAACCCTAGGGTGGGGGGGGGCGCCCCACTTGCCTTGGGGGGTACTCCACCCCCCTTGGCCGCCGCCCCCCTTAGAGATTGGATATCCCAAGGGCCGGCGCCCCCCAGGGGGCCTATATAAGGGGGGGGGGAGGGGCAGCCGCACCCCAACAAGCCTCGCGCCTCCCTCTCCCCTGCTACACCTCTCCTTCTCGCGCAGACGCTCGGCGAAGCCCTGCTGCATGTGACAACTACATCCACCACCACGCCGTCGTGCTGCTGGATCTTCATCAACCTCTCCTTCCCCCTTGTTGGATCAAGAAGGAGGAGACGTCATCCGCTCCGAACGTGTGTTGAACGCGGAGGTGCCGTACGTTCGGCGCTTGGTCATCGGTGATTTGGATCACGGCGAGTACGACTCCATCATCCACGTTCTAGTGAACGCTTCCTCTCGCGATCTACAAAGGTATGTAGATGCAATCTGAATACTCGTTGCTAGATGAACTCATAGATGGATCTTGGTGAAACCATAGGAATTTTTTTTTCTGCAACGTTCCCCAGCAGTGGTATCAGAGCTAGGTCTATGCGTAGTTCTCTTTGCACGAGTAGAACACAATTGTTGTGGGCGTAGATGTTGTCAACTTTCTTGCTGTTACTAGTATTATTTTGCTTCAGCGGTATTGTGGGATGAAGCGGCCCGGACCAACCTTACACGTACGCTTACGTGAGACCGGTTCCACCGACTGACATGCACTAGTTGCATAAGGTGGCTGGTGGGTGTCTGTCTCTCCCACTTTAGTTGGAGCGGATTCGACGAAAAGGGTCCTTATGAAGGGTAAATAGAAGTTGACAAATCACGTTGTGGATTTTACGTAGGTAAGAAAACGTTCTTGCTAGAATCCTATTTCAGCCACGTAAAACTTGCAACAACAATTAGAGGACGTCTAACTTGTTTTTGCAGCAAGTGCTTTGTGATATGATATGGCCAAAGTTGTGATGAATGATGAATGATATATATGTGATGTATGAGATCATGTTCATGTAATAGGAATCACGACTTGCATGTCGATGAGTATGACAACCGGCAGGAGCCATAGGAGTTGTCATTATTCTTTTATGACCTGCGTGTCAATGGAAACGCCATGTAAATTACTTTACTTTATTGCTAAACGTGTTAGCCATAGTAGTAGAAGTAATAGTTGGCGTGCAACTTCATGGAGACACGATGATGGAGATCATGATGATGGAGATCATGGTGTCATGCCGGTGACAAGATGATCATGGAGCCCCAAGATGGAGATCAAAGGAGCTATATGATATTGGCCATATCATGTCACTATTATTATTTGATTGCATGTGATGTTTATCATGTTTTGCATCTTGTTTACTTAGAACGACGGTAGTAAATAAGATGATCCCTCATAATAAATTTCAAGAAAGTGTTCCCCCTAACTGTGCACCGTTGCGACAGTTCATTGTTTCGAAGCACCACGTGATGATCGGGTGTGATAGATTCCAACGTTCACATACAACGGGTGTAAGACAGATTTACACACGCAAAACACTTAGGTTATCTTGACGAGCCTAGCATGTACAGACATGGCCTCGGAACACGGAGGACCGAAAGGTCGAGCATGAGTTGTATAGAAGATACGATCAACATGGAGACGTTCACCGATGTTGACTAGTCCGTCTCACATGATGATCGGACACAGCCTAGTTGCATCGGATCATGTTTCACTTAGATGACTAGAGGGATGTCTAATATGAGTGGGAGTTCATTAATAATTTGATTAGATGAACTTAATTATCATGAACTTAGTCTAAAATCTTTACAATGTGTCTTGTAGATCAAATGGCCCACGCTAATGTTGCCCTCAACTTCAACGCGTTCCTAGAGAAAACCAAGCTGAAAGATGATGGCAGCAACTATACGGACTGGGTCCGGAACCTGAGGATCATCCTCATAGCTGCCAAGAAAGATTATGTCCTAGAAGCACCGCTAGGTGAAGCACCTTTCCTAGCAAACCAAGATGTTATGAACGCCTATCAGTCTCGTGCTGATGATTACTCCCTCGTTCAGTGCGGCATGCTTTACAGCTTAGAACCGGGGCTCCAAAACTGTTTTGAGCAACACGGAGCATATGAGATGTTCGAGGAGCTGAAAATGGTTTTCCAAGCTCATGCCCGGGTCGAGAGATATGAAGTCTCCGACAAGTTCTTTAGTTGTAAAATGGAGGCAAATAGCTCTGTCAATGAACACATACTCAAGATGTCTGGGTTGCACAACCGCTTGACTCAACTGGGAGTTAATCTCCCAGATGACGCGGTCATTGACAGAATCCTTCAGTCGCTTCCACCAAGCTACAAGAGCTTTGTGATGAACTTCAATATGCAGGGAATGGAAAAGACCATTCCCGAGGTATATTCAATGCTGAAATCAGCGGAGGTGGAGATCAAAAAGGAACATCAAGTGTTGATGGTCAATAAAACCACCAAGTTCAAGAAAGGCAAGGGCAAGAAGAACTTCAAGAAAGACGGCAAGGATGTTGCCGCGCCTGGTAAGCAAGTTGCCGGGAAGAAGTCAAAGTATGGACCCAAGCCTGAGACTGAGTGCTTTTATTGCAAAGGGAAGGGTCACTGGAAGCGGAACTGCCCCAAATACTTAGCGGACAAGAAGGCCGGCAACACTAAAGGTATATGTGATATACATGTAATTGATGTGTACCTTACCAGTGCTCGTAGTAGCTCCTGGGTATTTGATACCGGTGCTGTTGCTCATATTTGTAACTCAAAGCAGGAGCTGCGGAATAAGCGGAGACTGGCGAAGGACGAGGTGACGATGCGCGTCGGGAATGGTTCCAAGGTCGATGTGATCGCCATCGGCATGCTACCTCTACATTTACCTACGGGATTATGTTTAAACCTCAATAATTGTTATTTAGTGCCAGGTTTGAGCATGAACATTGTATCTGGATCTCGTTTAATTCGAGATGGCTACTCATTTAAATCCGAGAATAATGGTTGTTCTATTTATATGAGTGATATGTTTTATGGTCATGCTCCGATGGTCAATGGTTTATTCTTAATGAATCTCGTGCGTGATAATACACATATTCATAGTGTGAATACCAAAAGAATTAAAGTTGATAACGATAGTCCCCAATACTTGTGGCACTGCCGCCTTGGTCACATTGGTGTCAAGCGCATGAAGAAACTCCATGCTGATGGACTTTTAGAGTCTCTCGATTATGAATCATTTGACACATGCGAACCATGCCTCATGGGCAAAATGACCAAGACTCTGTTCTCTAGAACAATGGAGCGAGCGACCAACTTATTGGAAATCATACATACTGATGTGTGCGGTCCAATGAGTGTTGAGGCTCGCAGAGGATATCGTTATGTTCTCACTCTCACTGATGACTTGAGTAGATATGGGTATGTCTACTTGATGAAACACAAGTGTGAGACCTTTGAAAAGTTCAAGGAATTTCAGAATGAGGTAGAGAATCAACGTGACCGAAAAATAAAGTTCTTACGATCAGATCGTGGAGGAGAATATTTAAGTCACGAATTTGGCACACACTTAAGGAAACGTGGAATCGTTTCACAACTCACGCCGCCTGGAACACCTCAACGTAACGGTGTGTCCGAACGTCGTAATCGCACTCTATTGGATATGGTGCGATCTATGATGTCTCTCACTGATTTACCGCTATCATTTTGGGGATACGCTCTAGAGACAGCCGCATTCACTTTAAATAGGGCACCGTCTAAATCCGTTGAGACGACACCGTATGAATTATGGTTTGGGAAGAAACCTAAGCTGTCGTTTCTAAAAGTTTGGGGATGCGATGCTTATGTCAAGAAACTTCAACCTAAAAAGCTCGAACCCAAGTCAGAAAAATGCGTCTTCATAGGATACCCTAAGGAAACCATTGGGTATACCTTCTACCTCAGATCCGAAGGCAAGATCTTTGTTGCCAGGAATGGATCCTTTCTAGAGAAAGAGTTTCTCTCGAAAGAAGTAAGTGGGAGGAAAGTGGAGCTTGATGAAGTACTACCTCTTCAAACGGAGAGTAGCGCAGCTCAGGAAAATGTTCATGTGGTGCCTGCACCAATTAGAGAGGAGGGTAATGATGATGATCAAGATACTTCGGATCAAGCTCCTACTTAGCTTCGTAGGTCCAAAAGGACACGTTCCGCGCCAGAGTGATACTACGGAAACCCTATGTTGTTAGACAACGGTGAACCTTCGAACTATGAAGAAGCAATGGCGGGCCCAGATTCCAACAAATGGCTAGAGGCCATGCAATCCGAGATAGGATCCATGTATGAAAACAAAGTATGGACTTTGACAGACTTGCCCGATGATCGGCGAGCGATAGAAAACAAATGGATCTTTAAGAAGAAGACGGACACGGATGGTAATGTTACCATCTATAAAGCTCGACTTGTCGCTAAGGGTTATCGGCAAGTTCAAGGGGTTGACTACGATGAGACTTTCTCTCCCGTAGCGAAGCTGAAGTCCGTTCGAATCATGTTAGCAATTGCCGCATACTATGATTATGAGATATGGCAAATGGACGTCAAAATGGCATTCCTTAACGGCTATTTTAAGGAAGAACTGTATATGATGCAGCCGGAAGGTTTTGTCGACCCTAAGAATGCTAACAAGGTATGCAAGCTCCAGCGATCCATTTATGGGTTGGTGCAAGCATCTCGGAGTTGGAACATTCGCTTTGATGAGATGATCAAGGCGTTTGGGTTTATGCAGACTTATGGAGAAGCCTGCGTTTACAAGAAAGTGAGTGGGAGCTCTGTAGCATTTCTCATACTATATGTGGATGACATACTTTTGATGGGAAATGATATAGAACTTTTGGATAGCGTTAAGGCCTACTTGAATAAGAGTTCTTCAATGAAGGACCTTGGAGAAGCTGCTTATATATTAGGCATCAAGATCTATAGAGATAGATCGAGATGAAGGAAATATGCCCTAGAGGCAATAATAAAGTTATTATTTATTTCCTTACATATCATGATAAATGTTTATTATTCATGCTAGAATTGTATTAACCAGAAACATAATACATGTGTGGATACATAAACAAACAGAGTCTCACTAGTATGCCTCTACTTGACTAGCTTGTTAATCAAAGATGGTTAAGTTTCCTAACCATAGACAAAGGAGTTGTCATTTGATTAACAAGGTCACATCATTAGTTGAATGATCTGATTGACATGACCCATTCCATTAGCTTAGCACCCGATCGTTTAGTATGCTGCTATTGCTTTTATCCATAACTTATATATGTTCCTTTGACTATGAGATTATGCAACTCCCGTTTACCGTAGGAACACTTTGTGTGCTACCAAACGTCACAACGTAACTGGGTGATTATAAAGGTGCTCTACAGGTGTCTCCGAAAGTATTTGTTGGGTTGGCGTATTTCGAGATTAGGATTTGTCACTCCGAATGTCGGAGAGGTATCTCAGGGCCTTCTTGGTAATGCACATCACATAAGCCTTGCAAGCATTGCAAACAATGAGTTAGTTGCGGGATGATGTATTACGGAACGACTAAAGAGACTTGCCGGTAACGAGATTGAACTAGGTATTGGATACCGACGATCGAATCTCGCGCAAGTAACATACCGATGACAAAAGGAACAAACGTATGTTGTTATGCGGTCTGACCGATAAAGGTCTTCGTAGAATATGTAGGAGCCAATATGGGAATCCAGGTCCCGCTATTGGTTATTGACCGGAGACGTGTCTCGGTCATGTCTACATTGTTCTCGAACCGTAGGGTCCGCACGCTTAAGGTTACGATGATAGTTATTATGAGTTTATGCATTTTGATGTACCGAAGGAGTTCGGAGTCCCGGATGAGATCACGGACATGACGCGGAGTCTCGGAATGGTCGAGACATAATGATTGATATATTGGACGGCTATGTTCGGACATCGGAATGGTTCCGAGTGGTTTCGGATAATACCGGAGTGCCGGAGGGTTTACCGGAACCCCCCGGGGAAGCAATGGGCCTTATTGGGCCACGAGGAGAGAGAGAGGGCCGCGCCAGGAGGTGCCGCGCCCCCCCATGGGCAGTCCGAATTGGACAAGGAGGGGGGGCGCGGCCCCCTTTCCCTCTCCCTCTCCCTCTCTTTCCTTCCCCCTTCTTCCCTCCTAGTTGGACTAGGAAAGGGGAGTCCTACTCCTACTAGGAGGAGGACTCCCCCCTCCCTTGGCGCGCCTCTAGGCCAGCCGGCCCTCCCCCCTTGCTCCTTTATATACGGGGGCGGGGGGGGGGGCACCCCAAGACACAAAAGTTGATCCTTGAGATCGTTCCTCAGCCGTGTGCGGGGCCCCCCTCCACCATATTCCACCTCGGTCATATTGTCGCAGTGCTTAGGCGAAGCCCTGCGCCGGTAGTTCATCAAGATCGTCACCACGCCGTCGTGCTGACGGAACTCATCCCCGGAGGTTTTGCTGGATCGAGACCCGGGGACGTCATCGAGCTGTACGTGTGTCAAGAACTCGGAGGCGCCGGAGTATCGGCGCTGGGATCGGTCGGATCAGGAGGAGGACGTACGACTACTTCCTCTACGTTGTGTCAACGCTTCCGCTTCGGTCTACGAGGGTACGTAGACAACACTCTCCCCTCTCGTTGCTATGCATCACCATGATCTTGCGTGTGCGTAGGAAAATTTTGAAATTACTACGTTACCCAACACGAGACGCCTCATCGGTCTTTCACAAAGTACGTACCTTGACAAGATATTGAAGAAGTTCAATATGGATCAGTCCAAGAAGGGGTTCTTGCCTGTATTGCAAGGTATGCGATTGAGCGCAGCTCAATGCCCGACCACGGCAGAAGATATAGAAGAGATGAGTGTCATCCCCTATGCCTCAGCCATAGGATCTATTATGTATGCCGTGCTGTGTACCAGACCTGATGTAAACCTTGCCGTGAGTTTGGTAGGTAGGTACCAAAGTAATCCCGGCAAGGAATACTGGACAACGGTCAAAAACATCCTGAAGTACCTAAAGAGGACCAAGGATATGTTTCTCGTTTATGGAGGTGCCGAAGAGCTCGTCGTAAAGGGTTACGTCGACGCTAGCTTCGATACAGATCTGGATGACTCTAAGTCACAAACCGGATATGTGTATATTTTGAATGGTGAGGCAGTAAGCTGGTGCAGTTGCAAACAAAGCCTCGTGGCGGGATCTACATGTGAAGCGGAATATATGGCAGCCTCGTAGGCAGCACAAGAAGCAATCTGGATGAAGGAGTTCATTACCGACCTCGGAGTCATACCCAATGCGTCGGACCTGATGACTCTCTTCTGTGACAACACTGGAGCTATTGCCCTTGCGAAGGAGCCCAGGTTTCACAGGAAGACCAGGCATATCAAGCGTCGCTTCAACTCCATTCGTGAAAGTGTTCAAAATGGAGACATAGAGATTTGTAAAGTACATATGGACCTGAATGTGGCAGATCCGTTGACTAAACCTCGCCCTAGAGCAAAACATGATCAACACCAAAATTCCATGGGTGTTCGATTCATCACAATATAACTAGACTATTGTCTCTAGTGCAAGTGGGAGACTGTTGGAAATATGACCTAGAGGCAATAATAAAAGATTATTATATTTCTGTGTTCATGATAATTGTCTATTTTTCATGCTATAATTGTATTGTCCGGAAATCGTAATACATGTGTGAATACATAGACCGCAATATATCCCTAGTGAGCCTCTAGTTGACTAGCTCGTTGATCAACACATAGTCATGGTTTCCTGGCTATGGACATGGGGATGTCATTGATAACGGGATCACATCATTAGGAGAATGATGTGATGGACAAGCCCCAAACCTAAGCATAGCATAAAGATCGTGTAGTTCGTTTGCTAGAAGCTTTTGCAATGTCAAGTATCATTTCCTTAGACCATGAGGTTGTGCAACTCGCAGATGCCGTAGGAGTACTTTGGGTGTGCCAAACGTCACAACGTAACTGGGTGGCTATAAAGGTACACTACGGGTATCTCCGAAAGTGTCTGTTGGGTTGGCACGAACCGAGACTGGGATTTGTCACTCCGTATGACGGAGAGGTATCTCTTGGGCCCACTCGGTAATGCATCATCATAATGAGCTCAATGTGACCAAGGGGTTGGTCACAGGATCATGCATTACAGTACGAGTAAAGTGACTTGCCGGTAACGAGATTGAACAAGGTATTGGTATACCGACGATCGAGTCTCGGGCAAGTAACGTACCGATTGACAAAGGGAATTGAATACGGGATTGATAAGTCCTCGACATCGTGGTTCATCCGATGAGATCCTCGAGGAGCATGTGGGAGCCACCATGGGTATCTAGATCCCGCTGATGGTTATTGACCGGAGAAGTGTCTCGGTCATGTCTGCATGTCTCCCGAACCCGTAGGGTCTACACACTTAAGGTTCGGTGACGCTAGGGTTGTAAAGATATGTATATGCAGTAATCCGAAAGTTGTTTGAAGTCCCAGATGAGATCCCGTACGTCACGAGGAGTTCCGGAGTGGTCCGGAGGTAAAGAATTATATATAGGAAGTGTAGTTTCGGCCATCGGGAAAGTTTTGAGGGTCACCGGTATTGTAGCGGGACCACCGGATGGGTTCCGGGGGTCCACCGGGTGGGGCCACCCATCCCGGAGGGCCCCATGGGCTGAAGTGGGAGGGGGAACCAGCCCTTAGTGGGCTGGTGCACCCCCCTAGGCCCACCCCATGCGCCTAGGGTTGGAACCCTAGGGTGGGGGGGGCGCCCCACTTGCATTGGGGGGGTACTCCACCCCTCTTGGCCACCGCCCCCCTTGGAGATTGGATCTCCCAAGGGTCGGCGCCCCCCCAGGGGGCCTATATAAAGGGGGGGGGAGGGGCAGCCGCACCCCAACAAGCCTCGCGCCTCCCTCTCCCCTGCTACACCTCTCCCTCTCGCGCAGACGCTCGGCGAAACCCTGCTGCACGTGACAACTACATCCACCACCACGCCGTCGTGCTGTTGGATCTTCATCAACCTCTCCTTCCCCCTTGCTGGATCAAGAAGGAGGAGACGTCATCCGCTTCGTACGTGTGTTGAACGCGGAGGTGCCGTACGTTCGGCGCTTGGTCATCGGTGATTTGGATCACGGCGAGTACGACTCCATCATCCACGTTCTAGTGAACGCTTCCGCTCGTGATCTACAAAGGTATGTAGATGCAATCTGAATACTCGTTGCTAGATGAACTCATAGATGGATCTTGGTGAAACCGTAGGAAAAATTTTGTTTTCTGCTACGTTCCCCATCAGGGCGCCCCTATATCTGGCCTCCAGCAAGGACAACTTCTGAAGGGGCGAGCAAGATGGGCCGTCCATGCGCGCAGTAGGCCACATCCTCTTTTACTGTTTTTTACTTGTATTTTTTTGCATTATTTTTGTAAATTTGTTTATACTTTCAAATATTCTAAATAAAGACTGAAAAATGTTGAATTTGTATTTGAAAAATATTGAACAAATATTTCAAAATGTTGAATAAGTATTAAAAATTGATAACCAAGTATTTAAAAATGTTGAACAAGTGTTCCGACAGTGTCGAACATGTATACAAAAATCATGATCTCTTACTAAAAAATGAAGATTTTTGTTATCATGTATAGAAAAATGTTAATCAAGCATTCAAAAAATATTGAACACGTATTAGAAAAACGTTAATCAAGCATTTTGGGAAATTTTAAATGTGTATAGAAAAAATGTTGACCATGTATTAAAAAATATTAATATTTTTATTTGAAAACTATTAGTCAAACATTTAAAAATAATAGAAATGAATATGTTCTTTTTACTAATGTGTAGGAAATATGTTGACAATGTATTAAAAAAATGTGTAGTAATAAATATATACCAGAGAAAAAATAAAATGAAAAATCAAAACAAGGGTCAAATGCTAAAAAAGGGGAATAAAAACAATGAAGGAAATAAAACAAAAGAAAAAAGGAAATGCAAAAAAGGGATAATGTATAACAAAACTAAACAAGAAAGAAAAGAAGAAAACCTAATAAATGAAGAAAGAAGGAAGAACAGAAAAAAAAAGAACTCGTAAAGACCAGGAAACGAAGAAAACACATTTTCCGAATACCTATAAAACTTGTATTTTAAAATAAGGAATAACGGAGAAAAAAGGGAGAAAAGAGGAAAAATAAAACAGTGGAAAACCGGACCGTATCACCTCAAGTAGGACTTGCCATACATTTCATTAGTAATCCACTCTAGCATGGTGGTTAGCTGCTTTGTGAATTACCCGATAGACCCGGGATTGAATACCATTGCATCTGCCGTGCACGTGAACCTTTTCCTGTAACTAGATGGATACTATAGTTCATTTCAAAAAAAAAAAGATGGATACTATAGTTCGTTTGACGTGTGGGGTTTAACCAGAGTGTTCATTCACATTACACGACCCCAGGAATAAAAACCCCATGTAACGTATTCTTTGCTTGAATGCAACATCATCAAACAAAACTAAAAAATTCCAGTCGGCCGTCCCATCATCTGTGTATATTGTGATGCGAACAAATAAGGTAATATAATTATAAATGGGACCAAAATGAAGAAACAGAAGTGTCCCCTATCCAACTTTCTAGTATTGATGTGTAAGAATGGAAGAATGGAAGCAATGTAAATAAGCATAATTAATTTTAGTGGTATCATTTCAGTAAACAGTAAATGCCTTCAAGGTATCCAAAATTCCAAATAAGATGATTTTGCTTTGAAGACATGCCAACACTGGCATAAAACAAAATGAAACATAAGCTAAAAATTACTTCACAAATGCGCAAACATAAAACAGGCATTTGACAGCACAACCTTTTTTTACTGGAAAATATTACAAAAATTCGAGAAAGATAGGAAGAAACCCGAAGGCATGGCATTTTGTGTAAACGACCCGAAAGCCGGCTCCACTACCCGTGGTGGCGCAGTTGTGAACTCAGTGACGGACCCTTGTTGTGAGAACCAAGGTTGTAGCCTTAGACCTAGAGGACTTTGAGCATTTCCACTAGTTCGGCCCCGCAGCGCACCGGCCGACTCTTTTTCGGCCCTGGGGGCGATCTAGTTCCCATCCACGCCCCCAGGTGTCAGCCCCAAGACGTTATAAATTCAAACTTGACATTTCCCGCTACCCCAAAAGCACCACAAGTCCAGTGATCAGCGGCTACCACATAGTTCGGCCATCACCATGCCACAGTTCGGCTATCAATCACTCGAAAGTTCGGCGTTCAAAAAGAAGGACGTGTACGCAATGCATCAAACGACGGTGTTGTCCTCCGGCGTTGAAGACTGGCGGGGGTCGGCATGCCCGGGCTGGTCGGCGTCGGCGCGACTCTTGTGTTGGGTGTCGTGGAGGCATCATCGGTCGGGTTTGGCGGCAGCGTTGGGGTCGGCATGCGAGCTGGCGCGATCATCGACGGCATTTGGTTCAAGATGAGGCCTCGCTAAGCCAGGTACCACGCCTTGACCTGCTCGTCCATCGTCGACATGTCCGCCCCCATCAGGAATGCCAGGTCGGTGTTCCTCTTCTTCGCGGCGACATTGATCTGGAGTAGGTCGAGTTTGACGGCGTTGTTCGTCATCAACGCCGACCACTGCGCCTCGGATTTCTCTTCCTTCTGGGCGGCGTGGTTCTTGGCATCGGCGATGCACTGCTCGATGGACGCTCGCAGCCGCGCGGTAGCCGGGGTGGCGTCCTTCGCCGTCTTTGCTCGTTTGTTGCCGTCTGAGCGCCCATCAGACGCGCCCGGCGTCGGCGCGTCCGGCTTGTAGGTCACCTTGGCCTTGGCGAGGGTGCGCCGGACGTCCACCCACTTCTCGCACTTCACGATCCGGGAGAACACGTGGAGGTACTTGAACTCTTGGTCGGTGCTGTTGTCCTGGCGATACATGCCAAACATCCAAACTATCTGCGCTGAAGAACAAGTGTCGTCGGCGACGCGCACGGCAAAAAGGAGCGACGGGTTCCAAAGGAGGTCCCTCTCCAACTCCTCCAACCTATATATAATAGGGGCTTTTGCTCTATTGGACACACAAATTTTGAAGCCCGGCTAGACATAGCCCCCCTCCCCCCACCCAACACACACACCACCTCCATCCCCGGAAATAGCAAGGTGTAGGGTTGTAGGGGCAAGGGAACAGGGAGAATAATCCTAGTCAAGATCGAGGACCCGTTGTTTATGAAAGAATGAGTAACTATGTACCTAACTAGTAAAGTGCTCGTGCGTTGCCACGGGCTTTTGAATATATTGCTAAAATTATATAAACATAATACATGTTAAATTTCACGTGAAGAGAATAGATAGCACAGGCAAAATCGGCTAATAACTAATATTCGGCACTGACGACATAGATAAGCAGTGTTGTACCTATCCAGCCTTTACCACGTGGCTTGTTCTGTAAACCGCTTAGCACCATTCACAAGAGGATAATCAAACTCACGTGGGACAGCACGAAAGCTGGAAAATTGCACCATCGGAACGTGCGAGGAGAGAGAGGAGCGTGTTTGGTTGGTGAGGCACTATGGATATGGTTCAACGTCCAAGAAAATAAATATACTCTAAACAACATAGCTGTAACACTCACGATACGGCTATATCTCTCACGTGTCGAGGCACGACTTAGAGGCATAACCGCATTATGGTTTTGTCGCAAGAAGGGTCATCTTCGCACAATCTCATGTAATGAACAAGAAAGGGATAAATAGAGTTGGCTTATTATCGCCACTTCACATAAAGATCACAGAATTCATACATCATCCAAAGTACACACATAGTCCGACTACGGACAAATCAAAATGAAAAGAAGATAACCCCAAATGCTAGATCCCCGATCGTCCCAACTGGGCTCCACTACTGATTATCAGGAAACGGAACATAGTAACGACCAAGGTCCTCGTCGAACTCCTACTTGAGTTCGGTAGCATCACCTGCACTGGTATCCCCGGCACCTGCAACTGTTTTGATAGTATCTGTGAGTCACGAGGACTCAGCAATCTCAAAAACTGCAAGATCAAGACTATTTATGCTTATGGGTAGGATGTGGTAATGAGGTGGAGTTGCAGCAAGCGCCAAGTAAATATGGTGGCTAACATCCAAATACAAGAGTAAGATGAGAAACTACGCAACGGTCGTGAAACTAGAAGTGATCAAGAAGTGATCCTGAAACTACTTACGTTCATACATAACCCAAACAGTGTTCATTTCCTGTACTCCGCCGAAAAGAGACCATCACGGCTACACACGCGGTTGATGCATTTTTAATTAAATCAAGTGTCAAGTTCTCTACAACTGGATATTAACAAATTCTCATATGCCACATAACCGCGGGCACGGCTCTCGAAATTTTATACCCTGCAGGGGTGTCTCAACTTAGCCCATCATAAGCTCCCACGATTAATGAAGGATATTCCTTCTCCCGGTAAGACCCGATCAGTCTCGGAATCCCGGTTACAAGACATTTCGACAATGGTAAAACAAGACCAGCAAGACCGCAGGAATGTGCCGACAAATCCCGATAGGAGCTGCACATATCTCGTTCTCTGGGCAGACCGGATGAACAGTACGTACAGCAACCGAAAACCCCGGGTGAAGGGGTGGCACCGCAAGTGGCTCTAGGGTGGATCAACACTCAGAGGAGCACTGGCCCGGGGGGTTAAATAAAGATGACGCTCGGGTTTGCAACTCCTAAGGGAAAATATAGGTTGTTAGGCAAATGGTAAAACCAAGGTTGGGCCTTGCTGGAGTAGTTTTATTCAAAGCGAACTGTTAAGGGGGTCCCATAACCCCAACTGCGTAAGGAACGCAAAATCAAGGAACATAACACCGGTATGACGGAAACTAGGGCGGCAAGAGTGGAACAAAACAACAAGCATAAGGCCGAGCCTTCCACCCTTTACCAATTATATAGATGCATTAATTAAAATAAGAGATATTGTGATATCCCAACATATCCATGTTCCAACATGGAGAAATCTTCAACTTCACCTGCAACTAACAATGCTATAAGAGGGGCTGAGCAAAAGCGGTAACATAGACAAACAACGGATTGCAAGGAAGATGGGTTAGAGGCTTGACATGGCAATATAGGAGGCATGATAAACAAGTGATAGGTAGCGCGACATAGAGATAGAACGAACAACTAGCCAGCAAAGATAGAAGTGATATCGAGGGTATTGGTCATCTTGCCTGCAAAGTTCTCAGAGTTGTCGAAAGCTTGCTCCTCATTAGCGTACTCAACAGGTTCCTCGTTCACGAACTCGTCTCCCGGCTCTACCCAAAGCAAGAACACAAGCAACATAACAACAATCAATCACGGTGCAATGCACAAGCAAGTTGATGCAATACATGGCACGGAATGCAAGGTATGATGTGCTATGCATATGAGTACTCCGGAAGGGAAAGGATGATCAAGGCATCAACTTGGCAAACCAAGCATGCCACTGGAAAGATGAGATGATTTCGGTCAAAATCGATATTAGGATCACCGGAAATGGATGCACGGTTTGCAAATGACAAGCAAAACAAGAACGATGCAAATCTGCGATTAACAGCATCATAGCACTTAAGATGCATCATGAAACTATGCTACATCACTCCAACATAGCAACAAAGCACATGGCAGCGAATTACACATGAAGCTCTACAAATCATGAACAATGAGCTCCTGCTAGAACTCTCTAGATCAAGCTCAAAGTAACATGGCAAAATGCAAATGATAACAGATTCACAGACTTGGAGAAAATACTAAACATGTCAAAACAGCAGCATATAGCAATGTTTAGAGCTAGCAAACAACATGCTACAGGAACATATCATGGCAAACAAAGGAATTTCATGCTAGTAACATCACAAAGGAATTTGGGCACACACGCAATTTGGTGTTACCAAGCTGAGCAGCAGGGTGAAGACCATCAACACGGGGCTGGCTAGCTAGTCTTCCTGCACACATTAAGATTTAACCTGGATGAGATACTGTATATGTAAAATTAAAAAAAAATTATATATGACTATGCATGCATGCATCCAGTTGATTTGGGTTTAAGCCTCGTATATCAAGATTTTCCACTATCATCAATCATATATATATCACAGCCAGTCAATAGGAAATACCAACACATTGTTAAAAAGATTTATCAATCAACTTTGTTTCTTTCCAAGTAATCTAACATATTCACCATGGGATTACATGATTTCCAAGTAGTATCTTTAAAAGTAAGCATGAGTTAACCATTCAACATTTGATTTTCCACTATTACTCATTTGATGTTTTGTTTGTTATCTCTCAAGGATGGAGCTAGCCACATTAAATGATAACACACGCAAAAAAGATGAACTGGTGAGACATTCCTAAAAAAAGTGGTGATGAATTATGCTTGTCTATCTAGCTATAGTAAATGAGAACATATAGTGAACAGTATGACTATGATCGTCTATCTAGCTATAGTAAATGAGAACATATAGTAAACATAAAATAGAAATTAGGAAACACCTACAGTATATTACCTGGTGCATAGAAACTCTTGAAAGAATGGCAGGAACTAATATTACGGTCTTCACAAAGTTTCCTTGATTGCAGTGAGTTAAGGTGAACCATATAGAGATTGTCCTTCGCACATATGAATATTTCATCAGTATGCTCAACATATCCTACTCTAAATTTAAGCAATACCATCCCTCCTTCAATCCGAGGAGGTAACCCAACAATGTTATCTGTTTCAATAGTCTTCCACAGCACCCAGGTGGTAACACCATGACAATTGATCATCCTCTGCCACATTTCAATGTTATGGTAATGATGAGACATCATGGCGACACCAACTGCGTCATCCTCTGTCTGAACGATCTGATGGCTGTAGCAATGTTCCATACGAGGAGGCCCCTCGAGAACATCAAGGTTATGCCGTTCCAAATCAAACCCAAGTATACCCTCCTTCACATACTTAAATGACCAATAAACAACATTACCAACTAGGGTACTAATATAAGAGCCAAAACTATCTCGATATTCAACCTCTATTGAGATGAGATCGGCACATGTGTCGGTCTCGGAAGAATAAACAGAGGCAAGAGGTCGACCATGTGTAGTGCGCGTAAGCAGCAAGACCACCTTAAAGAGGGTGGAGTGGCAATCGCCGTGTACGTGGCCCCGGTCATGGGCAGTGCAGAGCACCGCCCCGTGGACGTAGCCGCATTTGAACTCGGGTGGAATTGGCACATGGTGCTGATTACCGGTGATGGGGTCACACACGAGGACCTCCGTGCGCAATCGGTGTAAGATGAGGACAAGGCCGTGCCGGCACCCGAGCAACCGGCCCATCAAGTCGCCGAGTGGCAGGTTGAGCTGCCCGTGAGCGGGCAGGACAGGGGTGTACTTGATCTTATCACCGTGATTGAAGAAGACGCCGAGGAGGAGCGGGCGGTGGTGTGCATAGAAGCAGCGTAGGAATCTAGAGTCGGTGACGAGGCCTCGCCAGCGTTTGCAGACGGCGGAGACGCGCGGGAGGGAGGACGGCTGGGGCGGAAGACGGAGGAGGATCTCCCAGAGCATGTCGTCGTCTTCCAGCGCCGCCGGCGGGGAATTGCTGTGGCGGCAGATCATGGCGGCGCCCTCCTCACCGACGCCAATCCGGTCTTGTGAGATGGAGGGATCGATCTGGGGGAAGGTAGGAGCACGCTCGTGTACTGGGTAAGATTTCTGTGCGTGCAATCTCTGGACTCCACAAATCAATGTTTTTCTTCATCACAAATCAATACTATAATGTTATCCCTAAAAAAATTCAATATAATGTTGTTTCCCTGATGGAAGAAAATCCTATTGGACCTGGGTCTTTTCCTTCATCAAGTGGCATTGCTAATCTCAAAGCACCGTGCCGCATTAATCTTTCAGCGTAATTAGGCAGCAAATCGCCATTTCCAGTCACTGGTTAGCCATTCTCGGTTCCCAGTTTCCGACGGCTTATGATTCTTGATTGATATTTTTTCATTATTATTATACTACGGGGCGGACGAATACTCGTGTGCGCAAGAAGTATCTTTTTTTTGAAAAGGGGACTCCCCGGCCTCTGCATCAGAACGATGCATACGGCCATCTTATTAAAGCAAATAAATAGGTTCCAACAAGGTCTCAAACTCTCCAAATGAAAAGTAAAAAGTAGCTCACACAGAGCCAAAAAGGACTAGAAACACAACCTAGCCAAATAAAGGACGCCACAACCGGCTGGCAAAAAAGAGATAGGTAAACTAATTGCCTATCCTATTACATGACCGTCATTCAAACCGGTTGGGGATATCCCGAGCTATCATCTCCCAGCGGATAGATCCAGTAACCAAAACGCTCCCTGGCCTCCGTCGGAGTGAGTAGCAACCACGGATGGATCAAAGCCGTGGCTCTGAAAATAATCTGCAAAAAATGAATGCGCGTTGTCCTATTAAAAACCAAATCATTTCTGCAATTCCAGAGCGCCCACAACAAGGCGCAGACTCCTACACGAATATGTCTCACTAACTCGGGCTCTATCCCGTTAAGCCACGTTCCAAATAATGTGTTGACAGAACTCGGTGGAGTAATATTAAAAGCAATATGGACCATCCTCCATAAAACTTTGGCTAGTGGGCAATCAAGAAAAAGGTGCTTGATCGTCTCACCTCAATCACAGAAACTACACCTAGTAGGTCCTGTCCAATTACGCTTTGTCAAGTTGTCCTTGATTAAAATAACTTGTTTATGGACAAACCACATAAACACTTTGATTCTCAAAGGGACTTTGACAGCCCAAACATGTTTGGAACTAGGAATCGAGCTTGAATTGATAACATCAACATACATTGATTTAACTGTAAATACTCCAGACCTAGTAAGCTTCCAGCGTAATTCTTCGGGTTGTTGGGAAAGCTGAACCTCCATCAGTCTACTTACTAGATGTAGCCATTCTTCCCAACGATTACCCACTAACGCCCTTCTGAACTGAATATTAAGGGGGATAGATTGAAGTACTGTTGCAACAAAAACCTCACGTCGTTGAACAATACGATACAAAGACGGGTATTGGATGGCTAAGGGTGCCTCGCCAAGCCAAGTATCCTCCCAGAATCGCGTACTAGCACCGTTACCAACAATAAACTTTGTCCTATTAAACAGGGAAAGTTTGACTTTCATAAGCCCTTTCCAAAAAGGTGAATCAATCGGTCTTAATGTCACCTGAGACAAAGTTTTGGTTCGAAGATACTTGCTACGGAGGATTTGCGCCCAAGTGGCGTCAGTCCCACTTGATAACTTCCACAACCACTTGCTGAGAAGACATCTGTTCTTAACTTCAAGATTCTCAATACCAAGACCCCCTTGGTCTTTCGGTCTACAGATGATATCCCATTTGGCTAAATGGTATTTTCTTTTTAGCTCATCACCCTGCCAAAAGAATCGCGATCGATAAAAGTCCAGTATTTTCCTAACTCCAACTGGAACTGCGAAGAATGATAAAAGAAACATAGGCATACTCGTGAGAACCGAATTTATCAGAATTAATCGGCCTCCGTATGACATGAGCTTGCCCTTCCAGCAACTCAGTTTCTTTTCAAATCGGTCCTCGATGCACTTCCATTATCTGTTTGTCAGCTTACGATGGTGGATTGGTATTCCTAAGTAGGTGAAAGGTAAAGCCCCCAAATCGCACCCAAAAATTGCCTATATGCCTCTTGTTTGTCATTGGCTCTACCAAAGCAGAACAACTCGCTTTTGTGAAAGTTAATCTTTAACCCGGTCAATTGTTCAAATAAGCATAATACCAGCTTCATATTTCTCGCTTTGGCCAAGTCATGCTCCATAAAGATGATTGTATCATCGGCGTACTAGAGGATGGACACACCTCCGTCAACGAGATGGGGTACTAGGCCACCCACTTGACCAGCCTCCTTAGCCCTTCCTATCATAATTGCCAACATATCAACTACAATGTTAAACAGGATAGGGGACATCGGATCCCCTTGTCTCAGGCCCTTATGTGTCTGGAAATAATGACCTATCTCGTCATTCACTTTAACTCCAACACTCCCTTTTTGCGTATATGATTCAACCTGGCGGCGCCAGACTTCATCAAAACCTTTCATACGCAACGCCTGTTGTAGGAATGACCATTTTACTTTATCGTACGCTTTCTCGAAATCCACCTTAAAGACAACTCCATCCAATTTTTTCGATTAAATTTCATGGAGCATTTCATGCAGGACCACCACCCCTTCTAGGATGTTTCTGTCCGGCATGAAAGCAGTTTGGGAATGCTGCACCACAGAATGCGCAATCTGTGTGAGCCGATTAGTCCCAACCTTGGTGAAAATTTTGAAACTAACATTGAGAAGGCAGATCGGCCTGAACTGCTCGATTCTCATAGCATCCGTTTTCTTAGGAAGCAGTGTTATTGTTCCAAAATTTAAGTGAAATAACTGAAGCTGTCCAGAGAAAAGATCATGGAACATTGGTATTAAATCCCCCTTAATAATATGCCAACACTTTTTGTAAAACTCCGCCGGGAATCCATCAGGCCTGGGAGCCTTATTGTTTTTCATCTGCGCTATAGCATCAAACACCTCCTTCTCCGAGAATGGGGCAACCAAAATATCATGGGTTAATTATCCTTTTGCCCTTAGTGGTGTCCGTCTGCTCAGTTTTGCCCTCAGATGCAAATTGTGCTCAGTTTTGCCCCTAGTCCGTGCGCACCGACTCGTTCTGTGAACTTTGGCGTCTCCGTCAGGTCAACGTTTTGACTCAGCCTTACAGGTGGGACCAGGCGGTAGAGAGCACGGCCTTCAGACCGTTGCACGCGTGGCTTGCGGGACCCAGCAGAGAGCCGTTGAGCATAGAGCCGTTGCGGGTATGCTATATTAGCAGGCGACAGCGGCGGTGACCACGGCGACAGAGAGCACGTGGCTGACCACGGCGAGAGAGCGAGAGCACGACGGCGCGGGTGTGCTATATTAGCGGGCGACAGCGGCGGTGACCATGGCGACAGAGAGCACGGGGCTGACCACGGCGAGAGAGCGAGAGCACGACGGCGGTGGGAAGCTAGCTGTGGAGGGCGCGGCGGTGGGAAGCTAGCTGTGGAGGGCGCGGCAGCGTTGAGATCCCGTTCGGCTCCGAGCTCCATGTCTTCCGCAAGCTCCCGCACCACCTCGCGGATGTAGAGCCGGGCGCGTGTGGAGATGCCTGTCTTCGTCTGTCCGCGGTGCTGGGCGAGCGTTGATCGGAGGGTTTCTCACACACCGAGGAACCACAATCGTCCGTTCTACGTGTGCAGCGAGAATGGGGTAAGAATCGAGGCAATTGCACCATTTTCGTGGTTGGCATCTTTGAGCAATCGGTTGATCTGTTCCATGTTCATGCAGGTGACATGCTTCTTTCTTTGGGTCGATGCTCTTGCCAAGACTCTGATAAATGAACTGCAAGAAGAGCATGGCGAATGGTTGCGCATGCTGCCCCAAACCGCAGTGGCCGCAGCACGAGCTCCGGAAGAAGAGATGGAGGGCGAAGCAAGCACTGACAGAGAGCTAGCTGTTGAGCTTAGGATGTTGAAGAAGAAGGTTAGGAAGCTTGAAGATCAAGAACTACCAATACCCATTTGCAAATACTTTTGGGCAATTTTAGGTATGGTAATCGCACTGGTTGTAATGTTGAAAATGTATGGAAAGGCATGAATTATGGAGGAATTTGTAATCTTGAAATTGTATGAGAAATTCACCTAGTTTAAATGTTGGTCAAAGTTGTTTAAATGTTGAAAAAAAGAGAAGAAGTGACCAACATTTAAATAAGTTGAAAAAAGGAGAAGAAATGAAGAATTCAGAAACTTTTGATCAATGAAATGCAGCTAATGAATTATTCTAGAGCCAAACAATTATTCCAGAGTTTGACATGGGTAGGGAAGCAATGTATACATAGTGAGACTGTGAAATTTGTCAAAAAAATGAAGGGTGAAAAAATGCCCAAAAAATTGGTGCGGCTGGGGACTCGAACCCAAGACCGCGTGGGTTTGTGGTGTTTAGGGCTGCGCTGGTAACCGCTAGGACAGATGGCAAGAGTTTGACATGGGTAGGGAAGAAATGTATACATAGTGAGACCGTGAAATTTGTCAAAAAAAAAGTGAGACCGTGAATGTTTGCACACGCGTGAGAGTGGTTTTCCTTTGTTTTGCACTGAAATTTTGGAGGGTTGGAAGGTTGAAAACATATGTTTGCACTGCCACGTGGTTTTGGTTAGAGTGGCACTTGGTTTAGTGTTAGAGTGGCACTTGGTTTAGGATTTAAACGGAATAAATTTGCACGTTAGTTCATGACTTATTTTTTTTGAATAAAACGGAGTGCTTCTCACCCCCTCTTTTGAATGACAACCACAAGCTTCATGACTTGGTTTAGGGAAGAAATTATATGCTTGGGCACAGTGGCGATTCTACTAGGGGGGCTTCAATATGCTACTTGCCGATTATACCGAGGTGTTTTACATCCAATAATTGCAATGCATTGCTAATTAGACCTACGAACTTGCTTTGAGACTACCCTTCATTTCCGTGCTAGATTCGCCACTGCTAGATTCGCCAATTATACCGAGGGCACGGACATTTTTTAACACAGATAATAAACCCTAATAAATAACTTAGATAAGATGCAACAAGTACCATTACAACTCTTACAATAATACGTTATATAAAAGCAGTTCACGGACACATGACGAAACATGACACGATATAGAAAAGCAACAAATAAAAAACTTGATCTCCTCCTTCCACTTTGGCCGCGCGCGCCCCTTCAACACCCTCTTCATCTTCACACCTCCTCCTCATCGTCGTAGGGAAGGGAGTGCATCCCGCCTGGAGTGGGGAAGATGTTCTCATAGTTGGTGAAGATGTAGTAGACGGTGAACAAGATGGCCTCGCAGCCGCACCAAAAGACTTGGCCGAGGAGCTCGCGCGCGTCAAACGGGTTGGTGAAGGTGACCGTGAGCAGTAGGAGGATGCCGCCGCGGTCACGAACCTCGTTGAGGGTGAAAATCCTCGGCGAGCCCCGTGGGAGGTGGGCATAGCCGGCTCTGAGGAAGGCGCGGGTGAGTTCGACAGAACCCCTCCACCTTGAAAAGGCCCACACGCGGAGCTCCCTCTCCACGAGCACGCCCGGTGGGTAGCGCCGCTCCGGCACGACAGGCGGACGGCTGAAGGTCGGCCCGTTGAACTGTATGGTCTCGCTTGGGGAGGGCTCGGTCGATTGGGTGTTTGAAGTTGGAGAGAATGGATCGGATCGGATCTGGCTTATGGGTGGGAGAGGAAGATATGCACCCCATTTATAGGCCTGTGGGTGGGAGAGGAAGAGAGAAAGGGTGAGAATGCTGCGTGTGTGAATCCGAACGTGTGTGTGTATCCGTTACGCTTTGCACTCTTAAAGTTTTGCACAAAAACGATGCATGCATGCGGCGCGTGCGTGCATTTGAATCACTGCATAGCTCTTTGACCGGACGGTGCATCTAACTCGTTGAACCACGTAGCTGCTCTCGCTAGCCTAGCGCGCCTAGCACGCCTCGCTCGCCTCGCTCGCCTCGCTCGCATGCATGCACGTCGCAGCCTCGTTGAACCACCTAGCTGCTCTTGCTAGCCTAGCGCGCCTAGCACGCCTCGCTCGCCTCGCTCGGATGCATGCACGTCGCAGCGTCCCGCGCATGCAAACCCACGTCGCATCCTATGCACGTCGCCGCCTCCCATGCATGCATGCAAGGCCAGGAAAGGCTGAGACGGGCTATTTAGTGAGGTCTCAGGCCCAGACAACGAGACGGCCCAACGGTCCTTCCAGCGCGCCCGATATTTGTTTTAAAAAAAGAGTCTCCCAGCCAATCAGATTGCATCTCGCGGATCGCCCCCCTCCTCCCCATAGATTCCTTCTAGAAGGGTTAGATCGACGGCCCTTGTTCAGCGCTAGGGTTAGATGAACGGTCCTGGTTCAGCGCTAGGGTTAGCGGGGTTTGGGAGGGGTTTGGAGCAGTCAAAGCTATGTTTGACCAGATTTCAAATGAGCATAATAAATTAAATAAAAATCAGAAAAATAAAAAACCTGCGCACATAGTCTTATTATGTCATATACTAACGATTTAAGTTGATAAACAAGGTTTACATACATTTAAACGATAAGTTCATGTGTATTGTATGATATCTCGAGTATCTCAAACTCTTTTGTATGAAGTGAAGAGAAGTGTTTTGGGGAAATAAACATGAACATTTCGAAAAACCTCACCACAGCTTCATCTTGGATTGACTAAGAAGGATCCAGGCTTAGTTCTTCATTTTGATGTTTTAGACTTGTTTAAATCTTGGTCAAAGTTAGGTTTGACCGGAATTCAAATGAGCAAAACAAAATTCAAAGAAATCAAAAAATGGAAAAACCAGAGCACATAGTCCGTATATATAGAATATATAGAATATATGTTTAGGAAAGTTATTTGGCTGATTTAGACAAGGTCGAAAAAAACCTTGCTTAGAGATGAGGCCGTTTACCCTACCTTTGGACCCTCATTTTAGCACATTTTTCATGAAAATTTCAAAAACCTCACCATAGTTTCATTTTGGATTGACTAAGAAGGATCCAGGCTTAGTTCTTCATTTTGATGTTTTTGACTTGTTTAAATCTTGGTCAAAGTTAGGTTAGACCAGAATTCAAAAGAGCAAAACAAAATTCAAAAAAATCAAAAAAAAAGGAAAAACCATGTGCTCATTCAAACATCATCCAACAGATTTAACCATCATGTCAAACATAGTTCTAACATCATCCAACAGAAATACAACATTATTCATAATGTTTCATAATTCATAATGTTTCACATATAGCGTTCGGGCTTCTGTCTGTTCCTTGAGCTTCTTGCCATCACTTTGCTCCTCGTGCACCTTGTGCTCATTGCTTCTTCTCTTCTCCTCTTGGTTGTCGGTACCTTGTGCGTCTTCTTCAAACCTATCATAGAGCTGTGCAAAACACAAAGGGTAATGAGATCATGTCAAGTGACCCATAAATGTACAGTAGTATTTGACCCTTGCAAGATTTACATACCTAGCAGAACTCACAACAACAGAACGTTGGTCACCATTTAGAGCCTCGCTTGGATCATCATTTGGAGCCTCACTTGGATCACCAAGATCATCATTTGGAGCCTCACTTGGATCATCAACATCATCACTTGGAGCCTCACTTGGACCACCATGATCATCATTTGGAGCCTCACTTGGATCATCAACATCATCACTTGGAGCCTCACTTGGACCACCAGATCATCATTTGGAGCCTCACTTGGATCATCAACATCATCACTTGGAGCCTCACTTAGACCACCATGATCATCATTTGGAGCCTCACTTGGATCACCATGATCATCATTTGGAGCCTCACTTGGATCACCATGATCACTTTCATCGAAGCCTTCATCAAAACTCTCTCCGAACGCTGGATCTACTGTGTTATCACAATACTTACCGAAATGACCAGACCCACCACATCTTGTGCACCTACGCTTCCTCGCTCCAAGTCCAGCTCCTTCGCTGCGAGGTCTGATTTGACTCTTCCTTGGTCTACCTGCTGCTCTTTTCAGAACTGGAGCGCAAAGCTTGAATCCAGGGTCCACCACGTCCCATTTTTGTTTTCCCTCCATAGCAGGCAAAGCATAAGCATATGTGGCTTTGAACCTTGCAACAGAGTAGTAATCATGCACATACTGCTGAATGTTCCCTGCTGGACCAGGGAGAGAAGTGATGAAAAACAAGGCATGAATGCATGGCAACCTAGTTATCTGCCATTGCCTACAACTGCAAGTTCTAGCTTCTAAATCCACTGGATATCTCCATTCCCTCTTCTCTTTATCCAAATATGATATCTCTGTTGTGGTACCCGAGCAAAGAGTCATGTTCATTTCCAAGCCTGTTGTTTTCTGCATCAGCTCATTCATCACGGCAGGGATGATAATGTGGCCCATGAATTTTGCCTCGGCTATTCCTGCACGATAATGAAATTTCTGCATGTATTCTATCCTTATCCTGTCCAGCAAATCCACCACATAATGACCCTTTAGTTTCCGGATCGTTGAGTTGAAAGACTCTGCTAGATTATTGTGCACATAGTCAACTTTGCTCACTTCACTGAATTGGCTTCTGGCCCATAACTTGGAGTGGTGTGTTTCCAAGTATTCTTTCACTTTGGGATTCATGTATAACTGCCTCAAGTGGTAGTTGTGCTTCTTCACACTGCAAGTCAAAGATGCTGGCCATAAATTGTCGGTATACACCTTTCCTTTGAATTTCTTCATGAAATTTGCAGCAAGGTGACGCATGCATTCCCTATGCTCTACTCCAGGGAACACATTGTCCACGGCCACTTCTAAACCTTTGCAGGCATCTGTATGAATGACCAACCCATTGGGATGTGCAATAGCCCGGCGCAGATTATGCAAAAACCATGTCCAACTCTCCTCAGACTCTGTCTCTAGCACACCGTAGGCAACTGGAAATACAAAACTGTGTGCATCAACTGCACAAGCAGCTACTAACTGTCCTTTAAACCTCCTTGTGAGAAAAGTGGCATCAATAGCCAAATAAGGCCTGCAACCTGCCAAAAAAACCCGGCGACAAGCCTCAAAGCAGACAAAAACCCTCCTAAAGCATTCCTTGGTCTTTGTCACTCCCCTGAGTGTGTACTCCACGGTGTGGTGATCAATATCTACAATACTACCTGGGCTTGTGCTCTCCACTTCACCTTTGAATGAATACAACACTTGAAAGCTTTCTTGCCAGTTACCATACACAGAATCCATAGCCTGTTGTTTACCATTGAACAACCTCATGTATGGTAAATCTATCTTGAATTTATCTTTGATGTTCTTCTGCAATTCCTTTGGACCCACTTGCTGGTTTTCTTTCACCCACTTCTTTACTTCTTCTGCCACCCATCTTGACTTGGCTCTACTGATTGTATCCTTCCTAAGGGTTGATTCCTGGCATGTGTGCTTAAAAGGGTTCACTTTGACCTGAACATTAGTGCTATTTCGCATTTTAGATGCGAGCAGCCTCCATGGACAACCCTCAGTTGGACAGTGCACTTTGTAACGTACTTGATCGCTCTTGTCAACTTTGAAAGTACGTTCTACCTTGATGCAGTATGTCACAAGTGCATTTCTACAGTCATTCATGGATGCAAAAACTGTAACTTCTTCCAAATTAGGGTTCAAAGGGTCCCATTCAACAGCTGCAAGGTCTTCGTCCTCACCCACCACGTCATCATCCACACGGACTGCATTGTGAGCCTCATCTTGGTTATCAGCCCGAGGTGCCCGTTGTCAATTCCGAATAACATCAGAATATAGCTTCTCTTCATCAACCCCAGAATTGTCGTCATCATGCTCCACTTCAAGGGGGACCCTACTGCTGTTGCCCACACTTGTCGAGCCACCACGTCGCCGTACACCAACTGAACTGCTCTGGCTAGAGATGCCATTACGACGACTTGGTTCTCCCCGAGATGTTGCACCCGTCATCCTAGGTCCAAATGCCTGCTCAAGCACATCAACTTGCAGCCTCACATGAAAATTATCTTTCTCTTTATGCCTAACAAACATGGTAGCTAGCTCTTCATCATTACTAATTGTCACCCATTTCATTTCCCCTTCATAGTATTTGTATACCACTTCATCAAGCAAACCCCAAGGATATTGGCTACAAATTACCTCCCCAAATTGTCTGAAACTCCAATTACTAGCCATTGGCAACCGATAATCAAAACCTCCTTGGTATTTCTTCTGATCCTTTGCATCGAACGTGTACCGGTCCCTTCTAATGTGCATCAAGAAAGCAAACCGCAACTCCATCCTAACCGGCGAAAAACAGAGACGCAATCAACACACTAATTGGGCAAACCTACTCGAATCGAGTGTTCTAATGCACAACTAAGCTCAATCTAAACAGGAGGCGAGACTTACCCCTCGGGAACCCAGTCTTGGACGCGGCGGATCTCCGGCCCGATGCCTGCCTCGCCTTCGCCGCTGCTCTCCATTTCAGCCTACGGTTCTTCCTCCTAGTTCAAATAGCTCCAGCAGCCACCCACCTTTGAGCGCTCCGGCCGGGCGCACGGAAGGAGGCCGCGCCGCGGGTCGAGCAGGTGGCGGGCGCCCCACCCGTGGCGTCGCAGGAAGGTGGCGGGCGTCGAGGCAGCCGTGGAGCGTAGGCGCAGAAAGGTAGCGGTGGAGTAGGCGTGCAGCTGGTGGCGGGGCAGGTCCTGGCCGCGGCGCAAGTGCCGGCAGCGGCGCAGGTCAGCCGGCCGGCGGGGAAGCAGATGGGCAGAGTGAGCTACGAATGATTGGGGATTTAGTTGCATGGGCCTACATGTCAGCTCCGGACCCACGTCCACGCGGTCCCACGTGTAAGCTCCGGACCCACGTCCACACGGTCCCACGTGTAAGCTCCGGACCCACAACTTAACGGCAGCGGACGGAATGGACTCAAATATGGCCGTTTGGCCTCGTCATAGTAGCTGTGCATGACCTAGGGGCAAAACTGAGCACAATTTGCATCTGAGGGCAAAACTGAGCAGATGGACACCACTAAGGGCAAAAGGATAATTAACCCAAATATCATTATCATTAGCAGTTAGTTGAGGCACATCCTCAATCCTGGATTCATCGAGGGATACACAACTATCCTCCGGAGGTCCAAATAACTTCTTATAATACTCGGTGATGTAAAGTTTTAGGTTGTCCTGCCCTATAATAGTTCCTTCATCTTGTTCAAGCTGAAAGATTCTCTTCTTTCTATGCTTGCCATTAGCAATCAAGTGAAAGAATTTAGTGTTTGCGTCCCCCTGGACCACTCTACGGACCTTAGCCCGCAACGCCCACTTCAATTCTTCTTCGCGGAGAAGTTCTTTCAACCTCATCTCCGCATCTAGCTTAATCTGGAGCTCTGTGGTTTGCAAAATCGTGGATTCGGATTTTATATCTAGGGACTGAATCAGAGAAAGGAGGCTTTCCTTTTCAATCTTATAAATCCCACTAAGGTGTTTAGCACATCCCCGTAGGAAAATTCTCAAATGCCTAATCTTATTCTGCCAACGCTCGACAGAAGTCGTACCTCCTGCATCCTTAGCCCATTCCCTGGCAATCAGATCCAAGAAACCTTCTCGTTCAAACCATGTCAGCTTGAAAGAAAAGGTGTTTTTGTTTCCCACGTGGTTTAGCTCACCTGAGTCCACGAATAAAGGTGTGTGATCCGAGATTCCGCGCGAGAGAGCCTGAACCGTTACGAGAGGGAACTTCTATTCCCACTCGACACTCGCGAGGACTTGATCCAGCTTCTCATACGTCGGGTTTGGCAAAGCATTAGCCCAGGTAAATTTTCTACCGAAAAGCTCTATCTCTCAGATCCAAGCTTTCAATAATGTTATTGAACATAAACAACCATCTTCCGTCAAAATTATCATTATTCTTTTCCTCTCTCCTCCTAATGATGTTGAAGTCACCCCCAACTAAAACTGGGAGCTGCTCGGATCCGCAGATTCGAACAAGGTCTGCTAAAAACTCCGGTTTAAGCTCGGGTTTTGCGGCACCATAAACCGTCACCAGAGCCCAGTTAACCCCATCAGCTTTGGACCTGACCCGAAATTTAACCGCGAAGTCACCCATCACTACACTTCAGACTTCCAGTGAATCGCATCTCACTCCAAGCAAGATCCCACCCGATCTTCCTCGCGGAGAAAGGCAATGCCAATCAAAATCGACAGCACCCGATAAAGTGTTGAGAAACTGGGGCTCAAAATTATCCCTACCAGTTTCGGAGAGAGCAATGAAATCTAATCTATGCTCAAGAGACGCCTAAGAAAGAAAAAGCTTCTTTTAGCCAAGTCCTTCAGACCTCTGTTATTCCAAAAGATGCCTTTATATGTCATCATGAAATTTTTTGGCAGTCTGAATCCTAGCACTCCTACGAATCGTGGAAGCGGGATAAACCTTCCGCTTCCACTTACTTCTGGGTTTACTATGGTCCTCCATCCGGTCCTCATAACCGGGCTCAGTTGGTCTAGCTACTGCATCCTTTAGAATTACATCCTCTTCCTCAAATTCAGGAACGGATGGTGCAAGATCCGCACAGAAATTATCGAGTACTCTGACCCCCAATGCATCAATCTCTGCATCATTCATGGGTTTTACCGCTGCTAGGTTTCGAATTGTTTCTAAAGCGCGTTCCGCTTCCAAATCTAGGAGATCATTAACCGAGTTGGAAATTTCACTATTAGTACTCCCTAGCGAAACTCCTAATTGGTTGGCATTATTTATAATCTCCTCATTAGAAAAATGCAATATAGAATTAGACACGTTGACAGACATACCAGTAGTGACCTTAATGTCACGAAGCTTGGCCGCCCTCATAGCGCACATCTGCTGCATGTCATCAACCTCCGGGTGGTCCTGGAGACGAGAACTAATCCGTCGCCCCACAGAGAACGGGTCGGGGATCCCACCAAAGGCAATGACCTCCTCCCGAGTAATACCTCGCGCTGAAGAATCAGCCAAAGTTAGAGGAGGCGGCGGTGGGCTCCCAAGCCCCACGGACGGTAAGCCAGGAGAGGGAAGCACGGGCGCCGCCTGCCCGAACACTCCCCCCTCCCCAACCCTCTGGCCGGAGGGCGTCGCCGTCCTGACTGCCGTAGGAGAAGGGGGGTCGAGGCCAACTGCCCCAGACCCCCACCCAGCGCCACTGGAGATGTGGCCGCTCTAGCTGCCGCCGGAGAAGAGGGAACCGGGGCCACCTGACCCAGATGGCCTCCCCCATGGCCGGCCGTCGTCGGCGTCACCATAGGAGGAGAAGAAGTCGAGGCCACCTGCCCCGGACTCTCCCCCCCCAGACACAACCTCCGACGAAGCCACCTGAGGCTCCACCTCCCCTCCCCCATCCAAGGTTGTCGCCGAGTGCGTCCTCGCCCGGCAGGCTACTGTTCATCGTCGACATTCTTTTAGTGGAGACATGGCAAGGACTCATCAAAGGAGTGAAGGGATGAACACTGTCTTGATGAAAACATTTTGTAAAAAGCTCTCTGTATCAGAATTTATAGAAGCACGTGACAAGCGCATGGCTTGCCTTGGCCGAAAAGAGAAGTCACCCCATACTAATCCAGTACCTTGCATACTGTTGAAAAGTGCAGCTGAATCATACTGTATAAGCTAGCCTGGTCGGCTTCCAGATCACTGGCGGAAAGATATGTAATCCTACAATGACTGGCAGGATGAAACAATCAGTAAACTATGGATGACATCTGAAAAAGGCGAGCATCAGATGTCTAAATAATATCGCCCTAGACAATGAGATGAGACCTCTAGAATTGGAGAGCTTAACGCTAAAACAAGTAGTTAATCAACCCTAAATATCAGTTACTTAATCAACTCTGATAGTTGGCATCCTTTTTGAATAGTTGGGGGAATTAGTGGGAAAGAATTGATCAGCTCTCAAGGATGCAAGGAAGTCGGTAGTGGGAAAGACTAGTGTGATCTTCTCACTGTGCTCCATGGATGGACTAGTTTGCCACAATTAGCTCCCTTGGTGAATTCAGTCGCAGGAATGCCAACAAAGGAAGGAGGGCAGTTCATGCCAACGAGTTTGCCTCAAGTCAGATCGACGAGGCCAAGATTAACGCCGTCACTGCGGCACCAAGGTTGCACACCTCAGGCCTCAGAGATAGTTTTTTTTGTTCTGAATGCAGTTCCATGTGGGTAAACTGAACATGCATTCAGTTCACATCCATCTGATCCAACCATCATCCATGCAGTACATTTAAAATAAAACATCGTCCATGCACAGTGATGAAGCAGGCATATTCCATGACAAAAATTCTCACTGTGGCATATGTGATAAGAAGCCTTGCTGGTGTCGGAGAAAGTTCCAGCTAGTTAAACAGCAGAAAAACACACACCTTCCACATCTCAAGGATCTATACCCCCTTGGCAACAGTGGCGGAGACAGGCCTGGGGCAGCTAGGGCTATAGCCCCAGGCCTAGAAACAACTTCCTTTGTAATTTCTTCTTGCAAAGCATAGAAAAATCATAGAAGTTTATCACTCAACATAGCACAGCCCCAGGCGTAATCTGCATCTAGCTTCGCCACTGCTTGGCAAGGCACAAAACTCCGAATTCCGTTCCATCCAGCAAAGTTGATCAACTGTCACAAGCACTCCACACTATCTTCTTTAAATGGCGACAGAAGAAAATACGCTACGATGACAATATCATCTACAATGCGGTTAGCGCTAACCCCTGCTGCAGCTGAATGAATGAATCATTACAAAACACATATCATGCATAAACACACACACAGGACTCCCTCACCGCATGTTTTGCTTGCAGATTCTTCCTTCGGATTACAGTTACAGCAACCAACCGAAAGAATATACGGAGACACAAATAGCCTTTATCCTCTATGCAGCTACGTTATTAGTTGTTGTCTCAACACATCAAAGCTTACTACCAATAATTCTCAAAGAAAAAAAAACTTACTGCCAATTAATAGTATGCACTACAAAGCGCTTGCATTTTCCAAAGGTATGACAAAACCAAAGAACACAAGTTTGCGGTGTTATTAATGAGCAACTGTATTCTCAGGAGGGCCAAAGGCCAATACATATACAAGTGTGTGATAAAGTGCAAGAGACCCCTTATACAATGGGGATAAACCGAAAAGGGCTATACACATCTAACACCCCCCGCAAACTCATGGTGGGTCGACAACACTGAGTTTGGAGAGAAGAAAACTATGTTGCGCTCGAGTCTGTGCCTTCGTGAAGAAGTCTGCAAACTGTAACTCAGAGGGCACATAGTGAAGAGCGAGAGTCTGATCCTGCACAGCAACACGCACAAAGTGGGCATCCACACTGATGTGCTTGGTGAGCTCATGCTTCACCGGGTCACGCGCAATGCTGATAGCACCAGTACTGTCTGACAATAAAGGAGTCGATGTAGTAGCAGACACACCAAAATCCTCAAGTAGCCATCGTAACCAGATCACCTCAGCCGTCAGCATAGCCATGGCTCGCAACTCAGCCTCTGTACTCGAGCGAGAAACTGCAGTCTGTTTCTTTGTCTTCCAGGCAATAAGAGAGCCACCAAGAAAGACACAATAAGTAGACAGTGAGCGTCGATCAGAGGGATCACTAGCCCAGGTAGCATCAGAGTAGGCCTGGAGCTCAAGAGAGCTGGAGCGGGGAAAGAAAAGGCGGTGAGTGATCGTGCCACGAAGATATCGTAGAACACGGAGGAGATGACTATAATGGACAGAGGTGGGGGCTGAAACGAACTGACTCAGAATGTGAACAGGATAGGAGATGCCAGGACGCGTAACAACAAGATAGACAAGACCGCCGGCAAGGTGACGATAGCGAGTGGGATTAGGGAGAGGGTCACCATCAGAGGCACGAAGCTGAACGTTGAGCTCCATGGGAGTGACAACAGTGCGCTCATCACCAAGAGCAGCACGAGCAAGAAGATCCTGAATATATTTTTCTTGGGAGATGTAGAAGCCATCAGAGGTCGAAGAGATCTCAATCCCAAGAAAATAGCGAAGTGGACCAAGATCAGTCATGAGGAATTGATCGCGAAGACGAGCCTTAACAAAGGCAATGTAATCAGAGTCGTCACCAGTGATGATCATGTCATCAACATAGAGAAGGAGAAGAGTTCGACCACGAGAAGACGTGTGAACAAACAACGCTGGATCATGATTACTGGGCAAAAACCAGCGCCAGTCACCACAGAGGCAAAGCGCTCAAAGCAGGCGCGAGGGGCCTGTTTGAGACCATATAGGGAGCGGCGAAGTCTACAGACCATACCATCAGGAGCAAAGTACCCCGGGGGTGGCTGCATATAAACCTCCTCACGCAACTCACCATTGAGAAAAGCGTTCTGAAATCGAGTTGAGAGATGGACCACTGACGAACAGAAACCACAGCAAGAAGAGTGCGGACAGTGGTCATGTGGGCCACATGAGCGAATGTCTCATCATAGTCGCGCCCTTGCTCCTGCTGAAAACCACGGGCCACAAGACGAGCTTTGTAGCGCTCAAGAGAACCATCGGAGCGAGTGTTAATTTTGTAGACCCACTTGCAGGTGATGGGACAGACACCGGAAGGAAGGGGAACCAGATCCCATGTGCCAGAGCGCTCAAGAGCAGCAAGCTCTTCGGCCATCGCAAGTTGCCATTCAGGCTGAGTCATGGCAGTCCGATAGGAAGTGGGCTCAGCAATAACAGAGAGACCGTACCGATCAGGAGAGTAGCGATCAGGCGGGGGGCGAGGCCGAGCACGGAGGTTGTGAACCGGGGGAGGCGTGATAGGTGCAGCAGAGGTGGAAGGCTCGTGAGAGGAGACATCCTCAGTACGAGATCGACGAGTATAGTGGAGAGGAAATGGGGAGAGAGGACGACGTACTGGAGATGATGGTGGAGAGGTGGAGAAGGAGGAGGGAGAAGACGGGGTCGGTGGTGAATGAGAAGGAATGAGAGGTGCCGGAGGAAGAGGTGACACAGGAGGCACGTAGCGGGGCGTATCGGGAAGGAGAAGGAAGGAAAGATCGTCGACAGAGAAACTCGAGGAAGAAGAACGTGGGTAGTAAGAACGAGACTCGTCAAAAGTCACATCACGCGAGATGCGCAGGCGACGACCTACAGGATCCCAACATCGATAGCCCTTGTGCTCATCACTGTAGCCAAGGAAAACACACTCAACCGACTGAGCAATCAGTTTGGTGCGCTCTCGGGGGGCAAGAAGAACATAGCACACACATCCAAACATACGAAGAGCTGAGTAGTCAGGAGAGCGACTAGAGAGAAACTCCATAGGAATACCACCCTGAAGAGCAGTCGATGGCTGGATGTTGATGAGATAGGTGGATGCTGAAACAGCCTCAGCCCAAAAATGGGGTGGAAGGGAAGCAGCAATCATGAGCGCACGAGCCGTCTCAAGAAAATGACGATGCTTGCGTTCGGCAACGCCATTCTGAGCATGAGCCCCAGGACAGGAGAACTGGGCAAGAGTGCCCTGTTCCGCTAGAAAACCACGCAAGAGCTGAGAGATAAACTCCCCAGCGGAGTCAGCACGAAAAGTACGAATGGACGCGGCAAACTGAGTGTGAACCATGGCAGCAAAATGTTTGTATATAGAGAGAACCTCGCTACGAGATTTCATGAAGTAGAGCCAAGTGTAGCGAGAGAAATCATCAATAAACAAAACATAGTAGCGATGACCACCTTTCGAATCAAAGGGAGCAGGACCCCAGACATCAAAATGAACTAAGTCAAACGGATGCTGAGATACTGACTCACTAGTAGGATAAGGTAACTGAGTCTGTTTGCCAAGTCTGCAACCATTACAATGTAAGGAGACATCTCCAGATACAGACCCTAAGAGGCCCTGACGAACTAAAGAAGACAAGCGGGAGCCACAGATGTGACCAAGGCGATGATGCCACTGCTGGAAGGACACAGACGAAGAGGCAGCAAGAGCATGGGAGCTGGCAGAAGTGGTGGCAGCGGAAGGAACACAAAGCCAGTCAACCTCCCAAAGGCCCTCTGACTCACGGCGCCGAGGGACAGCACCAACCAAAGCCTTGGTGCGATGATCCTGAATGGAGCAAGAGTCAGTATCAAGAATGACACGACAACCAGAATCAGTAAGTTGGGCAGCGGAAAAAAGATTCATGGTAAGGCGAGGAACATGAGAAACACTCGGAACAGAAAAGGACGGAGTGGAAAGAATACCACTACTAGCAACAGTAAGAGATGTGCCATCGGCAGTAAGAACATTAATAGGCAAATCAAGAGGTCGGAGAGAAGACAACGCGGAAGAATCAGAAGACATATGAAAAGAAGCTCCAGAATCTAGAACCCACGAGGATGTACCTGGCTGTGTAGATGCCGGTGATGGTGAGGAAGGGGATGCAGTCACAGCAGCAGCAGAGCCAGTCGCTGAGGAGCCCGAGGAAGCAAGAAGACGCTTGAGGCGAACAATGTCCTGGTCAGTGAGTGACGGAGTCGAGAAGGACACAGGAGTCCTGCTGAAGGAGGAGCGCCTCTGGTCTCGCTTCTTCTGGCGACAATCAGACTCTGGGTGACCTGGCCGGGAGCAGTAACCACAGACGGTGTCACGGCGCGACGTGCCCTTCTCAGCATAAGGAGGGCGGCTCACCCCCCCCCCCCCTGGAGGAGCAGTTGAAGGAAATATGCCCTAGAGGCAATAATAAAGTTATTATTTATTTCCTTATTTCATGATAAATGTTTATTATTCATGCTAGAATTGTATTAACCGGAAACATAATACATGTGTGAATACATAGACAAACAGAGTGTCACTAAGTATGCCTCTACTTGACTAGCTCGCTAATCAAAGATGGTTAAGTTTCCTAACCATAGACAAAGGAATTGTCATTTTATTAACGAGGTCACATCATTGGTTGAATGATCTGATTGACATGACCCATTCCATTAGCTTAGCACACGATCGTTTAGTATGTTGCTATTGCTTTTATCCATGACTTATACATGTTCCTTTGACTATGAGATTATGCAACTCCCGTTTGCCGGAGGAACACTTTGGGTGCTACCAAACGTCACAACGTAACTGGGTGATTATAAAGGAGTACTACAGGTGTCTCCAAAGGTAGATGTTGGGTTGGCGTACTTCGAGATTAGGATTTGTCACTCCGATTGTCAAAGCGGTATCTCTGGGCCCTCTCGGTAATGCACATCACATAAGCCTTGCAAGCATTGCAACTAATGTGTTAGTTGTGAGATGATGTATTACAGAACGAGTAAAGAGACTTACCGATAACGAGATTGAACAAGGTATTGGATACCGACGATCGAATCTCGAGTAAGTAACATACCGATGACAAAGGGAACAAACGTATGTTGTTATGCGGTCTGACCGATAAAGATCTTCGTAGAATATGTAGGAGCCAATATGGGCATTCAGGTCCCGCTATTGGTTATTGACCGGAGACGTGTCTCGGTCATGTCTACATTGTTCTCGAACCGTAGGGTCCGCACGCTTAAGGTTTCGATGACGGTTATATTATGAGTTTGTGTATTTTGATGTACCGAAGGAGTTCGGAGTCCCGGATGTGATCACGGACATGACGAGGAGTCTCGAAATGGTCGAGACATAAAGATTGATATATTGGATGACTATATTCGGACATCGGAAGGGTTCCGGAAAGTATCGGATGAAAAACGGAGTACCGGGGGGTTACCGGAACCCCCCGGGGGGTTAATGGGCCACATGGGCCTAAAGTGGAGAAAAGGAGGGGCGGCCAGGGCTGGCCGCGCGCCCCCTCCCCCTCTAGTCCGAATTGGACAAGGAGGGGGGGGGGCGGCGCCCCCCTTTCCTTCTCTCCCTCCTCTTTCCCCCCTTCCACTCCTAGTCCAACAAGGAAAAGGGAGGGAGTCCTACTCCCGGTAGGAGTAGGACTCCTCCCGGCGCGCCTCCTCCTGGCCGGCCGCCCCCTCCACCATATTCCACCTTTATATACGGGGGCAGGGGGGCACCTCTAGACACACAAGTTGAACCTTGAGATCGTTCCTTAGCCGTGTGTGGTGCCCCCCTCCACCATATTCCACCTCGGTCGTATTGTTGCAGCGCTTAGGCGAAGCCCTGCGATAGTAGAACATCAAGATCGTCACCACGCCGTCGTGCTGACGGAACTCTCTCCTCGGAGCTTTGCTGGATCGGAGCCCGAGGAGCGTCACCGAGTTGTACGTGTGTCAAGAACTCGGAGGCGCCGGAGTAACGGCGCTGGGATCGGTTGGATCGCGAGGAGAACGTACGACTACTTCCTCTACGTTGTGATCGCTTCCGCTTCGGTCTACAAGGGTATGTAGACTACACTCTCCCCTCTCGTTGCTATGCATCACCATGATCTTGCGTGTGCGTAGGAAATTTTTTGAGATTACTACGTTCCCCAACAGTGGTATCAGAGCCTAGGTTTTTATGGTTTTATGTTATTTGCACGAGTAGAACACAAGTAAGTTGTGGACGATACAAGTCATACTGCCTACCAGCATGTCATACTTTGGTTCAGCGGTATTGTTGGATGAGACGACCCGGACCAATCTTACGCGTACGCTTACGCGAGACCGGTTCCCTCGACGTGCTTTGCACACAGATGGCTTGCGGGAGACTTCTCACCAACTTTAGTTGAACCAAGTATGGCTATGCCCGGTCCTTGAGAAGGTTAAAACGGAGTCTATTTGACAAACTATCGTTGTGGTTTTGATGCGTAGGTAAGATGAGTTCTTGCTTAAGCCCGTAGCAGCCACGTAAAACTTGCAACAACAAAGTAGAGGACGTCTAACTTGTTTTTGCAGGGCATGTTGTGATGTGATATGGTCAAGACATGATGCTAAATTTTATTGTATGAGATGATCATGTTTTGTAACCGAGTTATCGGCAACTGGCAGGAGCCATATGGTTGTCGCTTTATTGTATGCAATGCAATCGCCCTGTAATGCTTTACTTTATCACTAAGCGGTAGCGATAGTCGTAGAAGCATAAGATTGGCGAGACGACAACGATGCTACGATGGAGATCAAGGTGTCGCGCCGGTGACGATGGTGATCATGATGGTGCTGCAGAGATGGAGATCACGAAGCACAAGATGATGATGACCATATCATATCACTTATATTGATTTGCATATGATGTTTATCTTTTATGCATCTTATCTTGCTTTGATTGACGGTAGCATTATAAGATGATCTCTCACTAAATTATCAAGAAGTGTTCTCCCCGAGTATGCACCGTTGCCAAAGTTCATCGTGCCCAGACACCACGTGTTAATCGGGTGTGATAAGCTCTACGTCCATCTACAACGGGTGCAAGCCAGTTTTGCACACGCGGAATACTCGGGTTATACTTGACGAGCCTAGCATATACAGATATGGCCTCGGAACACAGAGACCGAAAGGTCGAGCGTGAATCATATAGTAGATATGATCAACATAATGATGTTCACCATTGAAAACTAATCCATTTCACGTGTCAATCGGTTATGGTTTAGTTGATTTGGATCACGTGATCACTTAGAAGATTAGAGGGATGTCTATCTAAGTGGGAGTTCTTCAGTAATATGATTAATTGAACTTAAATTTATCATGAACTTAGTCCCTGATAGTGTCTTGCTTGTTTATGTTGATTGTAGATAGATGGCTCGTGATGTTGTTCCGTTGAATTTTAATGCGTTCCTTGAGAAAGCAAAGTTGAAAGATGATGGTAGCAGTTACACGGACTGGGTCCGTAACTTGAGGAGTATCCTCATTGCTGCACAGAAGAGTTACGTCTTGGATGCACCGCTAGGTGCCAGGCCTGCTGCTGGAGCAACGCCAGATGTTATGAACGTCTGGCAGAGCAAAGCTGATGACTACTCGATAGTTCAGTGTGCCATGCTTTACGGCTTAGAACCGGGACTTCAACGATGGTTTGAGAACCATGGAGCATATGAGATGTTCCAGGAGTTGAAGTTGATATTCCAACAGAATGCCCGGATTGAGAGATATGAGGTCTCCAATAAGTTCTATAGCTACAAGATGGAAGAGAATGGGTCTGTCAGTGAGCACATACTCAGAATGTCTGGGTATTACAATCACTTGAGTCAGCTGGGAGTTAATCTTCCGGATGATTGTGTCATTGACAGAATTCTTCAATCACTGCCACCAAGCTACAAAGGCTTCGTGATGAACTATAATATGCAAGGGTTAGTAAAGACTATGCCCGAGCCCTTCGCAATGCTAAAGGCTGCTGAGGTAGAAATCAAGAAGGAGCATCAAGTGTTGATGGTCAATAAGACCACTAGTTTCAAGAAGAAAGGCAAAGGGAAGAAGAAGGGGAACTTCAAGAAGAACAGCACGCAAGTTGCTGCTCAAGAGAAGAAACCCAAGTCTGGACCTAAGCCTGAAACTGTGTGCTTCTACTGCAAGCAGACTGGTCACTGGAAGCGAAACTGCCCCAAGTATTTGGCGGATAAGAAGGATGGCAAGGTGAACAAAGGTATATGTGATATACATGTTATTGATGTGTACCTTACTAGAGCTCGCAGTAGCACCTGGGTATTTGATACTGGTTCTGTTGCTAATATTTGCCACTCGAAACAGGGACTACGGATTAAGCGAACACTGGCAAAGGACGAGGTGACGATGCGCGTGGGAAATGGTTCCAAAGTCGATGTGATCGCGGTCGGCACACTACCTCTACATCTACCTTCGGGATTAGTATTAGACCTAAATAATTGTTATTTGGTGCCAGCGTTGAGCATGAACATTATATCTGGATCTTGTTTGATGTGAGACGGTTATTCATTTAAATCAGAGAATAACGGTTGTTCTATTTATATGAATAATATCTTTTATGGTCATGCACCCTTGAAGAGTGGTCTATTTTTGATGGATCTCGATAGTAGTGATACACATATTCATAATGTTGAAGCCAAAAGATGCAGAGTTGATAATGATAGTGCAACTTATTTGTGGCACTGCCGTTTATGTCATATCGGTATAAAGCGCATGAAGAAACTCCATACTGATGGACTCTTGGAGTCACTTGATTATGAATCACTTGGCACTTGCGAACCGTGCCTCATGGGCAAGATGACTAAAACACCGTTCTCCGGTACTATGGAGAGAGCAACAGATTTATTGCAAATCATACATACAGATGTATGTGGTCCGATGAATGTTGAGGCTCGTGGCGGATATCGTTATTTTCTCACCTTCACAGATGATTTGAGCAGATATGGGTATATCTACTTGATGAAACACAAGTCTGAAACATTTGAAAAGTTCAAAGAATTTCAGAGTGAAGTTGAAAATCATCGTAACAAGAAAATAAAGTTTCTACGATCTGATCGTGGAGGAGAATATTTGAGTTACGAGTTTGGTCTACATTTGAAACAATGCGGAATAGTTTCGCAACTCATGCCACCCGGAACACCACAGCGCAATGGTGTGTCCGAACGTCGTAATCACACTTTACTAGATATGGTGCGATCTATGATGTCTCTTACAGATTTACCGCTATCGTTTTGGGGTTATGCTCTAGAGACGGTCGCATTCACATTAAATAGAACACCGTCAAAATCCGTTGAGACGACACCTTATGAACTATGGTTTAGCAAGAAACCAAAGTTGTCGTTTCTTAAAGTTTGGGGCTGCGATGCTTATGTGAAAAAGCTTCAACCTGATAAGCTCGAACCCAAATCGGAGAAGTGTGTCTTCATAGGATACCCAAAGGAAACTGCTGGGTACACCTTCTATCACAGATCCGAAGGAAAGATATTTGTTGCTAGAAATGGATCCTTTCTGGAGAAGGAGTTTCTCTCGAAAGAAGTGAGTGGGAGGAAAGTAGAACTTGACGAGGTAACTGTACCTTCTCCCTTATTGGAAAGTAGTTTATCACAGAAACCGGTTTCTGCGACATCTACACCAAATAGTGAGGAAGTTGATGATGTTGATCATGAAGCTTCAGATCAAGTTACTACAGAACCTCGTAGATCAACTAGAGTAAGATCCGCACCAGAGTGGTACGGTAATCCTGTTCTGGAAGTCATGCTACTAGATCATGATGAACCTACAAACTATGAAGAAGCGATGGTGAGCCCAGATTCCACAAAGTGTCTTGAAGCCATGAAATCTGAGATGGGATCCATGTATGAAAACAAAGTGTGGACTTTGGTTGACTTGCCCGATGGTCGGCAAGCAATAGAAAACAAGTCGATCTTTAAGAAGAAGACTGACGCTGACGGTAATGTTACTGTCTACAAAGCTCGACTTGTCGCAAAGGGTTTTCGACAAGTTCAAGGGATTGACTACGATGAGACCTTCTCACCCGTAGCGATGCTTAAGTCTGTCCGAATCATGTTAGCAATTGCCGCATTTTATGATTATGAAATTTGGCATATGGATGTAAAAACTGCATTCCTGAATGGATTTCTGGAAGAAGAGTTGTATATGATGCTACCAGAAGGTTTTATCGATCCGAAGGGAGCTAACAAAGTGTGCAAGCTCCAGTGATCCATTTATGGACTGGTGCAAGCATCTCGGAGTTGGAATAAACGCTTTGATAGTGTGATCAATGCATTTGGGTTTGTACAGACTTTTGGAGAAGCCTGTATTTACAAGAAAGTGAGTGGGAGCTCTGTAGCATTTCTGATATTATATGTAGATGACATATTGTTGATCGGAAATGATATAGAATTTCTGGATAGCATAAAGGGATACTTGAATAAGAGTTTTTCAATGAAGGACCTCGGTGAAGCTGCTTACATATTGGGCACCAAGATCTATAGAGATAGATCAAGACGCTTAATTGGACTTTCACAAAGCACATACCTTGACAAAGTTTTAAAGAAGTTCAAAATGGATCAAGCAAAGAAAGGGTTCTTGCCTGTGTTACAAGGTGTGAAGTTGAGTAAGACTCAATGCCCGACCACCGCAGAGGATAGAGAGAAAATGAAAGATGTTCCCTATGCTTCAGCCATAGGCTCTATCATGTATGCAATGCTGTATACCAGACCTGATATTAGCTTAGCAGGGAGGTACCAAAGTAATCCAGGAGTGGATCACTGGACAGCGGTCAAGAACATCCGGAAGTACCTGAAAAGGACAAAGGATATGTTTCTCGTATATGGAGGTGACAAAGAGCTCATCGTAAGCGGTTACGTTGATGCAAGCTTTGACACTGATCCGGACGACTCGAAATCGCAAACCGGATACGTGTTTACATTAAACGGTGGAGCTGTCAGTTGGTACAGTTCTAAACAAAGCGTCGTAGCGGGATCTACATGTGAAGCGGAGTACATAGCTGCTTCGGAAGCCGCAAATGAAGGAGTCTGGATGAAGGAGTTCATATCCGATCTAGGTGTCATACCTAGTGCATCGGGTCCAATGAAAATCTTTTGTGACAATACTGGAGCAATTGCCTTGGCGAAGGAATCCAGATTTCACAAGAGAACCAAGCACATCAAGAGACACTTCTATTCCATCCGGGATTTGGTCCAGGTGGGAGACATAGAGATTTGCAAGATACATACGGATCTGAATGTAGCAGACCCGTTGACTAAGCCTCTTCCACGAGCAAAACATGATCAGCACCAACACTCCATGGGTGTTAGAATCATCACTGTGTAATCTAGTTTATTGAATCTAGTGCAAGTGGGAGACTGAAGGAAATATGCCCTAGAGGCAATAATAAAGTTATTATTTATTTCCTTATTTCATGATAAATGTTTATTATTCATGCTAGAATTGTATTAACCGGAAAAATAATACATGTGTGAATACATAGACAAACAGAGTGTCACTAAGTATGCCTCTACTTGACGAGCTCGTTAATCAAAGATGGTTAAGTTTCCTAACCATAGACAAAGGAATTGTCATTTGATTAACGAGGTCACATCATTGGTTGAATGATCTGATTGACATGACCCATTCCATTAGCTTAGCACACGATCGTTTAGTATGTTGCTATTGCTTTTATCCATGACTTATACATGTTCCTTTGACTATGAGATTATGCAACTCCCGTTTGCCGGAGGAACACTTTGGGTGCTACCAAACGTCACAACGTAACTGGGTGATTATAAAGGAGTACTACAGGTGTCTCCAAAGGTAGATGTTGGGTTGGCGTATTTCGAGATTAGGATTTGTCACTCCGATTGTCGGAGAGGTATCTCTGGGCCCTCTCGGTAATGCACATCACATAAGCCTTGCAAGCATTGCAACTAATGTGTTAGTTGTGAGATGATGTATTACAGAACGAGTAAAGAGACTTACCGGTAATGAGATTGAACTAGGTATTGGATACCGACGATCGAATCTCGGGTAGGTAACATACCGATGACAAAGGGAACAAACGTATGTTGTTATGCGGTCTGACCGATAAAGATCTTCGTAGAATATGTAGGAGCCAATATGGGCATCCAGGTCCCGCTGTTGGTTATTGACCGGGGACGTGTCTCGGTAATGTCTACGTTGTTCTCGAACCGTAGGGTCCGCACGCTTAAGGTTTCGATGACGGTTATATTATGAGTTTGTGTTTTTTGATGTACCGAAGGAGTTCGGAGTCCCGGATGTGATCACGGACATGACGAGGAGTCTCGAAATGGTCGAGACATAAAGATTGATATATTGGATGACTATATTCGGACATCGGAAGGGTTCCGGAAAGTATCGGATGAAAAACAGAGTACCGGGGGGTTACCGGAACCCCCCGGGGGGTTAATGGGCCACATGGGCCTAAAGTGGAGAAAAGGAGGGGCGGCCAGGGCTGGCCGCGCGCCCCCTCCCCCTCTAGTCCGAATTGGACAAGGAGGGGGGGCGGCGCCCCCCTTTCCTTCTCTCCCTCCTCTTTCCCCCCTTCCACTCCTAGTCGAACAAGGAAAAGGGAGGGAGCCCTACTCCCGGTAGGAGTAGGACTCCTCCCGGCGCGCCTCCTCCTGGCCGGCCGCCCCCTCCCCCTTGATCCTTTATATATGTGGGCAGGGGGGCACCTCTAGACACACAAGTTGATCCTTGAGATCGTTCCTTAGCCGTGTGCGGTGCCCTCCTCCACCATATACCACCTCGGTCGTATTGTTGCAGCGCATAGGCGAAGCCCTGCGATAGTAGAACATCAAGATCGTCACCACGCCGTCGTGCTGACGGAACTCTCTCCCCGGAGCTTTGCTGGATCGGAGCCCGAGGAGCGTCACCGAGCTGTACGTGTGTCAAGAACTCGGAGGCGCCGGAGTAACGGCGTTGGGATCGGTTGGATCGCGAGGAGAACGTACGACTACTTCCTCTACGTTGTGATCGCTTTCGCTTCGGTCTACAAGGGTATGTAGACAACACTCTCCCCTCTCGTTGCTATGCATCACCATGATCTTGCGTGTGCGTAGGAAATTTTTTGAAATTACTACGTTCCCCAACAGCAGTGAGGCGAGCAAACGACACAGGAGCTCGGGCGGCCGGCCAATACTGACGGAACCAGAAGCAACCCAGCAGAGCGAAGGCGGGTCTCCTCAGCATGAAGGTCAGCAAGTATCTCTGAGATAGGAACACGACCACGAGCAAGCAGGTGAGCACGGCGAGGCTCAAACTCAGACCGGAGACGAGATAAGAACTCATGGACCCGTTGAAACTCCAAGTCAGACCGAGTAGTCTGGCAGCAGCGGCAAGTGCCACAAACAACTGTCCGCAGTGAGTCAAGCTGACGCCAGATGGCAGAGCACCGAGAATAGAACTCATCAACAGACAAATCGCCCTGCTGAAGGGTATGCTCCTGACGCACCACAGAGAGGTAAAGAGCATCGCTAGAGGGCTGATAGCGCTGACACAGATAGGACCACATCACGGCAACAGTGCCGAGGCCCATGAACTCCGAAGCAAACTGAGGTAGGACACTCGCAGTAAGAACAGCAGCAGCTCGAGCATCATCATTGCACCACTGAGTGTAGGCAGACAGATCATCTCGATAGACAGAAAGAGCATCAGAATATGCGGATACCTGCTGATCATAAGCGTCAACTGCAGCATCATCAAGAGCCTTGGCTGCATCCCGATCAGCCTGAGAAGCATCAGCAGCAAGGACCGGCGGCACCGGTGGGATTGGGGCCACGGGCACAACAGGGCATGGCGGGCAGGGTACCTCGCCAGAAATAACACCCCACAGAAGGAGTCCACACATATGGATGCGCATGAAGCCCACAAACTCAGCATAGTTGGTGTCATCGAAGATCACCGAGCACCGAGGAACCGCGACATATCCCGAAGAGGACATGAGGAAGTCACTCTGCTGCTATCGCCCTTTTTTAGTCAACGCATGGGGATCGAACAGGGCACACTCGAAGCAAAGGGAGCGGGAGAAGCTCCTTCGACCAGATCCTCCGGCCCCAACCAGATCGACGGGATCCGGCAGAGAAGGCAGGGGATCCCGCCCGGATCCCGCTCGCAGCAGCAACGTGGGACGGGGGAGGCGCTCGCAGCAGGGAATCCCGCCCGGATCCCGCTCGCGGCAGCAGGGAAGGACGGGGGAGGCGCTCACGGTAGGGAATCCCACCCGGATCCCGCTTGCGGCAGCCACGAGGGACGGGGGGAGGCGCTCGCGGAAGGGGATCCCGCCCGGATCCCGCTCGCGGCAGCAGCGAAGGACGGGGGAGGCGCTCGCGGCAGGGAATCCCACCCGGATCCCGCTCGCGGCAGCCACGAGGGACGGGGGGAGGCGCTCGCGGAAGGGGATCCCGCCCGGATCCCGCTCGCGGCAGCAGCGAAGGACGGGGAAGGCGCTCGCGGCTCGCGGCAGGGGATCCCGCCCGGATCCCGCTCGCTGCAGCAACGAGGGACGGGGGAGGCACTCGCGGCAGGGGATCCCGCCCGGATCCCGCTCGCTGCAGCAACGAGGGACGGGGGAGGCACTCGCGGTAGGGCTCGCTCACCCACGTGCTCAAGCGGAGGTCAGCAGCGGCAAATCGGGGACAGATGCGGCCGCGGTGGTCGGCGGCAACGGCGACCGGAAGAGCAGCTGCCGGGAAGGTTGGCCGGAATGGAATCGAGGCAGACTAGGAAGAGGAAGCACGGAGTTGCGAGCGTGCGGGAGCGTGAGAGGAACCTAAGCATCTGATACCATGTTATGAATGAGCAACTGTATACTCAGGTGTGATAAAGTGCAAGACACCCCTTATACAATGGGGATAAACCGAAAAGGGCTATACACATCTAACATGCGGATCCAGCTTTTAATCCATGCTGCAACATAAACTTGCCGCCATTGACAGGCAGGCAGGGCCTGCACACAAAGGGAAATACACAAGGGCCAGTCTTGGTGACGTTTCATTTCGCATATTTAGCTAATATAATAGGAGTTCAGCGACCGGAGCGCCCACCTTTTTCTCTTCTGGCCAAGCAGGGGGGGTGACGCGGACCATGGAGCGTGGTGCCCTGCGTTTTCTGTTATGGGAGCGTGTTGGCTTGCACTGCTCCATGCTGCGGCCGGCGAGCACCTCTCCACCAGAGCTCCCGTCGAATGCATGACAGGTGGGACCTAGGTCCATCTCAGAAAAATTTCCACATAGGCATGCCATGTCAGCCTTACAGTTTTCGCGAGGTTATTTGACTATCAGTGCTCCGCGTTACGCATTAGATATAATTTCAGTGGTTTTTTGTGCCCTGCCTCCAATGTGGTACCAAGTTTTTACCCTGGCTTCAAGTGTGATGGTTTTGGTTAAATAACTCACATCATAGGGTACATGTAAACAATTATTGAAAAATTACAGTTTATACCCTTGGGGGGGGTCTATAGCCCCCCTACGCTACATCATTGCCCCTCTATTTTCAACTAGAGATCCAATCACCCTCAAACAATCATTTGTGGGAAATGAGAAACAATCATTAGTAACTGCATTGAGAAATAACTGATGGGCCTGTTAGATAGATGGTTTAAATATGTAATCGCAACCTACGAATGGGTGGAAACACCTGGCGGCAGTCACCCGAGTGCAGTGGCAGCTGCGTCGGGAGACCATGGAGTGGGCCGAGGAGCTCCAAAAATAATTCATTCCTTCATTCTTATGTCGCCACTTGCTTCGAATCCTGCGGCAATGGCAAGCTCCAAAAATCCAAAACATGTCCTAGTAGTAAAACATGGTTATTGAATTACAAAAAGTATATTCCCTCGTGGTGGAAGGGCCCGCGGGCAGGGGCGACGGTGGCGCGGAATTGGTGCTCCATGGCGGTGAAATGGCCGCGTGGAGGGGGGGCGGTGGCGGGGAAGGGCCCACGGGCAGGGGTGACGGTGGCGCGGAAGTGGTGCTCCATGGCGGTGAAATGGCCGCGTGGAGGGGGGGCGGTCGCGGCCGCCCGGCAACTAGGCTGCCGGCGGCCAGGACTGCGGCGAGCGTGAGCAGTGCTAGCTTGTACATGACGACAAGGAGGTGGCAGGCAAGTGAGTGTTCGAGCCTCCTTAAATAGGCGAGGGGCGAGAAGCAGGGGCGGATCCACTCGGATTTTATCTTCAGTCTGCTCCTGTATCCAGTTTACAGGTAGAGGTATGAAATGTGGTGATGTGGGGCGCTGATGATAGTTCTTTCCCTGGCCCAGGTTGCCAGACCCCTGTCGTCCCGCGCCGTCCTTTGCCTCCACGTCTCTTCATCGTAGCAAGCTGCCATCTTGCTACATCGCCATGACCTCCACTGCCTCTACCATCCTGTCGTGTCGATGCTGAGGCCGAGGAGTCGGTGTTCTTGATCTCGAGCTCGCCCAACCTGCCAGCGCCTGGAGCCCATCCAACACGGTTCTAGCCCCCGCCTGCCGTGTCGACCTCATGCACGCTAGGACACCGGCGCCCCATCGAAGACATCACCACATTACAAATTTCCACATAGGCATGCCATGTCAGCCTTACAGTTTTCGCGAGGTTATTTGACTATCAGTGCTCCGCGTTACGCATTAGATATAATTTCGGTGGTTTTTTGTGCCCTGCCTCCAATGTGGTACCAAGTTTTTACCCTGGCTTCAAGTGTGATGGTTTTGGGTAAATAACTCACATCATAGGGTACATGTAAACAATTATTGAAAAATTACAGTTTGTATGCTGGGGGGGGGGGGGGTCTATAGCCCCCCTACGCTACATCATTGCCCCTCTATTTTCAACTAGAGATCCAATCACCCTCAAACAATCATTTGTGGGAAATGAGATACGATCATTAGTAATTGCATTGAGAAATAACTGATGGGCCTGTTAGATAGATGGTTTAAATATGTAATCGCAACCTATGAGCGGGTGGAAACACCTGGCGGCAGTCACCCGAGTGCAGTGGCAGCTGCGTCGGCCTAGTCGTCGTTGTTGTTGCTGCTGTTAAAATAACTGAAACTGTTCCTTTAATGCTTGCATAAACTTTTTTAAAGATGAATTAAAATAAATGAATCTTTTCTCTCTTCTCTTCTCTTTGTCTGCTGGAGTAAACTTTTCCAGTATACTCCTAGGAGTAAACTTTCTCTAATGGAGTAGGAACTGTTCTCAGGAGTAGCAGTAGTGATTCTTTTAACAACAGCAAGAACAACAAGTCATTTTCCACTCCTCTCCTCTTCTATTCCACTCCTTTCCTCTCATATTCCTCTCCTCTTCTATTCTTCAATATTTTTCTGACATACGCGTAATACAGATGGCGTGCCCAAAGTGAAGTCTGGCCGCACTCTCCTTAAGGCAGGGAATTTGGGTTTTGGCTATCCAGAGACTTTGAAAGATCAGAGGTAACATACTTTTAGCCGTGATTGGGATCAACAGTAGCATGGGGCCTTATCATTCTGGTTTTTGGATGACTTAGTTAATCAAATTCCTCAATTGAGGAACACCTGGACTTGTCATTCCGGTCTTGGGATCAACAGTAGCATATGGACTTATCATTCTGGTTTTCCGATGATTTAGTTAATCAAATTGACATCAATTGACCTGTTTTTTGGATCAATTGCAGGTTCTCTTGATTGGAGTGGAGAGGAGCAGAGGCGAGAGGAGCAGCAGAAGTGGACAGCGCAGCGGCCGACCTCGAGCTCTTGATCGGAGTGGGGGGAGGCGGCCGGCGAAGGATCTATGGCCAGTAGCGATGGATCCGAAGCTGTGGCGGAGCAGGCAGCCGGCGGGAAGGGAGGCCGGCGAGGGAGCTGCGGACCGTGGCGGGGAAGGGCAGCCGATGAGGGAGCTGCGGACCACGGCAGGGAAGGGCGGCCGGCCGACGAGGGAGCTGCGGACCGCGGCGGGGAAGGACGCCGGAGATGCGGACGACGGAGGAGCCCGGCGAAAGGGAGCAGTGAAGCCTGGCGGAGGGGAGGAGCGACGGAGGAAGACGCCTCCCGGTCGATTTCAAATCGGGGGTAGTATTGTAATTTCACACCGTTTCACCTGGTCGGAACGGAGGGAGTGGGCCGAGGAGCTCCAAAAATAATTCATTCCTTCATCCGTTGTGTATTTCCTCGTGGTGGCTTGATGCTTACAGAGTTGCAGGGCAGTCGTTTAGCGGGCACATTATTATTGTTTTAGTACGTTCGCTGTGGGATATTTGCTACCCTCGACGATACAAACGGCCATGACATATTTGCTGTCGCATGCTGCATACATGTATCATCCAGTCTAGTCTAGGAACATAAAAAAAAATGAGACCAATCCAAGGGCTAACCCTCGTTGGCTTTTATTTATATTATAGGAGAAACTCCGTGAGCACCGCGCGTCCGTGCCGGGACTCGAACTCGGGTGGGCTGGCAGCAACCTCAGCTGCCCAGCTAACGGGTCGACGCCTCGTCCTCAGTCTACGAACATAAGTATTTGGCTCAAAACAGAGGACAGAGAACAAGGAAGGGTTTTGTTCTCTGTGCCTTGACTTTGCTTTGCGGCTGCGTCCATTCTCGTGCGAAAATCCATTCTCCTCCGCGGGATGATGATTTCTAATTTTTATTTGGGAAAAAAAATGCTGGATGATGAATGAATGGATGCTTGGACCGCCGCGGCCCGCAACACCCGTAGGGATTTGGGCCTGCTGTATCTAGAGGCCCAATACCAAGAACCAGCTTGTCTCAAAAAAAAAAAAAAAAAACCAACAACCAGCCTTATATATAGAGCGGTGGTTAAGAGTCCAGTCAATGGCCGCTGCATTAGCTTGAAACCCTCGATCGCCTCCAGGAAGAGGTCCACGTTCAGGTCAGGCACGTCGTCGCCGGCCGCGGCTGCCTACTCCGGTAAGAGCTACTACCTAATACTGTGTTACCGAAAAAGACTTTCACCCCGCTTTATATATAAAGCAATAACAAATAACAATGTTAGTTCTTCTTTTGAATGAATGGATGAAGTGTTTCGATGCAAATTCGATCAGCGAGTTCTGCCTTGAGGATCGACGAGCATTCTTTTCTTCTGAATCCAGCCAGTTCCATCCGTGTAAACTGAAGATACATCCAACCATCATGCCCAACACACAGACTGGCAGAGAAGCAAGATGCACAACTTCAACACGTACAAGAGAACACACATTTTCCTTCCGAGAATGACACAACAGACTTTGATCAATTTTGAAGAATTACAACTCTATAAGAAGATCAATTTTGCTAGTACTAGTAGGAGTAGAAGAAAATGCCAACAGCCGAAAATGAAACTGAAAATGATTAGTAGTAGAGAAAGGGAATGCCAAACCGAGTTGCTCTGCGGCAATTCTCTGAAGTTGGAATCAACATGGTGAGGGAATTTATAAAGGCATACTACCACTTGACCAGGTCAACCAGATGACTAGAACAAATTCAAATGTAAGAGCATTTGACCAAATTTATACCTCCAGCTCCGATCCATGCTCGAACAGTCTACAAGACAACAAGTGTCTGGCAATTCTCCTTCATGTCAAGACTTACTGTCATCAACACAGCGAGAGCGAGGTAACATCCTCCAGAATGCTAACGGCTGCTAGGTCAAGTACTGTCATCTCTCAACTCTGGATTTCCTTCCTTCATTGCATCAGTCCTTGTAGAAAAAACAAGTTTTATGAAAAACGCTTCAGAAGCACTCTGTAGATATTATCTTCACGGGATCTTGAGCGGAAGTTCGGCTACAGTCTAACACGATATGTATGCTTACTCGACAGGGCTGGCGATGAGATCCCAGGTCCAAATCACGTATGGAACTGCCAACTACTGAACCTGAAACTGAGCATTCATGTGTGCGGTAGAAACCCAGTTGCTCATCTGCACTAAACAAATTGAGCAGAGCAACCCCTCAAAAAAATAAAATAGCAGATCAACCTGACTAAACAAATTGAACCGTGTTTTTTTGTCACAACCTGATTAATCAACACTTCTCTTTCTATCGCAAAATAAAATAAAATATATCAACACTTGTCTTCCCTGTGAACTGAAATCACCATTGCATAGAAACTCTTGAAAGAATGATATAAGTATATCTATTGCGGGCTTCAAAAAGTTTTGTGGATTGCAACATCTTAAGTTAAACCATATAAACACTGTTGTTTACGTATAAAAATATCGCATCGGCATTGTCCTACTGTAATTTTCAGCCATGGCTCCTCTCGTATGGTGATTGACCTTCCGGTGCCACATTTGAATGTTTTGGTAATGGCGACACAACCTGATGAGAGCAATAGTGCCGTCCTCTGCCTCGATGAGCTGGTGGCTGTGGGATAGATCCAAATCCGGAGGTCCCTCGAGCACATCAAGGCTCTTCCTTTCCAAACCAAACCCAAGTATACCCTCCTTCACGTACATAAACCCAAGTACATGTTAGGCACGCTAGGCCTGGCTGATGCGATCGCGCTAGGGAGAACCTCCTTTTAGTCATGATGGATGATAATCAAAACGGAAAATTATGCTGGGCTGGACAACAACAAAAAAAGAAAAAACAACAAACAAAGAAAAGGCCATAAATAGATGAAGACATCAACTTAGACGTGACATAGTTATGTGAAATCTAAATGTGGCCTAGACACACCCTAATTAATTAGCTTCGAGGAGCGCCAGCGCGCCGCCCTGCGCCGCTTCGAGGAGCGCCGACGCGGCCGCGACGAAGATGGGGTCGTCGTCTTATGCGACAGCGACGACGACGACGACGCGCCGCCGCCAGTCCGCCATGGCGACGCCGGCCAGGGGTCCAGTAGGGGCGCCCGCCTCAAGGAGGAGAAGGCCGACGACGACGATGGCGGCGACGGCGGCGACGACTTCAGCCCTTTTCTTTTTTAGATTAGGTTAATGTAATGAAAATGCGCGAATTTCACCGAAATTTGCCATGTTTGGCCGAAATTTAACTAGTTTTTATCATAACTTCGCCGAACGGTCCTTTTTTTATTTATTTTAATACGCGCCTGGGGGCCGACGGCTGGGGACCGACTTGCCCCCAGGGCCATTTTTTGCGCCGGCTCACCCTTAGGCGGCGCTTTTAGACGCCCCCTGGGGGGCCAACGGCTGGAGATGCCCTAACAGACTTAACCCCGCGAAAAAAAATCTAACAGACTTAGAGACCACCAGGTTTGGAGTACTTTTTGGTGTACTTATATCTAATATATCACATACAAAATTTATATATCAAACTTGCTAGTACTTCTCACTACTAAGTTTTCTCCAAGCTACTGTTCACTGCAGCATATTTCAACTTATCGCCATAATCTTCCCCAAACCGATCACGAGAGGTCACTATGCTTTTCAGATCAGACCGAGGAGACAAGCGGGAGTTCTAAAATGAGACAGAGCAGACAATTGGGAGTTTTATTGTTCAGCAAACTACTATTTGTTATGTCCCACTTAAATAGTCAGCAACTGGTTCTATATGTATATACACTCCCATGACTTGAACGGCATATGAAGTCTTCCTTCTCTAATTAATAATCATGGCACATCTCGATCAAATACGTAGCTGTTAGTCGTACCCAAGGGGAATCAATATAGATATGCTAAATATTGAGACGGTAATGTGTAGCTCGGTCAACGTGCAGTTGGGTTTAAACGATGTGCAGCCGCTTATGCAAAAGCAATCACATATGGATAAAAAGATGTCACATCATTTCCCTGACGTGTCATCCCTTCTGCTCCCCACCCTTATACTGCTTCAGAACACTAGATAGGCAACGTCTAAAACACATTAACTCACTACGCGGCAGCAGTGCTTGGGTCTACAGCCAGGTAACTGCTATCAATCTTCTCTTTCAGCACCTCTCTGCTCTGGTTTATTGATCATGGGGGCATCATGCCTGCATGTTTGCTAACCACTTCTCATAGTTAATTACCTAGCTAGCTACGGAGTACATCTTTGGTCTAGTAGTAGTTTCTTGTTTATGCAAAGAGATATTGTTTACCCAGTTTCATATCTGCACAACAGAATAAACATCCGGGCTAACAAGAAATAGGTAAGACATGCTAGAAAATCACAAGCAAACAGAAAATACATCCCACCATATTTATTCATGCGCCACAACCCAGTTGATTTTGCTAATAGAATTTCGGCTACTAAAATTGAATAAAATAACCCAAATTTGCCATGCTGTAATTGTTCATCTTCCCCTGAACAGAAAAATATTCTCTCCCTAACCTTAATACTTTCACCCTGAATGTATTTTCTCTACCTTGCGGTCTCCTTGCGCAGCTGACACTCTCCCAGGGGTAATTAGATGGAGGGATGCACGGCTGATTAATTCACCATGAATCCAGGATGGGAATGGGTGGTGGATGTGGAGAAGATGCTGGCAGACGACAATCCTGGGTCCAGGAGGATGGAGGGAGAGCTATTGGAGGCCCAATACGTCTACCGGGTACCAGAGTGGCTTAAGGGCATGAACACCAAGGCCTACCATCCTCGGCTCGTGTCTTTGGGTCCCTTCCACCACGGCGACTCCAGTCTGCTGCCAATGGAGGAGCACAAGCGCCGCGCGTTAGTGCACCTGATTAAGCGGAGCAACAAGCCGCTCCAGGATTTCGTCTCTGCCATCAACGACGTCGCACACAAGCTCGAGGAAGCATACGGCAAGGACCTCCATGTCAAATGGCGGAACGACAGGCCGAGGTTCGTCGACGTGATGCTCACGGACGGCTGCTTCCTGCTGGAGATGATGAGCCGCCCTTTCTGGGATTATGAGCTGCATGATGCCGTCTTCAGCAAACACGGAAGAGAACGCATATTTCCAGTTATCCGGTCTGACATGCTACTAATTGAGAACCAGCTGCCTCTGCTTGTTCTCAAGAAGATCCTGGGTGTCGTGCGTCCGAACCATTCGGTACACTATTTCGACACAGATCTGTTCCATTCATTAGTTTCCTTCTAAATATATATATAATCACTCCCAAAACCCAATATCTTCATTGGGTTACATTTCATCCCGGCCCTTCTGAAAATCACTATTCTCAGGATGCTCCCAATGTAAGCAAAAAGGAGGCTGCAATGGATAGAAATATAAACCTCAGGGTGCTGAGTTTTCTAGGCCGGGCGCATGAAGGTCGTGCCATCGCGGACATATCGCTGAGGCTCCACCCTCTCGAACTTTATCATAGAAGCCTCACCTACGATAACGGCGCCCATGCAGTTTACTCGCGGGAGTACAAGTATGAAATGATGCCCTCAGCATTGGAAATCAACGAGGCTGGCATCAAATTCAGGAAGAGCAAGACAGACAAGCTGCTCGACATTCGCTTCAAGCGCGGCGTGCTGAGTATGCCGGTGATGATGGTGGATGACAGCACCGAGAGCTTGTACCTCAACTTGATGGCGTTCGAGCGGCTACATGCCGACGCTGGCGACCTCGTGACGGCCTATGTGATCTTCATGGACAACATCATCGTCTCGGCCGACGACGTGGCCATGTTGAGCAAAAATGGGGTCCTCAAGAACATGCTAGGCTGCGATGAGGAGACGGCGAAGCTGTTCAATGGTACTCTGTCCAGAGGGCAACTTCTGGGCCCGTGCCATAGTCTCCACAATGTGCAGTACGAGGCGAGTGCCTACTGCAAGGAGTCGTCGCACAAGGTCATCCCTTGGCGATTTAACTTCCCTATCTCACTACGTTGCTAAAGTACAAGAAACAATGATCATGATCAACAGTTAGAGCTTTTCAAAAATGAACACTGGACAATGATCTTGCAGCATACCTTAGCTGCATCAGTCCTCCAATGGTCAATAAGCCATTTCCAGTCATCTTCATGAACTCTAGCATCACAATCAGCAAGGAGCTCCTCGTCAGTCTTTTCTTCATGAAAATACAAATCCTTCAGATCTGATTTGAAATCTCTCCATTTCTTAGCAGCACTTCCCATGACCCAGTCTTTAACTCTTTCATCCACTTCATAGTACAACTGGTTATCAAGTTGCCAAAATTCAACAATGAATTAGAGGATGAAACATAAGTCCATAAGAATTTTTTGTACATGTGCATCACAGAAGTTACCTTCAAAGTATTCCACAATAAAAGCTTTTGCTTTGGCTCAACCAACCTCCAGTCAGGTTTGGCAAGTGATACTATCTCGCTATTTTTAACCAGTGTGGCTATAAAATTTGCAAACTCGGTGGCATTGTCCCCCACAGGCTGTCCCTTCTCATTGATCTCTAGCCTAATTGGTGGCTGGTTCCCTCTTGAGCGTATATCGGCCTTTCTAGTATAGCTGCGTCCACGCTTCTTCTGTTGTTGACCACCATCTATATGAACATAGAAAAGAATTAGTTAGATCTCCTAAATGAAAAAGGTTAAATACCTAAAAAAATAGAACTACCTACCATGTTGTGTCGCTGCATTAACATCATCTTCATTCTCTTCTAATGCAGCATCTCGCATGTCTTCATCATCGTGCCTAGAATCAGCTCTAGCGGTGTCTGATCTTAGTATGCGTCTAGGCATTTCAAGAGCTGGCTGACTAGATGTGTGTTGCCTTTTCTGCAGATAAGCACATGTTGTTAAATAGCTACCATACACCTGCACAGTTGAATCAACACACAAGCAAGTCTTGGAAGGCTACCACCACCTTTGTCTTGTTGTTTTGTTCATGCGAAGACTTCTCTGCAAGTCTTGGAATTAATTGATGCAACTTCTCTGTGTTCAGCCTTAGAGTCTCTGCCCGCGCTTCTTCATATGAAGTAGTATTAGCCCTTTCTCCTTCGTTTTCCATTCTTTTTCCTGAAAAAAAATATCTGAATTAGAAAAAGGTTTAATGCAATCTGAAATACAAAAACATAGATGTAGTCTTACAAGACTGGTTAAAAAGGGTGTCTTATGAACAATCTGAACTAGAGGAACACATGAATATTAATTAGAAGAGGTATTTTGCAGAAATATTAAAAGCTAAAAACTACATACTTATCCTTCTTGACCTGTCGAACAATTGTTCCATCTATATCTTCTCTGATACGAGGTGCACTTTTAAGATCAACCCGGAGATCTACATTAGCATCTAAATCAGGGAACAAAACCACATGTTCATCAACTTTCTCGAAGTTCTCATTTCCTTTTCCAAAAATATCATAAAGGATTCCCGGTTTGGACTGAACAACGCTATACCAATCTTTGTCAGTGGTATGTTCAACATAATACACCTGAGTTGCTTGCGAAGCCAAAATGAATGGCTCATCAGACAATTTCTCACCAGAGTTAAATAAATGCTTAGCCTGCACATTCATGATGCCAAATTTATCGACTTTTACCCACTTGTCTGGTACACGGTTGTCAAACCAATCACATTTAAATAGCACGATATTTCCTTTGTGTTGATAGTTTAATTCCAGAATTTCTGTTATCACACCATAATATATTTTACTCCCCACTATAAGATTTTCAGCATTTGTAGATGTTTGTGCAACTAGAGCAACTCCACTACTTTGGCTGCGCCTACCATCATCGTAGGACCTTGTGTGGAAATTTACCCCATTTATAGTATAGCTGCTATATGTTTTTGCAGCAATGAAGGGTCCAGACGCTAAAGTTTGGATCTCTTCGGACACTTCTTCACCATTCTCTACTAGCTCTGCCACATTTAATTTAAACCACTCATGGAATTTTTCATGCTGGATGCGACTAATATTTCGATGACCGGTTGAGGACAAAAACTCAGCATGCTTTCTGCAGTAGTTAAATAAAATTTGAGTAACATATGGGGGGAAAATTCACTCTATGAAAACAAATGTTTGACATATGACATAACTGACCTCAAGTATGGTTCAATATGATCATAATTAAATAAGACATATCTATGTGCTTGAAGCCATGTTTTATTGTCCAAAGTCACATCATGTTTTCCAGCCAAAGGCCGACCCGTGTTGTCAAAGAAGGGCATAGTACTAGGAGTGCTGCTAGGACCAGCAAGCTCATTTGCATTAAGTCGACTAAATCTAGTCTCACAGTCTTGTAAATAACGAGAACAAAAAGTGATACACTCATCAAACACATAACTCTCTGCAATTGACCCCTCTGGATGACTCTTGGTGCGAACATATCCTTTTAACCTCATCAAAAACCTATACATGATTGACATAGCACATATGAGCGTAAAAAAATAAAAAGATTTTTTTTATGATACTAACAAATAGGTGCAGAATTTGACCTTTCAACTGGGAACATGTTGGTGTATTTTACTGGCCCCCAAAGCCTCACTTGGGCTGGAAGATGGACCATTAAGTGGACCATAAGATCAAAAAAGGATGGAGGGAATATAGTCTCGAGAATGCTTAATGTCTCAGCAATTTCTTCCTCTAGCTTCTCCATATCACTTACACAAATAACGGGTGCATAAATTTTCTTGAAGAATCTGCTCACACGTGTCAATGCAATGCCAACGTGCTCGGGCAATGTTCCTCTAACAGCCAATGGAAGTAAATTTTGCAAGAGAATGTGATTATCATGACTCTTCAATCCAGTAAATTTTTTCTCATTAACATGGACGTGGTAATACAAATCAGAAGCATAGCCATAAGGAAACTTGACCCCTTTAAAAACTCCACAAAATTGCTTTTTCTGCTCGGAGGTCATTAAGTAAAGTGCTGGAGGTACATAATATGAATCTTCTCCTAAGTCAGTAGGATGAAGATCAGCTCGTATACCTAGATCTCGTAGATCAAGACGACAATTCAAATTATCTTTAGATTTTCCGTCGAAGCCCAAAAGTGTGTTCATTATGTTTTCACAAACATTCTTCTCAATGTGCATTGCATCTAAATTATAAGGCCGCAACAAGTCTTTCCAATATGGTAAATTAAAGAATATGGATTTTCTTTTCCAGATTACTGGTTCACCATCCTTATGCTTCCTTTTCTTTGTCTTTCCTACGGGGTTCTTTCCAAAAACAGTATGCATATTTTCTGTTAGAGCCAAAACTTCTTCTCCAGTAAGTGGTATAGGTGCCTCTCGAAGCTCCATACCATCAAAAGATTCTTCATCAAACCTATACTCATGGTTTGCATCTAAGAACCTTCTATGACCCATATAGCAATTATTCATGCCCTTTGCCAGCCGAAGAGAGCAAGTGTGCAAGTGGCAATCTGGACAACCATATCCCCCAGAGGTGACACATCCACATAGGTGACCTAAACCAGGGAGATCAGAAATGGTGTATAATATGGCAGCATGCAAGTCAAAGGACTCTCCTGTAGAAGCATCAAAAGTTCTAACGCCCTTTTCAAACATTTCGACCATATCATCAATAAGTGGTTCAAGATAGACATCCATGTCTTCCCCAGGTGACTTTGGGCCAGGAATTAATAAGGAAAGGATGAAATTTGGCTGCTTCATGCATAACCAAGGAGGCAAATTCAAGGGGATCAACATGACAGGCCGGATGCTATAGCTACTACAGTACATAGATCGATAGGGATTAAATCCGTCTGCCGTTATAGCTAGCCTAATGTTGCGACTATCTTCAGCAAATTTTGGATGTGTCGCATGAAAATGTTTCCATGCAGGAGAATCTGCAGGATGCCTCACTAAACCATCTCTTATGCGTCCTTCATCATGCCATCTTGCATCTGTTGCACTCTTCTTTGATATGAACAGCCGCTGAAGCCTCTTCTTTATTGGAAAATAACGAAGAACCTTTCTTGGTACTTGGTGTACACGTTTCCCATCAAGGCTCTTCTTTTCAGATTTCCACCGAGAAGTTTTGCATATAGGGCATTGGTCTGCATTTGCATATTGCTTTCGAAATAATATGCAATCATTCTCACATGCATGTATATTAACATAACCTAGTCCAAGGCATTTTATCATCTTCTTTGCTTCATGAAAGTTCTTAGGAAGTGGCGAGTCCCCTGGAAAGGCCTTATTAAGCAGCTCGAGCAATATGTTAAAACTCTTATCACTCCAACCCCCAAGAAATTTGGTGTGGAGTAATCTAACTACAAAGTGTAGCTTTGAGAAGCTTGTGCACCCAGGATAAAGTTGTTGCCCTGCATCATCTAATAATTGGTGAAAGGCCTCTATATTTGGATCACTTCCATCCTCCCTCAGGTCACCATCATTCCCACCACCATCCCCAACTTCACCAAATTCATGTCCTATATCTTCAAGCATTTCAGGTATCTCATCAAGTACCTCAAATATGTCCTCATCTTCAACCTCGTCGTTTTGAAACTTGACAGGCTCGCACCGTTGTGGAAGGCATAACGGTCCCTCCCCATGATACAACCATTTTTTTATACCCTTCCAAGAACCCATCGCATACTAAGTGCTCATAGACAACACTAGATTCCTTCCATGCACAGTTCACACAGATTTTACAAGGACATAATATCTTGCTCCCTCTAGCAGAATTGGTAAATGCAAATTGTATAAATTGTTTGACCCCTTCAATATACGTTTTTGTATGCCTACAATTATTGATTCATCAATAGATAATCCTTCGATAATATTATATAAAGTGGAAAGCGTGTTCATCTTAATGTTGTACCTAGCATGATCCATCCAACTCTTGTCCATCCAACCCTTGCCTAATTATCGCAAGCCAACACAAATCAATAATTACAAACCAGAGCAACACTCGAATATTTGAAATATAGTCTAATATTACCATGCAATGATAGAATCAAATTACAAGGTATTCAAACTAAAATCAGAAGATACCACACAATGATATAAAAAATATCAAGTCTTATGATCAAGAATCTCACCAGAAGCTGGAAGTGGCACTTGTTCAATTATTGATGGATGCAGCTTGATACCTTCTTCACTTCCCAACCTAGATCTTAAACTTGTCCTTAAAGTCTGGTTTAGGCTGGTTCCTGGAATGCGTAAAAATATAATTACCCTAGATGAAGAACAATAACCAACTAGCATGCAGTTATGATCTTACATTTAGCATATCAAAAAGTACCACAAACTTGTCCAGTTTATCATCCAGATCATTAATGAAACTAAATCAAAAGTACCAAGTCATATACTCTAAATAGCACCTGATAGGCATAAATTAGGAATCATGTTCTGACAGTTCAAGTTACAAGGATCTTCTATTAGACTCATAGCTCATAGCCAAGTTTACTACCTCAGCAAAAAAAACTGTGCATGTTCTAAATGCAGACCTGTGATAACAGAGAACAGAACTCAGTGCAACCTCTATCTGCGACTCTCAGGCTGTTGCTGCTCCTGCTGATCAGTTGACAAGTAGGTGGCAGAGGAGGTGAACCAGGGGCGAGGATGGCGAAGGGTATCGGGAGGCGTTGTTCTTGGGGAATATAGCACCAATAGAGGGCCTTTTTAGTGATGAGCTCCTTTGCATATCTGCAAACATTTATAGATTAATAAACAACAAAGGATTATAAACAGCATGTATGCCACTTAGATACTGGTCATTTTTCATCAAGTGGTGAAGCTACCTAATAGCATGTTTATACTATGAAAAACTGTCATTTATAAGTTTACAAAACATAATGAGTATGATATGAGAAAATGCCAATAACACTAGAAAATAAATCCATACTTGCAATCCAGCCATATTTCACAACATACAAAATTATGTCAAAGACACAAACCTGCATGTTTTAATCCTTTCACAACATCAAAGTTTTTGTAAGTATATCCCACAAAGCTGAGATCTTTTTAATTCAGCTTCGCCTGTACACTGGGACAGCTATGTGGGGTGATGGAGGGGATGGGGCGACGGCGCTGGATTGCGTGATGCTGGTGCATCCGGCTGGATTGGGGGATTCTCCTGTGGCGTGGATAAAGAGGATGGGGGCGGTGGTTCTGGGTGGATGCAGGGGCGGCGGGCTGGATTGGGGATGCTCCTGCGGTGTGGATGAAGAGGATGGGGGCGGCGGTGATAGGTGGATGCAGGGGCGGCGGCGCCGGGTCGATGTAGGGGATGGGGGCGGCGGTGGGTCGATGCAGGGGATGGGGTCGGCGCCGGGTCGATGCAGGGGATGGGGTCGGCGGCGGTGGGTCGATGCAGGTTCGGCGGCGGTGTGGCTCGATGCAGGGGGATGAAGGCGACGGGTGGATGCAGGGGATAGGGGCGGCGGCGCTGGGTCGACGCAGGGGCGGCGGCGCTGGGTCGATGCAGGGGATGGGGGCGCGGCAGCGGTGGGTCGACGGAGGGGCGGCGGCGCTAGGGTTTGGCGGCGACGGCGAGATGCAGTGCGGGCGGCTGCTGAGGGAGGGAGAGCGTCGAGATGTGTTTTTTTAGATGAAGTGTGTGGAGAAGGGGAAAGAGGAGGGGGAAAAGGCCACGGTGGGCTTCCGGTGTCTTCTAATTTTTCATTCTCCCGCGACTTGCCTCGCGCGCTTTTTGGGCCTCAATTCGTTAATTCCGCGCCAACTGGTTAAGGGCAGTGCGTTCGCCCCCAAAATGAATTTGGGGCAATTGGGCCGCCCCAAAAGATGCCGGCAGATGGCCTGCCCACCTAGCTTCCATATTCCCGGCAGATGCATTGACCTATACATCATTGCCCGGCATATAAAGCTTTCCAGGCAGTTACTCGCCCCCAATTCTTGCTTATTCCCGGCAGTTAATTGCCCTTAATTTTTTGTCATGGTGTAGTGAAAGTCGCTAGAACGAAGTGGTGGAAGCTCAAGGGGGAGGTAGCTTAGGTGTTCAAGGAGAGGGTCATTAAGGAGGGCCCTTGGGAGGAAGGAGGGGATGCGGACAATGTGTGGATGAAGATGGCGACTTGCATTCGTAAGGTGGCCTCGGAGGAGTTTGGAGTGTCCAGGGGAAGGAGAAGCGAAGATAAGGATACCTGGTGGTGGAATGATGACGTCCAGAAGGCGATTAAAGAGAAGAAAGATTGCTTCAGACGCCTATACCTGGAAAGGAGTGCAGACAACATAGAGAAGTACAAGATGGCGAAGAAGGCCGCAAAGCGAGCTGTTGGTGAAGCAAGGGGTCGGGCATATGAGGACCTCTACCAACGGTTAGGCACGAAGGAAGGTGAAAGGGACATCTATAAGATGGCCAAGATCCGAGAGAGGAAGATGAGGGACATTGGCCAAGTCAAATGCATCAAGGACGGAACAGGCCAACTCTTGGTGAAGGACGAGGAGATTAAGCATAGATGGCGGGAGTACTTCGACAAGTTGTTCAATGGGGAGAATGAGAGTTCTACCATTGAACTAGACGACTCCTTTGATGAGACCAGCATGCGTTTTGTGCGGCGAATCCAGGAGTCTGAGGTGAAGGAGGCTTTAAAAAGGATGCAAGGAGGCAAGGCGATGGGCCCTGATTGTATCCCCATTGAGGTGTGGAAAGGTCTCGGGGACATAGCGATAGTATGGCTAACCAAGCTTTTCAACCTCATTTTTCGAGCAAACAAGATGCCAGAAGAATGGAGACGGAGTATATTAGTACCAATCTTCAAGAACAAGGGGGATGTTCAGAGTTGTACTAATTACCGTGGAATTAAGCTGATGAGCCATACAATGAAGCTATGGGAGAGAGTCATTGAGCACCGCTTAAGAAGAATGACAAGCGTGACCAAAAATCAGTTTGGTTTCATGCCTGGGAGGTCGACCATGGAAGCCATTTTCTTGGTACGACAACTTATGGAGAGATATAGGGAGCAAAAGAAGGACTTGCATACGGTGTTCATTGACTTGGAGAAGGCCTATGATAAGATACCGCGGAATGTCATGTGGTGGGCCTTGGAGAAACACAAAGTCCCAGCAAAGTACATTACCCTCATCAAGGACATGTACGATAATGTTGTGACAAGTGTTCGAACAAGTGATGTCGACACCGATGACTTCCCGATTAAGATAGGACTGCATCAGGGGTCAGCTTTGAGCCCTTATCTTTTTGCATTGGTGATGGATGAGGTCACAAGGGATATACAAGGAGATATCCCATGGTGTATGCTCTTTGCGGATGATGTGGTGCTAGTTGACGATAGTCGGACGGGGGTAAATAGGAAGTTAGAGTTATGGAGACAAACCTTGGAATCGAAAGGGTTTAGGCTTAGTAGAACTAAAACCGAGTACATGATGTGCGGTTTCAGTACTACTAGGTGTGAGGAGGAGGAGGTTAGCCTTGATGGCCAGGTGGTACCTCGGAAGGACACCTTTCGGTATTTGGGGTCAATGTTGCAGGAGGATGGGGGTATTGATGAAGATGTGAACCATCAAATCAAAGCCGGATGGATGAAGTGGCGCCAAGCTTCTGGCATTCTCTGTGACAAGAGAGTGCCATAAAAGCTAAAAGGCAAGTTCTACAGGACGGCGGTTCGACCTGCAATGTTGTATGGCGCGGAGTGTTGGCCGACTAAAAGGCGCCATGTTCAACAGTTAGGTGTGGCGGAGATGCGTATGTTGAGATGGATGTGTGGCCACACGAGGAAGGATCGAGTCCGGAATGATGATATACGAGATAGAGTTGGGGTAGCACCAATTGAGGAGAAACTTATCCAACATCGTCTGAGATGGTTTGGGCATATTCAGCGCAGGCCTCCAGAAGCTCCAGTGCATAGCGGACGGCTAAAACGTGCGGAGAATGTCAAGAGAGGACGGGGTAGACCGAATTTGACATGGGAGGAGTCCGTTAAGAGAGACCTGAAGGATTGGAGTATCACCAAAGAGCTAGCTATGGACAGGGGTGCGTGGAAGCTTGCTATCCATGTGCCAGAGTCATGCGTTGGTTGCGAGATCTTATGGGTTTCACCTCTAGCCTACCCCAACTTGTTTGGGACTAAAGGCTTTGTTGTTGTTGTTGTTATTGTTGTTGTTGTTGTTGGAAACATATCACACGTCATATCACTCAGCTCTGGTACATTGCGGAATAAGCTGTGACTGATTTGGCTGCTTGGACCAAAGAGCGCGCAACAGTTATGGCACTGATCAAACAACATTTACACAGATTGTAGCAAGTAATGAAAAGCAAGGCCGATCGCAAGCGCTCTAATGGAGTGTTCTTTGTTGGTGATTGGGTCTACCTCAAGCTTCAGCCATACGCGCAGTCGTTGATGGCTACGCGAGCTAATCACAAGTTGGCATTTCGCTATTTTGATCCCTTTCAGGTGCTGGGTCGAGTTGGCGAGGTGGCGTAAAAGCTGGCGCTTCCGGAGACGGCGTGAATCCACCTTGTCATCCATGTCTCGCAACTCCGGCTGGGCGTTCCTCTGTCGACTCATGTCATGCCGGAGCTCCCGACGCCGGACGACGATCTCCTTCCACTTCAAGTGCCGGAGGCTATTCTGCAGCGCCACTCTGTGGCGCGAGGAGCTCATCAGGTGGACCAGGTCTTCGTGCGCTGGTCAGGCTTCCTCGACTTGTTGGCCACCTGGAGGATGAGATACCACTGAGGTCCAGATTTCCCCGGGCTTTGGCTTCGAGTCAAGCCAAGTCTCAAGGAGAGGGGAATGTCACGGGAACGACACGCTCCGTCAGGAGAAGCCCAGCCCAGCTGGAACGGCCCAGGAGGGAGGCAAGGCCCAACCCATTGGTGCAAGGCCCGGAGTGGACCAAGTAGGTATAAGTAGCAGTGTAGCACCAGGGTTAGGCATCGTTGGATCACCAAACCAGACTGACCGCCGCCGCGGTGGTCAGTCTGTGCAGCTGTGCAGCTGTAGTCCGTTAAGTAGCAGTGTAGCAGTGCAGCTGTGCACGAATTAAGTAGCAGTGTATCTTCCCTTCCCATCTCCTGGCTCTGATTCCCCATCCTCCTTTCTTGCTTTGAACCCTAGCTACTTAATTCGTGTATCCTCTGATATTTGAGAGTAAATCCGACCGGATCCACCGCAAGAATCGTATCAGCTTTCCTTGAGATGTGGTAGCTGGGTCTAGTTTATTACTCTACCTTACCTTGGGCTGGCACCAACTAAAGATTATTCACTCATCCAGAACACAATTTAATCTGGTACGTCAATGGTACATAGCTATGGTCCTACTCTGCGCATTGGTATCATCAAAATTAGGACAAACGATCGACACCATCAAAATCAACACAGACTATTGATTCCACGTAAGGTAATTAAGGTAGGGAAAGAAAGGCAAATAATTTGACAATCACTGTGCACGGGTGAAAGGGGAAATAATTTTTTTTTAGAAAAAGGAGGATGACCCCCGGCCTCTGCATCTGGGCGATGCATACGGCCATTTTATTAATTATTCTCACAAGACCTTATAAAGTCATACAACAGTAAGACTGAAGCCGCCATCTAAGCAACAAATGTCACTACACCTATCTAGTTAATGAAGGGGCGCAAATAGTCTGAGCCTAATACCAAACAGACATCGCAGCCAATCCTAACAACGTGTGTTCTTGGCCGCCGCAGCATCGCTGTTCAGGCTGCTGAGCTCAAGCAACGGGCGGGGCATATCATATACTGCTGGAATAAGATGTTGGGGAGCAGAGATGTTGGGGACATGATATGAGCAAGCTCCCCATTAGGATTAGGATTTGACCGTCAGCGTCGGCGAGGAAGCCAATGGAGTCAGTTGAGACTCTTGAGAAGGGAAGGCGACGGCGGCGCTGCTGCGCATCTGGATTGTACCTAATTTTCTATTTTTACTAGGGCTCTGCCCAGCATCTACCTAGATTATCTGGGCACGGCCTACGGCCCATAATCCCATTTGTCGTGAATCATCTGAAAATAAATACTAGTGTCGTTCAGACTTCAGGAATCAGAACAGAGCAAAAAATGTGAGCTTGACTGCTGCTTACTGATGCTCGACTGCTTTCCGAAAAAATTGACAGTATGATTCTCAGTGGCATCATCAGAATAGAACAAAGTTTTGTCTTTGAGAGTGGCACAACAAACTACTGAACCTGAACCTGGAACTGAACATGTGTGCGTAGAAACCCAGTTGCTCATCTGCACCAAGAAATTTGAACATGTAGGGGCACTTGGTCCGGTTTTAACCCCAGGCACTTGGTGAATCGTAAGATTAATCAACACATTTTTCTATCATAAAATTTGAATAAAAACTAAGCACTGTTCTTCCCTCTAAACTGAATCCCTGATTGCTTTTGCCAAGAACAACAACGTGGTTGTAAGTGTAGCTGCAACTTCAACTCTGCTCTCTTATTTCTTGCGAGATCATGACAGTCTGTTCTTCTTCTGAACGAATGAATGAATGAATGGATGGAGTGTTTCAATACGAATTTGATACAAGATCGTCAGCGGAGGAAGGGGGACATTTCATGCGGGCGAGTTTGCTTCAGAGGCTAAGGTCAGCGTCGTCGTCTGTTGCACCATTACACAGTTCGGGCCTGAGGGACCAGCACTCTTTTCTCTTCTGAATCCAGTTCCATCGATGTAAATATACATTAGTTGCAGATGGAACTGGGATTAACTGCAAGAGTTGCAGAGAATCAAGATGCCAAATTAAACACGTTACGTTTTGCCGGCCACATTGCTAACAGTTGTGTGGGCTTAACTGCTTTCTGAATAAGTTAACACTATGATTCTCGGTGACATCAGTGGCATATACAAAAGAAGAAACTTTTTTTCCTTTTGATAATGACAGAACAAACTTTTGAGAGTAGAGAAGAAAATGACAACTACCGAAAAATGAAACTGAATGATTAGTAGCATAGAAAGGGAATAACAAACCAGAGTTGCTCCACTGCATTACTCGAAAGTCAGAATCAAGCATGAGGGAATTTATGAAGACATACAACAACTTGGACAGAGCAACCTGAACACAAGAACAAATTCAAATGTAGGAGCATTTGATCAGATTTATACCTCCAACTCCGATTGAGGCTCGGACAATCTGCAAGCCAACAAGTGCCTGGTAATTCTCCTCCACATTACATGGAGTTGGAATCAAAATGAGGGAATATATAAAGGCATTTGAACAGTTAATCTTCAACTCTCACAAAACACTCTTCTCTGCTCTAAGTAAGTAGAATTGAGTAGGCCGAGCCAGCACATTGATTACCATGCCAAATAGTATGTCCTGACAACTGAATGAATCAAGCATGCTTACATATTCTTCAACACACAAATATAAATCACAAAATAGCCTTCAGCCTCCATGCAGCTACACTGTACATCAATTGAGAATAGACATTCAAGCAGACAATGTGATGTAACCAAGCTGAGCAACAGGATTTATTTATACTAGGCCAGCTAGTCAAGATTTATAAAGTACGTACTCGATGAGACACTATATGAAGTGGGTTATTATCGTGGCTTAACAATCAACAATGGCTATTTGAATTGTAATAGGTCTCTGCGCACAAGTGCAATCTCTCAACTCCCTTCTCCTGATCACCAGTCCACTCTGATCAACTCTCAGCTCTTCTCTTGTCTAAATCTAAATACAGTAAACACATTAATTACCATGACGTATCCTAACAGCTGCTCCAACTGAATCAACCAGGCACATCAATTCTTGCTTGAATTTGCAGGCAGAGACAAACCACAATTAATCTGCAAATACAGTTACAGTCTCAGATGATACAGCAGAGCCAAGCACACCAGCTGACCCAGAAGATGATGGCATGGTCTTGGCCTGAGGAGGAAAAACTATTGTGGATGAACTGAAAATCTCGCACGCCTGCTCATTTGGCAAATGACTGAACAATTTGGCAAACTAACCTCAGAGCAGACCCAGCTACCGGCCTCGGATTTTGTTCTGATGATACTGAAACTGTATCCACCACACACCTTTCCTGAAGCCTGATTTTGTTCTGATATTGGGCTACATGTCTGAATTGCTGTAGCTGTAGCTGATCTTGGCATGCAGGAGACTTTTCTCTGTGAGACTACATTTCTACTCCCGGCTGTAGTAGAAAACCGTGATCAAACAAACTCCAAAAAATCAGAAACTTTGAGACATCAATCTTCATCCAATGTTGGAGCATCTTGCAAAATTTCAGCTAAAAATAGCATCCAAGGAGCTCTCACTAAGAAAACAAAATCAACGTTCAAATTTCGAGCTTCAAGCACTAACCTCAACAGAGAAAAGACCGTCCAAAACAAATTGGGGAAAAAAACTGAACCAAAGCTGTCCTCTGTTCATGGCTGAAGAAAGACAAATATTGTAATTGTGCTGCATCCAATCGCTATTTATGTAAGAAAGAAATATTATAGTGATTGAAAAAGACCTCATCGTGACGGCCAAGGGCCAACGGCAGAGAGAGGCAGCGACGCTGATCAACTTGATTTCTTTCTGAATAAGTTACAGTATTGATCGTCAGTGACATCAGGGCCCTATTGAAAGAACAAACTTATTTTCAAGAATATAAGAATGAACTTTGATATGTGGGATGCAGGGAACTTGAGAATCAGAGTAACTAGTGGATCACTATGAAGTGCGAAATGCAGCACACGAGATCCATCATTTGAACTTACAGCTGTCATATCCAGAATTGTTCTTTTTAGTCTCCATGCAGCTACATTACTAACTGTTCTCCCAACCGCATAAAAGCTTACCGCCAATAATGTACAGCAGAAAACACTCGTATCTGTCAAAGACAAAGCTTACTGTTGCGTTCATGTTAGCCGCAATTAATTTGGATAGTCATTAGTGTTGTACAGAGATTACAGAGCAGAGCAAACCCCAACTTTTTAGTCATGAACTTGCTAGTCTAACTGCTTTCTTGTTTCTTCTTCTCAATGGACGAATTGTTTCAAACCTGAACAGAGCAAGCTGAGTAGAACAAATTAATACTCGCAGGCCAACAAGTGCTTCGCAATTCTCCTCCTGATTGCCTAAACTGCACCCTCCTCCTCCTTTGCATTACCAAAAAAGGGTTTCCCCCGCTTTGTATTTTAAAGCAACCAACACCGAGTACAGATATCGATGTGGCAAGCAACACAACACACCAAAAGAAAAAGAAAAAGAAACAAATGCTAACCACGGCAGCTCGGCAAAGCGCGGATGACCCGCCACCGCGGCGCCCACCGGATACAAATCACCACAGACCGAGGCTCCGATCCGCCGCGAACCAAGCAGCACCTCCAAGAAGGGATGCGACGCCGACGACGCTGCTGCCCGGACGAGTCCTCAGGTTTCCCCGGGCACGCGGAGGGAGGTGGGGGGCTGGATACCACCGACACCCTCCAGGAAGGAATGGTGGCACCCGCAGGTGCCACCGCGTCGGGGCCGAAGCCGGCAGGGATTTCTGCCGTATTCCAACCACAACCGCCCAACCAGACGGAACCGACCCCCCAAACCGTCGCCCACCACCATGCGCCAACGCAGTAGCGCCGCCACCCACGCCGCCTCACTACGAACACCACCACGAGGCCAAGAGGACCGGAGAGAAGCTCCCCACGACGGGAGCAGCAACACCGACGCCGAGCGGGAGGGAACCACCTCCACCGCCGTCGTGCGGGAGGCCCGTGCCTCCGGCACCGTCGCGGTAGCCGTCAGGACGCGGCAGTGGGGCATGTCAGGCCACCCCTGGCCCAGCCAGGCCCTAAGCGGGCCCGTTAAGCCCCGCCGGCCGTGATGCAGCAAGCCGGCGTCGGCGCCGCCGGCACCCAGCCACTCGTCGCATCTCCCCCGCCTCCCAGAAGCCACGCCGGAGACCATCCCCGACGCCGGCCCGCCCAGGCCCAGATCTGGGCTGAGCAGACGACGCTAGATCCCGCTGCCAAGGGCAGCGCCGCCACCCAGCTGCTCGCCAGCATGCGCCACGGAACCCTGCCGCCACGCTAGACCGCCGCTGCCTAAATGCACCCCCCAGGGCAGCTCCGCCTGCGCCGGAGAGCAACCGAGAGGGGAAGGGCCAGGAGGCCGCCGCCACCAGCTCCGGGGCCAGGCCCGCCGCGGGCGCCGGCGCCGGCGGCGGGAACGGAGGAGGGAGGGGGGGGGGGCGACGCGGTCGCGAGAGAGGAGGTTGATTTAGCTTCGTGCAATAGCTTTCTTTTCAAACGTTTGCTCTATTCCTCCTCTGCATTTGTGGAAGAAAAGCGGATATGCCAAACCGAGTTGCTCCTCTGCATTACTCAAAAGTTGGAAGCAACTTGAGGGAATTTATAAAGGCGTATTACTATGTACTACATGGACACTTTGACCTGATCAATAGAACAAATTCAAATTTAGGAGCATTTGACCAAATTTATACCTCCAGATCAAATTCAGGCTCAGACAATCTGCAAGCCGACGAGTGCTTGGCAGTTCTCTGGAGTAGAGACAGACCATCTCTTGCTTCTGGCTGAAGCAATCATTTACCTGCAAAAAGAAAAATTAAAGGAAAAAGAGAGAGAAACAACCATTGCTTTTGGGAGGAAGTTCAGGAACACGGATGCTGCTGGCTCGAAATTGTTATTTTTCTGTCTTAAAATAACTTTTAATTTGTATTATGTCCTATGACCCTGTTGAGTAGCTGAGCACTTAGATCTTCATCTCATATGTTGGACATTCACAAAAGGTTACACACTACATGAATATACGACCATCTTTTTACTGGTAGAAATGATACCTATATAATTATCCAAATTTCTAATTATATCTCAATCTTGATTAGAGAAAATCTAGGTGTCTTTGAATGTGTCTCAATTAGTGCCATGTCATATTTCCATGTTTAGCACCATGCTTTGTTGGCACTCGCAAAGTAAACTTAGCCTTACAAAATTACTGAGAACCTCTTACCTCCAAGAGGTAATAGTACATAGAAGTCACTAAATTACACGTAACTAATGGCTCATTAATTTGGGAGCATCCTAAAATTTCTCTTACTAGTAGTTACCAACATAGTACTATTAATACGTAGATGGAGATAGATTATTCACTCGACTGAAAGATTAGTATTTAATTAAGAACATACCTGCATCTTGAGCAATGACCAAGCATCTTCAGGCGCTAATGTGTCAACATGGTGGTACGGCCAGATAGCTTTCACCCCTCGGGCAACACCTTCATCTCTGGTAGTGACAAGGACTCGGCTGCCTGAAGCAGCAGCGTTGAGTAAGGGTAATTTCAGCACATCATCCCATGCTCTATGGTTCCACACATCATCCATTACCAGAATGGTCTTTTGGTCAATCAATGTGTTCCTGAGGGTTTCATGAAGGCTGGTCTTTGCACTTTCAGGTGGTTGGGCATCTCCTCCGGCTTCGATGACGGCCCTTCTCAGCAGATCAACATCACTGAAGTTTTGGTTAACGCTCAACCATATCTTTTTGCTAAATTCACCTTGGATTGCCTCGTCATTGAAGACCTTCTGGGCGAGGGTGGTCTTGCCGATCCCGCCAACACCTACGATAGTGACCACTGTGATGTCATTGTTGACATCCTTTCCCGTCTGCATTATCTGGGCCACCAGTGCCCTTGTGTCTTCTCCAATCTTGTCTCCAACAATAGCCGACCGGTCAAAGTCGCCTACCGTCTCCCGGCTTGGATTACGGTGGCGAGAGGCGTGTGCATTGCTGTAATGATCTTCATAGGACCCGAGATTGATGAAGTTGAAAGTAGCACTCCGCTCCTTGATGGCATCAAGCCTCTGGTTGAGCGCCTTAATGCGGGTGCCGATCTCATGGGCATGGAAGGGATTCCGCATGCAGAAGAGCAAGGGATTGCAACACCCTGCATCTGAGGAGGATGGCCCACGCTTCTCCATGGCCTTGAGCTGGCAGAGGTCAAGGATGTCGGCAGCTTCATACACGGCACGCTTGAGCTGACCCACCCAGACTCGGACGGTCTCGTCGCTGATATTCCTCCTATCAGCGTCACCGAGGAAGTTCTTGAGGTCTTGAAGCTTGTCACCCAACTTGTCGATCTCGCCCGAGACGCCCAGCATCGTTCCGAGCTCATCTTGTACCACCTGCTTGAGGTAGTCCCCGATGTAGGATGCAAAAGCATCCAACACCATCGCCATTAATTGGTCAACTTGTTGGCCTTCCGCTGTGATTACAATTAGAGGCAATTAAAGTGAGTTTTAAGTAGCAGACAGACACAAGAAAATAAAACCTGAACACTAACTACCTACCTCAAGCACAGCACTACGTCACCAACCTCTCAGATAGACCTGGAGGACGGCCGCGCAAATACCAGCGGACGGCGGCGGCAGGGGCGATGGCGGTGCTGGGGAAGACCTGGAGGGGTTGGGATTTGGGAAGTAATGCCACCGGCTACTGGTTGGCAGCCGGAGCTGGGTAAAGCATCCGGCAGAGAGAAGCAAGCAAAGCAAAGCATCCCATTCTTATCGATGGAGAAGCAAAGCAAAGCATCTTCTTTTTCTTTTCTTTTCGAGTAAATAAATTGACAAAGCAGCTGAGATGGACATTCAACTCAACCATGGTGTGCACCAAGAAAGCAAAAACAAAAAAGCGGTACAGCGGTGTCAAAAGCGAACGATCTGGTGTCAGAGAGCAAATCTGCTTAACAAGTTTTTAACTCTGTCTTATCACAATATTCTCTAGAGATAAACAAATTTACAAATTTGTAGTGTGAAGGGGTGCAGCTTATTGTCATGACCCCACCACCACATCTCCCAACTTCTTAGTGATAGTAGCAAACAGCTGCGCTTGCCTGAGCTAATTAGTTGTCACACCACCGCGCGCACGAGCACATTCACACAACATCCGCTACTGCAGACATCTCGTTAGTTTGGATATAACTTGTAATATCTATTGTTAGTTTGTGTCGTATCGCCCCGAGTTATTCGGGTCAGCTAACTCTAGTTTAGAACTCCAGGGGTCCTTTTGAAGCACCTGGTTCCGAGCTCTAGGGTGAGCACTCTAGGTCTCACCCTAATTCATTATACCTGGCAATGACGGTATTTTTGCATTGTTACCTTGTTACACTAATGCAATTTCCAGGCTTCCCGAGTCTTTACCTAATATTAAAGGACGGAATATTTCATAGTTCTCCATACGTCACGCCTTTATATTCGTTGATTTTGTGAAGATTGACGGCTGAGATTCAAAAGTAGATCTATATAAATTCTGGACATTGCAATTTTTTTTCTTGCACATCCGATAGAGTTATGGGCCACGAGACTCGCCGTGTGGGCTTCCAGCTCTTGCGTAGTCTGGATAGGACTCCTCCTTTTAAAAACAGGTACACGAGCAGTTATTATCTTATGCGGGTAAGGAAGTATTGATAAAAGCAGTCGTCCAAGCTATTCCGGTTTATTCTATGGCATGCTTCAGGCTGCCGCGTGGCATTTGTGAGAATGTGGGGAAGCAAGAGGGGTAAACGGAAGCCATGCTGGGTTTCGTGGGATATATGCACTAAACCAAAATCTTTGGGAGGATTAGGCTTTCGAGACATAGAATTATTCAACCTATCCCTCCTTGCAAGACAAGCATGGCGCTTGGTTGAGGGGCCTGCGACATTGAGTGCAAGGATACTAAAGGTTGTATACTTCCCATCGAACACTTTCTTAAATTCTGAACTGGGAACCCATCCGTCGCAGATTTGGAGGGCTATTATTGATGGACGAAATGCTGTTGCACAGGGCATCATTAAGCGGATTGGAACGGGCAAAAATACCAATATATGGACAGAAAATTGGTTGCCCAGAACAGGAATGATGAGGCCGATCTGTTCCCTTGTGGCAAACCCACCACAACTAGTTTCTGAACTTATAAATGCAGCTACAAGTACTTGGAAGGAGGAGGAGTTAAGAAGGGTTTTTTTATTCCAATTGACGTGAATGTCATATTATCTATCCCACTGTGTACGAAGAGAATAGATGATTTTTGGGCTTGGGGAAAAGATCGTCGAGGCAAGTTTTCAGTCAGCTCGGTTTACAAGATGCTCTTCAATGTCAAAACCCAAAGGAAAAATTTATTGGCTGGTAATGGAGGCTCTTCAGCATACGAACAGGAGAAGAAGGCGTGGGTGTCTTTGTGGAACATTAAGGTTCCCTCGAAACTGAAAAATTTTGTATGGAGATTGTGCAAGGACTCGGTACCAACTTCAGACATTTTGCATCATCGACATATGGCCTCAACCCCGGCTTGTCCGTTCTGCCCAGCGGAGGACAGCTGGAAACATACTTTAATTAACTGTATTACTGCAAGGTGCGTTTGGTCTCTTTCGTCGGAAGAGATAGTGGAGCATATGTGTGACAGCATGAGTTTAAATGCTAAAAACTGGATCTTCACAATGCATGAGAAACTAAAGCATGAAGAATTTACTCGCATGATTGTTACTCTTTGGGCAATTTGGAAATCAAGGCGTAAAGCCATTCATGAGGATATATGTGACAGCCCTATGCAGATCCATCTTTTCGTCAATGCTTTTTTGAGGGATATACAGATACTATCAACGCCAGTACAGCGGACTAATGCAAGCCGGATGCCCAGGTCAGCTCTTTGGCAACCTCCGCCACTGGATCACGTGAAGTTTAATGTTGATGCCGCTGTTTCAAGTGGAAAATTTGGTGCAGTTGGAGTAATATGTAGGGATGTGGCTGGAACTTTCCTGGGTGCCTCTTCTCTTACTTTCCAACACATATTTGATCCTGTTGCATTGGAAGCATTGGCGGTAAGAGAGGCGCTGGCACTCGCGGAGGATTTATATGTGCATAAGATACAAGTGGCGTCTGATTGCAAGATCGTGGTGGATGAAATCAAGCAAGGTACAACGTCGAATCATGCGGCAATCATACATGAAATCATAGAGAGATCGAATGCTTTTATTGCTTGTAATTTTGTCCATGAATTTAGGAGCTCCAATTTCGAGGCTCACAATCTCGCTAGGCATGCACTTTCGCTCGGGTTAGGCCGCCGTGTCTGGTTAGGCCTCCCCGGAGATTTGAATTTTATTCCTGTAAATGTTGTGACAATTTAAATAAAGCCCGGCGAGGATGTCTAAAAAAAAAAGGTACACGAGCAGGGTTAGTCCATAACAAGGCGCAAACTCCAACCCGAATATGTCGTGCGAGACCAGGCTCAACCCAATTAAGCCATGTCCCAAATAAAGCATTGACAGAAGTCGGCGGAGTAAGATTAAAAGCAATATGGATCGTCCGCCAAAGAACTCTAGCCAGCGGGCAATCAAAGAATAAATGCTTAATCGTCTCATCCCGATCACAGAAACTACACCTAGTAGATCCTGTCCAATTGCGTTTAATCAAGTTGTCCTTTGTTAAAATGACTTGTTTATGGACAAACCACATAAACACTTTAATTTTTAAAGGCACCTTGACAACCCAAACAAATTTGGAAATTGGAATAGCAGTCGAATTAATAACATCAATATACATTGATTTAACTGTAAATACTCCAGAACTAGTCAACTTCCAACGCAATATATCGGGTTGGTGAGAAAGTTGAACCTCCATTAGTCTCCTGACTAGATGAAGCCATTCTACCCAACGATTGCCCGCTAGCGACCGTCGAAACTGAATATTAAGGGGGATAGAATGGAATATCGTTGCCACGAACACCTCCCGTCATTGAGCAATCCGATATAAAGACGGATATTGAATGGCTAAAGGTGATTCACCAAGCCAAGTATCCTCCCAGAAACGGGTACGTGTACCGTTTCCAATAACAAATCTCGTCCTATTGAACATAGATTGTTTGACTTTCATTAGTCCTTTCCAGAAAGGCGAATCAGTCGGCCTGGCTGCGACCTGGGACAATGTTTTAGTTTGGAGGTACTTGTTGCGGAGGATCTGCGCCCACATGGCCTCAGTCCCGGAAGACAGCTTCCACAACCACTTACTAAGAAGACATCTGTTCTTAACTTCAAGATTTTCAATACCAAGACCCCCTTGGTCTTTCGGTCGACAGATGATGTCCCATTTAGCAAGCCGGTATTTTCTTTTAAGTTCATCACCCTGCCAAAAGAAGCGCGACCGATAGAAGTCCAGTCTTTTCCTAACACCAACTGGGACCTCAAAGAAAGATAAGAGAAACATAGGCATACTCGTGAGCACCGGATTAATCAAAATCAGACGGCCTCCGTATGACATGAGCTTACCCTTCCAACAACTCAGTTTTTTCTCAAATCGATCATCGATGCACTTCCATTCTCTGTTTGTTAGCCTACGATGGTGAATCGGGATACCAAGGTAAGAGAAGGGTAAACTCCCCAACTCGCACCCAAACAATTGCCTATAAGACTCCTGGTCGTCTTTGGCTCTACCAAAGCAGAACAATTCGCTCTTATGGAAGTTAATCTTTAACCCGGTCAATTGTTCAAATAGACATAACACAAGCTTCATATTTCTCGCCTTGGCCAAATCATGCTCCATAAAGATGATTGTATCATCGGCGTACTGAAGGATGGCAACACCTCCCTCAACCAGATGAGGCACCAAACCACCCACTTGACCATTCTCCTTAGCCTGGCCTATCAAAATTGCTAACATATCCACCACAATGTTAAATAGGATAGGGGACATCGGATCTCCTTGTCTTAGGCCTTTATGTGTCTGGAAATAATGACCTATGTCGTCATTCACTTTGATTCCCACACTCCCTTTTTGCGTAAATGATTCAACCTGTCGGCGCCAGGCTTCATCAAAACCTTTCATACGCAATGCCTGTTGGAGGAATGGCCACTTAACCTTATCGTACGCTTTTTCGAAATCCACCTTAAAAATTACTCCATCTAATTTTTTGGAATGGATTTCATGGAGAGTTTCGTGAAGGACAACCACCCCTTCAAGGATGTTCCTGTCCGGCATGAAAGCAGTTTGGGCTTGCTGCACCACAGAGTGCGCAATCTGTGTGAGCCTGTTAGTCCCGACCTTGGTGAAGATTTTGAAACTAACATTGAGTAGGCAGATCGGCCTGAACTGCTCAATCCTCGCAGCATCCGTTTTCTTCGGAAGCAATGTAATAGTTCCAAAATTCAAGTGAAATAATTGAAGCTGTCCAGAGAATAGATCATGAAACATAGGTAACAAATCCCCCTTAATAATATGCCAGCACTTTTTATAGAACTCAGCCGGGAACCCATCCGGACCGGGAGCCTTGTTGTTTTTCATTTGTGCAATAGCATCGAACACTTCCTTTTCAGAGAACGGGGCAACCAGGATCTCATTATCAGCATTAGTTAATTGAGGCACGTCCTCAACCCTTGACTCATCGAGGGACACACAATTGTCCTCCGGCGGTCCAAAGAGCTGTCTATAATATTCGGTAATATAGGTTTTGAGATTATCCTGCCCTATGATAGTACCCTCATCCTGCTCTAGCTGAAAGATCCGCTTCTTTCTGTGCTTACCATTAGCAATGAGGTGGAAAAATTGAGTATTCGCGTCCCCTTGGACTACTTTGCGAACCTTGGCACGTAAAGCCCACTTCAATTCTTCTTCGCGGAGAAGTTCTTTCAGCCTCATCTCCGCCTCATTTTTAACTTGGAGTTCGGCGGGCAGCAACACCGCGGACTCAGCTTTTACATCCAAGGCCTGTACAAGCGAGAGGAGCCTATCCTTCTCAATCTTATAAACCCCACTGAGATGCTTAGCCCAACCCCGCAAGAAACTTCTCAAATGCCTAATTTTATTCTGCCAGCGCTCGACTGCCGTCTTTCCTCCAACACCCTTAGCCCACTCCCTGGCTATGATGTCTAAGAATCCCTCGCGTTCGAACCAGGCCATCTCAAAAGAGAAGGTATTTTTGTTTCCTATATGGTTCGGCTCCCCTGAGTCCACGAACAAAGGTGTGTGATCGGATATTCCCCGCGTGAGAGCTTGCACCGAAACAAGAGGGAACTTCTGTTCCCATTCCACGCTGGCGAGAACCCGATCAAGCTTTTCATATGTCGGGTTTGGCATAGCATTAGCCCAGGTAAACTGTCTACCAGAAAGCTCTATCTCCCTTAGATCTAAGCTTTCAATAATGGTATTGAACATAAACGACCATCTGCCGTCGAAGTTATCATTGTTTTTCTCCTCTCTCCTTCTAATGATATTGAAATCGCCCCCGACCAAAATCGGAAGCTGTTCGGACCCACAAATCCAAACAAGATCCGCCAGAAACTCCGGTTTAAGCTCGGGTTGCGCTGCACCATAGACCGCTACCAAAGCCCAGTTGAACCCATCAACTTTAGACCTAACTCGAAACTTTACCGCGAAGTCACCCATTACTACACTCCGGACTTCAAGGGAATCACATCTCACACCCAGTAAGATGCCCTCCGATCTACCTCGTGGCGGGAGGCAATGCCAATCGAAATCCAGACCACCCACAAGAGAGGAGAGAAACTGCGGCGCAAAGTTATCTCGACCGGTTTCTGACAAAGCAATGAAATCTAACCGATGTTCCAGAGAAGCTTCAGCAAGAAACCTTCTTTTAGCCAAGTCTTTCAGACCTCTGCTATTCCAAAATATTCCTTTCATATTTCATCATGGAATTTTTTAGCAGTCCGAATCCTAGCACTCCTACGAACCGCAGAGTCTGGATAAATCTTTCGCTTCCACTTACACCTTGGCTTAGTGTGCTTCGTCACCCAGTCCTCATAACCGGACTGAACGGAACGGATCTCTTCATCATCTACGGGCGCATCATCACCTTCTGACTCCTGATTAGAAGGCGCTAGGTCCGCACATAGATTATTTAGCACTCTAACCCCTAAAGCATCAATTTCCTCATCATTCATGGGTTTGACCGCAGCAAGATTACGAATAGTCTCTAAGGCCCGCTCCGCCTCCAAATCTAACATATCATTCACCGAATTGGAGATTTCAATATCATTAGCGCCTAGTGAAACTCCTAATTGGTTTGCATTATTAACAATCTCCTCGGGAACAAAATGCAATAAAGAATTCGATATGTTAACGGACATACCAGTAGATAACGCAGCATCATGAAGCTTGGCCGCCCTCATAGCGCACCGCTGCTGCATATCGTCCACCTCTGGAAGGTCCATAACGCGAGCACTCATCCGTCTCCCCGCCGAGACCGGGTCGGGGATACCGCCAAAGGCCGTCATCTCCTCAACAGAATGAGGAAGCTGCGGGCTCCCGATGCCCTCGGACAAGTGTCCGGCGGGTATGGCAAGAGGTGGGACAACTGGGGCCGCCTGCCCACTCCCTCCTCCTGCCCCGCCCACCGGCTCAGAGCGGAGCGTCGAAGTCGCCGAGAAAGCGGTCCTCCTGACCGCAGACGATGAAGGGAAGTCTAGGGCCACCTGCCCCAACCCCTCCTCCCCCAGCGTCCCTGGGGATGCTGGCGCCACAGGCAGGGCCGGAGGATGGAGAGCCGAAGCCACCTGCCTCGGGCTCCCGCTCCTAATGCTGGCGGCCCCCGACGTGTCAGGTGACACCGGCGTCTGTATAGGGAGGGCAGAGGATAAGGTCATCTGCCCTGACCCCCGTCCCGTAAGGCCCACCTCGGTCATAGATGCCAACGCCGGAGCCACCTCGACCGGTACAGCAAGAGAAATAGGAGCGACCTCCGGCTCTACCTCCCGAACTGCAGTCCCCACAAAGTCCAAAGAAGGAAGCGCATGCTCAAACTCATCATCAGTGTCAACCCTGTCACTCCACAGCTTGGGAGGCGCAGAAACAGACTCAAAGGACCCAAAACGCAGTGTCGTCGTGGGCACCGACGGCGACGGTGTCGAGCCAGCTCCGGGCCCCTCCCCAGGCAACTGAGCATCTGTACGAGGTCCGGTCGATCCCTCTCGAGCAGACTCGTCTGGCGCCCCCTTGGCTCCTGCACCCCCATCACTCTCGTGCATATCAACATCATCCCCAGCAACCTCATCAGCGAACATCTCAACGTCCTCAAACTCAATGTCGAGCGGAAATACCTCTCCCCTATAAGTCCAGTGAACAACATCAGGCACGAAGTCAACATTTAGAACACTCACCAATATCCGAGCCACTCCATGAGCCCGAGTGAAAGCCATATCCACTCTCTCCGTTTTTCCAACCATGATACCCATACTGGCTACAACTCGAACGTCCTGCAGAGGCTTAGAAGGGGCCCCAGAAAACCGCAACCAAATCTGCGTAAGCGGCTTGCCTTTAGGCTCCACCTTCGTCCACTCGTGAAACTCCAAAATACACGTAGTACCAAGAACTCTACACAAGCCAAAACTCAGCAGTTTTTGTAAATCCTCCAGGAAGGGAAATCCACCTTAAAGACATTAGCTTCGAGTCTGACCAGCTCCCACTGAAAGTCCCCCGGTGCCAACTCCTGAAGTCTCTGGATAATCTGAGCCTCGGTCACCTCGCCCTGAGTTACTTTCACAATCCCGGTAGTCAGGCACTGTGTATCCTCGGGAATCTCCCTCGCGGCCGGGGACTCGAAAAACAATAACTCCGCACAGCACAACCCATACATAGTCAGAGATGATGCATTGCAGTAAGTAAAGTATTAATTACCATGTTCAGTTTGTGCGACCGATTTAATTCCTTCTTCTCTTATGGGAAATGTGCAGAGGGAGTACTTATTAATTTTGTATGTTCTTTAGTATATGCTTTGGGAGTCTGAACAATTCAATGGCTAAAAGGGTCACGACATTGCTTTTCCATGCCCTTCAGCTTTTTCATTTGAGTTGGCTACCTGAATTTCCACTATGTTAATTCATTCTTGTGCAATCTCTCACTGGTGTTCATGTAATTACCCCTGCAACCTTCATGTAATTCTTAGTTTTTTCATTTGATCAGTTAGGTAGTTTGACTCTTAGACACTGAACTTTTTAATATCTGTTTTACTACAGTTTTAAATAGTAGTAGTTCCTCTGAACTTTTACTTATGTATTTACTATTTTGGTGTCAATATCCAATTGCATCGATTGTGGTCTGCATAAACTTTGAGGGTTAATTATCCTTTTGCCCTCAGTGGTGTCCATGTGCTCAGTTTTGCCCTCAGATGCGAATTGTGCTCAGTTTTGCCCCTAGTCCGTGCGCACCGACTCGTTCCGTGAACTCTGCCGTCTCCGTCAGGTCAACCTTTTGACTCGGCCCTTACAGGTGGGACCAGGCGACAGAAACGGCCAATTTTATTCAGACTGTTGCACGCGTGGCTTGTGGGACCCAGCAGAGAGCCGTTGAGCAGAGAGCCATTGGCGGGTGTGCTATATAAGCGGGCGACAACGGCGGTGACCACGGCGACAGAGAGCACGGCAGTGACCACGGCGAGAGAGAGAGAGCACGGCGGTGGGAAGCTAGCTGTGGAGGGCGCGGCGGTGGGAAGCTAGCAGTGGAGGGCGCGGCGGCGTTGAGATCCCTTCGGCTCCGAGCTCCATGTCTTCCTCAAGCTCTCGCGCCACCTCGCGGATGCAGAGCCAGACGCGTATGGACATGCCTGTCTTCGTCTGTCCGCGGTGCCGGGCGGGCGTTGATCGGAGGGTTTCTCAGACACCGAGGAACCAGAATCGTCCGTTCTACGTGTGCAGCGAGAATGCGGTAAGAATCGGGGCAATTGCACCATTTTCGTGGTCGGGATCTTTGAGCAATGGGTTGATCTGTTTGGTGTTCATGCAGGTGACATGCTTCTTTCTTTGGGTCGATGCTCTGGCCAAGACTCTGATGAATGAACTGCAAGAAGAGCATGAAGAATGGTTGCGCATGCTGCCACGAACGGCAGTGGCCGCACCACGAGCTCCGGAAGAAGGGATGGAGGGCGAAGCACGCACTGACAAAGAGCTAGCTGTTGAGCTTAGGATGTTGAAGAAGAAGGTTAGGAAGCTTGAAGATCAAGCACTACCAATACCCATTTGCAAATACTTTTGGGCATTTGTAGGTATGGTAATCGCACTGGTTGTAATATTGAAAATGTATGGAAAGGCATGAATTATGGAGGAATTTGTAATATTGAAATTGTTTGAGAAATCCACCTAGTTTAAATGTTGGTTAAAGTAGTTGTTTAAAGGTTGTTTAAATGTTGAAACAAAAAGAGAAGAAGTGACCAACATTTAAATATGTTGGAAAAAAGAGAAGAAATTAGGAAGTCAGAAACCCTTTCTGTCCAAAAAAAAGGTTGCTCTTGGGCCAAATTCAGAGTGTAGAGCCCAGTGCAGGCTAGACTAATGGGCCAACTGCATCCAATTAGGCCCATTCGGGGGTTCTCTTGCGTATTTTTCTGTTTTCTATTCTGATTTAATTTAGGCAGTAAATCATAATGCTGGAACTTTTTGTGGAAGCTAATTGAATTATTCCGGAGCCAAACAATTAAGGTTAGAAATTTTTTGGAGCTGTTAATTAATCCAATTCAAATACACCGTGATTTAAATCAAAGACCAAAATGTCACGGAAAATGTGCCTCAGCTCTGGTAGAGGTTTACGCCAGGTGCCAAAATAAATGAACAATTTTTAAGGGCATTACATTGAGAAAAACATAATTTGTCTAAAAAATGAAGGGTGGAAAATGCACAAAAAATTGGTGCGGCTAGGGACTCGAACCCAGGACCGTGTGGGTTTGTGGTGTTTAGGGCTGCGTTGGTAACCACTAGGACAGATGGCAAGACTTTGACATGGATAGGGAAGGAAGGTATACATAGTGAGATTTTGAATCTTTAAAAAAAATAGTGAGACCGTGAATGTTTGGACACGCGTGAGAGTGTTTTTCCATTGTTTTGCACTTAAATTTTGGAGGGTTGGAAGGTTGAAAATGTATGTTGCACTACCACATGATTTTGGTCAAAGTGGCACTTGGTCTAGGGATAGAGTGGCAGTTGGTTAAAGGGAATAAATTTGCATGTTAGTTCATGATTTTTTGTTTGAATGAAACAGAGGGCTTCTCACCCCTCCGATTTTCATTAATGAAAACCACAAGTTCTCGAACTTCATGACTTGTTTAGGGAAGATATGATATGTTTGGGCACGGACATTTTTTAACACACATAATAAACCCTAATAACTTAGATAAGATGGAACACACCGTACCATTGCAATAACTTAGATAAGTTCATAGTTCACAGACACATGACGAAGGGTAACATGACACGACACGACACGACACGACATAGAAAAGCAACAAAATAAAAAACGAAACATGATGAGCTTGACTCCGGGCTTGAACATCTTCATCTTCCACCTTGGCCGCGCGCGCCCCTTGAACACCGTCTTCATCTTCACACCTCCTCCTCCTCGTCGTAGGGAAGGGAGTGCATCTGGCCTGGAGCGGGGAAGATGCGTTCGTAGTTGGTGTAGATGTTGTAGACGGTGAAGAAGATGGCCTCGCAGCCGCACCAAAAGACTTGGCCGAGGAGCTCGCGCGCGTCAAACGGGTTGGTGAAGGTGACCGTGAGCAGTAGGAGGATGCCGCCGCGGTCACGAAGCTCGTTGAGGGTGAACATCCTCGGTGAGCCCCGTGGGAGGTGGGCATAGCCGGCTCTGAGGAAGGCACGGGTGAGTTCGACGGAACCCCTCCACCTTGAAATAGCCCACACACGGAGCTCCCTCTCCACGAGCACGCCCGGTGGGTAGCGCAGCTCCGGCACGACAGGCGGACGGTTGAAGGTCGGCCCGTTGAACTGCATCTTCACTTGGTCTCGCTTGGGGAGGGCTCGGTCGCTTGGGTGTTTGAAGTTGGAGAGGATCGGATCTGGCTTGTGGGTGGGAGAGGAAGAGAGGCACCCCATTTATAGGCCTGTGCGTGGGAGAGGAAGAGAGAAAGGATGAGAACGGTGCGTGTGTGAATCCGGACGCGTGTGTGTGGACGCGTGTGTGTATCCGTTACGTTTTGCACACTTAAATTTTTGCACAAAACGATGCATGGGACGCGTAGCTCACCTAGCGCATCTGAATCACTGCATATCTCTTTGACCGGGCGGTGCATGTGAATCGCTGCCCTGAACCACTGCACTGAACCACCTAGCTCGCCTCGCTAGCCTAGCTCACCTAGCGCGCCTCGCTTGCCTCGCTCGCATGCATGCACGTCGCCGCCTCCCGTGCATGCAAACCCACGTCGCCGCCTCCATGCACGCAAGGCCTGGAAAGGCTGAGACGGGCAATTTACTGCGGTCTCAGGCCCAGAGCACGAGACGGCCCAACGGTCCATCCAGCGCGCTCGGTATTTGTTAAAAAAACAATGGGTCTCCCAGCCAATCAGATTGCATCTCGCGGATCGCCCCCCTCCTCCCCGCAGATTCCTTCTAGAAGGGTTAGATCGACGGCCCTTGATCGCCGCTAGGGTTAGATGAACGGTCCTTGTTCAGCGCTAGGGTTAGCGGGGTTTGGGAGGGGTTTGGAGCAGTCAAAGCTATGTTTGACCAGATTTGAAATGAGCATAATAAATTAAATAAAAATCAGAAAAATAAAAAACCCTGCGCACATAGTCTTCTTATGTCATATACTAACGATTTAAGTTGGTAAACAAGCTTTACATACAATTAAATGATAAGTTCATGTGTATTGTATGATATCTCGAGTATCTCAAACTCTCTTGTATGAAGTGAAGAGAAGTGTTTTGGGAAAATGAACATGAAAATTTTAAAAAACTAACCACAGCTTCATTTTGGAGTGACTAAGAAGGATCCAGGCTTAGTTTTTCATTTTGATGTTTTACACTTGTTTAAATCTTGGTCAAAGTTAAGTTTGACCAGAATTCAAATGAGCAAAACAAATTTAAAAAAAATCAAAAAATGGAAAAACCAGCTCACATAGTCTGTACATATAGGATATATGTGTAGGAAAGTTATTTGGCTGATTTAGACAAGGTCGATTTTTTTTTTTGCTTAGAAATGAGGTCGTTTACCCTACCTTTGGACCCCTCTTTTTAGCACATTTTTCATGAAAATTTCAAAAAGCTCACCACAACTTCATTTTGGATTGACTAAGAAGTATCCAGGCTTTGTTTTTTATTTTGATATTTTAGACTTGTTTAAATCTTGGTCAAAGTTAGGTTTGACCAGAATTTAAATGAGCAAAACAAAATTCAAAAAAATCAAAAAAGGAAAAACCATGTGCTCATTCAAATATCATGTCAAACATACTTCTAACATAGGTCTAACATCATCCAACAGAAATACAACATGTCAAGTGATAAATGTTTCATAATACAACATCATCCCTTATTCATAATGTTTCATAATTATTCATAGATAGCGTTGGGGCTTCTGTCTGTTCCTTGAGCTTCTTGCCATCACTTTGCTCCTCGTGCACCTTGTGCTCATTGTTTGTTCTCTTCTTCTCTTGGTTGTCGGTATGTTGGGCGTCTTCTTCAAACCTACCATAGAGCTGTGCAAAACATAAACAGTAATGAGATCATGTCAAGTGATAGATGTACAGTAGTATTTGACCCTTGAAAGATTTACATACCTAGCAGAACTCACAACAACAGAAGGTTGGTCACCATTTGGAGCCTCACTTGGATCATCATTTGGAGCCTCACTTGGATCACCATGATCACCATTTAGAGCCTCACTTGGATCACCATTTGGAGCCTCACTTGAATCATTATTTGGAGGATATTTTGGATCATCGTCAAAATCATGCGGTTGTTGACAATCATCATTTGGAACCTCGTCAAAATCCTCATCTGATGCAACCGGCTGTTGACCATCATTTTCATCATCTGTTGAGGCAATCGGCTGCTGACCAACATTTTCATCGAAGCCTTCATCGAAACTCTCTCCGAACGCTGGATCTACTGTGTTATCACAATACTTGCCAAAATGACTAGACCCACCACACCTTGTGCACTTACGCTTCCTCGCTCCAAGTCCAGCTCCTTCGCTACGAGGTCTGATTCGACTCTTCCTTGGTCTACCTACTGCTCTCTTCAGAATTGGAGCGCAAAGCTTGAATCCAGGGTCCACCATGTCCCATTGTTGTTTTCCCTCCATAGCAGGCAAGGCATAAGCATATGTGGCTTTGAACCTTGCAACAGAGTAGTAATCATGCACATACTGCTGTATGTTCCCTGCTGGACCTGGGAGAGAAGTGATGAAAAACAAGGCATGAATGCATGGCAACCCAGTTATCTGCCATTGTCTACAACCGCAAGTTCTAGCTTCTAAATCCACTGGATATCTCCATTCCCTCTTCTCTTTATCCAAATATGATATCTCTACTGTGGTACCCGAGCAAAGAGTCATGTTCATTTCCAAGCCTGTTGTCTTTTGCTTCAGTTCATTCATCACGGCAGGGATGATAATGTGGCCCATGAATTTTGCCTCGGCTATTCCTGCACGATAATGAAATTTCTGCATGTATTCTATCCTTATCCTGTCAAGCAAATCCACCACATAATGACCCTTTAGTTTCCGGATCGTTGAGTTGAAAGACCCTGCTAGATTATTGTGCACATAGTTAACTTTGCTCACTTCACTGAATTGGCTTCTGGCCCATAACTTGGAGTGGTGTGTTTCCAAGTATTCTTTCACTTTGGGATTCATGTATAACTGCCTCAAGTGGTAGTTGTGCTTCTTCACACTGCATGTCAAAGAAGCTGGCCATAAATTGTCGGTATACACCTTTCCTTTGAATTTCTTCATGAAATTTGCAGCAAGGTGACGCATGCATTCCCTATGCTCTACTCCAGGGAACACATTATCCACGGCCACTTCTAAACCTTTGCAGGCATCTGTATGAATGACCAACCCATTGGGATGTGCAATAGCCCAGCGAAGATTATGCAAAAACCAAGTCCAGCTCTCCTCAGACTCTGTCTCCAGCACACCATAGGCAACTGGAAATACAAAACTATGTGCATCAACTGCACAAGCTGCTACTAACTGTCCTTTAAACCTCCCTATGAGAAAAGTGGCATCAATAGCCAAATAAGGCCTGCAGCCTGCCAAAATACCCCGGCGAGAAGCCTCAAAGCAGACAAAAACCCTCCTAAAGCATTCCTTGGTCTTTGTCACTCCCCTGAATGTGTACTCCACGGTGTGGTGATCAATATCTACAATACTACCTGGGCTTGTCCTCTCCACTTCACCTTTGAATGAATACAACAATTGAAAACTTTCCTGCCAGTTACCATAAATAGAATCCATGGCATGTTGTTTACCATTGAACAACCTCATGTATGGTAAATCTATCTTGAACTTATCTTTGATGTTCTTCTGCAATTCCTTTGGACCCACTTGCTGGTTATCTTTCACCCACTTCTTGACTTCTTCTGCCACCCATCTTGACTTGGCTCTACTGATTGTATCCTTCCTAAGGGTTGATTCCTGGCATGTGTGCTTAAAAGGGTTCACTTTGACCTGAACATTAGTGCTATTCCGCATTTTAGATGCAAGCAGCCTCCATGGACAACCTTCAGTCGGACAGTGCACTCTGTAACGTACTTGATCACTCTGGTCAACTTTGAAAGTACGTTCTACCTTGATGCAGTATGTCACAAGTGCATTTCTACACTCATTCATGGATGCAAAAACTGTACCTTCTTTCATATGAGGGTTCAAAGGGTCCCATTCAACAGCTGCAAGGTCTTCGTCCTCATCCATCGTGTCATCATCCACACGGACTGCATTGTGAGCCTCATCTTGATTTTCAGTCCGAGGTGCCCGTCGTAAATTCCGAATAACATCAGAATATAGCTTCTCTTCATCAACCCCAGAATTGTAGCCATCAGGCTCCGCTTCAAGGGGGACCCTACTGCTGTTGCCCACACTTATCGAGCCACCACGTCGCCGTGCACCAACTGAACTGTTCTGGCTAGAGATGCCATTACGACGACTTGGTTCTCCCCAAGATGTTGCACCCGCCATCCTAGGTCCAAATGCCTGCTCAAGCACATCAACTTGCAGCCTCACATGAAAATTATCTTTCTCTTTATGCCTAACAAACATGGTAGCTAGCTCTTCATCATTACTAACTGTCATCCAATTCTTTTCCCCATCATAGTATTTGTATACCACTTCATCAAGCAAACCCCAAGGATATTGGTTACAAATTACCTCCCCAAATTGTCTGAAACTCCAATTACTAGCCATTGGCAACCGATAATCAAAACCTCCTTGGTATTTCTTCTTATCCTTTGCATCGAACATGTACCGGTCCCTTCTAGTGTGCACCATGAAAGAAAACCGCAACTCCATCCTAACCGGCGAAAAAAAGAGACGCAATCAGCACACTAATTGGGCAAACCTACTCGAATCGGGTGTTCAAATGCACAACTAAGCTCAATATAAACAAGAGGCGAGACTTACCCCTCGGGAACCCAGTCATGGACGCGGCGGATCTCCGGCCCGATGCCTGCCTCGCTAAATACTCCGGGGTCGCCGCTGCTCACCATTTCGCCCTAGGGTTCTTCCTCCTAGTTTAAATAGCTCCAGCAGCCCCCCACCTTTGAGCGCTCCGGCCGGGCGCACGGAAGGAGGCCGCGCCGCGGATCGAGAAGGTGGCGGGCGCCCCACCCGTGGCGTCGCAGGAAGGTGGTGGGCGTCACAGGTAGCCGTGGAGCATAGGCGCAGGGAGGCAGCGGCAGAGCAGGCCGTGCAGCTAGTGGCGGGGCAGGTGCTGGCCGCGGCGCAGGTGGCGGCGGCGGCGGCGCAGGACAGCCGACCGGGCGGATGGGTTGCCAATGATTTGGGGATTTAGTTGCACGGGCCTACATGTCAGCTCCGGACCCACGTCCACGCGGTCCCACGTGTAAGCTCCGGACACACAACCACTAATGCCGGCGGACGGAATGGACTCAAATATGGCCGTTTGGCCTCGTCGTAGTTGCTGTGCTCGGACTAGGGGCAAAACTGAGGACAATTCACATCTGAGGGCAAAACTGAGCACATGGACACCACTGAGGGCAAAAGGATAATTAACCCAAACTTTGAATGGGTGCATAATACAAGAAGTTGGCCGAGGGCAAAAACAGGCCTGGCCCTGGCTAGGCCTCCACGAGAGCCTGCAAGCCTGCAAGCCGGCGGCAGTGGGGATGGCCGGATGGAGTTGCGTGGCTGTGTGCGGGCGGACGGGCGGCGCGGCTGAGGTGGTCAGTGGCCGGCTGGATTCAATGATTCAGAAGAGGATTGAAGGGGCGGCCTGTACGCCGAGGATGATTCACACACGAGCTGGCACGCCCAACAAATGCATTAGTTTGGCTCGGATGGTTGATACTTTAGGTGCTTTTGTTTTTTTATGCACACATGAGCTGGCACGCCTAAGAAATAAGAGTTTGGCTCGGTTGGTTGATGCTTGAGGTGCTTCTTTTGACGGTGGTGCTCTCCCGAGGAAGGTAGCTAATTTTTTTTGGCAAGAGTTTGTCCCATCTTTTATTGTACTATATCATTGCACTATTGGTTGAGTAAAGGGCAAAGCAAGGCAGAAGATGGCGAACATGAAAATGTGGGTCAAAGGAAGCCCATTATTCTTTCTGCTATACAAGTACAAAAAGGAGTGGGATAGAACCGTTAATTCTGGCATGAAGTAGGATGAGTATGCTATTGTGTAGTGCATGCCCGGGTGGCTGGGAGATGATGCACACGAACCTGTGGAGACGTCGCGGTCCAACAAGGCAGAAGCTCAAAGCGAGACATGAATGCGGGCTGGTAGATGAAGGCGCCACAGAGCCCAGATGTCAATACATCCAAGAGTGACGATGTTGAGGACGACCATCTTGATGCGCAATTACTGCGCTATCATACTCTTGTCCAGTTGAACCACGTTGTCAACCGAGTGAGGAACAAGAAAACTCAGTGAGCAATAACTATACGAGTAATTGTCATTTTTGTATCCGTTGCAACACATGATTTCTTTTGATAATGGTTCTTTTGCATTATTTGGACATCGTGTAATCACACACTTCACTTACACAACATGAGTACTCTTTCTGATAAAAAAACATGCACGCTCTGGTTAGTGCCGAACCAGATGCACACATCTCTCTTCCCATTTCCTATTCTAAAAAAACTTTCGTCCCAATGCTTCTCTCTATCGAGTAAATGTCGTCATCAGCTGCCATTCCCGACTGACGTTGTCCATCCGGACGCCGCTCTTCATTGACCTAAACCGCAATTTTCTCCTCGGCAAATCCCCACGCCTTCTTCGTACGAGTCCTTGAAGCTATCCCTATCCATTTGGTATTTCGGCGTGGTATCGCCTTGGAGACCGGCTTGGCTTTCCCCGCCGGACTTCCTTGATGCCGTCCATGCGGTTTAGACCCTATTTATTAGGCTACAAACTGTAATCTTTTTCTCCCGTTGCAACGCACGGGCTTTTTTGCTAGTTGGACTCAAGGGCTCAAGGCAGTGATAGGCACCAACAAAATTCAGCCCGCATCTCCCAGATCCGCCCGGTCGAGGAGCTTGATGACCGGGGGATCGCGTCGCAGGCCGCGGGCGAAGAGGGCGCGCTCGGTGTTGGCGGTGGCGCCGCCTGCGCCGACCCCGTCGCCACCGGTTCCGGTGGCGCAGCGCCCGCTGGTCGAAGCAACCTCACCGGACGGGCGTGCGGAGATGTTGCGAGTGGTGGTGGAGAGATTCCCCGACCGCTCCGAGTGGGGAGAGCTGCTGATTCGAGTCATCCACACCTCGACCTTCTCCGAGCACGCGCGCTTCGCCGGCGACGAGGGAGCGATGGACTACGAGCTGTTGTTCTGGGCGATTCAGGAAGCAGAATCGCCAGACCCGGAGAAGGCATCCAAGTGGGCGTTCTTCAAGTCGTCGAGCCCGGCCCGCTTGAACATCAGGCCGCCGTCGGTGGAGGGGCTGGCCAGGATCCCGCGCGTGTTCCTGGCACTGGGGGACAGCCCCCCCGCGAATTCCATGAAGGCCAAGGCTCCCGGCGACCGTGCGGCACGATTCAGATCGAGGGCGCCCGGGGTGGGGTTCGGGCTGATGGACAGCAACCTTGAACCGCCGCCATGGCCGGGAGATCGTGGGCGGGTGCGTCGTCGTCATTCGAAGGTAACTCAAGCTCGATGTATGATTCCAGTTTGTGCTGAGGGAATTTAGGTACCTGCAGAGAAGCCTTATGGCTGTAGATGTAGTTTCGGAGGATATAATCATGGATTCCCCTTATGGGGAGGGGTCAGGTCTGATCGGATCTGCTGCAAATCCTAGTTATCCGGTGGGCGGGTCGCCGGCTCCGGCAAGCTCAGAAATCAATGATATGCTCGTTTGTGCGAGGGAGAGGGAAGCTAGTTTGAACGAGCAGCGGACTGGACCTGCGGCCGTCCCTACGCCGTTGATTTCTGGTCGTGTGGTGCACGCGAAAACAACTTTTAAAAAGCCGCGTTTAAGGTTGGATAACAACAATGAGGAGGAGGTGGCGGATTTCTATGGGCAGCTTTGGGTTATTCCCTCCCCCCGCCGCCACCCCCGTCCTCATATTCCTAAACTACTGCCTCCGAACCCTAAATTCGCCATTCCGACCCTTTTCTGGGTGAGGAAAGATCTGTTCCGATCCAAAACTTTCACCGTCGAAGATTGTTTCCCAGTTCATCACCCTGGTCGATTTGACCCTACCCCAATCAAATTCCAGCTAACTGCCCCTGGATTTCTTCCAGAGACTAGATCCTTTGCTGAGGTTGTGAGAAAGATGGAGAACCGTGGTCAGGGTAATTGAAATCGTCGCCCTCCGGCCACGAAGAAGCCGGCCCCAGCTCAAGAGGGGCGAGCTGGGGGGCCTCCTCCGGCGATCCCCATCCAGCAGGGAGGAGCCAAGCCAGTGGGAGGGGGAAAACATGTCCAGGCCCCTGTCCCGGCTCCTGCTCCGATCCCTCAAGCTCCTCAACCCCCTCCCATGCAACCCGTGGATCCAAGGTACAAGGAGATGACTTGTTTCAATTGTGGCTGGCCCGGGCACTATGTTGGCAACTGCATCGAGCCTAAGAAATGTTTTATATGCAATGGGAATCATAATGCGAACAACTGTGCTGCTTGGGCCCGTGCACAACCTACAGCCACTTACTTTGGAAGTGCTGCTGGTGGCCTCGGGTTCTATCATGTTGATGTTCCTCTGCCAAGCGAATCTAGTTGGCTGAACTACAAAAATTGTGCTGTTCTGAGAGTAGTGAAAGGTGAAGTTTCTACTTCTGAGTTGCTGGTTCAGTTAAATGGAATTTTCTGCAAAAACAAAGAGTGGCCCTAGCAGATCAGAGAATTGGAGAAGAAGAAATTGTTGCTTAGATTCCCTCCATGGAAGAATGTTGAAGACCTGATTGAGTTCCCAGCATTTAATCTTCCTATCGATGGTTTTTCAGTTAAGATATGCGAGTGGGAAGGAATGCTTGATGAATTTGGAGAACTAAAAGAAGCTTGGGTGGTTGTTGATGGAAGTCCACCAAAATGGTGTGCTTGGAAGGTTTTTGCGCAAGTTGCTGGCTGTTTTGGCATCCTTGTGGATGTGGATTGGAATGGCATTTTCAAGAGCTTCTATGAAACAATCAGAATCAAGATAGCTTGTAGAGATCCTTGCAAAATTCCCTTTGAGAGACTGGTGGAGATGAAGAAGAAACTCTACCTGTTATTCTTCACGGTGGAGGGGTTCGAGCAAGTAGGTGAAGAATCAGATGGGAATGATGAGGATCCTGGCCAAGACAATGAAGATGGAGGAAAAGGAAAGCTGGATGAAGATCTGACTGATAAGGATTCAATGGAAGATAACAGAGAGGAGCCTTTTGATGGATTGGACAGAGGAAACTTCACATCCACACAGAAAACCAACTCAGGTCCTAGCAAACAAGTTCAACAGGTCTCTGTTTCTGCAGAGGAGTTTCATCCAGTAAACATGAATGATGAGGTCCATGACAGCTTCCTGGAGGAAATCAATAAAAGTGGCCATAGAGACAACAAGAAACCTGGGTCTGAACCAGAGTTCGGCACCCCGTGCTCATATCACCTGCTTCCTGAAGATACTGAGAAGATTCCTATGTCTGTACGTTAGGAATACTGTTCTGAACAGCTTAGTAAATTTGACATGGAGGAGACAGATGGAGAAGAAGAAGACATGGAAACTGAACTGCAATGCCTTCCTGAAGATCTTGCTATGGATATTAGCTCTGTTAAAAGGTCGTTGATTGAATCTATGGACAATGCAGAATCAGAGAAGAAGAAGAAGCTCAATATCGATGATAAAACTGCTTGGGGCCCTGTTCTGATCAACAGACCTGGAACCAGAGATCATGGGGGCATGAAGATCATGGACAAAGCAAATGCTTACTTGCTGAAGAAGAACCTTGAAGTTCCTACTACGTTCAAAGGTAAATCTTTTGTTGTCTTGAATAATGAAGTGCTTGCTTCTCATACTTCTATGGTTGGCCTGTGTATGGGAGATAATTGTTGGAAATATGCCCTAGAGGCAATAATAAATTAGTTATTATTATATTTCCTTGTTCATGATAATTGTTTATTATCCATGCTAGAATTGTATTGATAGGAAACTCAGATACATGTGTGGATACATAGACAACACCATGTCCCTAGTAAGCCTCTAGTTGACTAGCTCGTTGATCAATAGATGGTTACGGTTTCCTGACCATGGACATTGGATGTCGTTGATAACGGGATCACATCATTAGGAGAATGATGTGATGGACAAGACCCAATCCTAAGCCTAGCACAAGATCGTGTAGTTCGTATGCTAAAGCTTTTCTAATGTCAAGTATCATTTCCTTAGACCATGAGATTGTGCAACTCCCGGATACCGTAGGAATGCTTTGGGTGTGCCAAACGTCACAACGTAACTGGGTGGCTATAAAGGTGCACTACGGGTATCTCCGGAAGTGTCTGTTGGGTTGGCACGAATCGAGACTGGGATTTGTCACTTCGTGTGACCGAGAGGTATCTCTGGGCCCACTCGGTAGGACATCATCATAATGTGCATAATGTGATCAAGGAATTGATCACGGGATGATGTGTTACGGAACGAGTAAAGAGTTTTGCCGGTAACGAGATTGAACAAGGTATCGAGATACCGACGATCGAATCTCGGGCAAGTACTATACCGGTAGACAAAGGGAATTGAATACGGGATTGATTGAATCCTTGACATCGTGGTTCATCCAATGAGATCATCGTGGAACATGTGGGAGCCAATATGGGTATCCAGATCCCGCTATTCGTTATTGGCCGAAGAGGTGTCTCGGTCATGTCTGCATGGTTCCCGAACCCATAGGTCTACACATTTAAGGTTTGGTGACGCTAGAGTTGTTATGGGAAATAGTAAGTGGTTACCGAAGGTTGTTCGGAGTCCCGGATGAGATCCCGGACATGACAAGGAACTCTGGAATGGTCCGGCGGTGAAGATCGATATATTGGACGAAGGGTATTGGAGTCCGGAAGTGTTCCGAAGGTACCAGGCTATGGCCAGCATGACCGAAAGGTGTTTCGGGAGCCCCGGCAAGTGTTGGAGGGCCTCATGGGACAAAGGGGAAGGGGCAAACCAGCCCACTAAGGGTTGGTGCGCCCCCCACACCCTTTCCCACGTTACTTGGGGAGGTGGGGCGCCTCCACCTGGCTTGGGAGGCAAGCCTCCACCTGCTTGGCTTGGGGGGCTAGTCTCCCTAGGATTTTCCCTAGGGAGATCCAATCTGCCTAGCCGCCGCCCCCTAGGGGAAACCCTAGGGCTCCTCCCCCTCTCCCCTTGCCCCTATATATAGTGGAGGAGTGAGAGGGCAGCCGTGACCTCTTCCCTGGCGCAGCCCTCCCTCCTCCTACCTTCTCCTCCTCCTCCATGGTGCTTGGCGAAGCCCTGCCGGAGAACCACGAGCTCCACCACCACCACGCCGTCGTGCTGACGGAGCTCTCCCTCAACTTCTCCTCTCCCCTTGCTGGATCAAGAAGGAGGAGACATCCCCGGGCTATACGTGTGTTGAACGCGGAGGTGCCGTCCGTTCGGCACTTAGATCGGAATCAACCGCGATCTGAATCGCTACAAGTACGACTCCTTCATCCGCGTTCTTGCAATGCTTCCGCTTAGCGATCTACAAGGGTATGTAGATGCACTCTCCTTCCCCTCGTTGCTAGATTTCTCCATAGATTGATCTTGGTGATGTGTAGAAATTTTTGAATTTCTGCTACGTTCCCCAACAATGGCATCATGAGCTAGGTCCATCGTAGATTCTATGCACGAGTAGAACACAAAGTAGTTGTGGGCGATGATTTGTTCAATTTGCTTGCCGTTACTAGTCTTATCTTGATTCGGCGGCATTGTGGGATGAAGCGGCCCGGACCGACCTTACACGTACTCTTACGTGAGACAGGTTCCACCAACTGACATGCACTTGATGCATAAGGTGGCTAGCGGGTGTCTGTCTCTCCCACTTTAGTCGGATCGGATTCGATGAAGAGGGTCCTTATGAAGGGTAAATAGCAATTGGCATATCACCGTTGTGGCTTTTGCGTAGGTAAGATGCGTTCTTGCTCGAAACCCATAGCAGCCACGTAAAACATGCAACAACAATTAGAGGACGTCTAACTTGTTTTTCCAGGGTATGCTATGTGATGTGATATGGCCAAAAAGAATGTGATGAATGATATGTGATGTATGAGATTGATCATGTTCTTGTAATAGGAATCACGACTTGCATGTCGATGAGTATGACAACCGGCAGGAGCCATAGGAGTTGTCTTTATTTATTGTATGACCTGCGTGTCACTGAATAACGCCATGTAATTACTTTACTTCATTGCTAAACCGTTAGCCATAGTAGTAGAAGTAATAGTTGGCGAGACAACTTCATGGAGACACGATGATGGAGATCATGGTGTCATGCCGGTGACGATGATGATCATGGAGCCCCGAAGATGGAGATCAAAAGGAGCAAAATGATAATGGCCATATCATGTCACTATTTGATTGCATGTGATGTTTATCATGTTTATACATCTTATTTGCTTAGAACGACGGTAGTAAATAAGATGATCACTCATTAAAATTTCAAGAAAGTGTTCCCCCTAACTGTGCACCATTGCGAAAGTTCATCGTTTCGAAGCACCACGTGATGATCGGGTGTGATAGATTCTTACGTTCACATACAACGGGTGTAAGCCAGATTTACACACGCGAAACACTTAGGTTGACTTGACGAGCCTAGCATGTACAGACATGGCCTCGGAACACAAGAGACCGAAAGGTCGAGCATGAGTCGTATGGTAGATACGATCAACATGAAGATGTTCACCGATGATGACTAGTCCGTCTCACGTGATGATCGGATACGGCCTAGTTGACTCGGATCATGTAATCACTTAGATAACTAGAGGGATGTCTATCTAAGTGGGAGTTCATAAGATGAACTTGTTTATCCTGAATATAGTCAAAAGGTTTTTGCAAATTATGTCGTAGCTTGCGCTTTAGTTCTACTGTTTTAGATACGTTCCTAGAGAAAATATAGTTGAAAGTTGATAGTAGCAATTATGCGGACACTAGAAGGCTTATGTCCTTAATGCACCGCTCGGTGTGCTGGACCTCGAACGTGGTCTGTGGATGTTGCGAACATCTGACATACACGTTTTGATGACTACATGATAGTTCGGTAATGTTAAATGGTTTAGAATTGAGGCACCGAAGACATTTTCGAAATGTCGCGGAACATATGAGATGTTTTGAGGGCTGAAATTGGGATTTCAGGCTCGTGCCCACGTCAAGAGGTATAAGACCTCCGGCGATTTTCTTAGCCTGCAAACTAAGGGAGAAAAGCTCAATCGTTGAGCTTGTGCTCAGATTGTCTGAGTACAACACTCACTTGAATCGAGTGGGAGTTGATCTTCCAGATAAGATAGTGATGTTTCTCCAAAGTCATTGCCACCAAGCTGCTAGAGCTTCGTGATGAACTATAACATATCAGGGATAGATATGATGATCCTTGAGATATTCGCGATGCTTGACACTGCGAAAGTAGAAGTCAAGTAGGAGCACCAATTGTTGATGGTTAGTTAAAAACCACTAGTTTCAAGAAGGGCAAGCAAGAAAGGGATACTTCATGAAACGACAAGTCAGTTGCTGCTCAAGTGAAGAAACCCAAAGTTGAACCCAAGCCCAAGACTAAGTGCTTCTGTAATAAGGGGAACAACCACTGGAGCAGAATTACCCTAGATACTTGGTAGATGAGAAGGCTGGCAAGGTCGATAGATGTATATTGGATATACATTATGTTAATGTGTACTTTACTAGTACTCCTAGTAGCACCAGGGTATTAGATACCGGTTCGGTTGCTAAGTGTTAGTAACTCGAAATAAAAGCTACGGAATAAACAGAGACTAGCTAAAGGTGAGATGACGATATGTGTTGGAAGTGTTTCCAAGCTTGATGTGATCAAGCATCGCATACTCCCTCTACCATCGAGATTGGTGTTAGACCTAAATAATTGTTATTTGGTGTTTGCGTTGAGCATAGACATGATTGGATTATGTCTATCGCAATATGGTCATTCATTTAAGGAGAATAATAGTAACTCTGCTTATTTGACTAATACCTTCAATGGTCTTGCACCTAAAATGAATGGTTTATTGAATCTCGATCATAGTGATACACATGTTCATGCCAAAAGATATAAGATAGTAATGATAGTACCACCTACTTGTGGCACTGCCATGTAAGTCATATTGGTATAAAACGCATGAAGAAGCTCCATGTTGATGGATCTTTGGACTCACTCATTTCTGAAAAGATTGAGACATGTGAACCATGTCTGTTGGTATATACGCATGAAGAAACTCCTGCAGATGGACCGTTTGGACTCACTTGATTTTGAATCGCTTGAGACATGCAAATCATACCACATGGGCAAGATGACTGAAAGCTTCGGTTTCAGTAAAATGGAACAAGAAAGCAACTTGTTGGAAGTAACACATTTTGATGTGTGCAGTCCAATGAATGCTGAGGCACGCAGTGGATATCGTTATGCTCTTACTTCACAGATGATTTGAGTAGATACTGAGTATGATTACTTGATGAAACACAATTCTGAATTATTGAATGGTTCAAGTAATTTCAGAATGAAGTTGAAGATCGTCGTGACAAAAGGATAAAATATCTATGATATGATCATAGAGATGAATATCTGAGTTGCGAGTTTGGTACACAATTGAGACATTGTGGAAATTGTTTCACGACTAGCACCGCCTGGAACACCATAGTGGGATGGTGTGTCCGGACATCATAACTGCACCCTATTGGATATGATGCATACCATGATGTCTCTTATCGAATTACCACGATAGTTTATGGGTTAGGCATTAGAGACAACCGCATTCACTTTAAATAGGACACCACACAATTCCGTTGAGACAACACCATATGGTTTAGAGAAACCTAAGCTGTCGTTTCTTAAAAGTTTGGGGCTACGATGCTTATGTGAAAAGTTTCAGGCTGATAAGCTCGAACCCAAAGCGGATGAATGCATCTTCATAGAATACCTAAAACAGTTGGGTATACCTCCTGTCTCAGATCCGAAAGCAATAGGGATTGTTTCTAGAATCGGGTCCTTTCTCGAGGAAAAGTTTCTCTCGAAAGAATTGAGTGGGAGGATGGTGGAGACTTGATGAGGTTATTGAACCGTCACTTCAACTAGTGTATAGCAGGGCACAAAGAGTTGTTCCTGTGGCACCTACACCAATTGAAGTGGAAGCTTATGATAGTGATCATGAGACTTCGGATCAAGTCACTCCCAAACCTCGTAGGATGACAAGGATGCGTACTACTTCAGAGTGGTACGTAATCCTGTCTTGGAAGTCATGTTGCTAGACAACAATGAACCTACGAGCTATGGAGAAGCGATGGTGGGCCCGGATTCCGATGAATAGCTCGAGGCCATAAAATCCGAGAGAGGATCCATGTATGAAAACAAAGTGTAGACTTTGGCAGAACGGCTCGATGGTCGTGAGGCTGTTGAGTACAGATGTATTTTAAAAGGAAGACGGACAATGATGGTAAATGTCACCATTAAGAAAGCTCGACTTGTCGTTAAGATGTTTCCCGACAAGTTCAAGGAGTTGACTACGGTGAGACTTTCTCACTCGTAGCGATGCTAAGAGTCTGTTGGACTTATATTAGCAGTCACTGCATTATTTGTGAAATCTTGCAGATAGGATGTCAAAACATTGTTTCCTCACGATTTTCTTGAGGAAAGGTTGTATGTGATACAACCAGAAGGTTTTAACAATCCTGAAAGATGCTAACAAGCATGCGAAGCTCCATCAATCCTTCTAAGGACTGGAGTAAGCATCTCGGAGTTGGAATATACGCTTTGATGATGATCAAAGATTTTGGGTTTATACAAAGTTTATGAGAAACTTGTATTTCCAAAGAAGTGAGTGGGAGCACTATAGAATTTCTGATGAGTATATGTTGTTGACATATTGTTGATCGGAAATGATGTAGAATTTCTGGGAAGCATGCAGAGTTATTTGAAAAGTGTTTTTCAATGGAAAACCTGGATTGGGCTACTTGAGTATTGAGCATTAAGATCTATAAGGATAGATCAAAACGCTTAATAGTACTTTCAAATGAATACATACCGTGACAAGATTTTGAAGAAGTTCTAAATGGATCGGCAAAGAAGGAGTTCTTGGCTGTGTTATAAGGTATGAACATTGAATAAGACTCGAAACCTGACCGCGGCAGAATAGAGAGAAAGGACGAAGGTCGTCCCCTATGCTTTAGACGTAGGCTCTACAGTATGCTATGCTGTGTACCGCACCTGAAGTGTGCCTTGCCATGAGTCAGTCAAGGGGTACAAGAGTGATCCAAGAATGGATCACAAGACAACAGTCAAAGTTATCCCGAGTAACTAGTGGACTAAGGAATTTTCTCGATTATGGAGGTGGTAAAAGAGTTCGTCGTAAAGGGTTACGCCGATGCAAACTTTGACATTAATCCAGATTATTCTGAGTAGTAAACTGGATTCGTATAGTAGAACAGTTATTTGGAATAGCTCCAAATAGAGCGTGGTAGCTGCATCTAGGAGATGACATAGAGATTTGTAAAACACACACGGATCTGAAAGATTCAGACCCGTTGACTATAACATCTCTCACAAGCATAACATGATCAAACCCAGAACTCATTGAGTGTTAATCACATGGTAATGTGAACTAGATTATTGACTCTAGTAAACTCTTTGGGTGTTAGTCACATGGGGATGTGACCTTGAGTGTTAATCACATAGCGATGTGCACTGGATTATTGACTCTAGTGCAAGTGGGAGACTGTTGGAAATATGCCCTAGAGGCAATAATAAATTAGTTATTATTATATTTCCTTGTTCATGATAATCGTTTATTATCCATGCTAGAATTGTATTGATAGGAAACTCAGATACATGTGTGGATACATAGACAACACCATGTCCCTAGTAAGCCTCTAGTTGACTAGCTCGTTGATCAATAGATGGTTACGGTTTCCTGACCATGGACATTGGATGTAGTTGATAACGGGATCACATCATTAGGAGAATGATGTGATGGACAAGACCCAATCCTAAACCTAGCACAATCGTGTAGTTCGTATGCTAAAGCTTTTCTAATGTCAAGTATCATTTCCTTAGACCATGAGATTGTGCAACTCCCGGATAACGTAGGAATACTTTGGGTGTGCCAAATGTCACAACGTAACTGGGTGGCTATAAAGGTGCACTACGGTTATCTCCGGAAGTGTCTGTTGGGTTGGCACGAATCGAGACTGGGATTTGTCACTCCGTGTGACGAAGAGGTATCTCTGGGCCCACTCGGTAGGACATCATCATAATGTGCACAATGTGATCAAGGAGTTGATCACGGGATGATGTGTTACGGAACGAGTAAAGAGACTTGCCGGTAACGAGATTGAACAAGGTATCGAGATACCGACGATCGAATCTCGGGCAAGTACTATACCGGTAGACAAAGGGAATTGAATACGGGATTGATTGAATCCTTGACATCGTGGTTCATCCGATGAGATCATCGTGGAACATGTGGGAGCCAATATGGGTATCAAGATCCCGCTATTGGTTATTGGCCGAAGAGGTGTCTCGGTCATGTCTGCATGGTTCCCGAACCCGTAGGGTCTACACACTTAAGGTTTGGTGACGCTAGAGTTGTTATGGGAAATAGTAAGTGGTTACCAAAGGTTTTTCGGAGTCCCGGATGAGATCCCGGACGTGACGAGGAACTCCGGAATGGTCCGGCGGTGAAGATCGATATATTGGACGAAGGGTATTGGAGTCCAGAAGTGTTCCAGAGGTACCAGGCTATGGCCAGCATGACCGAAAGGTGTTTCGGGAGCCCCGGCAAGTGTTGGAGGGCCTCATGGGCCAAAGGGGAAGGGGCAAACCAGCCCACTAAGGGTTGGTGCGCCCCCCCCACACCCTTTCCCGCGTTACTTGGGGAGGTGGGGCGCCTCCACCTGGCTTGGGAGGCAAGCCTCCACCTGCTTGGCTTGGCGGGCAAGTCTCCCTAGGATTTTCCCTAGGGAGATCCAATCTGCCTAGCCGCCGCCCCCTAGGGGAAACCCTAGGGCTCCTCCCCCTCTCCCCTTGCCCCTATATATAGTGGAGGAGTGGGAGGGCAGCCGTGACCTCTTCCCTGGCCCAGCCTTCCCTCCTCCTACCTTCTCCTCCTCCTCCATGGTGCTTGGCGAAGCCCTGCCGGAGAACCACGAGCTCCACCACCACCACGCCGTCGTGCTGACGGAGCTCTCCCTCAACTTCTCCTCTCCCCTTGCTGGATCAAGAAGGAGGAGACATCCCCGGGCTGTATGTGTGTTGAACGCGGAGGTGCCGTCCGTTCGGCACTTAGATCGGAATCAACCGCGATCTGAATCGCTACAAGTACGACTCCTTCATCCGCGTTCTTGCAACGCTTCCGCTTAGCGATCTACAAGGGTATGTAGATGCACTCTCCTTCCCCTCGTTGCTAGATTTCTCCATAGATTGATCTTTGGTGATGTGTAGGAATTTTTGAATTTCTGCTACGTTCCCCAACAATAATAGTAATGAATGTGATGATATCATCACTGATCTAGTTGATAGGGAGAAAATTAAGTGTCTTCAATTCGCTGTTTCCAATCCGGAGATTGTTCTCCCAAAATCTATAGACTTGGACTTTAACAAGGATAATTCCCCCTTTAATACCAAGGCTGATTTAGTTAATAAGGACATGGGCACTGCTGTCCTAGAGCTAGATAGCCCTGCTATCATTGCCAAAAGCCAGCCTTGTGGCTTGTCACACCCGTTCAAGATTAAATGATAGGTGCTTTTTGGAACATTAGGGGTCTTGGTCAACCTGGTAAATTGTAGTGCCTGGGAGATTTCCTTAATGATAATCACATGATTTTCTGGGTTTCTTTGAGACCAAAAGAGAGAGGATAGATAGCGGGACTTTAAGTACAATTGCTGGCAATAATAATTATGATTGGCATGTGCTTCCTGCTAACAACACCGCTGGGGGGGTCCTTGTGGGTCTTAGGTGTGATTTATTTGATATCATTGGTTTCGTAGATAGGAAGTATTGTGTGGTTATTACTATGAAGAACAAAGATGATGGTTTCCTTTGGCATTATGTTGCAGTGTATGGTACTGCTTACAATGAGTGCAAGATCGAGTTCATTGCTGAGCTACATGATGTTATGTTAAATCTTACTTACCCTGTTATTTTGGGAGGTGACTTTAATTTGGTTAGATCTAGGGAAGGTAAGAGTAATGGTATTATTAATGCTCAAAATTCTTTCCTGTTTAATGATTGGATTAACAAATGGGCTTTGTTAGAGATTGGCATTGCTAACAGGAGTTTTACCTGGAGCAATAATTAGAATAATCCTATCTTTGCTATTATTGACAGAGTGTTTGTCTCAATTTCCTGGGACGCCCATTTTCCGATGTCTTCTCTAGTGGCTCTGCCCAGGATAGGGAGCAGCCATACACCACTTATTTTGGATACAAAAGCTAGGAGGGTTACCTCCCCTAAACCGTTTCGATTTGAGAAATGGTGGTTAGAACAACCTGATTTTAAAGATCTAGTATGTGAGATCTGGAACTCTGTAGTTCCTGGAAAGTGTGCTTTAGACATTTGGACGAACAAAACTAAGATGCTTAGAAAAAAGGCGAAAGGCTGGAGCATCAATATTGAGGCTGATATGAAAAGAAGGAAAAGAGACCTGACGTTAGAATTTGACATCTTAGATGTCTTCTCCGAACGTAATCAACTTGAGGAGAAAGATAAGACTCGTATGATAGAGATGAAGAATGAATTAAATAGTATTTGGCATAAAGAAGAGGTTGCCTTGTGGCAACGGTCGAGGGATCGCAAGATCAAGGACGGAGATAAGAACAATGCCTATTTTCAGGCTCTAGCCAACCACAGACATAGGAAGAACCATCTCTCGGAGCTAGTTGGGGAGAATGGCCCTATCCACTCTACCGAAGAGATGTTAGATGTAGCCACTGCCTTTTATAAGGACTTGTTTAGATATGAAGAGAAACATAATATCAAATTGGCTCCTTCCTTCTCGAAGGAGGAAGAACTAGTGACTCGGGAAGAGAATGACCTATTACAAAAAAAACTTTACTGAAGAGGAGATTAAAGAAGCCATTTTTGGCTCCTATGCCCATGGGGCCCCTGGCCCAGATGGGTTATCCTTCCTATTCTATCAAGTTTTTTGGGATGTTATCAAAACTGATTTTATGGCTCTGGTGAAAGACTTTGAAGAAGGCAAACTATATCTTTATCGTCTTAATTTTTCATTGATTGTGCTTATCCCTAAAGAACCTAATGCTAAAGATATGAAGGAATTTAGACCTATTAGTTTGAGTAATTGTGGAGTTAAGATTTTTTCGAAAGCTATGACAAATAGGGTTTCCCCTATTAGCCACAGGCTCATTTCCTTGAATCAAACAGCCTTTATCAAAGGGAGGTACATATTAGAGAGCGTAGTGATGGCGCATGAAGTTATTCATGAGGTTAAGAGATCTAATACCCAGGGTCTAGTGCTTAAACTAGACTATGAGAAGGCTTATGACAGAGTTAGCTGGGAATTCTTGTTTGATATGTTACATTCGAGAGGTTTCGGGACCAAGTGGATTTCTTAGATTAAAACTACTTTACTTCAAAGCATGTTTAGTGTGCGGATCAATGATACGGTGGGCCCTCATTTTTTAGCAGGGAAAGGGCTCAAACAAGGAGATCCTCACTCTCCGCTGCTTTTTAACTTGGTTGCTGACGTATTTTCTAAAATGCTTCATAAAGCTGCTAGTCAAGGGTTGATTTCAGGGCTTCTGCCTCAGGCTATACCCGGGGGTGTTGTCAGCTTGCAATACGCTGACGACACCATCTTGTTTCTAGAAAACTCAGTCGACAAAGTCAGAAATTTTAAATGGCTCTTGTCATGCTTTGATAATCTTTCAGGTATGAAAATCAACTTCCATAAAAGTGATCTTCTTACAATTACTGTGGAGGAGGATGTGGCAAAGGAATTTGCACAAATTTTCTGCTGCAAATTGGGAGATTTCCCCATTAAATACCTGGGAGTGCCTCTGCACTATGACAAACTTAAGAGGGAAGACTTACAACCTATCATTGATAGGATTATTAAGAATATTTCTGGCTGGTTGGGGAGATACCTTACAAAGGGAAAATTATTCTGTTATGTGCCTGCATTATTAGTATCCCTGCATACTTGATGTCCATGATCAAATTCCCCAAGTGGGCCATTAATGCTATTAACTCACAAATGGCTCATTTTTTCTGGGGAGACATGGGTAATCATCATAAGTATCACTTGGCTAGATGGGGGATGATTACTAAAAAGAAGGAGTTTGGGGGTTTGGGGGTTTGGGAGTTTGGGGGTTTGGCTGTTGCGGTGCATTCGTCTGTTGGACAGGCGTCGTGGAGAACTGCTTCGGATTGCGTGGGTGTGATCGAGAAGACCAAGAGGCTGGAGTGTGGGTCTAACTAGTTTTATGCTTATGCCTATCTCGCTTGGTCTGTAATAAAATGAGGCTGCAGATGCTAGATAGTTTGATGTTGGGGGCTATGCCTCCGTGGGATTGTAACTTTCTTCTGTTTTCGGCTGAGACTCTTCGCTTCATTAATAAAAATGGGGCGGGGGGAAACCCCTTTCATTCAAAAAAAAGTTCAGCCCGGCCGGCGGCGTGGCTGCCGATCTGCTCACCAAGTGTGGACCTCTCTGCTCTCTAATCTCTATTGTCTGGTTTTTTTTTCCCCTTTTGACTTTTCTACTGCCTTGAAATTGAGGCCCATGCACCTTACTGGAAGCCGCCCAGGAAATTGAGGCCACGTGGGTCCTTTTTATATATCACTTCAATTAGACTATGATCAATAAAGCTTAACTCTACCCCTCAAGAAAAATGTGCGTCCCTGTTGTCTCAATGAAAAAAGTGCGTCCCTGAAGTAAGCAAACTTTTTGCTTCCCTTTGTTCTGAAAAATAAAAATTCTACTCGCATATTATAATTGGATTCTGGTTGATTAATAAAGCTCCCAAATTTTGATGCAAAAATAAATTCGCACATCGCTTTAAATGAAATAAATTAATTAATGCTCTTTATTTTCAAAAGGAAAAGCATATCTATTATTTAGGGCTCAACTTTTCTCAAGCATTTGTTTTCTATGTTGCAGTGGCTACGCCATCCACCAGCCCATCGCCTCGCGCAGTGGCTGCCCGGGTCCTTCTCTGGCGCCCCACCACCGGGAGCGGCAGATCCTCATCTAGTGCGTCGACGCATACACAAGAGCCACACGAGGCAGAGTAGCTGGGTATTCTCCGACAGCAAAGACAGAAGGCGGCGCATCATGGTGATTCTTATTTGACGCATTAAGCATCAAACAGTTGTCGTTTGAAGCAGACGAGGGAGTGCCAGCGATGTAAATGGGCCGGCTCATTTTAGATGGCAAACCTACTACAACATCTGATTTTGGGAACCGTCCTAACCGGTTTTAGGAAGCGTCTAGAAAGTTCTTGAATTTTTCCAAGGTTTATTTCGGGTTTCCTATTTTTATTTTTCATTATTATTATATTTAAATAACAAAAAAACTGTTTTTTTAATATTGTTCAGAGTTGCAAAAAATGTTCAGTGTTTTTGAATTTTTTTACACCTATAAAAAATTATTGTGTTTTCTAAAAAATGTTGGCAAATTTTAAAAAGTGTTCATGTTTAATTTTTTTAAATGTTAGCACTTTCCCTTTGTTCTGAAAAGAAAAACTCTACTCGCATATTGTAATTGGATCATAGTTCCTAATTTTGATGAAAAAATAAATTCCTGCACTAGTTTAAACGACATACCCTATTTTCATAAAAGTATATCTGGGTTTACTTTTATTTCTCTCTTTTTTACAATTTTAAAAAACACAAATATATTGTAATTTTCAAAAAAAAATGCAAATTTGGAAATATGTTCGCGTTGCCAACAAGGTACTAGTCAATCACTATGGATGAATCTGTGATATGTGAAATGCAGCACATCCATCATTTGAACTATTGCCAATGAAGAAGATTCTTTCTCACCAAAAAAGCACGCGGCCTCTGTGACGTAGCCGATCGAGACTAAACCAAATTAGCCATGTTGATATGCACGGAATTTAAGAAACACATCTTTCTGATCAACTTGTTTATTTTTTACTAGGCAAAATAAAAATTAACAAAAAAATGAGCCTAGATATTTGCAGATCTATATTTGTTTACATCTCTGCGGAAATTTTATAAAACAGTTACAGAGTAAAAAAATTGTTTTTACCAACAATCCATATCCTAACATTAATTGGACAACTTGTTAATTTTTTACTAGGGAAAATACAAATTAACAGAAAAAATAGTCCTATGAAGGCACCCAAGACCAACCCAAGCATGCTTGCACGCCCTAGCCACCTCGCCAGCAGAGACATTCAATAGTAGTACGCGCCGGACACTATTTATATCTTCTACACCCTACCGCCAAAGACTCTACCGTCAAGTCCTACCGCCATAGACCTCGGCGGTAGGCTGTGTTAACCTACCGCCAAAGACGATGGCAGTAAGAAAAGGGTCAGATCATGATTTTTTTTAACCGAGGTCAAATCGCGCTAAAGTTTACAAAAAAGGGTCAAAACAGTGAATTCGGCGCCATGTCGTATCCGCTGTCAAAATGCTCTTTAACAGATGAATGCAGCCAATTTAACGTACTTGAAAGATTAAGTTATTGGCATACTCGCAAATAAAAGGGAAAATGAAAAAAAAATTGTCCTCATGGTCATAAATTTTTGTTTCATGTCAGAATCATAAGATTTTTGGACATTCGATATTTCAATTAAGCATAACAAAGATTTTTGGGTAGTTTCCAATAATCATTTTTTGGTGTACAGAAATCACCAAAATTTCCGTGGGTTCGATATTTAGACTTTTTTATAATCAAATGTATTATAAAAAGTTTAGTAATACAAAAACATTTATTTCATCTGACATTATACAACTACTACAATATTTTTAAATATTCCATATTTACATATTGCATTTTAATATTTTTGAAAGCTAACAAGTAGACGCCTTTGAAGATTTAGATTTTCATGGCAATATGAGAAGTTGGCAAATAAAAGTGAAATATGATAAATTCAAGATTTTTTTTTGTCAACGAAGAAAAGTTCTCATCTCAGCTGTGGATGTGACTTCAAATCATCACATGAAGATTTTTGGAATATTGAAAATAGTCATTTAGGCTTTGTTGGATGTAGATATTTAAGTATCTGGCCCAGATAATAATAGACGAGATTCCTAATCTCCCTACACTGGTTTGAATGAAGCTGACCCCTCTCTTGAGTGGTCGACACAAACATCACAACATGGTGAACCGATGACCATGTCCAGGATTCTCTCTATCTCTTCTAGATGTAGGTCATCGTTCTAGGTGCACGCTTCCATCTACTATTGCCGGACAACTTAATTGTTGCTTTCATACAAACACGAATCTCCCCAAGACATTTTTTCTTATACTCCGTACTATTTTTTTTTTGACGGTTACTCCGTACTATTATTTGATATCACAGATTTTTGTTTCTTATGTGATTTCCCACTGCCCATAAGCCTATTTGTCTGCCATGAACTATTTTTTTTTTTTGCAAGAAGCCCGCAAATGACAAATTTCGCTTATTGCCAGTAGTGGTTAACCCTCGCCTATATATGTAGGTGAGTGCAGCAACAGGAGCGGAAGGCCTCCGCCGCCACCGCAACGGGGGTTCCCGAGCAGGTGGCAGGCAGGATAGCCTCGGGGACTTGCATGAGGAGGGAGAGAGAGATGTCAATAAAAAGTTTCCTCTCGAAACGTTACTAAGTTAAAATGTTACTAAGTTTTCTCTCGAAACGTTACCAAGTTACTAAGTTAAAATGCGAAAATACAAAGGTGAACATGGGTGCGCCCGCACCCGCGTGAATTGTAAATTCATAAAAAAATACTAGAAAAAAAATCTGAAATTTCACAGGATGAAACCTAGTTGATCATTCTGCTCAAGTGTGAAGTTTTATGATGTACTGACATACATGGTATTCTTAGTGAAGAAAATACAAATGCAATCGTACTATTCATTAAACAGTGTTTTTAATATAGCTTCGATTTTGTCATTTTTGCCCCGATTACCACAGATTCATATGCGAGTATACCAATTGACTATGTATATTATAAAAATGAATTCAGATTTTTTGATATTTTCTATCATTTTTTCAAATTTACTATTCATAAAGGGTGCGCGTGCACCCATGTTCACCAAATCCGCGTCCGTTAAAATGATGTTAATAGAAAGTTTTCTCTCGAAACGTTAATAAGTTACTAAGCTAAAATGTTCACATATTTTTGAAACATATCAAGTGTTGTATTTTCTTTCGAAATGTATCCCCGGTAACATCGACATGAGGGGGGACGTCGATCAACCCCCTCTCGCCCGACGAACTCTTGAGGCCACCCAAATTTTTACGAAGTTCAAAGTTACTAAATTTACTCCGGTCCGCTCGCCTACCCCCTCCCGCCCCTACCCAACAAACTCTCGAGACCACCCAAACCACTAGAAGAAAACTCCAGTAACTTCGACATGAGGGGGGACATCGATCAACCCCCTCTCGCCCGACCAACTCTCGAGGCCACCCAAATTTACGAAGTTCAAAGTTACTAAATTTACTCTCGGTACGCTCGCCTACCCCGGCCCCTCCCGCCCCTACCCGACTAACTCTCAGACCACCCAAACCACTAGAAGAAAACTACGGTAACTTCGACATGAGGGGGCACGTCGATTAACCCCCTCTCGCCCGACCAAGTAGTCAACGAAGAAAGAGCGTTGTCGATCTACCCCCTCCCGCCCCCTACCCGTAATTGTTATGTTCATTGTTGTTATTAGCTAGGTATATGTTTGTGCATATGATTCCTTGTTGTGATATTAGCTAGGTCTACATTTTCCACAAATATATACATCTCTCATGTTTGTCTATTGCCATGTTGTAATATTTGCAGAAAGTATGGATCAAAGAGACTTGGAACAATAAGAGTTGTTGGGGGATATAATCCGCGACGGGCGTGATGTCTTGTTGTTTCTCAACGACACCGATGGTCAGGAAGGAGAGGATGATGGCTCTGGTGATCGAACAATGAAGGAGGAAGGACATGGTCATGATGGCTCCGGTGACCGAATGGCGGAGGAAGAAGGAGACCATGATGACGACTCCGGTGACCGAATGGAGCAGGGAGCTGTTGCAAAGTCCGGCGAGGTATATATATATATATGTTAAGCCTCTGCTGACTAATTCATGCATTAATTGTTTTGGTATGTACATATGTTGACGCTTCTTTCTTCTTTTATAGCCCTCCGGATCGAGCCAAAAATCAGTAACAAGACGAGGGCCGAAGAAAAGGTTGCGCTAGGATGAAAGGTTCACGATCACAGAACTCGCGGACGATGGGCAATCGATTGAACCCAAGCGGACCAAGGACGCATTTGTTGCTCAGTGCGGAGCTATTGTTAGGGACAGCATCCCGAGCAGCATCCAGAAATGGAATAAGCCTAAAGACGACGACCCTGAAGTTTCTTATGTCACCGATAGACAGAAAGATGATCTTTGGACCTCGCTGAAGACAAATTTCACCCTACCGCCAGAGGAGGATCCGAATAAGCCAGTTATAGAGCCAAAGATCAAGGCGTGTGCTCTTAAGAAGATGGCAGATCTATTCAGAAGGTGGAAGAAAGAGTTCAACACAAAGTTTGTCGACAAAGGGAAGACTCCAGAATTCACCGGCCGATTTGAGAAGATAAGAGATCAGTGGCCCACATTTGTGGCCTACAAGACATCGGAGAAGTGTAAGAAAATGTTAGAGACAAACAAGAAAAATGCTGCAAAGAAGCAATATCACCATCACACAGGGTCAGGTGGCTACCTCAAAGCCCGGCCGTTGTGAGACAAAGATGAGAAAGACCTGCTTCCTAAAGTGGTTGAACCAGCGACATTGAACTGGCCAGACCATTCAAGGACTTGGTTCTTCAGGGTTGGGGGAACTTTGGACCCTGAAACAGGGGAGTGCCGTTGGGCGGACGAGCAACTTGCAATACCCGTCAAGAAGCTTCAGGATTATATCAGCGCAGCGCAGCAAGGTACGTTCATTCCTGACAGTGAGAAGGACGAGCTCACTAAGGCCCTCGGGAATCCTGAGCACCCTGGACAAACACGAGGCACACCAGGCTTCGTTCCGTGGGTGGTTGGTTGATACGTCCATTTTGCATCATGCTTTTATATCGATATTTATTGCATTGTGGGTTGTTATTATGCATTATGTTACAATACTTATGCCTATTCTCTTTTATTTTACAAGGTTTACATAAGGAGGGAGAATGCCGGCAGCTGGAATTCTGGGCTGGAAAAGGAGCATATATTATAGACCTATCCCGCACAACTCCAAAAGTCCTGAAACTCCACGAAAGTTATTTTTGGAAATAATAAAAAATATTGAGCGGAAGAAGTACGCCAGAGGGAGACCCACCTGGCCACAAGGGTGGGGGGCGCGCCCTACCCCCCAGGGCGCGCCCCTGCCTCGTGGGCCCCCTGTTGGCTCTCCGGTGGCCATCTTCTGCTATATGAAGTCTTTCGTCAAGGAAAAAATCATAAGCAACCTTTCGGGACGAGACTCCGTGGCCACGAGGCGGAACCTTGGCGGAACCAATCTAGGGCTCCGGCAGAGCTGTTCTGCCGGGGACACTTCCCTCCGGGAGGGGAAATTCATCGCCATCGTCATCACCGACGCTCCTCTCATCGGGAGAGGGCAATCTCCATCAACATCTTCACCAGCACCAACTCCTCTCAAAACCCTAGTTCATCTCTTGTATCCAATTCTTGCCTCCAAGTCCGGGATTGGTACTAGTAGGTTGCTAGTAGTGTTGATTACTCCTTGTAGTTGATGCTAGTTGGTTTATTTGGTGGAAGATCGTATGTTCAGATCCTATATGCATATTAATACCCCTCTGATTATGAACATGAATATGCTTTGTGAGTAGTTACGTTTGTTCCTGAGGACATGGGAGAAGTCTTGCTATTAGTTGTCATGTGAATTTGGTATTCGTTCGATATTTTGATGAGATGTATGTTGTCTAGCCTCTAGTGGTGTTATGTGAACGTCGACTACATAACACTTCACCATTATTTGGGCCTAGAGGAAGGCATTGGGAAGTAATAAGTAGATGATGGGTTGCTAGAGTGACAGAAGCTTAAACCCTAGTTTATGCGTTGCTTCGTAAGGGGCTGATTTGGATCCATATGTTTCATGGTATGGTTAGGTTTACCTTAATACTTTTGTTGTAGTTGCGGATGCTTGCAATAGAGGTTAATCATAAGTGGGATGCTTGTTCAAGTAAGAACAGCACCCAAGCACCGGTCCACCCACATATCAAATTATCAAAGTACCAAACGCGAATCATATGAACGTGATGAAAACTAGCTTTACGATATTCCCATGTGTCCTCGAGAGCGCTTTTCTCCATATAAGAGTTTGTCCAGGCTTGTCCTTTGCTACAAAAACGATTGGGCCACATTGCTGCACTTTATTTACTTTTGTTACTTGTTGCTCGTTACAAATTATCTTATCACAAAACTATCAGTTACCACTTATTTCAGTACTTGCAGAGAATACCTTGCTGAAAACCGCTTATCATTTCATTCTGTTCCTTGTTGGGTTCGACACTCTTACTTATCAAAAGGACTATGATAGACCCCCTATACATGTGGGTCATCAAGACTCTTTTCTGGCTCCGTTGCCGGGGAGTGAAGCGCCTTTGGTAGGTGGAATTTGGTAAGGAAAAATTTATATAGTGTGCTGAAATTTACTGTCACTTCTTACTATGGAAAGTAATCCTCTGAGGGGCTTGTTCGGGGTATCTTCACCCCCACCAGTAGAGCAAAGAATTGCTCCTCAACCTACTGAACCTACTGAAAATGAAAATATCCCCTTTGAAGTTCCATCGGGTATGTTAGAAAAACTGCTAGCTAATCCTTTTGCAGGAGATGGAACATTACATCCTGATGAGCACCTAATCTATGTGGATGAAGTTTATGGATTATTTAAGCTTGTAGGTATACCCGATGATGTTGTTAAGAAGAAGGTCTTCCCTTTATCCTTGGAGGGAGATGCATCGGCATGGTATAGGTTATGTGATGATACGGGGTCATGGGACTACAAACGATTGAAATTGGAATTTCATCAGAAGTTTTATCATATGCATCTTGTTCATCGTGATCGCAATTATATATATAATTTTTGGCCTCGCGAAGGAGAAAGCATCGCTCAAGCTTGGGGGAGGCTTAAATCAATGTTATATTCATGCCCCAATCATGAGCTCCCAAGAGAAATAATTCTTCAAAGTTTTTATGCTCGGCTTCCTGAAAACAATCGCACCATGCTCGATACTTCTTGTGCTGGCTCTTTTATGATGAAGACTATTGAATTCAAATGGAATTTATTGGATAGAATTAAACGCAACTCTGAAGATTGGGATCTCGACGAAGGTAAGGAGTCAGGTATGACACCTAAGTTTGATTGTGTTAAATCTTTTATGGATACCGATGTTTTCCGTAAATTTGGCACTAAATATGGACTTGACTCTGAGATAGTAGCTTCTTTCTGTGAATCTTTTGCTACTTATGTTGATCTCCCCAAGGAGAAGTGGTTTAAATATCATCCTCCCATAGAAGTAAAAGTAGCTGCACCTACTAAAGTTGAAGAAAAGACTATCACTTATAATGATCCTGTTGTTCCTACCTCTTATGTTGAGAAACCACCTTTCCCTGTTAGAATAAAGGATCATGCTAAAGCTTCAACTGTGGTTCGTAAAAGCAATATTAGAACTTATACACCTCCTGAGCAAGTTAAAGTTGAACCTAATGTTGCTATTGTTAAAGATCTCTTGGCTGATAATATTGATGGGCATGTTATTTATTTCTGCGGTGAAACTGTTAGAATTGCCAAACCTTGTGCTAAAGATAAACATAGACCTGTGAAAGGCATGCCTGTTATTTCTGTTAAAATAGGAGATCATTGTTATCATGGCCTATGTGATATGGGTGCTAGTGCTAGTGTTATACCTCATGACTTATACAAAGAAATTAAGCATGAGATTGCACCTGCTGAGTTAGAAGATATTGATCTTACAATTAAACTTTCCAATAGAGATACTATATCAACAATCGGAATTGTTAGAGATGTTGAAGTCTTGTGTGGGAAAACTAAATATCCTGCTGATTTTCTTGTTCTTGGTTCCCCACAATATAGCTTTTGTCCCATTATCTTTGGTAGACCCTTCTTGAACACTGTAATGCTAGAATAGACTGCGAAAAGAATGTTGTTACTATTGGCTTGGGTGATATGTCTCATGAGTTTAATTTCTCTAAATTTAGTAGAAAACACCGTGAAGAGAAATTACCTAGTAAGGATGAAATTGTTGGTCTTGCTTCTATTGCCGTGCCTCCTAGTGATCATTTAGAACAATATTTGCTAGACCATGAAAATGATATGTTTATGAATGAAAGAAGGGAAATAGATGAAGTATTCTTTAAACAGGAACCTATTCTGAAACACAATTTCCCTGTTGAAATCCTAGGGGATCCTTCTCCAACCAAGGGTGATCCCGTGTTTGAGTTTAAACCGTCTGATTCTCTTAAATATGCTTATCTTGACGAAAAGAAGATATATCCTGTTATTATTAGTGCTAACCTTTCAGAGCATGAAGAAGAAAGATTATTGAAAACTCTGAAGAAGCACCGTGCTGCGATTGGGTATACTCTTGATGATCTTAAGGGCATTAGTCCCACTCTATGTCAACATAAAATAAATTTGGAAGAAGATGCCAAACCAGTCTATGATCATCAATGAAGGCTGAATCCTAAGATGAAAGAAGTGGTAAGAAAGGAAATACTAAAGCTTCTTGAGGCAGGTATAATCTATCCCGTTGCTGATAGTGAGTGGGTAAGTCCTGTCCATTGTGTCCCTAAGAAGGGAGGCATCATTGTTGTTCCTAATGATAAAGATGAATTGATTCCGCAAAGAATTATTACAGGTTATAGGATGGTAATTGATTTCCACAAACTAAATAAAGCTACTAAGAAAGATCATTACCCCTTACCTTTTATCGATCAAATGCTAGAAATATTATGCAAACATACACATTTTTGCTTTCTAGATGATTATTCTGGTTTCTCTCAAATACCTGTGTCAGCCAATGATCAATCAAAGACTACTTTTACTTGCCCTTTTGTTAATTTTTCTTATAGATGTATGCCTTTTGGTTTATGTAATGCACCTGCTACCTTTCAAAGATGCACGATGGCTATATTCTCTGACTTTTGTAAAAAGATTTGTGAGGTTTTCATGGACGATTTCTCCGTCTATGGATCCTCTTTTGATGATTGCTTCAACAACCTTGATCGAGTTTTGCAGAGATGTGAAGAAACTAATCTTGTCTTGAATCGGGAAAAGTGCCACTTTATGGTTAATGAAGGTATTTTCTTGGGGCATAAAGTTTCTGAAAGAGGTATTGAAGTTGATAAAGCCAAGGTTGATGCTATTGAAAAGATGCCATGTCCCAAGGACATCAAAGGTATAAGAAGTTTCCTTGGTCACATTGGATTTTATAGGAGGTTCATTAAGGACTTCTCAAAAATTTCTTGGCCTCTGACTAATTTATTACAAAAAGATATGTTAGAATAAAACCGAGGCGCTTCGTCTTTCTACCGAGGATCAAGCAATCACACAAGCACGACACCGAGATTTGTTAACGAGGTTCACCGGTATGGCTACATCCCCGGGGCATGACTACGGGCGCTCCTCCCCATGACACCATCACAATACCGCACCCCGGCCGCCCGGGCGCTGGCACACGCCGTCGGCTCCCCCGCGTGCCTGTGCTATTATGTTGGCATAGGTTACATCGTGTGTCTACCCTCGTTATATATGAGAGGCCTAGGATACAAGTGTCCTATTAGGACACAACTCCTACCCTGTCTACACACAGTCCAAAACCAAATCCAACTGTAACCTACCGTGCACAATAATATTTGACATAATTCTAACAAACTCCACCTTGGCGAATATTCTTCACCACCTTGAATTCGTCCGTGCGTCAAACCTCCATGTACATTGGACTTGAGATACACCATGAGCACCGCTGCTACTCCCAGACTCCATGTGACTCCACTTGCAACTGTAGTCCCTTCTCGTCTTCATCACAGTCAACACTCGAGCAAAAATTAAGTTCCTTGTTACTCTACTTTGTGCTCCCAACTTCCGGAGTATCCGCTCAACGCCATCACACACCGATCATTAATCTGCGTGAAAAATGAACAACTCACATATTGGGTGTCACATATAAGAGTTACCTGAACTCAACATCACCGCTCTTTTATGACCGTCTGTTTGAAACTTGAAGGAATTTCACCGTCGCTCTGTGTCACTTTGAGTAAAATTCACAGTTGTCTCATCCTTTTTTCCCCGGATAGTCTCTGACATGTCCCATAGCTATAGCACTCTGCCTCCTTCTGCCTTGTCATCCACACTTTGCCATGTGCATTGAACACCACAGAATATATGGCCATGTACTCTCTCAGCTTTTGACAATTTCAGACCCTCCGCCACTTTCTCAGATTCTCCATGGTCAACTCCTGTCCATCTTCCGGCACCGATAGAACCAGTCACCAACTTGAATCCGGTACTCGTCAACACTGCTTCAGCACCCCCTGCACACTTTGTCTAACAACATATCTGACCACCGGTGCCCTGGCGTGTCGCTGTGTCCCGTGCTTACCGCACGCCTTGCCGCTATCACTGCATCAAGCCTCTGCTGTCCTGGTCGAGTCTCCCGGGCCGTGAACCCACACCACTCAAACCCCTACTACAGAGAACCACCGATCATCACCGACCGATGCCGAGTATCACGTCTCCATCAGACCACTGGTACCCAGTCCTATCCACCTGTCTCTCGCTATCCTGCCGAAATAGGCTTCGACTCTCCGAATTCTTACACCGTAACCCCTCCATCAGCTCAGAGTGAAGTCGTCCATCAGACTCCAGCTCCACCTTCAACATGACTCCATGGTAGATGATCAGTCCACCCTCGCGCCCCGTCGACTTCAAGCTCTCTCATGTGTGCACTGCCTTGAATCAACCCTGCGCCATAGTCTTGTCGAAGCCGCACAAGCCCTCGGGCCCGCACCACGTGTTTCCACGCCCCAGAAGTCAGCCACCATCAGCATCACGCTCCTATGTCGTCGTCGCTGAAATCACCGCCGTCTTCTGCTTTGACCGACATCCCCGTCGATCCGTCAGACAGTCTAGTCCAACCCAGCCGAAGTTATCCGACTGCAATCATGCTCCACCCCGCATCTAGTCCGCCTGCACGTCTCAGTGCATTGCTTGACGCCCTGTGTCTGCATGATCCCTCACGACGTGCTCCAGGCTCCACAAGCCTTATACGCACGTCGCCAATTTACTGTCGTCTCTGTCGTAGGACATTCTAACTGACCAAAAGCCATCAGTCTGACCACGCCCCACCAGTTGTCCTCCTGCCGTGTGGCTCTCCGATCACTCGCTGCTCACCTAATGGCTTCTCTCGCTAAAACCACCAAGACTCGCACGACTCTGTATTTGTTTGTCCACGTCGTCCATGCTCTATGGCCCTGACAACACTTAGAAACCTAACTCTGCCGATTGTCGTAGTCCCCTGAGCAAGCTGATCATGCCAACACCATCTAAACTATACAGGAACCATCCTTGCTGCCCATGACACATTGATATTCCTCGTAATTGTCTAGAACCACGAGAATATAATCGCAATCCAACAGCCAACACCAGTCCTCCTCTTACACATCACGTATCTTCCTGATGCATGCACTCCATGTACTTTTGACTAGCACAAACAACACCAAATACACAACGTGTCCTGGATCCTGCCCTTGACTTTTGATTGCTCTTTTCCTTTTAACAAATCTCCTTTCACCTGCATGCACCGAAGCTCCTTCTGTAGACCTGTAGCGACCAAAGTTGCTCCCTCATCGACCTCCTGCGTGTTTAGCTTGCTGCGCCTGGGCCATCTGAGTGCCATGGGCCTGCTGCTGCATCTAGCCCAGCCCCAGCCTCCAACGAGCGATCGGCGTGAAAAGCACGCTAGCTCGCCGGCCACACGTGTGTCAAGCCTCGTGAGCCGCCTCCCTGCTGCCGCTAGTTGTACGTGTTCCGCTCGGATCCTGCCACCTCGAACACAGCTACCGCCGCACGCACTTCCGATCTTTTGCAACTTCTAATCTCGCCGACTCTACCGTGAACCGCTTCTCTGATTCCGATTGCTTTATACGCGTCGATCTCCGATCGCTGCTGCACGTACGCCGTGATGAAGCTGCATGCCTAGGGTGGGGACACGGACCTGTCCAAGGAGCCCTACCCAAGGACGTCCCTAGAAGAAGCTACCTTTCAATCGACTTGAAGGCATCCCACTCGACAGATTCAAGACACTCGACCAAGAAGCTATCACTCGACCAAGAAGCAATCACTCGACTGCCAGAAGACCTAAAGTCACCCCACAGGCAAACGGTCGGCTGTTTGGCAGTCTTTATGGTCATTATAGCACTTTATTAGGGGCGTTACCAGTAACGCCCAACCTTAAATGTACCTTAAGACCCTGTATTACTAAGGGCAGGAGGGGGCCAGCGAACTCTATATAAGCCACCCCCTCCTCAGTAAGAAGGGTTCGCACCCCTGTTATCTACACACTCATAATCCAATCGACCGCCTCCGGGCACCGAGACGTAGGGCTGTTACTTCCTCCGAGAAGGTCCTGAACTCGTAAACCTTGTGTGTTACAACTTCCCAATAGCTAAGATCTAGCCTCTTCATACACACCCCCTACATTACTGTCAGGCTTAGAACCACGACAGTTGGCGCCCACCGTGGGGCAGGAGTCTTAGCGCCTAATTGGTGAAGTTGCGTTCTTTCCGATCCATTTGATCATGGTTTCCTGCGGAGTGTCGATGGAGGGCCGCGAGATCCGTCTCGGCGCGCTCACCTTCATCGCCGACGACTCCACCTGGCTTCAGGAGGCGCCGCTCGACGTCGACGCGCTCCCCGTCCGCGGCGCAACGCACTTTCACGCATGCGTTCGTGGCGTCCTCCTACGACAGCCGTCGACCCAGTACCAATCGGCTCCCGTTTCGTCTCACCACCTTACCTCCCACCAGCGCAAGCACTTAGGTCGGTCGAGGCTTCAGCGGTGGGTGAGGCATGCCGTGGCCCGCCAGTCGGCGGCCCCGCAAGTCGCGGCAATCGAGCCCGACGAATCCCTCTACGACCTGCTCGACCTGTCGACTGGCTCCGCGGGGGCAACATCCGAGTGCAACAGCAGCGACCCAGTGGCTGAGGTCCTGGCGGTCGAGGGGGCACACAGTCCTCCCGGATTCCCTCGCGCTGACGGAGGCGCGGGTGGGGGCGACCCGTCGCATCCCCACGATGAGTACCGTCCCGAACCCCTCACGTCATTGCAGCGAGAGGAGCTTTGCCGCAGGAACATGGACGCACTCCACACTCCTATTGTTGGGGAAACCCCTGAGGCCAGGGCCTTGGAGGACGCGTGCTTGGCTAACTTGGCCGAGCGCACTCGACTGGAGAATCTCCAGCGATTAATCGACAAGCAAGCGCGTCAGCGGGCTCCCGAGTCCAGTCGACGTCAGCAAGCTCCCGAGTCCAGTCGACGTCAGCTCTTCCCACCACCGCAGGTATACCGAACCCCAGTCCAGAATTTGGCTGTTGTAGCTCGTATAGCCGAGTCGATTCAGCCCTCCCAGTCAGAGGCTGGCAGAGGCTTGTTGGAGATCAGGGCATTGCTCCGGGCGGCGGGAAATCAGAATTCCGCCGTCTCGCAGTCGCGGAACAGGATCCACAGTCGATCCGTTGCATCAGAAACAGTTCAGTCGGCTCACAGCCCGAGATCGCCCCCGAGGCGCGAGGGACGTGACGATCGGCATGCTCAGTACAGGAGAGATGAGCAGTATGACCACCGATTCGATCGTGATGGTCGGCGTCGAGTGCCCACCCCTCCCCCGAGGAGTGAGTCGTATGCGCCTCGACGGCAAGATGACAGACGCCCTCATAGCATTGGGCAGAGGATTCCAGTCGACCCCAGAGACCCAGGCTTTGACGCGAGATCTATCCTCGTTCAAGGCTTGGTTGACAGGAACAAGGCTCATAGAGGAGGCCGCAACGGAGACGCGCCCACCAGCAGCAGAGTACATGCTTCAGGGCCAGAGTGTTTCAGTCGAGCCATCAGGGCCGCAGTGATTCCTCCCAATTTCAGGCTGGCGACTGGAGTCAGCAAGTTCACCGGTGAGTCCAAGCCCGACACTTGGCTCGAAGATTATCGAGTGGCTGTACAGATTGGCGGTGGCAATGATGAGGTGGCCATGAAACATTTGCCCCTCATGTTGGAGGGCTCAGCCAGGGAATGGCTGAATCAGTTGGCACCCAGCAGTATTTACACCTGGGAAGACCTCTCCTGAGTGTTTATCACGACCTTTGAAGGAACATGCAAATGGCCTGCATGCCTCACAGAATTGCGGTCTTGCATGCAGAAGCCGAATGAAACACTCAGGGATTACATCCAGAGGTGGATCACGCTGCACCACACAGTTGAGAATGTGCCAGACCATCAAGCAGTTTGCGCTTTCAAAGAAGGCGTTAAATACAGAGAGTTGAATCTGAAGTTCGGTCGAACTGGAGAGATGTCTCTGAATCGGATGATGGAGATCGCCACCAAGTATGCTAATGGTGAGGACGAAGACCGACTCCGAAGCGGCAAGCTCAAGGCAGTCGCCCAAGAAACCGGAGGAAATTCCAGTCGGAAACAGAAGCGGAAGGCGAGCCAGCCGCTCCTGGGGAGGCCCTGGCCGTCGCCCAGGGAAACTTCAAAGGGAAACCCAAGGGCACCTGGAAGCCCAAGAAAGTCAAAGATCAAGATGGGAATGATGTTTTGGACTTACCATGTCACATTCACACCAAAAAAGATGAAGAGGGTAATTTTATTTACCCAAAGCATACCACTCGACAGTGCCGGCTCCTGATCTAGCAGTTCCAGGGCAAGCAGCCCAAAGATAAGGAAAAAGAGCCCCTGATGATTGAGGACAAGGAAGACAGTGACGGTGGGTACCCTCAAGTCAATTCCACTCTGATGATTTTTGCTGACATTGAAAGCAAAAGTCGACTGAAAGTCATCAACCGTGAGGTGAACATGGTTGCCCCAGCAACACCCAATTACCTGAAGTGGTCACAGACTGCCATCACATTCGACCAGTCTGATCACCCGACGCACATTGCCACCCCGGGGAGGCAAGCTTTGGTGGTCGACCCAGTTGTCGAAGGCACTCGACTGACCAAGGTATTGATGGACGGCGGCAGTGGCCTGAACATACTGTATGCTAAGACTTTGAAAGGAATGGGCATTCCGATGTCCAGACTCAGTACTAGCAACATGAGCTTCCATGGAGTCATTCCTGGGAAGAAAGCCGAGTCACTCGGCCAGATTGCTCTTGATGTGGTTTTCGGTGATTGAAAGAATTACCGCAAGGAAAGGTTGACATTCGAGGTTGTGGATTTCCAGAGTGCTTATCATGCCATTTTGGGCAGACCAGCTTACGCACACTTCATGGCTCGACCATGTTACGTGTATCTCAAACTGAAGATGCCTGGCCCCAAAGGTGTGATCACTGTTACTAGCAACCGAAAGAAAGTGGAAGAGTGCTTTCAGAAAGGCTCAAAGATCGCTGACGCTCAGATGGCAGTGGTCGAGCTAAAAGAGTATCAAAAGACTGCCGATCCGAGTGAATTGCTGCGAGCCAAGAAGCCTGCTTCAGAATCAGCTTTTCAGTCGGCTGGTGAAACAAAGACAGTCAACATCCACCCGACCGACCCCGACGCTGCTCCGACTCACATCTCGACGATGCTCGATTCCAAATAGGAAGAAGCGCTCATCCGGCTCCTCCGTGAGAACTGGGATATATTCGCATGGAAACCCTCTGACATGCCTGGAGTTCCCAGAGGGCTGGCTGAGCACCGTTTACGAGTCGACCCAAAAGTCAAGCCAGTGAAGGAACATCTTCGACGGTCCGCTGTCCAGAAGAAGCAAGCCATTGGCGAGGAATTGGCTCGGCTCTTAGCAGCAGAGTTCATCCGAGAGATTTACCACTCCGAGTGGCTCGCCAATGTCGTCATGGTCCCCAAAAGGACAAGTCGCTCCGCATGTGCATTGACTTCAAGCATGTCAATCGGGCCTGCCCGAAGGATCATTTTCCTCTCCCTCGCATCGACCAAATAGTCGACTCGACTGCGGGGTGCGAGAGACTATCTTTTCTAGATGCCTATTCCGGGTACCATCAGATCCGTCTGTATGGGCCCGACGAGATAAAAACAGCTTTCATCACTCCATTCGGATGCTTCTGTTACGTCACCATGCCGTTCGGCCTCAAGAACGCCGGAGCCACGTTCATGAGAATGATTCAGAAGTGTTTACTTACTCAAATCAGTCGGAATGTGGAGGCATACATGGATGATATTGTGGTCAAGTCCCGGAAAGGTTCCGACCTGCGGACTGACCTTGCTGAAACCTTTGCCAACCTGAGGAGGTATGATATCAAGCTCAATCCATCAAAATGCACATTCGGAGTTCCAGGCGGAAAGTTACTCGGTTTTCTCGTTTCCGAACGGGGGATCGACGCCAATCCTGAGAAAATTGGCACTATACTCCGGATGAAGCGTCCTGTACGCGTGCATGATGTCCAAAAGTTTACAGGCTGCTTGGCTGCTTTAAGTCGATTCATTTCTCGTCTCGGTGAAAAGGCATTGCCTCTTTACCGACTGATGAAGAAGTCTGACAAGTTCGAGTGGACTCCTGAAGCTGATGCAGTGTTTGCAGAGCTCAAAGCTCTGCTCTCCACCCAGCCGGTGCTTGGTGCCCCAATCAGCAAAGAGCCTTTGCTGCTTTACATTGCAGCCACAGGACAAGTCGTCAGCACAGTACTTACGGTCGAGCGGGAAGAAGAAGGAAAGACCTTCAGAGTTCAGCGCCCAGTCTATTATCTGTCTGAGGTTTTGACCCCTTCAAAACAAAGATACCCTCACTACCAGAAGCTGGTATATGGAATTTACATGACCACGAAGAAGGTTGCGCATTACTTCTCTGACCACTCCATTACAATCGTCAGCGACGCCCCATTATCAGAGATTCTGCATAACAGAGACGCAACTGGTCGAGTGGCCAAGTGGGCGATTGAACTCCTTCCCTTAGATATCAAATTCGAGGCAAGGAAGGCCATCAAGTCCCAAGCAATCGCAGATTTCCTCGCCGAGTGGATTGAACAGCAACTTCCGACTCAAGTTCACTCGGAGCACTGGACCATGTTCTTCGATGGATCCAAGATGCTTAATGGTTCCGGTGCTGGGGTAGTCCTAGTCTCCCCCCGAGGAGACAAGCTCAGATATGTTCTCCAGATTCACTTTGATTCCTCCAACAATGAAGCAGAATACGAAGCACTTTTGTATGGGTTGCGCATGGCCATCTCACTCGGCGTCCGTCGCCTCATGGTCTATGGCGACTCAGATTTGGTGGTTAATCAAGTGATGAAGGAGTGGTACGTCAGAAGTCCGGCAATGACAGGTTATTGCAATGCAGTGCGAAAGCTAGAGAAGAGATTTGAGGGGTTAGAGCTCCACCACGTCCCCCGACTGAAAAATCAGGCAGCTGACGAGTTGGCGAAAATAGGCTCCAAGAGAGAAGCCATTCCCAGCACGTGTTCCTGGAACACATTCACTCGCTGTCGGTCCAAGAGGATCCTTTCACAGAAGAAGCCTCGCAGCCGAAAAGTGCCACAGATCCGACTGAAGTTGAAGTTCCTGCGGTGGTCGACCTAATCATGGAAGTCTTGGCGATCACTCCCGACTGGACGGTACCGTACATCGCGTATATCCTAAGGAAAGAACTCCCGGAAGACGAGGAAGAGGATCGACAGATCGTCCGCCAATCCAAAGCCTTCACAGTCATAAAGGGGCAGTTGTATAGAGAAAGCGCGACTGGAATCGGACAAAAGTGCATAACTCCAGAAGAGGGTCAGATAATCCTTGATGATATCCACTCAGGGACCTGTGGTCACCATGCGTCCTCTCGGACCATCGTGGCTAAAGCATACCGAGCAGGTTTTTACTGGCCAAGAGCAAATGAGATGGCAAAAGAGATAGTCGACAAGTGTGGAGGATGCCAGTTCTACTCCAACATGTCACACAAGCCCGCATCAGCCCTGAAGACCATTCCACTCGTCTGGCCCTTTGCTGTCTAGGGTCTGGACATGGTTGGTCAACTGAGAACAGGCAGGAGCGGCTTCACGCATGTGCTTGTGGCAGTCGACAAGTTTACCAAATGGATTGAAGCTAAACCTATCAAGAATCTTGATGCCTGCACTGCTATCAGTTTCGTCAGAGGGCTAACATTCAGATATGGAGTCCCGCATAGCATCATCACTGACAACGGGTCAAACTTCGATTCGGACAAATTCAGAGCTTTTTGCGCTTCTCAAGGCACTCGAGTCGACTATGCTTCGGTCGCCCATCCCCAGTCGAACGGACAAGCCGAAAGAGCAAATGGTTTGATCCTCAAAGGATTAAAGCCTCGACTGATGCGTGATCTCAAGCACGCGGCAGGTGCTTGGGTCGACGAGCTTCAGTCGGTTCTGTGGGGATTAAGGACCACCCCTAACCGGTCGACTGGCAGAACCCCATTCTTTCTGGTTTATGGAGCCGAAGCGGTTCTGCCAAGTGATCTTCTTCACAACGCGCCCCGAGTCGAGCTTTACACCGAAGATGAAGCAGAACAGGCTCGGCAAGATGCGGTCGACCTCCTGGAAGAAGAAAGAGAGATGGCAATGATCAGGTCGACCATTTATCAGCAAGACTTGCATCGATTCCACGCCCGGAACGTGAAGAGTCGAGCCTTTCAAGAAGGAGATTTGGTCCTTCGAGTGGATCAACAGAAACATCACAAGCTTGCTCCTACCTGGGAAGGCCCCTTCATCGTCACCAAAGTCCTCCGCAATGGAGCATATCACCTTTACAATGTTGATCGACAGATCGACGAACCACGAGCTTGGAACGCGGAGCTTCTCCGCCCCTTTTACACTTGAGTTCGCCCTCAAACCAGATGTAATAAGAAAAACTCCTGAAGTTCATTTTTATCAGAAATAAGAGTCTTCCAATAATTGCTGTCACTTTTGTTTGTATCCGAAATCCCCCAGTGGGTGACTTAGCTGCGAATCCGATTCGCCTAAGTTTGAAAAATCCTACCGACTAGAGAGCAAACCTCCCACTCGGGGGCTTAGCTGCAGTTCAGCACTCGCCTAAGTTCTCTCACAAAGAGACTTAGCTGCAGTCAGACACTCGCCTAAGTTTGAAAAATCCTACCGAGTGGAGAGCAAACCTCCCACTCGGGGGCTTAGCTGCAGTTCAGCACTCGCCTAAGTTCTCTCACAAAGAAACTTAGCTGCAGTCAGACACTCGCCTAAGTTTGAAAAATCCTACCGAGTGGAGAGCAAACCTCCCACTCGGGGGCTTAGCTGCAGTTCAGCACTCGCCTAAGTTCTCTCACAAAGAAACTTAGCTGCAGTTCAGCACTCGCCTAAGTTCTCTCACAAAGAAACTTAGCTGCAGTCAGACACTCGCCTAAGTTTGAAAAATCCTACCGAGTGGAGAGCAAACCTCCCACTCGGGGACTTAGCTGCAGTTCAGCACTCGCCTAAGTTCTCTCACAAAGAAACTTAGCTGCAGTCAGACACTCGCCTAAGTTTGAAAAATCCTACCGAGTGGAGAGCAAACCTCCCACTCGGGGGCTTAGTTGCAGTTCAGCACTCGCCTAAGTTCTCTCACAAAGAAACTTAGCTGCAGTCAAACACTCGCCTAAGTTTGAAAAATCCTACCGAGTGGAGAGCAAACCTCCCACTCGGAGGGCTTAGCTGCAGTTCAGCACTCGCCTAAGTTCTCTCACAAAGAGACTTAGCTGCAGTCAGACACTCGCCTAAGTTCGAAAAATCTCACCGAGTGGAGAGCAAACCTCCCACTCGGGGGCTTAGCTGCAGTTCAGCACTCGCCTAAGTTCTCTCACAAAGAGACTTAGCCGCAGTCAGACACTCGCCTAAGTTTAAAAAATCCTACCGAGTGGAGAGCAAACCTCCCACTCGGGGGCTTAGCTGCAGTTCAGCACTCGCCTAAGTTCTCCACGAATAGACTTAGTTGCAGTCAGACACTCGCCTAAGTTTGAAAAATCCTACCGAATGGAGAGCAAACCTCCCACTCGGGGGCTTAGGTACAGCTCAGTGCTTGCTTAAGTATGAAACACATCTTCTCCTGGAGAGCTTCGCCACAAATACAATGTGCGCTTCATCCCACTCTGCAGTGACAGGGCGTGGGTCGACTGCCATCTTCTCCTGGAGAGCTTCGCCACAAATACAATGTGCGCTTCGTCCCACTCTGCAGTAACAGGGCGTGGGTCGACTGCCACCTTCTCCTGGAGAGCTTCGCCACAAATACAATGTGCGCTCCGTCCCACTCTGCAGTAACAGGGCGTGGGTCGACTGCCACCTTCTCCTGGAGAGCTCCGCCACAAATACAATGTGCGCTCCATCCCACTCTACAGTAACAGGGTGTGGGTCGGTCGTCACCTTTTCCTTCGAAAGGAGACCAAATTCCACTCGACGAATCATCCACGAAGACGTCCAACAAAAATCAAGTTCAGATAAAGCATAAAAGGTCCCGGACCTCAGATCAAAGTATTCGAGCCCTCGGCTCGGCAAGAGTTTAATTATTACACTTCCACTCGGCATTCCGAGGCAAATTAAAGGCAGAGTTTAACGGATTACAAAATACACTCGGCATCCCGAGGCAAATTCAAAGTGAAGCATAGAAGTTTTTTCACTCCTCAGGAGGAGGAGGACTGGAAGGGGCGACGAACTCGTCCAGATCAATCCCGTCTGCAATACGGGTGGCAGCAGCAATGAAGGTCTCCATGAAGTCCTGGAATTTGTGCTTCCTCGTGTTGGCAACTTGGATGGCGGCCAACTTCTCCTCCCGTGCCTCCTTACAATGGACGCGGACCAGGGACAGAGCCACATCAGCGCCGCACCGAGCTGAAGACTTCTTCCACTCCTGCACTCGGTCAGGGATTCCGTTGAGTCGAGTCATCAGAGACTCGAGATCATTCTGGAGCATAGACCCTGGCCAAAGTGCTGGGTCGATCCGCGACATGGCAGTCTTCAGTCGAGCCAAGTAATCCACGGCGCCATCGATACGGGATTCCAGTCGGAGCAGATTCATGGTAGCTTCATCTTTCACAGGAGAGTTGATCGGATCCAAACATGTCTTAATCCGCCCGGTCTCCTCTTCAAAGTTCTGGCACAACTCTGCATACACGATCCAAGGATAAGTCAATTTGCATAGGCTGAGTCGACAAAAAAAAAACAACAGTTGAAACTGGATGTGCACCTTCAAGCTTGATGTACAGCTTCTTGGCGAGGCTCCTCAAGTAGCTCTCCAGGTCGTCCCTCCTGCGAGCGATGCCTTCCATCTTCTCACTCTGGGTGAGGTTTTCCTTCTTCCAACGTGAGCACTCCCTGTTGGCTTCATCCAGAGCGGTCTTCAGCTTGGTATTCTCTTCCTCTAATTGGCCGGCCGAAGCCAGCTTCTGTTCAGCCAGAGCGATCTTGTCATCAGCCTCCTTACGAGCAGCAGCCAAGTCCTGATCCTTCTTTGCCAGAGCTTTTTCCAGTTTCTCTGCAAAGAAATGGTGATTGAGTCGGAAGCAGCAGAAAGGTGCTCGAAGCCTAAAAGCAAAACCAGTCGACAAAGTCATTTTACCTGTGGCGCCGTCCCTGACCTTCTGCAGCTCCGTTCTGGCTAGCTCCAGATCAAGGTCCAGTTGAATCTTCTGCTTCTCCAATTCAGTATAGCGAGCTACAAGTTCGTAGGATTTCTGCAAAAAGAAAAATCAGTCGACAGACGTTCGAGATAAGTTGCTTCCGAGTAACTAAGGAACAATGGTGCCGTTTCTAAGACCACAGCCGAATCAAAAACATTCGACAGTAGTCTCGGGGACTACACCCAGTGGGTGCACTCAACGTGCCCCCACTGGTTCGACCAAAAAAATCGACTGCCCGCAGTCGACAGGATACGGTCCCACTCGACCTGGCCCGACCAAACCGACTGAAGAAATACAGATTCAGCAACACAATATAAAGACTACAGTCGACTGCCAGCAGTCCACCGTAGTCTCGGGGACTACACCCAGTGGGTGCACTTAGCGTGCCCCCACTCGTCCAAGAATTGGCAAACACACCCAGTGGGTGTACAGATACAGGCACAAACGATCAAACAGGTCAGGTGACAAGTCGACTGACCTGGACGTTGCTCTGAAGAGCCGAACTCGCATCATAGGCCGCTTGGCTGGCCTCCCGAGCCTTCTTCACTTGCTCCATCATAACCCCCGCCTGGCGTATAGCCTCCTTCGCGGCAGCCGCTTGGTCCTCAGGGATGGGGTACGCAGCAAAAAGCGAAAATGGGTTCGCAGTCGACGCCGAAGGCTGCGCACTCGACAGGGGATTGGCGAAAGTCACAGAAGCCCGAGTGGGCTCGCTGTCGTCCCGAGCCGCGGCCTTAGGCGCCGGAGTGGACTGTGGGGTCTTGATAGCCGACGTCTTCTTCGTCCTCTTCACCCTTAGCGGCTCGTTGTCATCATCGTCCGGGAGATCAATAACATGAGGAGGGGCTGCAAGAGAAACATTCAATCGACCAGAACTGCAATGGCCAGTCGACGCAAAGCAAAATGTCATTAATCGTACCAGGGTTGGAGGTAACAGCATCCTCCATCTCTTGGTCGTCGTTCCTGGCGGAAACCTCAGAAGTAGCACCGCTGCGAATCTCAAAAGTCAGTCGGTTGGCTCAGTGAATCGACCAAAGATCCGTCCACAGTCGACAAAGGAAAGCGAGTTTTCATCGTTACCCGGAAATGGTAGGAACGGCTATCTTCATCTTGGGCAGAACTTTGGGTGGCTTGGATGGTGTCGCTCGTGGATGCTTGGGGGCCTTATCAGTCGGCGGAGGAGGAGAACTCCGAGGGCGCTTCGACGTCTGCCCGACAGGTGCAGTCGCCTTGCCACGTCCCCGCGCGGGATCATGCGCGAGCTTGGATCGTCCCTCCGGGCGGGGGGGTTCAGCTTCCTCCACCTCCTCCTCGCTGGAGGAGACGTCATCATCTCCTTCTCCCTCGCCATCAGACTCCCACTCGCCTTGGTCATCCCCGCTCTCGCCTCCGCTCGCCTCACCTTCCTCAGTCGACTCCTGCGCCCCATTGGGCGTCGAGTACATCTTGGTGGTCGCCTGGGAAACAACAAGACAAGACGAAAGTCAATCGACCAACTCGAAGAAGACCAACGCAGAAAAACAAGATCTCAGTCAGAAGCATAAAGACATACCTGATCCACTTCATATGTATGGTCGAGTGGAATGACCCTCCTTGCTCCTCGGGGGTTGTCTTTGTTCCCCGTGATGCTCGACAGTCACCCCTCCAGCATCTCGTCGGTGACCTCCTCCGGGTGGATCCGAGTGGTGTCGTCGAGGCCTGAATACAGCCACATCGGGTGGTCTTGGGCCTGGAGCGGTTGAATGCGTCTCTGGAGAAAGACCTCTAGCAGGTCCATCCCAGTCACACCCTCACGAACAAGTTCAAACACTCGGCCGGCCAACACTTTGACTTGGGCCCTTTCCTCCGGCACCACCTTTAGAGAAGCAGGCTTGTGGGCTCGGTCAAGGGAGAAAGGAGGAAGACCATTCGACTGTCCGGGGGTCGCCTGGTCCTGACAGTAGAACCAGGTCGACTGCCAACCACGGACCGACTCGGGGAAGGTAATAGACGGAAAGCAGCTCTTCCCCCTCGTCTGGATCGCCAAACCCCCGCACAACTGGATCACCTTCATCCTCTCGTCACTCGACTTAGCCTTTTTACCGACTGAGAGCGACAAGTAAAAATGTGCTTGAAAAGCCCCCAATGCGGACGGCAACCCAGGAAGGCCTCGCACATGGAAATGAACGCAGCAAGATAGACTATGGAGTTGGGGGTAAAGTGATGGAGCTGCGCTCCGAAGAAATTCAAGAAGCTCCGGAAGAATGGATGGGGAGGCAGAGAAAACCCTCGGTCGACGTGGGTGGCTAGAAGCACGCACTCACCTTCGCGGGGCTGAGGTTCGATTTCTCCCCCAGGAAGTCGCGCCGCTTTGTGGGGAATGCTCCCCCCCCCCCCCCCGACCATGTCGTTGAGATCCTCCTGCCAGAGCACCGACTGCATCCAGTCGCCCTGGATCCAGCCTTTGGGCAGGGTGGTCCTGGAGGAAGATCCGCCCCGTGCGTACTTCTTCCCTTTCCCCGCCGCGGCCGCCTTCTTTGCACGCTCCAGAGCCGTCGTCTTGCCCTTCACCATCGTCGCCGGCAAGATCTCATGCGGACTTGCGGCGCTCGGGTGGGAGCTGAGGCAGCGGAAAGACTGGTGAAGATAGAGAGGAAGGAGGAAGGAGAACAGAGCGCACGGTTTGGAAAATCCCGTGCCGGCAACTTATAAGGGGCCGCTCCCGAGTGGCTGACTGGTAGGCCCAGGCAATCCAGTCAAATCCCACAGCAGACGCGCGCGCAGTACGTGGCGAAAAAGGCGATGCGGAAATCGAGGAGCTTCCCCTTTATCGCTTCCGATTACTGCGGCTGCTCCCGTCCCGCGCGCTTCCCCAAATCCAAATCCCACGACGTCCGCGGGCGACAGAAACAACTTGCCAAAACAAGAGATCCCACTCGCACCGACGCTCGGTATGTGAAGAAATTCACTCGACGAAAAACCTGGAATGGGTCAAGGCGACTGAAAAAAGTTGGCAACGTCATCCGTGATGATTAACCCAACGAAGCTCTCACGTAGCCCGAAAGGCCAGTCGGAAAGGTTCTCCAACTCTTTCTCCACTCAAACCTCGACCCATTCGGGGGCTAATGATGAAGCTGCGTACCTAGGGTGGGGACACGGACCTGTCCAAGGAGCCCTACCCAAGGACGTCCCTAGAAGAAGCTACCTTTCAATTGACTTGAAGGCATCCCACTCGACAGATTCAAGACACTCGACAAAGAAGCTATCACTCGACCAAGAAGCAATCACTCGACTGCCAGAAGACCTAAAGTCACCCCGCAGGCAAACGGTCGGCTGTTTGGCAGTCTTTATGGTCATTATAGCACTTTATTAGGGGCGTTACCAGTAACGCCCAACCTTAAATGTACCTTAAGACCCTGTATTACTGAGGGCAGGAGGGGGCCAGCGAACTCTATATAAGCCACCCCCCTCCTCAGTAAGAAGGGTTCGCACCCCTGTTATCTACACACTCATAATCCAATCGACCGCCTCCGGGCACCGAGACGTAGGGCTGTTACTTCCTCCGAGAAGGGCCTGAACTCGTAAACCTTGTGTGTTACAACTTCCCAAAAGCTAAGATCTAGCCTCTTCATACACCCCCCTACATTACTGTCAGGCTTAGAACCACGACATGCCGTATCTCCACAGCCGCCGATCTTCGTCGCTCTCCTCTAAATCAACGATCCGCAACCTTCAGACCTTGCAACCTTGCTCATGATACCACTTGTTAGAATAAAACCGAGGCGCTTCGTCTTTCTACCGAGGATCAAGCAATCACACAAGCACGCCACCGAGATTTGTTAACGAGGTTCACCGGTATGGCTACATCCCCGGGGCATGACTACGGGCGCTCCTCCCCATGACACCGTCACAATACCGCACCCCGGCCGCCCGGGCGCCGGCACACGCCGCCGGCTCCCCCGCGTGCCTGTGCTATTATGTTGGCATAGGTTACATCGTGTGTCTACCCTCGTTATATATGAGAGGCCTAGGATACAAGTGTCCTATTAGGACACAACTCCTACCCTGTCTACACACAGTCCAAAACCAAATCCAACTGTAACCTACCTTGTACAATAATATTCGACATAATTCTAACAAGATATACCATTTGTCTTTGATGATGATTGTGTAGAAGCATTTGAAATACTTAAGAAAGCATTGATCTCTGCACCTATTGTTCAGCCACCTGATTCGAATTTACCTTTTGAAATTATGTGTGATGCTAGTGATTATGCTGTAGGTGCTGTTCTAGGGCAAAGAGTTGATAAGAAATTAAATGTTATTCAATATGCTAGTAAAACTCTAGACAATGCTCAGAGAAATTATGCTACCACTGAAAAGGAATTCTTAGCAGTTGTATTTTCTTGTGATAAGTTCAGGCCTTATATTGTTGATTCTAAAGTAACCATTCACACGGATCATGCTGCTATTAAATAACTAGACGCCGACCAACCATCTCAGCGGCTAGAAGAACTTGCAGCTGCCGGCCAACCATCTCAGCGGCACGAAGCTACCCCGCCATCTCAGCGGAGAAGCAGCGTGGCTTCCATGGAGCTCGTTTAGCCTGATTTCAGGGCTCCTCGCTACCCTGTGGATACTATCACGGAGGCTCAACATTGCCAGCTTATGACGAAATGCCAGAACCTCACTTTGAAGGCGGTTGTCGGCTCTGTTGCACCTCCTCAACCTGACGGAACTTTTCACTACCATCCGATTCCACATGGCTATGCTGTTGTGATGGTGGATGAAATAATGGAGGGATTTGAGGAGCTAGAGCTTGACCATCCTACAGGTGAAGGGGAGAATCAGTTGGGTTATGCTTTGAGGAATACATGCCTATGGAGGAAGGAGTACAACAAGCTTCCAAACTAGACGCCTCCTCCTCCTCCTCCTCCGGCAAGTCAGGGCACTCCGCCTCATCATCCTCATCCGGCGAGTGATCAAGGCACTCCGCCTCCTCTGGCGCGTGAGGGCACTATGCCTCCTCCTCTGCCTCCTCCGGCGCGTCGGAGCACTCCGCTTCGCCAGCAACGGCGGAAGACAGACGCTGCCGCTCTGGCTCCTCCGGCGCGTCGGAGCACTCCGCCTCCTTCTCTGCCTCGTAAGCAGCAACGGAAGAGAGACACCGCCGCTCCGGTGGCTAGCAGTACAAGTAGAGGCGGGAGTAAATTCAGATACAGTCCATCTCTCAAGGATCCGGAAAAGTTACCATATGAGAGGACCGAGAAGGAAAACGCGGAGATCTGTGAATCCCAAGTGAGGGACTTTTTGCAAAGAAACCTCCACCTCCGAAGGATAAGCTAGATTCGGTGAAAGTGGACCGCACTATCGATGCCCTGAAGCGACCACCACCGCCTCCGCCGGATTCCAACTATGTCCGCTGTCTTAAAAAGACATATGAAGATGCGCGGCCGTCGGGAAGTACTTCGAGTAATAAAAGGTTAGCAGAACGAAGAAGTGGGAAAAAAATTCCCCAGCTCGGTGAACAGGCTAATCATCCGGGGATGGTGCCTGGTACCAATCCGGGGATGGTGCCTGGTACCAATCCTTCTGATTACCTGAGCAATAATGTAGAGTTTGAAACAATGGAGGTGGACGAATTCAGATACCAGTATGGGCAGCCTCTCGTCAAAACTGATCATCCTCCTCTACAACGATGATGCGAAGATTCCATGAATGGTACATGAAAACCTGCAGCGAGTCTAGGAAGGGTACTTTGACGCTGAGAATTAAAGAGGAGCACAACCTCGTTGGAACGGATCTGTTGTCTATTGAATTTGATGAGTTATTCCAGTTATACAATCAAAAGGCCCTCGACAAAACACTCATGACTTGCTACTGTCTGTAAGTACAGCTGGGGAACGTAGCAGAAATTCAAAATTTTCCTACGTGTCACCAAGATCTATCTATGGAGAGACCAGCAACGAGGGGAAGGAGAGTGCATCTACATACCCTTGTAAATCGCTAAGCGGAAGCGTTCAAGAGAACGGGGTTGATAGAGTCGTACTCGTCGTGATCCAAATCACCGGAGATCCTAGTGCCGAACGGACGGGACCTCCGCGTTCAACACACGTACAGCCCGATGATGTCTCCTACGCCTTGATCCAGCAAGGGGAGAGGGAGAGGTTGAGGAAGACTCCATCCAGCAGCAGCACAATGGTGTGGTGGTGATGGAGGAGCGTGGCTATCCTGCAGGGCTTCGCCAAGCACCGCGGGAGAGGAGAAGGACTTGGGAGAAGGGAAGGGCTGCACCAAAGGCAAAAGGTAAGAAGTCCTCCATCTCCCCCACTATATATAGGGGGCCCAAGGGGGGGGGCACCGGCCCTAGGAGATCCAATTTCCTAGGGGGCGGCGGCCAAGGGAGGAATCCCTCCTCCCCAAGGCACCTAGGAGGTGCCTTCCCCTTCTAGGACTCTTCCTTTAGGGTTTCCCCACACTAGGCGCATGGGCCCTAGGGGAAAGTGGCGCCCCAGCCCACTTTGGGTTGGATCCCTTCCCACTTCAGCCCATGGGACCCTCCGGGATAGGTGGCCCCACCCGGTGGGCCCCCGGGACCCTTCCGGTGGTCCCGGTACAATACTGATGACCTCGAAACTTGTCCCGATGGCCGAAATAGGACTTCCTATATATAAATCTTTACCTCCGGACCATTCCGAAACTCCTCGTGACGTCCGGGATCTCATCCGGGACTCCAAACAACATTCGGTAACCACATACAAACTTCCTTTATAACCCTAGCGTCATCGAACCTTAAGTGTGTAGACCCTACGGGTTCGGGAGACATGCAGACATGACCGAGACGTTCTCAGGTCAATAACCAACAGCGGGATCTGGATTCCCATGTTGGCTCCCACATGTTCCACGATGATCTCATCGGATGAACCACGATGTCAAGGACTTAATCAATCCCGTATAAAATTCCCTTTGTCTATCGGTACGATACTTGCCCGAGATTCGATCGTCGGTATCCCGATACCTTGTTCAATCTCGTTACCGGCAAATGTCTTTACTCATTCCGTAACACATCATCCCGTGATCAACTCCTTGATCACATTGTGCACATTATGATGATGTCCTACCGAGTGGACCCAGAGATACCTCTCCGTCACACGGAGTGACAAATCCCAGTCTCGATTCGTGCCAACCCAACAGACACTTTCAGAGATACCCGTAGTGTACCTTTATAGCCACCCAGTTACGTTGTGATGTTTGGCACACCCAAAGCACTCCTACGGTATCTGGGAGTTGCACAATCTCATGGTCTAAGGAAATGATACTTGACATTAGAAAAGCTTTAGCATACGAACTACACGATCTAGTGCTATGCTTAGGATTGGGTCTTGTCCATCACAACTTTCTCCTAATGATGTGATCCCGTCATCAAGGACATCCAATGTCCATGGTTAGGAAACCGTAACCATCTATTGATCAACGAGCTAGTCAACTAGAGGCTTACTAGGGACATGGTGTTGTCTATGTATCCACACATGTATCTGAGTTTCCTATCAATATAATTCTAGCATGGATAATAAAAGATTATCATGAATAAGGAAATATAATAATGACAAATTTATTATTGCCTCTAGGGCATATTTCCAACAGTCTCCCACTTGCACTATAGTCAATAATCTAGTTCACATCGATATGTGATTAACACTCAAGGTCACATCCCCATGTAACTAACACCCAAAGAGTTTACTAGAGTCAATAATCTAGTTCACATTTACCATGTGATTAACACTCGATGAGTTCTGGGTTTGATCATGTTATGCTTGTGAGAGAGGTTATAGTCAGTGGGTCTGTACCTTTCAGATCCGTGTGTGCTTTCAAATCTCTATGTCATCTCCTAGATGCAGCTACCACGCTCTATTTGGAGCTATTCCAAATAACTGTTCTACTATATGAATCCAGTTTACTACTCAGAATAATCTGGATTAGTGTCAAAGTTTGCATCGGCGTAACCCTTTACGACGAACTCTTTTACCACCTCCATAATCGAGAAAATTCCTTAGTCCACTAGTTACTAAGGATAACTTTGACCGTTGTCCTGTGATCCATTCTTGGATCACTCTTGTACCCCTTGACTGACTCATGGCAAGGCACACTTCAGGTGCGGTACACAGCATAGCATACTGTAGAGCCTACGTCTTAAGCATAGGGGACGACCTTCGTCCTTTCTCTCTATTTTGCCGTGGTCGAGCTTTAAGTCTTAACTTCATACCTTACAACTCAGGCAAGAACTCCTTCTTTGACTGATCCATCTTGAACACCTTCAAGATCATGTCAAGGTATGTGCTCATTTGAAAGTACCATTAAGCGTTTTGATCTATCCTTATAGATCTTGATGCTCAATGTTCAAGTAGCTTAATCCAGGCTTTCCATGGAAAAAACACTTTCCAAATAACCCTATACACTTTCCAGAAAATCTACGTCATTTCTGATCAACAATATGTCAACAACATATACTCATCAGAAATTCTACAGTGCTCCCACTCACTTCTTTGGAAATACAAGTTTCTCATAAACTTTGTATACACCAAAATCTTTGATCATCTCATCAAAGCATACATTCCAACTCCGTGATGCTTACTCCAGTCATTAGAAGGATTGCTGGAGCTTTGCATACTTATTAACATCTTTCCGGATTGACAAAACCTTCCGGTTGTATCACATACAACCTTTCCTCAAGAAAATCGTCGAGGAAACAATGTTTTGACATCCTATCTGCAAGATTTCATAAATAATGCAGTAATCGCTAACATAATTCCAACAGACTCTTAGCATCGTTATGAGTGAGAAAGTCTCATCATAGTCAACTCCTTGAACTTGTCGGAAAACATCTTAACGACAAGTCGAGCTTTCTTAATGGTGACATTTACCATCATTGTCCGTCTTCCTTTTAAAATCCATATGTACCTAACAGCCTTACGACCATCAAGTAATTCTTCCAAAGTCTACACTTTGTTTTCATATATGGATCCTCTCTCGGATTATATGGCCTCGGGCCATTTATCGGAATCCGGGCCCACCATCGCTTCTCCATAGCTCGTAGGTTCATTGTTGTCTAGCAACATGACTTCCAAGACAGGATTACGTACCACTCTGAAGTAGTACGCATCCTTGTCATCCTATGAGGTTTGATAGTGACTTGATCTGAAGTTTCATGATCACTATCATAAGCTTCCACTTCAATTGGTGTAGGTGCCATAGGAACAACTTCCTGTGCCCTGCCACACACTAGTTGAAGAGACGGTTCAATAACCTCATCAAGTCTCCACCATCCTCCCACTCAATTCTTTCGAGAGAAACTTTTCCTCGAGAAAGGACCCGATTCTAGAAACAATCCCTTATTGCTTTCGGATCTGAGACAGGAAGTATACCCAACTGTTTTGGGTGTCCTATGAAGATGTATTCATCCACTTTGGGTTCGAGCTTATCGGCCTGAAACTTTTTCACATAAGCGTAGCAGCCCCAAATTTTTAAGAAATGACAGCTTAGGTTTCTCTAAACCATAGTTCATACGGTGTCATCTCATTGGAATTAGGTGGTGCCCTATTTAAAGTGAATGTGGTTGTCTCTAATGCCTAACCCATAAACTATCGTGGTAATTCGATAAGAGACATCATGGTATGCATTATATCCAATATGGTGCAGTTATGATGTTCGGACACACCATCACACTATGGTGTTCCAGGTTGTATCAGTTGTGAAACAATTTCCACAATGTCTTAATTCTGTGCCAAACTCGTAATTCAGATATTCATCTCTACGATCATATCATAGATCTTTTATCCTCTTGTCATGACGATCTTTCAACTTCACCCTGAATTTACTTGAACCTTTCAATAATTCAGACTCGTGATTCATCAAGTAAATATACTCAACATCTACTCAAATCATCTGTGAAGTAAGAACATAACGATATCCACTACACGCCTCAGCACTCATTGGACTGCACACATCAAAATGTATTACTTCCAGCAAGTTGCTTTCTGGTTCCATTTTACTGAAACCGAGGCTTTCAGTCATCTTGCCCATGTGGTATGATTTGTATGTCTCAAGTGATTCAAAATCAAGTGAGTCCAAACGGTCCATTTGCATGGAGTTTCTTCATGCATATACACCAATAGACATGGTTCGCATGTCTCAAACTTTTCAAAAACGAGTGAGCCCAAAGATCCATCAACATGGAGCATATTCATGCGTTTTATACCGATATGACTTAAGTGGCAGTGCCACAAGTAGGTGGTACTATCATTCCTATCTTATATCTTTTGGCATGAACATGTGTATCACTACGATCGAGATTCAATAAACCATTCATTTTAGGTGCAAGACCATTGAAGGTATTATTCAAATAAACAGAGTAACCGTTATTCTCCTTAAATGAATAACCGTATTGCGATAGACATAATCCAATCATGTCTATGCTCAACGCAAACACCAATCTCGATGGTAGAGGGAGCGTACGATATTTGATCATATCAACATTGGGAGCACTTCCAACACATATCATCAGCTCACCTTTAGCTAGTCTCCGTTTATTCCGTAGCTTTCATTTCGAGTTACTAACACTTAGCAACCGAACCGGTATCTAATACCCTGGTGCTACTAGGAGTACTAGTAAAGTACACATCAACACAATGTATATCCAATATACTTCTATCGACCTTGCCAGCCTTCTCATCTACCAAGTATCTAGGGTAATTCTGCTCCAGTGGCTGTTCCCCTTATTACAGAAGCACTTAGTCTCGGGTTTGGGTTCAACCTTGGGTTTCTTCACTAGAGCAGCAACTGATTTGCCGTTTCATGAAGTATCCCTTCTTGCCCTTGCCCATCTTGAAACTAGTGGTTTCACCAACCATCAACAATTGATGCTCCTTCTTGATTCCTACTTTTGTGGTGTCAAACATCGCGAATATCTCAAGGATCATCATATATGTCCCTGATATATTATAGTTCATCACGAAGCTCTAGCAACTTGGTGGCAATGACTTCGGAGAAACATCACTATCTCATCTGGAAGATCAACTCCCACTCGATTCAAATGATTGTTGTACTCAGACAATCTGAGCACAAGCTCAACAATTGAGCTTTTCTCCCTTAGTTTGCAGGCCAAGAAAGTCGTCGGAGGTCTTATACCTCTTGACGTGGGCACGAGCCTGAAATCCCAATTTCAGCCCTTGAAACATCTCATATGTTTCGTGACGTTTCAAAAACGTCTTCGGTGCCTCAACTCTAAACCGTTTAACTGAACTATCACGTAGTTATCAAAACGTGTATGTCAGATGTTCGCAACATCTACAGACGACGTTCGAGGTTCAGTACACTGAGCGGTGCATTAAGGACATAAGCCTTCTACGAAGCAACGAGGACAATCCTCAGTTTACGGACCTAGTCCGCATAATTGCTACTATCAACTTTCAACTAAATTTTCCTCTAGGAACATATCTAAACAGTAGAACTAAAGCGCGAGTTATGACATAATTTGCAAAATCCTTTTTGACTATGTTCAGGATAAACAAGTTCATCTTATGAACTCCCACTCAGATAGACATCCCTTTAGTCATCTAAGTGATTACATGATCCGAGTCAACTAGGCCGTGTCCGATCATCACGTGAGACGGACTAGTCAACATCGGTGAACATCTTCATGTTGATCGTATCTTCTATACGACTCATGCTCGACCTTTCGGTCTTCTGTGTTCCGAGGCCATGTCTGTACATGCTAGGCTCGTCAAGTCAACCTAAGTGTTTGCATGTGTAAATCTGTCTTACACCCGTTGTATGTGAACGTTGGAATCTATCACCCGATCATCACGTGGTGCTTCGAAACAACGAACTATCGCAACGGTGCACAGTTAGGGGGGACACTTTCTTGAAATTATTATGAGGGATCATCTTATTTACTACCGTCGTTCTAAGAAAATAAGATGTATAAACATGATAAACATCACATGCAATCAAATAGTGACACAATATGGCCAATATCACTTTGCTCCTTTTGATCTCCATCTTCGGGGCTCCATGATCATCATCGTCACCGGCATGACACCATGATCTCCATCATCATGATCTCCATCATCGTGTCTTCATGAAGTTGTCACGTCATCTATTACTTCTACTACTACAGCTAACGGTTAGCAATAAAAGTAAAGTAATTACATGACGTTTATGTTGACACGCAGGTCATCAATAAATTAAGACAACTCCTATGGCTCCTGCCGGTTGTCATACTCATCGACATGCAAGTCGTGATTCCTATTACAAGAACATGATCAATCTCATACATCGCATATATCATTCATCACATCCTTTTGGCCATATCACATCACATGGCATACCCTGCAAAAACAAGTTAGACGTCCTCTAATTGTTGTTTGCATGTTTTACGTGGCTGCTATGGGTTTCTAGCAAGAACGTTTCTTACCTACGCAAAACCACAACGTGATATGCCAATTGCTATTTACCCTTCATAAGGACCCTTTTCATCGAATCCGTTCCGACTAAAGTGGGAGAGATAGACACCCGCCAGCCACCTTATGCAACTAGTGCATGTCAGTCGGTGGAACCGGTCTCACGTAAGCGTACGTGTAAGGTTGGTCTGGGCCGCTTCATCCCACGATGCCGTCAAAACAAGATTGGACTAGTAACGGTAAGCATATTGAACAAAATCAACGCCCACAACTACTTTGTGTTCTACTCGTGCATAGAATCTACGCAATAGACCTAGCTCATGATGCCACTGTTGGGGAACATAGCAGAAATTCAAAATTTTCCTATGTGTCACCAAGATCTATCTATGGAGAGACCAGCAACGAGGGGAAGGAGAGTGCATCTACATACCCTTGTAGATCGCTAAGCGGAAGCGTTCAAGAGAACGGGGTTGATGGAGTCGTACTCGTCGTGATCCAAATCACCGGAGATCCTAATGCCGAACTGACGGCACCTCCGCGTTCAACACACGTACAGCCCGGTGATGTCTCCTACGCCTTGATCCAGCAAGGGGAGAGGGAGAGGTTGAGGAAGACTCCATCCAGCAACAGCACAACGGCGTGGTGGTGATGGAGGAGCGTGGCTATCCTGCAGGGCTTCGCCAAGCACCACGGGAGAGGAGAAGGACTTGGGAGAAGGGAAGGGCTGCACCAAAGGCAAAAGGTAAGAAGTCCTCCATCTCCCCCACTATATATAGGGGGGCCAAGGGGGGGGGCGCCGACCCCAGGAGATCCAATCTCCTAGGGGGGCGGCAGCCAAGGGAGGAATCCCTCCTCCCCGAGGCACCTAGGAGGTGCCTTCCCCTTCTGGGACTCTTCCTTTAGGGTTTCCCCACACTAGGCGCATGGGCCCTAGGGGAAAGTGGAGCCCCAGCCCACTTTGGGCTGGATCCCTTCCCACTTCAGCCCATGGGACCCTCCGGGATAGGTGGCCCCACCCGGTGGGCCCCCGGGACCCTTCCGGTGGTCCCGGTACAATACCGATGACCCCGAAACTTGTCCCGATGGCCGAAATAGGACTTCCTATATATAAATCTTTACCTCCGGACCATTCCGGAACTCCTTGTGACGTCCGGGATCTCATCCGGGACTCCGAACAACATTCGGTAACCACATACAAACTTCCTTTATAACCCTAGCGTCATCGAACCATAAGTGTGTAGACCCTACGGGTTCAGGAGACATGCAGACATGACCGAGACGTTCTCAGGTCAATAACCAACAGCGGGATCTGGATACCCATGTTGGCTCCCACATGTTCCACGATGATCTCATCGGATGAACCACGATGTCAAGGACTTAATCAATCCCGTATACAATTCCCTTTGTCTCTCGGTACGATACTTGCCCGAGATTCGATCGTCGGTATCCCGATACCTTGTTCAATCTCGTTACCGGCAAGTCTCTTTACTCGTTCCGTAACACATCATCCCGTGATCAACTCCTTGATCACATTGTGCACATTATGATGATGTCCTACCGACTGGCCCAGAGATACCTCTCCGTCACACGGAGTGACAAATCCCAGTCTCGATTCATGCCAACCCAACAGACACTTTCGGAGATACCCGTAGTGTACCTTTATAGCCACCCAGTTATGTTGTGACGTTTGGCACACCCAAAGCACTCCTACGGTATCCGGGAGTTGCACAATCTCATGGTCTAAGGAAATGATACTTGACATTAGAAAAGCTTTAGCATACGAACTACACGATCTAGTGCTATGCTTAGGATTGGGTCTTGTCCATCACATCATTCTCCTAATGATGTGATCCCGTCATCAACGACATCCAATGTCCATGGTTAGGAAACCGTAACCATCTATTGATCAACGAGCTAGTCGACTAGAGGCTTACTAGGGACATGGTGTTGTCTATGTATCCACACATGTATCTGAGTTTCCTATCAATACAATTCTAGCATGGATAATAAACGATTATCATGAACAAGGAAATATAATAATAAAAAATTTATTATTGCCTCTAGGGCATATTTCCAACAGTCTCCCACTTGCACTAGAGTCAATAATCTAGTTCACATTGATATGTGATTAACACTCAAGGTCACATCCCCATGTAACTAACACCCAAAGAGTCTACTAGAGTCAATAATCTAGTTCACATTTACCATGTGATTAACACTCGATGAGTTCTGGGTTTGATCATGTTATGCTTGTGAGAGAGGTTATAGTCAACGGGTCTGAACCTTTCAGATCCGTGTGTGCTTTACAAATCTCTATGTCATCTCCTAGATGCAGCTACCACGCTCTATTTGGAGCTATTCCAAATAACTGTTCTACTATACGAATCCAGTTTACTACTCAGAATAATCTGGATCAGTGTCAAAGTTTGCATCGGCGTAACCCTTTACGACGAACTCTTTTACCACCTCCATAATCGAGAAAATTCCTTAGTCCACTAGTTACTAAGGATAACTTTGACTGCTGTCCTGTGATCCATTCTTGGATCACTCTTGTACCCCTTGACTGACTCATGGCAAGGCACACTTCAGGTGCGATACACAGCATAGCATACTGTAGAGCCTACGTCTTAAGCATAGGGGACGACCTTCGTCCTTTCTCTTTATTTTGCCGTGGTCGAGCTTTAAGTCTTAACTTCATACCTTACAACTCAGGCAAGAACTCCTTCTTTGACTGATCCATCTTGAACACCTTCAAGATCATGTCAAGGTATGTGCTCATTTGAAAGTACCATTAAGCGTTTTGATCTATCCTTATAGATCTTGATGCTCAATGTTCAAGTAGCTTAATCCAGGCTTTCCATGGAAAAAAAACTTTCCAAATAACCCTATACGCTTTCCAGAAATTCTACGTCATTTCTGATCAACAATATGTCAACAACATATACTCATCAGAAAATCTACAGTGCTCCCACTCACTTCTTTGGAAATACAAGTTTCTCATAAACTTTGTATACACCAAAATCTTTGATCATCTCATCAAAGTATACATTCCAACTCCGAGATGCTTACTCCAGTCCTTAGAAGGATTGCTGGAGCTTTGCATACTTATTAACATCTTTCCGGATTGACAAAACCTTCCGGTTGTATCACATACAACCTTTCCTCAAGAAAATCGTCGAGGAAACAATGTTTTGATATCCTATCTGCAAGATTTCATAAATAATGCAGTAATCGCTAACATAATTCCAACAGACTCTTAGCATCGCTACGAGCGAGAAAGTCTCATCGTAGTCAACTCCTTGAACTTGTCGGAAAACATCTTAACGACAAGTCGAGCTTTCTTAATGGTGACATTTACCATCATTGTCCGTCTTCCTTTTAAAATCCATATGTACCTAACAGCCTTACGACCATCAAGTAATTCTTCCAAAGTCTACACTTTGTTTTCATATATGGATCCTCTCTCGGATTATATGGCCTCGGGCCATTTATCGGAATCCGGGCCCACCATCGCTTCTCCATAGCTCGTAGGTTCATTGTTGTCTAGCAACATGACTTCCAAGACAGGATTACGTACCACTCTGAAGTAGTACGCATCCTTGTCATCCTACGAGGTTTGATAGTGACTTGATCTGAAGTTTCATGATCACTATCATAAGCTTCCACTTCAATTGGTGTAGGTGCCACAGGAACAACTTCCTGTGCCCTGCCACACACTGGTTGAAGAGACGGTTCAATAACCTCATGAAGTCTCCACCATCCTCCCACTCAATTCTTTCGAGAGATACTTTTCCTCGAGAAAGGACCCGATTCTAGAAACAATCCCTTATTGCTTTCGGATCTGAGACAGGAGGTATACCCAACTGTTTTGGGTGTCCTATGAAGATGTATTCATCCGCTTTGGGTTCGAGTTTATCGGCCTGAAACTTTTTCACATAAGCGTAGCAGCCCCAAACTTTTAAGAAATGACAGCTTAGGTTTCTCTAAACCATAGTTCATACGGTGTCATCTCATCGGAATTACGTGGTGCCCTATTTAAAGTGAATGTGGTTGTCTCTAATGCCTAACCCATAAACTATCATGGTAATTCCATAAGAGACATCATGGTATGCATTATATCCAATACGGTGCAGTTATGATGTTCGGACACACCATCACACTATGGTGTTCCAGGCTGTATCAGTTGTGGAACAATTTCCACAATGTCTTAATTTTGTGCCAAACTCGTAATTCAGATATTCATCTCTATGATCATATCATAGATCTTTTATCCTCTTGTCACGACGATCTTTCAACTTCACCCTGAATTTACTTGAACCTTTCAATAATTCAGACTCGTGATTCATCAAGTAAATATACCCAACATCTACTCAAATCATCTGTGAAGTAAGAACATAACGATATCCACTACACGCCTCAGCACTCATTGGACTGCACACATCAAAATGTATTACTTCCAGCAAGTTGCTTTCTGGTTCCATTTTACTGAAACCGAGGCTTTCAGTCATCTTGCCCATGTGGTATGATTTGTATGTCTCAAGTGATTCAAAATCAAGTGAGTCCAAACGGTCCATTTGCATGGAGTTTCTTCATGCATATACACCAATAGACATGGTTCGCATGTCTCAAACTTTTCAAAAACGAGTGAGCCCAAAGATCCATCAACATGGAGCTTCTTCATGCGTTTTATACCGATATGACTTAAGTGGCAGTGCCACAAGTAGGTGGTACTATCATTCCTATGTTATATCTTTTGGCATGAACATGTGTATCACTACGATCGAGATTCAATAAACCATTCATTTTAGGTGCAAGACCATTGAAGGTATTATTCAAATAAATAGAGTAACCGTTATTCTCCTTAAATGAATAACCGTATTGCGATAGACATAATCCAATCATGTCTATGCTCAACGCAAACACCAATCTCGATGGTAGAGGGAGCGTACGATATTTGATCATATCAACATTGGGAGCACTTCCAACACATATCATCAGCTCACCTTTAGCTAGTCTCCGTTTATTCCGTAGCTTTCATTTCGAGTTACTAACACTTAGCAACCGAACCGGTATCTAATACCCTGGTGCTACTAGGAGTACTAGTAAAGTACACATCAACACAATGTATATCCAATATACTTCTATCGACCTTGCCAGCCTTCTCATCTACCAAGTATCTAGGGTAATTCTGCTCCAGTGGCTGTTCCCCTTATTACAGAAGCACTTAGTCTCGGGTTTGGGTTCAACCTTGGGTTTCTTCACTAGAGCAGAAACTGATTTGCCATTTCATGAAGTATCCCTTCTTGCCCTTGCCCATCTTGAAACTATTGGTTTCACCAACCATCAACAATTGATGCTCCTTCTTGATTCCTACTTTTGTGGTGTCAAACATCGCAAATATCTCAAGGATCATCATATATGTCCCTGATATATTATAGTTCATCACGAAGCTCTAACAACTTGGTGGCAATGACTTCGGAGAAACATCACTATCTCATCTGGAAGATCAACTCCCACTCGATTCAAATGATTGTTGTACTCAGACAATCTGAGCACAAGCTCAACAATTGAGCTTTTCTCCCTTAGTTTGCAGGCCAAGAAAGTCGTCGGAGGTCTTATACCTCTTGACGTGGGCACGAGCCTGAAATCCCAATTTCAGCCCTTGAAACATCTCATATGTTTCGTGACGTTTCAAAAACGTCTTCGGTGCCTCAACTCTAAACCGTTTAACTGAACTATCACGTAGTTATCAAAACGTGTATGTCAGATGTTCGCAACATCTACAGACGACGTTCGAGGTTCAGTACACTGAGCGGTGCATTAAGGACATAAGCCTTCTACGAAGCAACGAGGACAATCCTCAGTTTACGGACCTAGTCCGCATAATTGCTACTATCAACTTTCAACTAAATTTTCCTCTAGGAACATATCTAAACAGTAGAACTAAAGCGCGAGTTATGACATAATTTGCAAAATCCTTTTTGACTATGTTCAGGATAAACAAGTTCATCTTATGAACTCCCACTCAGATAGACATCCCTTTAGTCATCTAAGTGATTACATGATCCGAGTCAACTAGGCCGTGTCCGATCATCACGTGAGACGGACTAGTCAACATCGGTGAACATCTTCATGTTGATCGTATCTTCTATACGACTCATGCTCGACCTTTTGGTCTTCTGTGTTCCGAGGCCATGTCTGTACATGCTAGGCTCGTCAAGTCAACCTAAGTGTTTGCATGTGTAAATCTGTCTTGCACCCGTTGTATGTGAACGTTGGAATCTATCACCCGATCATCACGTGGTGCTTCGAAACAACGAACTATCGCAACGGTGCACAGTTAGGGGGGACACTTTCTTGAAATTATTATGAGGGATCATCTTATTTACTACCGTCGTTCTAAGAAAATAAGATGTATAAACATGATAAACATCACATGCAATCAAATAGTGACACAATATGGCCAATATCACTTTGCTCCTTTTGATCTCCATCTTCGGGGATCCATGATCATCATCGTCACCGGCATGACACCATGATCTCCATCATCATGATCTCCATCATCGTGTCTTCATGAAGTTGTCACGTCATCTATTACTTCTACTACTACAGCTAACGGTTAGCAATAAAAGTAAAGTAATTACATGACGTTTATGTTGACACGCAGGTCATCAATAAATTAAGACAACTCCTATGGCTCCTGCCGGTTGTCATACTCATCGACATGCAAGTCATGATTCCTATTACAAGAACATGATCAATCTCATACATCGCATATATCATTCATCACATCCTTTTGGCCATATCACATCACATGGCATACCCTGCAAAAACAAGTTAGACGTCCTCTAATTGTTGTTTGCATGTTTTACGTGGCTGCTATGGGTTTCTAGCAAGAACGTTTCTTACCTATGCAAAACCACAACGTGATATGCCAATTGCTATTTACCCTTCATAAGGACCCTTTTCATCGAATCCGTTCCGACTAAAGTGGGAGAGACAGACACCCGCCAGCCACCTTATGCAACTAGTGCATGTCAGTCGGTGGAACCGGTCTCACGTAAGCGTACGTGTAAGGTTGGTCTGGGCCGCTTCATCCCACGATGCCGTCGAAACAAGATTGGACTAGTAACGGTAAGCATATTGAACAAAATCAACGCCCACAACTACTTTGTGTTCTACTCGTGCATAGAATCTACGCAATAGACCTAGCTCATGATGCCACTGTTGGGGAACGTAGCAGAAATTCAAAATTTTCCTACGTGTCACCAAGATCTATCTATGAAGAGACCAGCAATGAGGGGAAGGAGAGTGCATCTACATACCCTTGTAGATCGCTAAGCGGAAGCGTTCAAGAGAACGGGGTTGATGGAGTCGTACTCGTCGTGATCCAAATCACCGGAGATCCTAGTGCCGAACGGACGGCACCTCCGCGTTCAACACACGTACAGCCCGGTGATGTCTCCTACGCCTTGATCCAGCAAGGGGAGAGGGAGAGGTTGAGGAAGACTCCATCCAGCAGCAGCACAACGGCGTGGTGGTGATGGAGGAGTGTGGCTATCCTGCATGGCTTCGCCAAGCACCGCGGGAGAAGGGAAGGGCTGCACCGAAGGCAAAAGGTAAGAAGTCCTCCATCTCCCCCACTATATATAGGGGGGCCAAGGGGGGGGGCGCCGGCCCTAGGAGATCCAATCTCCTAGGGGGGCGGCGGCCAAGGGAGGAATCCCACCTCCCCAAGGCACCTAAGAGGTGCCTTCCCCTTCTGGGACTCTTCCTTTAGGGTTTCCCCACACTAGGCGCATGGGCCCTAGGGGAAAGTGGCGCCCCAGCCCACTTTGGGCTGGATCCCTTCCCACTTCAGCCCATGGGACCCTCTGGGATAGGTGGCCCCACCCGGTGGGCCCCCGGGTGTTGGGAAACGTAGTTATTTCAAAAAAAATTCCTACGCACACGCAAGATCATGGTGATGCATAGCAACGAGAGGGGAGAGTGTTGTCTACGTACCAACGCAGACCGACTGCGGAAGCGATCACACAACATAGAGGAAGTAGTCGTACGTCTTCTTCCTGATCTGACCGATCCAAGCACCGTTACTCCGGCACCTCCGAGTTCTTAGCACATGTTCAGCTCGATGATGATCCTCGGGCTCCGATCCAGCAAAGCGTCGAGGAAGAGTTCTGTCAGTACGACGGCGTGGTGACGATCTTGATGTTCCACTGTCGCAGGGCTTCGCCTAAGCACCGCTACAATATGATCGAGGTGGAATATGGTGGCAGGGGGCACCGCACACGGCTAAGGAACGATCTCAAGGATCAACTTGTGTGTCTAGAGGTGTCCCCTGCCCCCGTATATAAAGGATCCAAGGGGAGGGCTGGCCGGCCAAGTCTATGGAGGCGCAGGAGGAGTCCTACTCCTACCGGGAGTAGGACTCCCCCCCCCCCCCAATCCTATTCCTAATAGGACTCCTAAGTGGAAAAAGAGAGAGAGAGGTGGCCGGCCACCTCTCCTAGTCCTAATAGGACTAGGGGAGGGGGGAGGCGCGCAGCCCACTATGGGCAGCCCTTTCACCTTTCCACTGAGGCCCATGTAGGCCCATTTGGCTCCCGGGGGGTTCCGGTAACCCTCCCGGTATTCCGGTAAAATCCCGATTTCACCCGGAACACTTCCAATGTCCAAACATAGGCTTCCAATATATCAATCTTTATGTCTCGACCATTTCGAGACTCCTCGTCATGTCACCGATCTCATCCGGGACTCCGAACTCCTTCGGTACATCAAAACTCATAAACTCATAAAATAACTGTCATCGAAACCTTAAGCGTGCGGACCCTACGGTTCGAGAACAATGTAGACATGACCAAGACACGTCTCCGGTCAATAACCAATAGCGGGACCTAGATGCCCATATTGGCTCCTACATATTCTACGAAGATCTTTATCGGTCAGACCGCATAACAACATACGTTGTTCCCTTTGTCTTCGGTATGTTACTTGCCCGAGATTCGATCGTCGGTATCCAATACCTAGTTCAATCTCGTTACCGGCAAGTCTCTTTACTCGTTCTGTAATACATCATCTCACAACTAACACATTAGTTGCAGTGCTTGCAAGGCTTATGTGATGTGCATTACCGAGAGGGCCTAGAGATACCTCTCCGACAATTGGAGTGACAAATCCTAATCTCGAAATACGCCAACCCAACATCTACCTTTGGAGACACCTGTAATGCTCCTTTATAATCACCCAGTTACGTTGTGACGTTTGGTAGCACCCAAAGTGTTCCTCCGGCAAACGGGTGTTGCATAATCTCATAGTCATAGGAACATGTATAAGTCATGAAGAAAGCAATAGCAACATACTAAACGATCGGGTGCTAAGCTAATAGAATGGGTCATGTCAATCAGATCATTCAACTAATGATGTGACCTCATTAATCAAATAACAACTCTTTGTTCATGGTTAGGAAACATAACCATCTTTGATTAACGAGCTAGTCTAGTAGAGGCATACTAGTGACACTCTGTTTGTCTATGTATTCACACATGTATTATGTTTCCGGTTAATACAATTCTAGCATGAATAATAAACATTTATCATGATATAAGAAAATAAATAATAACTTTATTATTGCCTCTAGGGCATATTTCCTTCAGTCTCCCACTTGCACTAGAGTCAATAATCTAGTTCACATCGCCATGTGATTTAGCAGCAATAGTTCACATCACCATGTGATTAACACCCATAGTTCACATCATCATGTGACCAACACTCAAAGGGTTCACTAGAGTCAGTAATCTAGTTCACATATCTATGTGATTAACACCCAAAGAGTACTAAGGTGTGATCATGTTTTGCTTGTGAGATAATTTTAGTCAACGGGTCTGTCACATTCAGATTCGTAAGTATTTTGCAAAATTCTATGTCTATAATGCTCTGCACGGAGCTACTCTAGCTAATTGCTCCCACTTTCAATATGTATCCAGATTGAGACTTAGAATCATCTGGATCAGTGTCAAAAACTTGCATCGACGTAACCCTTTACGACGAACCTTTTTGTCACGTCCATAATCGAGAAACATATCCTTATTTCACTAAGGATAATTCTGACCGCTGTCCAGTGATCTACTCCTCGATCACTATTGTACTCCCTTGCCAAATCAGTGCAGGGTATACAATAGATCTGGTATACAGCATGACATACTTTATAGAACCTATGGCCAAGGCATAGGGAATGACTTTCATTCTCTTTCTATCTTCTGCCGTGGTCGGGCTTTGAGTCTTACTCAACTTCACACCTTATAATACAGGCAAGAACTCTTTCTTTGACTGCTCCATTTTGAACTACTTCAAAATCTTGTCAAGGTATATATTTATTGAAAAAACTTATCAAGCGTCTTGATCTATCTCTATAGATCTTGAATCTCAATATGTAAGCAGCTTTACCGGAGTCTTTCTTTGAAAAACTCATTTCAAACACTCCTTTATGCTTTACTGAATAATTCTACATTATTTCCGATCAACAATATGTCATTCACATATACTTATCAGAAATGCTGTAGTGCTCCCACTCACTTTCTTGTAAATACAAGCTTCACCGCAAGTCTGTATAAAACCATATGCTTTGATCAACTCATCAAAGCGTATATTCCAACTCCGAGATGCTTGCACCAGTCCACAGATGGATCGCTGGATCTTGCACATTTTGTTAGCTCCCTTTGGATCGACAAAACCTTCCGGTTGCATCATATACAACTCTTCTTCCAGAAATCCATTCAGGAATGCAGTTTTGACATCCATTTGCCAGATTTCATAAAATGCGGCAATTACTAACATGATTCGGACAGACTCAAGCATAGATACGAGTGAGAAGCTCTCATCGTATTCAACACCTTGAACTTGTCGAAAACCTTTTGCGACAATTCTAGCTTTGTAGATAGTAACACTACTATCAACGTCCGTCTTCCTCTTGAAGATCCATTTATTCTCAATTGCTTGCCGATCATCGGGCAAGTCAACCAAAGTCCAAACTTTGTTCTCATACATGGATCATATCTCAGATTTCATGGCCTCAAACCATTTCGCGGAATCTGGGCTCATCATCGCTTCCTCATAGTTCGCAAGTTCGTCATGGTCTAGTAACATGACTTCCAGAACAGGATTACCGTACCACGCTGGTGCAGATCTCACTCTGGTTTACTTACGAGATTCGGTAGTAACTTGATCTGAAGTTACATGATCATCATCATTAGCTTCCTCACTAATTGGTGTAGTAGTCACAAGTCAGATTTTGTGATGAACTACTTTCCAATAAGGGAGAAGGTACAATTACCTTATCAAGTTTTCTACTTTCCTCCCACTCACTTCTTTCGAGAGAAAACCCTTCTCCAGAAAGTTTCTGAATTTAGCAACAAAAGTCTTGCCTTTCGGTCTTGTGATAGAAGGTGTATCCAATAGTTTCTTTTGGATATCCTATGAAGACACATTTCTCCGATTTGGGTTCGAGCTTATCAGGTTGAAACTTTTTCACATAAGCATTGCAACCTCAAACTTTAAGAAACGACAACTTTGGTTTCTTGCCAAACCATAGTTCATAAGGCGTCGTCTCGACGGATATAGATGGTGCCCTTTTTTAACGTGAATGCAGTTGTCTCTAATGCATGACCCCAAAAACGATAGTGGTAAATCGGTAAGAAACATCATAGATTGCACTATATCCAATAAAGTACGGTTATGACGTTCGGACACACCATTACATTGTGGTGTTCCAGGTGGCATGAGTAGTGAAACTATTTCACATTGTTTTTACTGAAGGCCAAACTCGTAACTCAAATACTCTTCTCCACGATCAGATCGTAGAAACTTTATTTTCTTGTTACGATGATTTTCCACTTCACTCTGAAATTCTTTGAACTGTTCAAATGTTTCAGACTTATGTTTCATCAAATAGATATCCCTATATCTTCTCAAATCATCTGTGAAGGTCAGAAAATAATGATACTTGCTGCAAGCCTTAATATTCATCGGACCACATACATTAGTATGTACGATTTCCAACAAATCTGTTGCTTGCTTCATTGTTCCGGAGAACGGCGTTTTAGTCATCTTGCCCAAAAGGCATGGTTCGCAAGCATCAAGTGATTCCGAAAGCCCATCAGCATGGAGTTTCTTCATGCGCTTTATACCAATATGACCTAAACGACAGTGCCACAAATAAGTTGCACTATCATTATTAACTTTGCATCTTTTGGTTTCAATATTATGAATATGTGTATCACTACGATCGAGATCCAACGAACTATTTTCATTGCGTGTGTAACCATATAAGGTTTTATTCATGTAAATAGAACAACAATTTATTCTCTTACTTAAATGAATAACCGTATTACAATAAACATGATCAAATCATATTCATGCTCAACGCAAACACCAAATAACACTTATTTAGGTTCAACACTAATCCCGAAAGTATAGGGAGTGTGCAATGATGATCATATCAATCTTGGAACCACTTCCAACACACATCGTCACTTCACCCTTAACTAGTCTCTGTTTATTCTGCAACTCGCGTTTCGAGTTACTAATCTTAGCAACTGAACTAGTATCAAATACTTAGGGTTTGCTATAAACACTAGTAAAGTACACATCAATAACATGTATATCAAATATACTTATGTTCACTTTGCCATCCTTCTTATTCGCCAATCACTTGGGGTAGTTCCGCTTCCAGTGACCAGTCCCTTTGCAGTAGAAGCACGTAGTCTCAGGCTTAGGACCAGACTTGGGCTTCTTCACTTGAGCAGCAACTTGCTTGCCGTTCTTCTTGAAGTTCCCCTTCTTCCCTTTGCCCTTTTCTTGAAACTAGTGATCTTGTCAACCATCAACACTTGATGTTTTTCTTGATTTCTACCTTCGTTGATTTCAGCATCACGAAGAGCTAGGGAATTACTTTTGTCATCCCTTGCATATTATAGTTCATCACGAAGTTCTACTAACTTGGTGACGGTGACTAGAGAATTCTGTCAATCACTATCTTATCTGGAAGATTAACTCCCACTTGATTCAAGCGATTGTAGTACTCAGACAATCTGGGCACATGCTCACTAGTTGAGCGATTCTCCTCCATCTTTTAGCTATAGAGCTTGTTGGAGACTTCATATCTCTCAACTCGGGTATTTGCTTGAAATATTAACTTCAACTCCTAGAACATCTCATATGTTCCATGTCGTTCAAAACGTCTTTGAATTCCCGATTCTAAGCCATTAAGCATGGTGCACTAAACTATCAATTAGTCATCATATTGAGCTAGCCAAACGTTCATAACGTCTGCATCTGCTCCTGCAATAGGTCCGTCACCTAGCGGTGCATCAAGGACATAATTCTTCTGTGCAGCAATGAGGATAAACCTCAGATCACGGATCCAATCCGCATCATTGCTACTAACATCTTTCAACACAATTTTCTCTAGGAACATATCAAAATAAACACAGGGAAGCAACAACGCGAGCTATTGATCTACAACATAATTTGCAAAATACTACCAGGACTAAGTTCATGATAAATTTAAGTTCAATTAATCATATTACTTAAGAACTCCCACTTAGATAGATATCCCTCTAATCCTCTAAGTGATCACGTGATCCAAATCAACTAAACCATAACCGATCATCACGTGAGATGGAGTAGTTTTCAATTGTGAACATCGTTATGTTGATCATATCTACTATATGATTCACGCTCGAACTTTCGGTCTCCGTGTTCCGAGGCCATATTTGTATATGCTTGGCTCGTCAAGTATAACCTGAGTATTCCGCGTGTGCAACTGTTTTGCACCCGTTGTATTTGAACATAGAACCTATCACACCCGATCATCACGTGGTGTCTCAGCACGAAGAACTTTTGCAACGGTGCATACTCAGGGAGAACACTACTTGATAATTTAGTGAGAGATCATCTTATAATGCTACCGTGAATCAAAGCAAGATAAGATGCATAGAAGGATAAACATCACATGCAATCAATATAAGTGATATGATATGGCCATCATCATCTTGTGCTTGTGATCTCCATCTCCGAAGCACCGTCATGATCACCATCGTCACCGGCGTGACACCTTGATCTCCATCGTAGCATCGTTGTCTTCTTGCCAATCTTATGCTTCCACGACTATCACTACCGCTTAGTAATAAAGTAAAGCATTACATCGCGATTGCATTGCATACAATAAAGCGACAACCATATGGCTCCAGCCAGTTGCCGATAACTTGGTTACAAAACATGATCATCTCATACAATAAAATTTAGCATCATGCCTTGACCATATCACATCACAACATGCCCTGCAAAAACAAGTTAGACGTCCTCTACTTTGTTGTTGCAAGTTTTACGTGGCTGCTACGGGCTTAAGCAAGAACTCATCTTACCTACGCATCAAAACCACAACGATAGTTTGTCAAATAGACTCCATTTTAACCTTCTCAAGGACCGGGCGTAGCCACACTCGGTTCAACTAAAGTTGGTGAGACAGTCTCCCGCAAGCCATCTATGTGCAAAGCACGTCGAGGGAACCGGTCTCGCGTAAGCGTACGCGTAAGGTTGGTCCGGGTCGTCTCGTCCAACAATACCGCCGAACCAAAGTATGGCATGCTGGTAGGCAGTATGACTTGTATCGCCCACAAATCACTTGTGTTCTACTCTGATACCACTGTTGGGAAACGTAGTAATTTCAAAAAAAAATCCTATGCACACGCAAGATCATGGTGATGCATAGCAACGAGAGGGGAGAGTGTTGTCTACGTACCAACGCAGACCGACTGCGGAAGCGATAACACAACATAGAGGAAGTAGTCGTACGTCTTCTTCCCGATCTGACCGATCCAAGCACCGTTACTCCGGCACCTCCGAGTTCTTAGCACACGTTCAGCTCGATGACGATCCTCGGGCTCCGATCCAGCAAAGCGTCGAGGAAGAGTTCCGTCAGTACGACGGCGTGGTGACGATCTTGATGTTCCACTGTCGCAGGGCTTCGCCTAAGCACCGCTACAATATGATCGAGGTGGAATATGGTGGCAGGGGGCACCGCACACGGCTAAGGAACGATCTCAAGGATCAACTTGTGTGTCTAGAGGTGTCCCTTCCCCCGTATATAAAGGATCCAAGGGGAGGGCTGGCCGGCCAAGTCTATGGAGGCGCAGGAGGAGTCCTACTCCTACCGGGAGTAGGACTCCCCCCCAATCCTATTCCTAATAGGACTCCTAAGTGGAAAAAGAGAGAGAGGTGGCCGGCCACCTCTCCTAGTCCTAATAGGACTAGGGGAGGGGGGAGGCGCGCAGACCACTATGGGCAGCCCTTTCACCTTTCCACTAAGGCCCATGTAGGCCCATTTGGCTCCCGGGGGGTTCCGGTAACCCTCCCGGTATTCCGGTAAAATCCCGATTTCACCCGGAACACTTCCAATGTCCAAACATAGGCTTCCAATATATCAATCTTTATGTCTCGACCATTTCGAGACTCCTCGTCATGTCCCCGATCTCATCCGGGACTCCGAACTCCTTCGGTACATCAAAACTCATAAACTCATAAAATAACTGTCATCGAAACCTTAAGCGTACGGACCCTACGGTTCGAGAACAATGTAGACATGACCGAGACACGTCTCCGGTCAATAACCAATAGCGGGACCTGGATGCCCATATTGGCTCCTACATATTCTACAAAGATCTTTATCGGTCAGACCGCATAACAACATACGTTGTTCCCTTTGTCTTCGGTATGTTACTTGCCCGAGATTCGATCGTCGGTATCCAATACCTAGTTCAATATCGTTACCGGCAAGTCTCTTTACTCGTTCTGTAATACATCATCTCACAACTAACACATTAGTTGCAGTGCTTGCAAGGCTTATGTGATGTGCATTACCGAGAGGGCCCAGAGATACCTCTCCGACAATCGGAGTGACAAATCCTAATCTCGAAATACGCCAACCCAACATCTACCTTTGGAGACACCTGTAATGCTCCTTTATAATCACCCAGTTAAGTTGTGTCGTTTGGTAGCACCCAAAGTGTTCCTTCGGCAAACGGGAGTTGCATAATCTCATAGTCATAGGAACATGTATAAGTCATGAAGAAAGCAATAGCAACATACTAAACGATCGGGTGCTAAGCTAATAGAATGGGTCATGTCAATTAGATCATTCAACTAATGATGTGACCTCGTTAATCAAATAACAACTCTTTGTTCATGGTTAGGAAACATAACCATCTTTGATTAACGAGCTAGTCTAGTAGAGGGATACTAGTGACACTCTGTTTGTCTATGTATTCACACATGTATTATGTTTCCGGTTAATACAATTCTAGCATGAATAATAAACATTTATCATGGTATAAGGAAATAAATAATAACTTTATTATTGCCTCTAGGGCATATTTCCTTCACCGGGACCCTTCCGGTGGTCCCGGTACAATACCGATGACCCCGAAACTTGTCCCGATGGCCGAAATAGGACTTCCTATATATAAATCTTTACCTCCGGACCATTCCGGAACTCCTCGTGACGTCCGGGATCTCATCCGGGACTCCGAACAACATTCTGTAACCACATACAAACTTCCTTTATAACCCTAGCGTCATCGAACCTTAAGTGTGTAGACCCTACGGGTTCGAGAGACATGCAGACATGACCGAGACGTTCTCAGGTCAATAACCAACAGAGGGATCTAGATACCCATGTTGGCTCCCACATGTTCCATGATGATCTCATCGGATGAACCACGATGTCAAGGACTTAATCAATCCCGTATACAATTCCCTTTGTCTATCGGTACGATACTTGCCCGAGATTCGATCGTCGGTATCCCGATACCTTGTTCAATCTCGTTACCGGCAAGTCTCTTTACTCGTTCCGTAACACATCATCCCGTGATCAACTCCTTGATCACATTGTGCACATTATGATGATGTCCTACCGAGTGGGCCCAGAGATACCTCTCCGTGACATGGAGTGACAAATCCCAGTTTCGATTCGTGCCAACCCAACAGACACTTTCGGAGATACCCGTAGTGTACCTTTATAGCCACCCAGTTACGTTGTGACGTTTGGCACACCCAAAGCACTCCTACGGTATCCGGGAGTTGCACAATCTCATGGTCTAAGGAAATGATACTTGACATTAGAAAAGCTTTAGCATACGAACTACACGATCTAGTGCTATGCTTAGGATTGGGTCTTGTCCATCACATCATTCTCCTAATGATGTGATCCCGTCATCAACGACATCCAGTGTCCATGGTTAGGAAACCGTAACCATCTATTGATCAACGAGCTAGTCAACTAGAGGCTTACTAGGGACATGGTGTTGTCTATGTATCCACACATGTATCTGAGTTTCCTATCAATACAATTCTAGCATGGATAATAAACGATTATCATGAACAAGGAAATATAATAATAACAAATTTATTATTGCCTCTAGGGCATATTTCCAACAAGTACTACTTCTGTAATTAAGTCTCTATATATAGCTCAGCTCTTTCGTTGCATGTATATATAATTATCCTTACTATATTATGTAGATTGAAGATCGTCGAATGCAGAAAAGCACAAATCTATGAAATTGGGTTCATTAACCCAAATATCATACATGAATGGATGGCTAAAAACAGTCATAGATACCGAGGACAACTTGCTACAATCGTTTCTTAAAAATCAAAACAAAGAGAAAATACTCTTTCCTTACAACTTCAAGTGAGTGTTACTATCTTGTGCATATTCGGTTTCCCTTACTCGAGGTTATAGTAATGTAACTGATGAGTTATGCATGCGTGCGCAGATTCCACTTTATTCTGCTAGAGATTAAGCTTGGGCGGTGAGTAGTAACCTTCTTAGACTCAAGATGAAAAGATCTCTAGGACTACGCAGACATGACTGAAATGCTCCAGAAGTAAGTTCAATCGATCATTATCGCATCATATTGGCAACTTTGCTCATTTCATGATATCAAGTAATTATTTTCTTTGTCTGGCAGGGTTTGGAAAGAGTTCACCGAAGTTGTTTCGGCACTGCTGAAGGAGCTACGATTTACACACCCGAAAGTAAGTACTACTAGCCATCTCCCATTGATTCTAGTTTCATCAATATCATTTCGCATGCTTGATTATTAGTTTGATTGAACTCTATTTCTCGTAAAGTGCTTGTGGCAGGAAACCGTGAATGATTTTTGTGGATACTACGTTTGCGAGTTCATCTACAACGCGACAGCCTCTAAGCGGGGCTACTCTGAAAAACAATATGAAGTGTGTAAGCAATAATATTCACAATTTATTTTATTACCATCATTTGTGTTGAGTTTCATTCATATATATGTATTGACCCCCTTCTTTAAATTAGACATGGCAGATGCGGGATGAACTCCTACCACATGATCGAATACAAGCAATTCAAGAGGAACTAGTGGGATTCTTTCTTGACCACATCATACATAAAGTCGGAGAATACCATATGGAAGTTGATATAGACATGAGATGTTAGGGATTGTAAGAGATCTTATATTGTATATATGTAGCTAGTAGCGTCGGATAGATATACGAAAACTTGTTGTTCGACCAATCTCTCGGAGAAAGAGAGGTCACTCCTCTCTGTATATGTTCATGACGATCTTGTGTAATTAATGGTTCCTTCATTTGCTTACTAGCTAGCGTGTCGAGTCTCTCTATATGTATAGTAGCTAGCGTCGACCAAGGACGGAGAAAGAGGGGACACTTCTCTCTATTAGCTAGCTAACACAATATGAAACCCCTAAATTAACCCTCCAAAACCTCCTACCCCCCCCCTTCAAAAAAAGCAAACAAAAACCCCAACTCCTGCCAGATGCTAACACGTGGATGCCTTTTGGTCCCGGTTGGTGTTATCAACCGGGACTAAAGGTCCTCCTCCCTGGGCGCCCGCAGTGGCCACGTGGAACCCCTTCTATCACTGTTCGTAAGCCAACCGGGACTAAAAGTTTTTGGCTTTAGTCTCGGTTCCAGAACCGGGGCTAAAGGGCCTCTCGAATCGGGACAAGTAGGCCGTTTTCTACTAGTGTCACCCTAAGGACCATGCCCCACTGCTCCAGTCGTCGCAATTAAACACTTGAATTGATCCCAAGCGCCTGACACCAAATCTTGTCATCTTGCACACGTGGCAAGAAACCCTAATGTCACCGCTCCAAGGAGATTGCACAAATCTATGCTGGAAGTCTATCGACTCTGCCATGATGGAAGAACTCGAGGAGGGTCGGAGTTCGGAAGACCAACTCGATGATGAAGCGTTGCCATCCGCCACAACGCTATCCCTCTCAGGACCAAAAAAAAACCCTAACCTAAACTACTAGCTGAACCGAGGCACCAGAACTCCTCTCCTTGTTGCCAGCCACCGAAGGCTGGATACAGAGGAGAGCCGGTCCATGGGCTCGCTAGCGGAAACCGGGGAGAACGAAGCTTCGTCGTAGCCGCCGCCGCAGGAGGGGAAGGGATATATCAGTTCATTTCAACCTTAACAAAAAGGATTGTCTTTACAGACAAAATAAGAAAATCTAGGCAACAAACAATGATGGTAATTTTAGGAAGCGAAATTTGCCAAGTACCCTAATTACTTGTGTTTGTCTTACCACAGCTCCCAACCAACCATTTGTGGTTGAGACGGGGAAATACTGTTCCCCTAAACTGGACGGGGGAGAAGGATCTATTGTTTCACACTGTTTCACATCACCCTGACTGCCGTGAGAGATCAACTGCACCAACAGACAGCTAGCAGCAGCCAGCAGCGGTAGACCGATGACTCTATATTCAATGCAGACTTCTCGCATAGTAGCTGCCACCACCACATGCTGGTATTTATAATCCTTGTCGAGTAGTAACTTCGCTAGTGATTATGTTGCACAAAAATCCAATGGTGAGGTACGCATGATCCTCCTATGCTTGTCGAGGTGCAGAGCACGATATCATTGACGGTCATCTTCTCACCTTACGGCTCCTCTCTGCTCGTTCGGCTGGTTGCCCAAAATTTTGGGGATACGTACAATGAGGCACTTAAATAGGGTACTAACTACTAACTACTCGAAAACAATGCTCTTACTTTCCTTGATGGAACAATACAATACTCCATAGAGATTTTCGAGATACAGGGAAATGACTGTGGTTGCCAGAAAGGTGGCTATGAGTTGATCCATGTATTTATTTTGTCAGGTTGTGTTGAATAATATAATAAAATGATTGTGTGCATCGTTCATGCGAGGCCGGTGGTTATCCTCTTTTTTGGGAAAAAAAAGTGAAAGGAAAGCCATCCCACTCAGCTTTCATCAGAGTTGACAAGCTGTAGATATAGAAGGTCACCAACAACTGTTGCAGGATTTCATAAGAGATAATTGGACTAAGCCAGGGAGATACAGTTTGTTTTTACTGTGAGATTTTTTCAAGTCCGCTGTGAATCTGGTCATCATCCACACACGGCTGAAAGCTCAAGATGAGGCCAGACATGGAATACCCAGTGCCATGTGAGGGTCGTCTGCTTGTCAACTGGTCAGTGAGAGGACGAGGAGGCTTTAATTGGTGCAGTAGCCCTTCACTGTTGCATGAGTACTGCATTCATTAGGTTCTTTCCACATTCACATCTTCTCTCTCTCTCTCTCTCTCTCTCTCTCTCTCTCTCTCCTCAGTTAATTGAGCTTGGCCATCACTAACTTGTAAGCGCGCGGCATAGTGTTAGGCTGGAAGGAAGGATATAGAAGGAAGGAACCCGAGAGAGAAGCATTGGACACACAAGTAGGAGTAGCTAGCTAGCCAATGGCAAGAAAAGAAGGGAACCACCAAGTGGGAATGGGAGAGGAGAAGCAAAGCTCCAGCTGGGAATGGGTGGTGGACGTGGAGAAGATGCTGGCCGGCGACGATCCCGACTCGAGGAGGAAGGAGGCAGAGCGATGGGCAGCGCAATCCATCTACCGGGTACCAGAGTGGCTCAAGGGCACCAACAGCAAGGCGTACCAGCCACAGCTGGTGTCATTGGGCCCCTTCCACCACGGCGAAACCAACCTTGTGCCCATGGAGGAGCACAAGCGCCGTGCATTGGTGCACCTCATCAAGCGGAGCCGGAAGCCGCTTCAGGATTTCATCTCTGCCATCGACGAGGTGGCGGGGGAGCTCCAGGGAGCATACGGCAGCGACCTACACGTCGAATGGCGGGATGACAGGCCAAGCTTCGTCAACATGATGCTCACGGACGGCTGCTTCCTGCTGGAGATGATGCTCCATGCTTTCCGGGATTATGAGCTGCATGATCCCGTCTTCAGCATGCACCGCAGACAACACATACATCCAATTATCTGGTCTGACCTGCTCCTAATTGAGAACCAGCTGCCTCTGCTTGTTCTCAAGAAGATCCTGCTTGTCCTGCGTCCTGACTATCCGGTACTCCACTTCAATACTGTTCCTGTTCCAGTAGTTTCTAAATTTATTTATTTACACTACTCCCGCAATACTCGTCTTGAAGCTGTTACATTATTTGGTCCCTTATGAAAATCCGTATCCATATAATTTAAACGTACTACCCTATTTTGCATGCCAACATAACTTGCAATTCTCAAACACCGTGAGAGTAGACCTCACTTTTTGTCTCTGAAAATATAATGTCTGTGAAAATAAAAAATTATACTACGCTTTGATCTGTCTCTAGTTTGTATATATATATATATGAATATTCCGAGAACATGGAGCAAATATTTTTGGGAAATCGGCAGGAGCACTGCCTTTTTCATATAGAAGAAGGAAGAGCCATATGTACAAGGGACCATGTTTCTCAAGGAACATGGCAAAAATCCCAACAGTTAACCAACCCACAACAACGATGCCAAATTTTTTTTTGAACATGGATGCAAAAATATGTTAACATTGCAAAATCGTACAAAAAAGGAAATTTGCAACATATCATGCCAAGTACCTTAATTTACACACGATTTTTTATCGTATAGTTTTCATATGACTTTATCCTAGTATAATTTCAATATGACTAGACTAGAGAAAATTGGATATGGCCTGCATGCTGATCTAGGCGATTGATGGCTGCAGGAGGTTCAACTGGATCAAGGCATAAACCTCATGGTGCTGAATTTTCTAGGCCGCGCAGATGAAGGTCAGGACATGGCGAACATGTCGCTGAGGCACCACCCCCTCGAACTTTACCATGGAAGCCTCACCCACAAGGAAGGAGCCCAAGGAGATTGCAGAAAATCACAGGAGTACATGTATGACATGATGCCCTCAACGTTGGAAATGCACGAGGCTGGCATCAAATTTAGAAAGAGCGAGAGAGACAACCTGCTGGGGATTGACTTCAAGGGCGGCCTGCTGACTATGCCGGCGATCGCGGTGCACGATGGCACCGAGAGCTTGTACCTCAACCTGATGGCGTTCGAGCGGCTGCATTTCAACGTTGGCGACCTCGTGACGGCGTTTGTGTTCTTCATGGACGACATGATTGTCACGGCCAACGACGTGGCCATGCTGAGCTCCAAGGGGGTCCTCGAGAATTTGCTGGGCTGCGACAAGGAGGTGGCGAAGCTGTTCAATGGTACTCTAAACAGAGGCCAACTTCTGGGCCCGTGGCATGCTCTCCATGATGTGCAGTACAAGGTGAATGCCTACTGCAGGAAGCCGAGGCACAAGTGGCGGGCCACCCTATTACGTACCTACTTCAGAAACCCCTGGGCAATCATCTCACTCGCAGCCGCCGTCATTCTGCTCATCGCCACCCTGCTGCAAACCATCTTCACCATTATGCCCAACAGATCGTAATTGAGAGATCTACGTCCCATAATCGAGACTACTATATATCACGTCATGCGTTAGTGATCTCTAATTAATGGTCATGTATGTGTTGAATAATAATGAATGCATCTATTTTCAGTTAATTTGTTGTTGTTTATGTGTAAGAGCTACTGGTATGGTATGCTTATGACAAACAATAGCAAGCTGGGTGTGTATCCTTCTGCCGTCTACATATATAAAATGCTTATGTATGTATGTACTTGGTGCAATCTTGTATGATCACTACATGTTATTAATTAGTTCTAGTTACAGAAGTGCATTTTTTTTCCTTTCTTATCAACAATATTCAACGCCAGAGGACACACGTAAAACTTGTAAGAAAGTATAATTTATACATACAGCAATCATTTTTTGCAGTACCTCAGTTATGTTAGACGTACATGCATGCTGGTAAAAAAATAATTTGCTAGTCGACATTCAACAAGATAGCTTAATGACTCCCTGTCAATGGTTGGCAGGCTCCTCTTGGCGCTGCTCGGGAACACGCTTATGTGGGCATCATTGTCGGTCGTGATCTCCACGTCATGACTTTGCGGTTCGGCCCGGGACTGTCTATATGTGCATATGCCATAAATAGTGTCGGACACTCCAGAATGAATCCATACGGGCGTGCGCAGTGGCGAACCTATATCTTGACCGCAGGGGGGCCCAACTTTATCACTCACAATAAAATTGCCTTGTATAACCATAAAAATTAGCGCAAAATGCTAATGGCTGGTGACATTTTTTGACAACACAAATATTTTTCTTATATTTGTAAAAAATCAAAATATTGAATTATTTAACTTTTTTGTAATACCCAACTACTCTGCCTCATGTGGCTGTTGTGCAGGAGGCCATGGACCGGAGCCGCTCCCGGTGGTGGAGCGCCAGAGCAGGACCCGGGCAGCCAGAGTGCCAGAAACAGTAATGGAATTGACACCTACTGAAAAAAAATCATACATGTTTACATGGATGTATTCTCACTACTGGAATTGACACCTACGCTGAGTGCCAGAAACACTCGGCAAAGTATTTACCGAGAGTTGCACCTGGCAAAGGCCACCCGACATACACCTCTCAGGCAAACAGAAATTTGTCGAGAGCCAGAACACGGACACTCGGCAATGAGTTTGCCGAGGGCCAAATAGTGCCTCTCAGCAAAATAATGTGACTTCACGTCCGTTGGTTCCGTTAATTCGTTGCCTTTGAGGGAATGACCGGCGGGCCCGGTGGGTGCATTGAGCAAAATTTACCAGGGGAGAGGGGAGTTGGGCTGGATCGACTAGGCTGCTGCTGGACTCCTTCTCTCTTGGCCTTTTCATTCTTTTCTTATTTCCCTCAGGCAAAAATATGTTGAGAAAAAGAAAGAGGGGCTAGAGGTAGAATATTTCAAAAAAGAAAATATCCTTGTTGGAGCGCTGGAATTAAGCACAATTAGAATAAAATGGTTTGGCTACTTTTAGAGATAGAAAAATAATTCAAGTTTGAATTAAATTCAAACTTGAGCCATTTTTGAACCCAACCAAATCAAACCAAAATGAGCTGAAATTCGACAGAGAGGTTGTTGGCATGGTGTAAGATTTACAGAAAGTAAGTGAACATTTAACTGGGACAGGAAAATGCCACTTGCAATAAATGGGTGAGAATTGAAAGAAAGAAGCTTGTGATGGGGTGTTGCACTTGATGATATTTTAGATGGAAAGGGCAAGATGAAACAGCAAAGAAGATGAGGAGAAGGAGTTCACAAAGATAACAAGCACACAACAAAACTTCAAGATGCAAACCAAGGCATGATGCTCATGATGCAAATGCAACAAAAATTACTGTATATAAATAATTGTTAAATTGTGATCCAAATTCTAGTACCGGGTTGGAGTAGACGTAGTACAACCGGTGTGGGCTTTTGCGTTGGCGTCGACGCGTACGAGTACAACTCGTTTACTTGTCCTACAAGGACTCCTATGTGTTGTCCCTCTTATATACCCCATGCAGTCGCACCTCAGACGGCCTGTCGTCTCGTGCTTGTAATACTTCTCCTTATAGTGATTGCGCCTTTGTGCGTCCGTGGTTTTCTCCAGTAAGGGTTTCCACGTAAAAATCCGTGTCTCTCTGTCTCGTTTATTCTTGTTATTATCTAACAAGTGGTATACAGAGCTGAAGTTAAGATACGAGATTTGAGACGAGAGGGATTAGGGTTGCGTCGCGTCCGCCGCCGCTCACGCGATTTATCAGATCGCTTTTTCGACCGAGATCACCGGCCGCTCTTGCAGATTCGACCTGTACCGCAGCCAAATCCGAGACAGACTCCGCTGTGTGGGTCGCTGATTCCTGTGTTGGTCGCCGCGACTCCCGAGAAGATGAAGCCGCTGCGGCGCACGCCTGATCGATTGCTACCCGTACAAAGTAACGCGTCATCATCAACCGAGGCAAAAGCTGCTAGTACTAGTACTCGCCGGTCAGAAGCAAAGTACTAGTTTAATTCAGCTCAGATCCCCTACGTGAGCTATTTTCACCTGAAGCCATATCAGTTTTGGTCAAGTCTCCTGTTTGCTACATCCACCCAAAGATCATACCAGATGCTATTTACTCTGTTCTATTTGGTCTGCATATTAAATTCTCTCAAGAATTTTTCTATGACTTGTACTACTTTGTGCACAGTTTATCTACTCATGGCTTCCATGAAGTACGATCTTCCGCTGCTGGATTGTGACACAAGGTTTACCCTATGGCAAGTCAAGATGCGGGCGTTGTTGGTACAGGCCGACTATGATGTAGCACTAGATAGTTTTGGGGAGAATCGAATTGAGGACTGGACTGTTGAAGAGAAAAGAATTGATTGTAAGGCTTTGTCACAAATTCAACTCCATTTGCATAATAATATTTTGCAGGAAGTTTTGAGCGAGAACACTGCCGCCGCTCTATGGTTAAAGCTGGAAGGGATTTGCATGACTAAAGATCTCACCAGCAAGATGCATCTGAAGCAAAAATTATTCCTGCACAGGTTACCCGAGGGAGGTAATGTTTTGAATTATATTTCAGAATTTAAGGAGATTATATCCGATCTAGCTGCAATGGAGGTTAAGTATGAAGAGGAAGATACTGCTTTAATGTTACTTTGTTCATTGCCAAGTTCTTATACCAATTTTAGAGACACCATATTATACAGTCGTGATACTCTCACGCTTAATGAAGTTTATGAAGCTTTGAACTCTAAGGAGAAGATGAAATTGATGGTGCCTCATGATGGTTCAAATTCATCCCAAGCAGAGGGATTATCTGTTCGTGGCAGGACAAAGGAGAAGAACTCCAATAATGGAAACAGAGGCAAAAGTAAAAACGGCTACAGGGGCCGGTCGCAACCCAGAGACAAGAAATATTGCAGGTATTGCAAGAGAGACGGGCATGACATCTCAGAGTGTTTCAAGTTGCAGAACAAGGAAAAGAGAAAAGGTAACAAACAAGGTGAAAATTCTGCTAACGTTGCTCGTGATGATAGTTCCAATGATGCTCTTGTCGTTATTGCTGGATGTGCCGAGACCAATGATGAGTGGGTACTTGATACTGCATGTACTTTTCATATGTGTCCACATAGAGATTGGTTTAATACTTTTGATTCCACTACTTCTGCTGGTTCCGTTTTGGGTTTTGATAATTCGCCATGCAAGATTGAAGGCATAGGTTCTATTCAAATCAAGATGTTTGATGGCATAATCAGAACTTTGGCAGATGTTCGGTATATTCTGAAGATGAAGAGAAATCTTATTTCTATGAGTGCCCTTGATGCAAAGGGATACAAGTATTCAGGTGGAGATAATGTTTTGAAAGTCACCAAAGGTTCCCTTGTTGTGATGAAAGGTGACTTAAGTTCGACCAATGGTCTTTATTACCTTCGAGGTTCTACAGTTTCAGGTAGTGCTACTCCAGTTGTTTCAAAAAATTCTGATTGTGATGCTGCTAACCTTTGGCATATGCGTCTTGAACATATGAGTGAACTTGGTTTAGCAGAGTTAAATAAGAGAGGTCTTCTTGATGGATATGAACCTAGTAAATTGAAATTTTGTGAGCATTGTATCTTCGGCAAACACAAGAGGGTGAAGTTCAACACTTCGACTCATACAACTGAAGGTATTCTTGATTATGTGCATTCTGATTTATGGGGACCATCTCGCAAGAAGTCTCTAGGTGGTGCTAGTTACATGCTGACTATTATTGATGATTATTCGAGAAAAGTTTGGCTTATAGGCAATTGTTTGGGTGTGAGTTGGGCGAGTTACCCTTCTCTTACCTGGGGATTCCAATCCACCATCGTAGGCTGACTAACAGAGAGTGGAAGTGCATCGAGGATCGGTTTGAGAAAAAATGAGTTGTTGGAAGGGTAAGCTCATGTCATACGGAGGCCGATTAATCCTGATTAACTCGGTGCTCACGAGTATGCCAATGTTTCTCCTATCGTTCTTTGAGGTCCCAGTTGGGGTTAGGAAGAGACTGGACTTCTATCGATCGCGCTTCTTTTGGCAGGGTGATGAGCTTAAAAGAAAATATCGGCTTGCTAAATGGGACATCATCTGTAGACCGAAAGACCAAGGGGGTCTAGGTATTGAGAATCTAGAAGTTAAGAATAAATGCCTTCTTAGCACGTGGCTGTGGAAGCTTTCATTGGAGAATGACGCTATGTGGGCTCAAATCCTTCGCAGCAAGTACCTCCAGACAAAAACTTTGTCCCAGGTCACTGTCAGGCTGACCGATTCGCCTTTCTAGAAAGGCTTGATGAAAGTCAAACAGTCGTTGTTTAATAGGACGAAGTTTGTTATTGGAAACGGCACGAGTACACGTTTCTGGGAGGATACTTGGCTCGGTGAGACACCCTTGGCCATCCAATATCCGTCGTTATACCGCATTGCGCAACGACGTGAGGTGTTCGTTGCATCGGTCTTTCAATCGATCCCCCTTAATATTCAGTTCCGACGAACGCTAGCGGGCAATCTTTGGGAACAATGGCTCCATCTAGTTAGGAGATTGATGGAAGTCCAGCTTTCACAACAACCCGATGAATTACGCTGGAAACTGACTAAATCTGGAGTATTTACGGTTAAATCAATGTATATTGATGTTATTAACTCAAACTCCATCCCTACGTCCAAGCATGTTTGGGATGTCAAAGTTCCTTTGAAAATAAAAGTGTTTATGTGGTTTGTCCATAAAGAAGTTATTTTAACTAAGGACAACCTCATGAAGCGTAATTGGACAGGACCTACTAGGTGTAGTTTCTGTGATCGGGATGAGACTATCAAACATCTCTTTTTTGATTGCCCGTTAGCCAAGATACTTTGGCAGACGATCCACATTGCTTTTAGTATCAATCCACCAAATTCTGTTTATGCGTTATTTGGGACATGGCTTAATGAGATTGAGCCTAACTTAGCGAGACACATTAAGGTTGGAGTTTGTGCTTTGCTGTGGACTATCTGGACTTGCAGAAATGATTTGATTTTTAACAGAACATCATGTATACATTTTTTGCAGGTCATATTCTGGACTACGGCCTTGATCCGTTCGTGGTCGCTACTCACCCAAACGGAGGCCAGGGAGCATTTGGTTACTGGGTCTTTCCGATGGGAGATGGTAGCTCGGGATATTTTCAACCGGTTTGGATGGCGGTCATGTAATAGGATAGGTACTTAGATTTCCTATCTATTTTTTAGCTAGCCGGTTGTGGCGTCTTTTCTCGGCTAGTTGTTGTTTCTAGCCCCTTTTTGGCTCTGTGTGAGCTGTCTGCGCTTTTTTATTATTTGGAGACCTTTGAAACCATGTTGACACTACTTTATTTGGTTAATAAGAGGGCCGTATGCATCTTTCTGATGCAGAGGCCGGGGCATCACCCCTTTTCCAAAAAAAAAAGCCCCAAACACCTGCCATTTTGTTTTCAGATTCTTCTTTCAATTTACAGCAACCAACTCAAAGAATATGTAGAAATCACTACTAGCCTGTAGTCTCCGGACTCATAAAAGCTTACTGCAAACAATATACAATAAAGCAAAAACACTCGTACTCAGCAAAGATAAAGCTTACTGTCCTGGACTTGTAAAGTCGCAATTAACGTGGATCGTCTGAAAACAATTAGTATTGTGTACAGACAATAAAGAAGAGCCAACTTAGACATGAGCTTGCTAATCTCGCATCGCTGAATTAATCCAGTCAGCTGACATTGGTGTCGTTCTACTAGTTCACTAGTGGTTCAGGGTTTATCTTTATCTAACAACAACAGGACAGCAGATTTGCACGCATATATACAAGGGAAAACAAAGCACAAAACTGAGAACACTTCAGATTTTTCCCATCTTTTGCTCATAGGTTCAGTCTATACAACTTCTATGAAAAAGGGTTCAGAAGTATACTTCAGATTTTATCTTTACGGGATCTTGAGCACAAGTTCAGGTATAGTCTAGCACTGCTGCTTACTGATGCTCGACTGCTGCTTACTGATGGTCGACTGCTTTCCGAAAAAATTGACAGTATGATTCTCAGTGGCATCAGAATAGAACAAACTTTTGTCTTCCAGAATGGCAGAACAAACTACGGAACCTGAAGCTGAACATGTGTGCGGTAGAAACCCAGTTGCTCGTCTGCACTAGACCAATTCAACAGAGCAGCCTGACTAAAGAAATTCAACTGTAGGAGCACTTGGTCCGGTTTTACCCGCAGGCACTTGGTGAATCGTTAGATTAATCAACACTTCTTCTTTTTTTAGAAAAGGAGGATGACCCCCGGCCTCTGTATCTGGGCGATGCATACGGCCATTTTATTAATTATTATCATAAGACCTTACAAAGCTATACAATAGCAGGACTAAAGCCACCGTCTAAGTAACAATTGTCGCTACACCTATCCAATTGATGAAGGGGCGCAGATAGTCTGGGCCTAATACTAAACAGACATCGCAGCCAAATCTAAACATATAAGACCTGAGGTCCCAACCAGGACGCCTGCCGGGTATGGGGCACCTACCAGTCCGGCGCACTCCTCAACCAGGATGCCTGCCGGGTATGAGGCCGCCGCAGCCACCTGCCATTAATCCATCTTCAGAGTTGTACTGTTGCATGTACCGTGCCAGGTCTCTCTGCCATCGACGCCACCACGACACCCGACAACGTCGTCCTCCTGCGCGAGTCCATCCTCCCACAGCGAACTCCGAATCTGCACTGCGCCAGGCCGTCAAGATCCGTCGCCATCAGTGTAGGATGAAGCACCGCTCCACCAAAGAATCCGTCCTCTGATCCCTCGATCACGTGTGTACCTCCAAGAATGACGCCCCCAAGGGAGGAACGACACCAGAGCGCCGCCGTCATCCGATTACCCGATTTAGGGTTTCCTCCAGAGGTAGCAGAGAGTGGCCTTGAACTTCTCCACGGCGATGCCTTCAAGAAGGGAACGACGCAGATAGCGCCGCCACCGCCGTCCTTAGCAGAAACCGAAGGCAAGTTTTCACCCAGATCAGTTCGAAGGGATCCAACTCTCATGCACGGGCCGCCGTCACCACCAGCACCACCAGGCAGACCCTGGAGTACCGGCAGATCAGCGAGCCGCCGGCCCCACCACATCTAGATCGCCGGTCACGCCGGGCCGCTGCCATCCCCCGCGCCGTCCGGGTCAGAGACGGAGCCGCCGACCGCGCACAGGGACTGCCGCCACCTGCACACGCTGGAGCGCCGCCGAGAGCCCAGCGCCCGCCACAGCTTGCCGAAGCCAACCGCCACCCGAGCACTGGCGTCACCGTGAAGCCATCAGATCGGGGAGGAAGACGTCGCACGCCGACCACCCTTGCGGACCCCGCCGCACGCCCGAGCGCCGGCGCCACCGCGGCGCCATCAGATCGGGAGGAGGAGGAGCCCGCGCCTCCCCGCCCCGCGCAGACCACAATATGATTCTAGTGACATCAGTGGCATATAAGTTCAAAAGAAGAAACTTTTGTTCCTCTGATATGCAATAGAATGCAACGTTAACTCAGCTCTCGTCTTTCTTGCTTTATGAATAAGTTAACAATATGATTCTAGTCACATCTCTTTAAGAACATCAATCATGTTAGTACTAGTAGTAGCAGAGAAGAAAATGCCAACTACAGAAAAATGAAACTGAAAATGATTAGTAGCAGAGGAAGGGAATGCCTGCTCCTCTGCATTACTCGAAAGTTGGAATCAACATGAGCAACCTGAACACTAGAACAAATTCAAATTCAAATTCAAATGATTAGTAGCGTGGATCGTCTGAAAATAATTAGTATTCTGTACAGACTACAGAGCAGAGCCAACTTAGACATGAACTTGCTAATCTCGCATCGCTGAAGTAATTAAAAGTTGTGGTTGCCGGACTGACGTATTGTTGGATTGATCAGCACTTGTCTTCCCTCTCAACCGAATCCCTGATTAATTTTGCGAAGAACAGCAACTTGAGTGTAAGTGTAGCTGCAAGTAAACAGGCAACTCCAACTCTGCTCTCCTCTTTCTTGCGAGATCGTGGCAATGTCAATTCTTCTGAATGGATGAAGAGTTTCGATGCGAACTCGATCGCTGGACCATGGCCAAAGGAAAGGGGGCACTTCTGAATGCAGAGTCAGACCGATGATGCCAAGGTCGACGCCATCTGTCAGTGGCACCATTACACAGTTCATGCCTCAGGACGAGCATCATTTGCCTTCTGAATCCACCAGTTCGGTGTAAACTGAACATACATTCAGGTCAAACACATGATCCAACCATGATGCACAACCCTGAGACTTGGAGAGAAGCAAGATGCCAACTTCAGTCCTGCAATTGTGTGGGATTAACTGCTTTCTAAATAAGTTAACAGTATGATTCTCCGTGACATCACTGGCATATGATATACTACAAAAGAACAAAAACAAACAATTCCTTCGGCTGGTACTCCCAGCCACCCGGGACGTCCATTAAAACCTTTGTAATGCTATCTGTAAACCGTCTCCTAGTTCTAGGAGGCATGTAACTTTTTCCCCACCATTTTCAATGAAAAGAAACGCAAAGTCTTTGCGCTTTCTCAACAAAAAAAATCAATCTTGCTAGTACTAGTAGTCTACTAGAAGAAGAAAATGGCAACTACCGAAAATGAAACTGAACACATGATTAGTAGCATAAAAAGGGAATGCCAAACCGAGTTGATCATCCGCGTTACTCGAAGTTGCAATCAAAATGAGGGAATATATAAAGGCATTTGAACAGTTAATCTTCACCTCTCACAAAACACTCTGAACACTCTGCTTTGCTCTTGTCTTGTCTAAGTAGAATTGAGTAGGGCTCAACAGGACTGGCCATGAGATTAATTGCTTCCTGAATAACATTTTTTTTTCAAGAATGAAAGAATGAAAATAGATATGCCATTTTGTTTAGAAACAAGCCCAAAGCCCCAAACACCTGCCATTTTGTTTGCGGATTCTTCCTGCAGGTTACAGCAACCAACTAAAAGAATATGTAGAAATCACTACTAGTCTTTTGTCTCCTGACTCATAAAAGCTTACTGCCAACAATATACAATAAAACAAAAACACTCGTGTTCAGCAAAGATAAAGCTTACAGAGAAGCTGCACATATAGGTAAGTGGCAATTAACGTGGATTGTCTGAAAATAATTATGAGTCTGAATTACTGCAGCTCATCTTGGCAGGCACCAGGCTTCCAACAGGACAGCACTCATCTCCCTTCTTCCCTAGACTACACCTATATGTGCCAAATCAATTCTTTTTTTTGCGGGTGGCCAAATCAATTCTTACAAACACTCTAGTCATCTCCCCACTCTGTTACGATCTTCTCTTATCTTCCTTTCTTCAAGCAGAGCAGAGTAGAGAGCAGAGTAGAGCAACCAACACAATAGCTACCATGACTTATCCAAACAGCTGCTAAAACTAAATCAACCATGACCAAACACCCATGTCCCTGCAATTCTGTTTGCAGATTCTTCAGGTTGCACAAATCAACTGAAAGATATAAATCACAAATAGCATCACTTCAGCCTTTGGCCTTTGGTGCAGTTCTTACAAGCACTCTAGCTGTCTTTCTCAAATACATATGACAATGACACATAATTTGGTGTAGTTCTGCCGCAGCATCACTTCAGCCTTTGGCTCCATTATCATGCGCCTTCTCCTTTCCTCGGTCTGATGTCTGTCGTCACTGTGCCTGCTGTTCCTTGTTTTCATCTCCTGGACCCGACGAAACTACTGCTGCAGCTTGTTTTTTCTCCTCCACATCCGTTGTGTGGACTAAGCAAGCATAAGAAACATCTAATTAATGCAAGGGAATTACAAATAAAATAAAATAGACAAAGCTAGCGCTCAAACAAACACATCAAGAGTTGTGTCGATTTACCTCCAGATCCGGTCAAGTACTGGGATAATATATCCCTCACCCTGACAGCATCCTCATCTGCTACCTGCCGCACTCGCTCGATGTAATTCTCCTCTTCCATGCCCGCAACTTCCTCCTCCTCTACCTCCTCCATGTCTATCACTATATTATGCAAGATGCAACACACATCGACTGTTTCCATAACCGGGAATGAACTCACACCTCTGTCCAGGATCTTCCAATTGTCTTTCAGCCTCGCCAATGCAGTCAGCGCGAGGGTGGATGCTGAAGAGTGTCTCCTGTTGAACTCCGCTTGATAAGGAGGAACATCTGCAGACGGGTCCTTGTCTTCCACCGGGTAAGGTGTGAGAAGCCAGGGGAAAAGAGGGTATCCTGCATCACCAATGATGTATTCCCCAACTTCCAAGCCATCTGAAAACTTGAGCTTACTGCCATTCAGCAACGTACCCTGCTGGCAGGACTCAAAGAACCAAGAATCATGCAAAACGCTCAATTGGTTTTGTGATCCCAACTGAGTGTCCGTGAATTTCAGATCTGGATCAACGACTAGCATAAGCCTATCTTCATTCTGCTGATCACCAGGTTCATGGTTTTGTGATCCAAACGTGATGTGCGTTGTATGTACAACACCGCAGCAGTTTGGCAAGCCGTAAATCTTCTCAAACTTGCGCTTGATCTTTTCCATTTTAGCATCTGACAAACATATGTGATTGAATGCCCGCTCCGACATACCCTCAACAAACCTTTGAGTTACCAGCGAGACAGTTGACTCGTTGACACCAACAGAGGATCCTACGATCTGTGATGGCTCACCAGAGTTCAATACCCTCAGAGCAATAGCTACTCCATCTTGTAAAGACATCACTTTCCCATCAACAAAGGTGTGATCCCTTGTCATCATATCTTCAAAAAATGGGATCCTCACCAAGCTGCAGATATAACTGAAGGTGCTTCTTCTCATTCTGTACAGAGACTCAAATCCTTGTCGGTCCGCCATACAAGATGATAAGGTTTCTGCAGGGAAACAAAAATACAAAATGGTAACATGATATTTAGCAACATGCACTAGGAAAGTATAGAATATATGTCATCATGCAGTATATATATAGACGGGTAGAATCAGAGCGTTCAAACAAATTAAGACAAAGCATGTACGTATGTTCGATTATCTGTACCTTCAAATATGGTAGAGCTGCTAATATTTGAATCCAGCTTGCAGCTGTCTCCTCTCGTGTACAAAACGTACCATTTTCTTTGGTTGTCTCCATCACCTGCATATGCCTTGACATGCTCCACTTGGCTGAACTTGTCCCACTCAGTGCCAGATTGTCCCGCGGCTACCGCAGAGAGCAACCATAGCCTGCAGAATAACTGCAAATGCCTTGCCTTTATGTCTCGCATGTATTCTGGGAGTTTTTCCATGGTGTAATCCTCCAAGACCAGTCTCTCGAGTGAAGCGATACACTCCAACACCTCCAAATTCGGGCAGTTCATGATGGTAAGCTTCTGCAGATTGGGGAGATTGGTGATCCTCTCTAGGTCAGGGCATCCATCCACTGTAAGCTCAACAACAGAAGGAAAGCTGTCAATGTTGTTGAGGTGCTTGACATGTCGTAGAATTAATATTTTCAAAGAGCTTGCATTGGAGGCAAGGCCTGGAGGAACATGCCTCAGTCTGCATTTACTGAGCACAAGTTTCTCCAAACGGCGCATGGCTTGTACTTGCTCCTCCCACTCCCACTCCTCCCATTGCACCATTCCGATGAAGTACAGTTTATTTAACCTTGGAAATGAAGCTGCTGCCGCCTGCAAGAATCCAGTCCCAACATGTTTGATGCATGGAGCACGAGAGACCTGTAGAAGCTGCAGACTGGGGAGCTGGCACAACCCATTGGGAAGTTGTGTGCAACAAGCCAGATCATCAAAAAAAATAGCCTTCAAGTTGTTGAGGGGCACCATTGATGTGGACATCATCCATCTCGGGAGTTGCCGGCCAAAATACCCCATGATTTGAAGATATTCTACACCAAGTGGAGGGCAGAGCTTATCGAGAACCTTCTCAATTCGTTGTTGCTCTTCCTGAGAGACACCTTCCTTCTCTTTGACCAACCCATCATCCCCCAGTTTACTCCCCGAGCCTAGCATTAGCCAGGTAAGATGCATCTTCTCGCCGAGCCTAGCATTAGCAGCAAACGAGGCAGCTGATACATTCTCTAATTCAGTTAATGCAAGAACTTTGAGCTGTGAAAGAGGCCCCAACTCATCCAAACTGCACCAATCACCATCCATGTGGGCTCGAAACATGCTTAGTCTCCTCATATTTGTCAGACCACTAAACCCTCTAGGTACCATACTTGCTTTGGGAAGTGCAAGTAACCTCAACTGGCCAAGCTTCACAATGCTGTCAGGAAGATTCACCAATTTCGTACATCCACCAAGGATAAGGAATTGTAATAGTTTCATCTTGCCAATGTTTTCTGGAAGTACAGATATACCAGCATTTATTAGTGTTAGATACCTCAGGTGCTTGAGCTGATGCAACGATTCAAGCAATACAACCATATCTCCAGATTCCATATGGAGAGTCCGCAAACTAGAAAAGGTAGCCAATGAATCACCAGGCTTCATCTTAATCTGGATAGTTGAGATCAATGTTCTCGCTGATTGCTGCACCTGTAAAGATTTCCAATCAAGTTCACCTGATTGTGATTGGTTAGTTTCTATGGACAACCGAAGAAACTTTTGTGAACCAAGTTTAGCAAGAATATCATCATCTCCATCTTGACCTACGAGTGCTTCATCTTTAGCCATATACTGACCAAATGAGCGAACAACATCATGCATGTTGCAAACCCATAATTCATACCATTTATCTGGCTCTATCAGGTTCCTAGATACCAACTCCTTGTAGTAATCTATTCCCAATTCTTCCAAATCACCAGAGTTTCCATGAATTAATCCTTCGCTTATCCACATTGCCACGACTTGATCCATAAGAAAATTTCTACTTTTAGGAAGAAAAGAATAGTATAAAAAGCACTGCTTCAGGTAAGAAGGCATATATTCATAGCTTAAGTATACTGTGTGGTTGAGATCATCGGGCAATTTAGTTGTTGACCATTTGGAATTATCCAAAACCTGCTGCCAGTCACGACGTAGCCCCCCTCTTTCACGCAAGAGTCCTCCCATCACTTTAACAGCAATTGGTAAACAACCACATTTCTGTATAATTTTTAGTCCGATATCCTTTAGCGTATTGATGTGGTCTTCATCTATCTCACTTGAGCATGCCTGCAAACATACAGTACAAGGGACCCATACAGTTAATTAAGTACATAACAAGATCCTCTATGGCACTCAGTTTATTTATCAAAGTACAGGAAGTACATGCCAAGAAGAAAGATTTCTCCACTCTCTCATCACTGTTATAGGAAGTAAAGGTAACTTACATACTTTATGGCTAGAAGAATATACTTTAGCACCACTCTCTCATCACTGTTATAGGAAGTAACTCCAACTTTAGCAGAAAGCATATATTGTTTTATCATTTTCATATTTTATGGTAACGAGAAATTATCTTATCTCTCAAGAGCGTCTAAAATGCATAATTCTACGCCAAACATTAATTAAATTTGTGTGCAAATGTTTTAGCCAAATTACTGCCAACTTATAGTCTAGTTATTTTCTTGCTATATTATTTTGTTGTATTGGCAGGGGTTCACAGAAATTATTATTTTTCTGTCTTAAAATAACTTTTCATTTATATTATATCCTATGACACTGTCAAGTAGCTGATCACTTAGATCTTCATCTCAGATGTTGGAAAACAAGACTGGATATTCACAAAGGTTACTCACTACATAAATATATGACCCATATCTCTTCAATGGTAAAAACAATACATATATAATTATCCAAAATTTTAATTATTTCTCAAGCTTGATTAAGCAAATCTAGGTGTCTTTGAATGTGTCTCAATTAGTGTTGTGGCATATTTCCTTGTTTAGCACCATGCTGTGTTGGCACTTGCAAAATAGTACATAGAAATCACTAAACTGGGGAGCATCCAATCATTTCTCGTAATTAACTACATACTACTCTTAAAGTCTTAATAAGTAGATGAAGATAATGAAAGAGACTAGAGTTTAATTAAGAATGGACCTGCTTCTTGAGCAATGACCAAGCGTCTTCAGGCACTAATGTGTCGACATGGTGGTACGGCCACATAGCTTTCACCCCTCGGGCAACACCTTCATCTCTGGTAGTGACGAGGACTCGGCTGCCTGAAGCAGCAGCATTGTCTAAGGGTATTTTGAGCACGTCATCCCATGCTCTATGGTTCCACACATCATCCATTACCAGAAAGGTCTTGTGGTCGATCAATGTGTTCTTGAGGGTTTCATGAAGGCTGGTCTTTGAACTTTCAGGTGGTTGGGCACCTCCTCCGGCTTCGATGATGACCCTTCTCAGCAAATCAACGTCACTGAAGTTTTGGTTGACGCTCAACCATATCTTTTTGGTGAATTCACCTTGGATTGCGTTGTCATTGAAGACCTTCTGGGCGAGGGTGGTCTTGCCGATCCCACCAACACCTATGATAGCGAACACCTTGATGCCATTGTTGACATCCTTTCCCGTCTGCATGATTTGGGCTACCAGTGCTCTTGTGTCTTCTTCAATCTTGTCTCCAACAATACCCGACCGGTCAAAGTCCCCTACCGTCTCCCGGCTAGGATTGCCATGACGAGAGGCATGGGCATTGCTGCTATGACAATCCGCATAGGACCCAAGATTGATGAAGTTGAAAGTAGCGCTCCGCTCCTTGATGGAGTCGAGCCTCTTGTTGAGCGCCTTGATGCGGGTGCCGATCTCACGAGCATGGAAGGGATTCCTCATGCAGAAAAGCAAGGGATTGCAACACAATGCATCTGAGGAGGATGACCCACGCTCCATGGCCTTGAGCTGGCAGAGATCAAGGATATCAGCAGCTTCATACATGGCGCGCTTGAGCTGCCCCACCCAGACCTGGACGGTCTTGTCAGTGATGTTCCTCCTATCAGCATCCGCAAGGAAGTTCTTTAGGTCCAGGAGCTTGTCGCCCAACTTGTCGATCTCGCCGGAGACGCCCAGCATCGTTCCAAGCTCATCCTGTACCACCTGCTTGAGGTAGTCCCCGATGTAGGATGCAAAAGCATCCAACACCATCGCCATTGGTCAACTTGCTGGCCTTCCGCTAGCTGTGATTACAATTAGAGGAAACAATTGAGGTGAGTTTTAAGTAGCAGACAGAGACAAGGAAATAAAACTTGAACACTAACTAACTACCTCAAGCAGAGCACTACGTCACCAACCTTTGAGATTGATGGGATGCACTGCACGGGATGGCAGTCGGCCGCGCAAATACCAGCAGACGGCGGCGGCAGGGGCGATGGCGGTGCTGGGGAAGACCTGGAGGGGTTGGGATTTGGGAAGTAATGCCACCGGCTACTCGTTGGCAGTCGGAGCTGGGTAAAGCATCTGGCAGAGAGAAGCAAGCAACGCAAAGCATCCCATTCTCATCGATGGAGCAAGCAAAGCAAAGCAAAGCATCTTCTTTTTCTTTTCTTTTCGAGTAAATTAATTGACAAAGAAAGCAAAAACAAAAAAGCGGGACAGCGGTTCGTATTGTCAAAAGCGAACGATCTGGTGTGGAGAGCGAATCTGCTTAACAAGTTTTTAACTCTGTCTTAACACAATATTCTCTGGAGATAAACATCTGCGAATGGGTGCAGCTTATTGTCATGACCCCACCACCACATCTCGTCACTTCTTAGTGATAGTGGCAAACAGCTGCGATTGCCTGAGCTAATCAGTTGTCACACCACCGAACGAGCACACTCACACAACATCTGCTACAAAAGAACAGAGTCTGGGAGAAGTTACTGCAGACGTCTCGTTAGTTCGGATATAACTTGTAATAACTATTGTTAGTTTGTGTCGTATCGCCCCGAATTATTCGGGTCAGCTAACTCTAGTTTAGAACTCCAGGGGTCCTTTTCAAGCACTTGGTTCCGAGCTTTAGGGTGAGCACTCTAGGTCTCACACTAATTCATTATACCGGCAATGACGGTATTTTTGCGTTGTTACCTTGTTACACTAATGCACTTTCCAGGTTTCCCGAGTGCCTGTAAAACTCGGTGCTCCGAATCCAGCTCTTGGCTAAGGGTACACGTACTGAATCCTTCAGGCAAACACCATTTTATCTAGTACCAGCCATCGGGGACTCTGCAGCCACTTAGCCGAGACCTAACCAGGGTTCTCCGCAAAGAAAAAAAGGCACTTGACAGGCCGGATGGATACGGTGCTGGCCACATGGCACAAAGCTTTGCCGCGAGCCGGCACGAAGAACTCGGTAAATCTAAACGCACACAAGGGTGACACGCGGCCTGCCAGGTTCGCCCACAGTTAACTTCACCGAGACCTTACTAGAGGCACTAGGTATGATCACGAAAAAGTTTCAGGTGATACCATGATACTTGTTTTTGGGCCGTTGGATCTCAAATCCGACGGCATCCAAAGAGCTCATGTACCTATGCTCATGGTTTTAAATAGGGGATAGCTGGATGGTAGCGGACTTGAGTTCGCGTAGCGGAATGCGGGTAGTGCGCCATATTGCGGGCACTATGTCCGCGTAGTGAGTTTTTAAAAATAGTAGATTATTGTGTATATTTCTAGATTGTTAACAAAAAGTAATAACATTTAATTTTAGCAATAGCGAACGCTATTGCGGACGTTATCTTCGCTATTTGAAATTATGCTTGTGAGCAATTTCAAGACTTTTGAATGACTCTTTTGCAATTTCAAGATCCAATGGCTCCCAGGAGCCTGTATCACGGTATCACCTAAACATCGGTATCACATGATATTTCCTGGTATGATCACGTCCGTCCGCTTCTATTTTATTCTTTTTGAAAAGGAGGAATACCACCTGTCTCCGCATCATGTGATGATGCAATCATCTTTATTAAAACAGGGTGTCATCATATACAAGAAACAACGTAAAAAATGGCTGGCCCAACCACAACCGGCTGACAACAGAATTACATGACACATACACATAACCAATTACTTCATAGCAATATAAACCGACTGCATGTATCCCATGCTATCATCTTCCAATGGTTGCATCCAAAGGCTATAGGCGGCTAATCCTTTGTTATGTTGCATAGAGCGCCACATGTCATTGTAAAAACACAATCGTTACGGCAGTTTCAAATTTTCCACAGAGAGGCAGATATTTCCACCCGGATATTTGAGATGAACACCGGCTAACCGGTTCCCAAACAAATTCAATACATCATATGGCATCATTAGCCAAAAATGTACATGCAAGATGGTATCCTTCTTCTTGTAAAATTAAACTTGAATTACTTCACCAACCATTGAGATGGACGCAATGTCCTTCTGCTCATTTGTCTATGGAGGGCATGCAATTCAATCATGGTGTGCACCAACAAAGTGAAAAGGAAAGCATGACAGTGCCGCACATTTGTTGCCAAAAGTGAACGATTTGGTGTTGGAGAGCAAATATGCTTAACAAGTTTTTAACTCTATATCGTATCACAATGTGGTTCTCCACGGAACACTCCAGAGATAAACAAATCGCACGTCTGTCGTATGAATGGGTGCAGCTTATTGCCGTGACCCCGCTATCACATCTCATCATTATCTCTACACTTGAATGTGTTGAAATATATTGTCCGTCTCTCTTCATCAATTCGGACTGATGGAAGAATTGGTTGGAGCATGAATTCAATACAAGGTAGTGACACTGGCAAACAGCTGCGCTAGCTGGCCGGATTTACTTAGTTGACTGCATAAGTGGGTCAATCATCACACTTCCATACACATAAGGTGTACAGAAGACATTTTTTCAAGATTAACCTAGACATTGTAGTCGTCTCGCTAGTTGGAATATAATTTGCATTAACTATATCTGGTCTGTGCGGACTTATGGCACGCTGTAAAATCTTGGATTCTTTTGCAAGTTTTCATATCAGTAGGACATAAGCTACCGTGATGAACATGTTCCATGTGTGCTCCACATACGTACTGGCATGCCAAAAGTTACAATAAATCCCCATGGGAACAAGAAAATGAGCACGAGTTTCACAACAATGATGACTTGGACATTGGAAAATGGTAACAAGACAGTGGCGTATATGCAATGATGAAGATTTGGTTCATACGTTGTGATCATATCATAGACTTTCCAGCTTTGATGCTGGTGCTCAACTTTTGATGACATTTTAAATGGTTGTTTGATACGAAATGTTGAAGAAATCGTAGTGATCGAAGAAAGCCCACCTCTCTTGTAGGAGAATGGAGAGAGAATAATTAAAGTATTTGCTGCTCCAGAAACGAGTAACGGGGACACCAGCGCATGTGACCACTTACAAAGAGTAGACTGGCTGAAACAAAGGTGTCCAAGTGGTTCTTGAACGAATGCAATAATTAACAATCGGGATGGAGCTAGGATCAAGATAGTAGTAGCTTTTTTCCATGTGTACAGGTACAACCCAGGAGCTAGCTAGGTAGTAGCTTTTTTTCGAAAAGATGGATAACCCCATATCTCTGCATTAGAACGATACATGCAATCATAAATTATTAAGAATACAAAATCCAGCAGCCGAACAAATACGAGGCCGCATGCCTCGCGACAGTAACTCCACCAGAGAGTCAGTAACCCTATGGTACAAGATGATATCAAAACGAAAAATACACAACTCTTAGGCTACGCCAAGTAACCGCCGCACGTGCGCCGATGATGGTGAGTCCAACACAAGTTTGAGTCCCGGATTCTCATCCCTGAAGGCAAGCTTCAATCCACCACCTTCAGCAAGGACACGATGCAGACGCGCATCGACATAGCCTGTTATGAGACCTTGTGTTTCTACCGGAGTGCATTAAGTGGTCGTTGAAGCCGTATGTACCATCATCCCTTATCCGGCTACCGATACCTCGATAACACCGGATATCTCTGGAGAAGACACCCGAAGACAGACGTCCCATACCGCCTGCCTCCCGTCACTGTTGCATCACCTTTGATCCAGCAGCAACAGGCTCGACATGAGATCTTCGCCAGAGCCACCGTGCAGCACATGCCGGTAGTTGGCATGTCTTGACGCCCCCGCATGAGAAGTCGTGCGTAGCATCCGCCGGAGGCTTCACCTGCTGGAGAAAGGCACTGCCCAACTACTCCGAAGGAGATGCATGTGTCACCCGCCGAGCCGAATCGAACCCGACCTGTTGATGGAGGAGACGTCCCATACCGCCATCAGCCTCAGAAAGGCCGTTACCACCATGAGATCTAGACTTCGGGTCGCCCAGACGACCCCGGAGTCTGCCGTCGTCGAATAAGAGGGGCCGCCACGCTGATTTCGGGCACTACAATGAGCACCCACCGCCGCGCCAGCTGCTGTCGTCGCCCATACAGTAGCAACCGCTCTCCCGACCGTCAGACCCGGGCACTAGGTCCCGAACCCCTCGTGCGCCGCCCCATGGTCAGCAGCGCTCAACCAGGCAACGAGCAGGCCACCACCAGATCAGCCGCCCGGGGCCGCTGCCCCGGCCTCCGCCGCCGTTTCAGGCCTATGTAGACCTGAACTGGGACAATGCCTGAGCACCACGCACATGCACTGATCTGAGATCCGTCGGCCCCATCTCCTGTGACTGTCAGGATGAATGAAGCTTTCATTCCATGGCACTAGGAAAATGTATTTTTCTTAAATTCTTAAAATGTGATGATTAGTTTAGTCTTACTAGTTGCCTTCCACACAGGGCAAAATGCAGCACACGAGATCCACCATTTGAACTAACAATTGTCATCTACACAATTGTTCTCTCTGGTCTCCATTACCGAAAAAGGCTTTCGCCCCGCTTTATATATAAAGCACCGAAGTTTTGAAGTAGATTGAAAAGCGCGTCCGCCCCCGAGTCGAGAAACCAGTTGCTCCTCTGCATTACTCATGGCCAGTCCATTACAACATACAGTGTATACTACTAACTGGACAGAGCAACCTGACTGGAACCAATACAAATGTAGGAGCACTTGGCAACCCTGACACCATCTCTTTCGCAGCACACCTTGGCAATTTGAACTGTCACAAACACGCAGATTGTACTGTCATCTCTCTAGAGTGTTCTTCTCTAAATAGCTGACCTCAAACACATTATCGAGGATGACGCACAGGGCCGGCTAGCTATTCTCCCTTCCACCTGCACATATCAAATTCTCAGCTGATGTGGCTGGGTTTGCAGATGTTTTCAGTTGGTGACACCAACCAAATTCTTTTTACTAAAAGGGCTTCAGAACTGTGTCAAGCTAAAGAAACTGAAATTTCTGAATATTTAGTGTTGTACAGACTACAGAGCAGAGACGACTTAGCCATGAGCTTGCTAATCTCACCTCGCTCAGTTAATTAATTTTTGAGGTTGCAGGATTGGTGAATACTTAGATTAATCAACACTTTTCTCTCCTCTCAACTGAATCCCTGATTTGTTTTTGCGACCAACAACAACATGGGCGTAAACTGAACATGTAAAAAGGCGACCTCAACTCTGCTCTCTTCTTTCTCGTGAGATCATGCCAAACTCAGTTCTTCTTCTGAATGTATGAATGAATGAATGAAGTGTTTCGATGCGAATTGGATGGAAGACCGTCGGCAAAAGAATGCGGACAGCTCATGACAGCGAGTTTGCTGCAGATAAGCTATGTTGACATCCACATACGTTCTGTCGACATCCACATGATCCAACCATCAGTGCAACCGTAAGACTTGCAGAGAAGCAAGATGGCAACTTCAACACATCAATAGTTCATTTAAAATCAAGGTACATCCAATATGATGAAACAGGCATATGCCGCGACCATTCTTTTATGGGTTGTATATGTTTCTCCTTGCAGTACAAATAATTTTCCCAACTTCAGCTTAAATAATCCAACAATACCTGCACGCTTCATTCGGTGGGGTAGAAACATACAAATTGCATTAAGTGTTTACAACACAGCAAATATCCACTTAAAGCTGCAAATTTATATCATGATACAACCCGTATCTTTGGGGAAAAACTACCAATACAGATACAGTGCAAAAGTACAGAAAACCGAATAAATATATTTAGATGCAAGTCTCAAACAATTCGCTTGCAGTGAAATTGGGCACTTCTTGCTCATGGTGCATCATCTCGAGCATTTTTCATCAGGCGAGCCCACCTCACAACCACTTGTACATAAACCTTGTCATATATCATATCAAAAAATTGGAAGTAGGCAGCCCTCCAGGTTCTCTTCATTAACATGATGCAGAACACTATCCAAAGACCCGCCACGAATCCTATGCTCATGCCAAGGTAAACAGATGAAATATTGTTCATATCTTCAAGGTCACTTTGTTGTGCATCATTCGCTGAACAGTTCCTTGAGAGAGGAGGGCCACAAAGACCAGGGTTGCCGCTGTATATATACATCTGGTTGTCAAGAATTTGTAGCTGTGGCCCGGATGGTATTGCACCTGATAAATTGTTGTATGACAAGTTCAAGTGGCTTAAAGAAGTTAGAGCTGACAAACTTGATGGGATTGCACCCGATAACACATTGTAGGACTGGTCCAGGGACTCCAAATAATAAATCACCGATCTGATTTGGGATTTCTCCCATCAACTGATTACTTGATAAATTCAAATTGGTGAGCCCAATTAGTAAACTTATCCCCTCTGGAATATGTCCTGTTAAACTATTGCTTGACAAATCAAGGTTCACTAATAGCTTGTAGATTTGGAAGTTATAGTCCCGCTTTTGGTCTTTCGTGATTACTGGTATGCTCTCTTCGAAGTTGTAATCCTCGGCAGTGCTCTCAGATATTACTGTCGTCATTGCTTTCAAGTCTGATAGTGACCATGGTATGTTTCCTGATATATTGTTGCCTGATATGTCCAAATAATGAAGGCTAACAATGCAAGTGAGGACTTATTGCCTCTCGACTGTAACCCTGTGACTTTGGAATAAAATTTCTGTATTATTCGCAAAAAAAAACAATGCAAGTGAGATTGTCCGGAATATGGCCGCTGAACATATTGGACCTCAACCTCAAGATCTGCAGTTGTGGCATTTTCTCGGGTAACCACTTTGGTAATCCTCCAGAAAACCTATTGTATGAAAGATCGAGGAATTTTAACTGTGACGCACTTTGAAGAGAAAGAGTTTGAAGACATGTTCAAACGAGATATGTTTATTGGGAGCAACGGGACTTGACCTGTAAGCTTGTTGGACCCGAGATATATATGGTCAGCTGCCATGTGTTGCAATTTTTTTGGTAACGAGCCATGCAATTTGTTTCCTGATGCCTGCAAGAATGAAGCTTGGGAAAATGTCACCCAAAACTAATTGGGAATAACATCATCAATATTTGCATTTGCAAGAACCAGAACATCAATGTCAGACTGCCATTTGAGCCACTCTGGAAAATGAGGTCCAAGATGGCATGACCGGAAACCTGCGACCTTCAATCTAAATGGAGGAATCCATTTTTGGTTGATAGCTAATTTCAAAGAGTTGTACGATAAATCCAGGTACTCTAAATTCAATAGGCCTACAAAATCCTCCTCTGTGAGCACACTATTTAATTTATTATAGCTGAGGTCTAAATGCTTTAAATTACCCAAACTTGCGAAATGTTTTTTCAAGAGCACACCACTGAGGTCCACAAACTCCAAATTAACAAGTGCTCGAACTCCTATGAGTAGAGGGCCAGTAAACATGTTGTAAGATGCTTGAAGAACACTGAGATTGGCCATGTTCCCAATCCAAATGGGAAGATTGCCAGTCATATTTGTTTCGAGTACTGACAACTGTTGCAATGTATTCCATGAACACCATGGCAATCGATGCATGAACTCATCGATGTTTGCATTAATGTTGTTACCATCCAATATCAGTACTTTCAGATCACACAGATCTTCTAAATTGTTTCGTAGCAAACCCTCAAGATTGTTCCAACCCAAGTTTAAGACCTGAAGGGACTTCATGTTTCTTAGTCCACTGGGAATGGGTCCGTCCCAGCCACAATAGGAGAGGTAAAGCTCCTTGAGGCTTGTAAGGTTCCAAAACCAGTTGTGCTTGAATGAAGTGCCAAAGAAGTAGTTATCAAACATATCGAGGACCTCGAGATGTGTGAGGTTGGACTTGGAGTGTAAATTACTAGCAGTCACAGTACTATTAAGGCCACAATTTTTCAAGCGAAGCACTTTAAGAGAAGGGAGCATGTTAACCGTGTGAACCCAATTCCTCACAAAACTAAGATTCACAGTGGTCATGTCCAGATGACTCAACAAAGAGAGGTGTGTCAACCATGCAAGATCCACTGATTGAAGACCGTCATAATTACCACCGACATCAAGATATTGCAACTTGGAGAGATTGCCAAGTTGGGAAGGTATTGTCCCACTGAAAAGTGCCCACGAGAGGTTGAGATACCTTAAGTTGCCGAGGGAACCCGTGAAAACAGGTATGCTTGTGTCGGTGAAGTCATTACCGCTGAGATCAAGATACCTTAGGTGTTGCAAAGCAGCCAAAGAGGATCTGATCTCTCTTGCCGACAAGGTCAGTGATCTTCTCGTGTTCGGATAGCCGTAGATATCCACGTCGATGTTGCCGAGCTTGAGCTTGATTACATGGCCAGTTCGGTTGCTGCACCAAACCCAAAAAAACCCGGTCGTGTAGCTAAGGTTCCCAAAACTGGGAACGGTTTTTCTTTCAACTCTTTTTAGTGACCTGTTTTGAAAATCTTTGAAACTTTTTAAATCTGTGAATTTATTTTTCAAAATGGATGAACTTTTTTCAAATCTGCGAGCGTCAAGGCCTATCCAAGGCCTAAGTCATTTTTCCTTTTTGATTTTTACTTCATTTTTATTCTTTTTAAACATTATTTTTCTTTTTGAAACTTGTTCCGAAATTTGACATATTGTTTGGAATACCAAAATAACAGTTTTAAGTATTTGTTTTAATTGATTATATAAATTCTTTTCCTTTTTAATATTTATTAAGTGCTTTAAAGAATTTAATTATGATTTTATCCCTTCTTATTTATTATTTAAGTTCAAATTTTAAAATAACATTTTTAAGTACCTGTGTAAATTGTGTTTTAAATACTTTTCCCCTTCAAACCTCGCATGGTTGCTTAAAATCACGTTGTTTCTCGAAATCCTTGAAATGTCTCCAATTGTTTTTCATGGTCTGGTATAACCAATTCAAGGCATCATGGCAAGTTGTTTTGATTTTTGACAAATTTTGCATTTTCTAGAGTTTCTCGGTTAAAAGAAAGTTTGATAAATAGCCGAACATGTCGCAACTTGCGTACAGTTTTGAAATTTGTTAAATGTTAAAACCAGGCATGGATGCCTACCATGGGCATGCCACCATCTTGCAAAAGTTGTTAAAGGCTGTCCGAAAATAGACCATGTTCAACGGAGGGTATTCAGGGCCATTTGAAAGTATGTTGTTTTTCCACGTCTATCAAATGGCCCCAAATTTTGTCCACCAACTTCTATGACCAATTCTAGGCATTATACCAACTTTTTTTTGAATTTCTGACAAGCTGTGCATTTTTTGTTGTTTTCTCAGTAAAAAGGGTCGAGAAATGGTCGGACGGGTCGCAACATGCAAACTTTGTCAGAAGTCATTCAAACATGGCATGGATGCCTTGTATATCTGTGCTAGGCTACTACAAAAAATTGGGGTCATTTATCCATGGTCCAGGAAAAACCACCAGTTGAGAGGAGTGTGCTAGATTAGGCCAGTGTCCGGAGAATTTAGATTGCTTTCCATGCCATCGAGACCGGGATGGTAAGAATTACTAATTCCAAGCTCTGTTGTTGATATCTATACACAATATATCAGTTTAATTTGGCAATGATAGCCTTGGGCATTGCCCACCACAATCATAGCTCTGCCTAGCTGGTATCTATGTTAACCAAAAGACTGAACTGATGGAAAGGGCTAGGTAATCCACGTATACTCTTCAATACCCTCTTTGATGTGTGGCATGGAAAATCAACGTGTGAATAGGCTCAGAGGTATGGCTCAAGAGGTCTATACGTTGACATAAAGGGGGAACAACAAGTTTTTGATAAATAATTGCGAAAAACGGTACTTGAACACAAGACCTTAGGCTTCGATAACATGTTGAAACAGTAACTTGTATTACTAGGAGGCCAAAGCCAGCATATAAACATGTACAAGAGGATGCCAAAAGACATAAAATGCAAAAGGTCAAAGGCCATCATCAATATAACTCTAACAATCTATACACAATAGTGCGTTTAGTTTGGTGATGATAGTTTTGGGCATTGCCCACCACATTCATACACATGGTCTCGATCATTCAAAGTAGAGTAGTATGAGCTGCGGGTACGGGTGCTCAGATGTTTCATCCGTTAAGCTACTCACCTAACTTTCATCTGTAAATCTATGATTTAGATAATTCCAGAATTGGTCCACATTTGGTTAGCGTGAACAGAGATCCATCAATTGGCTAATAAAATCAATGAGCTTTCGTAAGTAGGACGCCGATTGATCTCAATACTTCTTATGGCTACTTCTGATATACAGATCAACACGGTGTGGAGAGGTACACACGCAAAACAAAGTCTACTTTGATGATGCAGGATTGCTTAATTCCAGTATTCGCCATCAATCAGATCGAGCTGGATGATAGCTAGCAACTCAACTCTGAAGTGTCTTAACTCAACAAAGTCTACTTTGATGATGCATGCTAGCTTAATTTCAGAATTCACCATCACACTCTAACCGAGATGGCAACTCAACCGAAAACAACTGATATGAGTTGTTTAAGCTAGCCTCGTTCTTATCCATCTAACTCTAATCACATGCACATCAGATTCAATGAACTGTCAAGGATTAGTTAAGTCCGTCGATCTGTGATGTGTTTTCTACTCCCTCTGTTCCAAAATAGATGACTCAACTTTGTACTAACTTTAGTATTAAAAAGTTGAGTCATCTATTTTGGAATGGAGGGAGTAGCTAGCTAACTAGGTACAGGACAAATTGGTTAGTAGTTGATGCAACTACTGCCTTGTTAACAAGAACGACTTACTCTAGCTTGCAAGTCTTGTTTGAATACATAACAGTAAACATCATAACTTGTATATAATGATTAGGTAAGGCAGCTAGTTAGTGCCAACTGCAGTGTGCTTTCCTTGAGATTATTGGTTGATCCCATGATGCTCCAATTAACAGAACCATCAACTTCAAACAATAGCTTTCGAAGGAAGCACTCTTTTTCATTTAAACAGTTAAAGACCAAAGCAATAGCGTAAATCAATTATTGGTTGATGCCTATTCAACAGGAATTGAGGAATTTAAATCGTCGAGAGCTATTCGACAGGGAGACCCCATATGACCTTACTTGTTCTTACCGGCAATAGAGCATCTTTTAGGCCTCCCCAAATCCAGAAACCAGTCGTCCAAGATTGATGGAATTCAACAGGTTTAGGTTCGACTGAGGTGTCTAACCGGTTACATTCATATTGTCAAGCGTCGGGGCAAATAATTAATACAAGTAAATATTCTATCTTCTTTATTAAGGGTTGTCGTGATAATATAAGAGAAGCGGTAAACGGTATTTTGAACGTCCCTAATGCAACTTCTAATGAAAGGTACATAGGCATGCCTTCTGACGTTGGTACTGCAAAAAATGGATCATTCAAATAGCTCAAGCACAGACCTTGAGCCAAGGTGAAGGGGTGGATTGAGAAAACAATATCTTCAACGGGGAAGGAAATTTTAATTAAGTCTGATGCACAAGCTTAACCAGTATACTCGATGCCTTGCTTCAAACTCTCAAGAGGCCTTTATGAACATTAGAGTATATGGACATACCGGCGAGTATAGGGTTACAACATCCTAATTGGCTACCTATGTGTAGACTGAGTCCTTGATTATTCCAGAACCTTAGAGTACACGAGAAGTCTTCGGAAGCCTTCCGTTTATAATTGATGGACCGCCTGCCGTGGTCTGCTTCCTTAACAGATATGGGGGTTCTCAGCTTGGCCCACCAGCCCGGAAGACGACTTGGTGAGAGATCCCCTAGTTGAGACACCCTGAGTATGCAATCAATTGAACCGAGCATAGCCTGGGAAGCCACTTACCTTTCTGTATCCTGCACATTTTGTTCTCTTAGATACTCTGCTCCAAGCACCTGCACCACGGCATGGTCAAATCGCATAGTGGTCTTTAGGCATGTGCTCCCCCCCCCCCCCCCCACATCCGGACCATCTCAACAGCGCCATCAACGGCTGTACCTAGTGCAAGCATCCTCATTGCAGTCATGCATTTCTACTTAGTAGAGAATGCGAGTTGTCCGCAACAACCCTTCGTAAGCTTGAAGTACAGATCATTTGCCTCTACTCCCTCCACCACGCGGAAGAACAAGCGTTTGCTCATGTGGAAGCGTCGAAGAAAGCATTCATCGGGGAAGGTTGGTTCGGGCAAAAAGTAGTCTTTCTAGAGTAGCCATGCTCCGGCACCCAATCCCGGTTCAAAACTCTTTTCCTATTGATCGAACCCCTGAAGTTTACAATGCGCTCCACATCCCTTTCCATTTCCTTTTGGATGCTCTTGATCATCATCATCTTGGCTTCTTTGTCGTAATCCGACGAATCGAAGAACTCCTTTTCAATCAATTCGTGGAGCTCTATGTTTTCATAATCCTCATCTGACAAACCATCCGAATCCATCGGTTGGCCTATAAAGAATCACAAAAACTGATCGGGCAATGTGTCGAACACATAGAGGGAAAGGTACAGTCCGAGAATAGTCGGATAGACCACGGCTGCTGCCAGAGCGACCACTGTGTCCATAGCTGTGAGGCTTACGGGGTGAAGTTTTTGTGGCCGTGCTGGCCCGCTGAGGGTCAGGACGGCGACGAATGATTTGTAAAATTTGTGATAAGTCCTGTCTGACAGATACGATGTGGCGGACGTGCTCGGGGGCGTCCGGGCCTTCCATATCCGCTCTAGATATGGACTTGACATAAGGACGTGTCTGTGCCCGGTCGTTTGCATAGATGACGTTTGGGTCGAAAAGATCATGCATCTCCACGGCAGGCATGAAGTGACCCTGCTGTACTGGTTAGCTTGCACTTGCACGGCACCGAACGCCATTTTTCTTTCCTACTAGTATTTTCTAACCCACTGCTGACAAGTGGGACCCATATGTCATAGACAGATTATTCCACTAATAGTAAGCTAGCAAGGTTGACGGAATACAAACGGGATGGAAAGTGCATCGTATACTCCACTCTTTGCACGCGAACACAAAGCTTCAGTGGAAGGCGAGAGACGAGAGTTAGTTAAGGAGACCGACAGCAGCGGCCAAGTCAAGGAGACTACACGAGACGAGGAATCGCAGATCCAGATCATGGACGCCAACTGCCGGCCCGACCTTGCCGCCGGCGTTGACCCAACTACGGGAGGGCGCAGCAGGATCGTCCATATGATGTATGTATGTTGGAACTCACTCTAATTCATTCGATTTGATTTCATCTTATTTGCCCTTCCACCGCTTTTTAGCATACAACCACAAAGAGGAATTTCCGTCAGTTTTTTCATCGATCCATCTGATATTTAGATTTGATCTAGCCATATCCATACAGATTCGTCGTCGATTCTTATTAGTATTAACAAAAAAATCAACTTTGGGGCGCCTGCTCTGCTTTGAATCCAACTTCATTAACTGAACAATTTAACACAAGTTTACTGGCAAAATTCTCATGGCTGGTAAACCATTCATGTTTACTACAGTACTGAATAGGAGATCTACCCTCGTTGGCTGCTCCTCTCTGCCTACTCGTTCCGCTTTTCATCTCAGATCCAATTTTATTCCCATTTTGCATTATGCGTGTAGAATGGAAGCTACGAAGAATTTTCTGCGAGTATCTAAGCCAGAGGAACTGAACCAACTTCGAGAAATCGTTGCGGGATTTGAAAACCGGGCCTATACTGCCGCAACCAATCAGGTAATTTAACCGATATATCCTCGGAGCAGAGCACAGAATACTAATTATTACGGGTTTTCTTTTTGTCAAACAGGGTTTATATATGGGCTAATGAAGTTTTTTTACATCATGTTCTAGTACCTTTAGTAGTTTCCCACTTTTTTGGTTGTGAAACCTCGGGTGGCTTTTTTGCTCCCCAGCTGCCAAAGTTTTCTTTACCTACTCTTGTGAACATATCCTGATTTTTTCTAATGCTTGGGAACAAAAGGAATTGAACCGGGGCAATGGCTGTTCCAAACGTCCCCAGGGGCAAAATGGCTGGTCCCAGTTATTTTAGCATTTTCACACTTACTATACATACTAGAAGAACGCCCGTGCGTTGCAACGGGGTCACATTAACTTTAAGAGTTCAATATTAATATTCTCATACATATCAATCCTTCTCCTCCTTCCGTTTGCCACCGAGACAGGGACCTAGACTTTGTGCTGCTCTTATTGATTTCAAACCCAGACGAGATGGGGTGGTGGGAGGGGGGACGAAAAAACCCAGACGAAACAAAGGAGAAGGAGAGCCTCATCAGTAGCATCATGGTGGATTTCAAACCTAGCGTTGTGCTCCGCCCAACGAACATGGACGCCGCCGCCGGCGGCCCGGTGGAGCTCGAACCCGAGAGACTCTGCTGCTTGCTGGGAAGGGTCGGGGAGGGTCGGAGCACAGGAGCATTGACGTGAAGACAGAGTAGGCCGGGGAGATTTCTGTGCACGCCGCACAGCGACTTGGACCTCGGAGGGCCTTGGCTCTGTCAGGAGCAGGTCCCGAGTTCCTGCCGAGGACAGCCTGACGGGGGAGATGCACGGCAGCTCGCGCTGCTCGCAACGCGACCACGCCCTGCCCTAGGGTTCTGCGACGGCGGCAGCGTCGTCCATAGCCACACCCTCCTTGAGTCCTGCCCTGAACTGGGGTTCCGAGATGGCAGCGGTGGCGGAGGTCTCTGAGGTTGGAGAGGGGCAAGATGTAGGACGGCGGAGGCTGGAGCCTGGAGCGATGGCGGCGTTTCGGGATTGCAGGCAGGGGGACGTGCGAGGTGAGTGTTTTTTCACCGGTTTATGTTGTGTTGCCTGCACGGATATATAGGAGAGCAAATAGGTGGATTATAATTCCTTCCATTGTATCAGTGCTGGGAAAGGAAGCGAGGGACAAAAATCAATCGAGGGGCCTTTAAGAGTAGAGATTAGTTAATTGGATTTTTCTTTAAAGTCTGTTATTTGTTTCCTTAAAATTTATTATATGTTTCCTAAATCAAATTGCATCGATGGGATGGATCGATTGATTTGGATAGTCTATTATTTGTTTCCTTCACATCCATTATATGTTTCCTAAAGCAAATTGCATTGATGAGATGGATCGTTTGATTTGGATGGATCGATTGATTTGTTTCCTTAAAATTGGATTTTTCTTTAAAGTCTGTTATTTGTTTCCTTAAAATTTATTATATGTTTCCTAAATCAAATTGCATTGATGAGATGGATCGATTGATTTGGATAGTCTATTATTTGTTTCCTTCACATCCATTATATGTTTCCTAAAGCAAATTGCATTGATGAGATGGATCGTTTGATTTGGGTAATTTAGTAAAGTTAGATCTGTGTCTTTTTGTACGGTAGGGAAGTGTTTGTTTAGAAGGAAATAGTGAAAAAATAAACCGATGGGGTGGTGGGAGGGGGGACGAAAAAACTAGACGAAAGTGGTGGGAGGATGACGAAAATAAAACGGAGGTGGGAGGATGACGAAAAAAAACCAGCGAAAAAAAACCGCGCAGACTATTCACCAAGTCGTCCATTAGGAGTAGAGATGCAAAATCTAAGTTAATAAGCTACTGTATTTTTAAGGTGATGTTACATAAAATACTGATCGTGATCTTAGTTATCATCTATCACATATTGATCCTTGCTGCGTTGTACCTTTGACTGTCTAAAGTTTGTTATTCTTCCGATTCATGTTTCTATGCTATGTGTCAGTGCATCCGAATTTGTTATAGATGAAATAAAACTATCTTCTGTTAATAGAATAGTAGTACCACTCCCATGGGATACGCAATGGTATACAACCATTTAACTCGGATCAAAAATCAAACAATACCTCCTTCCCTCTCTCTGAACAGTCTTCATCTTAACTGCATCTACTCTATAGTCTGGTAAAAAGAAATCAAATATATTTAATTGGTTGCGGTGTAGTACCATATCACTATTCCCATTTTGAATTTCTGTTCGTCTAGCTTATTTGTGGCAAACCTAGGTGCAGTAGGGCCACACTGTCACTATTTTGATTTGGATTTTCTGTTATTTGAGGCAGTTTGTTTCTCTTCTTACATGACTCTCTTTGAATTCAAATGGTAAACGCTGAAACACCTTGTCAACCGCGCTAAACTGCTAATCACACAAGAATTGTTGGTTGCAAGCCACTAATAGTAATTTGGTATGGAACTTCAAATCATTTGTTGGCTTTTGATCGCTAGATCAACTCACCAGATAGCAGCAGCACACACACATACGTGCAAAGCTAGCTAACAGTCACCTTGATTGATGAACAGTGCCCAGCACATGCACGTCTAGCCTCATGCTCCTCGTACGTGACCTTCGAGCTAGCGATCGATTCACTTCAGCGTCGGCGGCGGAACTGGTGCGTAAACTTTGCGAAAGCAAACATGAAAAACGGATCGATAGACTTTGTTGATGGCCACAGGCTCGTGTCGAGCCTGCTGAATAGTTCTTGCTTTTTCTGATTTTCTGGTTCTTACAGGGGCTGCGTACATGTATCTATAGCACGCTGGCTAGCTAGTTACATGACCAGAGACGTGTAGGAAATCTAATTCTAGTAGGCCTATTAATCCTAATTGGACTTGGACACATGCACGTTCAGAGAAAGTTAAGTCGTGCTTAATTCTAACATCATTTTCTTTTGTATTACTCAGTCTAATTATTTGCGGAAGATTTCTCTGAGAATGCTCTCTATGGAGATGAAGACACAACAGGCCCCTAGAAATTCTCGAGTGATTCCAGATCAAACCAACTCCCGGAAGGTACCATATACAGTAAACCGAGTGCTCCGATTATGTGCTTTACTGAATTAAATAACCCACCCTCTCCAGTATAATGCATGAGAATTTTGCATCTAGCTTGTGTCATGTGTATGTAGTTATTGAACCCAGAGCGACACAGTAAGTACTTCAGTTCAACCTGTTGGTTCAATAAAATATTATTGCACTGTGTTTTCCCTAGATAGTCGGATGTTTGAGCTGGATGATACAATGTCTCATCAAAAAATCATGGAGTGGGAATCCGTTAGAGCTGATAACTTTCTCTATACTAATTTTTTATAGCTGAAAGGGGATTTTTGACCCAGTTCTTTTGCCAGAATCTGGGGATTCTTCCAGAATCCGAACCCTACCCAATTTCTCCTAGAATCTTTGAGCCTCATTTGTTTAACAATTCTATCTAATTAGACCATAACTATATAGGATGGTAAAACAAATGAGGCTCAAAGATTCTAAAAGAAGCTGGGTATGGGTTGGATTCTGGAAGAATCCCCATATTCTGGCAAAAGAACTGGGCCTTGTTGGCAGACTAACTGCGGCAGTCAAGTTAACCACACGATACCATCCCTTCCCTCACCTAACAAAGCAGCATACAGGAATCGCCAATCTGGACCATGCACGGGCCCATCGGATGGGACCCCACCATCGGCACGCCCCCAGCCGGAGGTGATTGGCGCGCTATGCTTCAATACGAGGATCGCAGCAGGATCGTCGATATGATGTATGTTGGGTCTCTAATTGATTTTATTTGATTTCCCCTCCATCTAATTAATTTGATCCTTCCTTAGTTTATTTTGTTTCCCGCATATATCTATATCTATATTTATACCTTATTTATATATACTTATAAAAGCAAGATGCGTTTCTTCGATTTTTTCATCCGTTCATCATCGAAAAGATTTTTTCTATTCGAGGTACTAATTTTTTGTCCGTTCGTGTATTAGAAAAGAAAAACGCCAGAATTTCGTACCAGGGTCGCCTGCAGTGTGGCCCAGCAAAGCCAGCCCATTTATTTTCGTGCCCACCTGAAAAAACCTATTAATCGCATGGGGCTTCCAATAGTCGCACCTTCGCACAATGCAACCATGCTGGGCTGGACCGCTTTTTTTACTGTATTATGTGTTTCCGTTTCTGCCCTTTGTCTTTCCTCTTTATTTTTCCTTTTTTCCTTTCAAGTTTATTTTTTTTTCTCCCATTTTTTTCAAAAATTCATAATTTTCAAAGAACTTCATAATTTCAGAAAAAATGGATTTTTTTTAAATGTTCGGAATTCCAAAAACTATCCTGTTTGGTAGAACTTTATATCTCTGTTCTCATTCCAAAATTGGTTCAAATGTTTTTAAAAAATTCCATTTTTCTTTGTGTTTTGGAAACTTTTTTGAGATTTTCCAAAAAAATGCATTTAAAAAATGTTGCAAATACGAAAAATATTCTTTTTAGTGAAATACTCGCAAATTCAAATAATTTTTGAGTTTAAAGAAACCCAGTTTATAAAATTGTTCTGAATGTTAAAATATGTTTCGTTTAAAAAACATAAATTCAATAAATATTCATGTTTTTATTAAAGTTCAGATTTTCAAATAAAATTGTCAATTTTGAACATGTCAAATTTTGTTGTGCGTTTCTGAAAATGTAAAGAATTTCATAAAAAAAGATTGGGATTTTCAAAATTATTCTTGTTTCCAAGAATATTCAGGAATTTATATTTCTTAAAAAGTTCAAAAATCAAAAATTGTTTGGAATCTGATATTGGAGTATGTTCTTAACTATTCGAGCTGGCCATTGGTTGGTAGGAGTCGTTTCTTTGAGTGGCTAGCAACACGTAGTCAGTTCTTTGAGGATATGGTTTCGATCCTTCAACACATCGTTTTTTGGATTTTTGCACGCCTTACGAACATTGGTCGTCTTGGAGCCTGCCAGTGTGCTGGGCCATACACGAGCTGATGTGTGTCCCACGTGCTATTTTACTCAACTAGCGGCCTATAGTAGCCCCATGCAGTTGGCCCAAGAAAAAAATTGCGTCGCACATGCAGTATTGGGCCTCAGCCACACTCCCCTATTGGATCGTCCGCCTCCGGCCCATCAATCCTCGCCGAGGGATCCAAAAATATTTGGCTATCGTAAGGAATAGAACTTGCGACATTGCATCCACATCCTCAGGCGGATGCCAACTGAGCTAGGGAGGCTTTGTTACATAAAAATTGATAGTCCTCTTGTTAAATATACATATAGGTTTTGTTCCGCCCGCTCATAGTTCCTGATTTTTTTTTTGTACCCCGGGTGGGACGAACTGGGCCAACCCCCATGCATTTCTTTTTTTGTGAGACGCATGAGCAACAAAAATTTAAGCCCCTATAGAGTTGAACTATGGACCCATGTATTATGTCGATGGACAAAACCAGCTCATCTATCTTTCAATTATGATGAGAATAATATTGCCTTGGAACTTTATAGTAAGTTCCCACCAGTTTGTATATGTCCATAAGTTGTCTGGTAATAAGAAGTTTATATCAAATAAGGAAGTTATCTCGAGAATCATGAGCAGAAGGACGGACTCCATAAATTATAGCCGGTGCTAGCTTGCAAGTGCCAATAAAAGAGAATATGTTGGTTTGGCTCGAATAAAAAAAATGTGGGCACATGAGCGCTAAAACAAAAAGAATAAACCCTAATAAAAAGGGTCAATGATGTCTGGTTATGAGCTAATTATGCTAATGAAATGGGATTTATGCGCTACAATTAGTAATCCATATGATCACGCCGTCGTAAGATAGAGTGGTCGAAGCAACCGTGCCCCGAAGGTCGCCGCATAGCTACCAAATGAGGAGGCAGACACAACCGCCACATAGGTACCAAATGAGGTGGCAAACACACCCCCATGACGAACGCGGACCCGGAGGAAATAAAATGTACGAGTAGGATGGTTGCCGCCACAGCAACTATCAAGATCTCGCGAGACAAAAATGACCCGTGAGAAGACCACAACTCCTCGCTCTATCACACCGCCGCGGAGATGGTTTTTGCTAGACACATCAATTATCTCTCCCATTGCTTCTCGCAAACAAATGTCTCTCTCGTTGCAACGCACGGGTATATGTGCTAATAGAAGAACAAAGAGGAGAAATTTTCTTTCCTGGGCCAATTTTTTCCAGTGATATAATAGCTTTGATCTGCCCGTATCCATAGCGACAACAACAGATTTGTCCGTCATCGATCTAGATCCAAGTTTATATTTGATTCTTAATTGTTGTCAAAATTCCCAGCTAGCAATTTGTAGAGCACCTGCTTCGAATCTAGTTTCATCAACTCTAAACAATTTAACACAAAATATGATTGAGAATTGGAGATCTACCCTTGACTGCTCTGCCTAGTCATTCCACTTTACATCTCAGAAGATGCAACATATTTTGTTGCACACAGCACTTGAAAAGCAATGCCCCCCCCCCCCCCCACACACACACACACAGACACCAATTTATTCACATTTTGTATTTGGCGTGCAGAATAGATACTCTGACGACACGTCTGACAGTAGCTGCACCAGAGGACCTCAATCAACTTCGAGAAATTGTTGTGCGATATGAAAAGAGGATGTATACTGAAGCAACAAATCAGGTAATTTAACCTATGTTCGGCTCTTCGTTACTTCTCAGAGCAGAGCACACATTAGTTATGGTGTTTTCTTGTAGGGTTTATATATGGGCTAATAATGAAGCTCCAGTTTTTTTAGAAGTTATGTTACATAAATGATAGACCAATATGTTGATCCTGATCTTGGTTATCATCGGTCACAAGTTGAATTTTGTAGCGTCATCATAGCTTGAGTGTCTTCGGTTAGTTACTCTTACAGTTCATATTTATATGCATCTGATTATTATAGATGAAATAAAAATATCTCCTATTAAAACGATAGTAAGCCCAAGTCCATGGGATGGGCAATGGTATACAATCATTTATCTCAGACTAGAAATAAAAAAACATTAATCCCTCCTTGCCTCTACTTGAACGGTCTTCACATTAGTTGCATCTACTCAAGTCTGCTAAAATAATTAATTATATTCATTTGGTTGCGGTATACGATATCACTATTTCCATTTAGAATTATGTTTGTCTTGCTTATTTATGGCAAACATAGGTGCAGTTTGCAACACTTCAACATTTTGCCTCACTCACTTTTGGTGAATATTTATTTATTTGATAAAGTTGTGGAACACTGTCACTATTTTGATTTGAATTTTCTATTCATATCACTTATTTTAGGCAGTTTGTTTTGCTATTTATATGACATTTTTTGAATTCAAATGTCGAAATCTGAAACAACTTCTCGATTGTGTTAAACTGCTAATCAAACTAGAACGTCGGTTGCAAGCTGTTGGGGAACGTAGTAATTTCAAAAAATTTCCTACGCACACGCAAGATCATGGTGATGCATAGCAACGAGAGGGGAGAGTGTTGTCTACGCACCAACGCAGACCGACTGCGGAAGCGATCACACAACGTAGAGGAAGTAGTCGTACATCTTCTTCCCGATCCGACCGATCCAAGCACCGTTACTCCGGCACCTCCGAGTTCTTAGCACACGTACAGCTCGATGACGATCCCCGGGCTCCGATCCAGCAAAGCGTCGAGGAAGAGTTCCGTCAGCACGACGGCGTGGTGACGATCTTGATGTACTACCGACGCAGGGCTTCGCCTAAGCACTACAACGGTATGATCGAGGTGGAATTTGGTGGCAGGGGCACCGCACACGGCTAAGGGACGATCAACAATGATCAATTGTGTGTCAAGAGGTGCCCCCTGCCCCCATATATAAAGGAGCAAGGGGGAGGGGTTCGGCCGGCTAAGGGAGAGGGGCGCAGGAGGAGTCCTACTCCCACCGGGAGTAGGACTCCCCCCCAATCCTATTCCTAATAGGAATCCTCAAGGGGGAAAGAGAGAAGGGGTGGCCGGCCACCTTCCCTAGTCCTAATAGGTGCGCAGCCCTCTATGGCAGCCCCTTTCACTTTTCCACTAAGGCCCAATAGGCCCATTTGCCTCCCGGGGGGTTCCGGTAACCCTCCCGGTATTCCGGTAAAATCCCGATTTCACCCGGAACACTTCCGATGTCCAAACATAGGCTTCCAATATATCAATCTTTACGTCTCGACCATTTCGAGACTCCTCGTCATGTCCGTGATCACATCCGGGACTCCGAACAACCTTCGGTACATCAAAATGCATAAACTTATAATAACTGTCATCGTAACGTTAAGCGTGCGGACCCTACGGTTCGAGAACAATGTAGACATGACCGAGACACATCTCCGGTCAATAACCAATAGCGGGACCTGGATGCCCATATTGGCTCCTGCATATTCTACGAAGATCTTTATCGGTCAGACCGCATAACAACATACGTTGTTCCCTTTGTCATCGGTATGTTACTTGCCCGAGATTCGATCGTCGGTATCCAATACCTAGTTCAATCTCGTTACTGGCAAGTCTCTTTACTCGTTCCGTAATACATCATCTCATAACTAACATCTTAGTTATTATGCTTGCAAGGCTTATGTGATGTGTATTACCGAGAGGGCCCAGAGATACCTCTCCAACAATCGGAGTGACAAACCCTAATCTCGAAATACGCCAACCCAACATCCACCATTGGAGACACCTATAGTACTCCTTTATAATCACCCAGTTACGTTGTGATGTTTGGTAGTACCCAAAGTGTTCCTCCGGTAAACGGGAGTTGCATAATCTCATAGTTATAGGAACATGTATAAGTCATGAAGAAAGCAATAACAACATACCAAACGATCGGGTGCTAAGCTAATGGAATGGGTCATGTCAATCAGATCATTCAACTAATGATGTGACCTCGTTAATCAAATAACAACTCTTTGTTCATGGTTAGGAAACATAACCATCTTTGATTAACGAGCTAGTCTAGTAGAGGCATACTAGTGACACTCTGTTTTGTCTATGTATTCACACATGTATTATGTTTCCGGTTAATGCAATTCTAGCATGAATAATAAACACTTATCATGATTTTAAGGAAATAAATAATAACTTTATTATTGCCTCTAGGGCATATTTCCTTCAGTCTCCCACTTGCACTAGAGTCAATAATCTAGATTACACAGTAATGATTCTAACACCCATGGAGCTTTGGTGTTGATCATGTTTTGCTCGTGGAAGAGGCTTAGTCAATGGGTCTGCAACATTCAGATCCGTATGTATCTTGCAAATCTCTATGTCTCCCACCTGGACTAAATCCCGGATGGAGTTGAAGCGTCTCTTGATGTGTTTGGTCCTTTTGTGAAATCTGGATTCCTTTGCCAAAGCAATTGCACCAGTATTGTCACAAAAGATTTTCATTGGACCCGATGCACTAGGTATGACACCTAGATCGGATATGAACTCCTTCATCCAGACTCCTTCGTTCGCTGCTTCCGAAGCAGCTATGTATTCCGCTTCACATGTAGATCCTGCTACGACGCTTTGTTTAGAACTGCACCAACTGACAGCTCCACCGTTTAAAGTAAACACGTATCCGGTTTGCGATTTAGAATCGTCCGGATCAGTGTCAAAGCTTGCATCAACGTAACCTCTTACGGTGAGCTCTTTGTCACCTCCATATACGAGAAACATATCCCTAGTCCTTTTCAGGTATTTCAGGATGTTCTTGACCGCTGTCCAGTGATCCACTCCTGGATTACTTTGGTACCTCCCTGCTAAACTTATAGCAAGGCACACATCAGGTCTGGTACACAGCATTGCATACATGATAGAGCCTATGGCTGAAGCATAGGGAACATCTTTCATTTTCTCTCTATCTTCTGCAGTGGTCGGGCATTGAGTCTGACTCAACTTCACACCTTGTAACACAGGCAAGAACATTTTGAACTTCTTCAAAATTTTGTCAAGGTATGTGCTTTGTGAAAGTCCAATTAAGCGTCTTGATCTATCTCTATAGATCTTTATGCCTAATATGTAAGCAGCTTCCCCGAGGTCCTTCATCGAAAAACTTTTATTCAAGTATCCCTTTATGCTATCCAGAAATTCTATATCATTTCCAATCAGCAATATGTCATCCACATATAATATCAGAAATGCTACAGAGCTCCCACTCACTTTCTTGTAAATACAGGCTTCTCCAAAAGTCTGTACAAAGCCAAATGCTTTGATCAACCTATCAAAGTGTTTATTCCAACTCCGAGATGCTTGCACCAGTCCATAAATGGATCGCTGGAGTTTGCATACTTTGTTAGCTCCCTTTGGATCGACAAAACCTTCTGGTTGCATCATATACAACTCTTCTTCCAGAAATCCATTCAGGAATGCAGTTTTGACATCCATCTGCCATATTTCATAATCATAAAATGCGGCAATCGCTAACATGATTCTGACGGATTTAAGCATCGCTACGGGTGAGAAGGTCTCATCGTAGTCAACCCCTTGAACTTGTCGAAAACCTTTTGCGACAAGTCGAGCTTTATAGACAGTAACATTACCGTCAGCGTCAGTGTTTTTCTTGAAGATCCATTTATTCTCAGTTGCTTGCCGATCATCGGGCAAGTCAACCAAAGTCCATACTTTGTTCTCATACATGGATCCCATCTCAGATTTCATGGCCTCAAGCCACTTTGCGGAATCTGGGCTCACCATCGCTTCTTCATAGTTCGTAGGTTCATCATGATCTAGTAGCATGACTTCCAGAATTGGATTACCGTACCACTCTGGTGCGGATCTCACTCTGGTTGATCTACGTGGTTCAGTAGTATCTTGTCCTGAAGTTTCATGATCATCATCATTAGCTTCCTCACTAATTGGCATAGGTGTCGCAGAAACAGTTTTCTGTGATGTACTATTTTTCAATAAGGGAGCAGGTACAGTTACCTCGTCAAGTTCTACTTTCCTCCCACTCACTTCTTTCGAGAGAAACTCCTTCTCTAGAAAGTTTCCGAACTTAGCAACAAAAGTCTTGCCTTCGGATCTGTGATAGAAGGTGTATCCAATAGTTTCCTTTGGATATCCTATGAAGACACATTTCTCTGATTTGGGTTCGAGCTTATCAGGTTGAAGCTTTTTCACATAAGCATCGCAGCCCCAAACTTTAAGAAACGACAACTTTGGTTTCTTGCCAAACCATAGTTCATAAGGCGTCGTCTTAACGGATTTTGATGGTGCCCTATTTAACGTGAATGCGGCCGTCTCTAAAGCATAACCCCAAAACGATAGTGGTAAATCAGTAAGAGACATCATAGATCGCACAATATCTAGTAAAGTATGATTACGACGTTCGGACACACCATTACGCTGTGGTGTTCCGGGTGGCGTGAGTTGCGAAACTATTCCACAATTTTTCAAATGTACACCAAACTCGTAACTCAAATATTCTCCTCCACGATCAGATCGTAGAAACTTTATTTTCTTGTTACGATGATTTTCAACTTCACTCTGAAATTCCTTGAACTTTTCAAATGTTTCAGACTTATGTTTCATTAAGTAGATATACCCATATCTTCTCAAATCATCTGTGAAGGTGAGAAAATAACGATATCCGCCACGAGCCTCAATATTCATCGGACCACATACATCGGTATGCATGATTTCCAATAAATCTGTTGCTCTCTCCATAGTACCGGAGAACGGTGTTTTAGTCATCTTGCCTATGAGGCACGGTTCGCAAGTACCAAGTGATTCATAATCAAGTGGTTCCAAAAGCCCATCAGTATGGAGTTTCTTCATGCGCTTTACACCGATATGACCTAAACGGCAGTGCCACAAATAAGTTGCACTATCATTATCAACTCTGCATCTTTTGGCTTCTACATTATGAATATGTGTATCACTACTATCGAGATTCAACAAGAATAGACCACTCTTCAAAGGTGCATGACCATAAAAGATATTACTCATATAAATAGAACAACCATTATTCTCTGATTTAAATGAATAACTGTCTCGCATCAAACAAGATCCAGATATAATGTTCATGCTCAACGCTGGCACCAAATAACAATTATTTAGGTCTAATATTAATCCCGAAGGTAGATGTAGAGGTAGCGTGCCGACCGCGATCACATCGACTTTGGAACCGTTTCCCACGCGCATCGTCACCTCGTCCTTTGCTAGCGTCCGCTTATTCTGTAGTCCCTGTTTCGAGTTGCAAATATTAGCAACAGAACCAGTATCGAATACCCAGGTGCTACTGCGAGCTCTAGTAAGGTACACATCAATAACATGTATATCACATATACCTTTGTTCACCTTGCCATCCTTCTTATCCGCCAAATACTTGGGGCAGTTCCGCTTCCAGTGACCAGTCTGCTTGCAGTAGAAGTACTCAGTTTCAGGCTTAGGTCCAGACTTGGGTTTCTTCTCCTGAGCAGCAACTTGCTTGCTGTTCTTCTTGAAGTTCCCCTTCTTCTTCCCTTTGCCCTTTTTCTTGAAACTAGTGGTTTTGTTAACCATCAATACTTGATGCTGCTTCTTGATTTCTACCTCCGCAGCTTTCAGCATTGCGAAGAGCTCGGGAATAGTCTTGTTCATCCCTTGCATATTATAGTTCATCACGAAGCTCTTGTAGCTTGGTGGCAGTGATTGGAGAATTCTGTCAATGACGCAATCATCTGGAAGATTAACTCCCATCTGAATCAAGTGATTATTATACCCAGACATTTTGAGTATATGCTCACTGACAGAACTATTCTCCTCCATCTTGCAGCTATAGAACTTATTGGAGACTTCATATCTCTCAATTCGGGCATTTGCTTGAAATATCAACTTCAACTCCTGGAACATCTCATATGCTCCATGACGTTCAAAATGTCGTTGAAGTCCCGATTCTAAGCCGTAAAGCATGGCACACTGAACTATCGAGTAGTCATCAGCTTTGCTCTGCCAGACGTTCATAACATATGGCGTTGCTCCTGCAGCAGGCCTGGCACCCAGCGGTGCTTCCAAGACGTAATTCTTCTGTGCAGCAATGAGGATAATCCTCAAGTTACGGACCCAGTCCGTGTAATTGCTACCATCATCTTTCAACTTTGCTTTCTCAAGGAACGCATTAAAATTCAACGGAACAACAGCACGAGCCATCTATCTACAATCAACATAAACAAGCAAGATACTATCAGGTACTAAGTTCATGATAAGTTTAAGTTCAGTTAATCAAATTACTTAAGAACTCCCACTTAGATAGACATCCCTCTAATCCTCTAAGTGATCACGTGATCCAAATCAACTAAACCATCACCGATCATCACGTGAGATGGAGTAGTTTTCAATGGTGAACATCATTATGTTGATCATATCTACTATATGATTCACGCTCGACCTTTCGATCTCCGTGTTCTGAGGCCATATCTGTATATGCTTGGCTCGTCAAGTATAACCTGAATATTCTGCGTGTGCAACTGTTTTGCACCCGTTGTATTTGGACGTAGAGCTTATCACACCCGATCATCACGTGGTGTCTGGGCACGACGAACTTTGGCAACGGTGCATACTCAGGGAGAACACTTCTTGATAATTTAGTGAGAGATCATCTTATAATGCCACCGTCAATCAAAGCAAGATAAGATGCATAAAAGATAAACATCACATGCAATCAATATAAGTGATATGATATGGCCATCATCATCTTGTGCTTGTGATCTCCATCTCCGAAGCACCGTCATGATCACCATCGTCACCGGCGCAACACCTTGATCTCCATCGTAGCATCGTTGTCGTCTCGCCAATCTTATGCTTCCACGACTATCACTACCGCTTAGTAATAAAGTTAAGCATTACATCGCGATTGCATTGCATACAATAAAGCGACAACCATATGGCTCCTGCTAGTTGCCGATAACTTGGTTACAAAACATGATCATCTCATACAATAAAATCAGCATCATGCCTTGACCATATCACATCACAACATGCCCTGCAAAAACAAGTTAGACGTCCTCTACTTTGTTGTTGCAAGTTTTACGTGGCTGCTACGGGCTTAAGTAAGAACTCATCTCACCTACGCATCAAAACCACAACGATAGTTCGTCAAATAGACTCCGTTTTAACCTTCTCAAGGACCGGGCGTAGCCACACTTGGTTCAACTAAAGTTGGAGAGACAGTCTTCCGCAAGCCATCTATGTGCAAAGCACGTCGAGGGAACCGGTCTCGCGTAAGAGTACGCGTAAGGTTGGTCCGGATCGTCTCGTCCAACAATACCGCTGAACCAAAGTATGACATGCTGGTAGGCAGTATGACTTGTATCGCCCACAACTCACTTGTGTTCTACTCGTGCAAATAACATCAAACCATAAAACCTAGGCTCGGATGCCACTGTTGGGGAACGTAGTAATTTCAAAAAAATTCCTACGCACACGCAAGATCATGGTGATGCATAGCAACGAGAGGGGAGAGTGTTGTCTACGTGCCAACGCAGACCGACTGCGGAAGCGATCACACAACGTAGAGGAAGTAGTCGTACGTCTTCTTCCCGATCCGACCGATCCAAGCACCGTTACTCCGGCACCTCCGAGTTCTTAGCACACGTATAGCTCGATGACGATCCCCGGGCTCCGATCCAGCAAAGCGTCGAGGAAGAGTTCCGTCAGCACGACGGCGTGGTGACGATCTTGATGTACTACCGACGCAGGGCTTCGCCTAAGCACTACAACGGTATGATCGAGGTGGAATTTGGTGGCAGGGGCACCGCACACGGCTAAGGGACGATCAACAATGATCAATTGTGTGTCAAGAGGTGCCCCCTGCCCCCGTATATAAAGGAGCAAGGGGGAGGGGTTCGGCCGGCTAAGGGAGAGGGGCGCAGGAGGAGTCCTACTCCCACCGGGAGTAGGACCCCCCCCCCCCCAATCATATTCCTAATAGGAATCCTCAAGGGGGAAAGAGAGAAGGGGTGGCCGGCCACCTTCCCTAGTCCTAATAGGACTAGGGAAAGGGAGGAGGTGCGCAGCCCTCTATGGCAGCCCCTTTCACTTTTCCACTAAGGCCCAATAGGCCCATTTGCCTCCCGGGGGGTTCCGGTAACCCTCCCAGTATTCCGGTAAAATCCCGATTTCACCCGGAACACTTCCGATGTCTAAACATAGGCTTCCAATATATCAATCTTTACGTCTCGACCATTTCGAGACTCCTCGTCATGTCCGTGATCACATCCGGGACTCCGAACAACCTTCGATACATCAAAATGCATAAACTTATAATAACTGTCATCGTAACGTTAAGCGTGCGGACCCTACGGTTCGAGAACAATGTAGACATGACCGAGACACATCTCCGGTCAATAACCAATAGCGGGACCTGGATGCCCATATTGGCTCCTGCATATTCTACGAAGATCTTTATCGGTCAGACCGCATAACAACATACGTTGTTCCCTTTGTCATCGGTATGTTACTTGCCCGAGATTCGATCGTCGGTATCCAATACCTAGTTCAATCTCGTTACTGGCAAGTCTCTTTACTCGTTCCGTAATACATCATCTCATAACTAACATCTTAGTTATTATGCTTGCAAGGCTTATGTGATGTGTATTACCGAGAGGGCCCAGAGATACCTCTCCGACAATCGGAGTGACAAACCCTAATCTCGAAATACGCCAACCCAACATCCACCATTGGAGACACCTGTAGTACTCCTTTATAATCACCCAGTTACGTTTTGACATTTGGTAGTACCCAAAGTGTTCCTCCGGTAAACGGGAGTTGCATAATCTCATAGTTATAGGAACATGTATAAGTCATGAAGAAAGCAATAGCAACATACTAAACGATCGGGTGCTAAGCTAATGGAATGGGTCATGTCAATCAGATCATTCAACTAATGATGTGACCTCGTTAATCAAATAACAACTCTTTGTTCATGGTTAGGAAACATAACCATCTTTGATTAACGAGCTAGTCTAGTAGAGGCATACTAGTGACACTCTGTTTTGTTTATGTATTCACACATGTATTATGTTTCCGGTTAATGCAATTCTAGCATGAATAATAAACACTTATCATGATTTTAAGGAAATAAATAATAACTTTATTATTGCCTCTAGGGCATATTTCCTTCACAAGCCACTATTAGTAATTTGGTATAGAACTTCACATCATTTTCTTTTGTATTACTCAGTCTGATTATTTGCCGAAGATTTCTCTGAAAATGCTCTCTATGGAGAAGAAGAGACAACAGGTTCCTAGGAATGCTCATCTGATTTCAGATCAAAACAACTCCAGTGAGGTATGTAAAATTCATCGTCTTCACTTGGATGCCAATGTTTTTGAATGCATCAAGTGCTGAGATTATGTGTTTTATTGCTTTAAATCACCCTCCACCATCTCCAGCATAATGCATAAGAATTTTGCATCTAGCTTGTGTCATGAGTACATAGTTATTGAACCCGGAGCGACATGGTAAGTGCCTCCGTTCAACCCGCTAGATATTAGGGAGGTTGAGCCAGATTATGCTGGATCCCATAAAAAATTCATTGAGTAGCAATCTATTGGATTGATTTTTGTAATCCAACTTCCTCGATACTAATTTGTTCTCTTCTCATGCTAATTTTTTCCTCTCCTTACGGACTCTTCTCATGTGAAATTTGGTATATCCTCACCTCTCTTGATATTACCAGCACGCTTCATCCTTCCGCTATGCACCGGCGCTTCTGGAGGCCTGCGTTGTATGTACCAAGCAATCTCAGGCGATGTTGGCCAAGCTTGGTGCTACCCCTACTCTATCACGTATATCATCATTCTAGAGCCGATCCTTTTTCGTGCAGTCGCAAATCCGTCTGAGCATATGCATCTTTGATACAACTAACCGATGGACATTTCACCTTTTAGTAGGTCAACATTCCACGCCACACAACATCGTAGGTCAAATCGACGTCCTATAGACCACACCTTTTACTTTCGTGACACTGTTGTCACGTAGAACACCAGAAGCTTGACGCCACTTCATCCATATGCCATTGATTCAATGGTTCACATCTTTATTTATATCACCATCATTCTACAACATTGACCAGAGATATCGAAAGGTGTTCTTATGAGGTACCACTTACCCATCATGGCTAATATTCTCCTTGTGTCTATTGGTACATAGTTTTAGTTCTACTAAGTCTAAAACTTTTTGATTCCAAAGTTTGTCTCCATGGCTCTAACTTTCTATTAACCCTAATCAGTATCGTCGGGTAGCCACATCATCTACAAAGAGCATGCACCATGGTATGTCTCCTTATATATCACTTCCGACCTCAAACATCACCAAAGCAAAAAAGATAAGTGTTTAAAGACGAGCCTTGGTGCAGTCCTATTTTAATTGAAAAGTTACCAGTGTCACCATCACTTGTTTGAACATTTCTCACAATATTATCGTACATGTCCCTGACGAGGGAAACATAGCTTGGACTTCGTGTTTCTCCAAAGCCCGCCTCATGACATTCAACAATATCTTATCATGGGCCTTCTCCAAGTCAATGTACACCATACACAAGTCCTTTTTTTCCTCCCCATATCTTTCCATAAGTTTGTCGTACCAATAAAGAAAACTCCATGGTCAACCTCCTGGCATGAAACTGAGCTGATTTTTGGTCATGCTTGTCATTCTGAAGTGGTACTTAGTGAATCTCTCCCATAACTTCATTGTATGGCTCATGAGCTTAATTCCATAATAATTAGTACAACTTTGAACAACCCTTTATTCATCAAGATTTGTACTAATATAGTCCATATTATTACAATTATAGGTTAGTAAAGATTACAAATACAAATACAAGGTTTGAACATAACAAATAGTACAATATGTCTAGTCGTACATAAATGCAAAAATACATGGTTTTGACAAGTAGTATACCACACTCGTCAATTTTCATACATTGTCTGCCCATCTTCCCATATTTGTGCATCAATTTGTTTCCTACGGTCATTCTGTCCCTATGGTCGGCTGCTCGTTACCTTTGTGAATTATTTGGGTAGTCCATGTCACGTCCTGTATAATGAAATCATCAATCCCCTGACATAGTGCATAATTATGAAGGATGCAACATGCTATGACAATGATCTATTTGTACTGGAAATGGAGAGAATGCTTTGGAATCATCTAACATCTTGAGAAATCCAAAAGCTTGCTCTATCGTGACCTGTAGAGATGAGTGCCTAATGTGGAACAAATCCTTTTTATTTTGGACTGGATTGTTGCGCCACTCATTCAAATGGTACCTCACGACATGGAAAGGTCCCAAGAAATATGGTTTGACTCTATATTCCCGCATCAAATAGGTAAAAAATTCCTCAAATAGAGAAAGAAAAACCGGTGGCTGTTATGGATGTAACTTGATTGTATTGCAAGATCCATGGGTCAAATATATAGTACAAAAGATTTGAGATAAAAGAAAGGAAATACAACCTAATAAGGACTCCTAGACCAATGATAACACTTCTTAACCCCCCTCACCCCTGAAAAGCAAAGCGTAGGAAAAAAAATGATAAACCAAAATCCATGTCTTCAGACTATTGTTGTAGCATGAAGAGTATTCAAAACCCGTTGAGTCAAGCCAAAGGGCATAATGAAGAAGATGTTGCATTAGTGCAAGACACCGCATCAATAGAAGATACAAGAGATGTATCAAGGGAAGATGGGTTGTCAAAAAAATATGGCACGATATGAGCATAAATCATTGCACACAAAATCATAGCCAAGAAAACCGGTGGCGAAAGAAGCTTGGCAGCATGAGAATGCACATAGATCAACAATGCAAAAAGAGGCCACGAAAATCCTATTGAAAGGCCAAGGACCAGATAAAGATTGATGGATAAATATATATGGTGGACTCACATGACATATGAAACATGAAAAGGAGCAACATACTTGATGGACGCATTGGAAAATATAGAAAACTAGAAAGCATATGAAGCACACACGAGACAAAAATGTGAGTATTGTGTATGTTAGCGAAGCTACAGAGAAGACCGTACATGTTACATGCCGACGAATACCAGAAAAAAGAGCAACTACCAGAAGAACGCAACACCGCAGTAAGGTTCATGTACGAGACGAAGTCGTCAAAATGACCACTGTCGAGAATCACCAGAGAAACAACATTTGATTTTTTTTTAAAACTAACTACACACGAAATGCACTAATGATGAGCAAGCAGGCAACGAATAATCGATCAGTAGCCAGCAAACATACTACAACGAAGTGGCCAGCGAGAGCAACACCGAGCGAATGACGCCAAGGAGACACACGACTGTAGCAAGCCAACGAATAGTCTAGGGGATCGAGGGTCTTGCATGGAGAAACCGATCAGGAGATTGGCAGTGCACGAAAATCCTATACCTAGTTATGAACAAACTTATGTAAATTCTCTTATGTGAATACTTTTCTTTCTCTCATCAATCCCCCCCTGAATTTCAACACGACCCCCCCCCCCTTCCCACTAATAAAAAATTTCCAACTAATCTCATACATAAATTTTCGTAAATGTAGTAAAGCTCGGCAAAGCAGTCCATTGCGTAGCATGGAATCTAGTAGCAAGTGGATAGGAGAAGTAGCACAGGAAGACGATGTCGTAAGGTGGCGGGATCCGGCTGGAGAACAGTAGCAGCGGCCCAATCTGGGCAGCACGACCTGGATTCCGCCTGGAGGACAGACGCAATGACTTGATTTGAGCAGCATGACCTGGAGATAGGCAACAGACACACGAGGATGGCTAGTTTGATTAGGACGGCTGGCGCCCAGAGGGATGGAGGGTTGATCTTGCATGGAGATGGGGTGGGCGTTGGCCAGAGGAGAGCATAACACCCTCAGGAGAGGAAACAACGACACCAGAAGGCAGTGGCTGTGCAAGATTGGATTGGGAGGGCAAGTTGCTGCACCTAAAAAAACCTAAACATGGGCTCATGATACTAACTTGTGGATGAAACTTGACAGTATTGCAAGGCCCTCGAATCCATATTAGTTGTTGTTGAGATGGATGTATCTAGAGTTCAGTGCGAGATACATCCATTTCAACGACAACTAATACAGATCAGAGCCAAAACACTTGAGGTATGACTTTTGTTCTACTATGCAGCTGGTGCCTTTGGAAGCGGCGAAACGCCATCTTGAGCCGGGAGGGCTTGCCATCACTTGCTGCCACTCTCAAATGGTGTCGCGACGATGCAATCTTATGGCGATCTAGGTTCAAGGAGGATCGACGCTCCCACGTTGACGTCTGGCTAGGTGTTCTGAACGTCGTCGTGTCATTGGGTGTGTGTGTGTGCCTTGTGATGTCTCTGATTCTTCGTTCCCTTGAACATCCCGCTCTTGGCCCTACTGTAAAACTTCTGGTTCGGGCGTTTTGGCCTTGTTTATATATGAGTTAAAAAATCCAGGTGGTGGAGCCCCCCCCCCCCCCCCTTGAAAATTTTAAAAAAAGACTTGAGGTACTGCAAAGAAAATAGAGCCTAATAAGGCTCCTAGATCAACTAATACATCATAACAGTGATCATGGCCGACATTAACTTTCAAATCTTGTCGCACTTGTAGCCCACTCACGCCCTAACGCATCAGCTAAAACGGTCGCTACTTGTGTTGTCCCCTCCCAACTAGCCAACACATACTGAAGCGGAGGTTGGCATTTACCGATGTCATCACATTTTCAGTGCTAATCCCTTCCTACCATGAAAATAGTGTTCCACATCTTTGCTAATAGGTGCTCGCACATGTGTATACAATCCTATATATTGGAAAAATATATTAAATGACATGATTTAAATCATAAATAGCTAAGGGGTAGGTTTTGAAAATACTTTCAAGTACAAGTCAAAACAATGATTTTCTACAACTTTGTATGGATCCATGATAAAGTTGGCCTGATATAACCATTACATAGCTCACCTATGTTGTGAAGGACACGTCTAAAATAGATGCTAATAGTCTAATCTAAAAAAGTTTGTTGCAACAACCCTATTCTGAAGGTTATGTCCAACAGTATGGAAAAACATCTCCACTTGTTGCTCCGGTTTAAATGCATACATGATTCTAGCAACATGCGATCCCTCAATATGTCACATAACCAAAAGAGGGGACCTCTTTCGAAACTAAACATGCTTTTACACATCACATCGCATTGCCAAATCATTGGTAACATCTCATCAAATATTTTCGGATCTCTTTCATGCATTGGGCCATTGGAAACTCGTGTTCTTCTCTTCCTTATAATGGCAAGAACAATTACCACCATCACAGAAAGAGTCACAAAAACAATAGCTTGCCTAACCATTTTTTGCCTTCTATTCCTCCTCTTCACCATCTACAATGCAGATATACTGTTAAACATAACTAATGTATATTCACAAAAAAGGGCTCTTGAACAACATCATATAACTTCTCCAATCAGCACACTCCGACCAAGATACAAGTATTACCAAAAATTTATTGTGATCTTTTTGTTAAAATAGCAATTAAAGTGACCTCAACCAGTGATTGACCTACAAGTGATTGCTCCAATGAACTGTATGCTACAAAAAATGCATGTATGCTTAGAAAGGCCAGAGGTTAACAGAGAGAAAGAACATAAAAGGTAACCTAACTCTATGACTCGCAAGTCACAACCCAATTTTGCAAAAGCGCATATGACTTATACAACACACGGATGAAAATAAATATGAATGGTGCTTCCCGTCAGACACAAGTTGTCACAGTTCTTATGTGAAGTAACTGCGCGTGGTTTTGTATAAATTGTTATTGTCCTAAGAGGAACATAAACCAGAGCACTAGATAAAATAAGTTGGTAGTAGCTGAAATAATAAGACTTGAAAGTAAAAAAACATAAATAAAATGGAGAATGAAGTGGTGTTTCCTGCAATCGAATAATTAGGCACAAAGAGAATTCGGTTCATGGTAGATATATATCAAGTCTGCCAGTGTGACCGTAATACCAGTTACCTTGTATCATGTATTTAGTATTTGATTTGTCTGTTCGTTAGGCGGATCGCCCTAGGGCAATGGAACTCCTCATCGCGGGATTTCATTCCAATTATGGTCCCGCTTCACCGTTGCTGCTGAGTGATCGTCTCAACAATTAAGGTCCTTAGACCGATACCAATCATTAAGTTTGATGGATCACCATTATCTCATATTGTCTTCGGTCCTCATAGATGTCTCCACCTATCAGGTCAGAAGTCGTAGTTTTCCTAAACAATATGTGTTACCTGTGTAGGTCTTGGGATCATGTTTTTGGGGCCCTTAAATTGGACAACACGCATAGAGTTCACCACAGTATAACAACGTACTAAACATATCAGAGGACTACAAGCACGAATGACGACATATAGATCAGGCACATATGAATCTTGCCACTCACCTACATCTCCCACACCCACAGGGAATTACAAACACATCATAAGAGAATAGCCAATCAACAAGGGGAATGAACCCACTGAAACCATCTCAAATGTACCGTGAAGATCCACAATAAGACAGATGATTGATCAAGTTCCAATCTCTAGATGAGTATGGATAGAGTTTACACCCTGATCTTACAACTTGGAATTCCTCTTACAAACGTCAAGGATAAAATGATGATGAAGATGAAAGAACCAAAACTACGAAGATCTCTGGTGGTTCTCCGGATCTATTCTCTCCTGTTCTTGTTGTGGTGGTGGCGGCTAGGGTTCTATTCTCCTCCTTCTCGCTTCATGAAAAAAATATTATATTGATAAGTTGGAGCTCCTACTGCATCATACAACCATCCATGCGAGCGGGTGCGCTCGCATGGAAGGCCATCTTTTGCTTTGCCGTGCTTGATGGCTTGGCCTTCAACATGGAGTTGTTCCAATCGACCTGATTTGCAGTAATTTCCTTTCGTTCCCTTCCATATATGATATTTTTTTCAAACAAAGGAAGAACACATCTTATTCTCTATCTAAGGATTAGTGTTAGAAATAATCGGTAAATGATACAAATCCGTTGAAAACTAAATAAAAACTCTTCGCAAATACTCATAAAATCTCAATCCATCACTAGTAGTGGGGGTAGAGGTGTCGGCCAGGGGGAGAAGTGATAGCGCTAGGCCGCCAAGGAGAGGGCTGTAGGGATTCATACCTTAAGAGGGCAAAGCCTGTAGCAAAAGAAAAACAGTACATGTTTGGGAAGAAGGGAGGGCACTGATCGCCACTAGCCCGTCGCCGAGTGTCCTTTCCGTCCACACTATCGTGGTGCTTTTCACCCATCTTGCCCAGCTTCCAGATGGAGATGCAAAAGAGAGAGATGAGAGTGGAGACTATCGATGTTCGAAAGAGAGATGAGAACGGAAGGGGTGAATGGGGGGTGGGTGAGAGAGCGGTTAGACGGGAGATCATTTTCTTTTCTTTTGAGTGATAAAGAAGAATAACCATGTGTTCATCCAACTCCCATGTTCTGGTTGGATCCACATCTAAAGCCAACATTCACTATCAGGGAATCACGTTATTATAGTTCCATGGATCAATCAAACACATTAATGGTCCTCAGGTGCAGGTCCAACACCTCTCGTCGCAACAAATTCACAAACAAAACAAATCCTCAGGGAGCTCAAAGAAACTTTATTAGACCGGCTATTAAATAACTTCTCAGCAACACTTCATCAGTTGAATATTTAATCCTTCTGAATTGTAAAAAGAGTAAGATTTTATCAAAGAAAATTAATTTATCAATTTCCTTTTTATTTTGATTTCAAGGATAACATTTTTAGCTAAGTTGCTTAGGTATTATGCAAGGTTACAGCGTGAAGCGTAAGAGAAGAGAAATGTTGTTGCTTAGAGTAATGAACGCTTAAGCGTCTTCGGGAGGAGCAGCATTCAGCAAGTTTCACCTCTCGCCTCCTTTGCCTGATGACAAATCTGAGATCTGGCCCAGTTGAAAGCCCATCTAAAAACCCATACCTTTCTCCATGCCATCCAGACGTCCACCATAAATATTAGGGGGAGAGAACGGAGCCAGAAACCCTAACATCCATACACAATGGCCTCCTCCTCTACCGCTTCTCCTCTGCTGATGCTTCTTCTCCCATTCCAGGCCTCGACCACTCATGCCACATAGTCCCGACAGCATCTAAAGCAAGGAAAACGACTTCCAGTGCCACCTATACCCCCCTTCTATACCTCTATTTTCCCTCCCCCTCTCGAACCAATAGAATCAAGATCGTTTGCTTTTCTCTACCTCAGCGCTGCTGAAGCGTACGCTCCACCTATGCCCAATGTTCCAACGCCCTCTTAAGTGCTTTCTAGTCATGCTTCGCACTTAATCTTCCACTCATGACCTGAGCTAGGCGTTTTGCCATCACTTAGCACTTAAGCATGCTAAAGTGTACGCTCAAAATGCTTTGTTTAACATTGATTATTGTGATTGCATTTATCTACTATGTGCCTTCTGAGTTGGCAGAAACCCACTTGTGATAGGACCAAGAGGGCAAAATAAATGAATTCAATAGTTCAACATAAGAAAGGCTTTAGGTGTCAAGGTTGGGAAGTCAACTTCTGCAACGGTCCAGGGTTAAAGTGGACTTTGTTCCAGGAATTTTGTTGCTCGGTTCATGATCCATTATAATATACACAATTATAGATGTTAGAACTAACTCGGGGACTTTAATTTCTTATGGATTTAACTTACACAAAAACTTGATCACATGATCACTCATCCTTTCTTGTGGAGAGAACTAACAGAAGAAACAAGTTGTCTTGTTGACACACCTATTACAAGACTATTATCTCATGGGCGCAACAAACATGAGAAATCAACCTCTTGTGGGCGTGGCAGATAACTCACACAAGAAGTATCTTATGGACACAACTCACACAAGAACTCATGTAACCACATACACATGATATCTCACACAAGATGCTTGAAATCCAAATTTGTTCTAAACAAAAAGTTCTGAAGAGAGATAGAAGAGCTATGTGCAATCAAATCAAATCTAACAAATTCTATGAAATATCCTTATGTATAATCTTTACCATTACCTTAATTACATTGGTGCAATGATATGTCATTTATCCTCATTTGACCGGATTATTGCAAGAACTTGGTGCAGCGTGGATTGCATGCAAAACATTTTATTTGGAAAAAAGGTACATGTAGGATAAAACATACTCTATGTTAATGCTCCCTTATTGTTCAAAACAAAATATACAATTGTTCAAAAAAAATGTTAATGCTCCCTTCATATCGCAAATGAGGTTTCACATTATAATGCCGTTAGATTTAGGCCTGCATCGCACATTGATCCGGACGAGTACTTTCCACTAAAACACGTTTCGCCGAGAAGACACACACGTAACAAGCTAGCTAGCTATCAATCAGCAAGCAGCCGGATTGATCTCACGCGAGGCTAGCTTGCACGTACACCGGGCTCCCCTTTACGACCGATCTCGTTGAATACAGAACACAAGCATGCGACAAGGGACACATGATTGATGGTAACAGGTGCGTGTTGCACCTGTGTTCTATTTCTTTTGATCTCACGGTACAAACTACAATGCTGGGGTTATACGCATATTTATATGTTTATAGACAGCCTAGTACGTTACTGATTTGGTAATGCACTCCTAATCGGCTAATCCTTATGACTTGGAATACTAACCATACTAGGGCTCATGCACGGAGTGCTTAATTCTAACAAATGCAGGAATAAGAACAATACATCGATATAAAAACGTGTGGAGTTACAACCTCTTAATACTACATGATTTGAAATTGTAGGAGTCAGCATCGAAAGGCATTGGATTACCCCTGTAGGAAGAACATTAGAAATCATGAGTTGCTGGATTCCAAGAAGTTTTATTTAGTGAAGATTGTCCTCTAGACTCAATTACGATGTTGCTTATGAAACACTTGTAAGGTTTATTCTAATTGTATGAAAAAAAAACGTCCATAACATAAACTTAAAAGGTTCAAATCCTAGACAATTCTGTTCAACCAAAGAGGGTATGCATGTGACATCTTAAACAGAAAAGAGAGAAAGAAGGATGGCTGAAAAATGCAAAAATGTAAATTGTGTGCAGGTTGCACAACAAAGATAGAAATAAGATGGCTTATAGATCCCATATTTCGTCTTCAGTCATCACTCAACAATGATCTTTCTTGCATCATCTGCTCCGTATCTCTTACTAATCCGTTGTCATCAGTATTGGATTTGAAGACGGCCACGCCCCTGATTTCATTTTGTTTTCATCAAATATCGTCCTCTCCATGTCTCATGTTAACGTTTTTCTTTCTCTACATTTTCAACCACATATGCAGGCGTCCCAAAAGCGTGCCCGTCTGACCTACTGATTACTCTTGATCGTAAGGAATTCTAACCCAAAACATGATCTTAACATCTACGTATTGGTCAAAGTAGCTTAGATATTTGTTTTTTTTTTGGATTATGTGTATCCTTGTTATATGTATCTTGTTACTATATATAATATGCAATGTTCAAGAATTCATCCGATTAATTAGTTAACGGTCCAGTTAATCGCTACTCATAGCTTGGCCGAATCGAATAGCAGTTATTCATCGCGTTACTTGTCAGGCCGATTAATTGGCCAGTTAGACCGATTAATCTGTTGTCATGCCGACTAACCCCTAGTGGCCCATTCACGGGTGGGCAAACAAAGCCCAAAATTTTGGCCCGTAACCCCTTCCAGCCTCATCCCGCTCCTTAATAGCTAGGATTCATAATTTTACCTCCTCTCTATGCTTTTCGTATGTGTATGGCAGCATGTTTTGGTACACTACATAGCTGGAAGCATGATAGTATGGTATAATACATAAAAAATCTAGATATATGTTGTCAAGTTCCTATTTAATCTACCGATTAATCTAGTTAATAGGCTGATTCATCGATTAATCGCTACTCCTAAACCAACCGAGCAGCTACCAATTAATGATTTCTTGAACATTGATAATATGTACATCCAGTAGGGATCTACCTTGCTCCCCCCATGTACGGGTTGTTAACAATGAGTATATTCATAATGATGATTAGAATCACCATATATAAGTAGAATATAAGACCATAGCCCTAGTAGCGCTGTAGTACAACTATACAACCACCATCACAGCCGTGGTCGTCGCAGCAGTAAACGTCGCATTCTCCAGCGCCACCAGCGGGTGGGCGATTTCTCCGACCAACTGCTATGTACTCTCCACTGTATGTCTTAATTTTTATTGCATGCAAGCGAGCGTACATGTTATAAGTGCTCTATAAGTACATGCATGTTGTGCCCATACATCAATACATGTATATATAGTACATGCATGTAATTTGTGATGCATGATGTTTCTCTTCTCTCTATATGCATATACGCTAAAAAGTTACAAGTTAATCATGTAGATGCATGCACCTCAGAATTCACGTATGGGTATTCTAACTACTTAATTCTTCATAACTAATAATCAATTATTTTTCTCATGTGAAGTGTAGCCTCTGGCTATCTCTCATCATTCTCACAGGTTGTCACAAATGGACTGGATCAAACGCCATGTTGAAGAAAAAACAAGGATGTGCGATTGACTTCTACTTGACCTGCTACTTGGCGTTTGATAATAATAAAAACTTCAATAGAACTTTGAAACAAGTATTTCCAAGTACGATCTTCGTCACTTCATCGGTATTGCTTATTGTTGTTGTATTGGTGTGGGTTATGACTTTAAACGTGCCACTCTCAGTGTTATGCAGTCTGAGAAAAATTGTATTGATATGGTTTGCATAGTAGAACTAAAGCCATTTATATTGTTTGCATATTACAAATAAAATCATGTCTCAATGCATGTATGACCTTATACTTATTATCAGTTTCTTGTCCGAGTCTAATCCGATAAATTCTGCATCCGAATCTGCATGCGGTCATTATCTGCTCTGCTTCGAATCCGACAAAATAGTATGGTTAATGATACGGGAAAAGCATTATCTGATCCGATCCAATTCGTTTAAATGCCTAGGTGTGGCCGAAGCAGCAGACCTGTCCAAGACAAGTCTTCTCATGGAAGGCAACTGGCGGCCTGTGACACCTACCTCCAGGGATCTAAAGACATGCCCAGATCAAGTTCTGCAGGCTTCTGAAACTTGTCTGTCATACCATCAGGTTGATATCTGTCACGTGAAAGAACTTTCAATACAGGAAGCTGAGCAACCAGTACGTTTGATCCTTTGTCAATACTATTAACTACGAATTGATGGTGAGAGGAGTGCAGAATACCACACACGAAGCTCAAGCCCCTCATGCTAGCAGAGTAAGATAATTATCATACATCTTACTCCTGAATTATGCATTGAACCATCTCTAAATATTTATGTGCAAATCAGGCAAAAAAATAACATATTAATTTCTGGTTGTAGAACTGTACAACTGCATATCTTTCCTACTTATAAAGATTGAAGTTGGTGGTGACTTCACATATGGGTCCAACATCCACATGTGAAACTAGCAACCTTTCCTGAGACATATATTTTATTGGATGTCCCCAAAGGGACTCCAAGAGACATATAAACAAATGTAATTTAATATTCTCGGATACAAATAAATAAATACACTACTTTCATGTGAGACCAACTTTTTGTAAAAGACATAAACAACAAAGACAAAGAGGTGACTTCAACCCAAATAGATCATGATTTTAGTTCTCTCCCAACCTAATATGGTCATTTAATATTCTCGGACGACATTGATAAAGGGCACTAATGTTATTTCACCACCTCTAGGCTAATGGTTCTGTAGCAATGCACATACATCGTGCTAGTATGGAGAAGGATTGGTGGATTGACAATATAAAACTAACAATAAAATGATGGTAACCACAAACATCAAAAGGTAGTACTGACCTTGTAGGGTAATCAGTTTTGGATTTCATAACGTGAAAAGACATACATGATAGAGGTGTGCTCCTCCTTGTCCTCATGTGTGCTCTTCCTCACACATCCTGGAGGAAGACATGGCTACACTAGTAGAAAAGGGGCCAACGGTCCAGGCCGGGGCAGCCCATTAGTCCCGGTTCAGACCAGAACCGGGACCAATGGGGGCATTGGTCCCGGTTCGTGAGCCCAGGGGGCCGGCCGGGCCACGTGGGCCATTGGTCCCGGTTCGTCTGGACCTTTTGGTCCCGATTGGTGGGACGAACCGGGACCAATGGGCCTCGCTCCTGGGCCACCACTATTGGTCTCGGTTCATGCCACGAACCGAGACCAAAGGCTCCCCTTTAGTCCCGGTTCATGCCACGAACCGGGACTAAAGGGTTGGCCCAGAGTTTAGTCCCACCTCGCCAACCGAAGGGCGCCCACACCTGTTTATAAGCCCGTCCCTCTCTGCGTTGTTGAGCTCCTCTCAAAGTGAAAATAGATGCACTTATAGAGGAAATTGGACCTAAATTCATAAATAGAAATTAATTATGAATTTATGTTTAATTTTCTCTTTAAGTGCATCTATGTTCACTAACAGAGAAGTTTTTATTTTTTGTGACCTAAAAGAAAAAAGAAATCACTAAAAAACTATAAGTATTTAGTTCTAAATAGAAATGAAAAAATAAATAGTAAAGTTATTCATAAACTAGTGATTCACACAAATCTTAAAAAATTCAAATTTTAACTATTCATAAACAAATTTTGTGACCTAAAATAAAAAATGGGGAGGTTTAACTGACTCCATGTAACCCTAGATCCCCCCCCCCGGGTAAACATCGTGTCCCTCGTCTCCTGTTACCATCGATCCTAGACGCACAGTTCGGGGCCCCCTACTCGAGATGTGCCGGTTTTGACACTGACTGTGGTGCTTTCATTGAGAGATCCACTGTGTCGTTGACAAAAAATCTGGAAAAAAAATACTTATATTAACAATAAGTATTTTGTTATAAGTAGAAACAAAATAAAATAAATAAAGCAACAAAGAAAACAAAGAAAAAGTGTGTTTTCAAATTTGAAAACTAATGGCATTAACAAAAAGTTTATAATTTTTCTAAAACTAAAAGCATAAAGAATTAAAAAATAAAGCAAAAAACAAAAGAAAATGAATAATGCAGAAAACAAAACAAAAAATCTGGAAAAAAATACTTATATTAACAATAAGTATTTTGTTATAAGTAGAAAAAAATAAAATAAATAAAGCAACAAAGAATAAAATTATCAAAGTATTTTCTGTTCAAATTGGAAAATTAATGGCACTAATAGAAAGTTTATAATTTTTATTACCTAAAACCAAAAATAATAACTGAAAAATTAGTAAGTATTTTGCTGTTAGTAAAAAAACAAAAAATTGGATTTTTTTTTTAAATGCCGCCTACTGGGCCACCACAGCCTGCATACGACTAGAAACCCGCTAGTTGGGCCAGGATGCAGGCCCACAGTAGGCCCAGTAGGCCCACAGGCACAGAGAGTGGATTTAATCCCGTAAGCCTGCAGTAGAGAGGAGCTCGAAGTGGTCGGCTCCGCAGGGCTTATAAACCACTTCGAGCCCCTCTCGGCTAGCGAGGTGGGACTAAACATCCCAACGCACAACGGCAGTTCCAGTACACGCCCTTTGGTCCCGGTTGGTGGCACCAACCGGGATGAAAGGGCGCCTTTGGTCCCGGTTCGTGGCACCAACCGGGACTAAAGGCCGCCGCTTCCCGCCCTTTGGGCTGCCGAAAAGTGGCCTTTGGTCCCGGTTCGTGGCACAAACCGGGACTAAGGGGTGCATTGGTTCCGGTTTGTGCCACGAACCGGTACCAATGGCTTTGCTATATAAGCAAAGACTTGGGAAATTTCCACATTTCCCTCGCAGTTGCCCCCGACGACGCCGAGCACATCGACGCCGCCAGGCTGCCCCGAGGCCGTCTGCCGCCCCTGCCGTCGCCCCCGGCCGCGCCATCGCCGTCGCCCGTGCCTCGCCGTCGCCGTCGCCGCCCCGTGCCCCCCTGCCTCCTCGCCGCCGACGCCGTGCCCCTCACCGTCGCCGTCCGCCGCCCTGCCGTCGCCCCCGACCGCGCCGTCGCCGTCGCCCCGTGCCTCGCCGTCGCCGTCGCCGCCCCGTGCCCCCCTGCCTCCTCGCCGCTGACGCCGTGCCCCTCATCGTCGATCGCCGCCCCGGCTTGCGTAATTTCCTAATTTAGAATGTATAGTTAATTTAGTTGTATAGTTAGGATGTATAGTTAATTTAGATGTATAGTTAATTTAGTTGTACTTAATTTAGATGTATAGTTTAGATGCAAAAGTTAGAATTTTTTTCTGTTCATACATTTTTTTGGTGATATTATTGTTGCATATGCAAAAGTTTGTGTGTTCATATATATGCAAATAATATGTCAATTTTTTCATAAAATTTTTATGATTTTTTTGTTGTAATTTTATTATTCCTTCTTCTTCTCCTTTTTTTTCTTCTCCTTTTCCTTTCTTCTTCTCCTCTTTTTTTCTTCTTCTTCCTCTTCTTATTTTTTGTTATCGGGTATGTCGTTGTCGACATACCCCCCCCCTCCCCGATAACTTTTAGTAATTAATACTACTTAGAAAGTGTTTAATGGAATTAGTTAGAACTAGGTAAACTTGTTTATTTTTAGTAAGTATTTTTAGTAAGTGCTTAGTAGTTGAACTAGTTGATTTAATAAAACTGGTTTATTTTACTATAGAAGTAGTTTATTTTTAGCAAGAAAATTAATAGAACTAGTTTATTTTTTTAGTTAAAGCAATTATTCCCACATCGACGTGGACGATGCCTATCCCGCATCCTCGTCGTCGAGTCGGCGGCGGACGACACCTGCTTGACCAGATGGGCCATGTCCGGGACTGGGCTCCGCCGGGGTGGTACTGGGAGGCGCTGCCTTCCGGGGGGCGTAGCTTGGTGAGGAGCCAGCCCGTCGTTGACCCGATCCTTGTTTGGTGGCGGTCGCGTGGGCCAGTGACGGTTCCAAGGCTTCCGGACACCGTGGAGGTGGTACATCACCGTGTCAGCGAGGAGGACGAGCACGTCCGTCGCTACATGGTTGCGTTGGAGGGCAGGTTCAAGAATACCTGGCAGGTTCTTCAGGGATCTCACTGGAGCTATGATCCTGTGATGGTTCCTTCCCTTTGGGTGTCCACCGCCCGTGCCGATACCCGTCGGGCGCTACGGTTCTAGCTGTACTGGCGATATGTATGATATATAGTATTCGACGTGTATTAGTGACAATATTCGATGTACGGACACATGGAGATGATGTAGTTTTTCTTATAATTGAAGGCATCCTAATTTGAATACTACTTTATTTTGCGATTTGATTTTTCTTATTGAATGCTCAAATTGGAGAGCACTATGCAAGGCATATGCATATGATTAGTTGAATAATAATGATCTAATTTAGTCTTTGAATTATGAACGTATAGGAAATGTCATCATCGGACGACGAAAGTCTTCCGGGGGAGTGCGACTGGTGCCACGACGATCGAGGACAGTGCGATAGGCCTCACCTGGACGATGGTCGGCGCTTCAGCATTAAGCTCGAGGAGACCTTTGAAGTTGAAACGGTACGCAACGACGACAAGTGTTTTTTTTCATAATTAAGCATGACTTCAACTATTTCAACATGTAATTTTCATCTTTTACAATTCGAGTATAGTTTATCTCATGCCATGCAAGACGCTATGTCTTGGAGAGGATGGATTTTGAAGACCATGAAAATTTTAAAACGAAGAAAATTCACCTAAGGACCCATCATGATGTGGATTTTGAAGTAAAGTTGTATAATGCTGAGAGCGTAACCCATTTTGGTTGCAAAAATTGGGAAGCATTTTGCAAATTGTATGGTTTTGATGAGGGTATGCTTGTCACCATGGATCTTGGTGATCCTGAAATCGAGCAAGACAATATGGACATTTGGGTCCTTGTTGATACTCCTCCAGTTCTACCGCTATGTGAGTTTCTCAAACATAGTTAATTATTAACTAATTTATATTGTTCATTTCAAAATAGTTGACAGCTTATTTCCATTGACAGCTTATTTTGAAGTATCAAAGAATGTGCAGAAGATGGTAGATAGAACTTACTACACCGATGGCTCTGAGTTAACTTACAAGGAGAAAACTCATCTGGTTGGATTTTGTAATGATCTTGAGAATTACAATATCTACAATCGAACTCCTCAACATTATGGTCAATACGTGCCACTAGTGCACGTGTTGAACTACGGTAACTACCATGGAGATACCCTGGTAAGATTTTTTACTATTACGACATCCGTGCATCTTTTTGCATACTTCTAAAACTAGTACATCATTGCTAACTACGAAGTTATTACTATGTTTTTCAACAGAGAATCCCAGAGGATTGTGTGCCTCATTTGATGTATCAGAATGGCGGCAGCCTTCGTGTTTTGAACATATATCCAGGTCATCCTACGAATCTCAACTGTCCATACCGGATTTCTAAAAGAAGTGGAGACATGACAATCAAAGGATGGAAAAAATGTATGGACAGTCGTAAGGAGCTTCTTGGAAGCAAAAGGAAGCGAGGCGCAAGAATTGGAGACAGGATGATCTCCATTCTTCATAATGGAGAGTCAGGGTCTATATTGTTTTATGCTATTTTACCTTAAGTGTGTTTAGGTCCTACATGATACTGATGATCATGTGCTAAGAACAATTATGTAGGGTTGGGTTCGATGACTATGAGGATGATGATCGTATGACTTATTATTAATAAAGAGTAGAAGTTGTATGATGATGCTTGATTAATTAGTATGACTTGTTATTATATATGATGATGTATGATGCGAGCATGCATGAGTTATTATATATATATATCTGCGGGTGAAATGAACATAGCAGTAGCGTACGTAAACCAAGGATGAAGATATAAGAGAGGACACTTCTCTCTATTAGCTAGCTAATAACAACCTAAAAATAACCCCCTAAACCCCTAAAACAGCCATTTTTTTATTAAAAAGAAGAAAAACCTCAGTTCCAGCCAGCTGCTGATGCGTGGAAGCCTTTTGGTCCCGGTTTATGTCATCAACCGGGACCAAAGGCCCCCCTGCCTGGGCTGCCGGCAGCGGCCACGTGGAGGCCCATCTGTCCCGGTTCTGGTGAACCGGGACTAAAGGGTGAGGGTATTAGTAACGACCCTTTAGTCCCGGTTCGGGAACCGGGACTAAAGGCCCTTATGAACCGGGACAAAAGGCCGGTTTTCTACTAGTGCTAGAGTCGATGTAGGGCAGAAGTGCAGAAGTTGTATTGGACCCAAGACACCAGTTCAACAGGCCTGCACCAGCAAGACGATGATTTGCCGTGAGCGGCGCCCCTCGAGGTGGGCACCACCCTAACACCTGCATGATAAGGAGGAATAAATTGAACTGGAAAGCCTCCGCTTTCTTGCAATTTGAATACGTCGACTGATCCTCCACTCATCTCCCATTCCACCAACGCCGAGATCAGATCGAGTAATTAAATCCATCAAAATTGGGGGATGCAAGGAAGGGGAAGAGACACAAACTAGTAGATCAGGATGGACATGCTATTGCTGGCGAGATTCTCCATTTGGATGATAGTGACATCATCGGAGAAAGCAAGCACCGTCCTCCACGATCGCCATGATGATGGGGACATCATCGTAGGAAGCAGGCACCGGCTGCCGCGATCACCATGATCTTCTTTTGTGACTTCGGTTGAGATGTGCTTCATCCCACAGTTGCCATTTCTGTCGTTTCTCACACTATATCCGGCTCCCCCTCATTTTCTCACTCCAAAAACGACCGTTTCGGCGATCCACATAGGTTTGTCCTAGGCCGAGACTGGGTGGGGTGGGGGTACGAAGTAAGGCAAGACGCAGGGAAGGGCTGGGGGCGTGGGGCTCCGGGAGGTGGATACATATCTATATCATGACAGTCCATTCATGATCTAACGTCAACCTCCGTTAGTGATTAGTAGCAAACATGCATGTGCATTGCAATGAGAGAAAACAAAATCAGCCCCTTATACACGCACTGGAGGATATCAGTAAATCCCTGAAATCTCCACACAGCAAACATCATGATAAGTGGTGTTGTGCAAAAACCGAATGGCTGGATGATTTTTGAAGTATACTCACGGTGTTTCCAAAAATCTTTATGGGCACAATTTCAAAAAATATGGAGATTAACATTAAGCCATTTGTTTACATAAAGCTCGTATCAACAGTTTAGTGTACATCATTGTATACTGGTTGGTTATTGTGCACGATGGAAAATAGGAATACTATGTACCTATTGTAACCTTTAGCATATGGTATGCGCTGTGATAGCAACGCCTCCATAGTGTGTGTCATTGTGTCCATGTGCATGGCAACTCTATGTGTGTAAATATTCATGTTTTGCTATAAGTAGTGAGATATCTAGGGATATTATCTTGGGATCATTTTTCAAATGTTGAGGAAACTTTATTTACTTTCAAATGGTGACTGACCTTGCGTAGTTCACCTCCGATGCCATGCCACGAGCGCAGCTTCGGTTTGGAGAAAACTGCATTTCCTTAGTTGGTGTGGGGAGGGAGGAGGGGGAGCTGACATGGATGGTGGGGGAGCGGATGTTGGGTTGGCGGAATGTGCTGGAGTTCCCCATTTGGGTATGGATTTGCATGTCAGTGTGGAAGCCGATACAGTCGTGCGTGAGTTAGAGATGAAGCCGACGGTGGAAGTGCATCAGAGCGTGCATGTATTTGTCTTTTTTATCACGTACTGGAAAACATATATTTGAAAAAAGGTTAATCATGTATTTGGAAAATGTTGAACGTGTATAAAAAATGTTTAGATGTATATAAAAATATACAATGTATATGAAAAATGTGGGGACCCGAAGGAAAGGATTAGGGTGAACAAAAGTCCACCAGGTTATCTTCCCACAACGCAAGACCAATAAGCCGATCTGTTCTTGTCTCTCAGGAAATGGATCAAGCGAAAGTTGGGGCCATGACAAGGAAGTTTGTCTGTCTCCATTGCGCCGGCGACTATATCTTGCATTATGCGAGACGATAAGATGAGCTACTAACTAGTGAGCTAGAGTCTTGTCCGTGGAATCCTGTAGGGCGCGACCTACTTAATGGGTATAGGGCCGTTTTTTCAAAGGATTTTTTGGGCTACTTTTTGTTTTTCCTATATTTTTTTCATAGCTTTTCTTCGTTATTTTCTCCATTTTCACAGGTTTTCTTTCATTTTCTATGGTTTTATTTATTCTCCACCGTTCTCGTTGTTTTTTTTCTTTCCTTTCTTTTTCTCGGTTTTGCTCCGGTTTTCTATGTATATTTCTTGGTTTTCAATGTTTTTATCTTTCATTTCCTTTTTCTTTATTTCTCTCGGTTTTCCCTTAGTTTTTCATTATTTTCTATCCACAAATTTTTGTATATATCTAACTCATATTTCTAATACAAATTTAATATTTTTTCAATACATGGTCACGACTTTTATACACATTTTTTGTAACATTTTATGAACCATTGATTAAAAATTACCAAATAAAAGATTAAATTTTATGAATATCTGATCAACATTTTTCCTATATATTTTAATAATTTTTAAAAAATTGATTAACATTTTTCATATAATAGTTTAACATTTCATCTATACAGATTTAACATTTTCCAAATGCTTGATTAGCATTTTCAATTACTTTTTTAACTTTGTTTAAATGCTTGATTAAAAAATTTATATACACAATCAAAATAATTCATCATTTTTAATACATGATAATCATTTTTTCTATGCACAATTAATATTTCTCTAAGCACCTCCTCTAAACGTCTTGCATCGTACAAGGCCTTAGCAGAGTCTTTCTTTGGCACCACCGTGGCGTGGGTACATGTTTATGTGCTAAAACTCTCTTCGTTTCCTGTTCCTGGGGCAGTTTTCTAACCAATCTTCACTGCTGCTGATTATTCCTTGAGACACTTAGCTAACCTCTATGTTCATGCATTGACATTACAGCTATTGATGGTGACGGAAAAGAAAAGAAAAAAAGCAAGTAAGTCAAGCTATGTTCAGGCCCAATTTGTCGTCATAACAGCTTCATAATCTGCCTTCGTTTTTGCTCCTTTGATGCAATATGGTCTTCACTACTGATTATGCCTAAGGCAGGGCTACCTGCTCCAATTTGTTCTTGGAAACAAGCCACCGATGGTAACGGAATCCTCCCATTTCCTCTGTTTTTCACAGTGTCACAATCTCTCTTCATCGCTGCCCCTTTGGTAGTTTGATGCACATCATATTACCTGTTTGTCGTTGCATTTTACCTGTTTAATTGGCATATGATATCATATTTTGTTCTTCGTCATACCTTTCAAAAGTAGAGCTTTGGTTCTTGGAAATCAGAAAAGAAGGGCAAGTGATGGTGATGAGAAAGAAGGAAATAGAAGCAGGTAACGTGAGCTACCATTTTGTTCACACTCTTTGAAGTAGCTTTTAGAACTCGAGCAAAGTTTGCTCGGAAACCATGAAGGGCCAGTGATGGTGACCTGCGTACCATTTTTGTACATATTCTTTCGAGCAGTTTTAACATGCTTCATTTTGATGTGTGCACCAGGTCTGCCAGCACCCCAGGGTAGTTCATGAATTCTTTTACTCTTCTACACGGCATGCAAACTAGCTAGAGGAAATTCATTCAAACTGGTGAACCTTCAGGTTAACAACTCAACACAAACCAAGTGCTTCTTTTTTGTGACTGCTCTCGTGTTTGCATAACCAGTACTCCCTCCATTTTTGTATACAAGGCCACAAACTCAGATTACAGGTATCAATGTAAAATTTAATGCCTACTTTACAAGTCAACTTTTCCTCTTGTTTACTGGGATCATAATACTCCGCATGCATGCAAAGAAACTGAGTGGAGGAAGTAGCTGATTGTCATTATGACTGCGTGCATGCAAGTATTAAATAGGTTGTTAGTACGAGAAAATATCATTAACTTTGCCTCGGTTACTATTGGTGGCCTTGTATAGATGCAAAATGTATATCCCATAATGACCTTGTATATAAAAATGGAGGGAGTACTTTTATTTAACAGAGGAGTGATATCCAACCCAGTTGAAACCTCGGTTACATCAGTTTACTTCCTCATACCAAAGCCACTCTTTGATCGAGTGACAACGAAACATGAATGAATGTGCACACGCTTCTTATCAAATATAGCTTAGGCCGGCAGCTTAGGCCACATGATATTTAATCATCATTTGATTAGTGGGGGCGCTACAGACAATGTATTTTAATAATTTGTCTAGCCCAAATCATGGTCTTCACCAATTCGGATTTGGTTCTCTCGTGAAAATCATGAGTTGCAGAGATGACAAACATGAAAAGCAAGATCAAGTTGTGGTACCAACGCAAAGGTTGCAGGAGGCTTATGCAGTTAGAGATGTTGTTAGATTGACTGGTCACATTGGGCCCAGGTCATACCAACACAAGAACTGTCAAACCATGGTATTCTTGAGACTATGTCAGATCGGATATCTATGTGACTTGTCGGTTAAGGAGATGAACGGAAGCTTTCGGTTAACTCATGTAAGGCGGGAGGCCAATGTAGTGGCTCGTCGTTGTGCTAAACAGGCTATTTAAATGTGTATCAACTTTGTTACGACCTTTCTTCATGATTGTTCTTGTATAAAAGTACATTTCTATTACCATTGCGTAGTTAATAGAATTCCAGATTTTTGACAGAAAAAAATCAAAGGAGAATATTACTTTATCCAAACATGTCAGAATACATATTTTCCCAGAGAAAATTCAATGAATACATTTTTTGTTTGTTGCAAATGGTAATCCATGGAATCAGTGCTTGTGTGTGTCTGGCTGTCTCCACCGTGCCTCGGCGGCTAGCCATGGAGATGGATGACAGCTCGCGCTGGCGTCCTTGACACAACCCTCGTCAGCCGGGCTTCCCTTGTCCGCCAGATCAGAGTCTTCTGCTGCCGACCTCTCGTCTCATCTCTGAGTCGATAGAGCTCCTCTCTTTCCCGTCTTCTTCACCGTCGCGCACCCCCCACTCTCTGAGATCTGCCAAGGCACCAATGAGGACCTCCGTCGCGGTCTCTAGTCAGGTAAGATCAATATTCTCCCACCCTTAGCTCCATTGATGGGATGGGAGGAGTTGTTGGTGGCTTCAACCAATGAGCAGTGAAGGCCATGTCAGATTGGATCTCAAGAGAATATTTAGGATCGATATTAATTTTCGGATTGTAGTATAGACAATTAATAGCTTATATTGGTGAATATTTATGATGGCCTCGCTTCTTCGTGTGCAATTGCAAAATTGGAGTCATTTGTGAGACAATATGTATGAGGGGTTGATATAATTTCCAGATTCAAAGGGTGTACCCACTATTTGAGGATTAGAGTAAATTCTTATTGTGGTGATTTAGCTGAGGATTAGTATAATTTCGATGGTGGCATGGTTGTTTGGTGTAGTTTTGCACTGAGTTTTCCTGGCCCATCAGTACTTCTATTGCCGAATTATTTCTTTCGCACCAATTCTAGAGACTCATTTTATCCTATATTTTTTTCCTTTTCCCCTTTTCCATTGTTTGTTTTTTCACTTCTTTATTTTGCTCACCCCCCCCCCCCCCTATTATCTTCTTCATTAGTAAAAACACATTTTTGTTTGTGTTTGTATGAGTATTTGTGAAAAAAAGAACACAACAGACATGTTTTAAAGCCTGGTGAATAATTTTTAAATACACATTGAATGAGTTTTCAAACCAGTGAAAGTTTATTAACGCACGCTGAACAGTACTTTAATACATGGTGAATATTTTTTTCAGCCCGGTGAACATGTTTAATTTTTCTTTGAACAAAAAACATGTTTTAATATATGGTGAATACTTTTTAAAACACGGTGGACATATTTAGTAGATGATGGACAATACACGCTGAGCATTTTTTACGACAGGATGCACATTTATTTAATCCTGGCGAACATTTTCTAATACATGGTGAATATTTTCTTTAAACTCATAGGACTTTTTTGATACACCACGAACATGCTTTTAAGCCTACCAAGATTCATTAAAACATGGTGAACATTGTTTCAAAACACGGTGTACATTTTCTTAGCACATGATAATCATTTTGAAATGCACGCTGAACATATTTTTTACAAAAGTGTGCATGCATTTGTATGTGAATGTTCACATATTTCTAAAGATTCATATTTTTAAAATATTGATATTTTTGAAATATTCAGATTTTTAAAAATATTCATACTTTTTAGAAATGTTCATGTAGTTTTCTAAAAATGTTTGCTGAAGTATTATTATTTTTCATATTTTATATCTGAAAGATCATGTTTATGTACGAAATGTAAAACCGATTTAATACTAAGCCAAACTGTGAAATCGAAAAAAACATTTGCCAAGACAAAACTGTAGGAACGCTCGGCAAAGAAAACAGGACGCTACATGGAATTGGGGGTATCCGGCCACAATGAGCGTCATATAAGAGCACTCACCAATTTATGGAGACCTGTGCGCATGGGCCGTCAGCATGCGCCGATCCATCGCAAAAACAAATGAGCAGGGCGTTAGGGTCAAGTGCGTTTTTATGTGGTTTTGTTTTTCACAAAACCAATTGTGGGAATTTTTATCCCCTAAAAAACGGTGGGATTTTTTAAGAACTAAATAATTGAAAACCTAATCCCTCCGTTCATAAATATTGTAATATGGGCTTCATATGGACTGAAATGAGTGAACAAACACACTAAAACATATCTATATACATCTAATTCAGAGAAAGTTAGAACATCTTATATTTTTGAATGGAGGGAGATTAGAAAAATAGTAAATAGACAAATATACTATTTCGTAAATAGACAAAGAAATGTTTTGTATCTGTTTAAAATTTTTTATCTGTATTTAAAAAAATAAATCGTATATTACGAAAAGTTCACCTTACATTTCAAAAAGGTTAGTCGTATATGAAAAGCTTACCGTATATTAATAAAAGCTCACTATGTATAAGAAATTTACTATATAACAAATAAATCTTCAATGTGTATTTTAAAAATGTTCATCTTATATTAAAAAAATTATAGTGTAAAAACTACAAAATTAAAGAATGTAACAAAAGAGAAAACTCATATCTAGAAGAAAAAACTGATAAAATTGAAATAAAAATTAGTAAATAAAAACAATAAAGAAAAGAAAAATAAAAACCTAAAAAACATGCACAAAACCCGTAAAAACTGATTGTGATTTGTTTAAATAGTTTTGAACAAATATTCATGGATTTCGCAAAGAGGTTTGTGAAATTTTATAAAAATATCTTTTTAAGAGAAAAGATACATAATATGTACTCCCTCCGTAAACTAATATAATGGTGTTTAGATCACTACTTCAGTGATCCAAATGCTCTTATTTTAGTTTACAGAGGGAGTAAAAATTAAAATAGAAAAAGGAAGAAAAGAAACATGGAAAACAAGAAGAAAAATGATGGGAAAACCCGCGGGAGAAAAAGAAACAAAACAAAAACCCACTGTGGGGTTGTCTGACCAGCGCCAAGGGGGTACCTCGTTTGCGCGGTATGCTGTGGAATAGGAGAAGAAGAACATAAAGGAAAAGCAGAACATAAAGAACTTGTGACGTTCTACTAGAAGAAAGAAGTTGCAAGTTGCGACGTCCACAAAAAAGGAGAGTCTCTTTAAATTTCTAATTACAATAATTTCTTATGAATTTCACGTATATGTACTCTTGTCTTGAATGTTGTTGATGTGGAAAAATAAGGTACCTAATCTAATCTCATCTAATCAAACTGATGTGTATCTATCAGCTCCACAATAAGTTAACAGTACAAAAACGGACTTCTGAATAAGTTAACAGTATATGGCTCTAAGTTACTCTCAGTGCCAAACACGTACTTACAAAAGAAGAAGCTTTTTCCATTTGAGAATGACTTGTCAGTACTAGTACAAGAAAATGGCAACAGACGAAACATGCAACTTAACCTTGAGGTTGCAAGCAGAGAATCAAGGATTTAGAAATCACAAATACTCTTTTGTTCCATAATACTGTACACTTTTGTGAATGAATCGCTGTACCTGATCCTGGCTGGAGCCTTTTGCGTAATCAGTTGGTCTGCAAATCATTTGAAACTTGAACTTGCACAAACAACTCCTATCACTGTCATCCCTCTATTTATGTAAAAAATTGCGACAGCAAACATATCCACGACACGCTTAACACCAGAGATGCTACAGCCAAACGAGTCATGACCAAACACATATCATCCAGGACTTGCTCACTGCTATTTTGCTTGCCGATTCTTCCTTCAGGTTACAACAACCGACTGAAAGTAATATATAGAAATCACAAGTAGTCTTTAGCCTCCTCACATGGAGCTACATTATTAATTACTTGGTTCTCTCAACCGCATAAAAGTGCAAATACAAATCGCAATACAAACTGTCCGCAGATAATGCACAATGCAGGACACTCTTCTTTCCTGATCCAACTTTTGATTCATGCCACAGCATCACTCTGCCAGACAGGGCCTGCACACAAAGGGAAGTACATGAGAGCAGGCCTTAATAGGTACTGTCATGTTTAGCACAATGCTATTATAATAGGTACGTGTATCCGGTACAGTTTTACCAAATCAGGGAGGGGATTAAATGATTTCCGCTGACATAAATTAACCAATTAGTGCCATATCAAAGGACTGAATTAAGAAGATAATAGTAGGGAGAAAATAATAGTAGCAAAATTTCTGATTTGGTCTGATCTGCCTACCTAGCTATCATTCCGTTGCTGTGCTTCTTCTTCCTTGTTTTTATCTTCTGCTCCTTGTTCCTCCTCTGCGGCAGCTGAAAGATGGAATCAATAGGGCGAAAAAAAGTAGTCTTCGAACCAATACATATAAAGAGTTGTGCTCATTTACCTACAGACTTTATCAAGTGCTGGGACAGTTCACCCCTCACCCCAACAGGATCCTCATCTGCTACCTGCCGCAATTCCTCCTGACCCTCATCCTCACCTTCCTCCTGATCCTCATCTTTCTCCTTCTCCTCCATGTGTATCACTATGTTATGCAACATGCAGCATACCCAGATTGTCAATCTCAACATGTCATTATTATCTGGATGCCACCCTTCTCCCTGGAGGCACTTCCATGTGTCTTTTAACTTTGCTAGCGCCCTCAGAGCAATAGCTGTCGCCGCAGAATGTCTCATGTTGAACTCAACTTTGGCGTCTGAGAGTAAGAGACCATCCTCTGACAGATAAGGTGTGAGGATCCAGGGACGAATAGGGTATCCTGCATCACCAATTACGTAATCTCCGACTTCCGGGCCATCTGATAACTTCAGCTTACTTCTATTCACCACAGCACCCTCCTCATAGTACTTCAAGAGATCAGAGTCCAACTCCAAGAGATCAGAGCCCAAACAAACCTGTGTGAACCTCATATCTGGATCAACGATGGCTCGCATTAGCATAGAATCATTCTCCTCACAGTCACGATCTTGTGATCCAAACGTGATTTGGGTTGTATGTACAACACCGCAGCAGTTTGGCAGGCCGTGTATCTTGTCAAACTTGTGCTGGATCTTCTCCATTTTAGCAGAGCCTGGCCTTTTGAAGTGGTGCACTGATGGCTCATCCATGGCTTCAACAAACACCTTAGTTACCAGCAAGCAAGTTGACTCGCTCACACCAAGAGAGGATCCTACGGTAACCGGAGAGTCACCAGAGTTCAGCATTCTTAGAGCGACAGCCACTCTGTCTTGTAAAGACAACACTCTACCATCGACAAAGGTGAGCTCCCTTGCCATCATATCTTCCAAAAATGAGATCCTCACCAAGCTGCAGACATAACTGAAGGTGCTTCTTCTCATTCTGCATAGAGACTCAAATCCTTGTCGGTCTACCATATAAGATGATAAGGTTTCTGCAGGGAAACAAAAATACAAAATGGTTAGATGATACTCTAGATATGTTAAACTCGAGAAAACCTAGAAGAAAAAGAAGATACATATATCCAGTCATCAAATGAACTTATAATCTGGCAGAAAAATGCTCAAACAAACTAAGATAAATCTTGTATGTTTGATTTTCTGTACCTTCAAATATGGTAGAGCTGCTAATATTTGAATCCAACTTGCAGTTGTTTCCTTTCTTGTACAGAACGTACCATTTTCTTTGTTTGTCTCCATCACGTGCATATGCCTTGACATGCTCCACTTGGCTGAACTTGTCCCACTCAGTGCCAGATTGTCCTGCGGCTATCGCATAGAGCAACCATAGCCTGCAGAATAACTGCAGATTCCTTGGCTTTATGTCTCGCATGTATTCTGGGAGTTTTTCCATGGTGTAATCCTGCAGGACCAGCCTCTCGAGTGAAGTGATACACTCCAGGAACTTCAACTTCGGGCAGTCTATGATGGTAAGCTTCTGCAGATTGGGCAGATTGGTGATCCTCTTCAGGTCAAGGCAGCCATTCACTGTAAGCTCAACAACAGAAGGAAAACTCCCAATGTAGCAGAGGTGCTGGATATATTGTAGAGTTAATTGTTTCAAAGCCCTTGTGTTGGAGGCAAGGCCTGGAGGAAGATGCCTCAGTTTGCAATTAATGAGCCGTAGCTTCTCCAAACGGGGCATGGCTTGTACTCGGTCCTCCCACTCCCACTCCTCCCATTCCAACATTTTACTTAAGGTCATATTGTTTAACCTCGGAAATGGAGCTGCTACTGCTGCCTGCAAGAATTCAGTCCCAACACGCTTGATGCTTGGAGCATGGTTGACCTGAAGAAACTGCAGGTAGGGGAGCTGACACAACCCATTGGGAAGTTGTGTGCAACAAGCCAGGTCAGAAAAAAATAGAATCGTCAAGTTGTTGAGGTGCACAGTTGATGTGGACATCATCCACCTCGGGAGTTGCTTGCCAAAATACCCTTTGATATTAATAATCTCTACACTGGGAGGAGGGCAGAGCTCATCGAACACAGTCTCGATTCGTCGCTGCTCTTCTGCAGAGGCACCTTGGTTCTCTTTGATCAACCCATCATCTCCTAGTCTGCTGGTGCACCACAAGAATAGTTCGATAAGATGCATCTTCTCACCAAGCCTAGCATTAGCAGCAAATGAGGCAGCAGATACATTTTCCAATTCATTTAAGAAAAGATTTTTGAGTTGGGAAAGAGGCCCCAACTCGTCCAAACTGCAGCAATCACCATCCATGTGGGCTCGAAACCCAATTAGTTTCCTTATGTCTGTCAGACCACGGAACCCTCTAGGTATCATATGTATGTTGGGAATGTAAAGAAATCGTAACTGGCTAAGCATCACGATGCTATAAGGAAGATTCACCAATTTTGTGCATCGACGAAGGTCAAGGAATTGCAATAGTTTCATCTTGCCAATGTTCTCAGGAAGTACAGAAATATGAGTATCTAATAGTGCCAGATACCTCAGGTGCTTGAGTTGATGCAATGATTCAACCAATGCAGCCACATCTGTAGCTTCTATATATAGGACACGCAGACTTGAGAAGGTAACCAATGAATCACCAGGCTTCATCTTGATCTGAATAGTTGAGATTAATGTTCTCACTGATTGTTGCGCCTGCAAAGATGTCCAATCTAGATCACCTGATTGTGATCGGTTTGTTTCTATCGACAACCGAAGAAACTTTTGTGAACTAAGTTTTGTAAGAATATCATTGTCTCCGTCTTGAGCTACGAGTGCTTCATCTTTAGTCATATACTGAGCAAATGAGCGAACAACATCATGCATACTACAAACCCATACATGAGCATATGATTTATCTAGCTCTATAAGGTTCCTAGATATCAACTCCTTGTAGTACTTTTTTCCCAATTCTTCTAAATCTCTATAGTTTCCATGAATAAATCCTTCACTCATCCACATTGCAATGACTTCATCCATATGAAAAACTTTACTTTTAGGAAGAAGTGAGTAGTATAGAAAGCACTGCTTCAAATAAGGCGGCATATATTCATAGCTTAAGTATACTGCGTGGTTGAGCTCTTGGGGCATTTTAGTTATTGACCATTTAGAATCATCCAAAACCTGCTCCCAGTCACGACGGAGCCCCCCTCTTTCACGCAAGAGTCCACCCATTACTTTAACGGCAAGTGGTAAACAACCACATTTTAGTATAATTTTCAATCCAATATCCATTAACGTATTGACGTGCTCTTCATCTATCACACTTGAGACTACCTGTGAACATACAGTAGAAGTTATGATTGATGGTAAATACTTAAAGTACAGAAAGTACATGTCGAGAAGAAATGTTATTAAATGTGTTTACTTTTCTTGCTCCTACATACCGTATTTGTGCAATGGCTTCCACATATAGCATACATACTTTACCTAGTAAACAGTTCTTCTTCCTTTTATTTTCACAAAATGGAGCGTGTTGCTAGAAAATATACTTTTGCAATACTCTGTCATAGCTGCTATACAAAGTTGTACTCCAAATTTAGCAGAATTTGTATATTGTTTTATTAGTTTTTGAAAATATTTTAAGGTCATGTGAAATTATCCTATCTCTCAATCACCTAAAATTCATAATACCAAGGCAAACATTAATGAAAAAATTTGCGTGCAAATTTTCTAGCAATATTACTACCAACTTCTAGTCTAGTTACTTTTTTGTGTTATATACAATTTTGTCAAATTGGCAGGGGTTCACCGAAATTGTTATTTTCTCCATCTTAATCTTTTTTTCATTTATATTATATCCTATGTCACTGTTGAGTAGCTGAGCACTCAGAGCATCTATAGCCAGGTGCCTCAACCGCCCCCCCCCCCCCCGCCCCCCGGCACGCCTGGGCAGATGCTCCGCTCAGTGACCGGTCAAAAAAGCCGACCTAGACGGGCGCCTCAAACGGGCCTCGAATGCCCGGACTGACCGGCACGCCTCAATCCAGCCCAAATGTATGGCGGACATAGGGATGCCCGGGCACACCTGGGCGCATTCACCACGTCGGACTCGACAGGCCTACCCCACCGCAAATTGCACCAAATCTACCCCCTCGACCTACCGGATCCATTTGCTCTCTACTCTCTTCTTCCTCCTATGCGCTGGACGTCTGGCAGCTCCGCCAACACCCTTGCTCTGCAACCGTTCCGATCCTCTGTGCCGCCAACACCGGCACAACAATCCTCTCTCCTGTTCTCGTCACCGCGGAGATTGTCGTCGGCCCGGATGCCAGCGTGCTACATCCGGCAACTCTCGGGCTGTCCCTTGCGCTTTATGTGTTTGACACAATGTTCGACCCGGTTTTTTGCAATTTATTTGTAGGGAAAATAATGAATTCAGATACTACATGGGATGAGGAGTATGGACCGAGAGAGCTTGATCAAATAATTCAAGATGAGTTCTTCGATTTGTCAGATTCAGACGAAGAAGTGGACATGCTTATGCGCAAGAGCATGCAAGAGGAAATGGACCTGCAGGTGGAACATATTCTCAACTTCAAGGGCTCAATCAAAGGGAGAAGAGTGATCAATCAGGATAGGGTCTCTGGAGCATGACTTTAGACCATAGTTTTAAATAGCGCACTAAGCCTCTTAGCGGCGGACCTTTTCTAAATGCTATAGCGTGCTATAGCGAAGCTATAGCGAGCTATTTAAAATGTTTGTTCATTCGTTTGGATCAAAGTCTCTTAGCGCAAGACCTTCTGTAAATGCTATAGCGGGCTATTTAAAACAGTGCTTTAGACTGAACTTTCTCCGGACCGAACTTTGCTCTGGACATGCTCATGCTCATGAGCATACAAGGACTTCTTTACTCCAGACCGAACTTTGTCGGACAATCCATGTTTTCGTCGCCATTTTGCACGCGGAAACTATTGTTTTTGCACATTATGGAGGGAGTGGAGGCACATGATGACTATTTCAAGCTCACAAGAGATTGTTGCGGTAAACTTTTTTCCTATATTCAGTGATCTTGTGAAGCATATGTGGACATATGATGGAAACTGAAGAGTTAATGTTTGGGTTGTGCACTCAAAATAAAAATTTCGTAAGAAATATGTATTTTCGCTACCAATATTTGTTATTTACGTGCGACATTGGCGTGTATGATGTACGCACATGGATTTGCATGTATTTGAGAATCCGGATTTGAAGTATGTGGATGCTGGCACAAGATATAAGGAATGGTCCGGATGCGTCTGCGGGAGCAGCCGGGCGCGTCCGCGGACGTATAGGGGTGCAAATTTGCAAAGTCCGGCTGTAGATACTTTTAGATCTTTCATCCGTAAGTTGGAATATTAGACCCATGTCTTCACGGGTAAAAACCATACATATATAATTATTTGAATGTCTAATTATTAATCAAGCTCGGCTAAACAAAATTTAAGTGTGTCTGAATATGTGTCATGTTCGCATAAATAAAATGAGGAAAGCCCAGTTGGTGCTGTGGCATATTTCCTTGTTTAGCACCATTGCCCTGCAAAATTATTGACAACCTCTAACCAGCCAAGAGCTAATAGTACATACAAGTCATTGAACTACACGTAATTAATGGCTCATATTAATCTGAGAGCATACTAATGTTTCTCTTTTTTTTAAAACGAAGGCTCAAGGGAAGCCCGACTTTGAATTAACAAAGCCATCAACCGGCCAGGATTACACAAGGCCACCAAGCAAGAGCGACCGAAAGATACAAGGGAGCTGACTGAGCAGCTTACAACGCAACGCACACTACTGCACACTAAGGGAGAGACATGAAAGAACTGCAAGTAATGTCGAAACCTGCTGCACATCGACACCCAGAGCAGGAAAGCAGAGAAGCCTCGGGGATCAGCCAAAGGCCTGCAAGCACTGAGAGCAGCCGGATCATGGGATTGGGACCCTGCAACCTGTCTTCCAACGCCGAAGAAGACCCCAATCTTCTCGCCTAGGCTCGAAGGCGCCGCATCGTCGGGTCGTTGGGCGCTCACCCGAGAGCACGGACATGTGCCGGTCGTGACCCAGAGCAGGCATATCTCTTCTCACCACGCCATAGGCTCACACCACTAGCTGCACTGCCACCCGCCCGGGGCAACCGAGAACAGAAGGAAAGCCGCTGGGAGGATTGTCGAAGAAACCAGCTGCAAAGACCCAAGGGCGAAGCTTGGAGAAGCCTCTGCTTGGACTCGTAGCCGACGGGCGCTCTCCTACCTCGGTGCCACTCACCCGGAGAACCAGACGACCCAAGGCGGCGCCTCCAAGGAGGGAACGACGCGCAGGGCGCCGCCACCGCCCAACCCGAGACGAGTTTTGGGTTTTCACCCGGGATCTAGGACGGGGATGGATCGGGGAGTCCTCAGCGGTGCCTCGAAGGAGAAAGCCGATGCGCGCACGCACCATCACCGCCGTGGTCGGAGATCCAACCAAGGGTTTCCCCCGGACTCGTACTATGCCACCAGCTCACCGCCGGCACCGGAATTGGCAGCCAAAGCTTCAGATCGGACAGCCGGAGGAGAGGAGTGAGCAGAGGAGGAGAAAACAACCCGACCTTCATATCTGGCTCGGAAGAAATCCGCGCCACGACCACCCCCCGCCGGCTCCGCCCGAGCAGCCGAGGAGGCTGGCCGCCACATCCCGCGCACGCCGCCTGTCGCAGAGGCTGCGCCGCCTCGCCGACCGGGGCCGCCGCCCCGGAGTCCGTGGTCCTTCGCGAGGGGAACGAAGCGACGAGAAACCTTGCCGCCACCTTCATCGGCGGCCGCCGCGGCTTGCCTGGCGTCCCTCAGGTGGCGGCAAGGGGAGGAGATGCTGGAGGGGGTGGCGGCGCCGGGGGGAAACCCTAGTCACCCCCGGATCGCCCGCGGGGGACGACACGGGAGCCGCGGGTAGGTATTCTACCTATTATGGAGCAGAGGATGCAAATCTACTAATGTTTCTCTTAAGAGCATTGTTAATAATATAGCCAACTGATGGCTATAAGTAACTGCTGTATCATTTATAGCCATCATCTATATGCATTCATAAAATAGTGTGGGCTATACGATTGGCTATTACATTAATACTTTTTTCATCTCCTTTGTATCTCTTTCTTCACATTTATTGCATTTATCTACAAATGCGTATATAGCTAGGCTCTTGCATGAGAGCCCACTTCCCTTAATTTTTCACATCTCTCTCCTCCACATAGGCAAAAGTGCCATGTAAGCAAGTGCCATCTAAGCGGGCTATAAACCCACTATTGTACTTGCTCTAATTAACTACATATAGTAATATTTAACTGACTTCAGTGGTTATTGACTCGAGGTAGAGATTAGTATTTAATTAAGTACGTACCTGCTTCTTGAGCAATGACCAAGCATCTTCAGGCAATAATGCGTCGACTTGGTGGTAGGGCCACCTGGCTAGCATTCCTCGAGCAACACCTTCATCCCTAGTGGTGACAAGGACTCGGCTGCCTGAAGCAACAACACTGGCTAAGGGTATTTTGAGCACACCCTCCCATGCTTCATGGTCCCACACGTCATCCATTACAAGCAAGGTCTTGTGGCCAATCAAGGCATCCTTGAGGCTTCGGTGAAGCGTGGCCTTTGCATTTCCAGCTAGTTGGGCGTCTCCTCCGGCTTCGATGATGGCTCTTCTTAGTAGCTCAACCTCACTGAAGTATTGGTTGACGCTCAACCATATCTTTTTGCTGAACTCACCTTGGATTGCCTCGTCATTGAAGATCTTCTGCGCGAGTGTGGTCTTGCCAATCCCGCCGAGACCTACAATGGCGACCACCATGATGTCATCGTCGACCTCCTTTCTTGTCTGCATGATATGGGTCACCAATGCTCTTTTGTCATCTTCAATCTTGTCCCCAACAACAGCCGACCGGTCAAAGTCTGCTACCGTCTCCCGACTTGGATTACCATAGTGAGAGGCAAGGGAATTGCCGCTATGATCCTCATAAGACCCGAGATTGATGAAGCCGAAAGTGACGCTTCGCTGCTTGATGGTGTCAAGCCTCTGGTTGAGTGCCTTGATGCGGATGCTGATCTCATGAGCATGGAAGGGGTTTCGCATGCAGAAGAGCAAGGGATTGCAACACCCTGCATCTATAGAGGATGATCCACGCTCCATGGCCTTGAGCTGGCAGAGGTCGAGGATATCATTAGCTTCATACATGGCACGCTTGAGCTGCCCCACCCACTCTTGGACGGTCTTGTCGGTGATGTTCCTCCTATCGGCGTCGGCCAAGAAGTTTTTGAGGTCTTGGAGCTTGTCGCCCATCTTGTTGATCTCACCCGAGACACCGAGCATCGCCCCTACCTCATCAGCTGCCACCCGCGTGAGCATGTCCACCAGGTAGGACGCAAATGCATCCAACGCCATCGCCATTGTTGCTGTAATAAAAAAGGTAATGTTATATCTAAGCAGGAAACTTAGCTAGATAGTTGTAAAGAGAGACAAATAACAGTTGAACCGCCTCACCAACCTCCGAGACCAATGTACAATTGCCAACGATGGAGAAGATGCGGGGGTCAGCGGAGAATATGCGTTTGTCGATCCGATGTGTCGCTTATGGGAGCGGAAGCTCAGCTCCTCGTCAGACGCGTCACCTCCGGGAGCAGCAGCTTAGCAACCCCTCCAGCGTGCCAGCACGGGGAGCAGCAGTTTAGCTCCTCCTTCGATGTGTCGCCTCCATGTGGAGCTACACAGCCACATAGGTGTAGCAGCAGGTTCTCTCCGGCGAAGGCAAAAGGCGACGGAGCAGCTGGGTAGAAATGGACAGGAGGAACGAGCAAGGCGTGAGACTGCGAGGGCCACTGAATGGAGTAATAACAGCGGCTGACAGCTGCACTGGGCGGGGCTGATTAATTAACTAATTACTACATAACATGTGCTGATGCCATGTTGCTGATCTTGTTTAATCTTTTTAGCGATTAGTTTAACTTTCCATCCACATCGCTAATTGATCCATCCACATGCACTTTGGAACAAAAGGAGAGCTGGCAAGATGTACAACTCAACAAGCAAACTGAACTGAAACTTTGAGCATACAAACTTCATATAAACTGATGTAGTATAAACGTAACCCAACTCATGTTTCGCAGGCATCCATGGGAACCAAAAATTCACATAAACAATAGTTCAAAACCAACAACTTAAATTACAAATTCATGAGCCATCAAGTGCATACTCTTGTCTACATAAACAGAGTTCAAAGTCAACACCTAGTGAATCGTGGCAAATTTCAAAATATTGGTGCTAGACTCGCTGGAAAAACGAACTAATGAATCGGTTCGAAATCAACATTACATCCGGTATGAGCTGCGGGTACGGGTTCTCAGTTGTTCCATCCGGTAAGTTACTTGGCAAACTTTCAGTTGTAGGTCTACGATTTAGCTAATTCCAGAATTGGTCCACATTTGGTTAGCGTGAACAGAGCTCCATCGTTTGGCTAAGAAAATAAATGCGCTTTCTTATGTAGGACGTCGATTGATGTCAAGACTTCTTATGGCTACTTCTTGTACAGTATATAGATTGTGTGGAGAGGTATGCACGCAAAACAAAGTCTACTTTGATGATGCATGATGGCTTAATTTTAGAATTCGCCATCACAGTCAGATCGAGCTGGATGATAGCTAGCAACTCAACCCCCAAGTTTCTTAAATCAACAAAGTCTACTTTGATGGTGCATGTTGGCTAAATTTCGGTATTCGCCATCACACTCGGATCGAGCTGGATAATAGGAGCAACTCAACTCGAAACAACTAATATGAGTATTGGGCCAGTGCGTTTTGAGTTGTTTATGCCGGCCAACCTGCCCGCGACTAGTCGTGCAGCATGCTCTTATCCATCTAATCACATGCACCCTGGTGCGGATTCAATGAACTGGCAAGGATTGATTAAGTCCTCCATCGATATGTGGCGTGTTGTCTAGCTAGCTCTTAGTTATATGACAAATCAATTAATATTTGATGCAACTGCTGCCTTGTTAACAAGAATGACTTGGGCTCGTCTAGCTTGAAAGTCTTGTTTGAATACATAAACATTTACATCATAATTAGGTAGACAACTAGTTGATGAGAGATGCAGGGTACTTTTCATGAGATTAGATAAGTCTAGTTAGTTTATTACTCTACCTTTGGGGCAGGCAGGAAGTAACATTATCTTGTTTGAATACATAACAATTTACATCATAATTAGGTAGGCACCTGTAGTAATGTCAAAAAATGTCTTACATTATGAGACGGAAGAAGTAATTAGGTAAGGCACATATTCGGTGAGAGATGCGGTGAAATTTCCCTGAGATCTTCGGGCTAGGTCTAGTTTATTACCTCGGGGCAGGCAGGAACTAGTATTATTCATTCAAGACCATCTGTCGGCATGAACTGATCAATGGCTGGTGCAAGGAAGGCACTAGCGTCTGCAGTTTTTGTTTTAGAGCACTACCTTACTTTTTGCGTCGATTCCATCAAAAATAAGATAACAAAATAATTCTGTATCGAATTGATAGAATGCCACCAAAATCAAGAAAAAGTAATTTTTGCATGTAATTTAGGGTAAAAAAGGTAAATAATTTAAGAACCGTCGGTGGAAAGGGGAAATCGCAACTAACCATGTGTGCTTCGCCGCCGTCGTCGCAATGCCCCGTGGTCTCCTCCGCTGTGCGGAATGGGGGCCTCGGTCGCCATCACTGGACGCATTTGGGTTTGGCCGGCGGCGAGGAAGCTGATAAGGTCGGGGAGGCGACGACGCCGTGCATCTGTAATCTGGGGGAGGATATCCCACGAGGAAGTAACACTTCATTTTCACAACCCCGGCCCATAACGCCGACCATCACTATGGGGAAGGGGGGACGAGACCAGTAGTTCTCTCTTTTATTCTCTCTTCTTTTATTCTGAAAAAAAAGATTTTCCTTTTTAGAAAAAAGAGGATATTACTCCGGCCTCTGCATCTGGGTGATGCATGCAGTCATTTTATTTTATTCACAAAGACCTTATAAAGTAATACATTAGTAAGCCTGAAGCCACCATTTTGGCAACACCTGTCGCTACTCATATCCCCTTGATGAAAGGGGGCCGAATGTCCTAGCCGAATACCAAACAGACATGGCACCAAAGTCTAACATCTAAAGCCGGATGCCCCAGCTAAGCCACAACGTCGGGACAAGGTCACACAACGGTCCAGCGCAATCTTAGAGGTCTTCCACCGATCCATCTCTCGAGCAGGCACTGACGCGCCGACCTTACCAGACCTGCCGTCGAGGCCACCATAGCGCCAGACAATGCCGCCATCCTGCGCATATCCATCCACACGTGCCCGCTGCCGAAACTCCGCAACGCCATGCCGTTGGGATCCGCCGTCGGCCTTGCCGTAGATGTAACACCGCCCTCCTCTTGTCCCCTCCAGCCTGCACTTGCTCAAAATCGATACCCCCGGGAGGGAGAATGACACCGAAGGCGCCGTTATCGTCCGATTTGATAGACCCAGATCTAGGGTTTCCACTAGAACATCCTGGTCGAGTTGATATGACCTGCAACAACGATGCCTCGAGAAGGAAATGACGTCGGAGACGCCGCCATCGTCCGTCAAGACCGCAGTTAGGCGGGGCTTTCACGGGAAGCCGCGTCGCGATCTCGCGGCTAGCTGGAATCATGCGGAGCTTCGCCATGAAGACGTATGTCATCCACGTGCAGAATCAATGATGGATCTGGGTGGGATCCAAATCCACGGCCGCCGCCATGCCCACCATCTCCAGCACCACCAGCCATGGGGTCATCGGTTGCCGCCGCACGGCTAGGGAGCCTCCCTGGCCGTGGTGGGAAGCCCCCAGCCGCCTTGAGTGGTTGCCGCCGTCTCCTCTTGCCTCAGTGCCTTGGAACCGGGCGTCGTCACCACCGCCAGCGGCGGCAAAATCTTTCTAAATCCAGTTCCATGGCTGTAAACTGGGCATACAAATACAGTCACGTTGTCAGCCAAAGTTGTACGTATCAACTTGCCTGCACATAAACCAGATTCATTAGCTCCGAAATCATTGCCAACCAAGCAGGAGTCATGACCAAAAAAAGCTTAATCCCTCCCGTAAAAAAAAGGCATAATCGTGCACCTGGGATTACCTTATCAAGAGTTTTTATTTTTTACTTCCCATGCAATACATCACAGCAGCTCAATTGGTTGTCCAAACACATGCATGCATGATAGTGGAAGCATTACGCCGTGAGGACGATCCGCCTCCTAGCTCTGCTTCGTGTTCCTTGACTTCATCCCGTGAGCCAGACGGAAGATGGAATCTACTCCACATGATAAAATTTATAAAGCAAACCAAGTGAAGAGAGCAACCTGGTGGCTAGAAAAAAAAATTAAAATGCTGGAGCACTTACCTGCAGGAAATGTTATGCAGCATGCAGCACACCTTCATCATCTCAACTTTCACAGGCTCAGATAATCGGAACGGATCAAAATGTAGGAAGGAGCACTTGAGCCAACATACCAGGCTTGAACAATCTGCAGGCCAACAAGCCCTGACGCCCTTCTCATCTGCTAATTCTCTTCCTGAGCCAGCTCCTCCATTTTTTTTCTTTTTTTCGAAAAGGAGGTTTACCCCAGCCTCTGCATCAAAAAGATGCATACGGCTCATATTATTAAAAGGATAATCCAGTAACAAAGTCTCCAAGTGTCGTAATGCGAAAATAAACAAAAGCTCAAAAGAGCTAAAACCCAAAGCCACAACCGGCTGGCAAATACAATAGAAGCACTGCATGCCTATCCTATTACATGACCGCCATCCAAACCGGTTGAAAATATCCCGAGCTACCATCTCCCATCGGATAGACGCAGTAACCAAACATCGGTCACATCGGTCATTTCAACTGTCACAGCCACATTGCCATGACATATCCTGAAACGCACTTGACAATTGAATTGATTGCTGCCCAAACACGGCACCTGTCAAAACCATACAACTTGTATGATACAGATCATGCATGTTTGCAAATCTTTCCTTGAGGTTACAACAGCCAACTCAATGTCAAGGATAGACATCACAAATAGTCCTCATACAGCTATGGTATTGTGTACTCATCAACCCATGAAAGCTTCAGGTTACAGAAAAGCAACTAAAAGAATACAAATCACAAACACCCCGTCTCCATGAAGCTACATTATTAATGAATGGTTTTCTCAATCACAAAAGCTTACTATCACAAAAGCTTATTGAAAATTGTCTTCGCCACATATATGGCACCGAAAACAATTTGTCAGTCCAACTTCTAATTCATGTTTTTGCAGCATCGCTTCACTTTAGCCGTCGTATACAATTCTAAATTGCTGTACTATACCCACTTGCCAAGGTACACAATTCTGAATTCCAGGTGCCAAATCAATTCTTACAAACACTCCAGGCGTACTATCATCTCCCCACTCTGTTACGCTCTGCTCTTCTCTTCCTTTCTCCAAGCAGAGCAGAGTAGAGCAACCAACACAATAGCTACCATGACTTATCCCAACAGCTGCAACAACTAAATCAACCATGACCAGACACCCATTCTGTTTGCAGATTCTTCAGGTTACACAAATCAACTAAAAGAATATAAACCACGAATAGATTTTACATACACCCGATGCAGCTAGCTACATCATTATTACTCTCTCAACCGCATAAAAGCTTTGCTGCCAATAATATGAAGCACAGAGCACTTGTCTTATCCAAATACATATGGCAATGACTCATAATTTGGTCGATCGAATGTTTAATTCATCTTCTGCAGTTCGGCTGCAGCATCACTTCAGCCTTTGGCTCCATTATCATGCGCCTTCTCCTTTCCTCGGTCTGATGTTTGTCGTCGCTGGGCTTGCAGTTCCTTGTTTTCATCTCCTGGACCGGACGAAACTACTGCTGCAGCTTCTTTTTTCTCCTCCGCGGCCATTGTGTGGACTAAGCAAGCATAAGAAAGATGTAGTAATTAATACAAGGGAATTACAAATAAAGTACATAGACAAAGCTAGCGGTCAAACAAACACATCAAGAGTTGTGTCGATTTACCTCCAGATCCGGTCAAGTACTGGGACAATATATCCCTCACCCTGACAGCATCCTCATCTCCTACCTGCCGCACTTGCCCGATTTAATTCACCTCCTCCATGCCCGCAACTTCCTCCTCCTCTACCTCCTCCATGTCTATCACTATATTATGCAAGATGCAACACACATCGATTGTTTCCATAACTGGGAATGAACCGACATCTCTGTCCAGTGTTGGAGTTAAACATGTCTCCGTCTCCTAGCCGGCTCGGACTAGGACTCAGTCACCTGATAGGTTTACGTATAGGCTAGCTATACTAGTATATATATGTAACCACCCCTTGTAATTTTTGTACCGTGAGTTGAAATAAAACACAAGGCTCGATACGAGCCTTTGGCAATACTTGGCCAGCCTCCTCGTGTGCGTACGTGTGTGTGTAGTGCAGGTCGGCCGGATCAATCAGCCGGTTGCTGTTTACGTGCGTGTTCGGCGTAGGAGTTCGTGTACGAGTGCAACTCACCGGGCTACGTAGCTAGCTGTGCTAGTTTCGATCGATCCGGACGGATCGAGCCAGCTTGGGGCAGAAACCAAGACTGTCGACAAGTTCTTTGTCGTCGTTCGTCGTCGGTCGTTTGCGTGTCGTCGGAAAGTACTTGACGTGCACGGTCTAAGCCAACAATTGGTATCAGAGCAAGGTTGATCTTCTAGTAACAGAGGATCATGGCGGACGACGAGAAGACCAAGCAACTGGCAGAGTACTCCGGTGCGGCTAAAGTAATTGCTGCTCCGGCAAGTTTGTCGTATCCACAGTTTGATCGCGAGAACTTTGGGGTCTGGAAGGCCCTCATGGAGTGTGGTCTCCGCGCCAATGAGCTATGGGACGTGGTGGATCCCGGAGGCGACGCGTTCAAGAAGGAGGGAGCCGAGCACCGGAAGGATCGGCAGGCGGCGTCGGCGATTTACTCGGTGATGCCGATGGATGTCCTCCAGCACCTAATCGTCAAAGCAACGGCGAAGAAGGTGTGGGATACGCTGAAACTCATGTTCAAGGGACACACCCGTGTCAAGTAAGCCAATCTCCAAACTCTCCTAAGAAACTATGAGACTTTGATCATGGGCGACAATGAGTCCGTGGATGCGTTCGCTTCACGGGTGGCAACTCTCGTCAATCGGATCCGCGCGCTTGGAGAAAACCTCACGGAGGCCTCGGTTGTCCGGCGGTTCTTGCGTGCAGCCCCTCCCTGGTACCTGCAAATTGTCACGGCGATCGAGCAGTGCGTCGATCTCGCGACTCTCTCCATCGACGATCTTGTTGGACAGTACAAGGCTCACGATGAGCGGATGCGGTACAGTCTTGGGGACAGGAGGAACGACAAGCTTGTGATGCTCACAAGGGCGCAGTGTGTCGCTTTGTCAAAGGAAAAGTAAGGCGGATCCACGAGCAGTAGCAAAAAGAAGGGGAAGCAGCGTTCGGCGAGAAAGAACTTCGCCAACTCGGACGACGACTCAGACGATGAGGCTGCACCGCCACCGAGGAGAAAGTTTGACATCAGAAAAGTGAGGTGTTATAACTGTGGTCTCCTCGGCCACTTCAAGGCTGACTGCGAGGAAGCACCGAAGTAGAAGGCGCTCATGGCCCAGCAAGGAGATGATGGTGACATGATATTAATGAGTGAACTCGTGGACGAAGAGGATCCAGTTCTTCAAGCGCCGGCTAAAGAAATTGTCGCGTTCGTGGAAGAAAAAGTTCACGTTCATAATCATGGTTCGAAAACTCGTGTCAATGCTACTGATGCGGGAGGTGATTCCGAAACTTACGACAATGCTACGGGCGTAAGTGCTATCTTTCCTGGAGCGAAAGAAGCGATAGCTGCGTGTGCTTGACCATGAAAAAGCAGTCTTTGTGTTGGTTAACTGGAGAAGATGCCCGTAGGCGGCCGGAAGAGCGATATAAAAGTTTCGACTCTAGGCGAAGTTATGGCGCCAGAAGTCCAGGACATAAAGTATGCCGATGTTGTAGCGCTGAAAAATCACAAGGCGGGACGAAACGCTGGTGCAGCAAGAAACGCCGACGTTGCACGCATGTCTGATATGGCAAGTCCTGTCGCGAGGGAAGCTAACTCACACTTGCATGTGGCTGACGTGAAGCAAGGCGCACACACTGCGCATTACAGTCCAATCTGTGCAGGAGGCACGTACATGGTTGCTGCGTACAAGTCGTATAATGCAACCATGAGCTGCCCATTTAGCAAGAGAAGAGGAGAGGCACAAAACATGTAATACAGCACAGCAGCTAAATTGATTGTCCAAAACATTTACTACTGGCAAGCATGTGGAAGCAATGCAAATAGTTAACGAATGATGCTGTGCCCATCCTATGGATCTCTGTCCTCAAGCCGTTGGTTCTGTTCTTATATTGGACATGGCAGTAATAGGCTCCAACAAAGTTCAGAAAAAATTCAGAGATAACAAGTTGAGCACTATAGCATGAACCGATAACAAGTTGCAATCTGTGCCATAAGATGGGAGACGTACATCGTCCATTAGAAGACTTGCAAGCACCGAAACGTTATGTGAGAGCCATGCTAAAGTGTCGATTTCTTTGGAAATTTCAGAGTCTCAGCTCTGCAACCACTCTTGTGCTGGCAAGATACAAAACGGAACCCTATGCATTTTCTTCCAGGTGAATGCCAAATCTGTTGACCTTTGACTGTTATAAATACGCTACTACACAAGTAGTACTGTCATCTCCCCACTCTACTCTGCTCTTCTCTGAATTTCATTCCTAACAGCTGCTCTGACCTTCTTGGTTAATAAGATGGCCGTATGCATCACCCTTGATGCAGAGGCCGGGGAGCCCCCCCTTTTCGAAAAAAAACAGCTGCTCTGACCAAATTATTGAATCCTATGCGCAAACACCTGTCATGCATAAACAACATACAAGACTTGCTCACCTCTCATCATGCTTTCAACATACTCTTAATTGTTTTCTCACAACATATCGAGTTGGCAACTGAGTGCCTCATACGTCTAGCATCTTTATGCCAGTACAAGTTAAACATTGGGTAGTGCTACTACAGGATTCAGGCTTTTTATTGCGGATTTCAGGCTGAAGAGGACCATGAACTAAAGATGGTTGCTAGTACAAATTTTAGTGCAAGAGAATTAAAGAATGAACCATTATTGACATTACTTGAGAATCATAAAAAATGAAGACTGATATGAAAAATGCCGACTGACAAAGCTTGTACACTATTATCTGCTCTGCTCTTCTCTAAGTAGAGTAGGGACAACCAAGACATTAATCAGCATGAATGAACATTATCCCTAGTTCTCCGGACGCATGAAAGCTTACTGCCAATAGTATACAATATACAAAACACTAGTATTTGCAAAAGAAAATTCTTAGTGTCATGGACTTTTTGTTAGCCACAATTGAATATAATTAGTGTCGTACAGACTAGGTTGACTCGTGAACTTGCTAATCTCATCTCGCTGAATTAATTAACAGCTGTGGTTGCGGATTGGCGAATTGTTAGATTAATTAATCAACACTTGTCTTCCCTCTCAACTGAACCCTCGACCGATTTTGCGAAGAGCAACAACATGTCAACATGCATGGGTGTAAGTGTAGCTACAAGTAGACAGGTAACTTCAACTCTGCTCTCTTCTTTCTTGTGAGGTTATGGAAACGCCACAACTCACGTTGCTCATATAAGAGGGGTGACCAGCCTAGTTTTTTTTCCAAGGAAATTCAAATATCACCAGGGCATTTAGTGGTTCCCAACTGACATATTAATTAACTGGCGCCATATGTTGCACCTACGAAAAGCCGGTGATAGATAGACGATGTCGGTTTCTTACCCACTATGAAAGGAACGATGTATAGCAGCACCGGCTGGCCATACCCATCCACAAGGTTCAGCGTCATGTACGTGGTAAGAAGCTCTAGCAAGTTAAACAGAAGAAAAACATAAAGCTCCCATTATATATGAACCGGAGAGAGATCACTTTACCAGTAACATCGTCGTACAGAAGCATATATCTGCAGCCAAATTACATGAAAACTAGTAGATGCATAAGCAATGCACATGTACGTGATAGGAAGGATTGTTGTCCTCAAGCCTTAGTTTTAGTACTAGTATGAATTGTTGCATCTGATCTTATCCTCAAGCAACAGGACACGCCTTCCACTACTTAAGGGACACATATCTGAATTTCCATCCAGGTGAGCCAAATCAGTTGATCAACTGTCGCAAACACTCGACCTTGTACGTCATCTCTGTTCTTGTCTAAATTGCCCCAGAAAATACACCATGATGACAATATCATCCACGGCGTGCTTAGCGCTAACTGCTGCTATAGCTAAATGAAAGAATCATGCCCAAGCACCTGTCATTTATAAACATACAACACCCACTCACTGACATTATGCATGTTTGCAGATTCTTCCTTCAGGTTATGACAACCAACTGAAAGAATATATGGAAATCACATAAAAACTTACTACCTCTGTGCAGCTACATTACAACAACCAGCTGAAAGAATATACGGAAACAACCAACACCCTCTCACTGACTATAGTTCTTAGCCTATGTGCAGCTACATTATTAATTGTTCTCTCAACACATCAAAACTTACAGCCAATAATATACAATACACGACACTTGTCTTGCCAAAGATGTGACCAATCCTACACAACACAGGTCTTTTTCCGCAATCCATCTTTTCAATCATGTGGCAACACCAATTTGGCTGCATAGTCAGGGCCTGCGCAGAAAGGGAATACATGAGAGCCAGTCCTAATAGGTAATGTTCTGCTTAGCAATTGCTAATAAAATAGGTGCATGTATAGATCAGATTAGTTTCTTTCCAAGTCAATTTAACATATATCTCCAAGGGATTTAATAATGCTTTCAACTGACATTAATTAGTTAGTGTCATGTGTAGTGACTCAGAAGAGAACTGCCACTAGAAGCACAGTTTGTAATAGGAGAGGTAAGTGAATACCAGATTAATTAGGTGGAGAAAACGGCCTGATCCGATGTCCGCAGCTAGCTATCATGCAATTTCTCTTTTTCTTGGCCAGCTTTTTGTCGGTGGTGTTCTTCTTGTTCCTTGTTTTCATCTCCTGAACCGGGTGCAACTGTTGCTGCTTCTTGTTCTTCCTCTGTAGCCATTGTGTGGACTAACGTCCAAACAGACGAAATTAATAAGATGGAACAAATAGGATAGGATGGAACAAAAACGAAATGAAGAAATACAACATTGTCTGAGTATTGCTGTTTTACCTCCAGATTCGATCAGGCGTTGGAGCAGTGCATCCCTCACCCCGATGGCGTCCTCATCTTCTACCTGCAGCACTTGCTCAATGTAATTATCCTCCCGATCACTCGGCGCACGCCTACACCCTCCTCCTCCATGTCTATCACTATGTTATGCAACATGCAGCATGTGCTCACTGTCCAGTACATCTCAAGTTGATTATTTGGTTGCCACCCTTCTCCCTCCAGGCACTTCCACGTTTCTTTTAGCCTTGTTAGCGGCCTCAGATCAACAGCTGTAGCTGCAGAATGTCTCCTGTTGAACTCAACTTTGGCGTCTGAGAATGAGAGGCCATTATCCAACCGGTAAGGTGTGGGGAGCCCGGGGCAATGAGGGTATCCTACATCACCAATTATGTATTCACTAACTTCCGATCCCGCACCTGATGATACATTCAGCTTTCTACCATTCAGCCGAACACCCTCCACGCAGGACTCGACGACATAAGCGTCATGAAAAAATCTTGATTGGTTCATGGTACCTTGCGGCCACAATGAAATGCCCGCGAACCTCATATCCGCATCAACCACGGCATGCATTAGCATGCCATCATTTTCCTCATTCTCATGTTTTTGTGATCCAAATTTGATGTGAGTTGTACGTACAACACCGCAGTAGTTTGGGAGGCCATGGATCTTGTCAAACTTGCGCTCGATCTTATCCACTTGAGCGGAGCCTGGCAAACTGATGTGGTGCATTGCTCGCCCTTCCACAGCCTTAACAAACTTCTGAGTTAACAGCGAAACCATTGACCCATCCACACCAAATGATGATCCTATAATCTCTGGGGTCTCACCTGAGTTCAACATTCTCAGAGCAATGGCTACTGCATCATGGAAAGACAACACTCTCTCATCAATTAAGGTGTGACGTTTTACCATCATATCTTCGGAAAGGGGCACCTTCACCAAGCTGCAGATGTAACTAAAGGTACTTCTTCTCATTTTGTACAAAGACTCAATTCCTTGTGTGAATACCATAGAAGACGATAAATTTCTGCATGGCAAGGAAAGTTATGCATAACATATTACTCTTGATTTGTTTAACTTGAGGTAATTGATCTACAGAACAAGTAGAAAAACAAATCCTTAGCAACATGAGGGGGTGCAACGAAATCAGAGAGTGGCCTTAAACAATGCTAAGACTTAATTTGCATGTCTAGTACAACCATGTCTACATGTCCTCCGAGATGCCTTAATCATGTGAAACAAAAAAGTATGGAATATATGCAGTCTTCATGCAGCATATATATAGGAGACGAAATGAAACAAACTTATAAAATGACAGAGTTAGAGTGCCCAACAAATTAAGGCAAAGAGTAATTTTTAATTTTCTGTACCTTTAAATATGGAAGAGCGGCTAATATTCGAATCAATCTTGAAGTTGTCACTTCTTGTGTACATGACATACCACTTCCTTTTGTTCATACCATCATACGCATATGCCTTGACATGCTCCACGTGGCTGAATTTGTCCCACTCGATACATATGCCTTGATTGGCCTGTGGCTACTGAACAGAGCAGCCATAACCTGCAGAATAATTGAAAATGTCTTGGCTTTATATCTCGCATGTATTCTGGGAGTTCTTCCATGGTGTAATCTTCAAGGACCAACATATTGAGCGCAGGGACACTCTCCAGCACATTCAACTTTGGGCAATCGGTGATGGTAAGCTTCTGCAGATTTGGGAAATTGGTGATCCTCTCCATGTCGGGGCTTCCAAGCAATGTAAGATCAACAATAAGAGGAAAGTTCTCAAGATAGCTCAGGTGTTGGATATCTTGTATGATTAATTTCTTCAGAGCCCTTGCATTGGAGGCAAGCCCAAGAGGAACACGCCTCAGTATGCAATTACAGAGAAAGAGCTCGTCCAAATGTGGCATAGCTTCCACTTGCTCCTCCCACTCCCACTCCTCCCATTCCACCAATCCAATTAAGGACAAATTGTTTAACCTTGGAAATGGTGTTGCCGCTGCCTGCAAGAATCCAGTCTCAACACGCCTGATGCATGGAGCATTACAGACCTGAAGCAAATGCAGATAGGGGAGCTGACACAACCCATTGGGAAGTTGGGTGCAACACGCCAGGTCAGAAAAATATAGTGTCTTCAGATTGTGGAGGGGCACTGTCAATGTCGATATCATCCAGCTCGGGAGTTGATGGCCAAAATACCCTTCGATATGAAGATTTTCTACACTAGGAGGAGGGCAGAGCTCATCAAATACCTCCGCAATTCGTTGCTGCTCTGCTTGAGAGATGCCTTCATACTCTTTACCAAACCAATAATCTCCCAATTTGCTGGTGCAGTGCAAGAATAGGTCGATGAGATGTATTTTTTCACCAAGCCTAGCTTTAGCAGCAAACGAAGCAGAAGATACACTCTCCAATTGAATTACTTTAAGAAGTTTGAGTTGGGAAAGAGGACCCAACTCGTCCAAACTGCACCAATCACCGTCCATGTGCGCTCGAAAGCCATGTAGTCTCCTCATGCTTGTCAGACCGCAGGAGCCTCTAGGTATCATCCTTATGCTTGGAATACTAAGTAACCTCAGCTGGCCAAGGTTCACAATGCTATCAGATAGATTCACTAATTGTCTGCATCCACAAAGGTTGAGGAACTGCAATAATTTCATATTGCCAATGTTCCCTGGAAGTACAGATATATCAGTATTTATCAGTGCCAGATATATACCTCAGGTGCTTGAGTTGATGCAACGTTTCAACCAATGTGGCCACATCCGTAGATTCAATATGTAGAACCCGCAGACAAGAAAAGTTAGCCAATGAATCACCATGCTTCATCTTGATGTGGATAGTTGAGATTAATGTTCTCACATGCTGCTTGTGCATAGATTGCCAATAAATTTCACCTGATTGGAGCATGTTGGTTTCTATAGACAACCAAAGAAACTTCTGTGAATTGAGTTTAGCAAGAATATTGATGTCTTCATTGTGAACTATAAGTGCTTCATCTTTCATCACATACTGAGCAAATGAGCAAACAACATCATGCATGCTACAATAAGATTGATCAAAATAAGATTTATCTGGCTCTATTAGGTTCCTGGATATCAGCTGATTGTAGTAATATCTTCCAGATTCTTCTAAATCATTCAAGCTGCCATGAATAAATCCTTCACTAATCCACATGGCAACTACTTCACCCACATGAAATTTTTTACACTTAGGAAGAAGAGAGTAGTATAGAAAGCACTGCCTCACATAAGAAGGCATGTCTTCATAGCTCAAGCATACTGCATAACTGAGCTCTCGAGGCATTTCAGCTATTGACCATTTAGTATCATCCAAAACCTTCTCCCAGTAACAGCGCAACCCCTCTCTTTGACGCAAGAGTCCTCCCATTAATTTAATGGCTAGTGGTAAACCACCAAATTTTTGTATAATTTTCAGTCCGATATCCTTCAGCGTATTGGTGTGGTTTTCATCCATATCACTTGAAAGTACCTGGAAACATATTATTGAACAAACCGATACAGTTAATTGACTACGTACCAAGCTCCTCTAAGGCGCTCAAATATACCTCTTAATAGACAAGAGTACTATTGGATGTAGTCATCTATTCATCAAGGTAGGTTTGACTATCTAAATATTCAAAGTACAGAAAGTGCTTGTCAAAAGGGAAATGCTATGAATCAATGGATGGATTTACTTATCATGCTCCTATGCTCCAAAGGTTTATGCAATGACTTCCACATATGACGTACACACTATATATGAAGAAATTCTTTCCTTTCCTTTATAAAATGGAATGCATTGTCAGAAAAATATACTTTTGCACTACTCTCTCATCGTTGTTACATAAAACTATACTCTAAATATAGCAAAAATTGCAAAAATCATAATACTAGACAAACACCGCAGCCAAAAATCTGAGTGCAATTTTTACGGAAAACCACTGCAACTTTTAGTCTGGTTATTTTTTTATGATTTTTCTTGTATTGGTAGGTTTCACAAAAACTATTGGTTTCTTGTCTTAAATAATATTTTGTTTCTGTTATATACTAAGGTAGTGGAAGAGCAGCTGATCACTCGGATCTTCATCTTGGGTTTGACAAAACAATTAAAAATTAGCAACAATCTAATCACTACATGTATATACACCCCACAATTCTTCAATGGTAAAAGACAACATATCTATTAATTATGCGGATTTTTTACAAATTACTAAAGTTCGGTAAAATAAAATCCTAGTGTTTCGAATGTGTCATGTAGGCAACAAAGTATGGAAAATCCAGTTGGCATTATGATATATTTCTTTGTTTAGCACCATGCTTTGATGACATTATTATTTACTTATTTATTTGCAAAATAGCAAGATTAATATCAGACCTATAAAATTATTGACATGGCTTGCACTCCAGCAGGTATTAGTGCATAGAAGCCATTGATATGTACTAACCTGCTTCTTGAGCAATAACCAAGCCTCATCAGGCGCTAATGTGTTGACATGGTGGTAGGGCCATGTGGCTATCATCCCCAGCGCAACACCTTCATCTCTGGTGGTGATTAGGACTCGGCTGCCTGAAGCAGCAGCATTGAAGGGAACTTTGAGCACACCCTCCCATGCTCCATGGTCCCACACATCATCCATTACTAGTAAGGTCTTGTGGCCAATCAAGGCATCCTTGAGGGTTTGATGAAGCGTGGTCTTCGTATTTCCAGCCTGCCAGTGGTCTCCTCCGGCTTCAATAACCGCTCTTCTCAAGAGCTCAGCCTCACTAAAGTTTTTGTCAATGCTCAACCATATATGTTTGCTGAAGTCACCTTGGATGGCCTTATCATTGAAGACCTTCTCAGCAAGGGTGGTCTTGCCAACCCCGCCGACACCTACGATGGCAAGCACCATGATGTTGTTGTTGACATTGTTTCCTGCCTGCATGATCTGAGCCACTAGTGATTTTGTGTGTTCTTCGATCTTCTCTCCAACCACACCGAACCGGTCGGGATCCCCCGACATCTCCCAGCTAGGATTACCACGATGAGAGAAGTGCATATGACTGCTATGATACTCATTGGACCCAAGATTGATGAAGCCAAAGGCAACACTCTTCTCCTTGATGGTGTCAAGCCTCTGGTTGAGCGCCTTGATGCGGGTGCTGATGTCATGAGCATGGGAGGGATTCTGCATGCAAAAGAGCAAGGGATTGAAACACCCTCTAAAATTTTGCATGCAGAATAGAAGGGGGTCAAAACACCCTATGTTTACATGTGATGTTCCACTCTCCATGATGTTGAGATGACAAAGGTCGAGGATGTCAGCAACTTCATACATGGCACGCTTCAGCTGCCCCACCCACACTTGCATGCTCTTGTCGCTGATGCTCCTCCTATCGATGTCTGCGAGGAAGTTCTTGAGGTCGTGAAGCTTGTTCCCCATCTTGTCGATCTCGTCAGAAGCACCGATCAGCATTCCCAGCTGTTCTGCATCCACCTGCGTGAGCAAGTCTGCCAAGTAGGATGCAAATGCATCCAGCACCATTGCCATTGCACTTGATGGCTTTTGCTGTGATAATAAAGGTAAGGTGAAAGTTAACTAGATGAGAGACATGGAAAACGAGCAAGAAGCTCAGCTAGGTGTAATTAGAAGAGAAAAATTAAACATGAACTACCTGACCAACCTTTGAAACGGATGGATGTCCTGCTCTAGAGAGCTACTCAGTCCCGGCGAAGATCAAATGAGGCTTCCATTGTGTATATATGAATGAAATGGGAACTAGCTAAATGATGTTTAGCAAAAGGGAAGCTTCCGTTGTACTATAACCCTAGCCGCCACCGGCCGTGCACCTCCCCCACCTCCCCTCCGCCTCACCACGGCCGGAGGGCGCCGCCGGGCCTAGCGTCAGTGGCGGCGGGGCTCCACTCCCTCCTTCCCTGGTGTACTGCGGCGCGGGACGCGGGGCCCTGGCGAGGAGCTCGTCGTTCGCGCGGGACGCGGGGCCCTGGCGAGGAGCTCGTTGTTCGTGCAGGATGCAGGGCCCTGGCGAGGAGCGCGTCATTCACGCGGGACGGCACAACGGCGACCTGGGTGGCGTGCCGGTGGTGCGGCTGTCCGGCGACGGGGCGACGACTGCGTGAGGTCAGGTGGTGCGAGCCTGCGCGTGGGGATGGCGAGGCTGCAAGCTCCCTCGTCAGATCCCGACGGCAGGGGTCAAGGGCTGCGGCGGCGTGGGCTGGGGGTGGTCCGGCTAGCCTGGGCCGGCCTCCAGCATGGTGGGGCGCGCCGGCAGGTGCACTGGTGGCGGGACGGATCTGTAGGGGTCGGTCGGCTGCAGATCTAGTGGTGGCTGCAGTGGCGGCTGATGCAGTTGGCGCGGGTGGTGGAAGCGGCCGCCTTTCTCCTCGCGATGGGGGGCGGCCGGCGGCTTGTGGCAGTGGTGGTGCGTGCCCGGTGGCTCTGGTGCTTGGAGCTGGCCGGCCGGCGTGGTCGTTGCTCTGGCTGTGGGTGGCGTCATGGGGAGGTCCAGATGGTGATCTCTCGGTGTCGTGGCGGTTTCACGGTGGCTCGGCGGATCTGCCTGCGGCGTCAACCGGCTTGTCCGGCATCGGCTCGTCTGTGATCGGACCGTTTCGACCTTCGTCCCATCTACTCATCGCCCAAGTGCTACTTCCATCGAAGGGCTGGCCCTCTCTCAGCTGCGGTCCATCGCTCATCTCGCGCCCGGTGCAGCAGGACCGAGCTCGTCTCGCGTACGGTGCAGCAGGACTGGCCTCGTCCCCCTCACGGTGCTGCAGGACCGAACTCGTCTCGCGCTAGGGGCTGCAGGTCGGGCTGATGGATGCCAGTGCTGGCCGTCCTAGTGGGTCTCGACGCTAGCGGTCGCCTAGTGGTGCGAAAGGTTGGACCTTTCCGCTCGTTTCTTTGGTTGGGGTAGCTGCGGGTCTCGAGTGAGGTGGTGTCAAGGTCTTGGACGCTGGGGCGGCGGCTCTGGTGGCGGTAGCGTGATGCTCTTGGGCGGAGCCCGTGACTTGGTGCTGCCCGGTGGCCATGGCCGTGTGGGCGGCGTGGTAGCCGGGGTGTGGCGTTCGGTGGCGGTGAGTGTTGGCCGGGGTGCAAACCTGTTCTATCTTTGGACGGACCGGTGGCGGCGAAGCTCGTTCCCTTCTTGAAGGCGTCGTCGCGGCTCTCACTGCCTGTCGTGCGGCTCCAGGAGAAACTCTAATCCTTGGATCGGGCGGTGGCGGCGCGCTCTGCTGACGTATCCTTCCTGAAGGCGCCGCATTGGAGTCCACGGTTCGTTGCATGCGGCTTTATCTCTTCGTGGTAGTGTGCTAGGGGTGGTGTTGCTGAGTTTAGTGCTTATGTATCCTGTCTTGGGTGTGTGTGGTGTTGGTGTGCATTTGTTTCAGATGATGTTGATCTATGGTTTATATATAGAGCGGGACGAAAGCTTTTTTGGTATTACAAGGCCCACGGCCTAACGGTTGAATATTTAAAAGCCGGAGCCAGTTAACCATTCGCCGCGTCTTGCAGGTGATCCTGCGCGCTGACACTCCTTGCCTCCACGCGCAGCAGCTCTCCTCCTTCAAGTGCCGCATGACGAAAACTAGCTATGCGGTGTAACATTGCGAGCGAGGGTTCGTTGCCCTGATTGGCGGGATTTGTTTAGGTCAACTAGCTTTTTTTTTTTTGAAAAGAAGGGACTCTCCGGCCTCTGCATCAGAACGATGTATAAAAAACTAGCTGTGCAGGTTCGTTCAACTATTTGTCAGACTCAGCTTGTCCAAAGGTAGCTCCCGTCAATGGTAAGGCTAAGGTGACGAATGCACTATTTGCTTTTTCAAACAATGACGTACTCATCACAAGATGCAAACGATCATCAACGCGAAAATTCGTAGGCATCTCTCTGTAAGTGACTTAGATGATTTTCAGTTGCAACACGATCGAAACTTCAAACTAGAGTAGTATGAGCTTTGCTGCGCCATCCTGTAAGTGACTTAGATGATTTTCAGTTGTAACTCCATGATTTGGCCTAACTCGAGAACTAGTCCACAATGGGTTGACGTGGACGGAGACTCTATCTACCAGTATCGGGTAACCAAGATGAAGGAGTTTTTAATTACGGCGCTGATCGATGTCAACACCCCTTATAGCTTAATTTAGTATTCACCGTCACATTCAAATTAATCATGTTAGCTAGATGATGATAGCTAACAACTCAACAACTCTCAGCTGTCTCAACTCAACAAAGTCAACCTTGATGATGCATGCCAGCTAATACAAATTTAGCTGGATGATACGATAGCTAGCAACTCAACGTATATTATTCTTCTCTTAACGAATTATTCTTTCCTACTACGCTAGTGTAAAAAATGATCTTATATTATGAGACGGAGGGAGTAGTATTTTCCAACCCAGCTGTGTCGATAAGCGGGAGGGACCCATATTTCATAGATATATTATTCCACTGGTATGCAAGGTTGACGGATACAAACGGGGTGAAAAGTGCAGCGTATTTTGCTCGCCAACACAAGTTTCAGTTGAAGGCGAGAGAGACACGAGAGTCTGAACCCAAGTTTGAGTTTCAGTTGAAAGCCGCGGCCAAGTCAAGGAGACAAGGTGGAGGCGACCAAGCAGCATACACGAGGAATCGCCGATCCGACCATGGACGCCAACCGGCGGCCCAACCCTGCCGCCGGCGTTGAGCCGCCCTCCACTGCCACCGGAGGCGATTGGCACCAGCCCGAGGCACGCAGCAGGATCGTCAATAAGATGTACGTATGTATGTTGGGCGGGACTCACTCTATTTCATTCGATCTGGTTTCATCTGATCTGGTTTCCCCTCCCCGGCTCTTTCGGTTTCCCACTCGGAACAAAAATAGAGGAATTTCTGTCAGTTTTGCCATCGATCCATTCATCCATCCAAGATTTAGCTATGAACTTTGATCTATCTGTACACACATATCCATAGCCGCGGTGACAGATTCGTCCGTCGTCTATCTACCTCCCAGTTTCTGTTCCTATTTGATTCTTCTTAGTCAAAATTCTCAGCTTCATTAACTCTCAACAATTTAACACAGGTTTATTGACAAATTTACCATGGCATATAATAGAACTGAATTGGAGATCTACCCTGATTGGCTGCTCCGCCTACTCGTTCCAGTAATTAACCAGCTTCACATTTTGCACTATGCGTGCAGAACGGAAGCTCTAAAGAAGCGCCTCCCAGTATCTGCGCCAGAGGAGCTGAATCAACTTCGAGAGATCGCTGTGCGATATGAAAACAGGATCTATACTCAAGAAACCAATCAGGTAATATATATCTAACAAGCACAGCACACATCGCTTGTTTGAGGCACTTTGTTATATATGTTGCTTGGATGACATTTCATCAAATCTTAAGAACTGAAACACGTTCTCGACCATGCGAAACTGCTAATCACATAACAACTGTTGGTCGCAAGCCACTATTAGTAATTTGGTATGGAACTTCACATCATTTTCTTTTGCATTACACAGTCTGATTATTTGCGGAAGATTTCTCTGAAAATTCTCTTTATGGAGATGAAGACACAACAGGCTCCAAGAAATGCTACAGTCATTCCTGAACGAAACAACTCCAGTAAGGTACCATATACAGCAAACAGGGTGTTGCACAATTTATCATCTTCACTTGGATGTTAATACTTTTTTTATTGCATCAAGTGCTGAGATTATGAGCTTTATTGCATTAAATCACCCTCTCAAGCATAAGGTATAAGTATTTTGCATCTAGCTAGCTTGTATCATGTCTATGTAGTTTCAACCTTTTGGTTCAATGAAATATTATTGGAGGGTTTTTTCCTATCTAGTGGGGAGTTTGAGCTGGATGATACATTATCCCATAAAATTAATTATCGAGTGGGAATCTGTTAGAACTGTTTTCTTTATCCAAGTTCCTCTAAAAAATTATGTCAAAAAGGGGATTTGTTAGAGATGATCCAAGCATGCATACTGAGTGCGGCGGTCAAGTTAACCACATAACACCATCCCTTTCCTTGAGATCTAACAAAGTAGCATACAGGAATCGCCGATCCACACAATTGACGGACCCACCGGGTCGGAGCCCGCCGGCGGCGGCGGCATTAACCCGCCGCTCACCGGAGGCGATTGGCGTGCCCAACTTCAGCCCGAGGCTCGCAGCAGGATCGTCGATAAGATGTATGTGTGGGCTCTACTTGAGTTGAGTTGATTTCCCTAATGTCTAATTAATTTGATCCTTCCTCCGCCTTTTCCGGTTTCCCGCACATCTACAAGATAAAAATGAGGAGTAGCTTCCTTTCCTCGGTCAATTATTTCCATCTGATATAATAGTTCTGATCTAGCCATATTCATAGCAGCAACAACATATTCGTCCGATCTAGCTCCCAGTTTCTATTTTATCCTTATTACTAGTCAAAATCCCCGCTTTGAATCTAGGTACACTAAGTCTGAACAATTTAACACAACATTTTGTTGAGAATTGGAGATCTAACCTTGCCTGCTCTACCTGCTCGTTCCACTTTACATTTCAGAAGATGCAACATGTTTTATTGCCCACAATAGTTGTAATGCAATGCATCACGCCCCTCCCTTAGATTTATTCACATTTTGCATTATGCATGCAGAATGGTGACTCTAAAGATGCACCTGCCAATATCTGCGCCTGAGGGACAGAACGAGCTTCAAAAAATCGCTGTGCGATTTGAAGAGAGGATGTATACTCTAGCAACCAATCAGGTAATTTTTCCTATCTTCGGACCAAAGCACACATTAGTAGTTATCGAGTTTTCCTTTAGTCAAACAGGGTTTATGAGCTAGTAATAGACCGAAATATTGATCATAATCTTTGTTATCGTCGATCATAGATTGAATCTTGCAGTGTTTTCTACCTTGAGTGTCTTGAGCTAGTTACCTTCCAATTCATGTTCCTACGCCATGTGTCCATGCATCCGAATTTGTTATAGATGAAACAAAACTACCTTTTGTTAAAACCATAGTACTACCCAAGTCCATGGGATGAATAAGCAATGGTATGCAATCATTTATCTCAGACTAAAAATCAAACAATGCCTTACTCCCTCCTCCCCTTTGCCTGAATGGGATTCATCTTAATTGCATCCACTCCAGTCTTGAAATTTTTTTAAAACATATTTGTTTGGTTAGGGTGTACCATATTATCACTAATTCCATTTCAAATTTCTATTTGTCTGCATATTTGTGGCAAACCTAGGAGCAGTCTACAACTCTCCATCATTTTGCCTAGCTCACTTATGGTGAATATTTGTTTATTTGATAAAGTTGAGGTACACTGCCACTACTTTGATTTGGATTTTCTGTTCATATCACCTATTTGAGGTTGTGTGTTTTGCTGCTTAGTTGAATTTTTTTGGATCCAAATGTTTGAAATCCGAAACACCTTCTGGAACGTGTTAAACTGCTAATCACACAAGAATTATTGATTGCAAACCACCATTAGTAATTTGGTATTGAACTTTGCATCATTTTTCTTTTGTATTACCCAGTCTGATTATTTGCGGAAGATTTCTCTAAAAATGCTCGCTATGGAAAGCAAGGCACAACAAGCTCATGGAAATGCTCAAGTGATTCCAGATCAAAACAACTCCAGTAAGGTATCATATACAATAAACTGATTGTCACAATTTATCATCTTCACTTGGATGCCAATAACTTTTTATTGCATCAAGTGATGAGATTATGTGATTTATTGCATTAAATCGCCCTCAACCCTCTCCCGCATAATGCATAAGAATTTTGCATCTAGCTCGTGTTATGTGTACGAAGTTATTGAGCCTGAAGTAACATGGTAAGTGACTAATGAACCTGTTGGCTCAGTAAAATATTACTACATGGTTTTTCCCTGGATATTGAGGAGGTTGAGCTGGATTGTATGGGATCCCAGAAAAAAGTTCACCGAGTGGGAATATGTTGGAGCTATTTTTTTATTAGCTTCCTCTATACTAAATTTGACTCCTCCTATGTTAAATTTGGTCTATCCTTACGGACTCCTCCTATGTTAAGTTTGGTCTGCCCCAACCTCTCTTGATATTATCAACACACGTCACCCTTCTGTTGGGGAACGTTGCAGAAAACAAAAATTTTCCTACGCTTTCACCAAGATCCATCTATGAGTTCATTTAGCAACGAGTGATCGGATGCATCTACATACCTTGTAGATCGCGAGCGGAAGCGTTCAAACAACGGGGATAAGGGAGTCGTACTCGACGTGATCCAAATCATCGGAGATCCTAGCGCCGAACGGACGGCACCTCTGCGTTCAACACACGTACGGTCAGCGTGACGTCTCCTCCTTCTTGATCCAGCAAGGGGAAGGAGAGGTTGAGGAAGATGGCTCCAGCAGTAGCACGATGGCGTGGTGGTGATGGAGCTGCAGTACTCCGGCAGGGCTTCGCCAAGCTCTATGAAGGAGGAGGAGGAGGAGGAGGTGTTGGAGAGGGAGAGGGAGGCACCAATGGCGTGTGTGTGAAGCCCTTCCTCCCCCCACTATATATAGGGAGCCTAGGGGGGGGGGCGCCGGCCCTAGGAGATGCAATCTCCTAGGGGGGCGGCGGCCAAGGGGTGGGGGGCTTGCCCCCCAAGCAAGGGGGCGCCCCCCCTTTTAGGGTTTCCCCTCCTAGGCGCATGGGTCCTAGGGGAAGTGGCGCCCCAGCCCACTTTGGGCTGGATCCCTTCCCACTTCAGCCCATGGGGCCCTCCGGGATAGGTGGCCCCACCCGGTGGACCCCCGGGACCCTTTCGGTGGTCCCGGTACAATACCGGTGACCCCGAAACTTGTTCCGATGGCCGAAATAGCACTTCCTATATATAATTCTTTACCTCCGGATCATTCTGGAACTCCTCGTGACGTCCGGGATCTCATCCGGGACTCCGAACAACATTCGGGTTACTGCATATACATATCCTTACAACCCTAGCGTCACCGAACCTTAAGTGTGTAGACCCTACGGGTTCGGGAGACATGTAGACATGACCGAGATTGCTCTCCGGTCAATAACGAGATCTGGATACCCATGTTGGCTCCCACATGCTCCTCGATGATCTCATCAGATGAACCACGATGTCGAGGATTCAAGCAACCCCGTATACAATTCCCTTTGTCAATCGGTATGTTACTTGCCCGAGATTCGATCGTCGGTATCCCAATACCTCGTTCAATCTCGTTACCGGCAAGTCACTTTACTCGTACCGTAATGCATGATCCCGTGACCAGACACTTGGTGACTTTGAGCTCATAATGATGATGCATTACCGAGTGGGCCCAGTGATACCTCTCCGTCATACGGAGTGACAAATCCCAGTCTTGATCCGTGTCAACCCAACAGACACTTTCGGAGATACCCGTAGTATACCTTTATAGTCACCCAGTTACGTTGTGACGTTTGGTATACCCAAAGCACTCCTACGGTATCCGGGAGTTACACGATCTCATGGTCTAAGGAAAAGATACTTGACATTGGAAAACTCTAGCAAACGAACTATACGATCTTGTGCTATGTTTAGGATTGGGTCTTGTCCATCACATCATTCTCCTAATGATGTGATCTCGTTATCAATGACATCCAATGTCCATAGTCAGGAAACCATGACTATCTGTTGATCAACGAGCTAGTCAACTAGAGGCTTACTAGGGACATGTTGGTGTCTATTTATTCACACATGTATTACAATTTTCGGATAACACAATTATAGCATGAATAAAAGACAATTATCATGAACAAGGAAATATAATAATAATGCTTTTATTATTGCCTCTAGGGCATATTTCCAATAGTCTCCCACTTGCACTAGAGTCAATAATCTAGTTACATTGTGATGAATCGAACACCCATGGAATTCTGGTGTTGATCATGTTTTTCTCTAGGGAGAGGTTTAGTCAACGGATCTGCTACATTCAGGTCCGTATGTACTTTACAAATATCTATGTCTCCATCTTGAACATTTTCACGAATGGAGTTGAAGCGACGCTTGATGTGCCTGGTCTTCTTGTGAAACCTTGGCTCCTTGGCAAGTGCAATAGCTCCAGTGTTGTCACAGAAGAGTTTGATTGGCCCCGACGCATTGGGTATGACTCCTAGGTTGGTGATGAACTCCTTCACCCAAATTGCTTCATGGGCTGCCTCCGAGGCTGCCATGTACTCCGCTTCACATGTAGATCCCGCCACGACGCTCTGCTTGCAACTGCACCAGCTTACTGCCCCACCATTCAAAATATACACGTATCCGGTTTGTGACTTAGAGTCATCCAGATTTGTGTCGAAGCTAGCGTCGACGTAACCCTTTACGGCGAGCTCTTCGTCACCTCCATAAACGAGAAACATTTCCTTAGTCCTTTTCAGGTACTTCAGGATATTCTTGACCGCTGTCCAGTGTTCCTTGCCGGGATTACTTTGGTATCTACCTACCAAACTTACGGTAAGGTTTACATTAGGTCTGGTACACAGCATGACATACATAATAGAACCTATGGCCGAGGCATAGGGGATGACACTCATCTCTTTTATATCTTCTGCCATGGTTGGACATTGAGCTGAGCTCAATTTCACACCTTGCAACACAGGCAAGAACCCCTTCTTAGACTGATCCATATTGAATTTCTTCAATATCTTATCAAGGTATGTGCTTTGTGAAAGACCTATGAGGCATCTTGATCTATCACTATAGATCTTGATGCCTAATATATATGCAGCTTCTCCAAGGTCCTTCATTGAAAAACTCTTATTCAAGTAGGCCTTAATGCTGTCCAAGAGTTCTATATCATTTCCCATCAAAAGTATGTCATCTACATATAATATGAGAAATGCTACAGAGCTCCCACTCACTTTCTTGTAAACACAGGCTTCTCCATAAGTCTGTGTAAACCCAAACGCTTTGATCATCTCATCAAAGCGAATGTTCCAACTCCGAGATGCTTGCACCAGCCCATAAATCGAGCGTTGGAGTTTGCACATCTTGTCAGTATTCTTAGAATCGGCAAAACCTTCCGGCTGCATCATATACAATTCTTCCGTAAGGAAACCATTAAGGAATGACGTTTTGGCGTCCATTTGCCATATCTCATAATCATAGAATGCGGCAATTGCTAACATGATTCGGACAGACTTTAGCTTCGCAACCGGTGAAAAAGTCTCATCGTAGTCAACCCCTTGAACTTGTCGATAACCCTTAGCGACAAGCCGAGCTTTATAGATGGTCACATTACCATCCGCGTCTATCTTCTTCTTAAAGATCCATTTATTTTCTATGGCTCGCCGCTCAACGGGCAAGTCAGTAGAAGTCCATACTTTGTTTTCATACATGGATCCTATCTCGGATTTCATGGCTTCTAGCCATTCGTCGGAATCCAGGCCCGCCGTCGCTTCTTCATAGTTCGAAGATTCACCATTGTCTAACAACATGATTTCCAAGACAGGGTTGCCGTACCACTCTGGTGCGGAACGTGTCCTTGTGGACCTACGAAGTTCAGTAGCAACTTGATCTGAAGTTTCATGATCATCATCATTAATTTCCTCTCTAGTCGGTGCAGGCACCTCAGGAACATTTTCTTGAGTTGCGCCATTTTCCGGTTCAAGAGGTAATACTTCATCAAGTTCTACTTTCCTCCCACTTACTTCTTTCGAGAGAAACTCCTTCTCTAGAAAGGATCCATTCTTGGCAACAAAGATCTTGCCTTCGGATCTGAGGTAGAAGGTATACCCCATAGTTTCTTTATGGTATCCTATGAAGACGCATTTTCCTACTTGGGTTCGAGCTTTTCAGGTTGAAGTTTCTTGACATAAGCATCGCATCCCCAAACTTTTAGAAACAACAGCTTAGGTTTCTTCCCAAACCATAATTCATACGGTGTCGTCTCAACGGATTTCGGCGGGGCCCTATTTAAAGTGAATGCGGCAGTCTCTAAAGCATAGCCCCAAAATGATAGCGGTAAATCGGTAAGAGACATCACAGATCGCACCATATCTAATAGAGTGCGATTACGACGTTCGTACACACACCATTACGCTGAGGTGTTCCAGGCGGGGTCAGTTGTGAAACTATTCCACATTTTCTTAAGTGTGTGCCAAATTCGTGACTCAAGTATTCTCCTCCACGATCTGATCGCAGGAATTTGATTTTCCTGTCACGTTGATTCTCAACCTCACTCTGAAATTCCTTGAACTTTTCAAAGGTCTCAGACTTGTGTTTCATTAAATAGATATACCCATATCTACTCAAGTCATCAATGAGGGTGAGAACATAACAATAGCCACCGCGAGCCTCAACACTCATTGGACCGCACACATCAGAATGTATGATTTCCAATAAGTTGGTTGCTCGCTCCATTGTTCCTGAGAACGGAGTCTTGGTCATTTTACCCATGAGGCATGGTTCGCATGTGTCAAATGATTCGTAATCAAGAGACTCTAAAAGTCCATCTGCATGGAGCTTCTTCATGCGTTTGACACCTATGTGACCAAGGCGGCAGTGCCACAAGTATGTGGGACTATCATTATCAATCTTACATCTTTTGGTATCCACACTATGAATATGTGTAGCATTACACTCGAGATTCATTAAGAATAAACCATTCACCATCGGAGCATGACCATAAAACATATCTCTCATATAAATAGAACAACCATTATTCTCGGATTTAAATGAGTAGCCATCTCGTATTAAACGAGATCCTGATACAATGTTCATGCTCAAACTTGGCACTAAATAACAATTATTGAGGTTCAAAACTAATCCCGTAGGTAAATGTAGAGGTAGCGTGCCGACGGCGATCACATCGACCTTGGAACCATTCCCGACGCGCATTGTCACCTCGTCCTTCGCCAGTCTCCGCTTATTCCGCAGCTCCTGCTTTGAGTTACAAATGTGAGCAACTGCACCGGTATCAAATACCCAAGAGCTACTACGAGTACTGGTAAGGTACACATCAATTACATGTATATCACATATAGCTTTCGTGATGCCGGCCTTCTTGTCCGCTAAGTATTTGGGGCAGTTCTGCTTCCAGTGAACACTTCCCTTGCAATAAAAGCACTCAGTCTCGGGCTTGGGTCCATTCTTTGGCTTCTTCCCGGCAGCTTGCTTGCCGGGCGCGGCAACTCCCTTGCCGTCCTTCTTGAAGGTTTTCTTACCTTTGCCTTTCTTGAACTTAGTGGTTTTATTCACCATCAACACTTGATGTTCCTTTTTGACTTCTACCTCTGCTGATTTCAGCATTGCAAATACTTCAGGAATGGTCTTTTCCATCCCCTGCATATTGAAGTTCATCACAGATCTCTTGTAGCTCGGTAGAAGCGACTGAAGGATTCTGTCAATGACCGTGTCATCCGGGAGATTAACTCCCAGCTGAGTCAAGCGGTTATGCAACCCAGATATAGTGAGTATGTGCTCACTGACAGAACTGTTTTCCTCCATCTTACAGCTGAAGAACTTGTCGGAGACTTGATATCTCTCGACCCGGGCATGAGCTTGGAAAACCATTTTCAGCTCTTCGAACATCTCATATGCTCCGTGTCTCTCAAAACGTTTTTGGAGCCCCGGCTCTAAGCTGTAAAGCATGCCGCACTGAACGAGGGAGTAGTCATCGGTACGTGCCTGCCAAGCGTTCATAACGTCTTGTTCTGCAGGGAGAACAGGTGCGTCACCTAGCGGTGCTTGTAGGACATAATCTTTCTTGGCAGCTATGACGATGATCCTCAGGTTCCGGACCCAGTCCGTGTAGTTGCTGCCATCGTCTTTCAGCTTGGTTTTCTCTAGGAACGCGTTGAAGTTGAGGACTACCTTGGCCATTTGATCTACAAGACGTATTGTAAATATTTTAGACTAAGTTCATGATAATTAAGTTCATCTAATCAAATGAACTCCCACTTAGATAGACATCCCCCCAGTCATCTAAGTATAACATGATCCGAGTTTAACTAGGCCGTGTCCGATCATCACGTGAGACGGACTAGTCAACATCGGTGAACATCTTCATGTTGATCGTATCTTCTATACGACTCATGCTCGACCTTTCGGTCTTCTATGTTCCAAGGCCATGTCTGTACATGCTAGACTCGTCAAGTCAACCTAAGTGTTTGCATGTGTAAATCTGTCTTACACCCGTTGTATGTGAACGTTGGAATCTATCACACCCGATCATCATGTGGTGCTTTGAAACAACGAACTGTCGCAACGGTGCACAGTTAGGGGGGACATTTTCTTGAAATTATTATAAGGGATCATCTTATTTACTACCGTCGTTCTAAGTAAACAAGATGCAAAAACATGATAAACATCACATGCAATCAAATAATAATAGTGACATGATATGTCCAATATCACATAGCTCCTTTGATCTCCATCTTGGGGCTCCATGATCATCTTGTCACCGGCATGACACCATGATCTCCATCATCATGATCTCCATCATCGTGTCTCCATGAAGTTGCTCACCAACTATTACTTCTACTACTATGGCTAACGCGTTTAGCAATAAAGTAAAGTAATTTACATGGCGTTTCCCAATGACACGGAGGTCATACAAAAAATAAAGACAACTCCTATGGCTCCTGCCGGTTGTCATACTCATCGACATGCAAGTCGTGATTCCTATTACAATAGCATGAACATCTCATACATCACATATATATCATTCATCATTCATCACAACTTTGGCCATATCATATCACAAAGCACTTGCTGCAAAAACAAGTTAGACGTCCTCTAATTGTTGTTGCAAGTTTTACGTGGCTGCAAGAGGGTTCTAGCAAGAACGTTTTCTTACCTACATGAAAGCCACAACGTGATTTGTTAACTTCTATTCACCCTTCATAAGGACCCTTTTCATCGAATCCGCTCCAACTAAAGTGGGAGAGACAGACACCCGCCAGCCACCTTATGCAACTAGTGCATGTTAGTCGGTGGAACCGGTCTCACGTAAGCGTACGTGTAAGGTTGGTCCGGGCCGCTTCATCCCACAATACCGCTGAAGCAAAATAAGACTAGTAGTGGCAAGAAAGTTGACAACATCTACGCCCGCAACAAATTTTGTTCTACTCGTGCAAAGAGAACTACGCATAGACCTAGCTCATGATGCCACTGTTGGGGAACGTTGCAGAAAACAAAAATTTTCCTACGCTTTCACCAAGATCCATCTATGAGTTCATCTAGCAACGAGTGATCGGATGCATCTACATACCTTGTAGATCGCGAGCGGAAGCGTTCAAAGAACGGGGATGAGGGAGTCGTACTCGACGTGATCCAAATCACTGGAGATCCTAGCGCCGAACGGACGACACCTCCGCGTTCAACACACGTACGGTCAGCGTGACGTCTCCTCCTTGATCCAGCAAGGGGAAGGAGAGGTTGAGGAAGATGGCTCCAGCAGCAGCACGACGGCGTGGTGGTGATGGAGCTGTAGTACTCCGGCAGGGCTTCGCCAAGCTCTATGGAGGAGGAGGAGGTGTTGGAGAGGGAGAGGGAGGCACCAATGGCGTGTGTGTGAAGCCCTTCCTCCCCCCACTATATATAGGGAGCCTAGGGGGGCACCGGCCCTAGGAGATGCAATTTCCTAGGGGGGGGGCGGCGGCCAAGGGGTGGGGGGCTTGCCTCCCAAGCAAGGGGGTGCCCCCCTTTTAGGGTTTCCCCTCATAGGCGCATGGGCCCTAGGGGAAGTGGCGCCCCAGCCCACTTTGGGCTGGATCCCTTCCCACTTCAGCCCATGGGGCCCTCCGGGATAGGTGGCCCCACCCGGTGGATCCCCGGGACCCTTCCGGTGGTCCCGGTACAATACCGGTGACCCCGAAACTTGTCCCGATGGCCGAAATAGCACTTCCTATATATAATTATTTACCTCCGGATCATTCCGGAACTCCTCGTGATGTCCGGGATCTCATCCGGGACTCCGAACAACATTCGGGTTACTGCGTATACATATCCTTACAACCCTAGCGTCACCGAACCTTAAGTGTGTAGACCCTACGGGTTCGGGAGACGTGTAGACATGACCGAGATTGCTCTCCGGTCAATAACCAACAGCGGGATCTGGATACCCATGTTGGCTCCCACATGCTCCTCGATGATCTCATCGGATGAACCACGATGTCGAGGATTCAAGCAACCCCGTATACAATTCCCTTTGTCAATCGGTATGTTACTTGCCCGAGATTCGATCGTCGGTATCCCAATACCTCGTTCAATCTCGTTACCGGCAAGTCACTTTACTCGTACCGTAATGCATGATCCCGTGACCAGACACTTGGTGACTTTGAGCTCATAATGATGATGCATTACCGAGTGGGCCCAGTGATACCTCTCCGTCATACGGAGTGACAAATCCCAGTCTTGATCCGTGTCAACCCAACAGACACTTTCGGAGATACCCGTAGTATACCTTTATAGTCACCCAGTTACGTTGTGACGTTTGGTATACCCAAAGCACTCCTACGGTATCCGGGAGTTACACGATCTCATGGTCTAAGGAAAAGATACTTGACATTGGAAAACTCTAGCAAACGAACTATACGATCTTGTGCTATGTTTAGGATTGGGTCTTGTCCATCACATCATTCTCCTAATGATGTGATCTCGTTATCAATGACATCCAATGTCCATAGTCAGGAAACCATGACTATCTGTTGATCAACGAGCTAGTCAACTAGAGGCTTACTAGGGACATGTTGGTGTCTATTTATTCACACATGTATTACAATTTCCGGATAACACAATTATAGCATGAATAAAAGACAATTATCATGAACAAGGAAATATAATAATAATGCTTTTATTATTGCCTCTAGGGCATATTTCCAACACCTTCCGCTATTTACCGACGCTTCTAGAGGTCTGTGTGGTATGTGCTAAGCATTCTCAGATGATGTTGGACAAGCTTGGTGCTATCATAATTCTATCACCAATATCATCATGTCAGACCAGATCCTTTTTTGTTGTGTGGTCACATATCCATCTCAGAATACACATCTCTACCACACCTAATATTTAGACATCTCACCTTTTAGTTGGCCAACATTCCGCGCCACATAAACTCAGGTTAAATTGACGTCCTATAGAACTCACCTTTTAGCTTTAGTAGCACTCTCTCATCATAGATGACGCCACAAGCTTGACGCCACTTTATCTATCCGGCTTTGATTCAATGGCTCAAATCATCGATATCACCATCCTTCTCCAACATTGACTGCAGATATCGAAAGGTGCTCTTCCGAGGTATCACTTACCCATCAAGGCTAACCCCCTCCTCATCGTGTATAATAGTACTAAAAGCACACTTCATATACTTAGTTTTAGTTCTACTAAGTCTCTAACCTTTTGATTCCAAAGTCTGTCTCCACAATTCTTACTTCCTGTAGCCATAGTCCATATCGTCGGCTAGCACCACATCATCCGCAAAGAGCATACACCACGAGATATCTCTTTCTGTATCGCTTGTGGCCTCATCGCTCACCAAAGCAAAAAAGTTAAGGGTTCAAAGTTGAACCTTGTTGTAGTCATATTTTAACTGAAAAGTTATGAGTGTCGCAATCACTTGTTCGAACACTTGTCACAACATTATCATACATGTCCTTAATGAGGGTAATGTACTTTAAGTGAAAAGTTATTAGTGTCCCCAAGCCGTTTCCACGGAGAATTCTCCAGGATGCCAAGGGCATGAAGATCGTTGATCATGTTGGAGTGGCCATGGTAGTCGTTGCAGTAGTGACCATGATTGAAGTTGTCTTGAATATTATCAAAGTAGCAGGTCTCATTCATGTAGTAGTCTTAGCCATTGTAGACTTGTTTGAGGAAGGTGCTGAGGTAGTGGTGATCGACCGATACTTGAAGTAGCAGTAGGCGTCGGGATGTACATGGTACATATAATCTCCGTTTCGAATCCGCATTTGATTTTAAAGACATGTTATGTACTTGCACGAATATGATGGATACAGATTTTTGGTAACCAGATATCTAGTAGATATGGTATTGGTAATATCATGGGATGTTGATATCTGGGATTTGTTTTTGGATTATCACAATTTAGCCCATTCAACAAGCTCAAATACCCAATCAGACCACTCACTAGTCCCTAACCCATGCATTGGCACGGGCTAGTAAGTAAAACAATTTTTTTTCTATATTAGTAGTCATTTTAAGATTCATACTATTATTTAATGTTGCATTGTTTGCAAAAAGGAACTAAAAATACATAGAAAATGTGGACAACAATTTCAAGTGGTTAGCATTTTAACACATGGAGGCATGGAGCATATGAAACACACACGCTTGTGCAATATTGAGGTCGCTGAATTTCCTAGTGGGAGTCTCTAATATCATCGGGATCCCTACCAGTATGTGTTCATTAATTGAACTCTTAGTTTACTTTGGGGGAAATAACTGTTAGATTGTCGTAGAAGTAAAAGTTGCAAGCTTGATTGTATTACTTTCATAACGAAATTTGATTTCCAACTCATAGAAAATTCTAAGATTCTATGAGTTGACTACTATGTATTTTCTATTATTTGTTAAAAATATTTATACCCCAAACTCTGATGATAATTTTGATGTGGAAGATGATATCTACTCCCTCCGTTCCAAATTACTCGTCGTGGTTTTAGTTCAAATTTGAACTAAAACCACGACGAGTAATTTGGAACGGAGGGAGTATAATACAGGTTTCTTAATCTACTTTCAACACAAATTTGTAATCTAGATGGCCTCACGTAGTTTCACCTCTTTAAATTACATATTTTCAATTAAGACTTTTATTAATTTGTATTTATTTTAATTTTAGTACAATAGTAAAGACCAAACAATCCGTTGAGTGGCAACATTCAATGCACATATATGAATCACTTTATACTCATAATACTCTCTACTAAATTAGTACTGATTTATCAACACGAAAAATTACAAGTTTGCAATTTATATATTTAAAATTCTTTGTTTCAAAAACAAACTTAGATTTTTTGTGTAGTTTATTTTGTATTGGCGGAAGACAATTGAAATTTAATTTTTTTTAAGCAAAAGGCCGTGAATAAAGATATAAAAGCTATGTTCAATCAAATCAAATCTAACGCAATTCTATGAAATATTCTTATGTATAATCTTTACCATTACCTTAATTACATGGATGCAGTGAGTAGTCATTTATTCTAATTTGATATATTATTATAAAAACTTGCCTCGCTGTGGATTATGTGCAAAACATTTTGTTTGAGAAAAAAATTACATGTAGGATTGAATAGTATGTTAATGCTCCCTCCATATCACAAATAGGTGAGGTTTCACATAAAACATCCCTAAATAGGTGATGTAATGTTTATTATATCAGTGAAAATAATCTAGGAACAAGAATAATATGTCAGTTTTAAAATGTGTGGACTTACCTCTTAATCCTGCATGATTGGAAATCGTAAGAGTCGGCATCGAAAGGTGCTGGATTACCCTATAGGAAAAACATTAGAAATCATGAGTTGTTGGATTCCAAGAAGTTATATTTAGTGAAGATTGTCCTCTAGACACGATTATAAAGTGGCTCATAGGAAACACTTGTAAGGTTTCTTCCAAATGTACGAAAAACCTCCATAACTGTCGGGGAGGCTGGTCCACGAGCACCTATGGGACTCGGCGGACCGAGCCCCTTTCGGTTCGGCGGGGGCGGAGGTTGAGAAAAGAGCAGATCGAGGCGAGGCACGCGAGCAGTTTACCCAGGTTCGGGCCGCACGGATGCGTAAAACCCTACTCCTGCTTTGTGGATTGTATTGAGTTCTTGCCCGGGAGCGCGGAGTGCTACAGTACCCTCCAGCAGCTAGCGAGACCGAGCGTGAATGAGTCCCCCCCCCTTCTACGTTGCGCATGGGCCTCCTTTTATATGCTCAAGGGGTCACCGACAGGTGGCAACGTAGACAAAAGGGCAAAAACGGAAGAGTGGTGGTTGGTACAACTACCTGTACAGTGTATCGTACCTACCCCTGATGGCAGGGGACAAGGGCATTAATTGCCCGTCTGTGTCGCCCAAACAGTACAGAAAGGGACCGCCAGGGACGCCACCATTTGCCACGATGGCTACCTTGTCAGCGCTTGCTTGCCACCGCGCATCCTAGCTGCACAGCCTCTCGCCACATGCGCTTGGGAGGGTCCCAGAGCGACACGTTGGTGGTTGTGCTGGAGCACGGGTACGAAGTAGGGGCTTCCCGCGCCAAGCTCCTTGCCGCGGTCGTTGTCTTGTCGCGCTTGGGAGCTTGTCGCTCACCGGGCCTTGCCGGGACGCGTGGCGCGTCGCGGCAAGTTTCCTTGATATGCCTTGGTTGGCCTCCCCGGCAAGCTCCTCTTGCCGGGGTCTTGTATGCCTTGATTGGCCTTCCCAGCAAGCTCCTCTTGCTAGGGTCTCGTTGGCCTTCCCGACAAGCTCCTCTTGTCGGGGCCTTGGTTTAAGTACTTTGTTCTTGAATGGCTCCAAAGTAGCCACGGAGGATCTTGGCGGTCGCCCGGCAAGCCTTGCCGTGGGAGGCTGCGACTGCCCGTGCACAAGTTCGGGATACTAGAGTACCCCTATTCTAGTACACCGACAGGAGCCCCCGGGCCTGGGCCATACACGGTGCCGAGCGCTGTTGGGCCAGGCCCAAAACAGTGCACGGGCACGCGCGGCCTAGGTCACGCCGCAGATCTTTCCGCATCCACCGCGCACGCCCCGAATGGCACGCGTCAAACGCGGCGTCGTGGGTGACGTGGGCGGCGTGCGCGGGGCTAAGCCCTGCGCGCATGCGTCACGTCGTGAAAAAAAGGGGACGGTTCGCGCCTCTCCCACGAACGGAGGGAGGTGTGGGGGCGTGGTGCATTTACTGGACAGGGCCGATGCGCGGTTTTCGAGACGCCCACTCCCCGCGATCACGGGGTGGGGCGAGGCCGCCTCATCCGTCGCCTCGGTTCTGCACGCCTGCCACGCGGCTCCCATGCACTTGGGGTCATGGACGGCAGAAGCGGGAAACCGGGCCGTCGCGAGTAGAGGCAACGGGTCGGCCCCAACTCCCTGCTCTTCCCGTGCCTTGATTTGCTGAGCGGGGCGGCCGAGCCCCCACCTCGGTCCTTTATAAAGAACGGGAGGGGAGCACAGAAGCCCGCACTCTCTCATCTCCTTCCCCCTTCAGCTTCTGCTCCCCTTTCTCTCATTCACCATGGAGAAAGGGAACCCTGGCCCTTCATCGGTGGCGGCGAGGGTCGCCGCCAGACAGCGCATCCCTCCCTCTCCCACACCTGTGGTGGCAGAGCCAGCCGGAAGGGGAAGAGGGAGGGGGCGAGGTCGTGGACGAGGTCGAGGACGAGGTGCTCGGGGAAGAGGCGGACGGGGCGACGCGCCGGCTTCGCCTCCGCCGGCGGTTCCCCTTCGCACGGCGGTCCATATTGGGGACAACCCTTGTGAGTTCTTCGTCAGGCTGCGCCGGGCGCCTCGCCGTCGCCTCCGACTCCCAGCTCCGTGTGCGAGCGCGATGGAGCTGGACCCGCCCGAGACGCTGAGACTGCACATGAGGGGCTGTGGGATCAGCGGCACGCGAGTCTGTGTTGAGTTCCCAGCCCCTAATGTGATGTATCTTGGTCGAGGGTGGAAAACGTTCGCCCGTATCCACAGCCTGATGGAGGGGTTCACCCTCCATTTTAAGTTGATGGAGTGCGATCTCCTCTCCGTCAAGGTCTTCGGGTGCTTCGGCACTCGGGCGAAGTGCTGCGTGGACAGCTCCTCCGATAGTGAAGGCTCCTCCTCGAGCGAGAGTGACGAGGAGGAGAGCGACAGCGACGATGAGGGTAACGGGCAGCAGGATGGCGGGCCCGACTAGGTGTCGGGCGCCGCTTCGTGCGGCACTGGTGACCCCATCATCCGTGTCGCCGGCTCCTTGAACTCCCCGGGGTCGTCTCCTTGGGCGGCTGGCGTAGGGAGGCTGTGGAAGAGGAAGAGGGCTGGCGGCAAGGTCGTCAAGTCGGAGTACGAGGGCGTGGTGCCCTCGACAGCGTGCTGACGTCCTGCCGCCTCGTCTTCGAGCCCCGCTTCCGGCGCCGCCATCACCGTCCAGCCTTCGGACGGTCCCCGGGGTGTTCTCTTGGTGTCTTCTGGCACCCGTAGCTCGCCTAGGCGTCCCTTTTGTCCTTTTCGCCTCCTTGTCCTACCTCCTGAAGAGAGGGACAGGAAAAGGATTACGGGCACCTTATCTTTTTAATTTGTAAGCCTTCGGGCCTTAGCTGCATTTAAAGCTTGTAATCCTCTCTTTCATGTTTTTCATCCTCTATGGACTGTACCTGGGCGGAATGTTTTTAATGAAAAGGGGATTCTTGCCGGGTCATTTGTCTCGCGGGTAGAACCCACGTCAAGGAGCAAATCCTTGGTATCTTTCAGACAGACATCTCTTCTCCCGGCAACAGGCCCTGCCGTCTTCCCACGTCGCTCGACCTTTGTCACGCTTTTGATGGAGGCGGGAACGAGGCGGGTGCGGCCTCCTCGTTTCATCCCTTTGCTGCCGCGACTACGACCAAACTTGGCCCCGGGAACGAAGCCCAGGGCCTAGAGTTGAGGGAGCATGGTAGTTTTCGGGAAGAAAACGAGGTTTCGCATTCCTCAGTCCATATGAGAATGCATGATGAGGGATGAAAGACTTATCTGGTATTGCAGCCCCCGGCAACTCTGGCTTGCCGTGGGTGAATCTTGGTACTTGCAGCCCCCGGCAACACTGGCTTGCCGGGGTCTAGGTGCCGATGCGTCCTTCTTCTCCTTTTCTCCCTCAAGCGGTCTGGCCAGGATATGTAAGCCCCGCGAGCCAAGGGAAACGAAAGAAAGGCAAAGGGACGCACACTCGACCTCTAAGCTAGGGGTTAGTCGCTGTTAAGCACTATCAACCCTAACCAAGGACGAGACTCGACCTAGCATGCATGCTATAACCCCGGGGTGTCAGCGCTTCATTTAATGGTGCTCAGGGTCTGCGCCTGGCTTTGTACAAAGGATTACATGCAACAGCGGCAAGACTTGTACAAAAGGGTGGTTGCCGGACAGGGTCCGACAACCGAGCCTTACGGGTAAAACTTACAAAGATGCTCGATGTTCCAGGAGTTGCTCACTGGTATGCCATCTTTGGTCTCGAGGCGGACAGCGCCGGGCCTCGTGACTCGTTTCACCCGGTAAGGGCCTTCCCACTTCGGCGTCAACTTGTTGGAATTCTTGGCGGACTGAACGCGCCGAAGAACAAGGTCGCCTTCCTCGAAGCTTCTGGCGTCAACTTTGCGGCTATGGTAGCGGCGCAAAGCTTGCTGGTAGCGAGCAGCTCGCACAGCAGCCTGAAGACGGTCTTCCTCAAGGAGCAGCTCGTCATCCTGCCGCAGCCGCTCTTGCTCAAGCTCATCGTAAGCGAGCACTCGAGGTGACCCGTATACGAGTTCCGTGGGGGTAACTGCTTCTGCTCCATAGACTAGAGCAAAAGGTGTCTGGCCAGTGGCTCGATTTGGCGTCGTCCTGATCGACCAAAGAGCCACCGGTAGCTCCTCGATCCAGTTTCTTCCGCACTTGTGCAGCCTGTCGAAAGTTCTGGTCCTGAGCCCGCGCAGCACTTCAGCGTTTGCCCTTTCCGCTTGACCATTGCTTCTTGGGTGAGCAACAGAAGCGAAGCAGACTTTGGCGCCAAGATCTTGGACGTACTGAATGAAGGTGCGGCTCGTAAATTGCGTACCGTTGTCGGTGATGATCCTGTTAGGGACACCGAAGCGGCAAACAATCGACCTGAAGAACTTGACTGCTGACTGTGCTGTCACCTTCCTCACTGGTTCCACTTCCGGCCACTTTGTGAACCTGTCGATTGCGACGTACAAGTACTCAAAGCCCTCGACTGCTCGGGGGAAGGGGCCGAGGATGTCGAGCCCCTAGACCGAAAATGGCCAGGATAAAGGGATCGTCTGGAGAGCTTGAGCTGGCTGGTGTATCTGCTTGGAATGGAACTGGCATGCTTCACACTTGGTTACTTTTGCCGTTGCATCCTAGAGGGCTGTTGGCCAAAAGAAACCTTGACGAAAATCCTTGCCGACAAGTGCTATTGCGCCAATGTGGTGTCCACATATGCCTCCATGTATCTCTGCCAACAGCTTCTGTCCATCTTCCCGGGGAATACACTTCAATTTCACACCGTTGAGCCTTCTTCTGTACAGTTTGTTGTCGACAAACTGGTACATACTTGACTGCCGGGCTACTCTTTCCTCTTCTTCTTGCTCTTCGGGAAGCTCTCCTGTCTGAAGGAAACGGACGATCGGCTATGCCCATGTTGGAGCCTGTGGCTCGACAACAAGGACTAAAGGCATATCTGCTGCTGCGGGAACATCCGCTTCCACGGCGAGAACTGGCGGTTCTGCCGGAGCTTGACGTTCAGCGGCAAGCTTGCCGGAGCAAAACTTGTCAGGAGCCTCTTCTTCGACGGAACAAACCCCAGGGCTTGCCGGAGCAGGACGTTCCCCGGCAAGCTTGCCGGAGCAAAACTTGCCGAGAGCCTCTGCTTCAACGGGACTAAGCCTAGGGCCTGCCGGAGCAGGCTGCTCCTCAGCATTCTTGGTGTTGATCTTGGGGACCTTCTTGGCGGCGGCCTCGGGAAGCTCCACCGGAAGATAGTCACCAAAAACCAACTTCCTTTTCTTGCTCTGTCCAGTTGATGGAGTCACGGACGGTTGAGTCAGCTTGAGCACAAAGATCCCTGGTTCCACAGGTAGCTTAAGTGCAGCGCACTTTGACAGGCCATCGGCAACGTCATTCTCAGCTCTCGGAACATGTTCCATTTGCAGGCCGTCAAAGTGCTCTTCTAGCTTTCTCACTTCGTCGACGTAGGCTTCCATCAACGGACTCTGATAATTCTTGTTCACTTGGCGGACGACAAGCTGTGAGTCACCCCTGACAATGAGCTTCTTAATCCCAAGGTCTGCTGCGATCCTGAGACCGGCAAGCAAGCCTTCATACTCCGCAGTATTATTGTTGCTTGCTCCCTGGGAAAGTGCATCTGGACTACGTACTTGAGGTGCTCTCCGGTGGGCGTGACAAGCAGCACGCCAGCACCGGCGCCTTGCAGCGAAAAGGCACCATCAAAGTACATCAGCCACTCCTTGCTTGCTTCATTGACGGGGATGCTCTTTTCGGGAACTTCTTCATCTGGCGTTGGCGTCCACTCTGCTATAAACTCTGCCAATGCTCTGCTCTGGATAGTTGAAGTGCTCTCAAACTAGAGGCCAAAGCTTGACAGTTCCAGTGCCCACTCGACAATCCTGCCTGTCACTTCTGGATTTTGCAGTATCCTCTTCAGCGGAAAGCGAGTGACAACTGTGATCTCGTGTGCTTGGAAGTAATGGCGCAGCTTTCTCGAGGCCATGAGGAGGCTGAAAAGCAATTTCTGCACACCAGAGTACCTTGACCTAGCCCACTGCAGGAGGGAGCTGACAAAGTAAACCGGGCGCTGCACCATTTTCTTCCGTACATCTTCGTGCATCTGCGCAGATCCATCCTTGCCGGGACCAGAGCTTGTCGGGTGAGCCCCCTGCTTGTCGCTGGATGGGCTTGCCGGGGTTGCTGACTTATCATCTGCCTCCCTCTCCGCAACTAGCGCAGCACTAACCACTTGATTGGTTGCCGCTACATACAGCAGCAACTTCTCTTGTGGCCTAGGTGCGACAAGTGTTGGAGCGGAGGACAGGTATTTCTTCAAGTCCTGTGGCACAGCCTCCGCTTCCGGAGTCCATTGCATCGGACCTGCCTTTTTAAGTATCTTGAAAAATGGCAGGGCGCGCTCAGCAGACCTGGAGATAAACCTGCTGAGAGCAGCCACGCAACCGGCAAGTCTTCGCACATCCTTGACGCGCTTTGGTGCTTCGATCTGCTCGATGGCCCTGATCTTGTCGGGATTGGCTTCAATTCCCCGCTGAGACACAAAGAACCCGAGAAGCTTGCCGGAAGGAACTCCAAACACACACTTCTCAGGGTTCAGCTTGAGGTTGATCTTGCGCAGATTCACAAAGGTCTCATCCAAATCTTGAATTAGAGTTGCCCTGTCCTTGCTCTTGATCACTATATCATCCATATAGGCTTCCACATTTCTGTGTATTTGAGGCTCAAAAGCGACATGGACTACTCTTGCAAATGTTGAACCAGCGTTCTTTAAGCCGAAAGGCATTCGTACGAAACAGTACGTGCCACATGGCGTAATGAACGCGGCTTTCTCCTCATCCTCTTCTGCCATGAAGATCTGATGATATCCCGAGTAGGCGTCAAGAAATGAAAGCAGTTCACATCCAGCTGTGGAGTCAACAATCTGGTCAATGCGCGGCAAGGGAAATGGGTCTTTGGGACAAGCTTTATTAACATCAGTGAAGTCAATACAAAGCCTCCATTTCCCATTTGCCTTGCGCACGACTACAGGATTGGCCAGCCACGTGGGATGGAGCACTCCTCTGACAAGGCCTGCTGCTTCCAACTTCTTGATTTCTTCTGCAATGAACTCTTGGCGCTCCACTGCCTGCTTCCTGACTTTCTGCTTGACGGGCCGCGCGTGAGGACAAACGGCAAGGTGGTGCTCAATCACTTTCCTGGGAACACCAGGGATGTCAGACGGTTGCCACGCAAACACGTCGACATTCGCCTGCAGGAAAGCAACGAGCGCGCTTTCCTATTTAGGGTCAAGCGTGGCACTGATGGTGAAGGTACCACCAGTGCCGTCCTCCTTGGCGGACACCTTTTTAGTTTCTGGCGGAGCTGCCATCGTCCTCTTACACTTGCCGGTGGAGCTCGATGGTGCGTCTTCGACGGCAGCGCAGCACTCCAAAGAGGTGCGCTTGCCGGAGTGGGCATCAGAGCACTTGCCGGACTTGGTCTTCTTCTTCCCCCCGGGAGCCTCAGCGGCAAGTGGCTTGCGCTCTGCCGCGGCTGCTGCTTCCCGATAGATCTTGTCGGCACAGATAAGAGCATCTTTCTTGTCGCTAGGGACAAAAATGACACTTATCGGGCCGGGCATCTTGAGCATGTTGTAGGCGTAATGAGAGGCCGCCATGAACTTGGCGAGTGCCGGACGACCAAGTATCCCATTGTAGGGCAATGGGAGATCGGCAACGTCAAAGGTCACCCTCTCAGTCCTGAAGTTTAGCTCGCTGCCAAATGTCACCGGCAGCGTGATCTTCCCCTTCGGCTTGCTTCTTCCCGGGCTGATTCCTTGGAACGTACCGGTCTCTTCGAGCTCGCTGTTGGGGATCTGGAGCTTCTGGAGTACAGCAGAGGAGATCAGGTTCAAGCCGGCCCCGCCGTCAACTAACATCTTGGTGACCTTGAGGTTGCGGATTGTTGGTGAAACCAACATCGGCAAGCACCCGACCGCAGTTGTGCGATCAGGTTGGTCCTCAATATCAAAGATGATAGGCGTGTTGGACCATTTCAGGAGTTTGCGCGACTCGACAGGTGGTTCTACTGCATTGACTTCTCGCGCCCACTGCTTGAGTTGGCGGTGTGAAGTATGCAGAGAAGCACCACCGTCAACGCACAAAACCTCCGTGGCTTTCTGAAACTCCTGCTCATTGTTCTCGACATCATCCATGTCTTCATCGCTGTCGTCGTCGTCTTCATCCTTGTCGCGACCGCGGGGAGGTCTGTCTCCTTGCCGCTGCTTGGCCTTGTCGCGGCGCCCCCCTGGCCGGTGCGCTTCTTGCCAGATTCCCCAGCACCTCCCTGGGCCCTTTCCTTGTCGCGCCGCTCGTACTCAGCTTTCTGTTGCTGGACAAGCTGCTCGACCTTCTTGCAGCTCTGGAGATCATGGCCCTTGGTGCGGTGAATCTTGCAGTATTGCTTGCCGGAGCTGCCCTGCTTGTCGGCGGCGGCCACAGCCTGGCAGTTGGTGCATGCGGCAACCTCCTTGCCGGAGCTGCCAATTTTGGCTTGCATGGCGCCACCGTCGCTGCCGGACTGCTGAACGACTAGCACCTCTTTGTTCTGCTTCTTCCTGTTGTTGCACCGCCGGTTTCTCTTTGCTGGGGAAGCATCCTCGCTGTCGGATCCTCCTGCTCCAGTACTTTCTCCGGGAAATTTCCTTCCCTCCTTAGCGCGTGCACACTTGTCGGCCAGGGCATATAGCTCGCTGACGTCCCGGATCCTGCACATCGCCATCTCCTCCCGCATCTCGCGGTTACGCACGTTCTGATGGAACGCGCTGACCACCGCGGCAGGGTGGATATTTGGGATGTTGTGCTGTACAGGGCTGAACCTCTGGATATACTTGCGCAGGGGATCCCCTTCCCCCTGGACGAGTAGGTGAAGGTCACTCTCTTGGCCGTGAGGTTTGTGGCCGCCTGTGAAGGCGCCAACAAACTGATGGCACAAGTCTGCCCAGGAGGATACGGAGTTGTCCGGCAAGTGCATGAGCCAGGATCTGACGTTGGGCTTGAGCACCAGTGGGAAGTAGTTGGCAAGGATCTTGTCGTCCCGTCCCCCGGCAGCCTGCACCGCGATGGTGTAGATGCCGAGGAACTCCGACGGATGCGTCTTGCCGTCATACTTCTCCGGCACGTCTGGCTTGAAATTTTTCGTGCTGGGCCACTGGACTTGCCGCAGCTTAGGAGTAAATGCAGGGCAACCCACCGCGTACGGCAAGTTGTCTGGTTTCTCCGGCGCCCGCATGTCAGCAGAGGGCCCAGCGCGCCGGTCTGACTGACGCCGCGCTTCTCTTCGACGCTCGATACGAGTACGAGCGTCTTCTTGTTGCCGTTCATGAAGAACTTGGCGTTGATCGCGACGAGCTCGTGGATCCGACGACGCGGTGGAGCCGCTATCGATGTGGATCCGGCGAGCCGGCGATCTTGGCCTTCGGGGGTGGGGAGTGCACGGTGGTTGCACCCTCACCAGTTTGATTGCCACCGGCTCGCGCCTGGCTGAGTTGCCGCGGCAGCGATGCGCTCGGCTGCCGTGGGTTGTCGCCGTTGGCGAAGCCGATGAGGCTCTGAATGGTGGCCCTCCAGTCGTCGACCTTGTCTGCCGCTGGAGGGAAATCGAGGAGCAGTTGAGCTCGTGCCAGAGCTTCTGCTGAGGTGGCGGGCGGTGGCGGCGAACGGTGCGAGGAACGGGATATGCTCGGACTTCTAACTATGTTAGAAGGAGAAGTATCTCGTCCAAGCGAGACCGTGCCTCGCTCGCGCCAGCGTGCTGGTGTGCATGCTGGTCTTGGGCCCTCCGAGATCCGCCAGCTTGGTCTTGATCCAGCGAACGCATGGTACCGTGAGTACCACGGCACTGCCGGTCCCGCGCCTCCTGAGACGGGCGTGGTGCGTGTACGGACGCCGAAGTCTTGGAGTGCGCCCGGTCGTTGTGGGAGCCGGCTACGCCGCCGACGGGCAGCGCAGCCTTGTCCTTGGACCTGGCGGCACCATGGGCTCCGCCGTCGACGCCCGTTCTTCCGCCAGCGTCTCCCCCACCGGCCGTTTGCTCCGGCGGCGGCGGGTTCGGCACGGACAGAGCGGCCGCCTCTGAAGCCTTCTTCTTCGGAGGCATGTTGGTGAAGACGATGAAGATCTAGCTCGTGTGGACGCCGGATCAGGTTCACACAACCTCTTCACCCCCTACCTGGCGCGCCAGAGATGTCGGGGAGGCTGGTCCACGAGCACCTATGGGACTCAGCGGACCGAGCCCCTTTCGGTTCGCCGGGGGCGGAGGTTGCGCAAAGAGCAGATCGAGGCGAGGCACGCGAGCAGTTTACCCAGGTTCGGGCCGCACGGATGCGTAAAATGTTGGGGAACGTAGTAATTTCAAAAAAAATTCCTACGCACACGCAAGATCATGGTGATGCATAGTAATGAGAGGGGAGAGTGTTGTCTACGTACCAACGCAGACCGATTGCGGAAGCGATCACACAACGTAGAGGAAGTAGTCGTACGTCTTCTTCCCGAGCCGACCGATCCAAGCACCGTTACTCCGGCACCTCCGAGTTCTTAGCACACATTCAACTCGATGACGATCCTCGGGCTCCGATCCAGCAAAGCGTCGAGGAAGAGTTCCATCAGCACGACGGCGTGGTGACGATCTTGATGAACTACAGCAGCAGGGCTTCGCCTAAACTCCGCTACAGTATTATCGAGGAATATGGTGGCAGGGGGCACCGCACACGGCTAAGGAATAGATCACGTGGATCAACTTGTGTGTCTCTGGGGTGCCCCCTGCCCTTGTATATAAAGGATGGAGGAGGAGGAGGCCGGCCAAGGCAAAGGTGCGGCCAGGATAGGGAGTCCTACTAGGACTCCAAGTCCTAGTAGGAGTCCACCAAGAGGGGAGGAAGGGAGAAGGAATAGGAGGAGAAGGAGAGGTGGCTGGCCCCCTTTTCCCTAGTCCAATTCGGACCAAAGGGGAAGGGGGCGCAGCAGCCTTTTTCCTCTTCCCACTAAAGCCCATCAAGGCCCATTACTTCTCCCGTAACTACCCGGTACTCCGAAAAATACCCGAATCACTCGGAACCTTTCCGATGTCTGAATATAGTCGTCCAATATATCGATCTTTACGTCTCGACCATTTCGAGACTCCTCGTCATGTCCCCGATCTCATCCGGGACTCCGAACTCCTTCGGTACATCAAAACTCATAAACTCATAATATAACTGTCATCGAAACCTTAAGCATGCAGACCCTACGGTTCGAGAACAATGTAGACATGACCGAGACACGTCTCCGGTCAATAACCAATAGCGGGACCTGGATGCCCATATTGGCTCCTACATATTCTACGAAGATCTTTATCGGTCAGACCGTATAACAACATACGTTGTTCCCTTTGTCATCGGTATGTTACTTGCCCGAGATTCGATCGTCGGTATCCAATACCTAGTTCAATCTCGTTACCGGCAAGTCTCTTTACTCGTTCTGTAATACATCATCTCACAACTAACTCATTAGTTGCAATGCTTGCAAGGCTTATGTGATGTGCATTACCGAGAGGGCCCAGAGATACCTCTCCGACAATCGGAGTGACAAATCCTAATCTCGAAATACGCCAACCCAACATGTACCTTTGGAGACACCTGTAATGCTCCTTTATAATCACCCAGTTACGTTGTGACGTTTGGTAGCACCCAAAGTGTTCCTCCGGCAAACGGGAGTTGCATAATCTCATAATCATAGGAACATGTATAAGTCATGAAGAAAAGCAATGGCAACATACTAAACGATCGGGTGCTAAGCTAATGGAATGGGTCATGTCAATCAGATCATTCAACTAATGATGTGACCTCGTTAATCAAATAACAACTCTTTGTTCATGGTTAGGAAACATAACCATCTTTGATTAACGAGCTAGTCTAGTAGAGGCATACTAGTGACACTCTGTTTGTCTATGTATTCACACATGTATTATGTTTCCGGTTAATACAATTCTAGCATGAATAATCAACATTTATCATGAAATAAGGAAATAAATAATAACTTTATTATTGCCTCTAGGGCATATTTCCTTCATAAAACCCTACCCCTGCTTTGTGGATTGTATTGAGTTCTTGCTCGGGAGCGCGGAGTGCTACAGTACCCTCCAGCAGCTAGCAAGACCGAGCGTGAATGAGTCCCCCCCTTCTACGTTGCGCATGGGCCTCCTTTTATATGCTCAAGGGGTCACCGACAGGTGGCAACGTAGACAAAAGGGCAAAAACGGAAGAGTGGTGGTTGGTACAACTACCTGTACAGTGTATCGTACCTACCCCTGACGGCAGGGGACAAGGGCATTAATTGCCCGTCTGTTTCGCCCAAACAGTACAGAAAGGGACCGCCAGGGACGCCACCGTTTGCCACGATGGCTACCTTGTCAGCGCTTGCTTGCCACCGCGCATCCTAGCTGCACAGCCTCCCGCCACGTGCGCTTGGGAGGGTCCCAGAGCGACACGTTGGTGGTCGTGCTGGAGCGCGGGTACGAAGTAGGGGCTTCCCGCGGCAAGCTCCTTGCCGCGGTCGTTGTCTTGTCGCGCTTGGGAGCTTGTCGCTCACCGGGCCTTGCCGGGACGCGTGACGCGTCGCGGCAAGTTTCCTTGATATGCCTTGGTTGGCCTCCCCGGCAAGCTCCTCTTGCCGGGGTCTTGTATGCCTTGATTGGCCTTCCCGGCAAGCTCCTCTTGCCAGGGTCTCGTTGGCCTTCCCGACAAGCTCCTCTTGCCGGGGCCTTGGTTTAAGTACTTTGTTCTTGAATGGCTCCAAAGTAGCCACAGGGGATCTTGGCGGTCGCCCGGCAAGCCTTGCCGCGGGAGGCTGCGACTGCCCGTGCACAAGTTCGGGATACTAGAGTACCCCTATTCTAGTACACCGACAATAACATAGAATTAGAATGTTCAAATCCTAGAAATAAATTCAATCAAACAGGCTACACATGTGCTATCTTCAACAAAAAAGATAGAAAGAAGGATGACAGGATAATGAAAAATGGGAAAGATAGTAAGAGACACGTAACTGAAGGCATCATCACATCATGTGTCCCATATTTTCTAGCTACATTGTGCACATGTCGCACACACCGAACTTAAAGTACTCCAAGGCTCTATAAACCATCTATTTCAAAAAAATTCTAAATGTAACATGTGAAAGATATGATAAATTGTTGACAAAAGTACAATGTAATTTGGCTAACCTTGCATACATTCAGGAAAGCACATAAATAAACCAGTATGCTCCAAGCTATCTTATTTACAGTAGCACCAAGCAAAGCTCACATCGCAAAACACATACATCGTAATTTAAGAACGTGAATAATCCTCTACCAGATGGCTTCCATATGCGGCAGGCTGCCTAAGAATTCAACAATCTGATGTTCGTCTTCACTTGGCCACCATAGTGTGTCTTCCTTGAGATTTATGAACATTGTGGGTTGTGGCACACCCGCACTCTTTGTCTCCAGTCATCATCAACAATAATATTGCTTGCATCATCTAATCCTTATCTCTTACTGATATGTTGTCATCAATAGTTGTTGGATGTGAAAACGGCCACTCCCATGATTACATTATATCCATCAAATATCGTCATTTCCATGTCTCTGGTTAACATTCTTCTGTTTGTACATTTTCAGCTAGATACACATGCCTCTCAAAAACGTGCCCGTCTGACCTAGTGATCACTCTTGAGTGTAAGGAATTTGAACTCAAAAGAGTAGCGTAGATATGTATTTTTTGTTTTTATTTTGGATCATTTGTATCCTTGTTATATGTATCTTGTTCCTATATATAATATACTAGAAGGGTTTGGCACACTTCACTGCGTGTCGTCTGTGTGTTGTAATATCATTTTTTTTGTTATTTGGTTTGGCACGTGGGAAAGATGGAGTGTTTTTCTTTATAATGTGGTGTCTTGGTGGGCTTTCTTGAAGGTATGATCCTAAGATGTCTGCTAATCAACCAATACTTATAAGGGGAAGCTTCTTGCAAGAGTGGTCACATACTCACATGTATTATATTTGTGCTATATTGTCACATGTTGACGCATTTTTTCTAGCTGGGTGAGAGGGCGAGCGGTACTGATACTCCCTCCATTCCACAATGTAGTGCGCCCTAGTTTCCTCAGATCCAAGTTTGATCGTAAATTTAACCAACGAGACTGACTACGGCGGGAGCAAAATTTATACCACTGTTGGTAGCAAACCCTCAAGATTGTTAGAACTCAAGTATATGACCTGAAGGGACTTCATGTTTCTCAATTGACTGGGAATGGACCCATTCCAGGCGCAATCAAAGAGGTAGAGCTCCTTGACGCTTGTAAGGTTCCAAAACCAGTTGTGCTTGAATGAAGTGCCAAATAAGTAGTTGTCAGACATATCAAGGACCTCGAGATGTGTGAGGTTGGACTTGGAATGTAAATTACTAGCAACCATGGTACTATTAAGGCCACATTCGTGCAAGCAAAGCACTTTAAGAGAAGGGAGCATGTTAACCGTGTGAACCCAATCCCTCACAAAACTAAGATCCACAAAACTCATGTCAAGATGACTCAACAAAGAGAGGCGTGGCAACCATGCAAGATCCACTGCTTGAAGAACCTCATAATTACCACTAACATCAAGATACTGTAACTTGGAGATATTGCCAAGTTGGGAAGGTATTGTCCCACTGAAAAATGCCCACGAGAGGTTGAGATACCTTAAGTTGCCGAGGGAACCCATGAAAACAGGTATGCTTGTGCCGGTGAAGTTATTATAGCTCAGATCAAGATACCTCAGGCGTTGCAAAGTAGCCAAAGAGGAGCTCATCTCTCCTGCCGACAGGCTCAATGGTCTTCTCATGTTCGAATAGCCATAGGTATCCATGTCGATGTTGCGGAGGTTGAGCTTGATCACATGGCCAGTTCGGTTGCTGCACCGAATTCCCTTCCACTGACAACAGTTGTCGCCATGACGCCATGACGAGAGATGGCCAGCGGGGTCTAAGAGGTTCGCCTTGAAGGACAGGAGCGCATCTCGCTCACTGCTAAGGCAAGCCTCTGATACACTCGCTTGACCATGGGAAGTGGACGCTGCTTGGGAGATGAGGAAGCAAAGGAGTAGTGCAGTTGCTCGAACAAGGAGCGCGAGCTTGGTCATATTGGTCGGAAATAGCAGACGGAGAAGACAGTGGAGCGATGGCTATAACTGCAAGTAAACATGCAACTACAACTCTGATCTCTCCTTTCTTGTGAGATCATGGCAATGGCAATTTCAACGTCAGTTCTTCTTCTTCTGAATGAATGAATAAATGAAGTGTTTCGATGAGAATTCGATGGAAGACCGCCAGCAAAGGAAGGGGAACAGTTTGCTTAATGCAGAGTCAAATCGATGAGCGTCAGTTGAGGCCTCATGGACGAGGCTTCTTTTCTTTCAGAATGCAGCTCCATGGGCCGGGTGTAAACTGAAAATACGTTCAGTCCACATCCATCATGTATGACTTGCAGAGAAGCAAGATGCCAACTATCATCCATGGTTATGTATGTAGTGGGCATGTGCCGTGATAGAGAAAAGACCATCGTATAATAACAAGGTAAGAAAGACCTGAACCTTGTAGAGCAGAGCCGTGCACCGTGCGGAGCGTGAATGGAACCCAAAAAAACATTATGTTTACAAATTCTTTCATCAGGTTACAGGAACCAACTCAAAAGATATACTCCCTCCGTTCCAAATTACTCGTCGTGGTTTTAGTTCAAATTTGGAACGGAAGGAGTAAACAAAAACAAAAGTGCTCCGCAGTCTCCGTGCAGCTACACTATTAATTGTTCTCTCCTGAAAACACATCTACACATCCTTACAACTGCTACAAACGGCTCCTGCCCAAAAACAAGACTCACTCACTGCCATTATATATGTTCACAACTTCTTCCTTCAGGTTACAAGCAAGCAACCGAAACAAAACAAATTACACACTGTCTTTCGTCTACTCCCATGCAGCTACATTAATAGTTGTTCTCTCAACTTCATAAAAGCTTGCTTGGTGTCTTAATCAACACTCGTCTTCCCTCTCAACTGAATCCCTGATTGATTTTGCGAACTTCAACTCTGCTCTCTCTCCTTTCTGATAATGTGTGATGGGTATATCTGCAAGTAAGCATGCAACTTCAACTCTGCTCTCTCTCCCTTCTTGTGAGATCATGCATGGCAATGGCAATTTCAGTGTCAGTTCTTCTTCTGAATGAATGAATGAATGAAGTGTTTCGATGTGAATTCGATAGAAGACCACCAGCAAAGGAAGGGGGGCAGTTTGCTTAACGCAGAGTCAAATCGGCGAGCATCAGGGACAAGGCTTCTTTTCTTCTGAATGCAGCCCCATGGGATGGGTGTAAACTGAAGATACCAACCATCATTGTCTCACTTGCAGAGACATCATGTATGACTTGCAGAGAAGCAAGATGCCAAATTTGACAACACCACCGGCCAGTGTTTTGAAATTCAACTATCATCCATGATTATGTATGTAGTGGTGAAACAGGGCATATGCCGCGTGACAGAGAAAACACCATCGTATAATGATAACAAGGTAAAAAAGACTTGATGCACACTACTGTATACATACTGAAACAAGTGTTTGTGAAATTCTTTCATCAGGATATAAAACAAAACACAAGTGCTCTGCAGTCTCCGTGCAGCTACACTATTAACTGTTCTCTCCTGAAGGCACACATCACTTGTCTTAACCAAAGATATGGAGCAAAACAAAAGCCAGATAAATAAATTTGCCGACCAAATTTTGAATTCATGCTGTAGCCGCGTCCCTTCCTCTGTTGGCGATTTGATTTGATGTAACCGAGCAGCGGGATGAAGATCCGTCTAGTATAAGCTAGTCTCCCTTCCGCCTGCTCACACCAACATATAAACTGGATGAGATACTAGTATATGACTATGCATGCATACTGAGCACTCAAAAGTCATACAGCCGGTCAGTTACTATGCACTGTTTTGCTTAGCATATTGCTAACCAGGTGTATTATCAGCTCACTACGACTCTCTTTCCGAGCAAGTAACTTAAAAAATCACCTAGTACCAAACTGGGAAATAGCAAAGGAATGAACTAAGAACAGAACTGTGACTTGAAGCACAATTAATATAGCAGAGAGAAAAAATACTCCTAGTACCAAATTGATGCAGTGCAGAGGAAGATCTGATCTCACCTCCCAAGCTAGCTAGCTATCAAGCACATCTAGTTCCTTGTTTTCATCTCCTGAACTGGATGCAACTACTACTGCTGCTTCTTTTATCTCCTCTGCAGCCACAAATGTGGGTGAAGTGAAATTAGCATGTTCATCTCAAATAGAGTAGCAGGGAATTGCAAACGGAGAAATGGAGACAAAGGCTAGAGCGCAAACAAACACATTAAGAGCTATGCTGATTTACCTTTCTAGCTAGCTATTATGCACTTTCTCCTTTCCTCGATAGTCTGCCTTTTGTCGTTGGCGTGCTTCTTGTTCCTTTGTTTCCATCTCCTGAACCAGATGCTGTGTTACTTTACCTCCAGATCCGATCATGTGCTGGGACAGTGCATCCCTCACCCTGACGGCATCCTCATCTGCTAACTTCCATGCTTTCTCGATATAAATCCCCTCGTGGCCGCTCGGCATGCTTGCACCCTCGTCCTCTTCCAAGTCTATCACTATGTTATGCAGCATGCAGCACGCGCCGACTGTCCAGTGCATCTCAAGTTGATTATCTGGATGCCACCCTTTTCCCTGCAGGCACTTCCATGTGTCTTTCAACCTTGCCAACGCCCTCGGCGCAATGGCTGCAGCTGCAGAGTGTCTCCTGTTAAACTCGACTTTGGACTTTGAGAGTGGAAGATCATTTTCTAACTGGTAAGGTGTGAGGAGCCACGGACGAAGAGGGAACCCTGCATCACCAATGATGTATTTCCCGACCTCCGAGCCATCTGATAACTTCATCTTACCGCCATTCAGCCAAGCATATTTCTCAATGGAATCCAAGAGACCACCGCCCAACCAAAGCTCTGTGATCCTCATATCTGAATCAACAACGACTTGGACTAGCACAACGTCATTCTCCTCATGGTCAGGGTTTTGTGATCCAAACGTGATGTGAGCTGTATGAACAACACCACAACAGTTTGGCAGGCCGTGCATATTGTCAAACTTGAGCTTGATCTTCTCCATTTTAGTGGAGCCAGGCCAACTGCAGTGGTGATTTGCTCGCTCGCACATAGCCTCAACAAACACCTGAGTTACCAGTGAGATAGTTGACTCGTTCACACCAATAGAGGATCCTATGGTAACCGGCGACTCACCAGAGTTTAGCATTCTCAGAGCGACAGCCACTCTGTCTTGTAAAGACAAGACTCTCCCATCGACAAAGGTGGGCTCCCTTGCCATCATATCTTCTAAAAATGGGATCTTCACCAAGCCGCAGATGTAACTGAACGTACTTCTTTTCATTTTGTACAAGGAATCAAATTCTTGTGCATCCACCATAGAAGATGATAAGGTTTCTGCATGGCACGAAAAATACAAAACTGGTTACATGATAATCTATATCTGTTAAACTCAAGAAAACCTAGAAGAACAAGTAAGAAGACAAATACTCAGCAACATGCACCAGGAAGGTACAGTATATATGGACGAAAAGCAGGAGATAAAATCAAACGACCTTATAAATAGGTAGAATCAGAGTGCTCAAACAAATTAAGACAAAGCTTGTATGTTTGATTTTCTGTACCTTCAAATATGCTAGAGCTGCTAATATTTGAATCCAGCTTGTAGTTGTCCCCTCCCGTGTACAAAACATACCATTTTCTTTGGTTGTCTCCATCACGTGCATATGCCTTGACATGCTCCACTTGGCTGAACTTGTCCCACTCAGTGCCAGATTGTCCCGCAGCTATCACAGAGAGCAACCATAGCCTGCAGAATAACTGCAAATGCCTTGGCTTTATGTCCAACATGTATTCTGGGAGTTTTTCCATGGTGTAATCCTCCAGGACCAGCCTCTCAAGTGAAGTGATACGCTCCAGCAACTTAAAATTTGGGCAGTTCCTGATGGCAAGCTTCTGCATATTGGGGAGATTGGTGATCCTCTCCAGGTTGGGGCAATCATTCACTGTAAGCTCAACAACAGAAAGAAATGTCTCAATGTAGCTAAGGTGCTCCACATCTTGTAGACATAGTATTTTCAAAGAGGTTGCATTGGAGGCAAGGCCTGGAGGAACATGCCTCAGTCTGCATTTACCGAGCACAAGTTTCTCCAAACGACGCATGGCTTTTACTTGCTCCTCCCACTCCCACTCCTCCCATTCCACCATTCCGATGAAGATCAGTTTATTTAACCTCGGAAATGAACCTGCTGCCACCTGCAAGAATCCAACCCCAACATGTTTGATGCATGGAGCACGAGAGACCTGTAGGAACTGCAGACTGGGGAGCCGGCACAACCCATTGGGAAGTTGTGTGCAACAAGCCAGATCACTAAAAAATATAGTCTTCAAGTTGTTGAGGGGCACCATTGATGTGGACATCATCCAGCTCGGGAGTTGCCGGCCAAAATACCCATAGATTTGAAGATATTCTACGCCAGGTGGAGGGCAGAGCTTATCAAAAACCTTCTCAATTCCTTGTTGCTCTTCCTCAGAGACACATTCCTTTTCTTTGAACAACCCATCATCTCCTAGTTTACTGGTGCTGTGCAGGAATAGACTGATAAGACGCGTCTTCTCACCGAGCCTAGCATTAGCAGCAAACGAGGCAGCAGATACATTCTCTAATTCAGTCAATCCAAGAACTCTGAGGTGGGAAAGAGGCCCCAACTCGTCCAAACTGCACCAATCACCATCCATGTGGGCTCGAAACCTATTTAGTCTCCTCATATTTGTCAGACCTCTAAACCCTCTAGGGACCATACTTGCTTTGGGAAGTGAAAGTAATCTCAGCTGGCCAAGCTTCACAATGCTATCAGGAAGATTCACCAATTCTGTACATCCACAAAGGTCAAGGAATTGCAACAATTTCATCTTGCCAATGTTCTCTGGAAGTACAGATATACCGGCATTTATCAGTGTTAGATACCTCAGGTGCTTGAGTTGATGCAGCGATTCAAGCAATACAGCCATTTCTGCGAATTGTATATGCAGAGTCCGCAAACTAGAAAATGTAACCAATGAATCACTGGGCTTCATCTTAATCTGGATAGTTGAGATCAATGTTCTCACTGATTGCTGCGCCTGTAAAGATTTCCAATCAAGTTCACCTGATTGTGATCGGTTAGTTTCTATGGACAGCCGAAGAAAATTTTGTGAACCAAGTCTAGCAAGAATATCATTGTCTCCATCTTGAGCCACGAGTGCCTCATCTTTAGTCATATACTGAGCAAATGAGCGAACAACATCATGCATGCTGCAAACCCATATATTAGCATATGATTTATCTGGCTCTATCAGGTTCCTAGATACCAACTCCTTGTAGTAATTTTCTCCCAATTCTTCTAAATCGTTAGAATTTCCATGAATAAGTCCTTCACTAATCCACATTGCAACAACTTCATCCATAGTAAAGTTTCTACTTTTAGGAAGAAGAGAGTAGTAGAGAAAGCACTGCTTCAGGTAAGAAGGCATATATTCATAGCTTAAGTATACTGTGTGGTTGAGCTCATCGAGCATTTTAGTTGTTGACCATTTAGAATCATCCAAAACCCGCTGCCAGTCACGACGTAGCCCCCCTCTTTCACGCAAGAGTCCTCCCATCACTTTAACAGCAATTGGTAAGTAGCCACATTTGTGTATAATTTTCAGTCCGATATCCTTTAGCGTATTGATGTGGTCTTCATCTATCTCACTTGAGCATACCTGCGAACATACAGTAGAAGGGACCGATACAGTTAATTAACAATGCACCAAGATCCTGTAAGGCGCTCAGTTTTACCTCTTAAGAGGACTCGTTGATGTATCTGTCCATTTATCAAAGTACAGAAAGTACATGTCAAAAATAAATGTTATTACTTCCGCAAAAAAAGTTAGTAATGTACTTCCTTATCTTTCTCCTGCATAACCAAGATATGTGCAATGGCACATACTACCTAGAAGTGATTTTTTATGGTCATGTGAAATTATCTTATCTCTGAAGCGCCTAAAATGTATAATACTACGCCAGACATTAATTACTATCACACTGTTGAGTAGCTGAGCACTTAAACACGTAGCTCATCCATAAGTTGGAAAACAGGATTGGATAATCACAAAAGGTTACTCACTACATGAATATACGACCCATATCTCTTCACAGGTAAAAATGATACATATGTCATTATCCAAATTTCCAATTATTGCTCAAGCTCGATTAAACAAAATCGTGTCTCTCAACATGTCTCAATTAGTGTTGTGGCATATTTCCTTGTTTAGCACAATGCTTTGTTGACACTAGCAAAGTAATCTTAACACCACACGTCACTGACTTACACGTACTTAATGTCTCATATTAACTTGGGAGAATCCTAACATTTCTCTTAATTAGCTACATAGTACTGTTAGTAAGTAGATGGTGATAATAAAAGGGATTTAGCATTTAATTAAGTACAGACCTGCTTCTTGAGCAATGACCAAGCGTCATCGGGTGCTAATGTGTCGACGTGGTGGTAGGGTTGTATAGCTGTCACCCCTTGGGCAACGCTTCCTTCTCTAGTTGTGATGAGGACACGGCTGCCTGAAGCAGCAGCATTGGCAAAGGGTATTTTTAGCACACCCGCCCAAGCTCCTTTGTCCCACACATCATCCATTACCAGGAAGGTCTTGTGGTCCTTCAAGGCCCGCATTAGGGCTCGGTGAAGCGCGTCCTTTGCATTTCCAGCTAGTTGGGTGTCTCCATCGGCACCGATGATGGTTCTTTTAAGCAACTCAACCTCACTGAAGTTTTGGTTGACGCTCAACCATATCTTTTTGCTGAACCCGCCCTGGATTGCCTCGTCATTGAAGATCTTCTGGGCGAGAGTGGTCTTGCCAACCCCACCGACACCTACGATGGCGAACACCATGATGTCATCATTGACATCCTTTCCCTTTTGCATAATTAGAGCCACTAGTGCTTTTGTATCTTCTTCAATCTTGTCTCCAACCACAGCTGACCGGTCAAAGTCCCCTACCGTCTCCCGGCTAGGATTACCCTGACGAGAGGCATGGGCAGTGCTGCTATGACAATCCTCATAGGATCCAAGATTGATGAAGTTGAAAGCAGCGCTGCGCTGCTTGATGTTATCAAGCCTCTGGTTGAGCGCCTTGATGCGGGTGCCGATCTCACGGGCATGGAAGGGATTCCGCATGCAAAAGAGTAAGGGATTGCAACACCCTGCATCTGTGGAGGAAGACCCACGCTCCAGTGCCTTGAGCTGGCAGAGGTCGAGGATGTCAGCAGCTTCGTACATGGCACGCTTGAGCTGCCCCACCCAGACTTTGACAGTCTCGTCGCTGATATTCCTCCTATCAGCGTCAGCGAGGAAGTTCTTGAGGTCTTGAAGCTTGTTGCCCAACTTGTCGATCTCGCCCGAGACACCCAGCATCGTTCCGAGCTCATCTTGTACCACCTGCTTGAGGTAGTCCCCGATGTAGGATGCAAACGCATCCAACACCATCGCCATTGGTCAACTTGCTGGCCTTCCGCTGTGATAACAATTAGAGGCAATTGAAGTGAGTCTTAAGTAGCAGACAGAGACAAGGAAACAAAACTTGAACACTAACAAACTACCTCAAGAACAGCGCTGCGTCACCAACCTCTGAGATTGATGGGATGCACTGCACGGCACAACAGTCGGTGGTGACAAATATCAGCGGACGGCAGCCGCGACCGGGGCGATGGCGGTGCTGGGGAAGAGCTTGAGCCTGGAGGGATTGGGATTAGGGAAGTAATGCCACCGGGTACTCGTTGGCAGCCGGAGGTGGGTAAAGCATCAGGTGGAGAGAAGCAAAGTATCCCATTCCCATCGATGGAGCAAGCAAAGCAAAGCAGCTTCTTTTCCTTTTCCATGGAGGAGGATATTATTTGACAAAGCAAAGCAGCTGAGCTGAAGAGGGTGTCGAATTGGATTGGACTTAACTTTTCCTTGATGCCAATATATGCTTTTTCCTCGTGTGCATGCCAAATGACAGCGGCCCCGCCCGGTCGCCGGCGCTGGGCTGCTCCTCTGACATTTTAAGACTTGTATATTTCGCATATTAAAATTTTACATTCTTGAAACGTAGCAGTTTAATGTATTTGAAAATTAAAATCATTACAAAACAAGTCACCCAAGTAGCTAGGATCCAAACACGTCCAGAACCATCGCCATTGTATTGTATGACTTGCTGTGATAATAATGAAAAGGTGAAACTTCAGTAGGCGGGACTTAATTAGTTACCACTAAGTGTAATTAGAGAGAGACGAATATTAAACTCCATCGAATTACCTCACCAACCTTTGAGATGGACGTTCAGATCAGGAGGACATTCAACTCAATCATGCTGCACCAAGAAAGAAATTTAAAATAAAAAAGCGGGACAGCGGTGCGCATTGTCAAAAGTGAACGATCTGGTGTCGGAGAGCAAATCTGCTTAACAAGTTTTTAACTCTCTTATCACATAGGTAAACAAATCACACATCTGTAGTGTGAGTGTGTGCAGCTTATCACATCTCGTCATTAGCTACACTTTTGACGACTTCGTAGTGACAGCGGCAAACAGCTGCGCTGGCCCAGGCTAATTAGTTGATTACATAAGTGGGCTAGTTGTCAAACCACCGCATTTACACGCACACATCTGCTACCTCCCTTCCGAGAAATAGTGCTAAATACGTCTATTTGAACGACAAGTAATTCCAGACGGAGGAAGTACTAAAGACAGAAGTCTCTGACTTTCACGATTAACGAAGTTACAAAAGACATCTCGCTAGTTGGGTTATACTAACTTGCACATCCTCTGTCCTAAAATAAGTGTCACTGATTTAGTATAAGTTTATACTAAATCAGCTACATTTATTTTGGGACGGAGGGAGTAATAGTTATTCTTAGTTTGTGTCAGTATCGTCGCGAGTTATTCGGGTCAGTTAACCCTAGTTTAGAACTCCAGGGTCCTTTTGAAGTACCTGGTTTCGAAATCTAGGGTGAATACTCTAGGCCTGACCCTAATTCGTTATATCTGGCAATGGCGGTATTTTTCCGTTCTTACCTTGTTGCACTACTGCAATTTGCAGGTTTCCCAAGTGCCTGTAAAACTCGGCAAAAGCTAATTCCAACTCGGTAGAGAATTCTCTGAGTTCATTTCTTGGCTAAGGGTACTCGGCCTAAAGTCTTCATGCAAACGCCATTTTGTCAAGTACCAGCCGTTGGGGACTCGGCAACCACTTTGCCGAGACCTAACCAGGGTACTCGGCATAGAAAAAAAGCACTTGACAGGCTGGATGGATACGGTATTTGCCACATGGCACATAGCTTTGCCAAGAGCTGCCATGAAGAACTCAGTACATCTACAAGCACACAAAGGCAACACGGGTCCTGCCAGGTTCGCCGATAGTTCAAATTCGTCGGGACCTTACCAGAGGCACTCGGCGAAGACCAACCCACAAGCGGCCACCAAGCGGCCTTCAAACTTTACCGAGAACCTATGTGTTTGCCGAGATTATGTGCCGAGACTCACAACAAAACACGTGCCCACACCGCTTCGGCGTGCGCCCACTGTTTGCCAAGTTGCTGTGATAGGCTCTCAGTAAACACAATTTGTTGTGTTCTCTAGTTTGCCGAGATTTTCTGAAGCACACAAGCACAAGTGTATATGGATAACAAGTTCACAACTACATGCATAGGAAATTCACAAGCATGAAGTTCATCGACATAACTTGGGGCTCACACAGTTTTGGAGTTTGGAGTAGGAACATCAGGAGTAGTCATTGGGCTTGGTTGCCCAACTCCAGATGCAGCTACAGGCATATTGTTTGATCCAATCGATGGATTCAGCTGTACGAACATGAGACAATAAGGTTTATGGTAAGGACGAAGATGGCGATTTAAGAAGTTGGCCCAACAATAACTGGCCGATAACACATATCTAGTTAATGCCTCACAATGCAAACTGACTGCATGTATCCCGTGCTATCGCCTCACAACGATTGCATTCATAGGTGCTTGATCCTCTGGTACGTTGCAGAGAGCAACACGTATTAATCCATCATGTAGTTCTGAAAATAACCTTGAAAAAGTTAGGAATAGTTTTTTAGAACACAGTACAGCTGAAGTAGCTCACATACACGAGTATACACTCACCCTATGAACACGCGCACACACACCCTATCCCTATGAGCACCTCCAAGAAACTGAGCCGGCACATCATCTTGAGATTGACGAAGTCGTAACGGACGCCTTCATAGTCGACGGGAACGTGTCAACCCACTGAACGCACATTGTTGGAAAGCTTGAAATAAACCCAGAAAAATGCGAGCACCAATGTCAAGTATAGGACTTGAACTCTGCTGGGCTAGGGATACCACTGTCATCTTATAGGTTGGTTCGCAAAAAGGTAGGTATAGTTGTCATGTTAAAAACATGATTGTTATGACAGTTTCAAATTTCCCACAGTGAGTAGATATTTCCACCCGGATATGTGCCTTAAACTTGAGATGAACACCGGCTAACCAGTTTCGAAACAAATGCATTACATCATATGGCCAAAAAATGCACATGCAAGATGGTAGCCCTCTTCTCGTTAAATTAAACTTGAATTACTTCACTTACCATTGAGATGGACCCGATGTCCTTCTACTCATTCCTCTCTGGAGGGCATTCAATTCAATCATGGTGTGCACCAATAAAGTGAAAAGGGAAGCATGACAGTGCCACACATCTGTTGTCAAAAGTAAACGATTTGGTGTCGGAGAGCAAATATGCTTAACAAGTTTTTAACTTTATATCGTATCACAATGTGGTTCTCCACGGAACACTCTCCAGGGATAAACAAATCGCACGTCTGTCGTATGAGTGGGTGCATGCAATAATGTGAAGATTTGGTTCATTCGTTGTGATCATATCATAGACTTTCCAGCTTTGATGCTGGTGCCCAACTTTTGATGACGTTTTAAATGGTTGTTTGATACGAAATGTTGAAGAAATCATAGTGATCGAAGAAAGCCCACCTCTCTTGTAGGAGAATAGAGAGAGAATAATTAAAGTATTTGCTGCTCTAGAAACGAGTAAATTAAGGGGACACCAGCGCATGTAAGAAGAATTAGTGCAGCCGTACTAAATGAAAGAGTTAATTACACTTATAGTACATGAACTTGCGCGGTGGGTACAGATTCATACATAAACTTAAAAAATGATACAAATGGATCCCTTAACTATAATTTCAGGTACAATTTGATACATTTGCTGTTAAATCTAACGGTGTGACATTAACTTGCAGCCCACTATGTTCTGTGTATACGCATATGCGGGTCCACCTGTCAGCTGACTAGATATGTGCTGGTGACGACGCAGAGAGGTTGGACTTCTCGGATATCGTAGAGCAAAGTTGACGAGGGTATCATACGTGCGGCCTTGACCTTCACCGGTCTGTGTATTCGGTATGTTGCTCGTTGGCAATACGATCTCACTGGTGTACAAAGCTAGCTAGCTTTAACGTGTCGAGCTGCAATATCAATCCACTAGCCTGATTGAGAAGCCACATGCTTGTACGTGAGATATTGAGTTCATTCAATTGCAAAAATATCAACCAGGTATCCTTCTTTATATAAAACTGTAAATGACCATACTTACAACAATTTATGCGGTCCAGTGGATAGGGCATCTCCAACGGTAAGCCGCAAATTTCCTCCTACATCTGTCCGTAGACAGGGGGACAATTCATAGATGGGGAGACATTCATCCAACGCTAGCCACATTCATTTTCACAACAACTCGAACCAACCGGATGAAATTCGTTCAAACAAGTCCAAAATTCATATAAACATGGCTGGATTTCATCAGCACCGAGAACTGAAGCTTCGCCATCTCCAGCTCTGCCTATGCGACCTCCGCTCCCGGAGCCCCCGAAACTGAAGTTGCCTGCCTCGACGTCGCCGCCAAGCTACTAATCGGCCGAAGATGCTCAGCACACCAAGCTTGACGTGAACGGGAGGGGACGAGCGGTGGCCTTCCAGGACACGAGCGGCGGCGGCCTACCATGGACGTAAGCCCATGGCGGGCATGGCCTTCTTCCGCTCTGACGTAAGCCTGTCCTAGAGAGATTTCGCCGCGGAGGGATCCATGGTGGGGAGTGGTGTGGAGAGGGATGACTGTGCCTATGGCCGGGGCACCGGGCCAGCAGTTCATATAGCACCAGTGGGCGGCAGAGGGACAGACGGGTGGCGTCGGAGGAGACACCTCGGCATCCGCGTGCCATCAATGCGGGCGGCAGACGGACAGACGGGCGGCCGTCGTGTCGTTTGAACGCGCGGCAAGTTGCCTGCACTGGGAAGTGACGCGGGTGGCATTCTCTCGGCCCGCGCACTGCTTCAATGTCGGCGCCAGTGAGCGTTCGCATCCGCTCTGGCCGGGCATGAATGCGGGCGTTGATGCTCCGGAGCGGCGCTGAGCAAAAACGCGCGGGGGGGGGGGGGGGATTTGGTGGGTCAGGGCAGTCTGAAATGGGTTCGGGATCGGTCCGGACTCCCGCAAACCTCCCCCAATTTTGTCTCCGGTTTGCGAAAGAAATCACGTCTGAACCGCGCCGCGGATTGATACAGGCCCTGCTTGCGGCTGCAAAGAAGAAAACTCGTCAGTTGCAGTACGAGGTGCGCTGGGTTGCCGTCTCGCAGTACTAGCACATCTACCTGCACCAAAAGATGACCAAAACTCAAGCACAGAAGCAATGACTTACCTTGAACAGGGAGCATTTCATGATGGTAACTATTACTAACTTTTCATTGTTTCAAGCAGTCAACTATATGTTTCGTGCTCACATGTCATGCTTCCAAAATTTGCATAGGTTGTTCCTCGTTGGTGCTATGGAAGGCATGACGAATGGGCGAGTTTGGTGGATAGGTGGCTTGGCGACGATGCAGAGTTTGCTGCCAAGAGCATCAGGCCCGGGCTAACCGTGGAAACGAGGGGACACACGGCCAAGGAAACAGGAACCACTGGGGCTTCAAGGCCATGAAGGTAAATCTATGTGCATGATGCATTTTTGTTCTTCTTTACCGTCATGTTCTTATGTATGTCTAACTTTTGTTTGACGTTGTAGGAGGACAAGTTGAAGAGGCCACTCTCAGACATGGAGTCGTGGAAGCTGGCCCGCGAGCGGAGTCATCGCAAGGAGGGCGAGAGCCAGTACTACGGCAAGACTGAGGAGCACCCGGGGTCTTACACTCATCACTATCAGAAGTTGCATCCGGATGTTTCTGTTGCTGAGGTCGCCCAGTCTCAGATCGACGACACGGCGGTGGTGGCCATCCACGGGAAGAAGAATGGTCGGTATCCGTGTTTCGATGGCTTGATCACTCCTTCAATCTTGTACACACGGCTTAGGGCTACCAACCCGAGCCAGTTAGAGAGTACGGGGCGTTCATACTCCCTTAGCCCGCCAGCATGCTGTAAGTACTTTCTCTTTATCTTTTTCTCTCTAGCATTCTCAGTTTATTTTCAGCATTGCTCACTTAGAAACAACCTAAATTATGTAGGCATATAAGGAGTTTGTCGAGCATAGGAATCTCGAGGTGCGGGAGTACTTGAAACGAGTGAAGGCAAACGATGATTACAACCTTCAGATGATGACGGTTAGTTTTGCCCTCTTAAAACCAAGCTAAAATTTTGCACTTTCATTCCTTCTGACCTTCTAGTTTGCTTGTTTAACTAACATCCAGGCTATGTAGGCGTCTTGGAGTAACTGCACGGATCCACCACAAATGGGACCCCCACCACCACCTGCGGGAGAACCCCCACACGTGCCCACGTTCGATGAATGGGTGGCACTAGGCAGTGATAGTCCGGTTAGTACATTTGCCTAACTACTGGCAAACTAGTTCTCGTTCATTCAACACTATCATATCATATTTACCGTTAGAATCTTTTCTGAAACATGTAGGGGACCGGTGGCTCGACTCCTGCTCCGTCGACCCCAGTCACTCCGATCTGGCAGAGTGATGGTGGTCGTGGTGGCGGTTTTGGCGGAGGTGGTCTAAGTGGTGGTGGTTTTGGCGGAGGTGATCTTGGTGGTGGTGGTTTTGGCGGAGGTGGTTGATACGTCTCCAACATATCTATAATTTTTGATTGCTCCATGCTACTTTATCTACTGTTTTGGACTATATTGGGCTTTATATTCCAGTTTTATATTATTTTTGGGACTAACCTATTAACCGGAGGCCCAGCCCAGAATTGCTGTTTTTTTGCCTATTTCAGTATTTCGAGGAAACAGAATATCAAATGGAGTCCAAACGGAATGAAACCTTCGGGAACGTGATCTTCTCACCGAACGTGATCCAGGAGACTTGGACCCTACTCCAAGAAGTTTCCGGGGAGGTCACGAGGGTGGAGGGCGCCCCCCTGGGCGCGCCCCCCTGCCTCGTGGGCCCCTCGGAGCTCCACCGACGTGCTCCTTCCTCCTATATATACCTACGTACCCCCATTAGACCAGAGACGGAGCCAAAAACCTAATTCCACCGCCGCAACTTCCTGTATCCACGAGATCCCATCTTGGGGCCTGTTCCGGAGCTCCGCCGGAGAGGGCATCATCATGGAGGGCTTCTACATCAACACCATAGCCCTTCCGATGAAGTGTGAGTAGTTTACTTCAGACCTTCGGGTCCATAGCTAGTAGCTAGATGGCTTCTTCTCTCTTTTTGGATCTCAATACAATGTTCTCCCCCTCTCTCATGGAGATCTATTCGATGTAATCTTCTTTTTGCGGTGTGTTAGTTGAGACCGATGAATTGTGGGTTTATGATCCAACTTATCTATGAATAATATTTTAATCTTCTCTGAATTCTTTTATATATGATTGAGTTATCTTTGCAAGTCTTTTCGAATTATCCGTTTGATTTGGCCAACTAGATTGGTAGTTCTTGCAATGGGAGAAGTGCTTAGCTTTGGGTTCAATCTTGCGGTGTCCTTACTCAGTGACAGAAAGAGTTGCAAGGCACGTATTGTATTGTTGCCATCGAGGATAACAAGATGGGGTATTTATCATAATGCATGAATTTATTCCTCTACTTCATGTAATCTTGCTTAAGGCGTTACTCTGTTTTTAACTTAATACTCTAGATGCATGCTGCATAGCGGTCGATGAGTGGAGTAATAGTAGTAGATGCAGGCAGGAGTCGGTCTACTTGTCACGGACGTGATGCCTATATACATGATCATACCTAGATAACCTCATAACTATGCTCAATTCTATCAATTGCTCAACAGTAATTTGTACACCCACCGTAGAATATCTATGCTCTTGAGAGAAGCTACTAGTAAAACCTATAGCCCCCGGGTCTATTCTCATCATATCAATCTCCATTACTTTATTTTACTTGTTTTGCTTTTACTTTTCACTTTGCATCTTTATGCCAAAAATACCAAAAATATTATCTCTATCAGATCTCACTCTCGTAAGTGACCGTGAAGGGATTGACAACCCCTAAGCGTTGGTTGTGAGTTGCTACCGTTTTGTGCAGGTACGAGGGACTTGCGCGTGACCTCCTACTGGATTGATACCTTGGTTCTCAAAAACTGAGGGAAATACTTACGCTACTGTGCTGCATCACCCCCTCCTCTTCGGGGAAAACCAACGCTAGCTCGAGACGTAGCAAGAAGGATTTCTGGCGCCGTTGCCGGGGAGGCCTACGCCAAGTCAAGTCAAGATTTACTCTCCCGTCAACGAGCCATTTCTGGCGCCGTTGCCGGGGAGCCTATGCAAAAGTCAACATACCAAGTACCCATCACAATCTCTATCTCTCGCATTACATTATTTGCCATTTGCCTCTCGTTTTCCTCTCCCCCACTTCACCCTTGCCGTTTTATTCGCCCTCATCTTTTTCCCTTTGCCTTTTGTTTGCTCGTGTGTTAGTTTGCTTACCTGTCGCTATGTCGAATTCCTTATCCGCTCCTATGTCTCCCGAGTTTGAAGTTCTTCACTTCAAGCAACGGCAAGGAGAAAACTTAAAAGATCTTGGTATAGGATGATGGTATCTTATCGTAAGTGCACCCTAGAGGTGAACTTTAGAATTCTTCTTCGCAATTTTTATGTTGGGTTAAACATGACGCATAGACAACTCTTGGATTGCATGGCCAAGGGAAATTTCATTAATATTGATCCCGGTATTGCGCATGAGATTATAGAGGGAATAGTGGGAACATCACCCCAAAAGGGAGGATCTCATCCTACCCAGGAAGAAACCCAAGTGTTTGAGAAGATTTGGGAAGTAACAAAGATTTTACAAAAGTCTCTTGAGCCTCTTAAAAATATTAGCGGAAATCTTCACCGTATGAATATGTTGATTACTCTTTGCAATAAACGGTTGGATTCTTTAGATCTAAAAATTTCCGAGTATGAAGGGAAGAGGGAAGAACCCCCTGGATTCGAGCATGACTCCGCTAAAAAATTGAAAATTAAAGATGGCAATACCTAGATTTATCCTTGTTTTTATGCCTAGCTAGGGGCGTTAAACGATAACGCTTGTTAGGAGGCAACCCAATTTTATTTTGTGTTTTTTGTTTTTGGTTCTGTTTAGGAATAAATAAACCATCTAGATTCTGTTTATATGTGGTTTTATCTTTTAATTAGTGTTTGTGCCAAGTTAAACCTATTAGATCTTCTTGGAAGATAGTTATTTGATCTTGCTGTAATTTCCAGAATCTTTGCGCTTAGTGCCGGAATTGTGAAAAATCACCAGAACGTGATAAAATAGTGATTCCAATTGCTGCTGATCAATAAACAAAATTCACAGGTCTTCAAATTTTGGTAGAATATTTTGGGTTCGAGAAGTTTGCGTTAGTATCACATTACTACAGACTGTTCTGTTTTTGACAGATTCTGTTTTGCGTGTGTTGTTTGCTTATTTTGATGAATTTATGGCTAGTAAAATAGTTTATAAATCATAGAGAAGTTGGAATACAGTAGGTTTAACACCAATAAAAATAAAGAACAAGTTCACTACAGTACCTTAAAGTAGTCTTTTGTTTTCTTTCTCTAACGGAGCTCACGAGATTTCTATTGAGTTTTGTGTTGTGAAGTTTTCATGTTTTGGGTGGATTCTTTTGATGAATTATGGAACAAGGAGTGGCAAGAGCCTAAGCTTGGGGATGCCCATGGAACCCCCAAGATAATCCAAGTACACCAAAAAGTCAAAGCTTGGGGATGCCCCGGAAGGCATCCCCCCTTTCGTCCACTTCCATCGGTAATTTACTAGGAGCTATATTTTTATTCACCACATGATATGTGTTTTGCTTAGAGCGTCTTGTATTATTTGTGTCTTTGCTTGTTAGTCTACCACAATCATCCTTGCTGTACACACCTTTTGAGAGAGCCATGTATGAATTGAAATTTGTTAGAATACTCTATGTGCTTCACTTATATCTTTTGAGCTTGATAGTTTACTCTATGTGCTCCACTTATATCTTTTTGAGCGTGATAATTTTTGCTCTAGTGCTTCACTTAGATCTTTTAGAGCACGGTGGTGGATTGTTTTAAAGAAACTTGATCTCTCATGCTTCACTTAGATTATTTTGAGAGTCGTTAATAGCATGGTAATTTGCTTAATGTTAATATACTTGGTATTCAAGATATGTGAAACTTTCTTTTTAGTGGGTTGAATACTAAGATAAGTTTGATGCTTGATAATTGTTTTGAGATATGGAGGTGATAATATCATAGTTGTGCTAGTTGAGTAGTTGTGAATTTGAGAAATACTTGTGTTAAAGTTAGCAAGTCTCGTAGCATGCACGTATGGTTAAAGTTGTGTAACAAATTTGAAGCATGAAGTGTACCTGGCTTGTGCATCCTTATGAGTGGCGGTCGGGGACGAGCGATGGTCTTTTCCTACCAATCTATCCCCCTAGGAGCATGCGCGTAGTACTTGATTTTTGATGACTTCTAAATTTTTGCAATAAGTATATGAGTTCTTTTGACTAATGTTGAGTCCATGGATTATACGCACTTTTACCTTTCCGCCATTTGCTAGCCTCTTCGGTACCGTGCATTGCCCTTTCTCAAATTGAGAGTTGGTGCAAACTTCGCCGGTGCATCCAAACCCCGTGATATGATACGCTCTTTCACACATAAACCTCCCTATATCTTCCTCAAAACAGCCACCATACCTACCTATCATGGCATTTCCATAGCCATTCCGAGATATATTGCCATGCAACTTCCATCATCATCATCATCATGACATGCTTTACTTTTGTCATATTGCCATTGCATGATCTTGTAGTTGACATCGTATTTGTGGCAAAGCCACCATGCATTATTTTTCATACATGTCACTCTTGATTCATTGCACCATCCTAGTACACCGCCGGAGGCATTCATATAGAGTCGTATCTTGTTCTAGTATCGAGTTGTAATCATTATGTTGTAATCAATAGAAGTGTGATGATCATCATTATTAGAGCATTGCCCAATCAAAAAAAAAAAGAGAAAGGCCAAAAAGGAAAAAAGAAAGGCCCAAAAAAAGAGAAAATAAAAAGGGCAATGCTACTATATCTTTTTCCACACTTGTGCTTCAAAGTAGCACCTTGTTCTTCATGTAGTGAGTCTCGTATATTGTGCTTCAAAGTAGCACCATGATTTTCATATAGTGAGTCTCATAAGTTGTCTTGTTCATACTAGTTGGAATTTTTCATTATAGAACTTGGCTTGTATATTCCAACGATGGGCTTCCTCAAAATGCCCTAGGTTTTCATGAGCAAGCAAGTTGGATGCACACCCACTAGTTTTCTTTTGTTGAGCATTCTTAGCTCTAGTGTATCCGTTGCATGGCAATCCCTACTCCTTGCATTAACATCGATTGATGGGCATCTCCATAGCTCATTGATTAGCCTCGTTGATGTGAGACTTTCTCCTTTTTTGTCTTCTCCACACAATCCCCATCATCATATTCTATACCACCCATAGTGCTATGTCCATGGCTCGCGCTCATGTATTGCGTGAAGGTTGAAAAAGTTTGAGAATATTTGAGTATGAAACAATTGCTTGGCTTGTCATCGGGGGTATAGAAGTTGGGAACATCTTTGTGTGATGAAAATGAAGCATAGCCTAACTATATGATTTTGTAGGGATGAACTTCCTTTGGCCATGTTATTTTGAGATGACATAATTGTTTGATTAGTATGCTTGAAGTATTATCATTTTTATGTCAATATGAACTTTTGTCTTGAACCTTTCGGATCTGAATATTCATACCATGATTAAGAAGATTTACATTGAAATTATGCCAAAGTATCACTCCGCATCAAAAATTCTCTTTTTATCATTTACCTACTCGAGGACGAGCAGGAATTAAGCTTGGGGATGCTTGATACGTCTCCAACGTATCTATAATTTTTGATTGATCTATGCTACTTTATCTACTGTTTTGGACTATATTGGGCTTTATTTTCCACTTTTATATTATTTTTGGGACTAACCTATTAACCGGAGGCCCGGCCCAGAATTGCTATTTTTTTTGCCTATTTCAGTATCTGGAGGAAACAGAATATCAAACGGAGTCCAAACGGAATGAAACCTTCGGGAACGTGATCTTCTCACCGAACGTGATCCAGGAGACTTGGACCCTACTCCAAGAAGTTTCCGGGGAGGTCACGAGGGTGGAGGGCGCCCCCTCCTGGGCGCGCCCCCCTGCCTCGTGGGCCCCTCGGAGCTCCACCGACGTGCTCCTTCCTCCTATATATACCTACGTACCCCCATTAGACCAGAGACGGAGCCAAAAACCTAATTCCACCGCCGCAACTTCCTGTATCCACAAGATCCCATCTTGGGGCCTGTTCCGGAGCTCCGCCGGAGAGGGCATCCATCACGGAGGGCTTCTACATCAACACCATAGCCCTTCCGATGAAGTGTGAGTAGTTTACTTCAGACCTTCGGGTCCATAGCTAGTAGCTAGATGGCTTCTTCTCTCTTTTTGGATCTCAATACAATGTTCTCCCCCTCTCTCGTGGAGATCTATTCGATGTAATCTTCTTTTTGCCGTGTGTTTGTTGAGATCGATGAATTGTGGGCTTATGATCCAACTTATCTATGAATAATATTTGAATCTTCTCTGAATTCTTTTATGTATGATTGAGTTATCTTTGCAAGTCTCTTCGAATTATCCGTTTGGTTTAGCCAACTAGATTGGTAGTTCTTGCAATGGGAGAAGTGCTTAGCTTTGGGTTCAATCTTGTTGTGTCCTTACTCAGTGACAGAAAGAGTTGCAAGGCACGTATTGTATTGTTGCCATCGAGGATAACAAGATGGGGTATTTATCATAATGCATGGATTTATTCCTCTACATCATGTCATCTTGCTTAAGGCTTTACTCTGTTTTTAACTTAATACTCTAGATGCATGCTGGATAGCGGTCGATGAGTGGAGTAATAGTAGTAGATGCAGGCAGGAGTCGGTCTAGTTGTCACGAACGTGATGCCTATATACATGATCATACCTACATAACCTCATAACTATGCTCAATTATATCAATTGCTCAACAGTAATTTGTACACCCACCGTAGAATATCTATGCTCTTGAGAGAAGCCACTAGTGAAACCTATGGCCCCCGGGTCTATTCTCATCATATCAATCTCCATTACTTTATTTTACTTGTTTTGCTTTTACTTTTCACTTTGCATCTTTATACCAAAAATACCAAAAATATTATCTCTATCAGATCTCACTCTCGTAAGTGACCGTGAAGGGATTGACAACCCCTAAGCGTTGGTTGCGAGTTGCTACCGTTTTCTGCAGGTACGAGGGACTTGCGCGTGACCTCCTACTGGATTGATACCTTGGTTCTCAAAAACTGAGGGAAATACTTACGCTACTGTGCTGCATCACCCCCTCCTCTTTGGGGAGAACCAACGCTAGCTCGAGACGTAGCAGTGGTTTTGGCGGAGGTGGTCTTGCTTGATGATTCCGTGCATGTGGCCGTCGTGCCATGCCTTTCATGTTCCTACTTTTATGATGTTCCATGTCTTGCACTACTTTTATGTTCATGAACTTCCGCCGGTGATGATCTTTAGATGATGATGATGAACTTGAGTATGTTTAGATGATGATGATGAACTTGAGTATGTTTAGATGAACTTGAGTATGTTTAGATGATGAACTGTCATATTTCTGCATAATTCCATATTATTCTGCTTTGAAATGCTGTCAAATGAATTGGAAAAGAGAAAACAGGGAAAAAAAACTATGCCTACGGCAAAGCCGTCGGCATATATAAGCCCAGGAGTTACCAGGGCTCGCCACGTGGCAGATCTATGCCGACGGCTTTGCCGCAGGCGTAGAAGGAAATCTATGCCGACGGCTTTGCCGTAGGCATAGCCCTACCGCCAGGAGGAACCAGGGAACGACACGTGGTAGAGCTATGCCTACGGCAAAGCCGTCGGCATAGATTCATCTATGCCTACGGCTTTGCCGTAGGCATAGCCCTACCACCAGGAGCACCACCGGATGCCACGTGGCAGAGGTATGCCGACGGCCAAGCCGTCGGCATAGGTTTCGGCATACCTCTGCCACGTGCCGTTGCATGATTCGTCAGCGCTTTTGACGGTGCCGTCCGTTGCCGTCAGACAGAAAACACTGCCGACGGCTAAACTATGCCGACGGCTGACGCCAGGCCGTCGGCATAGTCCCCTATGCCGACGGCTATACTATGCCGACGGTCTGACAAGACTACGCTGACGATATCTACGCCGACGGATCTATGCTGACGGCAGCCGTAGGCATAGATCTATGCCGACGGCACAACCCCTATGCCGACGGCCCGTGGCCGTAGGCATAGACCGCGAGTCCGGTAGTGACACCTGTCTATGCATGCACACTTCCTCGTTATGTTTACAAAATTCTTCATTCAGACTACAACCCGCAAGTATGAATAAATCATAAAATAGTTTGTAGTCTCCCTGCAGCTGCACTAATTCCATCACAAAACTAAGCTTACTACTGCCAACAATATAAGATACTATGTATAACTACTTCGCCTGATATATGAGAGAACACAGATTTCAGCCTTTGGTTGGCTCCACTGCCGGCGCAAGGCCTGCACTGGGCATTCACCCATGCAATTTGGTGTTACCAAGCTGAGCAACCGGACGGAAACCTATCATCAGGGCCAATTATCTAGTCTCCCTCGAACCTGCACACATCAAGATTTAAACTAGATGACATACTGTATATGACTATGCATGCACACAGTTGAGCTGGGTTTAAACCCTGTATTAAGTTTACAATCGTCGTCAACTATATCCTAGTGTAGAACAGCCAAGTTTTTTTTAACAGCCAAGTTTTATTGTCCAAATCACGCATGTCATGGGATGAATGAACAACCTAACCAATCATCCCACAGTCAGTCAATACTTAATAGGTATTATCAGCATATCGTTAATAGGTATATCAATCAGCTTTGTTTCTTTCCAAGTAATCTAACACATTCACCAAGGGTTTAAATTGTTTCTGAATAGTATCATTAAAGTACAAATGAGTTAACCATTTGACATTTGATTTTCCACTATTACTCAATTGATATTTGATTTGTTATCTTCCACTCTTTCAAGGATGGAGATAACTAATGATAACACACACAAAAAATGAGACAGACTATAAGCTTTTTAATCTAGGAAATCAATAATGAAGTGGTGATGCCATTACTATAAAAAAATTGGTGATAACTTACACATGTTTATCTAACTATATAGAATGAGAACATATCTAAACAACAAGGCTATAGTCATCTATCTAGCAAAGGTTTTCGAGCATCCACGAACAAAACACAAGAAGATTAGGGTACTCCCACAAATATGAGCACTAGGGATGAACAATCACCTGGTGCATAGAAACTCTTGACCCTTTTGAACTGTATATAATCTCTGGGCTCCTTTTTTTTAGAGAGAGAATCAATCTCTGGACCCCTTTGGCAGGCTACGCCAATTCAGTGATAGGAGTACATCGTAACATTCAAGTGTTAAATCCTCGCGCTTCTTTCCTTGCCGTTTTGATATATGAAAGATAGATAGTATATTTTTTTCCTTCTGATTTTAGTTTCACAAAAACATGGCCTTGATCTATTGCTTCTCGCTGCCACTATAATGTCAGTATAAATAAACCCAGTTCAATTGAATTGAATCTTCAAGGTTATGTTTTTTCATCTTTTTTGCTACAGTAATTTTCTCACCAGATGTTAATTCCAGTGAAGCTTCTCCAGTCCACCCTGATGGACCTACGTATATAAGTATTCGTCAAGCTTAGGCATTTAGCGACACCTCAACAAATGTGTTCCTTCAGCAGCATAAAATGATTTTTAAAAAAAAATCACTGTTGAACCATAAATCCTACTATCATGTATACTAGGAACAACCAACATATCATTGACATATCCTAGAATCTGGTCCACGGCTGGATTTTTCCTCTAGTGTCGCGCCGTAGTTTTGTTCTCAAATTGTCCTGAAGCACTTGTTATTTGTCAAGGCAGTGATAGGCTCTGACAAAATTCAGCCAAGTTCAGACAAATTAAGAGACGATAACAAGTTGCCATCTGAACCACCAGAAGAAATGCACAATGCGAAACATTTTGTGAGAGCTACACTAAAGTGTCGATTTCTTCGCAAGTTTCAGAGTCTTCAGCTCCTGAAAGGCAGACATCTCTATCCACCTCTAGCTTCTCTGAATCTGTTTTTTTTTTTTTTTTGCATGGAAGCTTCTCTGAATCTGTTGACAAGGTACAAAACAGAACCCTAGCTTCTCTGAATCTGTTGACCTTCGACTGTCATCTCCTTCATTCTGCTCTGCTCCTGTCTGAATTTCATTCCTAACAGCTGCTGCAACCGAATCCAAAATGAATGAATCACTTTCACTTACCATGTAGAGTAGAGCTCGCAACTTCCTCGTAAGACTAGCACCTTTATGCCAATACAGTTGAAACATTGGGTAGTGCTACTACAGGATTCAGGCTGGAGAGGACCACGAACCGAAGATGGCTGCTACAAATTCCGGATTCAGCTCCTGAAGTGCCATATAGTTGTGCAGCTACTAACTTAATTGTCCAAATCATGCATGCTAGTGGAAACATTGCAAATAGTAGGTACCAAACTACCAATGCTATGCTTGCCCACATTGCTAATAGCTAGGTCTATCAGCTTAATTGCTTTCTAAATAACTTAACAGTACTGATTGGTATCAGTGACATATCACAAGAATCGCCTTTTATCTCGACAATGAAAGAACAAACTTTGGGTACTGAAGAAATGGGATAGGAAGGAATCCAAGCGATCGCGGGAACTCTACAATGTAGCTACGCAGATCATTTTTCTCCTTGACCTGGAGCAAGAGGAGAGGGAATTATCTGAGGAGGAGCAGGGACTGCGAAAAGAGCTCAAGGCAAAATTGTTGGGACTCGCGGCAATTGAGAGGACTCGATGGAGGCAGAGGTCTAGACTCACTTGGATTAGAGTTGGGGATGCCAATACAAAGCTCTTCCACATTCGGGCCAATGGACGGAGAAGGAAAAATCACATTCCGGCACTTAGAGGGACTGCTGGCTTAGTCCATGATCATGAAGGAAAAGCCAACATTCTGCTTGCTCACCACAAGTCGTTGGTGGGAACTGCACAGCAACGACAGATGCAACTCAATTGGGAGTATCTGGGCATGCCAATTGTGGATCTATCTCATCTAGATGACAATTTTTCCATGGAGGAGCTCAAAACAGCGGTGTTTGGACTGCATGCTGAGAAGGCGCCTGGGCCTGATGGGTTCATCGGTGGTTTTTATAAAAAATGTTGGGACTTTATCCAACATGATCTGCTTAGCGCTCTAAACCAACTCCATAATCTGAGGGGAAACAATTGGAACCTCCTGAACACCGCACATATTGTCCTTTTGCCCAAAAAAGAGGGAGCTGAGCAGGTGAATGACTATAGGCCCGTCAGCCTAATGCATAGTGTTGCAAAGATTGCTTGCAAGATTCTAGCCAACCGACTTGCTCCAGAGTTACCGCAGCTGATTTCTGCTAGTCAAAGCGCTTTCAATAAAGGAAGAAGTATTCAGGACAACTTCCTCTACGTGCAAAATGTGATTAAGGGGGCACACTCCAGAAAGTCACCTCTGATCTTCATGAAACTGGACATAGAGAAAGCTTTTGATTCGGTCCACTGAGGCTATTTGTTGGATATTTTAAAGGGCTATGGATTTGGGCAGCGTTGGATGGATATGCTGGCCATTCTGCTATCTTCCTCATCTTCCAGAGTGTTACTAAATGGAACTCCAGGAGCCCCTTTCTCCCACAGGCAGGGGCTCCGGCAAGGCGATCCGCTATCACCCATGTTATTCATCCTGGCTATGGAGCCGTTACAGCGGATGTTTGCCAAGGCAACGGAGGAGGGCATCCTGTCACCTATCAAGCACAAATCTGTTGGGATTAGAACCAGTTTATATGCAGACGATGCTGCTCTGTTTCTAAACCCTGTCAGGCATGAAGTCGCGGCCACTCAACGCATCCTAAAACGGTTTGGAGAGATTTCTGGGCTGAGGGTAAATCTGGACAAGTGTGTGGCATACAAAATTGGATGTAATGATGCTGCACATTCACAAACCTTGATGGATTTTGGTGGTGCTCAAGGCATATTTCCATGCCGGTACTTAGGTCTACCTCTAAGCACAAGGAAGCCCAGGAGAGTTGAGATACAGCCCGTCCTTGATAAGGCAAGATCAAGGATTAAGCCATGGAAGGGGAAGATGCTTAACAGGCCAGGCCGGCTTGCTTTGGTCAACTCGGTCCTAACTGCTCTGGCAACGTACTATCTGACGTGTTTTGCTGCGGATAAATGGGCCTCGAAAAAGCTGGACAAGTTAAGGCGGAGTTTCCTTTGGGCAGGTGAAGAAGAGGCCAATGGAGGGAAATGCATGGTGAACTGGAAGCAATGTTGCATGCCAAAAAAGTTTGGCGGGCTAGGAATAAAGAGCATTGAGGCATTCGGAAGATCGTTAAGATTGAGGTGGCTTTGGTATGAGTGGGATGATGTGGAAAGGCCTTGGAAAGGAACGCCGACACCGTGCGATTCAACGGACAAAAACCTTTTTGCTGCTGCTACCGCCATTTCTGTTGGCAATGGGCAGATCACTAGCTTCTGGCACAATAGGTGGCTCGATGGGGAGTCGCCCAAAGAAATTGCACCAGCCGTGTTTCCCTTAGCTTGGAGGAAAAACCTGACTGTTTGTGAAGCTCTGACCGAGGGAAGATGGATGCGTGGAATTCAACGGATGGTTACTGGAGGGGAGACCCAAATATTTTGTGCAAGCGATCCATTTGACTACTGGAGGGGACAAAATATCATGGAAGCTCTCCAGCAATATTTGTTACTCGGCCAAGTCAGCTTATGATGCTCAGTTCATTGGCCGGATTGAACAGCCCCACCTTGGCATGGTTTGGAGGACTAAGGCTGAGCAGAAAGTAAACTTCTACACCTGGCTGCTTCTACAGGACAGAAACTGGACGGCTGACCGACTTGGGCGCCGGGGATGGCCGCACAGCCCAGTGTGCCCTCTATGCGATCAGGCTCCGGAGACGGCAGTACACCTGCTCCTCCATTGCCCGTTTGCCTCTTTTCTGCTTTACTTGGGAAAGCCAACGCATTAATCACCATGAATGGAGCAAGCCCAAAGCGCCAAACACCTGCCATTTTGTTTGCAGATTCTTCCTTCAGGTTACACTAGTAATTGTTCTCCCGGCGCATAAAGAGGCAACTTCAACTCTGCTCTCTTCTTTCTTGTGAGATCTTGGCAATGTCAGTTTTTTTTTTCTGGATGAATGAATGAAGTGCTCTGGTGTGGATTTGATGGAAGGCTGCCGGTGAAGGAACGGGGACACTTGATGCCAGCAACTTTTCTTAATGCAGAGTCAGATCGACGAGGAGGCCAAGGTCGACGACACCTGTATGTGGCATTCTTTTCGTCTGAATAGAGTTGCATCGGTGTAAACTGGACATACATTCAGTTCACATCCATCTGGTCAAACCATCATCTACAACCGCAAGACATGGAAACAAGCAAGATACCAACTTCAACGGCGTTACCCAAGTTCATTCACACTCAAATGTCATCCATGCACAGTCATATGCCATGAAAATTCTCGACAGAGAACAGACCAAAAACATAGCAGACACCACCGTTGCTAGCTAGCTTAGGTTCAGTTTTCTTTTGCTTAGCAGAACATGTGGAGCTGATGGCGCGCAACCTCTCCTAGGTAGCCCAATCATATATATCTGCAGCAAGCAAAATTACATGAAAATCACTGTCCTGAATAAACTGCGAATCGCATTCATAGGAAAGAATGACTGAAACTTTCCTTTGGCAAACTAACCTGAATTCAAATCCAACAACCAGCATACGTGAAGAAGGATCAACGTCGCCAAAGCCAATGATAGTGAAACTGTATCATCCGCCCGGCCATCTGCCTGAATTTGCTGTCTGATCTTGGCATGGAGGAGGCTTTCTCCCTTCATTCAGTTGATCAGTCATCTCCCCACTCTGCTCTGTTCTGCTTCTGTAAGCAACACTACCTATCTATCCACAATGCGCATAACGCTACAAGTTGAATGAATCGTGCCCAACGGCCCAGACGCACGCATGTTGCGTATAAACATCATATAACTGAATGACTCGGCTCCATTTGGTTCTCAGATTCTTCCTTCGGGTTACAGCGAGGACATGAAAGAATACATAGAAAATCACAAATAGCATTTGGTCTCCGTCCAGCTAAGCTGCATTACTAACTGTTTTCTCAACACACACATAGGAGCTTACTACCAACAATATAAATTACACAAATAGCCTTTCCCAAAGATATGGCAGCACAAACATAAATCGTTGGTCAACAACAGATTTGGGCGTCATTCAGAGTGCCCAAATCTGTTTGATGTGTTTGATGTGTTTATAGCATCAAGGCTGTTTCGGTCAAGCAGTTGGCTTGATAAAGGGGATGCCAAAATCCAGTTGCTCCTCTGCATTACTCATGCATGGCCAGTCCATTACAACATACAGTCTATACTACTAACTGGACAAACCAATACAAATGTAGGAGCACTTGGCTCCTATTTCACTCCGGCTTCGGACACCATCCCTGTCAAACACTGTTGTAACACACCTTGGCAATTTGAACCGTCACAAACACCCAGATTGAACTGTCATCTCTCTCGAGTGTTCTTCTCTAAATAGCTGACATCAAACACATTATCTAGGTTAACATATTATGCACAGCAGCCCTTGACGCTAACAGCTACTACAACTGAATCTGTCATGCAATAAACACTTTGAATGACACCCAACACATTTACACATGCATACCAGACTCACTCCCTGCCATTTTGCTTTCAGATTCTTCCTTCATATCACAACAAAAAACTGACTGAATAGGAATCACACAATAGACAGTTACATTATTAATTGTTCTCTCAACTGCATAAAAGGCCTATGCCAATAATACAAATTACACAGCACTTGTCTTTTGCCTGCTTTGTGAAAACAACACAGATTTTACCCTAATAGTTGACTCCATTGCCATCAAGGAGACCAATAATATATATTGTTCAGTCAACTGCATCCACGCAGGCATGCAATCTAATATGACCAAGCTTCAACGGCAGGATAAGACAGATCCATGTACAACTACAGGGCCGGCTAGCTATTCTCCCTTCCACCTGCACATATCAACATTTAAACTGGATGAGATACTGTATACGACTATGCATTCAGCTGAGCACAACAATGAATCAGCATGCATATAGTAACTTAGTTGAACAAATCATGCATGCAATCAAAATGAATCAACAATCAAAACAATGTCAAGTAGTATATACAAGTGTAGACAAGTAACCAACAAGGGAATTGCTCACTTGAAGCGCAACTAACAGTAGAAGAAAATAATACACTTTCTCCAGTTGACTAAAGAAGTGGAGACGGCCATCTCATCTCATCTCATCTCATCTCCCATCCTAGCAATCTTGCACTTTCTCCTTTCCCCGATCTGCTGTTAATGCTCGATGTGCTTCTTGTTCCTTTTCTGCATCTCCCGGGCCGGATTCAACTCCTGCTGCCATTGTGTGGACTAACCAAACAGAGCAAATTGAGATGGAGTCAATAGGGGGGAACAAATAAGCTAAATATAAATCACACACTACAAGTTTTCTTGATTTAAAACACTTAAGAGTTGTGTTGTTTTACCTCCAGATCTGATCAAGTGTTGGGATAGTGCATCCCTCACCCTGACCGCATCCTCATCTGCTAACTTCCACGCTTTCTCGACGTAAATCTCCTCTTGACCGCTCGGCATGCACTATTTTGTTCCTAGATACCAACTCCTTGTAGTATTTTGTTCCCAATTCTTCTAAATCATTAGAATTTCCATGAATAAATCCTTCACTAATCCACATTGCAACAACTTCATCCATAGTAAATTTTCTGCTTTTAGGAAGAAGAGAGTAGTACAGAAAGCACTGCTTCAGGTAAGAAGGCATATATTCATAGCTTAAGTATACTGTGTGGTTGAGCTCATCAGGCATTTTAGTTGTTGACCATTTAGAATCATCCAAAACCTGCTGCCAGTCACACCGTAGCCCGCCTCTTTCACACAAGAGTCCTCCCATTACTTTAACAGCAATTGGTAAACAACCACATTTCTGTATAATTTTCAGTCCGATATCCCTTAGCGTATTGAGGTGGTCATCATCTATCTCACTTGAGCGCACCTGCGAGCATACAGCAGAAGGGGCTGATACAGTTAATTAACTATGTGTAACATACATACTTTATGCCAAGAAAACAAATTTTCTTTCCTTTAATTTCCGTTTTGCAAGAAGAATATACTTTAGCACTACTCTCTCATCACTGTTACAGAAAGTAACTCCAAATATAGCAGAAATCATATATTGTTTTATTCGTTTTCATATTTAAGGTAACATGAAAATGTCTAATCTCTTGAGCGTCTATAATGCATAATACTACGCCAAGCATTAAGTACCAAATTTGTGTGCAAATTCTCTAGCAAAATTACTGCCAACTTCTAGTCTAGTTATTTTCGTGTTATAATCTTTTGTTGTATTGGCAGGGGTTCACCGAAATTGTTAGTTTTCTGTCTTAAAATAACTTTTAGTTTATATTATGTCCTGTGACACTGTTGAGTAGCTGAGCACTTAGATCTTCATCTCATATGTTGGAAAACAAGACTGGATGTTCAGAAAAGGTTACACTAGATGAATATACGACCCATATCTCTTCACTCGTAGAAATGATACATATATAATTATCCAAATTTCTAATTATTTCTCAAACTTGATTAAAGAAAATCTAGGTGTCCTTCAATGCGTGACAACTAGTGTTGTGGCATATTTCCTTGTTTAGCAACATGCTTTGTTGGCACTTGCAAAGTAATCTTAGCCTTACAAAATTAGTGAAAACCTCTTTTCTCCAAGAGGTAATAGTACATAGAAGTCACTAAATTACACGCAATTAATGGCTCATTAATTTGGGAGCATCCTAACATTTCTCTCAAGTAACTACATAGTACTGTCAATACGTAGATGGAGATAGATTATTCACTTCACTGAAAGATTAATATTTATTTAAGTACATACCTGCTTCTTGAGCAATAACCAAGCATCTTCTGTCGCTAATGTGTCGACATGGTGGTACGGCCAGATAGCTTTCACCCCTCTGGCAACACCTTCATCTCTGGTAGTAACGAAGACTCGGCTGCCTGAAGCAGCAGCATTGTCGAAGGGTATTTTGAGCACGTCATCCCATGCTCTATGCTTCCACACATCATCCATTACCAGAAAGGTCTTGTGGTCAATCAATGTGTTCTTGAGGGTTTCGTGAAGGCTGGTCTTTGAACTTTCAGGTGGTTGGGCACCTCCTCCGGCTTCGATGATGACCTTTCTCAGCAGATCAACGTCACTGAAGTTTTGGTTGACGCTCAACCATATCTTTTTGCTGAATTCACCTTGGATTGCTTCGTCATTGAAGACCTTCTGGGCGAGGGTGGTCTTGCCAATCCCACCAACACCTACAATAGCAACCACCTTGATGCCATCGTTGACATCCTTTACCGTCTGCATGATTTGGGCCAACAGTGCTCTTGTGTCTTCTTCAATCTTGTCTCCAACAATAGCCGACCGGTCAAAGTCCCGTACTGTCTCCTGGCTTGGATTACCATGGTGAGAGGCATGAGTATTGCTGCAATGATCCCCATGGGACCCGAGATTGATGAAGTTTAAAGAAGCGCTGCGCTGCTTGATGGTGTCGAGCCTCTGGTTGAGCGCCTTGATGCGGGTGCCAATCTCATGAGAATGGAAGGGGTTTCGCATGCAGAAGAGCAAGGGATTGAAACACCCTGTGTTTACCGAGGATGGTCCACGCTCCATGGCCTTGAGCTGGCAGAGGTCAAGGATGTCAGTAGCTTCGTACATGGCGCGCTTGAGTTGCGCCACCCACGCTCGAACAGTCTCATCAGTGATGTTCCTCCTATCAGCATCGTCCATGAAGTTCTTGAGGTCCCGAAGCTTGTCTCCCATCTTGTCGATCTCGCTGGAGACGCCCAACATCGTCTTTACCTCATCTGTTGCTGCCTGCGTGAGCATGTCCACCAGGTAGGACGCAAATGCATCCAGCACCATCGCCATTGTTGCTGGTTATTTTTTCTGCAATAACAAGGTACTATCAAATTCAAGCAGGAAGCTTAGCTTGCTAGGTGTAAAGAGATACAAATCACACTTGAACTGCCTAACCAACCTTTGAGATGGATGGACGATGCAGACGGCGGAAAAGACGTGGGGGTCAGCGTGACAGTAGCGCCGGGGAAGATGTGTCTCCTCCAGGAGCCGAAGCTCAGATCCTCCTCCGGGGTGTTGCCTCCGGGAGCAGCAGCTCAGCTCTTCCTCCGGCGTGCTGCCGCAAGAAGCAGTAGTTGAACTCCTCCTCCAGCGAGTTGCCTCCGTGAACAGCAGCTCAGATCCTCCACTGGCGCGTCGAGTCCATGACGCAGCAGCTACACTAGCGGTCAGACGCAGAGTAGTTGGGTGTAGCAGCAGGCAGGTGCTCTCCAGCGGCTAAGGCAAAAGGCCACGGCACAGCTGGGTGGAAGTGGACAGGAGCGAGTGAGGAATGAGAATGTGAGAGCCATTCAACACAGTAATAACAGTGGCAGACAGCTTTATTGGACGGAGGTAATTAACAGCTTACATAACGTGGGCTGCTGTCAGGCTTGTGGGCTTCACCCCTGTCTCACGGCAATTGCATGGAAATCACCTAGTAGTTTCCTTAGCTGTGTAAGGAACTTGACCTGAAGTTGACTAGAGCTGTCGATGCAAGTGCGTACTAATTTCCTAGTAGCAGATAGGAAATTACCAGGTAGGTGAGTAGCACTTGCTTGTCGTTAAGGACTAGATAGGGTAAGTGTGTAGTAATTTCTTAGCATTGTAAAATCCATTCCATTCCGAACCAGCTTCATAGCAAGCTTCAAATTAGTACCACCTTCTCTCCTCACTTATCTATATGTGCGTCTTCATAGCAAGCTTCAAACTAGTACCACCTTCTCTCCTCACTTATCTATATTTGGTCTGCCACTACTAGTCTGTGTACATACTCAAGTGTGTGTATACGCTGCACTAGTGAGTGTGTCATTCGCTAAGCAAGCGAGAGAGAGTTCTATAGTTTGGGCTAACAAGGTTTACAGACCTATTTAATTGGCTTTGTAGTAATGTTTACAGACCTATTTTTCGCTACCACATGCAGACTTCCTCCAAAAAAGAACGAGAAGAATGCCATCTTCCTCCGAAGAAGAATGCACAAATTTTATAAACTGATGTGGTATAAACGTAACACAACTCATGTTTTGCAGTCATCCATGAGAACCAAGATTGACATAGTTCAAAATCAATAACTAACATTAGAAATTCATGAGGCATCAAATGCATGAGCATGCTACACAGACAGAGTTCCAATTCAAAAAAGTATTGGATCTCAAACTTAGGTACAATAAGAAAAGGCACATAAGCGAACTTCCTCCTCTAACCCAGCTAGATACCTACATGATAAAGTACACATTAAGAGCAGACCAGAGTTTTTTCTATTCATTTGCACATTAAGGTGTGTGTCTCCACACAGAGCAGATTTGAAGAGAGACCAGCCTTTCCTTTCTTCCCTTCATAGAGAAAATATTCCGTAGATAACTAAATATTTCAATTTGTGAACAGTAATATGCATCTTAAAAGTGCAGTATGTGGTTCTTCTTTGGCATTAGGACAATAATCTCTCCACAATAATTTCTCTTTGGTTAAAGGTCCAGGCATACAATAGAGCAAGCTCAGAGCAAAAGCGTAATAGTAGTTCAGGGCATTCTTGGTGGATGTTTTTCCTTTTCAGTTGCTTATTATCTTGGTAATAGCCCACAGTTTTATGGGTACATATATGTAGACAATTTAGCCATCTCATCACCCTCTGGTCATGGTTACGAACATGGTATGGCACGCCGTAAAAGCTTACTCACGTTTCATCGGCTATAATATTTGGTCACTGGGGAATCTTAACAATTTAATTAGCTGTATCATGACCCCCTAGGTCAAGTTTACAGACCTATTTTCAGGTAGCACGTGCAATCTTTCTCTAGATCTACGCGTAAATGTTGGCTAGCTAGCTAAATATTTTGCTCTCGGTGCCCGTATTCCAAGAATCTTTTGTGAAGGAGCATCTTTTAGGCCTCATGGCTGCAAGGGACCAGATAAAGATAGTGTGCCGGAAAAAAAAACTCACATCTCATCATACACAATCTAGTACACTCGAATGTTAACAGACAGTAACGTTGGACGGAGCTAATTAACTAGAGTACATAACGTGGGCTGTCAGGTTGGATTATTTAGCTTAGCTTGTATGCACATCGGTAGTCGATCCATCCACATACAGTTTTGCACAAACGACGCGCAAGAGCTAAATATATGCACTTGTCAGAAATAAAGCAACGCATGTAAGGCGTGGGAGCCCAAAGCAAGTAAGGAAAACTAGCTAGGTATGCAAATACTATGAGACTATGAAACTAGCTAGTAAGGAAGATGAATGAATATGGAGGTTTGACATATTTAACTTGTAAAAAATTAATTGAGCTCCTATATTACCATACATACGTACCAGTAATTAGGAACCATTTTTGTTACCATATTGGCTTCTATTTGTGAGCCTAGCTATGATCAGCATGCACGATTGATGGCCCGCTCTATCTTAACATGGTAACAGGAGAGGAAAGTTGAGTCTTAGGCCCATTCTATCTCCTTATGCTACAGCAGCTGAGATACCTGCCTTTATCGAAGGCTTGTAGCGTTTCCGCTTTTTTTCATAGTCACCATCAGCAACACACGCAAATAAACCAGTGGTGCAAAGAATGGCTGCAAAACCCAATGTAAAACATGTCAATCAGAGGTCTCTGTTAGGAAAGGGGCATATATATATTACATAAGACTTGAGGTGCAAGGAAATGAAACATAGTCTACTAAGGATTCCTAGACCAATACTAATACTTCCTAATAGTCTCTGGTGTCACAGGTCAAAACAACTCGTCTTCAGCTGATGTACACTGAATATTATCAGGCGTCGCAGCAAACTAATCAAATAAAAACCAGCGCCTTAAATTAACTTAAAACTGATGTTAAAAAACGGGGTGTAGGGGTGGTGGTAGAACTACACCAGAATAAACGTGGTCAAGAGGATTCAGTCCATAAACTAGATTGATCTGCCCGTTTGAAGAAGCTAAACCAGCACTGGGCAGGCGTCAGCCCCCATACATGGTCTTACGACTTTGCGGAGACCTGTCTTCTTGATAAACAGTCACCCAGGCCTGGTCACTGTGACCCCCTCTTGTGAGGGGGCACCCAGGAAGTTATATGTAGCAGCAGGGTGGATCTTGGAGCATCGGCACACCCAAAATTCGGAGGCTGGTGGGGCTTAAGTCTAACTAATCGTCGATGAACATAGTCCATGATACCTTCGACTGAATCCATGCACATATCAGGTGTAAACTGTATAAGAAGGATCATAATGATCATTGGTCAGTTCAGCAACCACTATTTGCCGTTATTACTATATACATGATTCATATTCACAAATCAGTAATTCCTATTTTCAGCTTGTATGTAATACATATATACTACTACTCTGTGTTTAGTACGCAAAAAGACTCCCAGTGGGGCTAACGCAGCAGGCCATTTAGATCCAGATTAATTAGTAATTAGGCGGGCAGCTACTAGAGTACTAACGACAAATGCAAGTGTACTTTTGCTTGAGATCTGGTAGCTAGGTCCAGTTTATTACTCAACCTTGGGGCAGGCAGGAGCTTAGATTATACTGTGTCTGTACAAGAGCGTCTGTCGGACGAATCTGGTCAATGGTGGGTGCAGGAAGGCAGGGTAAGAAAGTTAGAGAATTCAACAATCACCGGTGGAAGGGGAAATGACGACTGACCGTGCCTAGTTCGCCGCCATGCTATGCGCGTTTCTTTGCTGTGGAGGATGTGGGAAACAACACATCTTTTAGCTAAGTCTTCAATGTCTAGTTCATTTGTGCAATAGAAGTTGTCCTAAACTTGCTTAGTGAAGAGTCGCTTATTCCAAGAGTGGCATCTTTCCAGCTCAACCTGGAAAAATATTTAATAGCAACATCAGAACAAACTTGACTTTATCATGAACTTCTAAATAAATTTACACTGGGACAATGAAGAACTAAACCAACAAACGATGGGCATACATGAAGCATGCTTGTCTTGCAGAACAACAGAGACCAAAAAAAATTCAAGGTGATGAAGCATGTGGAGCCATCCATTTAGCAAGAGAGGTAGAGGAACAAACCATGCATGAGCTATCCATCCAGTATATGCCCGGTACAGTTTAATTTGGATGAAACCTTATTACTCACTGGTATAGTTCAAAAGTATTATCAGATCACATATACGACCATGCAGTAGGTGTAAAGATTTTTCAGTTTCACATGTATGTATCATGGCAGCAAAATTAGTTGTTCAAATCATGCGTACTAGTGGACGCATTGCAAGTGGGTAATGTTTTTACAAATGGCACAACCGATATTCAGTTTCCAACCAGGACTAAGATAATCATTCCAGTGATGCTGAATCACATTATTTTCCAACTCCCATTGATTGAAACCAAAAATTAAACTACAAGGCCTATATCCAATTATCCACCAAGACAAATCATGTATCAACGTTTTGCAATTAGGTGCTAGAATCGCTGGAAAATGAACTAACGAATCGGTGCGAAATCAACATTAAGGAACATGGTCAGGCAAAACTAAACAGATTGCATACGTGATTACATCCAAGACTTGAGCTGATGTACACTAAATATTATCAGGTGTCGCAGCAAACTAATCGAATAAAAACTGGCGCATTAAATGAGCTTCAACTGATGGTAATAACCAGGGTGCAGGGGTGGTGGTAGAACTCAACTAAGCCTGAATAAATGTGGTCAAGAGGATTCAGTCAGAAAAGTAGATCGGATTCCCCCCCCCCCCCCCCCGCGCGCGTCGCCCTCCTCTGGCGACACGGGGGGAACCCTAGCCGTCGCCCTACTTTTGATAAGTGATCAATTTTAATTTTCATGGCCTGTGTCTTCCTATCGCTAATGTATTCATTTAGATTCCCAATTTTTTCTAGAAAAAACTTTCAAAAACCGACGCATTAAATTAACTTCAACTGATGGTAACAACCAGGGTGCAGGGGTGGTGGTAGAACTCAACTAAGGCAGAATAAATGTGGTCAAGAGGATTCAGTCAGAAAAGTAGATCTAGGTGGAAGAAGCTAGCTAATCAAGATGGAAGATATCAGTAGCAACAGGGTGGATCTAGGTGCACCGTCACACCCAAAAATTCAGAGGCCATACCTCTTTAACTTTGTGAACATTTTCTTTTGAAATTTTTAGAAAACGATACAGAACAAAAAAAACTGGACCAAATCATCCCGCAAGGTTTCTGCGAGTGTCGCTTAAGCAATTGTTGGGTGCATTAGTAGACAGACCATGTGATTCATCCGAGACGACAAAGACCGCCTGTGGCATGGATGAACTAATACAGTAATTAGGCAAGGCAGATAGTTAGTGACAGATGCGGTGCGCCTTTCTTGAGATCTACTAGAAATATCTAGTTTAGTACCTTGGGCAGGCAAGAAAAGCAGGAAAAGTGCGCGCCATCGGAACGTGCTGGGAGAGAGCAGGAGCGTGTTTGGTTGGTGAGGTTGTGCCATGGGCTAACTAAACTAATACAGTGGGTAATTAGGCAGGGATGTATTTCTTAGTACTAGCGAGAAATGCAAGGCAATTTCCTTGAGATCTGGTAGCTAGATCTACTAGTACTAGTGTTCAATGGTACAGAGCAATGGTGGGAGCTCTGTGTGTTGGTATCATGGATCGAAATGAGGACAGAAAATTCCAGACCCCATGTGTGTGTCAAAATCAACAGATAAAGAGAAAGGTAAATAATTTAACCACCACCGGCGGAAGGGGAAACGCCGCCGCCATGTCGTGCCGCGCTCTTTTGCCGTGGAGAATTGGGGGCGAGACCCTCGACTTGCAACTCAAGGGTGCTTACTCGATGTCACTTGCAACTCAACCCTATACATGCAAATGGGACTATTTTTTGTGTGTTGTTTCATAATTGCGCCAGTTGCAAGTCCAGAGTTGACTCACAACTGCAAGGGCCCGCATGTCACTTGCAACCTGACCCTCGACTTGCAACTGGTGGGTGTTTACTCGATGTCACTTGCAATGCAACCCTAGACTTGCAACTGGGGTAGTTTTTTGTGTGTTGTTTTGTAATTTCCCCAATTGCACGTCCAGGGTCGAATCGCAACTGCGAGGGCCCGCATGTCACTTGCAAGTAGACCCTCGACTTGCAACTAGGATTGTGTGTTGTTGTTGTTGTTATTGTGTTGGTTGTTGGGGTGTTTACTTGATGCCACTTGCAAGTCAACCATGGACTTGCAATTGGTCTATTTTTATGTGTGTTATTTTCGTAATTGCTCCAGTTGCAAGTTCACCATCGTCTCACAACTATGGGGCCCACATGCCACTTGCAACTCGATCATCGACTTGCAACTGGGGGTGTTTACTCGATGCCACTTGCAACTCAACCCTGAACTTGCAACTAGTCTGTTTTGTGTGTGATGTTTCGTAATTACCCCAGTTGCAAGTCCAGGGTCAACTCGCAACTGCGAGGGCCCGCATGTCACTTGCAACTAGGGGGTGTTTACTCGATGTCACTAGCAACTCAACCCTAGACTTGCAACTAGGGTTGTTTTTTTGTGTGTTGTTTCGGAATTGCCCCAGTTGCAAATCCAGGGTCGATTCGCAACTACGAGGACCCGCATGTCACTTGCAACTCGACCCTCGACTTAGGGTTGTTTTTAGTGTGTTGTTTTATAATTTCCCCAATTCCAAGTGCAAGGTCGAATCGCAACCGCGAGGGCCCGCATGTCACTTGCAAGTAGACCCTCGACTTGCAACTCGGCTTTTCTGTGTGTAGTTTGTAATTGCCTCAATTTGCAACTCCGCCGTCGACTCCACCATGGACTTGCAAGTGGTTTATTTTGTGCGTGTTATTTCCGTAATTGCTCCAGTTGCAAGTCCACCATCGTCTCGCAACTATGGGGCTCACACGCCACTTGCAACTCGACTATCGACTTGCAACTGGGAGTGTTTACTTGATGCCACTTGCAACTCAACCCTGGACTCGCAACTGGTCTATTTTTTCTGTGATGTTTCGTAATTGCCTTGGTTGCAAGTCCAAGGACGACTCACAACTGTGAGGGCCCACATGTCACTTGCAAGTAGACCATCAACTTGCAACTGGGGTGTTTACTCGATGTCACTTGCAAGTCAACCCTACACTTGCAAACCAGCTGTATTTTGTGTGTTGTTTCGTAATTGCCCCAGTTGGAAGTCGAGGGTCGAATCACAACTCCGAGGGCCCGCATGTCACTTGCAAGTAGACCCTCTACTTGCAACTGGGCATTTTTGTGTATAGTTTGTAATTGCCTCAATTGCAAGTCCACCATCAACTCGCAACTTTGGGGCATGCATGCCACTTGCAACTTGGCCCTCGACTAGCAAATGGTTTGTTTTGTGTGTGATGTTTTGTAATTGCCCTAGTTGCAAGTCCAAGGTCGGCTTGCAACTACGAGGGCCCGCATGTCACTTGCAAGTACACCATCGTCTTGCAACTTGGGGTGTTTACTCGATGTCACTTGCAACTAGGGGTGTGATGACTTTTTTTTATCATGCGATAAACATTTTTGAATAAATGATTTTTCAAATATGTGGCTAACAATTTTGAATACGCAGCAAACATTTTTTAAATACGTGATGAAGCATGTTTTGAATATATGACTTTTTTCAAATATGTGATAAGCATTTTTTTACATATGAACGTGTCATATTTTTATTTTCACCAGTATAATTTTTTTATGTTTAACATTTTTAGAACAATTTTTTAAAAAGTATTTCTGGAAAATTAAAATATGTGTGGGACAAAATTGGGCATGAGCCTGCGCCAGAAGCATCCTGTTGCTGATTACTGCAGAACAAACATACAGCTACGCGTGACACGGACAATGGGTCTAGTATTCTATTTTCCTTTTCATGAAACATGGACATGTTGTAACTTTTTCATGATAATTATTATTGGCTAGATGAATATATATTTTCCTAGTATACTTGCACACCACTACATTTGAATCATTCTTTCTATGTGTTCTTTATATATACTACTAGTTCTTTTCGGTCATATTACTAGTCAATATTTTTGTACAGACCAAGTACAGTTTTCTGTACACACTAGTTAATGTTCTAACTTTGTCTACCCGTGAAAAAAAATCTAACTTTGTCAGTTCTTTATTTAAAAATGTTGGGTTCATTGAGCTCGTAATATACGAGTCTAATGAATAGTACTTACAAGGCAAATAGAAAAAGCTTGTGGCAATGGAGTCGTAATACTCTCATCAGGGGGAGGGTTGTCGGGGCCGATGAAATCGATTTCATTTTTATTATTTTTAGGTCTTTTTGTTGTAGTTGCAACCGCTCCAACTCGAGTACAATTGCAACCCAGCACACCCAAGCGCAACTGCAGGACATATAATGTGGCCGCAATCGGGGGGAGGGGAAAGGGTTGTCGGCGTCGATGAAATCGGTTCCATTTTTTAGGTCTTTTTGTTGTAGTTGCAACCACTCCAACTTGGGTGCAATTGCAACTCAGCACACCCAAGCGCAACTGCAGGGCATATAATGTGACCGCAACCGCGGGGTTGTCGGCGCCGATGAAATTGGTTTCATTTTTTTGTTGTTGAAACTGCCCAACCTGAGCGCAATCGCAACTCAACACACCCAAACGCAACTGCAGAACATATAATGTGACCGCAACCGGGGGTCGGGGGGAGGGTTCTCAACGCCGATGAAATTGGTTCCATTTTTTAAAGTCTTTTTGTTGTAGTTGCAACCACTCCAACCGGAGCGCAATTTGCAACTCAGTACACCCAAGCGCAACCCGCAAGACATATAATGTCAGCCCCTTGATTATTATTATTATTTTCATTAAAGATTAATTTTTGTTTTGTAGTTGCAATTGGCCCAATTAGAGCGCAACCGCAACTCAACGCATCCAAGTGCACCCGCAAGACGTATAACGTGACCACAACCAACATGTCAGGGGTAGTGTTGTTGGCGACGGCGAAGCCTTTTTTTTAATCATTTTTTACAGGTCATTTGTCTTAGTGTTTTTTTAGATGGTTGTTAGTGCTCATTGTTTTTTCAATATATCTTAGTCGTAAAGATTTTTTTCCACACACATATAATCATGTCTAAGGATGAAAAACAGAAGTATAGCCACTGGTTCTTGTATATTCTTTTTTTTTCTTTATCCTCAAGTCTATGGCAGGTTGCTCCTCCTTTAACGTATCTTTCCAGAAGCCCTCCCCCATTCTGGGGTGTGTTGTTACTGTTTCAAATCAGTGTGAAGTAGAGTAAGACAGGGGAGGGACGAGAGAACGTGCAGCACGGGAGCCCGCTCGTCCAAGGTTGCAGTGGTCCACATATAATCATTTTTTTGCAAAGAGGCTCGCAACCCAAAACAAACAACCCAAAAAGGCTCACAACCCACAACAAACAACTCAGAAGTTACAACCAAAATGGTTTTTCTATTTGTTTCGCGCGGGGAGAAAGAAACAAGTCTGCTTGGTCTGCCAGGGGACCGGGCTGCGACAAACAACCAGCTACGTCATCAATACTTCATTCGACTGAGATCATTTTATATCTCATTCGAATGAGTTGCAGGCGCTCCCTTTAAATAATTATGAACTAAAACAATTTCTTAAAAATGCCAGAAGCTTCTTGGTAAATGCTTTGAAAGACGAACACGCAAGTTGGTTTACGCAATACAGTACAAACTTACAAGCGTCAATTAGATTTCAATAATCCTACACCTAGGAATAGTCTACGCAAGTTTCAACAGACTTCCTGGCCCGTATCTCCCTATCGCTAATGTATTCCATTAGATTCCCATTTTTTTCTAGAAAAAGCCTGCTGTCTATTTCATTGCTAGTTTTGTAAAAAAAATATAAAATATTCTCAAATTAAAAAAAGTTCTAAAAACCATCTCCTAATTTTAAAGAATTTCCTCAAATTTTCAAAATATTCCAAATTTTTTTAAAATGTGCATTTTTTCAAAAACAATTCTAAACTATATTAAAAATGTGTTTCCAAAATAAAGATTGAATTTTAGAATTCTTAAATTTCAAAAAATATTTATAAAGTGACCATTGTTTTAAATGTAATTTTTTATAAAGTTGAGAACAGATAAAAGGAAAAAAATAAAGAAGATAAGGAAGGATGTCAAACTTAGTTGCTTTCTGAATGATTTGAAACAAGAGCTGTTTTACCGTGATTGGGTTAGTACTCAGAGTACTTAGCAGTACTTACATGTCTGATCACATCTGATTTTTATTAGCCGTCAGATCTAGCGGGGAATTTTAGTTGATTAAATTTAATATGTTAATTGTGATAAGGGCATAAATGGTCCAGGGGCAAATATCTTTTCTTGAACCGATCACCTGAGGACCAGATCCATGTCTACTCGATCCAGTTCGGAATCCTCCTCCGATCTATTCGTCGCCGCTCGCCGCTCCTGACCTTCTCCGTCCTCGACCTGCCCCGCGAGAGGAATAAATTCATCGTCCTCATCCTCCACCCAACCAACCCCAGCCCCCCACGCCGTCACCGAAGAAGAAGAAGGCCGGATCTGCGCCGGCTGAATCGGCGGCGACCGCGGCGGGCGATCCCATCTCTTCGCGCGTACCATCCTTAAGGTATGAATTCGGCTTGGCGTTCTGCTCGTTCTCTTGGCCGTTGCGCCCCTCCACCATGCATGCAGTACAACCTCAACCCCACAAGATCCGGGTAATTTAGTAGTATGCGAGATTTGTACGGACTAGAACAACGAATGGAAAGCTTCATCGTGGCATAGTTTCTCTTGAGCTAATCGCATCATGTTTGTTTAAGTAAGATGTTGAGGGCATTGCTTACTTACTTTGGTACCGCAGAAAAAAAGTGACTTACTTGACGTTTGAGATGAGATATACTAAAGGAAGATGAGATACTGGTTTCATAGTTCACTTAATTTAGTTTATTAAAGTCATCATCACTTTAGGTTTGCATAGTGCATGAAATATAGTTTAAAGGAAGATGAGATACTACTTGTTGGACGTTGATGATTGGTTTCCCTCACATGTCAAACGAGCAAAGTCATTTCCATACACTTGTCTTTGCCTATGAGCTATTTTACACCTGCAACATTGGTAAACAGAAAGATGTTGATGATTGGTTTCCCTCACATGTCATATGCAGGAAGACATGGCGTATGCAAGTGATGAGAGTATGTTCGAGTATCTAAATATTGTCAGCAAGATGTTTGATCGTGAGGCTGAAGGCTATGAATTCTACAACAAATATGCTCTTGAAAAAGGTTTTAGTGTGAGGAAAAGCTACGTTGAGTGGGATGGATCCAACAAATACATAATTTTAAGGAAAATTGTGTGTAGTCGTCAAGGGTTTCGCGAAGATAAGCACATGAAAAGAAAGATGGAAGATAGAAAGTGGAGGCCACGAAGTTTAACTCGTGTTGGGTGTAATGCTAAATTGGTCATTATGAGACAGGAGGAAACCGATTGGTGGTTTGTCAAGGATTTCATCGATGAGCACAGCCATCCTCTAGCCCCACAGGATCTTTCTTGTCTGCTGCGTTCGCACAGACGAATTAGCGATGAGCAGAAAGCGGACATTGCGGACATGGAAAAATGTGGGATCCGCAAATACCGTATTATGGATATTTTGTGCTTTCAATACGGTGGATTTGATAAGGTTGGATGCATAAAGAGGGACATTTATAATTTCTGCCATGCTAATAAGCATGAGACAATCAGTGCCGGTGATGCTAATACGGTGATCATGCACATGATGGTGAGGCAAGAACGAGATGTGGATTTTTTTTCTTCAAGTACTTGGTAGACGAGCATGGCCATCTGAAGGAATTGTTCTGGGCTGATAGTCAATCGCGACTTGACTACGAGGCTTTCGGAGACGTCATTGTTTTCGATAGCACCTACAGAACCAACAAATACAATCTGCCATTCGTGCCGTTTGTCGGGTTGAATCACCACCGCAGCATTGTTATTTTTGGTTGTGGTATAATTTCTCATGAAACAAGCCAGGCATACGAGTGGATGTTGCGGACCTTTTCTGATTGCATGGCACAAAAGCATCCGATATCTGTGATCACAGATGGGGACCTTGCAATGCAGAGAGCAATAAGGGTGGTCTGGCCAGACTCAAACCATAGACTATGTATATGGCACATTCAGCAGGACATTGTACGCCATCTGCATGATGACGACGTAAAGGAGGAATTCAAATCTTTCATTTATGATACTTCTTCCATTGAAGAGCATGAGATAAAATGGATACAATTCTTACAACGGAATAAAGTAACCAGTGAGGAGTCTTGGCTGCATCAGATGTATCAGATGAGAAAGTTGTGGTGTGCTCCATATCTTGAGGGGCGTTATTTCCTAGGATTGAGAAGCAATCAGAGGAGTGAGAGCTTGAACTCTGTGCTACATACGCATCTTGAGGGTAAGATGTCGTTGTTTGAAATGCTAGAGCACTATAAGTGTTGCGTTGCGTCGCGACGGATTAACGAAGCTCTCCATGACGTCGAAGCCTTGCAGTCCGTTCCATTTACAGAGGAAAATGCTTCGCCGCTTGAGAAACACGCCGCAACAGTTTTCACACCTAGTGTCTTTAAGATGGTCTTATGGAGCATAGATGCTGTCAGCAAATGTCAGATCAGAGAGATACTAGATGGATCAGAAGATATCGAACACTTATCAAATTCACAGGATTACTTGCAACATGATTTCTCCCGTGACCTTAAGAACAAAAATAACTATTCACAAATGATAATCATGCTCAAGATCAGAGGGGTATTAAATAGCATATTGGATCTGAATATATAATCTTCCACCAAATAAACCATATAGTAATCAATTACAAGATGTAATCAACACTACTAGTCACCCACAAGCAACAATATATAGTTCCGGTTGGACACTGAACCAGATCGCCGCGATCCTGACCGCCGCTGCTCCTGATCGTTCCCCAGTTCCCCGCTGCCCCAGATCGCCCTGGTCGTTGCCGCCACTGATGCTGCCCCAGATCATGTATTAGCAGGCATCGGTAGATCATGGGCTAGCAGACATAATTAGATCTCGATTTTTTCTCTGAATTGCGAAGCACAAGCGGCAAGCAATAGTTACAGTCGATGCGTTACTGTGTTGGTTTCATCTCGTTGTGCTCAGTTAATCACCTGAATTAGCTTTTGTTTAGAAATTTTACAGCTTTCCCCTGACGATTGCCTAGCACTAGCAACTTTAATTTTGTATGAACGAATACAAGGTTGACTGGCTCTGGCATGAAAATATATTTTTCATCACCCAACATGTCTAACGAGATGCAGGCTACCAAACACAGTCTCAACCCAACATGTTTCAACACATGCAAGGCTACCAAACAACTGCACTTGTATGGACTCAGCATGTCTATCCTGAGCATGTGTCAAAGGGAAACAACCATGCTAGGTTGAGAATGCTACCAAACACACCCTACGATTACCATATGCATGTGAATCCTGGCTAACGATGCTGGCATGGTCAAGAGGGGCTCACGTGATGCTGCCAGATGCATGAATCACGACACCAATAGACGGCCATGATAATGAGTACCGTGGAGCTCGAGCTAGTATGGAACTTTTCGTTATAATAGTAATTTATTAGTAGAATGGATATGGATAGATTAAAAATAAGGATTTTCATGCATAATATAAACTAGCACATATGCCCGTACGTTGCAACAAGAAAACACAACACCCAGACGCGAGAATTAGGTTATACAGATGCGGACAAGATCTTGAACGCAAACATCAGCCGACATGTCTTCAAACACGACGTACCCTCACACCATCAAATTGCCTCGTTCATCCAGGCGATGCAGTTTTTGATCTATTCCAACTTCCAAACCTACGTGGAAATTGCTGCTGAGGTCGTGCTAGTGTTGTTCAATACCCTCAGAGCGACAGCTACTCTATCTTGTAAAGACAGCAATCTCCCATCAACAAAGGTGTGGTCCCTTGCCATCATATATTCCAAAAATGGGATCCTCACCAAGTTGCAGACGTAACTGAAGGTACTTCTCATTTTGTACAGAGAGTCAAATCCTTGTGCATCCACCATAGAAGATGATAAGGTTTCTGAATGGAAAGAAAAACACAAAACTAGTTAAATGATACTATCTAGATATATTAAACTCAAGAAAAACTAGAAGAACAAGTAAGAAGACAAACACTAGGCAACATGCAATAGGAGGGTACAGAATATATCCGGGCATCATGCAGTATATATGGACAAAAGCATAAATAAAATCAAAAGAATTTATAAACTGGCAAAAAGAGTGCTCAAACAATTTAAGACAAAGCTTCTACATATGTTTGATTTTCCGTACCTTCAAATATGGTAGAGCTGCTAATATTTGAATCCAACTTGCAGTTGTCTCCTCTCGTGTACAAAACATACCATTTTCTTGAGTTGTCTCCTTCAGGTGCATATGCCTTGACATGCTCCACTTGCCTGAACTTGTCCCACTCAGTGCCAGATTGTCCCGCAGCTACCGCAGAGAGCAACCATAGCCTGCAGAATAACTGCAAATGCCTTGGCTTTAAGTCTCGCATGTATTCTGGGAGTTTTAACATGGTGTAATCCTCCAGGATCAGCCTCTCGAGTGAAGCAATCTCCTCCAGCACCTTCAACTTTGGGCAGTTCACGATGGTAAGCATCTGCAGATTGGGGAAATTGGTGATCCTCTCCAGGTCAGGGCATCCATTCACTGTAAGCTCAACAACAGAAGGAAAGCTCTCAATGTAGCTAAGGTACTTGACATGTTGTAGACATAGTATTTTCAATGAGCTTGCATTGGATGCAAGGCCTGGAGGAACATGCCTCAGTCTGCATTTTTTGAGCACAAGCTTCTTCAAACGGCGCATGGCTTTTACTTTCTCCTCCCACTCCCACTCCTCCCATTCCACCATTCCATACAAGATCATTTCATTTAACCTTGGAAATGAAGTTGTTGCCGCATGCAAGAATCCAGTCCCCACATGTTTGATGCATGGAGCACGAGAGACCTGTAGAACCTCCAGACTGGGGAGCTGGCACAACCCATTGGGAAGTTGTGCGCAACAAGCCAGATCATGAAACAATATAGTCTTCAAATTGTTGAGGGGCACCATTGATGTGGACATCATCCAGCTTGGGAGTTGCCGGCCAAAATACCCCTTGATTTGAAGAACTTCAACACCAGGTGGAGGGTAGAGCTTATCGTAAACCTTCTCAATTCGTTGTTGCTCTTCCTCAGAGACACCATCCTTCTCTTTGACCAACACATCATCTCCCAATCTACTGGTGCAGTGCAGGAGTAGCCTGATAAGATGCATCTTCTCGCTGAGCCTAGCATTAGCAACAAACGAGGTAGCAGATACATTCTCTAATTCAGTTAATCCAAGAAGTCTGAGTTGGGAAACAGGACCCAACTCATCCAAACTGCACCAATCACCATCCATGTGGGCTCGAAACATACGTAGTCTCCTCATATTTGTCAGACCACTAAACCCTCTAGGTACCATACATGCTTCGGGAAGTGAAAGGAACCTCAACTGGCCAAGCTTCACAATGCTATCAGGAAGATTCACCAATCTTGTACATCCACGAAGGTCAAGGAATTGCAACAGTTTCATCTTGCCAATGTTTCCTGGAAGTACAGATATATCCGCATTTACTAGTGTTAGATACCTCAGGTGCTTAAGTTGATGCAACAATTCCAGCAATACAGCCATATCTGAAGATTCCATATGCAGAGTCCGCAAACTAGAAAAAGTAGCCAATAAATCACCAGGCTTCATCTTAATCTGGATAGTTGAGATCAATGTTCTCATTGATTTTTGCACCTGTAGAGATTTCGAATCAAGTCCACCTGATTGTGATTGGTTAGCTTCTATCGACAACCGAAGAAAGTTTTGTGAACTAAGTTTAGAAAGAATATCATTGTCTCCATCTTGAGCCACGAGTGCTTCACCTTTAGTCATATACAGAGCAAATGAGCGAACAACATCATGCATGCTGCAAACCCATATATGAGCATATGCTTTATCTGGCTCTATAAGGTTCCTAGATATCAACTCCTTGTAGTAATTTGTTCCCAATTCTTCTAAATCATTAGAATTTCCATGAATAAATCCTTCACTAATCCACATTGCAATAACTTCATCCATAGTAAAAATTCTACTTTTAGGAAGAAGAGAGTAGTACAGAAAGCACTGCTTCAGGTAGGAAGGCATATATACATAGCTTAAGTATACTGTGTGGTTGAGCTCATCGGGCATTTTAGTTGTTGACCATTTAGAATCATCCAAAACCCACTGCCAGTCATGCCGTAGCCCCCCTCTTTCACGCAAGATTCCTCCCATTACTTTAATGGCAACTGGTAAGAAACCACATTTTTGTATAATTTTCAGTCCGATATCCTTTAGCATATTGATGTGGTCTTCATCTATCTCACTTGAGTGTACCTGCGAACATGCAATAGAAGGGACCGATATAGTTAACTAACTATGTACCAAGATCCTCTAAGGCGCTCAGTTTTATTACCTCTTAAGAGGACTAGTTGATGTATCTGTCTATTTATCAAGGTATGATTGACTATGTAAATACTCAAAGTACAGAAAGTTCATGTTAGAAAGAAATGTCATTAATGTATTTACTTATCGTTCTCCTACACACCAAAGATTTGTGCAATGGCTTCCAAATATAACATACATACTTCATGCCTAGCCCTACAAAATTACTGACAACTTATTACCTCCAAGAGGCAATAGTACATACAAGTCACTGAATTACACGTAAATAATGGCTCATATTAATTTGGCAGCATCCTAACATTTCTTTTAATTAACTACATAGTACTGCTAATAAGTAGATGGAGGCAATGAAAAAGATTTAGCGTTTAATTAAGTACATACCTGCTTCTTGAGCAATGACCAAGCGTCATCAGGTGCTAATGTGTCAACATGGTGGTAGGGCTGTATAGCTGTCATCCCTTGGGCGACGCGTCCTTCTCTAGTTGTGATGAGCACACGGCTACCTGAAGCCGCAGCATTGGCTAAGGGTATTTTGAGCACACCCTCCCAAGCTCCTTTGTCCCACACATCATCCATTACCAGCAAGGTCTTGTGGTCCTTCAAGGCCTGCACTAGGGCTCGGTGAAGCGCGTCCTTTGCATTTCCAGCCAACTCGGCATTTCCACCGGCAGCGATGATGGCTCTTCTCAGCAGCTCAACCTCACTGAAATTTTGGTTCACGCTCAACCATATCTTTTTGCTGAACCCGCCTTGGATGGCATCATCATTGAAGACCTTCTGGGCGAGGGTGGTCTTGCCGATCCCACCAACACCTACGATAGCAACCACTATGATGTCATTGTTGACATCCTTTCCCGTCTGCATGATCTGGGCCACCAGTGCTCTTGTGTCTTCTTCAATCTTGTCTCCAACAATAGCCGACCGGTCAAAGTCCCCTACCGTCTCCCGGCTTGGATTACCATGGTGAGAGGCATGGGCGTTGCTGTTATGATCCCCATAGGACCCGAGATTGATGAAGTTCAAAGCAGCGCTGCGTTCCTTGATGTCATCAAGCCTCTGGTTCAGCGCCTTGATGCGGGTGCCGATCTCACGAGCATGAAAGGGGTTTCGCATGCAGAAAAGCAAGGGATTGAAACACCCTGCATTAACCGAGGATAATCCATGCTCCATGGCCTTGAGCTGGCAGAGGTCAAGGATGTCAGTAGCTTCGTACATAGCACGCTTGAGCTGCCCCACCCACTCTCGAACAGTTTCATCAGTGATGTTCCTCCTATCAGCATCGACCATGAAATTCTTGAGGTCCCGAAGCTTGTCCCCCATCTTGTCAATCTCGCCGGAGACGCCCAACATCGTCTTCACCTCATCTCTTGCTGCCTGCGTGAGCATGTCCACCAGGTAGGACGCAAATGCATCCAGCACCATCGCCATTGTTGCTGGTTAATTTTTCTGCAATAACAAGGTAATGTCAAATTCAAGCAGGAAGCTTAGTTAGCTATGTGTAAAGAGAGATAAATCACACTTGAACTGCCTCACCAACCTCTGAGATGGATGGACGACACCGATGTCGAGAAGATCTTGGGGTCAGCGTGGCGGTGAGGGCGTGGAGAAGATGGGTTGATGATCTAGTGTGTCGCCTCCAGGAGCAGCAGCTCAGATCCTCATCCGACGTGTCGCATCCGGGAGCAGCAGCTGACCTCCTCCTCCGGCACGCCGCCTCAATGCGCAGCAGCTATGCTTCTCCTCCGGAGCGTCTCACCTGCATGGAGGTATAGCAGCCGCGGGAGGCAGAGTAGCTGGTTTCGGCGAAGGCAAAAAGCCAGTCAGATGTATTGGACGGGCCGGGCTAATTAAGTAGTAATAATTACATAACATGGGGTGCTGTTAGGTTGCTGGTCCACCTTATTTAATCTTTTTTAGTTTATATAACTTTCCATTCACATCGTTAATTGATCCATCCACATGCCCACCACATTCATTTAGGGCATCTTTAACATCGACCCGCAAACTTCCCGCAACCGTCTGGAACCAAAGGAGAGCTGCCACGATGGACCATGGAGTACCTTACCCTATGGCTTGTACTGTATAACTTAGCAACCGGGCTGAATAAGAAACAGGCAGTTAGGCACACTAAATTTACTTAAACTAACGTTATTAACCGGGCAGTGGTAGAATTATGCCAGAATAACGTGGTCACAAGGATTCAATCGGAAGATTAGATCGAGGAGGTAAACAAGAAGGTAACCATGACGGAATTGAACCGGGCAGTTTCAAGAAGGTAATAACCGGTCGGGCAGTTTCAAGAACGTTAATAACCGGGCAGTGGTTGAACAAAACCGGGCAGTTTCAAGAAGGTAATCAAGATGGAAGACATAATTAGCAGTGGGGCGGATCTAGTAATACTAGGGTAATCTTTTGAGCGGGAGCTTCATTGATCGGCTAGGCTAATCAAATAAATGAGTTTCTGAATTAGGACCTCCATCAATGTCAAGGCTTCTAATTGATGGTGATTAAGTTTGTGAAGTCTACACTGTAACAGTATCTCTCATAATTTCACCTACTGTCATAAAAACAACTGTTGATAACATTGCAATTAGGTGTTCGATCGCATTCACACTCAACAGCTTTTGGGTATTTTACTATCGCTGATGTCGAGTTTTGTCACATATGGTTGTTTCCTAAAAAAATGTTAAAAATCTCAATGATTGGGAAAACCCTCTGCGGCGCAGGAGAGAATGCTTAAAGTATTGTTCAACTGCTCCATTAAAAAAAACAGTATTGCTCAACTTGCTGCTTTAGAAAAGGTTTGTGGCATACGTCCGACATGGAGTATTTTTTGACAAATCTAGCTCCTTTGAGCGACTTGATGCACATCTGGCCCTTGGGCAAAACTAATTTGGAATTTGGCCTCTGGGGTCGGCGCCACATAGCATGGCGCCCAAATGTGCAAGTTCGGCGCCATGCTATATGAAACCGAGCAAATTTGGCCCTTAGGGTTTCTGTGGGCCCATCTGAGGTCGGCTCCATGTAACACGGCGCCGAACTTGTACAGGTCAGCTCTGTGTGGTATATGGCGCCGACATGTACAACTGCAGCTCCATGATATGTGGCACCGACCCAGGGGCTAGATTCCAAATTAGTTTTGCCCAAGGGCCAGACGTGCCTCAAGTCATGCAAAGGGACCAGATTACGACATGCTAAAAGAGAGAATGCTTAAAGTATTGTTCAACCTGCTGCTTTAGAAAAGAAAGGGTACCGTCCAAAAATATGTATGGTAGTTTTGTAGATACATCAGCACTGATCTAAGCTTGATTAGTCTCTTGATTAGTTAAGTGGTGCTTACGACATGCTAACCTGCCCAACAATTATTGATGTACACCTGGCTGCTTTTGTCCTCCTTTTTTTTCATAGTAATTATTGGCTTCTACTGCCTATATTTGTAACTTCTGTTTTGCCGAAAAGAGAAGAAGAAACTTTCTAACTGAAGCTATCTATTCAGAACTCCATCACTCAACGTGATACAAGAGTAGTCAGGAGAACTGAAAGAATGAGGAAGATCACCCTTGGTGTTGAGTCAGTCTATCTGGATTCCTGAAGCAAAAGACTGCCACTACCAGAAAAACTGGGGTTGCCGACGGCCAAATCTATGCCGACGGCCCCCGTCGGCATCTATGGACCTATGCCGACGGCCAAGGATAGGCCGTAGGCGTAGAATAGCCGTCGGCATACATCCATCTATGCCGACAGGGCCGTCGGCATAGACGAGGCCGTCGGGACCGCCCGAGATACGCCTACGGGGCCCGTCGGCATAGGACAAGCCGTCGGCATAGCCCGGGCCCACCTGCCCGGTCAGCGCTGACCATTTGACGGCGTTGATCCTACGCCGACGGGCGGTAACGGCGGCCGTCGGCATATCTGTGGCAGAGGTATGCCTACGACATAGCCGTTGACATAGGACCCTCTGCCACGTCATCGATCCGTGGGACAACCTCCATGTGTGCACAGATATGCCGAGGCCTTGCCGTCGGCATACGTTTATTTTACTTAATTTTTTTATTTTTACTTTGGTTATCTGTGGCAGAGGTATGCCTACGGCACAGCCGTCGGCATAGGCCCCTTCGCCACGTCATCGATCCGTCTGCAACTCCACGTCATCGATCCGTGGGACAACCTGCGTGTGTGCACAGATATGCCGACGGCCTTGCCGTCGGCATACATCACACTTGATACACCACATGTAGACCCGACGCGTCCGTTTCCCCCCTCCAGGTGCCGGCGGCGGCGCCGTCCGTGAGGGGGGGGGCACACCCCGGACACGCGTGTCGGGCGTTTGCAACCGCCACGACACTTCCAGACTTGTGAGAGGCCGCCTACGCAAGATTTGGCGGCATGCTAGCCCCCGGAGGCCGCCGGCCACCGCCGTAGACGCGCGAAGGGCAATCCGCGTAGAGGGAATTTTTCGGATACTTCTCCATCACCAAAAATTATGAAAAAATACCATCGTTCCTATAGCACATGTGCCCACGTCGTGCAAAAAAACTCATGATTTTATCGCGCTCCGAGTATTTAGTAATATTGACGCCGCATCGTTACCGCAGAACGTCTACTACCGTGTCATCGTCGTCCGTGAGGGGGGCCACGCCCCGGAGACGCGTCCCGCCTCTTCGGACATGCCACCACACCACCCCGCATGTATGAGGGCCCGGTGCGACGCTCCGGTGGCATTGCTACCCCCAGTGCCCCCGTCTCGCCTAACCCTGTAGCGTTTGACCACGCGATCTAGCCCTTTGACTTTGCACGGACGGGCTTTGACCAGTGGACCTCCCCACCCGGTTGTGTTAGGTCAGCCCATAGGAACACTCTGGAGCAACACCCGGGCCAGACCCACAGCAAGATCCCCTCCGTGTGGCGCCGTCCGTGAGGAGGGGCACACCCCGAAGACGCGTGCCGCCTCTTTGGACATGCCACCACACCACTCTGCATGTATGAGGGCCCGGTGCGACGCTCCGGTGGCATTACTACTCCCCCAGGGCCCTCGTCCTGCCGTGTAGACCTCACGGGCGTGACTGCCGCTGTGTCCCGGAGGGGGGAACCAGCCACGTCGGGCCGACACGGAGGGTATCTTTGGGTGGGTTGGGCCGGAATGGTGTTGGGGGGTGTAGCTATGGTCTGGGCTATGACAACCATGTGAAAAGGTCCACCGGCCAGACCCAGTCCGGCGGAAGTCAAAGAGCTAGATCCGGCGGTCGTCTATGTTAGGGTTAGACGGGACGGGGTACCGGAGGGGGGTAGCAATGCCGCCAGGTGTTACGGTGGGCCCTCCTATGCTTGTCTTTGGGCGAGGTGGGACTATTTTTTACAGTGTGCGGAGAGTCACACATATGCCCTAATAAAAAATAAAAAAAGCAAAGTATCTATGCTGACGACTGCATAGCAGCGCACATGTCCACGGATCGATGACGTGGCATAGGGCTAGGACTATGCCGACGGCCAGGCCGTCGGCATAGGGCCGACCTTATCCCTTGATAATGATTTGAGTTGCTAATTAATCCAGTTGACACAGGAGTCTTTAATTAATCACCTCCGGAAAGAGGGAAATGGTGACTACAATCACCTCCGCAATTAATCACACTGCTGACATGCTTTCTACACCCGTGCTTCCTCTTGATAATGATTTGAGTTGCTAATTAATCCAGTTGAGACAGGAGTCTTTATGCTTCCCCTTGATGCAATAGGACAGCGTCAGCGTGGAGATGTCTGACAAAAGGGCCAGCATGCTTCCAGGCTCTCAAGGATAAATGGACTACATATATATATCCTTGAGATGATGCCCAAGGTCTCATTTTTCCGAGACAAGCGCGACCCGAGGAACCGAAGAGGAGCCTTGTACTCAATTAACTAACCATGCAGGAAGCCAGGAACAAATGCTTGAGATGCACAAGTTGTGCCACTAATTAAGTACAGTGTCAATGTAAACTGTAGGTTGTAGTTGCAATAGAATGCGCAAATTCAGTGAGCAATGGATGTTCTTGTACCAGTTCTGTTTGGAACAATAAAAGCATATACTGGATGAGAGAAGGTCTCTCCCTTAGCTAAGTCGACATGCTCGCTGCTGGGAGCCCCGAGGTCAACGAGCAAAGCGGAGATCACATAAAGCAAATTTCTTTGAGGTAAAAAGCTAACATGCCGCATTATTTTAGGCAAAAACTGCAAACCCATTACAGCATCTAAACTTGTCGGCCGGAAAATTAGTGCATGGAGTCTGCAGAAGAAAGACATTTTCCATTTCTAGTATTATTCCTCGACTGAATCTTGAAGATCATTTGTATTCGAGAATATATGGAAGTACATGAACAGACACCACGAAATCAGATATAGCCAGGTTTCTTGTGAGTACAAATCAGTCAGCTGTGCTGACTGTACCTGATCTAGCTGCAAACTAGTTCTACCATTTTCTCCTGGCAATGGAGAACAAAAATAAAATTACAGGGCATACACGTACAAATATATTATTTATTTACGACCAGTAAAGAAGAAGAAAAAGCACTAATCATGTACTACTTCAATTAAGCATTCAGTGGCATACAGTAGGGTCTTTATGTTTGGGAGATTACTGAGTACAGAAGGAAACGAATCAGGTCGAACGTCGTTCGTCCTCCAGCTTCAGCTTCATGACACGTCCTGACAGTTTCCTTTCATGGTCAATTTGCTGCTGCAGGTGTTGCTTGAGTACTTCACCGTAGGAACCTGTAAGCCACACTACCTTGAGTTCCCGTAGTTTCCACAGCTCAGAAATCTCCAAAGACGACTCAGTCGTAGAGCAGTGAATCACCAGGACCTCAACATTTGATGCTATGTAATTTCCAAGAACAAATGCCAACTTGTAGCTGCCACAGTCAATCTTGAGCACTGTGGCATCGAAGCATTTCTGGCTCATGTCACCCTCCTCCTGACCATAATGGAGTTCGCCATCTTGAATCGGCTTGACATGAATAAGATGAAACGCACCTTGATGTGGCAGTTCCATAAGGCTGTCGATGTCCTCTTGTGTCGATATGATCAGCTCAAAATTTACCTTTCTGAGATTGTTCAGATTTCTAAGTTGCTTGATCAACACTGCCGGTACTTGCACAATCCCACGTTCAGCCCCCATGTGTAGCTTAAGGATCTGTAGGGTCTTGGGTAGTTCGGAGGACTTGACATCTGCAGATGAAAAGAAACTTTGTGCATCTTCCTCCTTGTCGGGATGCACCGACAAGGACTCGAGGAGGTCTAGACCTGAGATGGCCGAACACAGATCCTGCCAGTTTTTTTGGTTGATACCGGACACCCCGAGCTTGCGCAACTGTGTGAGCTTCTTCATCTCCTCGAGGAAGGCCTTCCCACCTGCACCACTTACTTGCACAACACCAAGAGTATGTAAGGCCGTTAGGTTCCAAATGCCTGCAGGGACCTTAACGCCACCATCATTTGTCTTCTTCTTCTTGGATAACCAGCTTCATGAATATGATACCAAGTCGCTTGCCCTGCTCCGCCTTGTCGCTAGTACAGTTAATGTCTGGTCCACATTTTCGGCCAGCTGGCTTGTGCCAGCTCCAATACCATCTGGTGCTAGGTTACTACTGTCTGCTGCGGCTGGTTTGCTTGTTGTTGTTGCTGCTGCTGCTGCTGGTTGGCTTGTGCTCGTATCATCACCATTTACTGTAGCTGGCTTGCTTGTACTAGCTGTGTCATCATCATCTACTGCAGCGGCTTTTCTTGAGCCACCACCGTCTGGTGCTGTTGGTTTGTATGTGATTGTGCTGTCACCATCTGTAGTTTCTGGTTGTTTGTTTGTGCTTGTGTCATCACCGTCTGCTAATGCAGCTGGTGGTGGATAGCTTGTAATCATGCCGTCACTGTCCACGTCATCATGGTCTTCGCTTGATGCCCGACTGACTTCTGACGATGTTGATGCATGATCTTCCTCATCTTGGGCTGATAGACAAGTCTCGTCACCTCCTTCTGATATAGGACCAGCACGAACATACTGCAGCTTCACTAGCCTAATAATAGTATGCGGCAGTGAGACTATTTTGGTGCATTTAACATCGAGAGTCTGCAGCTGCCTCAAGGCACCCAATGAATCCTGCAGACGGGTAATATCTTTGCATCCTCGCAGGGAGAGGAACTTGAGACGAGGCAGTAACTTCCCAATATGCTCAAGGTCATCATCTGTCACACCCGAACCAGTGCCCTCCAGATCAAGCACCCGAAGCAGCCTCATATTGTTTTCACGAGCGATGAAAAATGGCATCCACTTCCCAAACACAGTCAATGACCGTAGATGTGTGAAATCTATGCTTTCAAATACAATCTTATCTCTGTTCCAGCAGCTTCTTATGGTGAGGTGTTGCCCCGTACGTTGCGAATTGAGGCGGCAACGTCCCTCCAGTGAAAACACAAGGTTATCTTCCATGGGCCGTGAGATGATGTATTCATGGAAGAAACCATTGACTTGGTACATGGTGTCATCAAGCTTGCTGGTGGTGGTGCGGCTACTTCTCGGTGTCTGTCGCTGTTGGATTATGCTCAATTTAACAAGCTCATCAAACAATCTTTCTCCATTCTCTTCCGCGGTACCATCACCAAATGTGTCTCTGGAGTAACCCTCAGCGATCCATCTTCTCAGCAAACGCTTGCGCCTAATTCTCTTTTGGTCTGCAGGGAAGACTGAGAGATAGAAGATGCATGGCTTGAGTGAGTCTGAGCATGCATCGAAGTAGGACTGCATCCAACTAAATAGACCCTTCAATTCATAGAATCTTGGATTCCTCTCCAGCTGGCCCATAAAGTCATGATATATATCTTCTAATATGGTTGTCAAGGTCTTTTCTCTTAATCCCAACTGCCGTGCCCTAGCTCTTTCTTCAGCGACGCATTCTCCTATAGCAGCTATTACTTTGGGAAGCCCACCACACTTGGCCATGATCTTTTCCGTGAACGTTATCTCGTCGAGACCGCCCGAGATACGCCTACGGGGCCCGTCGGCATAGGACAGGCCGTCGGCATAGCCCGGGCCCACCTGCCCGGTCAGCGCTGACCATTTGACGGCGTTGATCCTACGCCGACGGGCGGTAACGGCGGCCGTCGGCATATCTGTGGCAGAGGTATGCCTACGGCATAGCCCTTGACATAGGACCCTCTGCCACGTCATCGATCCGTGTGCCATGCCACGTCATCGATCCGTGGGACAACCTCCATGTGTGCACAGATATGCCGAGGCCTTGCCGTCGGCATACGTTTATTTTACTTAATTTTTTTATTTTTACTTTGGTTATCTGTGGCAGAGGTATGCCTACGGCACAGCCGTCGACATATGCCCCTTTGCCACGTCATCGATCCGTGTGCCACGCCACGTCATCGATCCGTGGGACAACCTGCGTGTGTGCACAGATATGCCGACGGCCTTGCCGTCGGCATACATCACACTTGATACACCACATGTAGACCCGACGCGTCCGTTTCCCCCCTCCAGGTGCCGGCGGCGGCGCCGTCCGTGAGGGGGGGGGCACACCCCGGACACGCGTGTCGGGCGTTTGCAACCTCCACGACACTTCCAGACTTGTGAGAGGCCGCCTACGCAAGATTTGGCGGCATGCTAGCCCCCGGAGGCCGCCGGCCACCGCCGTAGACGCGCGAAGGGCAATCCACGTAGAGGGAATTTTTCGGATACTTCTGCATCACCAAAAATTATGAAAAAATACCATCGTTCCTATAGCACATGTGCCCACATCGTGCAAAAAAACTCATGATTTTATCGCGCTCCGAGTATTTAGTAATATTGACGCCGCATCGTTACCGCAGAACGTCTACTACCGTGTCATCGTCGTCCGTGAGGGGGGCCACTCCCCTGAGACGCTTCCCGCCTCTTCGGACATGCCACCACACCACCCCGCATGTATGAGGGCCCGGTGCGACGCTCCGGTGGCATTGCTACCCCCAGTGCCCCCGTCCCGCCTAACCCTGTAGCGTTTGACCACGCGATCTAGCCCTTTGACTTTGCACGGACGGGCTTTGACCAGTGGACCTCCCCACCCGGTTGTGTTAGGTCAGCCCATAGGAACACTCTGGAGCAACACCCGGGCCAGACCCACAGCAAGATCCCCTCCGTGTGGCGCCGTCCGTGAGGAGGGGCACACCCCGAAGACGCGTGCCGCCTCTTTGGACATGCCACCACACCACCCCGCATGTATGAGGGCCCGGTGCGACGTTCCGGTGGCATTACTACTCCCCCAGGGCCCCCGTCCTGCCGTGTAGACCTCACGGGCGTGACTGCCGCTGTGTCGCTGAGGGGGGAAACGGCCACGTCGGGCCGACACGGAGGGTATCTTTGGGTGGGTTGGGCCGGAATGGTGTTGGGGGTGTAGCTATGATCTGGGCTATGACAACCATGTGAAAAGGTCCACCGGCCAGACCCAGTCCGGCGGAAGTCAAAGAGCTAGATCCGGCGGTCGTCTATGTTAGGGTTAGATGGGACGGGGTACTAGAGGGGGGGTAGCAATGCCGCCAGGTGTTACGGTGGGCCCTCCTACGCTTGTCTTTGGGCGAGGTGGGACTATTTTTTACAGTGTGCAGAGAGTCACACATATGCCGTAATAAAAAAATAAAAAATGCAAAGTATCTATGCCGACGGCTTAGCCGTCGGCATAGCAGCGCACATGTCCACGGATCGATGACGTGGCATAGGGCCGACCTTATCCCTTACAGTTCGCACCCACCACCCATTCCCCATCTCCCCCTTCCTCCCCGACCCACACCCGCGCCGCCCCCACCACCTCCGCTGCCCGCCCTGAGCACACCACCGCCGGCCCCGAGCCCACCGCCGCCCGCGCCTCCCCGCCCCGACCCCGCGCCGCCCCGCCCCTAGATAGATAGTTAGATAGGTATTTAGGTAGGTATTTAGATAGGTATTTAGATAGTTAGATACATAGTTAGATAGATAGTTAGATAGGTAGATAGTTAGATAGATAGTGAGATAGGTAGTAAAAAAATTTGGTTAGATGAGATGCTATATGTTGCATACCTTGAAAAAAAAATTGGTGACGATGATGAATATGTGATGGCGATGATGAATATGTGATGACGATGATGAATATGTGATGGCGATGACGAATATGTGATGACGATGATGAATATGTGATGACGATGATGAATATAGGTAGTAAAAAAAATTGGTTGGACGAATAGGTGATAATGATGATGATGAATATGTGATGACGATGATGAATATATTGTTAATGTTGTTAGTTTTTTAGCCTACATGATGCAAAAATAAATGAATGCATGTTTAAATGTTTTAAATATGATCTATGAGTTGTGATGTTCTAATTTTTTGTCGCGATGGAAGTTGCAGGCTTTGTGGTTTCGCATTTCATCGGAGTGACCGTTGTCCGACGCTATGGTCCCCCTGAGCATCCCTCTGCTATTTGACTACTTCCTCTACAGCCGAGGGTGAGCTACAAGTCCATCTCCTCCAATTTTTCATATCACTAGATTTCATTCTCAAGTCAACTGACGTAACCTAGGCGTCTCCCGTCCGAAAGGGTTGCATCGATAAATATGAATTCAATTGCATATTTATCACCGCAGCTCTTTCGGATTGTCCAGCGTTTTCCATGGACAGCCCGAGGATGTGTAGATTGGGTATGTTCTCCATGTTCTACCCCGTTCCGAGACAGGATTTCGGTGGCGCCTCCCCATTGTTCTCCGGAGCACATTCTCTCGGCTATTTGCCGCGACGTGTATCTGGAGAACAGCGGGGAGGTGCTGCCGAAATTTTGTCTCGGAACGGGGTAGAATGGAGAACGTACTCAATCTACACATCCTCGGGTGGGATTAGGACCCATCTTTACCTATTAGAGATGTAGGTGGATTAAACGCGGTAGAAACTAAAAATTTGATGTGATTAATTTAAGTGAATCCTTAATTATGTTGTGTGGGTTGCAAAAAAGCATAGGATGGCAGATAATCAGTGGATGTACAGTGGTTTTATCCGTCGGAATCGAGTAACATCAGAGTGGATCGCGAAAACCGATGTGTATTTGAAGGAGATATTCCGTCGTCCAATGAGAACTATCCCACCATGCCCCTGTGCGAGATGTGCCAGACGTCACCGTAGAAATCAGACGGACATGAGTGAGCACCTTCGCACGCACGGATATATGCCAAACTTTGACATGCCGCCGATAAACATAGCCGAGCAGGACCATGGTAGAGAGGAGGTGATGCGACAACGCATCGATGGATATGAGGACGACGAGGTCAGGGACATGCTAGATGATGTCATTGTTGCAGAAACGGCAAATGCGACACCTTCAGAGAATGAACCGGAGGAGCCGGAGGCAACCGCAAAGGCCTTCTTGGAGGTCTTGGCCTCGTCGAAGAAACCTCTTTATGCGGGTGCGAAAATATCTCAGCTGGATGCCATCTCGCAACTGATTGCAGTCAAGGCTGAGTACGACTGTAGCAAGAAATGCTTCAAAGCATTCCTGGGAGTATGGGCTAACAGCCTCCCTGAGGGTCATGAACTGCCGAAAAGCATGTACGATACAAAGAAAATCATGAAGGCACTCTCTATGGATTATGAGAAAATAGATGTTTGCCCGAAGAATTGCCTTTTGTTTAGGCACAAGTATGCGGATGAAAAGTACTGTAAGAAGTGCGGTTCGTCTCGGTACATTGAGGTGGTTGGTGAGGATGGTGAGAAAAAGCAGCTAACCATCCCCGTTAAGGTTCTTCGGTATCTTGATTTTATAAAAAGACTGCAGCGCCTTTTCATCACGAAGGAGTCTGCCAAAATGATGAAGTGGCACAAGGAAGGTATAAGGTACAATCCAAAAAAAATCGTACATCCATCGGGAGGGGAAGCATGGAAGTCATTCGATGAAGAATACCCCGAGGAAGCAGCCGAGGCTGGGAATGTCAGAATAGCCATATCAGGTGGTGGGTTGAATCCATATGGTATGTCGTCCAATCCATACAGCTGCTGGTCTATGTTCGTAATTCCGCTCAATCTTCCTCCCGGTGCCCTAATGCAACGGAAGACCATGTTCTTGTCGCTCATCATTCCAGGGCCTGAATACCCGGGGAAGCAATTGGGTGTGTTTATGCAGCCGCTTGTGGATGCTTTGCACCATTCTTGGTACTTTCCGAGGTTGACATACGACCGGGATCTGCAGAGAAATTTCTTGATGAAAGTTTGGCTGCACTATTGCATGCATGACTTTCCCGGCTATGCTCTATTCTGCGGATGGTGTACAAGTGGTAAGATGCCATGCCCAGTGTGCCTGCAGGCTCTGCGAATGATTTGGCTGAGTAAGGGTGGCAAGTATGTAGCCTTTGACCTGCATCGACAGTCCCTCCCTCCAGACCATCCAGACAGGGAAGACAAGAAGAACTTCACGAAAGGCCTCATGAAGTAACCGAGATTCCAATATTTTCGGGGGCAGATGTTCTTGCTCAGCTAAAAGCTCTCAGGCCTAAAGTCAAAGGAAAAGGCAAAGCCAAAGCCAAAGGCTTCGAGGGATATGGTGAGACGCACAACTGGACTCACATTACCCCCTTCTCGCAGCTTCCCTATTTCAAGGACCTCAAACTTCCTTACAATATTGATGTGATGCACACCGAAAAGAATGTGGCAGAGTCCCTTTTCCACACGATCCTCAACATTCCTGATAAGACGAAGGATAACGTAAACGCTAGAGCGGATCAACAGAGAATTTGTGATAGACCACGCCTGAACATGAAGCCTCCCACAGGCGGTCGAAAAAACTGGTTCAAGCCAGATGCTGACTTTGTCCTTAAACCGCCAGAAAAAAAGAAGTACTTATCTGGCTGAAACAAATTTTGAAGTTCACCGATGGTTATGCATCGAATATAAGTAAGTGAGTCAATCTTTCAACGGGCAAAGTGACCGGCCTGAAGAGTCATGACTACCATGTATGGATTGAGCGGATAATGCCGGTGATGGTTCGAGGCTATGTCCCGGAGCAAGTCTGGCAAGTGCTTGCCGAGCTTAGCCATTTCTTCCGCACGCTCTGTGCTAAAGAAGTAAGTAAAGAGGTGATTGAAAAATTGCATAAGAAGGCACCGGAGTTGATAGTCAAGCTACAGAAGATCTTTCCACCAGGCTTCTTTACTCCGATGACACATCTCATTCTGCACCTCGCGAACGAGGTATTGTTGGGGGGGGGGGGCTGTGCAAAATCGCTGGCAGTACGGCCCTGAGCGGCAGAACAAGCATCTCCGACGGAAATGTGGAAACAAAGCTAAGATTGAAGCTTCCATAGCTGAGGCAGTTATCCTAGAGGAGGTGTCAGACCTCAGGACATCATACTATCCAGACCACGTTCCCCATCTGCATAACAAGGTGCCTCGATACAATATAGAAGAGCCCAAGTATCAACCCAGGCTCGATCTATTCAACGCGCAAGGTGGGAGGGCTGGGGCCTCGAAATCTTATAACATGCCACGACAAGAGTGGGAGGACCTCATGTTCTATATCTTGCACAACATCAAGGAAGTTGAGGAAGTGTGGATGAGGTAATACCACTACACCATTCCTTTATGTCTTCCATATCATCATGTTTCATGTTCACTTAGTCCCGGTCTAACACTGCTTATCTTTTTTTAGTGATTTCGTTCAAGAGGAATGGACGGGAGTGAATCCTCCTACTGAGGCGGAGGCACTTACTCTTCTCCGTCATGGAAACCCTGGACGTAAAAATTTTGTTGCTTGGTTCATGGAGAAAGTAATTTTCCACACTCCCCTATTAAATACCTACTTCAACATTTATTAGTTAACCGAACTAATGCATGCAACAATTTCCATTATACTTGTAGGGAAAAGATCCGAACATATCTATGGATGATGAATTGAGATGGGTTTCCATGGGTTTTGACCCTGCCGTCATGACATGTAAAAAGTATGATGTGAATGAGTATCGCTTCCATACAGAGGAGCACCAAAACAGCCGCCCCGATCCCAAAACTATAAATACTGGAGTGTACACCCCCGGTCAAAATTCAGTAGACTACTACGGAAGGGTACAAAATATATACGAGGTTAAATTCCGCCAGGGGCGTGAGACCCTAAGTCTGCCTGTGTTCAAATGATGATGGTTCGATCCGCGGGAGGGGGTAAAACATACGCCTTCCATTGATTTGGTCGAAGTTAAACCATCAACCGTCTATATGCCGGAGCCGATCTCTTCATTGCGGCTACCCAAGCTACACAAGTATATTATCTGCCTTACCCATGCCAGAAAGTGTATCTCAAGGGTTGGGAAGTTGTGTTCAAGGTGTTGCCACATGGTAAGCTACCAGACCCGAATGAAGACGATTACTACAACATTAACCCCATGACATACGAGGGAGTGTTCTATCAAGAGCAACCTGATGATGATGATGATGATGTGGTTAGAAATGATGACGCTAGACCATTGGGTGATGATGATGTGGACCCAAACATCGACGATGCACGGAATGATGGTGAGACCATTGTCAATGAAAATGACATACTTATGCTAGAAAAGTTAAACGAAGACGCTGACGACGAGGAAGAGCCTCCACCTCCGTCAGACAAGGAAGATGATATGATTGATAGTGATGATGAGACGGACCGAGAAAAAGGTTACAACAGTGATGATTCATATGGGTTCTAGCAGATGTACGTTTCAAGTCTTTTTTTCTATAGTTTAGGAATAAGCTTTTTATGCATTTTTATTAATGTGCTTATTATCATGCCTTTTTCTTCATTTCATTAATTTACTAATTGCTTTTTCTCTTTTCAATGCAGGTTCGTGGAACATGGACAAGGGGAAGGCCGACGGCGTGGGTTTCCTACGCAAGGTCGTCGGCCTGCCTAGTCGGAGTGGTCGAGCACGTAATCCTCCCCCTCGGCTACTTGACGATGACTCCTCACAGGGAGGTCGCGGGAGAGGTGCCCCTAGAGGAGGAGGGGGCGGGGGGAGAGCCTCTAGAGGACGAGGTGCTGGGGGGAGAGCCACTACAGGGGGTTGCGGCCAGAAAGAGCGCACCCTCACCGACTTAGGGGTGTTGTCTTCGAGGCCCTCCTCTAGTGAGGTACACTCTAGGGAGGAGGAGGAGGAGGAGGAGGTGGAGGAGGAGGCAGGTGAGGAGGAGGAGGAGGAGGAGGTTGGGGAGGGGGAGGCAGGCGAGGAGGAGGGTGGTGGCGGGGATGATGGTGGTGACGGGAAGGGGGTTGACAACAAGGGATGGCTGTGTGGCAACGCAAAGCTACCAAAGCAGGTTCCTGCTACTGAGGAGCAGAAGTGGCTCATTGAGCCCACGGGAAAAGAGTAAGTGGTTCATTATTTTGCTTGTCACATGCTTATTCTAGTTGTTATTTATTTTGCTTGTCACATGCTAATAGTTCATTCTTTTGCAGCAACTAGATATATTCTAAAGGGGTCCGTATTCCCAACGGCCTCATCATCGTCTTGCTGAAGTTATACTGGCCGGGGTTGTACTGTCCGGATCCAGTCAGGCAGCCGGACCGTCGGGTTTTGGCCACGAGCTGGGACCACTGGGAAGCGGCCCTCCACGCGGACCATGAGACCCATGCCAAGGCCGTGATCACTACTTTCTGGGTGAGTTCTCTTCAGAAGCACAAGTCCATTCTAGTTTCATGAATGATTTAACTCATGGCTTCTTCCATTCTTGTTTCATGCATGATTGTAGAAATTCTATCAAGTTCTTCCGGAGCACAGGGCTAGAGCGGACCTGAGTCGTGCTGCGCCAATGCAAGAAGAAGGCCCGCCATATGCAGTACGAGGTGCGCTATGTGGCCATCTCCACATACTACCACGACGTTCTTGGTGTGAAGATGACCAAGGAAGAAGCGCGAAGGATGGGCATTACCTTGGAGAGGCCCGAGTTCTTGGCGGTAAGTATAAAAGATTTTTCATTATGCTTTCATATATTATGCTTTCATTACCTTGGTACATTATGCTTATGCTTTATGCTTCCATAACACCAATTTGGACACACCTACATGCCATTATGCTTTTATTATGTAGGTGTGTCCAAATTGGTGTTGTGGAAAAGACAAGTCCTGGGCGGCATTGATGGATCTTTGGTGTGATGAGGTTGGAGCCTGGGCGGCTATGAGAACCAAAAATAAGGCTAACCGAGGGACGGAGGGAGTACATGCTCAGGGAAACCGAAACCACTATCTCCACAAGGCAGTTAATGTATGACTAACCCCATTAAACATTCTTCTTCTTCTATTTACCATCACTTTCTTATGTATGACTAACCTCTGTTTGGTGATGCAGGAGGAGAAACTGAAGCGGCCGCTCTCAGACATGCAGGCGTGGGAGATCGCCCATACGCGGAAGGACTCCAAGCCTGGCGAGCCCGAGTACTACGGCAAGAAGACCGCGGGGAGGAAGAAGGCCTACTCCGAAGCGTATCTGAAGTTACATCCTGACACACCTGACCCCATTGCGGCGCCTCTGGACGACAGGGCGGTGGTGAGCATGGGGCCCAAGGAGCACGGTCGGGAGGCGGTTCTCGATGCTGTGATCACTCCTAGTATCTCCTACACACAGCTTCGTCGGATCGACCCGAGCCTGAGCCAGCACACGAGCCAGCCAGTGACCAGTGCACAGTCCCTCTTTCAGGAGCAACGATCTGTAAGTATTTTCCCTCTTATCTTCATTGCTCACTTTATTTTCCGCATTTAGTAGTTTTATGAGTTCCATCATGTCATACCGTAGGCCTACCTGGAGTACACACGCCAGGAGACCATGGCGTGGCATCAGAGGCTTTATGAACACCAAGTGCAGAGGGATAGCCAGATGCAGCAGGCTTTTCAAGAAATGGCGGCCAGCAGGTGTCCTCAGTTCCCTCCAGCACAATGCCCTCCAGCACAACCAGTGCTGCTGAGCTTTGAGGAGTTTGTGGCACAGAATGCTGGCCCCTCGCCGGTTAGTTCATCCCCAGTCTATTCACCCAAAGCATGTCATGCCTTTCAACACAGTCATATATCCCGTTAATATGTTTTCAACATCCAGGGAACAGGTGGATCTACCGTTGGCGGTGGTCTTCGCAGCACTCCGGAGACACGGAGCCCGACCACTCCAATCCATGGAGGCGGAGGTGGAGGTGGAGGCGGTAGCGCTGCCGCTAGCAGTGACGACCTGGGCTTCGGCGGTCTTGGCGGTGACGACCTCCACGGTGCTCGATGATGCTTGAGATGTGATGATGATGCTTGAGATGACTTGTGTGTGCTGATGATCATTTAGATGACTTGTGTGATGATGCTTATGCTTATGCTTACGTTCGTTGATATGCTTATGCTTGTGTGATGATGATCTATTGTTGTGATGATGCTTATGCTTGTGTGATGATGATCTATTGTTGTGATGATGCTTATGCTTACGTTCGTTGATATGTGCTGCTGATATGTGTTGTTATATATGTGTTGTTATTTGAATTGAACTGATTTGAAAACAAACAGAAAAAAGAAAAAAAATCAAAAGCAAACTATGCCGTCGGCATAGTTTGAAACTAGGCCGACGGCCTAGCCGTCGGCATAGACCTGGTCCATGGCCAACGACAGGCCGCCATGTGGCACACCTATGCCGACGGCCAGGCCGTCGGCGTAGGTTTTGACTAGGCCGACGGCCTGGCCGTCGGCATAGGTGTGCCACGTGGCGGCCTGTCGTTGGCCAGACTTGACGGCGGCCGCCGTTAGGCGTGATAGTTGCCGACGGCCGGGGCCGTCGGCATAGATGTACGGCCCCCGTCGGTGTATCATATATGCCGACGGCTTTTCTATGCCGACGGGGGCCGACGGCTTTTCTATGCCGACGGGGGCCGTCGGCATAGGTCTATCCCGACGAGACTCAGGCCTATGTCGACGGCCCTGGCCGTCGGCAACTATCATGCCTAACGGCGGCCGCCGTCAAGTCTGGCATAGGGGGCAATTCCGGTAGTGTGCCAGAGCTCCTCAAGCATTCAAACAAAAGCCGGGTGATGCATGCTAGATTAATTTTAGGATTCACCACTAGTAGAAAAGGGGTCAAACGTGAAGCACATTAGTGCCGGTTTGAATTTGAGCCGGCACTAATTGTACCATTAGTGCCGGTTCGAACGGCTATGCATTAATGCCGGTTCGTGTTGAACCTTTAGTACCGGTTCGTGCCACGAACCGGTACTAAAAGGGTGATGGCAGGCTGGCGTCAGGCCGGGGCCCCACGATCACCTTTAGTACCGGTTCGTGTCACAAACCGGTCCTAAAGGGCTAGCCTTTAGTACCGGTTTGTGCCACGAACCGGTACTAAAGGGGTCTGACCTATAGTACCGGTGTGTGACACAAACCGGCACTATAGGGCAATTTTCAAACTCTACCCCCCCTGTGTCGCCATTTCAGTTCTGAAAAAATCAAAAGAAAATGATAAAAACTTCAAAAAATAAAATCCTTCGAGAGGTAGTTATATTACTACATCTACTAGTTAGGAAAATTTGAAAACTTAAATTTGGACATGTTTTGCAAAAAGTGTAAAGAAAATGTAAAATGGTTGTAACTTTTGCATACGACGTCGGAAAAAAACGTATAATATATCAAAAAATTCTGCACGAAAATCCGCATCTGATGGAGACTGCCTACGGCCTGTTTGGATTTTTTTTAGAATCCTCAAATTCCAAAAGGAAAAAAGATATAGTCAAATTTCAATTTTTTTAAAAAAATTGGTTAAATCTGGTCAAACTACTTATTCAAGAAGTACTAATGTTACTACATAATTATTCAAGAATATTAGTGTTACTAAATAATTATTTCAATTTTTTGAATTTTGGTCAAATCTGGTCAAACTATGGTCAAACTTATTCAAGAAATATTAGCGTTACTAAATAATTACTGTTTTTTATATAATAGTTTCAAACTCAAACGGTGAAATGTGTGACTTCATGCTGAAGCTAAACTCCTGAGGGTTAATAGGATTGACATCTTACTATTGTCAAGAAAATAATAAGTGCAGACTTGGAAACGAAGGAGAATAGAACCCGAAAGTTAAGCGTGCTCGGGCTGGAGTAGTGAGAGGGATGGGTGACCGGTCGGAAAGTTAGATGATTTGGAATGAGTGATCCACATTTGAGCAGTTAAGAGAGGTGATTAGAGACTAAATCATCAAATAATTCAGAAAAATAAAAATCGAAAGAAAAATCAAAAAAAAATTCCAAAATTTTCAAAAAAAAATTCAAAAAAAAACCTTTAGTACCGGTTGGTAACACCAACCGGTACTAAAGGTCCCCCATACCAGGGCGTGAGCTCACGCCACGTGGTGGCACTTTAGCGCCGGTTCGTGCTGAACCGGTACTAAAGGGGGGGGGGGGCCTTTAGTGCCGAAACTTTAGTGCACTAAAGGGCCTTACGAACCGGTGCTATTGCCCTGTTCTGCACTAATGCACCATCACACTTAGATTAATTTTGCAAGGATTGATCAAGTCCTCCACCGATATGTGACGGTCTTATCTAGCTAGCTCTTAGGCTACAGGATTCAGTCCCAAAACTAGATTGATCTGCCAGTTTGAAGGAGCTAAGCCAACACTGGGCAGGCATCAGCCCCCATACATGGTCTTACGACTTTGCGAAGACCTATGTTTTTGGTAAACAGTCGCCTAGGCCTGGTCAATGCGACCCCCTCACAAGCCCTTCTCCCAAAGTTACGGGAGAAGGAAGCTATCAGTAGTAGTGGGGTGGATCTAGGAGCACCGGCACACCGAAAATTCGGAGGCCGGTGGGGTTTAAGTCAAACTAATCGTCGATGATGATTGTCTATGATACCCTGGACTGAATCCATGCACATCTAGGTGTAAACTGTGTAAGAAGGATCATAATGATCATTGGTGAGTTCAGCAACCACTACTTGTCGTTATTACAATATACATGAATCATATTTGCAAATCAGTAATTCCTATTTTCAGCTTGTAATACATATATTGCTACTCTGTTTAGTACGAAAAAAAGACATCTAGTAGGAAATTATTTGTCGGTATTCCTGAGAGTGCCCCCTCTCCACCACCCTCGACCACCACTTTGGGGCATAGTAAAGCGGTGGGATCTTGTTGAACGTACATGAACATAAATCACACTCTAACACAGCTGGCCATTTAGATCGAGATTAATTAGTAATTAGGCAGACAGCTACTACAGTACTAGCGACAAATGCAAGTGTACTTTTGCTTGAGATCTGGTAGCTAGCTAGGTCCAGTTTATTACTCAACCTTGGGGCAGGCAGGAGCTGCTTAGATTATACTGTATCTGTACAGGAGCATCTGTCGGCACGAATCTAGTCAATGGTGGGTGCAGGAAGAAAGGCAGGGTAAGGAAGTTAAAGAATTCAACAATCAACGGTGGAAGGGGAAATGACGACTGACCGTGCCTAGTTCGCCGTGCGCGCTCCTTTGCTGTGGAGGACGGGCGTAGGGAAGGAGAGAAGGAGGATGTATGTACTCGCTGGAATAAGATGGCAGGGGCGGGGAGGCTGGGTCGCCGTCGCCGGCCAAACCTTGTGAGATGATGATACCAACCATGAGGCATACTGATCATGTCCCTGCCCTTCACCCTCAGAATGCTGAGAATGGCTGCAAGAGGTAAACATGTTACTCACAGATGGAGTACATGGTAGTGGACTAATTTGAGCTAAACTCGTAGCTTCAAGAGAAAGCTCAGCCTGGAAAAAAGTTACTTTTCATAAGTCAGAACAAACTAGACCTCGTGGACTTAAGAAGCGATTTTACACTATAACAATGAAGAACTAAACCCACAAAATACGACCAGGTACAGGCGTGTAACCGTAAACAGGAAGACAACAACAGAGACCATGTTTAGTTCAGGGTTTCGTTGCTAAGTTCAGTTTTACATGTATATGGCACTACAGCGAAATTAGCTGTTCAAATCATGCATACTAGTGGAGGCATTGCAAGTGGCTAATGTTGCTACAAATGGCACGACAGAAATTCAGTTTCCAGCAAGAACTTAGATAGCCATTCCAGTGACGCTGAATCACATTATTTTCCAACTCCCACTGATGGAAACCAAAAATTGAACTACAAGGCCCATGCCCAATTATCCACCAAGAGAAAGCAAGTATCAACATTTTGCAATCTAGGTGCTAGAATCACTGGAAAATGAACTAACTAATCGGTGCGAAATCAACATTAAGGAACATGGTCAGGTCAGGTCAGGCAAAACTAAACAGATTGCATACATGATTACATCCAAGACTTGAGCTGATGTACACTTAATATTATCAGGGGTCGCAGCAAACTAATCGAATAAAAACCAGCGCATAACTTCAACTGATGTTAATAACCAGGGTGCACCGGGTGTGGTAGAACTAAGCCAGAATAGATGTGGTCGAGAGGATTCGGTCAGAAAAGTAGATCGATCAGGCTGTTTGAAGAAGCTAATCAAGATGGAAGATATCAGTAGCAACAGGGTGGATCTAGGTGCACGGGCACACCCAAAAATTCAGAAGCCAGTGATCGTCAATGAAGAAATGGTCGTACCTCTTTAACTTTGAGACAGCAGGGACGCGAGGAGAAACAAAAGAAGCAGCGATGGCTCGCTCTATCTGCACTCAAAAACTGCTCCCTAGGCATCAAACATTCTCCAAACTGTGATGATGGATCTCAAATAATAATGGACGCAGCTGAGCCCCTTCAAGCAAGGAGATAGTTCATGATGCCCTCGACAATCCACGCATATCTCAGGTGTAAACTGCAAGAAAGACCATACTTCCTCTGTACAATTATAAGATGTTTTAGAGACTTGTGTTAAGTTTCTAAAACGTCTTACAGTTGTTTAGAGAGGGAGTGCTAATTAAGCAGGCAGATATAATACCAGTGATAAATGCAATGTGCTTTCCTTGCTAGATGGGTCTGGTTTATTACTACATCCATCCCAAAATAAGTGTCTTTGATTTAGTACTTGTTATGGCGCTGCTAGAAGGAGGGCGTGAGAGGGCCGGCCGGGGACCTTTTTGCCCACGGCCGGGCAAGAGGGAAGGGATTTCCTTCTTAATTCTTGCTTGATTAGATTGATACATCTCCTTTTTTTATATAGAGAGGTTTACTTGACTCCCAAGTAAGGCTTACTTGACCCCTAATAAGCAAGCGACTCCTATCTCTAATTAACCCTAAGACTAACGGGCCCATTAGACCCATTACGTACTCTAACAGTACTACAACTTTGCAACTTTACAAAGGTGTACTAAATCAAAGAAACTTATTTTGGAACCGGCGCAGGCACGAAAAGCAGGAAAAGTGCAGCATCGTTGGTGTCGGCAGATTAAGCAGGAAGATTAAATATATACTCCAACACAGCACCATGCTCTGGAACATGTGGACCACCCGGATTACTACTAATCTGCTTAAGCAACATTTTGTTTTGTCATTCCTGGCTGAACTTTTGATAAGTGATCAATTTTGTTGGTTCCGCCTTCAGCATCTGTGCCGCCGCTATGCTGGACGGTACGAATCGGAATCATCCATCTCCATCCATGCTCGTGCACCGGGTTTAAGATTGGAAATTGCTTGCGCAAGGAGAATGGGTAATTCATTTTCGTAATATTTGTCGCGCCGTTCAACAGGGTGAAGCATGCACATTCTCTAAAAAAAAAGTTTTTGTCATTTTTTATTTAATTTTTTCCATCTGTATTAAAATTACACGGATTTTAAAAACTGCTTACATGTTTCATTTAAATAGTTATGAGATAAAAATGCTTTCTTAAAGATACCATAAGCTTCTCGGTGAATGCTTCCAACATCACCCAAGGACGAGGTGATGTTCCTCCTGTCGACATCTGCGAGGAAGTTCTTGAGGTCGTGAAGCATCAGTTGAGGCCTTTTTTTTTGACGAGAACAGCAGAGCTCTGTTCTCGTCAAAAAAAGAGGCATCAACTGATGGCATATTTCCAACAGTATGAAAGATACGATCAATATGGAGATGTTCACCGATGATGACTAATCCGTCTCACGTGATGATCGGACATGGCCTAGTCGAGTCAGATCATGTTTCACTTAGATGACTAGAGGGATGTCTAATCTGAGTGGGAGTTCATTAAATAATTTGATTAGATGAACTTAATTATCATGAACTTAGTCTAAAAATCTTTGCATAAATGTCTTGTATATCAAATAGCCAACGCTAATGTCAACCTCAACTTCAAAGCGTTCCTAGAGAAAACCAAGCTGAAAGATGATGGCAGCAACTATACGGACTGGGTCCGGAACCTGAGGATCATCCTCATAGCTGCCAGGAAACAATATGTCCTAGAAGCACCGCTAGGTGAAGCACCCATCCCAGAGAACCAAGACGTTATGAACGCTTGGCAGCAGCATGCTGATGGTTACTCCCTCGTTCAGTGCGGCATGCTCTACAGCTTAGAACCGGGGCTCCAAAAGCGTTTTGAGCAACATGGAGCATATGAGATGTTCGAAGAGCTGAAAATGGTTTTCCAAGCTCATGCCCGGGTCGAGAGATATGAAGTCTCCGACAAGTTCTACAGTTGTAAGATGGAGGAAAATAGTTCTGTCAGTGAGCACATACTCAAGATGTCTGGATTGCACAACCGCTTGTCCCAGCTGGACATTAACCTCCCGGATGACGCGGTCATTGACAGAATCCTTCAGTCGCTTCCACCGAGCTACAAGAGCTTTGTGATGAACTTCAATATGCAGGGGATGGAAAAGACCACTCCTGAAGTATTTGCAATGCTGAAATCAGCATAGGTGGAAGTCAAAAAGGAACATCAAGTGTTGATGGTGAATAAAACCACTAAGTTCAAGAAAGGCAAGGGTAAGAAGAACTGGCAAGGGAGTTGCCGCGCCCGGCAAGCAAGCTGCCGGGAAGAAGCCAAAGAATGGACCCAAGCCCGAGACTGAGTGATTTTATTGCAAGGGAAGTGGTCATTGAAAGCGGAACTGCCCCAAATACTTAGCGGACAAGAAGGCCGGCAAAACGAAAGGTATATGTGATATACATGTAATTGATGTGTACCTTACCAGTACTCGTAGTATCTCTTGGGTATTTGATACCGGTGCAGTTGCTCATATTTGTAACTCAAAGCAGGAGTTGCGGAATAAGCGGAGACTGGCGAAGGACGAGGTGACGATGCGCATCGGGAATGGTTCCAAGGTCAATGTGATCGCCGTCGGCACGCTACCTCTACATTTACCTTCAGGATTAATTTTAAACCTTAATAATTGTTATTTAGTGCCAGCTTTGAGCATAAACATTGTATCGGGATCTCGTTTAATTCGAGATGGCTATTCATTTAAATCCGAGAATAATGGTTGTTCTATTTATATGAGAGATATGTTTTATGGTCATGCTCCTATGGTGAATGGTTTATTCTTAATGAATCTCGAGCGTAATGCTACACATATTCATAGTGTGAATGCCAAAAGATGTAAAGTTGATAATGATAGTCCCACATACTTATGGCACTGCCGCCTTGGTCACATAGGTGTCAAACACATGAAGAAGCTCCATACAGATGGACTTTTAGAGTCTCTTGATTACGAATCATTTGACACGTGCTAACCATGCCTCATGGGTAAAATGACCAAGACTCCGTTCTCAGGAACAATGGAGCGAGCAACCAACTTATTGGAAATCATACATACTGATGTGTGCAGTCCAATGAGCGTCGAGGCTCGCGGTGGCTTTCGTTATGTTCTCACCCTCACTGATGACTTGAGTAGATATGGGTATGTCTACTTAATGAAACACAAGTCTGAAACCTTTGAAAAGTTCAAGGAATTTCAGAGTGAGGTTGAGAATCAACGTGACAGAAAAATCAAGTTCCTACGATCAGATCGTGGAGGAGAATACTTGAGTCACGAATTTGGCACACACTTAAGAAAATGTGGAATAGTTTCACAACTCACGCCGCCTGGAACACCTCAGCATAATGGTGTGTCCGAACGTCGTAATCGCACTCTATTAGATATGGTGCTATCTATGATGTCTCTTACCGATTTACCGCTATCTTTTTGGGGCTATGCTTTAGAAACTGCCGCATTCACTTTAAATAAGGCTCCGTCGAAATCCGTTGAGACGACACCGTATGAATTATGGTTTGGGAAGAAATCTAAACTGTCGTTTCTAAAATTTTGGGGATGCGATGCTTATGTCAAGAAATTTCAACCTGAAAAGCTCGAACCCAAGTCGGAAAAATGCGTCTTCATAGGATACCCCAAAGAAACTATTGGGTATACCTTCTACCTCAGATCCGAAGGCAAGATCTTTGTTGCCAAGAATGGATCCTTTCTAGAGAAAGAGTTTCTCTCAAAAGAAGTAAGTGGGAGGAAAGTAGAACTTGATGAAGTATTACCTCTTGAACCGGAAAAGGGCGCAACTCAAGAAAGTGTTCCTGAGGTGCCTGCACCGAATAGAGAGGAAGTTGATGATAATGATCAAGATACTTCTGATCAAGCTCCTACTGAAATTCGTAGGTCCACAAGGACACGTTCCGCACTAGAGTGGTACGGCAACCCTGTCTTAGAAATCATGTTGTTAGACAACGGTGAACCTTCGAATTATGAAGAAGCGATGGCGGGCCCGGATTCCGACAAATGGCTGGAAGCCATGAAATCCGAGATAGGATCCATGTATGAAAACGAAGTATGGACTTTGACTGACTTGCCTGATGATCGGCGAGCCATAGAAAATAAATGGATCTTTAAGAAGAAGACAGACGCGGATGGTAATGTGACCATCCATAAAGCTCGGCTTGTTGCTAAGGGTTATCGACAAGTTCAAGGGGTTGACTACGATGAGACTTTCTCACCGGTAGCGAAGCTGAAGTCCGTCTGAATTATGTTAGCAATTGCTGCATACTATGATTATGAGATATGGCAAATGGACGTCCAAATGGCATTCCTTAATGGTTTCCTTAAGGAAGAATTGTATATGATGCAGCCAGAAGGTTTTGTCGATCCTAAGAATGCTGACAAGGTGTGCAAGCTCCAACGCTCGATCTATGGGTTGGTGCAAGCATCTCGGAGTTGGAACATTCGCTTTGATGAGATGATCAAAGCGTTTGGGTTTACACAGACTTATGGAGAAGCCTGCGTTTACAAGAAAGTGAGTGGGAGCTCTGTAGCATTTCTCATATTATATGTAGATGACATACTTTTGATGGGAAATGATATAGAGCTTTTGGACAGCATTAAGGCCTACTTGAATAAGAGTTTTTCAATGAAGGACCTTGGAGAAGCTGCTTATATATTAGGCATCAAGATCTATAGAGATAGATCAAGACGCCTCATAGGTCTTTCACAAAGCACATACCTCGATAAGATATTGAAGAAGTTCAATATGGATCAGTCTAAGAAGGGGTTCTTGCCTGTGTTGCAAGGTGTGAAATTGAGCTCAGCTCAATGTCCGACCACGGCAGAAGATATAGAAGAGATGAGTGTCATCCCCTATGCCTCAGCCATAGGTTCTATTATGTATGCCATGCTGTGTACCAGACCTGATGTAAACCTTGCCGTAAGTTTGGTAGGAAGGTACCAAAGTAATCCCGGCAAGGAACACTGGACAGCGGTCAAGAATATCCTGAAGTACCTAAAAAGGACTAAGGAAATGTTTCTCGTTTATGGAGGTGACGAAGAGCTCGTCGTAAAGGGTTACGTCGACGCTAGCTTCGACACAGATCTGGATGACTCTAAGTCACAAACCGGATACGTGTATATTTTGAATGGTGGGGCAGTAAGCTGGTGCAGTTGCAAGCAGAGCGTCGTGGCGGGATCTACATGTGAGGCGGAGTACATGGCAGCCTCGGAGGCAGCACATGAAGCAATTTGGGTGAAGGAGTTCATCACCGACCTAGGAGTCATACCCAATGCGTCGGGGCCAATCAAGCTCTTCTGTGACAACACTGGAGCTATTGCACTTTCCAAGGAGCCCAGGTTTCACAAGAAGACAAGGCACATCAAGCGTCGCTTCAACTCCATCCGTGAAAATGTTCAAGATGGAGACATAGATATTTGTAAAGTACATACGGACCTAAATGTAGTAGATCCGTTGACTAAACCTCTCCCTAGAGCAAAACATGATCAACACCAGAATTCCATGGGTGTTCGATTCATCACAATGTAACTAGACTATTGACTCTAGTGCAAGTGGGAGACTGTTGGAATATGCCCTAGAGGCAATAATAAAAGCATTATTATTATATTTCCTTGTTCATGATAATTGTCTTTATTCATGCTATAATTGTGTTACCCGGAAATCGTAATACATGTGTGAATAACAGACACCAACATGTCCCTAGTAAGCCTCTAGTTGACTAGCTTGTTGATCAACAGATAGTCATGGTTTCCTGACTATGGACATTGGATGTCATTGATAACGAGATCACATCATTAGGAGAATGATGTGATGGACAAGACCCAATCCTAAACATAGCACAAGATCGTATAGTTCGTTTGCTAGAGTTTTCCAATGTCAAGTATCCTTTCCTTAGACCATGAGATCGTGTAACTCCCGGATACCGTAGGAGTGCTTTGGGTATACCAAACGTCACAACGTAACTGGGTGACTATAAAGGTATACTACGGGTATCTCCGAAAGTGTCTGTTGAGTTGACACGGATCAAGACTGGGATTTGTCACTCCGTATGACGGAGAGGTATCACTGGGCGCACTCGGTAATGCATCATCATTATGAGCTCAAAGTGACCAAGTGTTTGGTCACGGGATCATGCATTACGGTACGAGTAAAGTGACTTGGCGGTAACGATATTGAACGAGGTATTGGGATACCGACGATCGAATCTCGGGCAAGTAACATACCGATTGACAAAGGGAATTGTATACGGGGTTGCTTGAATCCTCGACATCGTGGTTCATCCGATGAGATCATCGAGGAGCATGTGGGAGCCAACATGGGTATCCAGATCCCGCTGTTGGTTATTGACCAGAGAGCGATCTGAAGGAAATATGCCCTAGAGGCAATAATAAAGTTATTATTTATTTCCTTATATCATGATAAATGTTTATTATTCATGCTAGAATTGTATTAACTGGAAACATAATACATGTGTGAATACATAGACAAACAGAGTGTCACTAGTATGCCTCTATTTGACTAGCTCATTAATCAAAGATGGTTATGTTTCCTAGCCATGAACAAAGAGTTGTTATTTGATTAACGAGATCACATCATTATTTGAATGATCTGATTGACATGACCCATTCCATTAGCATAGCACCCGATCGTTTAGTATGTTGCTATTGCTTTTATCCATGACTTATACATGTTCCTTTAACTATGAGAATATGCAACTCCCGTTTACCATAGGAATACTTTGTGTGCTACCAAACGTCACAACGTAACTGGGTGATTATAAAGGTGCTCTACAGGTGTCTCCGAAGGTACATGTTGGGTTGGCATATTTCGAGATTAGGATTTGTCACTCCGATTGTCGGAGAGGTATCTCAGGGCCTTCTCGGTAATGCACATCACATAAGCCTTGCAAGCATTGCAACCAATGAGTTAGTTGCGAGATGATGTATTACGGAACGAGAAAAGAGACTTGCCGGTAACGAGATTGAACTAGGTATTGGATACCGACGATCGAATCTCGGGCAAGTAACATACCGATGACAAAGGGAACAACGTATGTTGTTATGCGGTCTGACCGATAAAGATCTTCGTAGAATATGTAGGAGCCAATATGGGCATCCAGGTCCCGCTGTTGGTTATTGACCGGAAACGTGTCTCGGTCATGTCTACATTGTTCTCGAACCGTAGGGTCCGCACGCTTAAGGTTTTGATGACAGTTATATTATGAGTTTATGAGTTTTGATGTACTGAAGGAGTTCGGAGTCCCGGATGAGATCGGGGACATGACGAGGAGTCTCGAAATGGTCGAGACGTAAAGATCGATATATTGGACGACTATATTCGGACATCGGAAGGGTTCTGAGTGGTTCGGGTATTTTCGGAGGTACCGGGGAGTTACGGGATTACGGGAGAAGTAATGGGCCTTGATGGGCTTTAGTGGGAAGAGGAAAAAAAGGCTGCTGCGCCCCCCCTCCCCTCTAGTCCGAATTGGACTAGGGAAAAGGGGGCCGGCCACCTTTCCTTCTCCTCCTATTCCTTCTCCCTTCCTCCCCTCTTGGTGGACTCCTACTAGGACTTGGAAACCTAGTAGGACTCCACACCCTGGCGCGCCTAACCCTAGGCCGGCCAACCCCTCCCTTGCTCCTTTATATACGGGGGCAGGGGGCACCCCAAAGACACACAAGTTGATCTACGGATCGTTCCTTAGCCGTGTGCGGTGCCCCCTTCCACCAAATTCCACCTCGATCATATTGTTGTAGTGCTTAGGCGAAGCCCTGCGCCGGTAACACATCAAGATCGTCACCACGCCGTCGTGCTGACGGAACTCTTCCTCGACGCTTTGCTGGATTGGAGCCCGGGGATCGTCATCGAGCTGAACGTGTGCCAAGAACTCGGAGGTGCCGGAGTAACGGTGCTGTGATCGGTTGGATCGCGAGAAGAACGTACGACTACTTCCTCTACGTTGCGTCAACGCTTCCGCTTCGGTCTACGAGGGTACGTAGACAACACTCTCCCCTCTCGTTGCTTTGCATCACCATGATCTTGCGTGTGCGTAGGAAAATTTTTGAAATTACTACGTTCCCCAACACGATCTCAGTCATGTCTACATGTCTCCCGAACCCGTAGGGTCTACACACTTAAGGTTCGGTGACGCTAGGGTTGTAGGGATATGTATATGCAGTAACCCGAATGTTGTTCGGAGTCCCGGATGAGATCCCGGACGTCACGAGTAGTTCCAGAATGGTCCGGAGGTAAAGAATTATATATAGGAAGTGCTATTTCGGCCATCGGGACAAGTTTCGGGGTCACCGGTATTGTACCGGGACCACCGGAAGGGTCCCGGGGTCCACCGGATGGGGCCACCTATCCTGGAGGGCCCCATGGGCTGAAGTGGGAAGGGATCCAGCCCAAAGTGGGCTGGGGCGCCACTTCCCCCTAGGGCCCATGCGCCTAGGGTGGGGGAAACCCTAGGGTGGGGCAAACCCTAAAGCGGGGCGCCCCCTTGCTTGGGGGCAAGCCCCCACCCCTTGGCCGCCGCCCCCCTAGGAGATTGCATCTCCTAGGGCCGGCGCCCCCCCTAGGCCCCTATATATAGTGGGGGGAGGGATGGCCTCTTACCCACGCCTTTGGTGCCTCCCTCTCCCTCTCCAACACCCCCTCCTCCTCCATAGAGCTTGGCGAAGCCCTGACGGAGTACTGCAGCTCCACCACCACCACGCCGTCGTCCTGCTACTGGAGCCATCTTCCTCAATCTCTCCTTTCCCCTTACTGGATCAAGAAGAAGGAGACATTACGCTGACCGTACGTGTGTTGAACGCGGAGGTGCCGTCCGTTCGGCGCTAGAATCTCCGGTGATTTGGATCACGTCGAGTATGACTTCCTCATCCCCGTTCTTTGAATGCTTCCGCGCGTGATCTACAAAGGTATGTAGATGCAATCCAATCACTCGTTTCTAGATGAACTCATAGATGGATCTTGGTGAAACCGTAGGAAATTTTTTTGTTTTCTGCAACGTTCCCCAACACATACGACTCATGTTCGACCTTTCGGTCTCTTGTGTTCCGAGGCCATGTCTGTACATGCTAGACTCGTCAAGTTAACCTAAGTGTTTGCATGTGTAAATCTGTCTTACACCCGTTGTATGTGAACGTTGGAATCTATCACACCCGATCATGACGTGGTACTTCGAAACAACGAACTGTCGCAACGGCGCACAGTTAGGGGAAACACTTTCTTGAAATTATTATGAGGGATCATCTTATTTACTACCGTCGTTCTAAGTAAACAAGATGCATAAAACATGATAAACATCACATGCAATCAAATAATAGTGACATGATATGGACAACATCATATAGCTCCTTTGATCTCCATCTTGGGGCTCCATGATCATCTTGTCACCGGCATGACACCATGATCTCCATCATCATGATCTCCATCATCATGTCTCCATGAAGTTGCTCGCCAACTATTACTTCTACTACTATGGCTAACACGTTTAGCAATAAAGTAAAGTAATTTACATGGCGTTTCTCAATGACACGCAGGTCATACAAAAAATAAAGACAACTCCTATGGCTCCTGCCGGTTGTCATACTCATCGACATGCAAGTCATGATTCCTATTACAAGAACATGATCTCATACATCACATATATATCATTCATCATTCATCACAACTTTGGCCATATCACATCACAAAACACTTGCTGCAAAAACAAGTTAGACGTCCTCTAATTGTTGTTGCAAGTTTTACGTGGCTGCAATAGGGTTCTAGCAAGAACGTTTTCTTACCTACGTAAAAGCCACAACGTGATTTGTCAACTTCTATTTACCCTTCATAAGGACCCTTTTCGTCGAATCCGCTCCAACTAAAGTGGGAGAGACAGACACCCGCTAGCCACCTTATGCAACTAGTGCATGTCAGTCGGTGGAACCTGTCTCATGTAAGCGTACGTGTAAGATCGGTCTGGGCCGCTTCATCCCACAATACCGCTGAAGCAAAATAAGACTAGTAGCGGCAAGAAAGTTGACAACATCTATGCCCACAACAAATTGTGTTCTACTCGTGCAAAGAGAACTACGCATAGACCTAGCTCTGGTACCACTGTTGGGGAACGTTGCAGAAAATAAAAAATTTCCTACGGTTTCACCAAGATCTATCTATGAGTTCATCTAGCAACGAGTGGTCGGAGTGCACCTATATACCTTTGTAGATCGCGAGCGGAAGCGTTCAAGAGAACGGGGTTGAAGGAGTCGTACTCGCCGTGATCCAAATCATCGGAGATCCTAGCGCCGAACGGACGGCACCTCCGCGTTCGACACACGTACGGAGCGGATGACGTCTCCCGCACCTTGATCCAGCAAGGAGGCGGGAGAGGTTGATGAAGATGGCTCCAGCAGCAGCACGACGGCGTGGTGGTGGTGGAGAGGCAGTACTCCGGCAGGGCTTTGCCAAGCTCTACGGAGGAGGAGGAGGAGGAGGAGGTGTTGGAGTGGGAGAGGGAGGCGCCAGGGGCATGGGTGCGGCTGCCCTCCCTCCCCCCTCTATATATAGGGTCCCCAGGGGGCGCCAGCCCTAGGAGATGGGATCTCCTAGGGGGGGCGGCGGCCAAGGGGGTGGAGTGCCCCCTAAGGCAAGTGGAGGCGCCCCCTTCCCTAGGGTTCCCAACCCTAGGCGCAGGGGGGCCCAAGGGGGGGCGCACCAGCCCACTAGGGGCTGGTTCCCCTCCCACTTCAGCCCATGGGGCCCTCCGGGATAGGTGGCCCCACCCGATGGACCCCCGGGACCCTTCTGGTGGTCCCGGTACAATACCGGTGACCCCTGAAACCTTCCCGATGGCCGAAACTCGACTTCCTATATATAATTCTTTACCTCAGGATCATTCCGAAACTCCTGATGACGTCCGGGATCTCATCCGGGACTCCGAACAACTTTTGGGTTACTGCATACTCATATCTCTACAACCCTAGCGTCACCGAACCTTAAGTGTGTAGACCCTACGGGTTCGGGAGACACGTAGACATGACCGAGACGGCTCTTCGGCCAATAACCAACAGCGGGATCTGGATACCCATGTTGGCTCCCACATGCTCCTCGATGATCTCATCGGATGAACCACGATGTCGAGGATTCAAGCAACCCCGTATGCAATTCCCTTTGTCAATCGGTATGTTACTTGCCCGAGATTCGATCGCCGATATCCCAATACCTCGTTCAATCTCGTTACCGGCAAGTCACTTTACTCGTACCGTAATGCATGATCCCGTGACCAAACACTTGGTCACTTTGAGCTCATTCTGATGATGCATTACCGAGTGGGCCCAAAGATACCTCTCCGTCATACGGAGTGACAAATCCCAGTCTCGATCCGTGTCAACCAAACAGACACTTTCGGAGATACCCGTAGTATACCTTTATGGTCACCCAGTTACGTTGTGACGTTTGGTACACCCAAAGCACTCCTACGGTATCCGGGAGTTACGCGATCTCATGGTCTAAGGAAAAGATACTTGACATTGGAAAAGCTTTAGCAAACGAACTATACGATCTTTGTGCTATGCTGAGGATTGGGTCTTGTCCATCACATCATTCTCCTAATGATGTGATCTCGTTATCAATGACATCCAATGTCCATAGTCAGGAAACCATGACTATCTGTTGATCAACGAGCTAGTCAACTAGAGGCTTACTAGGGACATGTTGGTGTCTATGTATTCACACATGTATTACGATTTCCGGATAACACAATTATAGCATGAATAAAAGACAATTATCATGAAAAAGGAAATATAGTAATAATCCTTTTATTATTGCCTCTAGGGCATATTTCCAACATCTCTCCTGTTCTTGATTTGGCACGATCTTGATGTATCACGAGCTTTGCTATTATAGTTGGATCTTATGATGTTTCTCCCCCTGTACTCTCTTGTAATGGATTGAGTTTTCCCTTTGAAGTTATCTTATCGGATTGAGTCTTTATGTATTTGAGAATACTTGATGTATGTCTTGCATGTGCTTATCTGTGGTGACAATGGGATATTCATGTGATCTACTTGATGTATGTTTTGGTGATCAACTTGCGGGTTCAGTGACCTTGTGAACTTATGCATAGGGGTTGGCACACGTTTTCATCTTGACTCTCCGGTAGAAACTTTGGGGCACTCTTTGAAGTTCTTTGTGTTGGTTGAATAGATGAATTTGAGATTGTGTGATGCATATCGTATAATCATACCTACGGATACTTGAGGTGACATTGGAGTATCTAGGTGACATTAGGGTTTTGGTTGATTTGTGTCTTAAGGTGTTATTCTAGTACGAAGTCTATGATAGATCGAATGGAAAGAATAGTTTCGTGTTATTTTACTACGGACTCTTGAATAGACCGATCAGAAAGAATAACTTTGAGGTGGTTTCGTACCCTACCATAATCTCTTCGTTTGTTCTCCGCTATTAGTGACTTTGGGGTGACCCTTTGTTACATGTTGAGGGATTGTTATATGATCCAATTATGTTATTATTGTTGAGAGAACTTGCACTAGTGAAAGTATGAACCTTAGGCCTTGTTTCGAAGCATTGCAATATCGTTTTCGCTCACTTTTATTGTTAGTTACTTTGCTGTTTTTATATTTTCAGATTATAAAAACCTATATCTACCATCTATATTGCACTTGTATCACCATCTCTTCGCCGAACTAGTGCACCTATAAATGTTGGGGATATCGCTTATCGGGAATTTATCAGTCCACCTACAATAAGGGGTAAATTGGCTAGTTTATCGGCATATCGGCCGATTTATCATCATATCGGTTGATTTATTGGCCGATTTATCTTATCGGTCAAACCACGATAAACGATAAATCGGCCGATTTATCGGAATATCAGAAGATATCTTGAACAGTGGCACCTATACAATTTACCATTGTATTGAATGTGTTGCGGACACAAGAGACTCTTTGTTGTTTGGTTGCAGGGTTGTTTGAGAGAGACCATCTTCATTCTATGCCTCCCACGGATTGATAAACCTTAGGTCATCCACTTGAGGGAAATTTGCTATTGTCCTACAAACCTCTGCACTTGGAGGCCCAACAACGTCTACAAGAAGAAGGTTGTGTAGTAGACATCAGTTTGCCTTTCCCGGTGGATTTGAGATATAAATCCGCTAGATGCTTGGGAGTTCGGCATTTTCTAGTACGACGGTTAGTACATCCACACCTTTGACAAATCTCAGATTTGGTGTTTCGGTCATCTTTCTTGAAATGATCTTTACCTTTAGATTGACCAAAAGTTTTCTGCTTGTTGTTCCTTTTCTACTTTCCATTGAATTTCTTAAAATTCTTTTTATTTCCCCCATACTTTTTAGTAGACTGAGTGTTAGCATGTGCTTCAGGGAGTGGCATGGAGCCCGTTGGGCGTGTCTGATGATTCTTCATGAGAAGTTCATCATGCTTCTCAGCCTGAAGTAAAGTGTATATGAGCTCAGAATACTTTTTGTATTTTTGTTTATGGTGCTGCTATTGTAGTACTCTCATCGAGGGGTGGAAAGTGCACAAGGTCTTCTCAATAAGATCTTCTGAAATTGCTTGGTTGTAAAATTTTAGTTTAGAATTAACCTTGTGAACTGCAGAGTTGTATGCTGCTACAGCTTTGAAATCTTGGAACCTTATGAGGGACCATTCTCTTTGGGCTTCTGGTAGCATAACTGCTCTTTGTTGGTCATATCTCTCATTAAGAGAGTTCCATAAAGCAAGTGGATCCTCCTCCATTAAATATTCTGTTTTTAAATCAGGATGGAGGTGATGCCTTATAAAACTTAATGCTCCATATTTGACTGCTTGCGGTATTTCTGCAGCGCCTTCAACAGGTGTGATAATTGTGGAACCAAGTTTACGACATTCTAATGCTATTTTGGTATCCATAGCCCATGATAAATAATTACTACCATCTAGCTCAAGTTCATGAAATTGTCTATTAATGACGCCAACCATTTTCCTGCATGTTGTGATCATGCATAAATTAGTTTTACTATGAGAGTAAAATTTAAGTAACAACAAATGCTTTGAAGGAGCAAAGTTTTGAAGTATAGCTGATGCTTTATCCTTATATGTGTAGACCTCATTTTATGTAAATGTCACTTTGAAGATAGTCACCGTTGCGGTGTAGATCTCACAGCAATGGAGAACATAATCTGGTTTAGACCAGTAGACGTTCATATATCCATTACCTTGTGCCATACTACATTTTACAGAAACACTTTAAAGGTAGTCATCTGTCAAATGACTAGATGTAGACCTCGCAGTAAGAGCGGATGGTCTGCAATTTGATGCAGTAGATCACACATTTACCTTGTGCTTTGCAAGTATAATATTCGAGGTAATCACATCAATTCACATATTTGGGGGAGCACTCGAAGATAGTCATTTTGCCAGAACAAAAGAGGCAAAACGTAGATCTTTCAGCAATGAGGATAATCTGCAAAGTGCAGTAGATGCCTCATCTACCCTGTGATCCCGAAATATGAATTGTAAATAAAAATTGTTGCACTTATGAACTACATATTCTAAAAGGAAATGCTGAAGCAATCATATAGAATACGTACATGTAGTCTGAGACTTTATTTAGATAATACATGGTCTAGATATCCAAACTTACAATACAGTCTGTATAATAAAGAGATTTTCTTAGTACAATAAAATAGCACTCTCAAATAGTCTGTATAATAAACAGAGGTTCTTAGTACAATAAAATAGCATTCTCAAATAAACAGAACCGGCTGCTTTACAATATACGAATACTATGGCTATTCTCTGTTGAAAACGCCACAGCACCAGCAGCCACTTATTGGAGTTGTTGGCCTGTAGGCCTATTTTGGTGAGGAGCGGGGAGAGTTCGCAAGGGAACATCTCTTCTTCTTCGAGGAATGGCGCCGATGGACCTCCAAGGAGCCAATCCATCAGAGGGGTGGTGAAAACAGATGGCGGCGGAGTCGTCGGTACGATGTAGTCGTTGGCGGCGGCCAGAGCCGGAGCCGAAGGCCCAGCATGGTTTGCAGCGGTGGCCGGAGCCGAGGGTCCAGCCTAGTGCACCGTTGGTGCTCGCCCACGGAGTGGGCGGTTGCCTTGGCATGCGTACCCACGGCGGCTGTTCTGGCGGTGGTTCCAGGCGAAAAAGCGGCGGCGAGGGCCACTCCTTGTGCCAAGTCCTTGACGGCAACAGCGCCGTGCAGCATGGTGGCGATGGGTGCATGGAAAGCGACGGTTCTCTCTCTGGAGGAAGCGTGCAATAGCGAAAACAAGCGACGGCAGGTCCCTCCATGCCATTCTCACCTTTCCCGTGATCGTTCTCTGCCGCTATCGGCAGAGCAAGTACTGATAACGTGTAAAATGAAAAAGTGATTTGTCAGAAGTGAAAGATTTTTATTGATTACGCACTATATATACAGGGAGTAGTTAGAATTCTGTGAGAGTATTTCTAACCGCAAGTAGCGGTTGCTAATGCATGAGACATAACAGCAACTGCACTGAGCAGTTGCTAACATGAGAGAGGAACTACAACTGCTTCTAGCAGTTAGAGAGTACATAGTCGATTCCTAAGTCGGTTCCTTAATTAGCACATGATAATTAGTAAATAATCAAGTACCCTAATTCTATTCCTAACAGATTTCAAGTAATACCTGGCTCCTACAACAAGTGTTCTATATATGTCCTTGGTAGTTTCCGGATTGATATTTAATTCATCGGAATTGCTAAATCACATCTACATGAAATTTAGTGATATCTCATCTAAGTTCCACTCCGTTCGATTTATTTGTGCTTCAAATCTCACGCAACGTTTGATCGTCGGTTTGTTTATCGGCTCGCCGTTGCTCCGCGTTGCTTTGTTTGCTCGTTTCATTCTTTTTTTTTACTGGCCTAGTGTAGTCGTCGCGCCATATCATAAAGTGGTGGCCGTAGTTTTGTTTATTTTTGTTTCCTCTTGACCGTGGAGAACAGGAAGCTTCAACCCATGCCATATAAGTGAAGAATAGAGGTGAGTGTATGCGCGTGTATATAAGCGCTTATGTCTGTATTGATGTTCAAGAAAAAAAAAGTGGAGAATAGGAAGCTTCAACCCACGCCATATAACCAAGGATTGCTTGTGCTTTGACTCTATTGCACACAGCACACGCCCCAAGAAAGAGGCCACCACCATAAACCTCGACATGGAGAAGAACAAAATCATGGCATCCATCTTCTTCAATGGGATACCCACACATTTAATCTTTGTCCCCCTCTCCATCTTTCTCATTCAGCACGTTCGGCAAGTCATCTCGTATGATCCTCACACTACATCACTGCGCATGTCTCATCGTCGTCTCAAGGACACCGTTGTGCCAAGTCGATGGGATAGTACATGTTTGTCTTGGTCATGGTGAAAAAAACAGTGAATGCTCGCCCCTAAGGCCGGTGATGCGCCCAAGTCGGCAGCAGCGGCACACCGGACGTATGGCCTCGATAGACGCGCTTGAGGGAACATACCACCGCCGGCACCTTCTTTGGTCCAAGCGACTACCATCACCAACGGCGAAGCTCGACATCTTGGAGCTCGTTAGCTCACCGCATGCGACTACGCCGGTTTCGTCGCCATCAACCTCCGGCTCGATGAGGAAGTCTGTTTTATCGAGATGACGTCAAACCTTCACCGACTTCTCACCCTGCGAGGACGCCACCATCTACATCAATTCTTTATCGGTGCGTCGTAATTCATCTCCATCAACTCTTCCTCGACTTCGTCCACATTGACATGTCGCCTTGCACCCATATCGACATGATGTCGACACCGTCATCGACCCGACGAGGGCGTTGACTACCTCGACACGCCGTTATTTGACTGCATCAACATGATGTCGCCATCAAATCAACTCTTTATCGGCGTCGTCTACATGGGTGCGCCACAGTGTGCCTACATCGACATGATGTCGCCACCTTCATCAAACCGACTACACCGGCACTCCTCCACTCTTTCACATCAACTTTCGACGCCAAGCAGAGGTCATCTGTGTACACTGACGCCGCGAGGTCTAGCTTGCAAGGCATGCATTATCATCATCTTCAAGCGACGCCGCCATGTGGCGACACTCGAGAATATTCCAACTTCTATGTCAACACACTTCCCCAACATTGTCCAAGCTCCGACGAGGCGAAGCCACTTCACCGACATGTCTTTTCCCGATGAAGCAAACTACCAGTTGATATGCCGACGAGGCAATGTTAAGTAATCCAGTCCGACATTGACAAGACGACGCCACAAGGCCAGGCACCGACGAGGCGAAGGCCGCCAACTTTATCATCGGACATCGACAAGATGGAGGGCTATTGCTAACCATAGCTGGAGCGATGGGCGTGACGCTTGACCCTTCCACTTCATCACCATCTACGTCGACATCATGGAGAAGACGAGATGTGAAGATGACAACCATTGCAGCAGCTTAATCGGAGGCGGTCCACGAGCTTGACTCGTAGACTTAATTAATTGGGAGCTTTCCGAACCCCCGTGAACCCGAACCTCACATTGCCGAAGTCTTATTGGCCGTGCCAACAGGCCACTGAGCACATCCTTAACAAGGACTTCGTAATTTTGTTTCTCGACACGAGATTAACAAAATGCATGTTTCCCTATATATTCTTTGTGCGCTTGGGACACTCGCGTGCCCGCGTCGTTTTTTTTCGGGTCAAACACTTGGGAACACAACAGTAGCAATTTTGCATGGGAAGAACGATGCATGAAACAGAAAACACATGGGACAGCACTAACGGATGAGTAGAGATCATGTAAAGGAAAGTATTGGAAAGATGGGAAACGAAGATAAAAAAGAGGAGAAAACAGAACTGAAACATAACATAAAAACAGTGCAAGGACGATGGATGTAGAAGATGAAGAGTTGTCAGAACTCGTGGAACAGGGTTTGTAACATAACAGGGTTTGCTCATGGAGCCCAAAAATATAACTGCATGCACTTTTGAGACTTGCTACTTTAGGCAACATATTTAGTCAAACATTTACCGCTCACAAAAAATCTAGTCAAACATTTAATTTGACAAGGCTGTTAGAGCATCTACAGTCGGGCACCCCATGCCAGCCTCGAACGCCCATACGGACAGCCCGCTTAGTGACAGGTCAAAAAATAAAAATACCCAGACTGGCCCCTCAAACCGGCATCAAATGACTGGCTGACCGGCGCCCCTCATATCCAGCCCAAATAGGGGGCGGATATGAGGAGGCCCGGGCGTGACTGGGCGCATCCACCATGTCGGGTCCGGCCAATGCTGGCCCACCCGACCCCACATATAATCATCCCTATCCGCTCCCCGGACCAAACCCTAGACACTCTACTCCAATCCCCTCTACTCCCCTTCGTCCTCCAAGCTCCCGTCCAGCGATCTCCGGTCTTTTCTGGCATGGCAGGCAACCGATCTCACCCTGACCAGTCCGGATTCCTCAACTTCGACTAGTGTGTCGTCCGATGTGGATTGGAGGAGGCAATGGTCGTCCGCATTGTACTATGCCGCTCCCGGGCAGACAATGACCGACCTACGGGGGGATTTGTCTTGCACGAGTCCATCGTGTCGGTGCATCGGGCATTCGGATCCTCCGTGGATGGACCATGGGAGCCTTCCAATCTCCCTTTCCCCATCACCGGTCCGCCGGAGTACGAGACGTAACGGGGCCGATGTGCCTGCCGTGGGAAGAAGAGGATGAGGGTGGCCGAGGCCAAGCTCATTGCTGAAATGGAGGCGATTGATGCGGCGGCGCGGGCTGCCGCAGAGGTGGAAGCCATCTGCTCCCGCATTGTCAAGAAGTGGCAGCGTAGGAGCACGTGCGCCCTCGTCTGAGAGAAGAATCGGGCGGTCCGAGCAATGGTAGGAGGAGAAGGAGGACAGTGACGGCGATGAGCAGATCCGGGCTAGATCGATACTGCACCTTCAACCGCTACTTCCGCGGGGAGAACGGCAAGGGCACCGGGAAGAGTAAGGGCAGCCGTGGATGATCTTCTCCATATCTAGCATCTAGGTAGACCATGCCAAAATTTGGTAGTCCAATAGCATGTCCTGATGTAGTCAGGGCCGGTCCTGAGATTTTGGAGGCCCGGGGCAAGACAAAAAATTGAGGGGCCCCTAATATATATAACCAATAACACTTTAATGCAACCAATTTTGATACTATTTTCGTTCAATACTTTCTACATATTATTCTAGAAGTTTCTTCTAAAATCCCGCTGGCCATCCGGGACCTAGTACTAAGGCTATGATTCGTGTCAAGAGATCAGTCATTCTTCTCTAGGCGAAACATGTTAGACATCCGTTTATCCTGAAAAACATTCGAATAACTAGGCTACATAACGACTAAGCAAGCAAAGGACAACACTATATATAAGATCTAGTCTCTTAAAATAATTCTCGATACAAATCCACTTATCATAGGGTCAATGTCAATTTTATCCAACAATTTTTATAGATGTGTAATATTGCCAAATCATTTAGCAGTGGAACATATGCATCTTATATGTATGTGAAGGTAAATTACTTCATCAGCAACATAAATAGTAGGGAATAGTAAGAGTGATATACCTCTTCTTTTTTGCGGGTACAAATGATATCCTCAAAGCAATCGCATCAGCGTCCGTGATTAGGCGCTCAACAACGACGCGATATGGATGTCAGGAGGAGGCACCCGGCAATATACTCCCGACACCAAGAAAGTGGATAACGAACGCACTCGGTGCTGTCAATTGCCATGGCCTGGTGATGTGCGTGTGAGTCCTGCGTGGCTGCGTCCAGCTACTTGAGCTGCCGGCGGCCAGCGACGTTTTGATCTAAAGTTCGGGGCCAGGGAACAGAGAATAGGGCAGTGGATTAGGGATGCGATCTCACGTCGCAAGAGTTACGCCGTGATTGCATGCGTACATCAATGTGGGCCTAGTTTTGTTTACTTGAGCTAATTTCGTTTCGGGAGAAGAAAGTAATAAATTCCTGATTGCGTACTTGCGCCTAGGCTACTACCTCTTTCCTTTTTTTGAGCTAATTTCGTTTCAGGAAATGATATGATCCTATGGGCTACCTTCTGGGAGGGCCCTCCTGGATTTTGGGGGTCCGGGGTGGCCGCCCCCCTGCCCCCCCATCCGGGCCGGGCCTGGATGTAGTAGCCGGACGATGTGTGCAATGCATCAGTATGTAGTTGCATGAGTTTGTATGAATTTACCAAGTCTCGTTGTAGATGCTCTTACATGCATGCATGCATAGCATACCTACATTAAATGAGTATGCACCGACAAATAAAGGTATATAAGCACATAGATGCATACATAGCATACGTATATTATTGTCAAAAAATAGCAGAAGTATATTATATATCCGATATAACATCTTCACTTCACGCTTGATAAATAAAGATACATAAGCACATACATACATGCATACACATAGCATACGTACGTGTATTATCCGCTGTAACATCCATCGTGACGCTTGCTTGCTTTGATGGCCTTTGACGCCGATCCGATGGAGGAGCTCCAGATTGGGGTGGTGCGATGCTGGAGTGGGCGATGAAGGAGGTAGCAGCTGTTAGAGGCCTAGAGCCACATGGTTGCTGCGAGGACATGGATAAGGACATGGACGGTATTCTTGCCGCCATTCCTGGCAATGGCGGGGGCATTGGATAGAGCGTGCTGGGCGGCGCCAAAGGGGCAGCCGTAATTGCATGCGTACTGGCATTGCTCCTGGGTCAAGTTCTTCCCCTTGACGGCGCAATCGTGAAGGCACAAGTCCATGCACTCGTCAGCGCCCGCTGGCGCCATCATCATCATCATCATCATCATGACAAGTGCAAGGCCGCTCACGACGACGACGATCCTTGAAGAAGCCGGGAGCGCCATGGATATATCCTTTTTTTCCTTTCCTCGTTCCAGCATTCCTTCCTTCCTTATATGCATGCATGCATGCTAATCATATATATATATATATATATATATATATATATATATATATATATATATATATATATATATATATAGGAGTAGGAGTAGGTAGGTAGCTAGGGACCGGCCGGGAGAGCTTCCAGGAGAACCACACGCATATAGGAGATGCTTTCATGTCTTTTCTTTCTTTCTTTGCGCTCCGGTGCAAGTTTGGCATGGTTTTAACATGGAATTTTAACATGCATGGTTTCCCTTACCTCCACTTTTCAAGTAGAATGACCGAATGACCGAATGGCCGGTTCTAGACAGATCCATACAAATATAACGGTGGGAATGGGGTGTCATCATACAGGTGAAGAGACAGCATTCCACCTGCCAGCACAAATGGCTTCATTTTATTAGCACAATTGACATGTGATAATCTCAGTGAGTTGTTATCTTCCAGCTGGACTGGATGCATGCATGTACCAACCTACAAAAATAAATACAAACAGAGGAGTAAGTCAAGTTATTACCACTAGAATGTACTTGTCTGACCACTTAATCTAGCATGCATCACACACCCTAAAGCTTCAAAACCAGAGCATTTAAATTTTAAAGCCATATTCTTGTTGAACATTAATAATTAATACACAAGAAGGAGATGAATATCGAGACTTTAAATCTTAATTGATAGCTTTTGTTTAATTCTATATATGTAGGCAACTGAAAAATTAAAATTCCCTTAGAATGAAGCTAAAACATTTCTTTGCTACATGCGCAAAGATGTCTGCTCTCACCACATTTAACCTTATCAAGTGTGTGTGTGTGTGTGTAATTGGCAGGACAGTACAAAAGGTCGCGACAAAGAGCATTTAACCGGGATGGTCAGTAGGAGATATGGGATTCTTAAGCCCTTCAACTATAAAACAAGGCATTTTTACTTGTAAGTGTTCAGTTCAGTGTATACAAAATAGACTTATTTCATGGGAGCATGTGATCAGGGTAAATAAATAACAAGATCAGATGAGCTGCGTACCAGAAGGCAGGCAGGCAGGCAGGTTTCTTCAGCTAAGTCGCATTGCCAGTGGGTGATCGAGTACCTCATCTTCTTCCTGCAACTCGACATTAATTATCATCTTCTTTCTCAGCATCACTAATGTTACACTAATGATGTACTTCAACGGCGAGCCTGAGCGCTTTCTCCACCTCCTCAGCACGTCCGAGTGGAAGATTTCAACTCTGACTTCCATAAGCATTAAGCAAAGGAAGGTTTCCCAAGAAACCACACTGAAAGCTGGCACCATTCAAGGCTCACAAACTGGCGTTGAAATGTACAGATTCAAGTCGTGGAGCAGCTCCCTGTAGCAACCTGAGCATTCCAGAGGTGTAGCAGTGCCTCCACAAACATAGACAACATTTGTTCCAAACCGAATTTTCATTTTGGTTTGGAACTTTTTGCAAGTGTTTAGAACTTTTTTATAAAGGAATCTGGAAAATCAAAAAGAAAAAAGATGAAAAAACAGCCCAGACCAGAACCTTCTAGATGGTTCCTAAAACTGAAAAAACACCATACATGAGCCTCGCATTATTGTGCCGGCCCATAATCTTTTGCTATGTGCAAAAGGCATGCCTACGTGATGCTAGGGCTGCTTATTGGGTGATACTATCTATCGCTTTAAGCGACCAAACAAACGAGCCTCGACTACAACGCCCTTTCATGGGCCTGGCCCATCACTGCAGCAAGGCAAATGACCCATCCGAGCGCCGCGTAAATCCAGAAGATCCCTTAGTAGGGCATCCTAAGCTAGGTGCTTTGGAACGATGGTAACCGGGACACGAAGTTTACGTACGTTCAGGCTCTCTCAAGGAGATAAAACCCTATGTCTTGCTTTTTGCATTATTGTGCTGCAGTGTATCGAGCGTACAAAGTAGAGAGAGATTGTCTATCTACGATTCTAGATCACTGTTTATATAATATCGAAACCTGCCGACACAAGCGCATTCCATTTTTTGTTGTTCTTTTTTCACGTTCTCTGTTTGTTTTTTAATTTTTGTTATACTTTTAAATATTCTAAATAAGTATATTTCAAGAAACGCGTTATGTAAAAACATCTGAATTTTTTTTAATCAAAAACTTGAAAACTGTTGAATACTTATAGAGAAAATGTTTCTCGTGTATATTAAAAATGTATACAAAAATAAACAAATATGTGTATGAAAAAAGTTATCATGCAAAAATGTTAATCAAGCATTTTAAAAGTGTAAATGTGTATATAAATTTTTTTGACCATGTATTAAAAAATATTAATCCAACATTTGAGAAATGTTAAATGTGCACAGAAAACATGTTTACCATTTGTTTAGAAAATGTTGACCGTGCATTAAAAAATTAACCAAGCTTTTGAAAATGTTATAGAAAAAATGGTGACCATGTGGGAAATACGTACACGCTAACACTGCCGCCAGCAGCACATGCAAAGAAACCACTACTGCAAAGCCCAAGGTAAAATCATGTCACAGGCAGACACATTTAACAAAAAAATTTACCAGTGTCTAGTTAACTTGTGCTATAAAAACCTCTCACCCCAAGAGTGGCATTCCTTTTGAACTAAGCTCGCAGCTTCAAGAGAAAGCTCAGCCTGGAAAAAAAATTACCTGTCAGAAATCAGAACATACTTGACCTTGTCATGGGCAGGCTTATGAACGTAATTTAAACTATAACAGTGAAGAAGTATACACATAAAAAAAACAATTATGCACGGGCGTGTAAACGTACACAGGAAGGCATAACAAAAGAGACCACAAGTGATCAGGTATAATACCCGGGTACAGTACTAGAGTATGAATTATATCAGATCAGGTATGCACCTGCAAGAATTTTCACTTTCCATGCATACAATGGAGAAGAGCAGTTAGATTGCTTGGCCAAAGCATGCATAAAATGCTAATTGAAGCACTGCAAAGTTAAATGTTTTGCGAACCACTTGATTGTTTTCTGAATATGTCAGCAGTATTGATTCCTGGTGATAACACTGACGACATAAACCATTCTTTTATTTCGAGAATGAAAGAACAAACTTTGACATGATGTGGGAATCACGACATTTCAACAACATCCTGCCAATAGTAGTAACAACTACCTGCCGGCAGTGAAACTGGACATGTAGTAGAAAAAAGGTTACCAAAATTATCAAGTGAGAATGATCTGAGCTAGCTCTGCTTCGTGTTCCTTGTCTTCGTCCCCTGAGCCAGACAAAAAAATAGAACCAACAAGAGTACGTACAACATACAAGTGAACAAAGCAACCAGCTGACTTGAACAAATTGAAATGTAGGAGTAATTGGACCAATTTACCTCCGGGGCAACAAGTGTTTCGACAGTGTATCCCTCAGCCTGATGCCATCCTCATCTGCTAACCGTCGCACGACCCCCTGTCAGTGAACACTCTAGATGTCCAGGCCCCCTGTCATTTGCAAGATCGGCATGGCAACATGCAGCACGTACACCATGATCATTTGAACTGTTAAAAACACTCTAGATGTAGTCTAGATGACAGCGGACACAACAGTTTTGTGTCCAACACACGTGTGATAACCACACAGGATTCACTGCCATTATGTTTGCAGAATCTTCAGTTTACAGCAACTCAAGGATATATATGAATCTCCATAAAGCAACACTATTAGTTGTTTTCTCCACCGCATAAAAGCTAGCTAGTTCCCAATAATATAAATTACACAGAACTTGTCTTTCACATACATATAAGGTTATTTTCGATCGATAGGTAGGCGTACATGGAGGAATATATGTCCAGAGTTCTCTATGCTCTATAATTGGTCTATACACAACATCAACGGTTAAACACTTAAAAAACTGCTTCAAGATTTTAACCCAAGACCGCATCGTGTTGTTTGCGCATGAAAGAAAACACCCTCTCTATATGACCTTAATCTCCTTGAGCCAAGCCGTGTGGAGCGGGCAAGGGCCTTTTCAGTGAGAGAGTAAAACCAGCCATTCCTCCACTTGAACTGCGACATCAAAATGATTGCATGTTAATCCTGAAGAAAATAAACACTACAGGTGAAGATTCCCATTACATGATAGATTGGCAGGGATAGGACTTGCCTCTTTGACGGCGGTCGGGAAGTGCGCCACTGCTCTCGAGTAGGCGCAGAGCTTCTCTTCCATGCCCTTGTCAAAAGATAGCCCCCGCTCCGCAGCCGCGGCAGATGCTAACTCCGCTATGAGGCTGGATACCTGCAAAAAATTAACATGAAGGGATCCTGTTGGAAAAAAAGAGTGTCCGTTGTTTCGCTTACCAAGTTGATCATAGGTAGGTCTGTGAAGTGTGTATTTTTAATTGCATTCTGAATAAGTTAACAGTGTTGATTCTCGGTGAAAGAATGTGCAGGCCCGACAGTACGACGAGCCACTGCTTCTTGTTCCTCCTCTGCAGCCATTGTGTGGACTAACCAACAACAAATGAAAGAGGGAATTACAGATTAATTAAATAGACAAAGTTCAAACAAACACACCAAGACATGGTAATTTACCTCCAGGTGCAATCAAATGCTGGGACAGTGCATCCCTCACCCTGATGGCGTCCTCATCTGCTACCCGCCGCACTTGCTCGATGTAATTATCCTCCTGATCACTCGGCATGCCTGCACCCTCCTCCTCCTCCATGTCTATCACTATGTTATGCAACATGCAGCACGTGTGGATGGTCAAGAACACGTCACGTTGATCATTTGGATGCCACCCTTCTCCCTGCAGGCATTTCCATGTGCCTTTCAACCTTGCCAGCGCCCTCAGTGCGACGGCTGTAGTTGCAGAGTGTATTCTCCTATTGAACTCTAGTTTGGAATCTGAGTCTGAGAGGTCATGGTAAGGTGTGAGGAGCCAGGGACGGAGAGGATATCCTGCAGCACCAATGATGTATTCCCCGACATCCGAGCCATCTGATAACTTCAGCTTACTGCCATTCAGGCAAGAACCATCCTCGCCCATCTTGAAGAGATCTGAGTCATGCAAAACGCCCAATTGGTTCATCATGCTACCTGACAGCCAGACCCATGTGTTTGTGAACCCCATATCTGGATCAATGACGACTTGCATTAGCGTGTCGGCATACTCCTCATGGTCACGGTTTTGTGATGCAAATTTGATGAGGGTTGTATGTACAACACCACAACAATTTGGCAGGCCGTAGATCCTGTCAAACTTGCGCTTGATCATCTCCATTCTAGCGGAGCCAGGCCAGCTGAAGTGGTGCGATGCTCGCTCCCACATAGCCTCAACAAACACCTGAGTTACCAGTGAGACAGTTGACTCGTTCACACCAAGAGAGGATCCTACAGTAACCGGTGGCTTACCAGAGTTCAGCATTACTAACGCGACAGCTACTCGATCTTGTAAAGACAATGCTCCCCCATCAACAAACGTGTGATCCATTGCCATCATATCTTCGAAAAAGGGCACCCTCACCAAGCTGCAGACGTAATTAAAGGTACTTCTTCTCATTTTGTACACAGACTCAAATCCTTGCGCATCCACCATACAAGATGATAAGGTTCCTGCATGGAAGGTAAAATACAAAAGTGGTTGGTTACATAATATGTAATTTGAAAGGCCAGAGGCAACATATTACTCTAGATTTGTTAAACTCAAGGTAACCTAGCAGAACAAGTAATTAATAATACTGCAACCAAATCAGAAAGTAGCCAATAAAGAACCCACACATGAAGCTGGTGCAATGGCTAAAACTTAAGTTGACAGTCCAGTACAACCATCTTTTTATATCATCTGAAACAACTCCTAGTCATGTGAACAAAAAAGGTAGTACGAAATATATTCAGTCATCAACTCATCATGAAACATATATGGATGAAAGACAAGAAAAAAATGAAATGAACTTACAAACTGCCAGAGTTAGAGTGCCCAAACAAATTGTGTACCTTCAAATACGGAAGAGCAGCTAATATTTGAATCCAACTTGAAGTTGTCTCTTCTTGTGTACAACACGTACCATTTCCTTTGGTTGTCTCCATCAGGCGAATATGCCTTGACATGCTCCACATGGCTGAACTTGTCCCACTCAGGACCAGATTGTCCCATGGCTACCGAAGAGAGCAACCATGGCCGGCAGAATAACTGAAAATGCTTTGGCTTTATACCTCGCATGTATTCTGGAAGTGTTTCCATGGTGTAATCCTCTAGGACCAACCTGTCGAGTGCAGGGATAGTCCCCAGCACCTTCAACTTTGGGCAAATGGTGATGGTAAGCTTCTGCAGATTGGGGAGATTGGTGATCCTCTCAAGGTCGAGGCTTCTAACCACTGTAAGCTCAATGACAGAAGGAAAGTTCTCAAGGTAGCTGAGGTGTTGGACATCATGTACGTATAAAACTTTCAAAGCCATTGCATTGGAGGCAAGGCCAGGAGGAGCACGCCTCAGTTTGCAACTAATGAGCCAAAGCTTCTCCAAACGGGGCATGGCTTGTACTTGCTCCTCCCATTCCCACTCCTCCCATTCCACCATGTCTCTTAAGCTCATCTCTTTTAAACTCGGAAATGGAGTTGCCCCGGCCTGCAAGAATCCAGTCCCAACACGCCTGATGCATGGAGCACGGGCGACCTGAAAGAAGTGCAGGTAGGGGAGCTGACACAACCCATTGGGAAGTTGTTTGCAACAAGCTAGGTCAGAAAATGTGAGAAACTTTAAGTTGTTCAGGGACACCTTTGACATGGACATCATCCAACTCGGGAGTAGCTGGCCAAAATACCCATCGATGTGAATAAATTCTACACTGGGTGGAGGGCAGAGCTCATCGAACACCTTCTCGATTCGTTGTTGCTCTTCCTCAGAGACACCTTCTTTTTCTTTGACCAACCCATCATCTCCCAGTTTGCTAGTGCAGTACAAGAATACGTCGATAAGATGTATTTTCTCACCAAGCCTAGCATTTGAAGCAAATGAAGCAGCAGATACATTCTCCAAATGTATTAATTCAAGAAATCTGAGTTGGGAAAGAGGCCCCAACTCGTCCAAACTGCACCAATCGCCATCCATGTGGGCCCGAAACCCATGTAGTCTCCTCATACTTGTCAGACCACGGAACCCTCTAGGTATCGTACATCTGCTGGGAAGATCAAGTAACCTCAGCTGGCCAAGCTTCGCAATGCTATCAGGAAGATTCACTAAATTTTTACATCCATCAAGCCTAAGGAATTGCAACAATTTCATCTTGTCAAAGTTCACCGGAAGTACAGATATATCAGTATTTAATAGTGCCACATATCTCAGGTGCCTCAGCTGATGCAACGATTCAACCAATGCAGCCACATCTACAGATTCTATATGTAGAATCCGTAGACCAGAAAAAGTAACCAATAAATCACTGGGCTTCATCTTGATCTGAATAGTTGAGATTAATGTTCTCACTGATTTCTGCTCCTGTAAAGATTTCCAGTCAATATCACCAGACTGCAAGTGGTTGGTTTCTATTGATAACCGAAGAAACTTTTGTGAATGAAGTTTAGTTAGATTATCGATGTCTCCATCATGAACTATGAGTGCTTCATCTTTTATCATATACTGAGCAAATGAGCGAATAACATCATGCATGCTGCAACTAAGGTGATTTACATACAATTTATCTGGCTCTATAAGGTTCCGATATATCAGCTCCTTGTAGTAATTTATTCCCAATTCTTCTAGATCATTTGAGTTTCCATGAACAAATCCTTCGCTAATCCACAAGGCAACGACTTCATGTGCATAATAAGTTTTATTTTGAGGAAGAAGAGAGTAATATAGAAAGCACTGCTTCAGATGAGGAGGCATATCTTGATAGCTCAAGTATACTGCATAGCTGAGCTCTTGGGGCATTTCAGTTATTGACCATTTAGAATCATCCAAAACCTGCTCCCAGTCTCGACGCAACTCCCCTCTTCTACGCAAGAGTCCTCCCATTACTTTGACGGCAAGTGGTAAACCACCACATTTTTGTATAATTTTCAGTCCGATGTCCTTTAGCATAGTGATGTGGTATTCATCTATCTCACTTGAGAGTACCTGTGAATGCAGTTCAAGGGGCCGATAGAGTTAATTAACTATGTACCAAGATCCTTTAAGGCATTCTAATTTACCTCTTAAGAGACAAGAGGGACCATATAATGTGGCCACCCTTTTACTAGCTGACAACTGCTGGGGATCCCCCGACAGTAAATTTTATTAAGAAAAATTAATGTGTACAAGGGTTAGCAAAACTGCCTAAAAACTAGCCTGCATAAATATACAACTCATATTTCTTAGTAAGTGAAAATGATACATGTATAATTATCCCATATTTGTAATTATTACTTAGGCTTAGCAAACCAAAAACTCTGTGTGTTATGTAGCAACAAATAAAATACGAAAAAAGAAGTCGCGCTATGGTACATTTCCTTGTTTAGCACCATGCTTTCATGATATTAATTTTTATAGTTCATTATTTGTAAAAGAGAAAAGATAATATAGCCTTAAAATTATTGACAGCCTCTTATGGTCTTGCCTTCAAGAGGAAACATACCATATAGATACCAGATATCAGCCAATGAATTACACATAATCAACAACGCATATTAATTCAAAAGCATCATAAAAATTCTCTTAGCAAACATATTATTGTTGATAAATAGATGTAGATAGATTATCCACTTGATTAAGAGACATTAGTGTTTAATTGCATACTGACCTGCTTCTTGAGCAATGACCAAGCATCGTCGGGTGCTAATGCATCGACGTGGTGGTAGGGCCATGTGGCTGTCATCCTTCGGGCAACACCTTCATCTCTAGTGGTGATGAGGACACGGCTGCCTGAAGCAACAACATCGACTAAGGGTATTTTGAGCACACCATCCCATGCTCCATGGTTCCACACATCATCCATTACAAGCAAGGTCTTGTGGCCAATCAAGGCGCCCTTGAGGCTTCTGTGAAGTGTTGCCTTTGCATTTCCAGCTGACTGGGCGTCTCCTCCGGCTTCGATGATGACTCTTCTCAGCAGCTCAGCCTCATTGAAGTTTTGGTTGACGCTCAACCATATCTTTTTACTGAACTCACCTTGGATGGCCTCGTCATTGAAGACCTTCTGAGCGAGGGTTGTCTTGCCAATCCCACCAACACCTACGATAGCAACCACCATGATTTTGCCATTGACCCCCTCACTTGTTTGCATGATCTGAGCCACCAGTGCTCTAGTATCTTCTTCGATCTGATCCCCAACCACACCCGACCTGTCGAGCTCCCCTGACGTCTCGCGGCTGGGATCACCATGACGAGAGGCATTCACATTGCTGCTATGATGATCGTAGGACCCGAGATTGATGAAGTTGAAAGCAGCGCTCCGCTCCTTGATGGTGTCGAGCCTCTGGTTGAGTGCCTTGATGCGGGTGCCGATTTCATGAGCATGAAAGGGATTTCGCATACAGAAGAGCAAGGGATTGAAACACCCTGCATCTACGGAGGATGATCCACGCTCCATGGCTTTGAGCTGGCAAAGGTCGATGATATCAGCAGCTTCGTACATGGCACGTTTAAGCTCCCCCACCCACTCTTGGACAGTCTCGTCGGTGATGCTCCTCCTATCGGCATCGGTGAGGAAGTTTTTGAGGTCCCGAAGCCTGTCGCCCATCTTGTCAATCTCGCCGGAGACGCCCAGCATCGTTCCCAGCTCTTCTGCTGCAGCCTGCCTGAGCAAGTCGCCCAAGTAGGATGCAAAAGCATCCATCACCATCGCCATTAATTGAACTTTCTGGATCTTGCTGTAATAATAAAGGTAAAGTGGAATTCAAGAAGGGTACAAGGAAAACAAGCAAGAAGCTGGCCTAATTAGGTAGGTGTAAGGAGAGGGACAAATAAAACTTGGACTACCAAACCAACCTTTGAGATGGATGGATGTCCTGCTCATTCAGCTCCGGAAAAGCAACTCGATCCTGGTGAAGAGGAACTCACATGGAGAGGAAATCCTTGCTGGATTTGTGAGTCTCAGTCAAACCAAATCGCCTACCGTGAGACGATCGACGGCAGAGAGAAGACGTGGTGGTCAGCGCGAAGGCAACCTCACCTCTGTGAGCAGCAGCTCTGCTCCTCCTCTGGGGTGTCCCTTCCTGTTAAGCTACACCAGCCGCAGGATGCACAGTAGCTGGGTGTAGCAGCAGGTGCTCTCTGGGTGTAGCTGGGTGTAGATGAGAGGACCTTTGCTCATTACTTTTTTCCAGTGCGCTGCTGCTTTTTTCCCCAGCTCCGCTGCAGCTTTATTCTGATACTTTCCTTTGCTTTGCTTTCTTTTCTTTTTCATACGAGGAGGCAGGATTACAGCTTCAAACAGCAGCAGTGAAGATGATATGTTCTTCTATCATGTGCATATGTTTATGGGTGCACACTCCTGGCTCTCCCTTGGACCACAAATTCTGCAGTTCCTTCTCTTTTCGCCAAGCGATATCAATGTGCCTTGAGTTAACCAAATTTATCAATTCAGGTGGAATTTAATTTAAGTAAGAGCCAGAAATTAAACTTGAACCAACTCAATAGACAAGGTAAGTTATTGAAAGACAGATACAGATTCAATGTAACGCCGACGCAAAAGTTGAAAGCATCTCATTCTGACGACAAGTAGAGAGAAGCAAGCAAAGCATATCACATTGCCACCGGTGAAGAGAATTAAAGCAAAGCATCTCATTCCCATTCCCATTCCCACCACTGAAGAGAAGCAAAGCAAAGCATCATATTCACATTCCCACCAGTGATTGGTGAAGAGACTATTTTTTTAGGGATACCGGTGAAGAGACTTATGAGTTATGAAGTGGTTTCAAACTATAACAGTGAAGGACTAGACCCGCAAAACACAACAATGTACAGGCACTAAACGAGTACACAGCAAGTAATAACAACAAATGTTCAGGGTTATGTATGAAGCATGTTGAGTACTTCTGTTGCTTATTCAGAGTAAAAAAAGGGTACCCCCCAAAAAATTTAAACATATTCAGGGCTACACAGAACCATGAGCTGAGCTACCCATTTAGCAACAAGGGTACAGGAACAAAACATGAGCTATCCATCCAGCATATTATATTATGCGCACACGTGAGAATACTCGGGTAGGGATACTTAATTTGGTACCTACCCAGGTACAGTTTAAAAGCATTCAGATCAGGTATACAATCATGCGCCTGGGTTTAACTTATCAAGGTTTTTTAACTTTCCATTTATACAGCACAGCAGCTAAATTGATTACCCAAAACATGCATGTTAGTGGTCTAGTGGATGCATCGCAAATTAAGTTAATGTTTTGCTTACCATACTGCTATCAGCTTAATAGCTTTGTGAGTTTATTGATATCAGTGGCATATCACACAGACTATGTTTTTTATTTCAAGGATGGAATGAACTTTGACATGCTAGATGCAGGGAACTTGGGAATCCCAGACACAACAAATTGTGCTAATGGCAGTAACAATTCCCGACACGGTGAAACTGAAAATTTAGTAGAAAAAATGATACCGGATTATGCAGTGAGGATGGTCTGATCTACTAGCTCTGCTTCTTGTTCCTTATCTTCATCATCTGAGACAGACGGAAGATGGAATCAATATGATGACATTCATACCGAGTGAGCAGAGCAACCTGACTATAACAGATTAAACACTTAGCCCAGTTTACCTCCAGCTCCAGGTCCTGACAATCTGCAGGCTAACAAGTGCTTCAACAGTATATGCCGCCGTCATCTTCTAACTGGCGCACCCGGCCTGCTCCTCACTGTCAATCAGTTTGTATGCAACATCTAGTACACCCTGATCATTTGAACTGTCACAAACACTCTAGATGCACTGTCATCTCTGCTCTTCTCTGAACAGCGACAGCAGACACATTATGATGACATACCCAGAACGGCAGAACGCGCTTAATGCTAACAGCTGCTACAACTGAATTTTGCAAAAACACCGGCCATTTATTTTTTGCAGAATCTTCGGTTTGCAGCAACTGAATGAAGGATATAAACCATAAATAGCCTGTCTCCATGCAGCAACACTGTTAGTTGTTTTCTCCACCGCATAAAAGCTTGCTGCCAATAATATAAATTACACAGCACTTGTGTTTCCCATACATACATAAGGTTATTTTCGATCGATAGGCGTACATGGAGGATATATGCGCAGAGAGTTCTCTATACTCTATAGTCTATACACAACATCAATCAATGGTTAAACACTTGAAAAACTGCTTCAAGATTTAACCCAAAACGGCATTGCGTTGCGTTGTTTGCACATGAAACAAAAACCCTTGTCTATATGACCTTAATCTCCTTGAGCCAAGCTGTGTGGAGCGGGCATGGATCAGGCTTCCCTTGCGCGAGGGCCTTGTCGGTGAGCGAGTAGAACCAACCGTTCCTCCACTTGAACTGCGACAGTAAAATGCTTACATGTTAGACGACAATGTAGTACAAGTGCAGGTTCCATTCCATTCCATTACATTACATAGGTTGGCAGCGGTAGGGCTTGCCTCTTTGACAGCGGTCGGGAAGTGCGCCACGGCTCTGGAGTAGGCGCAGAGCCTCTCTTCCATGCCGTCGTCGAAAGAAAGCCCCCGCTCCGCAGCCGCGGCAGATGCTAGTTCAGCGATGAGGCTGGATACCTGCATGCAAAAGGAAAAACATGGACAGAAGATTACTATGTGTTGTTGTTCTTGGACAGATATGTTGGCAAGCACTAAAGCTCAATCCTGGAGCATTAATTAAATACGTACGAAATTTAGTCGCTGAAGTAAACTGAAGGAATGATCTGATGTACGTACAGTAAAAGAAGAATTCAGAAAGGTAATTAACGGAGATATCTAAAAACCTGTGCCCCTGGACCAGTTGTTTTTCGGAACACAATACTAGCTCGGAACTCGAAAATTACCTCGGATCGGTATTCCTTTTCAACAGCACCCACAGTGGCCCCTGGATGGCGAGCTCCGACGAGCATGAAGGCTGAAATCCAGATGAGCTTCTCCAGCATTTGCTTCTCGAAGGCGTCCTTGTCAAGCACCTGAGAAATTCCATTTGTATTGTATTTTTCAGATAATGGTCAGGACTATGCAGTAGTAAGCCAGAAAGTTTGGAACATTTTACTATTAAGCTGAAATCTAATTGAAGGTAACTATGGACCTTGCAGGTGAGGCCTCCGTTCTGCAGCCGGGCGGCGACGGCGGGTGCCCAGTTGCCGAAGGCGGCGGTCAGCCCCTCGGGGTTGGCGTCGGTGATGCCGTCGACGGGGGGCTCCCCGAGCTTGGACACCGCGAAGTAGGCGAGGACCTGGTTGGCGCCGGCGAGGCCCTTGCTCTCCAGCCACGGCTCCAGCATCCCGTTCTGGAAGAAGACGAGATCTGGTAGCTAGCGTCTCCATTGTCAGCTCAGCTCAGAACAGCAATTTAGATGGTAGATATGGCTAGTGATTGAAAGAAGGAAGGCACCTTTCCATCGGGATTTGGGGGTGGCGTCGAGCACGCCGTCGAGGTCGTCGTTGCGGGTGCAGACGAGGATGGGGCCCGCGGGTGCGGCGGGCGGGAGCGCCTCGCCGCGGCGGAGCAGGAGGTCGCCGCCCGTGGGCGGGCCCATGGAGAGCAGCGCCTGTCCGACTCTGCCTCCGCCCACCACCACCGCCGGCTGCACCGCCGTGGCCATGACCGCTGCTGAAATCCTGGAGGCGGACGCCCTGCTGCCCCTGGAAGAGGAGGGGGAGAGGTGGTGGCGGCGGAGTGTGACGGCGGCGGGGACGGAGAGAAAGACGGCGGCTTTGAGGCCCATGAGCTCCGTTCCGGCGGACTTGACTGGACTGGACGGGGAGGAGGAAGATGAGGTGGGCCACGCGGCGCATGATAACAGCTGATGGGCCTCCTGGATGAAAGTGGATAAGGCGAGACAGTCCAGTTCGTGGACTGTGTTTTTCCTCTCTCTTTTTTCTCAAATCAAAAAAAAAAACAATGTACTACTACTCCCTCCGTACCTAAATATAGGTCTTTCTAGAGATTTCAACAGATGACTACATACGAAGTAAAATGAGTGAATATACATCCGTATGTGGTAGTTCATTTGAAATCTCTAAAAAAACTTATATTTTGGAATGGAGGGAGTATTTCGCAATGCATTTTCTTCCATTATTTCTTGTACCCTTCTTTCCCTTTTCTTTTTATCGGTAGCAAAAATGCATGTGCATTGCAACGGGAGAAAATTGAACAAACTTCTCTATCGTGAGCTAAAGTACAAATCATTATTTAATTTCTGATCCACTTCAATTATTCCCAACATGAAGAAGAATTGTGATGTCAACAATACCATCTTTGCAAAGTGATTAGCAAATGCATGCAATTCGGTTTGCTGTTTTTCTAGTTTGATTCTCGCCTCCATTGTGTTTCATGTGCAATCTGCTCATGATGGTGTACTAAATACTAATTGTCTGCAAGAAAAATGTATACAATCGAGGCCCGCGTGCGTGCGGACGACAAGGGAGCATAAGTGTTACTGTCGAAAAAAAAGGCAGCACAGAAAAGCTTTTCTACCAACGATATAGCTAGAGAGAGCACACAACATCAGTCTTGGCCGAATATATTTAATCGTAGAAAGGTTGCAGTGTACAAACCTTTGATGGGTAGCTAGCGTTCTGCCCAAAATTCAGACATCTATCTAACATAATAATAGCTCTATATACATCCGTTTCAAAGTTGGGTACCCTGCCATAGGACAATATGTCATGATTGCCTTTTTTGTGAACAGCATGCATGGGTGCACCTAGCTGCTTTCAAGTCTGCTCTCTTCTCTTCTCTTCTATTCTCTTCTCACACAATGGCAATACAAAATTCACACACAATATACATTTTTTGTATACATCAGGAACATTTTTATATACATGTTCAATATTCTTAAATACATAATTAACCATGATTAAATATATGTTTTTGATGACTACATTTATTTAAAGTACGTCCTACATTTTTCATATACACCAAGAACATTGTTTCTATATGTTTAACATTTTAAATACATGATCAACATTTTTTTATACATATTGTATTTGTTTTGTATACATTGTTCGTATCAATGACAAAAAGAATTTCTATATGCATTTCATATATTTCAAGTGCATGATTAACATTTTTTAAATACTTGACAAACATTTTTAAATGATTGATTAATATTTTTTGAATAGATTGTATACATTTTTCATATATACGAGAGACATTTCCTCTGTACACATGTAGCATTTTTCAAATGTTTGGTTAACATTTTTCCAAATATTTCTGTAAAGCGTTTTTGTAATATATACATTTAGAATATTTGGAAGTATAAAGAAGGTAAAAATTGAAAGCAAAAACAAAAAACGTGGCATCCCGCGAGCTGGGTCGGCTGATTTATGGATGCGTCTGACGTGAGTCGACTAATCAGAGACTTTTAGGATCTTCTTTAAATCGGGTAAATCTACATGCTAGGTCTCGCTTTAAGCGAGACAAAGAAAAACAAAGCAAGACATAGCGCTGCCCGTGGCTCCAGACCATCTTGAACTGCGACATCGAAATGCTTACATGTTACTACTAATTTTAGGGGGAAAAAAAAGAGCTACTACAAGTGAGTGGTAGGGCTTGCCTCTTTGACGGCGGTCGGGTAGTGCGCCACTGCTCTGGAGTAGGCGCAGAGCCTCTCTTCCATGCCGTCGTCGTCGAAAGAAAGCCCCCGCTCCGCAGCCGCGACGGATGATAATTCAGCCATGAGGCTGGATACCTGCATGCATGCAAAAGGAAAGAAAAACACTTGCACAAAACTGATCGTCTGCTGGAAGAGTGACAGTTGTTTGTTCTTGGATAAGTGTATTGTTAAGCTCAATCCTAGAGCATTATTATGTAAGAGAAACTGCTCAAGTAAAAGTATCGACATGATGATTGCATTGCTGAATGCCATGTCTTATTATTGTCGTCAACAATGTATACTCCTACTTTAATCTTCTTTCGGCATTTGATCTAGTGGAAGAAATGAGGTCCGAGCTCGAACAGATCCAAGAAATATTCATGAAAGCTAGACCGGGAGCAAATTACCTCAGGACGGTATTCTTTTTCGACCGCACCGACCGTGGCCCCAGGATGCCGAGCTCCGACGAGCATGCAAGCTGAAATCCAAATCAGCTTCTCCAGCATTTGCTTCTGGAAGGCTCCCTCCTCAAGCACCTGAGAAAGAGAAATTGTTTCCACAAACGAGAATAATTGTAGTATCATGCTTGTGATATGGCCGGCCCCAAATCTATCTTTTTTCTTTTCCTTTTTCCTTTTGACCCGAACCAGCAGGAGCTCTGCTTAAGCTGATGAAAATCCAATGGAAGCTAACTATATATGGACCTACGGTACCTTGCAGGTGAGGCCGCCGTTCTGGAGGCGGGCGCCCAGTTGCCGAACGCGGCGGTGAGGCCCGTCGACGGGGGGCTCGCCGAGCTTGGAGACGTACGGCGAAGTAGACGAGCACCTGGGTGGCGCCGGCCAGGCCCTTGCTGTCCAGCCAGGGGTCGAGCATCCCGTTCTGGAAGAAGACGAGCTCGCGCCATATATATTTGAAGTGGATGTTTGATCTTGTTTTCGCTTGATTTTTTATTTCTTCTTCTAATTAACCAAGCAACTCATCTCTTGTCTTGTTAATTAATGCAAGATTCTGCCATTTCGGAAGTCCTCTTCTTCATTTCTGTCCTTGTCATGCGAGGAGGAGCTACACATGATTACATCACATTACATTACAGACGGCGACAATCAACCTAAGCAATGTATGTCCGTCCCTTCATTATTTACCAGGCGGCAATACATACATACATACATACATACATACATGTTACCGATGCTTACAAATAAATAACCGACATCAGGTGCTACTACTATCTGTCTCCTTCCTTCCTTCCTACCTACAGATCGAGTGCAGTGACAATTAACGCAGTCACCATCGTCACACCCGCAACCACAAGGTCTGTCTGTCTGTCTGTCTGTCTGTCTGTCTGTCTGTCTAAGAAGAGGATGATGACCCGGGTGTGTTCTTGCCCTCCTCCTCATGGTCATCCTCATCATCCTCATCATCATGGGCAGCAGCAGGAGGCTTGGCCATCTGCAGGTAGCCCTGCTGATGGGTGCACACGCGCTCCGGCTCCCCCTTGAACCACAGGTTCCGCAGCTCCCCCCGCTTCCACCCCAGCGACATCAGAGTCCCTGCACCGAATCACCCAACCAAACCAGATCTCACCGTCAGCTACAACTTATCACTTCATTCAGGTGAGAGATAGATGCTACTCCAGGTTTCATTCTTGCTTGCTTACTTACCCAGGGTGAAGGGCACGATGTAGAGCAGCGCCGGCTGCCCATGCCCGTCCATCAGGTTCAGCGCAACGTACGTGATCAGGAGCCCTGGATAGTGTAAAGTTCCAGCAAGTTACAAAAATTGGCGGATGACATACAAAGTTCCCATTTCGTGTGAGTGGGTAGAAAAAAGAAGTATCAACAGTACCGCTTACCGGTACCGTAGGCCGACGCTGACCACAGGAAGTAGCCGGATCGCAGGCTCTTCTTGCCGGCCCAGTCATACCTGCAGCAAAAAATGCAAAATCCAAAATGGAAACTGGATGCTGACCTTCGTAACCAACCAAATACTAATAAAAAAAAAAGAACTCTCATAAACTGAAGCTGCTGTTCACATGACAGAATGACCGACCGCTTTGCCAGACTCACCTCAGGGCAAACGCAACGACGAGCCCGGGAAGAAGGATGTCCCCAAAGCCAATGATGCTGTACCCGCCCCACGGGTCGAACATCCGCGGGATCTTCAGCAGCATCGGCACACCGTCCTCGTCAGTATTGTCACCGCGCGCAACCTATATGGCAACAAGGCCAGCATAAACAGCAAGAACATATATGATACAAAGGCACCAAGTGTCATAACAGACGTTTTGAAATACCTACCGCGATCATCACGCTCTCGTGAAACAAACTCTTGGAGACGAACACCCAGAAGATGTCGTACAGGAACGCGCAGCTCAGGAGGACTGAACCGACCTGATCATGGCCACAAGGTCAGCAGAACACGTGCTGGAAATGGTGTAAAGACAACTCGTACCAAATCTGATCACCGTGTTAAAACCGCATCTTAAAATTCAAGAGCAGTCGCATTACCTTGAGGTTGGGTACCCTGACGATCTGGATGACAGTGACTATCAGCGCGATGCCCTGAAAGAAGCGCAGAGTCAGATATGAACTGATAGATGGCAATTACTACATTGGAAGACACTGCCTGGACACTACACATGGCTTCAGCACTCACAAGGATGTCTTGGGCGATCCAAGCGTAGGGAAACTGGCGGTAAATAGCCCACAGCACAGCAAACACGACGCAGAATGGGGATACCGCCATTGTAAGGTATGAGATTGCTCCAAAGAAGGGCACCTTCACAAAAGATCCCGCAGCAGATGTAAACCATCTGAAACATCCCATTAACTTTCAATCAGTTATGGACTGACAGTAAACAGAACATTTTTATTGTTGCTGGAGAGCGGTAATAATGCAGGACATAATCTCAAGCAACTCTGGTGTACCTTGATAATACAGCCACCAAGCATGTTTGCAGGCCCTGCATAAACAAAAGACGTTGGTTCAAGAAGGGAAAGCAGCAGGTCATCAGCTCAAACAAATGGAAAAACACATCGTTTGTTCACCTAGTAGTGACAAATTATCATACATGGTCCGTTCATACTAGTACCATGAATAAAGAAGACTCAGAGCATCTGATATTGTTCATTGTTTCAGCAGCACCAAATCTTTTTGGAACTCTGGTAAAAATGCACTCAGAAGAAAAAAATGGTACCTCTACACCGCCGATGCAGAAGATTACAACCAGAAGATCGATAAACCAGGCGGACATCAGCTTATAAAGCATTATTAGGAAGCACGACGCGACCACCACAAACATCATCGCCGATATCACGTTGATGTCCACGATGCCACTAGAACCTCCACCCTCAACAATGAGTGAGACTTCATGTCCATCCTTTACATTACAATAAGCGCATATGTCAGTCCCCACCCACCCACATTATAAGTTGAAGAAGCATATATAACAAGTAATCATAGTAGGATTAGTAGATCAGAACCTTCAGGAGCTTCTCCTGTTCGGTAACGGCTTCTCTAGCGCTCCAAGCTGACCAGTAGGATGCGCAGAGGACGGTGCCGACGGCCATGAGCCAGAGGAACACCTCCGCCGTATCGACCACGGGACGATCTGGAGAGTATAGCTGCACGCCAACTAAGGAAAGATACATACATAGATACGTGTGTCAGTACGCTATATATTTTTGGCAGAATGAATAATAACTAGAATCATGCAAGTTAAACCTAAAGTCGGAACCGGCTGGAAAACCAAAGTAAGCACTCACATTTTTCACAGAGTAAAATCGAAATATTTAGGAGCAGCAATGAGCTAAGGGGTTACCTGATGATGTATTAGCCGTAAGAAGCGAACGCAGAGCCTGGCCTGCGTCCTTTGGCAAGAGGACCGCGGGTATGTGTATGTCAAGCTCTGTTTCGTTCTTCTCACAGACCATCTTGTAAAGCTCTGCAGGGTGGATGCAGGACGTAAATAAAAGCAAAGTGGTTGCCGAGAAAAACACGCACGTGACGATGACTCGCCGCCTAAACATGGATGTATGTACCAGTGACAGAGTTTATGATGAGTATCCCGGAAGCGCCGGCGGCCTCGGCGAGCTTGGCCTTCTTGGTGAACTTGCATTTGCCCCTCTCGACCAGGAGGACGCCTCCGGAGACCAGCTGCAATACTCTTATTAGCGAGGATAAATGCATACACAAGTGAAATGCCTGAACTTGAGCAGGCAGAAGAATGCAAACAAGCCTTGGGTTGGCTTGGAAAGAGCTCGATTGGGTACCTTGTTTTTGGGAGGGGCGCAGGCGTGGATGGGGTCGGCGAGGGTGAGCGGCTCCCGGGTGGCCTGCTTCTCCTTGGAGACGATCTTGGGGCCGAAGCGCGCGCCGACGCCGACGAACTCGTCGCCCTCGTTGCTGCCCACCCAGCTTTGCACTTTGACCTTGATTCAGAACAGATGGAGTGAGCGTGTGTTGGGGTTCAGAAAGTTGAGAGTTTTTCATTTCATTTTCTGAAGAACGAAAGCTTGAGAGAGCAGCCCGAGGCTGGCAATGGCATGGAGGCAAGCGAACCAAATCCTGCACTGCCCTACGCGCGGAAGCGGAAGAATCTATCCCCAGCCAATCCAGTCCATTTCAGCTGAGTGCGGTTGATTTCGATGTCGATTCCCCACGGCCGCGGCCACGGGATGAGCTGACAGACTAACCCTAGGTAGCGGTGGGTAATCGAGTGGGGAATCGGTAGCTGGGGGGAGGAATTGTTGGAGCCTATCCTAGGGAGGAAGGGAGGAAGGGCGACAGAGCTTACGAGGACGAAGTCGTTGTTGCAGCCGGGGATCTTGGGGGCTTGGTCGTCCTGGTGGACGATGTCGCCGCCGGCCGCCGCCCCCGCCAGCGCCGACGCCAGCAGCAGCGCCAGCACCGCCGACGCAGCCATCGAATCCTCTAGAGCTGCGGCTGGAGGTGGTTCCGATGGGGTCGCCTGCCAGCCGGAGACGACGAGGAGGAGGGGAAAGGAGGAGGAACAAGACCGAGTAGTAGTACTACAAAAGTGTTGACTTTTATTTTACTTCCTTTCTTTTGTTACTCCCATCCTCAAACTCCCCCCCCCCACACACACACACACACCCCCACACCACACTACACTAATTAATTAATTAATTAATCAATTACTCCCTCTGTCCCAGAATATAAGAACGTTTTAGACACTATGCTAGTATTAAAAATGTTCTTATATTCCGGGACGGAGGGAGTAGTAGAGTACCTTATCCCACATTACAAATTATATATGAAGATAGTTCATCAACCAAGGAACAAAGATAAACAACAAGATTAAACTTGTCATCCTACATAAAGTTTAGTTTTATTATGAGGGGGAATTTTTATCATAAGTTAAGAGTGGCGAGGAAAAACGGTGTCAAAAGCGGACATCGACAAGGGCAGACCGCGAGGCCCCCAAGTCCCAAGGGGCCCCCGGCCAGGTGCACGTACACAAGTAGGCAGGGAGGAGGCATGCGCTGGACGAAGGGCCAGTTTGGATGGAAGCCTCACGTTCATGCCTGGGAGAAAGTGGCCTGGAAACTTGGAATCTTTTGACTGGCCAGGCTCCACTTTCTCCTAGGCATGAAAGTGGAGCCTGGCCATGGCCTGGAAACTTGGAAATTTTTGACTGGCCAAGCTAGCCTTGGAGCAGTACGTTTGGCTAGTGTCCGGAACTTGCCAAGCAAATATTTAATATGTCAGTTCATAAGAACCTGTTGGCCCATAAGAAAAGTAGTATTATAATCTCAGGCACGAGCCAGGCAACCGATATAGCACGCCTGGTTCAGGCTAATGAATGTGCCTGGTGTTTTGGCCAGGCTAATGATCGTACTACTTGCCCCAGGCCAGGCTAGAGTCTGCCTGACGACGACGTCAACCAAACAATTTCCAGGCTGATCTGAGGCAGGCTTCAGGCCGGGCAAATCTTTCCCAGGTCTCAAACCAAACTAGCCCAAAATCTCCTACCGTGATCCTCGTTTCCTCTTTCTCCATATCTGTCTCACCGATTCCCTCATATTCAGTTTCCAAAAAGACCTAATCCAAAGTCACCATGGCAGACCGTAGGCGTTCAACAATTCCCTACCGCCCTCTAGTGACATTGAAGGCCGGTGAACCGTCCCTGCCGTCCTCCACACCTCTGCTAGTCTAGTCCTCGCTTCAATCAAATCCTTCTCGCTGCTCCTACTAGTTCGCCAGTTCCCCAGTTCGATCGTTCTCAACAGCCACGCCGTCAAGGTGTGTAATTTCCATCATCTCAAATACTGAATGGATGTGTAGCACATGTAGCAAATTTATGTTTAATTTGAATTCAAATTACAGTGCGGTTTACAATTCTATCATTTATTAGGGTTGAGAGATATACTATCTAACATATGCCTCTAGCAAAAGTTCATAGAAATTGTTGGAAGATAATATTGGTATGATCATCAAAGACTTTACATCTATGGAATTATAGATTTTTTTTAAAAAAATATATGAGTTATTCGTTATATAAATTTTGAATTTGGATGCATCTTAGTTTTTTTAGTATATAATGTTAGTATATATCATTATTTTGATGATTACATTAAGGCCCCCCAGTTCTAGTGTTGCCCCGGGCCCCTGAAATGTCAAGACCGGCCCTGCGCGAGGCACATGGAAGGGGTGAACACGATACCAAGTACTCACTTCGGTTCCGGAGTGAAACAAGGAACCATACTAGCCTTTGCGGTGATAGAAACAAGAAACACACATCAGGAAACAAAATCCTCTTACCGGGAATAGAGATGGAAAAGGAACGACAACTTTCGACAAGTAGGTGCGTAAAAAGTTTCCATTTTCGCGTAGGGATCCAACGATGCATGGGTTGATGAACCTCTAGGCTTTATTGTTCTTTTTTTTGTGGATGGTTCAACTACTATTTGAGTCACGGTAAAGTAAGTTACGATCGAATTCTGTCACCATTAGTTATAGACCCAACATTTGTTTTTTCTTTGTGTGTGTGGTGGGGGGAAGGGGGGGGGGATACACCCAACAAACTGTCGTGTTTTTTTCGAGACAATTGATGAGATTAGCGAGCCAGCATGTATTCAAACCAACCGATCGAGGAGGGGTTTGTCATATGAAAAGTGACCGACCAGGGAAAATGATGAAAAAGGTATAGGGGGGACCGGCGCCAGGGCTATGTATCACTTACTGCAAGGCTTACTCTCGACTCGCAGCTACTGGGTCAGCACAATACCGTAGTAGGACCTATTTTTTTCCTTTGGTTTTATTTTTTCTTTTTACCGTGAGTTTGTTCTGTTTTCTCTTATTTTCTTTGTTTTTTGCCGGTTCTCTTTATTTCTTTCTTCAATTTTCACCGGGGTTTGTTGGTTTCTTTGTTTTTTTCTCTTTTTTGAACACATGTCTACATTTTTGTGTACATATTGTACACTTTTCATATGCACCGGGAACAATTTTTATACACATCTAACATGTGTAAAAGACATGGTTACATTTGCTTTCTTCTAAATACATGCTCTGATGTCTACTTTTTCATACACTATGTATGTTTTCATATACATCTAAAACCTTATTGACACACATTTAACATATGTAAATACCGCGTTTGACATTTTTCCAAATACATGTTTGTGAGCATTTCTTCAAATGCGTGTAAAACATTTTCCAAATACACTTTGAAACATTTTTTGAACGATGTTTTTCTAAACTATGCAAAAAAATTCTTATAATGTATAAACATTTTTTGAATGTCACAAACATAACTTTGAAAAGCATGAACATTTTAAAAAAGCAATCTATATTTTTTGAATGGTACGAACACTTTTCAAGAAACATATTACACAAACATTTGTTTACATTGTATAAATTTTTTCAATAATGGCACTAACATTGTTCTGAACATTGTGAATAATTTTTAAATGTCACATACATTTTTTGTATGGTATAAGCATTTCTAAAAGTCGAGCCAACATTTATGTTACTACATGAACATATTTTTAATGTGCGATGAACACTCGAGATATATCCGATTCAGCGACAATTAATATGAATCGGAGGGAGTAATTCAATTATTATTTTTAAATACAGGCAATTAGTTTATTGGATAATGTTTCTGACACCCCATCATGGCATCAGTCTGGCGAATGGCCCATTAACCATCATGGCATCAGGCCATCATTGGATCTTGATCAAGTTGGCCATGACCTGTTTCTAAAAAAAAACAAAAGTTGCCCATGACCCAGCAAACATCTTCAAGAATTTGTAAAATTCTCTCAGTTTCAAAAAATGTTCGTGAGTTTGAAAACAATTCTCAAATTTGAAAAATGTTTACAAATTCAAAAAATGTTCATAATTTAAAAAAATGTTTCTGAATTTGGAAATAATGCTCACGAATTAGGAAAATGATGGCAAATTCAATAAATATTCATGCTTTAAAACAATGTTTGTGGATTGAAAAAAAATGTTTATGAGCTTCAAAAAATTCATGATTTTCAAATATTTTTAACAGTTAAATAAATGTTCACGGTTTTCAAAATTCTGAATATATAGGAATTTAATTTAAAATATATATGATTTTAAAATAAGCTCATGAATGAATTTAATAATTGGTCATGAAGTTTAGAAATAGTTTGTGAGTTCGAAAAATGTTGATTAATTTCAAAATGGTTCAAAATTTTAAAAAGGTTCACGAATTTCTAAACAATTGTTCATGAATTTTAAAACAATTGTGTATGAGTTCCAAAAAAATGGCCATGAATTTACAATTGTTCGTGATTTTTATAAAAGTTCATAAATTTTAAAATTGTTCATAGTTTTTTTAAAAATAAATTGTTTTTTGCGAATTGGAGAAAATAAGTAAAATAAAAGGAAAAGTGAAAAGGAAAGGAAAAAACAGAAAATGACAAAGAAATATATAAGAAAAATAAAAACGATAACAGAAAAATCCTCTATACACAAAGGAAAAACAAAAAAAATCCAGTCTAGGGAAGTTTCTAGATCCTTCTCAAAACCGGTAGAGAAAAAACCCGAATGAGGCGGACGATACAGAAGATCAAACAAGGGGTATGCGATTGGTCGCTATTTCCCCTACCTATGATGGGAATAGAATGGGGCCGCGAGCCGTCTAATCTGCCACATCAATCGACCGAGCGCGCCTCCACCATTGTAACACGGGTCTTGTTGCAGAATTATGTCTGCAACACAGGTCTTGTTGCAGAATAATTTCTGCAACACAACTCTTGTTGCACTTTTTTTTGCAACAACTGTTTTGTTGAAAAAAATGCAACTGAGGTTTTGTTGTAAAAAAAGAGTTCAACTGAGGTCATGTTGCAGAAAATTTTCATGCGTTTTGTTGTAAAACATAAACTCATCGTAGACCATTGCAACACTACATATGTTTCAGAAACATAGCCCCTGTTGCATGAAGGATGGTATGTAGGCCCTCACTTGACGTGTGTCATCCAGGGAAGGTGGCGGATGGGGCCGCTGCAATCCGCTGGTTGATAGGAAGCGTTTTCTGAATATGATCCGCCCAGACGAATACTTTTTTATTTTTATTTTGAGTGGAGCATGCTTTATTATTTCATTGATTGGTCAAACGGATTACAGGATAACAGAAGAGTCATGAGGGTGAAGAAGCCACACATGGCATCCCTCGTCTAAGTGTAAAGCATGCGTAGCTAACCTATGTGCCTCCATATTTGAAAGGCAGCCTTCAAAAATAAAGCTACAAGTCTGAAAATCCTTGGCCAAACCACCTATTCTCCTTAACAATTGGTGCTATAACTCCCATAGTGCCGTCATTGATATCCGTAACGACCGTCTTGCTCAGTCCGTTGCAACCCTAATATTTTGCAACATGGGGTCCTTTACAAAAGCAGGTGCTTTATCCTAGACGAATAGCTGCATGGAATTTTTGTTTTAGACCATTGATCAGGTGGCCGAGGTTGCCTAGTCCATCCCAGCCCATCACAACCAGTATTGGAACCAATCTATCATCAATTTTCTATTTATTATTTATTATGTATGCTAGCGAGCCGGATCGATCTATCCATCATCAAACCAGAAGTACCGGATAAGTTCAACATTTGAATGGCCAAGTTGTTCATTGGTCAGTACTGGAGCATCCATTGGAATTAGTCTTGACAGAAACAGCCAAGTTCTAGCTTGGAGCAAAGGACGGATACAACTTGAAAGTACCAAAACTATACTGGTGGAAAATGCAAGCGCCACACAAATAAGAACGAACTCATAGGCACTGGAGGTAACACTTTGACTACTCCTTACTGAAGACCAATGAAATGTTTTGCTCCTTTGAAGCCTACGCAGTAGTATCCAAAAAAATAGAACGATAACTAAAGTTTTTATCCGTAGTGTAAATGGTATGCTCTCAATATTACGACAACTTGTCCAAAGCCTCTGATCTTCAGCAACCCACTAATGAGGACCTGAAAAAAAATTTAAACCGCACGCACTGATGAGGACTAATGAATTCCTATGCCATGTTTGTTGAATATTAGAGATTAGCTACAACAAATGAAACCTTAAGCTGATGTATTTCACACAACAAAGTTTATTTTGCATTGTCTAATGTGTCCCAACTCTTCAGCAACCCTGGAACCTGAAACAAAATTAAATCACACATTCATGAGCTAAAACAAAAGTTACCTTTTTCCAACATTGCGCTTCTACTCGGTGCTATTTTATGTGTTGAATAGCAACATTTACTCAGTTAAAAGAAAGCTTTGAAATTTCAAACAGAATTGATGTTGATTAGGCCAGACACTTACATTAATCAGAAAAAAGGATAGGTAGTGACTAAGGTGGAAAGATACAATGTTATATGGATAAAACATAAAGAGCAGAACAGACAATATACTTCTAATTTATCGATTTTGAGCATCGTAAACTAGTCATTTCCGACTTTTCACACACTAGGTGTGCCATGAAAATATACAATAGGTATTTACCTTTTAGCTCACAAAAGTCATACACGGCCCACAGAGGGCACCTCTGCAAAACATAAAAAGATGCCCAATAATTTCCTTGGTATTAAGTTCATATTCCAAGTTAGCCCCTGCATGCAGTTCAAAAATTCAGGGTGATAAAAAATACAGAGCAAAAATCAACAACAAACAACTACCTCGGAGTTGAAATTACATTTGATGAGTGGCTCCAGAATTGTTATGCTCAAGGACTAAAATTATGTATCCATAAGAGCATTAAACATTTGGTACAAACAAACAGAAACAACCAATTATTGGTTACTGCAGCATGCTTATCTCATAACTCATATCTATGACTTTTAACACTTCTGATTTTTACTACAGTAATGTTAACAAAAAATTTCAATAGAATGGTAATATTACAATATAGGGAAGCATGACTCTAGGTGATGAAAGATTTAAATAATAGTCAGAGTTCTAAAAATTACCTCAATTACTTTATTGTGAATGCATATAATTTCTTTATTTGAGGTAACATCGACTTTAAGAAAGCCACACGTTCACCACGGGTAAGTCCATGCAAGTCTTAACAATATAAAAATGGTCTATTCTGAAGGGGCAATGATATTACGGTTATTGCATGTGTTATTGGTTTTTTCTCATTTCCAATTGGAAGTTTTGGATCATACTTATAGACCTTACCTGTTTTGATACAATTGCTGCAATTTCGACTAATATAAATAACCTCCAAAAGTGGTCCACATTACCTCAGCATATGTAGAGGTATTATTAATATTATTCAATTTATAAGCATACATTTTTTTAAGATAATAAGAAACACCGAACATTTGTGGTTTCCACATACAGAAAAATTAAATACATGAAAACAGGACCATAATTTGTGATTTGCACTAAAAGCAAAGCAGACAAGCAATTTGCTCGAAAGAAACACACCTATTTTATACTGAAATTTTATACTTACTATACTACAGTGTTAACGAGTATAATTTTTCATTATTTATTTGGCATACTTAACAACAAAACAAAGTTAAATATTAGTTGTATTATTTATTTATTATATATTTGTAATGTGTATTCTTAAAAAATAGTTATGTGTTGCGCTAAGTTCAATTTGTACTTTGTAATTTCTTTTTATTTTTGATACTTGTGTAAATTATGTAGTTTATACATATCTATGTTAGTTATCTCTAAAACATATGGGTTCTGAAATATTTTAATAGTGGTTGTATTATGATTAGGCATATGTCTGTAGAAAATTCTAGAGTACCAATTTAATTATATGTGAAGGTCTGCTTGAGATATACTTGTTTCTGGAGCACCCATGTGCAAATTTAACCATATATATTTACTAAAAGGCGAGCAAGCTGTGATGCATGGGACGCATTTCAGTGTGCACCAGTACACGACGCCCTGGAAAGCATATAAAAGACATGCAACGGATGATTATCTCTAGACAAATGCCAGTGATGTGAGTATGTATATACATACAATGCATGTATGTGTGTGCATGCATGTAAAGCGTGAACCGTATCGGTCCTGCATATGCATGCGCGAATTCAGCCGCTACTAGTGCCCTTCCCCTCTCCTAGTGGCAGTTGATCCAAAAGGCCATGGTTTTAGGCTGCTGAAGATAGATATCGGTCATGGCCGCGCGCCTGCAGGAGCTATGTGACCCTAGTTGTGGCTGACACCCATAGGCACCACGGCATGGCGGATTAGCAATTGAGTACACTGTGGTTGGGTGTACCAGTCAATCTAGTGGCCAGAGACTTCCACAACGCACATAGCTATACAGTAATTACAGGTAGATATATCTATATCAAACATCACACAAAACTATGGGCAATGCTATATATGTGCAACCAACAAGTGCGACAAATGTGAGTGTTTGTTTGCTTTCCATCACAAAGGCAAAGAGCAACAAGAGAAGCATGCATATGGCATGAGTAGGGGTAGAACGAATACCACATATGCAATCTGGCATGTCATGGCTTGGATAGGTTCGAGAAACCTTGCTATCTGTCACCAGAAGTGTGTGGCTCCTCCAACACGACAAACAACACACAGTTGTAAAGATGGGGAAGATATCTATCTATCCCTCCATAGTCGTTGCCACTAGATACAAAAATAAACAAAGGTCTGGAAATGTTGAGGCTTCTCTTGCAAGGGCCTACCAGGCTACCACTACACGCATTTACTCCTATTTAAGTGCCTCCATGGATATCCCTAGCTCGTTAAATTCCTTCCATAGTTATATACATCTTTATGGTTGCGTCCAATATTTCCATCATCCCAGAATCCATTGCACAGAAAGTCACTATCATGGAAGACCACCTTCAAGTTCAGGAGCAACAGTTGGTGCTACCGCCGGGGTTTAGGTTCCACCCGATGGACGAGGAGATCATCAAATTCTATGTGGTCCCCAAGGTGCAAGATCATCTTCGTCGCCGCAGCGATTTAGGATGTGAACCTCAACAAGTATGAGCCATGGGAGCTACCGGAGAAGGCGAAGATGGGGGAGAAGGAGTGGTACTTTTACTCCCGAAAGGATCACAAGTAACCCACCGAGATACGAACAAACTGGGCGACGGATGCCGGCTATTGGAAGGCCACCGGAAAGGACAAGGAGATATTCCACCCACCGCTCATAGTCGTCGGCATGAAGAAGACACTCGTGAAGAAGACACTCGTGCAGGGTTGGGCGCCTAGGGGGGGAGAAGACCAACTGGATCATGCATGAGTAGGCTCGAGAGTAGCAAGCAGCTGACATCCAACCCGTCCACCACCACCCGCAGCGTCACCAACACCAACGTGGCTTCCAAGGTATATAATAAATTTATTGCAGAGTAGTACTCATGAATCATCAACATGCTAGTAGCTACTCCCTCCATCCCATAATATAAGAGTCTTTTTTGACACTACACTAGTGTAAAAAACGCTCTTATATTATGGAACATAGGGAGTTGTTAGCTAGTTATTTTTAACAATCGGACGTTAGAATGCCCAACTAAATATTACTCAGAGTATCCAATACATGGAAAGAATTATAAGGTTGCACCGATGCGTGAGGGGAGGAACATCCACCATCACATAGTCTCAGAGTAGCCAATACATGGAAAGAATTATAAGGTTGCACCGATGCGTGAGGGGAGGAACATCCACCATCACATAGTGGCCTCCTTTTGAGTAGGTTCCGTGAACATATGGGTCAAAAGAGAGAAATCATAGATAATGTTCATACTAGTAGGCCGAGGTTGGTAAATGCCACCATAGAATGTCATGGCGTTTCATGTGTCCTAAATGTTAAGGATGGAAAGGTTGACCGAGGCCAAAAATTGGAGTCGAGACTTAGCGGAGTCACTGTGTTGCCAATTCCTGAGATGGACACTTGTGCAGGGGAGCCTAAATACCCAAGTTATGTAAGATATGTGCCGAATTTAAGCAGCTAATGACAAAGTGATCGGTATCTGCAACAACAACATCACACCTGGGGCGTGCTACAAATCACAGTTGATTTGAACTTATTTAATTTATGTATGTTTATAGGAACAGTGGTTGGTTTACAGGATCTTCCATAAGAGCACAAGACTGAAGAAGATGGTGATGCCGTCATATGACATGCCAGTGACGATGGGAGCAGAACATCACCAGGGCTTTGTCGACTTAGATACATTGCCTCCTCTCATGACTATGACATGTCATCAACGTGGGCGCATCCACCGCTGTTTCTTCTTCATACCAGTTGCACGATGTCGGGGCTGGCTCATCGATGATGGGCAGTGTGGCGCTTCCTATGATGAATGGCCACTACTTCGGGAACCACCACCACCAAATATTGGCTGCCCCAACACTGCCGTTGTACCCACCCAGGTTTACCTAGCTACATATGCATGTGTTGTAAAATACTAGCAGGTACGTCCCACGATCTTGTACTGCGATTGCGAGTTGCAATTCAAGCAAGGTACGTCCGTCCATACTTTTGATTGGCATACAAACAAATTTCTTATCCAATCGACATGTCTTCTGAACAGAGTTGAGATTTCTGTTAATCCATCCATCCATCTATCTATGCTGATTCTAATTCTACCATTCAATTCAACCCTGCACGCAGGACCATATCGATCCATCCGTCCGTCACCAACAATACTACCTACATTTTCGCCTTTATATATAGTTTACTAGTATATATGTATATACATAATATATTCTACATCCACCCACCAACAATACTAATACTACTCCTAAACACACACACACATATAATCTTTTTCAATTAATCTAGGACTCCATAGATGGAGGACTGCGTTGCCACTCCCCCTGTCCCGGTCCCGAGCACGTCCCTACCCGCCACGGCCGGCAAAGACCCCGTCCCTACCCGCCACCCCTTCTGGGGCCACTTTGATATTGATGAAGAAGAAGAATTGGATAATATTGACTTTTCGGACAGGGATGATATATACCAGGACGACGATGATTGCAACTTTTACAACCCTGCGCTCGGTTATGCGACCGATGCGCTCGACCACTACAACGCTCAAGGCACGAACAAGGTGGGTGGTAATACCACAAATGTGTGTCCCTCTCATCTCTCCAGTTTAGATGTTCTAAACTGGAAACTAATTTCACCTTGTTTTTCCTTGAGCATATGTAGATCAAGTATGAGCTCGTCAAAGCAATCATTAGCGGTGGCACGTTCGCCGATGCGAGAGCATACTACGTGCACGTAAACTTCACGGCGAAAAGCATCCTGCATAGCTCTAAAGAGGAGCTCTTCTTTGCAGAGCTATACCTTGATGAAGACTGCGATGTATTTGTGCCTACATGCATTGTTTCCTTGGAAGGACAGGAAAGCGTTGGTTAGTTTCCAGGCCAAGTTTATGCCATTTCCCATTTCCTTTTTCATTCAAATGCACCCCAACAAAAAGCCTATTAGTTTTCAGGGCGTCGAAGATGTCTATTATGACAAGGAAAATATTCTTGTTTACAACAGACTGTGCCATGCATGTCCAGAAGACGTGAAGAACCCAAAGGATGGAACGTTGTGTGAGGCCGGTCATAGAAAGCGGGACTTGTTATGGCCATTGCTGCAGTTGATAGGTGGTTTATATGCACGTGTATTGCTTGGATTTGTATGCGTGTTTCTTGCACTGAGAAATGTAGCCGAGAGGTCTGGCATTCATTCCTGGGAACACCGTGAAAGGCATGCATATTGCTGTCATTCAACTAGGACTTCGAGATGGTAATCTGCTTCAGATGGTTGTCGTGGGATCATATCGTATGGTTGTTACTTGTTGAGCATTTTTAGAACATGGTGTATGCATGCTAGAAATATTGAAGTACCAGTGTTCAACTCGAAATAGAACAAAATTAGCATTTTGATTTGTGCTGCCAATGCTGTGGCATTTTGTTATTGATGGAAATCATATTAATGGCGTGCCCCTATCATCCAACACCACTAGTGTATTCTATTATTGGTGACGTGTGACACGTGGCTCACCACCGTGGGTCAGGCACGCCACCGGTAATTAAACTCATTAAGCTACGCGTGAAGGGCGGCCAACCAGCTATGCCACGTGGCGCAAGCTGGTTGGCCACGGTGAGAAATCTTTTGAATTTTTTTTAGATGAAGGTGTGGATTATTTTTTAAATGCACCTTTTCTTTTTAGATGGAGGTGAGGACCTCTTACATTTTTTAAATGAAGGTTATGCAAAGTGGCACTCGCTGGTAGGTTGCGGTGTTAATTTTTTAATACTTTTTTTAGATGAAGGTGAGAATTTTTTCTGAAATGTTTTTTTGGACGGAGACGAGAACTCTATGTATTTTTTTAGATAAAAACACGCACACAACTTTCTCTTAAGCGGCGCCACAGGGTGGCGCCCCAACCACTAGTAGGTATCATGTGGTGTCATATTGGTGGGCCGGGCATGCTACCCTCCTCAAACAGGCACACACAAACTACACTATACTAATTACAAATGATGAAGATAATTCCTCAACCCCAAAGAATAAGACAAACAAGAAGATTAAATTTGTCCTCTTATACAAAGTTTTATTATGAGGGAGGGTTTCTATTATAAGTTAGAATAATGAAGAAAAATGGGGCCAAAAGCGGGCATCAACGATGGCAGACCGCAAGGCACATTGAAGGGGTGAAAACGGAACGAAATGCTTACATCAGATCTGGAGTGAAACACTAAAACATATTGGCTTTTGCGAGGATAGTAGAAAACACAGAAGGATGCAAAATCCTCTTCTAAAAATAGAGATGGAAAAGGAACGTCGGTTTTCGGTGTGAGCACATGCAATGCAGAATGTTTATGTTCACACGCCAGGCTGGTGTGCAATCAGATGCAATTCTTCATCGACTTCTCCTACACGACACGACATTGACACTTCGTCACCACAGGGACGCCATCAAGCGAAGCATCATCGTCGACATGTTGCTGCAACGCCATTGTCGATGTCAAAACCGGCGGATCTCTGGTAGGGGGTCCCGAACTGTGCGTCTAGGCCGGATGGTAACAGGAGACAAGGGACACGATGTTTTTACCCAGGTTCGGGCCCTCTCGATGGAGGTAAAACCCTACTACTGCTTGATTAATATTGATGATATGGATAGTACAAGAGTAGATCTACCACGAGATCAAGGAGGCTAAACCCTAGAAGCTAGCCTATGGTATGATTGTTGTATGATGAAGTTGTCCTACGGACTAGAACCCTCTAGTTTATATAGACACCGGATAGGGTTAGGGTTACACAGAGTCGGTTACAATGGTAGGAGATCTTGAATATCCACATCGCCAAGCTTGCCTTCCATGCCAAAAAAGTTCCATCCGGACACGGGACGAAGTCTTCAATCTTGTATCCTCATAGTCCTGGAGTCCGGCTGAAGGTATAGTCCGGCTACCCGAACACCCCCTAATCCAGGACTCCCTCAGTAGCCCCTGAACCAGGCTTCAATGACGAGTCCGGCGCGCAGATTGTCTTCGGCATTGCAAGGCGGGTTCCTCCTCCAAGTTCTTCAAGAAGATTTTAAACACCAAGGATAGTGTCCGGCTCTGCAAAATAAGTTTCCACATATCGCCATAGAGAGAATAATATTAACACAAATCTGATCTGCTGACGTATTCCGCAGCGTGACATCACACTACGGCCAAGTCATTTACTCGAATCGTTTTTACTTTTCCACCTCAGCACGTTTTGCGAGGCGGTTTCCTTGGCACGTCTTGTCAAAGCAGAGATCGTGTCCCCTTTCTACGGGATTCTCATCAATACGGACGTGGGTAACCCAACCGCACCATTTATCACGGTGCTTGGGAGGCAAGCGAGTTTTACTAGGCTGGTGGGGACGCACAGCCGCATCCGCCCATATAAGGGGATAAGGATCCACCTTTTTACCTACGCCTTCTTCCTCCTTTGCCTATCCATCTTCCGCGCACTCGAGCTCCAGCGCCCAAGCCCGCACTTCCCACCTCAACCTTCTCCAGCAATGTCCGGAGCGGGAGGCAAGTGGATGGTCTCCTTCGTCACGGAGGGCCATGTCAAAAAACTAAGGAAGGCCGGATACTTGTCCAAGGACATCGCGCACCAGCTTCCCGAGGAGGGGCAGCTTCTCCCCACCCCAAGGCCCCATGAGAGGGTAGTATTCCTTCCCCACTTCCTCCGCGGACTGGGTTTTCAACTCCACCCATTTGTCCGGGGCTCATGTTCTACTACGGCCCGGATTTCCATGATCTGGCCCCGAACTTCGTCCTCAACATCTCGGCGTTTATCATCGTGTGCGAGGCTTTCCTCCGCATCCGCCCCCATTTCGGCCTCTGGCTCAAGACCTTCAACGTCAAGCCCAAGGTGGTGCGCGGCAGCCAGGCGGAGTGCGGAGGCGCCATGACGGGCAAGATGGCCAACGTCCTATGGTTCGAGGGCTCCTTCGTGGAGACCTTAAAGGGGTGGCAATCCGGGTGGTTTTACATCACCGAGCCACGCGATCCGAAATGGATCGCAACCCCCGAGTTCCGATCCGGACCCCCCACGCGGCTTATGTCCTGGAAAGAGATGGGCCTAGCGTGGGGCGACGAAAAAGAGGTGACCGGACTGCAGAGATGCATCCAGTCCCTGGTGAGCAAGCCAATCAAGCTTGTCAATGTAATCCAGGTTATGCTCGTCCGCCGGATCCTCCCGTGTCAACAACGGGACTTTAATCTGTGGGAGTTCGACCCGGCGCAGCACCAAACCCTTAACAGGCTCTTCGACACGACGAATGAAGACGTCTGAAAGGTGCTAACCAAAGGCGCCGAGGCCCCCACATCCGCTTCCGAGGACCGCGGATACAGCTCACAGCGTCACGCTAGCGAGGTAAGCCATTTTCACCTTTTATAGGATGTTAAGTTTTTTAATAGTTTGACTCTATGCGGGATCTAAACTCCCTCACATTTGACAGGCTTGGCAGGCAAAGTCCGGATCGATTAACTGTCCGGCTCCCTTGCCTGAAGACCTAGCCCCTGTTCTCTTAGTGAAGCTGCTGGTTTCGGCACCTTATGTGGTGCCGGAGAAGAAGGCCAAGAAGAAGAAGGCCACAGGGACTCAAGAGAGTGCCCGTAATATGGTGGTGTCGGACTCGTCGTTCGAAGAGTCCGAGACACTCTCCTCCCGTGAAAACGAGGAGGAGGAAGAAGAAACCTCCCCCCTCCAGTGGGGGGAGGAAAGAAAAGGAAGGCCGCCCCAACGGGGGAGGCCGAAGGGTCCAGGAAGAGTAAGACCCCTCCGCCGGACTACTCCCCCGACGCCGAAGAGGACAAAGAGGAGTGGCACGACAGGGCCAAGCGGCCGGCAAAATCGTAAGTTCGGATATCAGAGTAAATCATGATGTTCCTTTGTTGCACTGCTTTCCCTAATGTCGAACATAATTATGCAGCCCGCCCCGGGCCAGACTCGACGAGTCGTCGAGCGGCTCCCTGAATTAATCGGACGTGAACTCAGTTCCGTCCGCTGTCTCCCCCCGCACTACGGATAACGCCGAAGTGGCGTCGCGACGAGCTCCGGGGCAGGAGCAGGTGGTCCTGGGGGAGCCGCAAGGCGACCTCCCGGACCCTAGGAGTAAAGGGGACAAGACCCCCCAGGGCTCCAAGTCCGGCTTTGAGCCGGACACCGCGCCGGAATCTTCAACAATTCCGGACCGCGGTAGGCGAACTCCGTCCAAGAGGAGCAAGCCTTCTGAGCCGGCGGCCTCCGTCCAACCAGAGGTGCCGGACAATCTGCAGGAGGTGCTTGACGGTGCCTCCATCGACGAGGAGCATCGTACTATTATGAGTACGGTGATCCAGAAGGTTCAGTCCGCCAAGAGCGGACTGAGTGAAGCTTGCGCTAGCCTTCTAACAGGCTTCGAGGTAAGTAAAAAATATGTAAAAATATAACGGCATAGCAGTAGCCCCTGATGCTCTGTTTGGCGTTCGGAAAGAAAAGCCGAATAGAGGATCTATTAAATTTCGTAGGAGTCTAATAACAAAGAGTCAATATGCGTATGTAGGCTTTGCTGCTAGCCACCGCTGCACTGACTGCGGAGGTGGGTGCCCTGAAACAGGGCCTCGAGCGAACCGAGCAAGAGCTCGGCCTTGCCAAGCGGCAGCTCGAGGAGAAAGAAGGTAAGAAATACCTTACAGAAAAAGTGCCTATAAAAGACGTGATTGCAAAAAATAACAGAATTGTACCGCTTATTGTAGGGGCCACGACTGAGGTGGCGACCCTCAAGCAGGTGCTGTCCGACGCCGAAAAGAAAGCGGCCGCAGAGTGCATCGAGCGAGAGAAACTTGAGGCCCAGGTCGGCGAGGTGCAGCAAGAGCTTCAGGCTCTCGTGAAAAAAAATATGAGAGTTTGGAGCTTGAGTCAAAGACACAAGCGTCCGAGCTCGCGGCGGCCCTTGAGACTGCCAAGTCTGCCAAGGGCGAAGCCCAAAAGGCCCTCCAAGAGTTGGAGGAGATGAAAAAGATAGCGGCGGGTAAGGCATTCTTTATGCAAAGCAGAAGTATAAAAGTAAACTACTTGTTACTTACCCGAATCCGGAGCTCTCCAGGGGCATGCGCAGATCTTCCCCTCAGCGTATCCGCCGCCGCCGCATTCTACCGAGCCGAAGAGGGCAGCTCGACGGAGAAGGTGTTCTGGTCTCAGTATGCTGAGGCCGGACACCCTGTGCCCTTGAGCGACCAGCTGAAACAGCTGGTCGAGCTCAACAAGGCGGCCGAACAGGCCATGAAGGGCTTCATAGTTCGGCTGTGGCCCGGAGAGGCCCTGCCTGGGAGCTACTTCGGGCTGGTGCGGCGGCTGGTGGAGGCCTGTCCAAGGCTGAAGGTCATCAAGCGCTCCGTCTGCATCAAAGGTGCCCGTAGGGCCCTTGCCCGTGCAAAGGTGCACTGGGGTAAGCTGAACGGTGAGAAGCTTGTGAGGGACGGGCCGCCGCCTGGGAAGGAGCATCGCAAGCCCGAGAACTACTATAAGGATGTTCTTGCGGGTGCCCGCCTTGTGGCGGATGAATGTACCAAGGATGTAATTTTTGAATAAACTCGCTCGTGTTTATCCTGTGCGCTGAAAACTTGTTCATACGCGCTAAGCAATGCTTGTTGAATTTAAAATATTACTTTCTATGCGGCCGTCTATCAAAAATTAAGAGATGGCCAGTCGTCGGCTTCTGCCCCCATGCCACTAGTGCTGGGGTGTTCGGGATAAACCTGAGCGTTCTTTTTCCCATAGTTGGGTCCTTCGAGGGAGGCGCTCAGCACAACGAACCAAGCAATCGGACTATAATGCTTGAACACTCTCACTTAGCCATAGAACTCTATAATTTTAAATTTCGGCGAAGCCCCTAGTTCGGAAGACCGAGTTCGGGGCGCTATCCACGCCTTGGCCGGACAAAGCCGGCTCCTCGCTCGAAGCGGCATAAGTCTTTAGGGACTCGAAAAACCTCTCGAACAGCGACCGGTCTCTCGCCTCATCATGACAGACAGTTTTAGCTTTCTCCAATGAGGTGCTTAACCCAGCTCAACCGGGGCACAATCGCAATGGTTCTCCTAGTGCTACCTTAGCCGATATAGCGGAACGTAAGGCATCAAAACATAGGAGCCGGGCAAACCCAACTATTGACCCAAATCATGATTCGGAGCCGATGCATATAGTGCTATAAGTTCGGGGTGCCGCACTTGTGGAAGTGTACGGACTTCTCACGCCATATTTATGGGTACTAAAGCCCCTGGCGTATTTTGCCGTACCACAGTGTACGGGTGCAACATGTCATAAACATATATATGAAAAGAGGATAATGCAAAAAATAGATAGAAAGCTATGCATTTTTTATAGAAAGGCTGCTATCAGAGCAGAACGATACAAGTGGTGCGATAAGCAAAAGATATTGGACTATTTAACGTGTCCTGGCTAGGGGCAGGCCGCGGAATTTGCGTTTAAAACAGGTATACTGCTCGTAATAGAGACCACCTGGGAGTTCCATAATGCGGCATGGCTTGTCTACCTCCCTGGATCTTGCATCGTTTGTGCGGCGGTTGAATTGCCGAACAGGTCGTCCGAAGTATGGAGTCCTGAAAGTAAGAGAAAAATTAAAAAAAGAATTCGGCAGCCCCTAGTACGTTTTAAGCCATATTTTGGGCTTGCCGTTATTGTGCCCCTTCCCCTGCGCCCATGGTATTTCAAGAGCGTAGTTATGTACCCGAGGCACTGGTTTCGCTATGTCGCGAGGGCTGGGGTTGGGGCCGCATTGCTACGCCTGCTCAGAACGTGCCAGGCGGTCTTGTTGTAGGTTACTCCGGGCGCGCTTGGTAGTTTCTGGCTTTTTAACGGCCGAACTGGAGAATTGCCTAAGAAGGCTGCTTTGTACTTCCGCTGCGAGAGCCGCCGTGTGCTCCTCCGTACGGAGGGAGCGTTCGGTGTTTCCGTTGACCGTAATTACACCTCGAGGGCCTGGCATCTTGAGCTTGAGATATGCGTAGTGCGGCACCACATTGAACTTTGCAAATGCGGTTCGCCCGAGCAGGGCGTGATAGCCACTGCGAAACGGGACTATATCGAAGATTAACTCTTCGCTTCGGAAATTGTCCGGAGATTCGAAGACCACTTCAAGTGTTACTGAGCCATTACAGTTGGCCTCTACACCTGGTATAACGCCTTTAAAGGTCGTTTTTGTGGGCTTAATCCTCGAGGGATCTATGCCCATTTTCCACACTGTATCCTGGTAAAGCAGGTTCAGGCTACTTCCGTCGTCCATGAGGACTCATGTGAGATAAAATCCATCGATAATTGGGTCAAGAACCAATGCGGCAAAGCCGCCGTGATGGATGCTAGTGGGGTGGTCCCTTCGATCAAAAGTGATCGGGCAGGAGGACCATGGGTTGAACTTTGTGGCGACTGGCTCCATCGCGTATATGTCCCGTAGCGCACGCTTCCGCTCCCTCTTGGGAATGTGGGTTGCGTATATCATGTTCACCGTCCGCACTTGTGGGGGAAAACCCTTCTGTCCACTGTTGTTCGGCGGCCTAGGCTCCTCCTCGTCATCGCTATGCAGCCCCTTGTCTTTATTTTCGGCTCTTAGCTTGCCTGCCTGCTTGAACACCCAACAATCCCTGTTGGTGTGATTGGCTGGCCTTTCGGGGGTGCCATGTATCTGGCACAAGCGGTCGAGTATTCGGTCGAAACTGGACGGGCCCTGAGTATTCTTTTTGAATGCCTTTTTTCGCTGACCAGATTTATAGCCTCTGAATCCGACATTAACTGACGTGTCTTCATTGCTGTCGCTGCTAACGCGGCGCTTTTGCTTATTCCGACGTGTCCTGCCACTTTTGTCCTTGGTATCTGAATTACCAGGGTTCTTTGCTAAGTTGTTACTGCGAGCTAGCCAGCTGTCTTCTCCCGCGCAAAAGCCGGTCATGAGTGTCCTGAGGGCTGCCATGGACTTCGACTTTTCCTGTCCCAGGTGCCGGGCAAGCCACTCGTCGCGGATATTATGCTTGAAGGCTGCTAGGGCCTCTGCGTCCGGACAGTCGACTATCTGGTTTTTCTTTGTTAGGAACCGTGTCCAGAATTGCCTGGTCGATTCCTCTGGCTGCTGAATTATGTGGCTTAAGTCATCGGCATCCGGTGGTCGCACATAAGTGCCCTGGAAATTGTCGAGGAATGCGGCTTCCAGGTCCTCCCAATAACCGATTGAGTCTGCTGGCAAGCTGTTAAGCCAATGCCGATCCGGTCCCTTGAGTTTGAGCGGGAGGTATTTGATGGCGTGTAGATCATCGCCGCGGGCCATGTGGATATGAAGGAGATAATCCTCAATCAATACCACAGGATCTGTTGTGCCATCATATGATTCGATGTTTACGGGTTTGAAACCCTCTGGGATTTTATGATCCATTACTTCATCTGTGAAGCATAGTGGGTGTGCGGCGCCTCTATACTGGGCTATGTCACGACGCAGCTCGAAGGAGCTATGTCTGTTGTGTTCGGTCCGGCCGGATTTGTTGTATCCGGAATGAAGATCACCGTCACGTGCTGTAGGGCGCCTGCGTGATCCGTAGATCGATCTTGTTTGCCTTGCCTTGTCTTCCAGTACGTCTTGCAGGTTTGGCGCATTTTCCCGTGCCTTGGTTGAACGGCGCCGGGGCATGGCTTGGGTGGAGGGTCGAGAGGCCTCTCTGTCGCGGCAGCGAGGTGGCCGATCGGCCATGTCGTGCGCTGGTGATTTAGGTGCTTCCTCCTCTGATCGGGGTAGCGGCCTGCGCTTTGGGTAACTCTTGGAGGGGCGTTTGAGTTCATACTCTTCGGCCGCAAGGACTTCAGTCCATCTGTCAGCTAGCAAGTCTTGATCAGCTCTAAGTTGTTGCTGCTTTTTGTTGAGGCTGCTTGCCGTGGCTAAAAGCCTGCGTTTGAAACGCTTTTGTTCGGCGGGGTCTGATGGTACGACGAATTCGTCGTCGTCGAGGCTTGCCTCGTCTTCGGAGGGAGGCGTATAGTTATCGTCCTCAACCTCTCGGTCCGCCGCACTCTCATGAGGGTTGGCTTCTCCATCTTCCTGTGCCGAATCTTGCTGGAGGGGGTGTTCTTCGGCGCTATCCGGGGTAGTATTATCTCCCGTGCCGGAATCACCGTTTTTGCTTTGGCGGGATTTAGAGCGGCGCCGCTGACGCCGACGCTTTGGCTGTTTCTTGGAGGTGTCATCCCCCGCTGTTCCGTCGCCATCTCCATCTTTTGGAGTATCCACCATGTATATGTCATATGACGAGGTGGCCTTCCAGCGCCCTACAAGTGCTGGTTCCTGTTCGTCTCCTGCATCGTCGTTCATACCATCGATGTCTTCGGAGTCGAAGTCAAGCATGTCGGTCAAATCGTCGACAGCGGCTACAAAGTGGGTGGTGGGTGGGCTTTGAATTTCTTCATCGTTCGCATCCCATCCTTGCTGACCGTAGTCCGGCCATGTCTCTCCTGATAAAGAGAGAGACTTTAGTGAGTTCAGGATGTCGCCGAAGGGCGAGTGCTGAAAGATGTCCGCTGCGGTGAACTCCATTATCGGCGCCCAATCGGATTCGATCGGCAGGGGCGCGAGGGGTTCGGAGTTCGGAGAGGAATCCGGCTCCTCGGAGTCACGGGCCGTGCGGAACGCGGGGCTGACGTTCGGCTCGATCGCCTTTGAGATCGTAGCCCCCGAGGTGACGTCCAACCGCTCATCCTCGACTGGCGTAACAGGCTCCGAATTAAGGGTAGGAACCGGTGCGTGTGCGGCCTCCAGGGCACCGTTCGGCGGTAGAGCTAGATCATGCCTCTTGAAACAGTGTGGCGCGCTTGGCTGTGGCTCGAATCCGTCGAAGATCAAGTCTCCGCGGATGTCTGCCGTGTAGTTTAAGCTTCCAAACCTGACCTGATGGCCAGGGGCGTAGCTTTCGATCTGCTCCAGGTGGCCAAGGGAATTGGCCCGCAGTGCGAAGCCGCCGAAGACGAAGATCTGTCCGGGGAGAAAAGTCTCACCCTGGACCGCATCGTCGTTGATGATCGAAGGAGCCATCGAGCCCAAAAGTGACGGCACAGAGGAACTCTCAATGAAAGCACCAATGTCGGTGTCAAAACCGGCGGATCTCGGGTAGGGGGTCCCGAACTGTGCGTCTAGGCCGGATGGTAACAGGAGACAAGGGACACGATGTTTTTACCCAGGTTCGGGCCCTCTCGATGGAGGTAAAACCCTACTCCTGCTTGATTAATATTGATGATATGGGTAGTACAAGAGTAGATCTACCACGAGATCAAGGAGGCTAAACCCTAGAATCTAGCCAATGGTATGATTGTTGTATGATGGAGTTGTCCTACGGACTAGAACCCTCTGGTTTATATAGACAACGGATAGGGTTAGGGTTACACAGAGTCGGTTACAATGGTAGGAGATCTTGAATATCCGCATCGCCAAGCTTGCCTTCCACGCCAAGGAAAGTTCCATCCGGACACGGGACGAAGTCTTCAATCTTGTATCTTCATAGTCCTGGAGTCCGGCTGAAGGTATAGTCCGGCTACCCGAACACCCCCTAATCCAGGACTCCCTCAGTAGCCCCTGAACCAGGCTTCAATGACGAGTCCGGCGCGCAGATTGTCTTTGACATTGCAAGGCGGGTTCCTCCTCCAAGTTCTTCAAGAAGATTTTAAACACCAAGGATAGTGTCCGGCTCTGCAAAATAAGTTTCCACATATCGCCATAGAGAGAATAATATTAACACAAATCTGATCTGCTGACGTATTCCGCAGCGTGACATCACACTACGGCCAAGTCCTTTACTCGAATCGTTTTTTCTTTTCCACCTCAGCACGTTTTGCGAGGCGGTTTCCTTGGCACGTCTTGTCAAAGCAGAGATCGTGTCCCCTTTCTACAGGATTCTCATCAATACGGACGTGGGTAACCCAACCGCACCATTTATCATGGCGCTTGGGAGGCAAGCGAGTTTTACTAGGCTGGTGGGGACGCACAGCCACATCCGCCCATATAAGGGGATAAGGATCCACCTTTTTACCTACACCTTCTTCCTCCTTTACCTATCCATCTTCCGCGCACTCGAGCTCCAGCGCCCAAACCCGCACTTCCCACCTCAACCTTCTCCAGCAATGTCCGGAGCGGGAGGCAAGTGGATGGTCTCCTCCGTCACGGAGGCCCATGTCAAAAAACTAAGGAAGGCCGGATACTTGTCCAAGGACATCGCGCACCGGCTTCCCGAGGAAGGGCAGCTTCTCCCCACCCCAAGGCCCCATGAGAGGGTAGTATTCCTTCCCCACTTCCTCCGCGGACTGGGTTTTCCACTCCACCCATTTGTCCGGGGGCTCATGTTCTACTACGGCCTGGATTTCCACGATCTGGCCCCGAACTTCGTCCTCAACATCTCGGCGTTTATCGTCGTGTGCGAGGCTTTCCTCCGCATCTGCCCCCATTTCGGCCTCTGGCTCAAGACCTTCAACGTCAAGCCCAAGGTGGTGCGCGGCAGCCAAGCGGAGTGCGGAGGCGCCATGGCGGGCAAGATGGCCAACGTCCTATGGTTCGAGGGCTCCTTCGTGGAGACCTTAAAGGGGTGGCAATCCGGGTGGTTTTACATCACCGAGCCACGCGATCCGAAATGGATCGCAGCCCCCGAGTTCCGATCCGGATCCCCCACGCGACTTATGTCCTGGAAAGAGACGGGCCTGTCGTGGGGCGACGAAAAAGAGGTGACCGGACTGCAGACATGCATCCAGTCCCTGGTGAGCAAGCCAATCAAGCTTGTCAATGTAATCCAGGTTATGCTCGTCCGCCGGATCCTCCCGTGTCAACAACGGGACTTTAATCTGTGGGAGTTCGACCCGTCGCAGCACCAAACCCTTAACAGGCTCTTCGACACGATATATGAAGACGTCTGGAAGGTGCTAACCAAAGGCGCCGAGGCCCCCACATCTGCTTTTGAGAACCGCAGATACAGCTCACAGCGTCACGCTAGCGAGGTAAGCCATTTTCACCTTTTACAGGATGTTAAGTTTTTTCATAGTTTGACTCTATGCGGGATCTAAACTCCCTCACCTTTAACAGGCTTGGCAGGCGAAGTCCGGATCGATTAACTGTGGGAGGGTATAGAGGAGACACACAGAGGCACTAGAAAGGGACGCAGTCACCGCCCTAGGTGCCGACCCATCAGAGACGCAGTGATGATGGAGAAGCGGAGAAGACGGCGGAAACACAAGACTTCAAATGCAGTCGGAATCGCCCGCTTTACTCCCGCTACGATTAAGAGGGGATGTTAGAGATATAATATTTGAGAGTTTGAGATAAATATGGATTAGAGATAAATATGTATCTGCCTTGTACTCCAAGCCTATCCCTCCCTCTATATAATCCCTCACGAGGGTCACGAGGGTCAGATCAACACAATACAATATTCATCCATCCTATAATTTCTCACATTTGGAGATATCACCAAAAGCGAATGAGAGCTTAAACTTGAGAGGTTGATTTGTAGTCCTAAACCAAACATTTGATCCGTAGTAACCGGAGGTGAGGAGGATAATTCATTCGGCCTTTTTTCTACTCATACTCATGCACATTGTGCTTGTTATGGGTAGATGGATATATGTATTTCTCTTTCAGATAGATAGATAGATAGATAGATGTATTTTTCACATACTTTTGCTTCAAACGTACTCTGAACATTGAACAATGTCAGGGACTCCCCCCCCCACACAAAAAGGACCTTTAGTCCCAGTTCATAAGGGCATTTAGTCCCGGTTTTTTGAATCGGGACTAAAGGGTCGTTACTAATGCCTCACCCTTTAGTCCCAGTTCAAACCAGAACAGGGACTAAAGGCCCTCCACGTGGCCGCTGCCTGGAGGCCCACCTTTAGTCCCGGTTGGTAACACCAACCGGTACTAAAGGAAATTTTCTGAATTTTTTTTATTTTCAAATTTTAACCTCTAATCTTTAATCACCACCCCCTCATCACTACTCAATTTATCCTCTAATCACCCCTCATCATTCAAAATCATCTAACTTCCCGACCGGTCACCCAACCCTCTCACTACTCTAGCCCGAGCACACTTAACTTTCGGGTTCTATTCTCCTTCGCTTCCGAGTCTGCACTTGTAGTTTTCCTGACAATAGTAAGATGTCAATCCTATTAACCCTCAGGAATTTTGCTTGAGCATGAAGTGACACATTTCACTGTTTGAGTTTGAGACTATTGTTTTAAAAAACAATAATTATTTAGTAACACTAATATTTCTTGAATAATTAGTTTGACCATTGTTTGACCATAGTTTGACCAGATTTGACCAAAATTCAAAATAACTAAAATAATTATTTAGTAACACTAATATTGTAGAATAATTAGTTTGACCATTGTTTGACCACAGTTTGAAATTTTTTGAATTTTTTTGCCTCTCCAGATCTTAAAAGCCCCGTAACTTTTTTTCTGTTAGGTTTTTGAGGATTTAGAAAATGTCTAACGGGGTTCCCCGTTAAATTCGGATGTAACTTTTTGAGTAGATGATTTTTCATATAAAAAACTTTTTCATCCGAGTTCGTATGCAAAAGTTACGCCCATTTTTATAAATTCTCGAGAGATTTTGCAAAAAAGTCGAAAATTCATGTTTGTAAATTTTAACAACAACTAGACCACATATCACATGGGAAACTTATTTTATTTTATTTTTTTGACATTTCCATCATTTTCTTTTATTTTTTTTAAAACTGAAAAGGCGATCCGGGGGGGGGGGGGGTTAGAGTTTGAAAATGGGACCTTTAGTACCGGTTCGTGGCATGAACCGGGACTAAAGGTCTCAACCCCATTAGACCCGGTTCGTGCCTCAAACCGGGACTAAAGGTCTAATCTTTAGTCCCGGTTTGAGGCACGAACCGGGACTAAAGGTCATCGCACACTTTAGTCCCGGTTTGAGTCACGAACCAGGAATAAAGGGCCCAGGTGAACCGGGACTAATGCCTTAGCCGCACAAACCGGGATAAATGCTCACATTAGTCCCGGTTCTAGACTGAACCGGGACTAATGCTCAACCCGGCCTGGACCATTGCCCCCTTTTCTACTAGTGCTCCACCGATATGTCCGGATCCTCTTCGGAGGTCGGATCGAGGGACCGTTCAGGATCCTCGGGCTGTGTAGGACGGCTGTTTATATCCTTTACTTCCTGACACAGTTCCTGCGTAGGAGTCGTTAGACTATATATTTAATCATGGGAATATAAAACGGATGGGCAAGCAAGATTGTCCGCTTACCCAACTTGGAGGGTTGTACATAGTAAATCCACCCCGTGGGTTGACGCGAAGGAATTCCTCCTCTTCTCCCTTGTACAAAGAGGACAAGATCTTTACTAGAGCGGCAGCTGAGTCCGGCCCCTTACGACCGTAACGAGTGGCGTCATCCTCCCTGTTAAAATCCCACATGGGGTGGCTTCTATACTGAAGCGGCTGCACCCCCCGCATGATGCACACGGCCATGACTCCAATCATGGTTAGTCCGGAATGAGCCAATAGTCTTATCCGACCCATCAGGTAAAGGACGTCCCTGTCACTTTCTCTCTAAGAGCTCCGTGGACGCCAGCTTAAGCGTTTCTTTAAGGGAGCACTGTTGAATTCGGGGAGGCCGATCCGGATAGGATCCGGTAGTGGGACATCCTCCATATAAAACCATTCTGAAGGCCAGTCCTCGGACGCCTTCTTCGGGGTTCCGGATAGATTTCCGGTCCCGGCGATGCGCCACACTTCGGCTCCGCCCACTTGATATATTGACCCCTCCTGAGAGCGGGGCACCAGGCAGAATAGCCTCTTTCACAGCAGGAAATGAGCCTCCACACCTAAAAACAGCTCGCAAAGGGTGACGAAGCCCGCGATATGCAATAATGAGGCGGGCGTGAGGTTGTGCAGCTGGAGGCCGTAGAACTCCAGAAGCCCCCGGAGGAACGGATGAATTGGAAATCCAAGTCCTCTTATTAGATAAGGGACGAGGCACACCCGCTCCCCTTTGGAGGGATTAGGTGTGCTCTCCGCTTGTTCCCCGCCATTATAGGTGGCGAGACCGGCTCGGACCGGGACCATATAGGCCGGAGGGAGGAATCCCTTGGTCTGAAGCGATACCAACTCGCTATGCGGGATTGAGCACCTCTCCCAGTCTCTAGGCTTGGGACTGGAAGGGCGAGAGGAGGAGTTGCGACGGCTGGCCATGGTGGAATGGACCTTTGCTGAAGGCGCTCTGATAATCACTCGCGAAAAAGAGAAGGTGTGGTTTGGATCTGAATCCCCGTCCCTTTAAATAGGCGGTTCATTTATGCGGCTGGGGGTGAGAATGCGAAAAACAGTCAAGACTTTTCGTATTCGTTGGACACGTGGAAGGCGGCCCTTATTGGGCGTAGAAGCCAAGGAGCGCTGCATTCATAAAAAACAGGACATTATTCAACAGGTACACGAAATCTGGAAGGGGAACCCGCCTTGCAATGCCGAAGACAATCTGTGCGCCGGACTCGTCGTCATTGAAGCCTGGTTTGGGGGCTACTGAGGGAGTCCTGGATTAGGGGGTGTCCGGGTAGCCGGACTATATCTTCAGCCGGACTCCTGGACTATGAAAATACAAGATTGAAGACTTCGTCCCGTGTCCGGATGAGACTTTCCTTGGCGTGGAAGGCAAGCTTGGCGATGTGGATATTCAGATCTCCTACCATTATAATCGACTTTGTGTAACCCTAACCCTCTCCGGTGTCTATATAAACCGGAGGGTTTTAGTCCGTAGGCCAACTCCAACATACAACAATCATACCATAGGCTAGCTTCTAGGGTTTAGCCTCCTTGATCTCGTGGTAGATCTACTCTTGTACTACCCATATCATCAATATTAATCAAGCAGGACGTAGGGTTTTACCTCCATCAAGAGGGCCCGAACCTGGGTAAAACATTGTGTCCCTTGTCTCCTGTTACCATCCGCCTAGACGTACAGTTCGGGACCCCCTACTTGAGATCCGCCGGTTTTGACACCGACACCGGTGGACTCATCACCGACGACACCCTCTGACATACGCAAAAGGTGCATTGTCCACGTCTGCAGCTCCGTCATAGCGCATTTTTTTGCGCCTCCGGCTTTGTGCAGCTTCACCATTCACGATGACTACTACATCGACCATGAATACTACGACCACGACTACGTCTACAGCAACACATCGGCAACAACTCCAGTCAACAGTGTCCGCATCGTCACCAGCATACATGCCACTCCCGCTGTGACTGCGGGAGGGTACAGAGGAGACACACAGAGGCACTAGAAAGGGACGCAGTCACCGCCCTAGGTGCCGACCCATCAGAGACACAGTGATGATGGAGAAGCGGAGAAGACAACGGAAACACAATACTTCAAATTCAGTCGCATTCGTCCGCTTTACTCCCGCTACTATTAAGAGGGGATGTTAGAGATATAATATTTGAGAGTTCGAGATAAATATGTATGTGCCTTGTACTCCAAGCCTATCCCTCCCTCGATATAATCCCTCACGAGGGTCACGAGGGTCAGATCAACACAATACAATATTCATCCATCCTATAATTTCTCACATTTGGAAATATCACCAAAAGCGAATGAGAGCTTAAACTTGAGAGGTTGATTTTTAGTCCTAAACCAAACATTTGATCCCTAGTAACCGGAGCCGAGGAGGATAATTCGTTCGGCCTTTTTTCTACTCATACTCATGCACATTGTGCTTGTTATGGGTAGATGGATATATGTATTTCTCTTTCAGATAGATAGATGTATTTTTCACATACTTTTGCTTCAAACGTACTCTGAACATTGAACAATGTCAGGGACTCCCCCCCCCCCCACACACACACACAAAAAAAAAAGAAAAAGAAAACAATTTCAGGGACACAGCAGCAGTTAGTTAGGGGGCGGGCGTATCCATCAGGTGGCGCCCGATTGCAGTGCAGAGGATTATACTCGGTTAATGGTAGGAGTAGTAATTAATTGGTAGAGGAGCCGGAGTCGGCCGGGGAGGGGATGTCATCGATTCCGACTCAGGATCAGTTGGCGCGCGCGTCTACATATATATACGCCGGATAAGTCGGTTGATTCATAGATAGATACAGAGGAGGTAAGCCAAACTTGCAGGAGATCCCCTCTTTCTCTCTCGCAACAGTTCGGTTCCGATCGGATCTACCGGAGTTCCTTTCCTTAGCGTCCATGTCCATGTCCATGTCTGATGCCGGCCGCGGTGTGCTGTACAAGAGGATCCCTCCTCCTCCGGAACCCCAGGAGGAGGGTCCTCGTCTCCCTACCTCGCCTTCGTACTAATGCTACCCAGAGTAAGTTCTTCCGCAGGCTTTGCCTCCTCCTCCTACACACTAACACTAGCTAGCTAGTACATACGCTACTATGATGCTAATTAGTTAAGTGCCTAAACCCAATTATTAACCTAAGGTATTGCAGCATGGCTGATTACGTTCCCGCTGGCCACGGCCACCGCCAACGCCTCTCCGATGATTACAATGATTATTTGGCTAGAAACCCCGATAATGTTCCCACTTACAATATCGGTGGCGACAACTCGGCCTTTGATGCCATGTACGAGGACGAGGACCGCGGTCTCACCGCGGCGGACCTCGAGCGCCAGACAAACGACTTCATTACCGCCGCGCTTGACCACTACAACAGCCAAGACCAGAACCAGGTACGTAGTACGTACTATATATATGTACTACCTCAAAAACATTTAATTACCCTCCCTACTATAGTAGTTTGCATGTGTATGTACACACAAATTTCCTAATTTACTTCGTCCTCCTTTGTGCCTGACCATATGCTAACAGGTCAAGTATGAGCTCGTGAGAGCCATATACACTAGCACCGGGATCATGGATGAGATATGCTTCTATGGTCACGTAAACTTCACCGCCAAAAGTAGCTTGGAGAATTCAAAGGAGGAGTTATTGTTCGCGGAGGTATATTACGACCACGCCCGTGATAGATGGATACCCACCTGCATAGTTTCTCTGGAAGGGGAAAAAGGAGTTGGTTAGTTCTACGCGAATCCGAGTTCATGCATATCCTCTTCATTGTTTTTTGCTACTAATTCATCTCATTTTATATATGTAGGTGGGGTTAAGGGCAAGGACTTTTGTGGTCCCTATCGTGGCATGGAGATTCGTGTCGACACTCAGCATTGCTATGCCTGTCTAGAAGCCGTGAAGCACCCGGAGGATGGGACATTGTATGAGACCGGTCATTACGTGGATAGTTGCTATGGCTATTTGTTGTAGTTAATTACACTCCCCAAGAGCAAACTGCAAGGCCGTCAGCTGCGCTATGCCACGTCAAAAAATTACTGTAGTTAAATGCCCTTGCCTTGCTACGGGCAACAATGCAAAGTGTGTGCATTCGTTATTTTATTTTATTTCTCTACGTGCAATAATTTAAAGTCAATGTCAAATATTTATACATTTGTTATTCTATTTTGTTCAAATGCGTGGGCATGACATATGTTTAGTTTATATTTACCTCATAGCTATATATGCGGACATATTTCATGTGCTCTCTCCCTCTCGGCCATTCTGTGAACTCATCCTGTAAAAATACCCAACATACATGTTGATCATGGTTTCAAATAGCACCACCATTAACTGATGGTCACGTCTTTCTCTCCCTACGTCCCAGACATCAACCACCTCTCATCAACAAATGGAAACCCCGACGGCATTTAGCAAATGGAAACACTTGACACGCAATGGAACGACAACCAACTATATTTATAGGGAGAACCATCCCTCATCCATAACTAGTAATCATGGGGCATCTCCAACGTTGGCCCTCAAACCGCCCGCATCTATCCAGACTGAGCGGTCTAGACGCACCTTGCCATCACCTCATTCATCCGCGGACCGGTCCGGACTTCCATTTTCCCGTAAACCGGAACCAACGCAGGGGAGCTTTGCGGGCGTCCGAACTGCTTCCACATAAGTGTCTGACACCCAGGTCCCACCCAAACACCTGTGTTGTGATAGCTCTCCAACGGATGAGTAGCTTCTCACGTCACATTCATGCCGCCTAAGAGTCGCACCAGCCGGCTTTGATGCATGCCGCGCGATGTGACCAGGCGGGTGGGCGGCTCTGATCGAACGACTCCGAGTCGGATACTACTGAACTGATCTCGATTCGACCTGGTCGTCTCTCTAGCTAATCTATATACGCTCCCGGAGAACACACCTGACCTGAGTAGATAGAGTAGATTAGACCCCTTTGTTGTGATCTACTGTACATAGCAGATTATCAGATCGACATCCATGGCTGCCGCCAGCGGCGGTGTGCTGTACAAGAGGATCCCTCCTCCTCCTCCTCCTCCAGAACCCCAGGAGGAGGGTCCTCGTCTTCCTACCTCGCCTTGGTACGAATGCTACCCAGATCGAGTAAGTTCCTTAGGCTTTGCCTCCTCCTCCTACGCACTCTCACTAGCTAGCTTTTCCATCGATTACAGTCATTCATAAATTAACCCACCTATAAGGTATGGGAACGACCACCGTGGCCTCTCCGATGACTACCACGATTATTGGGCTAGAAATCCCAATAATGTTCCCACTTACAATATCGCTAGCGACTTGTCGGCCTTTGATGCCATGTACGAGGACGAGGACCTCGAGCGCCAGACCAACGAGTACATAAGCGCCGCGCTCGACCACTACAACAGCCAAGACCAGAACCAGGTAGCACATACCATTTGTACCCCAAAAACATTTAATTACCCTCCCTTCTTCTTTGTATGTATATGTACACGCAATTTTCCCATCCTTTTTGCCTCAACATATAGTATATGCTAATAGGTCAAGTATGAGCTCGTCAGAGCCATATACACTAGCACCGCGATCATGGATGCGAGGGGCTTCTATGGTCATGTAAACTTCACCGCCAAAAGCAGCTTGGAGAATTCAAAGGAGGAGTTAGCGTTCGCGGAGGTATATTACGAGCGCCTCCATAGTTTCTTTGGGAGGGCAAAATGGAGTTGGTTAGTTCTACGCGAACCCGGGTTCATGCATATCCTCTTCATTATTTTGCTAGTAATTCATGTCAATTTATATGTAGGTGGGGTTAGGGGCAAGACATTTGTGGTCCCTATCGTGGCATGGAGATTCTTGTTGACACTCAGCATTGCTATGCATGTCTAGAAGCCGTGAAGCACCTGGAGGATGGAACATTGTATGAGACCGGTCATCACGTGGATAGTTGCTATGGCTATTTGTTGTAGTTAATGTAAGTGATGTATATATAAGACCGGTCATTTTTATGCGTGTTTTTTTATGGCAACCAGGGAAGGCAATGGATGAACCAGACCTTTTTTTTCACTAAACGCATTAACCAGACACAACACAATAAGAGATGTAGGATGCTGTTGCAATTAGTGCTTTATATGTTTTATTTACTAGTTGTGTTGGTATCCATTATGTATGCACGCCTAGTTACTAATATAGTATATAAATAGTGACAACATGTATATATAGTATTGTTTTGCATCAAGGATTGCAGGAGGTTGAACGGGTTTTGATTTTAGGAAATGGTTATGGGCATTTCTAAGAAAATAAGTAGGAATAATATCAAGATATACTTCATCAGACGTCACTAATAACAAACACCGCAACCAAAATTGTACTGTTATGTGTTAACCACCGTTGCGGCCTCCTTGGCCTTCCTCTCCCCTCTACTTAATCGCCCGCATCAGTCCGGGACCAATAACATGCCATGACCTCATGTACCACAAGAATTGCAATGCAACACATGAGAAGAAGAAGAAGAAGTATCTCGATTATGATATTGTTTTACATATTATTAAAACTTAGATCAATCTCTTGCAAGTACCAAAAGAAAGTGTTGAAGAACCACCATGGAAAATTATACACGTGTCCACAGTTCCATCATTACCACATCCACTGAGGGAAAATGCAGCATGGGTGGAAATTCGTCCGGTGAAGAATGCCAGAAAGACTGAGTTGAGCTAAATGAAGGCAAAAAGGTGTCACATTCATGTTACTTGATAGCCCAACGGTGCCTCACCATGGCGGTTGCCAGCCTGGTAGGCTGGCCCAAGGATCCCTAGGTCGGTTCCATCCCGCACCTTGATCGGCGGCCATGGGGTTCGATGAGAAGACTCCGGAAGCCTTGTCGTCAAAGTCAAGGAAGACGGGGCCGTGGAGGACTATCCTCCTCCACCGACGGAGCCGATTAGGTTGTGTAACTCTAGGGCCTCAAGTATGTTATATAGCCCGGGGCCGGGCTAGTCGATAGATTATCTACAATCCCCTGGTTCTATACTTGTACTTTGCACAACCCTATCACAACCAGTGAGTAGGGGTTTACCTCCACCTAGAGGGCCCGAACCTAGGTAAACTCGCCTCCTTGTTTCCCCTCCGACCTTATCACCTCTTTGAGGCACCCTATTGAGGCATGCGCGACAATCGTTCCCGAGAGTTGAACACCGCGGTCTGATGGGATCTCCGGCAGAATACAGTGCGATCTTTGGCCAAATCAGATGTTCATCTTCGGCACCGACACCTTCGCTATCAACTCAGTTGGCCACCACAGCTAGATCAAGAACTTTGCTCTAGGACGGATCGCCAGATTCAACAATCTGGAGTACACTGTGGATTCTCGCTGAGAGTTGATTATCTAGGGCTTTGTGTCACACAGGGATCAGAAGCAGCAATAGGTCGATTTTTTAACCGACCAACCACCCACTTGATCTCTATCGAGGACCTCACTGAAGTGCTCGCTGGGCTAGTCCATCGTATATTTTAGAAGGTCGAAGTGGAACCGATTTCGGACGAGGAAGGGCATGCTATCGTTCGACTATTATGCTTGGCAACAAAACGACTATCTTAGTGGAAAGGAAAACATAGGCCAAAAATATAATAATTGATGAGGTGGCATATGTGATTATGTGGACAGGCTGCATGTTAAGATAATTTAAATAGTGGGGATAATTCTCTTAGTTATACAGGATTAAGTAAAACGAGTTTATAAGTTCCTTTGGTTGTCACTCCATTGGTTGCATGTTGTAAATGTTATGTACAATTTCAGGTTTAGAGATGCGAAAGTAGGTGGTCATGTGTTTCCAGCTTAAAGATGAAACACATCTAAGTGACTCGATCAAATTAGGAAGAAAAATAAAAAAGACAAAGGAAAATGTTTGCATGAATCTTTATGTAAAATCAATGATACGGGACTTAGATGTGCAATACTTAGAGCACATCTAGATGTGCTTTAGTAAAACTGAAAACAATTGTACCAACCACAAAGAAATTATCATTTCCTGAGAATGGAAAATTCAAGTTAGAAAATACTGATGTGACACATATCATATTTTCATGGTAAACGGATGGTCAAATTAGGCACAAATATAAGGAGGCTTGTTTATGCGAAATTAAATTCAAAACCATGGCCGCAACCTCACTGGCATTGAACTTATAAAACTTGCTAGCGTGATAATCAGTCACCCCCAAATATGTGCGTATGAACTTTCAGATCCACTGGCTGCAATAAAGTTTATAGACCCTGAAGTTCATGTCGTCATCTTTGACACACGTTTTACATTACAACAATTGTTTGATAAGTTTCGCTATATTTTTTTCGTTGTTTCTTGACAATGCATTGGCATTCAACTAGCATAAAATAATTTAAAAATGGCCTGGGCACGAGGAGATGCATGCAAGGTTGAGATATGGCCAAACATCTACTCCCTCCGTTCGGAATTACTTGTCACAAAAATGGATGTATCTACAACTAAAATACATCTAGATACATTCATTTCTTAAACAAGTAATTCCGAACGGAGGGAGTAGTTGATAAACACAGTCATGTACAGGTTGAGTGCTGGATAGATCCATATATCTTGCGCTCAGTTTTCTATAAAAGGTGAGCACCGGTACACGACACCTTGGAAAGCAGATAAAAGACATGCAACGGATGATTATCTCTAGACAAACTAGATAATACCCCGCGCGTTGCTGCGGGACATTTCCTACAAAATACCTATTTATGATGTGTGCAATATGTGCATAAAATATGTATGACAAATAAAAAACCTATTGTATGAACCATTCACCATATTTTCTAACATAAATTCCTAGCATGTTTGTGCCAAAAATCATGCTCCAATTAAAAGTCATCTCAGATTAGCACTCATTAGTATGTAATCATACTATTGTCATAATAAATATTTGAAAATTTAAACACAACATGATGAAGACCTTACCTTACCTAGTTGGTCTTTGTGAAAACTGAAGCTAATATATGCAGTCTATTGTAACGGATTAGTTCAGATACTAATGTGCAATATATAATTTGACTGGCAAAGACCAATATTTATATGAAAAGATTGGAATATGCAGTCAAGTGGAAATCGTTACTCATCATCTTGTCATGTGTAATTATCAAGAACGATGGCAAGAAATACAATTTTCCTAGCTACCCGCAAGAAGTAGTCCTTTTAGATTATTGATAAACACTGAAGAATCACTGAAAAGATAAAATAGGAACTTAAGTGTAGCAATACAATATGCAGGAACCAAGCATAAAACAATAGAGCCGCTGATACGCCAAGCAGGACAAAAATGAACAAATGAAGTGAAAGCGATCATGCAAAAGAAGGCCTAAGCATGCACACCTATTCACGTACTGACTATCTGATTCGAAAATTGCATTAGTAGGTTAAGAAAAATCCAAAAGTAGTAGAGGAAATCACACAAGCCATATGGCATCGTTGTGTGCGATACCTCCAGCAGGTTTTGGATGTGCGATCCTTTGGGTACTGGTATGCCAGTGCTGCTGTTGCATGTTGCCGTCGTACGCTAAACTTGCAGATGGACCATGGAGTTCCAGTTTTGTGCAACCATGTTGGTGATGCCGATCGAGAGGCAACATCCAACATTGTAGGACATGGCATCGCATCTGAAGACGAAACAAAGAGTCAGATCAATCGGGAGCGGCTGCACCCCGTTGAACCTTGAGCGCTCCTCCTAGCAAACACTGTCAACCTACCTGCCATGGCCAAGTCCCTGACTGGCATCTCCACGAGCTCGTTCCTCGAGGCTAAAAAGGAAGCCGACACGGAAATCCATGACACCCGGTCAGATCCCATTTGAAAAGACGGGAACTAATTAAACTGCACCATCTTCCCGGCAGCGCCAAATACATAAATTGGGCAACCAACTCCATGGATTGTTGGAGGACCACCGACGTCCCTGGTGATCATCCGTCATCAACCAAAGCGAGAATTGCACTTGATTTCTCACATGATGTGTGGATCTGCTGCTGGAACCAGGTGGAACCGCGACCGCATCCGCTGTCAGGAACTCAGGATCAAGCGGCAGCCAAGCAGATGGGGAACAGTCGGCGATCTATTGGGGAACAGTCGTACATACTGGAGGGAGAGAGGGAAGAGACACGTTGTTGTCCCATCGACCTAGTATTATTATTGACCAACGGATGGCTCTTAAGATACTAATCTCGTGAGTTGCACAAGGAATAGGAAGCGTACGAAAGTAAAACTCGTCAGGTACAGAAGGAATAGGAAGCACGCGAAAGAAAGGTTACACAAGGAACAGGAAGCACGGGAAAGAAAAACTAAATAAATCATGGGGTGGAATTGATGATGTGGCTAGACTGGTGAGGTGGAAATAGGTTGATGGTTGCATGTTGATTGCTGATGTGGACATTGTGCATGGTGAAAGAATAGGTAGTAGTGGGGAGCAACTTCTTAAGAATGTTAGATGTGTAGAGTGAACCGTACTGGTCTCATGTATGCATGCGGGAATTCAGCCGCAGCTAGCCAGTACCCTTCCCCTCTCCTAATGGTAACTGATCCAAAAGGCACCACGTGACACATGTAGTAAGCAATATAAACAATTCAACAACAGAAAAACCGATCTAAAGAGCCAGGGAAAAACCTAAACGATAACGTTCACACGTGTGGCAGTTTTGCAACTCGCCCACACGCGTGGATCACCGTCCAGTCAAGTTTGCACGAATCTTGACACATCGAGGCAGAATTTGCGTGCCACGTAGGACGGAGCTGGTCTGTGGGTGTTGGAGACTTCGCCCACACGCCCCGCAGCATGCGGTTTGACAGCTGTGCTGTGTGGGTGAACTAGTTTCTGTCCACACAACCATCATCTAGTCCACGCGCGTGTGGGCGAACTACTTTTCGCTCACACGACACTCGTACGTTGCTTAGATGGCAACTGCAGTTACGTGTACATGACAACTAGGTAAACACACATGACAACTATGATTCGTTGCTAGACGGCAACTGCAGTTGCGCCTACGTGGCAACTAGGTAAACACACATGACAACTATGATTCATTGCTAGACAGCAACTGCAGTTGCGCGTACGTGGTAACCAGATAAACACACATGACAACTGTGATTAACCATACATGGCGACTATGGACCACATGTGGCAACTAGGTAAACATACATGACAACTACTATTTGACCATATGTGGCAAGTAGTTAATCACACACGACAACTATGATTTTATTACATGCGACAATTACCATAAATTAGACATGACAACTATAGTTAACCAAAATAGATAGAGTTTCCATGCTTTTACAACTATATTTGCCATCCCGGATAACTACATCTGCCACCCCAGATGGCAACTAAATCGTCATCCCACGGGTACCTAACGTAGCTGCGTCAGGACGTGTGGGCATTTTTGCTTCGTGCCACACGCGGGGGGTGGAGATGAGTAGTACTTGTTGGGCGTGTAGTACGAAGTAGCTGCGCCCACATGTGTGGGCAATTCTAATGCTCGTCACACACAACCCGTGTGGACTGCCTCCTGCTCATGCCACACAAGATGTGTGGGCGGATGTCTAGTATGCCACACGTGTGGGCGTTATCAGGATCCGATAAAAATACATAAATTAAACACGATGTGTGGACAATATTATTTATTTATTTGTTATATATTTTAATGTATATCATTGAAAAATACTTAAGTTTTGCGCTAAATTTAATTTATGCTTTTTAACTTTTTTTAATTTTTTTATACTTATATAATTTATGTAGTTTTTACATATGTATGTTAGATATCTCTAAAACATATGGTTTCACAGATATTGTAATAATGGTTCTATTATATGATTAAAAATTATTTATAAAAAAAATTCTAGAGTATAATATACTTGTTTTTGGAGCGCCCGTGTACAAATTTGACAATATATTTAATAAACCATATGTGAGAGATAAGCAATGTACAAATATAAAAAATACTTTTTAAATTAAACATATGGTTTAACGATATACTTATATACTCATTTTTGAAAATAAATAATGGGTGCATATATGTCCACACATGTCCTTATCTAGTTTTTGTCGCATATTGATCTTAACTATGTAGGTCCAAATCCGTCCGTAGAGTGTTTTTCTTAAGGATTTGGATCCATTGAACAACCACGCCTTCTCCTGCAGCTGGGTGCATGCCGCCGGTGATGTCCGCCTCTGTTTCCACGTCAACTTGAAGCAGGACACCACGAGGTAAGGTTCTTCTTAGCGGAGGTCCTCGGTGATGCTCTCTACGATCACAGTTACATGCATGTCTGCATTAGGCTTGCAGCCATGCACTACAACACAACTTATGTAATACCTAATTAATTCATTCATCTAGTTTCGCTCATAAAAGCAGCTTAAAAATCGTCGACTTTAGTGGTGGAGTTAGCATTTCAATTTTGGGTGTACAAACATCAAAATTTTATTTCGAGTCACAAATTTTAGTTTCTCCTATTGCCCCATTCCTCTTGAAATATACATATTTTATATGAAAATTTTATACTTAATATAATATTGTGTTAAAGATACATTCTTTATGAGAAGGAGTATATTTTTTCATTTCTTATTTGGCATATTTAACAATATTATTTAATTATTTGTTATATGTTATAATGTATATCATTGAAAAATAATTAAGTGTTGAGCTGAATTTAATTTCTACTTTGTATTTTTTAATACGTGTTTAATTTATGTAGTTCATACTATGTACGTTACATATCTCTAAAAGATATGGTTTCACAACTATTGTAATAGTGGTTCTATTATATGATTAGAAAAATATATTTATAGAAAATTCTAGAGTATAATATACTTGTTTTTGGAGCACCCGTGTACAAATTTGACAATATATTTAATAAACCATATGTGAGGGATAAACAATGTACAAATTAAAAAAATATTTTTTAAACCATATGGTTTGATGATGTACCTATATACTCTTTTTGAAAAAAATAATGGGTGCACATCTGTCCACCCATGTCCTCATCTACCTTAGTCCTTTCTGATCTTATCTACGTACGTCCTACGTCTGTCCGCATGGTGTTATTCTCAAGGATTTGGATCCGGTGAACAACACGCCTTCTCCTGCCGTTGGGTGGATGCCGGCAGTGATGTCCGCCTCTGTTTCCATGTTAACTTCAGGCCGGAAGCTGGGTACCATGGGGTAAGGTTCTTCTTCGCAGAGATACTCGGCAATGCCTGCCCCTCCCTCCCAGAGGCGACACATGGAATTGGTTTTGCCGGTGCCATTGACCTATTTTTAACCGGTTTTGTCTTGACCAGTTTGTTGTTTGCCTACTGCCGTTTCAGCGAGTTAGTGGGTACCAGTTAGCTGTTTGCTTGGTACTGAGTTAGCGAGTACTCCCTCCGTCCGGAAATACTTGTCATTAAAATGAATAAAAGGGGATGTATCTAGATGTATTTTAGTTCTAGATACACCCCTTTTTGTCCATTTTGATGACAAGTTTTTTCGGACGGAGGGAGTACTATTTTGGTTTGGTTTGGTTTGTTTGAACGCCACATTTTCCTCTGCCTGTGGGCTGGTTTGTCCTTGCGATCGATGTATATATTTGTTCACTCCGGAGACTTTGGTATATTTTGTCTTTATAGATGGCCACTGTTGTTTCTTTCCTTGCGAGAACCCTTCCCCTCCAATCCTTCTTCTCCTCGCCTCTTTCTCTTCTCTCCCTCTCGCAGCCATTGGCCCCTCACTGTCCCATCGTCTTGTTGTCACGCCGGCCACTACGGCGGGCGCACGCTTAGGCCATGGTGGTGAGAAGGATGAGGACGGTGACATAGAGGAAGAGGCGGTTGGTTCATGCCGCCTCTTCCATCTTTGGGTCGTCGTCTCCATCTTGCTGCCTCTGCCATCCCCCATTCGTCGCCATCGCTGGCGCACCTCTGCCTTAGCAACCCCCCTTGCTACGGCCGTTTCCTTGCACGAAACTTGAAGCTGCTCGTGCGCCGCAATTTCAACAGCCCCTACACACCGAGCAGGACGTTGGTCACGGTGCCCCTTCCTGCTCTTCTCGCTGCTACTCCCTCCGTTCGGAATTACTTGTCTTGGAAATGGATGTATCTAGAACTACATGTTGGATCAACGCAAAATTAATTTGTCCGTGATGATTGCGGTCTGATGTGCTACCTCGAGTGGGGATGCTACTGATGCGGCCATGTTGATTTAGGTGTCGATGCAGGCAACGACACATGACATTGAAGCTAGATTTAGGGAAGAGGGAGCTCTTCAGATTGTGGAGAGGAGGTTGGGATGCTTTGGGTATATATATATGGCATCTATCGGTTCCCACAGAAATACCAACGTCCAGGTTTTGACTATGTCTCCTCATGGTACAATCTAGGACACAAAACCAACATTTATGACTATATGTTATCACAAACCCGCTACTACTTCTTATCATTTTTTTTCATAACAAAATCCATCACTAGCAACAAAACACAGATTAGTTCGTTTTAACAACGAATCTGATAGGTGGGACCCGCACACCAGGACCAACGTTTCCATGTATGCACAGATGAGGGACCACCTAACAGCCAAAATCCATGGTTAAACCATGGAGGCATACGACATCACACAGGCGAAAGCAAAACAACAAACTACAAACAAGGTGCGAGAGAGAAAGTAGAGGGGTGTTCTGAGGTGGACAATGGAGAAGAGGACGACCGAGGGATAACCCATAGAAAATGAAGGAAAAGAGAGGGAAGCACCGATGGGTTAGGTGTAACTGAAAATAAACCAAAGGTATTTTGGCCATTTAGATGGATCATCCCATGTACAACTACGTGTTTCAGCAAAACTAAAGTTAGTAGCAGCGGCGGCGGCGACAACAGTAGCAATAGCGGTAGTGGTAGTAGTAGTTTTTTTTTTGGAATTAGTAGTAGTAGGAGTAGCAGCAGCAGCACAAGTAGCAACAGCAGCAAAAAGTAGTAGTAGTAGTAGTAGTAGTTATGCACATCATGACCGTTCAATTGGTCTATTTGTTGTTGTATTTTCTCATGTATTCATACTTTGTGTTTCTCGGAAAATTTATGTCTGAAAGGAGTGCTAGATATCCATATGGGTTCGATGGTACAAAGTATGACCCTTTTCAATGCTACTGAGATTTTATCTCCCTCTCGATAATTCAATGCGGTGCTGGGGCTCGTCTACACCCGGTGAACCGTAAAATAAAGAATAGCAAACAAATTCAAAAAATCTGCTATTTTTTGTGGTGCAAGATGCTCAAATGCGTGATGTTTGTGAAAATTTTCGGGGTGTTTGAACATTAAAGGAGCTCACGAAAAAAGACAAAATAGGATCTCAACAATTTTATTTTCAGAAGTTTCTGAGACACCCAAAACTTTTCTTTTTGGCCACGAGCTCCTCAAATGTCCAAACTTCACCAAATTTTGCACAAGCATCATGCACATGAGCAGCTTGCACCACAATTATTTTTGGATTTTTTTATTCTTTTTGTGATATAAAACGAATTTACTATCCGCACCCTGGCTCATCTGAGCGCAGGTGCAGAAGAGCGCAGGTGTAGTGCTCTTCAGCCAAATAATCTGTTCTCTGGTGGTGGTAATAGTACTAGTGAGTGCAGCCTTTTGATTGAAAAATTACATTTCAAAGTTTTAAACAATTCTGGAAAATACGCATTCACATATGGATATATACTAAATGGTTGAAAATTGTAATGAGAAAATACAATGACATGTGAGATGCACAAAAATGCCAAATTTAGATGTACTTGTCACTACAAAAAGAAAACCCCAACAATTTTCACTTTTTTGTTTAGCTCGCGTGTCACTGTATTTTCTCATGAAAATTTTCACACATGTGTTATATATCTACTATATGTCAGTGTGTACTTGTTTCCAGAATTTTATAAAAAATTAGAATGTGATTTTTTTAACATTTGAAAACAACCAAGCTCTATGGAGCTTGCGCACCAAACGTGTTTCCTGTAGTAGTAGCAGCTGCAATAAGAACAAGAACAACAACTAGTACTACAACAGCACTACAACGGAAGGAGTAATAAAAATTTGGGGGGAAACTTATTCCTTGCGTCCTTGAGAGGTAGCAGCATGATTGCATGAGCGCTGAAGCGTGGCTGACCGGCGGGCATGAGCGATGCATGCTTTGGACTTGGACGTCCAATGCATGATTGCTTCTGTCTTTGACGGGCTAACACATCGAATGCACCTGCATTGCATGATGATAGGTGAAAGAAAAGTCACACAAATCGAACGCACCTCGATCCATCATACACTCGTGATGATCTGTCGATATGGCCATATATACGTACTTGTTGCACTGATCCATCGGTCGCACTATCGCATCACAAGCAACAGCACTAAATTAACCACACCACACCACAGCAGGTAGCTAGCTAGCTTAGGCCTTAGGCAATGGCGTCTAGAGGTGAGAGCCAGACGGAGCGCTGCACCAGGCTCGCAGCCCAGCACTACAGCGAAAATCATGTATATATTCTGCATTAGTTACTCTTCTTCTTGCTCCCATCTTGGCTATGTACTGATGATCAATCTTGCCTGAATGATTACGCTACGTAGGGTGTTGATCTCACAGATCTGGACCCGGTGGACAGCCACGCCTTCTCCTGTCGGTGGGTGGACGCCGATGACAACCGGCTCTGCTTCCATGTCAACTTCAGGGCCGTCGCGGGGTCCCACGGTACACGACTCTTCTTCGCCGAGGTCCTCAAAGTCGGTGCAGCACTGTGTCATGCTAGGAGGACCATCCAGTACGTAATCCTAGTTCCTTTCTCTCTTTGCGCGCCCATACTTTTTGAGTATGCATATATATATTGACACACTTGGTTATTTGCAATTTTGCATGCAGCTTGGTCAACAAACAATTGCACGTTTTGCTCCGGTATCTCGCACCCCAAAGCAAGCGGCACCTTTGACTTTGGCCCCAAGTGAATGAAGCACCCACCAACTTCCACTCCGAATTTCGACTATCCATGCATGCACTCCAGAATAAATTACTATTTACTAGTACTCATTAGTATTACCTTGCCGGCTTAATAAGTAGAATAAAAATAAATTTAGGGTAGAAAGACTAGGCCTGCTGGCTTAGTAAAATAAAATAAATTTAGGGTAGAAAGAGTAGGCTTGTTGGCTTAATAAAACAGAATAAATTTAGGTTAGAAAGAGTAGCCTTCCTGGCTTAATAAACTAAAACAAAAATAAGACTAGACTTGATGGCTGTCTTATAGTAATAAAGTAGTAAATAATATGTCAGCTGCCTTAATAAAAAATAAGAGCAGAGCCTCACTTATTTTATGTAAATAAACAAGAACTTGTGTCAAATAAGTAAAAAGTGAAGTCCTGCACTCTCTTCCTCTTTCTCTCTCTCACTCTCTCTCTTAGTTGAAATGCAGTGGCGATGGACGAATTACAAAATTTGGTTGCTGATAAAAACAGATTGATTTTTTCTGAATGCCATCAAATGCATTCAACAAGGCATCGTAGTCAAGCACTTTGAATTTTTGAATACCCCTTTCCCATCTAATTGCTCTAACATACCTTGAATTTTAAGATTATTTGGTTTACACTTAGGAAGTTCCATCTCCCGGTTTCAGTTAAAAAGACGCATCCAACCCGTGTGTCACATGATACCAAGGATTTAGTGCTCACCCTCTTCAAGTTAACATAGTGCTCTCAAAAAAATGTATTGACACCAGTCAATTTAAAAATTTTGACAACATCCATATTTTTTAGCTTCATCCCACAACTCAGTACCGACACAAATGTTGAGCATTAATGACTTGTCACAAAGATTATCCAAGCAAAACTCATGGATGGGTTGTACTACCATGTTAATCATGTCAAGTAAGATGGTTTCTAAGTTAATCTTTATTCGATGTAGCATCTCACTTGCAACCGTCAAAAATATGAATTCTATGACCTCCATACTAGCATTGTTTTTATCCCAAGAGTTATAGGTTTCTATTATGGATCAAACCCATACTTACATTGATAGTTCATGTGTTCACCAGATCCACAATTCCCTCAAGACAATGGATATGAGACACGTAACATGGATAAGTACTCATTCACCCAATATATTCGTTCAATTGTCTTTGCATCATAGTCAGACTTGATTGGTGTACTCGTGGCTATTCCTTCATCCTTTGTAGCATTTGTTATTCCTAAAAAGGCATATCCACATCAAATATTTTTGGTAATTGTTTTGTTAGGGGGGTTAGAGATAGAATATTAAAACTACACTAAACTAAGTGTGAGTTCAAAGGAAACATCTAAGGGCTAAGAGCCCTGGCAACAGTACCAGAAAAGTACCTTGACGACCGCTAGTGCATGGATAACGATGGTACCTTTCGCATAAGCATTAACTAGGTATTTGTTAAACCGTATGAGTTAAGGTTAGTCATTCCCTCATACCCAAGTAGAGGTGTCATGGTCTCGAGTCGCATTCGCATCCAAACTAGAGTTTAAAAATTAGCAAACTTGTGATATCTTCTATTGGCGCAGCAAACGGTTAGATAAACTAAGCTAGGGAAACATAAATGTAAAGGAAGATATAAAGGCTAACCAAATTATAACATGAAAGCAAAGTGGGAGAAGCCAAGACTAGGCACACCGCACTACCATGTGCACATTCCCCTCACACCACTACCACAACCCTAACATTCTTTCCTTGTTACTTGTTGCAACCATGAAATGCAAATAAGTACAAAATTATGTTGTGCTCCATCTCTCTCTCTCTCTCTTGAATGTGAAAATTATAAAACAAATGGCATAAAAGGCAATCCACAAGACATTGTAATCATGTACTGCAATTTTTTAAATATTTATTTCCCATCTAATTTCTCAAAAATACTTCTAGTTTTGCGATTTGGCATATGCACTCAGAAGTGCAAACTATTGGTTTTTGTTTGGAGGTCAAATATGACCATTCGTGATTGTTAATCATATGTTTCCACATAAGGATTTTAAGAAAAAGTTAATAACACCAATCAATTTAAAAGATTGACACCGTTGATATTTTTAGCTTCACCCCGCAACTCAGCATTGACATGAAAATCTTGTTGTAGTGCTTTGCAGATATCCAACAAGTGCACGGGGTCGCAATAGTCGCATTGGGAAGTATTGCAACTCTAATTTGTATTTATTGCTGTCAGAGAGAAAGAAAAATAATAAGTCTTTAGTAGCTAATGTATTATTTTGTACCACACATGAAACAAATATTTATTTAAGAGAAATTATTAGTGCCATCATAGTGACATGATTTTGAGTGTTGTTGGTTGCAGAAAAGTAAATAAGACTACTAATTACCTGACAACTACAAATAACATGTATTGAAGGAGATCATCAACATTATAAACATAGGCGTGAGAATGGAAATTGGGGAGTTACATGGATGCATGGCATCAGTCATACATATGGGATATAAGAAATTATGTAATCCTAGATCATGTTCTCTTTACTTTTATACGCATGTACTCCATATGTAGTTGAACATGCTTATTTATGGGAAATTGCATAACATATGTTGCCCAATCCTCCCATGTTACATGAGTCCAATGGAAACTAATATACAACTAAGCTTTCCTTTTGGCGGATAGTCAAAAAACACGTTAACACTTTATGAATAAATGTACCAATCCTCAAATTTCAACCCTCCCCACTGATATCCTGCTATGTCACCCACGTGGTCGCTAGTTGGGACTACAAGAGTTGCGTGCGACTTATGGCACAATCCAAACACATAAATATCATGAAACACACATATGGTTCAAATCTCAACTCACAGTATTCCGAACCTAGTAATATGCATTATGCATAACAAAGTCATAGCAACGAAAGATCAAGAACAATAATCATAATAGGGATAATACCCTAAAATCTTAGAATATTACATGATTGGCATCATCAAATTTCCATCCACCCCATGTGCGGGCATCAGATTGCACATACATGCATTGGGAAAACATGATGAAGATGATGGAGAATGGTCTAGTGAAGTCAATGATGATGAAATGCCCTCTCTGAAGGTGGGATTAACCTCCAAAGAACCCTATAAGACAATGATCAACAAAGGCAGTAGTTCTCTAAACTAGGAAAAATACACAAGAAATCTTAGTGAACTTTGAGGTCCTAGAAAATTTATAGTCGAAATGGGGGAGTTGGGTGTATGTGGGCTTCGCATGACTTGGCTACGCGCCCTAGACCAGTGCTAGCCCCCAAGAGGTGTGCACCTCGGTTGGGCCCTCCTTGCTAGTGGTGCTCCTCTGGATGAGAACTCCTCAATTTTTTTTAACCTTATTTTTTGGCGAAGTACCCGCACACATGAAAACTACACCAATATAAAATTCGATTAAAAATCTTCAAATAAAACAGGATTTCAAGTTTTGGCACATCAATATAAAATTAGACGAGTAAGTATAAGCAAAATGATTGGAAAAGTAGATAAGTTTTGGCATATCACTTACTCGTTGTCAGAATTTCAAGTTGTTGATCTCATTTGTTTTGCTCGCCTAGTATCCTAGAACCCTAACCATCTTCACCACACAAGTAGCCATCATGCCGCTTTGCATTCTTTTATGTCTTCTGCATGAGCAATTGAGACGGCCTTGGTTGCACGAATAGGCGTACATGAACGCACATATAAGTCTAGCTAAAGCTTAAGGATAGAAATCATTCTCAAGACACTCCCAAGGTGTCTAGTTCTCCAATTCTAGCCTTACATGAACCTGATATCAATCTGATAAATGAAAAGCTAGCTTGAGGTGTGTAATGAAGCTAGTTATGACTAATAGCAGTGAGTTGCGTTGTACTACACTATTACATAGGATCCCTACATATATGTTGGTAGGGAAAAAGACTTTCTACCACAAAAAGTCGATCGGAAAAGAAAGGACATTTTCGACCAACATTGTTTGGCATCAAATGTCTAGTTGGCAAAGGTCTTTCAAACAGACTTTTTTTGCCAATGGCATGTTGGCGACACCAAAATAAATAGACTTTACAGGATGGAAGCGTGCAAAATAGTGGTCTACAAATAGCGAAATATAGATGGAAACTAAAGCAATGAGTATCTTACAGATCATATCTCAATATAAAATAGTGAAAAAACATACAAATAGAAATGGTAATAACATAAGCACAATATGGTGACATCGGTAGCTTGTTACTTTTACCAGCAAAGAAGATGAACATGTGTATGAAATGACCCATGTTCTAGTTAGTTGATGTCCAAACCATTCCAATTGATGACCTTTCTCATGTAACGTTGGTGCTAGAAAGCTCATCATTCATATTAGGGTTAAATGAAAAATAAAAATCAGATGCAGTAAAACTCACCTTGTGGACTTAAGTCGAACATTGCCATAGACAGTCCAATGGGTTCTGCCGGAGCCAAGCAGATCAGTACATGCATTCCATTAATTTATTAATTTATGCTCAGTAATTTTTCAAATAAAATGTAATGATACTAATTTTCCCCTACCTTGCAATTACATGTAATTTTTGTCGTGGCATCATACCCATAGAAATGATGGAGATGCACAGAGGTCAATGTAACTAAGCATAACCATATGAATCAAAAGTATCGTTGTTGATGCACTGGGGAATTGATATTCATCACGTGACTCACCAACACTAGTTGTGCCAAGACCAGGATCAAATGTAGATGTGCAATTCATATGCATAGCTTGGGGCGGCAGCAAGAACGAGACAGTTATACCTTAAAACTTTTGTTGTTATATGGTGACCTATCAGGAAGAGCATCCATACAGTAATCTGTTGGATGCCAATTTTTTTTGCAAAGTTTTATGCTAACAGTTGTCGGGAACAACATAGTTCCAAATTCTGAGAAAAGGAATTGCATCTGGATGAGTGTAATGTAGCATCCCCTGCAACAAAGATAGTAAAGGGAAAGTTTTAATTGGGGGGGGGGGGTCAAAATTCATGCTACCACCAAATTATACCCTACACAAAATTTGGCAATCCCTTGTTAGGCATCATGTAATTATACATCAATACTATTTTTGAAAATCCATAAAAAACATAAACATATGTTATCAATCAAACGTTTTTCTAAGGCAAATGAGAAGAAAACCAAATCGTGTTGCATAACCTAAAAATAGCATGACCCATCACCATGGATGTGGAAAGGATTCTGACTTTGAAGGGGTAATCTGGGATGCAATTTTCATACTTAAATAACCACTTTTGCTTCATCCATTCCGCCGTATTTAATCAATAATATTGGCAGGTCGATGTATAATGGATGCAACGAGATTGACTGATGGACTGCTTCTAGAAGTGTAAATCAAATCTTATAACAAAAAAGTCCATTTTAAAAATCTGAATCAATTGCAACATGACAGATTATGCAATCCGCATATATAGCGGTTAACTGGTTAGTAGTTCAAATCAAGTGGAATATATCAGTAATACCAACGACCTTTAGATTCAATGATGCAAAAGAATTTAGGGAAATAGAATTAGCTAAAAGACATGCATTATAGGATGTCATTTACATTGCCGACGGGATACATGTGTTAAGCCTACACATGGCAATGAAACCCCACAAGCTTCTTGTGATGCTAGGATGTTCTAGTCTAATTGACTGAACTTAACAGACATGAGTAGAGAAAGGAGTTCGGTAGAGGCAAGCAGAGCCTAGAGGCAAAGATCCCACCTTCTTCCTCTCCCACCATTGCCACAGCGACCAGATCGATGTGCTCCATGCTGGAGAAAAGGCCGTTGGTGGTACTGCAATTATGCGGGGTGGGGTGTGTAGGGCGCACCACGACTGGACAAAACTAATGTGGATGATGGGAGGTAGCTAGCTGGGCAAAGCAGATGCGGGGCACCACAGCGTGTTGTTGTCCAGCCGCAGCATGACGGCTCAACATCGAGGCTCATCTTGGCATGGGAATGAGTTTGCATGTGGAAGCTCGATTACGGCGGCTCCAACTCAATCAAGAATAGGTGGGAAGCTGAGATGTATTGACCTTGGTCTGTCAAGTCGAGAGAAAATTTAGTGGTAAGATCAGGCGATGCGGCTGGGATAGTGTGCCATATGTTTTAGAGGGTGGAACTAGAATTGATTTCGAATGAGGGAGGGCATGCGATCGATCGACTATTATGCTTGGAAATAGAACTGTTATCTTAGTGGAAAGGAAAACATAGAGATAAATTGATGGGGTGGCATATATGGTGATGTGGATAGGTTGCATGTTAAGATAAATTAGGTAGTGGCGATAATTCTCTTAGGTATATAAGTTTCTCTCGTGGTCACTCCATTGGTTGCGTATTGCAAATTTTATGTGCAATTTCATGTTTAGAGATGCGAAAGTAGGCGGTCATGTATCTATAGCTTAATGCTAAAAAATAATTGTACCAACTACAAACAAATTACAATTTCCTAAGAACAGAAAATTCGAGTGAGAAAATACTGATGTAACACATCTTATATTTTCATGGTAAAATTTATGGTCAAAATTAGGCACAAATACGAGGAGGCTTGTTTGTGGAAAATTAAATTCAAAACCGTGGTAGCAAGCTCACTGGAATTAAACATATACAACTTGGTAGCGTGATAATTAGTCACCCCAATATGTGCTTATGAACTTCCGAGATTCGCTAGCTGTAATAAAGTTCATAGATCCCAAAGTTCATGTCATCATGTTTGACACACATTTTTACATTATAACAATTGTTTGATAAGTATCTCTAATTTTTTTCATTGTTTCTTGACAATGCATTGTCATTCCACTAGTATAAAATAGTTTTAAAAACAGTCTGGGCACGAGGATATGCATGCAAGGTTGGGATATGGACAAGCATGCATTTGATAAGCACATAATCATGTACACCTTGAGTGTTGGGTTGATCCATATATCCCTCACTATGTTTTATATAGATGGCGAGGAAGCTTTGATGCGTGGCATACATTCCAGTGTGCACCGGTACACGACACCCTGGAAAGCATATAAAAGACATGCAACGGATGATTATCTGTAGAGAAATGCCAGTGATGTGTGTATGTATATGTTGGGGAACGTTGCGGAAAACAAAAATTTTCCTACGGTTTCACCAAGATCCATCTATGAGTTCATCTAGCAACGAGTGATCGGATGCATCTACATACCTTTGTAGATCGCGAGCGGAAGCATTCAAAAGAGCGGGGATGAAGTAGTCGTACACGACGTGATCCAAATCACCGGAGATCCTAGCACCGAACGGACGGCACCTCCGCGTTCAACACACGTACGGTCAGCGTAACGTCTCCTTCTTCTTGATCCAGCAAGGCAAAGGAGAGGTTGAGGAAGATGGCTCCAGCAGCAGCACGACGGCGTGGTGATGATGGAGCTGCAGTACTCCGGCAGGGCTTCGCCGAGCTCTATGGAGGAGGAGGAGGTGTTGGAGAGGGAGAGGGAGGCGCCAAGGCAAAATGGTGCGGCTGCCCCCCTCCCCTCCCCCCTTTATATAGGCCCCTGGGGGGGGGGCGCCGGCCCTGGGAGATTGGATCTCCCAAGGGGGGCGGCGGCCAAGGGCTGGAGTGGCCCCCAAGCCAAGGTGGGGCGCCCCCCACCCCTAGGGTTTCAACCCTAGGCACATGGGGTGGGCCTAGGGGGGCGCACCAGCCCACTATGGGCTGGTTCCCCTCCCCACTTTGGCCCATGGGGCCCTCCGGGATAGGTGGCCCCACCCGGTGGACCCCCGGGACCCTTCTGGTGGTCCCGGTACAATACCGGTGACCCCGAATCTTGTCCCAATGGCCAAAACAGCACTTCCAATATATAATTCTTTACCTCCGGACCATTCCGAAACTCCTCGTGACGTCCGGGATCTCATCCGGGACTCCGAACAACATTCGGGTTACTGCATATACATATCCCTACAACCCTAGCGTCACCAAACCTTAAGCGTGTAGACCCTACGGGTTCGAGAGACATGCAGACATGACCGAGACGGCTCTCAGGCAATAACCAACAGCGGGATCTGGATACCCATGTTGGCTCCCACATGCTCCATGATGATCTCATCGGATGAACCACGATGTCGAGGATTCAATTAATCCCGTATACGATTCCCTTTGTCAATCGGTATTTTACTTGCCCGAGATTCGATCGTCGGTATCCCAATACCTCGTTCAATCTCGTTACCGGCAAGTCACTTTACTCGTACCGTAATGCATGATCCCGTGATCAAACACTTTGATCACATTGAGCTCATTATGATGATCCATTACTGAGTGGGCCTGGTGATACCTCTTCGTCAAGCGGAGTGACAAATCCCAGTCTCGATCCGTGTCAACCCAATAGACACTTTCGGAGATACCCGTAGTATACCTTTATAGTCACCCAGTTACGTTGTGACGTTTGGCACACCCAAAGCACTCCTACGGTATCCGGGAGTTACACGATCTCATGGTCTAAGGAAAGGATACTTGACATTGGAAAACTCTAGCAAACGAACTATACGATCTTGTGCTATGTTTAGGATTGGGTCTTGTCCATCACATCATTCTCCTAATGATGTGATCTCGTTATCAATGACATCCAATGTCCATAGTCAGGAAACCATGACTATCTGTTGATCAACGAGCTAGTCAACTAGAGGCTCACTAGGGACATGTTGGTGTCTATCATTCATACATGTATTACGATTTCCGGATAACACAATTATAGCATGAATAAAGACAATTATCATGAACAAGGAAATATAATAATAATGCTTTTATTATTGCCTCTAGGGCATATTTCCAACAGTCTCCCACTTGCACTAGAGTCAATAATCTAGTTACATTGTGATGAATCGAACACCCATGGAATTCTGGTGTTGATCATGTTTTGCTCTAGGGAGAGGTTTAGTCAACGGATCTGCTACATTCAGGTCCGTATGTACTTTACAAATATCTATGTCTCCATCTTGAACATTTTCACGAATGGAGTTGAAGCGACGCTTGATGTGCCTTGTCTTCTTGTGAAACCTGGGCTCCTTGGCAAGTGGAATAGCTCCAGTGTTGTCACCGAAGAGTTTGATTGGCCCCGACGCATTGGGTATGACTCTGAGGTCGGTGATGAACTCCTTCACCCAAATTGCTTCATGTGCTGCCTCCGAGGCTGCCATGTACTCCGCTTCACATGTAGATCCCGCCACAACGCTCTGCTTGCAACTGCACCAGCTTACTGCCCCACCATTCAAAATATACACGTATCCGGTTTGTGACTTAGAGTCATCCAGATCTGTGTCGAAGCTAGCGTCGATGTAACCCTTTACGACGAGCTCTTCGTCACCTCCATAAACGAGAAACATTTCCTTAGTCCTTTTCAGGTACTTCAGGATATTCTTGACCGCTGTCCAGTGTTCCTTGCCGGGATTACTTTGGTACCTTCCTACCAAACTTATGGCAAGGTTTACATCAGGTCTGGTACACAGCATGGCATACATAATAGAACCTATGGCTGAGGCATAGGGGATGACACTCATCTCTTCTATATCTTCTGCCGTGGTCGGACATTGAGCTGAGCTCAGTTTCACACCTTGTAACACAGGTAAGAACCCCTTGTTAGATTGATCCATATTGAACTTCTTCAATATCTTATCAAGGTATGTGCTTTGTGAAAGACCTATGAGGCGTCTTGATCTATCACTATAGATCTTGATGCCTAATATATAAGCAGCTTCTCCAAGGTCCTTCATTGAAAAACTCTTATTCAAGTAGGCCTTAATGCTGCCCAAGAGTTCTATATCATTTCCCATCAAAAGTATGTCATCTACATATAGTCTGAGAAATGCTACAGAGCTCCCACTCACTTTCTTGTAAACACAGGCTTCTCCATAAGTCTGCGTAAATCCAAACGCTTTGATCATCTCATCAAAGCGAATGTTCCAACTCCGAGATGCTTGCACCAGCCCATAAATCGAGCGTTTGGAGCTTGCACACCTTGTTAGCATTCTTAGGACCGACAAAACCTTCCGGCTGCATCATATACAATTCTTCCTTAAGGAAACCATTAAGGAATGCCGTTTTGACGTCCATTTGCCATATTTCATAATCATAGAATGCGGCAATTGCTAACATGATTCGGACGGACTTCAGCTTCGCTACTGGTGAGAAAGTCTCATCGTAGTCAACCCCTTGACCTTGTCGATAACCCTTAGCGACAAGCCGAGCTTTATAGATGGTCACATTACCATCTGCGTCTGTCTTCTTCTTAAAGATCCATTTATTTTCTATGGCTCGCCGCTCAACGGGCAAGTCAGTCAAAGTCCATACTTCGTTTTCATACATGGATCCTATCTCGGATTTCATGGCTTCTAGCCATTTGTCGGAATCCGGGCCCGCCATCGCTTCTTCATAGTTCGAAGGTTCACCGTTGTCTAACAACATGATTTCCAAGACAGGGTTGCCGTACTACTCTGGTGCGGAACGTGTCCTTGTGGACCTACGAATTTCAGTAGGAGCTTGATCAGAAGCATCTTGATCATCATCATTAATTTCCTCTCTAGCCGGTACAGGCACCTCAGGAACGTTTTCTTGAGTTGCGCCATTTTCCGGTTCAAGAGGTAACACTTCATCAAGTTCTACTTTCCTCCCACTTACTTCTTTCGAGAGAAACTCCTTCTCTAGAAAGGATCCATTCTTGGCAACAAAGATCTTGCCTTCGGATCTGAGGTAGAAGGTATACCCAACAGTTTCTTTAGGGTATCCTATGAAGACGCATTTTTCCGACTTGGGTTCGAGCTTTTCAGGTTGAAGTTTCTTGACATAAGCATCGCATCTCCAAACTTTTAGAAACGACAGCTTAGGTTTCTTCCCAAACCATAATTCATACGGTGTCGTCTCAACGGATTTAGACGGAGCCCTATTTAAAGTGAATGCGGCAGTCTCTAGAGCATAGCCCCAAAAAGATAGCGGTAAATCGGTAAGAGACATCATAGATCGCACCATATCTAATAGAGTGCGATTACGACGTTCGGACACACCATTACGCTGAGGTGTTCCAGGCGGCGTGAGTTGTGAAACTATTCCATATTTTCTTAAGTGTGTGCCAAATTCGTGACTCAAGTATTCTCCTCCACGATCTGATCATAGAAACTTGATTTTTTTATCACGTTGATTTTCAACCTCACTCTGAAATTCCTTGAACTTTTCAAAGGTCTCAGACTTGTGTTTCATTAAGTAGATATACCCATATCTACTCAGGTCATCAGTGAGGGTGAGAACATAACGATAGCCACCGCGAGCCTCAACACTCATTGGACCGCACACATCGGTATGTATGATTTCCAATAAGTTGGTTGCTCGCTCCATTGTTCCTGAGAACGGAGTCTTGGTCATTTTACCCATGAGGCATGGTTCGCACGTGTCAAATGATTCATAATCAAGAGACTCTAAAAGTCCATTTGCATGGAGCTTCTTCATGCGTTTGACACCTATGTGACCAAGGCGGCAGTGCCACAAATATGTGGGACTATTGTTATCAACTTTAACTCTTTTGGTATTCACACTATGAATATGTGTATCATCACGTACGAGATTCATTAAGAATAAACCATTAACCATCGGAGCATGACCATAAAACATATCTCTCATATAAATAGAACAACCATTATTCTCGGATTTAAATGAGTAGCCATCTCGAATTAAACGAGATCCAGACACAATGTTCATGCTCAAACTTGGCACTAAATAACAATTATTGAGGTTTAAAACTAATCCCGTAGGTAAATGTAGAGGTAGCGTGCCGACGGCGATCACATCGACCTTGGAACCATTCCCGACGCGCACCGTCACCTCGTCCTTCGCCAATCTCCGTTTATTCCACAGCTCCTGCTTTGAGTTACAAATGTGAGCAACTGCACCGGTATCAAATACCCAAGAGCTACTACGAGTACTGGTAAGGTACACATCAATTACATGTATATCACATATACCTTTTGTTTTGCCAGCCTTCTTGTCCGCTAAGTATTTGAGGCAGTTCCGCTTCCAGTGACCACTTCCCTTGCAATAAAAACACTCAGTCTCGGGCTTGGGTCCATTCTTTGGCTTCTTCCCGGCAACTTGCTTACCGGGCGCGGCAACTTCCTTGCCGTCCTTCTTGAAGTTCTTTTTACCCTTGCCCTTCTTGAACTTAGTGGTTTTATTCACCATCAACACTTGATGTTCCTTCTTGATTTCTACCTCTGCTGATTTCAGCATAGCATATACCTCAGGAATGGTCTTTACCATCCCCTGCATGTTGTAGTTCATCACAAAGCTCTTGTAGCTAGGTGGAAGCGACTGGAGGATTCTGTCAATGACCGCTTCATCCGGGAGATTAACTTCCAGTTGAGTCAAGCGGTTATGCAACCCAGACATCTTGAGTATGTGTTCACTGACAGAGCTATTTTGCTCCATCTTACAGCTAAAGAATTTGTCGGAGACTTCATATCTCTCGACCCGGGCATGAGCTTGGAAAACCATTTTCAGCTCTTCGAACATCTCATATGCTCCATGTCCCTCAAAACGCTTTTGGAGCCCCGGCTCTAAGCTGTAAAGCATGCCGCACTGAACGAGGGAGTAATCATCGGAACGTGACTGCCAAGCGTTCATAACGTCTTGTTCTCCAGGGAGAACAGGTGCGTCACCCAGCGGTGCTCGTAGGACATAATCTTTCTTGGCAGCTATGAGGATGATCCTCAGGTTCCGGACCCAGTCCGTATAGTTGCTGCCATCGTCTTTCAGCTTGGTATTCTCTAGGAACGCGTTGAAGTTTAGGACTACGTTGGCCATTTGATCTACAAGACATATTGTAAATATTTTAGACTAAGTTCATGATAATAAAGTTCATCTAATCAAATTATTTAATGAACTCCCACTTAGATAGACATCCCTCTTCTAGTCATCTAAGTATAACATGATCCGAGTCAACTAGGCCGTGTCCGATCATCACGTGAGATGGACTAGTCAACATCGGTGAACATCTCCATGTTGATCGCATCTTCTATACGACTCATGCTCGACCTTTCGGTCTTCTTTGTTCCGAGGCCATGTCTATACATGCTAGGCTCGTCAAGTCAACCTAAGTGTTTGCATGTGTAAATCTGTCTTACACCCGTTGTATGTGAATGTTAGAATCTATCACACCCGATCATCACGTGGTGCTTCAAAACAACGAACTGTCGCAACGGTGCACAGTTAGGGGGAACACTTCTTGAAATTATTATGAGGGATCATCTTATTTACTATCGTCGTTCTAAGTAAACAAGATGCAAAACATGATAAACATCACATGCAATCAAACAATAAACGTGACATGATATGGCCAATATCACATAGCTCCTTTTGATCTCCATCTTGGGGCTCCATGATCATCGTGTCACCGGCTTGACACCATGATCTCCATCATCATGATCTCCATCATCGTGTCTCCATGAAGTTGCTCGCCAACTATTACTTCTACTACTATGGCTAACGCGTTTAGCAATAAATTAAGTAATTTACATGGCGTTTCTCAATGACACGCGGGTCATACAAAAATAAAGACAACTCCTATGGCTCCTGCCGGTTGTCATACTCATCGACATGCAAGTCGTGATTCCTATTACAATAGCATGAACATCTCATACATCACATATAGATCATTCATCATTCATCACAACTTTGGCCATATCATATCACAAAGCACTTGTTGCAAAAACAAGTTAGACGTCCTCTAATTGTTGTTGCAAGTTTTACGTGACTGAATTAGGGTTCTAGCAAGAACGTTTTCTTACCTATGTGAAAGCCACAACGAGATTTTTCAACTTCTATTTACCCTTCATAAGGACCCTTTTCATCGAATCCGCTCCAACTAAAGTGGGAGAGACAGACACCCGCCAACCACCTTATGCAACTAGTGCATGTTAGTCGGTGGAACCGGTCTCACGTAAGCGTACGTGTAAGGTTGGTCTGGGCCGCTTCATCCCACAATACCGATGAAGCAAGATAAGACTAGTAGCGGCAAGAAAGTTGACAAATCTATGCCCACAACAAATTGTGTTCTACTCTCGCGAGAAGAACTACGCATAGACCTAGCTCATGATGCCACTGATGGGGAACGTTGCAGAAAACAAAAATTTTCCTACGGTTTCACCAAGATCCATCTATGAGTTCATCTAGCAACGAGTGATCGGATGCATCTACATACCTTTGTAGATCGCGAGCGGAAGCGTTCAAAAGAACGGGGATGAAGTAGTCGTACACGACGTGATCCAAATCACCGGAGATCCTAGCACCGAACGGACGGCACCTCCGCGTTCAACACACGTACGGTCAGCGTAACGTCTCCTTCTTCTTGATCCAGCAAGGCAAAGGAGAGGTTGAGGAAGATGGCTCCAGCAGCAGCACGACGGCGTGGTGATGATAGAGCTGCAGTACTCCGGCAGGGCTTCGCCGAGCTCTATGGAGGAGGAGGAGGTGTTGGAGAGGGAGAGGGAGGCGCCAAGGCAAAAGGGTGCGGCTGCCCCCTCCCCTCCCCCCTTTATATAGGCCCCTGGAGGGGCTCCGGCCCTGGGAGATTGGATCTCCCAAGGGGGGCGGCGGCCAAGGGCTAGAGTGGCCCCAAAGCCAAGGTGGGGCGCCCCCCACCCCTAGGGTTTCAACCCTAGGCGCATGGGGTGGGCCTAGGGGGGCGCACCAGCCCACTATGGGCTGGTTCCCCTCCCCACTTTGGCCCATGGGGCCCTCCGGGATAGGTGGCCCCACCCGGTGGACCCCCGGGACCCTTCTGGTGGTCCCGGTACAATACCGGTGACCCCGAATCTTGTCCCGATGGCCAAAACAGCACTTCCAATATATAATTCTTTACCTCCGGACCATTCTGAAACTCCTCGTGATGTCCGGGATCTCATCCGGGACTCCGAACAACATTCGGGTTACTGCATATACATATCCCTACAACCCTAGCGTCATCGAACCTTAAGCGTGTAGACCCTACGGGTTCGAGAGACATGCAGACATGACCGAGACGGCTCTCGGGCAATAACCAACAGCGGGATCTGGATACCCATGTTGGCTCCCACATGCTCCACGATGATCTCATTGGATGAACCACGATGTCGAGGATTCAATTAATCCCGTATACGATTCCCTTTGTCAATCGGTATTTTACTTGCCCGAGATTCGATCGTCGGTATCCCAATACCTCGTTCAATCTTGTTACCGGCAAGTCACTTTACTCGTACCGTAATGCATGATCCCGTGATCAAACACTTTGATCACATTGAGCTCATTATGATGATGCATTACTGAGTGGGCCCGGTGATACCTCTCCGTCAAGCGGAGTGACAAATCCCAGTCTCGATCCGTGTCAACCCAATAGACACTTTCGGAGATACCCGTAGTATACCTTTATAGTCACCCAGTTACGTTGTGACGTTTGGCACACCCAAAGCACTCCTACGGTATCCGCGAGTTACACGATCTCATGGTCTAAGGAAAGGATACTTGACATTGGAAAACTCTAGCAAACGAACTATACGATCTTGTGCTATGTTTAGGATTGGGTCTTGTCCATCACATCATTCTCCTAATGATGTGATCTCGTTATCAATGACATCCAATGTCCATAGTCAGGAAACCATGACTATCTGTTGATCAACGAGCTAGTCAACTAGAGGCTCACTAGGGACATGTTGGTGTCTATCATTCACACATGTATTACGATTTCCGGATAACAGAATTATAGCATGAATAAAGACAATTATCATGAACAAGGAAATATAATAATAATGCTTTTATTATTGCCTCTAGGGCATATTTCCAACAGTATACATACTGCAGGTATGTGTGTGCATGCATGTAAAGCATGAATTGTATCGGTCCTATCTATACATGCGGGAATTCAGCCACAACTAGTGCCCTTCCCCTCTCCTAGTTGTAATTGATCCAAAAGGCCATGGTTTTAGGCAGCAGAAGGTAGAGATCGGTCATGGCCGCGCGCCTGCAGGAGCAATGTGACCCTAGTTGTGGCTGACACCTGTAGGCACCACAGCATGGAGGATTATCAATTAAGCAAACCGTGGCTGGGTGTACCAGTCAATCTAGTGGCTAGAGACTTCCACAAAGCACACAGATTTTGTGTAAACCTGTGGTAGGGGCTACACAATATTTATAACTAGATACATCTATATCAATCATCACAGGAAACAGTGGGCAATGCTATATATGCGCAACCAGCTAGTGCGACAAATGTGAGTGTTTGATTGGTTTGCATCACAAAGGCAAACACCAACAAGAGAAGCATGCATATGGCAAGAGTAGGGCTAGCATGAACACCACGTATGTAATCTGGCATGTCATCGCTTGGATAGGTTCGAGAAACCTTTCTACCTGTCACCACAAGTGAGTGGCTCCTCCAACACGACAAACAACGCACAGTTGTAAAGATGGGGGAGGTATCTATCTATCTATCCATCCATAGCCAGTGCCACTAGATACAAAATAAATAAAGGTCTGGAAACGTTGAGGCTTCTCTTGCAAGTGCCTTGCAACTACACGCATTAACTCCTATTTAAGCGTCTCCATGGATATCCCTAGCTCATTAATTTCTTCCATAGTCATGTTTATGGTTGCGTCCAATATTACCATCAACCCAGAATCCGTTGTACATAAAGCCTCCACCATGGCAGACCACCTTCAAGTTCAGCAGAAACAGTTGGTACTACCGCCGGGGTTTAGGTTCCACCCGACGGATGAGGAGATCATCAAATTCTATGTGGTCCCCAAGGTGCTCGATGAAGCCTTCGTTGCCGCGGCGATTGAGGATGTGAACCTCAACAAGTACGAGCCATGGGAGCTACCAGAGAAGGCGAAGATGGGGGAGAAGGAGTGGTACTTTTACTCCCGAAAGGATCGCAAGTACCCCACTGGGATACGAACGAACCGGGCGACGGAGGCCGGCTATTGGAAGGCCACCGGAAAGGACAAGGAGATCTTCCAGCCACCTTTCACACTCATCGGCATGAAGAAGACACTCGTCTTCTATAAGGGTCGGGCGCCTAGGGGGGAGAAGACCAATTGGATCATGCATGAGTATAGGCTCGAGAGCAGCAAGAAGCTGACATCCAACCCATCCATCACCACCCGCACCGTCACCAGAACCAACACGACTTCCAAGGTATATAATAAATTTATACTAGAGTAGTACTCATGAATCATCAACATGCTAGTAGCTAGTTAGCTACTTATTTTGCACAATCAAACGGGAGAACCCCCAACTGAATATTACTCATAGTAGCCAATACATGGAAAGAATTACAAGGTTGCACCGATGTGTGAGGGGAGGTACATCCACCATGACATAGCGGCCTCCTTTTGAGTAGGTACCCTGAACGTATGGGTCAAAAGAGAGAAATCGTAGATAATGTTCATACTAGTAGGCCGAGGTGAGTAAATGCAACCATGGGATGTAATGGCATTTCATATATGTCTTAAATGTTCTAAAGGATGGAAAGGTTGATCGAGTCCAAAAGTTGGAGTCGAGGCTTAGGGGAGTCACTATGTTGCCAATTCCTGAGATGGGCACTAGTACAGGGGCGCCTAAATACCCAAGTTATGCAAGATATGTGCCAAATATGAGCAGTTAATGAAAAAGTGATCAACATATGCGAAAATAGCGTCACACCTGGGGCATGCTACAGAAAACATTTGATTTGTACTTATTTAATTTATGTATGTTTGTAGGAACAGTGGGTGGTTTGCAGGATCTTCCATAAGAGCACCGGACTAAAGAAGATGGTGACACCGTCATATGACATGCCAATGTACACAGGAGCAGAACATCAGCAGGGCTTTGTCAACTTAGATACATTGCCTCCTCTCATGGAATATGACATGTCGTCAACATGTGCGCATGCACCGCTGTTTCCTGGAGCTTCTTCATACAAGTCGCACGATGTCGGAGCTGGCTCATCGATGATGGGCAGTGTGGCGCTTCCTATGATGAATTACCACTACATCGGGAACAACCACCACCACCAAATGATGGTCAACCCAACACTGCCTCTATCGCTCTACCAACACCAACAACAACATCAACAGATGATGATGCATATGGGTGCAGATCAGGGTCTCATGGTTGGGGCTCAACCTGGAGGTGGGTTGGAGTCGATGCTGTCACAGGAGGACGCTGTGGCCGGGCTGAGGAACAACTACCCAGGGAACACCGCTGCAACAGCAGTTGACGAGACCTCATTGATGAACATGGGTATGGATGACATTTGGCAGAATTGATGATCAGATAACCCAAGACAACATATATATGTCTGTGCATGCATAAATTAATAATCCATCAGACGGTCAGTTGATATATGCCAACCCGTATATTGGTTGGTGCCGCATTTTTATTTGTTAGTGTGACCTTGAGAGAGTTTACAATCATGGCATGGCTTGGCATGCCACTCTTGTGCTAGTTTTTCAATTGTGTGTATGTGTATTGGCTTGTATATGCACTACCCACCAGGGTATACCTAGCTACATATGCATGTGTTGTAAATGTGTGTACATCATGCATCTTTTAAACCCATATAGAATAAGCTACTTTGTTTATATATATATATATATATATATATATATATTTTCCATTAAATGTATTAATGTCTGTGAATTTGATCACATGTGTGCATTGTATCTGGAAAAGATTTTTTGGCACGCACCGACCTAGAGGGGATTTCCATCCACCACATAAACACTTATTTATAGTTTGAAATGTGTTCTAATAAAATATTAACTCACTTCTAAATGTGTGCTAGTAATTTTATTCCACATCTAATCCAGGGCAAACATTTGTGGTGATGTCCAAGGGAGCGACATGCTCTACACCATGTTTCACACATACTCTGTTGGAAAAAAGCAGTGCCTAGGAGGCGCTGAGGCATGCTTAGGCGCTAGGCCATGGCCAAATGGCTCGCCTAGGGCATAAGTGGAAGTCTAGGCAGGCCAAGCAAGAAATTGTCTACCAATCGGGAAATCATGCTATATTGCACCGATATGCCAAACATGACATATTCCAATGAAAGTACCTGGTAGTTAACTTATATATATGTATGCCATAATATCTATACATATAATAATAATCACAAATACACCCTGATTGCCAAAACTATATTACCGCCTAGGCTTGCCTAGGGCACTTAAGCACCGCATAGGCACTAGGCGAAGGTCAACCACCTCGCTTACGCCTACCGCTCACATATATAGTACGTGACATAGGCTTGGTCTACTAGAAAATATAGCTTTCATCTCAGAATAAAATTTTCATGTTGTAGTATTTTCCAATTCGTTTTTTAAGTTACTGGCCGCATGCCATGCCACTACTGGAAAAAGACTTATAGCTGGGGTCACATTAGTGGTGAGAACAGACAGGAACCCGCCACAATTATTTTGGTAAGTTCAAGTGGTGTGGGTGGAAAAAGGGATGGCCACTGCTAAATGATCAGTAGTGATGGGCAATAATCGTCACCGCCACTCCTATATTTTCACGGAATCAGCCACGGGATAGAAAAAAATATTGTGGTGGGTCAGGTGACACGCCAGCCATTGATTCTCAACATATCTATGGAGGGCCATGAGAAATTCATGCCACGGTAATATTTTGCTAACCCATGCCCAAACTCTCCAAAATTTTTAAAGTTAGCAGTGGCAGGGAGCAGATGGCGCCCGCCACAGGTCTTGTAAGTATGGAAAGTGCTTGAATATATCATGTTCATTAACCTAGTGTAGCCTCAAGCTACAACATTGCGCTTTCAATAGTGTATATTCAACATAGAAAAGGTTTGAAGGGAAACTATTGTTAAAAATGGATTTCAATGGGAAGGCGAGTGTTTCTGTTCACTAAAGAGTGTTTAGTATATACATGAAGTACATCCAGTTTTTTGTGTAATGCTCTCAAATTTGTACCACAACCTATAGGGGTGATACGATGAACCCATGCCAAGTTTCAAACTCTTCATAGCTCATTTGCATGTTATTTCAAACAGAATAGCGTTTTGGACTTTTTAGTTGCCAGCAAATCAATTAATGCTTAAAAAATAAACCAACTCAATAGGTGTTCAAATTTGAGCATTGCAGTGTGATTGGTGTGTACTGAACATTGAAAAAGTTTGAGGGGGCAATAAATTTAAATAATAGAGTTATGTGTGCTAGGCGGTGGTTTCCATTCCAAACTCAGATACTTCGTCGGAGACTATTCAGTTTGTACACGAGGTGCATCAAGTTTTTTCCATAACGTTCTAACAAAAAAATCACACCCTATAGGGGTCATATGATGAGGTCATGACAAGTTTCATCCATTTTCGAGCTCATTTAAAAGTATTTTTGAATGGAAGAGCGTTTTACCCTTTTTAGTGGCCAAAAATTCAACTAATACTTCCAAAATAGCAAACCAACTCTAAAGATGGACAAATTCGAGCATGACACTTTGAATGGTGTGCATTGAACATGGAAAAAGTTTGAAGGGGAAGTGTACACGGAGAACAACCAAAACAATAAGATCACATAAAACATGGAAAACATAACACCAGCATGCCTTTTGTATCATCCCCTACTTATAAGTTATTAGTTGTGATGTGCAATCCTCGTCGCCCGTCAGTGTTCCCATGAACCTATGTAACACCCATCCCAAAATTTCAGAGGCCTCTCGCTTGATCGGTTTGATTTGGCCTCATCAAAGCCTAAATTGGGAATAGGAGGCGGCGACCTAGGGGAGGCAATCGACGGTGGCACCCAAGTGAGCTACTCCCGCCAGCTGGCATCCTCGTCCTCCTACATTAGCATCGGCATACCTGCCACCGCATCTCCTTCCCGACCATTGATGTGAGATCTCACCTCTTCCATGACCGTCATGGCATGGAGCTTTCTGTCGACCACTGGTCCTCCTCCTCCCTTAACCCTGCTTTGCCCCCCCATCCATATGTGCCGCAAGACCACTTCCTCCTCCACCACTCCTTCCCCCACCGAACCACCTCCTCCTCCACCCCTTGCCACCCAACCACTTTTCTCCTCTCTTCCGCTTCCCCATAGATTTTTCCAAACCTCTCCTTATTTCTCATTGAAGTCTTTTTGGAAGATTGGATCACCACGAGACCGGATTAAGGTGAGATATGGGTTATGCGACATGAATCTAAACCATAAATGGGTTTTTTGGGTCAAATGAGATGGTAAATTATATGATGGACATTTAATAAATACATGACAAACAATTTTTTAGAACATGGTGAACATTTTTTAAATGCAAAAAAATTGCATGGTGGAGGAAAAACCATGAAAGAAAATTTAAAGATGAGGGTAGACATGGAATTGGGTCGGGGCGAGTTGTGTGTACGGTGTGGACAGGCAACTAGGTTAGACAAGTTTGGTGTCGAGGGTAGACATGGCATTATGTCGGGGTCAGGGCAAGTTATGTGTCTATGATGGACATCCAACTAGATCAGGTCGAGACGAGTTGCGTATTGATGGTCGACATACAGCTGGGTTAGGAGAGTTGCGTGTCATGGGTGGACATGCAACAAGGTCGGGAAAGTTGTGTGTCGAGTGTGCACATGCAACTTGGTCGGGAATGGTTAAGTTGGGGGTCTAGGGTGGACATGCAACTGACATGGAAATGGGTCCAATGACTATGCATTTCAAAGGTGGACATGCAATTCCGTAGGTGTCGGGGGCAAGAAGGCGAGTTATGTATCGAGGATGGACATGCAACTAGATCAGGGTCTGGAAAGTTGTATGTCGAGAGTGGATAATCAACTTGAACAAAGGGGTCGAGGGCCCGTTACATGTTCAGGGTGAACTTGCAACTGGGGCAAAGGGGGTCAAGGGCCGGTTGCAGGTCAAGTATGTAGTTGCAACTGTGACGAAGGGTCAAGGTCCAATTGCGTGTCAAGGATGGACTTGCAACTAGGGCAAAGGGTTGAGACAAGTTGTGTCTCGAGGGTGCACTTGCAAATGGGACAAATCCTCGACGCCAAATTGTGTGTCGAGGGTGCATTCCAACCGGAAAAAAGATGATCAGGCCTCGATTGTGTGTCGAGGGTGAATTTGCAGTTAGGGCAAAAAGGTCGGGCCTAATTGCATGTCACATGGGTGATACAACAGCCCACGCACAAAGGTGATTCTTTCTTAGGAACGAAACAAAACCCCAACAATGGTCGAGGAAAAATTCAAAACAACACAAATCTTGGAGCTATAAATCAGCAGGTGCAAAACTTAAATGAGACATCACTAGCAAACTGAGCCTAGATCAGATGGTTAGTTTTTTATGGTGAAACCAGCCCACCAGGATCTTGGCAATGGTGCTTTTTTCTAATTTATTTCAGACTTTCCAGCAATATCTGTTCAACAGGAGGAGGCTTTCCCGTCTGACTATGGAGGCGGTAGTGATAACTTCATCGATCAATCTCAAAGATGATGTGCCGGCCCAGTCTCTCGGAGGTGCTCATTGGGGTAGGGTATGCGTACGTGCTTTCATATGGGTGAGTGTATTTGGCTATGTATGAGCATCTGCTCCTGTACTGTGTTAAAAAAATCATTATTTCTCGTCTAGATGAGAATTAGCAAAACTGAATTTCAATCATTTATTTATTAGGATACATTTGTTCAAATCCGATTAGCTTAGCAAAAGGTTTTATTTTTGGTGGTGCTTATTCATTACGATACCGACTCGACTCGTTTGTGATTTGTCTCTGATACAAATACCGAGGCGCTCCCACATCTGATCTGACCACTACATACCTACGTACGAACGACCACGCAGGGCACGGCCGATCCATCCATGTTGCTCGGAAATAACGATATGATGAAGCCGCCGATTCCTAAACGACCCTACCGGAGAGGCTGGAAGTCGCCGGAATCAGCCCTGCCTTTAGCCTCCGGCAGTACTTTAGTCGCCGGCCGGAATCCCGGATGATATCATCTTCTTCGCTGGAAGGCGGCTTCCAAGCCGTGTGCAAGTCACATTAACCAGCACTCCTTTGGTCCGCAGCACCTGGAGCTCTCAAGGTCGTGGTGCCGCGCAAGTACCAAGCCTCGCGCGCGATTCCTCAACATCTTGAGCTTCCAGCCAGGTGAAAGCAAGTGCGAAGGCCTCATCTTGATCCCTGCCTTAACGGGAGTGGGACAATTTTCATCTGCAACCCGACCACTGGAGAATTTTCTCTCTGACTGAACACAGGGTGGCCTTTGGCTTTGATCCCTGCCTTAACGGGAGTGGGACAATTTTCATCTGCAACCCGGCCACTGGAGAATTTTCTCTCTGACTGAACACAGGGTGGCCTTTGGCTTTGATCCCTACCTTAACGGGAGTGGGACAATTTTCATCTGCAACCCGGCCACTGGAGAATTTTCTCTCTGACTGAACACAGGGTGGCCTTTGGCTTTGATCCCTACCTTAACGGGAGTGGGACAATTTTCATCTGCAACCCGGCCACTGGAGAATTTTCTCTCTGACTGAACACAGGGTGGCCTTTGGCTTTGATCCCTGCCTTAACGGGAGTGGGACAATTTTCATCTGCAACCCGGCCACTGGAGAATTTTCTCTCTGACTGAACACATGGTGGCCTTTGGCTTTGATCCCTGCCTTAACGGGAGTGGGACAATTTTCATCTGCAATCCGGCCACTGAAGAATTTTCTCTCTGACTGAACACAGGGTGGCTTTTGGCTTTGATCCCTGCCTTAACGGGAGTGGGACAATTTTCATCTGCAACCCAGCCACTGGAGAATTTTCTCTCTGACTGAACATAGGGTGGCCTTTGGCTTTGATCCCTGCCTTAACGGGAGTGGGACAATTTTCATCTGCAACCCGGCCACTGGAGAATTTTCTCTCTGACTGAACACAGGGTGGCCTTTGGCTTTGATCCCTACCTTAACGGGAGTGGGACAATTTTCATCTGCAACCCGGCCACTGGAGAATTTTCTCTCTGACTGAACACAGGGTGGCCTTTGGCTTTGATCCCTACCTTAACGGGAGTGGGACAATTTTCATCTGCAACCCGACCACTGGAGAATTTTCTCTCTGACTGAACACAGGGTGGCCTTTGGCTTTGATCCCTGCCTTAACGGGAGTGGGACAATTTTCATCTGCAACCCGGCCACTGGAGAATTTTCTCTCTGACTGAACACAGGGTGGCCTTTGGCTTTGATCCCTGCCTTAACGGGAGTGGGACAATTTTCATCTGCAACCCGGCCACTGGAGAATTTTCTCTCTGACTGAACACAGGGTGGCCTTTGGCTTTGATCCCTGCCTTAACGGGAGTGGGACAATTTTCATCTGCAACCCCGCCACTGGAGAATTTTCTCTCTGACTGAACACAGGGTGGCCTTTGGCTTTGATCCCTGCCTTAACGGGAGTGGGACAATTTTCATCTGCAACCCGGCCACTGGAGAATTTTCTCTCTGACTGAACACAGGGTGGCCTTTGGCTTTGATCCCTGCCTTAACGGGAGTGGGACAATTTTCATCTGCAACCCGGCCACTGGAGAATTTTCTCTCTGACTGAACACAGGGTGGCCTTTGGCTTTGATCCCTACCTTAACGGGAGTGGGACAATTTTCATCTGCAACCCGGCCACTGGAGAATTTTCTCTCTGACTGAACACAGGGTGGCCTTTGGCTTTGATCCCTGCCTTAACGGGAGTGGGACAATTTTCATCTGCAACCCGGCCACTGGAGAATTTTCTCTCTGACTGAACACAGGGTGGCCTTTGGCTTTGATCCCTGCCTTAACGGGAGTGGGACAATTTTCATCTGCAACCCGGCCACTGGAGAATTTTCTCTCTGACTGAACACAGGGTGGCCTTTGGCTTTGATCCCTGCCTTAACGGGAGTGGGACAATTTTCATCTGCAACCCCGCCACTGGAGAATTTTCTCTCTGACTGAACACAGGGTGGCCTTTGGCTTTGATCCCTGCCTTAACGGGAGGGACAATTTTCATCTGCAACCCGGCCACTGGAGAATTTTCTCTCTGACTGAACACAGGGTGGCCTTTGGCTTTGATCCCTGCCTTAACGGGAGTGGGACAATTTTCATCTGCAACCCGGCCACTGGAGAATTTTCTCTCTGACTGAACACAGGGTGGCCTTTGGCTTTGATCCCTGCCTTAACGGGAGTGGGACAATTTTCATCTGCAACCCGGCCACTGGAGAATTTTCTCTCTGACTGAACACAGGGTGGCCTTTGGCTTTGATCCCTGCCTTAACGGGAGTGGGACAATTTTCATCTGCAACCCGGCCACTGGAGAATTTTCTCTCTGACTGAACACAGGGTGGCCTTTGGCTTTGATCCCTGCCTTAACGGGAGTGGGACAATTTTCATCTGCAACCCGGCCGCTGGAGAATTTTCTCTTTGACTGAACACAGGGTGGCCTTTGGCTTTGATCCCTGCCTTAACGGGAGTGGGACAATTTTCATCTGCAACCCGGCCACTGGAGAATTTTCTCTCCGACTGAACACAGGGTGGCCTTTGGCTTTGATCCCTGCCTTAACGGGAGTGGGACAATTTTCATCTGCAACCCGGCCACTGGAGAATTTTCTTTCCGACTGAACACAGGGTGGCCTTTGGCTTTGATCCCTGCCTTAACGGGAGTGGGACAATTTTCATCTGCAACCCGGCCACTGGAGAATTTTCTCTCTGACTGAACACAGGGTGGCCTTTGGCTTTGATCCCTGCCTTAACGGGAGTGGGACAATTTTCATCTGCAACCCGGCCACTGGAGAATTTTCTCTCTGACTGAACACAGGGTGGCCTTTGTCTTTGATCCCTGCCTTAACAGGAGTGGGACAATTTTCATCTGCAACCCGGCCGCTGGAGAATTTTCTCTCTGACTGAACACAGGGTGGCCTTTGGTTTGATCCCTGGAGCGGTACCTACAAGGTGGCCAGGCACTTCATTCGGTCCTACAGAGATAGAATACTACTACTGCGCAAATGGATGGTGGGCAAGAAGGAGGCACCGCCACTAGTAGAGAATACAGCTGCCGACATGAGATCTTGACATTCGGTGGCGACGTCGGCAAGGATGCAGCTTGGGTATGGAAGGCCACCGTACCCTATCAAGGCCAGGACCCCGATTTGTACCCTATCAAGGCCTTGTTTTGGAGTGCTCTCAAGTCCATGGTACTACGTACGTACCTGCAAAGGTTAACTCGATTTAGTTTACTTGATGAAACATTTACGGTGCACCCTAACCCTCGGTGCAGGTGCAGCGAACGATTCCCTATCTGCGCTAGGTGGTAAGTTATGCTATATATATCCACTCTACCTCACCGTGGGACATTTCCATTTGGTTGGCGGAAGATGGACCAAATCTGGCTTGGTCACTATGCCGCCGAATCTGCCTGCCGATACCAACGAAGAATGCTTCTTGCCTTTAATTTGCTTGCGCGTCGACTGACCGGGACAAGATATTCATCTCCGTTGATTGATGCGTGCATCCTTCTCCGGTGTCATCTCCGTGATGGGTCCCTTGAACAAGTAATCAACATGCCACGTGACGTGTTGTATGATCTCCGGAATGGCAGAAAAATCAACATTAATTGGTGCGCTCTTTGTTGCCCACTACACGCCACGGTGCCGTATGTGGAATCACTCCTGCGCATCAGACCTCCGTGATAACCAGACATCATTCATATCGTACGCGATCTCATCATTAATAAATAAACCTTGTCTAAATTAGCGGAAGCACATTAATATACGTCTGTTTTTGCATTCTTCTTTCTTACCTAGTCCTTACAATGTATTTCGCTATGAGTGGATATTGTCCATCACAATTTTTTTAAATATAATTATGCATTCAAAGTCCTGCTGATTATGTACGTGTTGATGTAGCATGAATTTTTCAGATATTGTACCTGACATGGAGCGCTAGCTGAACCACATGACATGCGCACGACTTCATTCTTGTCGCTGATAAGTATTTGCTGACAACGAGTGTCTCTAAAGGCAGCGGCTCGCCTTAATATTACCAGGTTTGTTGCCTATATGCATCAAGTTTAGCAGACACCTTGTGACCATATATGGAATTTATCAACATATGCCAACCAAACCAATATTGATTAAAAAATTGAGGACAATATTGATCATTTGGAGCAGTCACGTGAGATACAGCCCTATGCATACATACCCGGCCGACAGGCCATTTGAACATATTATCAGCCTTCTTGGTCGAAGAATTCGGGATACTATCAGGACTCCACAGAAGAGATGGCTCCTGAATATGATAATGTAAGACGATGTACTTCTGTCATTTTTGAGATGCTACTGATACAATGCTGATGCTGGATCCTTCTTGTTTATAAAACTGCCAAATTGACAGGTTATCGCTAATATATCTTTTCTTTGTTAACTCGTTGTTTTGACTCACAGAGTGCTTTTGAATCTGGTGAACATCGAGTATTTTTTGTCTTCCTCCTGTCCTCAACAAGTAGTAGTTTATGAGCAATCTTACGGTGATGGGTGTGTCTCCTTAGAGCAAAATTTCCAGAGCAACTCGAACACGCTTTCTGAAGATACCTCCAAAATAACTAAATCGGTAAGCACAAGAGTGTGTGTGGTTCAAATTGATTCTGTCATTACTATAGATCAATAAACTTATATTTTTCTGCGGCCCATCTTCTGGCCTCTGACTCCATTTCTTCAGGAAAAAAACAATAAACTTTTCAGGCCTTTTGGAACTCTTGAAAAAAATATTTTTTCTTCCGTTCTTTATTTTGACATTGTTTTCAGTTATCTTGTGATTTACTGAGAATTTCCCTCTGCATGTGTTACATGCAGATTGAAGGGGGGGAAATCATTAGAATTGCGCATTAATGTGCAAAGTATTAGTGATAAAGAGTAAATTATAATAAAAAATAGTGATGCAAAATGGACGTAGCAGCTCCCCCAAGCTTAGACCTCACTTGTACCCAAGCGAAAGCCGAGCATAGTAAACATGGCACAATTTTATGAAGTGTGGAGTCGAGAGTAAATAATACCAAAATGACAGCATCACTATTTACTTTCCTGATCAAACATTCTAAACAGCAATCCCTTCTTATTCTTACATAACTTCTGATTAGAAGGTCATGACACCTTCAGATCCAAAAGTTTAACCCATAAAAGTCTCTTGATCATTAATTTTAGAAACTGCCTGGGCATGAGGAGATGCACGCAAGGTTGGGATATGGCCAAGCATCCAGTTGATAAGCACATAGTCATGTCCACCTTGATTGCTGGGTTGATCCATATATCCCGTGCCAGGTTTTGTAGAAAAGGCAAGTATGTGGGATGAGTGGCGCGCATTTGTGTGTATGCCGGTACAATACGCCCTGGAAAGCATATAAAAAATATGTAATTGATGATTATCTCTAGACAAATCCAACGTATGCATGCGGGAACTCAGTCGTACCTAGCTCCCTTCCCCTCTCCAGGTGGTAACAGATACAAAAGGCCATGGTTTTATGCAGCGGAAGATAAAGATATGCCTGAGCCGCGCACGCTACATGCGCGCCTGCAGGAGCAATGTGACCCTGGATGTGTTTGACACCCATAGGCACCAGAGCATTGAGAATTATTCTGCCATGTATTGCTAGCAATTAATGGCGAACTATGGCTGTGCGTACCAATCAATCTAGGGGCCGTAGACTTAGGAAACACACCCAGTTTTTGTGTAAACATGTGGTAGGGGCTATATAGTATTTATAGGTAGATACATCTAGATCAAACATCACAGAAAAGAGCGGTGGTGATATATATGCACATCCAGCTGGCGAGACAAATGTGAGTGCTTGTTTGCCTTGCGTCACAAATCTAAACACCAGAAACAAAAGCATGCATATGACACGAGTAGGGGTAGCACGAAGAGCACATATGCATATATTAACAAGAATGAGAACAATCTGGCATGTCGTGGCTTGGAGAGGTTGGAGAAACCTAGCTACTTGTCACCACAAGGGTGTGGCACCTCCAACAAGACAAACAATGCATAGTTGTAATGATGAGGAAGCAATCTATCTATCCATCCATAGTGAGTGCCACTAGATACAAAATTAAAGAAGGCAAAAAAAAAAATCTCGAGACTTCTCTAGCAAGCGCCTTGCTAGTACACGCATTTACTCCTATTTAAGCGCCTCCATGGATATCCATAACTTATTAAATTCCTTCCTTCGTTACTTACATATTTATGATTGCCTCCAATATTGCCATCACTCTAGAATCCATTGCAGAGAAAGCCTCCACCATGACAGACCACCTTCAAGTTCAGCAACAGAAGTTGGAGCTACCGCCGGGGTTTAGGTTCCACCCGACGGATGAGGAGATCATAAAATTCTACGTGGTCCCCAAGGTGCTCGATGAAGCCTTCGTCGCTGCGGCGATTGAGGGTGTGAACCTCAACAAGTACGAGCCATGGGAGCTACCGGAGAAGGCGAAGATGGGGGAGAAGGAGTGGTACTTTTACTGCCGAAAGGATCGCAAGTATCCCACCGGGACACGAACGAACCGGACGACGAATGCTGGCTATTGGAAGGCCACCGGAAAGGACAAGGAGATCTTCCACCCACCGCTCACACTCATCGGCATGAAGAAGACGCTCGTCTTCTACAAGGGCAGGGCGCCTAGGGGGGAGAAGACCAACTGGATCATGCATGAGTATAGGCTTGAGAGCAACAAGCAGCTGACATCCAACCCGTCCACCGCAACGCGGCTTCCAAGGTATATAATAAACTTATAGTATAGTAGTAGTCATGAATTCTGAACATGCCATTAGCTAGTTAGCCACCTTTTCTGAACAATCAGGGGGGGGGGGGGAGAATCCCCACTTGAATATTACTCTAAGTCGCCAATACATGGCAAGAATTACAAGGTTGCACCGATGCGTGAGGGGAGATAAAGCGGCCATGACATAGCGGCCTCCTTTTGAGTAGGTTACTTGATTGTATGGGTAAAAAGAGAGAAACCATCAGTAATGTTCTTGATAGTAGACCAAGGTGAGTAAATACTGCAATGGAATGTCATAGCGTTTCATGAGTCCTAAATATTCTAAAGGATGGAAAGGTCGACAGAGGCCAAATGTTGGAATCGAGGCCTTGGGGAGTCACTGTGTCCCCATTTCCAGGGATTGGCACTTGGACAGGGCCGCCAAAATACCCAAGTTATGGGATATATGTGCTGAACATGAGCATTTAATGACAAAGTGATCGGCATCTGTGACAAAAGAGTCACACCTCGGGCATGCTACTAATCACAGTTGATTTGCACTTATTTAATTTATGTATGCTTGTAGGAACAGTGGGTGGTTTGTAGGATCTTCCATAAGAGTGTCGGACTAAAGAAGGTGGTGATGCCGTCATATGTCATGCCAATGTCCATCGGAGCGGAACATCAGCAGGGGTTCGCCGACTTAGATACATTGCCTCCTCTCATGGGCTTCTCCATACCAATTGCGTGACATCGGTGTTGGCTCATCGATGATGGGCAGCGTGGCGCTTCCTATTATGAATGACCACTACATCGGGAACCACCACCAGCAGATGATGTCAGACCCAACACCACCATTGTCATTCTACCAACAACATCAGCAGATGATGATGTATGTGGGTGCAGATCAGGGTTTCATGGTCGGAGCTGAGCCTGGGTGTGGGCCATCGTCGATGGTGTCACAGGAAGATGTCATGTCCGGGTTGAGCAACAACTACCAGGGGAACGCCGCCGCAATAGCAGTTGGCAAGACCTCGTCGATGAACATAGGTATGGATGACATGTGGAAGTACTGATGATCCAAGACAACATAGATATATATGTGTGTGTGCATAAATTAATCATCCATCAGACGGTCGTTCGATATATGGCAACCCGTATATTGGTTTGCGCCGTATTTAATTTCTCATTGTGGACTCTAGAGAGTTTGCATGCAGGCATGCCTCTCTTTTGCTAGTTTTTCGATTGTGTATATGTGTATTGGCTTGTATATGCACTATCCGCCGGGGTTTATCTGGCCATATATGCATGTGTTTTAAAATACTGGCAGGTGTGCATCATGCATCTTTTAAACCTATATAAAATGAACTATTTTGTTTAATTATAAAATTTTCCATTATATGTTTGGGCGTGCATTGTCTTTGGAAAAGAAGTTTGGGCATGCATGCAGCGACCAAGAGGGATTGCCATCTACCACATACACTATTTTAAATGTGTGCTAATAAACTTTTACTTACACTTTTAAATGTGTGCTAGTAATTTAATTCTAATATGTTTGGTCGAATGTTTGTGGCGGTGTCCAAGGGAGTGACATACTCTACACCGTCAGTTTGAGGCATGGTAGCTTGCATCTCACAATAAATTTGTCATGTTGTAGTATTTTCCCCTATTTATCCGGTTTGATGGAATATGGGTTGAGACAAAGTTGTGAGTTTACATAGCAAAGATTTCAGCAAGTGTATCTTGCAAAAGTGGATAGTCAAGGAATGAAAATCAAATCCATGCGATAATCTTACATGCTAACTCCGTGTATGTAAGATTGTAAGTGATCAGATATCATTGGTCTGGCAAAATATTTAAATGTCCAATTGCCTTGATTGAAATGCCACACCTAGCTGGGCCGGCCCACGCACACAGAAAACAGCAGCCTGTTTTCTGTTTCGTTTTTTTTCCATACTTTTTGTTTCCACTTTTTTCTTTTTTCTTTTTATTATACTTTAAATATATATATATATATATACATATTACAAAAACCACTTTTCATAGAAAATTTGAAAAAATGTTGAACAAGTATTTGAAAAAAAATTGAACAAGTATGTGCAAAAATGTTGATCATGTATATAAAAATGCTGGAAAAGTATTTGAAAAATTTTGAACGAGTATTTGAAAAAATGTTGAACAAGTATCTCAAAAAATGTTGATCATGCATATAAAAATATTGATTATTTATTTGAAAAATATTGAACGGCATATTTAAAAAATGTTGAAATAAGTATTAAATTCTTGATCAAGCAAAAAATGTTGAATAAGTGTTCAGACAATGTTGAACGTGTATACTACCTCCGCCTAGGTGAATAAGTCACTCGCGTAGTTCTAGGTCGTCGATTTGAGGAATTAAATATGTGTTATATGTCATGAAAAATATATCACTAGATTTCTACACGGATGTAGTTTCTAAATATATATATTTTTTCACATATAATGCATATTTAGATAGTTAAATCATCGACCTAGAACTACGCGAATGACTTATTCACCGAGACGGAGGTAGTACAAAAAATGTTGATCATTTATTAAAAAATTGTTTTTGACATATATGGAAATGTAGAGTGAAAACGAAAACAACATAAAAAACAAAAAATGGAGAACCAAAATGCAAAAAGGAATGGAAAAACAGAGAAGAAAAAGAAATGAAATGAAAGAAAAGAAAACAAAAAAAAATCCTTGGCTCAAATGGCCTCAAGTAGGTCGTGCCCCCTAGTATTTACAATGAATGGGACGTGGAGGAGTGGCTAGCAGCGCGCCTCATCTCTTTTGAAAGAATAATGCGGTGCCTTGATGACCCTTTCCGCCCTTCGCGGTTACTCTGCGTCTGCTGGCGCGCACATTTGTGGCGGGGCCCTTCCTGCTGGGAGCCCGACCGACTATCCCACTCGTGAGCCGGCTTGTGATGTACACAGTTCGGACTTTCTTTCTCTTAGATATAGCTCTAGACTAGAAGGGTTGGGTGCGCTTTGCTGCACTGGTGGTGTTGTTGAGATTGTCAAAAAAAATACTCATTTTGTTTTAAAATATAAGGTGTATTACTATTTTGGAAATCCAACCTCTTTAAGGTTGATCAAATTTATGAAGAAATATATCAAAATTCGTAATATCAAATTGATGTTATTAGATTCATCATGAAATGAATTTCCATAATTTTTTTGGCTTAATATTGTGGATGTTGATATTTTTTGCTCTAAACCTTGGTCAAAGTTAAAGAAATTTGACATTACAAAGAACTAATACCCCTTGTATTTTGGAACCGATGGAATATCTAGTTTGGCGGATGGGGGAGGCGATGCAGTGTGTTTTATGTTTATTTATAATGCGGTTATTTGGTGGGCCTTTCATGATGTGATTATGTGTTATGCGCTAATCAACTCATACTTTTGTGGGTAAATTTCTGCGTCGGTGGCAACATATACTATATTGGTACTATAGTATCATCACATGTTGGCGCTTCTTTTTCTAGGTGGTAAGAGGGTGCACGGGGTTGATATGTTTTTCTAGCCGTTGGTGTTGATTGATTTGATCATTGGCCTGATCAAAATCGTAAATCAAACTCAAAATTGAATATCTTAATCGAATAAAAGATCTTCAAAATTAGGGAATATGGTGAATTAGAATAAATAAATGGGAGAGCTCCTTAAGAAGTTATTGACCCGGTCAGAATCAAAAGACCAAGTTCTAAACTGAAGATCTCAATTAATTGTGAGGATTTAAAAATGAGGAAGCATAGTGTATAGTATAAAAGAATTCAGTGAGAGCTTCAAGAAATTGTTGACTCGGTCAAAATCAGGTGACCCAATTTCAATTGGACACCTTAATCAATTGTGAGGACTTCAAAATTAGAAAGCATAATTTATAGTAAAAAAGAATTGAATGACAGCTTTGAGAAATTATTGACTTGGTCAAAATCAGGTTCCCAATTCTAATTGGACACCTCAAATGATTGTGCTTAGTGATATAATAGATGTTGCATACAGTTAAACATCTTCAAAGATTTGCAATAACTTTTGACATACCTAAGTTTTTCAAGTAACGTATGCTATTATTCTGTGAGGACAGTTTACAAATACCGATTGGGATGAAACTATGTACATTTAACTTAGTTTCTGCTTGAAACACCACATATATAATTGGCTACCGCTTCATCTCTAAAATTGAAATACACCCGGCGATAATAATTCCACGCAATTGGATTTGTATCCCGTGTATTACAAATGCATTCATATCCATGATAAAAACTGCAAGGGGCCACCGATTAGTACAACTGCCACTGATTTGAGATTCGCTCCCTTTTTACATTAGCTACTCCAGGAAGTAGGTGTCTGAAAGCTTGATGCTGCCCGAATTTATCTTTTTTCACTGCATTTCTACAATTGCATATAATATCTTGGCACTGAATTAGTGATTCCTTGAGCCAATCAGAAAGCTCCATCATTTGTTCCCTTCTATGTTTCTAACTGGATCATGTACTGCAAGCTCCATCAGTTGAGCGGTGAGATAATCAAATTATTAAGAAAACTTAAATATATATAGATAAATATAGCGTGTCAGTCTTGTGACAAAAATAGCGGCAGGGTATAGTGAAAGTAAATCAACCCTGCTTGTACATACAAACTCAATTGCTCAATGATCTAATAGAACTGAAGGTACAGTACTGCATACATATGTAGTGCATTTCAGAAATGATGCATACGTACATCAGGCAGTCACATGATGGAGCAGGAGTCGCCGGTGCTCGGGGCGGAGCCGTACTGGTAGTAGTGTTGCTGCCGCGGCCGCAGCGGCGTGGACCGGTGGTACGGGTAGGCCGTGAATGACAAACTATAATTCAGAAGTTAAGTGAATTATTTGAAACATAAGATGAAAGTTAAGTGAACTATTTGGCAACCTAACAGTCTGTTCAACAGAAGGGCCGACCACGCCCCCTACACTACATGAAGGAGCTTGTGCACTGCTTCCTTCTTGAAGGTGTTGCATTTGGAGATATTTTATGTTTTCGGGTGTTGTTTTTGGTGGTGGTTTGCGTGCTGCTGTTGAGAGGAGTTGATCACTGTGGTGAGGCCCTTTTTTTTCTTTCTTTCTTTTCTCTTTTCGGGTTGTGTGCATCTTGGATGTCTTCAAGACATTTTGTTGATGCAGAGGCCGGGTGTAATTGATATCTTCGCGATATTAATATATTCATTTTAAAAATGTATGCCAAACAATCGACCAGACAAGTCGAGGACTAGCTAGGAGGTTCCGGCTCAGACCTCCCATTCAAGTCTCCAAGTCCTTCTCTCGTGCAAGGTGTTGTAGTTATGAGATTTTTTGTGAAGACGTAAAGGATAATAAGCACGTATATGCTAACAACCCAGAGGCGTACGTACATTCATAGATATGTGTGATATGTGATCTAGGTTTTTTTAATAACTTATATGTATAGTTACTAGGTGGTACTTTAGCTAGTGCAGCATGCATTTTAGCTTTAGGGTTTCTTCTTTTTTTTCCCTTTTTTTTGCACTTGGGGATTAAGCTAGCTGGAGTGTGCACCGCAGCATGCATTTTAGCTAGTGCAGCATGCATGATGCATCTTTCGGTCGAGCCCCTGAAACAGATATACCCCTATCTATATATCGATCCATCGATGTATATGTATGTATGTATGTTACCTAAATCATGTTGATGAGAAGGAAAGGATTTAGAAAAGTCAGATTATTGTTTCTGTTTTGCTCTGGTGAACAAATAAGTGCGGCACGTGGAAGTGAGCCCCTCTGCTCTGCAAATTGCAGTGTTGCCTGCTTTATTTTATGTATTTTTGTTTTGGTTTTTGGCATGTGCACTGCAAATATGATCTGACATGAGCTGCTGCAGCTGACAACCATGAACAGCAACCCTTTCCTTCCGTCCTCTATATCACAAGTTTCTTCTTCTTCTTCTTCTTCTTCTTCTTCTTCTTCTTCTTCTTGGGCTGGTGGTGGCATCGCATCGCACAGGAGAGGAAGCAAGGAAGGAAGAAGGCGACCTCCCTTCTTGGTATCGTAGCTGTAAGTGCGTTTGCTCTTGGTCTGCTCTGCTCTGCTCCCTTGCTTTGGATGATGGTTGGATGGAGAGAGAGAGAGAGACAGAGAGAGAGATCCCTTGCTTTGCTTGTACGGATGCATGGATGGATCCTTCCTCCTCGCTCAACATTGCCTGCCTACCTGCTGTTTTTTACCTATTCCTTCTCCTATCTAATCTAATCCAATCCAGTCCAATCCAATCTTTATCACTATATTGGTTGCAGCACCTTCTTCCAACATTGTCTTACCACTGCCACCAGTGTCAGGCTATCAATACTAGTACGTACTAGTAATCTTAACTCATCGCAACCACCACCCTGCAGTCTTCTTCTTAATTATTATTATTATTCTGGTGAGTGAGTGAATTAGCCTTGCCACTGCAACTGCCATTGCCAGCCTATATATTAGTGCTAGTATCATACCTCATCACAACCACCACCCTGACAGCTAATTACACTCTTGCCAGGCTCTCTTGTTCATTTTATCCACATCATCGGCCAACACTATACACCTTTGCTTCCTTGCAAACTTCTAACATGTATTATGCTCTTCTTTCAGTTGCATTCCGGTAAATTAACTCTTTGTTGAACCATGTATTTATTTGTGTCTCTCCTTCTTTCTTCTTCATCTACATGATTTACAGCAGCTAGTCGAAAAGATACCTCTCGCTTGCTCTTTAATTTCCTTTATGCAAACTGCTCATGTATTATGTATTTATGTTAATTTCCTGTATGCAAACTGCTATCCACTACATGACAAGCCCCCTGTGGCCACCAACCACCTTCAGCCATCAACAGCAGACCCCTCACCGCCTCGACTATAAATTGTATCGACATCGATCTCAAGCCATTCACAACACAAAAACACAATCACAATGGCCACCACTAGCAAGCAGGCTCTAGCTCTCGCTTCTCTCTTGATCCTTCTCACTGGCACCCACATCATTGTTGCCGCAAGAGCCCCGGTCGCTGTAACCGGCATTGGTGCTGGAGGAGGCGGCTACGGTGGTGGTGGAGGTAGAGGGGAAGGTGGTGGAAGTGCCAGCTACGGTTATGGCTACGGTTCACTCTATGGAGGCCGTTATGGCTATGGCGGAGGCATTGGTGGTGGTGGCAGTTGGGGAGGTAGCGGCGACATGGGCTCAGGGTACGGCTCAGGTTACGACAGTGGTTATGGCTCCGGTTACAATTCTGGTGGTCAAGGTGGTGGGGGAGATAGTGGAGGAGGTGGCGGCGGTGGATCCGACTATGGCAATGGCGGTGGATATGGGTCTGGGTATGGAGAAGGCCACGGGTCAGGTGGTGGCATGAACGGTGGCAATGGAGGAGGCGGTGGTAGAGGGGGAGGTGGTCGTGGCATGAACGGTGGCGATGGAGGAGGCGGCAGTACAGGGGGAGGTAGTGGTGGCATGAACAATGGCGATGGAGGAGGTAGCGGTAGAGGGGGAGGCGGTGGTGGCATGAACGGTAGGCGGCGATAGAGGGGGAGGTGGTGGTGGCATGAACAGTGGCGATGGAGGAGGCGACAGTAGATGGGGAGGTGGTGGTGGCATGAACGGTGGCAGTGGAGGAGGCGGCGGTAGAGGGGGAGGTGGTCATGGCATGAATGGTGGCGATGGAGGAGGCGGAGGTAGAGGGGGAGGTGGTCATGGCATGAACGGTGGCAATGGAGGAGGAGGCGGTAGAGGGGGAGGTGGTCATGGCATGAATGGTGGCGATGGAGGAGGCAGCAGTAGAGGGGGAGGTAATGGTGGCATGAACGATGGCGATGGAGAAGGCAGCGGTAGAGGGGGAGGCGGTGGTGGCATGAACGGTGGCGATGGAGGCGGCCGTAGAGGGGGAGGTGGTGGTGGCATAAACGGCGGTGGTGGAGGGGGAGGTGGTGGTGGCGTGAACGATGGTGGAGGAGGAAGAGGTGGTGGAGGGGGAGGTGGTGGTGGCGTGAACGGTGGTGGAGGAGGAGGAGGCGATGGAGGAGGAGGTGGTGGTGGCATGAACGGCGGCGGGGGAGGAGGTGGCGGTGGAGGCGGCAGTGGTGGTTTTGGACATGGAAGTGGCAGAGGCTATGGCTATGGCAATGGGAGTGGCTATGGTGGCGAGCATGGCCAATGAGCATCACCTATAGCAATTTTTACCACTGTAAGCTGGTAACAGAGCGTTGCGTAGATCAGCCATCCTGATATGCATATTAATGATTGTTTCCACGGTACTGTATTCATAAGACAAAATAAATCTTATTCAGTTTGAACTGTGACTTTTTTTTTCTATCATGCTACTGCCACTACATACACCAAAGAGCCTTTCTGCATACAAGATGCATGCAAGATGACGAGCATACCATCCATGTGTAAGTAGGTTACACGCCATCTCCAATCCTAATCTAATTTCACCCATTTTGCTTCAGAAGAGTTGGAATTCACTTTCCTCTTCCATTCACAAAAATGTATCTACCATCGCAGACAGCTGAAATCCTCTAATCTCTGCATCACAAGTTTGCTTTTGATGTCCAAGCGATAATACATTCCCGTGATCAGTTTTACAAACATGCAGCAAAGAAACTGAATCATCGATGGATATAGCTTTCAAAAGCATGTGTGCAGTGCCTGTCTCGCATGCCAGAGCTATGAAGTCAAAGTCAACCTAGGCTGAAATCTTAATCCACGCACCACTAACCTGGAAATGAAGCTATTTTGGACAATCAGTGGCATGTCTTGACAAACAGAGAGAAAGCTACAGGCATCCAATGCTCACAAGGAACACTAGACTCTTTACAGGACCTCTCTGTAAGCTTCGTAATGCACGGCCACAGAAAAATGACACTAACTCTCAACGAAAGAGGCAACAAATAAAAAAAATGCAGAATACGATAAATCTTTATATGCAAAATAAGGAAATAAACATGGTAGGGTAAAGAGATAGCCATATATCATACTATAATTTGTCCAGACATATGCATTATTATACATTAAAATTACATTACGCGCTAACCATAAAAAAGAGAAATAGGTTAGAAAATCCCACAAAAATCAGAACACAAATTAAGAGAAAAAAAAAACTTTCACATCAAACTGAATCTCATATGTGCACGTAGCTTGTTGACATCCATGGTGCTCTATAAAAACGTTGCTAGCTGACACGAATTAAGAAAAAACAACTTTGAGACCAAACTGTCCGAGCTACCTCAAAATCAAAAAATAAAATCATCGGCAGGGGCACACGTACACTGGTTGGCTAGGCTGCCTCTGCTCATGCTCTTGGCCGGCAGCAAACACATGTAGATATAGATATCACAGGGACATGGGCTAGCTCCTGTACATGCGCACCCAATAATGCAGAATCCATCAACCCTAGGTTGTGTACTTCATCTCGCCGGAAAGCAATCATCGTCAAACCGTAGGAATAGAGCCAGAGTAAGTGTATACTTTTGGTTGAAAGAATTCCTCAACGTGGGGCGCTGGTATGGTTTTGAGGGGAAATCATTTTCTCGTCATGTCGCCGCTGGAGGCGGAACTTGAAGCATGCCATGAAGAAATCCATCTTACTCTCCAGTTGACGACGCTGCCGATCGTCGTTGAGATGGACTGCCTGCAGGCAACCCAGCTCATCCGAAATGGCAGTAGAGATAGATCAGTACATGCTATGCTGGTCGAAGAGATCAAAAGTTGTCTTCCTTCTGCACGGGAGTTTTTAATGAAGCACATTAGGCGAGAGCAAAATAATGTAAGCCATTATATAGCAAACTATGGCAGAAGGGCGGCACCAACGGCCGTTTGGCTGAGATCTGGACCTGGAGATGTATTGAACCTGTGTAACGCAGATTTACCTGCTGCTTGATTAATACAATTCCTTTTCCGTCGCAAAAAAAAACATCTGACTGCAAAATGTATTCTATGATATTTTCTATTTTTGTTCATGGTTCAGTGTTAAGTATGATGAAAAATTGCGCAAAATAGAAATACTATTATGTTGCTAGGTTGAAAATCGAGAAAATGCACATATAATAGAGTAGCAAAAATAGTCTAATGTATATGCGTAATTTTTTTCCCTAGGCTAACTTACTCAATATCTCTCTTGTATGCACTAACATATAATCTGCACTAGTAAAAAAAGGGCCTAATGTGAAGCACATTAGTCCCGGTTTGTAACTGAACCGGCACTAATGTGACCATTAGTGCCGGTTCGAACGGCTAGGCAGGCGGCCCTCATTAGTACCGGTTCGTGGAGAACCTTTACTACCGGTTTCTTGCCACGTGGTGGCCCTTTATATGGCACTAATATATATGCATAATGTGTATAATATGTAGTATCGTAAAATACCAGCAAATGAGAAAGAATTAAATGAAAAACACAAAATTTAAGGAAAAATAAATCATGAACCCAAAAACCACCAAACCTTTTAGTACCGGTTGGTGTTACCAACCGGTACTAAAGGTCTTCCCGCCCCCGGTGCTGGCTCGTGCCACGTGGTGGCCCTTTAGTGGCGGTTCATGCTGAACCGGTACTAAAGTGGGGGACCTTTAGTCCCCACCATTTAGTGCCGGTTATAGAACCGGCACTAAAGGGCTTTACGAACCGGTGATAAAGCCCGGTTTTGCACTAGTGTTGGGATTGAATAGCAGTTATGGACTATATCCTTCATGAAGCAGTATCACTATCGACGAAATTTTCACCGACTGCTGAACTCGACGCTCTGTACTCGGTTGGATGGGGCCCGGCAATCATTAATACTACCAAGTTATAATGTTCCGGCATCCTTGTGACCAGGTCACCTGTGTCCGGCTGATGGATGTCGTCACACCAAGAGGGCCCTAAGAACATTTCTCCATCCTCGGAGGAGCAAATCTCACTCTTAAGCTATCTTGTCCCTTGTCATCTTTCCGATAATAAACATATAAGTTGTGGTTATGATCACTGTGTTACTGAAGATTTTGGAGAAACCCAGAAGTGTATCATCCAGCATGAAATGACTCAATACTCTCATGGTCTAAGGATCTAAGCATATATCAACTCTCTGTGTTATAGACTTGCAGACTTGCAACGGTAACATCTCTAAGTATAACAAACAAGTCAGGTCAATTCAGTATGAGCGCTCATCTAACATCATACTCTCAATATTGCGGGCATCCTTGTTTCACTAAACTAACGCATGTGATCAAGAAAACATAATCATCATGCAACATTTAAACTAGTCCTGGAGGCGACACTAGTAGAAAAAGGGTCTAATGTGAGACACATTAGTGTGGGTTTGAAGTTGGCCCGGCACTAAAGACACCATATGCATTAGTACCGGTTCGTGTTGAGCCTTTAGTACCGGTTCGTGCCACGAACCGGTACTAAAGGGGTAGTGGCAGGCTGGCGTCGGGCCGGATCCCCACGAGCCCCTTTAGTACCGGTTTGTGACACAAACCGGTACTAAAGGTCTAACCTATAGTACCGGTTCGTGCCTCGAACCCACACTAAAGGGGACAAGCCTTTAGTGTGGGTTCGTGCCACGAACCCACACTAAAGGGGGCAATTTTCAAACTCTACCCCCCTATCGCCTTTTCAGTTTTGCAAAAAAAAAACCAAAAGAAAATTAAAAAAACTTCAAAATTAAAATCCTTCGAGATGTAGTTATGTTACTACATCTAGTAGTTAGGGAAATTTAAAAATATAAATTTGGACATGTTTTGCAAAAAACTGTAATGAAAACGTAAAACGGCTATAACTTTTGCATACGATGTCGGAAAAAATGTATAATATATCAAAATGCAGGGAATTAAAATCCGCATCCGATTTCAACTGGGGAACCCCGTTGAAGATTTTTAGAATCCTCAAATTCACAAAGGAAAAAAAGTTATGCTCAAATTTCAGTTTTTTGAATTTTTTGTCAAATTGTGGTCAAACTACTTATTCAATAAATATTAGTGTTATTAAATAATTATTCAATAATATTAGAGTTAATAAATAATTAGTTCAGTTTTTTTTTGAATTTTGGTCAAATCTGGTCAAACTATGGTCAAGCTACTTATTCGAGAAATATTAGTGTTACTAAATAATTATTGTATTTTAAAACAATAGTTTCAAGCTCAAACAGTGATACTTGTGACTTCGTACTCGAGCTAAACGCTTGAGGGTTAATAGGATTGAAAGCTTACTATTGTCAGGAAAACAACAAGTGCTAACTTGGAGACTAGGGGAAATAGAACTCGGAAGTTACTCGATCATCAGATTATAAGTTCATTCCATACCGAACCAGACCGTGCACATTATTATTATGAGAAGGGGTCATTCGAGCCTATGGAAATAGGATACTCTGTTTACATAGAAATCCCTACGTCCTTACATTCTATTTAGGATTAAGAATAGGTGTAATCAGACCTGCTTTTGACATATCTATCCTATTCTTATTTGGGTACCATATGCACCTCTTTGGGCTTCTATTGAATCGAGAAATTGGATTGTACATCTTTCATCTTTTTGATTTTGATATCGATTTTGATACATATAAGGTGTCCTACGGATAATGCAAATCGAAGCTATTTGATGTCTGACTCACGAGTGTTGATGACTGACTCATAAACAAACCCGGGGGTTCTATAATCGTGGAAATCGCTCCGGGACCCCAAAACAGTGAGTAATAGTCCATGAAAGGGCCAGAATCGGCAAAAACCGCGAGTGTTGATGACCGAGACGTAAACGCACCCCGGGGTTCTATAATCGTGGAAATCACTTCGGGACCCCAAAACAGTGAGTAATAGTGCACCAAACGGGCCATAATCGGCCAAAACGACGAGTGTTGATGACTGTCTCGTAAACGAACCCCGAGGTTCTATAATCGTGGAAATCGCTCCGGGACCCCAAAACAGTGAGTAATAGTCCATGAAACCGGCCAAAATCGGCCAAAACTACGAGTGTTGATGACCGACATGTAGGCGCATGCACCTTGGGGTTCAACAACTATGGAAATCGCTTCGGGACCCCAAAACGGTGATAGTTGAAGAAACGGGCCAGAATAGGCCAAAAGTGCGATTGTTGATGACCGACACGTACAGACACGTAAACGCTCCCCGGGGTTTGTTAATCCTGGAAATCACTCCAGGACCCCAAAACAGTGAGTAATAGTCCATGAAACGGTCCAGAAACAGCCAAAACTGCGAGTGTTGATGACCGACATGTAAACGCACCCCGGGGTTCATTTATCGTGGAAATCACTCTGGGACCCAAAAACAGTGAGTAATAGTCCACGAAACGGGCCATAATCGGCCAAAACGACGAGTGTTGATGACTGACTCATAAACGAACCCCGGGGTTCTATAATCGCGGAAATCTCTCAGGGACCCCAAAACAGTGAGTAATAGTCCATGAAACGGGCCAGAATCGGCCAAAACTACGAGTGTTGATGACCAACACGTAAACGCACCCTGGGGTTCGTTAATTGTGGAAATCACTTGTAACGCCCTCGATGCGGCTATATCTCCTACGTGTCGAAGCACGACTTAGAGGCATAACCGCATTGAAAGCAATGTCGCAAGTGAGGTAATCTTCACACAACCCATGTAATACATAAGGGAAAGAGATACATAGTTGGCTTACAATCGCCACTTCACACAAAACATGAGTAAAGCATTACATCATAGAGATTACACTCAAGGTCCGACTACGGAACCAAAATAAAAGAAGACTACCCCAAATGCTACACAGATCCCCGATCGTCCCGACTGGGCTCCACTACTGATCAACTGAAATGAAACAACACAATGAACAAGATCTTCATCGAACTCCTCCTTGAGCTCGGGTGCGTCTCCTGCACGGTTTCATCGGCAGCTGCAAACTGGTTTTGGAAGTATCTGTGAGTCACGGGGACTCAGCAATCTCACACCCGCGAGATCAAGACTATTTAAGCTTAAAGGTAGGACAGGGTAGTGAGGTGGAGCTACAGCAAGCGACTAGCATATCTGGTGTCTAACATACGCAAATGAGAGCGAGAAGAGAAAGCAAAAGCACGGTCGAACAACTATGATCAAAAAGTGATCCTGAAACTACTTACGTCAAGCATAACTCCAACAACCGTGTTCACTTCCCGGACCCCGCCGAGAAGAGACCATCACGGTTACACAGGCGGTTGGTGTATTTTAATTAAGATCAACTTCGGGTTTTCTACAACCGGACATTAACAAATTCCCATCTGCCCATAACCGCGGGCATGGCTTTCGAAAGTTCAAACCCTGCAGGGGTGTCCCAACTTAGCCCATTATAAGCTCTCGCGATCAACGAAGGATATTCCTTCTCCCCGGAAAGACCCGATCAGTCTCGGAATCCCGGCTACAAGACATATCGACAGTAATAAAACAAGTCCAGCAAAACCGCCCGGATGTGCCGACAAATCCTGATAGGAGCTGCACATATCTCGGTCTCAGGGCACATCCAGATGATACATCCTATGAGTAAAACCAAGCCTCGAGTTTCCCCGAGGGGGCCCCGCAGTCTTCCTCCTATCCTCAACAAGTAGTAGTTTATGAGCAATCTTACGGTGATGGGTGTGTCTCCTTAGAGCAAAATTTCCAGAGCAACTCGAACACGCTTTCTGAAGATACCTCCAAAATAACTAAATCGGTAAGCACAAGAGTGTGTGTGGTTCAAATTGATTCTGTCATTACTATAGATCAATAAACTTATATTTTTCTGCGGCCCATCTTCTGGCCTCTGACTCCATTTCTTCAGGAAAAAAAAAATAAACTTTTCAGGCCTTTTGGGACTCTTGAAAAAAATATTTTTTCTTCCGTTCTTTATTTTGACATTGTTTTCAGTTATCTTATGATTTACTGAGAATTTCCCTCTGCATGTGTTACATGCAGATTGAAGGGGGGGAAATCATTAGAATTGCGCATTAATGTGCAACGTATTAGTGATAAAGAGTAAATTATAATAAAAAATAGTGATGCAAAATGGACGTAGCAGCTCCCCCAAGCTTAGACCTCATTTGTACCCAAGCGAAAGCCGAGCATAGTAAACATGGCACAATTTTATGAAGTGTGGAGTCGAGAGTAAATAATACCAAAATGACAGCATCACTATTTACTTTCCTGATCAAACATTCTAAACAGCAATCCCTTCTTATTCTTACATAACTTCTGATTAGAAGGTCATGACACCTTCAGATCCAAAAGTTTAACCCATAAAAGTCTCTTGATCATTAATTTTAGAAACTGCCTGGGCATGAGGAGATGCACGCAAGGTTGGGATATGGCCAAGCATCCAGTTGATAAGCACATAGTCATGTCCACCTTGATTGCTGGGTTGATCCATATATCCCGTGCCAGGTTTTGTAGAAAAGGCAAGTATGTGGGATGAGTGGCGCGCATTTGTGTGTATGCCGGTACAATACGCCCTGGAAAGCATATAAAAAATATGTAATTGATGATTATCTCTAGACAAATCCAACGTATGCATGCGGGAACTCAGTCGTACCTAGCTCCCTTCCCCTCTCCAGGTGGTAACAGATACAAAAGGCCATGGTTTTATGCAGCGGAAGATAAAGATATGCCTGAGCCGCGCACGCTACATGCGCGCCTGCAGGAGCAATGTGACCCTGGATGTGTTTGACACCCATAGGCACCAGAGCATTGAGAATTATTCTGCCATGTATTGCTAGCAATTAATGGCGAACTATGGCTGTGCGTACCAATCAATCTAGGGGCCGTAGACTTAGGAAACACACCCAGTTTTTGTGTAAACATGTGGTAGGGGCTATATAGTATTTATAGGTAGATACATCTAGATCAAACATCACAGAAAAGAGCGGTGGTGATATATATGCACATCCAGCTGGCGAGACAAATGTGAGTGCTTGTTTGCCTTGCGTCACAAATCTAAACACCAGAAACAAAAGCATGCATATGACACGAGTAGGGGTAGCACGAAGAGCACATATGCATATATTAACAAGAATGAGAACAATCTGGCATGTCGTGGCTTGGAGAGGTTGGAGAAACCTAGCTACTTGTCACCACAAGGGTGTGGCACCTCCAACAAGACAAACAATGCATAGTTGTAATGATGAGGAAGCAATCTATCTATCCATCCATAGTGAGTGCCACTAGATACAAAATTAAAGAAGGCAAAAAAAAAAATCTCGAGACTTCTCTAGCAAGCGCCTTGCTAGTACACGCATTTACTCCTATTTAAGCGCCTCCATGGATATCCATAACTTATTAAATTCCTTCCTTCGTTACTTACATATTTATGATTGCCTCCAATATTGCCATCACTCTAGAATCCATTGCAGAGAAAGCCTCCACCATGACAGACCACCTTCAAGTTCAGCAACAGAAGTTGGAGCTACCGCCGGGGTTTAGGTTCCACCCGACGGATGAGGAGATCATAAAATTCTACGTGGTCCCCAAGGTGCTCGATGAAGCCTTCGTCGCTGCGGCGATTGAGGGTGTGAACCTCAACAAGTACGAGCCATGGGAGCTACCGGAGAAGGCGAAGATGGGGGAGAAGGAGTGGTACTTTTACTGCCGAAAGGATCGCAAGTATCCCACCGGGACACGAACGAACCGGACGACGAATGCTGGCTATTGGAAGGCCACCGGAAAGGACAAGGAGATCTTCCACCCACCGCTCACACTCATCGGCATGAAGAAGACGCTCGTCTTCTACAAGGGCAGGGCGCCTAGGGGGGAGAAGACCAACTGGATCATGCATGAGTATAGGCTTGAGAGCAACAAGCAGCTGACATCCAACCCGTCCACCGCAACGCGGCTTCCAAGGTATATAATAAACTTATAGTATAGTAGTAGTCATGAATTCTGAACATGCCATTAGCTAGTTAGCCACCTTTTCTGAACAATCAGGGGGGGGGGGAGAATCCCCACTTGAATATTACTCTAAGTCGCCAATACATGGCAAGAATTACAAGGTTGCACCGATGCGTGAGGGGAGATAAAGCGGCCATGACATAGCGGCCTCCTTTTGAGTAGGTTACTTGATTGTATGGGTAAAAAGAGAGAAACCATCAGTAATGTTCTTGATAGTAGACCAAGGTGAGTAAATACTGCAATGGAATGTCATAGCGTTTCATGAGTCCTAAATATTCTAAAGGATGGAAAGGTCGACAGAGGCCAAATGTTGGAATCGAGGCCTTGGGGAGTCACTGTGTCCCCATTTCCAGGGATTGGCACTTGGACAGGGCCGCCAAAATACCCAAGTTATGGGATATATGTGCTGAACATGAGCATTTAATGACAAAGTGATCGGCATCTGTGACAAAAGAGTCACACCTCGGGCATGCTACTAATCACAGTTGATTTGCACTTATTTAATTTATGTATGCTTGTAGGAACAGTGGGTGGTTTGTAGGATCTTCCATAAGAGTGTCGGACTAAAGAAGGTGGTGATGCCGTCATATGTCATGCCAATGTCCATCGGAGCGGAACATCAGCAGGGGTTCGCCGACTTAGATACATTGCCTCCTCTCATGGGCTTCTCCATACCAATTGCGTGACATCGGTGTTGGCTCATCGATGATGGGCAGCGTGGCGCTTCCTATTATGAATGACCACTACATCGGGAACCACCACCAGCAGATGATGTCAGACCCAACACCACCATTGTCATTCTACCAACAACATCAGCAGATGATGATGTATGTGGGTGCAGATCAGGGTTTCATGGTCGGAGCTGAGCCTGGGTGTGGGCCATCGTCGATGGTGTCACAGGAAGATGTCATGTCCGGGTTGAGCAACAACTACCAGGGGAACGCCGCCGCAATAGCAGTTGGCAAGACCTCGTCGATGAACATAGGTATGGATGACATGTGGAAGTACTGATGATCCAAGACAACATAGATATATATGTGTGTGTGCATAAATTAATCATCCATCAGACGGTCGTTCGATATATGGCAACCCGTATATTGGTTTGCGCCGTATTTAATTTCTCATTGTGGACTCTAGAGAGTTTGCATGCAGGCATGCCTCTCTTTTGCTAGTTTTTCGATTGTGTATATGTGTATTGGCTTGTATATGCACTATCCGCCGGGGTTTATCTGGCCATATATGCATGTGTTTTAAAATACTGGCAGGTGTGCATCATGCATCTTTTAAACCTATATAAAATGAACTATTTTGTTTAATTATAAAATTTTCCATTATATGTTTGGGCGTGCATTGTCTTTGGAAAAGAAGTTTGGGCATGCATGCAGCGACCAAGAGGGATTGCCATCTACCACATACACTATTTTAAATGTGTGCTAATAAACTTTTACTTACACTTTTAAATGTGTGCTAGTAATTTAATTCTAATATGTTTGGTCGAATGTTTGTGGCGGTGTCCAAGGGAGTGACATACTCTACACCGTCAGTTTGAGGCATGGTAGCTTGCATCTCACAATAAATTTGTCATGTTGTAGTATTTTCCCCTATTTATCCGGTTTGATGGAATATGGGTTGAGACAAAGTTGTGAGTTTACATAGCAAAGATTTCAGCAAGTGTATCTTGCAAAAGTGGATAGTCAAGGAATGAAAATCAAATCCATGCGATAATCTTACATGCTAACTCCGTGTATGTAAGATTGTAAGTGATCAGATATCATTGGTCTGGCAAAATATTTAAATGTCCAATTGCCTTGATTGAAATGCCACACCTAGCTGGGCCGGCCCACGCACACAGAAAACAGCAGCCTGTTTTCTGTTTCGTTTTTTTTCCATACTTTTTGTTTCCACTTTTTTCTTTTTTCTTTTTATTATACTTTAAATATATATATATATATATATACATATTACAAAAACCACTTTTCATAGAAAATTTGAAAAAATGTTGAACAAGTATTTGAAAAAAAATTGAACAAGTATGTGCAAAAATGTTGATCATGTATATAAAAATGCTGGAAAAGTATTTGAAAAATTTTGAACGAGTATTTGAAAAAATGTTGAACAAGTATCTCAAAAAATGTTGATCATGCATATAAAAATATTGATTATTTATTTGAAAAATATTGAACGGCATATTTAAAAAATGTTGAAATAAGTATTAAATTCTTGATCAAGCAAAAAATGTTGAATAAGTGTTCAGACAATGTTGAACGTGTATACTACCTCCGCCTAGGTGAATAAGTCACTCGCGTAGTTCTAGGTCGTCGATTTGAGGAATTAAATATGTGTTATATGTCATGAAAAATATATCACTAGATTTCTACACGGATGTAGTTTCTAAATATATATATTTTTTCACATATAATGCATATTTAGATAGTTAAATCATCGACCTAGAACTACGCGAATGACTTATTCACCGAGATGGAGGTAGTACAAAAAATGTTGATCATTTATTAAAAAATTGTTTTTGACATATATGGAAATGTAGAGTGAAAACGAAAACAACATAAAAAACAAAAAATGGAGAACCAAAATGCAAAAAGGAATGGAAAAACAGAGAAGAAAAAGAAATGAAATGAAAGAAAAGAAAACAAAAAAAAATCCTTGGCTCAAATGGCCTCAAGTAGGTCGTGCCCCCTAGTATTTACAATGAATGGGACGTGGAGGAGTGGCTAGCAGCGCGCCTCATCTCTTTTGAAAGAATAATGCGGTGCCTTGATGACCCTTTCCGCCCTTCGCGGTTACTCTGCGTCTGCTGGCGCGCACATTTGTGGCGGGGCCCTTCCTGCTGGGAGCCCGACCGACTATCCCACTCGTGAGCCGGCTTGTGATGTACACAGTTCGGACTTTCTTTCTCTTAGATATAGCTCTAGACTAGAAGGGTTGGGTGCGCTTTGCTGCACTGGTGGTGTTGTTGAGATTGTCAAAAAAAATACTCATTTTGTTTTAAAATATAAGGTGTATTACTATTTTGGAAATCCAACCTCTTTAAGGTTGATCAAATTTATGAAGAAATATATCAAAATTCGTAATATCAAATTGATGTTATTAGATTCATCATGAAATGAATTTCCATAATTTTTTTGGCTTAATATTGTGGATGTTGATATTTTTTGCTCTAAACCTTGGTCAAAGTTAAAGAAATTTGACATTACAAAGAACTAATACCCCTTGTATTTTGGAACCGATGGAATATCTAGTTTGGCGGATGGGGGAGGCGATGCAGTGTGTTTTATGTTTATTTATAATGCGGTTATTTGGTGGGCCTTTCATGATGTGATTATGTGTTATGCGCTAATCAACTCATACTTTTGTGGGTAAATTTCTGCGTCGGTGGCAACATATACTATATTGGTACTATAGTATCATCACATGTTGGCGCTTCTTTTTCTAGGTGGTAAGAGGGTGCACGGGGTTGATATGTTTTTCTAGCCATTGGTGTTGATTGATTTGATCATTGGCCTGATCAAAATCGTAAATCAAACTCAAAATTGAATATCTTAATCGAATAAAAGATCTTCAAAATTAGGGAATATGGTGAATTAGAATAAATAAATGGGAGAGCTCCTTAAGAAGTTATTGACCCGGTCAGAATCAAAAGACCAAGTTCTAAACTGAAGATCTCAATTAATTGTGAGGATTTAAAAATGAGGAAGCATAGTGTATAGTATAAAAGAATTCAGTGAGAGCTTCAAGAAATTGTTGACTCGGTCAAAATCAGGTGACCCAATTTCAATTGGACACCTTAATCAATTGTGAGGACTTCAAAATTAGAAAGCATAATTTATAGTAAAAAAGAATTGAATGACAGCTTTGAGAAATTATTGACTTGGTCAAAATCAGGTTCCCAATTCTAATTGGACACCTCAAATGATTGTGCTTAGTGATATAATAGATGTTGCATACAGTTAAACATCTTCAAAGATTTGCAATAACTTTTGACATACCTAAGTTTTTCAAGTAACGTATGCTATTATTCTGTGAGGACAGTTTACAAATACCGATTGGGATGAAACTATGTACATTTAACTTAGTTTCTGCTTGAAACACCACATATATAATTGGCTACCGCTTCATCTCTAAAATTGAAATACACCCGGCGATAATAATTCCACGCAATTGGATTTGTATCCCGTGTATTACAAATGCATTCATATCCATGATAAAAACTGCAAGGGGCCACCGATTAGTACAACTGCCACTGATTTGAGATTCGCTCCCTTTTTACATTAGCTACTCCAGGAAGTAGGTGTCTGAAAGCTTGATGCTGCCCGAATTTATCTTTTTTCACTGCATTTCTACAATTGCATATAATATCTTGGCACTGAATTAGTGATTCCTTGAGCCAATCAGAAAGCTCCATCATTTGTTCCCTTCTATGTTTCTAACTGGATCATGTACTGCAAGCTCCATCAGTTGAGCGGTGAGATAATCAAATTATTAAGAAAACTTAAATATATATAGATAAATATAGCGTGTCAGTCTTGTGACAAAAATAGCGGCAGGGTATAGTGAAAGTAAATCAACCCTGCTTGTACATACAAACTCAATTGCTCAATGATCTAATAGAACTGAAGGTACAGTACTGCATACATATGTAGTGCATTTCAGAAATGATGCATACGTACATCAGGCAGTCACATGATGGAGCAGGAGTCGCCGGTGCTCGGGGCGGAGCCGTACTGGTAGTAGTGTTGCTGCCGCGGCCGCAGCGGCGTGGACCGGTGGTACGGGTAGGCCGTGAATGACAAACTATAATTCAGAAGTTAAGTGAATTATTTGAAACATAAGATGAAAGTTAAGTGAACTATTTGGCAACCTAACAGTCTGTTCAACAGAAGGGCCGACCACGCCCCCTACACTACATGAAGGAGCTTGTGCACTGCTTCCTTCTTGAAGGTGTTGCATTTGGAGATATTTTATGTTTTCGGGTGTTGTTTTTGGTGGTGGTTTGCGTGCTGCTGTTGAGAGGAGTTGATCACTGTGGTGAGGCCCTTTTTTTTCTTTCTTTCTTTTCTCTTTTCGGGTTGTGTGCATCTTGGATGTCTTCAAGACATTTTGTTGATGCAGAGGCCGGGTGTAATTGATATCTTCGCGATATTAATATATTCATTTTAAAAATGTATGCCAAACAATCGACCAGACAAGTCGAGGACTAGCTAGGAGGTTCCGGCTCAGACCTCCCATTCAAGTCTCCAAGTCCTTCTCTCGTGCAAGGTGTTGTAGTTATGAGATTTTTTGTGAAGACGTAAAGGATAATAAGCACGTATATGCTAACAACCCAGAGGCATACGTACATTCATAGATATGTGTGATATGTGATCTAGGTTTTTTTAATAACTTATATGTATAGTTACTAGGTGGTACTTTAGCTAGTGCAGCATGCATTTTAGCTTTAGGGTTTCTTCTTTTTTTTCCCTTTTTTTTGCACTTGGGGATTAAGCTAGCTGGAGTGTGCACCGCAGCATGCATTTTAGCTAGTGCAGCATGCATGATGCATCTTTCGGTCGAGCCCCTGAAACAGATATACCCCTATCTATATATCGATCCATCGATGTATATGTATGTATGTATGTTACCTAAATCATGTTGATGAGAAGGAAAGGATTTAGAAAAGTCAGATTATTGTTTCTGTTTTGCTCTGGTGAACAAATAAGTGCGGCACGTGGAAGTGAGCCCCTCTGCTCTGCAAATTGCAGTGTTGCCTGCTTTATTTTATGTATTTTTGTTTTGGTTTTTGGCATGTGCACTGCAAATATGATCTGACATGAGCTGCTGCAGCTGACAACCATGAACAGCAACCCTTTCCTTCCGTCCTCTATATCACAAGTTTCTTCTTCTTCTTCTTCTTCTTCTTCTTCTTCTTCTTCTTCTTGGGCTGGTGGTGGCATCGCATCGCACAGGAGAGGAAGCAAGGAAGGAAGAAGGCGACCTCCCTTCTTGGTATCGTAGCTGTAAGTGCGTTTGCTCTTGGTCTGCTCTGCTCTGCTCCCTTGCTTTGGATGATGGTTGGATGGAGAGAGAGAGAGAGACAGAGAGAGAGATCCCTTGCTTTGCTTGTACGGATGCATGGATGGATCCTTCCTCCTCGCTCAACATTGCCTGCCTACCTGCTGTTTTTTACCTATTCCTTCTCCTATCTAATCTAATCCAATCCAGTCCAATCCAATCTTTATCACTATATTGGTTGCAGCACCTTCTTCCAACATTGTCTTACCACTGCCACCAGTGTCAGGCTATCAATACTAGTACGTACTAGTAATCTTAACTCATCGCAACCACCACCCTGCAGTCTTCTTCTTAATTATTATTATTATTCTGGTGAGTGAGTGAATTAGCCTTGCCACTGCAACTGCCATTGCCAGCCTATATATTAGTGCTAGTATCATACCTCATCACAACCACCACCCTGACAGCTAATTACACTCTTGCCAGGCTCTCTTGTTCATTTTATCCACATCATCGGCCAACACTATACACCTTTGCTTCCTTGCAAACTTCTAACATGTATTATGCTCTTCTTTCAGTTGCATTCCGGTAAATTAACTCTTTGTTGAACCATGTATTTATTTGTGTCTCTCCTTCTTTCTTCTTCATCTACATGATTTACAGCAGCTAGTCGAAAAGATACCTCTCGCTTGCTCTTTAATTTCCTTTATGCAAACTGCTCATGTATTATGTATTTATGTTAATTTCCTGTATGCAAACTGCTATCCACTACATGACAAGCCCCCTGTGGCCACCAACCACCTTCAGCCATCAACAGCAGACCCCTCACCGCCTCGACTATAAATTGTATCGACATCGATCTCAAGCCATTCACAACACAAAAACACAATCACAATGGCCACCACTAGCAAGCAGGCTCTAGCTCTCGCTTCTCTCTTGATCCTTCTCACTGGCACCCACATCATTGTTGCCGCAAGAGCCCCGGTCGCTGTAACCGGCATTGGTGCTGGAGGAGGCGGCTACGGTGGTGGTGGAGGTAGAGGGGAAGGTGGTGGAAGTGCCAGCTACGGTTATGGCTACGGTTCACTCTATGGAGGCCGTTATGGCTATGGCGGAGGCATTGGTGGTGGTGGCAGTTGGGGAGGTAGCGGCGACATGGGCTCAGGGTACGGCTCAGGTTACGACAGTGGTTATGGCTCCGGTTACAATTCTGGTGGTCAAGGTGGTGGGGGAGATAGTGGAGGAGGTGGCGGCGGTGGATCCGACTATGGCAATGGCGGTGGATATGGGTCTGGGTATGGAGAAGGCCACGGGTCAGGTGGTGGCATGAACGGTGGCAATGGAGGAGGCGGTGGTAGAGGGGGAGGTGGTCGTGGCATGAACGGTGGCGATGGAGGAGGCGGCAGTACAGGGGGAGGTAGTGGTGGCATGAACAATGGCGATGGAGGAGGTAGCGGTAGAGGGGGAGGCGGTGGTGGCATGAACGGTAGGCGGCGATAGAGGGGGAGGTGGTGGTGGCATGAACAGTGGCGATGGAGGAGGCGACAGTAGATGGGGAGGTGGTGGTGGCATGAACGGTGGCAGTGGAGGAGGCGGCGATAGAGGGGGAGGTGGTCATGGCATGAATGGTGGCGATGGAGGAGGCGGAGGTAGAGGGGGAGGTGGTCATGGCATGAACGGTGGCAATGGAGGAGGAGGCGGTAGAGGGGGAGGTGGTCATGGCATGAATGGTGGCGATGGAGGAGGCAGCAGTAGAGGGGGAGGTAATGGTGGCATGAACGATGGCGATGGAGAAGGCAGCGGTAGAGGGGGAGGCGGTGGTGGCATGAACGGTGGCGATGGAGGCGGCCGTAGAGGGGGAGGTGGTGGTGGCATAAACGGCGGTGGTGGAGGGGGAGGTGGTGGTGGCGTGAACGATGGTGGAGGAGGAAGAGGTGGTGGAGGGGGAGGTGGTGGTGGCGTGAACGGTGGTGGAGGAGGAGGAGGCGATGGAGGAGGAGGTGGTGGTGGCATGAACGGCGGCGGGGGAGGAGGTGGCGGTGGAGGCGGCAGTGGTGGTTTTGGACATGGAAGTGGCAGAGGCTATGGCTATGGCAATGGGAGTGGCTATGGTGGCGAGCATGGCCAATGAGCATCACCTATAGCAATTTTTACCACTGTAAGCTGGTAACAGAGCGTTGCGTAGATCAGCCATCCTGATATGCATATTAATGATTGTTTCCACGGTACTGTATTCATAAGACAAAATAAATCTTATTCAGTTTGAACTGTGACTTTTTTTTTCTATCATGCTACTGCCACTACATACACCAAAGAGCCTTTCTGCATACAAGATGCATGCAAGATGACGAGCATACCATCCATGTGTAAGTAGGTTACACGCCATCTCCAATCCTAATCTAATTTCACCCATTTTGCTTCAGAAGAGTTGGAATTCACTTTCCTCTTCCATTCACAAAAATGTATCTACCATCGCAGACAGCTGAAATCCTCTAATCTCTGCATCACAAGTTTGCTTTTGATGTCCAAGCGATAATACATTCCCGTGATCAGTTTTACAAACATGCAGCAAAGAAACTGAATCATCGATGGATATAGCTTTCAAAAGCATGTGTGCAGTGCCTGTCTCGCATGCCAGAGCTATGAAGTCAAAGTCAACCTAGGCTGAAATCTTAATCCACGCACCACTAACCTGGAAATGAAGCTATTTTGGACAATCAGTGGCATGTCTTGACAAACAGAGAGAAAGCTACAGGCATCCAATGCTCACAAGGAACACTAGACTCTTTACAGGACCTCTCTGTAAGCTTCGTAATGCACGGCCACAGAAAAATGACACTAACTCTCAACGAAAGAGGCAACAAATAAAAAAAATGCAGAATACGATAAATCTTTATATGCAAAATAAGGAAATAAACATGGTAGGGTAAAGAGATAGCCATATATCATACTATAATTTGTCCAGACATATGCATTATTATACATTAAAATTACATTACGCGCTAACCATAAAAAAGAGAAATAGGTTAGAAAATCCCACAAAAATCAGAACACAAATTAAGAGAAAAAAAAAACTTTCACATCAAACTGAATCTCATATGTGCACGTAGCTTGTTGACATCCATGGTGCTCTATAAAAACGTTGCTAGCTGACACGAATTAAGAAAAAACAACTTTGAGACCAAACTGTCCGAGCTACCTCAAAATCAAAAAATAAAATCATCGGCAGGGGCACACGTACACTGGTTGGCTAGGCTGCCTCTGCTCATGCTCTTGGCCGGCAGCAAACACATGTAGATATAGATATCACAGGGACATGGGCTAGCTCCTGTACATGCGCACCCAATAATGCAGAATCCATCAACCCTAGGTTGTGTACTTCATCTCGCCGGAAAGCAATCATCGTCAAACCGTAGGAATAGAGCCAGAGTAAGTGTATACTTTTGGTTGAAAGAATTCCTCAACGTGGGGCGCTGGTATGGTTTTGAGGGGAAATCATTTTCTCGTCATGTCGCCGCTGGAGGCGGAACTTGAAGCATGCCATGAAGAAATCCATCTTACTCTCCAGTTGACGACGCTGCCGATCGTCGTTGAGATGGACTGCCTGCAGGCAACCCAGCTCATCCGAAATGGCAGTAGAGATAGATCAGTACATGCTATGCTGGTCGAAGAGATCAAAAGTTGTCTTCCTTCTGCACGGGAGTTTTTAATGAAGCACATTAGGCGAGAGCAAAATAATGTAAGCCATTATATAGCAAACTATGGCAGAAGGGCGGCACCAACGGCCGTTTGGCTGAGATCTGGACCTGGAGATGTATTGAACCTGTGTAACGCAGATTTACCTGCTGCTTGATTAATACAATTCCTTTTCCGTCGCAAAAAAAAACATCTGACTGCAAAATGTATTCTATGATATTTTCTATTTTTGTTCATGGTTCAGTGTTAAGTATGATGAAAAATTGCGCAAAATAGAAATACTATTATGTTGCTAGGTTGAAAATCGAGAAAATGCACATATAATAGAGTAGCAAAAATAGTCTAATGTATATGCGTAATTTTTTTCCCTAGGCTAACTTACTCAATATCTCTCTTGTATGCACTAACATATAATCTGCACTAGTAAAAAAAGGGCCTAATGTGAAGCACATTAGTCCCGGTTTGTAACTGAACCGGCACTAATGTGACCATTAGTGCCGGTTCGAACGGCTAGGCAGGCGGCCCTCATTAGTACCGGTTCGTGGAGAACCTTTACTACCGGTTTCTTGCCACGTGGTGGCCCTTTATATGGCACTAATATATATGCATAATGTGTATAATATGTAGTATCGTAAAATACCAGCAAATGAGAAAGAATTAAATGAAAAACACAAAATTTAAGGAAAAATAAATCATGAACCCAAAAACCACCAAACCTTTTAGTACCGGTTGGTGTTACCAACCGGTACTAAAGGTCTTCCCGCCCCCGGTGCTGGCTCGTGCCACGTGGTGGCCCTTTAGTGGCGGTTCATGCTGAACCGGTACTAAAGTGGGGGACCTTTAGTCCCCACCATTTAGTGCCGGTTATAGAACCGGCACTAAAGGGCTTTACGAACCGGTGATAAAGCCCGGTTTTGCACTAGTGTTGGGATTGAATAGCAGTTATGGACTATATCCTTCATGAAGCAGTATCACTATCGACGAAATTTTCACCGACTGCTGAACTCGACGCTCTGTACTCGGTTGGATGGGGCCCGGCAATCATTAATACTACCAAGTTATAATGTTCCGGCATCCTTGTGACCAGGTCACCTGTGTCCGGCTGATGGATGTCGTCACACCAAGAGGGCCCTAAGAACATTTCTCCATCCTCGGAGGAGCAAATCTCACTCTTAAGCTATCTTGTCCCTTGTCATCTTTCCGATAATAAACATATAAGTTGTGGTTATGATCACTGTGTTACTGAAGATTTTGGAGAAACCCAGAAGTGTATCATCCAGCATGAAATGACTCAATACTCTCATGGTCTAAGGATCTAAGCATATATCAACTCTCTGTGTTATAGACTTGCAGACTTGCAACGGTAACATCTCTAAGTATAACAAACAAGTCAGGTCAATTCAGTATGAGCGCTCATCTAACATCATACTCTCAATATTGCGGGCATCCTTGTTTCACTAAACTAACGCATGTGATCAAGAAAACATAATCATCATGCAACATTTAAACTAGTCCTGGAGGCGACACTAGTAGAAAAAGGGTCTAATGTGAGACACATTAGTGTGGGTTTGAAGTTGGCCCGGCACTAAAGACACCATATGCATTAGTACCGGTTCGTGTTGAGCCTTTAGTACCGGTTCGTGCCACGAACCGGTACTAAAGGGGTAGTGGCAGGCTGGCGTCGGGCCGGATCCCCACGAGCCCCTTTAGTACCGGTTTGTGACACAAACCGGTACTAAAGGTCTAACCTATAGTACCGGTTCGTGCCTCGAACCCACACTAAAGGGGACAAGCCTTTAGTGTGGGTTCGTGCCACGAACCCACACTAAAGGGGGCAATTTTCAAACTCTACCCCCCTATCGCCTTTTCAGTTTTGCAAAAAAAAAAACCAAAAGAAAATTAAAAAAACTTCAAAATTAAAATCCTTCGAGATGTAGTTATGTTACTACATCTAGTAGTTAGGGAAATTTAAAAATATAAATTTGGACATGTTTTGCAAAAAACTGTAATGAAAACGTAAAACGGCTATAACTTTTGCATACGATGTCGGAAAAAATGTATAATATATCAAAATGCAGGGAATTAAAATCCGCATCCGATTTCAACTGGGGAACCCCGTTGAAGATTTTTAGAATCCTCAAATTCACAAAGGAAAAAAAGTTATGCTCAAATTTCAGTTTTTTGAATTTTTTGTCAAACTGTGGTCAAACTACTTATTCAATAAATATTAGTGTTACTAAATAATTATTCAATAATATTAGAGTTAATAAATAATTAGTTCAGTTTTTTTTTGAATTTTGGTCAAATCTGGTCAAACTATGGTCAAGCTACTTATTCGAGAAATATTAGTGTTACTAAATAATTATTGTATTTTAAAACAATAGTTTCAAGCTCAAACAGTGATACTTGTGACTTCGTACTCGAGCTAAACGCTTGAGGGTTAATAGGATTGAAAGCTTACTATTGTCAGGAAAACAACAAGTGCTAACTTGGAGACTAGGGGAAATAGAACTCGGAAGTTACTCGATCATCAGATTATAAGTTCATTCCATACCGAACCAGACCGTGCACATTATTATTATGAGAAGGGGTCATTCGAGCCTATGGAAATAGGATACTCTGTTTACATAGAAATCCCTACGTCCTTACATTCTATTTAGGATTAAGAATAGGTGTAATCAGACCTGCTTTTGACATATCTATCCTATTCTTATTTGGGTACCATATGCACCTCTTTGGGCTTCTATTGAATCGAGAAATTGGATTGTACATCTTTCATCTTTTTGATTTTGATATCGATTTTGATACATATAAGGTGTCCTACGGATAATGCAAATCGAAGCTATTTGATGTCTGACTCACGAGTGTTGATGACTGACTCGTAAACAAACCCGGGGGTTCTATAATCGTGGAAATCGCTCCGGGACCCCAAAACAGTGAGTAATAGTCCATGAAAGGGCCAGAATCGGCAAAAACCGCGAGTGTTGATGACCGAGACGTAAACGCACCCCGGGGTTCTATAATCGTGGAAATCACTTCGGGACCCCAAAACAGTGAGTAATAGTGCACCAAACGGGCCATAATCGGCCAAAACGACGAGTGTTGATGACTGTCTCGTAAACGAACCCCGAGGTTCTATAATCGTGGAAATCGCTCCGGGACCCCAAAACAGTGAGTAATAGTCCATGAAACGGGCCAAAATCGGCCAAAACTACGAGTGTTGATGACCGACATGTAGGCGCATGCACCTTGGGGTTCAACAACTATGGAAATCGCTTCGGGACCCCAAAACGGTGATAGTTGAAGAAACGGGCCAGAATAGGCCAAAAGTGCGATTGTTGATGACCGACACGTACAGACACGTAAACGCTCCCCGGGGTTTGTTAATCCTGGAAATCACCCCAGGACCCCAAAACAGTGAGTAATAGTCCATGAAACGGTCCAGAAACAGCCAAAACTGCGAGTGTTGATGACCGACATGTAAACGCACCCCGGGGTTCATTTATCGTGGAAATCACTCTGGGACCCAAAAACAGTGAGTAATAGTCCACGAAACGGGCCATAATCGGCCAAAACGACGAGTGTTGATGACTGACTCATAAACGAACCCCGGGGTTCTATAATCGCGGAAATCTCTCAGGGACCCCAAAACAGTGAGTAATAGTCCATGAAACGGGCCAGAATCGGCCAAAACTACGAGTGTTGATGACCAACACGTAAACGCACCCTGGGGTTCGTTAATTGTGGAAATCACTTGTAACGCCCTCGATGCGGCTATATCTCCTACGTGTCGAAGCACGACTTAGAGGCATAACCGCATTGAAAGCAATGTCGCAAGTGAGGTAATCTTCACACAACCCATGTAATACATAAGGGAAAGAGATACATAGTTGGCTTACAATCGCCACTTCACACAAAACATGAGTAAAGCATTACATCATAGAGATTACACTCAAGGTCCGACTACGGAACCAAAATAAAAGAAGACTACCCCAAATGCTACACAGATCCCCGATCGTCCCGACTGGGCTCCACTACTGATCAACTGAAATGAAACAACACAATGAACAAGATCTTCATCGAACTCCTCCTTGAGCTCGGGTGCGTCTCCTGCACGGTTTCATCGGCAGCTGCAAACTGGTTTTGGAAGTATCTGTGAGTCACGGGGACTCAGCAATCTCACACCCGCGAGATCAAGACTATTTAAGCTTAAAGGTAGGACAGGGTAGTGAGGTGGAGCTACAGCAAGCGACTAGCATATCTGGTGTCTAACATACGCAAATGAGAGCGAGAAGAGAAAGCAAAAGCACGGTCGAACAACTATGATCAAAAAGTGATCCTGAAACTACTTACGTCAAGCATAACTCCAACAACCGTGTTCACTTCCCGGACCCCGCCGAGAAGAGACCATCACGGTTACACAGGCGGTTGGTGTATTTTAATTAAGATCAACTTCGGGTTTTCTACAACCGGACATTAACAAATTCCCATCTGCCCATAACCGCGGGCATGGCTTTCGAAAGTTCAAACCCTGCAGGGGTGTCCCAACTTAGCCCATTATAAGCTCTCGCGATCAACGAAGGATATTCCTTCTCCCCGGAAAGACCCGATCAGTCTCGGAATCCCGGCTACAAGACATATCGACAGTAATAAAACAAGTCCAGCAAAACCGCCCGGATGTGCCGACAAATCCTGATAGGAGCTGCACATATCTCGGTCTCAGGGCACATCCAGATGATACATCCTATGAGTAAAACCAAGCCTCGAGTTTCCCCGAGGGGGCCCCGCAGTCTTCCTCCTGTCCTCAACAAGTAGTAGTTTATGAGCAATCTTACGGTGATGGGTGTGTCTCCTTAGAGCAAAATTTCCAGAGCAACTCGAACACGCTTTCTGAAGATACCTCCAAAATAACTAAATCGGTAAGCACAAGAGTGTGTGTGGTTCAAATTGATTCTGTCATTACTATAGATCAATAAACTTATATTTTTCTGCGGCCCATCTTCTGGCCTCTGACTCCATTTCTTCAGGAAAAAAAAAATAAACTTTTCAGGCCTTTTGGGACTCTTGAAAAAAATATTTTTTCTTCCGTTCTTTATTTTGACATTGTTTTCAGTTATCTTATGATTTACTGAGAATTTCCCTCTGCATGTGTTACATGCAGATTGAAGGGGGGGAAATCATTAGAATTGCGCATTAATGTGCAACGTATTAGTGATAAAGAGTAAATTATAATAAAAAATAGTGATGCAAAATGGACGTAGCAGCTCCCCCAAGCTTAGACCTCATTTGTACCCAAGCGAAAGCCGAGCATAGTAAACATGGCACAATTTTATGAAGTGTGGAGTCGAGAGTAAATAATACCAAAATGACAGCATCACTATTTACTTTCCTGATCAAACATTCTAAACAGCAATCCCTTCTTATTCTTACATAACTTCTGATTAGAAGGTCATGACACCTTCAGATCCAAAAGTTTAACCCATAAAAGTCTCTTGATCATTAATTTTAGAAACTGCCTGGGCATGAGGAGATGCACGCAAGGTTGGGATATGGCCAAGCATCCAGTTGATAAGCACATAGTCATGTCCACCTTGATTGCTGGGTTGATCCATATATCCCGTGCCAGGTTTTGTAGAAAAGGCAAGTATGTGGGATGAGTGGCGCGCATTTGTGTGTATGCCGGTACAATACGCCCTGGAAAGCATATAAAAAATATGTAATTGATGATTATCTCTAGACAAATCCAACGTATGCATGCGGGAACTCAGTCGTACCTAGCTCCCTTCCCCTCTCCAGGTGGTAACAGATACAAAAGGCCATGGTTTTATGCAGCGGAAGATAAAGATATGCCTGAGCCGCGCACGCTACATGCGCGCCTGCAGGAGCAATGTGACCCTGGATGTGTTTGACACCCATAGGCACCAGAGCATTGAGAATTATTCTGCCATGTATTGCTAGCAATTAATGGCGAACTATGGCTGTGCGTACCAATCAATCTAGGGGCCGTAGACTTAGGAAACACACCCAGTTTTTGTGTAAACATGTGGTAGGGGCTATATAGTATTTATAGGTAGATACATCTAGATCAAACATCACAGAAAAGAGCGGTGGTGATATATATGCACATCCAGCTGGCGAGACAAATGTGAGTGCTTGTTTGCCTTGCGTCACAAATCTAAACACCAGAAACAAAAGCATGCATATGACACGAGTAGGGGTAGCACGAAGAGCACATATGCATATATTAACAAGAATGAGAACAATCTGGCATGTCGTGGCTTGGAGAGGTTGGAGAAACCTAGCTACTTGTCACCACAAGGGTGTGGCACCTCCAACAAGACAAACAATGCATAGTTGTAATGATGAGGAAGCAATCTATCTATCCATCCATAGTGAGTGCCACTAGATACAAAATTAAAGAAGGCAAAAAAAAAAAATCTCGAGACTTCTCTAGCAAGCGCCTTGCTAGTACACGCATTTACTCCTATTTAAGCGCCTCCATGGATATCCATAACTTATTAAATTCCTTCCTTCGTTACTTACATATTTATGATTGCCTCCAATATTGCCATCACTCTAGAATCCATTGCAGAGAAAGCCTCCACCATGACAGACCACCTTCAAGTTCAGCAACAGAAGTTGGAGCTACCGCCGGGGTTTAGGTTCCACCCGACGGATGAGGAGATCATAAAATTCTACGTGGTCCCCAAGGTGCTCGATGAAGCCTTCGTCGCTGCGGCGATTGAGGGTGTGAACCTCAACAAGTACGAGCCATGGGAGCTACCGGAGAAGGCGAAGATGGGGGAGAAGGAGTGGTACTTTTACTGCCGAAAGGATCGCAAGTATCCCACCGGGACACGAACGAACCGGACGACGAATGCTGGCTATTGGAAGGCCACCGGAAAGGACAAGGAGATCTTCCACCCACCGCTCACACTCATCGGCATGAAGAAGACGCTCGTCTTCTACAAGGGCAGGGCGCCTAGGGGGGAGAAGACCAACTGGATCATGCATGAGTATAGGCTTGAGAGCAACAAGCAGCTGACATCCAACCCGTCCACCGCAACGCGGCTTCCAAGGTATATAATAAACTTATAGTATAGTAGTAGTCATGAATTCTGAACATGCCATTAGCTAGTTAGCCACCTTTTCTGAACAATCAGGGGGGGGGGGGAGAATCCCCACTTGAATATTACTCTAAGTCGCCAATACATGGCAAGAATTACAAGGTTGCACCGATGCGTGAGGGGAGATAAAGCGGCCATGACATAGCGGCCTCCTTTTGAGTAGGTTACTTGATTGTATGGGTAAAAAGAGAGAAACCATCAGTAATGTTCTTGATAGTAGACCAAGGTGAGTAAATACTGCAATGGAATGTCATAGCGTTTCATGAGTCCTAAATATTCTAAAGGATGGAAAGGTCGACAGAGGCCAAATGTTGGAATCGAGGCCTTGGGGAGTCACTGTGTCCCCATTTCCAGGGATTGGCACTTGGACAGGGCCGCCAAAATACCCAAGTTATGGGATATATGTGCTGAACATGAGCATTTAATGACAAAGTGATCGGCATCTGTGACAAAAGAGTCACACCTCGGGCATGCTACTAATCACAGTTGATTTGCACTTATTTAATTTATGTATGCTTGTAGGAACAGTGGGTGGTTTGTAGGATCTTCCATAAGAGTGTCGGACTAAAGAAGGTGGTGATGCCGTCATATGTCATGCCAATGTCCATCGGAGCGGAACATCAGCAGGGGTTCGCCGACTTAGATACATTGCCTCCTCTCATGGGCTTCTCCATACCAATTGCGTGACATCGGTGTTGGCTCATCGATGATGGGCAGCGTGGCGCTTCCTATTATGAATGACCACTACATCGGGAACCACCACCAGCAGATGATGTCAGACCCAACACCACCATTGTCATTCTACCAACAACATCAGCAGATGATGATGTATGTGGGTGCAGATCAGGGTTTCATGGTCGGAGCTGAGCCTGGGTGTGGGCCATCGTCGATGGTGTCACAGGAAGATGTCATGTCCGGGTTGAGCAACAACTACCAGGGGAACGCCGCCGCAATAGCAGTTGGCAAGACCTCGTCGATGAACATAGGTATGGATGACATGTGGAAGTACTGATGATCCAAGACAACATAGATATATATGTGTGTGTGCATAAATTAATCATCCATCAGACGGTCGTTCGATATATGGCAACCCGTATATTGGTTTGCGCCGTATTTAATTTCTCATTGTGGACTCTAGAGAGTTTGCATGCAGGCATGCCTCTCTTTTGCTAGTTTTTCGATTGTGTATATGTGTATTGGCTTGTATATGCACTATCCGCCGGGGTTTATCTGGCCATATATGCATGTGTTTTAAAATACTGGCAGGTGTGCATCATGCATCTTTTAAACCTATATAAAATGAACTATTTTGTTTAATTATAAAATTTTCCATTATATGTTTGGGCGTGCATTGTCTTTGGAAAAGAAGTTTGGGCATGCATGCAGCGACCAAGAGGGATTGCCATCTACCACATACACTATTTTAAATGTGTGCTAATAAACTTTTACTTACACTTTTAAATGTGTGCTAGTAATTTAATTCTAATATGTTTGGTCGAATGTTTGTGGCGGTGTCCAAGGGAGTGACATACTCTACACCGTCAGTTTGAGGCATGGTAGCTTGCATCTCACAATAAATTTGTCATGTTGTAGTATTTTCCCCTATTTATCCGGTTTGATGGAATATGGGTTGAGACAAAGTTGTGAGTTTACATAGCAAAGATTTCAGCAAGTGTATCTTGCAAAAGTGGATAGTCAAGGAATGAAAATCAAATCCATGCGATAATCTTACATGCTAACTCCGTGTATGTAAGATTGTAAGTGATCAGATATCATTGGTCTGGCAAAATATTTAAATGTCCAATTGCCTTGATTGAAATGCCACACCTAGCTGGGCCGGCCCACGCACACAGAAAACAGCAGCCTGTTTTCTGTTTCGTTTTTTTTCCATACTTTTTGTTTCCACTTTTTTCTTTTTTCTTTTTATTATACTTTAAATATATATATATATATATATATACATATTACAAAAACCACTTTTCATAGAAAATTTGAAAAAATGTTGAACAAGTATTTGAAAAAAAATTGAACAAGTATGTGCAAAAATGTTGATCATGTATATAAAAATGCTGGAAAAGTATTTGAAAAATTTTGAACGAGTATTTGAAAAAATGTTGAACAAGTATCTCAAAAAATGTTGATCATGCATATAAAAATATTGATTATTTATTTGAAAAATATTGAACGGCATATTTAAAAAATGTTGAAATAAGTATTAAATTCTTGATCAAGCAAAAAATGTTGAATAAGTGTTCAGACAATGTTGAACGTGTATACTACCTCCGCCTAGGTGAATAAGTCACTCGCGTAGTTCTAGGTCGTCGATTTGAGGAATTAAATATGTGTTATATGTCATGAAAAATATATCACTAGATTTCTACACGGATGTAGTTTCTAAATATATATATTTTTTCACATATAATGCATATTTAGATAGTTAAATCATCGACCTAGAACTACGCGAATGACTTATTCACCGAGACGGAGGTAGTACAAAAAATGTTGATCATTTATTAAAAAATTGTTTTTGACATATATGGAAATGTAGAGTGAAAACGAAAACAACATAAAAAACAAAAAATGGAGAACCAAAATGCAAAAAGGAATGGAAAAACAGAGAAGAAAAAGAAATGAAATGAAAGAAAAGAAAACAAAAAAAAATCCTTGGCTCAAATGGCCTCAAGTAGGTCGTGCCCCCTAGTATTTACAATGAATGGGACGTGGAGGAGTGGCTAGCAGCGCGCCTCATCTCTTTTGAAAGAATAATGCGGTGCCTTGATGACCCTTTCCGCCCTTCGCGGTTACTCTGCGTCTGCTGGCGCGCACATTTGTGGCGGGGCCCTTCCTGCTGGGAGCCCGACCGACTATCCCACTCGTGAGCCGGCTTGTGATGTACACAGTTCGGACTTTCTTTCTCTTAGATATAGCTCTAGACTAGAAGGGTTGGGTGCGCTTTGCTGCACTGGTGGTGTTGTTGAGATTGTCAAAAAAAATACTCATTTTGTTTTAAAATATAAGGTGTATTACTATTTTGGAAATCCAACCTCTTTAAGGTTGATCAAATTTATGAAGAAATATATCAAAATTCGTAATATCAAATTGATGTTATTAGATTCATCATGAAATGAATTTCCATAATTTTTTTGGCTTAATATTGTGGATGTTGATATTTTTTGCTCTAAACCTTGGTCAAAGTTAAAGAAATTTGACATTACAAAGAACTAATACCCCTTGTATTTTGGAACCGATGGAATATCTAGTTTGGCGGATGGGGGAGGCGATGCAGTGTGTTTTATGTTTATTTATAATGCGGTTATTTGGTGGGCCTTTCATGATGTGATTATGTGTTATGCGCTAATCAACTCATACTTTTGTGGGTAAATTTCTGCGTCGGTGGCAACATATACTATATTGGTACTATAGTATCATCACATGTTGGCGCTTCTTTTTCTAGGTGGTAAGAGGGTGCACGGGGTTGATATGTTTTTCTAGCCATTGGTGTTGATTGATTTGATCATTGGCCTGATCAAAATCGTAAATCAAACTCAAAATTGAATATCTTAATCGAATAAAAGATCTTCAAAATTAGGGAATATGGTGAATTAGAATAAATAAATGGGAGAGCTCCTTAAGAAGTTATTGACCCGGTCAGAATCAAAAGACCAAGTTCTAAACTGAAGATCTCAATTAATTGTGAGGATTTAAAAATGAGGAAGCATAGTGTATAGTATAAAAGAATTCAGTGAGAGCTTCAAGAAATTGTTGACTCGGTCAAAATCAGGTGACCCAATTTCAATTGGACACCTTAATCAATTGTGAGGACTTCAAAATTAGAAAGCATAATTTATAGTAAAAAAGAATTGAATGACAGCTTTGAGAAATTATTGACTTGGTCAAAATCAGGTTCCCAATTCTAATTGGACACCTCAAATGATTGTGCTTAGTGATATAATAGATGTTGCATACAGTTAAACATCTTCAAAGATTTGCAATAACTTTTGACATACCTAAGTTTTTCAAGTAACGTATGCTATTATTCTGTGAGGACAGTTTACAAATACCGATTGGGATGAAACTATGTACATTTAACTTAGTTTCTGCTTGAAACACCACATATATAATTGGCTACCGCTTCATCTCTAAAATTGAAATACACCCGGCGATAATAATTCCACGCAATTGGATTTGTATCCCGTGTATTACAAATGCATTCATATCCATGATAAAAACTGCAAGGGGCCACCGATTAGTACAACTGCCACTGATTTGAGATTCGCTCCCTTTTTACATTAGCTACTCCAGGAAGTAGGTGTCTGAAAGCTTGATGCTGCCCGAATTTATCTTTTTTCACTGCATTTCTACAATTGCATATAATATCTTGGCACTGAATTAGTGATTCCTTGAGCCAATCAGAAAGCTCCATCATTTGTTCCCTTCTATGTTTCTAACTGGATCATGTACTGCAAGCTCCATCAGTTGAGCGGTGAGATAATCAAATTATTAAGAAAACTTAAATATATATAGATAAATATAGCGTGTCAGTCTTGTGACAAAAATAGCGGCAGGGTATAGTGAAAGTAAATCAACCCTGCTTGTACATACAAACTCAATTGCTCAATGATCTAATAGAACTGAAGGTACAGTACTGCATACATATGTAGTGCATTTCAGAAATGATGCATACGTACATCAGGCAGTCACATGATGGAGCAGGAGTCGCCGGTGCTCGGGGCGGAGCCGTACTGGTAGTAGTGTTGCTGCCGCGGCCGCAGCGGCGTGGACCGGTGGTACGGGTAGGCCGTGAATGACAAACTATAATTCAGAAGTTAAGTGAATTATTTGAAACATAAGATGAAAGTTAAGTGAACTATTTGGCAACCTAACAGTCTGTTCAACAGAAGGGCCGACCACGCCCCCTACACTACATGAAGGAGCTTGTGCACTGCTTCCTTCTTGAAGGTGTTGCATTTGGAGATATTTTATGTTTTCGGGTGTTGTTTTTGGTGGTGGTTTGCGTGCTGCTGTTGAGAGGAGTTGATCACTGTGGTGAGGCCCTTTTTTTTCTTTCTTTCTTTTCTCTTTTCGGGTTGTGTGCATCTTGGATGTCTTCAAGACATTTTGTTGATGCAGAGGCCGGGTGTAATTGATATCTTCGCGATATTAATATATTCATTTTAAAAATGTATGCCAAACAATCGACCAGACAAGTCGAGGACTAGCTAGGAGGTTCCGGCTCAGACCTCCCATTCAAGTCTCCAAGTCCTTCTCTCGTGCAAGGTGTTGTAGTTATGAGATTTTTTGTGAAGACGTAAAGGATAATAAGCACGTATATGCTAACAACCCAGAGGCGTACGTACATTCATAGATATGTGTGATATGTGATCTAGGTTTTTTTAATAACTTATATGTATAGTTACTAGGTGGTACTTTAGCTAGTGCAGCATGCATTTTAGCTTTAGGGTTTCTTCTTTTTTTTTCCTTTTTTTTGCACTTGGGGATTAAGCTAGCTGGAGTGTGCACCGCAGCATGCATTTTAGCTAGTGCAGCATGCATGATGCATCTTTCGGTCGAGCCCCTGAAACAGATATACCCCTATCTATATATCGATCCATCGATGTATATGTATGTATGTATGTTACCTAAATCATGTTGATGAGAAGGAAAGGATTTAGAAAAGTCAGATTATTGTTTCTGTTTTGCTCTGGTGAACAAATAAGTGCGGCACGTGGAAGTGAGCCCCTCTGCTCTGCAAATTGCAGTGTTGCCTGCTTTATTTTATGTATTTTTGTTTTGGTTTTTGGCATGTGCACTGCAAATATGATCTGACATGAGCTGCTGCAGCTGACAACCATGAACAGCAACCCTTTCCTTCCGTCCTCTATATCACAAGTTTCTTCTTCTTCTTCTTCTTCTTCTTCTTCTTCTTCTTCTTCTTGGGCTGGTGGTGGCATCGCATCGCACAGGAGAGGAAGCAAGGAAGGAAGAAGGCGACCTCCCTTCTTGGTATCGTAGCTGTAAGTGCGTTTGCTCTTGGTCTGCTCTGCTCTGCTCCCTTGCTTTGGATGATGGTTGGATGGAGAGAGAGAGAGAGACAGAGAGAGAGATCCCTTGCTTTGCTTGTACGGATGCATGGATGGATCCTTCCTCCTCGCTCAACATTGCCTGCCTACCTGCTGTTTTTTACCTATTCCTTCTCCTATCTAATCTAATCCAATCCAGTCCAATCCAATCTTTATCACTATATTGGTTGCAGCACCTTCTTCCAACATTGTCTTACCACTGCCACCAGTGTCAGGCTATCAATACTAGTACGTACTAGTAATCTTAACTCATCGCAACCACCACCCTGCAGTCTTCTTCTTAATTATTATTATTATTCTGGTGAGTGAGTGAATTAGCCTTGCCACTGCAACTGCCATTGCCAGCCTATATATTAGTGCTAGTATCATACCTCATCACAACCACCACCCTGACAGCTAATTACACTCTTGCCAGGCTCTCTTGTTCATTTTATCCACATCATCGGCCAACACTATACACCTTTGCTTCCTTGCAAACTTCTAACATGTATTATGCTCTTCTTTCAGTTGCATTCCGGTAAATTAACTCTTTGTTGAACCATGTATTTATTTGTGTCTCTCCTTCTTTCTTCTTCATCTACATGATTTACAGCAGCTAGTCGAAAAGATACCTCTCGCTTGCTCTTTAATTTCCTTTATGCAAACTGCTCATGTATTATGTATTTATGTTAATTTCCTGTATGCAAACTGCTATCCACTACATGACAAGCCCCCTGTGGCCACCAACCACCTTCAGCCATCAACAGCAGACCCCTCACCGCCTCGACTATAAATTGTATCGACATCGATCTCAAGCCATTCACAACACAAAAACACAATCACAATGGCCACCACTAGCAAGCAGGCTCTAGCTCTCGCTTCTCTCTTGATCCTTCTCACTGGCACCCACATCATTGTTGCCGCAAGAGCCCCGGTCGCTGTAACCGGCATTGGTGCTGGAGGAGGCGGCTACGGTGGTGGTGGAGGTAGAGGGGAAGGTGGTGGAAGTGCCAGCTACGGTTATGGCTACGGTTCACTCTATGGAGGCCGTTATGGCTATGGCGGAGGCATTGGTGGTGGTGGCAGTTGGGGAGGTAGCGGCGACATGGGCTCAGGGTACGGCTCAGGTTACGACAGTGGTTATGGCTCCGGTTACAATTCTGGTGGTCAAGGTGGTGGGGGAGATAGTGGAGGAGGTGGCGGCGGTGGATCCGACTATGGCAATGGCGGTGGATATGGGTCTGGGTATGGAGAAGGCCACGGGTCAGGTGGTGGCATGAACGGTGGCAATGGAGGAGGCGGTGGTAGAGGGGGAGGTGGTCGTGGCATGAACGGTGGCGATGGAGGAGGCGGCAGTACAGGGGGAGGTAGTGGTGGCATGAACAATGGCGATGGAGGAGGTAGCGGTAGAGGGGGAGGCGGTGGTGGCATGAACGGTAGGCGGCGATAGAGGGGGAGGTGGTGGTGGCATGAACAGTGGCGATGGAGGAGGCGACAGTAGATGGGGAGGTGGTGGTGGCATGAACGGTGGCAGTGGAGGAGGCGGCGATAGAGGGGGAGGTGGTCATGGCATGAATGGTGGCGATGGAGGAGGCGGAGGTAGAGGGGGAGGTGGTCATGGCATGAACGGTGGCAATGGAGGAGGAGGCGGTAGAGGGGGAGGTGGTCATGGCATGAATGGTGGCGATGGAGGAGGCAGCAGTAGAGGGGGAGGTAATGGTGGCATGAACGATGGCGATGGAGAAGGCAGCGGTAGAGGGGGAGGCGGTGGTGGCATGAACGGTGGCGATGGAGGCGGCCGTAGAGGGGGAGGTGGTGGTGGCATAAACGGCGGTGGTGGAGGGGGAGGTGGTGGTGGCGTGAACGATGGTGGAGGAGGAAGAGGTGGTGGAGGGGGAGGTGGTGGTGGCGTGAACGGTGGTGGAGGAGGAGGAGGCGATGGAGGAGGAGGTGGTGGTGGCATGAACGGCGGCGGGGGAGGAGGTGGCGGTGGAGGCGGCAGTGGTGGTTTTGGACATGGAAGTGGCAGAGGCTATGGCTATGGCAATGGGAGTGGCTATGGTGGCGAGCATGGCCAATGAGCATCACCTATAGCAATTTTTACCACTGTAAGCTGGTAACAGAGCGTTGCGTAGATCAGCCATCCTGATATGCATATTAATGATTGTTTCCACGGTACTGTATTCATAAGACAAAATAAATCTTATTCAGTTTGAACTGTGACTTTTTTTTTCTATCATGCTACTGCCACTACATACACCAAAGAGCCTTTCTGCATACAAGATGCATGCAAGATGACGAGCATACCATCCATGTGTAAGTAGGTTACACGCCATCTCCAATCCTAATCTAATTTCACCCATTTTGCTTCAGAAGAGTTGGAATTCACTTTCCTCTTCCATTCACAAAAATGTATCTACCATCGCAGACAGCTGAAATCCTCTAATCTCTGCATCACAAGTTTGCTTTTGATGTCCAAGCGATAATACATTCCCGTGATCAGTTTTACAAACATGCAGCAAAGAAACTGAATCATCGATGGATATAGCTTTCAAAAGCATGTGTGCAGTGCCTGTCTCGCATGCCAGAGCTATGAAGTCAAAGTCAACCTAGGCTGAAATCTTAATCCACGCACCACTAACCTGGAAATGAAGCTATTTTGGACAATCAGTGGCATGTCTTGACAAACAGAGAGAAAGCTACAGGCATCCAATGCTCACAAGGAACACTAGACTCTTTACAGGACCTCTCTGTAAGCTTCGTAATGCACGGCCACAGAAAAATGACACTAACTCTCAACGAAAGAGGCAACAAATAAAAAAAATGCAGAATACGATAAATCTTTATATGCAAAATAAGGAAATAAACATGGTAGGGTAAAGAGATAGCCATATATCATACTATAATTTGTCCAGACATATGCATTATTATACATTAAAATTACATTACGCGCTAACCATAAAAAAGAGAAATAGGTTAGAAAATCCCACAAAAATCAGAACACAAATTAAGAGAAAAAAAAAACTTTCACATCAAACTGAATCTCATATGTGCACGTAGCTTGTTGACATCCATGGTGCTCTATAAAAACGTTGCTAGCTGACACGAATTAAGAAAAAACAACTTTGAGACCAAACTGTCCGAGCTACCTCAAAATCAAAAAATAAAATCATCGGCAGGGGCACACGTACACTGGTTGGCTAGGCTGCCTCTGCTCATGCTCTTGGCCGGCAGCAAACACATGTAGATATAGATATCACAGGGACATGGGCTAGCTCCTGTACATGCGCACCCAATAATGCAGAATCCATCAACCCTAGGTTGTGTACTTCATCTCGCCGGAAAGCAATCATCGTCAAACCGTAGGAATAGAGCCAGAGTAAGTGTATACTTTTGGTTGAAAGAATTCCTCAACGTGGGGCGCTGGTATGGTTTTGAGGGGAAATCATTTTCTCGTCATGTCGCCGCTGGAGGCGGAACTTGAAGCATGCCATGAAGAAATCCATCTTACTCTCCAGTTGACGACGCTGCCGATCGTCGTTGAGATGGACTGCCTGCAGGCAACCCAGCTCATCCGAAATGGCAGTAGAGATAGATCAGTACATGCTATGCTGGTCGAAGAGATCAAAAGTTGTCTTCCTTCTGCACGGGAGTTTTTAATGAAGCACATTAGGCGAGAGCAAAATAATGTAAGCCATTATATAGCAAACTATGGCAGAAGGGCGGCACCAACGGCCGTTTGGCTGAGATCTGGACCTGGAGATGTATTGAACCTGTGTAACGCAGATTTACCTGCTGCTTGATTAATACAATTCCTTTTCCGTCGCAAAAAAAAACATCTGACTGCAAAATGTATTCTATGATATTTTCTATTTTTGTTCATGGTTCAGTGTTAAGTATGATGAAAAATTGCGCAAAATAGAAATACTATTATGTTGCTAGGTTGAAAATCGAGAAAATGCACATATAATAGAGTAGCAAAAATAGTCTAATGTATATGCGTAATTTTTTTCCCTAGGCTAACTTACTCAATATCTCTCTTGTATGCACTAACATATAATCTGCACTAGTAAAAAAAGGGCCTAATGTGAAGCACATTAGTCCCGGTTTGTAACTGAACCGGCACTAATGTGACCATTAGTGCCGGTTCGAACGGCTAGGCAGGCGGCCCTCATTAGTACCGGTTCGTGGAGAACCTTTACTACCGGTTTCTTGCCACGTGGTGGCCCTTTATATGGCACTAATATATATGCATAATGTGTATAATATGTAGTATCGTAAAATACCAGCAAATGAGAAAGAATTAAATGAAAAACACAAAATTTAAGGAAAAATAAATCATGAACCCAAAAACCACCAAACCTTTTAGTACCGGTTGGTGTTACCAACCGGTACTAAAGGTCTTCCCGCCCCCGGTGCTGGCTCGTGCCACGTGGTGGCCCTTTAGTGGCGGTTCATGCTGAACCGGTACTAAAGTGGGGGACCTTTAGTCCCCACCATTTAGTGCCGGTTATAGAACCGGCACTAAAGGGCTTTACGAACCGGTGATAAAGCCCGGTTTTGCACTAGTGTTGGGATTGAATAGCAGTTATGGACTATATCCTTCATGAAGCAGTATCACTATCGACGAAATTTTCACCGACTGCTGAACTCGACGCTCTGTACTCGGTTGGATGGGGCCCGGCAATCATTAATACTACCAAGTTATAATGTTCCGGCATCCTTGTGACCAGGTCACCTGTGTCCGGCTGATGGATGTCGTCACACCAAGAGGGCCCTAAGAACATTTCTCCATCCTCGGAGGAGCAAATCTCACTCTTAAGCTATCTTGTCCCTTGTCATCTTTCCGATAATAAACATATAAGTTGTGGTTATGATCACTGTGTTACTGAAGATTTTGGAGAAACCCAGAAGTGTATCATCCAGCATGAAATGACTCAATACTCTCATGGTCTAAGGATCTAAGCATATATCAACTCTCTGTGTTATAGACTTGCAGACTTGCAACGGTAACATCTCTAAGTATAACAAACAAGTCAGGTCAATTCAGTATGAGCGCTCATCTAACATCATACTCTCAATATTGCGGGCATCCTTGTTTCACTAAACTAACGCATGTGATCAAGAAAACATAATCATCATGCAACATTTAAACTAGTCCTGGAGGCGACACTAGTAGAAAAAGGGTCTAATGTGAGACACATTAGTGTGGGTTTGAAGTTGGCCCGGCACTAAAGACACCATATGCATTAGTACCGGTTCGTGTTGAGCCTTTAGTACCGGTTCGTGCCACGAACCGGTACTAAAGGGGTAGTGGCAGGCTGGCGTCGGGCCGGATCCCCACGAGCCCCTTTAGTACCGGTTTGTGACACAAACCGGTACTAAAGGTCTAACCTATAGTACCGGTTCGTGCCTCGAACCCACACTAAAGGGGACAAGCCTTTAGTGTGGGTTCGTGCCACGAACCCACACTAAAGGGGGCAATTTTCAAACTCTACCCCCCTATCGCCTTTTCAGTTTTGCAAAAAAAAAAACCAAAAGAAAATTAAAAAAACTTCAAAATTAAAATCCTTCGAGATGTAGTTATGTTACTACATCTAGTAGTTAGGGAAATTTAAAAATATAAATTTGGACATGTTTTGCAAAAAACTGTAATGAAAACGTAAAACGGCTATAACTTTTGCATACGATGTCGGAAAAAATGTATAATATATCAAAATGCAGGGAATTAAAATCCGCATCCGATTTCAACTGGGGAACCCCGTTGAAGATTTTTAGAATCCTCAAATTCACAAAGGAAAAAAAGTTATGCTCAAATTTCAGTTTTTTGAATTTTTTGTCAAACTGTGGTCAAACTACTTATTCAATAAATATTAGTGTTACTAAATAATTATTCAATAATATTAGAGTTAATAAATAATTAGTTCAGTTTTTTTTTGAATTTTGGTCAAATCTGGTCAAACTATGGTCAAGCTACTTATTCGAGAAATATTAGTGTTACTAAATAATTATTGTATTTTAAAACAATAGTTTCAAGCTCAAACAGTGATACTTGTGACTTCGTACTCGAGCTAAACGCTTGAGGGTTAATAGGATTGAAAGCTTACTATTGTCAGGAAAACAACAAGTGCTAACTTGGAGACTAGGGGAAATAGAACTCGGAAGTTACTCGATCATCAGATTATAAGTTCATTCCATACCGAACCAGACCGTGCACATTATTATTATGAGAAGGGGTCATTCGAGCCTATGGAAATAGGATACTCTGTTTACATAGAAATCCCTACGTCCTTACATTCTATTTAGGATTAAGAATAGGTGTAATCAGACCTGCTTTTGACATATCTATCCTATTCTTATTTGGGTACCATATGCACCTCTTTGGGCTTCTATTGAATCGAGAAATTGGATTGTACATCTTTCATCTTTTTGATTTTGATATCGATTTTGATACATATAAGGTGTCCTACGGATAATGCAAATCGAAGCTATTTGATGTCTGACTCACGAGTGTTGATGACTGACTCGTAAACAAACCCGGGGGTTCTATAATCGTGGAAATCGCTCCGGGACCCCAAAACAGTGAGTAATAGTCCATGAAAGGGCCAGAATCGGCAAAAACCGCGAGTGTTGATGACCGAGACGTAAACGCACCCCGGGGTTCTATAATCGTGGAAATCACTTCGGGACCCCAAAACAGTGAGTAATAGTGCACCAAACGGGCCATAATCGGCCAAAACGACGAGTGTTGATGACTGTCTCGTAAACGAACCCCGAGGTTCTATAATCGTGGAAATCGCTCCGGGACCCCAAAACAGTGAGTAATAGTCCATGAAACGGGCCAAAATCGGCCAAAACTACGAGTGTTGATGACCGACATGTAGGCGCATGCACCTTGGGGTTCAACAACTATGGAAATCGCTTCGGGACCCCAAAACGGTGATAGTTGAAGAAACGGGCCAGAATAGGCCAAAAGTGCGATTGTTGATGACCGACACGTACAGACACGTAAACGCTCCCCGGGGTTTGTTAATCCTGGAAATCACTCCAGGACCCCAAAACAGTGAGTAATAGTCCATGAAACGGTCCAGAAACAGCCAAAACTGCGAGTGTTGATGACCGACATGTAAACGCACCCCGGGGTTCATTTATCGTGGAAATCACTCTGGGACCCAAAAACAGTGAGTAATAGTCCACGAAACGGGCCATAATCGGCCAAAACGACGAGTGTTGATGACTGACTCATAAACGAACCCCGGGGTTCTATAATCGCGGAAATCTCTCAGGGACCCCAAAACAGTGAGTAATAGTCCATGAAACGGGCCAGAATCGGCCAAAACTACGAGTGTTGATGACCAACACGTAAACGCACCCTGGGGTTCGTTAATTGTGGAAATCACTTGTAACGCCCTCGATGCGGCTATATCTCCTACGTGTCGAAGCACGACTTAGAGGCATAACCGCATTGAAAGCAATGTCGCAAGTGAGGTAATCTTCACACAACCCATGTAATACATAAGGGAAAGAGATACATAGTTGGCTTACAATCGCCACTTCACACAAAACATGAGTAAAGCATTACATCATAGAGATTACACTCAAGGTCCGACTACGGAACCAAAATAAAAGAAGACTACCCCAAATGCTACACAGATCCCCGATCGTCCCGACTGGGCTCCACTACTGATCAACTGAAATGAAACAACACAATGAACAAGATCTTCATCGAACTCCTCCTTGAGCTCGGGTGCGTCTCCTGCACGGTTTCATCGGCAGCTGCAAACTGGTTTTGGAAGTATCTGTGAGTCACGGGGACTCAGCAATCTCACACCCGCGAGATCAAGACTATTTAAGCTTAAAGGTAGGACAGGGTAGTGAGGTGGAGCTACAGCAAGCGACTAGCATATCTGGTGTCTAACATACGCAAATGAGAGCGAGAAGAGAAAGCAAAAGCACGGTCGAACAACTATGATCAAAAAGTGATCCTGAAACTACTTACGTCAAGCATAACTCCAACAACCGTGTTCACTTCCCGGACCCGCCGAGAAGAGACCATCACGGTTACACAGGCGGTTGATGTATTTTAATTAAGATCAACTTCGGGTTTTCTACAACCGGACATTAACAAATTCCCATCTGCCCATAACCGCGGGCATGGCTTTCGAAAGTTCAAACCCTGCAGGGGTGTCCCAACTTAGCCCATTATAAGCTCTCGCGATCAACGAAGGATATTCCTTCTCCCCGGAAAGACCCGATCAGTCTCGGAATCCCGGCTACAAGACATATCGACAGTAATAAAACAAGTCCAGCAAAACCGCCCGGATGTGCCGACAAATCCTGATAGGAGCTGCACATATCTCGGTCTCAGGGCACATCCAGATGAGACATCCTATGAGTAAAACCAAGCCTCGAGTTTCCCCGAGGGGGCCCCGCAGTCTTCCTCCTGTCCTCAACAAGTAGTAGTTTATGAGCAATCTTACGGTGATGGGTGTGTCTCCTTAGAGCAAAATTTCCAGAGCAACTCGAACACGCTTTCTGAAGATACCTCCAAAATAACTAAATCGGTAAGCACAAGAGTGTGTGTGGTTCAAATTGATTCTGTCATTACTATAGATCAATAAACTTATATTTTTCTGCGGCCCATCTTCTGGCCTCTGACTCCATTCCTTCAGGAAAAAAAAAATAAACTTTTCAGGCCTTTTGGGACTCTTGAAAAAAATATTTTTTCTTCCGTTCTTTATTTTGACATTGTTTTCAGTTATCTTATGATTTACTGAGAATTTCCCTCTGCATGTGTTACATGCAGATTGAAGGGGGGGAAATCATTAGAATTGCGCATTAATGTGCAACGTATTAGTGATAAAGAGTAAATTATAATAAAAAATAGTGATGCAAAATGGACGTAGCAGCTCCCCCAAGCTTAGACCTCATTTGTACCCAAGCGAAAGCCGAGCATAGTAAACATGGCACAATTTTATGAAGTGTGGAGTCGAGAGTAAATAATACCAAAATGACAGCATCACTATTTACTTTCCTGATCAAACATTCTAAACAGCAATCCCTTCTTATTCTTACATAACTTCTGATTAGAAGGTCATGACACCTTCAGATCCAAAAGTTTAACCCATAAAAGTCTCTTGATCATTAATTTTAGAAACTGCCTGGGCATGAGGAGATGCACGCAAGGTTGGGATATGGCCAAGCATCCAGTTGATAAGCACATAGTCATGTCCACCTTGATTGCTGGGTTGATCCATATATCCCGTGCCAGGTTTTGTAGAAAAGGCAAGTATGTGGGATGAGTGGCGCGCATTTGTGTGTATGCCGGTACAATACGCCCTGGAAAGCATATAAAAAATATGTAATTGATGATTATCTCTAGACAAATCCAACGTATGCATGCGGGAACTCAGTCGTACCTAGCTCCCTTCCCCTCTCCAGGTGGTAACAGATACAAAAGGCCATGGTTTTATGCAGCGGAAGATAAAGATATGCCTGAGCCGCGCACGCTACATGCGCGCCTGCAGGAGCAATGTGACCCTGGATGTGTTTGACACCCATAGGCACCAGAGCATTGAGAATTATTCTGCCATGTATTGCTAGCAATTAATGGCGAACTATGGCTGTGCGTACCAATCAATCTAGGGGCCGTAGACTTACGAAACACACCCAGTTTTTGTGTAAACATGTGGTAGGGGCTATATAGTATTTATAGGTAGATACATCTAGATCAAACATCACAGAAAAGAGCGGTGGTGATATATATGCACATCCAGCTGGCGAGACAAATGTGAGTGCTTGTTTGCCTTGCGTCACAAATCTAAACACCAGAAACAAAAGCATGCATATGACACGAGTAGGGGTAGCACGAAGAGCACATATGCATATATTAACAAGAATGAGAACAATCTGGCATGTCGTGGCTTGGAGAGGTTGGAGAAACCTAGCTACTTGTCACCACAAGGGTGTGGCACCTCCAACAAGACAAACAATGCATAGTTGTAAAGATGAGGAAGCAATCTATCTATCCATCCATAGTGAGTGCCACTAGATACAAAATTAAAGAAGGCAAAAAAAAAATCTCGAGACTTCTCTAGCAAGCGCCTTGCTAGTACACGCATTTACTCCTATTTAAGCGCCTCGATGGATATCCATAACTTATTAAATTCCTTCCTTCGTTACTTACATATTTATGATTGCCTCCAATATTGCCATCACCCTAGAATCCATTGCAGAGAAAGCCTCCACCATGACAGACCACCTACAAGTTCAGCAACAGAAGTTGGAGCTACCGCCGGGGTTTAGGTTCCACCCGACGGATGAGGAGATCATAAAATTCTACGTGGTCCCCAAGGTGCTCGATGAAGCCTTCGTCGCTGCGGCGATTGAGGGTGTGAACCTCAACAAGTACGAGCCATGGGAGCTACCGGAGAAGGCGAAGATGGGGGAGAAGGAGTGGTACTTTTACTGCCGAAAGGATCGCAAGTATCCCACCGGGATACGAACGAACCGGACGACGAATGCTGGCTATTGGAAGGCCACCGGAAAGGACAAGGAGATCTTCCACCCACCGCTCACACTCATCGGCATGAAGAAGACGCTCGTCTTCTACAAGGGCAGGGCGCCTAGGGGGGAGAAGACCAACTGGATCATGCATGAGTATAGGCTTGAGAGCAACAAGCAGCTGACATCCAACCCGTCCACCGCAACCCGCACCGTCACTATCACCAACGCGGCTTCCAAGGTATATAATAAACTTATAGTATAGTAGTAGTCATGAATTATGAACATGCCATTAGCTAGTTAGCCACCTTTTCTGAACAATCAGGGGGGGGGGGAGAATCCCCACTTGAATATTACTCTAAGTCGCCAATACATGGCAAGAATTACAAGGTTGCACCGATGCGTGAGGGGAGATAAAGCGGCCATGACATAGCGGCCTCCTTTTGAGTAGGTTACTTGATTGTATGGGTAAAAAGAGAGAAACCATCAGTAATGTTCTTGATAGTAGACCAAGGTGAGTAAATACTGCAATGGAATGTCATAGCGTTTCATGAGTCCTAAATATTCTAAAGGATGGAAAGGTCGACAGAGGCCAAATGTTGGAATCGAGGCCTTGGGGAGTCACTGTGTCCAGTGGCGGAGCCAGGAATTAAGGATTAGGGGGGCCAAATGACTCAAACACTTGATAACAGGGGCCAAACAATATTATTACATGTATTTTTGTATAAATTGCACACTGTTCATCTACTAATTATCAGCAAATCAGTGATCTTGTTAGATAATAACGAGATAAACGAGACACGAGAGACACGGATTTTTACGTGGAAACCCTTGCGGGAGAAAACCACGGACGCACGAAGGCGCAATCACTATGAGGAGGAGTATTACAAGCACGAGACGACAGGCCGTCTGAGGTGCGACTACATGGGGTATATATGAAGGGCAACACATAGGAGTCCTAGTAGGACAAGTAAACGAGTTGTACTCGTATGCGTCGGTACCAACGCAAAAGCCCACACCGGTTGTACTACGTCTAGTCCAACATGGTCTAATTTGGATCATAATTTAACAATCTCCACCTTGATCCAAATTCCCTTCAGTAGTCGAAAAAAGTGAATAACTCCATCCAAATCAGCTTAAACACCTTGTGCGTCAAAGTCCATAGGACTAGTGAGAAATACCAACTAAGCCTGAGCAAAGCTCAAACTTATTGGTTGGAACTGGCTTTGTCATCATATCAGCAGGATTATCATGAGTACTTATCTTGCATACCTTCAAATCACCTTCAGCAACAACATCTCGAATATAGTGATATCTGACATCAATGTGCTTTGTTCTCTCATGATACATTGGATTCTTTGTAAGATATAAAGCACTTTGACTGTCACTAAATACGGTAGGGCAAGATGAGTCTCCACAAAGCTCAGTGTACAAACCTCTCAACCAAATAGCTTCTTTGCATGCCTCAGAAATAGCCATATACTCGGCATCAGTAGTGGAACAAGCCACAATAGACTGCAAAGTTGCTCTCCAACTCACAGCACAACCACCAATGGTGAAAACATAACCTGTGAGTGATCTTCTCTTATCCAAATCACCAGCAAAATCAGAATCAACAAAACCAACAAGTCCATCTCTAGATTTCCCAAACTGTAAATAAGCATTAGAAGTACCTCGCAGGTATCTGAAAATCCACTGAACTGCTCTCCAATGCTCTTTTCCAGGATTAGCCATGTATCTACTGACAACACTCAATGCATATGATAAATCCGGACGAGAACAAACCATGGCATACATAAGTGAACCAACTGCACTTGAATAGGGAACTCTAGACATGTACTCAATATCGGCATCTAACTTAGGACATAAAGCTGATGATAATTTGAAGTGTGCAGCTAACGGAGTACTCACCGGCTTGGCATTATGCATATTAAAACGACGAAGAACTTTATCAATATATCCCTTCTGACTTAGATATACTTTTCCAGACGGTCTATCTCTGGATATTTCCATACCAAGTATTTTCTTTGCTGCACCCAAATCCTTCATCTCAAATTCATTACTCAATTGCTTCTTTAGTTCATTAATCTCTGACATACTCTTTGCAGCAATAAGCATATCATCAACATAAAGGAGCAAATAAATAGTTGAACCTTTGACAGTTTTCAAATAAACACAACTATCATAGTTAGACCTTTTGAAACCACGAGAGAGAATAAAGGTGTCAAATCTCTTGTACCACTGTCTAGGGGATTGCTTCAATCCATAAAGAGATTTCTTTAACTTACAGACAAGATTTTCTTTTCCAGGAATAACAAAACCTTCAGGTTGTTCCATATAAATATCCTCTTCTAATTCTCCATGTAAGAATGCAGTTTTAACATCCAATTGTTCAAGCTCAAGATCATGCATGGCAACAATACTGAGTAAAGTGCGAATAGAGCTATGCTTCACAACAGGAGAAAAGACTTCGTTATAGTCAATACCTGGAATCTGACTGTAACCTTTAGCAACTAACCTTGCTTTATATCTTGTCTCATCATTAGGAGAAACACCTTCTTTCTTGTTGAAAACCCACTTGCAACGAATAGGTTTCTTCTCTCTAGGTAATCTTACTAAATCCCAAGTGCCATTCTTTTCAAGTGATTCCATCTCATCATGCATAGCAGTCATCCACTTATTACTATCACCAGAAATAATAGCCTCGGAATATGAAGAAGGCTCAGCAGTACCTTCAATTTCTTCTGCAACAGATAAAGCAAAAGAAACAATATTGCACTCTTCAATTAACCTGTCAGGTTTATTAATACCCCGTCTAACTCTGTCACGTGCGAGATTCCAATTGGGTGGAACAATAGGCTGATTTGGAGTGGGAGTGACATTATCATCATTAACGACGGGTTCATCATGTGCATCAACAATTTCATTACCAGATGTATCACCTGAATCAATAACATGCTCCACCTGAACAGTAGGCTCCTGAACAATAGGCTGCTGTTCACTCTCAACGGGAACATTAGTAGATGAAACATCATGTAACATAGCAGATTCATTAAAGATAACATTTCTGCTAATAACAACCTTCTGGGTTTCAGGATTCCACAATTTAAAACCTTTAACACCAGACTTATAACCAAGAAAGATGCACTTAACAGCCCTGGGCTCCAACTTTCCATTATCAACATGAGCATAAGCAGTGCAACCAAAAACTCTCAACTGTGAATAATCAGCAGGTGAACCAGACCATACCTCAATTGGAGTTTTCTTATTAAGAGCAATAGATGGTGAACGGTTAATGAGATAACAAGCAGTGGAAGCGGCCTCAGCCCAAAAACGCCTATGCAAACCTGCATTGGACAACATGCAACGGGCTCTGGAAATAATGGTCCTGTTCATACGCTCAGCAACACCGTTTTGTTGAGGAGTATAAGGAACGGTGTAATGTCTGACAATGCCTTCAGACTTGCAATAATTCTTAAATTGCTTAGAACAGAATTCCATACCATTATCAGTGCGAAGTATCTTTACCTTCTTTTCAGTCTGCCTTTCAATCATAATCTTCCACTCCTTAAATGCTGAGAATGCTTCATATTTATGCTTCAAGAAATAAGGCCAAACTTTTCTCGAATAATCATCAATAATAGTCAGCATGTAACTAGCACCACCTAGTGACTTTCTGCGAGATGGTCCCCATAAATCAGAATGAACATAATCAAGAATACCTTCAGTTGTATGAGTCGAAGTGTTGAACTTCACCCTCTTGTGTTTGCTGAAGATACAATGCTCACAAAATTTTAATTTAGCAGGTTCATATCCATCAAGAAGACCTCTCTTATTTAACTCTGCTAAACCAAGTTCACTCATATGTCCAAGACGCATATGCCAAATGTTAGCAGCATCACAATCAGAATTCTTTGAAATAGCTGGAGTAGCGTTACCTGAAACGGTAGAACCTCGAAGGTAATAAAGACCATTGGTCGAACTCAAATCACCTTTCATCACAATAAGGGAACCTTTGGTGACTTTCAAAACACTATCTCCACCTGAATACTTGTATCCCTTTGCATCAAGGGCACTCATAGAAATAAGATTTCTCTTCATCTTCGGAATATACCGAACATCTGTCAAAGTTCTGATTATGCCATCAAACATCTTGATTCGAATAGAACCTATGCCTTCAATCTTGCATGGTGAATTATCAAAACCCAAAACGGAACCAGCAGCAGAAGTGGAATCAAAAGTAGTAAACCAATCTCTATGCGGGCACATATGAAAAGTGCATGCAGTGTCAAGTACCCACTCATCATTGGTCTCAGCACATCCAGCAATAACGACAAGAGCATCATCGGAACTATCATCACGAGCAACGTTAGCAGAATTTTTACCTTGTTTGTTACCTTTTCTCTTTTCCTTGTTCTGCAACTTGAAACACTCTGAGATGTCATGCCCGTCTCTCTTGCAATACCTGCAATATTTCTTGTCTCTGGATTGTGACCGGCCTCTGTGGCCGTTCTTACTTTTGCCTCTGTTTCCATTGTGTGAGTTCTTCTCCTTTGTCCTGCCACGAACAGATAATCCCTCGGCTTGGGATGAACTCGAACCATCATGAGGCACCATTAATTTCATCTTCTCCTTAGAGTTCAAAGCTTCGTAAACTTCATTAAGTGTGAGAGTATCACGACTGTATAATATGGTGTCTCTAAAATTGGTATAAGAACTTGGCAGTGAACAAAGTAACATTAAAGCAGTATCTTCCTCTTCATACTTAACCTCCATTGCAGCTAGATCGGATATGATCTCTTTAAATTCAGAAATATGATTCAAAACATTACCTCCCTCGGGTAACCTGTGCAGGAATAATTTTTGCTTCAGATGCATCTTGCTGGTGAGATCTTTAGTCATGCAAATCCCTTCCAGCTTTAACCATAGAGCGGCGGCAGTTTTCTCGCTCAAAACTTCCTGCAAAATATTATTATGCAAATGGAGTTGAATTTGTGACAAAGCCTTACAATCAATTCTTTTCTCCTCATCAGTCCAGTCCTGAATTCTATTCTTCCCAAAACTATCCAGTGCTTCATCATAGTCGGACTGTGCCAACAACGCCCGCATCTTGACTTGCCATAGGGTAAACCTTGTGTCACGGTCCAGCAGTGGAAGATCGTACTTCATGGATGCCATGAGTCGATAAAACTGTATACACAAAGTAGTACAAGCCGGTAGAAAATTCTTTACAAAATTTAATTAATGCAGATCAAACGGATAGTAGGATAAATAGGACCTGGTAGCTTCGGGTGGATGTAGCAACCGAAGAGCAAAAGGAGTTGACGTGATGGCTTCACGTGAAAAGTAGCTAGGCTACTAGCAGATCAACCAGGCCTTGATTCTCGCGCGTGTGTACTAGTACTAGAAGTAGTACTACTGATGGACGGCGACTCGGCGGATTAATGCGTGCGCTCGCAGCAACGTGTGGCTCGGCGGATCGATAGAGCGGCTCCAACAGCGCACGGCTTTGTTGGCGGGACAGCAGCGCAGATCGATTTCCTGTCAGTCTCGGTTTCAACGGCGGCTGCTGCAGCGATCTGTCTTCTGTTTCGACGGATCGCGGATGATGGCTGCGGCGGAACAGACCGCAGGCCTAATTCCTCTTGTCTCGGACGAATCTCGTATCTCAAACTTGGCTCTGTATACCACTTGTTAGATAATAACGAGATAAACGAGACACGAGAGACACGGATTTTTACGTGGAAACCCTTGCGGGAGAAAACCACGGACGCACGAAGGCGCAATCACTATGAGGAGGAGTATTACAAGCACGAGACGACAGGCCGTCTGAGGTGCGACTACATGGGGTATATATGAAGGGCAACACATAGGAGTCCTAGTAGGACAAGTAAACGAGTTGTACTCGTATGCGTCGGTACCAACGCAAAAGCCCACACCGGTTGTACTACGTCTAGTCCAACACGGTCTAATTTGGATCATAATTTAACAGATCTTAGGGGGGGCCAGGGCCCCTGCTGGTCCCCCTGTCTCCGCCACTGACTGTGTCCCCATTTCCAGGGATTGGCACTTGGACAGGGCCGCCAAAATACCCAAGTTATGGGATATATGTGCTGAACATGAGCATTTAATGACAAAGTGATCGGCATCTGTGACAAAAGAGTCACACCTGGGGCATGCTGCTAATCACAGTTGATTTGCACTTATTTAATTTATGTATGCTTGTAGGAACAGTGGGTGGTTTGTAGGATCTTCCATAAGAGTGTCGGACTGAAGAAGGTGGTGATGCCGTCATATGTCATGCCAATGTCCATCGGAGCGGAACATCAGCAGGGGTTCGCCGACTTAGATACATTGCCTCCTCTCATGGGCTATGACATGTCGTCATCGCTAGCAAATCCAATGTTGCTTCCTACAACTTCTCCATACCAATTGCGTGACATCGGTGTTGGCTCATCGATGATGGGCAGCGTGGCGCTTCCTATAATGAATGACCACTACATCGGGAACCACCACCAGCAGATGATGTCAGACCCAACACCACCATTGTCATTCTACCAACAACATCAGCAGATGATGATGTATGTGGGTGCAGATCAGGGTTTCATGGTCGGAGCTGAGCCTGGGTGTGGGCCGTCGTCGATGGTGTCACAGGAAGATGTCATGCCCGGGTTGAGCAACAACTACCAGGGGAACGCCGCCGCAACAGCAGTTGGCAAGACCTCGTCGATGAACATAGGTATGGATGACATGTGGAAGTACTGATGATCCAAGACAACATAGATATGTGTGTGTGTGCATAAATTAATCATCCATCAGACGGTCGTTCGATATATGGCAACCCGTATATTGGTTTGCGCCGTATTTAATTTCTCATTGTGGACTCTAGAGAGTTTGCATGCAGGCATGCCTCTCTTGTGCTAGTTTTTCGATTGTGTATATGTGTATTGGCTTGTATATGCACTATCCGCCGGGGTTTACCTGGCCATATATGCATGTGTTTTAAAATACTGGCAGGTGTGCATCATGCATCTTTTAAACCTATATAAAATGAACTATTTTGTTTAATTATAAATTTTTCCATTATATGTTTGGGCGTGCATTGTCTTTGGAAAAGAAGTTTGGGCATGCATGCAGCGACCAAGAGAGCAGCCACCTGCCATGCTTCTACTTAATTTTTCAGTAATGTTTCGTTTCTTTTCTGTTTTGAGACAACACATAACCCAAGCCAACCCTCTCTGTAGCACATGACTTCATTTATCAATTCGAAATTAATGAAATTTACGGAATCCAATATATCCCATTCAGTTATTATGATTGTTTATTTATAGACAACAGGTTGATCCTTATTGAACTTCACAGCAAGACCACTATCCTCTTTCACGAATCGGTGTAAAAATGACAGCACTAAAATAAGTCATGCCTCTTGAGGAGACCTTATGGTGTCACCACAAAAATTGTATTCAATATTTAGGTGTTCCCTGACTACGTACTACTATTTTTGCAGCGATCTCATACAATCTGAGTAGCCACAAACCAAAAAAATGGAACATAATGAAGATTATTAATGAAGTTGCCATTTTTACTTCCTATTCTTGTATCCTCATTCTGTTGACAATTTCCAGCTTTCAACATCTAACTGCAAAATGTATTCTATGATATTTTCTATTTTTGTTCGCGGTTCGGAGTTAAGTATGATGCAAAAATTGTGTGTCAATCGATCACTTCTCCTCAAGGAAAACGACTCCGACTTCACCACGGAGGACCAACCAAGAGCCGTCACCGCGGTCGATGCACGAGATCTCCGTCGACCTATGTCAAACAACCGGCCAGCCGCATCAAGGACTACGTAGGCAGCTCTGGCTCCAGCCTCCCCTGGTCGCAAGTTGTAAGTGTCCATGTCTTCCTCTTGTGAAAGGTGGTGTAACCATGAGATAAAGGTTTGTTTTTAAGACCTAAAGAATAAAACTATGTAGTAGTATTTGCTAACAACATAGAGACGTACATTTGTGATATCTGAATCTGATATGTGAGCTAGGTAGCATGGAGGAAAGGAAGGAAACTTGAAGGATCAATGGAAAGAGAGATAGGCATGCATTTGTGATTTGTGGTACTTTATCTAGTGCAGCGTGCATTTTAGCTTTAGCGTTTCTTCTTCTCCTCCTCTTTTCCTTTTTGCAATTGAGGATTAAGCTAGCTAGTGTATGGATCCATCCATGCACGATGCATCTTTTGGCTGAGCGCCTGAAAAAGATAGACCACTATCGATCGAACCAGCATGTATATGCATGTTACCTATAAGTCTTGTTCATAATTGAGAAGAAGAGGGTTCACAAAAGCCAAATAAGCCACAACAATGCCACTAACATTTCCTATACACAGAAACGACTTATTAACTATACTACAAATAGCCATAGAGACCACCCACGTGATGACCGGTCTCATACAGTGTACCATCCTTGGGGTGCTTCACTTGTTCAAGACAGGCATAGCAATGCTGAGGGTCGACGGGAATCTCCTTGCCATAATATACACCTGCAAAATCTGCATTCTCCATGCCTCTAACCCCACCTGTATATAGATAAAACCCACACTAATTAGTACTCAAACCACGACACTTATTTTGGAAGGGAGGGCTAGGTTGGATATAGTACATAAAAAATATGAAAAAAGACATATATATATAAACTCGGACTGGAACTAACCAACTCTTTCGCTTCCTTGCAGAGAAACTATGCATGTAGGTATATACACATCAGAATCAGAATCATAATATAGCTCCGCGAACAAGAAGTCTTCCTCTGAGTTCTCCAAGTTGCTTTTTGCCGTGAAGTTTACATGACCATAAAAGCCTCTTGCGGAAAAGATTGCGGCGCTGGTGATGGCTTGGACGAGCTCATACTTGACCTAGCGTATTTTATTTTCAGGTTAAAAACGTACAAAAAAGGGAATTAAATAAACAGGCAGGGAACATATATTTTTGTGGTGTAAAAAAAATGCATACCTGGTTCTGGTCTTGGCTGTTGTAGTGGTCGAGCGCGGCGGTTATGAAGTCGTTTGTCTGGCGCTCGAGGTCCGCCGCGGTGAAAGCGCAGTCGTCGTCGGAGTAGCTGGGACATTGATCTAGATAGTGGTCGGAGCGTTCGGGGGTGTTGAAACCGTCGCCATCGGGAGTCATGCTCGCAAACCTAGCTAGGTAAATTATATATATTATTGGGTTAATTAAAATGATGAATTAATGCAGTCAACTCGATGGAAAAGATTGCACCAGGTATTTACTCGATCATGCTCGCAGTATTGGGATCTGGATCCAGGTATTGGTCGCCATCGGAGAGGTGGTGGGTGTTGAGGAGGTTGTAGGCATCGATGGCGTCGGCAGGAAGATGATCCGCTGTGGCTGTGCTCCCAAACCTAGGTTAATAAGTGGAGTATATAATTGGGTCAATTTGAACGCTTGACCATTAATAAAGAGAATGCGTTAAGGAACTTACTCTGGATACGACGGCGAGGTAGGAAGACGAGGACCGTTGACGTTTTGGGGTTCCGGAGGAGGAGGAGGAGGTGTCCTCTTGTACAGCACGCCGCCGGCAGCCATGGATGTCGATCTGCTATGAAGGTCAATCAATTCAAAAGGGAATCCAACCAAGGGAATTCAAAAGGGAATCTAATCTATCTACGTACTACTCAGCTATCTTCTCCAGGTCCGGGGGCATATATATATATATATATAGATTAGGAGTAGATTTGAGATGGAATCGAGATGATCAGTTCAGTATCCGACTCGCACTCGCACTTCCGATTTATTTACCACTACTCATGGGCCCTTTATTTCAATACTATATGCATGCATGGGCTCCGCTGGGCTGGCTACTCATGGATTATCTTTTTTTGCGGGTCGGCTACCTACGGATTTTTTGTTTTTGATTTGAACCTTGCTACATTTGATGACTAGTACCTAGTGTATATAGATTTTTTTAATGTCAAATCTCATAAGTTTGAGGCAAAAAATGTTTACATTTAGAATGTCAAAAATATATCATTAGATTCATCATAAGATGTAGTTTCATATTTTATATATTTCGTATTTTAGATAGTAATAGTTTTTTATATAAACTTGGCCAAAGCCTGTAAAGTTTGACTTAAGAAAAAAAAAACCTATACGCAGTACGTTACGGAACCAGTGGGGGAGGGGGGTTAATTATATCAGCAATGCTACACCTACGTAGCTGTTGTACGTAAACTAACGTAACAGCTTAGGTGTCTTTTTTCTGTTGGAGGGAATTAGGGGAGGGACCCCACCCAGTTGAAATTAGGGGGGGCGGAGGGATTAGTTGTTAGTCAAGTTACGTAAGCGTACGTAGTTTCTTTCGCAAGTCTAGCATTTTTGTAATTATATTACCACCTCGTCCCCCACCCTTAGAAAGACTAACCTCGTTGCCATTTTGCTTAAAAAAAGTACATATACGACTTTCTCTTTCAAAATAACTTTTTCTTTTGCGAAAAATTCTTCCAAAGTAACTATACGACTGGATTTTCATATGTTCAAACGGTGTGGACGTAATAGTCTACTTTTTTCTCAAAAAGCACTAAAATCTTATATATCATTCACCGTGATATACATACATGTGTGATGTACGTAATACTTCTCTCATATGTAGTACTCCCTTCGTCCCAAAACTCTTGTCTTAAATTTATCTAGATAATGATACATTCGTATATAGACAAATCTAAGACAAGAATTTTAGGATGGAGGGAATAGTATATAAGTACAGTGTCGTAGTTAGGCCATCCCTAACCCCAAAACCCAACACGGACAGACTCATTTGTCTGTGCCGCGACATGTATGCCGGGAGCGGCGCTCGGCATCATTCGCCAAGCTACATGAGTTGCCGTCACACAGCCTCACCACTCCGAATCTCACCATCGCTTCGGCGATTTGTGATGCCGGCTAGCCCGTCATGGAGGTGGGGCACCATGGATGGGATGCGGCAGCCGTCGTCGGTGTGGCTGCTACACCGAGACCCAACGCCATGCTGCCTGCTGGGCTCCGTCGGCGGCTGCGCAATCTCATCCCGGTAGCGGCCTCACTGTGGATTGTGGTGGCCACTGAAAGGTCTTCGTGAAGGTTTATCATTCCAAATCCGGTGGTTGACTTCGATGGTGAGATGCAAAGTATGGACGACGACTTGATACAGAGGGGTGGCGGTGCAGCGGCGGCGGTCACACATCGCATATAGCTTCTGGGATCGTGGAAAAGTGATGACGACAACACATGACTGATTTGATGGTGGTGCTTCTTGAGCACCCGGTCTCGAGCTCCGGGGCGAAAGCCTAGGTGACCCAAGTTGGTTATGCCTGGCAATGACGATGGTTTTACGTCGTGGCCTTGTTGAAGGCATTGCTTGGATATGTTTGGACTGATTTTTCAAGGTGAAAACATAGATACTGACCTTGAGTGGTTGGATCCGGTGACGGCGGCGATTGAGCATCGCTCCCTTCCTGAAGGCATTGCTATTGAAGAACCTCGTCCTTTGTGTGGTGTCATAAGATGATTGGTGCGGATATGATCACTCGTGTAGTTTGTCGATTGAGGATCTGGTCGCTCTATCTTTTTCTCGCTTACATATAGCTTTGGTCTTATTTGACTTTGCTATTTTTGTGGCGTGTTCTTGTGTGCGTTGGTGTTGGTTGTGTGTATTCTAGATATGCAGAGGCCGGGTGTGCTCATTGTGTTTGTATCCTTTTAATGCTTCATTTCGAGTCAATAAAATTCATCCTTTGTTGAAAAAATCACAACGTCTGAACACATGGCCTAGATAACGGCCACCAGGTCGCTCGGCCTCCAAGAGACCTACTCAGCTGGCAGCAAAGTATATAAAGTGCATTGTGAAGTCGTAGTTGTATGCAACTCAAAAGGCAGGAAAGCGAACGAGGAGAAATGTACCTAGCTAGATGAAGGCTATCTAGTGAGGCCGAACGTTAGCTAGTCGATCTGGAAAGAAGAAGAAAGTCGAACGATTCGTGTCATCATACGATCGACATATAGTATCTATACTTTGGTTAGCTAGCTAGTACGATCCAAGTCCAACTTATATGCACAGTGAGCATTGTTAGGATTCTTACTATGCTGAATTTTGTTGAAGCACTCGAAAGCGATGATGACGTTATCAGTGATTAGTCTCCCTGGAATGAAGTCACTTTGCGTTTCTAAGATTAGCTCGTCAAGCAAAGGCCGAAGCCGGTTCACCAAACACTTAGAAATGACCTTATAGAACACGTTGCATAAGCTGATGGGTCTGAAGCTTTTCAGATTTTGTGGATTCCTTCCTTTTGGGATGAGTACAATAACCGTGTCATTGACCCCCTCGGGCATCAAACCATCCTCAAAGAATCTCCGGCAATGATATCTTTCTTAACCGTACCCCAGTTTTTTTGGAAAAACCAGGCTGAAAATGTTGGAAATATGAGTAATTTACCAAATGATTTTATTAACAGAAATATTAGATAGAGCACGATTAGTATAGCAGTGATAAAGCAAGTCATGCGATTTGACAAATAGAAGGTAAACAACAACTTCACATATGAACTGTAACTAAACACATCTAGAGCAGACAGTATAGCAAGTTGCATATATGAAGTAGAACCTAACACATGTAGGGCAGAAACTAGAGCAAAAAACTGTGGCAAGACGTCTAACAGAAAGAGCATAAATACGTACGGGACAGCAGCAGCAGAAGCACTGGACTTGGGGTCAACGTTCTCTCCAGCCATGTCGTCGATGAGGTCGTCGACGTCGGGGAAATAGTCGTCGGAGTCCGTGATGAAGAAGTCAGTAGTCGCGCGGAGCGCTCCCCAAAAACCTTATCACCCTTCTCCCGTACAGGACTCAAAGAGGTGCGGTTAAGCCGGGATGAGGGAGACAGCGGTAGCTCAGAGAATGAAACCGGTGGCGAGAGAAAGGAGAAGTTCTGGTGCGTCTCTCTGGAAGGAGCGACCTCCCTTTTATAGGCGCAAGAGAAGGAGGCGAGAGGGCAGCGACGGGAGGCGAAACGAAGGCGAAGCGAACAGCCAGCAGCCGAAGGGCTGCACCGTTCGCATTCAAACTCCACTTTCGCAAAAGTGGCGTGGCGAGGCGGGCGGCGGAGGAGGAGCGCGCATGAATATCCCTCTTGTTCTCATGCTCGTACAAGTGGGGAAAGAACCTCCCTTATAAGGAGGTTCAACTCCCATTAAACTAGCAATGTGGGACTAAACTCTAGGAGTATCCCTTGCCTTGCACAAATGGGCTAAGCGGGCCTATAGAATTTATTAGAAATTTCTGAAATAGTTATTGGGCTTCCCAAAATAGACTAAATTCCAGCAGGAAATCCATCAAAACCTAGAGCTTTTAGGGGGCCAATTTGGAACAAAGCAAGGGGCTAGAGATCCCTCTGTACCAAACGAGGCCTTAGTGACATCTGAACCCCCTTGAGCTTTTTTGCCACTTCAGGGAAGCATTCGAGCCATCTCTGCCCATGCAACTTTAATTGCATTTTCTAGGGTAGGGACCCTCTCCCACATAGTTTCATATCTGAAGGTGCTCGGGTTACTGTTTGATGCCTCCATTACTAAGGATCGTAGAGGAAAATGATCATAGCGCGAGGTGACAATATGCTGAACATTTGCGCCGCCTCTATCAAGCATTGCTCTAACCTTGTTCCTGCCCTGTTTCTTTCTTTCCTTCCTTGAAAGAACTACGGTAATATTCCCTGGCCAACGTTTGGTGGAAACATATGGCATTTCGAACGATTTTTATGGCATTTCGAACGACGCATCTTTGTTTATGGCTAGTTCTTTGGTGATACCCCAATCTTTTAGATCTCTCTATACTGAATCTTTTTCATATTAAGTTTGGTCTACACCGACCTCTTTTGACATTATCTGCATGCTTTATCCATCTGCTGTGTACTTTTTTTAGAGACAAGGCATACGCCCGACTTTATAAATAAAGCCACCAGGCAGAGTCACACCACAACCATTAGACCAAAAAAGTATCATAGCAACCGCTAACAAGTACGAATACATGGCTACCTAGCCAATCATGGCACGCAGGCCAACATCAAAACCAAAAGGGGCAGGAGACTAAGTCATCTTTCGGGATCGCCGCAGCAGGGAGGAAGCCGTAGACCGCATCTTAGATAGCATATCATCAAAAGCCTCGAGGTCCACCTCCTTAGTCAATAATCTCCACCGCTGCAAGAAGACACTAGCTTTAAATAAGCAGCTCACAGGGTTAGCCGGAAAGATATGCTCAATAGTAAACTTGTTTCTAGTAGTCCACAGCGACCAACAAATCGCTGCCCAACCAACCCAGAACACCCTTTTAGTTAGCCCAGATAAGGCAGAGGCACAGCGCCGCAAGTCCTCGAAAGACGAGGGGTTCCAATTAACGTGAAGCCAATGTCGAATGCAGCTCCAAAGGAACTTGGCCAAAGAGTAATGAAAGAAGATATGTTCGGTGTTTTCAATGGCCCCACATAAAGCGCATCTATCAGAGCCCGGGCCGTTTCTTTTCCGAATTTGATCAGCCGCAGGAAGCTTCCCTCGGAAAGCTTGCCACATGAGGATTTTGATCTTAGGAGGGATACGAGCCTTCCAAATATTCTTGAATTTCAACGTATGAGAGCCAGAAATAAGCTTAGCGTAAGCAGACTTAACCGAAAACTGACCAGAAGAAGAGTGAGGCCAGACAACCGTGTCTTCTTCATCCGAGAGCACGGGGAAGCAGGCAGTAAGACGTTGCCAGTCTTCCAACTCTGCAGGAGAAAGGGATCGACGGAGGGCTAGGTCCCAGTTATTTACTGAGAGCTCAAAGATAGAGATCTCCGGATCAGAATAGTAAGAAAATAAAGCCGGAATAGCCACCGCGAGAGTGGAGTCCCCAACCCACCAATCTAACCAAAAACGAATGGACTTACCATTCCTAACTACGAACTTGACCAAAGACTTAAAAACCGGACGAACTTCAACTAGCTGAAGCTAGAACTGGGAGCCACCCGAAGAAGAAGCAAACATGGGGCTCGAGACCGGGAAATATTTAGCCTTGAGAAAGGAAAACCAGAGGGGCGCTCCTTGAGGAACATGATTTTCCACCACGGCACTTGTTCATAACCGCCGTATTAATGTTCCCTAGGCCCCCCATGTTCTCAGGCCTACAGATTAATTTCCATTTCACCATCCTATATTTGCGCTTGTTGTCAGAGGAGTTCCAGTAAAAAGCGCCCCTGTGCTTGTCAAAGCCCGCGTGTATCCCGCCAAACAGGAGATAGAAGCCCATTAAAAACATTGGGAGAGAAGACAAACAAGCATTGGTGAGGGCAACCTTGCCCGCCTGGGTATTATAACGTCCTCTCCACGGTAAAACCCTATTCCCCACCTTGGTGATAGCCGGAGCAAAATCCTTAGCCAATAACTTACGGGGGGGGGGGGGGGATCAGAAGGCCCAAATATTTAAAAGGGAAGGACCCAAGAGAACAATTTAGGAGATGCGTGACTCTCTGAGCCTCGGAATCAGTAACCGTGGTGACAATGACTCCGCTCTTTGAAAAATTGATTTTAAGGCCCGAAAGAGCTTCAAAGCAGAGAAGCAGGAATTTCAAATGAGTAATACTAGACTCATTAAGCTCAACCATAACAATGGTGTCGTCCCCGTATTGAAGATGAGTGATGCCATTGGGGATGAGGTGAGAACTGACAGGAGTGATGTGGCCGGCAAGAGCTGCCCGAGACAGGATATGAGAGAGGGCATCCGCGACAAAATTGAAGAGAAGGGGGGAAGCCGGGTCTCCTTGTCTAAGGCCCCTGCCATTAGCAAAAAAATTACTGATCTGCCCGTTGACCGACACAGCCGTATGACCTCCCGTGACTACCTGCATAAGACGGTGAGCCACCGCACATCGAAACCCTTAGCAAGGAGGACTTGACGAAGGAAATTCCAGCTCACCGAATCGTAAGCTTTCTCAAAGTCGAGCTTGAGAACCACCGCTTTAGTTCCCTGGATCCGCAAATCATGGACAATCTCATGCAAAATAGAGCACGCCATCCAGAATAAATCTACCCTTTATGAACGCAAATTGGAAAGGGCTAATGGCACGGTGAGCGATCGGAGAGAGCCTAGTGGCCAAACCTTTAGCCGGAAGCTTCGCAAAGTTGTTGATCAAGGCAATAGGCCTAAATTGGGAAATCAGATCTGCCCCTTTGACTTTAGGAATAAGAGTGAGCACGGCATAATTCAGCCTAGAAATGTCAATGGTTCCCAGCCAAAAACCTTGGATTATCGCCTGGACGAGGCCCTTTAACTGCGGCCAAAACTGCCTAAAGAAGGGAATGGAGAAGCCATCAGGCCCAAAAGCCGCATTAGAGTTGGCAGACGAATCATATCAAAGATCTCAGCTTTAGATAGGGGAATCATCAAGTCCTCGTTCTCATCATTCGATATCTGATCATGGGAGGCCCAAAAAGCACTAGCCAGTCTAAAACCCACCTCAGGTTTAGCGGAGAGGAGAGAGGAGAAAAAATTAACCACATGTCTCATAATCTCAGACTGGTCAGAGACCTTGACACCATTGACAAGAAGGCTATCGATCAAACATCGACAACGCCTGCCATTAGCAATGGCAAAGAAGTACGAAGTGGGCGAGTCGCCTTTTAAAGTCCAATTGATGGTGCCTCTTTGCCTCCAATACAATTCCTTCTGGCGGTCAAGAGCCAAGAGGGCCTCTTCTAAATCATAACGCATCTGCCACTCAGCGGAGGAAAGGCCCGGAACGTCAGCACGAACATCTAGGGAGCCAATTTGGGCAGCCAGCCGAACTTTGTCACGCCTTGACTCGGCAAAATGGTTCTTAGACCATCCACGAAGGAATCTACGAAGAAAATAAGAACACTGATGTCAGTCGTCCATCGGGCCAAAGGAACGTCGGTTAGAAGATAGGAACGTATAGATCTTTTGCGCTATCAAGTCAACAAAACCCTCCATCTGCTGTGTACTAAAGCCTTTAGGGGCCTGCGTTAAATATGCCCAAACCTATGTTGGACAAGTTTTTTTTTCAATTGGTGCTATCCAACTTTTTTTTTGGCGAGAGAAATTTCCAATCTATTCATCAATCATGGCAGTACAGAGAACACAAGAGGTAATAAAAAATTACAACTAGGTCTATGGACCACCTAGCGACGACTTCAAGCACTGAAGCGAGCCGAAGGCGCGCCGCCGTCATCGCCCCTCCATTACCGGAGTCGGGCAAACCTTGTTGTAGTAGACAGTCGGGAAGTCGTCGTGCTAAGGCCCCGAAGGACCAACACACCAGAGCAGCAACCATCGCCGATGAAGAGAGTTGTGGATTGGAAAGATCAAACCTGAAACCACACGAACGAAGACGGACAAAAATGGATCCAAAGAGATCCACCGAAGACCAGCACCGATCGAATCCCATGAGATCCGACGGAGACACACCTCCACACATCCTCAGACAATGTTGTTGGCACCATCATCATCGGCTCCACTGTCGGCGCCCGGGTCAAGACGACCAGCTCCGACCGGAGGGTCGTGCTCGTCCATGGCCTCCTCAGCCAGGTCATGGATGCCATGGAGCTACTCCTCCAAAGGCTCCTACTCTACCAGGTTCAGGTACTATTACATCTGCCTATACATACATCTCTGTCCACTCTTCAGTTCAGGGCAACAACAAACTACGTACACTTGCTGCATCCCCCGACCCGAGCAGGTCAGGTGATTTCATCCCCTCAAGTTGATCATTAATTGGTTCTCTTCGTCTTTCAGTTTCATGTGTACCCATGCCATGCGCGCTTGATTGGATTTCCCGCCTTGTTTTGCCTCTTAGAGGGTTTATGATCGACTTGCGATAGATACCATGTTAGAAGGAAGAGAGAGGATTTGATGGAATAGTTGTTGTATTGCTTGAGCCTCGTGGGCATATATATAGGAGTACATGATCATCTTGGAGTACAAGACAAGGTAGAATAATATCATACGCTATCCTAGCTTTCCTAATAATCACGATACTCAACAGATTTCCCGCCTTGTTTTGCCTCTTCTGGTCAGGCCATGGCTTCTTTTCTACACTAGTGTTTTCGCCATCCTTTGCTGGTCTGAGTTTCTTTATTGCTGGCTGACTTACTAGCAGGTCATGCACTGAAGCTTCGGAAACTGCAATTCAGATCTCACCACACAACATCTCCTGTGGCTTCAACGAGAGGCTGGTCACCATCACAGGGCCCTTAGACAATCTACTACGAGCAGTGTTTCTGATAGATAATATTCGAGCTGTTAGAGGACATTCGTTATTTGTTTCCATCTTCAGCTGCTACGGTAATTAACTCCTCCACCCCGCACCGTCCGTCTTCAGTATCCCTGCCCTGCCCTGAATTAATAAAAACGAATTATTCTATTTCTATGTGAAGTCGTCGTATTACAAGCTAGCTGTATCTATTCGTATTTTAGGCACAGACAGTGCCCCCATGACGTGATTACCATGTGTATGGCTCCTATCACATTTGATTACCTGCTCCACCGGTGGACCAGATTTCAATTGCAATAGCTGTACTAGATCATCCTGTGATCCAGGTTTTAGTTCTAATCTGTACAATATATACAACAAAGGGACCAGATTAGTAATGCTTTGCTTGTTAGAGCTAATAAGTATATCATATTGTAGCTAATTTGTCTACCCTAACCCTCATTGTAACTCTAGCCAGGAGAATGAATGCAAATTATTTGTCCAGTTTCTAGCTTAAATCTTTATAATCTGGATATTATTATATTTCCCAGCCTACTAGCAAGATATAATTAAGATTATAATTTTAATCTATCTCCCCCCGCGTAATTCAATTCAAGGTGGACCAACAAGGGCGATGAATGAAAATTAAATTCCTGTTCTCAACACTTATGTGCATTTGTCTGTCTTTCCTTTAAACGTAGCACCTGCAATTTAGTTATGTCGCATCCCCTTGACATCAATTTCCCATCGTTTGATTCCACACCTCACCATGGTCAAACTAGAGCTCTCTCAGTCTTCATCAGCATCAACCATCAAAAAACAACATAAATGTCTCACAGGCTACACACCCTCCTAGCAGCCTACATAGTACGCCCCACGCAGTTCCAAGCCGACCGTTCACATCCTGTTCACTACGGAAGCATCTCCTTGGATAACTCTTCCCACCTCATCCAGTATATTTTTCAAAAATAATATTACTGCTAAAAGCAGTAAACTTCTCAAATCTTGTGCTTGGCCAGTTGGTACACATTTTTTCACTACACGGTTTGTCTGCCCTACACCACATCTCGTACTAATATTTTTCTGCATCAGTACAAGAAAACATTTCATCACTTAATCTCAATAATTTTCCATTGGGTGCAGAAATGACTTTATATCGTACATAAAATGTTTCTCATTCCATGATTCAACTCAACAAGCCACGCTAAACTTGCTTGACTTGCAGATTTTGCTCATGTGGGCAATTTATAATAAGAGAACCAAACAGCACCTATATTTGATATGATCAAGAAACTAAACTAAACGGGCTTCATAATGCATTTCAACTTATCTTTGGCTCTCATCGATCAACTGTTCCTTGTTGGTCCATTCTCACCCCCATCCTTCCACAAGCTGGACAATTTCTTTTTCAAGAACTGACTGCAATTTCATATATGTACTCCCTCTGTATTAGTTTACAGAGGGAGTACCAACTAGCAGTACGTATGTTCTGTTCATCGAAATTTACTTGCATTCACTATGAAAGGAAGGTTTCTTATCTGTACTCTCTGTAGGAGTTCCATATCAAGAAACTTGGTAAATTACAGAACATTGGCTCCCTAACTGGAATAATTGCTAGCAATGCTAAGCCTACTAATTTCGTCTGTAACAAAAAATTAAACTGACTAACATAAAGGTGTTTTTCATGCATCCTTTGGTAAATAAGTTTGAAATATCTCTTACTGTTCTTTGCATACTGGATGCAAAATTATTTATTTGTGAAGAACATTATTTACTGTTTATGCCCGTTAACCAAACGGTTTGGGCCATGTGCAAAGCTGCTGCAAAATCTCAACCTTTTTCTCTTGATTTTTTTCAGCCAAACACTCCAACCAATGAGATCACCTGACTGTCAACAAGGAAGGATGCCCAAGAAGAATCTCTCACTATATATTGCTGTTGGTGATGAGCATGCATATGGGTGCTGTTATTTTTCGCGGTGGAAGGATTATCAATAGTCCACGAAACGGGTCAGATTCGGCCAAAAACTGCGAGTGTTGATGACCGACACGTAAACGCACCCCGGGGTTCGTCGATCGTGGAAATCTCTCCGGGACCCCAAAACAGTGAGTAATAGTCCACGAAACGGGTTAGAACCGGCCAAAACTGCGGGTGTTGATGACCGACACATAAACGCACCCCGGGGTTCATCAATCGTGGAAATCACTCCAGGACCCCAAAACAGTGAGTAATAGTCCACGAAACTGGTCAGAATCGGCCAAAACTGCGAGTATTTATGACCGACACAAAAACGCGCCCCGGGGTTCATCAATCGTGGAAATATGTCCAGGACCCCAAAACAATGAGTAATTGTCCACGAAACGGGCCAGAATCGGCCAAAACTGCAAGTGTTGATGACCGACACGTAAACGCACCCCGCGTTTCGTCAATCGTGCAAATCACTTCGAGATCCCAAAACAATGAGTAATAGTCCACGAAACGGGTCAGAACGGCCAAAACTGCGGGTGTTGATGACCGACACGTAAACGCAACCCTGGGTTCGTCGATCGTGGAAATCTCTCCGGGACCCCAAAACAGTGAGTAATAGTCCACGAAACTGGTCAGAATCGGCCAAAACTGCATGTGTTGATGACCGACACATAATCGCACCCCTGGGTTCGTCAATTGTGGAAATCACTACGGGACCCCAAAACAATGAGTAATAGTCCACGAAACGGGTCAGATTCGGCCAAAAACTGCGGGTGTTGATGACCGACACATAAACGCACCCCGGGGTTCATCAATCATGGAAATCACTCCAGGACCCCAAAACAGTGTGTAATAGTCCACGAAACTGGCCAAAATCGGCCAAAACTGCGAGTATTTATGACCGACACAAAAACGCGCCCCCGGGTTCATCAATCGTGGAAATATGTCCAGGACCCCAAAACAGTGAGTAATTGTCCACGAAACGGGCCAGAATTGGCCAAAACTGCAAGTGTTGATGACCGACACGTAGACGCACCCCGGGTTTCGTCAATCGTGGAAATCACTTCGAGATCCCAAAACAGTGAGTAATACTCCATGAAACGGGTCAGAACGGCCAAAACTGCGGGTGTTGATGATCGACACGTAAACGCACCCCGGGGTTCGTCGATCGTGGAAATCTCTCCGGGACCACAAAACATTGAGTAATAGTCCACGAAACTGGTCAGAATCGGCCAAAACTGCGGGTGTTGATGACCGACACATAAACGCACCCCTGGGTTCGTCAATTGTGGAAATCACTCCGGGACCCCAAAACAATAAGTAATAGTCCACGAAACGGGTCAGATTCGGCCAAAAACTGCGAGTATTTATGACCGACACAAAAACGCGCCCCGGGGTTCATCAATCGTGAAAATATGTCCAGGACCCTAAAATAGTGAGTAATTGTCCACGAAACGGGCCAGAACCGGCCAAAACTGCAAGTGTTGATGACCGACATGTAAACGCACCCCGGGGTTCGTCAATCGTGGAAACCACTTCGGGACCCCAAAATAGTGAGTAATAGTCCACGAAACGGGTCAGAACGGCCAAAACTGCGGGTGTTGATGATCGACACGTAAACACACCCCGGGTTTCGTCATTCGTGGAAATCACTTCGATATCCCAAAAGAGTGAGTAATAGTCCACGAAACTGGTCAGAATCGGCCAAAACTGCGGGTGTGTATGACCGACACATAAACGCACCCCTGGGTTCGTCAATCGTGGAGATCACTCCGGGACCCCAAAACAATGAGTAATAGTCCACGAAACGGGTCAGATTCGGCCAAAAACTGCGAGTGTTGATGACCGACACGTAAACGCACCCCGGGGTTCGTCGATCGTGGAAATCTCTCCGGGACCCCAAAACAGTGAGTAATACTCCACGATACGGGTTAGAACCGGCCAAAACTGCGGGTGTTGATGACCGACACATAAACGCACCCCGGGGTTCATCAATCGTGGAAATCACTTCAGGACCCCAAAACAGTGAGTAATAGTCCACGAAACTGGCCAAAATCGGCCAAAACTGCGAGTATTTATGACCGACACAAAAACGCGCCCCGGGGTTCATCAATCGTGGAAATATGTCCAGGACCCCAAAACAGTGTGTAATTGTCCACGAAACGGGCCAGAATCGGCCAAAACTGCAAGTGTTGATGACCGACACGTAAACGCACCCCGGGTTTCGTCAATCGTGGAAATCACTTCGAGATCCCAAAACAGTGAGTAATAGTCCACGAAACGGGTCAGAACGGCCAAAACTGCGGGTGTTGATGATCGACACGCAAACGCACCCCAGGGTTCGTCGATCGTGGAAATCTCTCCGGGACCCCAAAACAGTGAGTAATAGTCCACGAAACTGGTCAGAATCGGCCAAAACTGCGGGTGTTGATGACCGACACATAAACGCACCCCTGGGTTCGTCAATTGTGGAAATCACTCCGGGACCCCAAAACAATAAGTAATAGTCCACGAAACGGGTCAGATTCGGCCAAAAACTGCGAGTATTTATGACCGACACAAAAACGCGCCCCGGGGTTCATCAATCGTGGAAATATGTCCAGGACCCTAAAATAGTGAGTAATTGTCCACGAAACGGGCCAGAATCGGCCAAAACTGCAAGTGTTGATGACCGACACGTAAACGCACCCCGGGGTTCGTCAATCGTGGAAACCACTTCGGGACCCCAAAACAGTGAGTAATAGTCTACGGAACGGGTCAGGTTCGGCCAAAACTGCGGGTGTTGATGACCGACACGTAAACGCACCCCTGGGTTCGCCAATTGTGGAGATCACTCCGGGACCCCAAAACAAAGAGTAATAGTCCACGAAACGGGTCAGATTCGGCCAAAAACTGCGAGTGTTGATGACCGACATGTAAACGCACCCCGGGGTTCGTCGATCGTGGAAATCCCTCCGGGACCCCAAAACAGTGAGTAATAGTCCACGATACGGGTTAGAACCGGCCAAAACTGCGGGTGTTGATGACCGATACATAAACGCCCCCCCGGGTTCATCAATCGTGGAAATCACTCCAGGACCCCAAAACAGTGAGTAATAGTCCACGAAACTGGCCAGAATCGGCTAAAACTGCGAGTATTTATGACCGACACAAAAACGCGCCCCGGGGTTCATCAATCGTGGAAATATGTCCAGGACCCCAAAACAGTGAGTAATTGTCCATGAAACGGGCCAGAATCGGCCAAAACTGCAAGGGTTGATGACCGACACGTAAACGCACCCCGGGTTTCGTCAATCGTGGAAATCACTTCGAGATCCCAAAACAGTGAGTAATAGTCCACGAAACGGGTCAGAACGGCCAAAACTGCGGGTGTTGATGATCGACACGTAAACGCACCCCGGGTTTCGTCATTCGTGGAAATCACTTCGATATCCCAAAAGAGTGAGTAATAGTCCACGAAACTGGTCAGAATCGGCCAAAACTGCGGGTGTTGATGACCGACACATAAACGCACCCCTGGGTTCGTTAATTGTGGAAATCACTCCGGGACCCCAAAACAATGAGTAATAGTCCACGAAACGGGTCAGATTCGGCCAAAAACTGCGAGTATTTATGACCGACACGAAAACGCACCCCGGGGTTCATCAATCGTGGAAATATGTCCAGGACCCCAAAATAGTGAGTAATTGTCCACGAAACGGGCCAGAATCGGCCAAAACTGCAAGTGTTGATGACCGACACGTAAACGCACCCCGGGGTTCGTCAATCGTGGAAACCACTTCGGGACCCCAAAACAGTGAGTAATATTCCACGGAACGGGTCAAGATCGGCCAAAACTGCGGGTGTTGATGACCGACACGTAAACGCACCCCTGGGTTCGTCAATCGTGGAGATCACTCCGGGACCCCAAAACAATAAGTAATAGTCCACGAAACGGGTCAGATTCGGCCAAAAACTGCGAGTGTTGATGACCGACACGTAAACGCACCCCGGGGTTCGTCGATCGTGGAAATCTCTCCGGGACCCCAAAACAGTGAGTAATACTCCACGATACGGGTTATTACCGGCCAAAACTGCGGGTGTTGATGACCGACACATAAACGCACCCCGGGGTTCATCAATCGTGGAAATCACTCCAGGACCCCAAAACAGTGAGTAATAGTCCACGAAACTGGCCAAAATCGGCCAAAACTGCGAGTATTTATGACCGACACAAAAACGTGCCCCGGGGTTCATCAATCGTGGAAATATGTCCAGGACCCCAAAATAGTGAGTAATTGTCCACGAAACGGGCCAGAATCGGCCAAAACTGCAAGTGTTGATTACCGACACGTAAACGCACCCCGGGTTCCGTCAATCGTGCAAATCACTTCGAGATCCCAAAATAGTGAGTAATAGTCCACGAAACTGGTCAGAATCGGCCAAAACTGCGGGTGTTGATGACCGACACATAAACGCACCCCTGGGTTCGTCAATTGTGGAAATCACTCCGGGACCCCAAAACAATGAGTAATAGTCCACGAAACGGGTCAGATTCGGCCAAAAACTGCGAGTATTTATGACCGACACGAAAACGCACCCCGGGGTTCATCAATCGTGGAAATATGTCCAGGACCCCAAAATAGTGAGTAATTGTCCACGAAACGGGTCAGGATCGGCCAAAACTGCGGGTGTTGATGACCGACACGTAAACGCACCCCGGGGTTCGTCAATCGTGGAAACCACTTCGGGACCCCAAAACAGTGAGTAATAGTCCACGGAACGGGTCAGGATCGGCCAAAACTGCGGGTGTTGATGACCGACACGTAAACGCACCCCTGGGTTCGTCAATCGTGGAGATCACTCCGGGACCCCAAAACAATGAGTAATAGTCCACGAAACGGGTCAGATTCGGCCAAAAACTGCGAGTGTTTATGACCGACACGTAAACGCACCCCGGGGTTCGTCGATCGTGGAAATCCCTCCGGGACCCCAAAACAGTGAGTAATAGTCCACGATACGGGTTAGAACCGGCCAAAACTGTGGGTGTTGATGACCGATACATAAACACACCCGGGGTTCATCAATCGTGGAAATCACTCCAGGACCCCAAAACAGTGAGTAATAGTCCACGAAACTGGCCAGAATCGGCCAAAACTGCGAGTATTTATGACCGACACAAAAACGCGCCCCGGGGTTCATCAATCGTGGAAATATGTCCAGGACCCCAAAACAGTGAGTAATTGTCCATGAAACGGGCCAGAATCGGCCAAAACTGCAAGGGTTGATGACCGACACGTAAACGCACCCCGGGTTTCGTCAATCGTGGAAATCACTTCGAGATCCCAAAACAGTGAGTAATAGTCCACGAAACGGGTCAGAACGGCCAAAACTGCGGGTGTTGATGATCGACACGTAAACGCACCCCGGGTTTCGTCATTCGTGGAAATCACTTCGATATCCCAAAAGAGTGAGTAATAGTCCACGAAACTGGTCAGAATCGGCCAAAACTGCGGGTGTTGATGACCGACACATAAACGCACCCCTGGGTTCGTCAATTGTGGAAATCACTCCGGGACCCCAAAACAATGAGTAATAGTCCACGAAACGGGTCAGATTTGGCCAAAAACTGCGAGCATTTATGACCGACACGAAAACGCACCCCGGGGTTCATCAATCGTGGAAATATGTCCAGGACCCCAAAACAGTGTGTAATTGTCCACGAAACGGGCCAGAATCGGCCAAAACTGCAAGTGTTGATGACCGACACGTAAACGCACCCCGGGTTTCGTCAATCGTGGAAATCACTTCGAGATCCCAAAACAGTGAGTAATAGTCCACGAAACGGGTCAGAACGGCCAAAACTGCGGGTGTTGATGATCGACACGCAAACGCACCCCAGGGTTCGTCGATCGTGGAAATCTCTCCGGGACCCCAAAACAGTGAGTAATAGTCCACGAAACTGGTCAGAATCGGCCAAAACTGCGGGTGTTGATGACCGACACATAAACGCACCCCTGGGTTCGTCAATTGTGGAAATCACTCCGGGACCCCAAAACAATAAGTAATAGTCCACGAAACGGGTCAGATTCGGCCAAAAACTGCGAGTATTTATGACCGACACAAAAACGCGCCCCGGGGTTCATCAATCGTGGAAATATGTCCAGGACCCTAAAATAGTTAGTAATTGTCCACGAAACGGGCCAGAATCGGCCAAAACTGCAAGTGTTGATGACCGACACGTAAACGCACCCCGGGGTTCGTCAATCGTGGAAACCACTTCGGGACCCCAAAACAGTGAGTAATAGTCTACGGAACGGGTCAGGTTCGGCCAAAACTGCGGGTGTTGATGACCGACACGTAAACGCACCCCTGGGTTCGCCAATTGTGGAGATCACTCCGGGACCCCAAAACAAAGAGTAATAGTCCACGAAACGGGTCAGATTCGGCCAAAAACTGCGAGTGTTGATGACCGACATGTAAACGCACCCCGGGGTTCGTCGATCGTGGAAATCCCTCCGGGACCCCAAAACAGTGAGTAATAGTCCACGATACGGGTTAGAACCGGCCAAAACTGCGGGTGTTGATGACCGATACATAAACGCCCCCCCGGGTTCATCAATCGTGGAAATCACTCCAGGACCCCAAAACAGTGAGTAATAGTCCACGAAACTGGCCAGAATCGGCTAAAACTGCGAGTATTTATGACCGACACAAAAACGCGCCCCGGGGTTCATCAATCGTGGAAATATGTCCAGGACCCCAAAACAGTGAGTAATTGTCCATGAAACGGGCCAGAATCGGCCAAAACTGCAAGGGTTGATGACCGACACGTAAACGCACCCCGGGTTTCGTCAATCGTGGAAATCACTTCGAGATCCCAAAACAGTGAGTAATAGTCCACGAAACGGGTCAGAACGGCCAAAACTGCGGGTGTTGATGATCGACACGTAAACGCACCCCGGGTTTCGTCATTCGTGGAAATCACTTCGATATCCCAAAAGAGTGAGTAATAGTCCACGAAACTGGTCAGAATCGGCCAAAACTGCGGGTGTTGATGACCGACACATAAACGCACCCCTGGGTTCGTTAATTGTGGAAATCACTCCGGGACCCCAAAACAATGAGTAATAGTCCACGAAACGGGTCAGATTCGGCCAAAAACTGCGAGTATTTATGACCGACACGAAAACGCACCCCGGGGTTCATCAATCGTGGAAATATGTCCAGGACCCCAAAATAGTGAGTAATTGTCCACGAAACGGGCCAGAATCGGCCAAAACTGCAAGTGTTGATGACCGACACGTAAACGCACCCCGGGGTTCGTCAATCGTGGAAACCACTTCGGGACCCCAAAACAGTGAGTAATATTCCACGGAACGGGTCAAGATCGGCCAAAACTGCGGGTGTTGATGACCGACACGTAAACGCACCCCTGGGTTCGTCAATCGTGGAGATCACTCCGGGACCCCAAAACAATAAGTAATAGTCCACGAAACGGGTCAGATTCGGCCAAAAACTGCGAGTGTTGATGACCGACACGTAAACGCACCCCGGGGTTCGTCGATCGTGGAAATCTCTCCGGGACCCCAAAACAGTGAGTAATACTCCACGATACGGGTTATTACCGGCCAAAACTGCGGGTGTTGATGACCGACACATAAACGCACCCCGGGGTTCATCAATCGTGGAAATCACTCCAGGACCCCAAAACAGTGAGTAATAGTCCACGAAACTGGCCAAAATCGGCCAAAACTGCGAGTATTTATGACAGACACAAAAACGTGCCCCGGGGTTCATCAATCGTGGAAATATGTCCAGGACCCCAAAATAGTGAGTAATTGTCCACGAAACGGGCCAGAATCGGCCAAAACTGCAAGTGTTGATTACCGACACGTAAACGCACCCCGGGTTCCGTCAATCGTGCAAATCACTTCGAGATCCCAAAATAGTGAGTAATAGTCCACGAAACTGGTCAGAATCGGCCAAAACTGCGGGTGTTGATGACCGACACATAAACGCACCCCTGGGTTCGTCAATTGTGGAAATCACTCCGGGACCCCAAAACAATGAGTAATAGTCCACGAAACGGGTCAGATTCGGCCAAAAACTGCGAGTATTTATGACCGACACGAAAACGCACCCCGGGGTTCATCAATCGTGGAAATATGTCCAGGACCCCAAAATAGTGAGTAATTGTCCACGAAACGGGTCAGGATCGGCCAAAACTGCGGGTGTTGATGACCGACACGTAAACGCACCCCGGGGTTCGTCAATCGTGGAAATCACTTCGGGACCCCAAAACAGTGAGTAATAGTCCACGGAACGGGTCAGGATCGGCCAAAACTGCGGGTGTTGATGACCGACACGTAAACGCACCCCTGGGTTCGTCAATCGTGGAGATCACTCCGGGACCCCAAAACAATGAGTAATAGTCCACGAAACGGGTCAGATTCGGCCAAAAACTGCGAGTGTTGATGACCGACACGTAAACGCACCCCGGGGTTCGTCGATCGTGGAAATCTCTCCGGGACCCCAAAACAGTGAGTAATACTCCACGATACGGGTTATTACCGGCCAAAACTGCGGGTGTTGATGACCGACACATAAACGCACCCCGGGGTTCATCAATCGTGGAAATCACTCCAGGACCCCAAAACAGTGAGTAATAGTCCACGAAACTGGCCAAAATCGGCCAAAACTGCGAGTATTTATGACCGACACAAAAACGTGCCCCGGGGTTCATCAATCGTGGAAATATGTCCAGGACCCCAAAATAGTGAGTAATTGTCCACGAAACGGGCCAGAATCGGCCAAAACTGCAAGTGTTGATTACCGACACGTAAACGCACCCCGGGTTCCGTCAATCGTGCAAATCACTTCGAGATCCCAAAATAGTGAGTAATAGTCCACGAAACTGGTCAGAATCGGCCAAAACTGCGGGTGTTGATGACCGACACATAAACGCACCCCTGGGTTCGTCAATTGTGGAAATCACTCCGGGACCCCAAAACAATGAGTAATAGTCCACGAAACGGGTCAGATTCGGCCAAAAACTGCGAGTATTTATGACCGACACGAAAACGCACCCCGGGGTTCATCAATCGTGGAAATATGTCCAGGACCCCAAAATAGTGAGTAATTGTCCACGAAACGGGTCAGGATCGGCCAAAACTGCGGGTGTTGATGACCGACACGTAAACGCACCCCGGGGTTCGTCAATCGTGGAAATCACTTCGGGACCCCAAAACAGTGAGTAATAGTCCACGGAACGGGTCAGGATCGGCCAAAACTGCGGGTGTTGATGACCGACACGTAAACGCACCCCTGGGTTCGTCAATCGTGGAGATCACTCCGGGACCCCAAAACAATGAGTAATAGTCCACGAAACGGGTCAGATTCGGCCAAAAACTGCGAGTGTTTATGACCGACACGTAAACGCACCCCGGGGTTCGTCGATCGTGGAAATCCCTCCGGGACCCCAAAACAGTGAGTAATAGTCCACGATACGGGTTAGAACCGGCCAAAACTGTGGGTGTTGATGACCGATACATAAACACACCCGGGGTTCATCAATCGTGGAAATCACTCCAGGACCCCAAAACAGTGAGTAATAGTCCACGAAACTGGCCAGAATCGGCCAAAACTGCGAGTATTTATGACCGACACAAAAACGCGCCCCGGGGTTCATCAATCGTGGAAATATGTCCAGGACCCCAAAACAGTGAGTAATTGTCCATGAAACGGGCCAGAATCGGCCAAAACTGCAAGGGTTGATGACCGACACGTAAACGCACCCCGGGTTTCGTCAATCGTGGAAATCACTTCGAGATCCCAAAACAGTGAGTAATAGTCCACGAAACGGGTCAGAACGGCCAAAACTGCGGGTGTTGATGATCGACACGTAAACGCACCCCGGGTTTCGTCATTCGTGGAAATCACTTCGATATCCCAAAAGAGTGAGTAATAGTCCACGAAACTGGTCAGAATCGGCCAAAACTGCGGGTGTTGATGACCGACACATAAACGCACCCCTGGGTTCGTTAATTGTGGAAATCACTCCGGGACCCCAAAACAATGAGTAATAGTCCACGAAACGGGTCAGATTCGGCCAAAAACTGCGAGTATTTATGACCGACACGAAAACGCACCCCGGGGTTCATCAATCGTGGAAATATGTCCAGGACCCCAAAATAGTGAGTAATTGTCCACGAAACGGGCCAGAATCGGCCAAAACTGCAAGTGTTGATGACCGACACGTAAACGCACCCCGGGGTTCGTCAATCGTGGAAACCACTTCGGGACCCCAAAACAGTGAGTAATATTCCACGGAACGGGTCAAGATCGGCCAAAACTGCGGGTGTTGATGACCGACACGTAAACGCACCCCTGGGTTCGTCAATCGTGGAGATCACTCCGGGACCCCAAAACAATAAGTAATAGTCCACGAAACGGGTCAGATTCGGCCAAAAACTGCGAGTGTTGATGACCGACACGTAAACGCACCCCGGGGTTCGTCGATCGTGGAAATCTCTCCGGGACCCCAAAACAGTGAGTAATACTCCACGATACGGGTTATTACCGGCCAAAACTGCGGGTGTTGATGACCGACACATAAACGCACCCCGGGGTTCATCAATCGTGGAAATCACTCCAGGACCCCAAAACAGTGAGTAATAGTCCACGAAACTGGCCAAAATCGGCCAAAACTGCGAGTATTTATGACCGACACAAAAACGTGCCCCGGGGTTCATCAATCGTGGAAATATGTCCAGGACCCCAAAATAGTGAGTAATTGTCCACGAAACGGGCCAGAATCGGCCAAAACTGCAAGTGTTGATTACCGACACGTAAACGCACCCCGGGTTCCGTCAATCGTGCAAATCACTTCGAGATCCCAAAATAGTGAGTAATAGTCCACGAAACTGGTCAGAATCGGCCAAAACTGCGGGTGTTGATGACCGACACATAAACGCACCCCTGGGTTCGTCAATTGTGGAAATCACTCCGGGACCCCAAAACAATTAGTAATAGTCCACGAAACGGGTCAGATTCGGCCAAAAACTGCGAGTATTTATGACCGACACGAAAACGCACCCCGGGGTTCATCAATCGTGGAAATATGTCCAGGACCCCAAAATAGTGAGTAATTGTCCACGAAACGGGTCAGGATCGGCCAAAACTGCGGGTGTTGATGACCGACACGTAAACGCACCCCGGGGTTCGTCAATCGTGGAAATCACTTCGGGACCCCAAAACAGTGAGTAATAGTCCACGGAACGGGTCAGGATCAGCCAAAACTGCGGGTGTTGATGACCGACACGTAAACGCACCCCTGGGTTCGTCAATCGTGGAGATCACTCCGGGACCCCAAAACAATGAGTAATAGTCCATGAAACGGGTCAGATTCGGCCAAAAACTGCGAGTGTTTATGACCGACACGTAAACGCACCCCGGGGTTCGTCGATCGTGGAAATCCCTCCGGGACCCCAAAACAGTGAGTAATAGTCCACGATACGGGTTAGAACCGGCCAAAACTGTGGGTGTTGATGACCGATACATAAACACACCCGGGGTTCATCAATCGTGGAAATCACTCCAGGACCCCAAAACAGTGAGTAATAGTCCACGAAACTGGCCAGAATCGGCCAAAACTGCGAGTATTTATGACCGACACAAAAACGCGCCCCGGGGTTCATCAATCGTGGAAATATGTCCAGGACCCCAAAACAGTGAGTAATTGTCCATGAAACGGGCCAGAATCGGCCAAAACTGCAAGGGTTGATGACCGACACGTAAACGCACCCCGGGTTTCGTCAATCGTGGAAATCACTTCGAGATCCCAAAACAGTGAGTAATAGTCCACGAAACGGGTCAGAACGGCCAAAACTGCGGGTGTTGATGATCGACACGTAAACGCACCCCGGGTTTCGTCATTCGTGGAAATCACTTCGATATCCCAAAAGAGTGAGTAATAGTCCACGAAACTGGTCAGAATCGGCCAAAACTGCGGGTGTTGATGACCGACACATAAACGCACCCCTGGGTTCGTTAATTGTGGAAATCACTCCGGGACCCCAAAACAATGAGTAATAGTCCACGAAACGGGTCAGATTCGGCCAAAAACTGCGAGTATTTATGACCGACACGAAAACGCACCCCGGGGTTCATCAATCGTGGAAATATGTCCAGGACCCCAAAATAGTGAGTAATTGTCCACGAAACGGGCCAGAATCGGCCAAAACTGCAAGTGTTGATGACCGACACGTAAACGCACCCCGGGGTTCGTCAATCGTGGAAACCACTTCGGGACCCCAAAACAGTGAGTAATATTCCACGGAACGGGTCAAGATCGGCCAAAACTGCGGGTGTTGATGACCGACACGTAAACGCACCCCTGGGTTCGTCAATCGTGGAGATCACTCCGGGACCCCAAAACAATAAGTAATAGTCCACGAAACGGGTCAGATTCGGCCAAAAACTGCGAGTGTTGATGACCGACACGTAAACGCACCCCGGGGTTCGTCGATCGTGGAAATCTCTCCGGGACCCCAAAACAGTGAGTAATACTCCACGATACGGGTTATTACCGGCCAAAACTGCGGGTGTTGATGACCGACACATAAACGCACCCCGGGGTTCATCAATCGTGGAAATCACTCCAGGACCCCAAAACAGTGAGTAATAGTCCACGAAACTGGCCAAAATCGGCCAAAACTGCGAGTATTTATGACCGACACAAAAACGTGCCCCGGGGTTCATCAATCGTGGAAATATGTCCAGGACCCCAAAATAGTGAGTAATTGTCCACGAAACGGGCCAGAATCGGCCAAAACTGCAAGTGTTGATTACCGACACGTAAACGCACCCCGGGTTCCGTCAATCGTGCAAATCACTTCGAGATCCCAAAATAGTGAGTAATAGTCCACGAAACTGGTCAGAATCGGCCAAAACTGCGGGTGTTGATGACCGACACATAAACGCACCCCTGGGTTCGTCAATTGTGGAAATCACTCCGGGACCCCAAAACAATGAGTAATAGTCCACGAAACGGGTCAGATTCGGCCAAAAACTGCGAGTATTTATGACCGACACGAAAACGCACCCCGGGGTTCATCAATCGTGGAAATATGTCCAGGACCCCAAAATAGTGAGTAATTGTCCACGAAACGGGTCAGGATCGGCCAAAACTGCGGGTGTTGATGACCGACACGTAAACGCACCCCGGGGTTCGTCAATCGTGGAAATCACTTCGGGACCCCAAAACAGTGAGTAATAGTCCACGGAACGGGTCAGGATCGGCCAAAACTGCGGGTGTTGATGACCGACACGTAAACGCACCCCTGGGTTCGTCAATCGTGGAGATCACTCCGGGACCCCAAAACAATGAGTAATAGTCCATGAAACGGGTCAGATTCGGCCAAAAACTGCGAGTGTTTATGACCGACACGTAAACGCACCCCGGGGTTCGTCGATCGTGGAAATCCCTCCGGGACCCCAAAACAGTGAGTAATAGTCCACGATACGGGTTAGAACCGGCCAAAACTGTGGGTGTTGATGACCGATACATAAACACACCCGGGGTTCATCAATCGTGGAAATCACTCCAGGACCCCAAAACAGTGAGTAATAGTCCACGAAACTGGCCAGAATCGGCCAAAACTGCGAGTATTTATGACCGACACAAAAACGCGCCCCGGGGTTCATCAATCGTGGAAATATGTCCAGGACCCCAAAACAGTGAGTAATTGTCCATGAAACGGGCCAGAATCGGCCAAAACTGCAAGGGTTGATGACCGACACGTAAACGCACCCCGGGTTTCGTCAATCGTGGAAATCACTTCGAGATCCCAAAACAGTGAGTAATAGTCCACGAAACGGGTCAGAACGGCCAAAACTGCGGGTGTTGATGATCGACACGTAAACGCACCCCGGGTTTCGTCATTCGTGGAAATCACTTCGATATCCCAAAAGAGTGAGTAATAGTCCACGAAACTGGTCAGAATCGGCCAAAACTGCGGGTGTTGATGACCGACACATAAACGCACCCCTGGGTTCGTCAATTGTGGAAATCACTCCGGGACCCCAAAACAATGAGTAATAGTCCACGAAACGGGTCAGATTCGGCCAAAAACTGCGAGCATTTATGACCGACACGAAAACGCACCCCGGGGTTCATCAATCGTGGAAATATGTCCAGGACCCCAAAATAGTGAGTAATTGTCCATGAAACGGGCCAGAATCGGCCAAAACTGCAAGTGTTGATGACCGACACGTAAACGCACCCCGGGGTTCGTCAATCGTGGAAACCACTTCGGGACCCCAAAACAGTGAGTAATAGTCCATGGAACGGGTCAGGATCGGCCAAAACTGCGGGTGTTGATGACCGACACGTAAACGCACCCCTGGGTTCGTAAATCGTGGAGATCACTCCGGGACCCCAAAACAATGAGTAATAGTCCACGAAACGGGTCAGATTCGGCCAAAAACTGCGAGTGTTGATGACCGACACGTAAACGCACCCCGGGGTTCGTCGATCGTGGAAATCTCTCCGGGACCCCAAAACAGTGAGTAATACTCCACGATACGGGTTATTACCGGCCAAAACTGCGGGTGTTGATGACCGACACATAAACGCACCCCGGGGTTCATCAATCGTGGAAATCACTCCAGGACCCCAAAACAGTGAGTAATAGTCCACGAAACTGGCCAAAATCGGCCAAAACTGCGAGTATTTATGACCGACACAAAAACGTGCCCCGGGGTTCATCAATCGTGGAAATATGTCTAGGACCCCAAAATAGTGAGTAATTGTCCACGAAACGGGCCAGAATCGGCCAAAACTGCAAGTGTTGATTACCGACACGTAAACGCACCCCGGGTTCCGTCAATCGTGCAAATCACTTCAAGATCCCAAAATAGTGAGTAATAGTCCACGAAACTGGTCAGAATCGGCCAAAACTGCGGGTGTTGATGACCGACACATAAACGCACCCCTGGGTTCGTCAATTGTGGAAATCACTCCGGGACCCCAAAACAATGAGTAATAGTCCACGAAACGGGTCAGATTCGGCCAAAAACTGCGAGTATTTATGACCGACACGAAAACGCACCCCGGGGTTCATCAATCGTGGAAATATGTCCAGGACCCCAAAATAGTGAGTAATTGTCCACGAAACGGGTCAGGATCGGCCAAAACTGCGGGTGTTGATGACCGACACGTAAACGCACCCCGGGGTTCGTCAATCGTGGAAACCACTTCGGGACCCCAAAACAGTGAGTAATAGTCCACGGAACGGGTCAGGATCGGCCAAAACTGCGGGTGTTGATGACCGACACGTAAACGCACCCCTGGGTTCGTCAATCGTGGAGATCACTCCGGGACCCCAAAACAATGAGTAATAGTCCACGAAACGGGTCAGATTCGGCCAAAAACTGCGAGTGTTTATGACCGACACGTAAACGCACCCCGGGGTTCGTCGATCGTGGAAATCCCTCCGGGACCCCAAAACAGTGAGTAATAGTCCACGATACGGGTTAGAACCGGCCAAAACTGTGGGTGTTGATGACCGATACATAAACACACCCGGGGTTCATCAATCGTGGAAATCACTCCAGGACCCCAAAACAGTGAGTAATAGTCCACGAAACTGGCCAGAATCGGCCAAAACTGCGAGTATTTATGACCGACACAAAAACGCGCCCCGGGGTTCATCAATCGTGGAAATATGTCCAGGACCCCAAAACAGTGAGTAATTGTCCATGAAACGGGCCAGAATCGGCCAAAACTGCAAGGGTTGATGACCGACACGTAAACGCACCCCGGGTTTCGTCAATCGTGGAAATCACTTCGAGATCCCAAAACAGTGAGTAATAGTCCACGAAACGGGTCAGAACGGCCAAAACTGCGGGTGTTGATGATCGACACGTAAACGCACCCCGGGTTTCGTCATTCGTGGAAATCACTTCGATATCCCAAAAGAGTGAGTAATAGTCCACGAAACTGGTCAGAATCGGCCAAAACTGCGGGTGTTGATGACCGACACATAAACGCACCCCTGGGTTCGTCAATTGTGGAAATCACTCCGGGACCCCAAAACAATGAGTAATAGTCCACGAAACGGGTCAGATTCGGCCAAAAACTGCGAGCATTTATGACCGACACGAAAACGCACCCCGGGGTTCATCAATCGTGGAAATATGTCCAGGACCCCAAAATAGTGAGTAATTGTCCATGAAACGGGCCAGAATCGGCCAAAACTGCAAGTGTTGATGACCGACACGTAAACGCACCCCGGGGTTCGTCAATCGTGGAAACCACTTCGGGACCCCAAAACAGTGAGTAATAGTCCATGGAACGGGTCAGGATCGGCCAAAACTGCGGGTGTTGATGACCGACACGTAAACGCACCCCTGGGTTCGTAAATCGTGGAGATCACTCCGGGACCCCAAAACAATGAGTAATAGTCCACGAAACGGGTCAGATTCGGCCAAAAACTGCGAGTGTTGATGACCGACACGTAAACGCACCCCGGGGTTCATCGATCGTGGAAATCTCTCCGGGACCCCAAAACAGTGAGTAATACTCCACGATACGGGTTATTACCGGCCAAAACTGCGGGTGTTGATGACCGACACATAAACGCACCCCGGGGTTCATCAATCGTGGAAATCACTCCAGGACCCCAAAACAGTGAGTAATAGTCCACGAAACTGGCCAAAATCGGCCAAAACTGCGAGTATTTATGACCGACACAAAAACGTGCCCCGGGGTTCATCAATCGTGGAAATATGTCCAGGACCCCAAAATAGTGAGTAATTGTCCACGAAACGGGCCAGAATCGGCCAAAACTGCAAGTGTTGATGACCGACACGTAAACGCACCCCGGGTTCCGTCAATCGTGGAAATCACTTCGAGATCCCAAAACAGTGAGTAATAGTCCACGAAACTGGTCAGAATCGGCCAAAACTGCGGGTGTTGATGACCGACACATAAACGCACCCCTGGGTTCGTCAATTGTGGAAATCACTCCGGGACCCCAAAACAATGAGTAACAGTCCACGAAACGGGTCAGATTCGGCCAAAAACTGCGAGTATTTATGACCGACACGAAAACGCACCCCGGGGTTCATCAATCGTGGAAATATGTCCAGGACCCCAAAATAGTGAGTAATTGTCCACGAAACGGGCCAGAATCGGCCAAAACTGCAAGTGTTGATGACCGACACGTAAACGCACCCCGGGGTTCGTCAATCGTGGAAACCACTTCGGGACCCCAAAACAGTGAGTAATAGTCCACGGAACGGGTCAGGATCGGCCAAAACTGCGGGTGTTGATGACCGACACGTAAACGCACCCCTGGGTTCGTCAATCGTGGAGATCACTCCGGGACCCCAAAACAATGAGTAATAGTCCATGAAACGGGTCAGATTCGGCCAAAAACTGCGAGTGTTTATGACCGACACGTAAACGCACCCCGGGGTTCGTCGATCGTGGAAATCCCTCCGGGACCCCAAAACAGTGAGTAATAGTCCACGATACGGGTTAGAACCAGCCAAAACTGTGGGTGTTGATGACCGATACATAAACGCACCCCGGGGTTCATCAATCGTGGAAATCACTCCAGGACCCCAAAACAGTGAGTAATAGTCCACGAAACTGGCCAGAATCGGCCAAAACTGCGAGTATTTATGACCGACACAAAAACGCGCCCCGGGGTTCATCAATCGTGGAAATATGTCCAGGACCACAAAACAGTGAGTAATTGTCCATGAAACGGGCCAGAATCGGCCAAAACTGCAAGGGTTGATGACCGACACGTAAACGCACCCCGGGTTTCGTCAATCGTGGAAATCACTTCGAGATCCCAAAACAGTGAGTAATAGTCCACGAAACGGGTCAGAACGGCCAAAACTGCGGGTGTTGATGATCGACACGTAAACGCACCCCGGGTTTCGTCATTCATGGAAATCACTTCGATATCCCAAAACAGTGAGTAATAGTCCACGAAACTGGTCAGAATCGGCCAAAACTGCGGGTGTTGATGACCGACACATAAACGCACCCCTGGGTTCGTCAATTGTGGAAATCACTCCGGGACCCCAAAACAATGAGTAATAGTCCACGAAACGGGTCAGATTCGGCCAAAAACTGCGAGTATTTATGACCGACACGAAAACGCACCCCGGGGTTCATCAATCGTGGAAATATGTCCAGGACCCCAAAATAGTGAGTAATTGTCCACGAAACGGGCCAGAATCGGCCAAAACTGCAAGTGTTGATGACCGACACGTAAACGCACCCCGGGGTTCGTCAATCGTGGAAACCACTTCGGGACCCCAAAACAGTGAGTAATAGTCCACGGAACGGGTCAGGATCGGCCAAAACTGCGGGTGTTGATGACCGACACGTAAACGCACCCCTGGGTTCGTCAATTGTGGAGATCACTCCGGGACCCCAAAACAATGAGTAATAGTCAACGAAACGGGTCAGATTCGGCCAAAAACTGCGAGTGTTGATGACCGACACGTAAACGCACCCCGGGGTTCGTCGATCGTGGAAATCTCTCCGGGACCCCAAAACAGTGAGTAATACTCCACGATACGGGTTATTACCGGCCAAAACTGCGGGTGTTGATGACCGACACATAAACGCACCCCGGGGTTCATCAATCGTGGAAATCACTCCAGGACCCCAAAACAGTGAGTAATAGTCCACGAAACTGTCCAAAATCGGCCAAAACTGCGAGTATTTATGACCGACACAAAAACGTGCCCCGGGGTTCATCAATCGTGGAAATATGTCCAGGACCCCAAAATAGTGAGTAATTGTCCACGAAACGGGCCAGAATCGGCCAAAACTGCAAGTGTTGATGACCGACACGTAAACGCACCCCGGGTTCCGTCAATCGTGGAAATCACTTCGAGATCCCAAAACAGTGAGTAATAGTCCACGAAACTGGTCAGAATCGGCCAAAACTGCGGGTGTTGACGACCGACACATAAACGCACCCCTGGGTTCATCAATTGTGGAAATCACTCCGGGACCCCAAAACAATGAGTAACAGTCCACGAAACGGGTCAGATTCGGCCAAAAACTGCGAGTATTTATGACCGACACGAAAACGCACCCCGGGGTTCATCAATCGTGGAAATATGTCCAGGACCCCAAAATAGTGAGTAATTGTCCACGAAACGGGATAGAATCGGCCAAAACTGCAAGTGTTGATGACCGACACGTAAACGTACCCCGGGGTTCGTCAATCGTGGAAACCACTTCGGGACCCCAAAACAGTGAGTAATAGTCCATGGAACGGGTCAGGATCGGCCAAAACTGCGGGTGTTGATGACCGACACGTAAACGCACCCCTGGGTTCGTAAATCGTGGAGATCACTCCGGGACCCCAAAACAATGAGTAATAGTCCACGAAACGGGTCAGATTCGGCCAAAAACTGCGAGTGTTGATGACCGACACGTAAACGCACCCCGGGGTTCGTCGATCGTGGAAATCTCTCCGGGACCCCAAAACAGTGAGTAATACTCCACGATACGGGTTATTACCGGCCAAAACTGCGGGTGTTGATGACCGACACATAAACGCACCCCGGGGTTCATCAATCGTGGAAATCACTCCAGGACCCCAAAACAGTGAGTAATAGTCCACGAAACTGTCCAAAATCGGCCAAAACTGCGAGTATTTATGACCGACACAAAAACGTGCCCCGGGGTTCATCAATCGTGGAAATATGTCCAGGACCCCAAAATAGTGAGTAATTGTCCACGAAACGGGCCAGAATCGGCCAAAACTGCAAGTGTTGATGACCGACACGTAAACGCACCCCGGGTTCCGTCAATCGTGGAAATCACTTCGAGATCCCAAAACAGTGAGTAATAGTCCACGAAACTGGTCAGAATCGGCCAAAACTGCGGGTGTTGACGACCGACACATAAACGCACCCCTGGGTTCATCAATTGTGGAAATCACTCCGGGACCCCAAAACAATGAGTAACAGTCCACGAAACGGGTCAGATTCGGCCAAAAACTGCGAGTATTTATGACCGACACGAAAACGCACCCCGGGGTTCATCAATCGTGGAAATATGTCCAGGACCCCAAAATAGTGAGTAATTGTCCACGAAACGGGATAGAATCGGCCAAAACTGCAAGTGTTGATGACCGACACGTAAACGCACCCCGGGGTTCGTCAATCGTGGAAACCACTTCGGGACCCCAAAACAGTGAGTAATAGTCCATGGAACGGGTCAGGATCGGCCAAAACTGCGGGTGTTGATGACCGACACGTAAACGCACCCCTGGGTTCGTAAATCGTGGAGATCACTCCGGGACCCCAAAACAATGAGTAATAGTCCACGAAACGGGTCAGATTCGGCCAAAAACTGCGAGTGTTGATGACCGACACGTAAACGCACCCCGGGGTTCGTCGATCGTGGAAATCTCTCCGGGACCCCAAAACAGTGAGTAATACTCCACGATACGGGTTATTACCGGCCAAAACTGCGGGTGTTGATGACCGACACATAAACGCACCCCGGGGTTCATCAATCGTGGAAATCACTCCAGGACCCCAAAACAGTGAGTAATAGTCCACGAAACTGGCCAAAATCGGCCAAAACTGCGAGTATTTATGACCGACACAAAAACGTGCCCCGGGGTTCATCAATCGTGGAAATATGTCCAGGACCCCAAAATAGTGAGTAATTGACCACGAAACGGGCCAGAATCGGCCAAAACTGCAAGTGTTGATGACCGACACGTAAACGCACCCCGGGTTCCGTCAATCGTGGAAATCACTTCGAGATCCCAAAACAGTGAGTAATAGTCCACGAAACTGGTCAGAATCGGCCAAAACTGCGGGTGTTGATGACCGACACATAAACGCACCCCTGGGTTCGTCAATTGTGGAAATCACTCCGGGACCCCAAAACAATGAGTAACAGTCCACGAAACGGGTCAGATTCGGCCAAAAACTGCGAGTATTTATGACCGACACGAAAACGCACCCCGGGGTTCATCAATCGTGGAAATATGTCCAGGACCCCAAAATAGTGAGTAATTGTCCACGAAACGGGCCAGAATCGGCCAAAACTGCAAGTGTTGATGACCGACACGTAAACGCACCCCGGGGTTCGTCAATCGTGGAAACCACTTCGGGACCCCAAAACAGTGAGTAATAGTCCACGGAACGGGTCAGGATCGGCCAAAACTGCGGGTGTTGATGACCGACACGTAAACGCACCCCTGGGTTCGTCAATCGTGGAGATCACTCCGGGACCCCAAAACAATGAGTAATAGTCCATGAAACGGGTCAGATTCGGCCAAAAACTGCGAGTGTTTATGACCGACACGTAAACGCACCCCGGGGTTCGTCGATCGTGGAAATCCCTCCGGGACCCCAAAACAGTGAGTAATAGTCCACGATACGGGTTAGAACCAGCCAAAACTGTGGGTGTTGATGACCGATACATAAACGCACCCCGGGGTTCATCAATCGTGGAAATCACTCCAGGACCCCAAAACAGTGAGTAATAGTCCACGAAACTGGCCAGAATCGGCCAAAACTGCGAGTATTTATGACCGACACAAAAACGCGCCCCGGGGTTCATCAATCGTGGAAATATGTCCAGGACCACAAAACAGTGAGTAATTGTCCATGAAACGGGCCAGAATCGGCCAAAACTGCAAGGGTTGATGACCGACACGTAAACGCACCCCGGGTTTCGTCAATCGTGGAAATCACTTCGAGATCCCAAAACAGTGAGTAATAGTCCACGAAACGGGTCAGAACGGCCAAAACTGCGGGTGTTGATGATCGACACGTAAACGCACCCCGGGTTTCGTCATTCATGGAAATCACTTCGATATCCCAAAACAGTGAGTAATAGTCCACGAAACTGGTCAGAATCGGCCAAAACTGCGGGTGTTGATGACCGACACATAAACGCACCCCTGGGTTCGTCAATTGTGGAAATCACTCCGGGACCCCAAAACAATGAGTAATAGTCCACGAAACGGGTCAGATTCGGCCAAAAACTGCGAGTATTTATGACCGACACGAAAACGCACCCCGGGGTTCATCAATCGTGGAAATATGTCCAGGACCCCAAAATAGTGAGTAATTGTCCACGAAACGGGCCAGAATCGGCCAAAACTGCAAGTGTTGATGACCGACACGTAAACGCACCCCGGGGTTCGTCAATCGTGGAAACCACTTCGGGACCCCAAAACAGTGAGTAATAGTCCACGGAACGGGTCAGGATCGGCCAAAACTGCGGGTGTTGATGACCGACACGTAAACGCACCCCTGGGTTCGTCAATTGTGGAGATCACTCCGGGACCCCAAAACAATGAGTAATAGTCCACGAAACGGGTCAGATTCGGCCAAAAACTGCGAGTGTTGATGACCGACACGTAAACGCACCCCGGGGTTCGTCGATCGTGGAAATCTCTCCGGGACCCCAAAACAGTGAGTAATACTCCACGATACGGGTTATTACCGGCCAAAACTGCGGGTGTTGATGACCGACACATAAACGCACCCCGGGGTTCATCAATCGTGGAAATCACTCCAGGACCCCAAAACAGTGAGTAATAGTCCACGAAACTGTCCAAAATCGGCCAAAACTGCGAGTATTTATGACCGACACAAAAACGTGCCCCGGGGTTCATCAATCGTGGAAATATGTCCAGGACCCCAAAATAGTGAGTAATTGTCCACGAAACGGGCCAGAATCGGCCAAAACTGCAAGTGTTGATGACCGACACGTAAACGCACCCCGGGTTCCGTCAATCGTGGAAATCACTTCGAGATCCCAAAACAGTGAGTAATAGTCCACGAAACTGGTCAGAATCGGCCAAAACTGCGGGTGTTGACGACCGACACATAAACGCACCCCTGGGTTCATCAATTGTGGAAATCACTCCGGGACCCCAAAACAATGAGTAACAGTCCACGAAACGGGTCAGATTCGGCCAAAAACTGCGAGTATTTATGACCGACACGAAAACGCACCCCGGGGTTCATCAATCGTGGAAATATGTCCAGGACCCCAAAATAGTGAGTAATTGTCCACGAAACGGGATAGAATCGGCCAAAACTGCAAGTGTTGATGACCGACACGTAAACGCACCCCGGGGTTCGTCAATCGTGGAAACCACTTCGGGACCCCAAAACAGTGAGTAATAGTCCACGGAACGGGTCAGGATCGGCCAAAACTGCGGGTGTTGATGACCGACACGTAAACGCACCCCTGGGTTCGTCAATCGTGGAGATCACTCCGGGACCCCAAAACAATGAGTAATAGTCCATGAAACGGGTCAGATTCGGCCAAAAACTGCGAGTGTTTATGACCGACACGTAAACGCACCCCGGGGTTCGTCGATCGTGGAAATCCCTCCGGGACCCCAAAACAGTGAGTAATAGTCCACGATACGGGTTAGAACCAGCCAAAACTGTGGGTGTTGATGACCGATACATAAACGCACCCCGGGGTTCATCAATCGTGGAAATCACTCCAGGACCCCAAAACAGTGAGTAATAGTCCACGAAACTGGCCAGAATCGGCCAAAACTGCGAGTATTTATGACCGACACAAAAACGCGCCCCGGGGTTCATCAATCGTGGAAATATGTCCAGGACCCCAAAATAGTGAGTAATTGTCCATGAAACGGGCCAGAATCGGCCAAAACTGCAAGTGTTGATGACCGACACGTAAACGCACCCCGGGGTTCGTCAATCGTGGAAACCACTTCGGGACCCCAAAACAGTGAGTAATAGTCCACGGAACGGGTCAGGATCGGCCAAAACTGCGGGTGTTGATGACCGACACGTAAACGCACCCCTGGGTTCGTCAATCGTGGAGATCACTCCGGGACCCCAAAACAATGAGTAATAGTCCATGAAACGGGTCAGATTCGGCCAAAAACTGCGAGTGTTTATGACCGACACGTAAACGCACCCCGGGGTTCGTCGATCGTGGAAATCCCTCCGGGACCCCAAAACAGTGAGTAATAGTCCACGATACGGGTTAGAACCAGCCAAAACTGCGGGTGTTGATGACCGATACATAAACGCACCCCGGGGTTCATCAATCGTGGAAATCACTCCAGGACCCCAAAACAGTGAGTAATAGTCCACGAAACTGTCCAAAATCGGCCAAAACTGCGAGTATTTATGACCGACACAAAAACGTGCCCCGGGGTTCATCAATCGTGGAAATATGTCCAGGACCCCAAAATAGTGAGTAATTGTCCACGAAACGGGCCAGAATCGGCCAAAACTGCAAGTGTTGATGACCGACACGTAAACGCACCCCGGGTTCCGTCAATCGTGGAAATCACTTCGAGATCCCAAAACAGTGAGTAATAGTCCACGAAACTGGTCAGAATCGGCCAAAACTGCGGGTGTTGACGACCGACACATAAACGCACCCCTGGGTTCATCAATTGTGGAAATCACTCCGGGACCCCAAAACAATGAGTAACAGTCCACGAAACGGGTCAGATTCGGCCAAAAACTGCGAGTATTTATGACCGACACGAAAACGCACCCCGGGGTTCATCAATCGTGGAAATATGTCCAGGACCCCAAAATAGTGAGTAATTGTCCACGAAACGGGATAGAATCGGCCAAAACTGCAAGTGTTGATGACCGACACGTAAACGCACCCCGGGGTTCGTCAATCGTGGAAACCACTTCGGGACCCCAAAACAGTGAGTAATAGTCCACGGAACGGGTCAGGATCGGCCAAAACTGCGGGTGTTGATGACCGACACGTAAACGCACCCCTGGGTTCGTCAATCGTGGAGATCACTCCGGGACCCCAAAACAATGAGTAATAGTCCATGAAACGGGTCAGATTCGGCCAAAAACTGCGAGTGTTTATGACCGACACGTAAACGCACCCCGGGGTTCGTCGATCGTGGAAATCCCTCCGGGACCCCAAAACAGTGAGTAATAGTCCACGATACGGGTTAGAACCAGCCAAAACTGTGGGTGTTGATGACCGATACATAAACGCACCCCGGGGTTCATCAATCGTGGAAATCACTCCAGGACCCCAAAACAGTGAGTAATAGTCCACGAAACTGGCCAGAATCGGCCAAAACTGCGAGTATTTATGACCGACACAAAAACGCGCCCCGGGGTTCATCAATCGTGGAAATATGTCCAGGACCCCAAAATAGTGAGTAATTGTCCATGAAACGGGCCAGAATCGGCCAAAACTGCAAGTGTTGATGACCGACACGTAAACGCACCCCGGGTTCCGTCAATCGTGGAAATCACTTCGAGATCCCAAAACAGTGAGTAATAGTCCACGAAACTGGTCAGAATCGGCCAAAACTGCGGGTGTTGATGACCGACACATAAACGCACCCCTGGGTTCGTCAATTGTGGAAATCACTCCGGGACCCCAAAACAATGAGTAATAGTCCACGAAACGGGTCAGATTCGGCCAAAAACTGCGAGTATTTATGACCGACACGAAAACGCACCCCGGGGTTCATCAATCGTGGAAATATGTCCAGGACCACAAAATAGTGAGTAATTGTCCACGAAACGGGCCAGAATCGGCCAAAACTGCAAGTGTTGATGACCGACACGTAAACGCACCCCGGGGTTCGTCAATCGTGGAAACCACTTCGGGACCCCAAAACAGTGACGGAACGGGTCAGGATCGGCCAAAACTGCGGGTGTTGATGACCGACACGTAAACGCACCCCTGGGTTCGTCAATGGTGGAGATCACTCCGGGACCCCAAAACAATGAGTAATAGTCCATGAAACGGGTCAGATTCGGCCAAAAACTGCGAGTGTTTATGACCGACACGTAAACGCACCCCGGGGTTCGTCGATCGTGGAAATCCCTCCGGGACCCCAAAACAGTGAGTAATAGTCCACGATACGGGTTAGAACCAGCCAAAACTGTGGGTGTTGATGACCGATACATAAACGCACCCCGGGGTTCATCAATCGTGGAAATCACTCCAGGACCCCAAAACAGTGAGTAATAGTCCACGAAACTGGCCAGAATCGGCCAAAACTGCGAGTATTTATGACCGACACAAAAACGCGCCCCGGGGTTCATCAATCGTGGAAATATGTCCAGGACCCCAAAACAGTGAGTAATTGTCCATGAAACGGGCCAGAATCGGCCAAAACTGCAAGGGTTGATGACCGACACGTAAACGCACCCCGGGTTTCGTCAATCGTGGAAATCACTTCGAGATCCCAAAACAGTGAGTAATAGTCCACGAAACGGGTCAGAACGGCCAAAACTGCGGGTGTTGATGATCGACACGTAAACGCACCCCGGGTTTCGTCATTCGTGGAAATCACTTCGATATCCCAAAAGAGTGAGTAATAGTCCACGAAACTGGTCAGAATCGGCCAAAACTGCGGGTGTTGATGACCGACACATAAACGCACCCCTGGGATCGTCAATTGTGGAAATCACTCCGGGACCCCAAAACAATGAGTAATAGTCCACGAAACGGGTCAGATTCGGCAAAAAACTGCGAGTATTTATGACCGACACGAAAACGCACCCCGGGGTTCATCAATCGTGGAAATATGTCCAGGACCCCAAAATAGTGAGTAATTGTCCACGAAACGGGCCAGAATCGGCCAAAACTGCAAGTGTTGATGACCGACACGTAAACGCACCCCGGGGTTCGTCAATCGTGGAAACCACTTCGGGACCCCAAAACAGTGACGGAACGGGTCAGGATCGGCCAAAACTGCGGGTGTTGATGACCGACACGTAAACGCACCCCTGGGTTCGTCAATGGTGGAGATCACTCCGGGACCCCAAAACAATGAGTAATAGTCCATGAAACGGGTCAGATTCGGCCGAAAACTGCGAGTGTTTATGACCGACACGTAAACGCACCCCGGGGTTCGTCGATCGTGGAAATCCCTCCGGGACCCCAAAACAGTGAGTAATAGTCCACGATACGGGTTAGAACCAGCCAAAACTGTGGGTGTTGATGACCGATACATAAACGCACCCCGGGGTTCATCAATCGTGGAAATCACTCCAGGACCCCAAAACAGTGAGTAATAGTCCACGAAACTGGCCAGAATCGGCCAAAACTGCGAGTATTTATGACCGACACAAAAACGCGCCCCGGGGTTCATCAATCGTGGAAATATGTCCAGGACCCCAAAACAGTGAGTAATTGTCCATGAAACGGGCCAGAATCGGCCAAAACTGCAAGGGTTGATGACCGACACGTAAACGCACCCCGGGTTTCGTCAATCGTGGAAATCACTTCGAGATCCCAAAACAGTGAGTAATAGTCCACGAAACGGGCCAGAATCGGCCAAAACTGCGGGTGTTGATGACCGACACGTAAACGCACCCCGGGTTCCGTCAATCGTGGAAATCACTTCGAGATCCCAAAACAGTGAGTAATAGTCCACGAAACTGGTCAGAATCGGCCAAAACTGCGGGTGTTGATGACCGACACATAAACGCACCCCTGGGTTCGTCAATTGTGGAAATCACTCCGGGACCCCAAAACAATGAGTAATAGTCCACGAAACGGGTCAGATTCGGCCAAAAACTGCGAGTATTTATGACCGACACGAAAACGCACCCCGGGGTTCATCAATCGTGGAAATATGTCCAGGACCACAAAATAGTGAGTAATTGTCCACGAAACGGGCCAGAATCGGCCAAAACTGCAAGTGTTGATGACCGACACGTAAACGCACCCCGGGGTTCGTCAATCGTGGAAACCACTTCGGGACCCCAAAACAGTGACGGAACGGGTCAGGATCGGCCAAAACTGCGGGTGTTGATGACCGACACGTAAACGCACCCCTGGGTTCGTCAATGGTGGAGATCACTCCGGGACCCCAAAACAATGAGTAATAGTCCATGAAACGGGTCAGATTCGGCCAAAAACTGCGAGTGTTTATGACCGACACGTAAACGCACCCCGGGGTTCGTCGATCGTGGAAATCCCTCCGGGACCCCAAAACAGTGAGTAATAGTCCACGATACGGGTTAGAACCAGCCAAAACTGTGGGTGTTGATGACCGATACATAAACGCACCCCGGGGTTCATCAATCGTGGAAATCACTCCAGGACCCCAAAACAGTGAGTAATAGTCCACGAAACTGGCCAGAATCGGCCAAAACTGCGAGTATTTATGACCGACACAAAAACGCGCCCCGGGGTTCATCAATCGTGGAAATATGTCCAGGACCCCAAAACAGTGAGTAATTGTCCATGAAACGGGCCAGAATCGGCCAAAACTGCAAGGGTTGATGACCGACACGTAAACGCACCCCGGGTTTCGTCAATCGTGGAAATCACTTCGAGATCCCAAAACAGTGAGTAATAGTCCACGAAACGGGTCAGAACGGCCAAAACTGCGGGTGTTGATGATCGACACGTAAACGCACCCCGGGTTTCGTCATTCGTGGAAATCACTTCGATATCCCAAAAGAGTGACTAATAGTCCACGAAACTGGTCAGAATCGGCCAAAACTGCGGGTGTTGATGACCGACACATAAACGCACCCCTGGGTTCGTCAATTGTGGAAATCACTCCGGGACCCCAAAACAATGAGTAATAGTCCACGAAACGGGTCAGATTCGGCAAAAAACTGCGAGTATTTATGACCGACACGAAAACGCACCCCGGGGTTCATCAATCGTGGAAATATGTCCAGGACCCCAAAATAGTGAGTAATTGTCCACGAAACGGGCCAGAATCGGCCAAAACTGCAAGTGTTGATGACCGACACGTAAACGCACCCCGGGTTCCGTCAATCGTGGAAATCACTTCGAGATCCCAAAACAGTGAGTAATAGTCCACGAAACTGGTCAGAATCGGCCAAAACTGCGGGTGTTGATGACCGACACATAAACGCACCCCTGGGTTCGTCAATTGTGGAAATCACTCCGGGACCCCAAAACAATGAGTAATAGTCCACGAAACGGGTCAGATTCGGCCAAAAACTGCGAGTATTTATGACCGACACGAAAACGCACCCCGGGGTTCATCAATCGTGGAAATATGTCCAGGACCACAAAATAGTGAGTAATTGTCCACGAAACGGGCCAGAATCGGCCAAAACTGCAAGTGTTGATGACCGACACGTAAACGCACCCCGGGGTTCGTCAATCGTGGAAACCACTTCGGGACCCCAAAACAGTGACGGAACGGGTCAGGATCGGCCAAAACTGCGGGTGTTGATGACCGACACGTAAACGCACCCCTGGGTTCGTCAATGGTGGAGATCACTCCGGGACCCCAAAACAATGAGTAATAGTCCATGAAACGGGTCAGATTCGGCCAAAAACTGCGAGTGTTTATGACCGACACGTAAACGCACCCCGGGGTTCGTCGATCGTGGAAATCCCTCCGGGACCCCAAAACAGTGAGTAATAGTCCACGATACGGGTTAGAACCAGCCAAAACTGTGGGTGTTGATGACCGATACATAAACGCACCCCGGGGTTCATCAATCGTGGAAATCACTCCAGGACCCCAAAACAGTGAGTAATAGTCCACGAAACTGGCCAGAATCGGCCAAAACTGCGAGTATTTATGACCGACACAAAAACGCGCCCCGGGGTTCATCAATCGTGGAAATATGTCCAGGACCCCAAAACAGTGAGTAATTGTCCATGAAACGGGCCAGAATCGGCCAAAACTGCAAGGGTTGATGACCGACACGTAAACGCACCCCGGGTTTCGTCAATCGTGGAAATCACTTCGAGATCCCAAAACAGTGAGTAATAGTCCACGAAACGGGTCAGAACGGCCAAAACTGCGGGTGTTGATGATCGACACGTAAACGCACCCCGGGTTTCGTCATTCGTGGAAATCACTTCGATATCCCAAAAGAGTGAGTAATAGTCCACGAAACTGGTCAGAATCGGCCAAAACTGCGGGTGTTGATGACCGACACATAAACGCACCCCTGGGTTCGTCAATTGTGGAAATCACTCCGGGACCCCAAAACAATGAGTAATAGTCCACGAAACGGGTCAGATTCGGCAAAAAACTGCGAGTATTTATGACCGACACGAAAACGCACCCCGGGGTTCATCAATCGTGGAAATATGTCCAGGACCCCAAAATAGTGAGTAATTGTCCACGAAACGGGCCAGAATCGGCCAAAACTGCAAGTGTTGATGACCGACACGTAAACGCACCCCGGGTTCCGTCAATCGTGGAAATCACTTCGAGATCCCAAAACAGTGAGTAATAGTCCACGAAACTGGTCAGAATCGGCCAAAACTGCGGGTGTTGATGACCGACACATAAACGCACCCCTGGGTTCGTCAATTGTGGAAATCACTCCGGGACCCCAAAACAATGAGTAATAGTCCACGAAACGGGTCAGATTCGGCCAAAAACTGCGAGTATTTATGACCGACACGAAAACGCACCCCGGGGTTCATCAATCGTGGAAATATGTCCAGGACCACAAAATAGTGAGTAATTGTCCACGAAACGGGCCAGAATCGGCCAAAACTGCAAGTGTTGATGACCGACACGTAAACGCACCCCGGGGTTCGTCAATCGTGGAAACCACTTCGGGACCCCAAAACAGTGACGGAACGGGTCAGGATCGGCCAAAACTGCGGGTGTTGATGACCGACACGTAAACGCACCCCTGGGTTCGTCAATGGTGGAGATCACTCCGGGACCCCAAAACAATGAGTAATAGTCCATGAAACGGGTCAGATTCGGCCAAAAACTGCGAGTGTTTATGACCGACACGTAAACGCACCCCGGGGTTCGTCGATCGTGGAAATCCCTCCGGGACCCCAAAACAGTGAGTAATAGTCCACGATACGGGTTAGAACCAGCCAAAACTGTGGGTGTTGATGACCGATACATAAACGCACCCCGGGGTTCATCAATCGTGGAAATCACTCCAGGACCCCAAAACAGTGAGTAATAGTCCACGAAACTGGCCAGAATCGGCCAAAACTGCGAGTATTTATGACCGACACAAAAACGCGCCCCGGGGTTCATCAATCGTGGAAATATGTCCAGGACCCCAAAACAGTGAGTAATTGTCCATGAAACGGGCCAGAATCGGCCAAAACTGCAAGGGTTGATGACCGACACGTAAACGCACCCCGGGTTTCGTCAATCGTGGAAATCACTTCGAGATCCCAAAACAGTGAGTAATAGTCCACGAAACGGGTCAGAACGGCCAAAACTGCGGGTGTTGATGATCGACACGTAAACGCACCCCGGGTTTCGTCATTCGTGGAAATCACTTCGATATCCCAAAAGAGTGAGTAATAGTCCACGAAACTGGTCAGAATCGGCCAAAACTGCGGGTGTTGATGACCGACACATAAACGCACCCCTGGGTTCGTCAATTGTGGAAATCACTCCGGGACCCCAAAACAATGAGTAATAGTCCACGAAACGGGTCAGATTCGGCAAAAAACTGCGAGTATTTATGACCGACACGAAAACGCACCCCGGGGTTCATCAATCGTGGAAATATGTCCAGGACCCCAAAATAGTGAGTAATTGTCCACGAAACGGGCCAGAATCGGCCAAAACTGCAAGTGTTGATGACCGACACGTAAACGCACCCCGGTGTTCATCAATCCTGGAAACCACTTCGGGACCCAAAACAGTGAGTAATAGTCCGTGGAACGGGTCAGGATCGGCCAAAACTGCGGGTGTTGATGACCGACACGTAAACGCACCCCTTGGTTCGTCAATTGTGGAGATCACTCCGGGACCCCAAAACAATGAGTAATAGTCCACGAAACGGGTCAGATTCGGCCAAAAACTGCGAGTGTTGATGACCGACACGTAAACGCACCCCGGGGTTCGTCGATCGTGGAAATCTCTCCGGGACCCCAAAACAGTGAGTAATACTCCACGATACGGGTTATTACCGGCCAAAACTGCGGGTGTTGATGACCGACACATAAACGCACCCCGGGGTTCATCAATCGTGGAAATCACTCCAGGACCCCAAAACAGTGAGTAATAGTCCACGAAACTGGCCAAAATCGGCAAAAACTGCGAGTATTTATGACCGACACAAAAACGTGCCCCGGGGTTCATCAATCGTGGAAATATGTCCAGGACCCCAAAATAGTGAGTAATTGTCCACGAAACGGGCCAGAATCGGCCAAAACTGCAAGTGTTGATGACCGACACGTAAACGCACCCCGGTGTTCATCAATCGTGGAAACCACTTCGGGACCCAAAACAGTGAGTAATAGTCCACGGAACGGGTCAGGATCGGCCAAAACTGCGGGTGTTGATGACCGACACGTAAACGCACCCCTGGGTTCGTCAATTGTGCAGATCACTCCGGGACCCCAAAACAATGAGTAATAGTCCACGAAACGGGTCAGATTCGGCCAAAAACTGCGAGTGTTGATGACCGACACGTAAACGCACACCGGGGTTCGTCGATCGTGGAAATCCCTCCGGGACCCCAAAACAGTGAGTAATAGTCCACGATACGGGTTAGAACCGGCCAAAACTGCGGGTGTTGATGACCGATACATAAACGCACCCCGGGGTTCATCAATCGTGGAAATCACTCCAGGACCCCAAAACAGTGAGTAATAGTCCACGAAACTGGCCAGAATCGGCCAAAACTGCGAGTATTTATGACCGACACAAAAACGCGCCCCGGGGTTCATCAATCGTGGAAATATGTCCAGGACCCCAAAACAGTGAGTAACTGTCCATGAAACGGGCCAGAATCGGCCAAAACTGCAAGGGTTGATGACCGACACGGAAACGCACCCCGGGTTTCGTCAATCGTGGAAATCACTTCGAGATCCCAAAACAGTGAGTAATAGTCCACGAAACGGGTCAGAACGGCCAAATCTGCGGGTGTTGATGATCGACACGTAAACGCACCCCGGGTTTCGTCATTCGTGGAAATCACTTCGATATCCCAAAAGAGTGAGTAATAGTCCACGAAACTGGTCAGAATCGGCCAAAACTGCGGGTGTTGATGACCGACACATAAACGCACCCCTGGGTTCGTCAATTGTGGAAATCACTCCGGGACCCCAAAACAATGAGTAATAGTCCACGAAACGGGTCAGATTCGGCAAAAAACTGCGAGTATTTATGACCGACACGAAAACGCACCCCGGGGTTCATCAATCGTGGAAATATGTCCAGGACCCCAAAATAGTGAGTAATTGTCCACGAAACGGGCCAGAATCGGTCAAAACTGCAAGTGTTGATGACCGACACGTAAACGCACCCCGGTGTTCATCAATCGTGGAAACCACTTCGGGACCCAAAACAGTGAGTAATAGTCCACGGAACGGGTCAGGATCGGCCAAAACTGCGGGTGTTGATGACCGACACGTAAACGCACCCCTGGGTTCGTCAATTGTGCAGATCACTCCGGGACCCCAAAACAATGAGTAATAGTCCACGAAACGGGTCAGATTCGGCCAAAAACTGCGAGTGTTGATGACCGACACGTAAACGCACACCGGGGTTCGTCGATCGTGGAAATCCCTCCGGGACCCCAAAACAGTGAGTAATAGTCCACGATACGGGTTAGAACCGGCCAAAACTGCGGGTGTTGATGACCGATACATAAACGCACCCCGGGGTTCATCAATCGTGGAAATCACTCCAGGACCCCAAAACAGTGAGTAATAGTCCACGAAACTGGCCAGAATCGGCCAAAACTGCGAGTATTTATGACCGACACAAAAACGCGCCCCGGGGTTCATCAATCGTGGAAATATGTCCAGGACCCCAAAACAGTGAGTAACTGTCCATGAAACGGGCCAGAATCGGCCAAAACTGCAAGGGTTGATGACCGACACGGAAACGCACCCCGGGTTTCGTCAATCGTGGAAATCACTTCGAGATCCCAAAACAGTGAGTAATAGTCCACGAAACGGGTCAGAACGGCCAAATCTGCGGGTGTTGATGATCGACACGTAAACGCACCCCGGGTTTCGTCATTCGTGGAAATCACTTCGATATCCCAAAAGAGTGAGTAATAGTCCACGAAACTGGTCAGAATCGGCCAAAACTGCAAGTGTTGATGACCGACACGTAAACGCACCCCGGGGTTCGTCAATCGTGGAAACCACTTCGGGACCCCAAAACAGTGAGTAATAGTCCACGGAACGGGTCAGGATCGGCCAAAACTGCGGGTGTTGATGACCGACACGTAAACGCACCCCTGGGTTCGTCAATCGTGGAGATCACTCCGGGACCCCAAAACAATGAGTAATAGTCCATGAAACGGGTCAGATTCGGCCAAAAACTGCGAGTGTTTATGACCGACACGTAAACGCACCCCGGGGTTCGTCGATCGTGGAAATCCCTCCGGGACCCCAAAACAGTGAGTAATAGTCCACGATACGGGTTAGAACCAGCCAAAACTGTGGGTGTTGATGACCGATACATAAACGCACCCCCGGGTTCATCAATCGTGGAAATCACTCCAGGACCCCAAAACAGTGAGTAATAGTCCACGAAACTGGCCAGAATCGGCCAAAACTGCGAGTATTTATGACCGACACAAAAACGCGCCCCGGGGTTCATCAATCGTGGAAATATGTCCAGGACCCCAAAACAGTGAGTAATTGTCCATGAAACGGGCCAGAATCGGCCAAAACTGCAAGGGTTGATGACCGACACGTAAACGCACCCCGGGTTTCGTCAATCGTGGAAATCACTTCGAGATCCCAAAACAGTGAGTAATAGTCCACGAAACGGGTCAGAACGGCCAAAACTGCGGGTGTTGATGATCGACACGTAAACGCACCCCGGGTTTCGTCATTCGTGGAAATCACTTCGATATCCCAAAAGAGTGAGTAATAGTCCACGAAACTGGTCAGAATCGGCCAAAACTGCGGGTGTTGATGACCGACACATAAACGCACCCCTGGGTTCGTCAATTGTGGAAATCACTCCGGGACCCCAAAACAATGAGTAATAGTCCACGAAACGGGTCAGATTCGGCAAAAAACTGCGAGTATTTATGACCGACACGAAAACGCACCCCGGGGTTCATCAATCGTGGAAATATGTCCAGGACCCCAAAATAGTGAGTAATTGTCCACGAAACGGGCCAGAATCGGCCAAAACTGCAAGTGTTGATGACCGACACGTAAACGCACCCCGGTGTTCATCAATCGTGGAAACCACTTCGGGACCCAAAACAGTGAGTAATAGTCCACGGAACGGGTCAGGATCGGCCAAAACTGCGGGTGTTGATGACCGACACGTAAACGCACCCCTGGGTTCGTCAATTGTGGAGATCACTCCGGGACCCCAAAACAATGAGTAATAGTCCACGAAACGGGTCAGATTCGGCCAAAAACTGCGAGTGTTGATGACCGACACGTAAACGCACACCGGGGTTCGTCGATCGTGGAAATCCCTCCGGGACCCCAAAACAGTGAGTAATAGTCCACGATACGGGTTAGAACCGGCCAAAACTGCGGGTGTTGATGACCGATACATAAACGCACCCCGGGGTTCATCAATCGTGGAAATCACTCCAGGACCCCAAAACAGTGAGTAATAGTCCACGAAACTGGCCAGAATCGGCCAAAACTGCGAGTATTTATGACCGACACAAAAACGCGCCCCGGGGTTCATCAATCGTGGAAATATGTCCAGGACCCCAAAACAGTGAGTAACTGTCCATGAAACGGGCCAGAATCGGCCAAAACTGCAAGGGTTGATGACCGACACGGAAACGCACCCCGGGTTTCGTCAATCGTGGAAATCACTTCGAGATCCCAAAACAGTGAGTAATAGTCCACGAAACGGGTCAGAACGGCCAAATCTGCGGGTGTTGATGATCGACACGTAAACGCACCCCGGGTTTCGTCATTCGTGGAAATCACTTCGATATCCCAAAAGAGTGAGTAATAGTCCACGAAACTGGTCAGAATCGGCCAAAACTGCAAGTGTTGATGACCGACACGTAAACGCACCCCGGGGTTCGTCAATCGTGGAAACCACTTCGGGACCCCAAAACAGTGAGTAATAGTCCACGGAACGGGTCAGGATCGGCCAAAACTGCGGGTGTTGATGACCGACACGTAAACGCACCCCTGGGTTCGTCAATCGTGGAGATCACTCCGGGACCCCAAAACAATGAGTAATAGTCCATGAAACGGGTCAGATTCGGCCAAAAACTGCGAGTGTTTATGACCGACACGTAAACGCACCCCGGGGTTCGTCGATCGTGGAAATCCCTCCGGGACCCCAAAACAGTGAGTAATAGTCCACGATACGGGTTAGAACCAGCCAAAACTGTGGGTGTTGATGACCGATACATAAACGCACCCCCGGGTTCATCAATCGTGGAAATCACTCCAGGACCCCAAAACAGTGAGTAATAGTCCACGAAACTGGCCAGAATCGGCCAAAACTGCGAGTATTTATGACCGACACAAAAACGCGCCCCGGGGTTCATCAATCGTGGAAATATGTCCAGGACCCCAAAACAGTGAGTAATTGTCCATGAAACGGGCCAGAATCGGCCAAAACTGCAAGGGTTGATGACCGACACGTAAACGCACCCCGGGTTTCGTCAATCGTGGAAATCACTTCGAGATCCCAAAACAGTGAGTAATAGTCCACGAAACGGGTCAGAACGGCCAAAACTGCGGGTGTTGATGATCGACACGTAAACGCACCCCGGGTTTCGTCATTCGTGGAAATCACTTCGATATCCCAAAAGAGTGAGTAATAGTCCACGAAACTGGTCAGAATCGGCCAAAACTGCGGGTGTTGATGACCGACACATAAACGCACCCCTGGGTTCGTCAATTGTGGAAATCACTCCGGGACCCCAAAACAATGAGTAATAGTCCACGAAACGGGTCAGATTCGGCAAAAAACTGCGAGTATTTATGACCGACACGAAAACGCACCCCGGGGTTCATCAATCGTGGAAATATGTCCAGGACCCCAAAATAGTGAGTAATTGTCCACGAAACGGGCCAGAATCGGCCAAAACTGCAAGTGTTGATGACCGACACGTAAACGCACCCCGGTGTTCATCAATCGTGGAAACCACTTCGGGACCCAAAACAGTGAGTAATAGTCCACGGAACGGGTCAGGATCGGCCAAAACTGCGGGTGTTGATGACCGACACGTAAACGCACCCCTGGGTTCGTCAATTGTGGAGATCACTCCGGGACCCCAAAACAATGAGTAATAGTCCACGAAACGGGTCAGATTCGGCCAAAAACTGCGAGTGTTGATGACCGACACGTAAACGCACACCGGGGTTCGTCGATCGTGGAAATCCCTCCGGGACCCCAAAACAGTGAGTAATAGTCCACGATACGGGTTAGAACCGGCCAAAACTGCGGGTGTTGATGACCGATACATAAACGCACCCCGGGGTTCATCAATCGTGGAAATCACTCCAGGACCCCAAAACAGTGAGTAATAGTCCACGAAACTGGCCAGAATCGGCCAAAACTGCGAGTATTTATGACCGACACAAAAACGCGCCCCGGGGTTCATCAATCGTGGAAATCACTCCAGGACCCCAAAACAGTGAGTAATAGTCCACGAAACTGGCCAGAATCGGCCAAAACTGCGAGTATTTATGACCGACACAAAAACGCGCCCCGGGGTTCATCAATCGTGGAAATATGTCCAGGACCCCAAAACAGTGAGTAACTGTCCATGAAACGGGCCAGAATCGGCCAAAACTGCAAGGGTTGATGACCGACACAGAAACGCACCCCGGGTTTCGTCAATCGTGGAAATCACTTCGAGATCCCAAAACAGTGAGTAATAGTCCACGAAACGGGTCAGAACGGCCAAATCTGCGGGTGTTGATGATCGACACGTAAACGCACCCCGGGTTTCGTCATTCGTGGAAATCACTTCGATATCCCAAAAGAGTGAGTAATAGTCCACGAAACTGGTCAGAATCGGCCAAAACTGCGGGTGTTGATGACCGACACATAAACGCACCCCTGGGTTCGTCAATTGTGGAAATCACTCCGAGACCCCAAAACAATGAGTAATAGTCCACGAAACGGGTCAGATTCGGCCAAAAACTGCGAGCATTTATGACCGACACGAAAACGCACCCCGAGGTTCATCAATCGTGGAAATATGTCCAGGACCCCAAAATAGTGAGTAATTGTCCACGAAACGGGCCAGAATCGGCCAAAACTGCAAGTGTTGATGACCGACACGTAAACGCACCCCGGGGTTCGTCAATCGTGGAAACGACTTCGGGACCCCAAAACAGTGAGTAATAGTCCACGGAACGTGTCAGGATCGGCCAAAACTGCGGGTGTTGATGAAAGACACGTAAACGCACCCCTGGGTTCGTCAATCGTGGAGATCACTCCGGGACCCCAAAACAATGAGTAATAGTCCACGAAACGGGTCAGATTCGGCCAAAAGTTGCGAGTGTTGACGACCGACACGTAAACGCTCCCCGGGGTTCGTCGATCGTGGAAATCTCTCCGGGACCCCAAAACAGTGAGTAATACTCGACGATACGGGTTAGAACCGGCCAAAACTGCGGGTGTTGATGACCGACACATAAACGCACCCCTGGGTTCGTCAATTGTGGAAATCACTCCGAGACCCCAAAACAATGAGTAATAGTCCACGAAACGGGTCAGATTCGGCCAAAAACTGCGAGCATTTATAACCGACACGAAAACGCACCCCGAGGTTCATCAATCGTGGAAATATGTCCAGGACCCCAAAATAGTGAGTAATTGTCCACGAAACGGGCCAGAATCGGCCAAAACTGCAAGTGTTGATGACCGACACGTAAACGCACCCCGGGGTTCGTCAATCGTGGAAACGACTTCGGGACCCCAAAACAGTGAGTAATAGTCCACGGAACGTGTCAGGATCGGCCAAAACTGCGGGTGTTGATGAAAGACACGTAAACGCACCCCTGGGTTCTTCAATCGTGGAGATCACTCCGGGACCCCAAAACAATGAGTAATAGTCCACGAAACGGGTCAGATTCGGCCAAAAGTTGCGAGTGTTGACGACCGACACGTAAACGCTCCCCGGGGTTCGTCGATCGTGGAAATCTCTCCGGGACCCCAAAACAGTGAGTAATACTCGACGATACGGGTTAGAACCGGCCAAAACTGCGGGTGTTGATGACCGACACATAAACGCACCCCGGGGTTCATCAATCGTGGAAATCACTCCAGGACCCCAAAACAGTGAGTAATAGTCCACGAAACTGGCCAAAATCGGCCAAAACTGCGAGTATTTATGACAGACACAAAAACGCGCCCCGGGGTTCATCAATCGTGGAAATATGTCCAGGACCCCGAAACAGTGAGGAATTGTCCATGAAACGGGCCAGAATCGGCCAAGACTGCAAGGGTTGATGACCGACACGTAAACGCACCCCGGGTTTCGTCAATCGTGGAAATCACTTCGAGATCCCAAAACAGTGAGTAATAGTCCACGAAACGGGTCAGAACGGCCAAAACTGCGGGTGTTGATGACAGACACGTAAACTCACCCCGGGGTTCGTCGATCGTGGAAATCTCTCCGGGACCCCAAAACAGTGAGTAATAGTCCACGAAACTGGTCTGAATCGGCCAAAACTGCGGTTGTTGATGACCGACACATAAACGCACCCCTGGGTTCGTCAATTGTGGAAATCACTCCGGGACCCCAAAACAATGAGTATTAGTCCACGAAACGGGTCAGATTCGGCCAAAAACTGCGAGTATTTATGACCGACACAAAAACGCGCCCCGGAGTTCATCAATCGTGGAAATATGTCCAGGACCCCAAAACAGTGAGTAATTGTCCACGAAACGGGCCAGAATCGGCCAAAACTGCAAGTGTTGATGACCGACACGTAAACGCACCCCGGGGTTCGTCAATCGTGGAAACCACTTCGGGACCCCAAAACAGTGAGTAATAGTCCACGGAACGGGTCAGGATCGGCCAAAACTGCGGGTGTTGATGACCGACACGTAAACGCACCCCTGGGTTCGTCAATTGTGGAGATCACTCCGGGACCCCAAAACAATGAGTAATAGTCCACGAAACGGGTCAGATTCGGCCAAAAACTGCGAGTGTTGATGACCGACACGTAAACGCACCCCGGGGTTCGTCGATCGTGGAAATCTCTCCGGGACCCCAAAACAGTGAGTAATACTCCACGATACGGGTTATTACCGGCCAAAACTGCGGGTGTTGATGACCGACACATAAACGCACCCCGGGGTTCATCAATCGTGGAAATCACTTCAGGACCCCAAAACAGTGAGTAATAGTCCACGAAACTGGCCAAAATCGGCCAAAACTGCGAGTATTTATGACTGACACAAAAACGCGCCCCGGGGTTCATCAATCGTGGAAATATGTCCAGGACCCCGAAACAGTGAGGAATTGTCCACGAAACGGGCCAGAATCGGCCAAAACTGCAAGGGTTGATGACCGACACGTAAACACACCCCGGGTTTCGTCAATCGTGGAAATCACTTCGAGATCCCAAAACAGTGAGTAATAGTCCACGAAACGGGTCAGAACGGCCAAAACTGCGTGTGTTGATGATCGACACGTAAACGCACCCCGGGTTTCGTCATTCGTGGAAATCACTTCGATATCCCAAAAGAGTGAGTAATAGTCCACGAAACTGGTCAGAATCGGCCAAAACTGCGGGTGTCGATGACCGACACATAAACGCACCCCTGGGTTCGTCAATTGTGGAAATCACTCCGGGACCCCAAAACAATGAGTAATAGTCCATGAAACGGGTCAGATTCGGCCAAAAACTGCGAGTATTTATGACCGACACGAAAACGCACCCCGGGGTTCATCAATCGTGGAAATATGTCCAGGACCCCAAAATAGTGAGTAATTGTCCACGAAACGGGCCAGAATCGGCCAAAACTGCAAGTGTTGATGACCGACACGTAAACGCACCCCGGGGTTCGTCAATCGTGGAAACCACTTCGGGACCCCAAAACAGTGAGTAATAGTCCATGGAACGGGTCAGGATCGGCCAAAACTGCGGGTGTTGATGACCGACACGTAAACGCACCCCTGGGTTCGTCAATCGTGGAGATCACTCCGGGACCCCAAAACAATGAGTAATAGTCCACGAAACGGGTCAGATTCGGCCAAAAACTGCGAGTGTTGATGACCGACACGTAAACGCACCCCGGGGTTCGTCGATCGTGGAAATCTCTCCGGGACCCCAAAACAGTGAGTAATACTCCACGATACGGGTTATTACCGGCCAAAACTGCGGGTGTTGATGACCGACACATAAACGCACCCCGGGGTTCATCAATCGTGGAAATCACTTCAGGACCCCAAAACAGTGAGTAATAGTCCACGAAACTGGCCAAAATCGGCCAAAACTGCGAGTATTTATGACTGACACAAAAACGCGCCCCGGGGTTCATCAATCGTGGAAATATGTCCAGGACCCCGAAACAGTGAGGAATTGTCCACGAAACGGGCCAGAATCGGCCAAAACTGCAAGGGTTGATGACCGACACGTAAACACACCCCGGCTTTCGTCAATCGTGGAAATCACTTCGAGATCCCAAAACAGTGAGTAATAGTCCACGAAACGGGTCAGAACGGCCAAAACTGCGTGTGTTGATGATCGACACGTAAACGCACCCCGGGTTTCGTCATTCGTGGAAATCACTTCGATATCCCAAAAGAGTGAGTAATAGTCCACGAAACTGGTCAGAATCGGCCAAAACTGCGGGTGTCGATGACCGACACATAAACGCACCCCTGGGTTCGTCAATTGTGGAAATCACTCCGGGACCCCAAAACAATGAGTAATAGTCCATGAAACGGGTCAGATTCGGCCAAAAACTGCGAGTATTTATGACCGACACGAAAACGCACCCCGGGGTTCATCAATCGTGGAAATATGTCCAGGACCCCAAAATAGTGAGTAATTGTCCACGAAACGGGCCAGAATCGGCCAAAACTGCAAGTGTTGATGACCGACACGTAAACGCACCCCGGGGTTCGTCAATCGTGGAAACCACTTCGGGACCCCAAAACAGTGAGTAATAGTCCATGGAACGGGTCAGGATCGGCCAAAACTGCGGGTGTTGATGACCGACACGTAAACGCACCCCTGGGTTCGTCAATCGTGGAGATCACTCCGGGACCCCAAAACAATGAGTAATAGTCCACGAAACGGGTCAGATTCGGCCAAAAACTGCGAGTGTTGATGACCGACACGTAAACGCACCCCGGGGTTCGTCGATCGTGGAAATCTCTCCGGGACCCCAAAACAGTGAGTAATACTCCACGATACGGGTTAGAATCGGCCAAAACTGCGGGTGTTGATGACCGACACATAAACGCACCCCGGGGTTCATCAATCGTGGAAATCACTCTAGGACCCCAAAACAGTGAGTAATAGTCCACGAAACTGGCCAAAATCGGCCAAAACTGCGAGTATTTATGACTGACACAAAAACGCGCCCCGGGGTTCATCAATCGTGGAAATATGTCCAGGACCCCAAAACAGTGAGTAATTGACCACAAAACGGGCCAGAATCGGCCAAAACTGCAAGGGTTGATGACCGACACGTAAACGCACCCCGGGTTTCGTCAATCGTGGAAATCACTTCGAGATCCCAAAACAGTGAGTAATAGTCCACGAAACGGGTCAGAACAGCCAAAACTGCGGGTGTTGATGATCGACACGTAAACGCACCCCGGGGTTCGTCTATCTTGGAAATCTCTCCGGGACCCCAAAACAGTGAGTAATAGTCCACGAAACTGGTCAGAATCGGCCAAAACTGCAGGTGTTGATGACCGACACATAAACGCACCGCTGGGTTCGTCAATTGTGGAAATCACTCCGGGACCCCAAAACAATAAGTAATAGTCCACGAAACGGGTCAGATTCGGCCAAAAACTACGAGTATTTATGACCGACACAAAAACGCGCCCCGGGGTTCATCAATCGTGGAAATATGTCCAGGACCCTAAAATAGTGAGTAATTGTCCACGAAACGGGCCAGAATCGGCCAAAACTGCAAGTGTTGATGACCGACACGTAAACGCACCCCGGGGTTCGTGAATCATGGAAACCACTTCGGGACCCCAAAACAGTGAGTAATAGTCCACGGAACGGGTCAGGATCGGCCAAAACTGCGGGTGTTGATGACCGACACGTAAACGCACCCCTGGGTTCGTCAATTGTGGAGATCACTCCGGGACCCCAAAACAATGAGTAATAGTCCACGAAACGGGTCAGATTCGGCCAAAAACTGCGAGTGTTTATGACCGACACAAAAACGCGCCCCGGAGTTCATCAATCATGGAAATATGTCCAGGACGCCAAAACAGTGAGTAATTGTCCACGAAACGGGTCAGAACGGCCAAAACTGCCGGTGTTGATGATCGACACGTAAACGCACCCCGGGTTTCGTCATTCGTGGAAATCACTTCGATATCCCAAAAGAGTGAGTAATAGTCCACGTAACTGGTCAGAATCGGCCAAAACTGCGGGTGTTGATGACCAACACATAAACGCACCCCTGGGTTCGTCAATTGTGGAAATCACTCCGGGACTCCAAAACAATGAGTATTAGTCCACGAAACGGGTCAGATTCGGCCAAAAACTGCGAGTATTTATGACCGACATAAAAACGCGCCCCGGAGTTCATCAATCGTGGAAATATATCCAGGACGCCAAAACAGTGAGTAATTGTCCATGAAACGGGCCAGAATCGGCCAAAACTCCGGGTGTTGATGACCGACACATAAACGCACCCCGGGGTTCATCAATCGTGGAAATCACTCCAGGACCCCAAAACAGTGAGTAATAGTCCAGGAAACTGGCCAGAATCGGCCAAAACTGCGAGTATTTATGACCGACACAAAAACGCGCCCCGGGGTTCATCAATCGTGGAAATATGTCCAGGACCCCAAAACAGTGAGTAATTGTCCATGAAACGGGCCAGAATCGGCCAAAACTGCAAGGGTTGATGACCGACACGTAAACGCACCTCGGGTTTCGTCAATCGTGGAAATCACTTCGAGATCCCAAAAGAGTGAGTAATAGTCCACGAAACGGGTCAGAACGGCCAAAACTGCGGGTGTTGATGATCGACACGTAAACGCACCCCGGGTTTCGTCATTCGTGGAAATCACTTCGATATCCCAAAAGAGTGAGTAATAGTCCACGAAACTGGTCAGAATCGGCCAAAACTGCGGGTGTTGATGACCGACACATAAACGCACCCCTGGGTTCGTCAATTGTGGAAATCACTCCGGGACCCCAAAACAATGAGTAATAGTCCACGAAACGGGTCAGATTCGGCCAAAAACTGCGAGTATTTATGACCGACACGAAAACGCACCCCGGGGTTCATCAATCGTGGAAATATGTCCAGGACCCCAAAATAGTGAGTAATTGTCCACGAAACGGGCCAGAATAGGCCAAAACTGCAAGTGTTGATGACCGACACGTAAACGCACCCCGGGGTTCGTCAATCGTGGAAACCACTTCGGGACCCCAAAACAGTGAGTAATAGTCCACGGAACGGGTCAGGATCGGCCAAAACTGCGGGTGTTGATGACCGACACGTAAACGCACCCCTGGGTTCGTCAATCGTGGAGATCACTCCGGGACCCCAAAACAATGAGTAATAGTCCACGAAACGGGTCAGATTCGGCCAAAAACTGCGAGTGTTGATGACCGACACGTAAACGCACCCCGGGGTTCGTCGATCGTGGAAATCTCTCCGGGACCCCAAAACAGTGAGTAATACTCCACGATACGGGTTAGAATCGGCCAAAACTGCGGGTGTTGATGACCGACACATAAACGCACCCCGGGGTTCATCAATCGTGGAAATCACTCTAGGACCCCAAAACAGTGAGTAATAGTCCACGAAACTGGCCAAAATCGGCCAAAACTGCGAGTATTTATGACCAACACAAAAACGCGCCCCGGGGTTCATCAATCGTGGAAATATGTCCAGGACCCCAAAACAGTGAGTAATTGACCACGAAACGGGCCAGAATCGGCCAAAACTGCAAGGGTTGATGACCGACACGTAAACGCACCCCGGGTTTCGTCAATCGTGGAAATCACTTCGAGATCCCAAAACAGTGAGTAATAGTCCACGAAACGGGTCAGAACGGCCAAAACTGCGGGTGTTGATGATCGACACGTAAACGCACCCCGGGGTTCGTCTATCGTGGAAATCTCTCCGGGACCCCAAAACAGTGAGTAATAGTCCACGAAACTGGTCAGAATCGGCCAAAACTGCAGGTGTTGATGACCGACACATAAACGCACCGCTGGGTTCGTCAATTGTGGAAATCACTCCGGGACCCGAAAACAATAAGTAATAGTCCACGAAACGGGTCAGATTCGGCCAAAAACTACGAGTATTTATGACCGACACAAAAACGCGCCCCGGGGTTCATCAATCGTGGAAATATGTCCAGGACCCTAAAATAGTGAGTAATTGTCCACGAAACGGGCCAGAATCGGCCAAAACTGCAAGTGTTGATGACCGACACGTAAACGCACCCCGGGGTTCGTCAATCGTGGAAACCACTTCGGGACCCCAAAACAGTGAGTAATAGTCCACGGAACGGGTCAGGATCGGCCAAAACTGCGGGTGTTGATGACCGACACGTAAACGCACCCCTGGGTTCGTCAATTGTGGAGATCACTCCGGGACCCCAAAACTATGAGTAATAGTCCACGAAACGGGTCAGATTCGGCCAAAAACTGCGAGTGTTTATGACCGACACAAAAACGCGCCCCGGAGTTCATCAATCGTGGAAATATGTCCAGGACGCCAAAACAGTGAGTAATTGTCCACGAAACGGGTCAGAACGGCCAAAACTGCCGGTGTTGATGATCGACACGTAAACGCACCCCGGGTTTCGTCATTCGTGGAAATCACTTCGATATCCCAAAAGAGTGAGTAATAGTCCACGTAACTGGTCAGAATCGGCCAAAACTGCGGGTGTTGATGACCAACACATAAACGCACCCCTGGGTTCGTCAATTGTGGAAATCACTCCGGGACTCCAAAACAATGAGTATTAGTCCAAGAAACGGGTCAGATTCGGCCAAAAACTGCGAGTATTTATGACCGACATAAAAACGCGCCCCGGAGGTCATCAATCGTGGAAATATATCCAGGACGCCAAAACAGTGAGTAATTGTCCACGAAACGGGCCAGAATCGGCCAAAACTCCGGGTGTTGATGACCGACACATAAACGCACCTCGGGGTTCATCAATCGTGGAAATCACTCCAGGACCCCAAAACAGTGAGTAATAGTCCAGGAAACTGGCCAGAATCGGCCAAAACTGCGAGTATTTATGACCGACACAAAAACGCGCCCCGGGGTTCATCAATCGTGGAAATATGTCCAGGACCCCAAAACAGTGAGTAATTGTCCATGAAACGGGCCAGAATCGGCCAAAACTGCAAGGGTTGATGACCGACACGTAAACGCACCTCGGGTTTCGTCAATCGTGGAAATCACTTCGAGATCCCAAAAGAGTGAGTAATAGTCCACGAAACGGGTCAGAACGGCCAAAACTGCGGGTGTTGATGATCGACACGTAAACGCACCCCGGGTTTCGTCATTCGTGGAAATCACTTCGATATCCCAAAAGAGTGAGTAATAGTCCACGAAACTGGTCAGAATCGGCCAAAACTGCGGGTGTTGATGACCGACACATAAACGCACCCCTTGGTTCGTCAATTGTGGAAATCACTCCGGGACCCCAAAACAATGAGTAATAGTCCACGAAACGGGTTAGATTCGGCCAAAAACTGCGAGTTTTATTACCGACACGAAAACGCACCCCGGGGTTCATCAATCGTGGAAATATGTCCAGGACCCTAAAATTGTGAGTAATTGTCCATGAAACGGGCCAGAATCGGCGAAAACTGCAAGTGTTGATGACCGACACGTAAACGCACCCCGGATTTCGTCAATCGTGGAAATCACTTGGAGATCCCAAAAGAGTGAGTAATAGTCCACGAAACGGGTCAGAACGGCCAAAACTGCGGGTGTTGATGACCGACACATAAACGCACCCCGGGGTTCATCAATCGTGGAAATCACTCCAGGACCCCAAAACAGTGAGTAATAGTCCACGAAACTGGCCAAAATCGGCCAAAACTGCGAGTATTTATGACCGACACAAAAATGCGCCCCGGGGTTCATCAATCGTGGAAATATGTCCAGGACCCCAAAACAGTGAGTAATTGTGCACGAAACGGGCCAGAATCGGCCAAAACTGCAAGTGTTGATGACCGACACGTAAACGCACCCCGGATTTCGTCAATCGTGGAAATCACTTCGAGATCCCAAAAGAGTGAGTAATAGTCCACGAAACGGGTCAGAACTGCCAAAACTGCGGGTGTTGATGACCGGCACGTAAACTCACCCCGGGGTTCGTCATTCGTGGAAATCACTTCGATATCCCAAAATAGTGAGTAATAGTCCACGAAACTGGTCAGAATCGGCCAAAACTGCGGGTGTTGATGACCGACACATAAACGCACCCCTGGGTTCGTCAATTGTGGAAATCACTCCGGGACCCCAAAACAATGAGTAATAGTCCACGAAACGGGTCAGATTCGGCCAAAAACTGCGAGTATTTATGACCGACACGAAAACGCGCCCCGGAGTTCATCAATCGTGGAAATATGTCCAGGACCCCAAAACAGTGAGTAATTGTCCACGATACGGGCCAGAATCGGCCAAAACTGCGGGTGTTGATGACCGACACATAAACGCACCCCGGGGTTAATCAATCGTGGAAATCACTCCAGGACCCCAAAACAGTGAGTAATAGTCCACGAAACTGGCCAGAATCGGCCAAAACTGCGAGTATTTATGACCGACACAAAAATGCGCCCCGGGGTTCATCAATCGTGGAAATATGTCCAGGACCCCAAAACTGTGAGTAATTGTCCATGAAACGGGCCAGAATCGGCCAAAACTGCAAGGGTTGATGACCGACACGTAAACGCACCCCGGATTTCGTCAATCGTGGAAATCACTTCGAGATCCCAAAAGAGTGAGTAATAGTCCACGAAACGGGTTAGAACGGCCAAAACTGCGGGTGTTGATGATCGACACGTAAACGCACCCCGGGTTTCGTCATACGTGGAAATCACTTCGATATCCCAAAAGAGTGAGTAATAGTCCACGAAACTGGTCAGAATCGGCCAAAACTGCGGGTGTTGATGACCGACACATAAACGCACCCCTGGGTTCGTCAATTGTGGAAATCACTCCGGGACCCCAAAACAATGAGTAATAGTCCACGAAACGGGTCAGATTCGGCCAAAAACTGCGAGTTTTATTACCGACACGAAAACGCACCCCGGGGTTCATCAATCGTGGAAATATGTCCAGGACCCTAAAATAGTGAGTAATTGTACACGAAACGGGCCAGAATCGGCCAAAACTGCAAGTGTTGATGACCGACACGTAAACGCACCCCGGATTTCGTCAATCGTGGAAATCACTTGGAGATCCCAAAAGAGTGAGTAATAGTCCACGAAACGGGTCAGAACGGCCAAAACTGCGGGTGTTGATGACCGACACATAAACGCACCCCGGGGTTCATCAATCGTGGAAATCACTCCAGGACCCCAAAACAGTGAGTAATAGTCCACGAAACTGGCCAAAATCGGCCAAAACTGCGAGTATTTATGACCGACACAAAAACGCGCCCCGGGGTTCATCAATCGTGGAAATATGTCCAGGACCCCAAAGCAGTGAGTAATTGTCCATGAAACGGGCCAGAATCGGCCAAAACTGCAAGGGTTGATGACCGACACGTAAACGCACCCCGGATTTCGTCAATCGTGGAAATCACTTCGAGATCCCAAAAGAGTGAGTAATAGTCCACGAAACGGGTCAGAACGGCCAAAACTGCGGGTGTTGATGATCGACACGTAAACGCACCCCGGGTTTCGTCATACGTGGAAATCACTTCGATATCCCAAAAGAGTGAGTAATAGTCCACGAAACTGGTCAGAATCGGCCAAAACTGCGGGTGTTGATGACCGACACATAAACGCACCCCTGGGTTCGTCAATTGTGGAAATCACTCCGGGACCCCAAAACAATGAGTAATAGTCCACGAAACGGGTCAGATTCGGCCAAAAACTGCGAGTTTTATTACCGACACGAAAACGCACCCCGGGGTTCATCAATCGTGGAAATATGTCCAGGACCCTAAAATAGTGAGTAATTGTCCACGAAACGGGCCAGAATCGGCCAAAACTGCAAGTGTTGATGACCGACACGTAAACGCACCCCGGATTTCGTCAATCGTGGAAATCACTTGGAGATCCCAAAAGAGTGAGTAATAGTCCACGAAACGGGTCAGAACGGCCAAAACTGCGGGTGTTGATGACCGACACATAAACGCACCCCGGGGTTCATCAATCGTGGAAATTAATCCAGGACCCCAAAACAGTGAGTAATAGTCCACGAAACTGGCCAAAATCGGCCAAAACTGCGAGTATTTATGACCGACACAAAAACGCGCCCCGGGGTTCATCAATCGTGGAAATATGTCCAGGACCCCAAAACAGTGAGTAATTGTCCATGAAACGGGCCAGAATCGGCCAAAACTGCAAGGGTTGATGACCGACACGTAAACGCACCCCGGATTTCGTCAATCGTGGAAATCACTTCGAGATCCCAAAAGAGTGAGTAATAGTCCACGAAACGGGTCAGAACGGCCAAAACTGCGGGTGTTGATGATCGACACGTAAACGCACCCCGGGTTTCGTCATACGTGGAAATCACTTCGATATCCCAAAAGAGTGAGTAACAGTCCACGAAACTGGTCAGAATCGGCCAAAACTGCGGGTGTTGATGACCGACACATAAACGCACCCCTGGGTTCGTCAATTGTGGAAATCACTCCGGGACCCCAAAACAATGAGTAATAGTCCACGAAACGGGTCAGATTCGGCCAAAAACTGCGAGTTTTATTACCGACACGAAAACGCACCCCGGGGTTCATCAATCGTGGAAATATGTCCAGGACCCTAAAATAGTGAGTAATTGTCCACGAAACGGGCCAGAATCGGCCAAAACTGCAAGTGTTGATGACCGACACGTAAACGCACCCCGGATTTCGTCAATCGTGGAAATCACTTGGAGATCCCAAAAGAGTGAGTAATAGTCCACGAAACGGGTCAGAACGGCCAAAACTGCGGGTGTTGATGACCGACACATAAACGCACCCCGGGGTTCATCAATCGTGGAAATCACTCCAGGACCCCAAAACAGTGAGTAATAGTCCACGAAACTGGCCAAAATCGGCCAAAACTGCGAGTATTTATGACCGACACAAAAACGCGCCCCGGGGTTCATCAATCGTGGAAATATGTCCAGGACCCCAAAGCAGTGAGTAATTGTCCATGAAACGGGCCAGAATCGGCCAAAACTGCAAGGGTTGATGACCGACACGTAAACGCACCCCGGATTTCGTCAATCGTGGAAATCACTTCGAGATCCCAAAAGAGTGAGTAATAGTCCACGAAACGGGTCAGAACGGCCAAAACTGCGGGTGTTGATGATCGACACGTAAACGCACCCCGGGTTTCGTCATACGTGGAAATCACTTCGATATCCCAAAAGAGTGAGTAATAGTCCACGAAACTGGTCAGAATCGGCCAAAACTGCGGGTGTTGATGACCGACACATAAACGCACCCCTGGGTTCGTCAATTGTGGAAATCACTCCGGGACCCCAAAACAATGAGTAATAGTCCACGAAACGGGTCAGATTCGGCCAAAAACTGCGAGTTTTATTACCGACACGAAAACGCACCCCGGGGTTCATCAATCGTGGAAATATGTCCAGGACCCTAAAATAGTGAGTAATTGTCCACGAAACGGGCCAGAATCGGCCAAAACTGCAAGTGTTGATGACCGACACGTAAACGCACCCCGGATTTCGTCAATCGTGGAAATCACTTGGAGATCCCAAAAGAGTGAGTAATAGTCCACGAAACGGGTCAGAACGGCCAAAACTGCGGGTGTTGATGACCGACACATAAACGCACCCCGGGGTTCATCAATCGTGGAAATTAATCCAGGACCCCAAAACAGTGAGTAATAGTCCACGAAACTGGCCAAAATCGGCCAAAACTGCGAGTATTTATGACCGACACAAAAACGCGCCCCGGGGTTCATCAATCGTGGAAATATGTCCAGGACCCCAAAACAGTGAGTAATTGTCCATGAAACGGGCCAGAATCGGCCAAAACTGCAAGGGTTGATGACCGACACGTAAACGCACCCCGGATTTCGTCAATCGTGGAAATCACTTCGAGATCCCAAAAGAGTGAGTAATAGTCCACGAAACGGGTCAGAACGGCCAAAACTGCGGGTGTTGATGATCGACACGTAAACGCACCCCGGGTTTCGTCATACGTGGAAATCACTTCGATATCCCAAAAGAGTGAGTAACAGTCCACGAAACTGGTCAGAATCGGCCAAAACTGCGGGTGTTGATGACCGACACATAAACGCACCCCTGGGTTCGTCAATTGTGGAAATCACTCCGGGACCCCAAAACAATGAGTAATAGTCCACGAAACGGGTCAGATTCGGCCAAAAACTGCGAGTTTTATTACCGACACGAAAACGCACCCCGGGGTTCATCAATCGTGGAAATATGTCCAGGACCCTAAAATAGTGAGTAATTGTCCACGAAACGGGCCAGAATCGGCCAAAACTGCAAGTGTTGATGACCGACACGTAAACGCACCCCGGATTTCGTCAATCGTGGAAATCACTTGGAGATCCCAAAAGAGTGAGTAATAGTCCACGAAACGGGTCAGAACGGCCAAAACTGCGGGTGTTGATGACCGACACATAAACGCACCCCGGGGTTCATCAATCGTGGAAATCACTCCAGGACCCCAAAACAGTGAGTAATAGTCCACGAAACTGGCCAAAATCGGCCAAAACTGCGAGTATTTATGACCGACACAAAAATGCGCCCCGGGGTTCATCAATCGTGGAAATATGTCCAGGACCCCAAAACAGTGAGTAATTGTCCACGAAACGGGCCAGAATCGGCCAAAACTGCAAGTGTTGATGACCGACACGTAAACGCACCCCGGATTTCGTCAATCGGGGAAATCACTTCGAGATCCCAAAAGAGTGAGTAATAGTCCACGAAACGGGTCAGAACTGCCAAAACTGCGGGTGTTGATGACCGACACGTAAACTCACCCCGGGGTTCGTCATTCGTGGAAATCACTTCGATATCCCAAAATAGTGAGTAATAGTCCACGAAACGGGTCAGAACGGCCAAAACTGCGGGTGTTGATGATCGACACGTAAACGCACCCCGGGTTTCGTCATACGTGGAAATCACTTCGATATCCCAAAAGAGTGAGTAATAGTCCACGAAACTGGTCAGAATCGGCCAAAACTGCGGGTGTTGATGACCGACACATAAACGCACCCCTGGGTTCGTCAATTGTAGAAATCACTCCGGGACCCCAAAACAATGAGTAATAGTCCACGAAACGGGTCAGATTCGGCCAAAAACTGCGAGTTTTATTAACGACACGAAAACGCACCCCGGGGTTCATCAATCGTGGAAATATGTCCAGGACCCTAAAATAGTGAGTAATTGTCCATGAAACGGGCCAGAATCGGCCAAAACTGCAAGTGTTGATGACCGACACGTAAACGCACCCCGGATTTCGTCAATCGTGGAAATCACTTGGAGATCCCAAAAGAGTGAATAAAAGTCCACGAAACGGGTCAGAACGGCCAAAACTGCGGGTGTTGATGACCGACACATAAACGCACCCCGGGGTTCATCAATCGTGGAAATTACTCCAGGACCCCAAAACAGTGAGTAATAGTCCACGAAACTGGCCAAAATCGGCCAATACAGCGAGTATTTATGACCGACACAAAAACGCGCCCCGGGGTTCATCAATCGTGGAAATATGTCCAGGACCCCAAAACAGTGAGTAATTGTCCACGAAACGGGCCAGAATCGGCCAAAACTGCAAGTGTTGATGACCGACACGTAAACGCACCCCGGATTTCGTCAATCGTGGAAATCACTTCGAGATCCCAAAAGAGTGAGTAATAGTCCACGAAACGGGTCAGAACTGCCAAAACTGCGGGTGTTGATGACCGACACGTAAACTCACCCCGGGGTTCGTCATTCGTGGAAATCACTTCGATATCCCAAAAGAGTGAGTAATAGTCCACGAAACTGGTCAGAATCGGCCAAAACTGCGGGTGTTGATGACCGACACATAAACGCACCCCTGGGTTCGTCAATTGTGGAAATCACTCCGGGACCCCAAAACAATGAGTAATAGTCCACGAAACGGGTCAGATTCGGCCAAAAACTGCGAGTATTTATGACCGACACGAAAACGCGCCCCGGAGTTCATCAATCGTGGAAATATGTCCAGGACCCCAAAACAGTGAGTAATTGTCCACGATACGGGCCAGAATCGGCCAAAACTGCGGGTGTTGATGACCGACACATAAACACACCCCGGGGTTAATCAATCGTGGAAATCACTCCAGGACCCCAAAAAGTGAGTAATAGTCCACGAAACTGGCCAGAATCGGCCAAAACTGTGAGTATTTATGACCGACACAAAAACGCGCCCCGGGGTTCATCAATCGTGGAAATATGTCCAGGACCCGAAAACAGTGAGTAATTATCCATGAAACGGGCCAGAATCGGGCAAAACTGCAAGGGTTGATGACCGACACGTAAACGCACCCCGGATTTCGTCAATCGTGGAAATCACTTCGAGATCCCAAAAGAGTGAGTAATAGTCCACGAAACGGGTCAGAACGGCCAAAACTGCGGGTGTTGATGATCGACACGTAAACGCACCCCGGGTTTCGTCATACGTGGAAATCACTTCGATATCCCAAAAGAGTGAGTAATAGTCCACGAAACTGGTCAGAATCGGCCAAAACTGCGGGTGTTGATGACCGACACATAAACGCACCCCTGGGTTCGTCAATTGTAGAAATCACTCCGGGACCCCAAAACAATGAGTAATAGTCCACGAAACGGGTCAGATTCGGCCAAAAACTGCGAGTTTTATTAACGACACGAAAACGCACCCCGGGGTTCATCAATCGTGGAAATATGTCCAGGACCCTAAAATAGTGAGTAATTGTCCATGAAACGGGCCAGAATCGGCCAAAACTGCAAGTGTTGATGACCGACACGTAAACGCACCCCGGATTTCGTCAATCGTGGAAATCACTTGGAGATCCCAAAAGAGTGAGTAATAGTCCACGAAACGGGTCAAAACGGCCAAAACTGCGGGTGTTGATGACCGACACATAAACGCACCCCGGGGTTCATCAATCGTGGAAATTAATCCAGGACCCCAAAACAGTGAGTAATAGTCCACGAAACTGGCCAAAATCGGCCAATACAGCGAGTATTTATGACCGACACAAAAACGCGCCCCGGGGTTCATCAATCGTGGAAATATGTCCAGGACCCCAAAACAGTGAGTAATTGTCCACGAAACGGGCCAGAATCGGCCAAAACTGCAAGTGTTGATGACCGACACGTAAACGCACCCCGGATTTCGTCAATCGTGGAAATCACTTCGAGATCCCAAAAGAGTGAGTAATAGTCCACGAAACGGGTCAGAACTGCCAAAACTGCGGGTGTTGATGACCGACACGTAAACTCACCCCGGGCTTCGTCATTCGTGGAAATCACTTCAATATCCCAAAAGAGTGAGTAATAGTCCACGAAACTGGTCAGAATCGGCGAAAACTGCGGGTGTTGATGACCGACACATAAACGCACCCCTGGGTTCGTCAATTGTGGAAATCACTCCGGGACCCCAAAACAATGAGTAATAGTCCACGAAACGGGTCAGATTCGGCCAAAAACTGCGAGTATTTATGACCGACACGAAAACGCGCCCCGGAGTTCATCAATCGTGGAAATATGTCCAGGACCCCAAAACAGTGAGTAATTGTCCACGATACGGGCCAGAATCGGCCAAAACTGCGGGTGTTGATGACCGACACATAAACGCACCCCGGGGTTAATCAATCGTGGAAATCACTCCAGGACCCCAAAACAGTGAGTAATAGTCCACGAAACTGGCCAGAATCGGCCAAAACTGCGAGTATTTATGACCGACACAAAAACGCGCCCCGGGGTTCATCAATCGTGGAAATATGTCCAGGACCCCAAAACTGTGAGTAATTGTCCATGAAACGGGCCAGAATCGGCCAAAACTGCAAGGGTTGATGACCGACACATAAACGCACCCCGGGTTTCGTCAATCGTGGAAATCACTTCGAGATCCCAAAAGAGTGAGTAATAGTCCACGAAACGGGTCAGAACGGCCAAAACTGCGGGTGTTGATGATCGACACGTAAACGCACCCCGGGTTTCGTCATTCGTGGAAATCACTTCGATATCCCAAAAGAGTGAGTAATAGTCCACGAAACTGGTCAGAATCGGCCAAAACTGCGGGTGTTGATGACCGACACATAAACGCACCCCGGGGTTCATCAATCGTGGAAATTACTCCAGGACCCCAAAACAGTGAGTAATAGTCCACGAAACTGGCCAAAATCGGCCAATACAGCGAGTATTTATGACCGACACAAAAACGCGCACCGGGGTTCATCAATCGTGGAAATATGTCCAGGACCCCAAAACAGTGAGTAATTGTCCACGAAACGGGCCAGAATCGGCCAAAACTGCAAGTGTTGATGACCGACACGTAAACGCACCCCGGATTTCGTCAATCGTGGAAATCACTTCGAGATCCCAAAAGAGTGAGTAATAGTCCACGAAACGGGTCAGAACTGCCAAAACTGCGGGTGTTGATGACCGACACGTAAACTCACCCCGGGGTTCGTCATTCATGGAAATCACTTCGATATCCCAAAAGAGTGAGTAATAGTCCATGAAACTGGTCAGAATCGGCCAAAACTGCGGGTGTTGATGACCGACACATAAACGCACCCCTTGGTTCGTCAATTGTGGAAATCACTCCGGGACCCCAAAACAATGAGTAATAGTCCACGAAACGGGTCAGATTCGGCCAAAAACTGCGAGTATTTATGACCGACACGAAAACGCGCCCCGGAGTTCATCAATCGTGGAAATATGTCCAGGACCCCAAAACAGTGAGTAATTGTCCACGATACGGGCCAGAATCGGCCAAAACTGCGGGTCTTGATGACCGACACATAAACGCACCCCGGGGTTAATCAATCGTGGAAATCACTCCAGGACCCCAAAACAGTGAGTAATAGTCCACGAAACTGGCCAGAATCGGCCAAAACTGCGAGTATTTATGACCGACACAAAAACGCGCCCCGGGGTTCATCAATCGTGGAAATATGTCCAGGACCCGAAAACAGTGAGTAATTGTCCATGAAACGGGCCAGAATCGGCCAAAACTGCAAGGGTTGATGACCGACACGTAAACGCACCCCGGATTTCGTCAATCGTGGAAATCACTTCGAGATCCCAAAAGAGTGAGTAATAGTCCACGAAACGGGTCAAAATGGCCAAAACTGCGGGTGTTGATGATCGACACGTAAACGCACCCCGGGTTTCGTCATACGTGGAAATCACTTCGATATCCCAAAAGAGTGAGTAATAGTCCACGAAACTGGTCAGAATCGGCCAAAACTGCGGGTGTTGATGACCGACACATAAACGCACCCCTGGGTTCGTCAATTGTGGAAATCACTCCGGGACCCCAAAACAATGAGTAATAGTCCACGAAACGGGTCAGATTCGGCCAAAAACTGCGAGTTTTATTACCGACACGAAAACGCACCCCGGGGTTCATCAATCGTGGAAATATGTCCAGGACCCTAAAATAGTGAGTAATTGTCCATGAAACGGGCCAGAATCGGCCAAAACTGCAAGTGTTGATGACCGACACGTAAACGCACCCCGGATTTCGTCAATCGTGGAAATCACTTGGAGATCCCAAAAGAGTGAGTAATAGTCCACGAAACGGGTCAGAACGGCCAAAACTGCGGGTGTTGATGACCGACACATAAACGCACCCCGGGGTTCATCAATCGTGGAAATTACTCCAGGACCCCAAAACAGTGAGTAATAGTCCACGAAACTAGCCAAAATCGGCCAATACAGCGAGTATTTATGACCGACACAAAAACGCGCCCCGGGGTTCATCAATCGTGGAAATATGTCCAGGACCCCAAAACAGTGAGTAATTGTCCACGAAACGGGCCAGAATCGGCCAAAACAGCAAGTGTTGATGACCGACACGTAAACGCACCCCGGATTTCGTCAATCGTGGAAATCACTTCGAGATCCCAAAAGAGTGAGTAATAGTCCACGAAACGGGTCAGAACTGCCAAAACTGCGGGTATTGATGACCGACACGTAAACTCACCCCGGGGTTCGTCATTCGTGGAAATCACTTCGATATCCCAAAAGAGTGAGTAATAGTCCATGAAACTGGTCAGAATCGGCCAAAACTGCGGGTGTTGATGACCGACACATAAACGCACCCCTGGGTTCGTCAATTGTGGAAATCACTCCGGGACCCCAAAACAATGAGTAATAGTCCACGAAACGGGTCAGATTCGGCCAAAAACTGCGAGTATTTATGACCGACACGAAAACGCGCCCCGGAGTTCATCAATCGTGGAAATATGTCCAGGACCCCAAAACAGTGAGTAATTGTCCACGATACGGGCCAGAATCGGCCAAAACTGCGGGTGTTGATGACCGACACATAAACGCACCCCGGGGTTAATCAATCGTGGAAATCACTCCAGGACCCCAAAACAGTGAGTAATAGTCCACGAAACTGGCCAGAATCGGCCAAAACTGCGAGTATTTATGACCGACACAAAAACGCGCCCCGGGGTTCATCAATCGTGGAAATATGTCCAGGACCCCAAAACTGTGAGTAATTGTCCATGAAACGGGCCAGAATCGGCCAAAACTGCAAGGGTTGATGACCGACACATAAACGCACCCCGGGTTTCGTCAATCGTGGAAATCACTTCGAGATCCCAAAAAAGTGAGTAATAGTCCACGAAACGGGTCAGAACGGCCAAAACTGCGGGTGTTGATGATCGACACGTAAACGCACCCCGGGTTTCGTCATTCGTGGAAATCACTTCGATATCCCAAAAGAGTGAGTAATAGTCCACGAAACTGGTCAGAATCGGCCAAAACTGCGGGTGTTGATGACCGACACATAAACGCACCCCTGGGTTCGTCAATTGTGGAAATCACTCCGGCACCCCAAAACAATGAGTAATAGTCCACGAAACGGGTCAGATTCGGCCGAAAACTGCGAGTTTTTTTACCGACACGAAAACGCACCCCGGGGTTCATCAATCGTGGAAATATCTCCAGGACCCTAAAATAGTGAGTAATTGTCCATGAAACGGGCCAGAATCGGCCAAAACTGCAAGTGTTGATGACCGACACGTAAACGCACCCCGGATTTCGTCAATCGTGGAAATCACTTGGAGATCCCAAAAGAGTGAGTAATAGTCCACGAAACGGGTCAGAACGGCCAAAACTGCGGGTGTTGATGACCGACACATAAACGCACCCCGGGGTTCATCAATCGTGGAAATAACTCCAGGACCCCAAAACAGTGAGTAATAGTCCACGAAACTGGCCAAAATCGGCCAATACAGCGAGTATTTATGACCGACACAAAAACGCGCCCCGGGGTTCATCAATCGTGGAAATATGTCCAGGACCCCAAAACAGTGAGTAATTGTCCACGAAACGGGCCAGAATCGGCCAAAACTGCAAGTGTTGATGACCGACACGTAAACGCACCCCGGATTTCGTCAATCGTGGAAATCACTTGGAGATCCCAAAAGAGTGAGTAATAGTCCACGAAACGGGTCAGAACGGCCAAAACTGCGGGTGTTGATGACCGACACAAAAACGCGCCCCGGGGTTCATCAATCGTGGAAATATGTCCAGGACCCCAAAACAGTGAGTAATTGTCCACGAAACGGGCCAGAATCGGCCAAAACTGCAAGTGTTGATGACCGACACGTAAACGCACCCCGGATTTCGTCAATCGTGGAAATCACTTCGAGATCCCAAAAGAGTGAGTAATAGTCCACGAAACGGGTCAGAACGGCCAAAACTGCGGGTGTTGATGACCGACACGTAAACTCACCCCGGGGTTCGTCATTCGTGGAAATCACTTCGATATCCCAAAAGAGTGAGTGATAGTCCACGAAACTGGTCAGAATCGGCCAAAACTGCGGGTGTTGATGACCGACACGTAAACGCACCCCTGGGTTCGTCAATTGTGGAGATCACTCCGGGACCCCAAAACAATGAGTAATAGTCCACGAAACGGGTCAGATTCGGCCAAAAACTGCGAGTATTTATGACCGACACGAACACGCGCCCCGGAGTTCATCAATCGTGGAAATATGTCCAGGACCCCAAAACAGTGAGTAATTGTCCACGAAACGGGCCAGAATCGGCCAAAACTGCAAGTGTTGATGACCGACACGTAAACGCACCCCGGATTTCGTCAATCGTGGAAATCACTTCGAGATACCAAAAGAGTGAGTAATAGTCCACGAAACGGGTCAGAACTGCCAAAACTGCGGGTGTTGATGACCGACACGTAAACTCACCCCGGGGTTCGTCATTCGTGGAAATCACTTCGATATCCCAAAAGAGTGAGTAATAGTCCACGAAACTGGTCAGAATCGGCCAAAACTGCGGGTGTTGATGACCGACACATAAACGCACCCCTGGGTTCGTCAATTGTGGAAATCACTCCGGGACCCCAAAACAATGAGTAATAGTCCACGAAACGGGTCAGATTCGGCCAAAAACTGCGAGTATTTATGACCGACACGAAAACGCGCCCCGGAGTTCATCAATCGTGGAAATATGTCCAGGACCCCAAAACAGTGAGTAATTGTCCACGATACGGGCCAGAATCGGCCAAAACTGCGGGTCTTGATGACCGACACATAAACGCACCCCGGGGTTAATCAATCGTGGAAATCACTCCAGGACCCCAAAACAGTGAGTAATAGTCCACGAAACTGGCCAGAATCGGCCAAAACTGCGAGTATTTATGACCGACACAAAAACGCGCCCCGGGGTTCATCAATCGTGGAAATATGTCCAGGACCCGAAAACAGTGAGTAATTGTCCATGAAACGGGCCAGAATCGGCCAAAACTGCAAGGGTTGATGACCGACACGTAAACGCACCCCGGATTTCGTCAATCGTGGAAATCACTTCGAGATCCCAAAAGAGTGAGTAATAGTCCACGAAACGGGTCATAACTGCCAAAACTGCGGGTGTTGATGACCGACACGTACACTCACCCCGGGGTTCGTCATACGTGGAAATCACTTCGATATCCCAAAAGAGTGAGTAATAGTCCACGAAACTGGTCAGAATCGGCCAAAACTGCGGGTGTTGATGACCGACACATAAACGCACCCCTGGGTTCGTCAATTGTGGAAATCACTTGGAGATCCCAAAAGAGTGAGTAATAGTCCACGAAACGGGTCAGAACGGCCAAAACTGCGGGTGTTGATGACCGACACATAAACGCACCCCGGGGTTCATCAATCGTGGAAATAACTCCAGGACCCCAAAACAGTGAGTAATAGTCCACGAAACTGGCCAAAATCGGCCAATACAGCGAGTATTTATGACCGACACAAAAACGCGCCCCGGGGTTCATCAATCGTGGAAATATGTCCAGGACCCCAAAACAGTGAGTAATTGTCCACGAAACGGGCCAGAATCGGCCAAAACTGCAAGTGTTGATGACCGACACGTAAACGCACCCCGGATTTCGTCAATCGTGGAAATCACTTGGAGATCCCAAAAGAGTGAGTAATAGTCCACGAAACGGGTCAGAACGGCCAAAACTGCGGGTGTTGATGACCGACACAAAAACGCGCCCCGGGGTTCATCAATCGTGGAAATATGTCCAGGACCCCAAAACAGTGAGTAATTGTCCACGAAACGGGCCAGAATCGGCCAAAAACTGCGAGTATTTATGACCGACACGAACACGCGCCCCGGAGTTCATCAATCGTGGAAATCACTTCGAGATCCCAAAAGAGTGAGTAATAGTCCACGAAACGGGTCAGAACGGCCAAAACTGCGGGTGTTGATGACCGACACGTAAACTCACCCCGGGGTTCGTCATTCGTGGAAATCACTTCGATATCCCAAAAGAGTGAGTAATAGTCCACGAAACTGGTCAGAATCGGCCAAAACTGCGGGTGTTGATGACCGACACATAAACGCACCCCTGGGTTCGTCAATTGTGGAAATCACTCCGGGACCCCAAAACAATGAGTAATAGTCCACGAAACGGGTCAGATTCGGCCAAAAACTGCGAGTATTTATGACCGACACGAACACGCGCCCCGGAGTTCATCAATCGTGGAAATATGTCCAGGACCCCAAAACAGTGAGTAATTGTCCACGAAACGGGCCAGAATCGGCCAAAACTGCAAGTGTTGATGACCGACACGTAAACGCACCCCGGATTTCGTCAATCGTGGAAATCACTTCGAGATCCCAAAAGAGTGAGTAATAGTCCACGAAACGGGTCAGAACTGCCAAAACTGCGGGTGTTGATGACCGACACGTAAACTCACCCCGGGGTTCGTCATTCGTGGAAATCACTTCGATATCCCAAAAGAGTGAGTAATAGTCCACGAAACTGGTCAGAATCGGCCAAAACTGCGGGTGTTGATGACCGACACATAAACGCACCCCTGGGTTCGTCAATTGTGGAAATCACTCCGGGACCCCAAAACAATGAGTAATAGTCCACAAAACGGGTCAGATTCGGCCAAAAACTGCGAGTATTTATGACCGACACGAAAACGCGCCCCGGAGTTCATCAATCGTGGAAATATGTCCAGGACCCCAAAACAGTGAGTAATTGTCCACGATACGGGCCAGAATCGGCCAAAACTGCGGGTCTTGATGACCGACACATAAACGCACCCCGGGGTTAATCAATCGTGGAAATCACTCCAGGACCCCAAAACAGTGAGTAATAGTCCACGAAACTGGCCAGAATCGGCCAAAACTGCGAGTATTTATGACCGACACAAAAACGCGCCCCGGGGTTCATCAATCGTGGAAATATGTCCAGGACCCGAAAACAGTGAGTAATTGTCCATGAAACGGGCCAGAATCGGCCAAAACTGCAAGGGTTGATGACCGACACGTAAACGCACCCCGGATTTCGTCAATCGTGGAAATCACTTCGAGATCCCAAAAGAGTGAGTAATAGTCCACGAAACGGGTCAGAATGGCCAAAACTGCGGGTGTTGATGATCGACACGTAAACGCACCCCTGGTTTCGTCATACGTGGAAATCACTTCGATATCCCAAAAGAGTGAGTAATAGTCCACGAAACTGGTCAGAATCGGCCAAAACTGCGGGTGTTGATGACCGACACATAAACGCACCCCTGGGTTCGTCAATTGTGGAAATCACTCCGGGACCCCAAAACAATGAGTAATAGTCCACGAAACGGGTCAGATTCGGCCAAAAACTGCGAGTTTTATTACCGACACGAAAACGCACCCCGGGGTTCATCAATCGTGGAAATATGTCCAGGACCCTAAAATAGTGAGTAATTGTCCATGAAACGGGCCAGAATCGGCCAAAACTGCAAGTGTTGATGACCGACACGTAAACGCACCCCGGATTTCGTCAATCGTGGAAATCACTTGGAGATCCCAAAAGAGTGAGTAATAGTCCACGAAACGGGTCAGAACGGCCAAAACTGCGGGTGTTGATGACCGACACATAAACGCACCCCGGGGTTCATCAATCGTGGAAATATGTCCAGGACCCGAAAACAGTGAGTAATTGTCCATGAAACGGGCCAGAATCGGCCAAAACTGCAAGGGTTGATGACCGACACGTAAACGCACCCCGGATTTCGTCAATCGTGGAAATCACTTCGAGATCCCAAAAGAGTGAGTAATAGTCCACGAAACGGGTCAGAATGGCCAAAACTGCGGGTGTTGATGATCGACACGTAAACGCACCCCTGGTTTCGTCATACGTGGAAATCACTTCGATATCCCAAAAGAGTGAGTAATAGTCCACGAAACTGGTCAGAATCGGCCAAAACTGCGGGTGTTGATGACCGACACATAAACGCACCCCTGGGTTCGTCAATTGTGGAAATCACTCCGGGACCCCAAAACAATGAGTAATAGTCCACGAAACGGGTCAGATTCGGCCAAAAACTGCGAGTTTTATTACCGACACGAAAACGCACCCCGGGGTTCATCAATCGTGGAAATATGTCCAGGACCCTAAAATAGTGAGTAATTGTCCATGAAACGGGCCAGAATCGGCCAAAACTGCAAGTGTTGATGACCGACACGTAAACGCACCCCGGATTTCGTCAATCGTGGAAATCACTTGGAGATCCCAAAAGAGTGAGTAATAGTCCACGAAACGGGTCAGAACGGCCAAAACTGCGGGTGTTGATGACCGACACATAAACGCACCCCGGGGTTCATCAATCGTGGAAATTACTCCAGGACCCCAAAACAGTGAGTAATAGTCCACGAAACTGGCCAAAATCGGCCAATACAGCGAGTATTTATGACCGACACAAAAACGCGCCCCGGGGTTCATCAATCGTTTAAATATATCCAGGACCCCAAAACAGTGAGTAATTGTCCACGAAACGGGCCAGAATCGGCCAAAACAGCAAGTGTTGATGACCAACACGTAAACGCACCCCGGATTTCGTCAATCGTGGAAATCACTTCGAGATCCCAAAAGAGTGAGTAATAGTCCATGAAACGGGTCATAACTGCCAAAACTGCGGGTGTTGATGACCGACACGTACACTCACCCCGGGGTTCGTCATTCGTGGAAATCACTTCGATATCCCAAAAGAGTGAGTAATAGTCCATGAAACTGGTCAGAATCGGCCAAAACTGCGGGTGTTGATGACCGACACATAAACGCACCCCTGGGTTCGTCAATTGTGGAAATCACTCCGGGACCCCAAAACAATGAGTAATAGTCCACGAAACGGGTCAGATTCGGCCAAAAACTGCGAGTATTTATGACCGACACGAAAACGCGCCCCGGAGTTCATCAATCGTGGAAATATGTCCAGGACCCCAAAACAGTGAGTAATTGTCCACGATACGGGCCAGAATCGGCCAAAACTGCGGGTGTTGATGACCGACACATAAACGCACCCCGGGGTTAATCAATCGTGGAAATCACTCCAGGACCCCAAAACAGTGAGTAATAGTCCACGAAACTGGCCAGAATCGGCCAAAACTGCGAGTATTTATGACCGACACAAAAACGCGCCCCGGGGTTCATCAATCGTGGAAATATGTCCAGGACCCCAAAACTGTGAGTAATTGTCCATGAAACGGGCCAGAATCGGCCAAAACTGCAAGGGTTGATGACCGACACATAAACGCACCCCGGGTTTCGTCAATCGTGGAAATCACTTCGAGATCCCAAAAGAGTGAGTAATAGTCCACGAAACGGGTCAGAACGGCCAAAACTGCGGGTGTTGATGATCGACACGTAAACGCACCCCGGGTTTCGTCATTCGTGGAAATCACTTCGATATCCCAAAAGAGTGAGTAATAGTCCACGAAACTGGTCAGAATCGGCCAAAACTGCGGGTGTTGATGACCGACACATAAACGCACCCCTGGGTTCGTCAATTGTGGAAATCACTCCGGCACCCCAAAACAATGAGTAATAGTCCACGAAACGGGTCAGATTCGGCCGAAAACTGCGAGTTTTCTTACCGACACGAAAACGCACCCCGGGGTTCATCAATCGTGGAAATATCTCCAGGACCCTAAAATAGTGAGTAATTGTCCATGAAACGGGCCAGAATCGGCCAAAACTGCAAGTGTTGATGACCGACACGTAAACGCACCCCGGATTTCGTCAATCGTGGAAATCACTTGGAGATCCCAAAAGAGTGAGTAATAGTCCAGGAAACGGGTCAGAACGGCCAAAACTGCGGGTGTTGATGACCGACACATAAACGCACCCCGGGGTTCATCAATCGTGGAAATAACTCCAGGACCCCAAAACAGTGAGTAATAGTCCACGAAACTGGCCAAAATCGGCCAATACAGCGAGTATTTATGACCGACACAAAAACGCGCCCCGGGGTTCATCAATCGTGGAAATATGTCCAGGACCCCAAAACAGTGAGTAATTGTCCACGAAACGGGCCAGAATCGGCCAAAACTGCAAGTGTTGATGACCGACACGTAAACGCACCCCGGATTTCGTCAATCGTGGAAATCACTTGGAGTTCCCAAAAGAGTGAGTAATAGTCCACGAAACGGGTCAGAACGGCCAAAACTGCGGGTGTTGATGACCGACACAAAAACGCGCCCCGGGGTTCATCAATCGTGGAAATATGTCCAGGACCCCAAAACAGTGAGTAATTGTCCACGAAACGGGCCAGAATCGGCCAAAACTGCAAGTGTTGATGACCGACACGTAAACGCACCCCGGATTTCGTCAATCGTGGAAATCACTTCGAGATCCCAAAAGAGTGAGTAATAGTCCACGAAACGGGTCAGAACGGCCAAAACTGCGGGTGTTGATGACCGACACGTAAACTCACCCCGGGGTTCGTCATTCGTGGAAATCACTTCGATATCCCAAAAGAGTGAGTAATAGTCCACGAAACTGGTCAGAATCGGCCAAAACTGCGGGTGTTGATGACCGACACATAAACGCACCCCTGGGTTCGTCAATTGTGGAAATCACTCCGGGACCCCAAAACAATGAGTAATAGTCCACGAAACGGGTCAGATTCGGCCAAAAACTGCGAGTATTTATGACCGACACGAAAACGCGCCCCGGAGTTCATCAATCGTGGAAATATGTCCAGGACCCCAAAACAGTGAGCAATTGTCCACGAAACGGGCCAGAATCGGCCAAAACTACGGGTGTTGATGACCGACACATAAACGCACCCCGGGGTTAATCAATCGTGGAAATCACTCCAGGACCCCAAAACAGTGAGTAATAGTCCACGAAACTGGCCAGAATCGGCCAAAACTGCGGGTGTTGATGACCGACACGTAAACGCACCTGTGGGTTCGTCAATCGTGGAGATCACTCCGGGACCCCAAAACAATGAGTAATAGTCCACGAAACGGGTCAGATTCGGCCAAAAACTGCGAGTGTTGATGACCGACACGTAAACGCACCCCGGGGTTCGTCGATCGTGGAAATCCCTCCAGGACCCCAAAACAGTGAGTAATACTCGACGATACGGGTTAGAACCGGCCAAAACTGCGGGTGTTGATGACCGACACATAAACACACCCCGGGGTTCATCAATCGTGGAAATCACTCCAGGACCCCAAAACTGTGAGTAATAGTCCACGAAACTGGCCAGAATCGGCCAAAACTGCGAGTATTTATGACCGACACAAAAACGCGCCTCGGGGTTCATCAATCGTGGAAACCACTTCGGGACCCCAAAACAGTGAGTAATTGTCCACGAAACGGGCCAGAATCGGCCAAAACTGCAAGTGTTGATGACCGACACGTAAACGCACCCCGGGTTCGTCAATCGTGGAAATCACTTCAAGATCCCAAAACAGTGAGTAATAGTCCACGAAACGGGTCAGAACGGCCAAAACTGCGGGTGTTGATGACCGACACGTAAACGCACCTCGGGTTTCGTCATTCGTGGAAATCACTTCGGGACCCCAAAGGAGTGAGTAATAGTCCACGAAACTGGTCAGAATCGGCCAAAACTGCGGGTGTTGATGACCGACATATAAACGCACCCCTGGGTTCGTCAATTGTGGAAATCACTCCGGGACCCCAAAACAATGAGTAATAGTCCATGAAACGGGTCAGATTCGGCCAAAAACTGCGAGTTTTATTACCGACACGAAAACGCACCCCGGGGTTCATCAATCGTGGAAATATGTCCAGGACCCTAAAATAGTGAGTAATTGTCCACGAAACGGGCCAGAATCGGCCAAAACTGCAAGTGTTGATGACCGACACGTAAACGCACCCCGGGTTCGTCAATCGTGGAAATCACTTCGAGATCCCAAAACAGTGAGTAATAGTCCACGAAACTGGTCAGAATCGGCCAAAACTTCGGGTGTTGATGACCGACACATAAACGCACCCCTGGGTTCGTCAATTGTGGAAATCACTCCGGGACCCCAAAACAATGAGTAATAGTCCACGAAACGGGTCAGATTCGGCCAAAAACTGCGAGTATTTATGACCGACACGAAAATGCGCCCCGGAGTTCATCAATCGTGGAAATATGTCCAGGACCCCAAAACAGTCAGTAATTGTCCATGAAACAGGCCAGAATCGGCCAAAACTGCGGGTGTTGATGACCGACACATAAACGCACCCCGGGGTTAATCAATCGTGGAAATCACTCCAGGACCCCAAAAAGTGAGTAATAGTCCACGAAACTGGCCAGAATCGGCCAAAACTACGAGTATTTATGACCGACACAAAAACGCGCCCCGGGGTTCATCAATCGTGGAAATATGTCCAGGACCCCGAAACAGTGAGGAATTGTCCATGAAACGGGCCAGAATCGGCCAAAACTGCAAGGGTTGATGACCGACACGTAAACGCACCCCGGGTTTCGTCAATCATGGAAATCACTTCGAGATCCCAAAAGAGTGAGTAATAGTCCACGAAACGGGTCAGAACGGCCAAAACTGCGGGTGTTGATGATCGACACGTAAACGCACCCCGGGTTTCGTCATTCGTGGAAATCACTTCGATATCCCAAAAGAGTGAGTAATAGTCCACGAAACTGGTCAGAATCGGCCAAAACTGCGGGTGTTGATGACCGACACATAAACGCACCCCTGGGTTCGTCAATTGTGGAAATCACTCCGGGACCCCAAAACAATGAGTAATAGTCCACGAAACGGGTCAGATTCGGCCAAAAACTGCGAGTTTTATTACCGACACGAAAACGCACCCCGGGGTTCATCAATCGTGGAAATATGTCCAGGACCCTAAAATAGTGAGTAATTGTCCACGAAACGGGCCAGAATCGGCCAAAACTGCAAGTGTTGATGACCGACACGTAAACGCACCCCGGATTTCGTCAATCGTGGAAATCACTTGGGGATCCCAAAAGAGTGAGTAATAGTCCACGAAACGGGTCAGAACGGCCAAAACTGCGGGTGTTGATGACCGACACATAAACGCATCCCGGGGTTCATCAATCGTGGAAATCACTCCAGGACCCCAAAACAGTGAGTAATAGTCCACGAAACTGGCCAGAATCGGCAAAAACTGCGAGTATTTATGACCGACACAAAAACGCGCCCCGGGGTTCATCAATCGTGGAAACCACTTCGGGACCCCAAAACAGTGAGTAATTGTCCACGAAACGGGCCAGAATCGGCCAAAACTGCAAGTGTTGATGACCGACACGTAAACGCACCCCGGGTTTCGTCAATCGTGGAAATCACTTCGAGATCCCAAAACAGTGAGTAATAGTCCACGAAACGGGTCAGAACGGCCAAAACTGCGGGTGTTGATGACCGACACGTAAACGCACCCCGGGTTTCGTCATTCGTGGAAATCACTTCGGGACCCCAAAACAATGAGTAATAGTCCACGAAACGGGTCAGATTCGGCCAAAAACTGCGAGTATTTATGACCGACACGAAAACGCGCCCCGGAGTTCATCAATCGTGGAAATATGTCCAGGACCGCAAAACAGTGAGTAATTGTCCACGAAACGGGCCAGAATCGGCCAAAACTGCGGGTGTTGATGACCGACACATAAACGCACCCCGGGGTTAATCAATCGTGGAAATCACTCCAGGACCCCAAAACAGTGAGTAATAGTCCACGAAACTGGCCAGAATCGGCCAAAACTGCGGGTGTTGATGACCGACACGTAAACGCACCTCTGGGTTCGTCAATCGTGGAGATCACTCCGGGACCCCAAAACAATGAGTAATAGTCCACGAAACGGGTCAGATTCGACCAAAAACTGCAAGTGTTGATGACCGACACGTAAACGCACCCCGGGGTTCGTCGATCGTGGAAATCCCTCCCGGACCCCAAAACAGTGAGTAATACTCGACGATACGGGTTAAACCGGCCAAAACTGCGGGTGTTGATGACCGACACATAAACGCACCCCGGGGTTCATCAATCGTGGAAATCACTCCAGGACCCCAAAACAGTGAGTAATAGTCCACGAAACGGGTCAGATTCGGCCAAAAACTGCGAGTTTTATTACCGACACGAAAACGCACCCCGGGGTTCATCAATCGTGGAAATATGTCCAGGACCCTAAAATAGTGAGTAATTGTCCACGAAACGGGCCAGAATCGGCCAAAACTGCAAGTGTTGATGACCGACACGTAAACGCACCCCGGGTTCGTCAATCGTGGAAATCACTTCGAGATCCCAAAACAGTGAGTAATAGTCCACAAAACGGGTCAGAACGGCCAAAACTGCGGGTGTTGATGATCGACACGTAAACTCACCCCGGGGTTCGTCGATCGTGGAAATCTCTCCGGGACCCCAAAACAGTGAGTAATAGTCCACGAAACTGGTCAGAATCGGCCAAAACTGCGGGTGTTGATGACCGACACATAAACGCACCCCTGGGTTCGTCAATTGTGGAAATCACTCCGGGACCCCAAAACAATGAGTAATAGTCCACGAAACGGGTCAGATTCGGCCAAAAACTGCGAGTTTTATTACCGACACGAAAACGCACCCCCGGGTTCATCAATCGTGGAAATATGTCCAGGACCCTAAAATAGTGAGTAATTGTCCACGAAACGGGCCAGAATCAGCCAAAACTGCAAGTGTTGATGACCGACACGTAAACGCACCCCCGGATTTCGTCAATCGTGGAAATCACTTGGGGATCCCAAAAGAGTGAGTAATAGTCCACGAAACGAGTCAGAACGGCCAAAACTGCGGGTGTTGATGACCGACACATAAACGCATCCCGGGGTTCATCAATCGTGGAAATCACTCCAGGACCCCAAAACAGTGAGTAATAGTCCACGAAACTGGCCAGAATCGGCCAAAACTGCGAGTATTTATGACCGACACAAAAACGCGCCCCGGGGTTCATCAATCGTGGAAACCACTTCGGGACCCCAAAACAGTGAGTAACTGTCCACGAAACGGGCCAGAATCGGCCAAAACTGCAAGTGTTGATGACCGACACGTAAACGCACCCCGGGTTTCGTCAATCGTGGAAATCACTTCGAGATACCAAAACAGTGAGTAATAGTCCACGAAACGGGTCAGAACGGCCAAAACTGCGGGTGTTGATGACCGAAACGTAAACGCACCCCGGGTTTCGTCATTCGTGGAAATCACTTCGGGACCCCAAAACAATGAGTAATAGTCCACGAAACGGGTCAGATTCGGCCAAAAACTGCGAGTTTTTATGACCGACACGAAAACGCGCCCCGGAGTTCATCAATCGTGGAAATATGTCCAGGACCGCAAAACAGTGAGTAATTGTCCACGAAACGGGCCAGAATCGGCCAAAACTGCGGGTGTTGATGACCGACACATAAACGCACCCCGGGGTTAATCAATCGTGGAAATCACTCCAGGACCCCAAAACAGTGAGTAATAGTCCACGAAACTGGCCAGAATCGGCCAAAACTGCGGGTGTTGATGACCGACACGTAAACGCACCTCTGGGTTCGTCAATCGTGGAGATCACTCCGGGACCCCAAAACAATGAGTAATAGTCCACGAAACGGGTCAGATTCGGCCAAAAACTGCAAGTGTTGATGACCGACACGTAAACGCACCCCGGGGTTCGTCGATCGTGGAAATCCCTCCCGGACCCCAAAACAGTGAGTAATACTCGACGATACGGGTTAAACCGGCCAAAACTGCGGGTGTTGATGACCGACACATAAACGCACCCCGGGGTTCATCAATCGTGGAAATCACTCCAGGACCCCAAAACAGTGAGTAATAGTCCACGAAACTGGTCAGAATCGGCCAAAATTGCGAGTATTTATGACCGACACAAAAACGCGCCCCGGGGTTCATCAATCGTGGAAATATGTCCAGGACCCCAAAACAGTGAGTAATTGTCCACGAAACGGGCCAGAATCGGCCAAAACTGCAAGTGTTGATGACCGACACGTAAGCGAACCCCGGATTTCGTCAATCGTGGAAATCACTTCGAGATCCCAAAACAGTGAGTAATAGTCCACGAAACGGGTCAGAACGGCCAAAACTGCGGGTGTTGATGACGGACACGTAAACGCACCCCGGGTTTCGTCATTCGTGGAAATCACTTCGTGACCCCAAAAGAGTGAGTAATAGTCCACGAAACTGGTCAGAATCGGCAAAAACTGCGGGTGTTGATGACCGACACATAAACGCACCCCTGGGTTCGTCAATTGTGGAAATCACTCCGGGACCCCAAAACAATGAGTAATAGTCCACGAAACGGGTCAGATTCGGCCAAAAACTGCGAGTATTTATGACCGACACGAAAATGCGCCCCGGAGTTCATCAATCGTGGAAATATGTCCAGGACCCCAAAACAGTCAGTAATTGTCCATGAAACGGGCCAGAATCGGCCAAAACTGCGGGTGTTGATGACCGACACATAAACGCACCCCGGGGTTAATCAATCGTGGAAATCACTCCAGGACCCCAAAAAGTGAGTAATAGTCCACGAAACTGGCCAGAATCGGCCAAAACTGCAAGTGTTGATGACCGACACGTAAACGCACCCCGGGTTCGTCAATCGTGGAAATCACTTCGAGATCCCAAAACAGTGAGTAATAGTCCACAAAACGGGTCAGAACGGCCAAAACTGCGGGTGTTGATGACCGACACGTAAACTCACCCCGGGGTTCGTCGATCGTGGAAATCTCTCAGGGACCCCAAAACAGTGAGTAATAGTCCACGAAACTGGTCAGAATCGGCCAAAACTGCGGGTGTTGATGACCGACACATAAACGCACCCCTGGGTTCGTCAATTGTGGAAATCACTCCGGGACCCCAAAACAATGAGTATTAGTCCACGAAACGGGTCAGATTCGGCCAATAACTGCGAGTATTTATGACCGACACAAAAACGTGCCCCGGAGTTCATCAATCGTGGAAATATGTCCAGGACCCCAAAACAGTGAGTAATACTCGACGATACGGGTTAGAACCGGCCAAAACTGCGGGTGTTGATGACCGACACATAAACGCACCCCGGGGTTCATCAATCGTGGAAATCACTCCAGGACCCCAAAACAGTGAGTAATAGTCCACGAAACTGGCCAGAATCGGCCAAAACTGCGAGTATTTATGACCGACACAAAAACGCGCCCCGGGGTTCATCAATCGTGGAAACCACTTCGGGACCCTAAAACAGTGAGTAATTGTCCACGAAACGGGCCAGAATCGGCCAAAACTGCAAGTGTTGATGACCGACACGTAAACGCACCCCGGGTTTCGTCAATCGTGGAAATCACTTCGAGATCCCAAAACAGTGAGTAATAGTCCACGAAACGGGTCAGAACGGCCAAAACTGCGGGTGTTGATGACGGACACGTAAACGCACCCCGGGTTTCGTCATTCGTGGAAATCACTTCGTGACCCCAAAAGAGTGAGTAATAGTCCACGAAACTGGTCAGAATCGGCAAAAACTGCGGGTGTTGATGACCGACACATAAACGCACCCCTGGGTTCGTCAATTGTGGAAATCACTCCGGGACCCCAAAACAATGAGTAATAGTCCACGAAACGGGTCAGATTCGGCCAAAAACTGCGAGTATTTATGACCGACATGAAAATGCGCCCCGGAGTTCATCAATCGTGGAAATATGTCCAGGACCCCAAAACAGTCAGTAATTGTCCATGAAACGGGCCAGAATCGGCCAAAACTGCGGGTGTTGATGACCGACACATAAACGCACCCCGGGGTTAATCAATCGTGGAAATCACTCCAGGACCCCAAAAAGTGAGTAATAGTCCACGAAACTGGCCAGAATCGGCCAAAACTGTGAGTATTTATGACCGACACAAAAACGCGCCCCGGGGTTCATCAATCGTGGAAACCACTTCGGGACCCCAAAACAGTGAGTAAGTGTCCACGAAACGGGCCAGAATCGGCCAAAACTGCAAGTGTTGATGACCGACACGTAAACGCACCCCGGGTTTCGTCAATCGTGGAAATCACTTCGAGATCCCAAAACAGTGAGTAATAGTCCACGAAACGGGTCAGAACGGCCAAAAACAGTGAGTAATAGTCCACGAAACGGGTCAGATTCGACCAAAAACTGCAAGTGTTGATGACCGACACGTAAACGCACCCCGGGGTTCGTCGATCGTGGAAATCCCTCCCGGACCCCAAAACAGTGAGTAATACTCGACGATACGGGTTAAACCGGCCAAAACTGCGGGTGTTGATGACCGACACATAAACGCACCCCGGGGTTCATCAATCGTGGAAATCACTCCAGGACCCCAAAACAGTGAGTAATAGTCCACGAAACGGGTCAGATTCGGCCAAAAACTGCGAGTTTTATTACCGACACGAAAACGCACCCCGGGGTTCATCAATCGTGGAAATATGTCCAGGACCCTAAAATAGTGAGTAATTGTCCACGAAACGGGCCAGAATCGGCCAAAACTGCAAGTGTTGATGACCGACACGTAAACGCACCCCGGGTTCGTCAATCGTGGAAATCACTTCGAGATCCCAAAACAGTGAGTAATAGTCCACAAAACGGGTCAGAACGGCCAAAACTGCGGGTGTTGATGATCGACACGTAAACTCACCCCGGGGTTCGTCGATCGTGGAAATCTCTCCGGGACCCCAAAACAGTGAGTAATAGTCCACGAAACTGGTCAGAATCGGCCAAAACTGCGGGTGTTGATGACCGACACATAAACGCACCCCTGGGTTCGTCAATTGTGGAAATCACTCCGGGACCCCAAAACAATGAGTAATAGTCCACGAAACGGGTCAGATTCGGCCAAAAACTGCGAGTTTTATTACCGACACGAAAACGCACCCCGGGGTTCATCAATCGTGGAAATATGTCCAGGACCCTAAAATAGTGAGTAATTGTCCACGAAACGGGCCAGAATCAGCCAAAACTGCAAGTGTTGATGACCGACACGTAAACGCACCCCCGGATTTCGTCAATCGTGGAAATCACTTGGGGATCCCAAAAGAGTGAGTAATAGTCCACGAAACGAGTCAGAACGGCCAAAACTGCGGGTGTTGATGACCGACACATAAACGCATCCCGGGGTTCATCAATCGTGGAAATCACTCCAGGACCCCAAAACAGTGAGTAATAGTCCACGAAACTGGCCAGAATCGGCCAAAACTGCGAGTATTTATGACCGACACAAAAACGCGCCCGGGGTTCATCAATCGTGGAAACCACTTCGGGACCCGAAAACAGTGAGTAACTGTCCACGAAACGGGCCAGAATCGGCCAAAACTGCAAGTGTTGATGACCGACACGTAAACGCACCCCGGGTTTCGTCAATCGTGGAAATCACTTCGAGATCCCAAAACAGTGAGTAATAGTCCACGAAACGGGTCAGAACGGCCAAAACTGCGGGTGTTGATGACCGAAACGTAAACGCACCCCGGGTTTCGTCATTCGTGGAAATCACTTCGGGACCCCAAAACAATGAGTAATAGTCCACGAAACGGGTCAGATTCGGCCAAAAACTGCGAGTATTTATGACCGACACGAAAACGCGCCCCGGAGTTCATCAATCGTGGAAATATGTCCAGGACCGCAAAACAGTGAGTAATTGTCCACGAAACGGGCCAGAATCGGCCAAAACTGCGGGTGTTGATGACCGACACATAAACGCACCCCGGGGTTAATCAATCGTGGAAATCACTCCAGGACCCCAAAACAGTGAGTAATAGTCCACGAAACTGGCCAGAATCGGCCAAAACTGCGGGTGTTGATGACCGACACGTAAACGCACCTCTGGGTTCGTCAATCGTGGAGATCACTCCGGGACCCCAAAACAATGAGTAATAGTCCACGAAACGGGTCAGATTCGACCAAAAACTGCAAGTGTTGATGACCGACACGTAAACGCACCCCGGGGTTCGTCGATCGTGGAAATCCCTCCCGGACCCCAAAACAGTGAGTAATACTCGACGATACGGATTAAACCGGCCAAAACTGCGGGTGTTGATGACCGACACATAAACGCACCCCGGGGTTCATCAATCGTGGAAATCACTCCAGGACCCCAAAACAGTGAGTAATAGTCCACGAAACGGGTCAGATTCGGCCAAAAACTGCGAGTTTTATTACCGACACGAAAACGCACCCCGGGGTTCATCAATCGTGGAAATATGTCCAGGACCCTAAAATAGTGAGTAATTGTCCACGAAACGGGCCAGAATCGGCCAAAACTGCAAGTGTTGATGACCGACACGTAAACGCACCCCGGGTTCGTCAATCGTGGAAATCACTTCGAGATCCCAAAACAGTGAGTAATAGTCCACAAAACGGGTCAGAACGGCCAAAACTGCGGGTGTTGATGATCGACACGTAAACTCACCCCGGGGTTCGTCGATCGTGGAAATCTCTCCGGGACCCCAAAACAGTGAGTAATAGTCCACGAAACTGGTCAGAATCGGCCAAAACTGCGGGTGTTGATGACCGACACATAAACGCACCCCTGGGTTCGTCAATTGTGGAAATCACTCCGGGACCCCAAAACAATGAGTAATAGTCCACGAAACGGGTCAGATTCGGCCAAAAACTGCGAGTTTTATTACCGACACGAAAACGCACCCCGGGGTTCATCAATCGTGGAAATATGTCCAGGACCCTAAAATAGTGAGTAATTGTCCACGAAACGGGCCAGAATCAGCCAAAACTGCAAGTGTTGATGACCGACACGTAAACGCACCCCCGGATTTCGTCAATCGTGGAAATCACTTGGGGATCCCAAAAGAGTGAGTAATAGTCCACGAAACGAGTCAGAACGGCCAAAACTGCGGGTGTTGATGACCGACACATAAACGCATCCCGGGGTTCATCAATCGTGGAAATCACTCCAGGACCCCAAAACAGTGAGTAATAGTCCACGAAACTGGCCAGAATCGGCCAAAACTGCGAGTATTTATGACCGACACAAAAACGCGCCCCGGGGTTCATCAATCGTGGAAACCACTTCGGGACCCCAAAACAGTGAGTAACTGTCCACGAAACGGGCCAGAATCGGCCAAAACTGCAAGTGTTGATGACCGACACGTAAATGCACCCCGGGTTTCGTCAATCGTGGAAATCACTTCGAGATCCCAAAACAGTGAGTAATAGTCCACGAAACGGGTCAGAACGGCCAAAACTGCGGGTGTTGATGACCGAAACGTAAACGCACCCCGGGTTTCGTCATTCGTGGAAATCACTTCGGGACCCCAAAACAATGAGTAATAGTCCACGAAACGGGTCAGATTCGGCCAAAAACTGCGAGTATTTATGACCGACACGAAAACGCGCCCCGGAGTTCATCAATCGTGGAAATATGTCCAGGACCGCAAAACAGTGAGTAATTGTCCACGAAACGGGCCAGAATCGGCCAAAACTGCGGGTGTTGATGACCGACACATAAACGCACCCCGGGGTTAATCAATCGTGGAAATCACTCCAGGACCCCAAAACAGTGAGTAATAGTCCACGAAACTGGCCAGAATCGGCCAAAACTGCGGGTGTTGATGACCGACACGTAAACGCACCTCTGGGTTCGTCAATCGTGGAGATCACTCCGGGACCCCAAAACAATGAGTAATAGTCCACGAAACGGGTCAGATTCGGCCAAAAACTGCAAGTGTTGATGACCGACACGTAAACGCACCCCGGGGTTCGTCGATCGTGGAAATCCCTCCCGGACCCCAAAACAGTGAGTAATACTCGACGATACGGGTTAAACCGGCCAAAACTGCGGGTGTTGATGACCGACACATAAACGCACCCCGGGGTTCATCAATCGTGGAAATCACTCCAGGACCCCAAAACAGTGAGTAATAGTCCACGAAACTGGTCAGAATCGGCCAAAATTGCGAGTATTTATGACCGACACAAAAACGCGCCCCGGGGTTCATCAATGGTGGAAATATGTCCAGGACCCCAAAACAGTGAGTAATTGTCCACGAAACGGGCCAGAATCGGCCAAAACTGCAAGTGTTGATGACCGACACGTAAACGAACCCCGGATTTCGTCAATCGTGGAAATCACTTCGAGATCCCAAAACAGTGAGTAATAGTCCACGAAACGGGTCAGAACGGCCAAAACTTCAGGTGTTGATGACCGACACGTAAACTCACCCCGGGGTTCGTCGATCGTGGAAATCTCTCCGGGACCCCAAAACAGTGAGTAATAGTCCACGAAACTGGTCAGAATCGGCCAAAACTGCGGGTGTTGATGACCGACACATAAACGCACCCCTGGGTTCGTCAATTGTGGAAATCACTCCGGGACCCCAAAACAATGAGTATTAGTCCACGAAACGGGTCAGATTCGGCCAATAACTGCGAGTATTTATGACCGACACAAAAACGTGCCCCGGAGTTCATCAATCGTGGAAATATGTCCAGGACCCCAAAACAGTGAGTAATACTCGACGATACGGGTTAGAACCGGCCAAAACTGCGGGTGTTGATGACCGACACATAAACGCACCCCGGGGTTCATCAATCGTGGAAATCACTCCAGGACCCCAAAACAGTGAGTAATAGTCCACGAAACTGGCCAGAATCGGCCAAAACTGCGAGTATTTATGACCGACACAAAAACGCGCCCCGGGGTTCATCAATCGTGGAAACCACTTCGGGACCCTAAAACAGTGAGTAATTGTCCACGAAACGGGCCAGAATCGGCCAAAACTGCAAGTGTTGATGACCGACACGTAAACGCACCCCGGGTTTCGTCAATAGTGGAAATCACTTCGAGATCCCAAAACAGTGAGTAATAGTCCACGAAACGGGTCAGAACGGCCAAAACTGCGGGTGTTGATGACGGACACGTAAACGCACCCCGGGTTTCGTCATTCGTGGAAATCACTTCGTGACCCCAAAAGAGTGAGTAATAGTCCACGAAACTGGTCAGAATCGGCTAAAACTGCGGGTGTTGATGACCGACACATAAACGCACCCCTGGGTTCGTCAATTGTGGAAATCACTCCGGGACCCCAAAACAATGAGTAATAGTCCACGAAACGGGTCAGATTTGGCCAAAAACTGCGAGTATTTATGACCGACACGAAAACGCGCCCCGGAGTTCATCAATCGTGGAAATATGTCCAGGACCCCAAAACAGTGAGTAATTGTCCACGAAACGGGCCAGAATCGGCCGAAACTGCGGGTGTTGATGACGACACATAAACGCACCCCGGGGTTAATCAATCGTGGAAATCACTCCAGGACCCCAAAACAGTGAGTAATAGTCCACGAAACTGGCCAGAATCGGCCAAAACTGCGGGTGTTGATGACCGACACGTAAACGCACCTCTGGGTTCGTCAATCGTGGAGATCACTCCGGGACCCCAAAACAATGAGTAATAGTCCACGAAACGGGTCAGATTCGGCCAAAAACTGCAAGTGTTGATGACCGACACGTAAACGCACCCCGGGGTTCGTCGATCGTGGAAATCCCTCCGGGACCCCGAAACAGTGAGTAATACTCGACGATACGGGTTAGAACCGGCCAAAACTGCGGGTGTTGATGACCGACACATAAACGCACCCCGGGGTTCATCAATCGTGGAAATCACTCCAGGACCCCAAAACAGTGAGTAATAGTCCACGAAACTGGTCAGAATCGGCCAAAATTGCGAGTATTTATGACCGACACAAAAACGCGCCCCGGGGTTCATCAATCGTGGAAATATGTCCAGGACCCCAAAACAGTGAGTAATTGTCCACGAAACGGGCCAGAATCGGCCAAAACTGCAAGTGTTGATGACCGACACGTAAACGAACCCCGGATTTCGTCAATCGTGGAAATCACTTCGAGATCCCAAAACAGTGAGTAATAGTCCACGAAACGGGTCAGAACGGCCAAAACTTCAGGTGTTGATGACCGACACGTAAACTCACCCCGGGGTTCGTCGATCGTGGAAATCTCTCCGGGACCCCAAAACAGTGAGTAATAGTCCACGAAACTGGTCAGAATCGGCCAAAACTGCGGGTGTTGATGACCGACACATAAACGCACCCCTGGGTTCGTCAATTGTGGAAATCACTCCGGGACCCCAAAACAATGAGTATTAGTCCACGAAACGGGTCAGATTCGGCCAATAACTGCGAGTATTTATGACCGACACAAAAACGTGCCCCGGAGTTCATCAATCGTGGAAATATGTCCAGGACCCCAAAACAGTGAGTAATACTCGACGATACGGGTTAGAACCGGCCAAAACTGCGGGTGTTGATGACCGACACATAAACGCACCCCGGGGTTCATCAATCGTGGAAATCACTCCAGGACCCCAAAACAGTGAGTAATAGTCCACGAAACTGGCCAGAATCGGCCAAAACTGCGAGTATTTATGACCGACACAAAAACGCGCCCCGGGGTTCATCAATCGTGGAAACCACTTCGGGACCCTAAAACAGTGAGTAATTGTCCACGAAACGGGCCAGAATCGGCCAAAACTGCAAGTGTTGATGACCGACACGTAAACGCACCCCGGGTTTCGTCAATAGTGGAAATCACTTCGAGATCCCAAAACAGTGAGTAATAGTCCACGAAACGGGTCAGAACGGCCAAAACTGCGGGTGTTGATGACGGACACGTAAACGCACCCCGGGTTTCGTCATTCGTGGAAATCACTTCGTGACCCCAAAAGAGTGAGTAATAGTCCACGAAACTGGTCAGAATCGGCTAAAACTGCGGGTGTTGATGACCGACACATAAACGCACCCCTGGGTTCATCAATTGTGGAAATCACTCCGGGACCCCAAAACAATGAGTAATAGTCCACGAAACGGGTCAGATTTGGCCAAAAACTGCGAGTATTTATGACCGACACGAAAACGCGCCCCGGAGTTCATCAATCGTGGAAATATGTCCAGGACCCCAAAACAGTGAGTAATTGTCCACGAAACGGGCCAGAATCGGCCGAAACTGCGGGTGTTGATGACGACACATAAACGCACCCCGGGGTTAATCAATCGTGGAAATCACTCCAGGACCCCAAAACAGTGAGTAATAGTCCACGAAACTGGCCAGAATCGGCCAAAACTGCGGGTGTTGATGACCGACACGTAAACGCACCTCTGGGTTCGTCAATCGTGGAGATCACTCCGGGACCCCAAAACAATGAGTAATAGTCCACGAAACGGGTCAGATTCGGCCAAAAACTGCAAGTGTTGATGACCGACACGTAAACGCACCCCGGGGTTCGTCGATCGTGGAAATCCCTCCGGGACCCCGAAACAGTGAGTAATACTCGACGATACGGGTTAGAACCGGCCAAAACTGCGGGTGTTGATGACCGACACATAAACGCACCCCGGGGTTCATCAATCGTGGAAATCACTCCAGGACCCCAAAACAGTGAGTAATAGTCCACGAAACTGGTCAGAATCGGCCAAAATTGCGAGTATTTATGACCGACACAAAAACGCGCCCCGGGGTTTATCAATCGTGGAAATATGTCCAGGACCCCAAAACAGTGAGTAATTGTCCATGAAACGGGCCAGAATCGGCCAAAACTGCAAGTGTTGATGACCGACACGTAAACGAACCCCGGATTTCGTCAATCGTGGAAATCACTTCGAGATCCCAAAACAGTGAGTAATAGTCCACGAAACGGGTCAGAACGGCCAAAACTGCAGGTGTTGATGACCGACACGTAAACTCACCCCGGGGTTCGTCGATCGTGGAAATCTCTCCGGGACCCCAAAACAGTGAGTAATAGTCCACGAAACGGGTCAGATTCGACCAAAAACTGCAAGTGTTGATGACCGACACGTAAACGCACCCCGGGGTTCGTCGATCGTGGAAATCCCTCCCGGACCCCAAAACAGTGAGTAATACTCGACGATACGGGTTAAACCGGCCAAAACTGCGGGTGTTGATGACCGACACATAAACGCACCCCGAGGTTCATCAATCGTGGAAATCACTCCAGGACCCCAAAACAGTGAGTAATAGTCCACGAAACGGGTCAGATTCGGCCAAAAACTGCGAGTTTTATTACCGACACGAAAACGCACCCCGGGGTTCATCAATCGTGGAAATATGTCCAGGACCCTAAAATAGTGAGTAATTGTCCACGAAACGGGCCAGAATCAGCCAAAACTGCAAGTGTTGATGACCGACACGTAAACGCACCCCCGGATTTCGTCAATCGTGGAAATCACTTGGGGATCCCAAAAGACTGAGTAATAGTCCACGAAACGAGTCAGAACGGCCAAAACTGCGGGTGTTGATGACCGACACATAAACGCATCCCGGGGTTCATCAATCGTGGAAATCACTCCAGGACCCCAAAACAGTGAGTAATAGTCCACGAAACTGGCCAGAATCGGCCAAAACTGCGAGTATTTATGACCGACACAAAAACGCGCCCCGGGGTTCATCAATCGTGGAAACCACTTCGGGACCCCAAAACAGTGAGTAACTGTCCACGAAACGGGCCAGAATCGGCCAAAACTGCAAGTGTTGATGACCGACACGTAAATGCACCCCGGGTTTCGTCAATCGTGGAAATCACTTCGAGATCCCAAAACAGTGAGTAATAGTCCACGAAACGGGTCAGAACGGCCAAAACTGCGGGTGTTGATGACCGAAACGTAAACGCACCCCGGGTTTCGTCATTCGTGGAAATCACTTCGGGACCCCAAAACAATGAGTAATAGTCCACGAAACGGGTCAGATTCGGCCAAAAACTGCGAGTATTTATGACCGACACGAAAACGCGCCCCGGAGTTCATCAATCGTGGAAATATGTCCAGGACCGCAAAACAGTGAGTAATTGTCCACGAAACGGGCCAGAATCGGCCAAAACTGCGGGTGTTGATGACCGACACATAAACGCACCCCGGGGTTAATCAATCGTGGAAATCACTCCAGGACCCCAAAACAGTGAGTAATAGTCCACGAAACTGGCCAGAATCGGCCAAAACTGCGGGTGTTGATGACCGACACGTAAACGCACCTCTGGGTTCGTCAATCGTGGAGATCACTCCGGGACCCCAAAACAATGAGTAATAGTCCACGAAACGGGTCAGATTCGGCCAAAAACTGCAAGTGTTGATGACCGACACGTAAACGCACCCCGGGGTTCGTCGATCGTGGAAATCCCTCCCGGACCCCAAAACAGTGAGTAATACTCGACGATACGGGTTAAACCGGCCAAAACTGCGGGTGTTGATGACCGACACATAAACGCACCCCGGGGTTCATCAATCGTGGAAATCACTCCAGGACCCCAAAACAGTGAGTAATAGTCCACGAAACTGGTCAGAATCGGCCAAAATTGCGAGTATTTATGACCGACACAAAAACGCGCCCCGGGGTTCATCAATCGTGGAAATATGTCCAGGACCCCAAAACAGTGAGTAATTGTCCACGAAACGGGCCAGAATCGGCCAAAACTGCAAGTGTTGATGACCGACACGTAAACGAACCCCGGATTTCGTCAATCGTGGAAATCACTTCGAGATCCCAAAACAGTGAGTAATAGTCCACGAAACGGGTCAGAACGGCCAAAACTTCAGGTGTTGATGACCGACACGTAAACTCACCCCGGGGTTCGTCGATCGTGGAAATCTCTCCGGGACCCCAAAACAGTGAGTAATAGTCCACGAAACTGGTCAGAATCGGCCAAAACTGCGGGTGTTGATGACCGACACATAAACGCACCCCTGGGTTCGTCAATTGTGGAAATCACTCCGGGACCCCAAAACAATGAGTATTAGTCCATGAAACGGGTCAGATTCAGCCAATAACTGCGAGTATTTATGACCGACACAAAAACGTGCCCCGGAGTTCATCAATCGTGGAAATATGTCCAGGACCCCAAAACAGTGAGTAATACTCGACGATACGGGTTAGAACCGGCCAAAACTGCGGGTGTTGATGACCGACACATAAACGCACCCCGGGGTTCATCAATCGTGGAAATCACTCCAGGACCCCAAAACAGTGAGTAATAGTCCACGAAACTGGCCAGAATCGGCCAAAACTGCGAGTATTTATGACCGACACAAAAACGCGCCCCGGGGTTCATCAATCGTGGAAACCACTTCGGGACCCTAAAACAGTGAGTAATTGTCCACGAAACGGGCCAGAATCGGCCAAAACTGCAAGTGTTGATGACCGACACGTAAACGCACCCCGGGTTTCGTCAATAGTGGAAATCACTTCGAGATCCCAAAACAGTGAGTAATAGTCCACGAAACGGGTCAGAACGGCCAAAACTGCGGGTGTTGATGACGGACACGTAAACGCACCCCGGGTTTCGTCATTCGTGGAAATCACTTCGTGACCCCAAAAGAGTGAGTAATAGTCCACGAAACTGGTCAGAATCGGCTAAAACTGCGGGTGTTGATGACCGACACATAAACGCACCCCTGGGTTCGTCAATTGTGGAAATCACTCCGGGACCCCAAAACAATGAGTAATAGTCCACGAAACGGGTCAGATTTGGCCAAAAACTGCGAGTATTTATGACCGACACGAAAACGCGCCCCGGAGTTCATCAATCGTGGAAATATGTCCAGGACCCCAAAACAGTGAGTAATTGTCCACGAAACGGGCCAGAATCGGCCGAAACTGCGGGTGTTGATGACGACACATAAACGCACCCCGGGGTTAATCAATCGTGGAAATCACTCCAGGACCCCAAAACAGTGAGTAATAGTCCACGAAACTGGCCAGAATCGGCCAAAACTGCGGGTGTTGATGACCGACACGTAAACGCACCTCTGGGTTCGTCAATCGTGGAGATCACTCCGGGACCCCAAAACAATGAGTAATAGTCCACGAAACGGGTCAGATTCGGCCAAAAACTGCAAGTGTTGATGACCGACACGTAAACGCACCCCGGGGTTCGTCGATCGTGGAAATCCCTCCGGGACCCCGAAACAGTGAGTAATACTCGACGATACGGGTTAGAACCGGCCAAAACTGCGGGTGTTGATGACCGACACATAAACGCACCCCGGGGTTCATCAATCGTGGAAATCACTCCAGGACCCCAAAACAGTGAGTAATAGTCCACGAAACTGGTCAGAATCGGCCAAAATTGCGAGTATTTATGACCGACACAAAAACGCGCCCCGGGGTTTATCAATCGTGGAAATATGTCCAGGACCCCAAAACAGTGAGTAATTGTCCATGAAACGGGCCAGAATCGGCCAAAACTGCAAGTGTTGATGACCGACACGTAAACGAACCCCGGATTTCGTCAATCGTGGAAATCACTTCGAGATCCCAAAACAGTGAGTAATAGTCCACGAAACGGGTCAGAACGGCCAAAACTGCAGGTGTTGATGACCGACACGTAAACTCACCCCGGGGTTCGTCGATCGTGGAAATCTCTCCGGGACCCCAAAACAGTGAGTAATAGTCCACGAAACGGGTCAGATTCGACCAAAAACTGCAAGTGTTGATGACCGACACGTAAACGCACCCCGGGGTTCGTCGATCGTGGAAATCCCTCCCGGACCCCAAAACAGTGAGTAATACTCGACGATACGGGTTAAACCGGCCAAAACTGCGGGTGTTGATGACCGACACATAAACGCACCCCGGGGTTCATCAATCGTGGAAATCACTCCAGGACCCCAAAACAGTGAGTAATAGTCCACGAAACGGGTCAGATTCGGCCAAAAACTGCGAGTTTTATTACCGAGACGAAAACGCACCCCGGGGTTCATCAATCGTGGAAATATGTCCAGGACCCTAAAATAGTGAGTAATTGTCCACGAAACGGGCCAGAATCGGCCAAAACTGCAAGTGTTGATGACCGACACGTAAACGCACCCCGGGTTCGTCAATCATGGAAATCACTTCGAGATCCCAAAACAGTGAGTAATAGTCCACAAAACGGGTCAGAACGGCCAAAACTGCGGGTGTTGATGATCGACACGTAAACTCACCCCGGGGTTCGTCGATCGTGGAAATCTCTCCGGGACCCCAAAACAGTGAGTAATAGTCCACGAAACTGGTCAGAATCGGCCAAAACTGCGGGTGTTGATGACCGACACATAAACGCACCCCTGGGTTCGTCAATTGTGGAAATCACTCCGGGACCCCAAAACAATGAGTAATAGTCCACGAAACGGGTCAGATTCGGCCAAAAACTGCGAGTATTTATGACCGACACGAAAACGCGCCCCGGAGTTCATCAATCGTGGAAATATGTCCAGGACCGCAAAACAGTGAGTAATTGTCCACGAAACGGGCCAGAATCGGCCAAAACTGCGGGTGTTGATGACCGACACATAAACGCACCCCGGGGTTAATCAATCGTGGAAATCACTCCAGGACCCCAAAACAGTGAGTAATAGTCCACGAAACTGGCCAGAATCGGCCAAAACTGCGGGTGTTGATGACCGACACGTAAACGCACCTCTGGGTTCGTCAATCGTGGAGATCACTCCGGGACCCCAAAACAATGAGTAATAGTCCACGAAACGGGTCAGATTCGGCCAAAAACTGCAAGTGTTGATGACCGACACGTAAACGCACCCCGGGGTTCGTCGATCGTGGAAATCCCTCCCGGACCCCAAAACAGTGAGTAATACTCGACGATACGGGTTAAACCGGCCAAAACTGCGGGTGTTGATGACCGACACATAAACGCACCCCGGGGTTCATCAATCGTGGAAATCACTCCAGGACCCCAAAACAGTGAGTAATAGTCCACGAAACTGGTCAGAATCGGCCAAAATTGCGAGTATTTATGACCGACACAAAAACGCGCCCCGGGGTTCATCAATCGTGGAAATATGTCCAGGACCCCAAAACAGTGAGTAATTGTCCACGAAACGGGCCAGAATCGGCCAAAACTGCAAGTGTTGATGACCGACACGTAAACGAACCCCGGATTTCGTCAATCGTGGAAATCACTTCGAGATCCCAAAACAGTGAGTAATAGTCCACGAAACGGGTCAGAACGGCCAAAACTTCAGGTGTTGATGACCGACACGTAAACTCACCCCGGGGTTCGTCGATCGTGGAAATCTCTCCGGGACCCCAAAACAGTGAGTAATAGTCCACGAAACTGGTCAGAATCGGCCAAAACTGCGGGTGTTGATGACCGACACATAAACGCACCCCTGGGTTCGTCAATTGTGGAAATCACTCCGGGACCCCAAAACAATGAGTATTAGTCCATGAAACGGGTCAGATTCGGCCAATAACTGCGAGTATTTATGACCGACACAAAAACGTGCCCCGGAGTTCATCAATCGTGGAAATATGTCCAGGACCCCAAAACAGTGAGTAATACTCGACGATACGGGTTAGAACCGGCCAAAACTGCGGGTGTTGATGATCGACACATAAACGCACCCCGGGGTTCATCAATCGTGGAAATCACTCCAGGACCCCAAAACAGTGAGTAATAGTCCACGAAACTGGCCAGAATCGGCCAAAACTGCGAGTATTTATGACCGACACAAAAACGCGCCCCGGGGTTCATCAATCGTGGAAACCACTTCGGGACCCTAAAACAGTGAGTAATTGTCCACGAAACGGGCCAGAATCGGCCAAAACTGCAAGTGTTGATGACCGACACGTAAACGCACCCCGGGTTTCGTCAATAGTGGAAATCACTTCGAGATCCCAAAACAGTGAGTAATAGTCCACGAAACGGGTCAGAACGGCCAAAACTGCGGGTGTTGATGACGGACACGTAAACGCACCCCGGGTTTCGTCATTCGTGGAAATCACTTCGTGACCCCAAAAGAGTGAGTAATAGTCCACGAAACTGGTCAGAATCGGCTAAAACTGCGGGTGTTGATGACCGACACATAAACGCACCCCTGGGTTCGTCAATTGTGGAAATCACTCCGGGACCCCAAAACAATGAGTAATAGTCCACGAAACGGGTCAGATTTGGCCAAAAACTGTGAGTATTTATGACCGACACGAAAACGCGCCCCGGAGTTCATCAATCGTGGAAATATGTCCAGGACCCCAAAACAGTGAGTAATTGTCCACGAAACGGGCTAGAATCGGCCGAAACTGCGGGTGTTGATGACGACACATAAACGCACCCCGGGGTTAATCAATCGTGGAAATCACTCCAGGACCCCAAAACAGTGAGTAATAGTCCACGAAACTGGCCAGAATCGGCCAAAACTGCGGGTGTTGATGACCGACACGTAAACGCACCTCTGGGTTCGTCAATCGTGGAGATCACTCCGGGACCCCAAAACAATGAGTAATAGTCCACGAAACGGGTCAGATTCGGCCAAAAACTGCAAGTGTTGATGACCGACACGTAAACGCACCCCGGGGTTCGTCGATCGTGGAAATCCCTCCGGGACCCCGAAACAGTGAGTAATACTCGACGATACGGGTTAGAACCGGCCAAAACTGCGGGTGTTGATGACCGACACATAAACGCACCCCGGGGTTCATCAATCGTGGAAATCACTCCAGGACCCCAAAACAGTGAGTAATAGTCCACGAAACTGGTCAGAATCGGCCAAAATTGCGAGTATTTATGACCGACACAAAAACGCGCCCCGGGGTTTATCAATCGTGGAAATATGTCCAGGACCCCAAAACAGTGAGTAATTGTCCATGAAACGGGCCAGAATCGGCCAAAACTGCAAGTGTTGATGACCGACACGTAAACGAACCCCGGATTTCGTCAATCGTGGAAATCACTTCGAGATCCCAAAACAGTGAGTAATAGTCCACGAAACGGGTCAGAACGGCCAAAACTGCAGGTGTTGATGACCGACACGTAAACTCACCCCGGGGTTCGTCGATCGTGGAAATCTCTCCGGGACCCCAAAACAGTGAGTAATAGTCCACGAAACGGGTCAGATTCGACCAAAAACTGCAAGTGTTGATGACCGACACGTAAACGCACCCCGGGGTTCGTCGATCGTGGAAATCCCTCCCGGACCCCAAAACAGTGAGTAATACTCGACGATACGGGTTAAACCGGCCAAAACTGCGGGTGTTGATGACCGACACATAAACGCACCCCGGGGTTCATCAATCGTGGAAATCACTCCAGGACCCCAAAACAGTGAGTAATAGTCCATGAAACGGGTCAGATTCGGCCAAAAACTGCGAGTTTTATTACCGAGACGAAAACGCACCCCGGGGTTCATCAATCGTGGAAATATGTCCAGGACCCTAAAATAGTGAGTAATTGTCCACGAAACGGGCCAGAATCGGCCAAAACTGCAAGTGTTGATGACCGACACGTAAACGCACCCCGGGTTCGTCAATCGTGGAAATCACTTCGAGATCCCAAAACAGTGAGTAATAGTCCACAAAACGGGTCAGAACGGCCAAAACTGCGGGTGTTGATGATCGACACGTAAACTCACCCCGGGGTTCGTCGATCGTGGAAATCTCTCCGGGACCCCAAAACAGTGAGTAATAGTCCACGAAACTGGTCAGAATCGGCCAAAACTGCGGGTGTTGATGACCGACACATAAACGCACCCCTGGGTTCGTCAATTGTGGAAATCACTCCGGGACCCCAAAACAATGAGTAATAGTCCACGAAACGGGTCAGATTCGGCCAAAAACTGCGAGTTTTATTACCGACACGAAAACGCACCCCGGGGTTCATCAATCGTGGAAATATGTCCAGGACCCTAAAATAGTGAGTAATTGTCCACGAAACGGGCCAGAATCAGCCAAAACTGCAAGTGTTGATGACCGACACGTAAACGCACCCCCGGATTTCGTCAATCGTGGAAATCACTTGGGGATCCCAAAAGAGTGAGTAATAGTCCACGAAACGAGTCAGAACGGCCAAAACTGCGGGTGTTGATGACCGACACATAAACGCATCCCGGGGTTCATCAATCGTGGAAATCACTCCAAGACCCCAAAACAGTGAGTAATAGTCCACGAAACTGGCCAGAATCGGCCAAAACTGCGAGTATTTATGACCGACACAAAAACGCGCCCCGGGGTTCATCAATCGTGGAAACCACTTCGGGACCCCAAAACAGTGAGTAACTGTCCACGAAACGGGCCAGAATCGGCCAAAACTGCAAGTGTTGATGACCGACACGTAAATGCACCCCGGGTTTCGTCAATCGTGGAAATCACTTCGAGATCCCAAAACAGTGAGTAATAGTCCACGAAACGGGTCAGAACGGCCAAAACTGCGGGTGTTGATGACCGAAACGTAAACGCACCCCGGGTTTCGTCATTCGTGGAAATCACTTCGGGACCCCAAAACAATGAGTAATAGTCCACGAAACGGGTCAGATTCGGCCAAAAACTGCGAGTATTTATGACCGACACGAAAACGCGCCCCGGAGTTCATCAATCGTGGAAATATGTCCAGGACCGCAAAACAGTGAGTAATTGTCCACGAAACGGGCCAGAATCGGCCAAAACTGCGGGTGTTGATGACCGACACATAAACGCACCCCGGGGTTAATCAATCGTGGAAATCACTCCAGGACCCCAAAACAGTGAGTAATAGTCCACGAAACTGGCCAGAATCGGCCAAAACTGCGGGTGTTGATGACCGACACGTAAACGCACCTCTGGGTTCGTCAATCGTGGAGATCACTCCGGGACCCCAAAACAATGAGTAATAGTCCACGAAACGGGTCAGATTCGGCCAAAAACTGCAAGTGTTGATGACCGACACGTAAACGCACCCCGGGGTTCGTCGATCGTGGAAATCCCTCCCGGACCCCAAAACAGTGAGTAATACTCGACGATACGGGTTAAACCGGCCAAAACTGCGGGTGTTGATGACCGACACATAAACGCACCCCGGGGTTCATCAATCGTGGAAATCACTCCAGGACCCCAAAACAGTGAGTAATAGTCCACGAAACTGGTCAGAATCGGCCAAAATTGCGAGTATTTATGACCGACACAAAAACGCGCCCCGGGGTTCATCAATCGTGGAAATATGTCCAGGACCCCAAAACAGTGAGTAATTGTCCACGAAACGGGCCAGAATCGGCCAAAACTGCAAGTGTTGATGACCGACACGTAAACGAACCCCGGATTTCGTCAATCGTGGAAATCACTTCGAGATCCCAAAACAGTGAGTAATAGTCCACGAAACGGGTCAGAACGGCCAAAACTTCAGGTGTTGATGACCGACACGTAAACTCACCCCGGGGTTCGTCGATCGTGGAAATCTCTCCGGGACCCCAAAACAGTGAGTAATAGTCCACGAAACTGGTCAGAACCGGCCAAAACTGCGGGTGTTGATGACCGACACATAAACGCACCCCGGGGTTCATCAATCGTGGAAATCACTCCAGGACCCCAAAACAGTGAGTAATAGTCCACGAAACTGGTCAGAATCGGCCAAAATTGCGAGTATTTATGACCGACACAAAAACGCGCCCCGGGGTTTATCAATCGTGGAAATATGTCCAGGACCCCAAAACAGTGAGTAATTGTCCATGAAACGGGCCAGAATCGGCCAAAACTGCAAGTGTTGATGACCGACACGTAAACGAACCCCGGATTTCGTCAATCGTGGAAATCACTTCGAGATCCCAAAACAGTGAGTAATAGTCCACGAAACGGGTCAGAACGGCCAAAACTGCAGGTGTTGATGACCGACACGTAAACTCACCCCGGGGTTCGTCGATCGTGGAAATCTCTCCGGGACCCCAAAACAGTGAGTAATAGTCCACGAAACGGGTCAGATTCGACCAAAAACTGCAAGTGTTGATGACCGACACGTAAACGCACCCCGGGGTTCGTCGATCGTGGAAATCCCTCCCGGACCCCAAAACAGTGAGTAATACTCGACGATACGGGTTAAACCGGCCAAAACTGCGGGTGTTGATGACCGACACATAAACGCACCCCGGGGTTCATCAATCGTGGAAATCACTCCAGGACCCCAAAACAGTGAGTAATAGTCCACGAAACTGGCCAGAATCGGCCAAAACTGCGGGTGTTGATGACCGACACGTAAACGCACCTCTGGGTTCGTCAATCGTGGAGATCACTCCGGGACACCAAAATAAGGAGTAATAGTCCACGAAACGGGTCTGATTCGGCCAAAAACTGCGAGTGTTGATGACCGACACGTAAACGCACCCCGGGTTCGTCAATCGTGGAAATCACTTCGAGATCCCAAAACAGTGAGTAATAGTCCACAAAACGGGTCAGAACGGCCAAAACTGCGGGTGTTGATGATCGACACGTAAACTCACCCCGGGGTTCGTCGATCGTGGAAATCTCTCCGGGACCCCAAAACAGTGAGTAATAGTCCACGAAACTGGTCAGAATCGGCCAAAACTGCGGGTGTTGATGACCGACACATAAACGCACCCCTGGGTTCGTCAATTGTGGAAATCACTCCGGGACCCCAAAACAATGAGTAATAGTCCACGAAACGGGTCAGATTCGGCCAAAAACTGCGAGTTTTATTACCGACACGAAAACGCACCCCGGGGTTCATCAATCGTGGAAATATGTCCAGGACCCTAAAATAGTGAGTAATTGTCCACGAAACGGGCCAGAATCAGCCAAAACTGCAAGTGTTGATGACCGACACGTAAACGCACCCCCGGATTTCGTCAATCGTGGAAATCACTTGGGGATCCCAAAAGAGTGAGTAATAGTCCACGAAACGAGTCAGAACGGCCAAAACTGCGGGTGTTGATGACCGACACATAAACGCATCCCGGGGTTCATCAATCGTGGAAATCACTCCAGGACCCCAAAACAGTGAGTAATAGTCCACGAAACTGGCCAGAATCGGCCAAAACTGCGAGTATTTATGACCGACACAAAAACGCGCCCCGGGGTTCATCAATCGTGGAAACCACTTCGGGACCCCAAAACAGTGAGTAACTGTCCACGAAACGGGCCAGAATCGGCCAAAACTGCAAGTGTTGATGACCGACACGTAAATGCACCCCGGGTTTCGTCAATCGTGGAAATCACTTCGAGATCCCAAAACAGTGAGTAATAGTCCACGAAACGGGTCAGAACGGCCAAAACTGCGGGTGTTGATGACCGAAACGTAAACGCACCCCGGGTTTCGTCATTCGTGGAAATCACTTCGGGACCCCAAAACAATGAGTAATAGTCCACGAAACGGGTCAGATTCGGCCAAAAACTGCGAGTATTTATGACCGACACGAAAACGCGCCCCGGAGTTCATCAATCGTGGAAATATGTCCAGGACCGCAAAACAGTGAGTAATTGTCCACGAAACGGGCCAGAATCGGCCAAAACTGCGGGTGTTGATGACCGACACATAAACGCACCCCGGGGTTAATCAATCGTGGAAATCACTCCAGGACCCCAAAACAGTGAGTAATAGTCCACGAAACTGGCCAGAATCGGCCAAAACTGCGGGTGTTGATGACCGACACGTAAACGCACCTCTGGGTTCGTCAATCGTGGAGATCACTCCGGGACCCCAAAACAATGAGTAATAGTCCACGAAACGGGTCAGATTCGGCCAAAAACTGCAAGTGTTGATGACCGACACGTAAACGCACCCCGGGGTTCGTCGATCGTGGAAATCCCTCCCGGACCCCAAAACAGTGAGTAATACTCGACGATACGGGTTAAACCGGCCAAAACTGCGGGTGTTGATGACCGACACATAAACGCACCCCGGGGTTCATCAATCGTGGAAATCACTCCAGGACCCCAAAACAGTGAGTAATAGTCCACGAAACTGGTCAGAATCGGCCAAAATTGCGAGTATTTATGACCGACACAAAAACGCGCCCCGGGGTTCATCAATCGTGGAAATATGTCCAGGACCCCAAAACAGTGAGTAATTGTCCACGAAACGGGCCAGAATCGGCCAAAACTGCAAGTGTTGATGACCGACACGTAAACGAACCCCGGATTTCGTCAATCGTGGAAATCACTTCGAGATCCCAAAACAGTGAGTAATAGTCCACGAAACGGGTCAGAACGGCCAAAACTTCAGGTGTTGATGACCGACACGTAAACTCACCCCGGGGTTCGTCGATCGTGGAAATCTCTCCGGGACCCCAAAACAGTGAGTAATAGTCCACGAAACTGGTCAGAACCGGCCAAAACTGCGGGTGTTGATGACCGACACATAAACGCACCCCGGGGTTCATCAATCGTGGAAATCACTCCAGGACCCCAAAACAGTGAGTAATAGTCCACGAAACTGGTCAGAATCGGCCAAAATTGCGAGTATTTATGACCGACACAAAAACGCGCCCCGGGGTTTATCAATCGTGGAAATATGTCCAGGACCCCAAAACAGTGAGTAATTGTCCATGAAACGGGCCAGAATCGGCCAAAACTGCAAGTGTTGATGACCGACACGTAAACGAACCCCGGATTTCGTCAATCGTGGAAATCACTTCGAGATCCCAAAACAGTGAGTAATAGTCCACGAAACGGGTCAGAACGGCCAAAACTGCAGGTGTTGATGACCGACACGTAAACTCACCCCGGGGTTCGTCGATCGTGGAAATCTCTCCGGGACCCCAAAACAGTGAGTAATAGTCCACGAAACGGGTCAGATTCGACCAAAAACTGCAAGTGTTGATGACCGACACGTAAACGCACCCCGGGGTTCGTCGATCGTGGAAATCCCTCCCGGACCCCAAAACAGTGAGTAATACTCGACGATACGGGTTAAACCGGCCAAAACTGCGGGTGTTGATGACCGACACATAAACGCACCCCGGGGTTCATCAATCGTGGAAATCACTCCAGGACCCCAAAACAGTGAGTAATAGTCCACGAAACTGGCCAGAATCGGCCAAAACTGCGGGTGTTGATGACCGACACGTAAACGCACCTCTGGGTTCGTCAATCGTGGAGATCACTCCGGGACACCAAAATAAGGAGTAATAGTCCACGAAACGGGTCTGATTCGGCCAAAAACTGCGAGTGTTGATGACCGACACGTAAACGCACCCCGGGTTCGTCAATCGTGGAAATCACTTCGAGATCCCAAAACAGTGAGTAATAGTCCACAAAACGGGTCAGAACGGCCAAAACTGCGGGTGTTGATGATCGACACGTAAACTCACCCCGGGGTTCGTCGATCGTGGAAATCTCTCCGGGACCCCAAAACAGTGAGTAATAGTCCACGAAACTGGTCAGAATCGGCCAAAACTGCGGGTGTTGATGACCGACACATAAACGCACCCCTGGGTTCGTCAATTGTGGAAATCACTCCGGGACCCCAAAACAATGAGTAATAGTCCACGAAACGGGTCAGATTCGGCCAAAAACTGCGAGTTTTATTACCGACACGAAAACGCACCCCGGGGTTCATCAATCGTGGAAATATGTCCAGGACCCTAAAATAGTGAGTAATTGTCCACGAAACGGGCCAGAATCAGCCAAAACTGCAAGTGTTGATGACCGACACGTAAACGCACCCCCGGATTTCGTCAATCGTGGAAATCACTTGGGGATCCCAAAAGAGTGAGTAATAGTCCACGAAACGAGTCAGAACGGCCAAAACTGCGGGTGTTGATGACCGACACATAAACGCATCCCGGGGTTCATCAATCGTGGAAATCACTCCAGGACCCCAAAACAGTGAGTAATAGTCCACGAAACTGGCCAGAATCGGCCAAAACTGCGAGTATTTATGACCGACACAAAAACGCGCCCCGGGGTTCATCAATCGTGGAAACCACTTCGGGACCCCAAAACAGTGAGTAACTGTCCACGAAACGGGCCAGAATCGGCCAAAACTGCAAGTGTTGATGACCGACACGTAAATGCACCCCGGGTTTCGTCAATCGTGGAAATCACTTCGAGATCCCAAAACAGTGAGTAATAGTCCACGAAACGGGTCAGAACGGCCAAAACTGCGGGTGTTGATGACCGAAACGTAAACGCACCCCGGGTTTCGTCATTCGTGGAAATCACTTCGGGACCCCAAAACAATGAGTAATAGTCCACGAAACGGGTCAGATTCGGCCAAAAACTGCGAGTATTTATGACCGACACGAAAACGCGCCCCGGAGTTCATCAATCGTGGAAATATGTCCAGGACCGCAAAACAGTGAGTAATTGTCCACGAAACGGGCCAGAATCGGCCAAAACTGCGGGTGTTGATGACCGACACATAAACGCACCCCGGGGTTAATCAATCGTGGAAATCACTCCAGGACCCCAAAACAGTGAGTAATAGTCCACGAAACTGGCCAGAATCGGCCAAAACTGCGGGTGTTGATGACCGACACGTAAACGCACCTCTGGGTTCGTCAATCGTGGAGATCACTCCGGGACCCCAAAACAATGAGTAATAGTCCACGAAACGGGTCAGATTCGGCCAAAAACTGCAAGTGTTGATGACCGACACGTAAACGCACCCCGGGGTTCGTCGATCGTGGAAATCCCTCCCGGACCCCAAAACAGTGAGTAATACTCGACGATACGGGTTAAACCGGCCAAAACTGCGGGTGTTGATGACCGACACATAAACGCACCCCGGGGTTCATCAATCGTGGAAATCACTCCAGGACCCCAAAACAGTGAGTAATAGTCCACGAAACTGGTCAGAATCGGCCAAAATTGCGAGTATTTATGACCGACACAAAAACGCGCCCCGGGGTTCATCAATCGTGGAAATATGTCCAGGACCCCAAAACAGTGAGTAATTGTCCACGAAACGGGCCAGAATCGGCCAAAACTGCAAGTGTTGATGACCGACACGTAAACGAACCCCGGATTTCGTCAATCGTGGAAATCACTTCGAGATCCCAAAACAGTGAGTAATAGTCCACGAAACGGGTCAGAACGGCCAAAACTTCAGGTGTTGATGACCGACACGTAAACTCACCCCGGGGTTCGTCGATCGTGGAAATCTCTCCGGGACCCCAAAACAGTGAGTAATAGTCCACGAAACTGGTCAGAATCGGCCAAAACTGCGGGTGTTGATGACCGACACATAAACGCACCCCTGGGTTCGTCAATTGTGGAAATCACTCCGGGACCCCAAAACAATGAGTATTAGTCCACGAAACGGGTCAGATTCGGCCAATAACTGCGAGTATTTATGACCGACACAAAAACGTGCCCCGGAGTTCATCAATCGTGGAAATATGTCCAGGACCCCAAAACAGTGAGTAATACTCGACGATACGGGTTAGAACCGGCCAAAACTGCGGGTGTTGATGACCGACACATAAACGCACCCCGGGGTTCATCAATCGTGGAAATCACTCCAGGACCCCAAAACAGTGAGTAATAGTCCACGAAACTGGCCAGAATCGGCCAAAACTGCGAGTATTTATGACCAACACAAAAACGCGCCCCGGGGTTCATCAATCGTGGAAACCACTTCGGGACCCTAAAACAGTGAGTAATTGTCCACGAAACGGGCCAGAATCGGCCAAAACTGCAAGTGTTGATGACCGACACGTAAACGCACCCCGGGTTTCGTCAATAGTGGAAATCACTTCGAGATCCCAAAACAGTGAGTAATAGTCCACGAAACGGGTCAGAACGGCCAAAACTGCGGGTGTTGATGACGGACACGTAAACGCACCCCGGGTTTCGTCATTCGTGGAAATCACTTCGTGACCCCAAAAGAGTGAGTAATAGTCCACGAAACTGGTCAGAATCGGCTAAAACTGCGGGTGTTGATGACCGACACATAAACGCACCCCTGGGTTCGTCAATTGTGGAAATCACTCCGGGACCCCAAAACAATGAGTAATAGTCCACGAAACGGGTCAGATTTGGCCAAAAACTGCGAGTATTTATGACCGACACGAAAACGCGCCCCGGAGTTCATCAATCGTGGAAATATGTCCAGGACCCCAAAACAGTGAGTAATTGTCCACGAAACGGGCCAGAATCGGCCGAAACTGCGGGTGTTGATGACGACACATAAACGCACCCCGGGGTTAATCAATCGTGGAAATCACTCCAGGACCCCAAAACAGTGAGTAATAGTCCACGAAACTGGCCAGAATCGGCCAAAACTGCGGGTGTTGATGACCGACACGTAAACGCACCTCTGGGTTCGTCAATCGTGGAGATCACTCCGGGACCCCAAAACAATGAGTAATAGTCCACGAAACGGGTCAGATTCGGCCAAAAACTGCAAGTGTTGATGACCGACACGTAAACGCACCCCGGGGTTCGTCGATCGTGGAAATCCCTCCGGGACCCCGAAACAGTGAGTAATACTCGACGATACGGGTTAGAACCGGCCAAAACTGCGGGTGTTGATGACCGACACATAAACGCACCCCGGGGTTCATCAATCGTGGAAATCACTCCAGGACCCCAAAACAGTGAGTAATAGTCCACGAAACTGGTCAGAATCGGCCAAAATTGCGAGTATTTATGACCGACACAAAAACGCGCCCCGGGGTTTATCAATCGTGGAAATATGTCCAGGACCCCAAAACAGTGAGTAATTGTCCATGAAACGGGCCAGAATCGGCCAAAACTGCAAGTGTTGATGACCGACACGTAAACGAACCCCGGATTTCGTCAATCGTGGAAATCACTTCGAGATCCCAAAACAGTGAGTAATAGTCCACGAAACGGGTCAGAACGGCCAAAACTGCAGGTGTTGATGACCGACACGTAAACTCACCCCGGGGTTCGTCGATCGTGGAAATCTCTCCGGGACCCCAAAACAGTGAGTAATAGTCCACGAAACTGGTCAGAATCGGCCAAAACTGCGGGTGTTGATGACCGACACATAAACGCACCCCTGGGTTCGTCAATTGTGGAAATCACTCCGGGACCCCAAAACAATGAGTATTAGTCCACGAAACGGGTCAAATTCGGCCAATAACTGCGAGTATTTATGACCGACACAAAAACGCGCCCCGGGGTTCATCAATCGTGGAAACCACTTCGGGACCCTAAAACAGTGAGTAATACTCGACGATACGGGGTAGAACCGGCCAAAACTGCGGGTGTTGATGACCGACACATAAACGCACCCCGGGGTTCATCAATCGTGGAAATCACTCCAGGACCCCAAAACAGTGAGTAATAGTCCATGAAACTGGCCAGAATCGGCCAAAACTGCGGGTGTTGATGACCGACACGTAAACGCACCTCTGGGTTCGTCAATCGTGGAGATCACTCTGGGACCCCAAAACAATGAGTAATAGTCCACGAAACGGGTCAGATTCGACCAAAAACTGCAAGTGTTGATGACCGACACGTAAACGCACCTCGGGGTTCGTCGATCGTGGAAATCCCTCCCGGACCCCAAAACAGTGAGTAATACTCGACGATACGGGTTAAACCGGCCAAAACTGCGGGTGTTGATGACCGACACATAAACGCACCCCGGGGTTCATCAATCGTGGAAATCACTCCAGGACCCCAAAACAATGAGTAATAGTCCACGAAACGGGTCAGATTCGGCCAAAAACTGCGAGTTTTATTACCGACACGAAAACGCACCCCGGGGTTCATCAATCGTGGAAATATGTCCAGGACCCTAAAATAGTGAGTAATTGTCCACGAAACGGGCCAGAATTGGCCAAAACTGCAAGTGTTGATGACCGACACGTAAACGCACCCCGGGTTCGTCAATCGTGGAAATCACTTCGAGATCCCAAAACAGTGAGTAATAGTCCACAAAACGGGTCAGAACGGCCAAAACTGCGGGTGTTGATGATCGACACGTAAACTCACCCCGGGGTTCGTCGATCATGGAAATCTCTCCGGGACCCCAAAACAGTGAGTAATAGTCCACGAAACTGGTCAGAATCGGCCAAAACTGCGGGTGTTGATGACCGACACATAAACGCACCCCTGGGTTCGTCAATTGTGGAAATCACTCCGGGACCCCAAAACAATGAGTAATAGTCCACGAAACGGGTCAGATTCGGCCAAAAACTGCGAGTATTTATGACCGACACGAAAATGCGCCCCGGAGTTCATCAATCGTGGAAATATGTCCAGGACCCCAAAACAGTCAGTAATTGTCCATGAAACGGGCCAGAATCGGCCAAAACTGCGGGTGTTGATGACCGACACATAAACGCACCCCGGGGTTAATCAATCGTGGAAATCACTCCAGGACCCCAAAAAGTGAGTAATAGTCCACGAAACTGGCCAGAATCGGCCAAAACTACGAGTATTTATGACCGACACAAAAACGCGCCCCGGGGTTCATCAATCGTGGAAATATGTCCAGGACCCCGAAACAGTGAGGAATTGTCCATGAAACGGGCCAGAATCGGCCAAAACTGCAAGGGTTGATGACCGACACGTAAACGCACCCCGGGTTTCGTCAATTGTGGAAATCACTTCGAGATCCCAAAAGAGTGAGTAATAGTCCACGAAACGGGTCAGAACGGCCAAAACTGCGGGTGTTGATGATCGACACGTAAAGGCACCCCGGGTTTCGTCATTCGTGGAAATCACTTCGATATCCCAAAAGAGTGAGTAATAGTCCACGAAACTGGTCAGAATCGGCCAAAACTGCGGGTGTTGATGACCGACACATAAACGCACCCCTGGGTTCGTCAATTGTGGAAATCACTCCGGGACCCCAAAACAATGAGTAATAGTCCACGAAATGGGTCAGATTCGGCCAAAAACTGCGAGTTTTATTACCGACACGAAAACGCACCCCGGGGTTCATCAATCGTGGAAATATGTCCAGGACCCTAAAATAGTGAGTAATTGTCCACGAAACGGGCCAGAATCAGCCAAAACTGCAAGTGTTGATGACCGACACGTAAACGCACCCCCGGATATCGTCAATCGTGGAAATCACTTGGGGATCCCAAAAGAGTGAGTAATAGTCCACGAAACGGGTCAGAACGGCCAAAACTGCGGGTGTTGATGACCGACACATAAACGCATCCCGGGGTTCATCAATCATGGAAATCACTCCAGGACCCCAAAACAGTGAGTAATAGTCCACGAAACTGGCCAGAATCGGCCAAAACTGCGAGTATTTATGACCGACACAAAAACGCGCCCCGGGGTTCATCAATCGTGGAAACCACTTCGGGACCCCAAAACAGTGAGTAACTGTCCACGAAACGGGCCAGAATCGGCCAAAACTGCAAGTGTTGATGACCGACACGTAAACGCTCCCCGGGTTTCGTCAATCGTGGAAATCACTTCGAGATCCCAAAACAGTGAGTAATAGTCCACGAAACGGGTCAGAACGGCCAAAACTGCGGGTGTTGATGACCGAAACGTAAACGCACCCCGGGGTTCATCAATCGTGGAAATCACTCCAGGACCCCAAAACAGTGAGTAATAGTCCACGAAACTGGCCAGAATCGGCCAAAACTGCGAGTATTTATGACCGACACAAAAACGCGCCCCGGGGTTCATCAATCGTGGAAACCACTTCGGGACCCTAAAACAGTGAGTAATACTCGACGATACGGGTTAGAACCGGCCAAAACTGCGGGTGTTGATGACCGACACATAAACGCACCCCGGGGTTCATCAATCGTGGAAATCACTCCAGGACCCCAAAACAGTGAGTAATAGTCCACGAAACTGGCCAGAATCGGCCAAAACTGCGGGTGTTGATGACCGACACGTAAACGCACCTCTGGGTTCGTCAATCGTGGAGATCACTCCGGGACCCCAAAACAATGAGTAATAGTCCACGAAACGGGTCAGATTCGGCCAAAAACTGCAAGTGTTGATGACCGACACGTAAACGCACCCCGGGGTTCGTCGATCGTGGAAATCCCTCCGGGACCCCGAAACAGTGAGTAATACTCGACGATACGGGTTAGAACCGGCCAAAACTGCGGGTGTTGATGACCGACACATAAACGCACCCCGGGGTTCATCAATCGTGGAAATCACTCCAGGACCCCAAAACAGTGAGTAATAGTCCACGAAACTGGTCAGAATCGGCCAAAATTGCGAGTATTTATGACCGACACAAAAACGCGCCCCGGGGTTCATCAATCGTGGAAATATGTCCAGGACCCCAAAACAGTGAGTAATTGTCCATGAAACGGGCCAGAATCGGCCAAAACTGCAAGTGTTGATGACCGACACGTAAGCGAACCCCGGATTTCGTCAATCGTGGAAATCACTTCGAGATCCCAAAACAGTGAGTAATAGTCCACGAAATGGGTCAGAACGGCCAAAACTGCAGGTGTTGATGACCGACACGTAAACTCACCCCGGGGTTCGTCGATCGTGGAAATCTCTCCGGGACCCCAAAACAGTGAGTAATAGTCCACGAAACTGGTCAGAATCGGCCAAAACTGCGGGTGTTGATGACCGACACATAAACGCACCCCTGGGTTCGTCAATTGTGGAAATCACTCCGGGACCCCAAAACAATGAGTATTAGTCCACGAAACGGGTCAAATTCGGCCAATAACTGCGAGTATTTATGACCGACACAAAAACGTGCCCCGGAGTTCATCAATCGTGGAAATATGTCCAGGACCCCAAAACAGTGAGTAATACTCGACGATACGGGTTAGAACCGGCCAAAACTGCGGGTGTTGATGACCGACACATAAACGCACCCCGGGGTTCATCAATCGTGGAAATCACTCCAGGACCCCAAAACAGTGAGTAATAGTCCACGAAACTGGCCAGAATCGGCCAAAACTGCGAGTATTTATGACCGACACAAAAACGCGCCCCGGGGTTCATCAATCGTGGAAACCACTTCGGGACCCTAAAACAGTGAGTAATTGTCCGCGAAACGGGCCAGAATCGGCCAAAACTGCAAGTGTTGATGACCGACACGTAAACGCACCCCGGGTTTCGTCAATCGTGGAAATCACTTCGAGATCCCAAAACAGTGAGTAATAGTCCACGAAACGGGTCAGAACGGCCAAAACTGCGGGTGTTGATGACGGACACGTAAACGCACCCCGGGTTTCGTCATTCGTGGAAATCACTTCGGGACCCCAAAAGAGTGAGTAATAGTCCACGAAACTGGTCAGAATCGGCTAAAACTGCGGGTGTTGATGACCGACACATAAACGCACCCCTGGGTTCGTCAATTGTGGAAATCACTCCGGGACCCCAAAACAATGAGTAATAGTCCACGAAACGGGTCAGATTCGGCCAAAAACTGCGAGTATTTATGACCGACACGAAAACGCGCCCCGGAGTTCATCAATCGTGGAAATATGTCCAGGACCCCAAAACAGTGAGTAATTGTCCACGAAATGGGCCAGAATCGGCCGAAACTGCGGGTGTTGATGACGACACATAAACGCACCACGGTGTTAATCAATCGTGGAAATCACTCCAGGACCCCAAAACAGTGAGTAATAGTCCACGAAACTGGCCAGAATCGGCCAAAACTGCGGGTGTTGATGACCGACACGTAAACGCACCTCTGGGTTCGTCAATCGTGGAGATCACTCCGGGACCCCAAAACAATGAGTAATAGTCCACGAAACGGGTCAGATTCGGCCAAAAACTGCAAGTGTTGATGACCGACACGTAAACGCACCCCGGGGTTCGTCGATCGTGGAAATCGCTCCGGGACCCCGAAACAGTGAGTAATACTCGACGATACGGGTTAGAACCGGCCAAAACTGCGGGTGTTGATGACCGACACATAAACGCACCCCGGGGTTCATCAATCGTGGAAATCACTCCAGGACCCCAAAACAGTGAGTAATAGTCCACGAAACTGGTCAGAATCGGCCAAAATTGCGAGTATTTATGACCGACACAAAAACGCGCCCCGGGGTTCATCAATCGTGGAAATATGTCCAGGACCCCAAAACAGTGAGTAATTGTCCATGAAACGGGCCAGAATCGGCCAAAACTGCAAGTGTTGATGACCGACACGTAAACGAACCCCGGATTTCGTCAATCGTGGAAATCACTTCGAGATCCCAAAACAGTGAGTAATAGTCCACGAAACGGGTCAGAACGGCCAAAACTGCAGGTGTTGATGACCGACACGTAAACTCACCCCGGGGTTCGTCGATCGTGGAAATCTCTCCGGGACCCCAAAACAGTGAGTAATAGTCCACGAAACTGGTCAGAATCGGCCAAAACTGCGGGTGTTGATGACCGACACATAAACGCACCCCTGGGTTCGTCAATTGTGGAAATCACTCCGGGACCCCAAAACAATGAGTATTAGTCCACGAAACGGGTCAGATTCGGCCAATAACTACGAGTATTTATGACCGACACAAAAACGTGCCCCGGAGTTCATCAATCGTGGAAATATGTCCAGGACCCCAAAACAGTGAGTAATACTCGACGATACGGGTTAGAACCGGCCAAAACTGCGGGTGTTGATGACCGACACATAAACGCACCCCGGGGTTCATCAATCGTGGAAATCACTCCAGGACCCCAAAACAGTGAGTAATAGTCCACGAAACTGGCCAGAATCGGCCAAAACTGCGGGTGTTGATGACCGACACGTAAACGCACCTCTGGGTTCGTCAATCGTGGAGATCACTCCGGGACCCCAAAACAATGAGTAATAGTCCACGAAACGGGTCAGATTCGGCCAAAAACTGCAAGTGTTGATGACCGACACGTAAACGCACCCCGGGGTTCGTCGATCGTGGAAATCCCTCCGGGACCCCGAAACAGTGAGTAATACTCGACGATACGGGTTAGAACCGGCCAAAACTGCGGGTGTTGATGACCGACACATAAACGCACCCCGGGGTTCATCAATCGTGGAAATCACTCCAGGACCCCAAAACAGTGAGTAATAGTCCACGAAACTGGTCAGAATCGGCCAAAATTGCGAGTATTTATGACCGACACAAAAACGCGCCCCGGGGTTCATCAATCGTGGAAATATGTCCAGGACCCCAAAACAGTGAGTAATTGTCCATGAAACGGGCCAGAATCGGCCAAAACTGCAAGTGTTGATGACCGACACGTAAACGAACCCCGGATTTCGTCAATCGTGGAAATCACTTCGAGATCCCAAAACAGTGAGTAATAGTCCACGAAATGGGTCAGAACGGCCAAAACTGCAGGTGTTGATGACCGACACGTAAACTCACCCCGGGGTTCGTCGATCGTGGAAATCTCTCCGGGACCCCAAAACAGTGAGTAATAGTCCACGAAACTGGTCAGAATCGGCCAAAACTGCGGGTGTTGATGACCGACACATAAACGCACCCCTGGGTTCGTCAATTGTGGAAATCACTCCGGGACCCCAAAACAATGAGTATTAGTCCACGAAACGGGTCAAATTCGGCCAATAACTGCGAGTATTTATGACCGACACAAAAACGTGCCCCGGAGTTCATCAATCGTGGAAATATGTCCAGGACCCCAAAACAGTGAGTAATACTCGACGATACGGGTTAGAACCGGCCAAAACTGCGGGTGTTGATGACCGACACATAAACGCACCCCGGGGTTCATCAATCGTGGAAATCACTCCAGGACCCCAAAACAGTGAGTAATAGTCCACGAAACTGGCCAGAATCGGCCAAAACTGCGAGTATTTATGACCGACACAAAAACGCGCCCCGGGGTTCATCAATGTTGGAAACCACTTCGGGACCCTAAAACAGTGAGTAATTGTCCGCGAAACGGGCCAGAATCGGCCAAAACTGCAAGTGTTGATGACCGACACGTAAACGCACCCCGGGTTTCGTCAATCGTGGAAATCACTTCGAGATCCCAAAACAGTGAGTAATAGTCCACGAAACGGGTCAGAACGGCCAAAACTGCGGGTGTTGATGACGGACACGTAAACGCACCCCGGGTTTCGTCATTCGTGGAAATCACTTCGGGACCCCAAAAGAGTGAGTAATAGTCCACGAAACTGGTCAGAATCGGCTAAAACTGCGGGTGTTGATGACCGACACATAAACGCACCCCTGGGTTCGTCAATTGTGGAAATCACTCCGGGACCCCAAAACAATGAGTAATAGTCCACGAAACGGGTCAGATTCGGCCAAAAACTGCGAGTATTTATGACCGACACGAAAACGCGCCCCGGAGTTCATCAATCGTGGAAATATGTCCAGGACCCCAAAACAGTGAGTAATTGTCCACGAAACGGGCCAGAATCGGCCGAAACTGCGGGTGTTGATGACGACACATAAACGCACCACGGGGTTAATCAATCGTGGAAATCACTCCAGGACCCCAAAACAGTGAGTAATAGTCCACGAAACTGGCCAGAATCGGCCAAAACTGCGGGTGTTGATGACCGACACGTAAACGCACCTCTGGGTTCGTCAATCGTGGAGATCACTCCGGGACCCCAAAACAATGAGTAATAGTCCACGAAACGGGTCAGATTCGGCCAAAAACTGCAAGTGTTGATGACCGACACGTAAACGCACCCCGGGGTTCGTCGATCGTGGAAATCGCTCCGGGACCCCGAAACAGTGAGTAATACTCGACGATACGGGTTAGAACCGGCCAAAACTGCGGGTGTTGATGACCGACACATAAACGCACCCCGGGGTTCATCAATCGTGGAAATCACTCCAGGACCCCAAAACAGTGAGTAATAGTCCACGAAACTGGTCAGAATCGGCCAAAATTGCGAGTATTTATGACCGACACAAAAACGCGCCCCGGGGTTCATCAATCGTGGAAATATGTCCAGGACCCCAAAACAGTGAGTAATTGTCCATGAAACGGGCCAGAATCGGCCAAAACTGCAAGTGTTGATGACCGACACGTAAACGAACCCCGGATTTCGTCAATCGTGGAAATCACTTCGAGATCCCAAAACAGTGAGTAATAGTCCACGAAACGGGTCAGAACGGCCAAAACTGCAGGTGTTGATGACCGACACGTAAACTCACCCCGGGGTTCGTCGATCGTGGAAATCTCTCCGGGACCCCAAAACAGTGAGTAATAGTCCACGAAACTGGTCAGAATCGGCCAAAACTGCGGGTGTTGATGACCGACACATAAACGCACCCCTGGGTTCGTCAATTGTGGAAATCACTCCGGGACCCCAAAACAATGAGTATTAGTCCACGAAACGGGTCAGATTCGGCCAATAACTGCGAGTATTTATGACCGACACAAAAACGTGCCCCGGAGTTCATCAATCGTGGAAATATGTCCAGGACCCCAAAACAGTGAGTAATACTCGACGATACGGGTTAGAACCGGCCAAAACTGCGGGTGTTGATGACCGACACATAAACGCACCCCGGGGTTCATCAATCGTGGAAATCACTCCAGGACCCCAAAACAGTGAGTAATAGTCCACGAAACTGGCCAGAATCGGCCAAAACTGCGAGTATTTATGACCGACACAAAAACGCGCCCCGGGGTTCATCAATCGTGGAAACCACTTCGGGACCCTAAAACAGTGAGTAATTGTCCACGAAACGGGCCTGAATCGGCCAAAACTGCAAGTGTTGATGACCGACACGTAAACGCACCCCGGGTTTCGTCAATCGTGGAAATCACTTCGAGATCCCAAAACAGTGAGTAATAGTCCACGAAACGGGTCAGAACGGCCAAAACTGCGGGTGTTGATGACGGACACGTAAACGCACCCCGGGTTTCGTCATTCGTGGAAATCACTTCGGGACCCCAAAAGAGTGAGTAATAGTCCACGAAACTGGTTAGAATCGGCTAAAACTGCGGGTGTTGATGACCGACACATAAACGCACCCCTGGGTTCGTCAATTGTGGAAATCACTCCGGGACCCCAAAACAATGAGTAATAGTCCACGAAACGGGTCAGATTCGGCCAAAAACTGCGAGTATTTATGACCGACACGAAAACGCGCCCCGGAGTTCATCAATCGTGGAAATATGTCCAGGACCCCAAAACAGTGAGTAATTGTCCATGAAACGGGCCAGAATCGGCCAAAACTGCGGGTGTTGATGACCGACACATAAACGCACCCCGGGGTTAATCAATCGTGGAAATCACTCCAGGACCCCAAAACAGTGAGTAATAGTCCACGAAACTGGCCAGAATCGGCCAAAACTGCGGGTGTTGATGACCGACACGTAAACGCACCTCTGGGTTCGTCAATCGTGGAGATCACTCCGGGACCCCAAAACAATGAGTAATAGTCCACGAAACGGGTCAGATTCGGCCAAAAACTGCAAGTGTTGATGACCGACACGTAAACGCACCCCGGGGTTCGTCGATCGTGGAAATCCCTCCGGGACCCCAAAACAGTGAGTAATACTCGACGATACGGGTTATAACCGGCCAAAACTGCGGGTGTTGATGACCGACACATAAACGCACCCCGGGGTTCGTCGATCGTGGAAATCTCTCCGGGACCCCAAAACAATGAGTAATAGTCCACGAAACTGGTCAGAATCGGCCAAAACTGCGAGTATTTATGACCGACACATAAACGCACCCCTGGGTTCGTCAATTGTGGAAATCACTCCGGGACCCCAAAACAATGAGTAATTGTCCACGAAACGGGCCAGAATCGGCCAAAACTGCAAGTGTTGATGACCGACACGTAAACGAACCCCGGATTTCATCAATCGTGGAAATCACTTCGAGATCCCAAAACAGTGAGTAATAGTCCACGAAACGGGTCAGAACGGCCAAAACTGCAGGTGTTGATGACCGACACGTAAACTCACCCCGGGGTTCGTCGATCGTGGAAATCTCTCTGGGACCCCAAAACAGTGAGTAATAGTCCACGAAACTGGTCAGAATCGGCCAAAACTGCGGGTGTTGATGACCGACACATAAACGCACCCCTGGGTTCGTCAATTGTGGAAATCACTCCGGGACCCCAAAACAATGAGTATTAGTCCACAAAACGGGTCAGATTCGGCCAATAACTGCGAGTATTTATGACCGACACAAAAACGTGCCCCGGAGTTCATCAATCGTGGAAATATGTCCAGGACCCCAAAACAGTGAGTAATACTCGACGATACGGGTTAGAACCGGCCAAAACTGCGGGTGTTGATGACCGACACATAAACGCACCCCGGGGTTCATCAATCGTGGAAATCACTCCAGGACCCCAAAACAGTGAGTAATAGTCCACGAAACTGGCCAGAATCGGCCAAAACTGCGAGTATTTATGACCGACACAAAAACGCGCCCCGGGGTTCATCAATGTTGGAAACCACTTCGGGACCCTAAAACAGTGAGTAATTGTCCGCGAAACGGGCCAGAATCGGCCAAAACTGCAAGTGTTGATGACCGACACGTAAACGCACCCCGGGTTTCGTCAATCGTGGAAATCACTTCGAGATCCCAAAACAGTGAGTAATAGTCCACGAAACGGGTCAGAACGGCCAAAACTGCGGGTGTTGATGACGGACACGTAAACGCACCCCGGGTTTCGTCATTCGTGGAAATCACTTCGGGACCCCAAAAGAGTGAGTAATAGTCCACGAAACTGGTCAGAATCGGCTAAAACTGCGGGTGTTGATGACCGACACATAAACGCACCCCTGGGTTCGTCAATTGTGGAAATCACTCCGGGACCCCAAAACAATGAGTAATAGTCCACGAAACGGGTCAGATTCGGCCAAAAACTGCGAGTATTTATGACCGACACGAAAACGCGCCCCGGAGTTCATCAATCGTGGAAATATGTCCAGGACCCCAAAACAGTGAGTAATTGTCCACGAAACGGGCCAGAATCGGCCGAAACTGCGGGTGTTGATGACGACACATAAACGCACCACGGGGTTAATCAATCGTGGAAATCACTCCAGGACCCCAAAACAGTGAGTAATAGTCCACGAAACTGGCCAGAATCGGCCAAAACTGCGGGTGTTGATGACCGACACGTAAACGCACCTCTGGGTTCGTCAATCGTGGAGATCACTCCGGGACCCCAAAACAATGAGTAATAGTCCACGAAACGGGTCAGATTCGGCCAAAAACTGCAAGTGTTGATGACCGACACGTAAACGCACCCCGGGGTTCGTCGATCGTGGAAATCGCTCCGGGACCCCGAAACAGTGAGTAATACTCGACGATACGGGTTAGAACCGGCCAAAACTGCGGGTGTTGATGACCGACACATAAACGCACCCCGGGGTTCATCAATCGTGGAAATCACTCCAGGACCCCAAAACAGTGAGTAATAGTCCACGAAACTGGTCAGAATCGGCCAAAATTGCGAGTATTTATGACCGACACAAAAACGCGCCCCGGGGTTCATCAATCGTGGAAATATGTCCAGGACCCCAAAACAGTGAGTAATTGTCCATGAAACGGGCCAGAATCGGCCAAAACTGCAAGTGTTGATGACCGACACGTAAACGAACCCCGGATTTCGTCAATCGTGGAAATCACTTCGAGATCCCAAAACAGTGAGTAATAGTCCACGAAACGGGTCAGAACGGCCAAAACTGCAGGTGTTGATGACCGACACGTAAACTCACCCCGGGGTTCGTCGATCGTGGAAATCTCTCCGGGACCCCAAAACAGTGAGTAATAGTCCACGAAACTGGTCAGAATCGGCCAAAACTGCGGGTGTTGATGACCGACACATAAACGCACCCCTGGGTTCGTCAATTGTGGAAATCACTCCGGGACCCCAAAACAATGAGTATTAGTCCACGAAACGGGTCAGATTCGGCCAATAACTGCGAGTATTTATGACCGACACAAAAACGTGCCCCGGAGTTCATCAATCGTGGAAATATGTCCAGGACCCCAAAACAGTGAGTAATACTCGACGATACGGGTTAGAACCGGCCAAAACTGCGGGTGTTGATGACCGACACATAAACGCACCCCGGGGTTCATCAATCGTGGAAATCACTCCAGGACCCCAAAACAGTGAGTAATAGTCCACGAAACTGGCCAGAATCGGCCAAAACTGCGAGTATTTATGACCGACACAAAAACGCGCCCCGGGGTTCATCAATCGTGGAAACCACTTCGGGACCCTAAAACAGTGAGTAATTGTCCACGAAACGGGCCTGAATCGGCCAAAACTGCAAGTGTTGATGACCGACACGTAAACGCACCCCGGGTTTCGTCAATCGTGGAAATCACTTCGAGATCCCAAAACAGTGAGTAATAGTCCACGAAACGGGTCAGAACGGCCAAAACTGCGGGTGTTGATGACGGACACGTAAACGCACCCCGGGTTTCGTCATTCGTGGAAATCACTTCGGGACCCCAAAAGAGTGAGTAATAGTCCACGAAACTGGTTAGAATCGGCTAAAACTGCGGGTGTTGATGACCGACACATAAACGCACCCCTGGGTTCGTCAATTGTGGAAATCACTCCGGGACCCCAAAACAATGAGTAATAGTCCACGAAACGGGTCAGATTCGGCCAAAAACTGCGAGTATTTATGACCGACACGAAAACGCGCCCCGGAGTTCATCAATCGTGGAAATATGTCCAGGACCCCAAAACAGTGAGTAATTGTCCATGAAACGGGCCAGAATCGGCCAAAACTGCGGGTGTTGATGACCGACACATAAACGCACCCCGGGGTTAATCAATCGTGGAAATCACTCCAGGACCCCAAAACAGTGAGTAATAGTCCACGAAACTGGCCAGAATCGGCCAAAACTGCGGGTGTTGATGACCGACACGTAAACGCACCTCTGGGTTCGTCAATCGTGGAGATCACTCCGGGACCCCAAAACAATGAGTAATAGTCCACGAAACGGGTCAGATTCGGCCAAAAACTGCAAGTGTTGATGACCGACACGTAAACGCACCCCGGGGTTCGTCGATCGTGGAAATCCCTCCGGGACCCCAAAACAGTGAGTAATACTCGACGATACGGGTTATAACCGGCCAAAACTGCGGGTGTTGATGACCGACACATAAACGCACCCCGGGGTTCGTCGATCGTGGAAATCTCTCCGGGACCCCAAAACAATGAGTAATAGTCCACGAAACTGGTCAGAATCGGCCAAAACTGCGAGTATTTATGACCGACACATAAACGCACCCCTGGGTTCGTCAATTGTGGAAATCACTCCGGGACCCCAAAACAATGAGTAATTGTCCACGAAACGGGCCAGAATCGGCCAAAACTGCAAGTGTTGATGACCGACACGTAAACGAACCCCGGATTTCATCAATCGTGGAAATCACTTCGAGATCCCAAAACAGTGAGTAATAGTCCACGAAACGGGTCAGAACGGCCAAAACTGCAGGTGTTGATGACCGACACGTAAACTCACCCCGGGGTTCGTCGATCGTGGAAATCTCTCTGGGACCCCAAAACAGTGAGTAATAGTCCACGAAACTGGTCAGAATCGGCCAAAACTGCGGGTGTTGATGACCGACACATAAACGCACCCCTGGGTTCGTCAATTGTGGAAATCACTCCGGGACCCCAAAACAATGAGTATTAGTCCACAAAACGGGTCAGATTCGGCCAATAACTGCGAGTATTTATGACCGACACAAAAACGTGCCCCGGAGTTCATCAATCGTGGAAATATGTCCAGGACCCCAAAACAGTGAGTAATACTCGACGATACGGGTTAGAACCGGCCAAAACTGCGGGTGTTGATGACCGACACATAAACGCACCCCGGGGTTCATCAATCGTGGAAATCACTCCAGGACCCCAAAACAGTGAGTAATAGTCCACGAAACTGGCCAGAATCGGCCAAAACTGCGAGTATTTATGACCGACACAAAAACGCGCCCCGGGGTTCATCAATCGTGGAAACCACTTCGGGACCCTAAAACAGTGAGTAATTGTCCACGAAACGGGCCAGAATCGGCCAAAACTGCAAGTGTTGATGACCGACACGTAAACGCACCCCGGGTTTCGTCAATCGTGGAAATCACTTCGAGATCCCAAAACAGTGAGTAATAGTCCACGAAACGGGTCAGAACGGCCAAAACTGCGGGTGTTGATGACGGACACGTAAACGCACCCCGGGTTTCGTCATTCGTGGAAATCACTTCGGGACCCCAAAAGAGTGAGTAATAGTCCACGAAACTGGTTAGAATCGGCTAAAACTGCGGGTGTTGATGACCGACACATAAACGCACCCCTGGGTTCGTCAATTGTGGAAATCACTCCGGGACCCCAAAACAATGAGTAATAGTCCACGAAACGGGTCAGATTCGGCCAAAAACTGCGAGTATTTATGACCGACACGAAAACGCGCCCCGGAGTTCATCAATCGTGGAAATATGTCCAGGACCCCAAAACAGTGAGTAATTGTCCATGAAACGGGCCAGAATCGGCCAAAACTGCGGGTGTTGATGACCGACACATAAACGCACCCCGGGGTTAATCAATCGTGGAAATCACTCCAGGACCCCAAAACAGTGAGTAATAGTCCACGAAACTGGCCAGAATCGGCCAAAACTGCGGGTGTTGATGACCGACACGTAAACGCACCTCTGGGTTCGTCAATCGTGGAGATCACTCCGGGACCCCAAAACAATGAGTAATAGTCCACGAAACGGGTCAGATTCGGCCAAAAACTGCAAGTGTTGATGACCGACACGTAAACGCACCCCGGGGTTCGTCGATCGTGGAAATCCCTCCGGGACCCCAAAACAGTGAGTAATACTCGACGATACGGGTTATAACCGGCCAAAACAGCGGGTGTTGATGACCGACACATAAACGCACCCCGGGGTTCGTCGATCGTGGAAATCTCTCCGGGACCCCAAAACAATGAGTAATAGTCCACGAAACTGGTCAGAATCGGCCAAAACTGCGAGTATTTATGACCGACACATAAACGCACCCCTGGGTTCGTCAATTGTGGAAATCACTCCGGGACCCCAAAACAATGAGTAATTGTCCACGAAACGGGCCAGAATCGGCCAAAACTGCAAGTGTTGATGACCGACACGTAAACGAACCCCGGATTTCATCAATCGTGGAAATCACTTCGAGATCCCAAAACAGTGAGTAATAGTCCACGAAACGGGTCAGAACGGCCAAAACTGCAGGTGTTGATGACCGACACGTAAACTCACCCCGGGGTTCGTCGATCGTGGAAATCTCTCTGGGACCCCAAAACAGTGAGTAATAGTCCACGAAACTGGTCAGAATCGGCCAAAACTGCGGGTGTTGATGACCGACACATAAACGCACCCCTGGGTTCGTCAATTGTGGAAATCACTCCGGGACCCCAAAACAATGAGTATTAGTCCACAAAACGGGTCAGATTCGGCCAATAACTGCGAGTATTTATGACCGACACAAAAACGTGCCCCGGAGTTCATCAATCGTGGAAATATGTCCAGGACCCCAAAACAGTGAGTAATACTCGACGATACGGGTTAGAACCGGCCAAAACTGCGGGTGTTGATGACCGACACATAAACGCACCCCGGGGTTCATCAATCGTGGAAATCACTCCAGGACCCCAAAACAGTGAGTAATAGTCCACGAAACTGGCCAGAATCGGCCAAAACTGCGAGTATGTATGACCGACACAAAAACGCGCCCCGGGGTTCATCAATCGTGGAAACCACTTCGGGACCCCAAAACAGTGAGTAATTGTCCACGAAACGGGCCAGAATCGGCCAAAACTGCGGGTGTTGATGACCGACACATAAACGCACCCCGGGGTTAATCAATCGTGGAAATCACTCCAGGACCCCAAAACAGTGAGTAATAGTCCACGAAACTGGCCAGAATCGGCCAAAACTGCGGGTGTTGATGACCGACACGTAAACGCACCTCTGGGTTCGTCAATCGTGGAGATCACTCCGGGACCCCAAAACAATGAGTAATAGTCCACGAAACGGGTCAGATTCGGCCAGAAACTGCAAGTGTTGATGACCGACATGTAAACGCACCCCGGGGTTCGTCGATCGTGGAAATCCCTCCGGGACCCCAAAACAGTGAGTAATACTCGACGATACGGGTTATAACCGGCCAAAACTGCGGGTGTTGATGACCGACACATAAACGCACCCCGGGGTTCGTCGATCGTGGAAATCTCTCCGGGACCCCAAAACAGTGAGTAATAGTCCACGAAACTGGTCAGAATCGGCCAAAACTGCGAGTATTTATGACCGACACATAAACGCACCCCTGGGTTCGTCAATTGTGGAAATCACTCCGGGACCCCAAAACAATGAGTAATTGTCCACGAAACGGGCCAGAATCGGCCAAAACTGCAAGTGTTGATGACCGACACGTAAACGAACCCCGGATTTCATCAATCGTGGAAATCACTTCGAGATCCCAAAACAGTGAGTAATAGTCCACGAAACGGGTCAGAACGGCCAAAACTGCAGGTGTTGATGACCGACGCGTAAACTCACCCCGGGGTTCGTCGATCGTGGAAATCTCTCTGGGACCCCAAAACAGTGAGTAATAGTCCACGAAACTGGTCAGAATCGGCCAAAACTGCGGGTGTTGATGACCGACACATAAACGCACCCCTGGGTTCGTCAATTGTGGAAATCACTCTGGGACCCCAAAACAATGAGTATTAGTCCACAAAACGGGTCAGATTCGGCCAATAACTGCGAGTATTTATGACCGACACAAAAACGTGCCCCGGAGTTCATCAATCGTGGAAATATGTCCAGGACCCCAAAACAGTGAGTAATACTCGACGATACGGGTTAGAACCGGCCAAAACTGCGGGTGTTGATGACCGACACATAAACGCACCCCGGGGTTCATCAATCGTGGAAATCACTCCAGGACCCCAAAACAGTGAGTAATAGTCCACGAAACTGGCCAGAATCGGCCAAAACTGCGAGTATTTATGACCGACACAAAAACGCGCCCCGGGGTTCATCAATCGTGGAAACCACTTCGGGACCCTAAAACAGTGAGTAATTGTCCACGAAACGGGCCAGAATCGGCCAAAACTGCAAGTGTTGATGACCGACACGTAAACGCACCCCGGGTTTCGTCAATCGTGGAAATCACTTCGAGATCCCAAAACAGTGAGTAATAGTCCACGAAACGGGTCAGAACGGCCAAAACTGCGGGTGTTGATGACGGACACGTAAACGCACCCCGGGTTTCGTCATTCGTGGAAATCACTTCGGGACCCCAAAAGAGTGAGTAATAGTCCACGAAACTGGTTAGAATCGGCTAAAACTGCGGGTGTTGATGACCGACACATAAACGCACCCCTGGGTTCGTCAATTGTGGAAATCACTCCGGGACCCCAAAACAATGAGTAATAGTCCACGAAACGGGTCAGATTCGGCCAAAAACTGCGAGTATTTATGACCGACACGAAAACGCGCCCCGGAGTTCATCAATCGTGGAAATATGTCCAGGACCCCAAAACAGTGAGTAATTGTCCATGAAACGGGCCAGAATCGGCCAAAACTGCGGGTGTTGATGACCGACACATAAACGCACCCCGGGGTTAATCAATCGTGGAAATCACTCCAGGACCCCAAAACAGTGAGTAATAGTCCACGAAACTGGCCAGAATCGGCCAAAACTGCGGGTGTTGATGACCGACACGTAAACGCACCTCTGGGTTCGTCAATCGTGGAGATCACTCCGGGACCCCAAAACAATGAGTAATAGTCCACGAAACGGGTCAGATTCGGCCAAAAACTGCAAGTGTTGATGACCGACACGTAAACGCACCCCGGGGTTCGTCGATCGTGGAAATCCCTCCGGGACCCCAAAACAGTGAGTAATACTCGACGATACGGGTTATAACCGGCCAAAACTGCGGGTGTTGATGACCGACACATAAACGCACCCCGGGGTTCGTCGATCGTGGAAATCTCTCCGGGACCCCAAAACAATGAGTAATAGTCCACGAAACTGGTCAGAATCGGCCAAAACTGCGAGTATTTATGACCGACACATAAACGCACCCCTGGGTTCGTCAATTGTGGAAATCACTCCGGGACCCCAAAACAATGAGTAATTGTCCACGAAACGGGCCAGAATCGGCCAAAACTGCAAGTGTTGATGACCGACACGTAAACGAACCCCGGATTTCATCAATCGTGGAAATCACTTCGAGATCCCAAAACAGTGAGTAATAGTCCACGAAACGGGTCAGAACGGCCAAAACTGCAGGTGTTGATGACCGACACGTAAACTCACCCCGGGGTTCGTCGATCGTGGAAATCTCTCTGGGACCCCAAAACAGTGAGTAATAGTCCACGAAACTGGTCAGAATCGGCCAAAACTGCGGGTGTTGATGACCGACACATAAACGCACCCCTGGGTTCGTCAATTGTGGAAATCACTCCGGGACCCCAAAACAATGAGTATTAGTCCACAAAACGGGTCAGATTCGGCCAATAACTGCGAGTATTTATGACCGACACAAAAACGTGCCCCGGAGTTCATCAATCGTGGAAATATGTCCAGGACCCCAAAACAGTGAGTAATACTCGACGATACGGGTTAGAACCGGCCAAAACTGCGGGTGTTGATGACCGACACATAAACGCACCCCGGGGTTCATCAATCGTGGAAATCACTCCAGGACCCCAAAACAGTGAGTAATAGTCCACGAAACTGGCCAGAATCGGCCAAAACTGCGAGTATGTATGACCGACACAAAAACGCGCCCCGGGGTTCATCAATCGTGGAAACCACTTCGGGACCCCAAAACAGTGAGTAATTGTCCACGAAACGGGCCAGAATCGGCCAAAACTGCGGGTGTTGATGACCGACACATAAACGCACCCCGGGGTTAATCAATCGTGGAAATCACTCCAGGACCCCAAAACAGTGAGTAATAGTCCACGAAACTGGCCAGAATCGGCCAAAACTGCGGGTGTTGATGACCGACACGTAAACGCACCTCTGGGTTCGTCAATCGTGGAGATCACTCCGGGACCCCAAAACAATGAGTAATAGTCCACGAAACGGGTCAGATTCGGCCAAAAACTGCAAGTGTTGATGACCGACATGTAAACGCACCCCGGGGTTCGTCGATCGTGGAAATCCCTCCGGGACCCCAAAACAGTGAGTAATACTCGACGATACGGGTTATAACCGGCCAAAACTGCGGGTGTTGATGACCGACACATAAACGCACCCCGGGGTTCGTCGATCGTGGAAATCTCTCCGGGACCCCAAAACAGTGAGTAATAGTCCACGAAACTGGTCAGAATCGGCCAAAACTGCGAGTATTTATGACCGACACATAAACGCACCCCTGGGTTCGTCAATTGTGGAAATCACTCCGGGACCCCAAAACAATGAGTAATTGTCCACGAAACGGGCCAGAATCGGCCAAAACTGCAAGTGTTGATGACCGACACGTAAACGAACCCCGGATTTCATCAATCGTGGAAATCACTTCGAGATCCCAAAACAGTGAGTAATAGTCCACGAAACGGGTCAGAACGGCCAAAACTGCAGGTGTTGATGACCGACGCGTAAACTCACCCCGGGGTTCGTCGATCGTGGAAATCTCTCTGGGACCCCAAAACAGTGAGTAATAGTCCACGAAACTGGTCAGAATCGGCCAAAACTGCGGGTGTTGATGACCGACACATAAACGCACCCCTGGGTTCGTCAATTGTGGAAATCACTCTGGGACCCCAAAACAATGAGTATTAGTCCATGAAACGGGTCAGATTCGGCCAATAACTGCGAGTATTTATGACCGACACAAAAACGTGCCCCGGAGTTCATCAATCGTGGAAATATGTCCAGGACCCCAAAACAGTGAGTAATACTCGACGATACGGGTTAGAACCGGCCAAAACTGCGGGTGTTGATGACCGACACATAAATGCACCCCGGGGTTCATCAATCGTGGAAATCACTCCAGGACCCCAAAACAGTGAGTAATAGTCCACGTAACTGGCCAGAATCGGCCAAAACTGCGAGTATGTATGACCGACACAAAAACGCGCCCCGGGGTTCATCAATCGTGGAAACCACTTCGGGACCCCAAAACAGTGAGTAATTGTCCACGAAACGGGCCAGAAACGGCCAAAACTGCGGGTGTTGATGACCGACACATAAACACACCCCGGGGTTAATCAATCGTGGAAATCACTCCAGGACCCCAAAACAGTGAGTAATAGTCCACGAAACTGGCCAGAATCGGCCAAAACTGCGGGTGTTGATGACCGACACGTAAACGCACCTCTGGGTTCGTCAATCGTGGAGATCACTCCGGGACCCCAAAACAATGAGTAATAGTCCACGAAACGGGTCAGATTCGGCCAAAAACTGCAAGTGTTGATGACCGACACGTAAACGCACCCCGGGGTTCGTCGATCGTGGAAATCCCTCCGGGACCCCAAAACAGTGAGTAATACTCGACGATACGGGTTATAACCGGCCAAAACTGCGGGTGTTGATGACCGACACATAAACGCACCCCGGGGTTCGTCGATCGTGGAAATCTCTCCGGGACCCCAAAACAGTGAGTAATAGTCCACGAAACTGGTCAGAATCGGCCAAAACTGCGAGTATTTATGACCGACACATAAACGCACCCCTGGATTCGTCAATTGTGGAAATCACTCCGGGACCCCAAAACAATGAGTAATTGTCCACGAAACGGGCCAGAATCGGCCAAAACTGCAAGTGTTGATGACCGACACGTAAACGAAACCCGGATTTCATCAATCGTGGAAATCACTTCGAGATCCCAAAACAGTGAGTAATAGTCCACGAAACGGGTCAGAACGGCCAAAACTGCAGGTGTTGATGACCGACGCGTAAACTCACCCCGGGGTTCGTCGATCGTGGAAATCTCTCTGGGACCCCAAAACAGTGAGTAATAGTCCACGAAACTGGTCAGAATCGGCCAAAACTGCGGGTGTTGATGACCGACACATAAACGCACCCCTGGGTTCGTCAATTGTGGAAATCACTCCGGGACCCCAAAACAATGAGTATTAGTCCACGAAACGGGTCAGATTCGGCCAATAACTGCGAGTATTTATGACCGACACAAAAACGTGCCCCGGAGTTCATCAATCGTGGAAATATGTCCAGGACCCCAAAACAGTGAGTAATACTCGACGATACGGGTTAGAACCGGCCAAAACTGCGGGTGTTGATGACCGACACATAAACGCACCCCGGGGTTCATCAATCGTGGAAATCACTCCAGGACCCCAAAACAGTGAGTAATAGTCCACGAAACTGGCCAGAATCGGCCAAAACTGCGAGTATTTATGACCGACACAAAAACGCGCCCCGGGGTTCATCAATCGTGGAAACCACTTCCGGACCCCAAAACAGTGAGTAATTGTCCACGAAACGGGCCAGAATCGGCCAAAACTGCAAGTGTTGATGACCGACACGTAAACGCACCCCGGGTTTCGTCAATCGTGGAAATCACTTCGAGATCCCAAAACAGTGAGTAATAGTCCACGAAACGGGTCAGAACGGCCAAAACTGCGGGTGTTGATGACCGACACGTAAACGCACCCCGGGTTTCGTCATTCGTGGAAATCACTTCAGGACCCCAAAAGAGTGAGTAATAGTCCACGAAACTGGTCAGAATCGGCTAAAACTGCGGGTGTTGATGACCGACACATAAACGCACCCCTGGGTTCGTCAATTGTGGAAATCACTCCGGGACCCCAAAACAATGAGTAATAGTCCACAAAATGGGTCAGATTCGGCCAAAAACTGCGAGTATTTATGACCGACACGAAAACGCGCCCCGGAGTTCATCAATCGTGGAAATATGTCCAGGACCCCAAAACAGTGAGTAATTGTCCACGAAACGGGCCAGAATCGGCCAAAACTGCGGGTGTTGATGACCGACACATAAACGCACCCCGGGGTTAATCAATCGTGGAAATCACTCCAGGACCCCAAAAAGTGAGTAATAGTCCACGAAACTGTCCAGAATCGGCCAAAACTGCGGGTGTTGATGACCGACACGTAAACGCGCCCCGGGGTTCATCAATCGTGGAAATATGTCCAGGACCCCGAAACAGTGAGGAATTGTCCATGAAACGGGCCAGAATCGGCCAAAACTGCAAGGGTTGATGACCGACACGTAAACGCACCCCGTGTTTCGTCAATCGTGGAAATCACTTCGAGATCCCAAAAGAGTGAGTAATAGTCCACGAAACGGGTCAGAACGGCCAAAACTGCGGGTGTTGATGACCGACACGTAAACGAACCCCGGATTTCATCAATCGTGGAAATCACTTCGAGATCCCAAAACAGTGAGTAATAGTCCACGAAACGGGTCAGAACGGCCAAAACTGCAGGTGTTGATGACCGACGCGTAAACTCACCCCGGGGTTCGTCGATCGTGGAAATCTCTCTGGGACCCCAAAACAATGAGTAATAGTCCACGAAACGGGTCAGAATCGGCCAAAACTGCGGGTGTTGATGACCGACACATAAACGCACCCCTGGGTTCGTCAATTGTGGAAATCACTCTGGGACCCCAAAACAATGAGTATTAGTCCATGAAACGGGTCAGATTCGGCCAATAACTGCGAGTATTTATGACCGACACAAAAACGTGCCCCGGAGTTCATCAATCGTGGAAATATGTCCAGGACCCCAAAACAGTGAGTAATACTCGACGATACGGGTTAGAACCGGCCAAAACTGCGGGTGTTGATGACCGACACATAAACGCACCCCGGGGTTCATCAATCATGGAAATCACTCCAGGACCCCAAAACAGTGAGTAATAGTCCACGAAACTGGCCAGAATCGGCCAAAACTGCGAGTATGTATGACCGACACAAAAACGCGCCCCGGGGTTCATCAATCGTGGAAACCACTTCGGGACCCCAAAACAGTGAGTAATTGTCCACGAAACGGGCCAGAATCGGCCAAAACTGCGGGTGTTGATGACCGACACATAAACACACCCCGGGGTTAATCAATCGTGGAAATCACTCCAGGACCCCAAAACAGTGAGTAATAGTCCACGAAACTGGCCAGAATCGGCCAAAACTGCGGGTGTTGATGACCGACACGTAAACGCACCTCTGGGTTCGTCAATCGTGGAGATCACTCCGGGACCCCAAAACAATGAGTAATAGTCCACGAAACGGGTCAGATTCGGCCAAAAACTGCAAGTGTTGATGACCGACACGTAAACGCACCCCGGGGTTCGTCGATCGTGGAAATCCCTCCGGGACCCCAAAACAGTGAGTAATACTCGACGATACGGGTTATAACCGGCCAAAACTGCGGGTGTTGATGACCGACACATAAACGCACCCCGGGGTTCGTCGATCGTGGAAATCTCTCCGGGACCCCAAAACAGTGAGTAATAGTCCACGAAACTGGTCAGAATCGGCCAAAACTGCGAGTATTTATGACCGACACATAAACGCACCCCTGGATTCGTCAATTGTGGAAATCACTCCGGGACCCCAAAACAATGAGTAATTGTCCACGAAACGGGCCAGAATCGGCCAAAACTGCAAGTGTTGATGACCGACACGTAAACGAAACCCGGATTTCATCAATCGTGGAAATCACTTCGAGATCCCAAAACAGTGAGTAATAGTCCACGAAACGGGTCAGAACGGCCAAAACTGCGGGTGTTGATGACCGACACGTAAACGAACCCCGGATTTCATCAATCGTGGAAATCACTTCGAGATCCCAAAACAGTGAGTAATAGTCCACGAAACGGGTCAGAACGGCCAAAACTGCAGGTGTTGATGACCGACGCGTAAACTCACCCCGGGGTTCGTCGATCGTGGAAATCTCTCTGGGACCCCAAAACAATGAGTAATAGTCCACGAAACGGGTCAGAATCGGCCAAAACTGCGGGTGTTGATGACCGACACATAAACGCACCCCTGGGTTCGTCAATTGTGGAAATCACTCTGGGACCCCAAAACAATGAGTATTAGTCCATGAAACGGGTCAGATTCGGCCAATAACTGCGAGTATTTATGACCGACACAAAAACGTGCCCCGGAGTTCATCAATCGTGGAAATATGTCCAGGACCCCAAAACAGTGAGTAATACTCGACGATACGGGTTAGAACCGGCCAAAACTGCGGGTGTTGATGACCGACACATAAACGCACCCCGGGGTTCATCAATCATGGAAATCACTCCAGGACCCCAAAACAGTGAGTAATAGTCCACGAAACTGGCCAGAATCGGCCAAAACTGCGAGTATGTATGACCGACACAAAAACGCGCCCCGGGGTTCATCAATCGTGGAAACCACTTCGGGACCCCAAAACAGTGAGTAATTGTCCACGAAACGGGCCAGAATCGGCCAAAACTGCGGGTGTTGATGACCGACACATAAACACACCCCGGGGTTAATCAATCGTGGAAATCACTCCAGGACCCCAAAACAGTGAGTAATAGTCCACGAAACTGGCCAGAATCGGCCAAAACTGCGGGTGTTGATGACCGACACGTAAACGCACCTCTGGGTTCGTCAATCGTGGAGATCACTCCGGGACCCCAAAACAATGAGTAATAGTCCACGAAACGGGTCAGATTCGGCCAAAAACTGCAAGTGTTGATGACCGACACGTAAACGCACCCCGGGGTTCGTCGATCGTGGAAATCCCTCCGGGACCCCAAAACAGTGAGTAATACTCGACGATACGGGTTATAACCGGCCAAAACTGCGGGTGTTGATGACCGACACATAAACGCACCCCGGGGTTCGTCGATCGTGGAAATCTCTCCGGGACCCCAAAACAGTGAGTAATAGTCCACGAAACTGGTCAGAATCGGCCAAAACTGCGAGTATTTATGACCGACACATAAACGCACCCCTGGATTCGTCAATTGTGGAAATCACTCCGGGACCCCAAAACAATGAGTAATTGTCCACGAAACGGGCCAGAATCGGCCAAAACTGCAAGTGTTGATGACCGACACGTAAACGAAACCCGGATTTCATCAATCGTGGAAATCACTTCGAGATCCCAAAACAGTGAGTAATAGTCCACTAAACGGGTCAGAACGGCCAAAACTGCAGGTGTTGATGACCGACGCGTAAACTCACCCCGGGGTTCGTCGATCGTGGAAATCTCTCTGGGACCCCAAAACAGTGAGTAATAGTCCACGAAACTGGTCAGAATCGGCCAAAACTGCGGGTGTTGATGACCGACACATAAACGCACCCCTGGGTTCGTCAATTGTGGAAATCACTCCGGGACCCCAAAACAATGAGTATTAGTCCACGAAACGGGTCAGATTCGGCCAATAACTGCGAGTATTTATGACCGACACAAAAACGTGCCCCGGAGTTCATCAATCGTGGAAATATGTCCAGGACCCCAAAACAGTGAGTAATACTCGACGATACGGGTTAGAACCGGCCAAAACTGCGGGTGTTGATGACCGACACATAAACGCACCCCGGGGTTCATCAATCGTGGAAATCACTCCAGGACCCCAAAACAGTGAGTAATAGTCCACGAAACTGGCCAGAATCGGCCAAAACTGCGAGTATTTATGACCGACACAAAAACGCGCCCCGGGGTTCATCAATCGTGGAAACCACTTCCGGACCCCAAAACAGTGAGTAATTGTCCACGAAACGGGCCAGAATCGGCCAAAACTGCAAGTGTTGATGACCGACACGTAAACGCACCCCGGGTTTCGTCAATCGTGGAAATGACTTCGAGATCCCAAAACAGTGAGTAATAGTCCACGAAACGGGTCAGAACGGCCAAAACTGCGGGTGTTGATGACCGACACGTAAACGCACCCCGGGTTTCGTCATTCGTGGAAATCACTTCAGGACCCCAAAAGAGTGAGTAATAGTCCACGAAACTGGTCAGAATCGGCTAAAACTGCGGGTGTTGATGACCGACACATAAACGCACCCCTGGGTTCGTCAATTGTGGAAATCACTCCGGGACCCCAAAACAATGAGTAATAGTCCACAAAATGGGTCAGATTCGGCCAAAAACTGCGAGTATTTATGACCGACACGAAAACGCGCCCCGGAGTTCATCAATCGTGGAAATATGTCCAGGACCCCAAAACAGTGAGTAATTGTCCACGAAACGGGCCAGAATCGGCCAAAACTGCGGGTGTTGATGACCGACACATAAACGCACCCCGGGGTTAATCAATCGTGGAAATCACTCCAGGACCCCAAAAAGTGAGTAATAGTCCACGAAACTGTCCAGAATCGGCCAAAACTGCGGGTGTTGATGACCGACACGTAAACGCGCCCTGGGGTTCATCAATCGTGGAAATATGTCCAGGACCCCGAAACAGTGAGGAATTGTCCATGAAACGGGCCAGAATCGGCCAAAACTGCAAGGGTTGATGACCGACACGTAAACGCACCCCGTGTTTCGTCAATCGTGGAAATCACTTCGAGATCCCAAAAGAGTGAGTAATAGTCCACGAAACGGGTCAGAACGGCCAAAACTGCGGGTGTTGATGATCGACACGTAAACGCACCCCGGGTTTCGTCATTCGTGGAAATCACTTCGATATCCCAAAAGATTGAGTAATAGTCCACGAAACTGGTCAGAATCGGCCAAAACTGCGGGTGTTGATGACCGACACATAAACGCACCCCTGGGTTCGTCAATTGTGGAAATCACTCCGGGACCCCAAAACAATGAGTAATAGTCCACGAAACGGGTCAGATTCGGCCAAAAACTGTGAGTATTTATGACCGACACGAAAACGCGCCCCGGAGTTCATCAATCGTGGAAATATGTCCAGGACCCCAAAACAGTGAGTAATTGTCCACGAAACGGGCCAGAATCGGCCAAAACTGCGGGTGTTGATGACCGACACATAAACGCACCCCGGGGTTAATCAATCGTGGAAATCACTCCAGGACCCCAAAAAGTGAGTAATAGTCCACGAAACTGGCCAGAATCGGCCAAAACTGCGGGTGTTGATGACCGACACGTAAACGCGCCCCGGGGTTCATCAATCGTGGAAATATGTCCAGGACCCCGAAACAGTGAGGAATTGTCCATGAAACGGGCCAGAATCGGCCAAAACTGCAAGGGTTGATGACCGACACGTAAACGCACCCCGTGTTTCGTCAATCGTGGAAATCACTTCGAGATCCCAAAAGAGTGAGTAATAGTCCACGAAACGGGTCAGAACGGCCAAAACTGCGGGTGTTGATGATCGACACGTAAACGCACCCCGGGTTTCGTCATTCGTGGAAATCACTTCGATATCCCAAAAGATTGAGTAATAGTCCACGAAACTGGTCAGAATCGGCCAAAACTGCGGGTGTTGATGACCGACACATAAACGCACCCCTGGGTTCGTCAATTGTGGAAATCACTCCGGGACCCCAAAACAATGAGTAATAGTCCACGAAACGGGTCAGATTCGGCTAAAAACTGCGAGTATTTATGACCGACACGAAAACGCGCCCCGGAGTTCATCAATCGTGGAAATATGTCCAGGACCCCAAAACAGTGAGTAATTGTCCACGAAACGGGCCAGAATCGGCCAAAACTGCGGGTGTTGATGACCGACACATAAACGCACCCCGGGGTTAATCAATCGTGGAAATCACTCCAGGACCCCAAAACAGTGAGTAATAGTCCACAAAACTGGCCAGAATCGGCCAAAACTGCGGGTGTTGATGACCGACACGTAAACGCACCTCTGGGTTCGTCAATCGTGGAGATCACTCCGGGACCCCAAAACAATGAGTAATAGTCCACGAAACGGGTCAGATTCGGCCAAAAACTGCAAGTGTTGATGACCGACACGTAAACGCACCCCGGGGTTCGTCGATCGTGGAAATCCCTCCGGGACCCCAAAACAGTGAGTAATACTCGACGATACGGGTTAGAACCGGCCAAAACTGCGGGTGTTGATGACCGACACATAAACGCACCCCGGGGTTCATCAATCGTGGAAATCACTCCAGGACCCCAAAACAGTGAGTAATAGTCCACGAAACTGGCCAGAATCGGCCAAAACTGCGAGTATTTATGACCGACACAAAAACGCGCCCCGGGGTTCATCAATCGTGGAAACCACTTCGGGACCCCAAAACATTGAGTAATTGTCCACGAAACGGGCCAGAATCGGCCAAAACTGCAAGTGTTGATAACCGACACGTAAACGCACCCCGGGTTTCGTCAATCGTGGAAATCACTTCGAGATCCCAAAACAGTGAGTAATAGTCCACGAAACGGGTCAGAACGGCCAAAACTGCGGGTGTTGATGACCGACACGTAAACGCACCCCGGGTTTCGTCATTCGTGGAAATCACTTCGGGACCCCAAAAGAGTGAGTAATAGTCCACGAAACTGGTCAGAATCGGCTAAAACTGCGGGTGTTGATGACCGACACATAAACGCACCCCTGGGTTCGTCAATTGTGGAAATCACTCCGGGACCCCAAAACAATGAGTAATAGTCCACGAAACGGGTCAGATTCGGCCAAAAACTGCGAGTATTTATGACCGACACGAAAACGCGCCTCGGAGTTCATCAATCGTGGAAATATGTCCAGGACCCCAAAACAGTGAGTAATTGTCCACGAACGGGCCAGAATCGGCCAAAACTGCGGGTGTTGATGACCGACACATAAACGCACCCCGGGGTTAATCAATCGTGGAAATCACTCCAGGACCCCAAAAAGTGAGTAATAGTCCACGAAACTGGCCAGAATCGGCCAAAACTGCGGGTGTTGATGACCGACACGTAAACGCGCCCCGGGGTTCATCAATCGTGGAAATATGTCCAGGACCCCGAAACAGTGAGGAATTGTCCATGAAACGGGCCAGAATCGGCCAAAACTGCAAGGGTTGATGACCGACACGTAAACGCACCCCGGGTTTCGTCAATCGTGGAAATCACTTCGAGATCCCAAAAGAGTGAGTAATAGTCCACGAAACGGGTCAGAACGGCCAAAACTGCGGGTGTTGATGATCGACACGTAAACGCACCACGGGTTTCGTCATTCGTGGAAATCACTTCGATATCCCAAAAGAGTGAGTAATAGTCCACGAAACTGGTCAGAATCGGCCAAAACTGCGGGTGTTGATGACCGACACATAAACGCACCCCTGGGTTCGTCAATTGTGGAAATCACTCCGGGACCCCAAAACAATGAGTAATAGTCCACGAAACGGGTCAGATTCTGCCAAAAACTGCGAGTATTTATAATCGACACGAAAACGCGCCCCGGAGTTCATCAATCGTGGAAATATGTCCAGGACCCCAAAACAGTGAGTAATTGTCCACGAAACGGGCCAGAATCGGCCAAAACTGCGGGTGTTGATGACCGACACATAAACGCACCCCGGGGTTAATCAATCGTGGAAATCACTCCAGGACCCCAAAACAGTGAGTAATAGTCCACGAAACTGGCCAGAATCGGCCAAAACAGCGGGTGTTGATGACCGACACGTAAACACACCTCTGGGTTCGTTAATCGTGGAGATCACTCCGGGACCCCAAAACAATGAGTAATAGTCCATGAAACGGGTCTGATTCGGCCAAAAACTGCGAGTGTTGATGACCGACACGTAAACGCACCCCGGGGTTCATCAATCGTAGAAATCACTCCAGGACCCCAAAACAGTGAGTAATAGTCCACGAAACTGGCCAGAATCGGCCAAAACTGCGGGTGTTGATGACCGACACATAAACGCACCCCTGGGTTCGTCAATTGTGGAAATCACTCCGGGACCCCAAAACAATGAGTAATAGTCCACGAAACGGGTCAGATTCGGCCAAAAACTGCGAGTATCTATAATCGACACGAAAACGCGCCCCGGAGTTCATCAATCGTGGAAATATGTCCAGGACCCCAAAACAGTGAGTAATACTCGACGATACGGGTTAGAACCGGCCAAAACTGCGGGTGTTGATGACCGACACATAAACGCACCCCGGGGTTAATCAATCGTGGAAATCACTCCAGGACCCCAAAACAGTGAGTAATAGTCCACGAAACTGGCCAGAATCGGCCAAAACTGCGAGTATTTATGACCGACACGTAAACGCACCCCGGGGTTCGTCAAACGTGGAAACCACTTCGGAACCCCAAAACAGTGAGTAATAGTCCACGGAACGGGTCAGGATCGGCCAAAACTGCGGGTGTTGATGACCGACACGTAAACGCACCCCTGGGTTCGTCGATCGTGGAAATCTCTCCGGGACCCCAAAACAGTGAGTAATACTCGACGATACGGGTTAGAACCGGCCAAAACTGCGGGTGTTGATGACCGACACATAAACGCACCCCGGGGTTCATCAATCGTGGAAATCACTCCAGGACCCCAAAACAGTGAGTAATAGTCCACGAAACTGGCCAAAATCGGCCAAAACTGCGAGTATTTATGACCGACACAAAAACGCGCCCCGGGGTTCATCAATCGTGGAAATATGTCCAGGACCCCAAAACAGTGAGTAATTGTCCACGAAACGGGCCAGAATCGGCCAAAACTGCGGGTGTTGATGACCGACACATAAACGCACCCCGGGGTTAATCAATCGTGGAAATCACTCCAGGACCCCAAAACAGTGAGTAATAGTCCACGAAACTGGCCAGAATCGGCCAAAACAGCGGGTGTTGATGACCGACACGTAAACACACCTCTGGGTTCGTCAATCGTGGAGATCACTCCGGGACCCCAAAACAATGAGTAATAGTCCATGAAAAGGGTCTGATTCGGCCAAAAACTGCGAGTGTTGATGACCGACACGTAAACGCACCCCGGGGTTCATCAATCGTAGAAATCACTCCAGGACCCCAAAACAGTGAGTAATAGTCCACGAAACTGGCCAGAATCGGCCAAAACTGCGGGTGTTGATGACCGACACATAAACGCACCCCTGGGTTCGTCAATTGTGGAAATCACTCCGGGACCCCAAAACAATGAGTAATAGTCCACGAAACGGGTCAGATTCGGCCAAAAACTGCGAGTATCTATAATCGACACGAAAACGCGCCCCGGAGTTCATCAATCGTGGAAATATGTCCAGGACCCCAAAACAGTGAGTAATACTCGACGATACGGGTTAGAACCGGCCAAAACTGCGGGTGTTGATGACCGACACATAAACGCACCCCGGGGTTAATCAATCGTGGAAATCACTCCAGGACCCCAAAACAGTGAGTAATAGTCCACGAAACTGGCCAGAATCGGCCAAAACTGCGAGTATTTATGACCGACACGTAAACGCACCCCGGGGTTCGTCAAACGTGGAAACCACTTCGGAACCCCAAAACAGTGAGTAATAGTCCACGGAACGGGTCAGGATCGGCCAAAACTGCGGGTGTTGATGACCGACACGTAAACGCACCCCTGGGTTCGTCGATCGTGGAAATCTCTCCGGGACCCCAAAACAGTGAGTAATACTCGACGATACGGGTTAGAACCGGCCAAAACTGCGGGTGTTGATGACCGACACATAAACGCACCCCGGGGTTCATCAATCGTGGAAATCACTCCAGGACCCCAAAACAGTGAGTAATAGTCCACGAAACTGGCCAAAATCGGCCAAAACTGCGAGTATTTATGACCGACACAAAAACGCGCCCCGGGGTTCATCAATCGTGGAAATATGTCCAGGACCCCAAAACAGTGAGTAATTGTCCACGAAACGGGCCAGAATCGGCCAAAACTGCGGGTGTTGATGACCGACACATAAACGCACCCCGGGGTTAATCAATCGTGGAAATCACTCCAGGACCCCAAAACAGTGAGTAATAGTCCACGAAACTGGCCAGAATCGGCCAAAACAGCGGGTGTTGATGACCGACACGTAAACACACCTCTGGGTTCGTCAATCGTGGAGATCACTCCGGGACCCCAAAACAATGAGTAATAGTCCATGAAAAGGGTCTGATTCGGCCAAAAACTGCGAGTGTTGATGACCGACACGTAAACGCACCCCGGGGTTCATCAATCGTAGAAATCACTCCAGGACCCCAAAACAGTGAGTAATAGTCCACGAAACTGGCCAGAATCGGCCAAAACTGCGGGTGTTGATGACCGACACATAAACGCACCCCTGGGTTCGTCAATTGTGGAAATCACTCCGGGACCCCAAAACAATGAGTAATAGTCCACGAAACGGGTCAGATTCGGCCAAAAACTGCGAGTATCTATAATCGACACGAAAACGCGCCCCGGAGTTCATCAATCGTGGAAATATGTCCAGGACCCCAAAACAGTGAGTAATACTCGACGATACGGGTTAGAACCGGCCAAAACTGCGGGTGTTGATGACCGACACATAAACGCACCCCGGGGTTAATCAATCGTGGAAATCACTCCAGGACCCCAAAACAGTGAGTAATAGTCCACGAAACTGGCCAGAATCGGCCAAAACTGCGAGTATTTATGACCGACACGTAAACGCACCCCGGGGTTCGTCAAACGTGGAAACCACTTCGGAACCCCAAAACAGTGAGTAATAGTCCACGGAACGGGTCAGGATCGGCCAAAACTGCGGGTGTTGATGACCGACACGTAAACGCACCCCTGGGTTCGTCGATCGTGGAAATCTCTCCGGGACCCCAAAACAGTGAGTAATACTCGACGATACGGGTTAGAACCGGCCAAAACTGCGGGTGTTGATGACCGACACATAAACGCACCCCGGGGTTCATCAATCGTGGAAATCACTCCAGGACCCCAAAACAGTGAGTAATAGTCCACGAAACTGGCCAAAATCGGCCAAAACTGCGAGTATTTATGACCGACACAAAAACGCGCCCCGGGGTTCATCAATCGTGGAAATATGTCCAGGACCCCAAAACAGTGAGTAATTGTCCACGAAACGGGCCAGAATCGGCCAAAACTGCGGGTGTTGATGACCGACACATAAACGCACCCCGGGGTTAATCAATCGTGGAAATCACTCCAGGACCCCAAAACAGTGAGTAATAGTCCACGAAACTGGCCAGAATCGGCCAAAACAGCGGGTGTTGATGACCGACACGTAAACACACCTCTGGGTTCGTCAATCGTGGAGATCACTCCGGGACCCCAAAACAATGAGTAATAGTCCATGAAACGGGTCTGATTCGGCCAAAAACTGCGAGTGTTGATGACCGACACGTAAACGCACCCCGGGGTTCATCAATCGTAGAAATCACTCCAGGACCCCAAAACAGTGAGTAATAGTCCACGAAACTGGCCAGAATCGGCCAAAACTGCGGGTGTTGATGACCGACACATAAACGCACCCCTGGGTTCGTCAATTGTGGAAATCACTCCGGGACCCCAAAACAATGAGTAATAGTCCATGAAACGGGTCAGATTCGGCCAAAAACTGCGAGTATCTATAATCGACACGAAAACGCGCCCCGGAGTTCATCAATCTTGGAAATATGTCCAGGACCCCAAAACAGTGAGTAATACTCGACGATACGGGTTAGAACCGGCCAAAACTGCGGGTGTTGATGACCGACACATAAACGCACCCCGGGGTTAATCAATCGTGGAAATCACTCCAGGACCCCAAAACAGTGAGTAATAGTCCACGAAACTGGCCAGAATCGGCCAAAACTGCGAGTATTTATGACCGACACGTAAACGCACCCCGGGGTTCGTCAAACGTGGAAACCACTTCGGGACCCCAAAACAGTGAGTAATAGTCCACGGAACGGGTCAGGATCGGCCAAAACTGCGGGTGTTGATGACCGACACGTAAACGCACCCCTGGGTTCGTCGATCGTGGAAATCTCTCCGGGACCCCAAAACAGTGAGTAATACTCGACGATACGGGTTAGAACCGGCCAAAACTGCGGGTGTTGATGACCGACACATAAACGCACCCCGGGGTTCATCAATCGTGGAAATCACTCCAGGACCCCAAAACAGTGAGTAATAGTCCACGAAACTGGCCAAAATCGGCCAAAACTGCAAGTGTTGATGACCGACACGTAAACGCACCCCGGATTTCGTCAATCGTGGAAATCACTTCGAGATCCCAAAATAGTGAGTAATAGTCCACGAAACGGGTCAGAACGGCCAAAACTGCGGGTGTTGATGACCGACACGCAAACTCACCCCGGGGTTCGTCATTCGTGGAAATCACTTCGATATCCCAAAAGAGTGAGTAATAGTCCACGAAACTGGTCAGAATCGGCCAAAACTGCGGGTGTTGATGACCGACACATAAACGCACCCCTGGGTTCGTCAATTGTGGAAATCACTCCGGGACCCCAAAACAATGAGTATTAGTCCACGAAACGGGTCAGATTCGGCCAAAAACTGTGAGTATTTATGACCGACACGAAAACGCGCCCCGGAGTTCATCAATCGTGGAAATATGTCCAGGACCCCAAAACAGTGAGTAATTGTCCACGAAACGGGCCAGAATCGGCCAAAACTGCGGGTGTTGATGACCGACACATAAACGCACCCCGGGGTTAATCAATCGTGGAAATCACTCCAGGACCCCAAAAAGTGAGTAATAGTCCACGAAACTGGCCAGAATCGGCCAAAACTGCGGGTGTTGATGACCGACACGTAAACGCGCCCCGGGGTTCATCAATCGTGGAAATATGTCCAGGACCCCGAAACAGTGAGGAATTGTCCATGAAACGGGCCAGAATCGGCCAAAACTGCAAGGGTTGATGACCGACACGTAAACGCACCCCGTGTTTCGTCAATCGTGGAAATCACTTCGAGATCCCAAAAGAGTGAGTAATAGTCCACGAAACGGGTCAGAACGGCCAAAACTGCGGGTGTTGATGATCGACACGTAAACGCACTCCGGGTTTCGTCATTCGTGGAAATCACTTCGATATCCCAAAAGATTGAGTAATAGTCCACGAAACTGGTCAGAATCGGCCAAAACTGCGGGTGTTGATGACCGACACATAAACGCACCCCTGGGTTCGTCAATTGTGGAAATCACTCCGGGACCCCAAAACAATGAGTAATAGTCCACGAAACGGGTCAGATTCGGCCAAAAACTGCGAGTATTTATGACCGACACGAAAACGCGCCCCGGAGTTCATCAATCGTGGAAATATGTCCAGGACCCCAAAACAGTGAGTAATTGTCCACGAAACGGGCCAGAATCGGCCAAAACTGCGGGTGTTGATGACCGACACATAAACGCACCCCGGGGTTAATCAATCGTGGAAATCACTCCAGGACCCCAAAACAGTGAGTAATAGTCCACAAAACTGGCCAGAATCGGCCAAAACTGCGGGTGTTGATGACCGACACGTAAACGCACCTCTGGGTTCGTCAATCGTGGAGATCACTCCGGGACCCCAAAACAATGAGTAATAGTCCACGAAACGGGTCAGATTCGGCCAAAAACTGCAAGTGTTGATGACCGACACGTAAACGCACCCCGGGGTTCGTCGATCGTGGAAATCCCTCCGGGACCCCAAAACAGTGAGTAATACTCGACGATACGGGTCAGAACCGGCCAAAACTGCGGGTGTTGATGACCGACACGTAAACGCACCCCGGGGTTCATCAATCGTAGAAATCACTCCAGGACCCCAAAACAGTGAGTAATAGTCCACGAAACTGGCCAGAATCGGCCAAAACTGCGGGTGTTGATGACCGACACATAAACGCACCCCTGGGTTCGTCAATTGTGGAAATCACTCCGGGACCCCAAAACAATGAGTAATAGTCCACGAAACGGGTCAGATTCGGCCAAAAACTGCGAGTATCTATAATCGACACGAAAACGCGCCCCGGAGTTCATCAATCGTGGAAATATGTCCAGGACCCCAAAACAGTGAGTAATACTCGACGATACGGGTTAGAACCGGCCAAAACTGCGGGTGTTGATGACCGACACATAAACGCACCCCGGGGTTAATCAATCGTGGAAATCACTCCAGGACCCCAAAACAGTGAGTAATAGTCCACGAAACTGGCCAGAATCGGCCAAAACTGCGAGTATTTATGACCGACACGTAAACGCACCCCGGGGTTCGTCAAACGTGGAAACCACTTCGGAACCCCAAAACAGTGAGTAATAGTCCACGGAACGGGTCAGGATCGGCCAAAACTGCGGGTGTTGATGACCGACACGTAAACGCACCCCTGGGTTCGTCGATCGTGGAAATCTCTCCGGGACCCCAAAACAGTGAGTAATACTCGACGATACGGGTTAGAACCGGCCAAAACTGCGGGTGTTGATGACCGACACATAAACGCACCCCGGGGTTCATCAATCGTGGAAATCACTCCAGGACCCCAAAACAGTGAGTAATAGTCCACGAAACTGGCCAAAATCGGCCAAAACTGCGAGTATTTATGACCGACACAAAAACGCGCCCCGGGGTTCATCAATCGTGGAAATATGTCCAGGACCCCAAAACAGTGAGTAATTGTCCACGAAACGGGCCAGAATCGGCCAAAACTGCGGGTGTTGATGACCGACACATAAACGCACCCCGGGGTTAATCAATCGTGGAAATCACTCCAGGACCCCAAAACAGTGAGTAATAGTCCACGAAACTGGCCAGAATCGGCCAAAACAGCGGGTGTTGATGACCGACACGTAAACACACCTCTGGGTTCGTCAATCGTGGAGATCACTCCGGGACCCCAAAACAATGAGTAATAGTCCATGAAACGGGTCTGATTCGGCCAAAAACTGCGAGTGTTGATGACCGACACGTAAACGCACCCCGGGGTTCATCAATCGTAGAAATCACTCCAGGACCCCAAAACAGTGAGTAATAGTCCACGAAACTGGCCAGAATCGGCCAAAACTGCGGGTGTTGATGACCGACACATAAACGCACCCCTGGGTTCGTCAATTGTGGAAATCACTCCGGGACCCCAAAACAATGAGTAATAGTCCATGAAACGGGTCAGATTCGGCCAAAAACTGCGAGTATCTATAATCGACACGAAAACGCGCCCCGGAGTTCATCAATCTTGGAAATATGTCCAGGACCCCAAAACAGTGAGTAATACTCGACGATACGGGTTAGAACCGGCCAAAACTGCGGGTGTTGATGACCGACACATAAACGCACCCCGGGGTTAATCAATCGTGGAAATCACTCCAGGACCCCAAAACAGTGAGTAATAGTCCACGAAACTGGCCAGAATCGGCCAAAACTGCGAGTATTTATGACCGACACGTAAACGCACCCCGGGGTTCGTCAAACGTGGAAACCACTTCGGGACCCCAAAACAGTGAGTAATAGTCCACGGAACGGGTCAGGATCGGCCAAAACTGCGGGTGTTGATGACCGACACGTAAACGCACCCCTGGGTTCGTCGATCGTGGAAATCTCTCCGGGACCCCAAAACAGTGAGTAATACTCGACGATACGGGTTAGAACCGGCCAAAACTGCGGGTGTTGATGACCGACACATAAACGCACCCCGGGGTTCATCAATCGTGGAAATCACTCCAGGACCCCAAAACAGTGAGTAATAGTCCACGAAACTGGCCAAAATCGGCCAAAACTGCAAGTGTTGATGACCGACACGTAAACGCACCCCGGATTTCGTCAATCGTGGAAATCACTTCGAGATCCCAAAATAGTGAGTAATAGTCCACGAAACGGGTCAGAACGGCCAAAACTGCGGGTGTTGATGACCGACACGCAAACTCACCCCGGGGTTCGTCATTCGTGGAAATCACTTCGATATCCCAAAAGAGTGAGTAATAGTCCACGAAACTGGTCAGAATCGGCCAAAACTGCGGGTGTTGATGACCGACACATAAACGCACCCCTGGGTTCGTCAATTGTGGAAATCACTCCGGGACCCCAAAACAATGAGTATTAGTCCACGAAACGGGTCAGATTCGGCCAAAAACTGTGAGTATTTATGACCGACACGAAAACGCGCCCCGGAGTTCATCAATCGTGGAAATATGTCCAGGACCCCAAAACAGTGAGTAATTGTCCACGAAACGGGCCAGAATCGGCCAAAACTGCGGGTGTTGATGACCGACACATAAACGCACCCCGGGGTTAATCAATCGTGGAAATCACTCCAGGACCCCAAAAAGTGAGTAATAGTCCACGAAACTGGCCAGAATCGGCCAAAACTGCGGGTGTTGATGACCGACACGTAAACGCGCCCCGGGGTTCATCAATCGTGGAAATATGTCCAGGACCCCGAAACAGTGAGGAATTGTCCATGAAACGGGCCAGAATCGGCCAAAACTGCAAGGGTTGATGACCGACACGTAAACGCACCCCGTGTTTCGTCAATCGTGGAAATCACTTCGAGATCCCAAAAGAGTGAGTAATAGTCCACGAAACGGGTCAGAACGGCCAAAACTGCGGGTGTTGATGATCGACACGTAAACGCACTCCGGGTTTCGTCATTCGTGGAAATCACTTCGATATCCCAAAAGATTGAGTAATAGTCCACGAAACTGGTCAGAATCGGCCAAAACTGCGGGTGTTGATGACCGACACATAAACGCACCCCTGGGTTCGTCAATTGTGGAAATCACTCCGGGACCCCAAAACAATGAGTAATAGTCCACGAAACGGGTCAGATTCGGCCAAAAACTGCGAGTATTTATGACCGACACGAAAACGCGCCCCGGAGTTCATCAATCGTGGAAATATGTCCAGGACCCCAAAACAGTGAGTAATTGTCCACGAAACGGGCCAGAATCGGCCAAAACTGCGGGTGTTGATGACCGACACATAAACGCACCCCGGGGTTAATCAATCGTGGAAATCACTCCAGGACCCCAAAACAGTGAGTAATAGTCCACAAAACTGGCCAGAATCGGCCAAAACTGCGGGTGTTGATGACCGACACGTAAACGCACCTCTGGGTTCGTCAATCGTGGAGATCACTCCGGGACCCCAAAACAATGAGTAATAGTCCACGAAACGGGTCAGATTCGGCCAAAAACTGCAAGTGTTGATGACCGACACGTAAACGCACCCCGGGGTTCGTCGATCGTGGAAATCCCTCCGGGACCCCAAAACAGTGAGTAATACTCGACGATACGGGTCAGAACCGGCCAAAACTGCGGGTGTTGATGACCGACACATAAACGCACCCCGGGGTTCATCAATCGTGGAAATCACTCCAGGACCCCAAAACAGTGAGTAATAGTCCACGAAACTGGCCAGAATCGGCCAAAACTGCGAGTATTTATGACCGACACAAAAACGCGCCCCGGGGTTCATCAATCGTGGAAACCACTTCGGGACCCCAAAACATTGAGTAATTGTCCACGAAACGGGCCAGAATCGGCCAAAACTGCAAGTGTTGATAACCGACACGTAAACGCACCCCGGGTTTCGTCAATCGTGGAAATCACTTCGAGATCCCAAAACAGTGAGTAATAGTCCACGAAACGGGTCAGAACGGCCAAAACTGCGGGTGTTGATGACCGACACGTAAACGCACCCCGGGTTTCGTCATTCGTGGAAATCACTTCGGGACCCCAAAAGAGTGAGTAATAGTCCACGAAACTGGTCAGAATCGGCTAAAACTGCGGGTGTTGATGACCGACACATAAACGCACCCCTGGGTTCGTCAATTGTGGAAATCACTCCGGGACCCCAAAACAATGAGTAATAGTCCACGAAACGGGTCAGATTCGGCCAAAAACTGCGAGTATTTATGACCGACACGAAAACGCGCCTCGGAGTTCATCAATCGTGGAAATATGTCCAGGACCCCAAAACAGTGAGTAATTGTCCACGAACGGGCCAGAATCGGCCAAAACTGCGGGTGTTGATGACCGACACATAAACGCACCCCGGGGTTAATCAATCGTGGAAATCACTCCAGGACCCCAAAAAGTGAGTAATAGTCCACGAAACTGGCCAGAATCGGCCAAAACTGCGGGTGTTGATGACCGACACGTAAACGCGCCCCGGGGTTCATCAATCGTGGAAATATGTCCAGGACCCCGAAACAGTGAGGAATTGTCCATGAAACGGGCCAGAATCGGCCAAAACTGCAAGGGTTGATGACCGACACGTAAACGCACCCCGGGTTTCGTCAATCGTGGAAATCACTTCGAGATCCCAAAAGAGTGAGTAATAGTCCACGAAACGGGTCAGAACGGCCAAAACTGCGGGTGTTGATGATCGACACGTAAACGCACCACGGGTTTCGTCATTCGTGGAAATCACTTCGATATCCCAAAAGAGTGAGTAATAGTCCACGAAACTGGTCAGAATCGGCCAAAACTGCGGGTGTTGATGACCGACACATAAACGCACCCCTGGGTTCGTCAATTGTGGAAATCACTCCGGGACCCCAAAACAATGAGTAATAGTCCACGAAACGGGTCAGATTCGGCCAAAAACTGCGAGTATTTATAATCGACACGAAAACGCGCCCCGGAGTTCATCAATCGTGGAAATATGTCCAGGACCCCAAAACAGTGAGTAATTGTCCACGAAACGGGCCAGAATCGGCCAAAACTGCGGGTGTTGATGACCGACACATAAACGCACCCCGGGGTTAATCAATCGTGGAAATCACTCCAGGACCCCAAAACAGTGAGTAATAGTCCACGAAACTGGCCAGAATCGGCCAAAACAGCGGGTGTTGATGACCGACACGTAAACACACCTCTGGGTTCGTCAATCGTGGAGATCACTCCGGGACCCCAAAACAATGAGTAATAGTCCATGAAACGGGTCTGATTCGGCCAAAAACTGCGAGTGTTGATGACCGACACGTAAACGCACCCCGGGGTTCATCAATCGTAGAAATCACTCCAGGACCCCAAAACAGTGAGTAATAGTCCACGAAACTGGCCAGAATCGGCCAAAACTGCGGGTGTTGATGACCGACACATAAACGCACCCCTGGGTTCGTCAATTGTGGAAATCACTCCGGGACCCCAAAACAATGAGTAATAGTCCACGAAACGGGTCAGATTCGGCCAAAAACTGCGAGTATCTATAATCGACACGAAAACGCGCCCCGGAGTTCATCAATCGTGGAAATATGTCCAGGACCCCAAAACAGTGAGTAATACTCGACGATACGGGTTAGAACCGGCCAAAACTGCGGGTGTTGATGACCGACACATAAACGCACCCCGGGGTTAATCAATCGTGGAAATCACTCCAGGACCCCAAAACAGTGAGTAATAGTCCACGAAACTGGCCAGAATCGGCCAAAACTGCGAGTATTTATGACCGACACGTAAACGCACCCCGGGGTTCGTCAAACGTGGAAACCACTTCGGAACCCCAAAACAGTGAGTAATAGTCCACGGAACGGGTCAGGATCGGCCAAAACTGCGGGTGTTGATGACCGACACGTAAACGCACCCCTGGGTTCGTCGATCGTGGAAATCTCTCCGGGACCCCAAAACAGTGAGTAATACTCGACGATACGGGTTAGAACCGGCCAAAACTGCGGGTGTTGATGACCGACACATAAACGCACCCCGGGGTTCATCAATCGTGGAAATCACTCCAGGACCCCAAAACAGTGAGTAATAGTCCACGAAACTGGCCAAAATCGGCCAAAACTGCGAGTATTTATGACCGACACAAAAACGCGCCCCGGGGTTCATCAATCGTGGAAATATGTCCAGGACCCCAAAACAGTGAGTAATTGTCCACGAAACGGGCCAGAATCGGCCAAAACTGCGGGTGTTGATGACCGACACATAAACGCACCCCGGGGTTAATCAATCGTGGAAATCACTCCAGGACCCCAAAACAGTGAGTAATAGTCCACGAAACTGGCCAGAATCGGCCAAAACAGCGGGTGTTGATGACCGACACGTAAACACACCTCTGGGTTCGTCAATCGTGGAGATCACTCCGGGACCCCAAAACAATGAGTAATAGTCCATGAAACGGGTCTGATTCGGCCAAAAACTGCGAGTGTTGATGACCGACACGTAAACGCACCCCGGGGTTCATCAATCGTAGAAATCACTCCAGGACCCCAAAACAGTGTGTAATAGTCCATGAAACTGGCCAGAATCGGCCAAAACTGCGGGTGTTGATGACCGACACATAAACGCACCCCTGGGTTCGTCAATTGTGGAAATCACTCCGGGACCCCAAAACAATGAGTAATAGTCCACGAAACGGGTCAGATTCGGCCAAAAACTGCGAGTATCTATAATCGACACGAAAACGCGCCCCGGAGTTCATCAATCGTGGAAATATGTCCAGGACCCCAAAACAGTGAGTAATACTCGACGATACGGGTTAGAACCGGCCAAAACTGCGGGTGTTGATGACCGACACATAAACGCACCCCGGGGTTAATCAATCGTGGAAATCACTCCAGGACCCCAAAACAGTGAGTAATAGTCCACGAAACTGGCCAGAATCGGCCAAAACTGCGAGTATTTATGACCGACACGTAAACGCACCCCGGGGTTCGTCAAACGTGGAAACCACTTCGGAACCCCAAAACAGTGAGTAATAGTCCACGGAACGGGTCAGGATCGGCCAAAACTGCGGGTGTTGATGACCGACACGTAAACGCACCCCTGGGTTCGTCGATCGTGGAAATCTCTCCGGGACCCCAAAACAGTGAGTAATACTCGACGATACGGGTTAGAACCGGCCAAAACTGCGGGTGTTGATGACCGACACATAAACGCACCCCGGGGTTCATCAATCGTGGAAATCACTCCAGGACCCCAAAACAGTGAGTAATAGTCCACGAAACTGGCCAAAATCGGCCAAAACTGCGAGTATTTATGACCGACACAAAAACGCGCCCCGGGGTTCATCAATCGTGGAAATATGTCCAGGACCCCAAAACAGTGAGTAATTGTCCACGAAACGGGCCAGAATCGGCCAAAACTGCGGGTGTTGATGACCGACACATAAACGCACCCCGGGGTTAATCAATCGTGGAAATCACTCCAGGACCCCAAAACAGTGAGTAATAGTCCACGAAACTGGCCAGAATCGGCCAAAACAGCGGGTGTTGATGACCGACACGTAAACACACCTCTGGGTTCGTCAATCGTGGAGATCACTCCGGGACCCCAAAACAATGAGTAATAGTCCATGAAACGGGTCTGATTCGGCCAAAAACTGCGAGTGTTGATGACCGACACGTAAACGCACCCCGGGGTTCATCAATCGTAGAAATCACTCCAGGACCCCAAAACAGTGAGTAATAGTCCACGAAACTGGCCAGAATCGGCCAAAACTGCGGGTGTTGATGACCGACACATAAACGCACCCCTGGGTTCGTCAATTGTGGAAATCACTCCGGGACCCCAAAACAATGAGTAATAGTCCATGAAACGGGTCAGATTCGGCCAAAAACTGCGAGTATCTATAATCGACACGAAAACGCGCCCCGGAGTTCATCAATCGTGGAAATATGTCCAGGACCCCAAAACAGTGAGTAATACTCGACGATACGGGTTAGAACCGGCCAAAACTGCGGGTGTTGATGACCGACACATAAACGCACCCCGGGGTTAATCAATCGTGGAAATCACTCCAGGACCCCAAAACAGTGAGTAATAGTCCACGAAACTGGCCAGAATCGGCCAAAACTGCGAGTATTTATGACCGACACGTAAACGCACCCCGGGGTTCGTCAAACGTGGAAACCACTTCGGGACCCCAAAACAGTGAGTAATAGTCCACGGAACGGGTCAGGATCGGCCAAAACTGCGGGTGTTGATGACCGACACGTAAACGCACCCCTGGGTTCGTCGATCGTGGAAATCTCTCCGGGACCCCAAAACAGTGAGTAATACTCGACGATACGGGTTAGAACCGGCCAAAACTGCGGGTGTTGATGACCGACACATAAACGCACCCCGGGGTTCATCAATCGTGGAAATCACTCCAGGACCCCAAAACAGTGAGTAATAGTCCACGAAACTGGCCAAAATCGGCCAAAACTGCAAGTGTTGATGACCGACACGTAAACGCACCCCGGATTTCGTCAATCGTGGAAATCACTTCGAGATCCCAAAATAGTGAGTAATAGTCCACGAAACGGGTCAGAACGGCCAAAACTGCGGGTGTTGATGACCGACACGCAAACTCACCCCGGGGTTCGTCATTCGTGGAAATCACTTCGATATCCCAAAAGAGTGAGTAATAGTCCACGAAACTGGTCAGAATCGGCCAAAACTGCGGGTGTTGATGACCGACACATAAACGCACCCCTGGGTTCGTCAATTGTGGAAATCACTCCGGGACCCCAAAACAATGAGTAATAGTCCACGAAACGGGTCAGATTCGGCCAAAAACTGCGAGTATTTATGACCGACATGAAAACGCGCCCCGGAGTTCATCAATCGTGGAAATATGTCCAGGACCCCAAAACAGTGAGTAATTGTCCACGAAACGGGCCAGAATCGGCCAAAACTGCGGGTGTTGATGACCGACACATAAACGCACCCCGGGGTTAATCAATCGTGGAAATCACTCCAGGACCCCAAAACAGTGAGTAATAGTCCACGAAACTGGCCAGAATCGGCCAAAACTGCGGGTGTTGATGACCGACACGTAAACGCACCTCTGGGTTCGTCAATCGTGGAGATCACTCCGGGACACCAAAATAAGGAGTAATAGTCCACGAAACGGGTCTGATTCGGCCAAAAACTGCGAGTGTTGATGATCGACACGTAAACGCACCCCGGGGTTCGTCGATCGTGGAAATCCCTCCGGGACCCCAAAACAGTGAGTAATACTCGACGAAACTGGCCAGAATCGGCCAAAACTGCGAGTATTTATGACCGACACAAAAATGCGCCCCGGGGTTCATCAATCGTGGAAATATGTCCAGGACCCCAAAACAGTGAGTAATTGTCCACGAAACGGGCCAGAATCGGCCAAAACTGCAAGTGTTGATGACCGACACGTAAACGCACCTCGGATTTCGTCAATCGTGGAAATCACTTCGAGATCCCAAAACAGTGAGTAATAGTCCACGAAACGGGTCAGAACGGCGAAAACTGCGGGTGTTGATGACCGACACGTAAACTCACCCCGGGGTTCGTCGATCGTGAAAATCTCTCCGGGACCCCAAAACAGTGAGTAATAGTCCACGAAACTGGTTAGAATCGGCCAAAACTGCGGGTGTTGATGACCGACACATAAACGCACCCCTGGGTTCGTCAATTGTGGAAATCACTCCGGGGCCCCAAAACAATGAGTATTAGTCCACGAAACGGGTCAGATTCGGCCAAAAACTGCGAGTATTTCTGACCGACACAAAAACGCGCCCCGGAGTTCATCAATCGTGGAAATATGTCCAGGACCCCAAAACAGTGAGTAATTGTCCATGAAACGGGCCAGAATCGGCCAAAACTGCGGGTGTTGATGACCGACACATAAACGCACCCCGGGGTTAATCAATCGTGGAAATCACTCCAGGACCCCAAAACAGTGAGTAATAGTCCACGAAACTGGCCAGAATCGGCCAAAACTGCGAGTATTTATGACCGACACAAAAACGCGCCCCGGGGTTCATCAATCGTGGAAATATGTCCAGGACCCCGAAACAGTGAGGAATTGTCCACGAAATGGGCCAGAATCGGCCAAAACTGCAAGGGTTGATGACCGACACGTAAACGCACCCCGGGTTTCGTCAATCGTGGAAATCACTTCGAGATCCCAAAACAGTGAGTAATAGTCCACGAAACGGGTCAGAACGGCCAAAACTGCGGGTGTTGATGATCGACACGTAAACGCACCCCGGGTTTCGTCATTCATGGAAATCACTTCGATATCCCAAAAGAGTGAGTAATAGTCCACGAAACTGGTCAGAATCGGCCAAAACTGCGGGTGTTGATGACCGACACATAAACGCACCCCTGGGTTCGTCAATTGTGGAAATCACTCCGGGACCCCAAAACAATGAGTAATAGTCCATGAAACGGGTCAGATTCGGCCAAAAACTGCGAGTATCTATAATCGACACGAAAACGCGCCCCGGAGTTCATCAATCGTGGAAATATGTCCAGGACCCCAAAACAGTGAGTAATACTCGACGATACGGGTTAGAACCGGCCAAAACTGCGGGTGTTGATGACCGACACATAAACGCACCCCGGGGTTAATCAATCGTGGAAATCACTCCAGGACCCCAAAACAGTGAGTAATAGTCCACGAAACTGGCCAGAATCGGCCAAAACTGCGAGTATTTATGACCGACACGTAAACGCACCCCGGGGTTCGTCAAACGTGGAAACCACTTCGGAACCCCAAAACAGTGAGTAATAGTCCACGGAACGGGTCAGGATCGGCCAAAACTGCGGGTGTTGATGACCGACACGTAAACGCACCCCTGGGTTCGTCGATCGTGGAAATCTCTCCGGGACCCCAAAACAGTGAGTAATACTCGACGATACGGGTTAGAACCGGCCAAAACTGCGGGTGTTGATGACCGACACATAAACGCACCCCGGGGTTCATCAATCGTGGAAATCACTCCAGGACCCCAAAACAGTGAGTAATAGTCCACGAAACTGGCCAAAATCGGCCAAAACTGCGAGTATTTATGACCGACACAAAAACGCGCCCCGGGGTTCATCAATCGTGGAAATATGTCCAGGACCCCAAAACAGTGAGTAATTGTCCACGAAACGGGCCAGAATCGGCCAAAACTGCGGGTGTTGATGACCGACACATAAACGCACCCCGGGGTTAATCAATCGTGGAAATCACTCCAGGACCCCAAAACAGTGAGTAATAGTCCACGAAACTGGCCAGAATCGGCCAAAACAGCGGGTGTTGATGACCGACACGTAAACACACCTCTGGGTTCGTCAATCGTGGAGATCACTCCGGGACCCCAAAACAATGAGTAATAGTCCATGAAACGGGTCTGATTCGGCCAAAAACTGCGAGTGTTGATGACCGACACGTAAACGCACCCCGGGGTTCATCAATCGTAGAAATCACTCCAGGACCCCAAAACAGTGAGTAATAGTCCACGAAACTGGCCAGAATCGGCCAAAACTGCGGGTGTTGATGACCGACACATAAACGCACCCCTGGGTTCGTCAATTGTGGAAATCACTCCGGGACCCCAAAACAATGAGTAATAGTCCATGAAACGGGTCAGATTCGGCCAAAAACTGCGAGTATCTATAATCGACACGAAAACGCGCCCCGGAGTTCATCAATCGTGGAAATATGTCCAGGACCCCAAAACAGTGAGTAATACTCGACGATACGGGTTAGAACCGGCCAAAACTGCGGGTGTTGATGACCGACACATAAACGCACCCCGGGGTTAATCAATCGTGGAAATCACTCCAGGACCCCAAAACAGTGAGTAATAGTCCACGAAACTGGCCAGAATCGGCCAAAACTGCGAGTATTTATGACCGACACGTAAACGCACCCCGGGGTTCGTCAAACGTGGAAACCACTTCGGGACCCCAAAACAGTGAGTAATAGTCCACGGAACGGGTCAGGATCGGCCAAAACTGCGGGTGTTGATGACCGACACGTAAACGCACCCCTGGGTTCGTCGATCGTGGAAATCTCTCCGGGACCCCAAAACAGTGAGTAATACTCGACGATACGGGTTAGAACCGGCCAAAACTGCGGGTGTTGATGACCGACACATAAACGCACCCCGGGGTTCATCAATCGTGGAAATCACTCCAGGACCCCAAAACAGTGAGTAATAGTCCACGAAACTGGCCAAAATCGGCCAAAACTGCAAGTGTTGATGACCGACACGTAAACGCACCCCGGATTTCGTCAATCGTGGAAATCACTTCGAGATCCCAAAATAGTGAGTAATAGTCCACGAAACGGGTCAGAACGGCCAAAACTGCGGGTGTTGATGACCGACACGCAAACTCACCCCGGGGTTCGTCATTCGTGGAAATCACTTCGATATCCCAAAAGAGTGAGTAATAGTCCACGAAACTGGTCAGAATCGGCCAAAACTGCGGGTGTTGATGACCGACACATAAACGCACCCCTGGGTTCGTCAATTGTGGAAATCACTCCGGGACCCCAAAACAATGAGTAATAGTCCACGAAACGGGTCAGATTCGGCCAAAAACTGCGAGTATTTATGACCGACATGAAAACGCGCCCCGGAGTTCATCAATCGTGGAAATATGTCCAGGACCCCAAAACAGTGAGTAATTGTCCACGAAACGGGCCAGAATCGGCCAAAACTGCGGGTGTTGATGACCGACACATAAACGCACCCCGGGGTTAATCAATCGTGGAAATCACTCCAGGACCCCAAAACAGTGAGTAATAGTCCACGAAACTGGCCAGAATCGGCCAAAACTGCGGGTGTTGATGACCGACACGTAAACGCACCTCTGGGTTCGTCAATCGTGGAGATCACTCCGGGACACCAAAATAAGGAGTAATAGTCCACGAAACGGGTCTGATTCGGCCAAAAACTGCGAGTGTTGATGATCGACACGTAAACGCACCCCGGGGTTCGTCGATCGTGGAAATCCCTCCGGGACCCCAAAACAGTGAGTAATACTCGACGAAACTGGCCAGAATCGGCCAAAACTGCGAGTATTTATGACCGACACAAAAATGCGCCCCGGGGTTCATCAATCGTGGAAATATGTCCAGGACCCCAAAACAGTGAGTAATTGTCCACGAAACGGGCCAGAATCGGCCAAAACTGCAAGTGTTGATGACCGACACGTAAACGCACCTCGGATTTCGTCAATCGTGGAAATCACTTCGAGATCCCAAAACAGTGAGTAATAGTCCACGAAACGGGTCAGAACGGCGAAAACTGCGGGTGTTGATGACCGACACGTAAACTCACCCCGGGGTTCGTCGATCGTGAAAATCTCTCCGGGACCCCAAAACAGTGAGTAATAGTCCACGAAACTGGTTAGAATCGGCCAAAACTGCGGGTGTTGATGACCGACACATAAACGCACCCCTGGGTTCGTCAATTGTGGAAATCACTCCGGGGCCCCAAAACAATGAGTATTAGTCCACGAAACGGGTCAGATTCGGCCTAAAACTGCGAGTATTTCTGACCGACACAAAAACGCGCCCCGGAGTTCATCAATCGTGGAAATATGTCCAGGACCCCAAAACAGTGAGTAATTGTCCATGAAACGGGCCAGAATCGGCCAAAACTGCGGGTGTTGATGACCGACACATAAACGCACCCCGGGGTTAATCAATCGTGGAAATCACTCCAGGACCCCAAAACAGTGAGTAATAGTCCACGAAACTGGCCAGAATCGGCCAAAACTGCGAGTATTTATGACCGACACAAAAACGCGCCCCGGGGTTCATCAATCGTGGAAATATGTCCAGGACCCCGAAACAGTGAGGAATTGTCCACGAAATGGGCCAGAATCGGCCAAAACTGCAAGGGTTGATGACCGACACGTAAACGCACCCCGGGTTTCGTCAATCGTGGAAATCACTTCGAGATCCCAAAACAGTGAGTAATAGTCCACGAAACGGGTCAGAACGGCCAAAACTGCGGGTGTTGATGATCGACACGTAAACGCACCCCGGGTTTCGTCATTCATGGAAATCACTTCGATATCCCAAAAGAGTGAGTAATAGTCCACGAAACTGGTCAGAATCGGCCAAAACTGCGGGTGTTGATGACCGACACATAAACGCACCCCTGGGTTCGTCAATTGTGGAAATCACTCCGGGACCCCAAAACAATGAGTAATAGTCCATGAAACGGGTCAGATTCGGCCAAAAACTGCGAGTATTTATGACCGACACGAAAACGCACCCCGGGGTGCAACAATCGTGGAAATATGTCCAGGACCCCAAAATAGTGAGTAATTGACCATGAAACGGGCTAGAATCGGCCAAAACTGCAAGTGTTGATGACCGACACAAAAACGCACCCCGGGGTACGTCAATCGTGGAAATCACTCCAGGACCCCAAAACAGTGAGTAATAGTCCACGGAACGGGTCAGGATCGGCCAAAACTGCGGGTGTTGATGACCGACACATAAACGCACCCCTGGGTTCGTCAATTGTGGAAATCACTCCGGGACCCCAAAACAATGAGTAATAGTCCACGAAACGGGTCAGATTCGGCCAAAAACTGCGAGTATCTATAATCGACACGAAAACGCGCCCCGGAGTTCATCAATCGTGGAAATATGTCCAGGACCCCAAAACAGTGAGTAATACTCGACGATACGGGTTAGAACCGGCCAAAACTGCAGGTGTTGATGACCGACACATAAACGCACCCCGGGGTTAATCAATCGTGGAAATCACTCCAGGACCCCAAAACAGTGAGTAATAGTCCACGAAACTGGCCAGAATCGGCCAAAACTGCGAGTATTTATGACCGACACGTAAACGCACCCCGGGGTTCGTCAAACGTGGAAACCACTTCGGGACCCCAAAACAGTGAGTAATAGTCCACGGAACGGGTCAGGATCGGCCAAAACTGCGGGTGTTGATGACCGACACGTAAACGCACCCCTGGGTTCGTCGATCGTGGAAATCTCTCCGGGACCCCAAAACAGTGAGTAATACTCGACGATACGGGTTAGAACCGGCCAAAACTGCGGGTGTTGATGACCGACACATAAACGCACCCCGGGGTTCATCAATCGTGGAAATCACTCCAGGACCCCAAAACAGTGAGTAATAGTCCACGAAACTGGCCAAAATCGGCCAAAACTGCAAGTGTTGATGACCGACACGTAAACGCACCCCGGATTTCGTCAATCGTGGAAATCACTTCGAGATCCCAAAATAGTGAGTAATAGTCCACGAAACGGGTCAGAACGGCCAAAACTGCGGGTGTTGATGACCGACACGCAAACTCACCCCGGGGTTCGTCATTCGTGGAAATCACTTCGATATCCCAAAAGGGTGAGTAATAGTCCACGAAACTGGTCAGAATCGGCCAAAACTGCGGGTGTTGATGACCGACACATAAACGCACCCCTGGGTTCGTCAATTGTGGAAATCACTCCGGGACCCCAAAACAATGAGTAATAGTCCACGAAACGGGTCAGATTCGGCCAAAAACTGCGAGTATTTATGACCGACATGAAAACGCGCCCCGGAGTTCATCAATCGTGGAAATATGTCCAGGACCCCAAAACAGTGAGTAATTGTCCACGAAACGGGCCAGAATCGGCCAAAACTGCGGGTGTTGATGACCGACACATAAACGCACCCCGGGGTTAATCAATCGTGGAAATCACTCCAGGACCCCAAAACAGTGAGTAATAGTCCACGAAACTGGCCAGAATCGGCCAAAACTGCGGGTGTTGATGACCGACACGTAAACGCACCTCTGGGTTCGTCAATCGTGGAGATCACTCCGGGACACCAAAATAAGGAGTAATAGTCCACGAAACGGGTCTGATTCGGCCAAAAACTGCGAGTGTTGATGATCGACACGTAAACGCACCCCGGGGTTCGTCGATCGTGGAAATCCCTCCGGGACCCCAAAACAGTGAGTAATACTCGACGAAACTGGCCAGAATCGGCCAAAACTGCGAGTATTTATGACCGACACAAAAATGCGCCCCGGGGTTCATCAATCGTGGAAATATGTCCAGGACCCCAAAACAGTGAGTAATTGTCCACGAAACGGGCCAGAATCGGCCAAAACTGCAAGTGTTGATGACCGACACGTAAACGCACCTCGGATTTCGTCAATCGTGGAAATCACTTCGAGATCCCAAAACAGTGAGTAATAGTCCACGAAACGGGTCAGAACGGCGAAAACTGCGGGTGTTGATGACCGACACGTAAACTCACCCCGGGGTTCGTCGATCGTGGAAATCTCTCCGGGACCCCAAAACAGTGAGTAATAGTCCACGAAACTGGTCAGAATCGGCCAAAACTGCGGGTGTTGATGACCGACACATAAACGCACCCCTGGGTTCGTCAATTGTGGAAATCACTCCGGGGCCCCAAAACAATGAGTATTAGTCCACGAAACGGGTCAGATTCGGCCAAAAACTGCGAGTATTTATGACCGACACAAAAACGCGCCCCGGAGTTCATCAATCGTGGAAATATGTCCAGGACCCCAAAACAGTGAGTAATTGTCCATGAAACGGGCCAGAATCGGCCAAAACTGCGGGTGTTGATGACCGACACATAAACGCACCCCGGGGTTAATCAATCGTGGAAATCACTCCAGGACCCCAAAACAGTGAGTAATAGTCCACGAAACTGGCCAGAATCGGCCAAAACTGCGAGTATTTATGACCGACACAAAAACGCGCCCCGGGGTTCATCAATCGTGGAAATATGTCCAGGACCCCGAAACAGTGAGGAATTGTCCACGAAATGGGCCAGAATCGGCCAAAACTGCAAGGGTTGATGACCGACACGTAAACGCACCCCGGGTTTCGTCAATCGTGGAAATCACTTCGAGATCCCAAAACAGTGAGTAATAGTCCACGAAACGGGTCAGAACGGCCAAAACTGCGGGTGTTGATGATCGACACGTAAACGCACCCCGGGTTTCGTCATTCATGGAAATCACTTCGATATCCCAAAAGAGTGAGTAATAGTCCACGAAACTGGTCAGAATCGGCCAAAACTGCGGGTGTTGATGACCGACACATAAACGCACCCCTGGGTTCGTCAATTGTGGAAATCACTCCGGGACCCCAAAACAATGAGTAATAGTCCATGAAACGGGTCAGATTCGGCCAAAAACTGCGAGTATTTATGACCGACACGAAAACGCACCCCGGGGTGCAACAATCGTGGAAATATGTCCAGGACCCCAAAATAGTGAGTAATTGACCATGAAACGGGCTAGAATCGGCCAAAACTGCAAGTGTTGATGACCGACACAAAAACGCACCCCGGGGTACGTCAATCGTGGAAACCACTTCGGGACCCCAAAACAGTGAGTAATAGTCCACGGAACGGGTCAGGATCGTCCAAAACTGCGGGTGTTGATGACCAACACCTAAACGCACCCCTGGGTTCGTCAATCGTGGAGATCACTCCGGGACCCCAAAACAATGAGTAATAGTCCACGAAACGGGTCAGATTCGGCCAAAAACTGCGAGTGTTGATGATCGACACGTAAACGCACCCCGGGGTTCGTCGATCGTGGAAATCTCTCCGGGACCCCAAAACAGTGAGTAATAGTCCACGAAACGGGTTAGAACCGGCCAAAACTGCGGGTGTTGATGACCGACACATAAACGCACCCCGGGGTTCATCAATCGTGGAAATCACTCCAGGACCCCAAAACAGTGAGTAATAGTCCACGAAACTGGCCAAAATCGGCCAAAACTGCGAGTATTTATGACCGACACAAAAACGCGCCCCGGGGTTCATCAATCGTGGAAATATGTCCAGGACCCCAAAACAGTGAGTAATTGTCCACGAAACGGGCCAGAATCGGCCAAAACTGCAAGTGTTGATGACCGACACGTAAACGCACCCCGGATTTCGTCAATCGTGGAAATCACTTCGAGATCCCAAAACAGTGAGTAATAGTCCACAAAACGGGTCAGAACGGCCAAAACTGCGGGTGTTGATGATCGACACGTAAACTCACCCCGGGGTTCGTCGATCGTGGAAATCTCTCCGGGACCCCAAAACAGTGAGTAATAGTCCACGAAACGGGTTAGAACCGGCCAAAACTGCGGGTGTTGATGACGGACACATAAACGCACCCCGGGGTTCATCAATCGTGGAAATCACTCCAGGACCCCAAAACAGTGAGTAATAGTGCACGAAACTGGCCAAAATCGGCCAAAACTGCGAGTATTTATGACCGACACAAAAACGCGCCCCGGGGTTCATCAATCGTGGAAATATGTCCAGGACCCCGAAACAGTGAGGAATTGTCCACGAAATGGGCCAGAATCGGTCAAAACTGCAAGGGTTGATGACCGACACGTAAACGCACCCCGGGTTTCGTCAATCGTGGAAATCACTTCGAGATCCCAAAACAGTGAGTAATAGTCCACGAAACGGGTCAGAACGGCCAAAACTGCGGGTGTTGATGATCGACACGTAAACGCACCCCGGGTTTCGTCATTCGTGGAAATCACTTCGATATCCCAAAAGAGTGAGTAATAGTCCACGAAACTGGTCAGAATCGGCCAAAACTGCGGGTGTTGATGACCGACACATAAACGCACCCCTGGGTTCGTCAATTGTGGAAATCACTCCGGGACCCCAAAACAATGAGTAATAGTCCATGAAACGGGTCAGATTCGGCCAAAAATTGCGAGTATTTATGACCGACACGAAAACGCACCCCGGGGTTCAACAATCGTGGAAATATGTCCAGGACCCCAAAATAGTGAGTAATTGACCATGAAACGGGCCAGAATCGGCCAAAACTGCAAGTGTTGATGACCGACACAAAAACGCTCCCCGGGGTACGTCAATCGTGGAAACCACTTCGGGACCCCAAAACAGTGAGTAATAGTCCACGGAACGGTTCAGGATCGTCCAAAACTGCGGGTGTTGATGACCAACACCTAAACGCACCCCTGGGTTCGTCAATCGTGGAGATCACTCCGGGACCCCAAAACAATGAGTAATAGTCCACGAAACGGGTCACATTCGGCCAAAAACTGCGAGTGTTGATGATCGACACGTAAACGCACCCCGGGGTTCGTCGATCGTGGAAATCTCTCCGGGACCCCAAAACAGTGAGTAATAGTCCACGAAACGGGTTAGAACCGGCCAAAACTGCGGGTGTTGATGACCGACACATAAACGCACCCCGGGGTTCATCAATCGTGGAAATCACTTCGATATCCCAAAAGAGTGAGGAATAGTCCACGAAACTGGTCAGAATCGGCCAAAACTGCGGGTGTTGATGACCGACACATAAACGCACCCCTGGGTTCGTCAATTGTGGAAATCACTTCGGGACCCCAAAACAGTGAGTAATAGTCCACGGAACGGGTCAGGATCGTCCAAAACTGCGGGTGTTGATGACCAACACCTAAACGCACCCCTGGGTTCGTCAATCGTGGAGATCACTCCGGGACCCCAAAACAATGAGTAATAGTCCACGAAACGGGTCAGATTCGGCCAAAAACTGCGAGTGTTGATGATCGACACGTAAACGCACCCCGGGGTTCGTCGATCGTGGAAATCTCTCCGGGACCCCAAAACAGTGAGTAATAGTCCACGAAACGGGTTAGAACCGGCCAAAACTGCGGGTGTTGATGACCGACACATAAACGCACCCCGGGGTTCATCAATCGTGGAAATCACTCCAGGACCCCAAAACAGTGAGTAATAGTCCACGAAACTGGCCAAAATCGGCCAAAACTGCGAGTATTTATGACCGACACAAAAACGCGCCCCGGGGTTCATCAATCGTGGAAATATGTCCAGGACCCCAAAACAGTGAGTAATTGTCCACGAAACGGGCCAGAATCGGCCAAAACTGCAAGTGTTGATGACCGACACGTAAACGCACCCCGGATTTCGTCAATCGTGGAAATCACTTCGAGATCCCAAAACAGTGAGTAATAGTCCACAAAACGGGTCAGAACGGCCAAAACTGCGGGTGTTGATGATCGACACGTAAACTCACCCCGGGGTTCGTCGATCGTGGAAATCTCTCCGGGACCCCAAAACAGTGAGTAATAGTCCACGAAACGGGTTAGAACCGGCCAAAACTGCGGGTGTTGATGACGGACACATAAACGCACCCCGGGGTTCATCAATCGTGGAAATCACTCCAGGACCCCAAAACAGTGAGTAATAGTGCACGAAACTGGCCAAAATCGGCCAAAACTGCGAGTATTTATGACCGACACAAAAACGCGCCCCGGGGTTCATCAATCGTGGAAATATGTCCAGGACCCCGAAACAGTGAGGAATTGTCCACGAAATGGGCCAGAATCGGTCAAAACTGCAAGGGTTGATGACCGACACGTAAACGCACCCCGGGTTTCGTCAATCGTGGAAATCACTTCGAGATCCCAAAACAGTGAGTAATAGTCCACGAAACGGGTCAGAACGGCCAAAACTGCGGGTGTTGATGATCGACACGTAAACGCACCCCGGGTTTCGTCATTCGTGGAAATCACTTCGATATCCCAAAAGAGTGAGTAATAGTCCACGAAACTGGTCAGAATCGGCCAAAACTGCGGGTGTTGATGACCGACACATAAACGCACCCCTGGGTTCGTCAATTGTGGAAATCACTCCGGGACCCCAAAACAATGAGTAATAGTCCATGAAACGGGTCAGATTCGGCCAAAAATTGCGAGTATTTATGACCGACACGAAAACGCACCCCGGGGTTCAACAATCGTGGAAATATGTCCAGGACCCCAAAATAGTGAGTAATTGACCATGAAACGGGCCAGAATCGGCCAAAACTGCAAGTGTTGATGACCGACACAAAAACGCTCCCCGGGGTACGTCAATCGTGGAAACCACTTCGGGACCCCAAAACAGTGAGTAATAGTCCACGGAACGGTTCAGGATCGTCCAAAACTGCGGGTGTTGATGACCAACACCTAAACGCACCCCTGGGTTCGTCAATCGTGGAGATCACTCCGGGACCCCAAAACAATGAGTAATAGTCCACGAAACGGGTCACATTCGGCCAAAAACTGCGAGTGTTGATGATCGACACGTAAACGCACCCCGGGGTTCGTCGATCGTGGAAATCTCTCCGGGACCCCAAAACAGTGAGTAATAGTCCACGAAACGGGTTAGAACCGGCCAAAACTGCGGGTGTTGATGACCGACACATAAACGCACCCCGGGGTTCATCAATCGTGGAAATCACTTCGATATCCCAAAAGAGTGAGGAATAGTCCACGAAACTGGTCAGAATCGGCCAAAACTGCGGGTGTTGATGACCGACACATAAACGCACCCCTGGGTTCGTCAATTGTGGAAATCACTCCGGGACCCCAAAACAATGAGTAATAGTCCATGAAACGGGTCAGATTCGGCCAAAAACTGCGAGTATTTATGACCGACACGAAAACGCACCCCGGGGTTCAACAATCGTGGAAATATGTCCAGGACCCCAAAATAGTGAGTAATTGACCATGAAACGGGCCAGAATCGGCCAAAACTGCAAGTGTTGATGACCGACACAAAAACGCACCCCGGGGTACGTCAATCGTGGAAACCACTTCGGGACCCCAAAACAGTGAGTAATAGTCCACGGAACGGGTCAGGATCGTCCAAAACTGAGGGTGTTGATGACCAACACCTAAACGCACCCCTGGGTTCGTCAATCGTGGAGATCACTCCGGGACCCCAAAACAATGAGTAATAGTCCACGAAACGGGTCAGATTCGGCCAAAAACTGCGAGTGTTGATGATCGACACGTAAACGCACCCCGGGGTTCGTCGATCGTGGAAATCTCTCCGGGACCCCAAAACAGTGAGTAATAGTCCACGAAACGGGTTAGAACCGGCCAAAACTGCGGGTGTTGATGACCGACACATAAACGCACCCCGGGGTTCATCAATCGTGGAAATCACTCCAGGACCCCAAAACAGTGAGTAATAGTCCACGAAACTGGCCAAAATCGGCCAAAACTGCGAGTATTTATGACCGACACAAAAAAGCGCCCCGGGGTTCATCAATCGTGGAAATATGTCTAGGACCCCAAAACAGTGAGTAATTGTCCACGAAACGGGCCAGAATCGGCCAAAACTGCAAGTGTTGATGACCGACACGTAAACGCACCCCGGATTTCGTCAATCGTGGAAATCACTTCGAGATCCCAAAACAGTGAGTAATAGTCCACAAAACGGGTCAGAACGGCCAAAACTGCGGGTGTTGATGATCGACACGTAAACTCACCCCGTGGTTCGTCGATCGTGGAAATCTCTCCGGGACCCCAAAACAGTGAGTAATAGTCCACGAAACGGGTTAGAACCGGCCAAAACTGCGGGTGTTGATGACGGACACATAAACGCACCCCGGGGTTCATCAATCGTGGAAATCACTCCAGGACCCCAAAACAGTGAGTAATAGTGCACGAAACTGGCCAAAATCGGCCAAAACTGCGAGTATTTATGACCGACACAAAAACGCGCCCCGGGGTTCATCAATCGTGGAAATATGTCCAGGACCCCGAAACAGTGAGGAATTGTCCACGAAATGGGCCAGAATCGGCCAAAACTGCAAGGGTTGATGACCGACACGTAAACGCACCCCGGGTTTCGTCAATCGTGGAAATCACTTCGAGATCCCAAAACAGTGAGTAATAGTCCACGAAACGGGTCAGAACGGCCAAAACTGCGGGTGTTGATGATCGACACGTAAACGCACCCCGGGTTTCGTCATTCGTGGAAATCACTTCGATATCCCAAAAGAGTGAGTAATAGTCCACGAAACTGGTCAGAATCGGCCAAAACTGCGGGTGTTGATGACCGACACATAAACGCACCCCTGGGTTCGTCAATTGTGGAAATCACTCCGGGACCCCAAAACAATGAGTAATAGTCCATGAAACGGGTCAGATTCGGCCAAAAATTGCGAGTATTTATGACCGACACGAAAACGCACCCCGGGGTTCAACAATCGTGGAAATATGTCCAGGACCCCAAAATAGTGAGTAATTGACCATGAAACGGGCCAGAATCGGCCAAAACTGCAAGTGTTGATGACCGACACAAAAACGCACCCCGGGGTACGTCAATCGTGGAAACCACTTCGGGACCCCAAAACAGTGAGTAATAGTCCACGGAACGGTTCAGGATCGTCCAAAACTGCGGGTGTTGATGACCAACACCTAAACGCACCCCTGGGTTCGTCAATCGTGGAGATCACTCCGGGACCCCAAAACAATGAGTAATAGTCCACGAAACGGGTCACATTCGGCCAAAAACTGCGAGTGTTGATGATCGACACGTAAACGCACCCCGGGGTTCGTCGATCGTGGAAATCTCTCCGGGACCCCAAAACAGTGAGTAATAGTCCACGAAACGGGTTAGAACCGGCCAAAACTGCGGGTGTTGATGACCGACACATAAACGCACCCCTGGGTTCGTCAATTGTGGAAATCACTCCGGGACCCCAAAACAATGAGTAATAGTCCATGAAACGGGTCAGATTCGGCCAAAAACTGCGAGTATTTATGACCGACACGAAAACGCACCCCGGGGTTCAACAATCGTGGAAATATGTCCAGGACCCCAAAATAGTGAGTAATTGACCATGAAACGGGCCAGAATCGGCCAAAACTGCAAGTGTTGATGACCGACACAAAAACGCACCCCGGGGTACGTCAATCGTGGAAACCACTTCGGGACCCCAAAACAGTGAGTAATAGTCCACGGAACGGGTCAGGATCGTCCAAAACTGCGGGTGTTGATGACCAACACCTAAACGCACCCCTGGGTTCGTCAATCGTGGAGATCACTCCGGGACCCCAAAACAATGAGTAATAGTCCACGAAACGGGTCACATTCGGCCAAAAACTGCGAGTGTTGATGACCGACACGTAAACGCACCCCGGATTTCGTCAATCGTGGAAATCACTTCGAGATCCCAAAACAGTGAGTAATAGTCCACAAAACGGGTCAGAACCGGCCAAAACTGCGGGTGTTGATGACCGACACATAAACGCACCCCGGGGTTCGTCGATCGTGGAAATCTCTCCGGGACCCCAAAACAGTGAGTAATAGTCCACGAAACGGGTTAGAACCGGCCAAAACTGCGGGTGTTGATGACCGACACATAAACGCACCCCGGGGTTCATCAATCGTGGAAATCACTTCGATATCCCAAAAGAGTGAGGAATAGTCCACGAAACTGGTCAGAATCGGCCAAAACTGCGGGTGTTGATGACCGACACATAAACGCACCCCTGGGTTCGTCAATTGTGGAAATCACTCCGGGACCCCAAAACAATGAGTAATAGTCCATGAAACGGGTCAGATTCGGCCAAAAACTGCGAGTATTTATGACCGACACGAAAACGCACCCCGGGGTTCAACAATCGTGGAAATATGTCCAGGACCCCAAAATAGTGAGTAATTGACCATGAAACGGGCCAGAATCGGCCAAAACTGCAAGTGTTGATGACCGACACAAAAACGCACCCCGGGGTACGTCAATCGTGGAAACCACTTCGGGACCCCAAAACAGTGAGTAATAGTCCACGGAACGGGTCAGGATCGTCCAAAACTGCGGGTGTTGATGACCAACACCTAAACGCACCCCTGGGTTCGTCAATCGTGGAGATCACTCCGGGACCCCAAAACAATGAGTAATAGTCCACGAAACGGGTCAGATTCGGCCAAAAACTGCGAGTGTTGATGATCGACACGTAAACGCACCCCGGGGTTCGTCGATCGTGGAAATCTCTCCGGGACCCCAAAACAGTGAGTAATAGTCCACGAAACGGGTTAGAACCGGCCAAAACTGCGGGTGTTGATGACCGACACATAAACGCACCCCGGGGTTCATCAATCGTGGAAATCACTCCAGGACCCCAAAACAGTGAGTAATAGTCCACGAAACTGGCCAAAATCGGCCAAAACTGCGAGTATTTATGACCGACACAAAAACGCGCCCCGGGGTTCATCAATCGTGGAAATATGTCCAGGACCCCAAAACAGTGAGTAATTGTCCATGAAACGGGCCAGAATCGGCCAAAACTGCAAGTGTTGATGACCGACACGTAAACGCACCCCGGATTTCGTCAATCGTGGAAATCACTTCGAGATCCCAAAACAGTGAGTAATAGTCCACAAAACGGGTCAGAACGGCCAAAACTGCGAGTGTTGATGATCGACACGTACACTCACCCCGGGGTTCGTCGATCGTGGAAATCTCTCCGGGACCCCAAAACAGTGAGTAATAGTCCACGAAACGGGTTAGAACCGGCCAAAACTGCGGGTGTTGATGACCGACACATAAACGCACCCCGGGGTTCATCAATCGTGGAAATCACTCCAGGACCCCAAAACAGTGAGTAATAGTCCACGAAACTGGCCAAAATCGGCCAAAACTGCGAGTATTTATGACCGACACAAAAACGCGCCCCGGGGTTCATCAATCGTGGAAATATGTCCAGGACCCCAAAACAGTGAGTAATTGTCCATGAAACGGGCCAGAATCGGCCAAAACTGCAAGTGTTGATGACCGACACGTAAACGCACCCCGGATTTCGTCAATCGTGGAAATCACTTCGACATCCCAAAACAGTGAGTAATAGTCCACAAAACGGGTCAGAACGGCCAAAACTGCGGGTGTTGATGATCGACACGTAAACTCACCCCGGGGTTTGTCGATCGTGGAAATCTCTCCGGGACCCCAAAACAGTGAGTAATAGTCCACGAAACGGGTTAGAACCGGCCAAAACTGCGGGTGTTGATGACCAACACATAAACGCACCCCGGGGTTCATCAATCGTGGAAATCACTCCAGGACCCCAAAACAGTGAGTAATAGTCCACGAAACTGGCCAAAATCGGCCAAAACTGCGAGTATTTATGACCGACACAAAAACGCGCCCCGGGGTTCATCAATCGTGGAAATATGTCCAGGACCCCGAAACAGTGAGGAATTGTCCATGAAACGGGTCAGAACGGCCAAAATTGCGGGTGTTGATGATCGACACGTAAACGCACCCCGGGTTTCGTCATTCGTGGAAATCACTTCGATATCCCAAAAGAGTGAGTAATAGTCCACGAAACTGGTCAGAATCGGCCAAAACTGCGGGTGTTGATGACCGACACATAAACGCACCCCTGGGTTCGTCAATTGTGGAAATCACTCCGGGACCCCAAAACAATGAGTAATAGTCCATGAAACGGGTCAGATTCGGCCAAAAATTGCGAGTATTTATGACCGACACGAAAACGCACCCCGGGGTTCAACAATCGTGGAAATATGTCCAGGACCCCAAAATAGTGAGTAATTGACCATGAAACGGGCCAGAATCGGCCAAAACTGCAAGTGTTGATGACCGACACAAAAACGCACCCCGGGGTACGTCAATCGTGGAAACCACTTCGGGACCCCAAAACAGTGAGTAATAGTCCACGGAACGGTTCAGGATCGTCCAAAACTGCGGGTGTTGATGACCAACACCTAAACGCACCCCTGGGTTCGTCAATCGTGGAGATCACTCCGGGACCCCAAAACAATGAGTAATAGTCCACGAAACGGGTCACATTCGGCCAAAAACTGCGAGTGTTGATGATCGACACGTAAACGCACCCCGGGGTTCGTCGATCGTGGAAATCTCTCCGGGACCCCAAAACAATGAGTAATAGTCCATGAAACGGGTCAGATTCGGCCAAAAATTGCGAGTATTTATGACCGACACGAAAACGCACCCCGGGGTTCAACAATCGTGGAAATATGTCCAGGACCCCAAAATAGTGAGTAATTGACCATGAAACGGGCCAGAATCGGCCAAAACTGCAAGTGTTGATGACCGACACAAAAACGCACCCCGGGGTACGTCAATCGTGGAAACCACTTCGGGACCCCAAAACAGTGAGTAATAGTCCACGGAACGGTTCAGGATCGTCCAAAACTGCGGGTGTTGATGACCAACACCTAAACGCACCCCTGGGTTCGTCAATCGTGGAGATCACTCCGGGACCCCAAAACAATGAGTAATAGTCCACGAAACGGGTCACATTCGGCCAAAAACTGCGAGTGTTGATGATCGACACGTAAACGCACCCCGGGGTTCGTCGATCGTGGAAATCTCTCCGGGACCCCAAAACAATGAGTAATAGTCCATGAAACGGGTCAGATTCGGCCAAAAATTGCGAGTATTTATGACCGACACGAAAACGCACCCCGGGGTTCAACAATCGTGGAAATATGTCCAGGACCCCAAAATAGTGAGTAATTGACCATGAAACGGGCCAGAATCGGCCAAAACTGCAAGTGTTGATGACCGACACAAAAACGCACCCCGGGGTACGTCAATCGTGGAAACCACTTCGGGACCCCAAAACAGTGAGTAATAGTCCACGGAACGGTTCAGGATCGTCCAAAACTGCGGGTGTTGATGACCAACACCTAAACGCACCCCTGGGTTCGTCAATCGTGGAGATCACTCCGGGACCCCAAAACAATGAGTAATAGTCCACGAAACTGGTCAGAATCGGCCAAAACTGCGGGTGTTGATGACCGACACATAAACGCACCCCTGGGTTCGTCAATTGTGGAAATCACTCCGGGACCCCAAAACAATGAGTAATAGTCCATGAAACGGGTCAGATTCGGCCAAAAACTGCGAGTATTTATGACCGACACGAAAACGCACCCCGGGGTTCAACAATCGTGGAAATATGTCCAGGACCCCAAAATAGTGAGTAATTGACCATGAAACGGGCCAGAATCGGCCAAAACTGCAAGTGTTGATGACCGACACAAAAACGCACCCCGGGGTACGTCAATCGTGGAAACCACTTCGGGACCCCAAAACAGTGAGTAATAGTCCACGGAACGGGTCAGGATCGTCCAAAACTGCGGGTGTTGATGACCAACACCTAAACGCACCCCTGGGTTCGTCAATCGTGGAGATCACTCCGGGACCCCAAAACAATGAGTAATAGTCCACGAAACGGGTCACATTCGGCCAAAAACTGCGAGTGTTGATGACCGACACGTAAACGCACCCCGGATTTCGTCAATCGTGGAAATCACTTCGAGATCCCAAAACAGTGAGTAATAGTCCACAAAACGGGTCAGAACCGGCCAAAACTGCGGGTGTTGATGACCGACACATAAACGCACCCCGGGGTTCGTCGATCGTGGAAATCTCTCCGGGACCCCAAAACAGTGAGTAATAGTCCACGAAACGGGTTAGAACCGGCCAAAACTGCGGGTGTTGATGACCGACACATAAACGCACCCCGAGGTTCATCAATCGTGGAAATCACTCCAGGACCCCAAAACAGTGAGTAATAGTCCACGAAACTGGCCAAAATCGGCCAAAACTGCGAGTATTTATGACCGACACAAAAACGCGCCCCGGGGTTCATCAATCGTGGAAATATGTCCAGGACCCCAAAACAGTGAGTAATTGTCCACGAAACGGGCCAGAATCGGCCAAAACTGCGGGTGTTGATGACCGACACGTAAACGCACCCCGGATTTCGTCAATCGTGGAAATCACTTCGACATCCCAAAACAGTGAGTAATAGTCCACAAAACGGGTCAGAACGGCCAAAACTGCGGGTGTTGATGATCGACACGTAAACTCACCCCGGGGTTCGTCGATCGTGGAAATCTCTCCGGGACCCCAAAACAGTGAGTAATAGTCCACGAAACGGGTTAGAACCGGCCAAAACTGCGGGTGTTGATGACCAACACATAAACGCACCCCGGGGTTCATCAATCGTGGAAATCACTCCAGGACCCCAAAACAGTGAGTAATAGTCCACGAAACTGGCCAAAATCGGCCAAAACTGCGAGTATTTATGACCGACACAAAAACGCGCCCCGGGGTTCATCAATCGTGGAAATATGTCCAGGACCCCAAAACAGTGAGTAATTGTCCACGAAACGGGCCAGAATCGGCCAAAACTGCAAGTGTTGATGACCGACACGTAAACGCACCCCGGATTTCGTCAATCGTGGAAATCACTTCGACATCCCAAAACAGTGAGTAATAGTCCACAAAACGGGTCAGAACGGCCAAAACTGCGGGTGTTGATGATCGACACGTAAACTCACCCCGGGGTTCGTCGATCGTGGAAATCTCTCCGGGACCCCAAAACAGTGAGTAATAGTCCACGAAACGGGTTAGAACCGGCCAAAACTGCGGGTGTTGATGACCAACACATAAACGCACCCCGGGGTTCATCAATCGTGGAAATCACTCCAGGACCCCAAAACAGTGAGTAATAGTCCACGAAACTGGCCAAAATCGGCCAAAACTGCGAGTATTTATGACCGACACAAAAACGCGCCCCGGGGTTCATCAATCGTGGAAATATGTCCAGGACCCCAAAACAGTGAGTAATTGTCCACGAAACGGGCCAGAATCGGCCAAAACTGCAAGTGTTGATGACCGACACGTAAACGCACCCCGGATTTCGTCAATCGTGGAAATCACTTCGACATCCCAAAACAGTGAGTAATAGTCCACAAAACGGGTCAGAACGGCCAAAACTGCGGGTGTTGATGATCGACACGTAAACTCACCCCGGGGTTCGTCGATCGTGGAAATCTCTCCGGGACCCCAAAACAGTGAGTAATAGTCCACGAAACGGGTTAGAACCGGCCAAAACTGCGGGTGTTGATGACCAACACATAAACGCACCCCGGGGTTCATCAATCGTGGAAATCACTCCAGGACCCCAAAACAGTGAGTAATAGTCCACGAAACTGGCCAAAATCGGCCAAAACTGCGAGTATTTATGACCGACACAAAAACGCGCCCCGGGGTTCATCAATCGTGGAAATATGTCCAGGACCCCGAAACAGTGAGGAATTGTCCACGAAATGGGCCAGAATCGGCCAAAACTGCAAGGGTTGATGACCGACACGTAAACGCACCCCGGGTTTCGTCAATCGTGGAAATCACTTCGAGATCCCAAAACAGTGAGTAATAGTCCATGAAACGGGTCAGAACGGCCAAAACTGCGGGTGTTGATGATCGACACGTAAACGCACCCCGGGTTTCGTCATTCGTGGAAATCACTTCGATATCCCAAAAGAGTGAGTAATAGTCCACGAAACTGGTCAGAATCGGCCAAAACTGCGGGTGTTGATGACCGACACATAAACGCACCCCTGGGTTCGTCAATTGTGGAAATCACTCCGGGACCCCAAAACAATGAGTAATAGTCCATGAAACGGGTCAGGTTCGGCCAAAAATTGCGAGTATTTATGACCGACACGAAAACGCACCCCGGGGTTCAACAATCGTGGAAATATGTCCAGGACCCCAAAATAGTGAGTAATTGACCATGAAACGGGCCAGAATCGGCCAAAACTGCAAGTGTTGATGACCGACACAAAAACGCACCCCGGGGTACGTCAATCGTGGAAACCACTTCGGGACCCCAAAACAGTGAGTAATAGTCCACGGAACGGTTCAGGATCGTCCAAAACTGCGGGTGTTGATGACCAACACCTAAACGCACCCCTGGGTTCGTCAATCGTGGAGATCACTCCGGGACCCCAAAACAATGAGTAATAGTCCACGAAACGGGTCACATTCGGCCAAAAACTGCGAGTGTTGATGATCGACACGTAAACGCACCCCGGGGTTCGTCGATCGTGGAAATCTCTCCGGGACCCCAAAACAATGAGTAATAGTCCATGAAACGGGTCAGATTCGGCCAAAAATTGCGAGTATTTATGACCGACACGAAAACGCACCCCGGGGTTCAACAATCGTGGAAATATGTCCAGGACCCCAAAATAGTGAGTAATTGACCATGAAACGGGCCAGAATCGGCCAAAACTGCAAGTGTTGATGACCGACACAAAAACGCACCCCGGGGTACGTCAATTGTGGAAACCACTTCGGGACCCCAAAACAGTGAGTAATAGTCCACGAAACGGGTTAGAACCGGCCAAAACTGCGGGTGTTGATGACCGACACATAAACGCACCCCGGGGTTCATCAATCGTGGAAATCACTTCGATATCCCAAAAGAGTGAGTAATAGTCCACGAAACTGGTCAGAATCGGCCAAAACTGCGGGTGTTGATGACCGACACATAAACGCACCCCTGGGTTCGTCAATTGTGGAAATCACTCCGGGACCCCAAAACAATGAGTAATAGTCCATGAAACGGGTTAGAACCGGCCAAAACTGCGGGTGTTGATGACCGACACATAAACGCACCCCGGGGTTCATCAATCGTGGAAATCACTCCAGGACCCCAAAACAGTGAGTAATAGTCCACGAAACTGGCCAAAATCGGCCAAAACTGCGAGTATTTATGACCGACACAAAAACGCGCCCCGGGGTTCATCAATCGTGGAAATATGTCCAGGACCCCGAAACAGTGAGGAATTGTCCACGAAATGGGCCAGAATCGGCCAAAACTGCAAGGGTTGATGACCGACACGTAAACGCACCCCGGGTTTCGTCAATCGTGGAAATCACTTCGAGATCCCAAAACAGTGAGTAATAGTCCATGAAACGGGTCAGAACGGCCAAAACTGCGGGTGTTGATGATCGACACGTAAACGCACCCCGGGTTTCGTCATTCGTGGAAATCACTTCGATATCCCAAAAGAGTGAGTAATAGTCCACGAAACTGGTCAGAATCGGCCAAAACTGCGGGTGTTGATGACCGACACATAAACGCACCCCTGGGTTCGTCAATTGTGGAAATCACTCCGGGACCCCAAAACAATGAGTAATAGTCCATGAAACGGGTCAGGTTCGGCCAAAAATTGCGAGTATTTATGACCGACACGAAAACGCACCCCGGGGTTCAACAATCGTGGAAATATGTCCAGGACCCCAAAATAGTGAGTAATTGACCATGAAACGGGCCAGAATCGGCCAAAACTGCAAGTGTTGATGACCGACACAAAAACGCACCCCGGGGTACGTCAATCGTGGAAACCACTTCGGGACCCCAAAACAGTGAGTAATAGTCCACGGAACGGTTCAGGATCGTCCAAAACTGCGGGTGTTGATGACCAACACCTAAACGCACCCCTGGGTTCGTCAATCGTGGAGATCACTCCGGGACCCCAAAACAATGAGTAATAGTCCACGAAACGGGTCACATTCGGCCAAAAACTGCGAGTGTTGATGATCGACACGTAAACGCACCCCGGGGTTCGTCGATCGTGGAAATCTCTCCGGGACCCCAAAACAATGAGTAATAGTCCATGAAACGGGTCAGATTCGGCCAAAAATTGCGAGTATTTATGACCGACACGAAAACGCACCCCGGGGTTCAACAATCGTGGAAATATGTCCAGGACCCCAAAATAGTGAGTAATTGACCATGAAACGGGCCAGAATCGGCCAAAACTGCAAGTGTTGATGACCGACACAAAAACGCACCCCGGGGTACGTCAATTGTGGAAACCACTTCGGGACCCCAAAACAGTGAGTAATAGTCCACGAAACGGGTTAGAACCGGCCAAAACTGCGGGTGTTGATGACCGACACATAAACGCACCCCGGGGTTCATCAATCGTGGAAATCACTTCGATATCCCAAAAGAGTGAGTAATAGTCCACGAAACTGGTCAGAATCGGCCAAAACTGCGGGTGTTGATGACCGACACATAAACGCACCCCTGGGTTCGTCAATTGTGGAAATCACTCCGGGACCCCAAAACAATGAGTAATAGTCCATGAAACGGGTTAGAACCGGCCAAAACTGCGGGTGTTGATGACCGACACATAAACGCACCCCGAGGTTCATCAATCGTGGAAATCACTCCAGGACCCCAAAACAGTGAGTAATAGTCCACGAAACTGGCCAAAATCGGCCAAAACTGCGAGTATTTATGACCGACACAAAAACGCGCCCCGGGGTTCATCAATCGTGGAAATATGTCCAGGACCCCGAAACAGTGAGGAATTGTCCACGAAATGGGCCAGAATCGGCCAAAACTGCAAGGGTTGATGACCGACACGTAAACGCACCCCGGGTTTCGTCAATCGTGGAAATCACTTCGAGATCCCAAAACAGTGAGTAATAGTCCATGAAACGGGTCAGAACGGCCAAAACTGCGGGTGTTGATGATCGACACGTAAACGCACCCCGGGTTTCGTCATTCGTGGAAATCACTTCGATATCCCAAAAGAGTGAGTAATAGTCCACGAAACTGGTCAGAATCGGCCAAAACTGCGGGTGTTGATGACCGACACATAAACGCACCCCTGGGTTCGTCAATTGTGGAAATCACTCCGGGACCCCAAAACAATGAGTAATAGTCCATGAAACGGGTCAGATTCGGCCAAAAATTGCGAGTATTTATGACCGACACGAAAACGCACCCCGGGGTTCAACAATCGTGGAAATATGTCCAGGACCCCAAAATAGTGAGTAATTGACCATGAAACGGGCCAGAATCGGCCAAAACTGCAAGTGTTGATGACCGACACAAAAACGCACCCCGGGGTACGTCAATCGTGGAAACCACTTCGGGACCCCAAAACAGTGAGTAATAGTCCACGGAACGGTTCAGGATCGTCCAAAACTGCGGGTGTTGATGACCAACACCTAAACGCACCCCTGGGTTCGTCAATCGTGGAGATCACTCCGGGACCCCAAAACAATGAGTAATAGTCCACGAAACGGGTCACATTCGGCCAAAAACTGCGAGTGTTGATGATCGACACGTAAACGCACCCCGGGGTTCGTCGATCGTGGAAATCTCTCCGGGACCCCAAAACAATGAGTAATAGTCCATGAAACGGGTCAGATTCGGCCAAAAATTGCGAGTATTTATGACCGACACGAAAACGCACCCCGGGGTTCAACAATCGTGGAAATATGTCCAGGACCCCAAAATAGTGAGTAATTGACCATGAAACGGGCCAGAATCGGCCAAAACTGCAAGTGTTGATGACCGACACAAAAACGCACCCCGGGGTACGTCAATTGTGGAAACCACTTCGGGACCCCAAAACAGTGAGTAATAGTCCACGAAACGGGTTAGAACCGGCCAAAACTGCGGGTGTTGATGACCGACACATAAACGCACCCCGGGGTTCATCAATCGTGGAAATCACTTCGATATCCCAAAAGAGTGAGTAATAGTCCACGAAACTGGTCAGAATCGGCCAAAACTGCGGGTGTTGATGACCGACACATAAACGCACCCCTGGGTTCGTCAATTGTGGAAATCACTCCGGGACCCCAAAACAATGAGTAATAGTCCATGAAACGGGTCAGATTCGGCCAAAAACTGCGAGTACTTATGACCGACACGAAAACGCACCCCGGGGTTCAACAATCGTGGAAATATGTCCAGGACCCCAAAATAGTGAGTAATTGACCATGAAACGGGCCAGAATCGGCCAAAACTGCAAGTGTTGATGACCGACACAAAAACGCACCCCGGGGTACGTCAATCGTGGAAACCACTTCGGGACCCCAAAACAGTGAGTAATAGTCCACGGAACGGGTCAGGATCGTCCAAAACTGCGGGTGTTGATGACCAACACCTAAACGCACCCCTGGGTTCGTCAATCGTGGAGATCACTCCGGGACCCCAAAACAATGAGTAATAGTCCACGAAACTGGTCAGAATCGGCCAAAACTGCGGGTGTTGATGACCGACACATAAACGCACCCCTGGGTTCGTCAATTGTGGAAATCACTCCGGGGCCCCAAAACAAAGAGTATTAGTCCACGAAACGGGTCAGATTCGGCCAAAAACTGCGAGTATTTATGACCGACACAAAAACGCGCCCCGGGGTTCATCAATCGTGGAAATATGTCCAGGACCCCGAAACAGTGAGGAATTGTCCACGAAATGGGCCAGAATCGGCCAAAACTGCAAGGGTTGATGACCGACACGTAAACGCACCCCGGGTTTCGTCAATCGTGGAAATCACTTCGAGATCCCAAAACAGTGAGTAATAGTCCATGAAACGGGTCAGAACGGCCAAAACTGCGGGTGTTGATGATCGACACGTAAACGCACCCCGGGTTTCGTCATTCGTGGAAATCACTTCGATATCCCAAAAGAGTGAGTAATAGTCCACGAAACTGGTCAGAATCGGCCAAAACTGCGGGTGTTGATGACCGACACATAAACGCACCCCTGGGTTCGTCAATTGTGGAAATCACTCCGGGACCCCAAAACAATGAGTAATAGTCCATGAAACGGGTCAGATTCGGCCAAAAATTGCGAGTATTTATGACCGACACGAAAACGCACCCCGGGGTTCAACAATCGTGGAAATATGTCCAGGACCCCAAAATAGTGAGTAATTGACCATGAAACGGGCCAGAATCGGCCAAAACTGCAAGTGTTGATGACCGACACAAAAACGCACCCCGGGGTACGTCAATCGTGGAAACCACTTCGGGACCCCAAAACAGTGAGTAATAGTCCACGGAACGGTTCAGGATCGTCCAAAACTGCGGGTGTTGATGACCAACACCTAAACGCACCCCTGGGTTCGTCAATCGTGGAGATCACTCCGGGACCCCAAAACAATGAGTAATAGTCCACGAAACGGGTCACATTCGGCCAAAAACTGCGAGTGTTGATGATAGACACGTAAACGCACGCCGGGGTTCGTCGATCGTGGAAATCTCTCCGGGACCCCAAAACAATGAGTAATAGTCCATGAAACGGGTCAGATTCGGCCAAAAATTGCGAGTATTTATGACCGACACGAAAACGCACCCCGGGGTTCAACAATCGTGGAAATATGTCCAGGACCCCAAAATAGTGAGTAATTGACCATGAAACGGGCCAGAATCGGCCAAAACTGCAAGTGTTGATGACCGACACAAAAACGCACCCCGGGGTACGTCAATTGTGGAAACCACTTCGGGACCCCAAAACAGTGAGTAATAGTCCACGAAACGGGTTAGAACCGGCCAAAACTGCGGGTGTTGATGACCGACACATAAACGCACCCCGGGGTTCATCAATCGTGGAAATCACTTCGATATCCCAAAAGAGTGAGTAATAGTCCACGAAACTGGTCAGAATCGGCCAAAACTGCGGGTGTTGATGACCGACACATAAACGCACCCCTGGGTTCGTCAATTGTGGAAATCACTCCGGGACCCCAAAACAATGAGTAATAGTCCATGAAACGGGTCAGATTCGGCCAAAAACTGCGAGTATTTATGACCGACACGAAAACGCACCCCGGGGTTCAACAATCGTGGAAATATGTCCAGGACCCCAAAATAGTGAGTAATTGACCATGAAACGGGCCAGAATCGGCCAAAACTGCAAGTGTTGTTGACCGACACAAAAACGCACCCCGGGGTACGTCAATCGTGGAAACCACTTCGGGACCCCAAAACAGTGAGTAATAGTCCACGGAACGGGTCAGGATCGTCCAAAACTGCGGGTGTTGATGACCAACACCTAAACGCACCCCTGGGTTCGTCAATCGTGGAGATCACTCCGGGACCCCAAAACAATGAGTAATAGTCCACGAAACGGGTCACATTCGGCCAAAAACTGCGAGTGTTGATGACCGACACGTAAACGCACCCCGGATTTCGTCAATCGTGGAAATCACTTCGAGATCCCAAAACAGTGAGTAATAGTCCACAAAACGGGTCAGAACCGGCCAAAACTGCGGGTGTTGATGACCGACACATAAACGCACCCCGGGGTTCGTCGATCGTGGAAATCTCTCCGGGACCCCAAAACAGTGAGTAACAGTCCACGAAACGGGTTAGAACCGGCCAAAACTGCGGGTGTTGATGACCGACACATAAACGCACCCCGAGGTTCATCAATCGTGGAAATATGTCCAGGACCCCAAAACAGTGAGTAATAGTCCACGAAACTGGCCAAAATCGGCCAAAACTGCGAGTATTTATGACCGACACAAAAACGCGCCCCGGGGTTCATCAATCGTGGAAATATGTCCAGGACCCCAAAACAGTGAGTAATTGTCCACGAAACGGGCCAGAATCGGCCAAAACTGCAAGTGTTGATGACCGACACGTAAACGCACCCCGGATTTCGTCAATCGTGGAAATCACTTCGACATCCCAAAACAGTGAGTAATAGTCCACAAAACGGGTCAGAACGACCAAAACTGCGGGTGTTGATGATCGACACGTAAACTCACCCCGGGGTTCGTCGATCGTGGAAATCTCTCCGGGACCCCAAAACAGTGAGTAATAGTCCACGAAACGGGTTAGAACCGGCCAAAACTGCGGGTGTTGATGACCAACACATAAACGCACCCCGGGGTTCATCAATCGTGGAAATCACTCCAGGACCCCAAAACAGTGAGTAATAGTCCACGAAACTGGCCAAAATCGGCCAAAACTGCGAGTATTTATGACCGACACAAAAACGCGCCCCGGGGTTCATCAATCGTGGAAATATGTCCAGGACCCCGAAACAGTGAGGAATTGTCCACGAAATGGGCCAGAATCGGCCAAAACTGCAAGGGTTGATGACCGACACGTAAACGCACCCCGGGTTTCGTCAATCGTGGAAATCACTTCGAGATCCCAAAACAGTGAGTAATAGTCCATGAAACGGGTCAGAACGGCCAAAACTGCGGGTGTTGATGATCGACACGTAAACGCACCCCGGGTTTCGTCATTCGTGGAAATCACTTCGATATCCCAAAAGAGTGAGTAATAGTCCACGAAACTGGTCAGAATCGGCCAAAACTGCGGGTGTTGATGACCGACACATAAACGCACCCCTGGGTTCGTCAATTGTGGAAATCACTCCGGGACCCCAAAACAATGAGTAATAGTCCATGAAACGGGTCAGATTCGGCCAAAAATTGCGAGTATTTATGACCGACACGAAAACGCACCCCGGGGTTCAACAATCGTGGAAATATGTCCAGGACCCCAAAATAGTGAGTAATTGACCATGAAACGGGCCAGAATCGGCCAAAACTGCAAGTGTTGATGACCGACACAAAAACGCACCCCGGGGTACGTCAATCGTGGAAACCACTTCGGGACCCCAAAACAGTGAGTAATAGTCCACGGAACGGGTCAGGATCGTCCAAAACTGCGGGTGTTGATGACCAACACCTAAACGCACCCCTGGGTTCGTCAATCGTGGAGATCACTCCGGGACCCCAAAACAATGAGTAATAGTCCACGAAACGGGTCAGATTCGGCCAAAAACTGCGAGTGTTGATGATCGACACGTAAACGCACCCCGGGCTTCGTCGATCGTGGAAATCTCTCCGGGACCCCAAAACAGTGAGTAATAGTCCACGAAACGGGTTTGAACCGGCCAAAACTGCGGGTGTTGATGACCGACACATAAACGCACCCCGGGGTTCATCAATCGTGGAAATCACTCCAGGACCCCAAAACAGTGAGTAATAGTCCACGAAACTGGCCAAAATCGGCCAAAACTGCGAGTATTTATGACCGACACAAAAACGCGCCCCGGGGTTCATCAATCGTGGAAATATGTCCAGGACCCCAAAATAGTGAGTAATTGACCATGAAACGGGCCAGAATCGGCCAAAACTGCAAGTGTTGATGACCGACACAAAAACGCACCCCGGGGTACGTCAATCGTGGAAACCACTTCGGGACCCCAAAACAGTGAGTAATAGTCCACGGAACGGGTCAGGATCGTCCAAAACTGCGGGTGTTGATGACCAACACCTAAACGCACCCCTGGGTTCGTCAATCGTGGAGATCACTCCGGGACCCCAAAACAATGAGTAATAGTCCACGAAACGGGTCACATTCGGCCAAAAACTGCGAGTGTTGATGACCGACACGTAAACGCACCCCGGATTTCGTCAATCGTGGAAATCACTTCGAGATCCCAAAACAGTGAGTAATAGTCCACAAAACGGGTCAGAACCGGCCAAAACTGCGGGTGTTGATGACCGACACATAAACGCACCCCGGGGTTCGTCGATCGTGGAAATCTCTCCGGGACCCCAAAACAGTGAGTAATAGTCCACGAAACGGGTTAGAACCGGCCAAAACTGCGGGTGTTGATGACCGACACATAAACGCACCCCGGGGTTCATCAATCGTGGAAATCACTCCAGGACCCCAAAACAGTGAGTAATAGTCCACGAAACTGGCCAAAATCGGCCAAAACTGCGAGTATTTATGACCGACACAAAAACGCGCCCCGGGGTTCATCAATCGTGGAAATATGTCCAGGACCCCAAAACAGTGAGTAATTGTCCACGAAACGGGCCAGAATCGGCCAAAACTGCAAGTGTTGATGACCGACACGTAAACGCACCCCGGATTTCATCAATCGTGGAAATCACTTCGACATCCCAAAACAGTGAGTAATAGTCCACAAAACGGGTCAGAACGGCCAAAACTGCGGGTGTTGATGATCGACACGTAAACTCACCCCGGGGTTCGTCGATCGTGGAAATCTCTCCGGGACCCCAAAACAGTGAGTAATAGTCCACGAAACGGGGTAGAACCGGCCAAAACTGCGGGTGTTGATGACCAACACATAAACGCACCCCGGGGTTCATCAATCGTGGAAATCACTCCAGGACCCCAAAACAGTGAGTAATAGTCCACGAAACTGGCCAAAATCGGCCAAAACTGCGAGTATTTATGACCGACACAAAAACGCGCCCCGGGGTTCATCAATCGTGGAAATATGTCCAGGACCCCAAAACAGTGAGTAATTGTCCACGAAACGGGCCAGAATCGGCCAAAACTGCAAGTGTTGATGACCGACACGTAAACGCACCCCGGATTTCGTCAATCGTGGAAATCACTTCGACATCCCAAAACAGTGAGTAATAGTCCACAAAACGGGTCAGAACGACCAAAACTGCGGGTGTTGATGATCGACACGTAAACTCACCCCGGGGTTCGTCGATCGTGGAAATCTCTCCGGGACCCCAAAACAGTGAGTAATAGTCCACGAAACGGGTTAGAACCGGCCAAAACTGCGGGTGTTGATGACCAACACATAAACGCACCCCGGGGTTCATCAATCGTGGAAATCACTCCAGGACCCCAAAACAGTGAGTAATAGTCCACGAAACTGGCCAAAATCGGCCAAAACTGCGAGTATTTATGACCGACACAAAAACGCGCCCCGGGGTTCATCAATCGTGGAAATATGTCCAGGACCCCGAAACAGTGAGGAATTGTCCACGAAATGGGCCAGAATCGGCCAAAACTGCAAGGGTTGATGACCGACACGTAAACGCACCCCGGGTTTCGTCAATCGTGGAAATCACTTCGAGATCCCAAAACAGTGAGTAATAGTCCATGAAACGGGTCAGAACGGCCAAAACTGCGGGTGTTGATGATCGACACGTAAACGCACCCCGGGTTTCGTCATTCGTGGAAATCACTTCGATATCCCAAAAGAGTGAGTAATAGTCCACGAAACTGGTCAGAATCGGCCAAAACTGCGGGTGTTGATGACCGACACATAAACGCACCCCTGGGTTCGTCAATTGTGGAAATCACTCCGGAACCCCAAAACAATGAGTAATAGTCCATGAAACGGGTCAGATTCGGCCAAAAATTGCGAGTATTTATGACCGACACGAAAACGCACCCCGGGGTTCAACAATCGTGGAAATATGTCCAGGACCCCAAAATAGTGAGTAATTGACCATGAAACGGGCCAGAATCGGCCAAAACTGCAAGTGTTGATGACCGACACAAAAACGCACCCCGGGGTACGTCAATCGTGGAAACCACTTCGGGACCCCAAAACAGTGAGTAATAGTCCACGGAACGGGTCAGGATCGTCCAAAACTGCGGGTGTTGATGACCAACACCTAAACGCACCCCTGGGTTCGTCAATCGTGGAGATCACTCCGGGACCCCAAAACAATGAGTAATAGTCCACGAAACGGGTCAGATTCGGCCAAAAACTGCGAGTGTTGATGATCGACACGTAAACGCACCCCGGGCTTCGTCGATCGTGGAAATCTCTCCGGGACCCCAAAACAGTGAGTAATAGTCCACGAAACGGGTTTGAACCGGCCAAAACTGCGGGTGTTGATGACCGACACATAAACGCAGCCCGGGGTTCATCAATCGTGGAAATCACTCCAGGACCCCAAAACAGTGAGTAATAGTCCACGAAACTGGCCAAAATCGGCCAAAACTGCGAGTATTTATGACCGACACAAAAACGCGCCCCGGGGTTCATCAATCGTGGAAATATGTCCAGGACCCCAAAATAGTGAGTAATTGACCATGAAACGGGCCAGAATCGGCCAAAACTGCAAGTGTTGATGACCGACACAAAAACGCACCCCGGGGTACGTCAATCGTGGAAACCACTTCGGGACCCCAAAACAGTGAGTAATAGTCCACGGAACGGGTCAGGATCGTCCAAAACTGCGGGTGTTGATGACCAACACCTAAACGCACCCCTGGGTTCGTCAATCGTGGAGATCACTCCGGGACCCCAAAACAATGAGTAATAGTCCACGAAACGGGTCACATTCGGCCAAAAACTGCGAGTGTTGATGACCGACACGTAAACGCACCCCGGATTTCGTCAATCGTGGAAATCACTTCGAGATCCCAAAACAGTGAGTAATAGTCCACAAAACGGGTCAGAACCGGCCAAAACTGCGGGTGTTGATGACCGACACATAAACGCACCCCGGGGTTCGTCGATCGTGGAAATCTCTCCGGGACCCCAAAACAGTGAGTAATAGTCCACGAAACGGGTTAGAACCGGCCAAAACTGCGGGTGTTGATGACCGACACATAAACGCACCCCGGGGTTCATCAATCGTGGAAATCACTCCAGGACCCCAAAACAGTGAGTAATAGTCCACGAAACTGGCCAAAATCGGCCAAAACTGCGAGTATTTATGACCGACACAAAAACGCGCCCCGGGGTTCATCAATCGTGGAAATATGTCCAGGACCCCAAAACAGTGAGTAATTGTCCACGAAACGGGCCAGAATCGGCCAAAACTGCAAGTGTTGATGACCGACACGTAAACGCACCCCGGATTTCATCAATCGTGGAAATCACTTCGACATCCCAAAACAGTGAGTAATAGTCCACAAAACGGGTCAGAACGGCCAAAACTGCGGGTGTTGATGATCGACACGTAAACTCACCCCGGGGTTCGTCGATCGTGGAAATCTCTCCGGGACCCCAAAACAGTGAGTAATAGTCCACGAAACGGGGTAGAACCGGCCAAAACTGCGGGTGTTGATGACCAACACATAAACGCACCCCGGGGTTCATCAATCGTGGAAATCACTCCAGGACCCCAAAACAGTGAGTAATAGTCCACGAAACTGGCCAAAATCGGCCAAAACTGCGAGTATTTATGACCGACACAAAAACGCGCCCCGGGGTTCATCAATCGTGGAAATATGTCCAGGACCCCGAAACAGTGAGGAATTGTCCACGAAATGGGCCAGAATCGGCCAAAACTGCAAGGGTTGATGACCGACACGTAAACGCACCCCGGGTTTCGTCAATCGTGGAAATCACTTCGAGATCCCAAAACAGTGAGTAATAGTCCATGAAACGGGTCAGAACGGCCAAAACTGCGGGTGTTGATGATCGACACGTAAACGCACCCCGGGTTTCGTCATTCGTGGAAATCACTTCGATATCCCAAAAGAGTGAGTAATAGTCCACGAAACTGGTCAGAATCGGCCAAAACTGCGGGTGTTGATGACCGACACATAAACGCACCCCTGGGTTCGTCAATTGTGGAAATCACTCCGGGACCCCAAAACAATGAGTAATAGTCCATGAAACGGGTCAGATTCGGCCAAAAATTGCGAGTATTTATGACCGACACGAAAACGCACCCCGGGGTTCAACAATCGTGGAAATATGTCCAGGACCCCAAAATAGTGAGTAATTGACCATGAAACGGGCCAGAATCGGCCAAAACTGCAAGTGTTGATGACCGACACAAAAACGCACCCCGGGGTACGTCAATCGTGGAAACCACTTCGGGACCCCAAAACAGTGAGTAATAGTCCACGGAACGGTTCAGGATCGTCCAAAACTGCGGGTGTTGATGACCAACACCTAAACGCACCCCTGGGTTCGTCAATCGTGGAGATCACTCCGGGACCCCAAAACAATGAGTAATAGTCCACGAAACGGGTCACATTCGGCCAAAAACTGCGAGTGTTGATGATCGACACGTAAACGCACCCCGGGGTTCGTCGACCGTGGAAATCTCTCCGGGACCCCAAAACAGTGAGTAATAGTCCACGAAACGGGTTAGAACCGGCCAAAACTGCGGGTGTTGATGACCGACACATAAACGCACCCCGGGGTTCATCAATCGTGGAAATCACTTCGATATCCCAAAAGAGTGAGTAATAGTCCACGAAACTGGTCAGAATCGGCCAAAACTGCGGGTGTTGATGACCGACACATAAACGCACCCCTGGGTTCGTCAATTGTGGAAATCACTCCGGGACCCCAAAACAATGAGTAATAGTCCAAGAAACGGGTCAGATTCGGCCAAAAACTGCGAGTATTTATGACCGACACGAAAACGCACCCCGGGGTTCAACAATCGTGGAAATATGTCCAGGACCCCAAAATAGTGAGTAATTGACCATGAAACGGGCCAGAATCGGCCAAAACTGCAAGTGTTGATGACCGACACAAAAACGCACCCCGGGGTACGTCAATCGTGGAAACCACTTCGGGACCCCAAAACAGTGAGTAATAGTCCACGGAACGGGTCAGGATCGTCCAAAACTGCGGGTGTTGATGACCAACACCTAAACGCACCCCTGGGTTCGTCAATCGTGGAGATCACTCCGGGACCCCAAAACAATGAGTAATAGTCCACGAAACGGGTCAGATTCGGCCAAAAACTGCGAGTGTTGATGATCGACACGTAAACGCACCCCGGGGTTCGTCGATCGTGGAAATCTCTCCGGGACCCCAAAACAGTGAGTAATAGTCCACGAAACGGGTTAGAACCAGCCAAAACTGTGGGTGTTGATGACCGACACATAAACGCACCCCGGGGTTCATCAATCGTGGAAATCACTCCAGGACCCCAAAACAGTGAGTAATAGTCCACGAAACTGGCCAAAATCGGCCAAAACTGCGAGTATTTATGACCGACACAAAAACGCGCCCCGGGGTTCATCAATCGTGGAAATATGTCCAGGACCCCAAAACACTGAGTAATTGTCCACGAAACGGGCCAGAATCGGCCAAAACTGCAAGTGTTGATGACCGACACGTAAACGCACCCCGGATTTCGTCAATCGTGGAAATCACTTCGAGATCCCAAAACAGTGAGTAATAGTCCACAAAACGGGTCAGAACGGCCAAAACTGCGGGTGTTGATGATCGACACGTAAACTCACCCCGGGGTTCGTCGATCGTGGAAATCTCTCCGGGACCCCAAAACAGTGAGTAATAGTCCACGAAACGGGTTAGAACCGGCCAAAACTGCGGGTGTTGATGACGGACACATAAACGCACCCCGGGGTTCATCAATCGTGGAAATCTCTCCAGGACCCCAAAACAGTGAGTAATAGTGCACGAAACTGGCCAAAATCGGCCAAAACTGCGAGTATTTATGACCGACACAAAAACGCGCCCCGGGGTTCATCAATCGTGGAAATATGTCCAGGACCCCGAAACAGTGAGGAATTGTCCACGAAACGGGCCAGAATCGGCCAAAACTGCAAGGGTTGATGACTGACACGTAAACGCACCCCGGGTTTCGTCAATCGTGGAAATCACTTCGAGATCCCAAAACAGTGAGTAATAGTCCACGAAACGGGTCAGAACGGCCAAAACTGCGGGTGTATATGATCGACACGTAAACTCACCCCGGGGTTCGTCGATCGTGGAAATCTCTCCGGGACCCCAAAACAGTGAGTAATAGTCCACGAAACGGGTTAGAACCGGCCAAAACTGCGGGTGTTGATGACGGACACATAAACGCACCCCGGGGTTCATCAATCGTGGAAATCACTCCAGGACCCCAAAACAGTGAGTAATAGTGCACGAAACTGGCCAAAATCGGCCAAAACTGCGAGTATTTATGACCGACACAAAAACGCGCCCCGGGGTTCATCAATCGTGGAAATATGTCCAGGACCCCGAAACAGTGAGGAATTGTCCATGAAACGGGCCAGAATCGGCCAAAACTGCAAGGGTTGATGACTGACACGTAAACGCACCCCGGGTTTCGTCAATCGTGGAAATCACTTCGAGATCCCAAAACAGTGAGTAATAGTCCACGAAACGGGTCAGAACGGCCAAAACTGCGGGTGTTGATGATCGACACGTAAACGCACCCCGGGTTTCGTCATTCGTGGAAATCACTTCGATATCCCAAAAGAGTGAGTAATAGTCCACGAAACTGGTCAGAATCGGCCAAAACTGCGGGTGTTGATGACCGACACATAAACGCACCCCTGGGTTCGTCAATTGTGGAAATCACTCCGGGACCCCAAAACAATGAGTAATAGTCCATGAAACGGGTCAGATTCGGCCAAAAATTGCGAGTATTTATGACCGACACGAAAACGCACCCCGGGGTTCAACAATCGTGGAAATATGTCCAGGACCCCAAAATAGTGAGTAATTGACCATGAAACGGGCCAGAATCGGCCAAAACTGCAAGTGTTGATGACCGACACAAAAACGCACCCCGGGGTACGTCAATCGTGGAAACCACTTCGGGACCCCAAAACAGTGAGTAATAGTCCACGGAACGGGTCAGGATCGTCCAAAACTGCGGGTGTTGATGACCAACACCTAAACGCACCCCTGGGTTCGTCAATCGTGGAGATCACTCCGGGACCCCAAAACAATGAGTAATAGTCCACGAAACGGGTCAGATTCGGCCAAAAACTGCGAGTGTTGATGATCGACACGTAAACGCACCCCGGGCTTCGTCGATCGTGGAAATCTCTCCGGGACCCCAAAACAGTGAGTAATAGTCCACGAAACGGGTTAGAACCGGCCAAAACTGCGGGTGTTGATGACGGACACATAAACGCACCCCGGGGTTCATCAATCGTGGAAATCACTCCAGGACCCCAAAACAGTGAGTAATAGTGCACGAAACTGGCCAAAATCGGCCAAAACTGCGAGTATTTATGACCGACACAAAAACGCGCCCCGGGGTTCATCAATCGTGGAAATATGTCCAGGACCCTGAAACAGTGAGGAATTGTCCACGAAACGGGCCAGAATCGGCCAAAACTGCAAGGGTTGATGACTGACACGTAAACGCACCCCGGGTTTCGTCAATCGTGGAAATCACTTCGAGATCCCAAAACAGTGAGTAATAGTCCACGAAACGGGTCAGAACGGCCAAAACTGCGGGTGTTGATGATCGACACGTAAACTCACCCCGGGGTTCGTCGATCGTGGAAATCTCTCCGGGACCCCAAAACAGTGAGTAATAGTCCACGAAACGGGTTAGAACCGGCCAAAACTGCGGGTGTTGATGACGGACACATAAACGCACCCCGGGGTTCATCAATCGTGGAAATCACTCCAGGACCCCAAAACAGTGAGTAATAGTGCACGAAACTGGCCAAAATCGGCCAAAACTGCGAGTATTTATGACCGACACAAAGACGCGCCCCGGGGTTCATCAATCGTGGAAATATGTCCAGGACCCCGAAACAGTGAGGAATTGTCCACGAAACGGGCCAGAATCAGCCAAAACTGCAAGGGTTGATGACCGACACGTAAACGCACCCCGGGTTTCGTCAATCGTGGAAATCACTTCGAGATCCCAAAATAGTGAGTAATAGTCCACGAAACGGGTCAGAACGGCCAAAACTGCGGGTGTTGATGATCGACACGTAAACGCACCCCGGGTTTCGTCATTCGTGGAAATCACTTCGATATCCCAAAAGAGTGAGTAATAGTCCACGAAACTGGTCAGAATCGGCCAAAACTGCGGGTGTTGATGACCGACACATAAACGCACCCCTGGGTTCGTCAATTGTGGAAATCACTCCGGGACCCCAAAACAATGAGTAATAGTCCATGAAACGGGTCAGATTCGGCCAAAAATTGCGAGTATTTATGACCGACACGAAAACGCACCCCGGGGTTCAACAATCGTGGAAATATGTCCAGGACCCCAAAATAGTGAGTAATTGACCATGAAACGGGCCAGAATCGGCCAAAACTGCAAGTGTTGATGACCGACACAAAAACGCACCCCGGGGTACGTCAATCGTGGAAACCACTTCGGGACCCCAAAACAGTGAGTAATAGTCCACGGAACGGGTCAGGATCGTCCAAAGCTGCGGGTGTTGATGACCAACACCTAAACGCACCCCTGGGTTCGTCAATCGTGGAGATCACTCCGGGACCCCAAAACAATGAGTAATAGTCCACGAAACGGGTCAGATTCGGCCAAAAACTGCGAGTGTTGATGATCGACACGTAAACGCACCCCGGGCTTCGTCGATCGTGGAAATCTCTCCGGGACCCCAAAACAGTGAGTAATAGTCCACGAAACGGGTTAGAACCGGCCAAAACTGCGGGTGTTGATGACCGACACATAAACGCACCCCGGGGTTCATCAATCGTGGAAATCACTCCAGGACCCCAAAACAGTGAGTAATAGTCCACGAAACTGGCCAAAATCGGCCAAAACTGCGAGTATTTATGACCGACACAAAAACGCGCCCCGGGGTTCATCAATCGTGGAAATATGTCCAGGACCCCAAAACAGTGAGTAATTGTCCACGAAACGGGCCAGAATCGGCCAAAACTGCAAGTGTTGATGACCGACACGTAAACGCACCCCGGATTTCGTCAATCGTGGAAATCACTTCGAGATCCCAAAACAGTGAGTAATAGTCCACAAAACGGGTCAGAACGGCCAAAACTGCGGGTGTTGATGATCGACACGTAAACTCACCCCGGGGTTCGTCGATCGTGGAAATCTCTCCGGGACCCCAAAACAGTGAGTAATAGTCCACGAAACGGGTTAGAACCGGCCAAAACTGCGGGTGTTGATGACCGACACAAAAACGCACCCCGGGGTACGTCAATCGTGGAAACCACTTCGGGACCCCAAAACAGTGAGTAATAGTCCACGGAACGGGTCAGGATCGTCCAAAACTGCGGGTGTTGATGACCAACACCTAAACGCACCCCTGGGTTCGTCAATCGTGGAGATCACTCCGGGACCCCAAAACAATGAGTAATAGTCCACGAAACGGGTCAGATTCGGCCAAAAACTGCGAGTGTTGATGATCGACACGTAAACGCACCCCGGGCTTCGTCGATCGTGGAAATCTCTCCGGGACCCCAAAACAGTGAGTAATAGTCCACGAAACGGGTTAGAACCGGCCAAAACTGCGGGTGTTGATGACGGACACATAAACGCACCCCGGGGTTCATCAATCGTGGAAATCACTCCAGGACCCCAAAACAGTGAGTAATAGTGCACGAAACTGGCCAAAATCGGCCAAAACTGCGAGTATTTATGACCGACACAAAAACGCGCCCCGGGGTTCATCAATCGTGGAAATATGTCCAGGACCCTGAAACAGTGAGGAATTGTCCACGAAACGGGCCAGAATCGGCCAAAACTGCAAGGGTTGATGACTGACACGTAAACGCACCCCGGGTTTCGTCAATCGTGGAAATCACTTCGAGATCCCAAAACAGTGAGTAATAGTCCACGAAACGGGTCAGAACGGCCAAAACTGCGGGTGTTGATGATCGACACGTAAACTCACCCCGGGGTTCGTCGATCGTGGAAATCTCTCCGGGACCCCAAAACAGTGAGTAATAGTCCACGAAACGGGTTAGAACCGGCCAAAACTGCGGGTGTTGATGACGGACACATAAACGCACCCCGGGGTTCATCAATCGTGGAAATCACTCCAGGACCCCAAAACAGTGAGTAATAGTGCACGAAACTGGCCAAAATCGGCCAAAACTGCGAGTATTTATGACCGACACAAAGACGCGCCCCGGGGTTCATCAATCGTGGAAATATGTCCAGGACCCCGAAACAGTGAGGAATTGTCCACGAAACGGGCCAGAATCAGCCAAAACTGCAAGGGTTGATGACCGACACGTAAACGCACCCCGGGTTTCGTCAATCGTGGAAATCACTTCGAGATCCCAAAACAGTGAGTAATAGTCCACGAAACGGGTCAGAACGGCCAAAACTGCGGGTGTTGATGATCGACACGTAAACGCACCCCGGGTTTCGTCATTCGTGGAAATCACTTCGATATCCCAAAAGAGTGAGTAATAGTCCACGAAACTGGTCAGAATCGGCCAAAACTGCGGGTGTTGATGACCGACACATAAACGCACCCCTGGGTTCGTCAATTGTGGAAATCACTCCGGGACCCCAAAACAATGAGTAATAGTCCATGAAACGGGTCAGATTCGGCCAAAAATTGCGAGTATTTATGACCGACACGAAAACGCACCCCGGGGTTCAACAATCGTGGAAATATGTCCAGGACCCCAAAATAGTGAGTAATTGACCATGAAACGGGCCAGAATCGGCCAAAACTGCAAGTGTTGATGACCGACACAAAAACGCACCCCGGGGTACGTCAATCGTGGAAACCACTTCGGGACCCCAAAACAGTGAGTAATAGTCCACGGAACGGGTCAGGATCGTCCAAAGCTGCGGGTGTTGATGACCAACACCTAAACGCACCCCTGGGTTCGTCAATCGTGGAGATCACTCCGGGACCCCAAAACAATGAGTAATAGTCCACGAAACGGGTCAGATTCGGCCAAAAACTGCGAGTGTTGATGATCGACACGTAAACGCACCCCGGGCTTCGTCGATCGTGGAAATCTCTCCGGGACCCCAAAACAGTGAGTAATAGTCCACGAAACGGGTTAGAACCGGCCAAAACTGCGGGTGTTGATGACCGACACATAAACGCACCCCGGGGTTCATCAATCGTGGAAATCACTCCAGGACCCCAAAACAGTGAGTAATAGTCCACGAAACTGGCCAAAATCGGCCAAAACTGCGAGTATTTATGACCGACACAAAAACGCGCCCGGGGTTCATCAATCGTGGAAATATGTCCAGGACCCCAAAACAGTGAGTAATTGTCCACGAAACGGGCCAGAATCGGCCAAAACTGCAAGTGTTGATGACCGACACGTAAACGCACCCCGGATTTCGTCAATCGTGGAAATCACTTCGAGATCCCAAAACAGTGAGTAATAGTCCACAAAACGGGTCAGAACGGCCAAAACTGCGGGTGTTGATGATCGACACGTAAACTCACCCCGGGGTTCGTCGATCGTGGAAATCTCTCCGGGACCCCAAAACAGTGAGTAATAGTCCACGAAACGGGTTAGAACCGGCCAAAACTGCGGGTGTTGATGACGGACACATAAACGCACCCCGGGGTTCATCAATCGTGGAAATCACTCCAGGACCCCAAAACAGTGAGTAATAGTGCACGAAACTGGCCAAAATCGGCCAAAACTGCGAGTATTTATGACCGACACAAAAACGCGCCCCGGGGTTCATCAATCGTGGAAATATGTCCAGGACCCCGAAAAAGTGAGGAATTGTCCACGAAACGGGCCAGAATCGGCCAAAACTGCAAGGGTTGATGACTGACACGTAAACGCACCCCGGGTTTCGTCAATGGTGGAAATCACTTCGAGATCCCAAAACAGTGAGTAATAGTCCACGAAACGGGTCAGAACGGCCAAAACTGCGGGTGTTGATGATCGACACGTAAACTCACCCCGGGGTTCGTCGATCGTGGAAATCTCTCCGGGACCCCAAAACAGTGAGTAATAGTCCACGAAACGGGTTAGAACCGGCCAAAACTGCGGGTGTTGATGACGGACACATAAACGCACCCCGGGGTTCATCAATCGTGGAAATCACTCCAGGACCCCAAAACAGTGAGTAATAGTGCACGAAACTGGCCAAAATCGGCCAAAACTGCGAGTATTTATGACCGACACAAAGACGCGCCCCGGGGTTCATCAATCGTGGAAATATGTCCAGGACCCCGAAACAGTGAGGAATTGTCCACGAAACGGGCCAGAATCGGCCAAAACTGCAAGGGTTGATGACCGACACGTAAACGCACCCCGGGTTTCGTCAATCGTGGAAATCACTTCGAGATCCCAAAACAGTGAGTAATAGTCCACGAAACGGGTCAGAACGGCCAAAACTGCGGGTGTTGATGATCGACACGTAAACGCACCCCGGGTTTCGTCATTCGTGGAAATCACTTCGATATCCCAAAAGAGTGAGTAATAGTCCACGAAACTGGTCAGAATCGGCCAAAACTGCGGGTGTTGATGACCGACACATAAACGCACCCCTGGGTTCGTCAATTGTGGAAATCACTCCGGGACCCCAAAACAATGAGTAATAGTCCATGAAACGGGTCAGATTCGGCCAAAAATTGCGAGTATTTATGACCGACACGAAAACGCACCCCGGGGTTCAACAATCGTGGAAATATGTCCAGGACCCCAAAATAGTGAGTAATTGACCATGAAACGGGCCAGAATCGGCCAAAACTGCAAGTGTTGATGACCGACACAAAAACGCACCCCGGGGTACGTCAATCGTGGAAACCACTTCGGGACCCCAAAACAGTGAGTAATAGTCCACGGAACGGGTCAGGATCGTCCAAAGCTGCGGGTGTTGATGACCAACACCTAAACGCACCCCTGGGTTCGTCAATCGTGGAGATCACTCCGGGACCCCAAAACAATGAGTAATAGTCCACGAAACGGGTCAGATTCGGCCAAAAACTGCGAGTGTTGATGATCGACACGTAAACGCACCCCGGGCTTCGTCGATCGTGGAAATCTCTCCGGGACCCCAAAACAGTGAGTAATAGTCCACGAAACGGGTTAGAACCGGCCAAAACTGCGGGTGTTGATGACCGACACATAAACGCACCCCGGGGTTCATCAATCGTGGAAATCACTCCAGGACCCCAAAACAGTGAGTAATAGTCCACGAAACTGGCCAAAATCGGCCAAAACTGCGAGTATTTATGACCGACACAAAAACGCGCCCCGGGGTTCATCAATCGTGGAAATATGTCCAGGACCCCAAAACAGTGAGTAATTGTCCACGAAACGGGCCAGAATCGGCCAAAACTGCAAGTGTTGATGACCGACACGTAAACGCACCCCGGATTTCGTCAATCGTGGAAATCACTTCGAGATCCCAAAACAGTGAGTAATAGTCCACAAAACGGGTCAGAACGGCCAAAACTGCGGGTGTTGATGATCGACACGTAAACTCACCCCGGGGTTCGTCGATCGTGGAAATCTCTCCGGGACCCCAAAACAGTGAGTAATAGTCCACGAAACGGGTTAGAACCGGCCAAAACTGCGGGTGTTGATGACGGACACATAAACGCACCCCGGGGTTCATCAATCGTGGAAATCACTCCAGGACCCCAAAACAGTGAGTAATAGTGCACGAAACTGGCCAAAATCGGCCAAAACTGCGAGTATTTATGACCGACACAAAAACGCGCCCCGGGGTTCATCAATCGTGGAAATATGTCCAGGACCCCGAAACAGTGAGGAATTGTCCACGAAACGGGCCAGAATCGGCCAAAACTGCAAGGGTTGATGACTGACACGTAAACGCACCCCGGGTTTCGTCAATCGTGGAAATCACTTCGAGATCCCAAAACAGTGAGTAATAGTCCACGAAACGGGTCAGAACGGCCAAAACTGCGGGTGTTGATGATCGACACGTAAACTCACCCCGGGGTTCGTCGATCGTGGAAATCTCTCCGGGACCCCAAAACAGTGAGTAATAGTCCACGAAACGGGTTAGAACCGGCCAAAACTGAGGGTGTTGATGACGGACACATAAACGCACCCCGGGGTTCATCAATCGTGGAAATCACTCCAGGACCCCAAAACAGTGAGTAATAGTGCACGAAACTGGCCAAAATCGGCCAAAACTGCGAGTATTTATGACCGACACAAAGACGCGCCCCGGGGTTCATCAATCGTGGAAATATGTCCAGGACCCCGAAACAGTGAGGAATTGTCCACGAAACGGGCCAGAATCGGCCAAAACTGCAAGGGTTGATGACCGACACGTAAACGCACCCCGGGTTTCGTCAATCGTGGAAATCACTTCGAGATCCCAAAACAGTGAGTAATAGTCCACGAAACGGGTCAGAACGGCCAAAACTGCGGGTGTTGATGATCGACACGTAAACGCACCCCGGGTTTCGTCATTCGTGGAAATCACTTCGATATCCCAAAAGAGTGAGTAATAGTCCACGAAACTGGTCAGAATCGGCCAAAACTGCGGGTGTTGATGACCGACACATAAACGCACCCCTGGGTTCGTCAATTGTAGAAATCACTCCGGGACCCCAAAACAATGAGTAATAGTCCATGAAACGGGTCAGATTCGGCCAAAAATTGCGAGTATTTATGACCGACACGAAAACGCACCCCGGGGTTCAACAATCGTGGAAATATGTCCAGGACCCCAAAATAGTGAGTAATTGACCATGAAACGGGCCAGAATCGGCCAAAACTGCAAGTGTTGATGACCGACACAAAAACGCACCCCGGGGTACGTCAATCGTGGAAACCACTTCGGGACCCCAAAACAGTGAGTAATAGTCCACGGAACGGGTCAGGATCGTCCAAAACTGCGGGTGTTGATGACCAACACCTAAACGCACCCCTGGGTTCGTCAATCGTGGAGATCACTCCGGGACCCCAAAACAATGAGTAATAGTCCACGAAACGGGTCAGATTCGGCCAAAAACTGCGAGTGTTGATGATCGACACGATAACGCACCCCGGGCTTCGTCGATCGTGGAAATCTCTCCGGGACCCCAAAACAGTGAGTAATAGTCCACGAAACGGGCCAGAATCGGCCAAAACTGCAAGGGTTGATGACTGACACGTAAACGCACCCCGGGTTTCGTCAATCGTGGAAATCACTTCGAGATCCCAAAACAGTGAGTAATTGTCCACGAAACGGGCCAGAATCGGCCAAAACTGCAAGTGTTGATGACCGACACGTAAACGCACCTCGGATTTCGTCAATCGTGGAAATCACTTCGAGATCCCAAAACAGTGAGTAATAGTCCACAAAACGGGTCAGAACGGCCAAAACTGCGGGTGTTGATGACGGACACATAAACGCACCCCGGGGTTCATCAATCGTGGAAATCACTCCAGGACCCCAAAACAGTGAGTAATAGTGCACGAAACTGGCCAAAATCGGCCAAAACTGCGAGTATTTATGACCGACACAAAGACGCGCCCCGGGGTTCATCAATCGTGGAAATATGTCCAGGACCCCGAAACAGTGAGGAATTGTCCACGAAACGGGCCAGAATCGGCCAAAACTGCAAGGGTTGATGACCGACACGTAAACGCACCCCGGGTTTCGTCAATCGTGGAAATCACTTCGAGATCCCAAAACAGTGAGTAATAGTCCACGAAACGGGTCAGAACGGCCAAAACTGCGGGTGTTGATGATCGACACGTAAACGCACCCCGGGTTTCGTCATTCGTGGAAATCACTTCGATATCCCAAAAGAGTGAGTAATAGTCCACGAAACTGGTCAGAATCGGCCAAAACTGCGGGTGTTGATGACCGACACATAAACGCACCCCTGGGTTCGTCAATTGTGGAAATCACTCCGGGACCCCAAAACAATGAGTAATAGTCCATGAAACGGGTCAGATTCGGCCAAAAATTGCGAGTATTTATGACCGACACGAAAACGCACCCCGGGGTTCAACAATCGTGGAAATATGTCCAGGACCCCAAAATAGTGAGTAATTGACCATGAAACGGGCCAGAATCGGCCAAAACTGCAAGTGTTGATGACCGACACAAAAACGCACCCCGGGGTACGTCAATCGTGGAAACCACTTCGGGACCCCAAAACAGTGAGTAATAGTCCACGGAACGGGTCAGGATCGTCCAAAGCTGCGGGTGTTGATGACCAACACCTAAACGCACCCCTGGGTTCGTCAATCGTGGAGATCACTCTGGGACCCCAAAACAATGAGTAATAGTCCACGAAACGGGTCAGATTCGGCCAAAAACTGCAAGTGTTGATGATCGACACGTAAACGCACCCCGGGCTTCGTCGATCGTGGAAATCTCTCCGGGACCCCAAAACAGTGAGTAATAGTCCACGAAACGGGTTAGAACCGGCCAAAACTGCGGGTGTTGATGACCGACACATAAACGCACCCCGGGGTTCATCAATCGTGGAAATCACTCCAGGACCCCAAAACAGTGAGTAATAGTCCACGAAACTGGCCAAAATCGGCCAAAACTGCGAGTATTTATGACCGACACAAAAACGCGCCCCGGGGTTCATCAATCGTGGAAATATGTCCAGGACCCCAAAACAGTGAGTAATTGTCCACGAAACGGGCCAGAATCGGCCAAAACTGCAAGTGTTGATGACCGACACGTAAACGCACCCCGGATTTCGTCAATCGTGGAAATCACTTCGAGATCCCAAAACAGTGAGTAATAGTCCACAAAACGGGTCAGAACGGCCAAAACTACGGGTGTTGATGATCGACACGTAAACTCACCCCGGGGTTCGTCGATCGTGGAAATCTCTCCGGGACCCCAAAACAGTGAGTAATAGTCCACGAAACGGGTTAGAACCGGCCAAAACTGCGGGTGTTGATGACGGACACATAAACGCACCCCGGGGTTCATCAATCGTGGAAATCACTCCAGGACCCCAAAACAGTGAGTAATAGTGCACGAAACTGGCCAAAATCGGCCAAAACTGCGAGTATTTATGACCGACACAAAAACGCGCCCCGGGGTTCATCAATCGTGGAAATATGTCCAGGACCCCGAAACAGTGAGGAATTGTCCACGAAACGGGCCAGAATCGGCCAAAACTGCAAGGGTTGATGACTGACACGTAAACGCACCCCGGATTTCGTCAATCGTGGAAATCACTTCGAGATCCCAAAACAGTGAGTAATAGTCCACGAAACGGGTCAGAACGGCCAAAACTGCGGGTGTTGATGATCGACACGTAAACTCACCCCGGGGTTCGTCGATCTTGGAAATCTCTCCGGGACCCCAAAACAGTGAGTAATAGTCCACGAAACGGGTTAGAACCGGCCAAAACTGCGGGTGTTGATGACGGACACATAAACGCACCCCGGGGTTCATCAATCGTGGAAATCACTCCAGGACCCCAAAACAGTGAGTAATAGTGCACGAAACTGGCCAAAATCGGCCAAAACTGCGAGTATTTATGACCGACACAAAGACGCGCCCCGAGGTTCATCAATCGTGGAAATATGTCCAGGACCCCGAAACAGTGAGGAATTGTCCACGAAACGGGCCAGAATCGGCCAAAACTGCAAGGGTTGATGACCGACACGTAAACGCACCCCGGGTTTCGTCAATCGTGGAAATCACTTCGAGATCCCAAAACAGTGAGTAATAGTCCACGAAACGGGTCAGAACGGCCAAAACTGCGGGTGTTGATGATCGACACGTAAACGCACCCCGGGTTTCGTCATTCGTGGAAATCACTTCGATATCCCAAAAGAGTGAGTAATAGTCCACGAAACTGGTCAGAATCGGCCAAAACTGCGGGTGTTGATGACCGACACATAAACGCACCCCTGGGTTCGTCAATTGTGGAAATCACTCCGGGACCCCAAAACAATGAGTAATAGTCCATGAAACGGGTCAGATTCGGCCAAAAATTGCGAGTATTTATGACCGACACGAAAACGCACCCCGGGGTTCAACAATCGTGGAAATATGTCCAGGACCCCAAAATAGTGAGTAATTGACCATGAAACGGGCCAGAATCGGCCAAAACTGCAAGTGTTGATGACCGACACAAAAACGCACCCCGGGGTACGTCAATCGTGGAAACCACTTCGGGACCCCAAAACAGTGAGTAATAGTCCACGGAACGGGTCAGGATCGTCCAAAGCTGCGGGTGTTGATGACCAACACCTAAACGCACCCCTGGGTTCGTCAATCGTGGAGATCACTCCGGGACCCCAAAACAATGAGTAATAGTCCACGAAACGGGTCAGATTCGGCCAAAAACTGCGAGTGTTGATGATCGACACGTAAACGCACCCCGGGCTTCGTCGATCGTGGAAATCTCTCCGGGACCGCAAAACAGTGAGTAATAGTCCACGAAACGGGTTAGAACCGGCCAAAACTGCGGGTGTTGATGACCGACACATAAACACACCCCGGGGTTCATCAATCGTGGAAATCACTCCAGGACCCCAAAACAGTGAGTAATAGTCCACGAAACTGGCCAAAATCGGCCAAAACTGCGAGTATTTATGACCGACACAAAAACGCGCCCCGGGGTTCATCAATCGTGGAAATATGTCCAGGACCCCAAAACAGTGAGTAATTGTCCACGAAACGGGCCAGAATCGGCCAAAACTGCAAGTGTTGATGACCGACACGTAAACGCACCCCGGATTTCGTCAATCGTGGAAATCACTTCGAGATCCCAAAACAGTGAGTAATAGTCCACAAAACGGGTCAGAACGGCCAAAACTGCGGGTGTTGATGATCGACACGTAAACTCACCCCGGGGTTCGTCGATCGTGGAAATCTCTCCGGGACCCCAAAACAATGAGTAATAGTCCACGAAACGGGTTAGAACCGGCCAAAACTGCGGGTGTTGATGACGGACACATAAACGCACCCCGGGGTTCATCAATCGTGGAAATCACTCCAGGACCCCAAAACAGTGAGTAATAGTGCACGAAACTGGCCAAAATCGGCCAAAACTGCGAGTATTTATGACCGACACAAAAACGCGCCCCGGGGTTCATCAATCGTGGAAATATGTCCAGGACCCCGAAACAGTGTGGAATTGTCCACGAAACGGGCCAGAATCGGCCAAAACTGCAAGGGTTGATGACTGACACGTAAACGCACCCCGGGTTTCGTCAATCGTGGAAATCACTTCGAGATCCCAAAACAGTGAGTAATAGTCCACGAAACGGGTCAGAACGGCCAAAACTGCGGGTGTTGATGATCGACACGTAAACTCACCCCGGGGTTCGTCGATCGTGGAAATCTCTCCGGGACCCCAAAACAGTGAGTAATAGTCCACGAAACGGGTTAGAACCGGCCAAAACTGCGGGTGTTGATGACGGACACATAAACGCACCCCGGGGTTCATCAATCGTGGAAATCACTCCAGGACCCCAAAACAGTGAGTAATAGTGCACGAAACTGGCCAAAATCGGCCAAAACTGCGAGTATTTATGACCGACACAAAGACGCGCCCCGGGGTTCATCAATCGTGGAAATATGTCCAGGACCCCGAAACAGTGAGGAATTGTCCACGAAACGGGCCAGAATCGGCCAAAACTGCAAGGGTTGATGACCGACACGTAAACGCACCCCGGGTTTCGTCAATCGTGGAAATCACTTCGAGATCCCAAAACAGTGAGTAATAGTCCACGAAACGGGTCAGAACGGCCAAAACTGCGGGTGTTGATGATCGACACGTAAACGCACCCCGGGTTTCGTCATTCGTGGAAATCACTTCGATATCCCAAAAGAGTGAGTAATAGTCCACGAAACTGGTCAGAATCGGCCAAAACTGCGGGTGTTAATGACCGACACATAAACGCACCCCTGGGTTCGTCAATTGTGGAAATCACTCCGGGACCCCAAAACAATGAGTAATAGTCCATGAAACGGGTCAGATTCGGCCAAAAACTGCGAGTATTTATGACCGACACGAAAACGCACCCCGGGGTTCAACAATCGTGGAAATATGTCCAGGACCCCAAAACAGTGAGTAATTGTCCACGAAACGGGCCAGAATCGGCCAAAACTGCAAGTGTTGATGACCGACACAAAAACGCACCCCGGGGTACGTCAATCGTGGAAACCACTTCGGGACCCCAAAACAGTGAGTAATAGTCCACGGAACGGGTCAGGATCGTCCAAAACTGCGGGTGTTGATGACCAACACCTAAACGCACCCCTGGGTTCGTCAATCGTGGAGATCACTCCGGGACCCCAAAACAATGAGTAATAGTCCACGAAACGGGTCAGATTCGGCCAAAAACTGCGAGTGTTGATGATCGACACGTAAACGCACCCCGGGCTTCGTCGATCGTGGAAATCTCTCCGGGACCCCAAAACAGTGAGTAATAGTCCACGAAACGGGTTAGAACCGGCCAAAACTGCGGGTGTTGATGACCGACACATAAACGCACCCCGGGGTTCATCAATCGTGGAAATCACTCCAGGACCCCAAAACAGTGAGTAATAGTCCACGAAACTGGCCAAAATCGGCCAAAACTGCGAGTATTTATGACCGACACAAAAACGCGCCCCGGAGTTCATCAATCGTGGAAATATGTCCAGGACCCCAAAACAGTGAGTAATTGTCCACGAAACGGGCCAGAATCGGCCAAAACTGCAAGTGTTGATGACCGACACGTAAACGCACCCCGGATTTCGTCAATCGTGGAAATCACTTCGAGATCCCAAAACAGTGAGTAATAGTCCACAAAACGGGTCAGAACGGCCAAAACTGCGGGTGTTGATGATCGACACGTAAACTCACCCCGGGGTTCGTCGATCGTGGAAATCTCTCCGGGACCCCAAAACAGTGAGTAATAGTCCACGAAACGGGTTAGAACCGGCCAAAACTGCGGGTGTTGATGACCGACACATAAACGCACCCCGGGGTTCATCAATCGTGGAAATCACTCCAGGACCCCAAAACAGTAAGTAATAGTGCACGAAACTGGCCAAAATCGGCCAAAACTGCGAGTATTTATGACCGACACAAAAACGCGCCCCGGGGTTCATCAATCGTGGAAATATGTCCAGGACCCCAAAACAGTGAGTAATTGTCCATGAAACGGGCCAGAATCGGCCAAAACTGCAAGTGTTGATGACCGACACGTAAACGCACCCCGGATTTCGTCAATCGTGGAAATCACTTCGAGATCCCAAAACAGTGAGTAATAGTCCACAAAACGGGTCAGAACGGCCAAAACTGCGGGTGTTGATGATCGACACGTAAACTCACCCCGGGGTTCGTCGATCGTGGAAATCTCTCCGGGACCCCAAAACAGTGAGTAATAGTCCACGAAACGGGTTAGAACCGGCCAAAACTGCGGGTGTTGATGACGGACACATAAACGCACCCCGGGGTTCATCAATCGTGGAAATCACTCCAGGACCCCAAAACAGTGAGTAATAGTGCACGAAACTGGCCAAAATCGGCCAAAACTGCGAGTATTTATGACCGACACAAAAACGCGCCCCGGGGTTCATCAATCGTGGAAATATGTCCAGGACCCCGAAACAGTGAGGAATTGTCCACGAAACGGGCCAGAATCGGCCAAAACTGCAAGGGTTGATGACTGACACGTAAACGCACCCCGGGTTTCGTCAATCGTGGAAATCACTTCGAGATCCCAAAACAGTGAGTAATAGTCCACGAAACGGGTCAGAACGGCCAAAACTGCGGGTGTTGATGATCGACACGTAAACTCACCCCGGGGTTCGTCGATCGTGGAAATCTCTCCGGGACCCCAAAACAGTGAGTAATAGTCCACGAAACGGGTTAGAACCGGCCAAAACTGCGGGTGTTGATGACGGACACATAAACGCACCCCGGGGTTCATCAATCGTGGAAATCACTCCAGGACCCCAAAACAGTGAGTAATAGTGCACGAAACTGGCCAAAATCGGCCAAAACTGCGAGTATTTATGACCGACACAAAGACGCGCCCCGGGGTTCATCAATCGTGGAAATATGTCCAGGACCCCGAAACAGTGAGGAATTGTCCACGAAACGGGCCAGAATCGGCCAAAACTGCAAGGGTTGATGACCGACACGTAAACGCACCCCGGGTTTCGTCAATCGTGGAAATCACTTCGAGATCCCAAAACAGTGAGTAATAGTCCACGAAACGGGTCAGAACGGCCAAAACTGCGGGTGTTGATGATCGACACGTAAACGCACCCCGGGTTTCGTCATTCGTGGAAATCACTTCGATATCCCAAAAGAGTGAGTAATAGTCCACGAAACTGGTCAGAATCGGCCAAAACTGCGGGTGTTGATGACCGACACATAAACGCACCCCTGGGTTCGTCAATTGTGGAAATCACTCCGGGACCCCAAAACAATGAGTAATAGTCCATGAAACGGGTCAGATTCGGCCAAAAATTGCGAGTATTTACGACCGACACGAAAACGCACCCCGGGGTTCAACAATCGTGGAAATATGTCCAGGACCCCAAAATAGTGAGTAATTGACCATGAAACGGGCCAGAATCGGCCAAAACTGCAAGTGTTGATGACCGACACAAAAACGCACCCCGGGGTACGTCAATCGTGGAAACCACTTCGGGACCCCAAAACAGTGAGTAATAGTCCACGGAACGGGTCAGGATCGTCCAAAACTGCGGGTGTTGATGACCAACACCTAAACGCACCCCTGGGTTCGTCAATCGTGGAGATCACTCCGGGACCCCAAAACAATGAGTAATAGTCCACGAAACGGGTCAGATTCGGCCAAAAACTGCGAGTGTTGATGATCGACACGTAAACGCACCCCGGGCTTCGTCGATCGTGGAAATCTCTCCGGGACCCCAAAACAGTGAGTAATAGTCCACGAAACGGGTTAGAACCGGCCAAAACTGCGGGTGTTGATGACCGACACATAAACGCACCCCGGGGTTCATCAATCGTGGAAATCACTCCAGGACCCCAAAACAGTGAGTAATAGTCCACGAAACTGGCCAAAATCGGCCAAAACTGCGAGTATTTATGACCGACACAAAAACGCGCCCCGGAGTTCATCAATCGTGGAAATATGTCCAGGACCCCAAAACAGTGAGTAATTGTCCACGAAACGGGCCAGAATCGGCCAAAACTGCAAGTGTTGATGACCGACACGTAAACGCACCCCGGATTTCGTCAATCGTGGAAATCACTTCGAGATCCCAAAACAGTGAGTAATAGTCCACAAAACGGGTCAGAACGGCCAAAACTGCGGGTGTTGATGATCGACACGTAAACTCACCCCGGGGTTCGTCGATCGTGGAAATCTCTCCGGGACCCCAAAACAGTGAGTAATAGTCCACGAAACGGGTTAGAACCGGCCAAAACTGCGGGTGTTGATGACCGACACATAAACGCACCCCGGGGTTCATCAATCGTGGAAATCACTCCAGGACCCCAAAACAGTGAGTAATAGTGCACGAAACTGGCCAAAATCGGCCAAAACTGCGAGTATTTATGACCGACACAAAAACGCGCCCCGGGGTTCATCAATCGTGGAAATATGTCCAGGACCCCAAAACAGTGAGTAATTGTCCACGAAACGGGCCAGAATCGGCCAAAACTGCAAGTGTTGATGACCGACACGTAAACGCACCCCGGATTTCGTCAATCGTGGAAATCACTTCGAGATCCCAAAACAGTGAGTAATAGTCCACAAAACGGGTCAGAACGGCCAAAACTGCGGGTGTTGATGATCGACACGTAAACTCACCCCGGGGTTCGTCGATCGTGGAAATCTCTCCGGGACCCCAAAACAGTGAGTAATAGTCCACGAAACGGGTTAGAACCGGCCAAAACTGCGGGTGTTGATGACGGACACATAAACGCACCCCGGGGTTCATCAATCGTGGAAATCACTCCAGGACCCCAAAACAGTGAGTAATAGTGCACGAAACTGGCCAAAATCGGCCAAAACTGCGAGTATTTATGACCGACACAAAAACGCGCCCCGGGGTTCATCAATCGTGGAAATATGTCCAGGACCCCGAAACAGTGAGGAATTGTCCACGAAACGGGCCAGAATCGGCCAAAACTGCAAGGGTTGATGACTGACACGTAAACGCACCCCGGGTTTCGTCAATCGTGGAAATCACTTCGAGATCCCAAGACAGTGAGTAATAGTCCACGAAACGGGTCAGAACGGCCAAAACTGCGGGTGTTGATGATCGACACGTAAACTCACCCCGGGGTTCGTCGATCGTGGAAATCTCTCCGGGACCCCAAAACAGTGAGTAATAGTCCACGAAACGGGTTAGAACCGGCCAAAACTGCGGGTGTTGATGACCGACACATAAACGCACCCCGGGGTTCATCAATCGTGGAAATCACTCCAGGACCCCAAAACAGTGAGTAATAGTCCACGAAACTGGCCAAAATCGGCCAAAACTGCGAGTATTTATGACCGACACAAAAACGCGCCCCGGAGTTCATCAATCGTGGAAATATGTCCAGGACCCCAAAACAGTGAGTAATTGTCCACGAAACGGGCCAGAATCGGCCAAAACTGCAAGTGTTGATGACCGACACGTAAACGCACCCCGGATTTCGTCAATCGTGGAAATCACTTCGAGATCCCAAAACAGTGAGTAATAGTCCACAAAACGGGTCAGAACGGCCAAAACTGCGGGTGTTGATGATCGACACGTAAACTCACCCCGGGGTTCGTCGATCGTGGAAATCTCTCCGGGACCCCAAAACAGTGAGTAATAGTCCACGAAACGGGTTAGAACCGGCCAAAACTGCGGGTGTTGATGACCGACACATAAACGCACCCCGGGGTTCATCAATCGTGGAAATCACTCCAGGACCCCAAAACAGTGAGTAATAGTGCACGAAACTGGCCAAAATCGGCCAAAACTGCGAGTATTTATGACCGACACAAAAACGCGCCCCGGGGTTCATCAATCGTGGAAATATGTCCAGGACCCCAAAACAGTGAGTAATTGTCCACGAAACGGGCCAGAATCGGCCAAAACTGCAAGTGTTGATGACCGACACGTAAACGCACCCCGGATTTCGTCAATCGTGGAAATCACTTCGAGATCCCAAAACAGTGAGTAATAGTCCACAAAACGGGTCAGAACGGCCAAAACTGCGGGTGTTGATGATCGACACGTAAACTCACCCCGGGGTTCGTCGATCGTGGAAATCTCTCCGGGACCCCAAAACAGTGAGTAATAGTCCACGAAACGGGTTAGAACCGGCCAAAACTGCGGGTGTTGATGACGGACACATAAACGCACCCCGGGGTTCATCAATCGTGGAAATCACTCCAGGACCCCAAAACAGTGAGTAATAGTGCACGAAACTGGCCAAAATCGGCCAAAACTGCGAGTATTTATGACCGACACAAAAACGCGCCCCGGGGTTCATCAATCGTGGAAATATGTCCAGGACCCCGAAACAGTGAGGAATTGTCCACGAAACGGGCCAGAATCGGCCAAAACTGCAAGGGTTGATGACTGACACGTAAACGCACCCCGGGTTTCGTCAATCGTGGAAATCACTTCGAGATCCCAAAACAGTGAGTAATAGTCCACGAAACGGGTCAGAACGGCCAAAACTGCGGGTGTTGATGATCGACACGTAAACTCACCCCGGGGTTCGTCGATCGTGGAAATCTCTCCGGGACCCCAAAACAGTGAGTAATAGTCCACGAAACGGGTTAGAACCGGCCAAAACTGCGGGTGTTGATGACGGACACATAAACGCACCCCGGGGTTCATCAATCGTGGAAATCACTCCAGGACCCCAAAACAGTGAGTAATAGTGCACGAAACTGGCCAAAATCGGCCAAAACTGCGAGTATTTATGACCGACACAAAGACGCGCCCCGGGGTTCATCAATCGTGGAAATATGTCCAGGACCCCGAAACAGTGAGGAATTGTCCACGAAACGGGCCAGAATCGGCCAAAACTGCAAGGGTTGATGACCGACACGTAAACGCACCCCGGGTTTCGTCAATCGTGGAAATCACTTCGAGATCCCAAAACAGTGAGTAATAGTCCACGAAACGGGTCAGAACGGCCAAAACTGCGGGTGTTGATGATCGACACGTAAACGCACCCCGGGTTTCGTCATTCGTGGAAATCACTTCGATATCCCAAAAGAGTGAGTAATAGTCCACGAAACTGGTCAGAATCGGCCAAAACTGCGGGTGTTGATGACCGACACATAAACGCACCCCTGGGTTCGTCAATTGTGGAAATCACTCCGGGACCCCAAAACAATGAGTAATAGTCCATGAAACGGGTCAGATTCGGCCAAAAATTGCGAGTATTTATGACCGACACGAAAACGCACCCCGGGGTTCAACAATCGTGGAAATATGTCCAGGACCCCAAAATAGTGAGTAATTGACCATGAAACGGGCCAGAATCGGCCAAAACTGCAAGTGTTGATGACCGACACAAAAACGCACCCCGGGGTACGTCAATCGTGGAAACCACTTCGGGACCCCAAAACAGTGAGTAATAGTCCACGGAACGGGTCAGGATCGTCCAAAACTGCGGGTGTTGATGACCAACACCTAAACGCACCCCTGGGTTCGTCAATCGTGGAGATCACTCCGGGACCCCAAAACAATGAGTAATAGTCCACGAAACGGGTCAGATTCGGCCAAAAACTGCGAGTGTTGATGATCGACACGTAAACGCACCCCGGGCTTCGTCGATCGTGGAAATCTCTCCGGGACCCCAAAACAGTGAGTAATAGTCCACGAAACGGGTTAGAACCGGCCAAAACTGCGGGTGTTGATGACCGACACATAAACGCACCCCGGGGTTCATCAATCGTGGAAATCACTCCAGGACCCCAAAACAGTGAGTAATAGTCCACGAAACTGGCCAAAATCGGCCAAAACTGCGAGTATTTATGACCGACACAAAAACGCGCCCCGGAGTTCATCAATCGTGGAAATATGTCCAGGACCCCAAAACAGTGAGTAATTGTCCACGAAACGGGCCAGAATCGGCCAAAACTGCAAGTGTTGATGACCGACACGTAAACGCACCCCGGATTTCGTCAATCGTGGAAATCACTTCGAGATCCCAAAACAGTGAGTAATAGTCCACAAAACGGGTCAGAACGGCCAAAACTGCGGGTGTTGATGATCGACACGTAAACTCACCCCGGGGTTCGTCGATCGTGGAAATCTCTCCGGGACCCCAAAACAGTGAGTAATAGTCCACGAAACGGGTTAGAACCGGCCAAAACTGCGGGTGTTGATGACGGACACATAAATGCACCCCGGGGTTCATCAATCGTGGAAATCACTCCAGGACCCCAAAACAGTGAGTAATAGTGCACGAAACTGGCCAAAATCGGCCAAAACTGCGAGTATTTATGACCGACACAAAAACGCGCCCCGGGGTTCATCAATCGTGGAAATATGTCCAGGACCCCGAAACAGTGAGGAATTGTCCACGAAACGGGCCAGAATCGGCCAAAACTGCAAGGGTTGATGACTGACACGTAAACGCACCCCGGGTTTCGTCAATCGTGGAAATCACTTCGAGATCCCAAAACAGTGAGTAATAGTCCACGAAACGGGTCAGAACGGCCAAAACTGCGGGTGTTGATGATCGACACGTAAACTCACCCCGGGGTTCGTCGATCGTGGAAATCTCTCCGGGACCCCAAAACAGTGAGTAATAGTCCACGAAACGGGTTAGAACCGGCCAAAACTGCGGGTGTTGATGACGGACACATAAACGCACCCCGGGGTTCATCAATCGTGGAAATCACTCCAGGACCCCAAAACAGTGAGTAATAGTGCACGAAACTGGCCAAAATCGGCCAAAACTGCGAGTATTTATGACCGACACAAAAACGCGCCCCGGGGTACGTCAATCGTGGAAACCACTTCGGGACCCCAAAACAGTGAGTAATAGTCCACGGAACGGGTCAGGATCGTCCAAAACTGCGGGTGTTGATGACCAACACCTAAACGCACCCCTGGGTTCGTCAATCATGGAGATCACTCCGGGACCCCAAAACAATGAGTAATAGTCCACGAAACGGGTCAGATTCGGCCAAAAACTGCGAGTGTTGATGATCGACACGTAAACGCACCCCGGGCTTCGTCGATCGTGGAAATCTCTCCGGGACCCCAAAACAGTGAGTAATAGTCCACGAAACGGGTTAGAACCGGCCAAAACTGCGGGTGTTGATGACCGACACATAAACGCACCCCGGGGTTCATCAATCGTGGAAATCACTCCAGGACCCCAAAACAGTGAGTAATAGTCCACGAAACTGGCCAAAATCGGCCAAAACTGCGAGTATTTATGACCGACACAAAAACGCGCCCCGGGGTTCATCAATCGTGGAAATATGTCCAGGACCCCAAAAAAGTGAGTAATTGTCCACGAAACGGGCCAGAATCGGCCAAAACTGCAAGTGTTGATGACCGACACGTAAACGCACCCCGGATTTCATCAATCGTGGAAATCACTTCGAGATCCCAAAACAGTGAGTAATAGTCCACAAAACGGGTCAGAACGGCCAAAACTGCGGGTGTTGATGATCGACACGTAAACTCACCCCGGGGTTCGTCGATCGTGGAAATCTCTCCGGGACCCCAAAACAGTGAGTAATAGTCCACGAAACGGGTTAGAACCGGCCAAAACTGCGGGTGTTGATGACGGACACATAAACGCACCCCGGGGTTCATCAATCGTGGAAATCACTCCAGGACCCCAAAACAGTGAGTAATAGTGCACGAAACTGGCCAAAATCGGCCAAAACTGCGAGTATTTATGACCGACACAAAAACGCGCCCCGGGGTTCATCAATCGTGGAAATATGTCCAGGACCCCGAAACAGTGAGGAATTGTCCACGAAACGGGCCAGAATCGGCCAAAACTGCAAGGGTTGATGACTGACACGTAAACGCACCCCGGGTTTCGTCAATCGTGGAAATCACTTCGAGATCCCAAAACAGTGAGTAATAGTCCACGAAACGGGTCAGAACGGCCAAAACTGCGGGTGTTGATGATCGACACGTAAACTCACCCCGGGGTTCGTCGATCGTGGAAATCTCTCCGGGACCCCAAAACAGTGAGTAATAGTCCACGAAACGGGTTAGAACCGGCCAAAACTGCGGGTGTTGATGACGGACACATAAACGCACCCCGGGGTTCATCAATCGTGGAAATCACTCCAGGACCCCAAAACAGTGAGTAATAGTGCACGAAACTGGCCCAAATCGGCCAAAACTGCGAGTATTTATGACCGACACAAAGACGCGCCCCGGGGTTCATCAATCGTGGAAATATGTCCAGGACCCCGAAACAGTGAGGAATTGTCCACGAAACGGGCCAGAATCGGCCAAAACTGCAAGGGTTGATGACTGACACGTAAACGCACCCCGGGTTTCGTCAATCGTGGAAATCACTTCGAGATCCCAAAACAGTGAGTAATAGTCCACGAAACGGGTCAGAACGGCCAAAACTGCGGGTGTTGATGATCGACACGTAAACTCACCCCGGGGTTCGTCGATCGTGGAAATCTCTCCGGGACCCCAAAACAGTGAGTAATAGTCCACGAAACGGGTTAGAACCGGCCAAAACTGCGGGTGTTGATGACGGACACATAAACGCACCCCGGGGTTCATCAATCGTGGAAATCACTCCAGGACCCCAAAACAGTGAGTAATAGTGCACGAAACTGGCCAAAATCGGCCAAAACTGCGAGCATTTATGACCGACACAAAAACGCGCCCCGGGGTACGTCAATCGTGGAAACCACTTCGGGACCCCAAAACAGTGAGTAATAGTCCACGGAACGGGTCAGGATCGTCCAAAACTGCGGGTGTTGATGACCAACACCTAAACGCACCCCTGGGTTCGTCAATCGTGGAGATCACTCCGGGACCCCAAAACAATGAGTAATAGTCCACGAAACGGGTCAGATTCGGCCAAAAACTGCGAGTGTTGATGATCGACACGTAAACGCACCCCGGGCTTCGTCGATCGTGGAAATCTCTCCGGGACCCCAAAACAGTGAGTAATAGTCCACGAAACGGGTTAGAACCGGCCAAAACTGCGGGTGTTGATGACCGACACATAAACGCACCCCGGGGTTCATCAATCGTGGAAATCACTCCAGGACCCCAAAACAGTGAGTAATAGTCCACGAAACTGGCCAAAATCGGCCAAAACTGCGAGTATTTATGACCGACACAAAAACGCGCCCCGGGGTTCATCAATCGTGGAAATATGTCCAGGACCCCAAAAAAGTGAGTAATTGTCCACGAAACGGGCCAGAATCGGCCAAAACTGCAAGTGTTGATGACCGACACGTAAACGCACCCCGGATTTCGTCAATCGTGGAAATCACTTCGAGATCCCAAAACAGTGAGTAATAGTCCACAAAACGGGTCAGAACGGCCAAAACTGCGGGTGTTGATGATCGACACGTAAACTCACCCCGGGGTTCGTCGATCGTGGAAATCTCTCCGGGACCCCAAAACAGTGAGTAATAGTCCACGAAACGGGTTAGAACCGGCCAAAACTGCGGGTGTTGATGACGGACACATAAACGCACCCCGGGGTTCATCAATCGTGGAAATCACTCCAGGACCCCAAAACAGTGAGTAATAGTGCACGAAACTGGCCAAAATCGGCCAAAACTGCGAGTATTTATGACCGACACAAAAACGCGCCCCGGGGTTCATCAATCGTGGAAATATGTCCAGGACCCCGAAACAGTGAGGAATTGTCCACGAAACGGGCCAGAATCGGCCAAAACTGCAAGGGTTGATGACTGACACGTAAACGCACCCCGGGTTTCGTCAATCGTGGAAATCACTTCGAGATCCCAAAACAGTGAGTAATAGTCCACGAAACGGGTCAGAACGGCCAAAACTGCGGGTGTTGATGATCGACACGTAAACTCACCCCGGGGTTCGTCGATCGTGGAAATCTCTCCGGGACCCCAAAACAGTGAGTAATAGTCCACGAAACGGGTTAGAACCGGCCAAAACTGCGGGTGTTGATGACGGACACATAAACGCACCCCGGGGTTCATCAATCGTGGAAATCACTCCAGGACCCCAAAACAGTGAGTAATAGTGCACGAAACTGGCCCAAATCGGCCAAAACTGCGAGTATTTATGACCGACACAAAGACGCGCCCCGGGGTTCATCAATCGTGGAAATATGTCCAGGACCCCGAAACAGTGAGGAATTGTCCACGAAACGGGCCAGAATCGGCCAAAACTGCAAGGGTTGATGACTGACACGTAAACGCACCCCGGGTTTCGTCAATCGTGGAAATCACTTCGAGATCCCAAAACAGTGAGTAATAGTCCACGAAACGGGTCAGAACGGCCAAAACTGCGGGTGTTGATGATCGACACGTAAACTCACCCCGGGGTTCGTCGATCGTGGAAATCTCTCCGGGACCCCAAAACAGTGAGTAATAGTCCACGAAACGGGTTAGAACCGGCCAAAACTGCGGGTGTTGATGACCGACACATAAACGCACCCCGGGGTTCATCAATCGTGGAAATCACTTCGATATCCCAAAAGAGTGAGGAATAGTCCACGAAACTGGTCAGAATCGGCCAAAACTGCGGGTGTTGATGACCGACACAAAAACGCGCCCCGGGGTACGTCAATCGTGGAAACCACTTCGGGACCCCAAAACAGTGAGTAATAGTCCACGGAACGGGTCAGGATCGTCCAAAACTGCAGGTGTTGATGACCAACACCTAAACGCACCCCTGGGTTCGTCAATCGTGGAGATCACTCCGGGACCCCAAAACAATGAGTAATAGTCCACGAAACGGGTCAGATTCGGCCAAAAACTGCGAGTGTTGATGATCGACACGTAAACGCACCCCGGGCTTCGTCGATCGTGGAAATCTCTCCGGGACCCCAAAACAGTGAGTAATAGTCCACGAAACGGGTTAGAACCGGCCAAAACTGCGGGTGTTGATGACCGACACATAAACGCACCCCGGGGTTCATCAATCGTGGAAATCACTCCAGGACCCCAAAACAGTGAGTAATAGTCCACGAAACTGGCCAAAATCGGCCAAAACTGCGAGTATTTATGACCGACACAAAAACGCGCCCCGGGGTTCATCAATCGTGGAAATATGTCCAGGACCCCGAAACAGTGAGGAATTGTCCACGAAACGGGCCAGAATCGGCCAAAACTGCAAGGGTTGATGACTGACACGTAAACGCACCCCGGGTTTCGTCAATCGTGGAAATCACTTCGAGATCCCAAAACAGTGAGTAATAGTCCACGAAACGGGTCAGAACGGCCAAAACTGCGGGTGTTGATGATCGACACGTAAACTCACCCCGGGGTTCGTCGATCGTGGAAATCTCTCCGGGACCCCAAAACAGTGAGTAATAGTCCACGAAACGGGTTAGAACCGGCCAAAACTGCGGGTGTTGATGACGGACACATAAACGCACCCCGGGGTTCATCAATCGTGGAAATCACTCCAGGACCCCAAAACAGTGAGTAATAGTGCACGAAACTGGCCCAAATCGGCCAAAACTGCGAGTATTTATGACCGACACAAAGACGCGCCCCGGGGTTCATCAATCGTGGAAATATGTCCAGGACCCCGAAACAGTGAGGAATTGTCCACGAAACGGGCCAGAATCGGCCAAAACTGCAAGGGTTGATGACTGACACGTAAACGCACCCCGGGTTTCGTCAATCGTGGAAATCACTTCGAGATCCCAAAACAGTGAGTAATAGTCCACGAAACGGGTCAGAACGGCCAAAACTGCGGGTGTTGATGATCGACACGTAAACTCACCCCGGGGTTCGTCGATCGTGGAAATCTCTCCGGGACCCCAAAACAGTGAGTAATAGTCCACGAAACGGGTTAGAACCGGCCAAAACTGCGGGTGTTGATGACGGACACATAAACGCACCCCGGGGTTCATCAATCGTGGAAATCACTCCAGGACCCCAAAACAGTGAGTAATAGTGCACGAAACTGGCCAAAATCGGCCAAAACTGCGAGCATTTATGACCGACACAAAAACGCGCCCCGGGGTACGTCAATCGTGGAAACCACTTCGGGACCCCAAAACAGTGAGTAATAGTCCACGGAACGGGTCAGGATCGTCCAAAACTGCGGGTGTTGATGACCAACACCTAAACGCACCCCTGGGTTCGTCAATCGTGGAGATCACTCCGGGACCCCAAAACAATGAGTAATAGTCCACGAAACGGGTCAGATTCGGCCAAAAACTGCGAGTGTTGATGATCGACACGTAAACGCACCCCGGGCTTCGTCGATCGTGGAAATCTCTCCGGGACCCCAAAACAGTGAGTAATAGTCCACGAAACGGGTTAGAACCGGCCAAAACTGCGGGTGTTGATGACCGACACATAAACGCACCCCGGGGTTCATCAATCGTGGAAATCACTCCAGGACCCCAAAACAGTGAGTAATAGTCCACGAAACTGGCCAAAATCGGCCAAAACTGCGAGTATTTATGACCGACACAAAAACGCGCCCCGGGGTTCATCAATCGTGGAAATATGTCCAGGACCCCAAAAAAGTGAGTAATTGTCCACGAAACGGGCCAGAATCGGCCAAAACTGCAAGTGTTGATGACCGACACGTAAACGCACCCCGGATTTCGTCAATCGTGGAAATCACTTCGAGATCCCAAAACAGTGAGTAATAGTCCACAAAACGGGTCAGAACGGCCAAAACTGCGGGTGTTGATGATCGACACGTAAACTCACCCCGGGGTTCGTCGATCGTGGAAATCTCTCCGGGACCCCAAAACAGTGAGTAATAGTCCACGAAACGGGTTAGAACCGGCCAAAACTGCGGGTGTTGATGACGGACACATAAACGCACCCCGGGGTTCATCAATCGTGGAAATCACTCCAGGACCCCAAAACAGTGAGTAATAGTGCACGAAACTGGCCAAAATCGGCCAAAACTGCGAGTATTTATGACCGACACAAAAACGCGCCCCGGGGTTCATCAATCGTGGAAATATGTCCAGGACCCCGAAACAGTGAGGAATTGTCCACGAAACGGGCCAGAATCGGCCAAAACTGCAAGGGTTGATGACTGACACGTAAACGCACCCCGGGTTTCGTCAATCGTGGAAATCACTTCGAGATCCCAAAACAGTGAGTAATAGTCCACGAAACGGGTCAGAACGGCCAAAACTGCGGGTGTTGATGATCGACACGTAAACTCACCCCGGGGTTCGTCGATCGTGGAAATCTCTCCGGGACCCCAAAACAGTGAGTAATAGTCCACGAAACGGGTTAGAACCGGCCAAAACTGCGGGTGTTGATGACGGACACATAAACGCACCCCGGGGTTCATCAATCGTGGAAATCACTCCAGGACCCCAAAACAGTGAGTAATAGTGCACGAAACTGGCCCAAATCGGCCAAAACTGCGAGTATTTATGACCGACACAAAGACGCGCCCCGGGGTTCATCAATCGTGGAAATATGTCCAGGACCCCGAAACAGTGAGGAATTGTCCACGAAACGGGCCAGAATCGGCCAAAACTGCAAGGGTTGATGACTGACACGTAAACGCACCCCGGGTTTCGTCAATCGTGGAAATCACTTCGAGATCCCAAAACAGTGAGTAATAGTCCACGAAACGGGTCAGAACGGCCAAAACTGCGGGTGTTGATGATCGACACGTAAACTCACCCCGGGGTTCGTCGATCGTGGAAATCTCTCCGGGACCCCAAAACAGTGAGTAATAGTCCACGAAACGGGTTAGAACCGGCCAAAACTGCGGGTGTTGATGACCGACACATAAACGCACCCCGGGGTTCATCAATCGTGGAAATCACTTCGATATCCCAAAAGAGTGAGGAATAGTCCACGAAACTGGTCAGAATCGGCCAAAACTGCGGGTGTTGATGACCGACACAAAAACGCGCCCCGGGGTACGTCAATCGTGGAAACCACTTCGGGACCCCAAAACAGTGAGTAATAGTCCACGGAACGGGTCAGGATCGTCCAAAACTGCAGGTGTTGATGACCAACACCTAAACGCACCCCTGGGTTCGTCAATCGTGGAGATCACTCCGGGACCCCAAAACAATGAGTAATAGTCCACGAAACGGGTCAGATTCGGCCAAAAACTGCGAGTGTTGATGATCGACACGTAAACGCACCCCGGGCTTCGTCGATCGTGGAAATCTCTCCGGGACCCCAAAACAGTGAGTAATAGTCCACGAAACGGGTTCGAACCGGCCAAAACTGCGGGTGTTGATGACCGACACATAAACGCACCCCGGGGTTCATCAATCGTGGAAATCACTCCAGGACCCCAAAACAGTGAGTAATAGTCCACGAAACTGGCCAAAATCGGCCAAAACTGCGAGTATTTATGACCGACACAAAAACGCGCCCCGGGGTTCATCAATCGTGGAAATATGTCCAGGACCCCAAAACAGTGAGTAATTGTCCACGAAACGGGCCAGAATCGGCCAAAACTGCAAGTGTTGATGACCGACACGTAAACGCACCCCGGATTTCGTCAATCGTGGAAATCACTTCGAGATCCCAAAACAGTGAGTAATAGTCCACAAAACGGGTCAGAACGGCCTAAACTGCGGGTGTTGATGATCGACACGTAAACTCACCCCGGGGTTCGTCGATCGTGGAAATCTCTCCGGGACCCCAAAACAGTGAGTAATAGTCCACGAAACGGGTTAGAACCGGCCAAAACTGCGGGTGTTGATGACGGACACATAAACGCACCCCGGGGTTCATCAATCGTGGAAATCACTCCAGGACCCCAAAACAGTGAGTAATAGTGCACGAAACTGGCCAAAATCGGCCAAAACTGCGAGTATTTATGACCGACACAAAAACGCGCCCCGGGGTTCATCAATCGTGGAAATATGTCCAGGACCCCGAAACAGTGAGGAATTGTCCACGAAACGGGCCAGAATCGGCCAAAACTGCAAGGGTTGATGACTGACACGTAAACGCACCCCGGGTTTCGTCAATCGTGGAAATCACTTCGAGATCCCAAAACAGTGAGTAATAGTCCACGAAACGGGTCAGAACGGCCAAAACTGCGGGTGTTGATGATCGACACGTAAACTCACCCCGGGGTTCGTCGATCGTGGAAATCTCTCCGGGACCCCAAAACAGTGAGTAATAGTCCACGAAACGGGTTAGAACCGGCCAAAACTGCGGGTGTTGATGACGGACACATAAACGCACCCCGGGGTTCATCAATCGTGGAAATCACTCCAGGACCCCAAAACAGTGAGTAATAGTGCACGAAACTGGCCCAAATCGGCCAAAACTGCGAGTATTTATGACCGACACAAAGACGCGCCCCGGGGTTCATCAATCGTGGAAATATGTCCAGGACCCCGAAACAGTGAGGAATTGTCCACGAAACGGGCCAGAATCGGCCAAAACTGCAAGGGTTGATGACTGACACGTAAACGCACCCCGGGTTTCGTCAATCGTGGAAATCACTTCGAGATCCCAAAACAGTGAGTAATAGTCCACGAAACGGGTCAGAACGGCCAAAACTGCGGGTGTTGATGATCGACACGTAAACGCACCCCGGGTTTCGTCATTCGTGGAAATCACTTCGATATCCCAAAAGAGTGAGTAATAGTCCACGAAACTGGTCAGAATCGGCCAAAACTGCGGGTGTTGATGACCGACACATAAACGCACCCCTGGGTTCGTCAATTGTGGAAATCACTCCGGGACCCCAAAACAATGAGTAATAGTCCATGAAACGTGTCAGATTCGGCCAAAAATTGCGAGTATTTATGACCGACACGAAAACGCACCCCGGGGTTCAACAATCGTGGAAATATGTCCAGGACCCCAAAATAGTGAGTAATTGACCATGAAACGGGCCAGAATCGGCCAAAACTGCAAGTGTTGATGACCGACACAAAAACGCACCCCGGGGTACGTCAATCGTGGAAACCACTTCGGGACCCCAAAACAGTGAGTAATAGTCCACGGAACGGGTCAGGATCGTCCAAAACTGCGGGTGTTGATGACCAACACCTAAACGCACCCCTGGGTTCGTCAATCGTGGAGATCACTCCGGGACCCCAAAACAATGAGTAATAGTCCACGAAACGGGTCACTTTCGGCCAAAAACTGCGAGTGTTGATGATCGACACGTAAACGCACCCCGGGGTCCGTCGATCGTGGAAATCTCTCCGGGACCCCAAAACAGTGAGTAATAGTCCACGAAACGGGTTAGAACCGGCCAAAACTGCGGGTGTTGATGACCGACACATAAACGCACCCCGGGGTTCATCAATCGTGGAAATATGTCCAGGACCCCAAAACAGTGAGTAATTGTCCACGAAACGGGCCAGAATCGGCCAAAACTGCAAGTGTTGATGACCGACACGTAAACGCACCCCGGATTTCGTCAATCGTGGAAATCACTTCGAGATCCCAAAACAGTGAGTAATAGTCCACGAAACGGGTTAGAACCGGCCAAAACTGCGGGTGTTGATGACCGACACATAAACGCACCCCGGGGTTCATCAATCGTGGAAATCACTTCGATATCCCAAAAGAGTGAGGAATAGTCCACGAAACTGGTCAGAATCGGCCAAAACTGCGGGTGTTGATGACCGACACATAAACGCACCCCTGGGTTCGTCAATTGTGGAAATCACTCCGGGACCCCAAAACAATGAGTAATAGTCCATGAAACGGGTCAGATTCGGCCAAAAACTGCGAGTATTTATGACCGACACGAAAACGCACCCCGGGGTTCAACAATCGTGGAAATATGTCCAGGACCCCAAAATAGTGAGTAATTGACCATGAAACGGGCCAGAATCGGCCAAAACTGCAAGTGTTGATGACCGACACAAAAACGCACCCCGGGGTACGTCAATCGTGGAAACCACTTCGGGACCCCAAAACAGTGAGTAATAGTCCACGGAACGGGTCAGGATCGTCCAAAACTGAGGGTGTTGATGACCAACACCTAAACGCACCCCTGGGTTCGTCAATCGTGGAGATCACTCCGGGACCCCAAAACAATGAGTAATAGTCCACGAAACGGGTCAGATTCGGCCAAAAACTGCGAGTGTTGATGATCGACACGTAAACGCACCCCGGGGTTCGTCGATCGTGGAAATCTCTCCGGGACCCCAAAACAGTGAGTAATAGTCCACGAAACGGGTTAGAACCGGCCAAAACTGCGGGTGTTGATGACCGACACATAAACGCACCCCGGGGTTCATCAATCGTGGAAATCACTCCAGGACCCCAAAACAGTGAGTAATAGTCCACGAAACTGGCCAAAATCGGCCAAAACTGCGAGTATTTATGACCGACACAAAAACGCGCCCCGGGGTTCATCAATCGTGGAAATATGTCCAGGACCCCAAAACAGTGAGTAATTGTCCACGAAACGGGCCAGAATCGGCCAAAACTGCAAGTGTTGATGACCGACACAAAAACGCACCCCGGGGTACGTCAATCGTGGAAACCACTTCGGGACCCCAAAACAGTGAGTAATAGTCCACGGAACGGGTCAGGATCGTCCAAAACTGCGGGTGTTGATGACCAACACCTAAACGCACCCCTGGGTTCGTCAATCGTGGAGATCACTGCGGGACCCCAAAACAATGAGTAATAGTCCACGAAACGGGTCACATTCGGCCAAAAACTGCGAGTGTTGATGATCGACACGTAAACGCACCCCGGGGTTCGTCGATCGTGGAAATCTCTCCGGGACCCCAAAACAGTGAGTAATAGTCCACGAAACGGGTTAGAACCGGCCAAAACTGCGGGTGTTGATGACCGACACATAAACGCACCCCGGGGTTCATCAATCGTGGAAATATGTCCAGGACCCCAAAACAGTGAGTAATTGTCCACGAAACGGGCCAGAATCGGCCAAAACTGCAAGTGTTGATGACCGACACGTAAACGCACCCCGGATTTCGTCAATCGTGGAAATCACTTCGAGATCCCAAAACAGTGAGTAATAGTCCACGAAACGGGTTAGAACCGGCCAAAACTGCGGGTGTTGATGACCGACACATAAACGCACCCCGGGGTTCATCAATCGTGGAAATCACTTCGATATCCCAAAAGAGTGAGGAATAGTCCACGAAACTGGTCAGAATCGGCCAAAACTGCGGGTGTTGATGACCGACACAAAAACGCACCCCGGGGTACGTCAATCGTGGAAACCACTTCGGGACCCCAAAACAGTGAGTAATAGTCCACGGAACGGGTCAGGATCGTCCAAAACTGCGGGTGTTGATGACCAACACCTAAACGCACCCCTGGGTTCGTCAATCGTGGATATCACTCCGGGACCCCAAAACAATGAGTAATAGTCCACGAAACGGGTCAGATTCGGCCAAAAACTGCGAGTGTTGATGATCGACACGTAAACGCACCCCGGGGTTCGTCGATCGTGGAAATCTCTCCGGGACCCCAAAACAGTGAGTAATAGTCCACGAAACGGGTTAGAACCGGCCAAAACTGCGGGTGTTGATGACCGACACATAAACGCACCCCGGGGTTCATCAATCGTGGAAATCACTCCAGGACCCCAAAACAGTGAGTAATAGTCCACGAAACTGGCCAAAATCGGCCAAAACTGCGAGTATTTATGACCGACACAAAAACGCGCCCCGGGGTTCATCAATCGTGGAAATATGTCCAGGACCCCAAAACAGTGAGTAATTGTCCACGAAACGGGCCAGAATCGGCCAAAACTGCAAGTGTTGATGACCGACACGTAAACGCACCCCGGATTTCGTCAATCGTGGAAATCACTTCGAGATCCCAAAACAGTGAGTAATAGTCCACAAAACGGGTCAGAACGGCCAAAACTGCGGGTGTTGATGATCGACACGTAAACTCACCCCGGGGTTCGTCGATCGTGGAAATCTCTCCGGGACCCCAAAATAGTGAGTAATAGTCCACGAAACGGGTTAGAACCGGCCAAAACTGCGGGTGTTGATGACGGACACATAAACGCACCCCGGGGTTCATCAATCGTGGAAATCACTCCAGGACCCCAAAACAGTGAGTAATAGTCCACGAAACTGGCCAAAATCGGCCAAAACTGCGAGTATTTATGACCGACACAAAAACGCGCCCCGGGGTTCATCAATCGTGGAAATATGTCCAGGACCCCAAAACAGTGAGTAATTGTCCACGAAACGGGCCAGAATCGGCCAAAACTGCAAGTGTTGATGACCGACACGTAAACGCACCCCGGATTTCGTCAATCGTGGAAATCACTTCGAGATCCCAAAACAGTGAGTAATCGTCCACAAAACGGGTCAGAACGGCCAAAACTGCGGGTGTTGATGATCGACACGTAAACTCACCCCGGGGTTCGTCGATCGTGGAAATCTCTCCGGGACCCCAAAACATTGAGTAATAGTCCACGAAACTGGTCAGAATCGGCCAAAACTGCGGGTGTTGATGACCGACACATAAACGCACCCATGGGTTCGTCAATTGTGGAAATCACTCCGGGACCCCAAAACAATGAGTATTAGTCCACGAAACGGGTCAGATTCGGCCAAAAACTGCGAGTATTTATGACCGACACAAAAACGCGCCCCGGAGTTCATCAATCGTGGAAATATGTCCAGGACGCCAAAACAGTGAGTAATTGTCCACGAAACGGGCCAGAATCGGCCAAAACTGCGGGTGTTGATGACCGACACGTAAACGCACCCCGGGGTTCGTCGATCGTGGAAATCCCTCCGGGACCCCAAAACAGTGAGTAATACTCGACGAAACTGGCCAGAATCGGCCAAAACTGCGAGTATTTATGACCGACACAAAAACGCGCCCCGGAGTTCATCAATCGTGGAAATATGTCCAGGACGCCAAAACAGTGAGTAATTGTCCACGAAACTGGCCAGAATCGGCCAAAACTGCGGGTGTTGATGACCGACACGTAAACGCACCCCGGGGTTCGTCCATCGTGAAAATCCCTCCGGGACCCCAAAACAGTGAGTAATACTCGACGAAACTGGCCAGAATCGGCCAAAACTGCGAGTATTTATGACCGACACAAAAACGCGCCCCGGGGTTAATCAATCGTGGAAATATGTCCAGGACCCCAAAACAGTGAGTAATTGTCCATGAAACGGGCCAGAATCGGCCAAAACTGCAAGTGTTGATGACCGACACGTAAACGCACCCCGGATTTCGTCAATCGTGGAAATCACTTCAATCCCCAAAACAGTGAGTAATAGTCCACGAAATGGGTTAGAACGGCCAAAACTGCGGGTGTTGATGACCGACACGTAAACTCACCCCGGGGTTCGTCGATCGTTGAAATCTCTCCGGGACCCCAAAACAGTGAGTAATAGTCCACGAAACTGGTCAGAATCGGCCAAAACTGCGGGTGTTGATGACCGACACATAAACGCACCCCTGGGTTCGTCAATTGTGGAAATCACTCCGGGGCCCCAAAACAATGAGTATTAGTCCACGAAACGGGTCAGATTCGGCCAAAAACTGCGAGTATTTATGACCGACACAAAAACGCGCCCCGGAGTTCATCAATCGTGGAAATATGTCCAGGACCCCAAAACAGTGAGTAATTGTCCACGAAACGGGCCAGAATCGGCCAAAACTGCGGGTGTTGATGACCGACACATAAACGCACCCCGGGGTTAATCAATCGTGGAAATCAATCCAGGACCCCAAAACAGTGAGTAATAGTCCACGAAACTGGCCAGAATCGGCTAAAACTGCGAGTATTTATGACCGACACAAAAACGCGCCCCGGGGTTCATCAATCGTGGAAATATGTCCAGGACCCCGAAACAGTGAGGAATTGTCCACGAAATGGGCCAGAATCGGCCAAAACTGCAAGGGTTGATGACCGACACGTAAACGCACCCCGGGTTTCGTCAATCGTGGAAATCACTTCGAGATCCCAAAACAGTGAGTAATAGTCCACGAAACGGGTCAGAACGGCCAAAACTGCGGGTGTTGATGATCGACACGTAAACGCACCCCGGGTTTCGTCATTCGTGGAAATCACTTCGATATCCCAAAAGAGTGAGTAATAGTCCACGAAACTGGTCAGAATCGGCCAAAACTGCGGGTGTTAATGACCGACACATAAACGCACCCCTGGGTTCGTCAATTGTGGAAATCACTCCGGGACCCCAAAACAATGAGTAATAGTCCACAAAACGGGTCAGATTCGGCCAAAAACTGCGAGTATTTATGACCGACACGTAAACGCGCCCCGGGGTTCATCAATCGTGGAAATATGTCCAGGACCCCAAAATAGTGAGTAATTGTCCATGAAACGGGTCAGATTCGGCCAAAAACTGCGAGTATTTATGACCGACACAAAAACGCGCCCCGGGGTTCATCAATCGTGGAAATATGTCCAGGACCCCAAAACAGTGAGTAATTGTCCACGAAACGGGCCAGAATCGGCCAAAACTGCAAGTGTTGATGACCGACACAAAAACGCACCCCGGGGTACGTCAATCGTGGAAACCACTTCGGGACCCCAAAACAGTGAGTAATAGTCCACGGAACGGGTCAGGATCGTCCAAAACTGCGGGTGTTGATGACCAACACCTAAACGCACCCCTGGGTTCGTCAATCGTGGAGATCACTCCGGGACCCCAAATCAATGAGTAATAGTCCACGAAACGGGTCACATTCGGCCAAAAACTGCGAGTGTTGATGATCGACACGTAAACGCACCCCGGGGTTCGTCGATCGTGGAAATCTCTCCGGGACCCCAAAACAGTGAGTAATAGTCCACGAAACGGGTTAGAACCGGCCAAAACTGCGGGTGTTGATGACCGACACATAAACGCACCCCGGGGTTCATCAATCGTGGAAATATGTCCAGGACCCCAAAACAGTGAGTAATTGTCCACGAAACGGGCCAGAATCGGCCAAAACTGCAAGTGTTGATGACCGACACGTAAACGCACCCCGGATTTCGTCAATCGTGGAAATCACTTCGAGATCCCAAAACAGTGAGTAATAGTCCACGAAACGGGTTAGAACCGGCCAAAACTGCGGGTGTTGATGACCGACACATAAACGCACCCCGGGGTTCATCAATCGTGGAAATCACTTCGATATCCCAAAAGAGTGAGGAATAGTCCACGAAACTGGTCAGAATCGGCCAAAACTGCGGGTGTTGATGACCGACACAAAAACGCACCCCGGGGTACGTCAATCGTGGAAACCACTTCGGGACCCCAAAACAGTGAGTAATAGTCCACGGAACGGGTCAGGATCGTCCAAAACTGCGGGTGTTGATGACCAACACCTAAACGCACCCCTGGGTTCGTCAATCGTGGATATCACTCCGGGACCCCAAAACAATGAGTAACAGTCCACGAAACGGGTCAGATTCGGCCAAAAACTGCGAGTGTTGATGATCGACACGTAAACGCACCCCGGGGTTCGTCGATCGTGGAAATCTCTCCGGGACCCCAAAACAGTGAGTAATAGTCCACGAAACGGGTTAGAACCGGCCAAAACTGCGGGTGTTGATGACCGACACATAAACGCACCCCGGGGTTCATCAATCGTGGAAATCACTCCAGGACCCCAAAACAGTGAGTAATAGTCCACGAAACTGGCCAAAATCGGCCAAAACTGCGAGTATTTATGACCGACACAAAAACGCGCCCCGGGGTTCATCAATCGTGGAAATATGTCCAGGACCCCAAAACAGTGAGTAATTGTCCACGAAACGGGCCAGAATCGGCCAAAACTGCAAGTGTTGATGACCGACACGTAAACGCACCCCGGATTTCGTCAATCGTGGAAATCACTTCGAGATCCCAAAACAGTGAGTAATAGTCCACAAAACGGGTCAGAACGGCCAAAACTGCGGGTGTTGATGATCGACACGTAAACTCACCCCGGGGTTCGTCGATCGTGGAAATCTCTCCGGGACCCCAAAATAGTGAGTAATAGTCCACGAAACGGGTTAGAACCGGCCAAAACTGCGGGTGTTGATGACGGACACATAAACGCACCCCGGGGTTCATCAATCGTGGAAATCACTCCAGGACCCCAAAACAGTGAGTCCACGAAACTGGCCAAAATCGGCCAAAACTGCGAGTATTTATGACCGACACAAAAACGCGCCCCGGGGTTCATCAATCGTGGAAATATGTCCAGGACCCCAAAACAGTGAGTAATTGTCCACGAAACGGGCCAGAATCGGCCAAAACTGCAAGTGTTGATGACCGACACGTAAACGCACCCCGGATTTCGTCAATCGTGGAAATCACTTCGAGATCCCAAAACAGTGAGTAATCGTCCACAAAACGGGTCAGAACGGCCAAAACTGCGGGTGTTGATGATCGACACGTAAACTCACCCCGGGGTTCGTCGATCGTGGAAATCTCTCCGGGACCCCAAAACATTGAGTAATAGTCCACGAAACTGGTCAGAATCGGCCAAAACTGCGGGTGTTGATGACCGACACATAAACGCACCCATGGGTTCGTCAATTGTGGAAATCACTCCGGGACCCCAAAACAATGAGTATTAGTCCACGAAACGGGTCAGATTCGGCCAAAAACTGCGAGTATTTATGACCGACACAAAAACGCGCCCCGGAGTTCATCAATCGTGGAAATATGTCCAGGACGCCAAAACAGTGAGTAATTGTCCACGAAACGGGCCAGAATCGGCCAAAACTGCGGGTGTTGATGACCGACACGTAAACGCACCCCGGGGTTCGTCGATCGTGGAAATCCCTCCGGGACCCCAAAACAGTGAGTAATACTCGACGAAACTGGCCAGAATCGGCCAAAACTGCGAGTATTTATGACCGACACAAAAACGCGCCCCGGAGTTCATCAATCGTGGAAATATGTCCAGGACGCCAAAACAGTGAGTAATTGTCCACGAAACTGGCCAGAATCGGCCAAAACTGCGGGTGTTGATGACCGACACGTAAACGCACCCCGGGGTTCGTCGATCGTGAAAATCCCTCCGGGACCCCAAAACAGTGAGTAATACTCGACGAAACTGGCCAGAATCGGCCAAAACTGCGAGTATTTATGACCGACACAAAAACGCGCCCCGGGGTTAATCAATCGTGGAAATATGTCCAGGACCCCAAAACAGTGAGTAATTGTCCATGAAACGGGCCAGAATCGGCCAAAACTGCAAGTGTTGATGACCGACACGTAAACGCACCCCGGATTTCGTCAATCGTGGAAATCACTTCAATCCCCAAAACAGTGAGTAATAGTCCACGAAATGGGTTAGAACGGCCAAAACTGCGGGTGTTGATGACCGACACGTAAACTCACCCCGGGGTTCGTCGATCGTGGAAATCTCTCCGGGACCCCAAAACAGTGAGTAATAGTCCACGAAACTGGTCAGAATCGGCCAAAACTGCGGGTGTTGATGACCGACACATAAACGCACCCCTGGGTTCGTCAATTGTGGAAATCACTCCGGGGCCCCAAAACAATGAGTATTAGTCCACGAAACGGGTCAGATTCGGCCAAAAACTGCGAGTATTTATGACCGACACAAAAACGCGCCCCGGAGTTCATCAATCGTGGAAATATGTCCAGGACCCCAAAACAGTGAGTAATTGTCCACGAAACGGGCCAGAATCGGCCAAAACTGCGGGTGTTGATGACCGACACATAAACGCACCCCGGGGTTAATCAATCGTGGAAATCAATCCAGGACCCCAAAACAGTGAGTAATAGTCCACGAAACTGGCCAGAATCGGCTAAAACTGCGAGTATTTATGACCGACACAAAAACGCGCCCCGGGGTTCATCAATCGTGGAAATATGTCCAGGACCCCGAAACAGTGAGGAATTGTCCACGAAATGGGCCAGAATCGGCCAAAACTGCAAGGGTTGATGACCGACACGTAAACGCACCCCGGGTTTCGTCAATCGTGGAAATCACTTCGAGATCCCAAAACAGTGAGTAATAGTCCACGAAACGGGTCAGAACGGCCAAAACTGCGGGTGTTGATGATCGACACGTAAACGCACCCCGGGTTTCGTCATTCGTGGAAATCACTTCGATATCCCAAAAGAGTGAGTAATAGTCCACGAAACTGGTCAGAATCGGCCAAAACTGCGGGTGTTAATGACCGACACATAAACGCACCCCTGGGTTCGTCAATTGTGGAAATCACTCCGGGACCCCAAAACAATGAGTAATAGTCCATGAAACGGGTCAGATTCGGCCAAAAACTGCGAGTATTTATGACCGACACGAAAACGCACCCCGGGGTTCAACAATCGTGGAAATATGTCCAGGACCCCAAAATAGTGAGTAATTGACCATGAAACGGGCCAGAATCGGCCAAAACTGCGAGTATTTATGACCGACACAAAAACGCGCCCCGGGGTTCATCAATCGTGGAAATATGTCCAGGACCCCAAAATAGTGAGTAATTGTCCATGAAACGGGCCAGAATCGGCCAAAACTGCAAGTGTTGATGACCGACACGTAAACGCACCCCGGATTTCGTCAATCGTGGAAATCACTTCGAGATCCCAAAACAGTGAGTAATAGTCCACAAAACGGGTCAGAACGGCCAAAACTGCGGGTGTTGATGACCGACACGTAAACTCACCCCGGGGTTCGTCGATCGTGGAAATCTCTCCGGGACCCCAAAACAGTGAGTAATAGTCCACGAAACTGGTCAGAATCGGCCAAAACTGCGGGTGTTGATGACCGACACATAAACGCACCCCTGGGTTCGTCAATTGTGGAAATCACTCCGGGGCCCCAAAACAATGAGTATTAGTCCACGAAACGGGTCAGATTCGGCCAAAAACTGCGAGTATTTATGACCGACACAAAAACGCGCCCCGGAGTTCATCAATCGTGGAAATATGTCCAGGACCCCAAAACAGTGAGTAATTGTCCACGAAACGGGCCAGAATCGGCCAAAACTGCGGGTGTTGATGACCGACACATAAACGCACCCCGGGGTTAATCAATCGTGGAAATCAATCCAGGACCCCAAAACAGTGAGTAATAGTCCACGAAACTGGCCAAAATCGGCTAAAACTGCGAGTATTTATGACCGACACAAAAACGCGCCCCGGGGTTCATCAATCGTGGAAATATGTCCAGGACCCCGAAACAGTGAGGAATTGTCCACGAAATGGGCCAGCATCGGCCAAAACTGCAAGGGTTGATGACCGACACGTAAACGCACCCCGGGTTTCGTCAATCGTGGAAATCACTTCGAGATCCCAAAACAGTGAGTAATAGTCCACGAAACGGGTCAGAACGGCCAAAACTGCGGGTGTTGATGATCGACACGTAAACGCACCCCGGGTTTCGTCATTCGTGGAAATCACTTCGATATCCCAAAAGAGTGAGTAATAGTCCACGAAACTGGTCAGAATCGGCCAAAACTGCGGGTGTTAATGACCGACACATAAACGCACCCATGGGTTCGTCAATTGTGGAAATCACTCCGGGACCCCAAAACAATGAGTATTAGTCCACGAAACGGGTCAGATTCGGCCAAAAACTGCGAGTATTTATGACCGACACAAAAACGCGCCCCGGAGTTCATCAATCGTGGAAATATGTCCAGGACGCCAAAACAGTGAGTAATTGTCCACGAAACGGGCCAGAATCGGCCAAAACTGCGGGTGTTGATGACCGACACGTAAACGCACCCCGGGGTTCGTCGATCGTGGAAATCCCTCCGGGACCCCAAAACAGTGAGTAATACTCGACGAAACTGGCCAGAATCGGCCAAAACTACGAGTATTTATGACCGACACAAAAACGCGCCCCGGGGTTCATCAATCGTGGAAATATGTCCAGGACCCCAAAACAGTGAGTAATTGTCCACGAAACGGGCCAGAATCGGCCAAAACTGCAAGTGTTGATGACCGACACGTAAACGCACCCCGGATTTCGTCAATCGTGGAAATCACTTCGAGATCCCAAAACAGTGAGTAATAGTCCACGAAACGGGTCAGAACGGCAAAAACTGCGGGTGTTGATGGCCGACACGTAAACTCACCCCGGGGTTCGTCGATCGTGGAAATCTCTCCGGGACCCCAAAACAGTGAGTAATAGTCCACGAAACTGGTCAGAATCGGCCAAAACTGCGGGTGTTGATAACCGACACATAAACGCACCCCTGGGTTCGTCAATTGTGGAAATCACTCCGGGGCCCCAAAACAATGAGTATTAGTCCACGAAACGGGTCAGATTCGGCCAAAAACTGCGAGTATTTATGACCGACACAAAAACGCGCCCCGGGGTTCATCAATCGTGGAAATATGTCCAGGACCCCGAAACAGTGAGGAATTGTCCACGAAATGGGCCAGAATCGGCCAAAACTGCAAGGGTTGATGACCGACACGTAAACGCACCCCGGGTTTCGTCAATCGTGGAAATCACTTCGAGATCCCAAAACAGTGAGTAATAGTCCACGAAACGGGTCAGAACGGCCAAAACTGCGGGTGTTGATGATCGACACGTAAACGCACCCCGGGTTTCGTCATTCGTGGAAATCACTTCGATATCCCAAAAGAGTGAGTAATAGTCCACGAAACTGGTCAGAATCGGCCAAAACTGCGGGTGTTAATGACCGACACATAAACGCACCCCTGGGTTCGTCAATTGTGGAAATCACTCCGGGACCCCAAAACAATGAGTAATAGTCCATGAAACGGGTCAGATTCGGCCAAAAACTGCGAGTGTTTATGACCGACACGAAAACGCACCCCGGGGTTCAACAATCGTGGAAATATGTCTAGGACCCCAAAACAGTGAGTAATAGTCCACGAAACGGGCCAGAATCGGCCAAAACTGCGAGTATTTATGACCGACACAAAAACGCGCCCCGGGGTTCATCAATCGTGGAAATATGGCCAGGACCCCAAAATAGTGAGTAATTGTCCATGAAACGGGCCAGAATCGGCCAAAACTGCAAGTGTTGATGACCGACACGTAAACGCACCCCGGATTTCGTCAATCGTGGAAATCACTTCGAGATCCCAAAACAGTGAGTAATAGTCCACAAAACGGGTCAGAACGGCCAAAACTGCGGGTGTTGATGATCGACACGTAAACTCACCCCGGGGTTCGTCGATCGTGGAAATCTCTCCGGGACCCCAAAACAGTGAGTAATAGTCCACGAAACGGGTTAGAACCGGCCAAAACTGCGGGTGTTGATGACGGACACATAAACGCACCCCGGGGTTCATCAATCGTGGAAATCACTCCAGGACCCCAAAACAGTGAGTAATAGTCCACGAAACTGGCCAAAATCGGCCAAAACTGCGAGTATTTATGACCGACACAAAAACGCGCCCCGGGGTTCATCAATCGTGGAAATATGTCCAGGACCCCAAAACAGTGAGTAATTGTCCACGAAACGGGCCAGAATCGGCCAAAACTGCAAGTGTTGATGACCGACACGTAAACGCACCCCGGATTTCGTCAATCGTGGAAATCACTTCGAGATCCCAAAACAGTGAGTAATAGTCCACAAAACGGGTCAGAACGGCCAAAACTGCGGGTGTTGATGATCGACACGTAAACTCACCCCGGGGTTCGTCGATCGTGGAAATCTCTCCGGGACCCCAAAACAGTGAGTAATAGTCCACGAAACTGGTCAGAATCGGCCAAAACTGCGGGTGTTGATGACCGACACATAAACGCACCCATGGGTTCGTCAATTGTGGAAATCACTCCGGGACCCCAAAACAATGAGTATTAGTCCACGAAACGGGTCAGATTCGGCCAAAAACTGCGAGTATTTATGACCGACACAAAAACGCGCCCCGGAGTTCATCAATCGTGGAAATATGTCCAGGACGCCAAAACAGTGAGTAATTGTCCACGAAACGGGCCAGAATCGGCCAAAACTGCGGGTGTTGATGACCGACACGTAAACGCACCCCGGGGTTCGTCGATCGTGGAAATCCCTCTGGGACCCCAAAACAGTGAGTAATACTCGACGAAACTGGCCAGAATCGGCCAAAACTGCGAGTATTTATGACCGACACAAAAACGCGCCCCGGAGTTCATCAATCGTGGAAATATGTCCAGGACGCCAAAACAGTGAGTAATTGTCCACGAAACTGGCCAGAATCGGCCAAAACTGCGGGTGTTGATGACCGACACGTAAACGCACCCCGGGGTTCGTCGATCGTGGAAATCCCTCCGGGACCCCAAAACAGTGAGTAATACTCGACGAAACTGGCCAGAATCGGCCAAAACTGCGAGTATTTATGACCGACACAATGACGCGCCCCGGGGTTCATCAATCGTGGAAATATGTCCAGGACCCCGAAACAGTGAGGAATTGTCCACGAAACGGGCCAGAATCGGCCAAAACTGCAAGGGTTGATGACCGACACGTAAACGCACCCCGGGTTTCGTCATTCGTGGAAATCACTTCGATATCCCAAAAGAGTGAGTAATAGTCCACGAAACTGGTCAGAATCGGCCAAAACTGCGGGTGTTGATGACCGACACATAAACGCACCCCTGGGTTCGTCAATTGTGGAAATCACTCCAGGACCCCAAAACAGTGAGTAATAGTGCACGAAACTGGCCCAAATCGGCCAAAACTGCGAGTATTTATGACCGACACAATGACGCGCCCCGGGGTTCATCGATCAAAACGAAATCGGCCAAAACAGTGAGTAATTGTCCACGAAACGGGCCAGAATCGGCCAAAACTGCAAGTGTTGATGACCGACACGTAAACGCACCCCGGATTTCGTCAATCGTGGAAATCACTTCGAGATCCCAAAACAGTGAGTAATAGTCCACAAAACGGGTCAGAACGGCCAAAACTGCGGGTGTTGATGATCGACACGTAAACTCACCCCGGGGTTCGTCGATCGTGGAAATCTCTCCGGGACCCCAAAACAGTGAGTAATAGTCCACGAAACGGGTTAGAACCGGCCAAAACTGCGGGTGTTGATGACGGACACATAAACGCACCCCGGGGTTCATCAATCGTGGAAATCACTCCAGGACCCCAAAACAGTGAGTAATAGTGCACGAAACTGGCCAAAATCGGCCAAAACTGCGAGTATTTATGACCGACACAAAAACGCGCCCCGGGGTTCATCAATCGTGGAAATATGTCCAGGACCCCGAAACAGTGAGGAATTGTCCACGAAACGGGCCAGAATCGGCCAAAACTGCAAGGGTTGATGACTGACACGTAAACGCACCCCGGGTTTCGTCAATCGTGGAAATCACTTCGAGATCCCAAAACAGTGAGTAATAGTCCACGAAACGGGTCAGAACGGCCAAAACTGCGGGTGTTGATGATCGACACGTAAACTCACCCCGGGGTTCGTCGATCGTGGAAACTCTCCGGGACCCCAAAACAGTGAGTAATAGTCCACGAAACGGGTTAGAACCGGCCAAAACTGCGGGTGTTGATGACGGACACATAAACGCACCCCGGGGTTCATCAATCGTGGAAATCATTCCAGGACCCCAAAACAGTGAGTAATAGTGCACGAAACTGGCCCAAATCGGCCAAAACTGCGAGTATTTATGACCGACACAATGACGCGCCCCGGGGTTCATCAATCGTGGAAATATGTCCAGGACCCCGAAACAGTGAGGAATTGTCCACGAAACGGGCCAGAATCGGCCAAAACTGCAAGGGTTGATGACCGACACGTAAACGCACCCCGGGTTTCGTCATTCGTGGAAATCACTTCGATATCCCAAAAGAGTGAGTAATAGTCCACGAAACTGGTCAGAATCGGCCAAAACTGCGGGTGTTGATGACCGACACATAAACGCACCCCTGGGTTCGTCAATTGTGGAAATCACTCCGGGACCCCAAAACAATGAGTAATAGTCCATGAAACGGGTCAGATTCGGCCAAAAATTGCGAGTATTTATGACCGACACGAAAACGCACCCCGGGGTTCAACAATCGTGGAAATATGTCCAGGACCCCAAAATAGTGAGTAATTGATCATGAAACGGGCCAGAATCGGCCAAAACTGCAAGTGTTGATGACCGACACAAAAACGCACCCCGGGGTACGTCAATCGTGGAAACCACTTCGGGACCCCAAAACAGTGAGTAATAGTCCACGGAACGGGTCAGGATCGTCCAAAACTGCGGGTGTTGATGACCAACACCTAAACGCACCCCTGGGTTCGTCAATCGTGGAGATCACTCCGGGACCCCAAAACAATGAGTAATAGTCCACGAAACGGGTCAGATTCGGCCAAAAACTGCGAGTGTTGATGATCGACACGTAAACGCACCCCGGGCTTCGTCGATCGTGCAAATCTCTCCGGGACCCCAAAACAGTGAGTAATAGTCCACGAAACGGGTTAGAACCGGCCAAAACTGCGGGTGTTGATGACCGACACATAAACGCACCCCGGGGTTCATCAATCGTGGAAATCACTCCAGGACCCCAAAACAGTGAGTAATAGTCCACGAAACTGGCCAAAATCGGCCAAAACTGCGAGTATTTATGACCGACACGAAAACGCACCCCGGGGTTCAACAATCGTGGAAATATGTCCAGGACCCCAAAATAGTGAGTAATTGACCATGAAACGGGCCAGAATCGGCCAAAACTGCAAGTGTTGATGACCGACACGTAAACGCACCCCGGATTTCGTCAATCGTGGAAATCACTTCGAGATCCCAAAACAGTGAGTAATAGTCCACAAAACGGGTCAGAACGGCCAAAACTGCGGGTGTTGATGATCGACACGTAAACTCACCCCGGGGTTCGTCGATCGTGGAAATCTCTCCGGGACCCCAAAACAGTGAGTAATAGTCCACGAAACGGGTTAGAACCGGCCAAAACTGCGGGTGTTGATGACGGACACATAAACGCACCCCGGGGTTCATCAATCGTGGAAATCACTCCAGGACCCCAAAACAGTGAGTAATAGTGCACGAAACTGGCCAAAATCGGCCAAAACTGCGAGTATTTATGACCGACACAAAAACGCGCCCCGGGGTACGTCAATCGTGGAAACCACTTCGGGACCCCAAAACAGTGAGTAATAGTCCACGGAACGGGTCAGGATCGTCCAAAACTGCGGGTGTTGATGACCAACACCTAAACGCACCCCTGGGTTCGTCAATCGTGGAGATCACTCCGGGACCCCAAAACAATGAGTAATAGTCCACGAAACGGGTCAGATTCGGCCAAAAACTGCGAGTGTTGATGATCGACACGTAAACGCACCCCGGGCTTCGTCGATCGTGGAAATCTCTCCGGGACCCCAAAACAGTGAGTAATAGTCCACGAAACGGGTTAGAACCGGCCAAAACTGCGGGTGTTGATGACGGACACATAAACGCACCCCGGGGTTCATCAATCGTGGAAATCACTCCTGGACCCCAAAACAGTGAGTAATAGTGCACGAAACTGGCCCAAATCGGCCAAAACTGCGAGTATTTATGACCGACACAATGACGCGCCCCGGGGTTCATCAATCGTGGAAATATGTCCAGGACCCCGAAACAGTGAGGAATTGTCCACGAAACGGGCCAGAATCGGCCAAAACTGCAAGGGTTGATGACCGACACGTAAACGCACCCCGGGTTTCGTCATTCGTGGAAATCACTTCGATATCCCAAAAGAGTGAGTAATAGTCCACGAAACTGGTCAGAATCGGCCAAAACTGCGGGTGTTGATGACCGACACATAAACGCACCCCTGGGTTCGTCAATTGTGGAAATCACTCCGGGACCCCAAAACAATGAGTAATAGTCCATGAAACGGGTCAGATTCGGCCAAAAATTGCGAGTATTTATGACCGACACGAAAACGCACCCCGGGGTTCAACAATCGTGGAAATATGTCCAGGACCCCAAAATAGTGAGTAATTGATCATGAAACGGGCCAGAATCGGCCAAAACTGCAAGTGTTGATGACCGACACAAAAACGCACCCCGGGGTACGTCAATCGTGGAAACCACTTCGGGACCCCAAAACAGTGAGTAATAGTCCACGGAACGGGTCAGGATCGTCCAAAACTGCGGGTGTTGATGACCAACACCTAAACGCACCCCTGGGTTCGTCAATCGTGGAGATCACTCCGGGACCCCAAAACAATGAGTAATAGTCCACGAAACGGGTCAGATTCGGCCAAAAACTGCGAGTGTTGATGATCGACACGTAAACGCACCCCGGGCTTCGTCGATCGTGCAAATCTCTCCGGGACCCCAAAACAGTGAGTAATAGTCCACGAAACGGGTTAGAACCGGCCAAAACTGCGGGTGTTGATGACCGACACATAAACGCACCCCGGGGTTCATCAATCGTGGAAATCACTCCAGGACCCCAAAACAGTGAGTAATAGTCCACGAAACTGGCCAAAATCGGCCAAAACTGCGAGTATTTATGACCGACACGAAAACGCACCCCGGGGTTCAACAATCGTGGAAATATGTCCAGGACCCCAAAATAGTGAGTAATTGACCATGAAACGGGCCAGAATCGGCCAAAACTGCAAGTGTTGATGACCGACACGTAAACGCACCCCGGATTTCGTCAATCGTGGAAATCACTTCGAGATCCCAAAACAGTGAGTAATAGTCCACAAAACGGGTCAGAACGGCCAAAACTGCGGGTGTTGATGATCGACACGTAAACTCACCCCGGGGTTCGTCGATCGTGGAAATCTCTCCGGGACCCCAAAACAGTGAGTAATAGTCCACGAAACGGGTTAGAACCGGCCAAAACTGCGGGTGTTGATGACGGACACATAAACGCACCCCGGGGTTCATCAATCGTGGAAATCACTCCAGGACCCCAAAACAGTGAGTAATAGTGCACGAAACTGGCCAAAATCGGCCAAAACTGCGAGTATTTATGACCGACACAAAAACGCGCCCCGGGGTACGTCAATCGTGGAAACCACTTCGGGACCCCAAAACAGTGAGTAATAGTCCACGGAACGGGTCAGGATCGTCCAAAACTGCGGGTGTTGATGACCAACACCTAAACGCACCCCTGGGTTCGTCAATCGTGGAGATCACTCCGGGACCCCAAAACAATGAGTAATAGTCCACGAAACGGGTCAGATTCGGCCAAAAACTGCGAGTGTTGATGATCGACACGTAAACGCACCCCGGGCTTCGTCGATCGTGGAAATCTCTCCGGGACCCCAAAACAGTGAGTAATAGTCCACGAAACGGGTTAGAACCGGCCAAAACTGCGGGTGTTGATGACGGACACATAAACGCACCCCGGGGTTCATCAATCGTGGAAATCACTCCTGGACCCCAAAACAGTGAGTAATAGTGCACGAAACTGGCCCAAATCGGCCAAAACTGCGAGTATTTATGACCGACACAATGACGCGCCCCGGGGTTCATCAATCGTGGAAATATGTCCAGGACCCCGAAACAGTGAGGAATTGTCCACGAAACGGGCCAGAATCGGCCAAAACTGCAAGGGTTGATGACCGACACGTAAACGCACCCCGGGTTTCGTCATTCGTGGAAATCACTTCGATATCCCAAAAGAGTGAGTAATAGTCCACGAAACTGGTCAGAATCGGCCAAAACTGCGGGTGTTGATGACCGACACATAAACGCACCCCTGGGTTCGTCAATTGTGGAAATCACTCCAGGACCCCAAAACAGTGAGTAATAGTGCACGAAACTGGCCCAAATCGGCCAAAACTGCGAGTATTTATGACCGACACAATGACGCGCCCCGGGGTTCATCGATCAAAACGAAATCGGCCAAAACAGTGAGTAATTGTCCACGAAACGGGCCAGAATCGGCCAAAACTGCAAGTGTTGATGACCGACACGTAAACGCACCCCGGATTTCGTCAATCGTGGAAATCACTTCGAGATCCCAAAACAGTGAGTAATAGTCCACAAAACGGGTCAGAACGGCCAAAACTGCGGGTGTTGATGATCGACACGTAAACTCACCCCGGGGTTCGTCGATCGTGGAAATCTCTCCGGGACCCCAAAACAGTGAGTAATAGTCCACGAAACGGGTTAGAACCGGCCAAAACTGCGGGTGTTGATGACGGACACATAAACGCACCCCGGGGTTCATCAATCGTGGAAATCACTCCAGGACCCCAAAACAGTGAGTAATAGTGCACGAAACTGGCCAAAATCGGCCAAAACTGCGAGTATTTAGGACCGACACAAAAACGCGCCCCGGGGTTCATCAATCGTGGAAATATGTCCAGGACCCCGAAACAGTGAGGAATTGTCCACGAAACGGGCCAGAATCGGCCAAAACTGCAAGGGTTGATGACTGACACGTAAACGCACCCCGGGTTTCGTCAATCGTGGAAATCACTTCGAGATCCCAAAACAGTGAGTAATAGTCCACGAAACGGGTCAGAACGGCCAAAACTGCGGGTGTTGATGATCGACACGTAAACTCACCCCGGGGTTCGTCGATCGTGGAAATCTCTCCGGGACCCCAAAACAGTGAGTAATAGTCCACGAAACGGGTTAGAACCGGCCAAAACTGCGGGTGTTGATGACGGACACATAAACGCACCCCGGGGTTCATCAATCGTGGAAATCACTCCAGGACCCCAAAACAGTGAGTAATAGTGCACGAAACTGGCCCAAATCGGCCAAAACTGCGAGTATTTATGACCGACACAATGACGCGCCCCGGGGTTCATCAATCGTGGAAATATGTCCAGGACCCCGAAACAGTGAGGAATTGTCCACGAAACGGGCCAGAATCGGCCAAAACTGCAAGGGTTGATGACCGACACGTAAACGCACCCCGGGTTTCGTCATTCGTGGAAATCACTTCGATATCCCAAAAGAGTGAGTAATAGTCCACGAAACTGGTCAGAATCGGCCAAAACTGCGGGTGTTGATGACCGACACATAAACGCACCCCTGGGTTCGTCAATTGTGGAAATCACTCCGGGACCCCAAAACAATGAGTAATAGTCCATGAAACGGGTCAGATTCGGCCAAAAATTGCGAGTATTTATGACCGACACGAAAACGCACCCCGGGGTTCAACAATCGTGGAAATATGTCCAGGACCCCAAAATAGTGAGTAATTGACCATGAAACGGGCCAGAATCGGCCAAAACTGCAAGTGTTGATGACCGACACAAAAACGCACCCCGGGGTACGTCAATCGTGGAAACCACTTCGGGACCCCAAAACAGTGAGTAATAGTCCACGGAACGGGTCAGGATCGTCCAAAACTGCGGGTGTTGATGACCAACACCTAAACGCACCCCTGGGTTCGTCAATCGTGGAGATCACTCCGGGACCCCAAAACAATGAGTAATAGTCCACGAAACGGGTCAGATTCGGCCAAAAACTGCGAGTGTTGATGATCGACACGTAAACGCACCCCGGGCTTCGTCGATCGTGGAAATCTCTCCGGGACCCCAAAACAGTGAGTAATAGTCCACGAAACGGGTTAGAACCGGCCAAAACTGCGGGTGTTGATGACCGACACATAAACGCACCCCGGGGTTCATCAATCGTGGAAATCACTCCAGGACCCCAAAACAGTGAGTAATAGTCCACGAAACTGGCCAAAATCGGCCAAAACTGCGAGTATTTATGACCGACACAAAAACGCGCCCCGGGGTTCATCAATCGTGGAAATATGTCCAGGACCCCAAAACAGTGAGTAATTGTCCACGAAACGGGCCAGAATCGGCCAAAACTGCAAGTGTTGATGACCGACACGTAAACGCACCCCGGATTTCGTCAATCGTGGAAATCACTTCGAGATCCCAAAACAGTGAGTAATAGTCCACAAAACGGGTCAGAACGGCCAAAACTGCGGGTGTTGATGATCGACACGTAAACTCACCCCGGGGTTCGTCGATCGTGGAAATCTCTCCGGGACCCCAAAACAGTGAGTAATAGTCCACGAAACGGGTTAGAACCGGCCAAAACTGCGGGTGTTGATGACGGACACATAAACGCACCCCGGGGTTCATCAATCGTGGAAATCACTCCAGGACCCCAAAACAGTGAGTAATAGTGCACGAAACTGGCCAAAATCGGCCAAAACTGCGAGTATTTATGACCGACACAAAAACGCGCCCCGGGGTACGTCAATCGTGGAAACCACTTCGGGACCCCAAAACAGTGAGTAATAGTCCACGGAACGGGTCAGGATCGTCCAAAACTGCGGGTGTTGATGACCAACACCTAAACGCACCCCTGGGTTCGTCAATCGTGGAGATCACTCCGGGACCCCAAAACAATGAGTAATAGTCCACGAAACGGGTCAGATTCGGCCAAAAACTGCGAGTGTTGATGATCGACACGTAAACGCACCCCGGGCTTCGTCGATCGTGGAAATCTCTCCGGGACCCCAAAACAGTGAGTAATAGTCCACGAAACGGGTTAGAACCGGCCAAAACTGCGGGTGTTGATGACCGACACATAAACGCACCCCGGGGTTCATCAATCGTGGAAATCACTCCAGGACCCCAAAACAGTGAGTAATAGTCCACGAAACTGGCCAAAATCGGCCAAAACTGCGAGTATTTATGACCGACACAAAAACGCGCCCCGGGGTTCATCAATCGTGGAAATATGTCCAGGACCCCAAAACAGTGAGTAATTGTCCATGAAACGGGCCAGAATCGGCCAAAACTGCAAGTGTTGATGACCGACACGTAAACGCACCCCGGATTTCGTCAATCGTGGAAATCACTTCGAGATCCCAAAACAGTGAGTAATAGTCCACAAAACGGGTCAGAACGGCCAAAACTGCGGGTGTTGATGATCGACACGTAAACTCACCCCGGGGTTCGTCGATCGTGGAAATCTCTCCGGGACCCCAAAACAGTGAGTAATAGTCCACGAAACGGGTTAGAACCGGCCAAAACTGCGGGTGTTGATGACGGACACATAAACGCACCCCGGGGTTCATCAATCGTGGAAATCACTCCAGGACCCCAAAACAGTGAGTAATAGTCCACGAAACTGGCCAAAATCGGCCAAAACTGCGAGTATTTATGACCGACACAAAAACGCGCCCCGGGGTTCATCAATCGTGGAAATATGTCCAGGACCCCGAAATAGTGAGGAATTGTCCACGAAACGGGCCAGAATCGGCCAAAACTGCAAGGGTTGATGACTGACACGTAAACGCACCCCGGGTTTCGTCAATCGTGGAAATCACTTCGAGATCCCAAAACAGTGAGTAATAGTCCACGAAACGGGTCAGAACGGCCAAAACTGCGGGTGTTGATGATCGACACGTAAACTCACCCCGGGGTTCGTCGATCGTGGAAATCTCTCCGGGACCCCAAAATAGTGAGTAATAGTCCACGAAACGGGTTAGAACCGGCCAAAACTGCGGGTGTTGATGACGGACACATAAACGCACCCCGGGGTTCATCAATCGTGGAAATCACTCCAGGACCCCAAAACAGTGAGTAATAGTGCACGAAACTGGCCAAAATCGGCCAAAACTGCGAGTATTTATGACCGACACAAAAACGCGCCCCGGGGTACGTCAATCGTGGAAACCACTTCGGGACCCCAAAACAGTGAGTAATAGTCCACGGAACGGGTCAGGATCGTCCAAAACTGCGGGTGTTGATGACCAACACCTAAACGCACCCCTGGGTTCGTCAATCGTGGAGATCACTCCGGGACCCCAAAACAATGAGTAATAGTCCACGAAACGGGTCAGATTCGGCCAAAAACTGCGAGTGTTGATGATCGACACGTAAACGCACCCCGGGCTTCGTCGATCGTGGAAATCTCTCCGGGACCCCAAAACAGTGAGTAATAGTCCACGAAACGGGTTAGAACCGGCCAAAACTGCGGGTGTTGATGACCGACACATAAACGCACCCCGGGGTTCATCAATCGTGGAAATCACTCCAGGACCCCAAAACAGTGAGTAATAGTCCACGAAACTGGCCAAAATCGGCCAAAACTGCGAGTATTTATGACCGACACAAAAACACGCCCCGGGGTTCATCAATCGTGGAAATATGTCCAGGACCCCAAAACATTGAGTAATTGTCCACGAAACGGGCCAGAATCGGCCAAAACTGCAAGTGTTGATGACCGACACGTAAACGCACCCCGGATTTCGTCAATCGTGGAAATCACTTCGAGATCCCAAAACAGTGAGTAATAGTCCACAAAACGGGTCAGAACGGCCAAAACTGCGGGTGTTGATGATCGACACGTAAACTCACCCCGGGGTTCGTCGATCGTGGAAATCTCTCCGGGACCCCAAAACAGTGAGTAATAGTCCACGAAACGGGTTAGAACCGGCCAAAACTGCGGGTGTTGATGACGGACACATAAACGCACCCCGGGGTTCATCAATCGTGGAAATCACTCCAGGACCCCAAAACAGTGAGTAATAGTGCACGAAACTGGCCAAAATCGGCCAAAACTGCGAGTATTTATGACCGACACAAAAACGCGCCCCGGGGTTCATCAATCGTGGAAATATGTCCAGGACCCCGAAACAGTGAGGAATTGTCCACGAAACGGGCCAGAATCGGCCAAAACTGCAAGGGTTGATGACTGACACGTAAACGCACCCCGGGTTTCGTCAATCGTGGAAATCACTTCGAGATCCCAAAACAGTGAGTAATAGTCCACGAAACGGGTCAGAACGGCCAAAACTGTGGGTGTTGATGATCGACACGTAAACTCACCCCGGGGTTCGTCGATCGTGGAAATCTCTCCGGGACCCCAAAACAGTGAGTAATAGTCCACGAAACGGGTTAGAACCGGCCAAAACTGCGGGTGTTGATGACGGACACATAAACGCACCCCGGGGTTCATCAATCGTGGAAATCACTCCAGGACCCCAAAACAGTGAGTAATAGTGCACGAAACTGGCCCAAATCGGCCAAAACTGCGAGTATTTATGACCGACACAAAGACGCGCCCCGGGGTTCATCAATCGTGGAAATATGTCCAGGACCCCGAAACAGTGAGGAATTGTCCACGAAACGGGCCAGAATCGGCCAAAACTGCAAGGGTTGATGACTGACACGTAAACGCACCCCGGGTTTCGTCAATCGTGGAAATCACTTCGAGATCCCAAAACAGTGAGTAATAGTCCACGAAACGGGTCAGAACGGCCAAAACTGCGGGTGTTGATGATCGACACGTAAACTCACCCCGGGGTTCGTCGATCGTGGAAATCTCTCCGGGACCCCAAAACAGTGAGTAATAGTCCACGAAACGGGTTAGAACCGGCCAAAACTGCGGGTGTTGATGACGGACACATAAACGCACCCCGGGGTTCATCAATCGTGGAAATCACTCCAGGACCCCAAAACAGTGAGTAATAGTGCACGAAACTGGCCAAAATCGGCCAAAACTGCGAGTATTTATGACCGACACAAAAACGCGCCCCGGGGTACGTCAATCGTGGAAACCACTTCGGGACCCCAAAACAGTGAGTAATAGTCCACGGAACGGGTCAGGATCGTCCAAAACTGCGGGTGTTGATGACCAACACCTAAACGCACCCCTGGGTTCGTCAATCGTGGAGATCACTCCGGGACCCCAAAACAATGAGTAATAGTCCACGAAACGGGTCAGATTCGGCCAAAAACTGCGAGTGTTGATGATCGACACGTAAACGCACCCCGGGCTTCGTCGATCGTGGAAATCTCTCCGGGACCCCAAAACAGTGAGTAATAGTCCACGAAACGGGTTAGAACCGGCCAAAACTGCGGGTGTTGATGACCGACACATAAACGCACCCCGGGGTTCATCAATCGAGGAAATCACTCCAGGACCCCAAAACAGTGAGTAATAGTCCACGAAACTGGCCAAAATCGGCCAAAACTGCGAGTATTTATGACCGACACAAAAACGCGCCCCGGGGTTCATCAATCGTGGAAATATGTCCAGGACCCCAAAACAGTGAGTAATTGTCCATGAAACGGGCCAGAATCGGCCAAAACTGCAAGTGTTGATGACCGACACGTAAACGCACCCCGGATTTCGTCAATCGTGGAAATCACTTCGAGATCCCAAAACAGTGAGTAATAGTCCACAAAACGGGTCAGAACGGCCAAAACTGCGGGTGTTGATGATCGACACGTAAACTCACCCCGGGGTTCGTCGATCGTGGAAATCTCTCCGGGACCCCAAAACAGTGAGTAATAGTCCACGAAACGGGTTAGAACCGGCCAAAACTGCGGGTGTTGATGACCGACACATAAACGCACCCCGGGGTTCATCAATCGTGGAAATCACTCCAGGACCCCAAAACAGTGAGTAATAGTCCACGAAACTGGCCAAAATCGGCCAAAACTGCGAGTATTTATGACCGACACAAAAACGCGCCCCGGGGTTCATCAATCGTGGAAATATGTCCAGGACCCCAAAACAGTGAGTAATTGTCCACGAAACGGGCCAGAATCGGCCAAAACTGCAAGTGTTGATGACCGACACGTAAACGCACCCCGGATTTCGTCAATCGTGGAAATCACTTCGAGATCCCAAAACAGTGAGTAATAGTCCACAAAACGGGTCAGAACGGCCAAAACTGCGGGTGTTGATGATCGACACGTAAACTCACCCCGGGGTTCGTCGATCGTGGAAATCTCTCCGGGACCCCAAAACAGTGAGTAATAGTCCACGAAACGGGTTAGAACCGGCCAAAACTGCGGGTGTTGATGACGGACACATAAACGCACCCCGGGGTTCATCAATCGTGGAAATCACTCCAGGACCCCAAAACAGTGAGTAATAGTGCACGAAACTGGCCAAAATCGGCCAAAACTGCGAGTATTTATGACCGACACAAAAACGCGCCCCGGGGTACGTCAATCGTGGAAACCACTTCGGGACCCCAAAACAGTGAGTAATAGTCCACGGAACGGGTCAGGATCGTCCAAAACTGCGGGTGTTGATGACCAACACCTAAACGCACCCCTGGGTTCGTCAATCGTGGAGATCACTCCGGGACCCCAAAACAATGAGTAATAGTCCACGAAACGGGTCAGATTCGGCCAAAAACTGCGAGTGTTGATGATCGACACGTAAACGAACCCCGGGCTTCGTCGATCGTGGAAATCTCTCCGGGACCCCAAAACAGTGAGTAATAGTCCACGAAACGGGTTAGAACCGGCCAAAACTGCGGGTGTTGATGACCGACACATAAACGCACCCCGGGGTTCATCAATCGTGGAAATCACTCCAGGACCCCAAAACAGTGAGTAATAGTCCACGAAACTGGCCAAAATCGGCCAAAACTGCGAGTATTTATGACCGACACAAAAACGCGCCCCGGGGTTCATCAATCGTGGAAATATGTCCAGGACCCCAAAACATTGAGTAATTGTCCACGAAACGGGCCAGAATCGGCCAAAACTGCAAGTGTTGATGACCGACACGTAAACGCACCCCGGATTTCGTCAATCGTGGAAATCACTTCGAGATCCCAAAACAGTGAGTAATAGTCCACAAAACGGGTCAGAACGGCCAAAACTGCGGGTGTTGATGATCGACACGTAAACTCACCCCGGGGTTCGTCGATCGTGGAAATCTCTCCGGGACCCCAAAACAGTGAGTAATAGTCCACGAAACGGGTTAGAACCGGCCAAAACTGCGGGTGTTGATGACGGACACATAAACGCACCCCGGGGTTCATCAATCGTGGAAATCACTCCAGGACCCCAAAACAGTGAGTAATAGTGCACGAAACTGGCCAAAATCGGCCAAAACTGCGAGTATTTATGACCGACACAAAAACGCGCCCCGGGGTTCATCAATCGTGGAAATATGTCCAGGACCCCGAAACAGTGAGGAATTGTCCACGAAACGGGCCAGAATCGGCCAAAACTGCAAGGGTTGATGACTGACACGTAAACGCACCCCGGGTTTCGTCAATCGTGGAAATCACTTCGAGATCCCAAAACAGTGAGTAATAGTCCACGAAACGGGTCAGAACGGCCAAAACTGTGGGTGTTGATGATCGACACGTAAACTCACCCCGGGGTTCGTCGATCGTGGAAATCTCTCCGGGACCCCAAAACAGTGAGTAATAGTCCACGAAACGGGTTAGAACCGGCCAAAACTGCGGGTGTTGATGACGGACACATAAACGCACCCCGGGGTTCATCAATCGTGGAAATCACTCCAGGACCCCAAAACAGTGAGTAATAGTGCACGAAACTGGCCCAAATCGGCCAAAACTGCGAGTATTTATGACCGACACAAAGACGCGCCTCGGGGTTCATCAATCGTGGAAATATGTCCAGGACCCCGAAACAGTGAGGAATTGTCCACGAAACGGGCCAGAATCGGCCAAAACTGCAAGGGTTGATGACTGACACGTAAACGCACCCCGGGTTTCGTCAATCGTGGAAATCACTTCGAGATCCCAAAACAGTGAGTAATAGTCCACGAAACGGGTCAGAACGGCCAAAACTGCGGGTGTTGATGATCGACACGTAAACTCACCCCGGGGTTCGTCGATCGTGGAAATCTCTCCGGGACCCCAAAACAGTGAGTAATAGTCCACGAAACGGGTTAGAACCGGCCAAAACTGCGGGTGTTGATGACGGACACATAAACGCACCCCGGGGTTCATCAATCGTGGAAATCACTCCAGGACCCCAAAACAGTGAGTAATAGTGCACGAAACTGGCCAAAATCGGCCAAAACTGCGAGTATTTATGACCGACACAAAAACGCGCCCCGGGGTACGTCAATCGTGGAAACCACTTCGGGACCCCAAAACAGTGAGTAATAGTCCACGGAACGGGTCAGGATCGTCCAAAACTGCGGGTGTTGATGACCAACACCTAAACGCACCCCTGGGTTCGTCAATCGTGGAGATCACTCCGGGACCCCAAAACAATGAGTAATAGTCCACGAAACGGTTCAGATTCGGCCAAAAACTGCGAGTGTTGATGATCGACACGTAAACGCACCCCGGGCTTCGTCGATCGTGGAAATCTCTCCGGGACCCCAAAACAGTGAGTAATAGTCCACGAAACGGGTTAGAACCGGCCAAAACTGCGGGTGTTGATGACCGACACATAAACGCACCCCGGGGTTCATCAATCGAGGAAATCACTCCAGGACCCCAAAACAGTGAGTAATAGTCCACGAAACTGGCCAAAATCGGCCAAAACTGCGAGTATTTATGACCGACACAAAAACGCGCCCCGGGGTTCATCAATCGTGGAAATATGTCCAGGACCCCAAAACAGTGAGTAATTGTCCATGAAACGGGCCAGAATCGGCCAAAACTGCAAGTGTTGATGACCGACACGTAAACGCACCCCGGATTTCGTCAATCGTGGAAATCACTTCGAGATCCCAAAACAGTGAGTAATAGTCCACAAAACGGGTCAGAACGGCCAAAACTGCGGGTGTTGATGATCGACACGTAAACTCACCCCGGGGTTCGTCGATCGTGGAAATCTCTCCGGGACCCCAAAACAGTGAGTAATAGTCCACGAAACGGGTTAGAACCGGCCAAAACTGCGGGTGTTGATGACGGACACATAAACGCACCCCGGGGTTCATCAATCGTGGAAATCACTCCAGGACCCCAAAACAGTGAGTAATAGTGCACGAAACTGGCCAAAATCGGCCAAAACTGCGAGTATTTATGACCGACACAAAAACGCGCCCCGGGGTTCATCAATCGTGGAAATATGTCCAGGACCCCGAAACAGTGAGGAATTGTCCACGAAACGGGCCAGAATCGGCCAAAACTGCAAGGGTTGATGACTGACACGTAAACGCACCCCGGGTTTCGTCAATCGTGGAAATCACTTCGAGATCCCAAAACAGTGAGTAATAGTCCACGAAACGGGTCAGAACGGCCAAAACTGCGGGTGTTGATGATCGACACGTAAACTCACCCCGGGGTTCGTCGATCGTGGAAATCTCTCCGGGACCCCAAAACAGTGAGTAATAGTCCACGAAACGGGTTAGAACCGGCCAAAACTGCGGGTGTTGATGACGGACACATAAACGCACCCCGGGGTTCATCAATCGTGGAAATCACTCCAGGACCCCAAAACAGTGAGTAATAGTGCACGAAACTGGCCCAAATCGGCCAAAACTGCGAGTATTTATGACCGACACAAAGACGCGCCCCGGGGTTCATCAATCGTGGAAATATGTCCAGGACCCCGAAACAGTGAGGAATTGTCCACGAAACGGGCCAGAATCGGCCAAAACTGCAAGGGTTGATGACCGACACGTAAACGCACCCCGGGTTTCGTCAATCGTGGAAATCACTTCGAGATCCCAAAACAGTGAGTAATAGTCCACGAAACGGGTCAGAACGGCCAAAACTGCGGGTGTTGATGATCGACACGTAAACGCACCCCGGGTTTCGTCATTCGTGGAAATCACTTCGATATCCCAAAAGAGTGAGTAATAGTCCACGAAACTGGTCAGAATCGGCCAAAACTGCGGGTGTTGATGACCGACACATAAACGCACCCCTGGGTTCGTCAATTGTGGAAATCACTCCGGGACCCCAAAACAATGAGTAATAGTCCATGAAACGGGTCAGATTCGGCCAAAAATTGCGAGTATTTATGACCGACACGAAAACGCACCCCGGGGTTCAACAATCGTGGAAATATGTCCAGGACCCCAAAATAGTGAGTAATTGACCATGAAACGGGCCAGAATCGGCCAAAACTGCAAGTGTTGATGACCGACACAAAAACGCACCCCGGGGTACGTCAATAGTGGAAACCACTTCGGGACCCCAAAACAGTGAGTAATAGTCCACGGAACGGGTCAGGATCGTCCAAAACTGCGGGTGTTGATGACCAACACCTAAACGCACCCCTGGGTTTGTCAATCGTGGAGATCACTCCGGGACCCCAAAACAATGAGTAATAGTCCACGAAACGGGTCACATTCGGCCAAAAACTGCGAGTGTTGATGATCGACACGTAAACGCACCCCGGGGTCCGTCGATCGTGGAAATCTCTCCGGGACCCCAAAACAGTGAGTAATAGTCCACGAAACGGGTTAGAACCGGCCAAAACTGCGGGTGTTGATGACCGACACATAAACGCACCCCGGGGTTCATCAATCGTGGAAATATGTCCAGGACCCCAAAACAGTGAGTAATTGTCCACGAAACGGGCCAGAATCGGCCAAAACTGCAAGTGTTGATGACCGACACGTAAACGCACCCCGGATTTCGTCAATCGTGGAAATCACTTCGAGATCCCAAAACAGTGAGTAATAGTCCACGAAACGGGTTAGAACCGGCCAAAACTGCGGGTGTTGATGACCGACACATAAACGCACACCGGGGTTCATCAATCGTGGAAATCACTTCGATATCCCAAAAGAGTGAGGAATAGTCCACGAAACTGGTCAGAATCGGCCAAAACTGCGGGTGTTGATGACCGACACATAAACGCACCCCTGGGTTCGTCAATTGTGGAAATCACTCCGGGACCCCAAAACAATGAGTAATAGTCCATGAAACGGGTCAGATTCGGCCAAAAACTGCGAGTATTTATGACCGACACGAAAACGCACCCCGGGGTTCAACAATCGTGGAAATATGTCCAGGACCCCAAAATAGTGAGTAATTGACCATGAAACGGGCCAGAATCGGCCAAAACTGCAAGTGTTGATGACCGACACAAAAACGCACCCCGGGGTACGTCAATCGTGGAAACCACTTCGGGACCCCAAAACAGTGAGTAATAGTCCACGGAACGGGTCAGGATCGTCCAAAACTGCGGGTGTTGATGACCAACACCTAAACGCACCCCTGGGTTTGTCAATCGTGGAGATCACTCCGGGACCCCAAAACAATGAGTAATAGTCCACGAAACGGGTCACATTCGGCCAAAAACTGCGAGTGTTGATGATCGACACGTAAACGCACCCCGGGGTCCGTCGATCGTGGAAATCTCTCCGGGACCCCAAAACAGTGAGTAATAGTCCACGAAACGGGTTAGAACCGGCCAAAACTGCGGGTGTTGATGACCGACACATAAACGCACCCCGGGGTTCATCAATCGTGGAAATATGTCCAGGACCCCAAAACAGTGAGTAATTGTCCACGAAACGGGCTAGAATCGGCCAAAACTGCAAGTGTTGATGACCGACACGTAAACGCACCCCGGATTTCGTCAATCGTGGAAATCACTTCGAGATCCCAAAACAGTGAGTAATAGTCCACGAAACGGGTTAGAACCGGCCAAAACTGCGGGTGTTGATGACCGACACATAAACGCACCCCGGGGTTCATCAATCGTGGAAATCACTTCGATATCCCAAAAGAGTGAGGAATAGTCCACGAAACTGGTCAGAATCGGCCAAAACTGCGGGTGTTGATGACCGACACATAAACGCACCCCTGGGTTCGTCAATTGTGGAAATCACTCCGGGACCCCAAAACAATGAGTAATAGTCCATGAAACGGGTCAGATTCGGCCAAAAACTGCGAGTATTTATGACCGACACGAAAACGCACCCCGGGGTTCAACAATCGTGGAAATATGTCCAGGACCCCAAAATAGTGAGTAATTGACCATGAAACGGGCCAGAATCGGCCAAAACTGCAAGTGTTGATGACCGACACAAAAACGCACCCCGGGGTACGTCAATCGTGGAAACCACTTCGGGACCCCAAAACAGTGAGTAATAGTCCACGGAACGGGTCAGGATCGTCCAAAACTGAGGGTGTTGATGACCAACACCTAAACGCACCCCTGGGTTCGTCAATCGTGGAGATCACTCCGGGACCCCAAAACAATGAGTAATAGTCCACGAAACGGGTCAGATTCGGCCAAAAACTGCGAGTGTTGATGATCGACACGTAAACGCACCCCGGGGTTCGTCGATCGTGGAAATCTCTCCGGGACCCCAAAACAGTGAGTAATAGTCCACGAAACGGGTTAGAACCGGCCAAAACTGCGGGTGTTGATGACCGACACATAAACGCACCCCGGGGTTCATCAATCGTGGAAATCACTCCAGGACCCCAAAACAGTGAGTAATAGTCCACGAAACTGGCCAAAATCGGCCAAAACTGCGAGTATTTATGACCGACACAAAAACGCGCCCCGGGGTTCATCAATCGTGGAAATATGTCCAGGACCCCAAAACAGTGAGTAATTGTCCACGAAACGGGCCAGAATCGGCCAAAACTGCAAGTGTTGATGACCGACACAAAAACGCACCCCGGGGTACGTCAATCGTGGAAACCACTTCGGGACCCCAAAACAGTGAGTAATAGTCCACGGAACGGGTCAGGATCGTCCAAAACTGCGGGTGTTGATGACCAACACCTAAACGCACCCCTGGGTTCGTCAATCGTGGAGATCACTCCGGGACCCCAAAACAATGAGTAATAGTCCACGAAACGGGTCACATTCGGCCAAAAACTGCGAGTGTTGATGATCGACACGTAAACGCACCCCGGGGTTCGTCGATCGTGGAAATCTCTCCGGGACCCCAAAACAGTGAGTAATAGTCCACGAAACGGGTTAGAACCGGCCAAAACTGCGGGTGTTGATGACCGACACATAAACGCACCCCGGGGTTCATCAATCGTGGAAATATGTCCAGGACCCCAAAACAGTGAGTAATTGTCCACGAAACGGGCCAGAATCGGCCAAAACTGCAAGTGTTGATGACCGACACGTAAACGCACCCCGGATTTCGTCAATCGTGGAAATCACTTCGAGATCCCAAAACAGTGAGTAATAGTCCACGAAACGGGTTAGAACCGGCCAAAACTGCGGGTGTTGATGACCGACACATAAACGCACCCCGGGGTTCATCAATCGTGGAAATCACTTCGATATCCCAAAAGAGTGAGGAATAGTCCACGAAACTGGTCAGAATCGGCCAAAACTGCGGGTGTTGATGACCGACACATAAACGCACCCCTGGGTTCGTCAATTGTGGAAATCACTCCGGGACCCCAAAACAATGAGTAATAGTCCATGAAACGGGTCAGATTCGGCCAAAAACTGCGAGTATTTATGACCGACACGAAAACGCTCCCCGGGGTTCAACAATCGTGGAAATATGTCCAGGACCCCAAAATAGTGAGTAATTGACCATGAAACGGGCCAGAATCGGCCAAAACTGCAAGTGTTGATGACCGACACAAAAACGCACCCCGGGGTACGTCAATCGTGGAAACCACTTCGGGACCCCAAAACAGTGAGTAATAGTCCACGGAACGGGTCAGGATCGTCCAAAACTGCGGGTGTTGATGACCAACACCTAAACGCACCCCTGGGTTCGTCAATCGTGGATATCACTCCGGGACCCCAAAACAATGAGTAATAGTCCACGAAACGGGTCAGATTCGGCCAAAAACTGCGAGTGTTGATGATCGACACGTAAACGCACCCCGGGGTTCGTCGACCGTGGAAATCTCTCCGGGACCCCAAAACAGTGAGTAATAGTCCACGAAACGGGTTAGAACCGGCCAAAACTGCGGGTGTTGATGACCGACACATAAACGCACCCCGGGGTTCATCAATCGTGGAAATCACTCCAGGACCCCAAAACAGTGAGTAATAGTCCACGAAACTGGCCAAAATCGGCCAAAACTGCGAGTATTTATGACCGACACAAAAACGCGCCCCGGGGTTCATCAATCGTGGAAATATGTCCAGGACCCCAAAACAGTGAGTAATTGTCCACGAAACGGGCCAGAATCGGCCAAAACTGCAAGTGTTGATGACCGACACGTAAACGCACCCCGGATTTCGTCAATCGTGGAAATCACTTCGAGATCCCAAAACAATGAGTAATAGTCCACGAAACGGGTCAGATTCGGCCAAAAACTGCGAGTGTTGATGATCGACACGTCAACGCACCCCGGGGTTCGTCGATCGTGGAAATCTCTTCGGGACCCCAAAACAGTGAGTAATAGTCCACGAAACGGGTTAGAACCGGCCAAAACTGCGGGTGATGATGACCGACACATAAACGCACCCCGGGGTTCATCAATCGTGGAAATCACTCCAGCACCCCAAAACAGTGAGTAATAGTCCACGAAACTGGCCAAAATCGGCCAAAACTGCGAGTATTTATGACCGACACAAAAACGCGCCCCGGGGTTCATCAATCGTGGAAATATGTCCAGGACCCCAAAACAGTGAGTAATTGTCCACGAAACGGGCCAGAATCGGCCAAAACTGCAAGTGTTGATGACCGACACAAAAACGCACCCCGGGGTACGTCAATCGTGGAAACCACTTCGGGACCCCAAAACAGTGAGTAATAGTCCACGGAACGGGTCAGGATCGTCCAAAACTGCGGGTGTTGATGACCAACACCTAAACGCACCCCTGGGTTCTTCAATCGTGGAGATCACTCCGGGACCCCAAAACAATGAGTAATAGTCCACGAAACGGGTCACATTCGGCCAAAAACTGCGAGTGTTGATGATCGACACGTAAACGCACCCCGGGGTTCGTCGATCGTGGAAATCTCTCCGGGACCCCAAAACAGTGAGTAATAGTCCACGAAACGGGTTAGAACCGGCCAAAACTGCGGGTGTTGATGACCGACACATAAACGCACCCCGGGGTTCATCAATCGTGGAAATATGTCCAGGACCCCAAAACAGTGAGTAATTGTCCACGAAACGGGCCAGAATCGGCCAAAACTGCAAGTGTTGATGACCGACACGTAAACGCACCCCGGATTTCGTCAATCGTGGAAATCACTTCGAGATCCCAAAACAGTGAGTAATAGTCCACGAAACGGGTTAGAACCGGCCAAAACTGCGGGTGTTGATGACCGACACATAAACGCACCCCGGGGTTCATCAATCGTGGAAATCACTTCGATATCCCAAAAGAGTGAGGAATAGTCCACGAAACTGGTCAGAATCGGCCAAAACTGCGGGTGTTGATGACCGACACATAAACGCACCCCTGGGTTCGTCAATTGTGGAAATCACTCCGGGACCCCAAAACAATGAGTAATAGTCCATGAAACGGGTCAGATTCGGCCAAAAACTGCGAGTATTTATGACCGACACGAAAACGCTCCCCGGGGTACGTCAATCGTGGAAACCACTTCGGGACCCCAAAACAGTGAGTAATAGTCCATGGAACGGGTCAGGATCGTCCAAAACTGCGGGTATTGATGACCAACACCTAAACGCACCCCTGGGTTCGTCAATCGTGGATATCACTCCGGGACCCCAAAACAATGAGTAATAGTCCACGAAACGGGTCAGATTCGGCCAAAAACTGCGAGTGTTGATGATCGACACGTAAACGCACCCCGGGGTTCGTCGACCGTGGAAATCTCTCCGGGACCCCAAAACAGTGAGTAATAGTCCACGAAACGGGTTAGAACTGGCCAAAACTGCGGGTGTTGATGACCGACACATAAACGCACCCCGGGGTTCATCAATCGTGGAAATCACTCCAGGACCCCAAAACAGTGAGTAATAGTCCACGAAACTGGCCAAAATCGGCCAAAACTGCGAGTATTTATGACCGACACAAAAACGCGCCCCGGGGTTCATCAATCGTGGAAATATGTCCAGGACCCCAAAACAGTGAGTAATTGTCCACGAAACGGGCCAGAATCGGCCAAAACTGCAAGTGTTGATGACCGACACGTAAACGCACCCCGGATTTCGTCAATCGTGGAAATCACTTCGAGATCCCAAAACAGTGAGTAATAGTCCACAAAACGGGTCAGAACGGCCAAAACTGCGGGTGTTGATGATCGACACGTAAACTCACCCCGGGGTTCGTCGATCGTGGAAATCTCTCCGGGACCCCAAAATAGTGAGTAATAGTCCACGAAACGGGTTAGAACCGGCCAAAACTGCGGGTGTTGATGACGGACACATAAACGCACCCCGGGGTTCATCAATCGTGGAAATCACTCCAGGACCCCAAAACAGTGAGTAATAGTCCACGAAACTGGCCAAAATCGGCCAAAACTGCGAGTATTTATGACCGACACAAAAACGCGCCCCGGGGTTCATCAATCGTGGAAATATGTCCAGGACCCCAAAACAGTGAGTAATTGTCCACGAAACGGGCCAGAATCGGCCAAAACTGCAAGTGTTGATGACCGACACGTAAACGCACCCCGGATTTCGTCAATCGTGGAAATCACTTCGAGATCCCAAAACAGTGAGTAATCGTCCACAAAACGGGTCAGAACGGCCAAAACTGCGGGTGTTGATGATCGACACATAAACTCACCCCGGGGTTCGTCGATCGTGGAAATCTCTCCGGGACCCCAAAACAGTGAGTAATAGTCCATGAAACTGGTCAGAATCGGCCAAAACTGCGGGTGTTGATGACCGACACATAAACGCACCCATGGGTTCGTCAATTGTGGAAATCACTCCGGGACCCCAAAACAATGAGTATTAGTCCACGAAACGGGTCAGATTCGGCCAAAAACTGCGAGTATTTATGACCGACACAAAAACGCGCCCCGGAGTTCATCAATCGTGGAAATATGTCCAGGACGCCAAAACAGTGAGTAATTGTCCACGAAACGGGCCAGAATCGGCCAAAACTGCGGGTGTTGATGACCGACACGTAAACGCACCCCGGGGTTCGTCGATCGTGGAAATCCCTCCGGGACCGCAAAACAGTGAGTAATACTCGACGAAACTGGCCAGAATCGGCCAAAACTGCGAGTATTTATGACCGACACAAAAACGCGCCCCGGAGTTCATCAATCGTGGAAATATGTCCAGGACGCCAAAACAGTGAGTAATTGTCCACGAAACTGGCCAGAATCGGCCAAAACTGCGGGTGTTGATGACCGACACGTAAACGCACCCCGGGGTTCGTCGATCGTGAAAATCCCTCCGGGACCCCAAAACAGTGAGTAATACTCGACGAAACTGGCCAGAATCGGCCAAAACTGCGAGTATTTATGACCGACACAAAAACGCGCCCCGGGGTTCATCAATCGTGGAAATATGTCCAGGACCCCAAAACAGTGAGTAATTGTCCACGAAACGGGCCAGAATCGGCCAAAACTGCAAGTGTTGATGACCGACACGTAAACGCACCCCGGATTTCGTCAATCGTGGAAATCACTTCGATCCCCAAAACAGTGAGTAATAGTCCACGAAATGGGTCAGAACGGCCAAAACTGCGGGTGTTGATGACCGACACGTAAACTCACCCCGGGGTTCGTCGATCGTGGAAATCTCTCCGGGACCCCAAAACAGTGAGTAATAGTCCACGAAACTGGTCAGAATCGGCCAAAACTGCGGGTGTTGATGACCGACACATAAACGCACCCCTGGGTTCGTCAATTGTGGAAATCACTCCGGGGCCCCAAAACAATGAGTATTAGTCCACGAAACGGGTCAGATTCGGCCAAAAACTGCGAGTATTTATGACCGACACAAAAACGCGCCCCGGAGTTCATCAATCGTGGAAATATGTCCAGGACCCCAAAACAGTGAGTAATTGTCCACGAAACGGGCCAGAATCGGCCAAAACTACGGGTGTTGATGACCGACACATAAACGCACCCCGGGGTTAATCAATCGTGGAAATCAATCCAGGACCCCAAAACAGTGAGTAATAGTCCACGAAACTAGCCAGAATCGGCCAAAACTGCGAGTATTTATGACCGACACAAAAACGCGCCCCGGGGTTCATCAATCGTGGAAATATGTCCAGGACCCCGAAACAGTGAGGAATTGTCCACGAAACGGGCCAGAATCGGCCAAAACTGCAAGGGTTGATGACCGACACGTAAACGCACCCCGGGTTTCGTCAATCGTGGAAATCACTTCGAGATCCCAAAACAGTGAGTAATAGTCCACGAAATGGGTCAGAACGGCCAAAACTGCGGGTGTTGATGACCGACACGTAAACTCACCCCGGGGTTCGTCGATCGTGGAAATCTCTCCGGGACCCCAAAACAGTGAGTAATAGTCCACGAAACTGGTCAGAATCGGCCAAAACTGCGGGTGTTGATGACCGACACATAAACGCACCCCTGGGTTCGTCAATTGTGGAAATCACTCCGGGGCCCCAAAACAATGAGTATTAGTCCACGAAACGGGTCAGATTCGGCCAAAAACTGCGAGTATTTATGACCGACACAAAAACGCGCCCCGGAGTTCATCAATCGTGGAAATATGTCCAGGACCCCAAAACAGTGAGTAATTGTCCACGAAACGGGCCAGAATCGGCCAAAACTACGGGTGTTGATGACCGACACATAAACGCACCCCGGGGTTAATCAATCGTGGAAATCAATCCAGGACCCCAAAACAGTGAGTAATAGTCCACGAAACTGGCCAGAATCGGCCAAAACTGCGAGTATTTATGACCGACACAAAAACGCGCCCCGGGGTTCATCAATCGTGGAAATATGTCCAGGACCCCGAAACAGTGAGGAATTGTCCACGAAATGGGCCAGAATCGGCCAAAACTACAAGGGTTGATGACCGACACGTAAACGCACCCCGGGTTTCGTCAATCGTGGAAATCACTTCGAGATCCCAAAACAGTGAGTAATAGTCCACGAAACGGGTCAGAACGGCCAAAACTGCGGGTGTTGATGATCGACACGTAAACGCACCCCGGGTTTCGTCATTCGTGGAAATCACTTCGATATCCCAAAAGAGTGAGTAATAGTCCACGAAACTGGTCAGAATCGGCCAAAACTGCGGGTGTTAATGACCGACACATAAACGCACCCCTGGGTTCGTCAATTGTGGAAATCACTCCGGGACCCCAAAACAATGAGTAATAGTCCATGAAACGGGTCAGATTCGGCCAAAAACTGCGAGTATTTATGACCGACACGAAAACGCACCCCGGGGTTCAACAATCGTGGAAATATGTCCAGGACCCCAAAATAGTGAGTAATTGACCATGAAACGGGCCAGAATCGGCCAAAACTGCGAGTATTTATGACCGACACAAAAACGCGCCCCGGGGTTCATCAATCGTGGAAATATGTCCAGGACCCCAAAATAGTGAGTAATTGTCCATGAAACGGGCCAGAATCGGCCAAAACTGCAAGTGTTGATGATCGACACGTAAACGCACCCCGGATTTCGTCAATCGTGGAAATCACTTCGAGATCCCAAAACAGTGAGTAATAGTCCACAAAACGGGTCAGAACGGCCAAAACTGCGGGTGTTGATGATCGACACGTAAACTCACCCCGGGGTTCGTCGATCGTGGAAATCTCTCCGGGACCCCAAAACAGTGAGTAATAGTCCACGAAACGGGTTAGAACCGGCCAAAACTGCGGGTGTTGATGACGGACACATAAACGCACCCCGGGGTTCATCAATCGTGGAAATCACTCCAGGACCCCAAAACAGTGAGTAATAGTCCACGAAACTGGCCAAAATCGGCCAAAACTGCGAGTATTTATGACCGACACAAAAACGCGCCCCGGGGTTCATCAATCGTTGAAATATGTCCAGGACCCCAAAACAGTGAGTAATTGTCCACGAAACGGGCCAGAATCGGCCAAAACTGCAAGTGTTGATGACCGACACGTAAACGCACCCCGGATTTCGTCAATTGTGGAAATCACTTCGAGATCCCAAAACAGTGAGTAATAGTCCACAAAACGGGTCAGAACGGCCAAAACTGCGGGTGTTGATGATCGACACGTAAACTCACCCCAGGGTTTGTCGATCGTGGAAATCTCTCCGGGACCCCAAAACAGTGAGTAATAGTCCACGAAACTGGTCAGAATCGGCCAAAACTGCGGGTGTTGATGACCGACACATAAACGCACCCATGGGTTCGTCAATTGTGGAAATCACTCCGGGACCCCAAAACAATGAGTATTAGTCCACGAAACGGGTCAGATTCGGCCAAAAACTGCGAGTATTTATGACCGACACAAAAACGCGCCCCGGAGTTCATCAATCGTGGAAATATGTCCAGGACGCCAAAACAGTGAGTAATTGTCCACGAAACGGGCCAGAATCGGCCAAAACTGCGGGTGTTGATGACCGACACGTAAACGCACCCCGGGGTTCGTCGATCGTGGAAATCCCTCCGGGACCCCAAAACAGTGAGTAATACTCGACGAAACTGGCCAGAATCGGCCAAAACTGCGAGTATTTATGACCGACACAAAAACGCGCCCCGGAGTTCATCAATCGTGGAAATATGTCCAGGACGCCAAAACAGTGAGTAATTGTCCACGAAACTGGCCAGAATCGGCCAAAACTGCGGGTGTTGATGACCGACACGTAAACGCACCCCGGGGTTCGTCGATCGTGGAAATCCCTCCGGGACCCCAAAACAGTGAGTAATACTCGACGAAACTGGCCAGAATCGGCCAAAACTGCGAGTATTTATGACCGACACAAAAACGCGCCCCGGGGTTCATCAATCGTGGAAATATGTCCAGGACCCCAAAACAGTGAGTAATTGTCCACGAAACGGGCCAGAATCGGCCAAAACTGCAAGTGTTGATGACCGACACGTAAACGCACCCCGGATTTCGTCAATCGTGGAAATCACTTCGAGATCCCAAAACAGTGAGTAATAGTCCACGAAACGGGTCAGAACGGCAAAAACTGCGGGTGTTGATGACCGACACGTAAACTCACCCCGGGGTTCGTCGATCGTGGAAATCTCTCCGGGACCCCAAAACAGTGAGTAATAGTCCACGAAACTGGTCAGAATCGGCCAAAACTGCGGGTGTTGATGACCGACACATAAACGCACCCCTGGGTTCGTCAATTGTGGAAATCACTCCGGGGCCCCAAAACAATGAGTATTATTCCACGAAACGGGTCAGATTCGGCCAAAAACTGCGAGTATTTATGACCGACACAAAAACGCGCCCCGGGGTTCATCAATCGTGGAAATATGTCCAGGACCCCGAAACAGTGAGGAATTGTCCACGAAATGGGCCAGAATCGGCCAAAACTGCAAGGGTTGATGACCGACACGTAAACGCACCCCGGGTTTCGTCAATCGTGGAAATCACTTCGAGATCCCAAAACAGTGAGTAATAGTCCACGAAACGGGTCAGAACGGCCAAAACTGCGGGTGTTGATGATCGACACGTAAACGCACCCCGGGTTTCGTCATTCGTGGAAATCACTTCGATATCCCAAAAGAGTGAGTAATAGTCCACGAAACTGGTCAGAATCGGCCAAAACTGCGGGTGTTAATGACCGACACATAAACGCACCCCTGGGTTCGTCAATTGTGGAAATCACTCCGGGACCCCAAAACAATGAGTAATAGTCCATGAAACGGGTCAGATTCGGCCAAAAACTGCGAGTATTTATGACCGACACGAAAACGCACCCCGGGGTTCAACAATCGTGGAAATATGTCCAGGACCCCAAAATAGTGAGTAATTGACCATGAAACGGGCCAGAATCGGCCAAAACTGCGAGTATTTATGACCGACACAAAAACGCGCCCCGGGGTTCATCAATCGTGGAAATATGTCCAGGACCCCAAAATAGTGAGTAATTGACCATGAAACGGGCCAGAATCGGCCAACACTGCAAGTGTTGATGACCGACACGTAAACGCACCCCGGATTTCGTCAATCGTGGAAATCACTTCGAGATCCCAAAACAGTGAGTAATAGTCCACAAAACGGGTCAGAACGGCCAAAACTGCGGGTGTTGATGATCGACACGTAAACTCACCCCGGGGTTCGTCGATCGTGGAAATCTCTCCGGGACCCCAAAACAGTGAGTAATAGTCCACGAAGCGGGTTAGAACCGGCCAAAACTGCGGGTGTTGATGACGGACACATAAACGCACCCCGGGGTTCATCAATCGTGGAAATCACTCCAGGACCCCAAAACAGTGAGTAATAGTCCACGAAACTGGCCAAAATCGGCCAAAACTGCGAGTATTTATGACCGACACAAAAACGCGCCCCGGGGTTCATCAATCATGGAAATATGTCCAGGACCCCAAAACAGTGAGTAATTGTCCACGAAACGGGCCAGAATCGGCCAAAACTGCAAGCGTTGATGACCGACACGTAAACGCACCCCGGATTTCGTCAATCGTGGAAATCACTTCGAGATCCCAAAACAGTGAGTAATAGTCCACAAAACGGGTCAGAACGGCCAAAACTGCGGGTGTTGATGATCGACACGTAAACTCACCCCAGGGTTCGTCGATCGTGGAAATCTCTCCGGGACCCCAAAACAGTGAGTAATAGTCCACGAAACTGGTCAGAATCGGCCAAAACTGCGGGTGTTGATGACCGACACATAAACGCACCCATGGGTTCGTCAATTGTGGAAATCACTCCGGGACCCCAAAACAATGAGTATTAGTCCACGAAACGGGTCAGATTCGGCCAAAAACTGCGAGTATTTATGACCGACACAAAAACGCGCCCCGGAGTTCATCAATCGTGGAAATATGTCCAGGACGCCAAAACAGTGAGTAATTGTCCACGAAACGGGCCAGAATCGGCCAAAACTGCGGGTGTTGATGACCGACACGTAAACGCACCCCGGGGTTCGTCGATCGTGGAAATCCCTCCGGGACCCCAAAACAGTGAGTAATACTCGACGAAACTGGCCAGAATCGGCCAAAACTGCGAGTATTTATGACCGACACAAAAACGCGCCCCGGAGTTCATCAATCGTGGAAATATGTCCAGGACGCCAAAACAGTGAGTAATTGTCCACGAAACTGGCCAGAATCGGCCAAAACTGCGGGTGTTGATGACCGACACGTAAACGCACCCCGGGGTTCGTCGATCGTGGAAATCCCTCCGGGACCCCAAAACAGTGAGTAATACTCGACGAAACTGGCCAGAATCGGCCAAAACTGCGAGTATTTATGACCGACACAAAAACGCGCCCCGGGGTTCATCAATCGTGGAAATATGTCCAGGACCCCAAAACAGTGAGTAATTGTCCACGAAACGGGCCAGAATCGGCCAAAACTGCAAGTGTTGATGACCGACACGTAAACGCACCCCGGATTTCGTCAATCGTGGAAATCACTTCGAGATCCCAAAACAGTGAGTAATAGTCCACGAAACGGGTCAGAACGGCAAAAACTGCGGGTGTTGATGACCGACACGTAAACTCACCCCGGGGTTCGTCGATCGTGGAAATCTCTCCGGGACCCCAAAACAGTGAGTAATAGTCCACGAAACTGGTCAGAATCAGCCAAAACTGCGGGTGTTGATGACCGACACATAAACGCACCCCTGGGTTCGTCAATTGTGGAAATCACTCCGGGGCCCCAAAACAATGAGTATTAGTCCACGAAACGGGTCAGATTCGGCCAAAAACTGCGAGTATTTATGACCGACACAAAAACGCGCCCCGGGGTTCATCAATCGTGGAAATATGTCCAGGACCCCGAAACAGTGAGGAATTGTCCACGAAATGGGCCAGAATCGGCCAAAACTGCAAGGGTTGATGACCGACACGTAAACGCACCCCGGGTTTCGTCAATCGTGGAAATCACTTCGAGATCCCAAAACAGTGAGTAATAGTCCACGAAACGGGTCAGAACGGCCAAAACTGCGGGTGTTGATGATCGACACGTAAACGCACCCCGGGTTTCGTCATTCGTGGAAATCACTTCGATATCCCAAAAGAGTGAGTAATAGTCCACGAAACTGGTCAGAATCGGCCAAAACTGCGGGTGTTAATGACCGACACATAAACGCACCCCTGGGTTCGTCAATTGTGGAAATCACTCCGGGACCCCAAAACAATGAGTAATAGTCCATGAAACGGGTCAGATTCGGCCAAAAACTGCGAGTATTTATGACCGACACGAAAACGCACCCCGGGGTTCAACAATCGTGGAAATATGTCCAGGACCCCAAAATAGTGAGTAATTGACCATGAAACGGGCCAGAATCGGCCAAAACTGCGAGTATTTATGACCGACACAAAAACGCGCCCCGGGGTTCATCAATCGTGGAAATATGTCCAGGACCCCAAAATAGTGAGTAATTGTCCATGAAACGGGCCAGAATCGGCCAAAACTGCAAGTGTTGATGACCGACACGTAAACACACCCCGGATTTCGTCAATCGTGGAAATCACTTCGAGATCCCAAAACAGTGAGTAATAGTCCACAAAACGGGTCAGAACGGTCAAAACTGCGGGTGTTGATGATCGACACGTAAACTCACCCCGGGGTTCGTCGATCGTGGAAATCTCTCCGGGACCCCAAAACAGTGAGTAATAGTCCACGAAACGGGTTAGAACCGGCCAAAACTGCGGGTGTTGATGACGGACACATAAACGCACCCCGGGGTTCATCAATCGTGGAAATCACTCCAGGACCCCAAAACAGTGAGTAATAGTCCACGAAACTGGCCAAAATCGGCCAAAACTGCGAGTATTTATGACCGACACAAAAACGCGCCCCGGGGTTCATCAATCGTGGAAATATGTCCAGGACCCCAAAACAGTGAGTAATTGTCCACGAAACGGGCCAGAATCGGCCAAAACTGCAAGTGTTGATGACCGACACGTAAACGCACCCCGGATTTCGTCAATCGTGGAAATCACTTCGAGATCCCAAAACAGTGAGTAATAGTCCACGAAACGGGTCAGAACGGCAAAAACTGCGGGTGTTGATGACCGACACGTAAACTCACCCCGGGGTTCGTCGATCGTGGAAATCTCTCCGGGACCCCAAAACAGTGAGTAATAGTCCACGAAACTGGTCAGAATCGGCCAAAACTGCGGGTGTTGATGACCGACACATAAACGCACCCCTGGGTTCGTCAATTGTGGAAATCACTCCGGGGCCACAAAACAATGAGTATTAGTCCACGAAACGGGTCAGATTCGGCCAAAAACTGCGAGTATTTATGACCGACACAAAAACGCGCCCCGGGGTTCATCAATCGTGGAAATATGTCCAGGACCCCGAAACAGTGAGGAATTGTCCACGAAATGGGCCAGAATCGGCCAAAACTGCAAGGGTTGATGACCGACACGTAAACGCACCCCGGGTTTCGTCAATCGTGGAAATCACTTCGAGATCCCAAAACAGTGAGTAATAGTCCACGAAACGGGTCAGAACGGCCAAAACTGCGGGTGTTGATGATCGACGCGTAAACGCACCCCGGGTTTCGTCATTCGTGGAAATCACTTCGATATCCCAAAAGAGTGAGTAATAGTCCACGAAACTGGTCAGAATCGGCCAAAACTGCGGGTGTTAATGACCGACACATAAACGCACCCCTGGGTTCGTCAATTGTGGAAATCACTCCGGGACCCCAAAACAATGAGTAATAGTCCATGAAACGGGTCAGATTCGGCCAAAAACTGCGAGTATTTATGACCGACACGAAAACGCACCCCGGGGTTCAACAATCGTGGAAATATGTCCAGGACCCCAAAATAGTGAGTAATTGACCATGAAACGGGCCAGAATCGGCCAAAACTGCGAGTATTTATGACCGACACAAAAACGCGCCCCGGGGTTCATCAATCGTGGAAATATGTCCAGGACCCCAAAATAGTGAGTAATTGTCCATGAAACGGGCCAGAATCGGCCAAAACTGCAAGTGTTGATGACCGACACGTAAACGCACCCCGGATTTCGTCAATCGTGGAAATCACTTCGAGATCCCAAAACAGTGAGTAATAGTCCACAAAACGGGTCAGAACGGTCAAAACTGCGGGTGTTGATGATCGACACGTAAACTCACCCCGGGGTTCGTCGATCGTGGAAATCTCTCCGGGACCCCAAAACAGTGAGTAATAGTCCACGAAACGGGTTAGAACCGGCCAAAACTGCGGGTGTTGATGACGGACACATAAACGCACCCCGGGGTTCATCAATCGTGGAAATCACTCCAGGACCCCAAAACAGTGAGTAATAGTCCACGAAACTGGTCAGAATCGGCCAAAACTGCGGGTGTTGATGACCGACACATAAACGCACCCATGGGTTCGTCAATTGTGGAAATCACTCCGGGACCCCAAAACAATGAGTATTAGTCCACGAAACGGGTCAGATTCGGCCAAAAACTGCGAGTATTTATGACCGACACAAAAACGCGCCCCGGAGTTCATCAATCGTGGAAATATGTCCAGGACGCCAAAGCAGTGAGTAATTGTCCACGAAACGGGCCAGAATCGGCCAAAACTGCGGGTGTTGATGACCGACACGTAAACGCACCCCGGGGTTCGTCGATCGTGGAAATCCCTCCGGGACACCAAAACAGTGAGTAATACTCGACGAAACTGGCCAGAATCGGCCAAAACTGCGAGTATTTATGACAGACACAAAAACGCGCCCCGGAGTTCATCAATCGTGGAAATATGTCCAGGACGCCAAAACAGTGAGTAATTGTCCACGAAACTGGCCAGAATCGGCCAAAACTGCGGGTGTTGATGACCGACACGTAAACGCACCCCGGGGTTCGTCGATCGTGGAAATCCCTCCGGGCCCCCAAAACAGTGAGTAATACTCGACGAAACTGGCCAGAATCGGCCAAAACTGCGAGTATTTATGACCGACACAAAAACGCGCCCCGGGGTTCATCAATCGTGGAAATATGTCCAGGACCCCAAAACAGTGAGTAATTGTCCACGAAACGGGCCAGAATCGGCCAAAACTGCAAGTGTTGATGACCGACACGTAAACGCACCCCGGATTTCGTCAATCGTGGAAATCACTTCGAGATCCCAAAACAGTGAGTAATAGTCCACGAAACGGGTCAGAACGGCAAAAACTGCGGGTGTTGATGACCGACACGTAAACTCACCCCGGGGTTCGTCGATCGTGGAAATCTCTCCGGGACCCCAAAACAGTGAGTAATAGTCCACGAAACTGGTCAGAATCGGCCAAAACTGCGGGTGTTGATGACCGACACATAAACGCACCCCTGGGTTCGTCAATTGTGGAAATCACTCCGGGGCCCCAAAACAATGAGTATTAGTCCACGAAACGGGTCAGATTCGGCCAAAAACTGCGAGTATTTATGACCGACACAAAAACGCGCCCCGGAGTTCATCAATCGTGGAAATATGTCCAGGACCCCAAAACAGTGAGTAATTGTCCACGAAACGGGCCAGAATCGGCCAAAACTGCGGGTGTTGATGACCGACACATAAACGCACCCCGGGGTTAATCAATCGTGGAAATCACTCCAGGACCCCAAAACAGTGAGTAATAGTCCACGAAACTGGCCAGAATCGGCCAAAACTGCGAGTATTTATGACCGACACAAAAACGCGCCCCGGGGTTCATCAATCGTGGAAATATGTCCAGGACCCCGAAACAGTGAGGAATTGTCCACGAAATGGGCCAGAATCGGCCAAAACTGCAAGGGTTGATGACCGACACGTAAACGCACCCCGGGTTTCGTCAATCGTGGAAATCACTTCGAGATCCCAAAACAGTGAGTAATAGTCCACGAAACGGGTCAGAACGGCCAAAACTGCGGGTGTTGATGATCGACACGTAAACGCACCCCGGGTTTCGTCATTCGTGGAAATCACTTCGATATCCCAAAAGAGTGAGTAATAGTCCACGAAACTGGTCAGAATCGGCCAAAACTGCGGGTGTTAATGACCGACACATAAACGCACCCCTGGGTTCGTCAATTGTGGAAATCACTCCGGGACCCCAAAACAATGAGTAATAGTCCATGAAACGGGTCAGATTCGGCCAAAAACTGCGAGTATTTATGACCGACACGAAAACACACCCCGGGGTTCAACAATCGTGGAAATATGTCCAGGACCCCAAAATAGTGAGTAATTGACCATGAAACGGGCCAGAATCGGCCAAAACTGCAAGTGTTGATGACCGACACAAAAACGCACCCCGGGGTACGTCAATCGTGGAAACCACTTCGGGACCCCAAAACAGTGAGTAATAGTCCACGAAACGGGTTAGAACCGGCCAAAACTGCGGGTGTTGATGACCGACACATAAACGCACCCCGGGGTTCATCAATCGTGGAAATCACTCCAGGACCCCAAAACAGTGAGTAATAGTCCACGAAACTGGCCAAAATCGGCCAAAACTGCGAGTATTTATGACCGACACAAAAACGCGCCCCGGGGTTCATCAATCGTGGAAATATGTCCAGGACCCCAAAATAGTGAGTAATTGTCCATGAAACGGGCCAGAATCGGCCAAAACTGCAAGTGTTGATGACCGACACGTAAACGCACCCCGGATTTCGTCAATCGTGGAAATCACTTCGAGATCCCAAAACAGTGAGTAATAGTCCACAAAACGGGTCAGAACGGCCAAAACTGCGGGTGTTGATGATCGACACGTAAACTCACCCCGGGGTTCGTCGATCGTGGAAATCTCTCCGGGACCCCAAAACAGTGAGTAATAGTCCACGAAACGGGTTAGAACCGGCCAAAACTGCGGGTGTTGATGACGGACACATAAACGCACCCCGGGGTTCATCAATCGTGGAAATCACTCCAGGACCCCAAAACAGTGAGTAATAGTCCACGAAACTGGCCAAAATCGGCCAAAACTGCGAGTATTTATGAACGACACAAAAACGCGCCCCGGGGTTCATCAATCGTGGAAATATGTCCAGGACCCCAAAACAGTGAGTAATTGTCCACGAAACGGGCCAGAATCGGCCAAAACTGCAAGTGTTGATGACCGACACGTAAACGCACCCCGGATTTCGTCAATCGTGGAAATCACTTCGAGATCCCAAAACAGTGAGTAATAGTCCACAAAACGGGTCAGAACGGCCAAAACTGCGGGTGTTGATGATCGACACGTAAACGCACCCCGGGTTTCGTCATTCGTGGAAATCACTTCGATATCCCAAAAGAGTGAGTAATAGTCCACGAAACTGGTCAGAATCGGCCAAAACTGCGGGTGTTAATGACCGACACATAAACGCACCCCTGGGTTCGTCAATTGTGGAAATCACTCCGGGACCCCAAAACAATGAGTAATAGTCCATGAAACGGGTCAGATTCGGCCAAAAACTGCGAGTATTTATGACCGACACGAAAACACACCCCGGGGTTCAACAATCGTGGAAATATGTCCAGGACCCCAAAATAGTGAGTAATTGACCATGAAACGGGCCAGAATCGGCCAAAACTGCAAGTGTTGATGACCGACACAAAAACGCACCCCGGGGTACGTCAATCGTGGAAACCACTTCGGGACCCCAAAACAGTGAGTAATAGTCCACGAAACGGGTTAGAACCGGCCAAAACTGCGGGTGTTGATGACCGACACATAAACGCACCCCGGGGTTCATCAATCGTGGAAATCACTCCAGGACCCCAAAACAGTGAGTAATAGTCCACGAAACTGGCCAAAATCGGCCAAAACTGCGAGTATTTATGACCGACACAAAAACGCGCCCCGGGGTTCATCAATCGTGGAAATATGTCCAGGACCCCAAAATAGTGAGTAATTGTCCATGAAACGGGCCAGAATCGGCCAAAACTGCAAGTGTTGATGACCGACACGTAAACGCACCCCGGATTTCGTCAATCGTGGAAATCACTTCGAGATCCCAAAACAGTGAGTAATAGTCCACAAAACGGGTCAGAACGGCCAAAACTGCGGGTGTTGATGATCGACACGTAAACTCACCCCGGGGTTCGTCGATCGTGGAAATCTCTCCGGGACCCCAAAACAGTGAGTAATAGTCCACGAAACGGGTTAGAACCGGCCAAAACTGCGGGTGTTGATGACGGACACATAAACGCACCCCGGGGTTCATCAATCGTGGAAATCACTCCAGGACCCCAAAACAGTGAGTAATAGTCCACGAAACTGGCCAAAATCGGCCAAAACTGCGAGTATTTATGAACGACACAAAAACGCGCCCCGGGGTTCATCAATCGTGGAAATATGTCCAGGACCCCAAAACAGTGAGTAATTGTCCACGAAACGGGCCAGAATCGGCCAAAACTGCAAGTGTTGATGACCGACACGTAAACGCACCCCGGATTTCGTCAATCGTGGAAATCACTTCGAGATCCCAAAACAGTGAGTAATAGTCCACAAAACGGGTCAGAACGGCCAAAACTGCGGGTGTTGATGATCGACACGTAAACTCACCCCGGGGTTCGTCGATCGTGGAAATCTCTCCGGGACCCCAAAACAGTGAGTAATAGTCCACGAAACTGGTCAGAATCGGCCAAAACTGCGGGTGTTGATGACCGACACATAAACGCACCCCTGGGTTCGTCAATTGTGGAAATCACACCGGGACCCCAAAACAATGAGTATTAGTCCACGAAACGGGTCAGATTCGGCCAAAAACTGCGAGTATTTATGACCGACACAAAAACGCGCCCCGGAGTTCATCAATCGTGGAAATATGTCCAGGACGCCAAAACAGTGAGTAATTGTCCACGAAACGGGCCAGAATCGGCCAAAACTGCGGGTGTTGATGACCGACACGTAAACGCACCCCGGGGTTCGTCGATCGTGGAAATCCCTCCGGGACCCCAAAACAGTGAGTAATACTCGACGAAACTGGCCAGAATCGGCCAAAACTGCGAGTATTTATGACCGACACAAAAACGCGCCCCGGAGTTCATCAATCGTGGAAATATGTCCAGGACGCCAAAACAGTGAGTAATTGTCCACGAAACTGGCCAGAATCGGCCAAAACTGCGGGTGTTGATGACCGACACGTAAACGCACCCCGGGGTTCGTCGATCGTGGAAATCCCTCCGGGACCCCAAAACAGTGAGTAATACTCGACGAAACTGGCCAGAATCGGCCAAAACTGCGAGTATTTATGACCGACACAAAAACGCGCCCCGGGGTTCATCAATCGTGGAAATATGTCCAGGACCCCAAAACAGTGAGTAATTGTCCACGAAACGGGCCAGAATCGGCCAAAACTGCGGGTGTTGATGATCGACACGTAAACTCACCCCGGGGTTCGTCGATCGTGGAAATCTCTCCGGGACCCCAAAACAGTGAGTAATAGTCCACGAAACTGGTCAGAATCGGCCAAAACTGCGGGTGTTGATGACCGACACATAAACGCACCCCTGGGTTCGTCAATTGTGGAAATCACACCGGGACCCCAAAACAATGAGTATTAGTCCACGAAACGGGTCAGATTCGGCCAAAAACTGCGAGTATTTATGACCGACACAAAAACGCGCCCCGGAGTTCATCAATCGTGGAAATATGTCCAGGACGCCAAAACAGTGAGTAATTGTCCACGAAACGGGCCAGAATCGGCCAAAACTGCGGGTGTTGATGACCGACACGTAAACGCACCCCGGGGTTCGTCGATCGTGGAAATCCCTCCGGGACCCCAAAACAGTGAGTAATACTCGACGAAACTGGCCAGAATCGGCCAAAACTGCGAGTATTTATGACCGACACAAAAACGCGCCCCGGGGTTCATCAATCGTGGAAATATGTCCAGGACCCCAAAACAGTGAGTAATTGTCCACGAAACGGGCCAGAATCGGCCAAAACTGCAAGTGTTGATGACCGACACGTAAACGCACCCCGGATTTCGTCAATCGTGGAAATCACTTCGAGATCCCAAAACAGTGAGTAATAGTCCACGAAACGGGTCAGAACGGCCAAAACTGCGGGTGTTGATGACCGACACGTAAACTCACCCCGGGGTTCGTCGATCGTGGAAATCTCTCCGGGACCCCAAAACAGTGAGTAATAGTCCACGAAACTGGTCAGAATCGGCCAAAACTGCGGGTGTTGATGACCGACACATAAACGCACCCCTGGGTTCGTCAATTGTGGAAATCACTCCGGGGCCCCAAAACAATGAGTATTAGTCCACGAAACGGGTCAGATTCGGCCAAAACTACGAGTATTTATGACCGACACAAAAACGCGCCCCGGGGTTCATCAATCGTGGAAATATGTCCAGGACCCCAAAACAGTGAGTAATTGTCCATGAAACGGGCCAGAATCGGCCAAAACTGCGGGTGTTGATGACCGACACATAAACGCACCCCGGGGTTAATCAATCGTGGAAATCACTTCGAGATCCCCAAACAGTGAGTAATAGTCCACAAAACGGGTCAGAACGGCCAAAACTGCGGGTGTTGATGATCGACACGTAAACTCACCCCGGGGTTCGTCGATCGTGGAAATCTCTCCGGGACCCCAAAACAGTGAGTAATAGTCCACGAAACGGGTTAGAACCGGCCAAAACTGCGGGTGTTGATGACGGACACATAAACGCACCCCGGGGTTCATCAATCGTGGAAATCACTCCAGGACCCCAAAACAGTGAGTAATAGTCCACGAAACTGGCCAAAATCGGCCAAAACTGCGAGTATTTATGACCGACACAAAAACGCGCCCCGGGGTTCATCAATCGTGGAAATATGCCCAGGACCCCAAAACAGTGAGTAATTGTCCACGAAACGGGCCAGAATCGGCCAAAACTGCAAGTGTTGATGACCGACACGTAAACGCACCCCGGATTTCGTCAATCGTGGAAATCACTTCGAGATCCCAAAACAGTGAGTAATAGTCCACAAAACGGGTCAGAACGGCCAAAACTGCGGGTGTTGATGATCGACACGTAAACTCACCCCGGGGTTCGTCGATCGTGGAAATCTCTCCGGGACCCCAAAACAGTGAGTAATAGTCCACGAAACTGGTCAGAATCGGCCAAAACTGCGGGTGTTGATGACCGACACATAAACGCACCCCTGGGTTCGTCAATTGTGGAAATCACTCCGGGACCCCAAAACAATGAGTATTAGTCCACGAAACGGGTCAGATTCGGCCAAAAACTGCGAGTATTTATGACCGACACAAAAACGCGCCCCGGAGTTCATCAATCGTGGAAATATGTCCAGGACGCCAAAACAGTGAGTAATTGTCCACGAAACGGGCCAGAATCGGCCAAAACTGCGGGTGTTGATGACCGACACGTAAATGCACCCCGGGGTTCGTCGATCGTGGAAATCCCTCCGGGACCCCAAAACAGTGAGTAATACTCGACGAAACTGGCCAGAATCGGCCAAAACTGCGAGTATTTATGACCGACACAAAAACGCGCCCCGGGGGTCATCAATCGTGGAAATATGTCCAGGACCCCAAAACAGTGAGTAATTGTCCACGAAACGGGCCAGAATCGGCCAAAACTGCAAGTGTTGATGACCGACACGTAAACGCACCCCGGATTTCGTCAATCGTGGAAATCACTTCGAGATCCCAAAACAGTGAGTAATAGTCCACGAAACGGGTCAGAACGGCCAAAACTGCGGGTGTTGATGACCGACACGTAAACTCACCCCGGGGTTCGTCGATCGTGGAAATCTCTCCGGGACCCCAAAACAGTGAGTAATAGTCCACGAAACTGGTCAGAATCGGCCAAAACTGCGGGTGTTGATGACCGACACATAAACGCACCCCTGGGTTCGTCAATTGTGGAAATCACTCCGGGGCCCCAAAACAATGAGTATTAGTCCACGAAACGGGTCAGATTCGGCCAAAACTGCAAGGGTTGATGACCGACACGTAAACTCACCCCGGGGTTCGTCGATCGTGGAAATCTCTCCGGGACCCCAAAACAGTGAGTAATAGTCCACGAAACTGGTCAGAATCGGCCAAAACTGCGGGTGTTGATGACCGACACATAAACGCACCCCTGGGTTCGTCAATTGTGGAAATCACTCCGGGGCCCCAAAACAATGAGTATTAGTCCACGAAATGGGCCAGAATCGGCCAAAACTGCAAGGGTTGATGACCGACACGTAAACGCACCCCGGGTTTCGTCAATCGTGGAAATCACTTCGAGATCCCAAAACAGTGAGTAATAGTCCACGAAACGGGTCAGAACGGCCAAAACTGCGGGTGTTGATGATCGACACGTAAACGCACCCCGGGTTTCGTCATTCGTGGAAATCACTTCGATATCCCAAAAGAGTGAGTAATAGTCCACGAAACTGGTCAGAATTGGCCAAAACTGCGGGTGTTAATGACCGACACATAAACGCACCCCTGGGTTCGTCAATTGTGGAAATCACTCCGGGACCCCAAAACAATGAGTAATAGTCCATGAAACGGGTCAGATTCGGCCAAAAACTGCGAGTATTTATGACCGACACGAAAACGCACCCCGGGGTTCAACAATCGTGGAAATATGTCCAGGACCCCAAAACAGTGAGTAATTGTCGACGAAACGGGCCAGAATCGGCCAAAACTGCAAGTGTTGATGACCGACACGTAAACGCACCCCGGATTTCGTCAATCGTGGAAATCACTTCGAGATCCCAAAACAGTGAGTAATAGTCCACAAAACGGGTCAGAACGGCCAAAACTGCGGGTGTTGATGATCGACACGTAAACTCACCCCGGGGTTCGTCGATCGTGGAAATCTCTCCGGGACCCCAAAACAGTGAGTAATAGTCCACGAAACGGGTTAGAACCGGCCAAAACTGCGGGTGTTGATGACGGACACATAAACGCACCCCTGGGTTCGTCAATTGTGGAAATCACTCCGGGGCCCCAAAAAAATGAGTATTAGTCCACGAAACGGGTCAGATTCGGCCAAAACTGCAAGGGTTGATGACCGACACGTAAACTCACCCCGGGGTTCGTCGATCGTGGAAATCTCTCCGGGACCCCAAAACAGTGAGTAATAGTCCACGAAACTGGCCAGAATCGGCCAAAACTGCGGGTGTTGATGACCGACACGTAAACGCACCCCGGGGTTCGTCGATCGTGGAAATCCCTCCGGGACCCCAAAACAGTGAGTAATACTCGACGAAACTGGCCAGAATCGGCCAAAACTGCGAGTATTTATGACCGACACAAAAACGCGCCCCGGGGTTCATCAATCGTGGAAATATGTCCAGGACCCCAAAACAGTGAGTAATTGTCCACGAAACGGGCCAGAATCGGCCAAAACTGCAAGTGTTGATGACCGACACGTAAACGCACCCCGGATTTCGTCAATCGTGGAAATCACTTCGAGATCCCAAAACAGTGAGTAATAGTCCACGAAACGGGTCAGAACGGCCAAAACTGCGGGTGTTGATGACCGACACGTAAACTCACCCCGGGGTTCGTCGATCGTGGAAATCTCTCCGGGACCCCAAAACAGTGAGTAATAGTCCACGAAACTGGTCAGAATCGGCCAAAACTGCGGGTGTTGATGACCGACACATAAACGCACCCCTGGGTTCGTCAATTGTGGAAATCACTCCGGGGCCCCAAAACAATGAGTATTAGTCCACGAAACGGGTCAGATTCGGCCAAAACTACGAGTATTTATGACCGACACAAAAACGCGCCCCGGGGTTCATCAATCGTGGAAATATGTCCAGGACCCCAAAACAGTGAGTAATTGTCCATGAAACGGGCCAGAATCGGCCAAAACTGCGGGTGTTGATGACCGACACATAAACGCACCCCGGGGTTAATCAATCGTGGAAATCACTTCGAGATCCCCAAACAGTGAGTAATAGTCCACAAAACGGGTCAGAACGGCCAAAACTGCGGGTGTTGATGATCGACACGTAAACTCACCCCGGGGTTCGTCGATCGTGGAAATCTCTCCGGGACCCCAAAACAGTGAGTAATAGTCCACGAAACGGGTTAGAACCGGCCAAAACTGCGGGTGTTGATGACGGACACATAAACGCACCCCGGGGTTCATCAATCGTGGAAATCACTCCAGGACCCCAAAACAGTGAGTAATAGTCCACGAAACTGGCCAAAATCGGCCAAAACTGCGAGTATTTATGACCGACACAAAAACGCGCCCCGGGGTTCATCAATCGTGGAAATATGCCCAGGACCCCAAAACAGTGAGTAATTGTCCACGAAACGGGCCAGAATCGGCCAAAACTGCAAGTGTTGATGACCGACACGTAAACGCACCCCGGATTTCGTCAATCGTGGAAATCACTTCGAGATCCCAAAACAGTGAGTAATAGTCCACAAAACGGGTCAGAACGGCCAAAACTGCGGGTGTTGATGATCGACACGTAAACTCACCCCGGGGTTCGTCGATCGTGGAAATCTCTCCGGGACCCCAAAACAGTGAGTAATAGTCCACGAAACTGGTCAGAATCGGCCAAAACTGCGGGTGTTGATGACCGACACATAAACGCACCCCTGGGTTCGTCAATTGTGGAAATCACTCCGGGACCCCAAAACAATGAGTATTAGTCCACGAAACGGGTCAGATTCGGCCAAAAACTGCGAGTATTTATGACCGACACAAAAACGCGCCCCGGAGTTCATCAATCGTGGAAATATGTCCAGGACGCCAAAACAGTGAGTAATTGTCCACGAAACGGGCCAGAATCGGCCAAAACTGCGGGTGTTGATGACCGACACGTAAATGCACCCCGGGGTTCGTCGATCGTGGAAATCCCTCCGGGACCCCAAAACAGTGAGTAATACTCGACGAAACTGGCCAGAATCGGCCAAAACTGCGAGTATTTATGACCGACACAAAAACGCGCCCCGGGGGTCATCAATCGTGGAAATATGTCCAGGACCCCAAAACAGTGAGTAATTGTCCACGAAACGGGCCAGAATCGGCCAAAACTGCAAGTGTTGATGACCGACACGTAAACGCACCCCGGATTTCGTCAATCGTGGAAATCACTTCGAGATCCCAAAACAGTGAGTAATAGTCCACGAAACGGGTCAGAACGGCCAAAACTGCGGGTGTTGATGACCGACACGTAAACTCACCCCGGGGTTCGTCGATCGTGGAAATCTCTCCGGGACCCCAAAACAGTGAGTAATAGTCCACGAAACTGGTCAGAATCGGCCAAAACTGCGGGTGTTGATGACCGACACATAAACGCACCCCTGGGTTCGTCAATTGTGGAAATCACTCCGGGGCCCCAAAACAATGAGTATTAGTCCACGAAACGGGTCAGATTCGGCCAAAACTGCAAGGGTTGATGACCGACACGTAAACTCACCCCGGGGTTCGTCGATCGTGGAAATCTCTCCGGGACCCCAAAACAGTGAGTAATAGTCCACGAAACTGGTCAGAATCGGCCAAAACTGCGGGTGTTGATGACCGACACATAAACGCACCCCTGGGTTCGTCAATTGTGGAAATCACTCCGGGGCCCCAAAACAATGAGTATTAGTCCACGAAATGGGCCAGAATCGGCCAAAACTGCAAGGGTTGATGACCGACACGTAAACGCACCCCGGGTTTCGTCAATCGTGGAAATCACTTCGAGATCCCAAAACAGTGAGTAATAGTCCACGAAACGGGTCAGAACGGCCAAAACTGCGGGTGTTGATGATCGACACGTAAACGCACCCCGGGTTTCGTCATTCGTGGAAATCACTTCGATATCCCAAAAGAGTGAGTAATAGTCCACGAAACTGGTCAGAATTGGCCAAAACTGCGGGTGTTAATGACCGACACATAAACGCACCCCTGGGTTCGTCAATTGTGGAAATCACTCCGGGACCCCAAAACAATGAGTAATAGTCCATGAAACGGGTCAGATTCGGCCAAAAACTGCGAGTATTTATGACCGACACGAAAACGCACCCCGGGGTTCAACAATCGTGGAAATATGTCCAGGACCCCAAAACAGTGAGTAATTGTCGACGAAACGGGCCAGAATCGGCCAAAACTGCAAGTGTTGATGACCGACACGTAAACGCACCCCGGATTTCGTCAATCGTGGAAATCACTTCGAGATCCCAAAACAGTGAGTAATAGTCCACAAAACGGGTCAGAACGGCCAAAACTGCGGGTGTTGATGATCGACACGTAAACTCACCCCGGGGTTCGTCGATCGTGGAAATCTCTCCGGGACCCCAAAACAGTGAGTAATAGTCCACGAAACGGGTTAGAACCGGCCAAAACTGCGGGTGTTGATGACGGACACATAAACGCACCCCTGGGTTCGTCAATTGTGGAAATCACTCCGGGGCCCCAAAAAAATGAGTATTAGTCCACGAAACGGGTCAGATTCGGCCAAAACTGCAAGGGTTGATGACCGACACGTAAACTCACCCCGGGGTTCGTCGATCGTGGAAATCTCTCCGGGACCCCAAAACAGTGAGTAATAGTCCACGAAACTGGTCAGAATCGGCCAAAACTGCGGGTGTTGATGACCGACACATAAACGCACCCCTGGGTTCGTCAATTGTGGAAATCACTCCGGGGCCCCAAAACAATGAGTATTAGTCCACGAAATGGGCCAGAATCGGCCAAAACTGCAAGGGTAGATGACCGACACGTAAACGCACCCCGGGTTTCGTCAATCGTGGAAATCACTTCGAGATCCCAAAACAGTGAGTAATAGTCCACGAAACGGGTCAGAACGGCCAAAACTGCGGGTGTTGATGATCGACACGTAAACGCACCCCGGGTTTCGACATTCGTGGAAATCACTTCGATATCCCAAAAGAGTGAGTAATAGTCCACGAAACTGGTCAGAATCGGCCAAAACTGCGGGTGTTAAAGACCGACACATAAACGCACCCCTGGGTTCGTCAATTGTGGAAATCACTCCGGGACCCCAAAACAATGAGTAATAGTCCATGAAACGGGTCAGATTCGGCCAAAAACTGCGAGTATTTATGACCGACACAAAAACGCGCCCCGGGGTTCATCAATCGTGGAAATATGTCCAGGACCCCAAAACAGTGAGTAATTGTCCACGAAACGGGCCAGAATCGGCCAAAACAGCAAGTGTTGATGACCGACACGTAAACGCACCCCGGATTTCGTCAATCGTGGAAATCACTTCGAGATCCCAAAACAGTGAGTAATAGTCCACGAAACGGGTCAGAACGGCCAAAACTGCGGGTGTTGATGATCGACACGTAAACTCACCCCGGGGTTCGTCGATCGTGGAAATCTCTCCGGGACCCCAAAACAGTGAGTAATAGTCCACGAAACGGGTTAGAACCGGCCAAAACTGCGGGTGTTGATGACGGACACATAAACGCACCCCTGGGTTCGTCAATTGTGGAAATCACTCCGGGGCCCCAAAACAATGAGTATTAGTCCACGAAACGGGTCAGATTCGGCCAAAACTGCAAGGGTTGATGACCGACACGTAAACTCACCCCGGGGTTCGTCGATCGTGGAAATCTCTCCGGGACCCCAAAACAGTGAGTAATAGTCCACGAAACTGGTCAGAATCGGCCAAAACTGCGGGTGTTGATGACCGACACATAAACGCACCCCTGGGTTCGTCAATTGTGGAAATCACTCCGGGGCCCCAAAACAATGAGTATTAGTCCATGAAATGGGCCAGAATCGGCCAAAACTGCAAGGGTTGATGACCGACACGTAAACGCACCCCGGGTTTCGTCAATCGTGGAAATCACTTCGAGATCCCAAAACAGTGAGTAATAGTCCACGAAACGGGTCAGAACGGCCAAAACTGCGGGTGTTGATGATCGACACGTAAACGCACCCCGGGTTTCGTCATTCGTGGAAATCACTTCGATATCCCAAAAGAGTGAGTAATAGTCCACGAAACTGGTCAGAATCGGCCAAAACTGCGGGTGTTAATGACCGACACATAAACGCACCCCTGGGTTCGTCAATTGTGGAAATCACTCCGGGACCCCAAAACAATGAGTAATAGTCCATGAAACGGGTCAGATTCGGCCAAAAACTGCGAGTATTTATGACCGACACAAAAACGCGCCCCGGGGTTCATCAATCGTGGAAATATGTCCAGGACCCCAAAACAGTGAGTAATTGTCCACGAAACGGGCCAGAATCGGCCAAAACTGCAAGTGTTGATGACCGACACGTAAACGCACCCCGGATTTCGTCAATCATGGAAATCACTTCGAGATCCCAAAACAGTGAGTAATAGTCCACGAAACGGGTCAGAACGGCCAAAACTGCGGGTGTTGATGACCGACACGTAAACTCACCCCGGGGTTCGTCGATCGTGGAAATCACTCCGGGACCCCAAAACAGTGAGTAATAGTCCACGAAACTGGTCAGAATCGGCCAAAACTGCGGGTGTTGATGACCGACACATAAACGCACCCCTGGGTTCGTCAATTGTGGAAATCACTCCGGGGCCCCAAAACAATGAGTATTAGTCCACGAAACGGGTCAGATTCGGCCAAAACTGCAAGGGTTGATGACCGACACGTAAACTCACCCCGGGGTTCGTCGATCGTGGAAATCTCTCCGGGACCCCAAAACAGTGAGTAATAGTCCACGAAACTGGTCAGAATCGGCCAAAACTGCGGGTGTTGATGACCGACACATAAACGCACCCCTGGGTTCGTCAATTGTGGAAATCACTCCGGGACCCCAAAACAATGAGTATTAGTCCACGAAACGGGTCAGATTCGGCCAAAAACTGCGAGTATTTATGACCGACACAAAAACGCGCCCCGGAGTTCATCAATCGTGGAAATATGTCCAGGACGCCAAAACAGTGAGTAATTGTCCACGAAACGGGCCAGAATCGGCCAAAACTGCGGGTGTTGATGACCGACACGTAAACGCACCCCGGGGTTCGTCGATCGTGGAAATCCCTCCGGGACCCCAAAACAGTGAGTAATACTCGACGAAACTGGCCAGAATCGGCCAAAACTGCGAGTATTTATGACCGACACAAAAACGCGCCCCGGGGTTCATCAATCGTGGAAATATGTCCAGGACCCCAAAACAGTGAGTAATTGTCCACGAAACGGGCCAGAATCGGCCAAAACTGCAAGTGTTGATGACCGACACGTAAACGCACCCCGGATTTCGTCAATCGTGGAAATCACTTCGAGATCCCAAAACAGTGAGTAATAGTCCACGAAACGGGTCAGAACGGCCAAAACTGCGGGTGTTGATGACCGACACGTAAACTCACCCCGGGGTTCGTCGATCGTGGAAATCTCTCCGGGACCCCAAAACAGTGAGTAATAGTCCACGAAACTGGTCAGAATCGGCCAAAACTGCGGGTGTTGATGACCGACACATAAACGCACCCCTGGGTTCGTCAATTGTGGAAATCACTCCGGGGCCCCAAAACAATGAGTATTAGTCCACGAAACGGGTCAGATTCGGCCAAAACTGCAAGGGTTGATGACCGACACGTAAACTCACCCCGGGGTTCGTCGATCGTGGAAATCTCTCCGGGACCCCAAAACAGTGAGTAATAGTCCACGAAACTGGTCAGAATCGGCCAAAACTGCGGGTGTTGATGACCGACACATAAACGCACCCCTGGGTTCGTCAATTGTGGAAATCACTCCGGGGCCCCAAAACAATGAGTATTAGTCCACGAAATGGGCCAGAATCGGCCAAAACTGCAAGGGTTGATGACCGACACGTAAACGCACCCCGGGTTTCGTCAATCGTGGAAATCACTTCGAGATCCCAAAACAGTGAGTAATAGTCCACGAAACGGGTCAGAACGGCCGAAACTGCGGGTGTTGATGATCGACACGTAAACGCACCCCGGGTTTCGTCATTCGTGGAAATCACTTCGATATCCCAAAAGAGTGAGTAATAGTCCACGAAACTGGTCAGAATCGGCCAAAACTGCGGGTGTTAATGACCGACACATAAACGCACCCCTGGGTTCGTCAATTGTGGAAATCACTCCGGGACCCCAAAACAATGAGTAATAGTCCATGAAACGGGTCAGATTCGGCCAAAAACTGCGAGTATTTATGACCGACACGAAAACGCACCCCGGGGTTCAACAATCGTGGAAATATGTCCAGGACCCCAAAACAGTGAGTAATTGTCCACGAAACGGGCCAGAATCGGCCAAAACTGCAAGTGTTGATGACCGACACGTAAACGCACCCCGGATTTCGTCAATCATGGAAATCACTTCGAGATCCCAAAACAGTGAGTAATAGTCCACGAAACGGGTCAGAACGGCCAAAACTGCGGGTGTTGATGACCGACACGTAAACTCACCCCGGGGTTCGTCGATCGTGGAAATCTCTCCGGGACCCCAAAACAGTGAGTAATAGTCCACGAAACTGGTCAGAATCGGCCAAAACTGCGGGTGTTGATGACCGACACATAAACGCACCCCTGGGTTCGTCAATTGTGGAAATCACTCCGGGGCCCCAAAACAATGAGTATTAGTCCACGAAACGGGTCAGATTCGGCCAAAACTGCAAGGGTTGATGACCGACACGTAAACTCACCCCGGGGTTCGTCGATCGTGGAAATCTCTCCGGGACCCCAAAACAGTGAGTAATAGTCCACGAAACTGGTCAGAATCGGCCAAAACTGCGGGTGTTGATGACCGACACATAAACGCACCCCTGGGTTCGTCAATTGTGGAAATCACTCCGGGACCCCAAAACAATGAGTATTAGTCCACGAAACGGGTCAGATTCGGCCAAAAACTGCGAGTATTTATGACCGACACAAAAACGCGCCCCGGAGTTCATCAATCATGGAAATATGTCCAGGACGCCAAAACAGTGAGTAATTGTCCACGAAACGGGCCAGAATCGGCCAAAACTGCGGGTGTTGATGACCGACACGTAAACGCACCCCGGGGTTCGTCGATCGTGGAAATCCCTCCGGGACCCCAAAACAGTGAGTAATACTCGACGAAACTGGCCAGAATCGGCCAAAACTGCGAGTATTTATGACCGACACAAAAACGCGCCCCGGGGTTCATCAATCGTGGAAATATGTCCAGGACCCCAAAACAGTGAGTAATTGTCCACGAAACGGGCCAGAATCGGCCAAAACTGCAAGTGTTGATGACCGACACGTAAACGCACCCCGGATTTCGTCAATCGTGGAAATCACTTCGAGATCCCAAAACAGTGAGTAATAGTCCACGAAACGGGTCAGAACGGCCAAAACTGCGGGTGTTGATGACCGACACGTAAACTCACCCCGGGGTTCGTCGATCGTGGAAATCTCTCCGGGACCCCAAAACAGTGAGTAATAGTCCACGAAACTGGTCAGAATCGGCCAAAACTGCGGGTGTTGATGACCGACACATAAACGCACCCCTGGGTTCGTCAATTGTGGAAATCACTCCGGGGCCCCAAAACAATGAGTATTAGTCCACGAAACGGGTCAGATTCGGCCAAAACTGCAAGGGTTGATGACCGACACGTAAACTCACCCCGGGGTTCGTCGATCGTGGAAATCTCTCCGGGACCCCAAAACAGTGAGTAATAGTCCACGAAACTGGTCAGAATCGGCCAAAACTGCGGGTGTTGATGACCGACACATAAACGCACCCCTGGGTTCGTCAATTGTGGAAATCACTCCGGGGCCCCAAAACAATGAGTATTAGTCCACGAAATGGGCCAGAATCGGCCAAAACTGCAAGGGTTGATGACCGACACGTAAACGCACCCCGGGTTTCGTCAATCGTGGAAATCACTTCGAGATCCCAAAACAGTGAGTAATAGTCCACGAAACGGGTCAGAACGGCCGAAACTGCGGGTGTTGATGATCGACACGTAAACGCACCCCGGGTTTCGTCATTCGTGGAAATCACTTCGATATCCCAAAAGAGTGAGTAATAGTCCACGAAACTGGTCAGAATCGGCCAAAACTGCGGGTGTTAATGACCGACACATAAACGCACCCCTGGGTTCGTCAATTGTGGAAATCACTCCGGGACCCCAAAACAATGAGTAATAGTCCATGAAACGGGTCAGATTCGGCCAAAAACTGCGAGTATTTATGACCGACACGAAAACGCACCCCGGGGTTCAACAATCGTGGAAATATGTCCAGGACCCCAAAACAGTGAGTAATTGTCCACGAAACGGGCCAGAATCGGCCAAAACTGCAAGTGTTGATGACCGACACGTAAACGCACCCCGGATTTCGTCAATCATGGAAATCACTTCGAGATCCCAAAACAGTGAGTAATAGTCCACGAAACGGGTCAGAACGGCCAAAACTGCGGGTGTTGATGACCGACACGTAAACTCACCCCGGGGTTCGTCGATCGTGGAAATCTCTCCGGGACCCCAAAACAGTGAGTAATAGTCCACGAAACTGGTCAGAATCGGCCAAAACTGCGGGTGTTGATGACCGACACATAAACGCACCCCTGGGTTCGTCAATTGTGGAAATCACTCCGGGGCCCCAAAACAATGAGTATTAGTCCACGAAACGGGTCAGATTCGGCCAAAACTGCAAGGGTTGATGACCGACACGTAAACTCACCCCGGGGTTCGTCGATCGTGGAAATCTCTCCGGGACCCCAAAACAGTGAGTAATAGTCCACGAAACTGGTCAGAATCGGCCAAAACTGCGGGTGTTGATGACCGACACATAAACGCACCCCTGGGTTCGTCAATTGTGGAAATCACTCCGGGACCCCAAAACAATGAGTATTAGTCCACGAAACGGGTCAGATTCGGCCAAAAACTGCGAGTATTTATGACCGACACAAAAACGCGCCCCGGAGTTCATCAATCATGGAAATATGTCCAGGACGCCAAAACAGTGAGTAATTGTCCACGAAACGGGCCAGAATCGGCCAAAACTGCGGGTGTTGATGACCGACACGTAAACGCACCCCGGGGTTCGTCGATCGTGGAAATCCCTCCGGGACCCCAAAACAGTGAGTAATACTCGACGAAACTGGCCAGAATCGGCCAAAACTGCGAGTATTTATGACCGACACAAAAACGCGCCCCGGGGTTCATCAATCGTGGAAATATGTCCAGGACCCCAAAACAGTGAGTAATTGTCCACGAAACGGGCCAGAATCGGCCAAAACTGCAAGTGTTGATGACCGACACGTAAACGCACCCCGGATTTCGTCAATCGTGGAAATCACTTCGAGATCCCAAAACAGTGAGTAATAGTCCACGAAACGGGTCAGAACGGCCAAAAACTGCGAGTATTTATGACCGACACAAAAACGCGCCCCGGAGTTCATCAATCGTGGAAATATGTCCAGGACGCCAAAACAGTGAGTAATTGTCCACGAAACGGGCCAGAATCGGCCAAAACTGCGGGTGTTGATGACCGACACGTAAACGCACCCCGGGGTTCGTCGATCGTGGAAATCCCTCCGGGACCCCAAAACAGTGAGTAATACTCGACGAAACTGGCCAGAATCGGCCAAAACTGCGAGTATTTATGACCGACACAAAAACGCGCCCCGGGGTTCATCAATCGTGGAAATATGTCCAGGACCCCAAAACAGTGAGTAATTGTCCACGAAACGGGCCAGAATCGGCCAAAACTGCAAGTGTTGATGACCGACACGTAAACGCACCACGGATTTCGTCAATCGTGGAAATCACTTCGAGATCCCAAAACAGTGAGTAATAGTCCACGAAACGGGTCAGAACGGCCAAAACCGCGGGTGTTGATGACCGACACGTAAACTCACCCCGGGGTTCGTCGATCGTGGAAATCTCTCCGGGACCCCAAAACAGTGAGTAATAGTCCACGAAACTGGTCAGAATCGGCCAAAACTGCGGGTGTTGATGACCGACACATAAACGCACCCCTGGGTTCGTCAATTGTGGAAATCACTCCGGGGCCCCAAAACAATGAGTATTAGTCCACGAAACGGGTCAGATTCGGCCAAAACTGCAAGGGTTGATGACCGACACGTAAACTCACCCCGGGGTTCGTCGATCGTGGAAATCTCTCCGGGACCCCAAAACAGTGAGTAATAGTCCACGAAACTGGTCAGAATCGGCCAAAACTGCGGGTGTTGATGACCGACACATAAACGCACCCCTGGGTTCGTCAATTGTGGAAATCACTCCGGGGCCCCAAAACAATGAGTATTAGTCCACGAAATGGGCCAGAATCGGCCAAAACTGCAAGGGTTGATGACCGACACGTAAACGCACCCCGGGTTTCGTCAATCGTGGAAATCACTTCGAGATCCCAAAACAGTGAGTAATAGTCCACGAAACGGGTCAGAACGGCCAAAACTGCGGGTGTTGATGATCGACACGTAAACGCACCCCGGGTTTCGTCATTCGTGGAAATCACTTCGATATCCCAAAAGAGTGAGTAATAGTCCACGAAACTGGTCAGAATCGGCCAAAACTGCGGGTGTTAATGACCGACACATAAACGCACCCCTGGGTTCGTCAATTGTGGAAATCACTCCGGGACCCCAAAACAATGAGTAATAGTCCATGAAACGGGTCAGATTCGGCCAAAAACTGCGAGTATTTATGACCGACACGAAAACGCACCCCGGGGTTCAACAATCGTGGAAATATGTCCAGGACCCCAAAACAGTGAGTAATTGTCCACGAAACGGGCCAGAATCGGCCAAAACTGCAAGTGTTGATGACCGACACGTAAACGCACCCCGGATTTCGTCAATCGTGGAAATCACTTCGAGATCCCAAAACAGTGAGTAATAGTCCACAAAACGGGTCAGAACGGCCAAAACTGCGGGTGTTGATGATCGACACGTAAACTCACCCCGGGGTTCGTCGATCGTGGAAATCTCTCCGGGACCCCAAAACAGTGAGTAATAGTCCACGAAACGGGTTAGAACCGGCCAAAACTGCGGGTGTTGATGACGGACACATAAACGCACCCCTGGGTTCGTCAATTGTGGAAATCACTCCGGGGCCCCAAAACAATGAGTATTAGTCCACGAAACGGGCCAGAATCGGCCAAAACTGCAAGGGTTGATGACCGACACGTAAACTCACCCCGGGGTTCGTCGATCGTGGAAATCTCTCCGGGACCCCAAAACAGTGAGTAATAGTCCACGAAACTGGTCAGAATCGGCCAAAACTGCGGGTGTTGATGACCGACACATAAACGCACCCCTGGGTTCGTCAATTGTGGAAATCACTCCGGGGCCCCAAAACAATGAGTATTAGTCCACGAAATGGGCCAGAATCGGCCAAAACTGCAAGGGTTGATGACCGACACGTAAACGCACTCCGGGTTTCGTCAATCGTGGAAATCACTTCGAGATCCCAAAACAGTGAGTAATAGTCCACGAAACGGGTCAGAACGGCCAAAACTGCGGGTGTTGATGATCGACACGTAAACGCACCCCGGGTTTCGTCATTCGTGGAAATCACTTCGATATCCCAAAACAGTGAGTAATATCCACGAAACTGGTCAGAATCGGCCAAAACTGCGGGTGTTAATGACCGACACATAAACGCACCCCTGGGTTCGTCAATTGTGGAAATCACTCCGGGACCCCAAAACAATGAGTAATAGTCCATGAAACGGGTCAGATTCGGCCAAAAACTGCGAGTATTTATGACCGACACGAAAACGCACCCCGGGGTTCAACAATCGTGGAAATATGTCCAGGACCCCAAAACAGTGAGTAATTGTCCACGAAACGGGCCAGAATCGGCCAAAACTGCAAGTGTTGATGACCGACACGTAAACGCACCCCGGATTTCGTCAATCGTGGAAATCACTTCGAGATCCCAAAACAGTGAGTAATAGTCCACAAAACGGGTCAGAACGGCCAAAACTGCGGGTGTTGATGATCGACACGTAAACTCACCCCGGGGTTCGTCGATCGTGGAAATCTCTCCGGGACCCCAAAACAGTGAGTAATAGTCCACGAAACGGGTTAGAACCGGCCAAAACTGCGGGTGTTGATGACGGACACATAAACGCACCCCTGGGTTCGTCAATTGTGGAAATCACTCCGGGGCCCCAAAACAATGAGTATTAGTCCACGAAACGGGCCAGAATCGGCCAAAACTGCAAGGGTTGATGACCGACACGTAAACTCACCCCGGGGTTCGTCGATCGTGGAAATCTCTCCGGGACCCCAAAACAGTGAGTAATAGTCCACGAAACTGGTCAGAATCGGCCAAAACTGCGGGTGTTGATGACCGACACATAAACGCACCCCTGGGTTCGTCAATTGTGGAAATCACTCCGGGGCCCCAAAACAATGAGTATTAGTCCACGAAATGGGCCAGAATCGGCCAAAACTGCAAGGGTTGATGACCGACACGTAAACGCACCCCGGGTTTCGTCAATCGTGGAAATCACTTCGAGATCCCAAAACAGTGAGTAATAGTCCACGAAACGGGTCAGAACGGCCAAAACTGCGGGTGTTGATGATCGACACGTAAACGCACCCCGGGTTTCGTCATTCGTGGAAATCACTTCGATATCCCAAAAGAGTGAGTAATAGTCCACGAAACTGGTCAGAATCGGCCAAAACTGCGGGTGTTAATGACCGACACATAAACGCACCCCTGGGTTCGTCAATTGTGGAAATCACTCCGGGACCCCAAAACAATGAGTAATAGTCCATGAAACGGGTCAGATTCGGCCAAAAACTGCGAGTATTTATGACCGACACAAAAACGCGCCCCGGGGTTCATCAATCGTGGAAATATGTCCAGGACCCCAAAACAGTGAGTAATTGGCCACGAAACGGGCCAGAATCGGCCAAAACTGCAAGTGTTGATGACCGACACGTAAACGCACCTCGGATTTCGTCAATCGTGGAAATCACTTCGAGATCCCAAAACAGTGAGTAATAGTCCACGAAACGGGTCAGAACGGCCAAAACTGCGGGTGTTGATGACCGACACGTAAACTCACCCCGGGGTTCGTCGATCGTGGAAATCTCTCCGGGACCCCAAAACAGTGAGTAATAGTCCACGAAACTGGTCAGAATCGGCCAAAACTGCGGGTGTTGATGACCGACACATAAACGCACCCCTGGGTTCGTCAATTGTGGAAATCACTCCGGGGCCCCAAAACAATGAGTATTAGTCCACGAAACGGGTCAGATTCGGCCAAAACTGCAAGGGTTGATGACCGACACATAAACTCACCCCGGGGTTCGTCGATCGTGGAAATCTCTCCGGGACCCCAAAACAGTGAGTAATAGTCCACGAAACTGGTCAGAATCGGCCAAAACTGCGGGTGTTGATGACCGACACATAAACGCACACCTGGGTTCGTCAATTGTGGAAATCACTCCGGGGCCCCAAAACAATGAGTATTAGTCCACGAAATGGGCCAGAATCGGCCAAAACTGCAAGGGTTGATGACCGACACGTAAACGCACCCCGGGTTTCGTCAATCGTGGAAATCACTTCGAGATCCCAAAACAGTGAGTAATAGTCCACGAAACGGGTCAGAACGGCCAAAACTGCGGGTGTTGATGATCGACACGTAAACGCACCCCGGGTTTCGTCATTCGTGGAAATCACTTCGATATCCCAAAAGAGTGAGTAATAGTCCACGAAACTGGTCAGAATCGGCCAAAACTGCGGGTGTTAATGACCGACACATAAACGCACCCCTGGGTTCGTCAATTGTGGAAATCACTCCGGGACCCCAAAACAATGAGTAATAGTCCATGAAACGGGTCAGATTCGGCCAAAAACTGCGAGTATTTATGACCGACACGAAAACGCACCCCGGGGTTCAACAATCGTGGAAATATGTCCAGGACCCCAAAACAGTGAGTAATTGTCCACGAAACGGGCCAGAATCGGCCAAAACTGCAAGTGTTGATGACCGACACGTAAACGCACCCCGGATTTCGTCAATCGTGGAAATCACTTCGAGATCCCAAAACAGTGAGTAATAGTCCACAAAACGGGTCAGAACGGCCAAAACTGCGGGTGTTGATGATCGACACGTAAACTCACCCCGGGGTTCGTCGATCGTGGAAATCTCTCCGGGACCCCAAAACAGTGAGTAATAGTCCACGAAACGGGTTAGAACCGGCCAAAACTGCGGGTGTTGATGACGGACACATAAACGCACCCCTGGGTTCGTCAATTGTGGAAATCACTCCGGGGCCCCAAAACAATGAGTATTAGTCCACGAAACGGGCCAGAATCGGCCAAAACTGCAAGGGTTGATGACCGACACGTAAACTCACCCCGGGGTTCGTCGATCGTGGAAATCTCTCCGGGACCCCAAAACAGTGAGTAATAGTCCACGAAACTGGTCAGAATCGGCCAAAACTGCGGGTGTTGATGACCGACACATAAACGCACCCCTGGGTTCGTCAATTGTGGAAATCACTCCGGGGCCCCAAAACAATGAGTATTAGTCCACGAAACGGGTCAGATTCGGCCAAAACTGCAAGGGTTGATGACCGACACATAAACTCACCCCGGGGTTCGTCGATCGTGGAAATCTCTCCGGGACCCCAAAACAGTGAGTAATAGTCCACGAAACTGGTCAGAATCGGCCAAAACTGCGGGTGTTGATGACCGACACATAAACGCACACCTGGGTTCGTCAATTGTGGAAATCACTCCGGGGCCCCAAAACAATGAGTATTAGTCCACGAAATGGGCCAGAATCGGCCAAAACTGCAAGGGTTGATGACCGACACGTAAACGCACCCCGGGTTTCGTCAATCGTGGAAATCACTTCGAGATCCCAAAACAGTGAGTAATAGTCCACGAAACGGGTCAGAACGGCCAAAACTGCGGGTGTTGATGATCGACACGTAAACGCACCCCGGGTTTCGTCATTCGTGGAAATCACTTCGATATCCCAAAAGAGTGAGTAATAGTCCACGAAACTGGTCAGAATCGGCCAAAACTGCGGGTGTTAATGACCGACACATAAACGCACCCCTGGGTTCGTCAATTGTGGAAATCACTCCGGGACCCCAAAACAATGAGTAATAGTCCATGAAACGGGTCAGATTCGGCCAAAAACTGCGAGTATTTATGACCGACACGAAAACGCACCCCGGGGTTCAACAATCGTGGAAATATGTCCAGGACCCCAAAACAGTGAGTAATTGTCCACGAAACGGGCCAGAATCGGCCAAAACTGCAAGTGTTGATGACCGACACGTAAACGCACCCCGGATTTCGTCAATCGTGGAAATCACTTCGAGATCCCAAAACAGTGAGTAATAGTCCACAAAACGGGTCAGAACGGCCAAAACTGCGGGTGTTGATGATCGACACGTAAACTCACCCCGGGGTTCGTCGATCGTGGAAATCTCTCCGGGACCCCAAAACAGTGAGTAATAGTCCACGAAACGGGTTAGAACCGGCCAAAACTGCGGGTGTTGATGACGGACACATAAACGCACCCCTGGGTTCGTCAATTGTGGAAATCACTCCGGGGCCCCAAAACAATGAGTATTAGTCCACGAAACGGGCCAGAATCGGCCAAAACTGCAAGGGTTGATGACCGACACGTAAACTCACCCCGGGGTTCGTCGATCGTGGAAATCTCTCCGGGACCCCAAAACAGTGAGTAATAGTCCACGAAACTGGTCAGAATCGGCCAAAACTGCGGGTGTTGATGACCGACACATAAACGCACCCCTGGGTTCGTCAATTGTGGAAATCACTCCGGGGCCCCAAAACAATGAGTATTAGTCCACGAAATGGGCCAGAATCGGCCAAAACTGCAAGGGTTGATGACCGACACGTAAACGCACTCCGGGTTTCGTCAATCGTGGAAATCACTTCGAGATCCCAAAACAGTGAGTAATAGTCCACGAAACGGGTCAGAACGGCCAAAACTGCGGGTGTTGATGATCGACACGTAAACGCACCCCGGGTTTCGTCATTCGTGGAAATCACTTCGATATCCCAAAACAGTGAGTAATATCCACGAAACTGGTCAGAATCGGCCAAAACTGCGGGTGTTAATGACCGACACATAAACGCACCCCTGGGTTCGTCAATTGTGGAAATCACTCCGGGACCCCAAAACAATGAGTAATAGTCCATGAAACGGGTCAGATTCGGCCAAAAACTGCGAGTATTTATGACCGACACGAAAACGCACCCCGGGGTTCAACAATCGTGGAAATATGTCCAGGACCCCAAAACAGTGAGTAATTGTCCATGAAACGGGCCAGAATCGGCCAAAACTGCAAGTGTTGATGACCGACACGTAAACGCACCCCGGATTTCGTCAATCGTGGAAATCACTTCGAGATCCCAAAACAGTGAGTAATAGTCCACAAAACGGGTCAGAACGGCCAAAACTGCGGGTGTTGATGATCGACACGTAAACTCACCCCGGGGTTCGTCGATCGTGGAAATCTCTCCGGGACCCCAAAACAGTGAGTAATAGTCCACGAAACGGGTTAGAACCGGCCAAAACTGCGGGTGTTGATGACGGACACATAAACGCACCCCTGGGTTCGTCAATTGTGGAAATCACTCCGGGGCCCCAAAACAATGAGTATTAGTCCACGAAATGGGCCAGAATCGGCCAAAACTGCAAGGGTTGATGACCGACACGTAAACTCACCCCGGGGTTCGTCGATCGTGGAAATCTCTCCGGGACCCCAAAACAGTGAGTAATAGTCCACGAAACTGGTCAGAATCGGCCAAAACTGCGGGTGTTGATGACCGACACATAAACGCACCCCTGGGTTCGTCAATTGTGGAAATCACTCCGGGGCCCCAAAACAATGAGTATTAGTCCACGAAATGGGCCAGAATCGGCCAAAACTGCAAGGGTTGATGACCGACACGTAAACGCACCCCGGGTTTCGTCAATCGTGGAAATCACTTCGAGATCCCAAAACAGTGAGTAATAGTCCACGAAACGGGTCAGAACGGCCAAAACTGCGGGTGTTGATGATCGACACGTAAACGCACCCCGGGTTTCGTCATTCGTGGAAATCACTTCGATATCCCAAAAGAGTGAGTAATAGTCCACGAAACTGGTCAGAATCGGCCAAAACTGCGGGTGTTAATGACCGACACATAAACGCACCCCTGGGTTCGTCAATTGTGGAAATCACTCCGGGACCCCAAAACAATGAGTAATAGTCCATGAAACGGGTCAGATTCGGCCAAAAACTGCGAGTATTTATGACCGACACAAAAACGCGCCCCGGGGTTCATCAATCGTGGAAATATGTCCAGGACCCCAAAACAGTGAGTAATTGTCCACGAAACGGGCCAGAATCGGCCAAAACTGCAAGTGTTGATGACCGACACGTAAACGCACCCCGGATTTCGTCAATCGTGGAAATCACTTCGAGATCCCAAAACAGTGAGTAATAGTCCACGAAACGGGTCAGAACGGCCAAAACTGCGGGTGTTGATGACCGACACGTAAACTCACCCCGGGGTTCGTCGATCGTGGAAATCTCTCCGGGACCCCAAAACAGTGAGTAATAGTCCACGAAACTGGTCAGAATCGGCCAAAACTGCGGGTGTTGATGACCGACACATAAACGCACCCCTGGGTTCGTCAATTGTGGAAATCACTCCGGGGCCCCAAAACAATGAGTATTAGTCCACGAAACGGGTCAGATTCGGCCAAAACTGCAAGGGTTGATGACCGACACGTAAACTCACCCCGGGGTTCGTCGATCGTGGAAATCTCTCCGGGACCCCAAAAGAGTGAGTAATAGTCCACGAAACTGGTCAGAATCGGCCAAAACTGCGGGTGTTGATGACCGACACATAAACGCACCCCTGGGTTCGTCAATTGTGGAAATCACTCCGGGGCCCCAAAACAATGAGTATTAGTCCACGAAATGGGCCAGAATCGGCCAAAACTGCAAGGGTTGATGACCGACACGTAAACGCACCCCGGGTTTCGTCAATCGTGGAAATCACTTCGAGATCCCAAAACAGTGAGTAATAGTCCACGAAACGGGTCAGAACGGCCAAAACTGCGGGTGTTGATGATCGACACGTAAACGCACCCCGGGTTTCGTCATTCGTGGAAATCACTTCGATATCCCAAAAGAGTGAGTAATAGTCCACGAAACTGGTCAGAATCGGCCAAAACTGCGGGTGTTAATGACCGACACATAAACGCACCCCTGGGTTCGTCAATTGTGGAAATCACTCCGGGACCCCAAAACAATGAGTAATAGTCCATGAAACGGGTCAGATTCGGCCAAAAACTGCGAGTATTTATGACCGACACGAAAACGCACCCCGGGGTTCAACAATCGTGGAAATATGTCCAGGACCCCAAAACAGTGAGTAATTGTCCACGAAACGGGCCAGAATCGGCCAAAACTGCAAGTGTTGATGACCGACACGTAAACGCACCCCGGATTTCGTCAATCGTGGAAATCACTTCGAGATCCCAAAACAGTGAGTAATAGTCCACAAAACGGGTCAGAACGGCCAAAACTGCGGGTGTTGATGATCGACACGTAAACTCACCCCGGGGTTCGTCGATCGTGGAAATCTCTCCGGGACCCCAAAACAGTGAGTAATAGTCCACGAAACGGGTTAGAACCGGCCAAAACTGCGGGTGTTGATGACGGACACATAAACGCACCCCTGGGTTCGTCAATTGTGGAAATCACTCCGGGGCCCCAAAACAATGAGTATTAGTCCACGAAATGGGCCAGAATCGGCCAAAACTGCAAGGGTTGATGACCGACACATAAACGCACCCCGGGTTTCGTCAATCGTGGAAATCACTTCGAGATCCCAAAACAGTGAGTAATAGTCCACGAAACGGGTCAGAACGGCCAAAACTGCGGGTGTTGATGATCGACACGTAAACGCACCCCGGGTTTCGTCATTCGTGGAAATCACTTCGATATCCCAAAAGAGTGAGTAATAGTCCACGAAACTGGTCAGAATCGGCCAAAACTGCGGGTGTTAATGACCGACACATAAACGCACCCCTGGGTTCGTCAATTGTGGAAATCACTCCGGGACCCCAAAACAATGAGTAATAGTCCATGAAACGGGTCAGATTCGGCCAAAAACTGCGAGTATTTATGACCGACACGAAAACGCACCCCGGGGTTCAACAATCGTGGAAATATGTCCAGGACCCCAAAACAGTGAGTAATTGTCCACGAAACGGGCCAGAATCGGCCAAAACTGCAAGTGTTGATGACCGACACGTAAACGCACCCCGGATTTCGTCAATCGTGGAAATCACTTCGAGATCCCAAAACAGTGAGTAATAGTCCACAAAACGGGTCAGAACGGCCAAAACTGCGGGTGTTGATGACGGACACATAAACGCACCCCGGGGTTCATCAATCGTGGAAATCACTCCAGGACCCCAAAGCAGTGAGTAATAGTCCACGAAACTGGCCAAAATCGGCCAAAACTGCGAGTATTTATGACCGACACAAAAACGCGCCCCGGGGTTCATCAATCGTGTAAATATGTCCAGGACCCCAAAACAGTGAGTAATTGTCCACGAAACGGGCCAGAATCGGCCAAAACTGCAAGTGTTGATGACCGACACGTAAACGCACCCCGGATTTCGTCAATCGTGGAAATCACTTCGAGATCCCAAAACAGTGAGTAATAGTCCACAAAACGGGTCAGAACGGCCAAAACTGCGGGTGTTGATGATCGACACGTAAACTCACCCCGGGGTTCGTCGATCGTGGAAATCTCTCCGGGACCCCAAAACAGTGAGTAATAGTCCACGAAACTGGTCAGAATCGGCCAAAACTGCGGGTGTTGATGACCGACACATAAACGCACCCCTGGGTTCGTCAATTGTGGAAATCACTCCGGGGCCCCAAAACAATGAGTATTAGTCCACGAAACGGGTCAGATTCGGCCAAAAACTGCGAGTATTTATGACCGACACAAAAACGCGCCCCGGAGTTCATCAATCGTGGAAATATGTCCAGGACGCCAAAACAGTGAGTAATTGTCCACGAAACGGGCCAGAATCGGCCAAAACTGCGGGTGTTGATGACCGACACGTAAACGCACCCCGGGGTTCGTCGATCGTGGAAATCACTCCAGGACCGCAAAACAGTGAGTAATAGTCCACGAAACTGGCCAGAATCGGCCAAAACTGCGAGTATTTATGACCGACACAAAAACGCGCCCCGGGGTTCATCAATCGTGGAAATATGTCCAGGACCCCGAAACAGTGAGGAATTGTCCACGAAATGGGCCAGAATCGGCCAAAACTGCAAGGGTTGATGACCGACACGTAAACGCACCCCGGGTTTCGTCAATCTTGGAAATCACTTCGAGATCCCAAAACAGTGAGTAATAGTCCACGAAACGGGTCAGAACGGCCAAAACTGTGGGTGTTGATGATCGACACGTAAACGCAGCCCGGGTTTCGTCATTCGTGGAAATCACTTCGATATCCCAAAAGAGTGAGTAATAGTCCACGAAACTGGTCAGAATCGGCCAAAACTGCGGGTGTTAATGACCGACACATAAACGCACCCCTGGGTTCGTCAATTGTGGAAATCACTCCGGGACCCCAAAACAATGAGTAATAGTCCATGAAACGGGTCAGATTCGGCCAAAAACTGCGAGTATTTATGACCGACACGAAAACGCACCCCGGGGTTCAACAATCGTGGAAATATGTCCAGGACCCCAAAACAGTGAGTAATTGTCCACGAAACGGGCCAGAATCGGCCAAAACTGCAAGTGTTGATGACCGACACGTAAACGCACCCCGGATTTCGTCAATCGTGGAAATCACTTCGAGATCCCAAAACAGTGAGTAATAGTCCACAAAACGGGTCAGAACGGCCAAAACTGCGGGTGTTGATGACGGACACATAAACGCACCCTGGGGTTCATCAATCGTGGAAATCACTCCAGGACCCCAAAGCAGTGAGTAATAGTCCACGAAACTGGCCAAAATCGGCCAAAACTGCGAGTATTTATGACCGACACAAAAACGCGCCCCGGGGTTCATCAATCGTGGAAATATGTCCAGGACCCCAAAACAGTGAGTAATTGTCCACGAAACGGGCCAGAATCGGCCAAAACTGCAAGTGTTGATGACCGACACGTAAACGCACCCCGGATTTCGTCAATCGTGGAAATCACTTCGAGATCCCAAAACAGTGAGTAATAGTCCACAAAACGGGTCAGAACGGCCAAAACTGCGGGTGTTGATGATCGACACGTAAACTCACCCCGGGGTTCGTCGATCGTGGAAATCTCTCCGGGACCCCAAAACAGTGAGTAATAGTCCACGAAACTGGTCAGAATCGGCCAAAACTGCGGGTGTTGATGACCGACACATAAACGCACCCCTGGGTTCGTCAATTGTGGAAATCACTCCGGGGCCCCAAAACAATGAGTATTAGTCCACGAAACGGGTCAGATTCGGCCAAAAACTGCGAGTATTTATGACCGACACAAAAACGCGCCCCGGAGTTCATCAATCATGGAAATATGTCCAGGACGCCAAAACAGTGAGTAATTGTCCACGAAACGGGCCAGAATCGGCCAAAACTGCGGGTGTTGATGACCGACACGTAAACGCACCCCGGGGTTCGTCGATCGTGGAAATCACTCCAGGACCCCAAAACAGTGAGTAATAGTCCACGAAACTGGCCAGAATCGGCCAAAACTGCGAGTATTTATGACCGACACAAAAACGCGCCCCGGGGTTCATCAATCGTGGAAATATGTCCAGGACCCCGAAACAGTGAGGAATTGTCCACGAAATGGGCCAGAATCGGCCAAAACTGCAAGGGTTGATGACCGACACGTAAACGCACCCCGGGGTTCGTCGATCGTGGAAATCACTCCAGGACCCCAAAACAGTGAGTAATAGTCCACGAAACTGGCCAGAATCGGCCAAAACTGCGAGTATTTATGACCGACACAAAAACGCGCCCCGGGGTTCATCAATCGTGGAAATATGTCCAGGACCCCGAAACAGTGAGGAATTGTCCACGAAATGGGCCAGAATCGGCCAAAACTGCAAGGGTTGATGACCGACACGTAAACGCACCCCGGGGTTCGTCGATCGTGGAAATCACTCCAGGACCCCAAAACAGTGAGTAATAGTCCACGAAACTGGCCAGAATCGGCCAAAACTGCGAGTATTTATGACCGACACAAAAACGCGCCCCGGGGTTCATCAATCGTGGAAATATGTCCAGGACCCCGAAACAGTGAGGAATTGTCCACGAAATGGGCCAGAATCGGCCAAAACTGCAAGGGTTGATGACCGACACGTAAACGCACCCCGGGTTTCGTCAATCTTGGAAATCACTTCGAGATCCCAAAACAGTGAGTAATAGTCCACGAAACGGGTCAGAACGGCCAAAACTGTGGGTGTTGATGATCGACACGTAAACGCAGCCCGGGTTTCGTCATTCGTGGAAATCACTTCGATATCCCAAAAGAGTGAGTAATAGTCCACGAAACTGGTCAGAATCGGCCAAAACTGCGGGTGTTAATGACCGACACATAAACGCACCCCTGGGTTCGTCAATTGTGGAAATCACTCCGGGACCCCAAAACAATGAGTAATAGTCCATGAAACGGGTCAGATTCGGCCAAAAACTGCGAGTATTTATGACCGACACGAAAACGCACCCCGGGGTTCAACAATCGTGGAAATATGTCCAGGACCCCAAAACAGTGAGTAATTGTCCACGAAACGGGCCAGAATCGGCCAAAACTGCAAGTGTTGATGACCGACACGTAAACGCACCCCGGATTTCGTCAATCGTGGAAATCACTTCGAGATCCCAAAACAGTGAGTAATAGTCCACAAAACGGGTCAGAACGGCCAAAACTGCGGGTGTTGATGACGGACACATAAACGCACCCTGGGGTTCATCAATCGTGGAAATCACTCCAGGACCCCAAAGCAGTGAGTAATAGTCCACGAAACTGGCCAAAATCGGCCAAAACTGCGAGTATTTATGACCGACACAAAAACGCGCCCCGGGGTTCATCAATCGTGGAAATATGTCCAGGACCCCAAAACAGTGAGTAATTGTCCACGAAACGGGCCAGAATCGGCCAAAACTGCAAGTGTTGATGACCGACACGTAAACGCACCCCGGATTTCGTCAATCGTGGAAATCACTTCGAGATCCCAAAACAGTGAGTAATAGTCCACAAAACGGGTCAGAACGGCCAAAACTGCGGGTGTTGATGATCGACACGTAAACTCACCCCGGGGTTCGTCGATCGTGGAAATCTCTCCGGGACCCCAAAACAGTGAGTAATAGTCCACGAAACTGGTCAGAATCGGCCAAAACTGCGGGTGTTGATGACCGACACATAAACGCACCCCTGGGTTCGTCAATTGTGGAAATCACTCCGGGGCCCCAAAACAATGAGTATTAGTCCACGAAACGGGTCAGATTCGGCCAAAAACTGCGAGTATTTATGACCGACACAAAAACGCGCCCCGGAGTTCATCAATCAAGGAAATATGTCCAGGACGCCAAAACAGTGAGTAATTGTCCACGAAACGGGCCAGAATCGGCCAAAACTGCGGGTGTTGATGACCGACACGTAAACGCACCCCGGGGTTCGTCGATCGTGGAAATCACTCCAGGACCCCAAAACAGTGAGTAATAGTCCACGAAACTGGCCAGAATCGGCCAAAACTGCGAGTATTTATGACCGACACAAAAACGCGCCCCGGGGTTCATCAATCGTGGAAATATGTCCAGGACCCCGAAACAGTGAGGAATTGTCCACGAAATGGGCCAGAATCGGCCAAAACTGCAAGGGTTGATGACCGACACGTAAACGCACCCCGGGGTTCGTCGATCGTGGAAATCACTCCAGGACCCCAAAACAGTGAGTAATAGTCCACGAAACTGGCCAGAATCGGCCAAAACTGCGAGTATTTATGACCGACACAAAAACGCGCCCCGGGGTTCATCAATCGTGGAAATATGTCCAGGACCCCGAAACAGTGAGGAATTGTCCACGAAATGGGCCAGAATCGGCCAAAACTGCAAGGGTTGATGACCGACACGTAAACGCACCCCGGGGTTCGTCGATCGTGGAAATCACTCCAGGACCCCAAAACAGTGAGTAATAGTCCACGAAACTGGCCAGAATCGGCCAAAACTGCGAGTATTTATGACCGACACAAAAACGCGCCCCGGGGTTCATCAATCGTGGAAATATGTCCAGGACCCCGAAACAGTGAGGAATTGTCCACGAAATGGGCCAGAATCGGCCAAAACTGCAAGGGTTGATGACCGACACGTAAACGCACCCCGGGTTTCGTCAATCTTGGAAATCACTTCGAGATCCCAAAACAGTGAGTAATAGTCCACGAAACGGGTCAGAACGGCCAAAACTGCGGGTGTTGATGATCGACACGTAAACGCACCCCGGGTTTCGTCATTCGTGGAAATCACTTCGATATCCCAAAAGAGTGAGTAATAGTCCACGAAACTGGTCAGAATCGGCCAAAACTGCGGGTGTTAATGACCGACACATAAACGCACCCCTGGGTTCGTCAATTGTGGAAATCACTCCGGGACCCCAAAACAATGAGTAATAGTCCATGAAACGGGTCAGATTCGGCCAAAAACTGCGAGTATTTATGACCGACACGAAAACGCACCCCGGGGTTCAACAATCGTGGAAATATGTCCAGGACCCCAAAACAGTGAGTAATTGTCCACGAAACGGGCCAGAATCGGCCAAAACTGCAAGTGTTGATGACCGAAACGTAAACGCACCCCGGATTTCGTCAATCGTGGAAATCACTTCGAGATCCCAAAACAGTGAGTAATAGTCCACAAAACGGGTCAGAACGGCCAAAACTGCGGGTGTTGATGACGGACACATAAACGCACCCCGGGGTTCATCAATCGTGGAAATCACTCCAGGACCCCAAAGCAGTGAGTAATAGTCCACGAAACTGGCCAAAATCGGCCAAAACTGCGAGTATTTATGACCGACACAAAAACGCGCCCCGGGGTTCATCAATCGTGGAAATATGTCCAGGACCCCAAAACAGTGAGTAATTGTCCACGAAACGGGCCAGAATCGGCCAAAACTGCAAGTGTTGATGACCGACACGTAAACGCACCCCGGATTTCATCAATCGTGGAAATCACTTCGAGATCCCAAAACAGTGAGTAATAGTCCACAAAACGGGTCAGAACGGCCAAAACTGCGGGTGTTGATGATCGACACGTAAACTCACCCCGGGGTTCGTCGATCGTGGAAATCTCTCCGGGACCCCAAAACAGTGAGTAATAGTCCACGAAACTGGTCAGAATCGGCCAAAACTGCGGGTGTTGATGACCGACACATAAACGCACCCCTGGGTTCGTCAATTGTGGAAATCACTCCGGGGCCCCAAAACAATGAGTATTAGTCCACGAAACGGGTCAGATTCGGCCAAAAACTGCGAGTATTTATGACCGACACAAAAACGCGCCCCGGAGTTCATCAATCGTGGAAATATGTCCAGGACGCCAAAACAGTGAGTAATTGTCCACGAAACGGGCCAGAATCGGCCAAAACTGCGGGTGTTGATGACCGACACGTAAACGCACCCCGGGGTTCGTCGATCGTGGAAATCACTCCAGGACCCCAAAACAGTGAGTAATAGTCCACGAAACTGGCCAGAATCGGCCAAAACTGCGAGTATTTATGACCGACACAAAAACGCGCCCCGGGGTTCATCAATCGTGGAAATATGTCCAGGACCCCGAAACAGTGAGGAATTGTCCACGAAACGGGCCAGAATCGGCCAAAACTGCAAGTGTTGATGACCGACACGTAAACGCACCCCGGATTTCGTCAATCGTGGAAATCACTTCGAGATCCCAAAACAGTGAGTAATAGTCCACAAAACGGGTCAGAACGGCCAAAACTGCGGGTGTTGATGATCGACACGTAAACTCACCCCGGGGTTCGTCGATCGTGGAAATCTCTCCGGGACCCCAAAACAGTGAGTAATAGTCCACGAAACTGGTCAGAATCGGCCAAAACTGCGGGTGTTGATGACCGACACATAAACGCACCCCTGGGTTCGTCAATTGTGGAAATCACTCCGGGGCCCCAAAACAATGAGTATTAGTCCACGAAACGGGTCAGATTCGGCCAAAAACTGCGAGTATTTATGACCGACACAAAAACGCGCCCCGGAGTTCATCAATCATGGAAATATGTCCAGGACGCCAAAACAGTGAGTAATTGTCCACGAAACGGGCCAGAATCGGCCAAAACTGCGGGTGTTGATGACCGACACGTAAACGCACCCCGGGGTTCGTCGATCGTGGAAATCACTCCAGGACCCCAAAACAGTGAGTAATAGTCCACGAAACTGGCCAGAATCGGCCAAAACTGCGAGTATTTATGACCGACACAAAAACGCGCCCCGGGGTTCATCAATCGTGGAAATATGTCCAGGACCCCGAAACAGTGAGGAATTGTCCACGAAATGGGCCAGAATCGGCCAAAACTGCAAGGGTTGATGACCGACACGTAAACGCACCCCGGGGTTCGTCGATCGTGGAAATCACTCCAGGACCCCAAAACAGTGAGTAATAGTCCACGAAACTGGCCAGAATCGGCCAAAACTGCGAGTATTTATGACCGACACAAAAACGCGCCCCGGGGTTCATCAATCGTGGAAATATGTCCAGGACCCCGAAACAGTGAGGAATTGTCCACGAAATGGGCCAGAATCGGCCAAAACTGCAAGGGTTGATGACCGACACGTAAACGCACCCCGGGTTTCGTCAATCTTGGAAATCACTTCGAGATCCCAAAACAGTGAGTAATAGTCCACGAAACGGGTCAGAACGGCCAAAACTGCGGGTGTTGATGTTCGACACGTAAACGCACCCCGGGTTTCGTCATTCGTGGAAATCACTTCGATATCCCAAAAGAGTGAGTAATAGTCCACGAAACTGGTCAGAATCGGCCAAAACTGCGGGTGTTAATGACCGACACATAAACGCACCCCTGGGTTCGTCAATTGTGGAAATCACTCCGGGACCCCAAAACAATGAGTAATAGTCCATGAAACGGGTCAGATTCGGCCAAAAACTGCGAGTATTTATGACCGACACGAAAACGCACCCCGGGGTTCAACAATCGTGGAAATATGTCCAGGACCCCAAAACAGTGAGTAATTGTCCACGAAACGGGCCAGAATCGGCCAAAACTGCAAGTGTTGATGACCGAAACGTAAACGCACCCCGGATTTCGTCAATCGTGGAAATCACTTCGAGATCCCAAAACAGTGAGTAATAGTCCACAAAACGGGTCAGAACGGCCAAAACTGCGGGTGTTGATGACGGACACATAAACGCACCCCGGGGTTCATCAATCGTGGAAATCACTCCAGGACCCCAAAGCAGTGAGTAATAGTCCACGAAACTGGCCAAAATCGGCCAAAACTGCGAGTATTTATGACCGACACAAAAACGCGCCCCGGGGTTCATCAATCGTGGAAATATGTCCAGGACCCCAAAACAGTGAGTAATTGTCCACGAAACGGGCCAGAATCGGCCAAAACTGCAAGTGTTGATGACCGACACGTAAACGCACCCCGGATTTCATCAATCGTGGAAATCACTTCGAGATCCCAAAACAGTGAGTAATAGTCCACAAAACGGGTCAGAACGGCCAAAACTGCGGGTGTTGATGATCGACACGTAAACTCACCCCGGGGTTCGTCGATCGTGGAAATCTCTCCGGGACCCCAAAACAGTGAGTAATAGTCCACGAAACTGGTCAGAATCGGCCAAAACTGCGGGTGTTGATGACCGACACATAAACGCACCCCTGGGTTCGTCAATTGTGGAAATCACTCCGGGGCCCCAAAACAATGAGTATTAGTCCACGAAACGGGTCAGATTCGGCCAAAAACTGCGAGTATTTATGACCGACACAAAAACGCGCCCCGGAGTTCATCAATCGTGGAAATATGTCCAGGACGCCAAAACAGTGAGTAATTGTCCACGAAACGGGCCAGAATCGGCCAAAACTGCGGGTGTTGATGACCGACACGTAAACGCACCCCGGGGTTCGTCGATCGTGGAAATCACTCCAGGACCCCAAAACAGTGAGTAATAGTCCACGAAACTGGCCAGAATCGGCCAAAACTGCGAGTATTTATGACCGACACAAAAACGCGCCCCGGGGTTCATCAATCGTGGAAATATGTCCAGGACCCCGAAACAGTGAGGAATTGTCCACGAAATGGGCCAGAATCGGCCAAAACTGCAAGGGTTGATGACCGACACGTAAACGCACCCCGGGTTTCGTCAATCTTGGAAATCACTTCGAGATCCCAAAACAGTGAGTAATAGTCCACGAAACGGGTCAGAACGGCCAAAACTGCGGGTGTTGATGATCGACACGTAAACGCACCCCGGGTTTCGTCATTCGTGGAAATCACTTCGATATCCCAAAAGAGTGAGTAATAGTCCACGAAACTGGTCAGAATCGGCCAAAACTGCGGGTGTTAATGACCGACACATAAACGCACCCCTGGGTTCGTCAATTGTGGAAATCACTCCGGGACCCCAAAACAATGAGTAATAGTCCATGAAACGGGTCAGATTCGGCCAAAAACTGCGAGTATTTATGACCGACACGAAAACGCACCCCGGGGTTCAACAATCGTGGAAATATGTCCAGGACCCCAAAACAGTGAGTAATTGTCCACGAAACGGGCCAGAATCGGCCAAAACTGCAAGTGTTGATGACCGACACGTAAACGCACCCCGGATTTCGTCAATCGTGAAAATCACTTCGAGATCCCAAAACAGTGAGTAATAGTCCACAAAACGGGTCAGAACGGCCAAAACTGCGGGTGTTGATGATCGACACGTAAACTCACCCCGGGGTTCGTCGATCGTGGAAATCTCTCCGGGACCCCAAAACAGTGAGTAATAGTCCACGAAACGGGTTAGAACCGGCCAAAACTGCGGGTGTTGATGACGGACACATAAACGCACCCCGGGGTTCATCAATCGTGGAAATCACTCCAGGACCCCAAAACAGTGAGTAATAGTCCACGAAACTGGCCAAAATCGGCCAAAACTGCGAGTATTTATGACCGACACAAAAACGCGCCCCGGGGTTCATCAATCGTGGAAATATGTCCAGGACCCCAAAACAGTGAGTAATTGTCCACGAAACGGGCCAGAATCGGCCAAAACTGCAAGTGTTGATGACCGACACGTAAACGCACCCCGGATTTCGTCAATCGTGGAAATCACTTCGAGATCCCAAAACAGTGAGTAATAGTCCACAAAACGGGTCAGAACGGCCAAAACTGCGGGTGTTGATGATCGACACGTAAACTCACCCCGGGGTTCGTCGATCGTGGAAATCTCTCCGGGACCCCAAAGCAGTGAGTAATAGTCCACGAAACGGGTTAGAACCGGCCAAAACTGCGGGTGTTGATGACGGACACATAAACGCACCCCGGGGTTCATCAATCGTGGAAATCACTCCAGGACCCCAAAACAGTGAGTAATAGTCCACGAAACTGGCCAAAATCAGCCAAAACTGCGAGTATTTATGACCGACACAAAAACGCGCCCCGGGGTTCATCAATCGTGGAAATATGTCCAGGACCCCGAAACAGTGAGGAATTGTCCACGAAATGGGCCAGAATCGGCCAAAACTGCAAGGGTTGATGACCGACACGTAAACGCACCCCGGGTTTCGTCAATCTTGGAAATCACTTCGAGATCCCAAAACAGTGAGTAATAGTCCACGAAACGGGTCAGAACGGCCAAAACTGCGGGTGTTGATGATCGACACGTAAACGCACCCCGGGTTTCGTCATTCGTGGAAATCACTTCGATATCCCAAAAGAGTGAGTAATAGTCCACGAAACTGGTCAGAATCGGCCAAAACTGCGGGTGTTAATGACCGACACATAAACGCACCCCTGGGTTCGTCAATTGTGGAAATCACTCCGGGACCCCAAAACAATGAGTAATAGTCCATGAAACGGGTCAGATTCAGCCAAAAACTGCGAGTATTTATGACCGACACGAAAACGCACCCCGGGGTTCAACAATCGTGGAAATATGTCCAGGACCCCAAAACAGTGAGTAATTGTCCACGAAACGGGCCAGAATCGGCCAAAACTGCAAGTGTTGATGACCGACACGTAAACGCACCCCGGATTTCGTCAATCGTGAAAATCACTTCGAGATCCCAAAACAGTGAGTAATAGTCCACAAAACGGGTCAGAACGGCCAAAACTGCGGGTGTTGATGATCGACACGTAAACTCACCCCGGGGTTCGTCGATCGTGGAAATCTCTCCGGGACCCCAAAACAGTGAGTAATAGTCCACGAAACGGGTTAGAACCGGCCAAAACTGCGGGTGTTGATGACGGACACATAAACGCACCCCGGGGTTCATCAATCGTGGAAATCACTCCAGGACCCCAAAACAGTGAGTAATAGTCCACGAAACTGGCCAAAATCGGCCAAAACTGCGAGTATTTATGACCGACACAAAAACGCGCCCCGGGGTTCATCAATCGTGGAAATATGTCCAGGACCCCAAAACAGTGAGTAATTGTCCACGAAACGGGCCAGAATCGGCCAAAACTGCAAGTGTTGATGACCGACACGTAAACGCACCCCGGATTTCGTCAATCGTGGAAATCACTTCGAGATCCCAAAACAGTGAGTAATAGTCCACAAAACGGGTCAGAACGGCCAAAACTGCGGGTGTTGATGATCGACACGTAAACTCACCCCGGGGTTTGTCGATCGTGGAAATCTCTCCGGGACCCCAAAGCAGTGAGTAATAGTCCACGAAACGGGTTAGAACCGGCCAAAACTGCGGGTGTTGATGACGGACACATAAACGCACCCCGGGGTTCATCAATCGTGGAAATCACTCCAGGACCCCAAAACAGTGAGTAATAGTCCACGAAACTGGCCAAAATCAGCCAAAACTGCGAGTATTTATGACCGACACAAAAACGCGCCCCGGAGTTCATCAATCGTGGAAATATGTCCAGGACCCCGAAACAGTGAGGAATTGTCCACGAAATGGGCCAGAATCGGCCAAAACTGCAAGGGTTGATGACCGACACGTAAACGCACCCCGGGTTTCGTCAATCTTGGAAATCACTTCGAGATCCCAAAACAGTGAGTAATAGTCCACGAAACGGGTCAGAACGGCCAAAACTGCGGGTGTTGATGATCGACACGTAAACGCACCCCGGGTTTCGTCATTCGTGGAAATCACTTCGATATCCCAAAAGAGTGAGTAATAGTCCACGAAACTGGTCAGAATCGGCCAAAACTGCGGGTGTTAATGACCGACACATAAACGCACCCCTGGGTTCGTCAATTGTGGAAATCACTCCGGGACCCCAAAACAATGAGTAATAGTCCATGAAACGGGTCAGATTCGGCCAAAAACTGCGAGTATTTATGACCGACACGAAAACGCACCCCGGGGTTCAACAATCGTGGAAATATGTCCAGGACCCCAAAACAGTGAGTAATTGTCCACGAAACGGGCCAGAATCGGCCAAAACTGCAAGTGTTGATGACCGACACGTAAACGCACCCCGGATTTCGTCAATCGTGGAAATCACTTCGAGATCCCAAAACAGTGAGTAATAGTCCACAAAACGGGTCAGAACGGCCAAAACTGCGGGTGTTGATGACGGACACATAAACGCACCCCGGGGTTCATCAATCGTGGAAATCACTCCAGGACCCCAAAGCAGTGAGTAATAGTCCACGAAACTGGCCAAAATCGGCCAAAACTGCGAGTATTTATGACCGACACAAAAACGCGCCCCGAGGTTCATCAATCGTGGAAATATGTCCAGGACCCCAAAACAGTGAGTAATTGTCCACGAAACGGGCCAGAATCGGCCAAAACTGCAAGTGTTGATGACCGACACGTAAACGCACCCCGGATTTCGTCAATCGTGGAAATCACTTCGAGATCCCAAAACAGTGAGTAATAGTCCACAAAACGGGTCAGAACGGCCAAAACTGCGGGTGTTGATGATCGACACGTAAACTCACCCCGGGGTTCGTCGATCGTGGAAATCTCTCCGGGACCCCAAAACAGTGAGTAATAGTCCACGAAACTGGTCAGAATCGGCCAAAACTGCGGGTGTTGATGACCGACACATAAACGCACCCCTGGGTTCGTCAATGGTGGAAATCACTCCGGGGCCCCAAAACAATGAGTATTAGTCCACGAAACGGGTCAGATTCGGCCAAAAACTGCGAGTATTTATGACCGACACAAAAACGCGCCCCGGAGTTCATCAATCGTGGAAATATGTCCAGGACGCCAAAACAGTGAGTAATTGTCCACGAAACGGGCCAGAATCGGCCAAAACTGCGGGTGTTGATGACCGACACGTAAACGCACCCCGGGGTTCATCAATCGTGGAAATCACTCCAGGACCCCAAAACAGTGAGTAATAGTCCACGAAACTGGCCAAAATCGGCCAAAACTGCGAGTATTTATGACCGACACAAAAACACGCCCCGGGGTTCATCAATCGTGGAAATATGTCCAGGACCCCAAAACAGTGAGTAATTGTCCACGAAACGGGCCAGAATCGGCCAAAACTGCAAGTGTTGATGACCGACACGTAAACGCACCCCGGATTTCGTCAATCGTGGAAATCACTTCGAGACCCCAAAACAGTGAGTAATAGTCCACGAAACGGGTCAGATTCGGCCAAAAACTGCGAGTATTTATGACCGACACAAAAACGCGCCCCGGAGTTCATCAATCGTGGAAATATGTCCAGGACGCCAAAACAGTGAGTAATTGTCCACGAAACGGGCCAGAATCGGCCAAAACTGCGGGTGTTGATGACCGACACGTAAACGCACCCCGGGGTTCGTCGATCGTGGAAATCCCTCCGGGACCCCAAAACAGTGAGTAATACTCGACGAAACTGGCCAGAATCGGCCAAAACTGCGAGTATTTATGACCGACACAAAAACGCGCCACGGAGTTCATCAATCGTGGAAATATGTCCAGGACGCCAAAACAGTGAGTAATTATCCACGAAACTGGCCAGAATCGGCCAAAACTGCGGATGTTGATGACCGACACGTAAACGCACCCCGGGGTTCGTCGATCGTGGAAATCCCTCCGGGACCCCAAAACAGTGAGTAATACTCGACGAAACTGGCCAGAATCGGCCAAAACTGCGAGTATTTATGACCGACACAAAAACGCGCCCCGGGGTTCATCAATCGTGGAAATATGTCCAGGACCCCAAAACAGTGAGTAATTGTCCACGAAACGGGCCAGAATCGGCCAAAACTGTAAGTGTTGATGACCGACACGTAAACGCACCCCGGATTTCGTCAATCGTGGAAATCACTTCGAGATCCCAAAACAGTGAGTAATAGTCCACGAAACGGGTCAGAACGGCCAAAACTGCGGGTGTTGATGACCGACACGTAAACTCACCCCGGGGTTCGTCGATCGTGGAAATCTCTCCGGGACCCCAAAACAGTGAGTAATAGTCCACGAAACTGGTCAGAATCGGCCAAAACTGCGGGTGTTGATGACCGACACATAAACGCACCCCTGGGTTCGTCAATTGTGGAAATCACTCCGGGGCCCCAAAACAATGAGTATTAGTCCACGAAACGGGTCAGATTCGGCCAAAAACTGCGAGTATTTATGACCGACACAAAAACGCGCCCCGGAGTTCATCAATCGTGGAAATATGTCCAGGACCCCAAAACAGTGAGTAATTGTCCACGAAACGGGCCAGAATCGGCCAAAACTGCGGGTGTTGATGACCGACGCATAAACGCACCCCGGGGTTAATCAATCGTGGAAATCACTCCAGGACCCCAAAACAGTGAGTAATAGTCCATGAAACTGGCCAGAATCGGCCAAAACTGCGAGTATTTATGACCGACACAAAAACGCGCCCCGGGGTTCATCAATCGTGGAAATATGTCCAGGACCCCAAAACAGTGAGTAATTGTCCATGAAACGGGCCAGAATCGGCCAAAACTGCAAGGGTTGATGACCGACACGTAAACGCACCCCGGGTTTCGTCAATCGTGGAAATCACTTCGAGATCCCAAAACAGTGAGTAATAGTCCACGAAACGGGTCAGAACGGCCAAAACTGCGGGTGTTGATGATCGACACGTAAACGCACCCCGGGTTTCGTCATTCGTGGAAATCACTTCGATATCCCAAAAGAGTGAGTAATAGTCCACGAAACTGGTCGGAATCGGCCAAAACTGCGGGTGTTAATGACCGACACATAAACGCACCCCTGGGTTCGTCAATTGTGGAAATCACTCCGGGACCCCAAAACAATGAGTAATAGTCCATGAAACGGGTCAGATTCGGCCAAAAACTGCGAGTATTTATGACCGACACGAAAACGCACCCCGGGGTTCAACAATCGTGGAAATAAGTCCAGGACCCCAAAATAGTGAGTAATTGACCATGAAACGGGCCAGAATCGGCCAAAACTGCAAGTGTTGATGACCGACACAAAAACGCACCCCGGGGTACGTCAATCGTGGAAACCACTTCGGGCCCCCAAAATAGTGAGTAATAGTCCACGAAACGGGTTAGAACCGGCCAAAACTGCGGGTGTTGATGACCGACACATAAACGCACCCCGGGGTTCATCAATCGTGGAAATCACTCCAGGACCCCAAAACAGTGAGTAATAGTCCACGAAACTGGCCAAAATCGGCCAAAACTGCGAGTATTTATGACCGACACAAAAACGCGCCCCGGGGTTCATCAATCGTGGAAATATGTCCAGGACCCCAAAACAGTGAGTAATTGTCCACGAAACGGGCCAGAATCGGCCAAAACTGCAAGTGTTGATGACCGACACGTAAACGCACCCCGGATTTCGTCAATCGTGGAAATCACTTCGAGTTCCCAAAACAGTGAGTAATAGTCCACAAAACGGGTCAGAACGGCCAAAACTGCGGGTGTTGATGATCGACACGTAAACTCACCCCGGGGTTCGTCGATCGTGGAAATCTCTCCGGGACCCCAAAACAGTGAGTAATAGTCCACGAAACGGGTTAGAACCGGCCAAAACTGCGGGTGTTGATGACGGACACATAAACGCACCCCGGGGTTCATCAATCGTGGAAATCACTCCAGGACCCCAAAACAGTGAGTAATAGTCCACGAAACTGGCCAAAATCGGCCAAAACTGCGAGTATTTATGACCGACACAAAAACGCGCCCCGGGGTTCATCAATCGTGGAAATATGCCCAGGACCCCAAAACAGTGAGTAATTGTCCACGAAACGGGCCAGAATCGGCCAAAACTGCAAGTGTTGATGACCGACACGTAAACGCACCTCGGATTTCGTCAATCGTGGAAATCACTTCGAGATCCCAAAACAGTGAGTAATAGTCCACAAAACGGGTCAGAACGGCCAAAACTGCGGGTGTTGATGATCGACACGTAAACTCACCCCGGGGTTCGTCGATCGTGGAAATCTCTCCGGGACCCCAAAACAGTGAGTAATAGTCCATGAAACTGGTCAGAATCGGCCAAAACTGCGGGTGTTGATGACCGACACATAAACGCACCCCTGGGTTCGTCAATTGTGGAAATCACTCCGGGGCCCCAAAACAATGAGTATTAGTCCACGAAACGGGTCAGATTCGGCCAACAACTGCGAGTATTTATGACCGACACAAAAACGCGCCCCGGAGTTCATCAATCGTGGAAATATGTCCAGGACGCCAAAACAGTGAGTAATAGTCCACGAAACTGGCCAGAATCGGCCAAAACTGCGGGTGTTGATGACCGACACATAAACGCACCCCGGGGTTCAACAATCGTGGAAATATGTCCAGGACCCCAAAATAGTGAGTAATTGACCATGAAACGGGCCAGAATCGGCCAAAACTGCAAGTGTTGATGACCGACACAAAAACGCACCCCGGGGTACGTCAATCGTGGAAACCACTTCGGGCCCCCAAAATAGTGAGTAATAGTCCACGAAACGGGTTAGAACCGGCCAAAACTGCGGGTGTTGATGACCGACACATAAACGAACCCCGGGGTTCATCAATCGTGGAAATCACTCCAGGACCCCAAAACAGTGAGTAATAGTCCACGAAACTGGCCAAAATCGGCCAAAACTGCGAGTATTTATGACCGACACAAAAACGCGCCCCGGGGTTCATCAATCGTGGAAATATGTCCAGGACCCCAAAACAGTGAGTAATTGTCCACGAAACGGGCCAGAATCGGCCAAAACTGCAAGTGTTGATGACCGACACGTAAACGCACCCCGGATTTCGTCAATCGTGGAAATCACTTCGAGATCCCAAAACAGTGAGTAATAGTCCACAAAACGGGTCAGAACGGCCAAAACTGCGGGTGTTGATGATCGACACGTAAACTCACCCCGGGGTTCGTCGATCGTGGAAATCTCTCCGGGACCCCAAAACAGTGAGTAATAGTCCACGAAACGGGTTAGAACCGGCCAAAACTGCGGGTGTTGATGACGGACACATAAACGCACCCCGGGGTTCATCAATCGTGGAAATCACTCCAGGACCCCAAAACAGTGAGTAATAGTCCACGAAACTGGCCAAAATCGGCCAAAACTGCGAGTATTTATGACCGACACAAAAACGCGCCCCGGGGTTCATCAATCGTGGAAATATGCCCAGGACCCCAAAACAGTGAGTAATTGTCCACGAAACGGGCCAGAATCGGCCAAAACTGCAAGTGTTGATGACCGACACGTAAACGCACCCCGGATTTCGTCAATCGTGGAAATCACTTCGAGATCCCAAAACAGTGAGTAATAGTCCACAAAACGGGTCAGAACGGCCAAAACTGCGGGTGTTGATGATCGACACGTAAACTCACCCCGGGGTTCGTCGATCGTGGAAATCTCTCCGGGACCCCAAAACAGTGAGTAATAGTCCACGAAACGGGTTAGAACCGGCCAAAACTGCGGGTGTTGATGACGGACACATAAACGCACCCCGGGGTTCATCAATCGTGGAAATCACTCCAGGACCCCAAAACAGTGAGTAATAGTCCACGAAACTGGCCAAAATCGGCCAAAACTGCGAGTATTTATGACCGACACAAAAACGCGCCCCGGGGTTCATCAATCGTGGAAATATGCCCAGGACCCCAAAACAGTGAGTAATTGTCCACGAAACGGGCCAGAATCGGCCAAAACTGCAAGTGTTGATGACCGACACGTAAACGCACCCCGGATTTCGTCAATCGTGGAAATCACTTCGAGATCCCAAAACAGTGAGTAATAGTCCACAAAACGGGTCAGAACGGCCAAAACTGCGGGTGTTGATGATCGACACGTAAACTCACCCCGGGGTTCGTCGATCGTGGAAATCTCTCCGGGACCCCAAAACAGTGAGTAATAGTCCACGAAACGGGTTAGAACCGGCCAAAACTGCGGGTGTTGATGACGGACACATAAACGCACCCCGGGGTTCATCAATCGTGGAAATCACTCCAGGACCCCAAAACAGTGAGTAATAGTCCACGAAACTGGCCAAAATCGGCCAAAACTGCGAGTATTTATGACCGACACAAAAACGCGCCCCGGGGTTCATCAATCGTGGAAATATGCCCAGGACCCCAAAACAGTGAGTAATTGTCCACGAAACGGGCCAGAATCGGCCAAAACTGCAAGTGTTGATGACCGACACGTAAAAACACCCCGGATTTCGTCAATCGTGGAAATCACTTCGAGATCCCAAAACAGTGAGTAATAGTCCACAAAACGGGTCAGAACGGCCAAAACTGCGGGTGTTGATGATCGACACGTAAACTCACCCCGGGGTTCGTCGATCGTGGAAATCTCTCCGGGACCCCAAAACAGTGAGTAATAGTCCACGAAACGGGTTAGAACCGGCCAAAACTGCGGGTGTTGATGACGGACACATAAACGCACCCCGGGGTTCATCAATCGTGGAAATCACTCCAGGACCCCAAAACAGTGAGTAATAGTCCACGAAACTGGCCAAAATCGGCCAAAACTGCGAGTATTTATGACCGACACAAAAACGCGCCCCGGGGTTCATCAATCGTGGAAATATGCCCAGGACCCCAAAACAGTGAGTAATTGTCCACGAAACGGGCCAGAATCGGCCAAAACTGCAAGTGTTGATGACCGACACGTAAACGCACCCCGGATTTCGTCAATCGTGGAAATCACTTCGAGATCCCAAAACAGTGAGTAATAGTCCACAAAACGGGTCAGAACGGCCAAAACTGCGGGTGTTGATGATCGACACGTAAACTCACCCCGGGGTTAGTCGATCGTGGAAATCTCTCCGGGACCCCACAACAGTGAGTAATAGTCCACGAAACTGGTCAGAATCGGCCAAAACTGCGGGTGTTGATGACCGACACATAAACGCACCCCTGGGTTCGTCAATTGTGGAAATCACTCCGGGACCCCAAAACAATGAGTATTAGTCCACGAAACGGGTCAGATTCGGCCAAAAACTGCGAGTATTTATGACCGACACAAAAACGCGCCCCGGAGTTCATCAATCGTGGAAATATGTCCAGGACGCCAAAACAGTGAGTAATTGTCCACGAAACTGGCCAGAATCGGCCAAAACTGCGGGTGTTGATGACCGACACGTAAACGCACCCCGGGGTTCGTCGATCGTGGAAATCCCTCCGGGACCCCAAAACAGTGAGTAATACTCGACGAAACTGGCCAGAATCGGCCAAAACTGCGAGTATTTATGACCGACACAAAAACGCGCCCCGGGGTTCATCAATCGTGGAAATATGCCCAGGACCCCAAAACAGTGAGTAATTGTCCACGAAACGGGCCAGAATCGGCCAAAACTGCAAGTGTTGATGACCGACACGTAAAAACACCCCGGATTTCGTCAATCGTGGAAATCACTTCGAGATCCCAAAACAGTGAGTAATAGTCCACAAAACGGGTCAGAACGGCCAAAACTGCGGGTGTTGATGATCGACACGTAAACTCACCCCGGGGTTCGTCGATCGTGGAAATCTCTCCGGGACCCCAAAACAGTGAGTAATAGTCCACGAAACGGGTTAGAACCGGCCAAAACTGCGGGTGTTGATGACGGACACATAAACGCACCCCGGGGTTCATCAATCGTGGAAATCACTCCAGGACCCCAAAACAGTGAGTAATAGTCCACGAAACTGGCCAAAATCGGCCAAAACTGCGAGTATTTATGACCGACACAAAAACGCGCCCCGGGGTTCATCAATCGTGGAAATATGCCCAGGACCCCAAAACAGTGAGTAATTGTCCACGAAACGGGCCAGAATCGGCCAAAACTGCAAGTGTTGATGACCGACACGTAAACGCACCCCGGATTTCGTCAATCGTGGAAATCACTTCGAGATCCCAAAACAGTGAGTAATAGTCCACAAAACGGGTCAGAACGGCCAAAACTGCGGGTGTTGATGATCGACACGTAAACTCACCCCGGGGTTAGTCGATCGTGGAAATCTCTCCGGGACCCCACAACAGTGAGTAATAGTCCACGAAACTGGTCAGAATCGGCCAAAACTGCGGGTGTTGATGACCGACACATAAACGCACCCCTGGGTTCGTCAATTGTGGAAATCACTCCGGGACCCCAAAACAATGAGTATTAGTCCACGAAACGGGTCAGATTCGGCCAAAAACTGCGAGTATTTATGACCGACACAAAAACGCGCCCCGGAGTTCATCAATCGTGGAAATATGTCCAGGACGCCAAAACAGTGAGTAATTGTCCACGAAACTGGCCAGAATCGGCCAAAACTGCGGGTGTTGATGACCGACACGTAAACGCACCCCGGGGTTCGTCGATCGTGGAAATCCCTCCGGGACCCCAAAACAGTGAGTAATACTCGACGAAACTGGCCAGAATCGGCCAAAACTGCGAGTATTTATGACCGACACAAAAACGCGCCCCGGGGTTCATCAATCGTGGAAATATGTTCAGGACCCCAAAACAGTGAGTAATTGTCCATGAAACGGGCCAGAATCGGCCAAAACTGCAAGTGTTGATGACCGACACGTAAACGCACCCCGGATTTCGTCAATCGTGGAAATCACTTCGAGATCCCAAAACAGTGAGTAATAGTCCACGAAACGGGTCAGAACGGCCAAAACTGCGGGTGTTGATGACCGACACGTAAACTCACCCCGGGGTTCGTCGATCGTGGAAATCTCTCCGGGACCCCAAAACAGTGAGTAATAGTCCACGAAACTGGTCAGAATCGGCCAAAACTGCGGGTGTTGATGACCGACACATAAACGCACCCCTGGGTTCGTCAATTGTGGAAATCACTCTGGGGCCCCAAAACAATGAGTATTAGTCCACGAAACGGGTCAGATTCGGCCAAAAACTGCGAGTATTTATGACCGACACAAAAACGCGCCCCGGAGTTCATCAATCGTGGAAATATGTCCAGGACCCCAAAACAGTGAGTAATTGTCCACGAAACGGGCCAGAATCGGCCAAAACTGCGGTTGTTGATGACCGACACATAAACGCACCCCGGGGTTAATCAATCGTGGAAATCACTCCAGGACCCCAAAGCAGTGAGTAATAGTCCACGAAACTGGCCAAAATCGGCCAAAACTGCGAGTATTTATGACCGACACAAAAACGCGCCCCGGGGTTCATCAATCGTGGAAATATGCCCAGGACCCCAAAACAGTGAGTAATTGTCCACGAAACGGGCCAGAATCGGCCAAAACTGCAAGTGTTGATGACCGACACGTAAACGCACCCCGGATTTCGTCAATCGTGGAAATCACTTCGAGATCCCAAAACAGTGAGTAATAGTCCACGAAACGGGTCAGAACGGCCAAAACTGCGGGTGTTGATGATCGACACGTAAACTCACCCCGGGGTTAGTCGATCGTGGAAATCTCTCCGGGACCCCACAACAGTGAGTAATAGTCCACGAAACTGGTCAGAATCGGCCAAAACTGCGGGTGTTGATGACCGACACATAAACGCACCCCTGGGTTCGTCAATTGTGGAAATCACTCCGGGACCCCAAAACAATGAGTATTAGTCCACGAAACGGGTCAGATTCGGCCAAAAACTGCGAGTATTTATGACCGACACAAAAACGCGCCCCGGAGTTCATCAATCGTGGAAATATGTCCAGGACGCCAAAACAGTGAGTAATTGTCCACGAAACTGGCCAGAATCGGCCAAAACTGCGGGTGTTGATGACCGACACGTAAACGCACCCCGGGGTTCGTCGATCGTGGAAATCCCTCCGGGACCCCAAAACAGTGAGTAATACTCGACGAAACTGGCCAGAATCGGCCAAAACTGCGAGTATTTATGACCGACACAAAAACGCGCCCCGGGGTTCATCAATCGTGGAAATATGTCCAGGACCCCAAAACAGTGAGTAATTGTCCATGAAACGGGCCAGAATCGGCCAAAACTGCAAGTGTTGATGACCGACACGTAAACGCACCCCGGATTTCGTCAATCGTGGAAATCACTTCGAGATCCCAAAACAGTGAGTAATAGTCCACGAAACGGGTCAGAACGGCCAAAACTGCGGGTGTTGATGACCGACACGTAAACTCACCCCGGGGTTCGTCGATCGTGGAAATCTCTCCGGGACCCCAAAACAGTGAGTAATAGTCCACGAAACTGGTCAGAATCGGCCAAAACTGCGGGTGTTGATGACCGACACATAAACGCACCCCTGGGTTCGTCAATTGTGGAAATCACTCTGGGGCCCCAAAACAATGAGTATTAGTCCACGAAACGGGTCAGATTCGGCCAAAAACTGCGAGTATTTATGACCGACACAAAAACGCGCCCCGGAGTTCATCAATCGTGGAAATATGTCCAGGACCCCAAAACAGTGAGTAATTGTCCACGAAACGGGCCAGAATCGGCCAAAACTGCGGGTGTTGATGACCGACACATAAACGCACCCCGGGGTTAATCAATCGTGGAAATCACTCCAGGACCCCAAAACAGTGAGTAATAGTCCACGAAACTGGCCAGAATCGGCCAAAACTGCGAGTATTTATGACCGACACAAAAACGCGCCCCGGGGTTCATCAATCGTGGAAATATGTCCAGGACCCCGAAACAGTGAGGAATTGTCCATGAAATGGGCCAGAATCGGCCAAAACTGCAAGGGTTGATGACCGACACGTAAACGCACCCCGGGTTTCGTCAATCGTGGAAATCACTTCGAGATCCCAAAACAGTGAGTAATAGTCCACGAAACGGGTCAGAACGGCCAAAACTGCGGGTGTTGATGATCGACACGTAAACGCACCCCGGGTTTCGTCATTCGTGGAAATCACTTCGATATCCCAAAAGAGTGAGTAATAGTCCACGAAACTGGTCAGAATCGGCCAAAACTGCGGGTGTTAATGATCGACACATAAACGCACCCCTGGGTTCGTCAATTGTGGAAATCACTCCGGGACCCCAAAACAATGAGTAATAGTCCATGAAACGGGTCAGATTCGGCCAAAAACTGCGAGTATTTATGACCGACACGAAAACGCACCCCGGGGTTCAACAATCGTGGAAATATGTCCAGGACCCCAAAATAGTGAGTAATTGACCATGAAACGGGCCAGAATCGGCCAAAACTGCAAGTGTTGATGACCGACACAAAAACGCACCCCGGGGTACGTCAATCGTGGAAACCACTTCGGGACCCCAAAACAGTGAGTAATAGTCCACGAAACGGGTTAGAACCGGTCAAAACTGCGGGTGTTGATGACCGACACATAAACGCACCCCGGGGTTCATCAATCGTGGAAATCACTCCAGGACCCCAAAACAGTGAGTAATAGTCCACGAAACTGGCCAAAATCGGCCAAAACTGCGAGTATTTATGCCCGACACAAAAACGCGCCCCGGGGTTCATCAATCGTGGAAATATGTCCAGGACCCCAAAACAGTGAGTAATTGTCCACGAAACGGGCCAGAATCGGCCAAAACTGCAAGTGTTGATGACCGACACGTAAACGCACCCCGGATTTCGTCAATCGTGGAAATCACTTCGAGATCCCAAAACAGTGAGTAATAGTCCACAAAACGGGTCAGAACGGCCAAAACTGCGGGTGTTGATGATCGACACGTAAACTCACCCCGGGGTTCGTTGATCGTGGAAATCTCTCCGGGACCCCAAAACAGTGAGTAATAGTCCACGAAACTGGTCAGAATCGGCCAAAACTGCGGGTGTTGATGACCGACACATAAACGCACCCCTGGATTCGTCAATTGTGGAAATCACTCCGGGACCCCAAAACAATGAGTATTAGTCCACGAAACGGGTCAGAATCGGCCAAAACTGCGAGTATTTATGCCCGACACATAAACGCACCCCGGGGTTCAACAATCGTGGAAATATGTCCAGGACCCCAAAACAGTGAGTAATTGTCCACGAAACGGGCCAGAATCGGCCAAAACTGCAAGTGTTGATGACCGACACGTAAACGCACCCCGGATTTCGTCAATCGTGGAAATCACTTCGAGATCCCAAAACAGTGAGTAATAGTCCACAAAACGGGTCAGAACGGCCAAAACTGCGGGTGTTGATGATCGACACGTAAACTCACCCCGGGGTTCGTCGATCGTGGAAATCTCTCCGGGACCCCAAAACAGTGAGTAATAGTCCACGAAACGGGTTAGAACCGGCCAAAACTGCGGGTGTTGATGACGGACACATAAACGCACCCCGGGGTTCATCAATCGTGGAAATCACTCCAGGACCCCAAAACAGTGAGTAATAGTCCACGAAACTGGCCAAAATCGGCCAAAACTGGGAGTATTTATGACCGACACAAAAACGCGCCCCGGGGTTCATCAATCGTGGAAATATGCCCAGGACCCCAAAACAGTGAGTAATTGTCCATGAAACGGGCCAGAATCGGCCAAAACTGCAAGTGTTGATGACCGACACGTAAACGCACCCCGGATTTCGTCAATCGTGGAAATCACTTCGAGATCCCAAAACAGTGAGTAATAGTCCACAAAACGGGTCAGAACGGCCAAAACTGCGGGTGTTGATGATCGACACGTAAACTCACCCCGGGGTTCGTCGATCGTGGAAATCTCTCCGGGACCCCAAAACAGTGAGTAATAGTCCACGAAACGGGTTAGAACCGGCCAAAACTGCGGGTGTTGATGACGGACACATAAACGCACCCCGGGGTTCATCAATCGTGGAAATCACTCCAGGACCCCAAAACAGTGAGTAATAGTCCACGAAACTGGCCAAAATCGGCCAAAACTGCGAGTATTTATGACCGACACAAAAACGCGCCCCGGGGTTCATCAATCGTGGAAATATGCCCAGGACCCCAAAACAGTGAGTAATTGTCCACGAAACGGGCCAGAATCGGCCAAAACTGCAAGTGTTGATGACCGACACGTAAACGCACCCCGGATTTCGTCAATCGTGGAAATCACTTCGAGATCCCAAAACAGTGAGTAATAGTCCACAAAACGGGTCAGAACGGCCAAAACTGCGGGTGTTGATGATCGACACGTAAACTCACCCCGGGGTTAGTCGATCGTGGAAATCTCTCCGGGACCCCACAACAGTGAGTAATAGTCCACGAAACTGGTCAGAATCGGCCAAAACTGCGGGTGTTGATGACCGACACATAAAAGCACCCCTGGGTTCGTCAATTGTGGAAATCACTCCGGGACCCCAAAACAATGAGTATTAGTCCACGAAACGGGTCAGATTCGGCCAAAAACTGCGAGTATTTATGACCGACACAAAAACGCGCCCCGGAGTTCATCAATCGTGGAAATATGTCCAGGACGCCAAAACAGTGAGTAATTGTCCACGAAACTGGCTAGAACCGGCCAAAACTGCGGGTGTTGATGACGGACACATAAACGCACCCCGGGGTTCATCAATCGTGGAAATCACTCCAGGACCCCAAAACAGTGAGTAATACTCGACGAAACTGGCCAGAATCGGCCAAAACTGCGAGTATTTATGACCGACACAAAAACGCGCCCCGGGGTTCATCAATCGTGGAAATATGCCCAGGACCCCAAAACAGTGAGTAATTGTCCACGAAACGGGCCAGAATCGGCCAAAACTGCAAGTGTTGATGACCGACACGTAAACGCACCCCGGATTTCGTCAATCGTGGAAATCACTTCGAGATCCCAAAACAGTGAGTAATAGTCCACAAAACGGGTCAGAACGGCCAAAACTGCGGGTGTTGATGATCGACACGTAAACTCACCCCGGGGTTAGTCGATCGTGGAAATCTCTCCGGGACCCCACAACAGTGAGTAATAGTCCACGAAACTGGTCAGAATCGGCCAAAACTGCGGGTGTTGATGACCGACACATAAACGCACCCCTGGGTTCGTCAATTGTGGAAATCACTCCGGGACCCCAAAACAATGAGTATTAGTCCACGAAACGGGTCAGATTCGGCCAAAAACTGCGAGTATTTATGACCGACACAAAAACGCGCCCCGGAGTTCATCAATCGTGGAAATATGTCCAGGACGCCAAAACAGTGAGTAATTGTCCACGAAACTGGCCAGAATCGGCCAAAACTGCGGGTGTTGATGACCGACACGTAAACGCACCCCGGGGTTCGTCGATCGTGGAAATCCCTCCGGGACCCCAAAACAGTGAGTAATACTCGACGAAACTGGCCAGAATCGGCCAAAACTGCGAGTATTTATGACCGACACAAAAACGCGCCCCGGGGTTCATCAATCGTGGAAATATGTCCAGGACCCCAAAACAGTGAGTAATTGTCCATGAAACGGGCCAGAATCGGCCAAAACTGCAAGTGTTGATGACCGACACGTAAACGCACCCCGGATTTCGTCAATCGTGGAAATCACTTCGAGATCCCAAAACAGTGAGTAATAGTCCACGAAACGGGTCAGAACGGCCAAAACTGCGGGTGTTGATGACCGACACGTAAACTCACCCCGGGGTTCGTCGATCGTGGAAATCTCTCCGGGACCCCAAAACAGTGAGTAATAGTCCACGAAACTGGTCAGAATCGGCCAAAACTGCGGGTGTTGATGACCGACACATAAACGCACCCCTGGGTTCGTCAATTGTGGAAATCACTCCGGGGCCCCAAAACAATGAGTATTAGTCCACGAAACGGGTCAGATTCGGCCAAAAACTGCGAGTATTTATGACCGACACAAAAACGCGCCCCGGAGTTCATCAATCGTGGAAATATGTCCAGGACCCCAAAACAGTGAGTAATTGTCCACGAAACGGGCCAGAATCGGCCAAAACTGCGGGTGTTGATGACCGACACATAAACGCACCCCGAGGTTAATCAATCGTGGAAATCACTCCAGGACCCCAAAACAGTGAGTAATAGTCCACGAAACTGGCCAGAATCGGCCAAAACTGCGAGTATTTATGACCGACACAAAAACGCGCCCCGGGGTTCATCAATCGTGGAAATATGTCCAGGACCCCGAAACAGTGAGGAATTGTCCATGAAATGGGCCAGAATCGGCCAAAACTGCAAGGGTTGATGACCGACACGTAAACGCACCCCGGGTTTCGTCAATCGTGGAAATCACTTCGAGATCCCAAAACAGTGAGTAATAGTCCACGAAACGGGTCAGAACGGCCAAAACTGCGGGTGTTGATGATCGACACGTAAACGCACCCCGGGTTTCGTCATTCGTGGAAATCACTTCGATATCCCAAAAGAGTGAGTAATAGTCCACGAAACTGGTCAGAATCGGCCAAAACTGCGGGTGTTAATGATCGACACATAAACGCACCCCTGGGTTCGTCAATTGTGGAAATCACTCCGGGACCCCAAAACAATGAGTAATAGTCCATGAAACGGGTCAGATTCGGCCAAAAACTGCGAGTATTTATGACCGACACGAAAACGCACCCCGGGGTTCAACAATCGTGGAAATATGTCCAGGACCCCAAAATAGTGAGTAATTGACCATGAAACGGGCCAGAATCGGCCAAAACTGCAAGTGTTGATGACCGACACAAAAACGCACCCCGGGGTACGTCAATCGTGGAAACCACTTCGGGACCCCAAAACAGTGAGTAATAGTCCACGAAACGGGTTAGAACCGGTCAAAACTGCGGGTGTTGATGACCGACACATAAACGCACCCCGGGGTTCATCAATCGTGGAAATCACTCCAGGACCCCAAAACAGTGAGTAATTGTCCACGAAACGGGCCAGAATCGGCCAAAACTGCAAGTGTTGATGACCGACACGTAAACGCACCCCGGATTTCGTCAATCGTGGAAATCACTTCGAGATCCCAAAACAGTGAGTAATAGTCCACAAAACGGGTCAGAACGGCCAAAACTGCGGGTGTTGATGATCGACACGTAAACTCACCCCGGGGTTAGTCGATCGTGGAAATCTCTCCGGGACCCCACAACAGTGAGTAATAGTCCACGAAACTGGTCAGAATCGGCCAAAACTGCGGGTGTTGATGACCGACACATAAACGCACCCCTGGGTTCGTCAATTGTGGAAATCACTCCGGGACCCCAAAACAATGAGTATTAGTCCACGAAACGGGTCAGATTCGGCCAAAAACTGCGAGTATTTATGACCGACACAAAAACGCGCCCCGGAGTTCATCAATCGTGGAAATATGTCCAGGACGCCAAAACAGTGAGTAATTGTCCACGAAACTGGCTAGAACCGGCCAAAACTGCGGGTGTTGATGACGGACACATAAACGCACCCCGGGGTTCATCAATCGTGGAAATCACTCCAGGACCCCAAAACAGTGAGTAATACTCGACGAAACTGGCCAGAATCGGCCAAAACTGCGAGTATTTATGACCGACACAAAAACGCGCCCCGGGGTTCATCAATCGTGGAAATATGCCCAGGACCGCAAAACAGTGAGTAATTGTCCACGAAACGGGCCAGAATCGGCCAAAACTGCAAGTGTTGATGACCGACACGTAAACGCACCCCGGATTTCGTCAATCGTGGAAATCACTTCGAGATCCCAAAACAGTGAGTAATAGTCCACAAAACGGGTCAGAACGGCCAAAACTGCGGGTGTTGATGATCGACACGTAAACTCACCCCGGGGTTAGTCGATCGTGGAAATCTCTCCGGGACCCCACAACAGTGAGTAATAGTCCACGAAACTGGTCAGAATCGGCCAAAACTGCGGGTGTTGATGACCGACACATAAACGCACCCCTGGGTTCGTCAATTGTGGAAATCACTCCGGGACCCCAAAACAATGAGTATTAGTCCACGAAACGGGTCAGATTCGGCCAAAAACTGCGAGTATTTATGACCGACACAAAAACGCGCCCCGGAGTTCATCAATCGTGGAAATATGTCCAGGACGCCAAAACAGTGAGTAATTGTCCACGAAACTGGCCAGAATCGGCCAAAACTGCGGGTGTTGATGACCGACACGTAAACGCACCCCGGGGTTCGTCGATCGTGGAAATCCCTCCGGGACCCCAAAACAGTGAGTAATACTCGACGAAACTGGCCAGAATCGGCCAAAACTGCGAGTATTTATGCCCGACACAAAAACGCGCCCCGGGGTTCATCAATCGTGGAAATATGTCCAGGACCCCAAAACAGTGAGTAATTGTCCATGAAACGGGCCAGAATCGGCCAAAACTGCAAGTGTTGATGACCGACACGTAAACGCACCCCGGATTTCGTCAATCGTGGAAATCACTTCGAGATCCCAAAACAGTGAGTAATAGTCCACAAAACGGGTCAGAACGGCCAAAACTGCGGGTGTTGATGATCGACACGTAAACTCACCCCGGGGTTCGTTGATCGTGGAAATCTCTCCGGGACCCCAAAACAGTGAGTAATAGTCCACGAAACTGGTCAGAATCGGCCAAAACTGCGGGTGTTGATGACCGACACATAAACGCACCCCTGGGTTCGTCAATTGTGGAAATCACTCCGGGAACCCAAAACAATGAGTATTAGTCCACGAAACGGGTCAGATTCGGCCAAAAACTGCGAGTATTTATGACCGACACAAAAACGCGCCCCGGAGTTCATCAATCATGGAAATATGTCCAGGACGCCAAAACAGTGAGTAATTGTCCACGAAATGGGCCAGAATCGGCCAAAACTGCGGGTGTTGATGACCGACACATAAACGCACCCCGGGGTTAATCAATCATGGAAATCACTCCAGGACCCCAAAACAGTGAGTAATAGTCCACGAAACTGGCCAGAATCGGCCAAAACAGCGAGTATTTATGACCGACACAAAAACGCGCCCCGGGGTTCATCAATCGTGGAAATATGTCCAGGACCCCGAAACAGTGAGGAATTGTCCACGAAATGGGCCAGAATCGGCCAAAACTGCAAGGGTTGATGACCGACACGTAAACGCACCCCGGGTTTCGTCAATCGTGGAAATCACTTCGAGATCCCAAAACAGTGAGTAATAGTCCACGAAACGGGTCAGAACGGCCAAAACTGCGGGTGTTGATAATCGACACGTAAACGCACCCCGGGTTTCGTCATTCGTGGAAATCACTTCGATATCCCAAAAGAGTGAGTAATAGTCCACGAAACTGGTCAGAATCGGCCAAAACTGCGGGTGTTGATGACCGACACATAAACGCACCCCTGGGTTCGTCAATTGTGGAAATCACTCCGGGACACCAAAACAATGAGTAATAGTCCATGAAACGGGTCAGATTCGGCCAAAAACTGCGAGTATTTATGACCGACACGAAAACGCACCCCGGGGTTCAACAATCGTGGAAATATGTCCAGGACCCCAAAATAGTGAGTAATTGACCATGAAACGGGCCAGAATCGGCCAAAACTGCAAGTGTTGATGACCGACACAAAAACGCACCCCGGGGTTCGTCAATCGTGGAAACCACTTCGGGACCCCAAAACAGTGAGTAATAGTCCACGAAACTGGCCAGATTCGGCCAAAAACTGCGAGTATTTATGACCGACACAAAAACGCGCCCCGGGGTTCATCAATCGTGGAAATATGTCCAGGACCCCAAAACAGTGAGTAATTGTCCACGAAACGGGCCAGAATCGGCCAAAACTGCGGGTGTTGATGACCGACACGTAAACGCACCCCGGATTTCGTCCATCGTGGAAATCACTTCGAGATCCCAAAACAGTGAGTAATAGTCCACAAAACGGGTCAGAACGGCCAAAACTGCGGGTGTTGATGATCGACACGTAAACTCACCCCGGGGTTCGTCGATCGTGGAAATCTGTCCGGGACCCCAAAACAGTGAGTAATAGTCCACGAAACTGGTCAGAATCGGCCAAAACTGCGGGTGTTGATGACCGACACATAAACGCACCCCTGGGTTCGTCAATTGTGGAAATCACTCCGGGACCCCAAAACAATGAGTATTAGTCCACGAAACGGGTCAGATTCGGCCAAAAACTGCGAGTATTTATGACCGACACAAAAACGCACCCCGGGGTTCATCAATCGTGGAAATATGTCCAGGACCCCGAAACAGTGAGGAATTGTCCACGAAATGGGCCAGAATCGGCCAAAACTGCAAGGGTTGATGACCGACACGTAAACGCACCCCGGGTTTCGTCAATCGTGGAAATCACTTCGAGATCCCAAAACAGTGAGTAATAGTCCACGAAACGGGTCAGAACGGCCAAAACTGCGGGTGTTGATGATCGACACGTAAACTCACCCCGGGGTTCGTTGATCGTGGAAATCTCTCCGGGACCCCAAAACAGTGAGTAATAGTCCACGAAACTGGTCAGAATCGGCCAAAACTGCGGGTGTTGATGACCGACACATAAACGCACCCCTGGGTTCGTCAATTGTGGAAATCACTCCGGGAACCCAAAACAATGAGTATTAGTCCACGAAACGGGTCAGATTCGGCCAAAAACTGCGAGTATTTATGACCGACACAAAAACGCGCCCCGGAGTTCATCAATCATGGAAATATGTCCAGGACGCCAAAACAGTGAGTAATTGTCCACGAAATGGGCCAGAATCGGCCAAAACTGCGGGTGTTGATGACCGACACATAAACGCACCCCGGGGTTAATCAATCGTGGAAATCACTCCAGGACCCCAAAACAGTGAGTAATAGTCCACGAAACTGGCCAGAATCGGCCAAAACAGCGAGTATTTATGACCGACACAAAAACGCGCCCCGGGGTTCATCAATCGTGGAAATATGTCCAGGACCCCGAAACAGTGAGGAATTGTCCACGAAATGGGCCAGAATCGGCCAAAACTGCAAGGGTTGATGACCGACACGTAAACGCACCCCGGGTTTCGTCAATCGTGGAAATCACTTCGAGATCCCAAAACAGTGAGTAATAGTCCACGAAACGGGTCAGAACGGCCAAAACTGCGGGTGTTGATAATCGACACGTAAACGCACCCCGGGTTTCGTCATTCGTGGAAATCACTTCGATATCCCAAAAGAGTGAGTAATAGTCCACGAAACTGGTCAGAATCGGCCAAAACTGCGGGTGTTGATGACCGACACATAAACGCACCCCTGGGTTCGTCAATTGTGGAAATCACTCCGGGACACCAAAACAATGAGTAATAGTCCATGAAACGGGTCAGATTCGGCCAAAAACTGCGAGTATTTATGACCGACACGAAAACGCACCCCGGGGTTCAACAATCGTGGAAATATGTCCAGGACCCCAAAATAGTGAGTAATTGACCATGAAACGGGCCAGAATCGGCCAAAACTGCAAGTGTTGATGACCGACACAAAAACGCACCCCGGGGTTCGTCAATCGTGGAAACCACTTCGGGACCCCAAAACAGTGAGTAATAGTCCACGAAACTGGCCAGATTCGGCCAAAAACTGCGAGTATTTATGACCGACACAAAAACGCGCCCCGGGGTTCATCAATCGTGGAAATATGTCCAGGACCCCAAAACAGTGAGTAATTGTCCACGAAACGGGCCAGAATCGGCCAAAACTGCGGGTGTTGATGACCGACACGTAAACGCACCCCGGATTTCGTCCATCGTGGAAATCACTTCGAGATCCCAAAACAGTGAGTAATAGTCCACAAAACGGGTCAGAACGGCCAAAACTGCGGGTGTTGATGATCGACACGTAAACTCACCCCGGGGTTCGTCGATCGTGGAAATCTGTCCGGGACCCCAAAACAGTGAGTAATAGTCCACGAAACTGGTCAGAATCGGCCAAAACTGCGGGTGTTGATGACCGACACATAAACGCACCCCTGGGTTCGTCAATTGTGGAAATCACTCCGGGACCCCAAAACAATGAGTATTAGTCCACGAAACGGGTCAGATTCGGCCAAAAACTGCGAGTATTTATGACCGACACAAAAACGCGCCCCGGGGTTCATCAATCGTGGAAATATGTCCAGGACCCCGAAACAGTGAGGAATTGTCCACGAAATGGGCCAGAATCGGCCAAAACTGCAAGGGTTGATGACCGACACGTAAACGCACCCCGAGTTTCGTCAATCGTGGAAATCACTTCGAGATCCCAAAACAGTGAGTAATAGTCCACGAAACGGGTCAGAACGGCCAAAACTGCGGGTGTTGATGATCGACACGTAAACGCACCCCGGGTTTCGTCATTCGTGGAAATCACTTCGATATCCCAAAAGAGTGAGTAATAGTCCACGAAACTGGTCAGAATCGGCCAAAACTGCGTGTGTTGATGACCGACACATAAACGCACCCCTGGGTTCGTCAATTGTGGAAATCACTCCGGGACCCCAAAACAATGAGTATTAGTCCACGAAACGGGTCAGATTCGGCCAAATACTGCGAGTATTTATGACCGACACAAAAACGCGCCCCGGAGTTCATCAATCGTGGAAATATGTCCAGGACGCCAAAATAGTGAGTAATTGTCCACGAAACGGGCCAGAATCGGCCAAAACTGCGGGTGTTGATGACCGACGCATAAACGCACCCCGGGGTTAATCAATCGTGGAAATCACTCAAGGACCGCAAAACAGTGAGTAATAGTCCACGAAACTGGCCAGAATCGGCCAAAACTGCGAGTATTTATGACCGACACAAAAACGCGCCCCGGGGTTCATCAATCGTGGAAATATGTCCAGGACCCCGAAACAGTGAGGAATTGTCCACGAAATGGGCCAGAATCGGCCAAAACTGCAAGGGTTGATGACCGACACGTAAACGCACCCCGGGTTTCGTCAATCGTGGAAATCACTTCGAGATCCCAAAACAGTGAGTAATAGTCCACGAAACGGGTCAGAACGGCCAAAACTGCGGGTGTTGATAATCGACACGTAAACGCACCCCGGGTTTCGTCATTCGTGGAAATCACTTCGATATCCCAAAAGAGTGAGTAATATTCCACGAAACTGGTCAGAATCGGCCAAAACTGCGGGTGTTGATGACCGACACATAAACGCACCCCTGGGTTCGTCAATTGTGGAAATCACTCCGGGACACCAAAACAATGAGTAATAGTCCATGAAACGGGTCAGATTCGGCCAAAAACTGCGAGTATTTATGACCGACACGAAAACGCACCCCGGGGTTCAACAATCGTGGAAATATGTCCAGGACCCCAAAATAGTGAGTAATTGACCATGAAACGGGCCAGAATCGGCCAAAACTGCAAGTGTTGATGACCGACACAAAAACGCACCCCGGGGTTCGTCAATCGTGGAAACCACTTCGGGACCCCAAAACAGTGAGTAATAGTCCACGGAACGGGTCAGGATCGTCCAAAGCTGCGGGTGTTGATGACCAACACGTAAACGCACCCCTGGGTTCGTCAATCGTGGAGATCACTCCGGGACCCCAAAACAATGTGTAATAGTCCACGAAACGGGTCAGATTCGGCCAAAAACTGCGAGTGTTGATGATCGACACGTAAACGCACCCCCGGGTTCGTCGATCGTGGAAATCTCTCCGGGACCCCAAAACAGTGAGTAATAGTCCACGAAACGGGTTAGAACCGGCCAAAACTGCGGGTGTTGATGACCGACACATAAACGCACCCCGGGGTTCATCAATCGTGGAAATCACTCCAGGACCCCAAAACAGTGAGTAATAGTCCATGAAACTGGCCAAAATCGGCCAAAACTGCGAGTATTTATGACCGACACGAAAACGCGCCCCGGGGTTCAACAATCGTGGAAATATGTCCAGGACCCCAAAACAGTGAGTAATTGTCCACGAAACGGGCCAGAATCGGCCAAAACTGCAAGTGTTGATGACCGACACGTAAACGCACCCCGGATTTCGTCAATCGTGGAAATCACTTCGAGATCCCAAAACAGTGAGTAATAGTCCACGAAACGGGTCAGAACGGCCAAAACTGCGGGTGTTGATGATCGACACGTAAACTCACCCCGGGGTTCGTCGATCGTGGAAATCTCTCCGGGACCCCAAAACAGTGAGTAATAGTCCACGAAACGGGTTAGAACCGGCCAAAACTGCGGGTGTTGATGACCGACACATAAACGCACCCCGGGGTTCATCAATCGTGGAAATCACTCCAGGACCCCAAAACAGTGAGTAATAGTCCACGAAACTGGCCAAAATCGGCCAAAACTGCGAGTGTTTATGACCGACACGAAAACGCACCCCGGGGTTCAACAATCGTGGAAATATGTCCAGGACCACAAAACAGTGAGTAATTGTCCACGAAACGGGCCAGAATCGGCCAAAACTGCAAGTGTTGATGACCGACACGTAAACGCACCCCGGATTTCGTCAATCGTGGAAATCACTTCGAGATCCCAAAAGAGTGAGTAATAGTCCACGAAACGGGTCAGAACGGCCAAAACTGCGGGTGTTGATGATCGACACGTAAACGCACCCCGGGTTTCGTCATTCGTGGAAATCACTTCGATATCCCAAAAGAGTGAGTAATAGTCCACGAAACTGGTCAGAATCGGCCAAAACTGCGTGTGTTGATGACCGACACATAAACGCACCCCTGGGTTCGTCAATTGTGGAAATCACTCCGGGACCCCAAAACAATGAGTATTAGTCGACGAAACGGGTCAGATTCAGCCAAATACTGCGAGTATTTATGACTGACACAAAAACGCGCCCCGGAGTTCATCAATCGTGGAAATATGTCCAGGACGCCAAAATAGTGAGTAATTGTCCACGAAACGGGCCAGAATCGGCCAAAACTGCGGGTGTTGATGACCGACACATAAACGCACCCCGGGGTTAATCAATCGTGGAAATCACTCAAGGACCGCAAAACAGTGAGTAATAGTCCACGAAACTGGCCAGAATCGGCCAAAACTGCGAGTATTTATGTCCGACACAAAAACGCGCCCCGGGGTTCATCAATCGTGGAAATATGTCCAGGACCCCGAAACAGTGAGGAATTGTCCACGAAACTGGTCAGAATCGGCCAAAACTGCGTGTGTTGATGACCGACACATAAACGCACCCCTGGGTTCGTCAATTGTGGAAATCACTCCGGGACCCCAAAACAATGAGTAATAGTCCACGAAACGGGTCAGATTCGGCCAAAAACAGCGAGTATTTATGACCGACACGAAAACGCACCCCGGGGTTCAACAATCGTGGAAATATGTCCAGGACCACAAAACAGTGAGTAATTGTCCACGAAACGGGCCAGAATCGGCCAAAACTGCAAGTGTTGATGACCGACACGTAAACGCACCCCGGATTTCGTCAATCGTGGAAATCACTTCGAGATCCCAAAAGAGTGAGTAATAGTCCACGGAACGGGTCAGGATCGTCCAAAACTGCGGGTGTTGATGACCAACACGTAAACGCACCCCTGGGTTCGTCAATCGTGGAGATCACTCCGGGACCCCAAAACAATGAGTAATAGTCCACGAAACGGGTCAGATTCGGCCAAAAACTGCGAGTGTTGATGATCGACACGTAAACGCACCCCGGGGTTCGTCGATCGTGGAAATCTCTCCGGGACCCCAAAACAGTGAGTAATAGTCCACGAAACGGGTTAGAACCGGCCAAAACTGCGGGTGTTGATGACCGACACATAAACGCACCCCGGGGTTCATCAATCGTGGAAATCACTCCAGGACCCCAAAACAGTGAGTAATAGTCCACGAAACTGGCCAAAATCGGCCAAAACTGCGAGTGTTTATGACCGACACGAAAACGCACCCCGGGGTTCAACAATCGTGGAAATATGTCCAGGACCACAAAACAGTGAGTAATTGTCCACGAAACGGGCCAGAATCGGCCAAAACTGCAAGTGTTGATGACCGACACGTAAACGCACCCCGGATTTCGTCAATCGTGGAAATCACTTCGAGATCCCAAAAGAGTGAGTAATAGTCCACGGAACGGGTCAGGATCGTCCAAAACTGCGGGTGTTGATGACCAGCACGTAAACGCACCCCTGGGTTCGTCAATCGTGGAGATCACTCCGGGACCCCAAAACAATGAGTAATAGTCCACGAAACGGGTCAGATTCGGCCAAAAACTGCGAGTGTTGATGATCGACACGTAAACGCACCCCGGGGTTCGTCGATCGTGGAAATCTCTCCGGGACCCCAAAACAGTGAGTAATAGTCCACGAAACGGGTTAGAACCGGCCAAAACTGCGGGTGTTGATGACCGACACATAAACGCACCCCGGGGTTCATCAATCGTGGAAATCACTCCAGGACCCCAAAACAGTGAGTAATAGTCCACGAAACTGGCCAAAATCGGCCAAAACTGCGAGTATTTATGACCGACACAAAAACGCGCCCCGGGGTTCATCAATCGTGGAAATATGTCCAGGACCCCAAAACAGTGAGGAATTGTCCACGAAACGGGCCAGAATCGGCCAAAACTGCAAGTGTTGATGACCGACACGTAAACGCACCCCGGATTTCGTCAATCGTGGAAATCACTTCGAGATCCCAAAACAGTGAGTAATAGTCCACGAAATGGGTCAGAACGGCCAAAACTGCGGGTGTTGATGATCGACACGTAAACTCACCCCGGGGTTCGTCGGTCGTGGAAATCTCTCCGGGACCCCAAAACAGTGAGTAATAGTCCACGAAACTGGTCAGAATCGGCCAAAACTGCGGGTGTTGATGACCGACACATAAACGCACCCCTGGGTTCGTCAATTGTGGAAATCACTCCGGGACCCCAAAACAATGAGTATTAGTCCACGAAACGGGTCAGATTCGGCCAAAAACTGCGAGTATTTATGACCGACACAAAAACGCGCCCCGGGGTTCATCAATCGTGGAAATATGTCCAGGACCCCGAAACAGTGAGGAATTGTCCATGAAATGGGCCAGAATCGGCCAAAACTGCAAGGGTTGATGACCGACACGTAAACGCACCCCGGGTTTCGTCAATCGTGGAAATCACTTCGAGATCCAAAAACAGTGAGTAATAGTCCACGAAACGGGTCAGAACGGCCAAAACTGCGGGTGTTGATGATCGACACGTAAACGCACCCCGGGTTTCGTCATTCGTGGAAATCACTTCGATATCCCAAAAGAGTGAGTAATAGTCCACGAAACTGGTCAGAATCGGCCAAAACTGCGTGTGTTGATGACCGACACATAAACGCACCCCTGGGTTCGTCAATTGTGGAAATCACTCCGGGACCCCAAAACAATGAGTATTAGTCCACGAAACGGGTCAGATTCGGCCAAAGACTGCGAGTATTTATGACCGACACAAAAACGCGCCCCGGAGTTCATCAATCGTGGAAATATGTCCAGGACGCCAAAATAGTGAGTAATTGTCCACGAAACGGGCCAGAATCGGCCAAAACTGCGGGTGTTGATGACCGACACATAAACGCACCCCGGGGTTAATCAATCGTGGAAATCACTCAAGGACCACAAAACAGTGAGTAATAGTCCACGAAACTGGCCAGAATCGGCCAAAACTGCGAGTATTTATGACCGACACAAAAACGCGCCCCGGGGTTCATCAATCGTGGAAATATGCCCAGGACCCCAAAACAGTGAGTAATAGTCCACGGAACGGGTCAGGATCGTCCAAAACTGCGGGTGTTGATGACCAACACGTAAACGCACCCCTGGGTTCGTCAATCGTGGAGATCACTCCGGGACCCCAAAACAATGGGTAATAGTCCATGAAACGGGTCAGATTCAGCCAAAAACTGCGAGTGTTGATGATCGACACGTAAACGCACCCCGGGGTTCGTCGATCGTGGAAATCTCTCCGGGACCCCAAAACAGTGAGTAATAGTCCACGAAACGGGTTAGAACCGGCCAAAACTGCGGGTGTTGATGACCGACACATAAACGCACCCCGGGGTTCATCAATCGTGGAAATCACTCCAGGACCCCAAAACAGTGAGTAATAGTCCACGAAACTGGCCAAAATCGGCCAAAACTGCGAGTATTTATGACCGACACAAAAACGCGCCCCGGGGTTCATCAATCGTGGAAATATGTCCAGGACCCCAAAACAGTGAGTAATTGTCCACGAAACGGGCCAGAATCGGCCAAAACTGCAAGTGTTGATGACCGACACGTAAACGCACCCCGGATTTCGTCAATCGTGGAAATCACTTCGAGATCCCAAAACAGTGAGTAATAGTCCACGAAATGGGTCAGAACGGCCAAAACTGCGGGTGTTGATGATCGACACGTAAACTCACCCCGGGGTTCGTCGGTCGTGGAAATCTCTCCGGGACCCCAAAACAGTGAGTAATAGTCCACGAAACTGGTCAGAATCGGCCAAAACTGCGGGTGTTGATGACCGACACATAAACGCACCCCTGGGTTCGTCAATTGTGGAAATCACTCCGGGACCCCAAAACAATGAGTATTAGTCCACGAAACGGGTCAGATTCGGCCAAAAACTGCGAGTATTTATGACCGACACAAAAACGCGCCCCGGGGTTCATCAATCGTGGAAATATGTCCAGGACCCCGAAACAGTGAGGAATTGTCCATGAAATGGGCCAGAATCGGCCAAAACTGCAAGGGTTGATGACCGACACGTAAACGCACCCCGGGTTTCGTCAATCGTGGAAATCACTTCGAGATCCAAAAACAGTGAGTAATAGTCCACGAAACGGGTCAGAACGGCCAAAACTGCGGGTGTTGATGATCGACACGTAAACGCACCCCGGGTTTCGTCATTCGTGGAAATCACTTCGATATCCCAAAAGAGTGAGTAATAGTCCACGAAACTGGTCAGAATCGGCCAAAACTGCGTGTGTTGATGACCGACACATAAACGCACCCCTGGGTTCGTCAATTGTGGAAATCACTCCGGGACCCCAAAACAATGAGTATTAGTCCACGAAACGGGTCAGATTCGGCCAAAGACTGCGAGTATTTATGACCGACACAAAAACGCGCCCCGGAGTTCATCAATCGTGGAAATATGTCCAGGACGCCAAAATAGTGAGTAATTGTCCACGAAACGGGCCAGAATCGGCCAAAACTGCGGGTGTTGATGACCGACACATAAACGCACCCCGGGGTTAATCAATCGTGGAAATCACTCAAGGACCACAAAACAGTGAGTAATAGTCCACGAAACTGGCCAGAATCGGCCAAAACTGCGAGTATTTATGACCGACACAAAAACGCGCCCCGGGGTTCATCAATCGTGGAAATATGCCCAGGACCCCAAAACAGTGAGTAATAGTCCACGGAACGGGTCAGGATCGTCCAAAACTGCGGGTGTTGATGACCAACACGTAAACGCACCCCTGGGTTCGTCAATCGTGGAGATCACTCCGGGACCCCAAAACAATGGGTAATAGTCCATGAAACGGGTCAGATTCAGCCAAAAACTGCGAGTGTTGATGATCGACACGTAAACGCACCCCGGGGTTCGTCGATCGTGGAAATCTCTCCGGGACCCCAAAACAGTGAGTAATAGTCCACGAAACGGGTTAGAACCGGCCAAAACTGCGGGTGTTGATGACCGACACATAAACGCACCCCGGGGTTCATCAATCGTGGAAATCACTCCAGGACCCCAAAACAGTGAGTAATAGTCCACGAAACTGGCCAAAATCGGCCAAAACTGCGAGTATTTATGACCGACACAAAAACGCGCCCCGGGGTTCATCAATCGTGGAAATATGTCCAGGACCCCAAAACAGTGAGTAATTGTCCACGAAACGGGCCAGAATCGGCCAAAACTGCAAGTGTTGATGACCGACACGTAAACGCACCCCGGATTTCGTCAATCGTGGAAATCACTTCGAGATCCCAAAACAGTGAGTAATAGTCCACGAAATGGGTCAGAACGGCCAAAACTGCGGGTGTTGATGATCGACACGTAAACTCACCCCGGGGTTCGTCGGTCGTGGAAATCTCTCCGGGACCCCAAAACAGTGAGTAATAGTCCACGAAACTGGTCAGAATCGGCCAAAACTGCGGGTGTTGATGACCGACACATAAACGCACCCCTGGGTTCGTCAATTGTGGAAATCACTCCGGGACCCCAAAACAATGAGTATTAGTCCACGAAACGGGTCAGATTCGGCCAAAAACTGCGAGTATTTATGACCGACACAAAAACGCGCCCCGGGGTTCATCAATCGTGGAAATATGTCCAGGACCCCGAAACAGTGAGGAATTGTCCATGAAATGGGCCAGAATCGGCCAAAACTGCAAGGGTTGATGACCGACACGTAAACGCACCCCGGGTTTCGTCAATCGTGGAAATCACTTCGAGATCCAAAAACAGTGAGTAATAGTCCACGAAACGGGTCAGAACGGCCAAAACTGCGGGTGTTGATGATCGACACGTAAACGCACCCCGGGTTTCGTCATTCGTGGAAATCACTTCGATATCCCAAAAGAGTGAGTAATAGTCCACGAAACTGGTCAGAATCGGCCAAAACTGCGTGTGTTGATGACCGACACATAAACGCACCCCTGGGTTCGTCAATTGTGGAAATCACTCCGGGACCCCAAAACAATGAGTATTAGTCCACGAAACGGGTCAGATTCGGCCAAAGACTGCGAGTATTTATGACCGACACAAAAACGCGCCCCGGAGTTCATCAATCGTGGAAATATGTCCAGGACGCCAAAATAGTGAGTAATTGTCCACGAAACGGGCCAGAATCGGCCAAAACTGCGGGTGTTGATGACCGACACATAAACGCACCCCGGGGTTAATCAATCGTGGAAATCACTCAAGGACCACAAAACAGTGAGTAATAGTCCACGAAACTGGCCAGAATCGGCCAAAACTGCGAGTATTTATGACCGACACAAAAACGCGCCCCGGGGTTCATCAATCGTGGAAATATGTCCAGGACCCCGAAACAGTGAGGAATTGTCCACGAAACTGGTCAGAATCGGCCAAAACTGCGTGTGTTGATGACCGACACATAAACGCACCCCTGGGTTCGTCAATTGTGGAAATCACTCCGGGACCCCAAAACAATGAGTAATAGTCCACGAAACGGGTCAGATTCGGCCAAAAACAGCGAGTATTTATGACCGACACGAAAACGCACCCCGGGGTTCAACAATCGTGGAAATATGTCCAGGACCCCAAAATAGTGAGTAATTGACCATGAAACGGGCCAGAATCGGCCAAAACTGCAAGTGTTGATGACCGACACAAAAACGCACCCCGGGGTTCGTCAATCGTGGAAACCACTTCGGGACCCCAAAACAATGAGTAATAGTCCACGGAACGGGTCAGGATCGTCCAAAACTGCGGGTGTTGATGACCAACACGTAAACGCACCCCTGGGTTCGTCAATCGTGGAGATCACTCCGGGACCCCAAAACAATGAGTAATAGTCCACGAAACGGGTCAAATTCGGCCAAAAACTGCGAGTGTTGATGATCGACACGTAAACGCACCCCGGGGTTTGTCGATCGTGGAAATCTCTCCGGGACCCCAAAACAGTGAGTAATAGTCCACGAAACGGGTTAGAACCGGCCAAAACTGCGGGTGTTGATGACCGACACATAAACGCACCCCGGGGTTCATCAATCGTGGAAATCACTCCAGGACCCCAAAACAGTGAGTAATAGTCCACGAAACTGGCCAAAATCGGCCAAAACTGCAAGTATTTATGACCGACACAAAAACGCGCCCCGGGGTTCATCAATCGTGGAAATATGTCCAGGACCCCAAAACAGTGAGTAATTGTCCACGAAACGGGCCAGAATCGGCCAAAACTGCAAGTGTTGATAACCGACACGTAAACGCACCCCGGGGTTTGTCGATCGTGGAAATCTCTCCGGGACCCCAAAACAGTGAGTAATAGTCCACGAAACGGGTTAGAACCGGCCAAAACTGCGGGTGTTGATGACCGACACATAAACGCACCCCGGGGTTCATCAATCGTGGAAATCACTCCAGGACCCCAAAACAGTGAGTAATAGTCCACGAAACTGGCCAAAATCGGCCAAAACTGCAAGTATTTATGACCGACACAAAAACGCGCCCCGGGGTTCATCAATCGTGGAAATATGTCCAGGACCCCAAAACAGTGAGTAATTGTCCACGAAACGGGCCAGAATCGGCCAAAACTGCAAGTGTTGATGACCGACACGTAAACGCACCCCGGATTTCGTCAATCGTGGAAATCACTTCGAGATCCCAAAACAGTGAGTAATAGTCCACGAAACGGGTCAGAACGGCCAAAACTGCGGGTGTTGATGATCGACACGTAAACTCACCCCGGGGTTCGTCGATCGTGGAAATCTCTCCGGGACCCCAAAACATTGAGTAATAGTCCACGAAACTGGTCAGAATCGGCCTAAACTGCGGGTGTTGATGACCGACACATAAACGCACCCCTGGGTTCGTCAATTGTGGTAATCACTCCGGGACCCCAAAACAATGAGTATTAGTCCACGAAACGGGTCAGATTCGGCCAAAAACTGCGAGTATTTATGACCGACACAAAAACGCGCCCCGGGGTTCATCAATCGTGGAAATATGTCCAGGACCCCGAAACAGTGAGGAATTGTCCATGAAATGGGCCAGAATCGGCCAAAACTGCAAGGGTTGATGACCGACACGTAAACGCACCCCGGGTTTCGTCAATCGTGGAAATCACTTTGAGATCCCAAAACAGTGAGTAATAGTCCACGAAACGGGTCAGAACGGCCAAAACTGCGGGTGTTGATGATCGACACGTAAACGCACCCCGGGTTTCGTCATTCGTGGAAATCACTTCGATATCCCAAAAGAGTGAGTAATAGTCCACGCAACTGGTCAGAATCGGCCAAAACTGCGTGTGTTGATGACCGACACATAAACGCACCCCTGGGTTCGTCAATTGTGGAAATCACTCCGGGACCCCAAAACAATGAGTATTAGTCCACGAAACGGGTCAGATTCGGCCAAATACTGCGAGTATTTATGACCGACACAAAAACGCGCCCCGGGGTTCATCAATCGTGGAAATATGTCCAGGACACCAAAACAGTGAGTAATTGTCCACGAAACGGGCCAGAATCGGCCAAAACTGCAAGTGTTGATGACCGACACGTAAACGCACCCCGGATTTCGTCAATCGTGGAAATCACTTCGAGATCCCAAAACAGTGAGTAATAGTCCACGAAACGGGTCAGAACGGCCAAAACTGCGGGTGTTGATGATCGACACGTAAACTCACCCCGGGGTTCGTCGATCGTGGAAATCTCTCCGGGACCCCAAAACATTGAGTAATAGTCCACGAAACTGGTCAGAATCGGCCTAAACTGCGGGTGTTGATGACCGACACATAAACACACCCCTGGGTTCGTCAATTGTGGAAATCACTCCGGGACCCCAAAACAATGAGTATTAGTCCACGAAACGGGTCAGATTCGGCCAAAAACTGCGAGTATTTATGACCGACACAAAAACGCGCCCCGGGGTTCATCAATCGTGGAAATATGTCCAGGACCCCGAAACAGTGAGGAATTGTCCATGAAATGGGCCAGAATCGGCCAAAACTGCAAGGGTTGATGACCGACACGTAAACGCACCCCGGGTTTCGTCAATCGTGGAAATCACTTCGAGATCCCAAAACAGTGAGTAATAGTCCACGAAACGGGTCAGAACGGCCAAAACTGCGGGTGTTGATGATCGACACGTAAACGCACCCCGGGTTTCGTCATTCGTGGAAATCACTTCGATATCCCAAAAGAGTGAGTAATAGTCCACGCAACTGGTCAGAATCGGCCAAAACTGCGTGTGTTGATGACCGACACATAAACGCACCCCTGGGTTCGTCAATTGTGGAAATCACTCCGGGACCCCAAAACAATGAGTATTAGTCCATGAAACGGGTCAGATTCGGCCAAATACTGCGAGTATTTATGACCGACACAAAAACGCGCCCCGGAGTTCATCAATCGTGGAAATATGTCCAGGACGCCAAAATAGTGAGTAATTGTCCACGAAACGGGCCAGAATCGGCCAAAACTGCGGGTGTTGATGACCGACACATAAACGCACCCCGAGGTTAATCAATCGTGGAAATCACTCAAGGACCGCAAAACAGTGAGTAATAGTCCACGAAACTGGCCAGAATCGGCCAAAACTGCGAGTATTTATGACCGACACAATAACGCGCCCCGGGGTTCATCAATCGTGGAAATATGTCCAGGACCCCGAAACAGTGAGGAATTGTCCACGAAACTGGTCAGAATCGGCCAAAACTGCGTGTGTTGATGACCGACACATAAACGCACCCCTGGGTTCGTCAATTGTGGAAATCACTCCGGGACCCCAAAACAATGAGTAATAGTCCACGAAACGGGTCAGATTCGGCCAAAAACAGCGAGTATTTATGACCGACACGAAAACGCACCCCGGGGTTCAACAATCGTGGAAATATGTCCAGATCCCCAAAATAGTGAGTAATTGACCATGAAACGGGCCAGAATCGGCCAAAACTGCAAGTGTTGATGACCGACACAAAAACGCACCCCGGGGTTCGTCAATCGTGGAAACCACTTCGGGACCCCAAAACAATGAGTAATAGTCCACGGAACGGGTCAGGATCGTCCAAAACTGCGGGTGTTGATGACCAACACGTAAACGCACCCCTGGGTTCGTCAATCGTGGAGATCACTCCGGGACCCCAAAACAATGAGTAATAGTCCATGAAACGGGTCAGATTCGGCCAAAAACTGCGAGTGTTGATGATCGACACGTAAACGCACCCCGGGGTTTGTCGATCGTGGAAATCTCTCCGGGACCCCAAAATAGTGAGTAATAGTCCACGAAACGGGTTAGAACCGGCCAAAACTGCGGGTGTTGATGATCGACACGTAAACGCACCCCGGGTTTCGTCATTCGTGGAAATCACTTCGATATCCCAAAAGAGTGAGTAATAGTCCACGCAACTGGTCAGAATCGGCCAAAACTGCGTGTGTTGATGACCGACACATAAACGCACCCCTGGGTTCGTCAATTGTGGAAATCACTCCGGGACCCCAAAACAATGAGTATTAGTCCACGAAACGGGTCAGATTCGGCCAAATACTGCGAGTATTTATGACCGACACAAAAACGCGCCCCGGGGTTCATCAATCGTGGAAATATGTCCAGGACCCCAAAACAGTGAGTAATTGTCCACGAAACGGGCCAGAATCGGCCAAAACTGCAAGTGTTGATGACCGACACGTAAACGCACCCCGGATTTCGTCAATCGTGGAAATCACTTCGAGATCCCAAAACAGTGAGTAATAGTCCACGAAACGGGTCAGAACGGCCAAAACTGCGGGTGTTGATGATCGACACGTAAACTCACCCCGGGGTTCGTCGATCGTGGAAATCTCTCCGGGACCCCAAAACATTGAGTAATAGTCCACGAAACTGGTCAGAATCGGCCTAAACTGCGGGTGTTGATGACCGACACATAAACACACCCCTGGGTTCGTCAATTGTGGAAATCACTCCGGGACCCCAAAACAATGAGTATTAGTCCACGAAACGGGTCAGATTCGGCCAAAAACTGCGAGTATTTATGACCGACACAAAAACGCGCCCCGGGGTTCATCAATCGTGGAAATATGTCCAGGACCCCGAAACAGTGAGGAATTGTCCATGAAATGGGCCAGAATCGGCCAAAACTGCAAGGGTTGATGACCGACACGTAAACGCACCCCGGGTTTCGTCAATCGTGGAAATCACTTCGAGATCCCAAAACAGTGAGTAATAGTCCACGAAACGGGTCAGAACGGCCAAAACTGCGGGTGTTGATGATCGACACGTAAACGCACCCCGGGTTTCGTCATTCATGGAAATCACTTCGATATCCGAAAAGAGTGAGTAATAGTCCACGCAACTGGTCAGAATCGGCCAAAACTGCGTGTGTTGATGACCGACACATAAACGCACCCCTGGGTTCGTCAATTGTGGAAATCACTCCGGGACCCCAAAACAATGAGTATTAGTCCACGAAACGGGTCAGATTCGGCCAAATACTGCGAGTATTTATGACCGACACAAAAACGCGCCCCGGAGTTCATCAATCGTGGAAATATGTCCAGGACGCCACAATAGTGAGTAATTGTCCACGAAACGGGCCAGAATCGGCCAAAACTGCGGGTGTTGATGACCGACACATAAACGCACCCCGGGGTTAATCAATCGTGGAAATCACTCAAGGACCGCAAAACAGTGAGTAATAGTCCACGAAACTGGCGAGAATCGGCCAAAACTGCGAGTATTTATGACCGACACAATAACGCGCCCCGGGGTTCATCAATCGTGGAAATATGTCCAGGACCCCGAAACAGTGAGGAATTGTCCACGAAACTGGTCAGAATCGGCCAAAACTGCGTGTGTTGATGACCGACACATAAACGCACCCCTGGGTTCGTCAATTGTGGAAATCACTCCGGGACCCCAAAACAATGAGTAATAGTCCACGAAACGGGTCAGATTCGGCCAAAAACAGCGAGTATTTATGACCGACACGAAAACGCACCCCGGGGTTCAACAATCGTGGAAATATGTCCAGATCCCCAAAATAGTGAGTAATTGACCATGAAACGGGCCAGAATCGGCCAAAACTGCAAGTGTTGATGACCGACACAAAAACGCACCCCGGGGTTCGTCAATCGTGGAAACCACTTCGGGACCCCAAAACAATGAGTAATAGTCCACGGAACGGGTCAGGATCGTCCAAAACTGCGGGTGTTGATGACCAACACGTAAACGCACCCCTGGGTTCGTCAATCGTGGAGATCACTCCGGGACCCCAAAACAATGAGTAATAGTCCACGAAACGGGTCAGATTCGGCCAAAAACTGCGAGTGTTGATGATCGACACGTAAACGCACCCCGGGGTTTGTCGATCGTGGAAATCTCTCCGGGACCCCAAAACAGTGATTAATAGTCCACGAAACGGGTTAGAACCGGCCAAAACTGCGGGTGTTGATGACCGACACATAAACGCACCCTGGGGTTCATCAATCGTGGAAATCACTCCAGGACCCCAAAACAGTGAGTAATAGTCCACGAAACTGGCCAAAATCGGCCAAAACTGCGAGTATTTATGACCGACACAAAAACGCGCCCCGGGGTTCATCAATCGTGGAAATATGTCCAGGACCCCAAAACAGTGAGTAATTGTCCATGAAACGGGCCAGAATCGGCCAAAACTGCAAGTGTTGATGACCGACACGTAAACGCACCCCGGATTTCGTCAATCGTGGAAATCACTTCGAGATCCCAAAACAGTGAGTAATAGTCCACGAAACGGGTCAGAACGGCCAAAACTGCGGGTGTTGATGATCGACACGTACGGGGTTTGTCGATCGTGGAAATCTCTCCGGGACCCCAAAACAGTGAGTAATAGTCCACGAAACGGGTTAGAACCGGCCAAAACTGCGGGTGTTGATGACCGACACATAAACGCACCCCGGGGTTCATCAATCGTGGAAATCACTCCAGGACCCCAAAACAGTGAGTAATAGTCCACGAAACTGGCCAAAATCGGCCAAAACTGCGAGTATTTATGACCGACACAAAAACGCGCCCCGGGGTTCATCAATCGTGGAAATATGTCCAGGACCCCAAAACAGTGAGTAATTGTCCACGAAACGGGCCAGAATCGGCCAAAACTGCAAGTGTTGATGACCGACACGTAAACGCACCCCGGATTTCGTCAATCGTGGAAATCACTTCGAGATCCCAAAACAGTGAGTAATAGTCCACGAAACGGGTCAGAACGGACAAAACTGCGGGTGTTGATGATCGACACGTAAACTCACCCCGGGGTTCGTCGATCGTGGAAATCTCTCCGGGACCCCAAAACATTGAGTAATAGTCCACGAAACTGGTCAGAATCGGCCTAAACTGCGGGTGTTGATGACCGACACATAAACACACCCCTGGGTTCGTCAATTGTGGAAATCACTCCGGGCCCCCAAAACAATGAGTATTAGTCCACGAAACGGGTCAGATTCGGCCAAAAACTGCGAGTATTTATGACCGACACAAAAACGCGCCCCGGGGTTCATCAATCGTGGAAATATGTCCAGGACCCCGAAACAGTGAGGAATTGTCCATGAAATGGGCCAGAATCGGCCAAAACTGCAAGGGTTGATGACCGACACGTAAACGCACCCCGGGTTTCGTCAATCGTGGAAATCACTTCGAGATCCCAAAACAGTGAGTAATAGTCCACGAAACGGGTCAGAACGGCCAAAACTGCGGGTGTTGATGATCGACACGTAAACGCACCCCGGGTTTCGTCATTCGTGGAAATCACTTCGATATCCCAAAAGAGTGAGTAATAGTCCACGCAACTGGTCAGAATCGGCCAAAACTGCGTGTGTTGATGACCGACACATAAACGCACCCCTGGGTTCGTCAATTGTGGAAATCACTCCGGGACCCCAAAACAATGAGTATTAGTCCACGAAACGGGTCAGATTCGGCCAAATACTGCGAGTATTTATGACCGACACAAAAACGCGCCCCGGAGTTCATCAATCGTGGAAATATGTCCAGGACGCCACAATAGTGAGTAATTGTCCACGAAACGGGCCAGAATCGGCCAAAACTGCGGGTGTTGATGACCGACACATAAACGCACCCCGGGGTTAATCAATCGTGGAAATCACTCAAGGACCGCAAAACAGTGAGTAATAGTCCACGAAACTGGCGAGAATCGGCCAAAACTGCGAGTATTTATGACCGACACAATAACGCGCCCCGGGGTTCATCAATCGTGGAAATATGTCCAGGACCCCGAAACAGTGAGGAATTGTCCACGAAACTGGTCAGAATCGGCCAAAACTGCGTGTGTTGATGACCGACACATAAAGGCACCCCTGGGTTCGTCAATTGTGGAAATCACTCCGGGACCCCAAAACAATGAGTAATAGTCCACGAAACGGGTCAGATTCGGCCAAAAACAGCGAGTATTTATGACCGACACGAAAACGCACCCCGGGGTTCAACAATCGTGGAAATATGTCCAGATCCCCAAAATAGTGAGTAATTGACCATGAAACGGGCCAGAATCGGCCAAAACTGCAAGTGTTGATGACCGACACAAAAACGCACCCCGGGGTTCGTCAATCGTGGAAACCACTTCGGGACCCCAAAACAATGAGTAATAGTCCACGGAACGGGTCAGGATCGTCCAAAACTGCGGGTGTTGATGACCAACACGTAAACGCACCCCTGGGTTCGTCAATCGTGGAGATCACTCCGGGACCCCAAAACAATGAGTAATAGTCCACGAAACGGGTCAGATTCGGCCAAAAACTGCGAGTGTTGATGATCGACACGTAAACGCACCCCGGGGTTTGTCGATCGTGGAAATCTCTCCGGGACCCCAAAACAGTGAGTAATAGTCCACGAAACGGGTTAGAACCGGCCAAAACTGCGGGTGTTGATGACCGACACATAAACGCACCCTGGGGTTCATCAATCGTGGAAATCACTCCAGGACCCCAAAACAGTGAGTAATAGTCCACGAAACTGGCCAAAATCGGCCAAAACTGCGAGTATTTATGACCGACACAAAAACGCGCCCCGGGGTTCATCAATCGTGGAAATATGTCCAGGACCCCAAAACAGTGAGTAATTGTCCATGAAACGGGCCAGAATCGGCCAAAACTGCAAGTGTTGATGACCGACACGTAAACGCACCCCGGATTTCGTCAATCGTGGAAATCACTTCGAGATCCCAAAACAGTGAGTAATAGTCCACGAAACGGGTCAGAACGGCCAAAACTGCGGGTGTTGATGATCGACACGTACGGGGTTTGTCGATCGTGGAAATCTCTCCGGGACCCCAAAACAGTGAGTAATAGTCCACGAAACGGGTTAGAACCGGCCAAAACTGCGGGTGTTGATGACCGACACATAAACGCACCCCGGGGTTCATCAATCGTGGAAATCACTCCAGGACCCCAAAACAGTGAGTAATAGTCCACGAAACTGGCCAAAATCGGCCAAAACTGCGAGTATTTATGACCGACACAAAAACGCGCCCCGGGGTTCATCAATCGTGGAAATATGTCCAGGACCCCAAAACAGTGAGTAATTGTCCACGAAACGGGCCAGAATCGGCCAAAACTGCAAGTGTTGATGACCGACACGTAAACGCACCCCGGATTTCGTCAATCGTGGAAATCACTTCGAGATCCCAAAACAGTGAGTAATAGTCCACGAAACGGGTCAGAACGGCCAAAACTGCGGGTGTTGATGATCGACACGTAAACTCACCCCGGGGTTCGTCGATCGTGGAAATCTCTCCGGGACCCCAAAACATTGAGTAATAGTCCACGAAACTGGTCAGAATCGGCCTAAACTGCGGGTGTTGATGACCGACACATAAACACACCCCTGGGTTCGTCAATTGTGGAAATCACTCCGGGCCCCCAAAACAATGAGTATTAGTCCACGAAACGGGTCAGATTCGGCCAAAAACTGCGAGTATTTATGACCGACACAAAAACGCGCCCCGGGGTTCATCAATCGTGGAAATATGTCCAGGACCCCGAAACAGTGAGGAATTGTCCATGAAATGGGCCAGAATCGGCCAAAACTGCAAGGGTTGATGACCGACACGTAAACGCACCCCGGGTTTCGTCAATCGTGGAAATCACTTCGAGATCCCAAAACAGTGAGTAATAGTCCACGAAACGGGTCAGAACGGCCAAAACTGCGGGTGTTGATGATCGACACGTAAACGCACCCCGGGTTTCGTCATTCGTGGAAATCACTTCGATATCCCAAAAGAGTGAGTAATAGTCCACGCAACTGGTCAGAATCGGCCAAAACTGCGTGTGTTGATGACCGACACATAAACGCACCCCTGGGTTCGTCAATTGTGGAAATCACTCCGGGACCCCAAAACAATGAGTATTAGTCCACGAAACGGGTCAGATTCGGCCAAATACTGCGAGTATTTATGACCGACACAAAAACGCGCCCCGGAGTTCATCAATCGTGGAAATATGTCCAGGACGCCACAATAGTGAGTAATTGTCCACGAAACGGGCCAGAATCGGCCAAAACTGCGGGTGTTGATGACCGACACATAAACGCACCCCGGGGTTAATCAATCGTGGAAATCACTCAAGGACCGCAAAACAGTGAGTAATAGTCCACGAAACTGGCGAGAATCGGCCAAAACTGCGAGTATTTATGACCGACACAATAACGCGCCCCGGGGTTCATCAATCGTGGAAATATGTCCAGGACCCCGAAACAGTGAGGAATTGTCCACGAAACTGGTCAGAATCGGCCAAAACTGCGTGTGTTGATGACCGACACATAAACGCACCCCTGGGTTCGTCAATTGTGGAAATCACTCCGGGACCCCAAAACAATGAGTAATAGTCCACGAAACGGGTCAGATTCGGCCAAAAACAGCGAGCATTTATGACCGACACGAAAACGCACCCCGGGGTTCAACAATCGTGGAAATATGTCCAGATCCCCAAAATAGTGAGTAATTGACCATGAAACGGGCCAGAATCGGCCAAAACTGCAAGTGTTGATGACCGACACAAAAACGCACCCCGGGGTTCGTCAATCGTGGAAACCACTTCGGGACCCCAAAACAATGAGTAATAGTCCACGGAACGGGTCAGGATCGTCCAAAACTGCGGGTGTTGATGACCAACACGTAAACGCACCCCTGGGTTCGTCAATCGTGGAGATCACTCCGGGACCCCAAAACAATGAGTAATAGTCCACGAAACGGGTCAGATTCGGCCAAAAACTGCGAGTGTTGATGATCGACACGTAAACGCACCCCGGGGTTTGTCGATCGTGGAAATCTCTCCGGGACCCCAAAACAGTGAGTAATAGTCCACGAAACGGGTTAGAACCGGCCAAAACTGCGGGTGTTGATGACCGACACATAAACGCACCCTGGGGTTCATCACTCGTGGAAATCACTCCAGGACCCCAAAACAGTGAGTAATAGTCCACGAAACTGGCCAAAATCGGCCAAAACTGCGAGTATTTATGACCGACACAAAAACGCGCCCCGGGGTTCATCAATCGTGGAAATATGTCCAGGACCCCAAAACAGTGAGTAATTGTCCACGAAACGGGCCAGAATCGGCCAAAACTGCAAGTGTTGATGACCGACACGTAAACGCACCCCGGATTTCGTCAATCGTGGAAATCACTTCGAGATCCCAAAACAGTGAGTAATAGTCCACGAAACGGGTCAGAACGGCCAAAACTGCGGGTGTTGATGATCGACACGTACGGGGTTTGTCGATCGTGGAAATCTCTCCGGGACCCCAAAACAGTGAGTAATAGTCCACGAAACGGGTTAGAACCGGCCAAAACTGCGGGTGTTGATGACCGACACATAAACGCACCCCGGGGTTCATCAATCGTGGAAATCACTCCAGGACCCCAAAACAGTGAGTAATAGTCCACGAAACTGGCCAAAATCGGCCAAAACTGCGAGTATTTATGACCGACACAAAAACGCGCCCCGGGGTTCATCAATCGTGGAAATATGTCCAGGACCCCAAAACAGTGAGTAATTGTCCACGAAACGGGCCAGAATCGGCCAAAACTGCAAGTGTTGATGACCGACACGTAAACGCACCCCGGATTTCGTCAATCGTGGAAATCACTTCGAGATCCCAAAACAGTGAGTAATAGTCCACGAAACGGGTCAGAACGGCCAAAACTGCGGGTGTTGATGATCGACACGTAAACTCACCCCGGGGTTCGTCGATCGTGGAAATCTCTCCGGGACCCCAAAACATTGAGTAATAGTCCACGAAACTGGTCAGAATCGGCCTAAACTGCGGGTGTTGATGACCGACACATAAACACACCCCTGGGTTCGTCAATTGTGGAAATCACTCCGGGACCCCCAAAACAATGAGTATTAGTCCACGAAACGGGTCAGATTCGGCCAAAAACTGCGAGTATTTATGACCGACACAAAAACGCGCCCCGGGGTTCATCAATCGTGGAAATATGTCCAGGACCCCGAAACAGTGAGGAATTGTCCATGAAATGGGCCAGAATCGGCCAAAACTGCAAGGGTTGATGACCGACACGTAAACGCACCCCGGGTTTCGTCAATCGTGGAAATCACTTCGAGATCCCAAAACAGTGAGTAATAGTCCACGAAACGGGTCAGAACAGCCAAAACTGCGGGTGTTGATGATCGACACGTAAACGCACCCCGGGTTTCGTCATTCGTGGAAATCACTTCGATATCCCAAAAGAGTGAGTAATAGTCCACGCAACTGGTCAGAATCGGCCAAAACTGCGTGTGTTGATGACCGACACATAAACGCACCCCTGGGTTCGTCAATTGTGGAAATCACTCCGGGACCCCAAAACAATGAGTATTAGTCCACGAAACGGGTCAGATTCGGCCAAATACTGCGAGTATTTATGACCGACACAAAAACGCGCCCCGGAGTTCATCAATCGTGGAAATATGTCCAGGACGCCAAAATAGTGAGTAATTGTCCATGAAACGGGCCAGAATCGGCCAAAACTGCGGGTGTTGATGACCGACACATAAACGCACCCCGGGGTTAATCAATCGTGGAAATCACTCAAGGACCGCAAAACAGTGAGTAATAGTCCACGAAACTGGCCAGAATCGGCCAAAACTGCGAGTATTTATGACCGACACAAAAACGCGCCCCGGGGTTCATCAATCGTGGAAATATGTCCAGGACCCCGAAACAGTGAGGAATTGTCCACGAAACTGGTCAGAATCGGCCAAAACTGCGTGTGTTGATGACCGACACATAAACGCACCCCTGGGTTCGTCAATTGTGGAAATCACTCCGGGACCCCAAAACAATGAGTAATAGTCCATGAAACGGGTCAGATTCGGCCAAAAACAGCGAGTATTTATGACCGACACGAAAACGCACCCCGGGGTTCAACAATCGTGGAAATATGTCCAGATCCCCAAAATAGTGAGTAATTGACCATGAAACGGGCCAGAATCGGCCAAAACTGCAAGTGTTGATGACCGACACAAAAACGCACCCCCGGGTTCGTCAATCGTGGAAACCACTTCGGGACCCCAAAACAATGAGTAATAGTCCACGGAACGGGTCAGGATCGTCCAAAACTGCGGGTGTTGATGACCAACACGTAAACGCACCCCTGGGTTCGTCAATCGTGGAGATCACTCCGGGACCCCAAAACAATGAGTAATAGTCCACGAAACGGGTCAGATTCGGCCAAAAACTGCGAGTGTTGATGATCGACACGTAAACGCACCCCGGGGTTTGTCGATCGTGGAAATCTCTCCGGGACCCCAAAACAGTGAGTAATAGTCCACGAAACGGGTTAGAACCGGCCAAAACTGCGGGTGTTGATGACCGACACATAAACGCACCCTGGGGTTCATCAATCGTGGAAATCACTCCAGGACCCCAAAACAGTGAGTAATAGTCCACGAAACTGGCCAAAATCGGCCAAAACTGCGAGTATTTATGACCGACACAAAAACGCGCCCCGGGGTTCATCAATCGTGGAAATATGTCCAGGACCCCAAAACAGTGAGTAATTGTCCACGAAACGGGCCAGAATCGGCCAAAACTGCAAGTGTTGATGACCGACACGTAAACGCACCCCGGATTTCGTCAATCGTGGAAATCACTTCGAGATCCCAAAACAGTGAGTAATAGTCCACGAAACGGGTCAGAACGGCCAAAACTGCGGGTGTTGATGATCGACACGTACGGGGTTTGTCGATCGTGGAAATCTCTCCGGGACCCCAAAACAGTGAGTAATAGTCCACGAAACGGGTTAGAACCGGCCAAAACTGCGGGTGTTGATGACCGACACATAAACGCACCCCGGGGTTCATCAATCGTGGAAATCACTCCAGGACCCCAAAACAGTGAGTAATAGTCCACGAAACTGGCCAAAATCGGCCAAAACTGCGAGTATTTATGACCGACACAAAAACGCGCCCCGGGGTTCATCAATCGTGGAAATATGTCCAGGACCCCAAAACAGTGAGTAATTGTCCACGAAACGGGCCAGAATCGGCCAAAACTGCAAGTGTTGATGACCGACACGTAAACGCACCCCGGATTTCGTCAATCGTGGAAATCACTTCGAGATCCCAAAACAGTGAGTAATAGTCCACGAAACGGGTCAGAACGGCCAAAACTGCGGGTGTTGATGATCGACACGTAAACTCACCCCGGGGTTCGTCGATCGTGGAAATCTCTCCGGGACCCCAAAACATTGAGTAATAGTCCACGAAACTGGTCAGAATCGGCCTAAACTGCGGGTGTTGATGACCGACACATAAACACACCCCTGGGTTCGTCAATTGTGGAAATCACTCCGGGACCCCCAAAACAATGAGTATTAGTCCACGAAACGGGTCAGATTCGGCCAAAAACTGCGAGTATTTATGACCGACACAAAAACGCGCCCCGGGGTTCATCAATCGTGGAAATATGTCCAGGACCCCGAAACAGTGAGGAATTGTCCATGAAATGGGCCAGAATCGGCCAAAACTGCAAGGGTTGATGACCGACACGTAAACGCACCCCGGGTTTCGTCAATCGTGGAAATCACTTCGAGATCCCAAAACAGTGAGTAATAGTCCACGAAACGGGTCAGAACAGCCAAAACTGCGGGTGTTGATGATCGACACGTAAACGCACCCCGGGTTTCGTCATTCGTGGAAATCACTTCGATATCCCAAAAGAGTGAGTAATAGTCCACGCAACTGGTCAGAATCGGCCAAAACTGCGTGTGTTGATGACCGACACATAAACGCACCCCTGGGTTCGTCAATTGTGGAAATCACTCCGGGACCCCAAAACAATGAGTATTAGTCCACGAAACGGGTCAGATTCGGCCAAATACTGCGAGTATTTATGACCGACACAAAAACGCGCCCCGGAGTTCATCAATCGTGGAAATATGTCCAGGACGCCAAAATAGTGAGTAATTGTCCATGAAACGGGCCAGAATCGGCCAAAACTGCGGGTGTTGATGACCGACACATAAACGCACCCCGGGGTTAATCAATCGTGGAAATCACTCAAGGACCGCAAAACAGTGAGTAATAGTCCACGAAACTGGCCAGAATCGGCCAAAACTGCGAGTATTTATGACCGACACAAAAACGCGCCCCGGGGTTCATCAATCGTGGAAATATGTCCAGGACCCCGAAACAGTGAGGAATTGTCCACGAAACTGGTCAGAATCGGCCAAAACTGCGTGTGTTGATGACCGACACATAAACGCACCCCTGGGTTCGTCAATTGTGGAAATCACTCCGGGACCCCAAAACAATGAGTAATAGTCCATGAAACGGGTCAGATTCGGCCAAAAACAGCGAGTATTTATGACCGACACGAAAACGCACCCCGGGGTTCAACAATCGTGGAAATATGTCCAGATCCCCAAAATAGTGAGTAATTGACCATGAAACGGGCCAGAATCGGCCAAAACTGCAAGTGTTGATGACCGACACAAAAACGCACCCCCGGGTTCGTCAATCGTGGAAACCACTTCGGGACCCCAAAACAATGAGTAATAGTCCACGGAACGGGTCAGGATCGTCCAAAACTGCGGGTGTTGATGACCAACACGTAAACGCACCCCTGGGTTCGTCAATCGTGGAGATCACTCCGGGACCCCAAAACAATGAGTAATAGTCCACGAAACGGGTCAGATTCGGCCAAAAACTGCGAGTGTTGATGATCGACACGTAAACGCACCCCGGGGTTTGTCGATCGTGGAAATCTCTCCGGGACCCCAAAACAGTGAGTAATAGTCCACGAAACGGGTTAGAACCGGCCAAAACTGCGGGTGTTGATGACCGACACATAAACGCACCCTGGGGTTCATCAATCGAGGAAATCACTCCAGGACCCCAAAACAGTGAGTAATAGTCCACGAAACTGGCCAAAATCGGCCAAAACTGCGAGTATTTATGACCGACACAAAAACGCGCCCCGGGGTTCATCAATCGTGGAAATATGTCCAGGACCCCAAAACAGTGAGTAATTGTCCACGAAACGGGCCAGAATCGGCCAAAACTGCAAGTGTTGATGACCGACACGTAAACGCACCCCGGATTTCGTCAATCGTGGAAATCACTTCGAGATCCCAAAACAGTGAGTAATAGTCCACGAAACGGGTCAGAACGGCCAAAACTGCGGGTGTTGATGATCGACACGTACGGGGTTTGTCGATCGTGGAAATCTCTCCGGGACCCCAAAACAGTGAGTAATAGTCCACGAAACGGGTTAGAACCGGCCAAAACTGCGGGTGTTGATGACCGACACATAAACGCACCCCGGGGTTCATCAATCGTGGAAATCACTCCAGGACCCCAAAACAGTGAGTAATAGTCCACGAAACTGGCCAAAATCGGCCAAAACTGCGAGTATTTATGACCGACACAAAAACGCGCCCCGGGGTTCATCAATCGTGGAAATATGTCCAGGACCCCAAAACAGTGAGTAATTGTCCACGAAACGGGCCAGAATCGGCCAAAACTGCAAGTGTTGATGACCGACACGTAAACGCACCCCGGATTTCGTCAATCGTGGAAATCACTTCGAGATCCCAAAACAGTGAGTAATAGTCCACGAAACGGGTCAGAACGGCCAAAACTGCGGGTGTTGATGATCGACACGTAAACTCACCCCGGGGTTCGTCGATCGTGGAAATCTCTCCGGGACCCCAAAACATTGAGTAATAGTCCACGAAACTGGTCAGAATCGGCCTAAACTGCGGGTGTTGATGACCGACACATAAACACACCCCTGGGTTCGTCAATTGTGGAAATCACTCCGGGACCCCCAAAACAATGAGTATTAGTCCACGAAACGGGTCAGATTCGGCCAAAAACTGCGAGTATTTATGACCGACACAAAAACGCGCCCCGGGGTTCATCAATCGTGGAAATATGTCCAGGACCCCGAAACAGTGAGGAATTGTCCATGAAATGGGCCAGAATCGGCCAAAACTGCAAGGGTTGATGACCGACACGTAAACGCACCCCGGGTTTCGTCAATCGTGGAAATCACTTCGAGATCCCAAAACAGTGAGTAATAGTCCACGAAACGGGTCAGAACAGCCAAAACTGCGGGTGTTGATGATCGACACGTAAACGCACCCCGGGTTTCGTCATTCGTGGAAATCACTTCGATATCCCAAAAGAGTGAGTAATAGTCCACGCAACTGGTCAGAATCGGCCAAAACTGCGTGTGTTGATGACCGACACATAAACGCACCCCTGGGTTCGTCAATTGTGGAAATCACTCCGGGACCCCAAAACAATGAGTATTAGTCCACGAAACGGGTCAGATTCGGCCAAATACTGCGAGTATTTATGACCGACACAAAAACGCGCCCCGGAGTTCATCAATCGTGGAAATATGTCCAGGACGCCAAAATAGTGAGTAATTGTCCATGAAACGGGCCAGAATCGGCCAAAACTGCGGGTGTTGATGACCGACACATAAACGCACCCCGGGGTTAATCAATCGTGGAAATCACTCAAGGACCGCAAAACAGTGAGTAATAGTCCACGAAACTGGCCAGAATCGGCCAAAACTGCGAGTATTTATGACCGACACAAAAACGCGCCCCGGGGTTCATCAATCGTGGAAATATGTCCAGGACCCCGAAACAGTGAGGAATTGTCCACGAAACTGGTCAGAATCGGCCAAAACTGCGTGTGTTGATGACCGACACATAAACGCACCCCTGGGTTCGTCAATTGTGGAAATCACTCCGGGACCCCAAAACAATGAGTAATAGTCCATGAAACGGGTCAGATTCGGCCAAAAACAGCGAGTATTTATGACCGACACGAAAACGCACCCCGGGGTTCAACAATCGTGGAAATATGTCCAGATCCCCAAAATAGTGAGTAATTGACCATGAAACGGGCCAGAATCGGCCAAAACTGCAAGTGTTGATGACCGACACAAAAACGCACCCCCGGGTTCGTCAATCGTGGAAACCACTTCGGGACCCCAAAACAATGAGTAATAGTCCACGGAACGGGTCAGGATCGTCCAAAACTGCGGGTGTTGATGACCAACACGTAAACGCACCCCTGGGTTCGTCAATCGTGGAGATCACTCCGGGACCCCAAAACAATGAGTAATAGTCCACGAAACGGGTCAGATTCGGCCAAAAACTGCGAGTGTTGATGATCGACACGTAAACGCACCCCGGGGTTTGTCGATCGTGGAAATCTCTCCGGGACCCCAAAACAGTGAGTAATAGTCCACGAAACGGGTTAGAACCGGCCAAAACTGCGGGTGTTGATGACCGACACATAAACGCACCCTGGGGTTCATCAATCGTGGAAATCACTCCAGGACCCCAAAACAGTGAGTAATAGTCCACGAAACTGGCCAAAATCGGCCAAAACTGCGAGTATTTATGACCGACACAAAAACGCGCCCCGGGGTTCATCAATCGTGGAAATATGTCCAGGACCCCAAAACAGTGAGTAATTGTCCACGAAACGGGCCAGAATCGGCCAAAACTGCAAGTGTTGATGACCGACACGTAAACGCACCCCGGATTTCGTCAATCGTGGAAATCACTTCGAGATCCCAAAACAGTGAGTAATAGTCCACGAAACGGGTCAGAACGGCCAAAACTGCGGGTGTTGATGATCGACACGTACGGGGTTTGTCGATCGTGGAAATCTCTCCGGGACCCCAAAACAGTGAGTAATAGTCCACGAAACGGGTTAGAACCGGCCAAAACTGCGGGTGTTGATGACCGACACATAAACGCACCCCGGGGTTCATCAATCGTGGAAATCACTCCAGGACCCCAAAACAGTGAGTAATAGTCCACGAAACTGGCCAAAATCGGCCAAAACTGCGAGTATTTATGACCGACACAAAAACGCGCCCCGGGGTTCATCAATCGTGGAAATATGTCCAGGACCCCAAAACAGTGAGTAATTGTCCACGAAACGGGCCAGAATCGGCCAAAACTGCAAGTGTTGATGACCGACACGTAAACGCACCCCGGATTTCGTCAATCGTGGAAATCACTTCGAGATCCCAAAACAGTGAGTAATAGTCCACGAAACGGGTCAGAACGGCCAAAACTGCGGGTGTTGATGATCGACACGTAAACTCACCCCGGGGTTCGTCGATCGTGGAAATCTCTCCGGGACCCCAAAACATTGAGTAATAGTCCACGAAACTGGTCAGAATCGGCCTAAACTGCGGGTGTTGATGACCGACACATAAACACACCCCTGGGTTCGTCAATTGTGGAAATCACTCCGGGACCCCCAAAACAATGAGTATTAGTCCACGAAACGGGTCAGATTCGGCCAAAAACTGCGAGTATTTATGACCGACACAAAAACGCGCCCCGGGGTTCATCAATCGTGGAAATATGTCCAGGACCCCGAAACAGTGAGGAATTGTCCATGAAATGGGCCAGAATCGGCCAAAACTGCAAGGGTTGATGACCGACACGTAAACGCACCCCGGGTTTCGTCAATCGTGGAAATCACTTCGAGATCCCAAAACAGTGAGTAATAGTCCACGAAACGGGTCAGAACAGCCAAAACTGCGGGTGTTGATGATCGACACGTAAACGCACCCCGGGTTTCGTCATTCGTGGAAATCACTTCGATATCCCAAAAGAGTGAGTAATAGTCCACGCAACTGGTCAGAATCGGCCAAAACTGCGTGTGTTGATGACCGACACATAAACGCACCCCTGGGTTCGTCAATTGTGGAAATCACTCCGGGACCCCAAAACAATGAGTATTAGTCCACGAAACGGGTCAGATTCGGCCAAATACTGCGAGTATTTATGACCGACACAAAAACGCGCCCCGGAGTTCATCAATCGTGGAAATATGTCCAGGACGCCAAAATAGTGAGTAATTGTCCATGAAACGGGCCAGAATCGGCCAAAACTGCGGGTGTTGATGACCGACACATAAACGCACCCCGGGGTTAATCAATCGTGGAAATCACTCAAGGACCGCAAAACAGTGAGTAATAGTCCACGAAACTGGCCAGAATCGGCCAAAACTGCGAGTATTTATGACCGACACAAAAACGCGCCCCGGGGTTCATCAATCGTGGAAATATGTCCAGGACCCCGAAACAGTGAGGAATTGTCCACGAAACTGGTCAGAATCGGCCAAAACTGCGTGTGTTGATGACCGACACATAAACGCACCCCTGGGTTCGTCAATTGTGGAAATCACTCCGGGACCCCAAAACAATGAGTAATAGTCCATGAAACGGGTCAGATTCGGCCAAAAACAGCGAGTATTTATGACCGACACGAAAACGCACCCCGGGGTTCAACAATCGTGGAAATATGTCCAGATCCCCAAAATAGTGAGTAATTGACCATGAAACGGGCCAGAATCGGCCAAAACTGCAAGTGTTGATGACCGACACAAAAACGCACCCCCGGGTTCGTCAATCGTGGAAACCACTTCGGGACCCCAAAACAATGAGTAATAGTCCACGGAACGGGTCAGGATCGTCCAAAACTGCGGGTGTTGATGACCAACACGTAAACGCACCCCTGGGTTCGTCAATCGTGGAGATCACTCCGGGACCCCAAAACAATGAGTAATAGTCCACGAAACGGGTCAGATTCGGCCAAAAACTGCGAGTGTTGATGATCGACACGTAAACGCACCCCGGGGTTTGTCGATCGTGGAAATCTCTCCGGGACCCCAAAACAGTGAGTAATAGTCCACGAAACGGGTTAGAACCGGCCAAAACTGCGGGTGTTGATGACCGACACATAAACGCACCCTGGGGTTCATCAATCGTGGAAATCACTCCAGGACCCCAAAACAGTGAGTAATAGTCCACGAAACTGGCCAAAATCGGCCAAAACTGCGAGTATTTATGACCGACACAAAAACGCGCCCCGGGGTTCATCAATCGTGGAAATATGTCCAGGACCCCAAAACAGTGAGTAATTGTCCACGAAACGGGCCAGAATCGGCCAAAACTGCAAATGTTGATGACCGACACGTAAACGCACCCCGGATTTCGTCAATCGTGGAAATCACTTCGAGATCCCAAAACAGTGAGTAATAGTCCACGAAACGGGTCAGAACGGCCAAAACTGCGGGTGTTGATGATCGACACGTACGGGGTTTGTCGATCGTGGAAATCTCTCCGGGACCCCAAAACAGTGAGTAATAGTCCACGAAACGGGTTAGAACCGGCCAAAACTGCGGGTGTTGATGACCGACACATAAACGCACCCCGGGGTTCATCAATCGTGGAAATCACTCCAGGACCCCAAAACAGTGAGTAATAGTCCACGAAACTGGCCAAAATCGGCCAAAACTGCGAGTATTTATGACCGACACAAAAACGCGCCCCGGGGTTCATCAATCGTGGAAATATGTCCAGGACCCCAAAACAGTGAGTAATTGTCCACGAAACGGGCCAGAATCGGCCAAAACTGCAAGTGTTGATGACCGACACGTAAACGCACCCCGGATTTCGTCAATCGTGGAAATCACTTCGAGATCCCAAAACAGTGAGTAATAGTCCACGAAACGGGTCAGAACGGCCAAAACTGCGGGTGTTGATGATCGACACGTACGGGGTTTGTCGATCGTGGAAATCTCTCCGGGACCCCAAAACAGTGAGTAATAGTCCACGAAACGGGTTAGAACCGGCCAAAACTGCGGGTGTTGATGACCGACACATAAACGCACCCCGGGGTTCATCAATCGTGGAAATCACTCCAGGACCCCAAAACAGTGAGTAATACTCCACGAAACTGGCCAAAATCGGCCAAAACTGCGAGTATTTATGACCGACACAAAAACGCGCCCCGGGGTTCACCAATCGTGGAAATATGTCCAGGACCCCAAAACAGTGAGTAATTGTCCACGAAGCGGGCCAGAATCGGCCAAAACTGCAAGTGTTGATGACCGACACGTAAACGCACCCCGGATTTCGTCAATCGTGGAAATCACTTCGAGATCCCAAAACAGTGAGTAATAGTCCACGAAACGGGTCAGAACGGCCAAAACTGCGGGTGTTGATGATCGACACGTAAACTCACCCCGGGGTTCGTCGATCGTGGAAATCTCTCCGGGACCCCAAAACAGTGAGTAATAGTCCACGAAACTGGTCAGAATCGGCCAAAACTGCGGGTGTTGATGACCGACACATAAACGCACCCCTGGGTTCGTCAATTGTGGAAATCACTCCGGGACCCCAAAACAATGAGTATTAGTCCACGAAACGGGTCAGATTCGGCCAAAAACTGCGAGTATTTATGACCGACACAAAAACGCGCCCCGGAGTTCATCAATCGTGGAAATATGTCCAGGACGCCAAAACAGTGAGTAATTGTCCATGAAACGGGCCAGAATCGGCCAAAACTGCGGGTGTTGATGACCGACACATAAACGCACCCCGGGGTTAATCAATAGTGGAAATCACTCCAGGACCCCAAAACAGTGAGTAATAGTCCACGAAACTGGCCAGAATCGGCCAAAACTGCGAGTATTTATGACCGACACAAAAACGCGCCCCGGGGTTCATCAATCGTGGAAATATGTCCAGGACCACGAAACGGTGAGTAATTGACCATGAAACGGGCCAGAATCGGCCAAAACTGCAAGGGTTGATGACCGACACGTAAACGCACCCCGGGTTTCGTCAATCGTGGAAATCACTTCGAGATCCCAAAACAGTGAGTAATAGTCCACGAAACGGGTCAGAACGGCCAAAACTGCGGGTGTTGATGATCGACACGTAAACGCACCCCTGGGTTCGTCAATCGTGGAGATCACTCCGGGACCCCAAAACAATGAGTAATAGTCCACGAAACGGGTCAGATTCGGCCAAAAACTGCGAGTGTTGATGATCGACACGTAAACGCACCCCGGGGTTCGTCGATCGTGGAAATCTCTCCGGGACCCCAAAACAGTGAGTAATAGTCCACGAAACGGGTTAGAACCGGCCAAAACTGCGGGTGTTGATGACCGACACATAAACGCACCCCGGGGTTCATCAATCGTGGAAATCACTCCAGGACCCCAAAACAGTGAGTAATAGTCCACGAAACTGGCCAAAATCGGCCAAAACTGCGAGTATTTATGACCGACACAAAAACGCGCCCCGGGGTTCATCAATCGTGGAAATATGTCCAGGACCCCAAAACAGTGAGTAATTGTCCACGAAACGGGCCAGAATCGGCCAAAACTACAAGTGTTGATGACCGACACGTAAACGCACCCCGGATTTCGTCAATCGTGGAAATCACTTCGAGATCCCAAAACAGTGAGTAATAGTCCACGAAACTGGTCAGAATCGGCCAAAACTGCGTTTATGTGTCGGTCATCAACACCCGCAGTTTTGGCCGGTTCTAACCCGTTTCGTGGACTATTACTCACTGTTTTGGGGTCCCGGAGAGATTTCCACGATCGATGGACCCTGGGGTGCGTTTACGTGTCGGTCATCAAGACGCGCAGTTTTTGGCCGAATCTGACCCGTTTCGTGTACTATTACTCATTGTTTTGGGGTCCCGGAGTGATCTCCACGATTGACGAACCCAGGGGTGCGTTTACGTGTCGGTCATCAACACCCGCAGTTCTGGCCGATCCTGACCCGTTCCATGGACTATTACTCACTGTTTTGGGGTCCCGAAGTGGTTTCCACGATTGACGAAACCCGGGGTGCGTTTACGTGTCGGTCATCAACACTTGCAGTTTTGGCCGATTCTGGCCCGTTTCGTGGACAATTACTCACTATTTTGGGGTCCTGGACATATTTCCACGATTGATGAACCCCGGGGCGCGTTTTTGTGTCGGTCATAAATACTCGCAGTTTTTGGCCGAATCTGACCCGTTTCATGGACTATTACTCATTGTTTTGGGGTCCCGGAGTGATTTCCACAATTGACGAACCCAGGGGTGCGTTTATGTGTTGGTCATCAACACCCGCAGTTTTGGCCGATTCTGACCAGTTACGTGGACTATTACTCACTGTTTTGCGGTCCTTGAGTGATTTCCACGATTGATGAACCAAGGGGTGCGTTTATGTGTCGGTCATCAACACCCGCAGTTTTGGCCGGTTCTAACCCGTTTCATGGACTATTACTCACTGTTTTGGGGTCCCAGAGAGATTTCCACGATTGATGAACCCCGGGGTGCGTTTATGTGTCGGTCATCAACACCCGCAGTTTTGGCCGGTTCTAACCCGTTTCATGGACTATTACTCACTGTTTTGGGGTCCCGGAGAGATTTCCACGATCGACGAACCCCGGGGTGCGTTTACGTGTCGGTCATCAACACCCGCAGTTTTGGCCGTTCTGACTCGTTTCGTGGACTATTACTCACTGTTTTGGGATATCGAAGTGATTTCCACGAATGACGAAACCCGGGGTGCGTTTACGTGTCGGTCATCAACACCCGCAGTTTTGGCCGTTCTGACCCGTTTCGTGGACTATTACTCACTGTTTTGGGATCTCAAAGTGATTTCCACGATTGACGAAACCCGGGGTGCGTTTACGTGTCGGTCATCAACACTTGCAGTTTTGGCCGATTCTGGCCCGTTTCGTGGACAATTGCTCACTGTTTTGGGGTCCTGGACATATTTCCACGATTGATGAACCCCGGGGTGCGTTTTTGTGTCGGTCAGAAATACTCGCAGTTTTGGCCGATTCTGGCCAGTTTCGAGGACTATGACTCACTATTTTGGGGTCCTGGAGTGATTTCCACGATTGATGAACCCCGGGGTGCGTTTATGTGTCGGTCATCAACACCCGCAGTTTTGGCCGGTTCTAACCCGTTTCGTGGACTATTACTCACTGTTTTGGGGTCCCGGAGAGATTTCCACGATCGATGGACCCTGGGGTGCGTTTACGTGTCGGTCATCAAGACGCGCAGTTTTTGGCCGAATCTGACCCGTTTCGTGTACTATTACTCATTGTTTTGGGGTCCCGGAGTGATCTCCACGATTGACGAACCCAGGGGTGTGTTTACGTGTCGGTCATCAACACCCGCAGTTTTGGCCGATCCTGACCCGTTCCATGGACTATTACTCACTGTTTTGGGGTCCCGAAGTGGTTTCCACGATTGACGAACCCCGGGCTGCGTTTACGTGTCGGTCATCAACACTTGCAGTTTTGGCCGATTCTGGCCCGTTTCGTGGACAATTACTCACTATTTTGGGGTCCTGGACATATTTCCACGATTGATGAACCCCGGGGCGCGTTTTTGTGTCGGTCATAAATACTCGCAGTTTTTGGCCGAATCTGACCCGTTTCGTGGACTATTACTCATTGTTTTGGGGTCCCGGAGTGATTTCCACAATTGACGAACCCAGGGGTGCGTTTATGTGTTGGTCATCAACACCCGCAGTTTTGGCCGATTCTGACCAGTTACGTGGACTATTACTCACTGTTTTGCGGTCCTTGAGTGATTTCCACGATTGATGAACCAAGGGGTGCGTTTATGTGTCGGTCATCAACACCCGCAGTTTTGGCCGGTTCTAACCCGTTTCATGGACTATTACTCACTGTTTTGGGGTCCCGGAGAGATTTCCACGATTGATGAACCCCGGGGTGCGTTTATGTGTCGGTCATCAACACCCGCAGTTTTGGCCGGTTCTAACCCGTTTCATGGACTATTACTCACTGTTTTGGGGTCCCGGAGAGATTTCCACGATCGATGAACCCCGGGGTGCGTTTACGTGTCGGTCATCAACACCCGCAGTTTTGGCCGTTCTGACTCGTTTCGTGGACTATTACTCACTGTTTTGGGATATCGAAGTGATTTCCACGAATGACGAAACCCGGGGTGCGTTTACGTGTCGGTCATCAACACCCGCAGTTTTGGCCGTTCTGACCCGTTTCGTGGACTATTACTCACTGTTTTGGGATCTCAAAGTGATTTCCACGATTGACGAAACCCGGGGTGCGTTTACGTGTCGGTCATCAACACTTGTAGTTTTGGCCGATTCTGGCCCGTTTCGTGGACAATTGCTCACTGTTTTGGGGTCCTGGACATATTTCCACGATTGATGAACCCCGGGGTGCGTTTTTGTGTCGGTCAGAAATACTCGCAGTTTTGGCCGATTCTGGCCAGTTTCGAGGACTATGACTCACTGTTTTGGGGTCCTGGAGTGATTTCCACGATTGATGAACCCCGCGGTGCGTTTATGTGTCGGTCATCAACACCCGCAGTTTTGGCCGGTTCTAACCCGTTTCGTGGACTATTACTCACTGTTTTGGGGTCCCGGAGAGATTTCCACGATCGATGGACCCTGGGGTGCGTTTACGTGTCGGTCATCAAGACGCGCAGTTTTTGGCCGAATCTGACCCGTTTCGTGTACTATTACTCATTGTTTTGGGGTCCCGGAGTGATCTCCACGATTGACGAACCCAGGGGTGCGTTTACGTGTCGGTCATCAACACCCGCAGTTTTGGCCGATCCTGACCCGTTCCATGGACTATTACTCACTGTTTTGGGGTCCCGAAGTGGTTTCCACGATTGACGAACCCCGGGGTGCGTTTACGTGTCGGTCATCAACACTTGCAGTTTTGGCCGATTCTGGCCCGTTTCGTGGACAATTACTCACTATTTTGGGGTCCTGGACATATTTCCACGATTGATGAACCCCGGGGCGCGTTTTTGTGTCGGTCATAAATACTCGCAGTTTTTGGCCGAATCTGACCCGTTTCGTGGACTATTACTCATTGTTTTGGGGTCCCGGAGTGATTTCCACAATTGACGAACCCAGGGGTGCGTTTATGTGTTGGTCATCAACACCCGCAGTTTTGGCCGATTCTGACCAGTTACGTGGACTATTACTCACTGTTTTGCGGTCCTTGAGTGATTTCCACGATTGATGAACCAAGGGGTGCGTTTATGTGTCGGTCATCAACACCCGCAGTTTTGGCCGGTTCTAACCCGTTTCATGGACTATTACTCACTATTTTGGGGTCCCGGAGAGATTTCCACGATTGACGAACCCCGAGGTGCGTTTACGTGTCTTCATCAACACTCGCAGTTTTTGGCCGAATCTGACCCGTTTCGTGGGATATTACTCATTGTTTTGGGGTCCCGGAGCGATTTCCACGATTGACGAACCCAGGGGTGCGTTTACGTGTCGGTCATCAACACCCGCAGTTTTGGCCGTTCTGACCCGTTTCGTGGACTATTACTCACTGTTTTGTGGTCGCGGAGAGATTTCCACGATCGACGAACCCCGGGGTGCGTTTACGCGTCGGTCATCAACACTTGCAGTTTTGGCCGATTCTGGCCCGTTTCATGGACTATTACTCACTGTTTTGGGGTCCTGGACATATTTCCATGATTAATGAACCCCGGGGCGCGTTTTTGTGTCAGACATAAATACTCGCAGCTTTGGCCGATTCTGGCCAGTTTCGTGGACTATTCCTCACTGTTTTGGGGTCCTGGAGTGATTTCCACGATTGATGAACCCCGGGCTGCATTTATGTGTCGGTCATCAACACCCGCAGTTTTGGCCGGTTCTAACCCGTTTCGTGGACTATTACTCACTGTTTTGGGGTCCCAGAGAGATTTCCACGATCGACGAACCCCGGGGTGCGTTTACGTGTCGGTCATCAACACCCGTAGTTTTGGCCGTTCTGACCCGTTTCGTGGACTATTACTCACTGTTTTGGGATCTAGAAGTGATTTCCACGATTGACGAAACCCGGGGTGCGTTTACGTGTCGGTCATCAACACTTGCAGTTTTGGCTGATTCTGGCCCGTTTCGTTACTCACTGTTTTGGGGTCCTAGACATATTTCCACGATTGATGAACCCCGGGGTGCGTTTTTGTGTCGGTCATAAATACTCGCAGTTTTGGCCGATTCTGGCCAGTTTGGTGGACTATTACTCACTGTTTTGGGGTCCTGGAGTGATTTCCACGATTGATGAACCCCGGGGTGCGTTTATGTGTCGGTCATCAACACCCGCAGTTTTGGTCGGTTCTAACCCGTTTCGTGGACTATTACTCACTGTTTTGGGATCTCAAAGTGATTTCCATGATTGACGAACCCCGGGGTGCGTTTACGTGTCGGTCATCAACACCCGCAGTTTTGGCCGTTCTGACTCGTTTCGTGGACTATTACTCACTGTTTTGGGATATCGAAGTGATTTCCACGAATGACGAAACCCGGGGTGCGTTTACGTGTCGGTCATCAACACCCGCAGTTTTGGCCGTTCTGACCCGTTTCGTGGACTATTACTCACTGTTTTGGGATCTCAAAGTGATTTCCACGATTGACGAAACCCGGGGTGCGTTTACGTGTCGGTCATCAACACTTGCAGTTTTGGCCGATTCTGGCCCGTTTCGTGGACAATTGCTCACTGTTTTGGGGTCCTGGACATATTTACACGATTGATGAACCCCGGGGTGCGTTTTTGTGTCGGTCAGAAATACTCGCAGTTTTGGCCGATTCTGGCCAGTTTCGAGGACTATGACTCACTGTTTTGGGGTCCTGGAGTGATTTCCACGATTGATGAACCCCGGGGTGCGTTTATGTGTCGGTCATCAACACCCGCAGTTTTGGCCGGTTCTAACCCGTTTCGTGGACTATTACTCACTGTTTTGGGGTCCCGGAGAGATTTCCACGATCGATGGACCCTGGGGTGCGTTTACGTGTCGGTCATCAAGACGCGCAGTTTTTGGCCGAATCTGACCCGTTTCGTGTACTATTACTCATTGTTTTGGGGTCCCGGAGTGATCTCCACGATTGACGAACCCAGGGGTGCGTTTACGTGTCGGTCATCAACACCCGCAGTTTTGGCCGATCCTGACCCGTTCCATGGACTATTACTCACTGTTTTGGGGTCCCGAAGTGGTTTCCACGATTGACGAACCCCGGGGTGCGTTTACGTGTCGGTTATCAACACTTGCAGTTTTGGCCGATTCTGGCCCGTTTCGTGGACAATTACTCACTATTTTGGGGTCCTGGACATATTTCCACGATTGATGAACCCCGGGGCGCGTTTTTGTGTCGGTCATAAATACTCGCAGTTTTTGGCCGAATCTGACCCGTTTCGTGGACTATTACTCATTGTTTTGGGGTCCCGGAGTGATTTCCACAATTGACGAACCCAGGGGTGCGTTTATGTGTTGGTCATCAACACCCGCAGTTTTGGCCGATTCTAACCAGTTACATGGACTATTACTCACTGTTTTGCGGTCCTTGAGTGATTTCCACGATTGATGAACCAAGGGGTGCGTTTATGTGTCGGTCATCAACACCCGCAGTTTTGGCCGGTTCTAACCCGTTTCATGGACTATTACTCACTGTTTTGGGGTCCCGGAGAGATTTCCACGATTGACGAACCCCGAGGTGCGTTTACGTGTCTTCATCAACACTCGCAGTTTTTGGCCGAATCTGACCCGTTTCGTGGGATATTACTCATTGTTTTGGGGTCCCGGAGCGATTTCCACGATTGACGAACCCAGGGGTGCGTTTACGTGTCGGTCATCAACACCCGGAGTTTTGGCCGTTCTGACCCGTTTCGTGGACTATTACTCACTGTTTTGTGGTCGCGGAGAGATTTCCACAATCGACGAACCCCGGGGTGCGTTTACGCGTCGGTCATCAACACTTGCAGTTTTGGCCGATTCTGGCCCGTTTCATGGACAATTACTCACTGTTTTGGGGTCCTGGACATATTTCCATGATTAATGAACCCCGGGGCGCGTTTTTGTGTCAGACATAAATACTCGCAGCTTTGGCCGATTCTGGCCAGTTTCGTGGACTATTCCTCACTGTTTTGGGGTCCTGGAGTGATTTCCACGATTGATGAACCCCGGGCTGCATTTATGTGTCGGTCATCAACACCCGCAGTTTTGGCCGGTTCTAACCCGTTTCGTGGACTATTACTCACTGTTTTGGGGTCCCGGAGAGATTTCCACGATCGACGAACCCCGGGGTGCGTTTATGTGTCGGTCATCAACACCCGCAGTTTTGGTCGGTTCTAACCCGTTTCGTGGACTATTACTCACTGTTTTGGGATCTCAAAGTGATTTCCATGATTGACGAACCCCGGGGTGCGTTTACGTGTCGGTCATCAACACCCGCAGTTTTGGCCGTTCTGACTCGTTTCGTGGACTATTACTCACTGTTTTGGGATATCGAAGTGATTTCCACGAATGACGAAACCCGGGGTGCGTTTACGTGTCGGTCATCAACACCCGCAGTTTTGGCCGTTCTGACCCGTTTCGTGGACTATTACTCACTGTTTTGGGATCTCAAAGTGATTTCCACGATTGACGAAACCCGGGGTGCGTTTACGTGTCGGTCATCAACACTTGCAGTTTTGGCCGATTCTGGCCCGTTTCGTGGACAATTGCTCACTGTTTTGGGGTCCTGGACATATTTACACGATTGATGAACCCCGGGGTGCGTTTTTGTGTCGGTCAGAAATACTCGCAGTTTTGGCCGATTCTGGCCAGTTTCGAGGACTATGACTCACTGTTTTGGGGTCCTGGAGTGATTTCCACGATTGATGAACCCCGGGGTGCGTTTATGTGTCGGTCATCAACACCCGCAGTTTTGGCCGGTTCTAACCCGTTTCGTGGACTATTACTCACTGTTTTGGGGTCCCGGAGAGATTTCCACGATCGATGGACCCTGGGGTGCGTTTACGTGTCGGTCATCAAGACGCGCAGTTTTTGGCCGAATCTGACCCGTTTCGTGTACTATTACTCATTGTTTTGGGGTCCCGGAGTGATCTCCACGATTGACGAACCCAGGGGTGCGTTTACGTGTCGGTCATCAACACCCGCAGTTTTGGCCGATCCTGACCCGTTCCATGGACTATTACTCACTGTTTTGGGGTCCCGAAGTGGTTTCCACGATTGACGAACCCCGGGGTGCGTTTACGTGTCGGTTATCAACACTTGCAGTTTTGGCCGATTCTGGCCCGTTTCGTGGACAATTACTCACTATTTTGGGGTCCTGGACATATTTCCACGATTGATGAACCCCGGGGCGCGTTTTTGTGTCGGTCATAAATACTCGCAGTTTTTGGCCGAATCTGACCCGTTTCGTGGACTATTACTCATTGTTTTGGGGTCCCGGAGTGATTTCCACAATTGACGAACCCAGGGGTGCGTTTATGTGTTGGTCATCAACACCCGCAGTTTTGGCCGATTCTAACCAGTTACATGGACTATTACTCACTGTTTTGCGGTCCTTGAGTGATTTCCACGATTGATGAACCAAGGGGTGCGTTTATGTGTCGGTCATCAACACCCGCAGTTTTGGCCGGTTCTAACCCGTTTCATGGACTATTACTCACTGTTTTGGGGTCCCGGAGAGATTTCCACGATTGACGAACCCCGAGGTGCGTTTACGTGTCTTCATCAACACTCGCAGTTTTTGGCCGAATCTGACCCGTTTCGTGGGATATTACTCATTGTTTTGGGGTCCCGGAGCGATTTCCACGATTGACGAACCCAGGGGTGCGTTTACGTGTCGGTCATCAACACCCGGAGTTTTGGCCGTTCTGACCCGTTTCGTGGACTATTACTCACTGTTTTGTGGTCGCGGAGAGATTTCCACGATCGACGAACCCCGGGGTGCGTTTACGCGTCGGTCATCAACACTTGCAGTTTTGGCCGATTCTGGCCCGTTTCATGGACAATTACTCACTGTTTTGGGGTCCTGGACATATTTCCATGATTAATGAACCCCGGGGCGCGTTTTTGTGTCAGACATAAATACTCGCAGCTTTGGCCGATTCTGGCCAGTTTCGTGGACTATTCCTCACTGTTTTGGGGTCCTGGAGTGATTTCCACGATTGATGAACCCCGGGCTGCATTTATGTGTCGGTCATCAACACCCGCAGTTTTGGCCGGTTCTAACCCGTTTCGTGGACTATTACTCACTGTTTTGGGGTCCCGGAGAGATTTCCACGATCGACGAACCCCGGGGTGCGTTTACGTGTCGGTCATCAACACCCGTAGTTTTGGCCGTTCTGACCCGTTTCGTGGACTATTACTCACTGTTTTGGGATCTAGAAGTGATTTCCACGATTGACGAAACCCGGGGTGCGTTTACGTGTCGGTCATCAACACTTGCAGTTTTGGCTGATTCTGGCCCGTTTCGTTACTCACTGTTTTGGGGTCCTAGACATATTTCCACGATTGATGAACCCCGGGGTGCGTTTTTGTGTCGGTCATAAATACTCGCAGTTTTGGCCGATTCTGGCCAGTTTGGTGGACTATTACTCACTGTTTTGGGGTCCTGGAGTGATTTCCACGATTGATGAACCCCGGGGTGCGTTTATGTGTCGGTCATCAACACCCGCAGTTTTGGTCGGTTCTAACCCGTTTCGTGGACTATTACTCACTGTTTTGGGATCTCAAAGTGATTTCCATGATTGACGAACCCCGGGGTGCGTTTACGTGTCGGTCATCAACACCCGCAGTTTTGGCCGTTCTGACTCGTTTCGTGGACTATTACTCACTGTTTTGGGATATCGAAGTGATTTCCACGAATGACGAAACCCGGGGTGCGTTTACGTGTCGGTCATCAACTCCCGCAGTTTTGGCCGTTCTGACCCGTTTCGTGGACTATTACTCACTGTTTTGGGATCTCAAAGTGATTTCCACGATTGACGAAACCCGGGGTGCGTTTACGTGTCGGTCATCAACACTTGCAGTTTTGGCCGATTCTGGCCCGTTTCGTGGACAATTGCTCACTGTTTTGGGGTCCTGGACATATTTCCACGATTGATGAACCCCGGGGTGCGTTTTTGTGTCGGTCAGAAATACTCGCAGTTTTGGCCGATTCTGGCCAGTTTCGAGGACTATGACTCACTGTTTTGGGGTCCTGGAGTGATTTCCACGATTGATGAACCCCGGGGTGCGTTTATGTGTCGGTCATCAACACCCGCAGTTTTGGCCGGTTCTAACCCGTTTCGTGGACTATTACTCACTGTTTTGGGGTCCCGGAGAGATTTCCACGATCGATGGACCCTGGGGTGCGTTTACGTGTCGGTCATCAAGACGCGCAGTTTTTGGCCGAATCTGACCCGTTTCGTGTACTATTACTCATTGTTTTGGGGTCCCGGAGTGATCTCCACGATTGACGAACCCAGGGGTGCGTTTACGTGTCGGTCATCAACACCCGCAGTTTTGGCCGATCCTGACCCGTTCCATGGACTATTACTCACTGTTTTGGGGTCCCGAAGTGGTTTCCACGATTGACGAACCCCGGGGTGCGTTTACGTGTCGGTTATCAACACTTGCAGTTTTGGCCGATTCTGGCCCGTTTCGTGGACAATTACTCACTATTTTGGGGTCCTGGACATATTTCCACGATTGATGAACCCCGGGGCGCGTTTTTGTGTCGGTCATAAATACTCGCAGTTTTTGGCCGAATCTGACCCGTTTCGTGGACTATTACTCATTGTTTTGGGGTCCCGGAGTGATTTCCACAATTGACGAACCCAGGGGTGCGTTTATGTGTTGGTCATCAACACCCGCAGTTTTGGCCGATTCTAACCAGTTACATGGACTATTACTCACTGTTTTGCGGTCCTTGAGTGATTTCCACGATTGATGAACCAAGGGGTGCGTTTATGTGTCGGTCATCAACACCCGCAGTTTTGGCCGGTTCTAACCCGTTTCATGGACTATTACTCACTGTTTTGGGGTCCCGGAGAGATTTCCACGATTGACGAACCCCGAGGTGCGTTTACGTGTCTTCATCAACACTCGCAGTTTTTGGCCGAATCTGACCCGTTTCGTGGGATATTACTCATTGTTTTGGGGTCCCGGAGCGATTTCCACGATTGACGAACCCAGGGGTGCGTTTACGTGTCGGTCATCAACACCCGCAGTTTTGGCCGTTCTGACCCGTTTCGTGGACTATTACTCACTGTTTTGTGGTCGCGGAGAGATTTCCACGATCGACGAACCCCGGGGTGCGTTTACGCGTCGGTCATCAACACTTGCAGTTTTGGCCGATTCTGGCCCGTTTCATGGACAATTACTCACTGTTTTGGGGTCCTGGACATATTTCCATGATTAATGAACCCCGGGGCGCGTTTTTGTGTCAGACATAAATACTCGCAGCTTTGGCCGATTCTGGCCAGTTTCGTGGACTATTCCTCACTGTTTTGGGGTCCTGGAGTGATTTCCACGATTGATGAACCCCGGGCTGCATTTATGTGTCGGTCATCAACACCCGCAGTTTTGGCCGGTTCTAACCCGTTTCGTGGACTATTACTCACTGTTTTGGGGTCCCGGAGAGATTTCCACGATCGACGAACCCCGGGGTGCGTTTACGTGTCGGTCATCAACACCCGTAGTTTTGGCCGTTCTGACCCGTTTCGTGGACTATTACTCACTGTTTTGGGATCTAGAAGTGATTTCCACGATTGACGAAACCCGGGGTGCGTTTATGTGTCGGTCATCAACACTTGCAGTTTTGGCTGATTCTGGCCCGTTTCGTTACTCACTGTTTTGGGGTCCTAGACATATTTCCACGATTGATGAACCCCGGGGTGCGTTTTTGTGTCGGTCATAAATACTCGCAGTTTTGGCCGATTCTGGCCAGTTTGGTGGACTATTACTCACTGTTTTGGGGTCCTGGAGTGATTTCCACGATTGATGAACCCCGGGGTGCGTTTATGTGTCGGTCATCAACACCCGCAGTTTTGGTCGGTTCTAACCCGTTTCGTGGACTATTACTCACTGTTTTGGGATCTCAAAGTGATTTCCATGATTGACGAAACCCGGGGTGCGTTTACGTGTCGGTCATCAACACTTGCAGTTTTGGCCGATTCTGGCCCGTTTCGTGGACAATTGCTCACTGTTTTGGGGTCCTGGACATATTTCCACGATTGATGAACCCCGGGGCGCGTTTTTGTGTCGGTCAGAAATACTCGCAGTCTTGGCCGATTCTGGCCAGTTTCGAGTACTATGACTCACTGTTTTGGGGTCCTGGAGTGATTTCCACGATTGATGAACCCCGGGGTGCGTTTATGTGTCGGTCATCAACACCCGCAGTTTTGGCCGGTTCTAACCCGTTTCGTGGACTATTACTCACTGTTTTGGGGTCCCGGAGAGATTTCCACGATCGATGGACCCTGGGGTGCGTTTACGTGTCGGTCATCAAGACGCGCAGTTTTTGGCCGAATCTGACCCGTTTCGTGTACTATTACTCATTGTTTTGGGGTCCCGGAGTGATCTCCACGATTGACGAACCCAGGGGTGCGTTTACATGTCGGTCATCAACACCCGCAGTTTTGGCCGATCCTGACCCGTTCCATGGACTATTACTCACTGTTTTGGGGTCCCGAAGTGGTTTCCACGATTGACGAACCCCGGGGTGCGTTTACGTGTCGGTCATCAACACTTGCAGTTTTGGCCGATTCTGGCCCGTTTCGTGGACAATTACTCACTATTTTGGGGTCCTGGACATATTTCCACGATTGATGAACCCCGGGGCGCGTTTTTGTGTCGGTCATAAATACTCGCAGTTTTTGGCCGAATCTGACCCGTTTCGTGGACTATTACTCATTGTTTTGGGGTCCCGGAGTGATTTCCACAATTGACGAACCCAGGGGTGCGTTTATGTGTTGGTCATCAACACCCGCAGTTTTGGCCGATTCTGACCAGTTACGTGGACTATTACTCACTGTTTTGCGGTCCTTGAGTGATTTCCACGATTGATGAACCAAGGGGTGCGTTTATGTGTCGGTCATCAACACCCGCAGTTTTGGCCGGTTCTAACCCGTTTCATGGACTATTACTCACTGTTTTGGGGTCCCGGAGAGATTTCCACGATCGACGAACCCCGGGGTGCGTTTACGTGTCGGTCATCAACACCCGCAGTTTTGGCCGTTCTGACTCGTTTCGTGGACTATTACTCACTGTTTTGGGATATCGAAGTGATTTCCATGAATGACGAAACCCGGGGTGCGTTTACGTGTCGGTCATCAACACCCGCAGTTTTGGCCGTTCTGACCCGTTTCGTGGACTATTACTCACTGTTTTGGGATCTCAAAGTGATTTCCACGATTGACGAAACCCGGGGTGCGTTTACGTGTCGGTCATCAACACTTGCAGTTTTGGCCGATTCTGGCCCGTTTCTTGGACAATTACTCACTGTTTTGGGGTCCTGGACATATTTCCATGATTAATGAACCCCGGGGCGCGTTTTTGTGTCAGACATAAATACTCGCAGCTTTGGCCGATTCTGGCCAGTTTCGTGGACTATTCCTCACTGTTTTGGGGTCCTGGAGTGATTTCCACGATTGATGAACCCCGGGCTGCATTTATGTGTCGGTCATCAACACCCGCAGTTTTGGCCGGTTCTAACCCGTTTCGTGGACTATTACTCACTGTTTTGGGGTCCCGGAGAGATTTCCACGATCGACGAACCCCGGGGTGCGTTTACGTGTCGGTCATCAACACCCGTAGTTTTGGCCGTTCTGACCCGTTTCGTGGACTATTACTCACTGTTTTGGGATCTAGAAGTGATTTCCACGATTTACGAAACCCGGGGTGCGTTTACGTGTCGGTCATCAACACTTGCAGTTTTGGCTGATTCTGGCCCGTTTCGTTACTCACTGTTTTGGGGTCCTAGACATATTTCCACGATTGATGAACCCCGGGGTGCGTTTTTGTGTCGGTCATAAATACTCGCAGTTTTGGCCGATTCTGGCCAGTTTGGTGGACTATTACTCACTGTTTTGGGGTCCTGGAGTGATTTCCACGATTGATGAACCCCGGGGTGCGTTTATGTGTCGGTCATCAACACCCGCAGTTTTGGTCGGTTCTAACCCGTTTCGTGGACTATTACTCACTGTTTTGGGATCTCAAAGTGATTTCCATGATTGACGAAACCCGGGGTGCGTTTACGTGTCGGTCATCAACACTTGCAGTTTTGGCCGATTCTGGCCCGTTTCGTGGACAATTGCTCACTGTTTTGGGGTCCTGGACATATTTCCACGATTGATGAACCCCGGGGCGCGTTTTTGTGTCGGTCAGAAATACTCGCAGTCTTGGCCGATTCTGGCCAGTTTCGAGTACTATGACTCACTGTTTTGGGGTCCTGGAGTGATTTCCACGATTGATGAACCCCGGGGTGCGTTTATGTGTCGGTCATCAACACCCGCAGTTTTGGCCGGTTCTAACCCGTTTCGTGGACTATTACTCACTGTTTTGGGGTCCCGAAGAGATTTCCACGATCGATGGACCCTGGGGTGCGTTTACGTGTCGGTCATCAAGACGCGCAGTTTTTGGCCGAATCTGACCCGTTTCGTGTACTATTACTCATTGTTTTGGGTTCCCGGAGTGATCTCCACGATTGACGAACCCAGGGGTGCGTTTACGTGTCGGTCATCAACACCCGCAGTTTTGGCCGATCCTGACCCGTTCCGTGGACACTGTTTTGGGGTCCCGAAGTGGTTTCCACGATTGACGAACCCCGGGGTGCGTTTACGTGCGGTCATCAACACTTGCAATTTTGGCCGATTCTGGCCCGTTTCGTGGACAATTACTCACTATTTTGGGGTCCTGGACATATTTCCACGATTGATGAACCCCGGGGAGCGTTTTTGTGTCGGTCATCAACACCCGCAGTTTTGGCCGTTTTGACCCGTTTCGTGGACTATTACTCACTGTTTTATGATCTCGAAGTGATTTCAACGATTGACGAAACCCGGGGTGCGTTTACGTGTCGGTCATCAACACTTGCAGTTTTGGCCGATTCTGGCCCGTTTCGTGGACAATTGCTCACTGTTTTGGGGTCCTGGACATATTTCCACGATTGATGAACCCCGGGGCGCGTTTTTGTGTCGGTCAGAAATACTCGCAGTCTTGGCCGATTCTGGCCAGTTTCGAGTACTATGACTCACTGTTTTGGGGTCCTGGAGTGATTTCCACGATTGATGAACCCCGGGGTGCGTTTATGTGTCGGTCATCAACACCCGCAGTTTTGGCCGGTTCTAACCCGTTTCGTGGACTATTACTCACTGTTTTGGGGTCCCGGAGAGATTTCCACGATCGATGGACCCTGGGGTGCGTTTACGTGTCGGTCATCAAGACGCGCAGTTTTTGGCCGAATCTGACCCGTTTCGTGTACTATTACTCATTGTTTTGGGGTCCCGGAGTGATCTCCACGATTGACGAACCCAGGGGTGCGTTTACATGTCGGTCATCAACACCCGCAGTTTTGGCCGATCCTGACCCGTTCCATGGACTATTACTCACTGTTTTGGGGTCCCGAAGTGGTTTCCACGATTGACGAACCCCGGGGTGCGTTTACGTGTCGGTCATCAACACTTGCAGTTTTGGCCGATTCTGGCCCGTTTCGTGGACAATTACTCACTATTTTGGGGTCCTGGACATATTTCCACGATTGATGAACCCCGGGGCGCGTTTTTGTGTCGGTCATAAATACTCGCAGTTTTTGGCCGAATCTGACCCGTTTCGTGGACTATTACTCATTGTTTTGGGGTCCCGGAGTGATTTCCACAATTGACGAACCCAGGGGTGCGTTTATGTGTTGGTCATCAACACCCGCAGTTTTGGCCGATTCTGACCAGTTACGTGGACTATTACTCACTGTTTTGCGGTCCTTGAGTGATTTCCACGATTGATGAACCAAGGGGTGCGTTTATGTGTCGGTCATCAACACCCGCAGTTTTGGCCGGTTCTAACCCGTTTCATGGACTATTACTCACTGTTTTGGGGTCCCGGAGAGATTTCCACGATCGACGAACCCCGGGGTGCGTTTACGTGTCGGTCATCAACACCCGCAGTTTTGGCCGTTCTGACTCGTTTCGTGGACTATTACTCACTGTTTTGGGATATCGAAGTGATTTCCATGAATGACGAAACCCGGGGTGCGTTTACGTGTCGGTCATCAACACCCGCAGTTTTGGCCGTTCTGACCCGTTTCGTGGACTATTACTCACTGTTTTGGGATCTCAAAGTGATTTCCACGATTGACGAAACCCGGGGTGCGTTTACGTGTCGGTCATCAACACTTGCAGTTTTGGCCGATTCTGGCCCGTTTCTTGGACAATTACTCACTGTTTTGGGGTCCTGGACATATTTCCATGATTAATGAACCCCGGGGCGCGTTTTTGTGTCAGACATAAATACTCGCAGCTTTGGCCGATTCTGGCCAGTTTCGTGGACTATTCCTCACTGTTTTGGGGTCCTGGAGTGATTTCCACGATTGATGAACCCCGGGCTGCATTTATGTGTCGGTCATCAACACCCGCAGTTTTGGCCGGTTCTAACCCGTTTCGTGGACTATTACTCACTGTTTTGGGGTCCCGGAGAGATTTCCACGATCGACGAACCCCGGGGTGCGTTTACGTGTCGGTCATCAACACCCGTAGTTTTGGCCGTTCTGACCCGTTTCGTGGACTATTACTCACTGTTTTGGGATCTAGAAGTGATTTCCACGATTTACGAAACCCGGGGTGCGTTTACGTGTCGGTCATCAACACTTGCAGTTTTGGCTGATTCTGGCCCGTTTCGTTACTCACTGTTTTGGGGTCCTAGACATATTTCCACGATTGATGAACCCCGGGGTGCGTTTTTGTGTCGGTCATAAATACTCGCAGTTTTGGCCGATTCTGGCCAGTTTGGTGGACTATTACTCACTGTTTTGGGGTCCTGGAGTGATTTCCACGATTGATGAACCCCGGGGTGCGTTTATGTGTCGGTCATCAACACCCGCAGTTTTGGTCGGTTCTAACCCGTTTCGTGGACTATTACTCACTGTTTTGGGATCTCAAAGTGATTTCCATGATTGACGAAACCCGGGGTGCGTTTACGTGTCGGTCATCAACACTTGCAGTTTTGGCCGATTCTGGCCCGTTTCGTGGACAATTGCTCACTGTTTTGGGGTCCTGGACATATTTCCACGATTGATGAACCCCGGGGCGCGTTTTTGTGTCGGTCAGAAATACTCGCAGTCTTGGCCGATTCTGGCCAGTTTCGAGTACTATGACTCACTGTTTTGGGGTCCTGGAGTGATTTCCACGATTGATGAACCCCGGGGTGCGTTTATGTGTCGGTCATCAACACCCGCAGTTTTGGCCGGTTCTAACCCGTTTCGTGGACTATTACTCACTGTTTTGGGGTCCCGAAGAGATTTCCACGATCGATGGACCCTGGGGTGCGTTTACGTGTCGGTCATCAAGACGCGCAGTTTTTGGCCGAATCTGACCCGTTTCGTGTACTATTACTCATTGTTTTGGGTTCCCGGAGTGATCTCCACGATTGACGAACCCAGGGGTGCGTTTACGTGTCGGTCATCAACACCCGCAGTTTTGGCCGATCCTGACCCGTTCCGTGGACACTGTTTTGGGGTCCCGAAGTGGTTTCCACGATTGACGAACCCCGGGGTGCGTTTACGTGCGGTCATCAACACTTGCAATTTTGGCCGATTCTGGCCCGTTTCGTGGACAATTACTCACTATTTTGGGGTCCTGGACATATTTCCACGATTGATGAACCCCGGGGAGCGTTTTTGTGTCGGTCATCAACACCCGCAGTTTTGGCCGTTTTGACCCGTTTCGTGGACTATTACTCACTGTTTTATGATCTCGAAGTGATTTCAACGATTGACGAAACCCGGGGTGCGTTTACGTGTCGGTCATCAACACTTGCAGTTTTGGCCGATTCTGGCCCGTTTCGTGGACAATTACTCACTGTTTTGGGGTCCTAGACATATTTCCATGATTGATGAACCCCGGGGCGCGTTTTTGTGTCGGACATAAATACTCGCAGCTTTGGCCGATTCTGGCCAGTTTGGTGGACTATTACTCACTGTTTTGGGGTCCTGGAGTGATTTCCACGATTGATGAACCCCGGGGTGCGTTTATGTGTCGGTCATCAACACCCGCAGTTTTGGCCGGTTCTAACCCGTTTCGTGGACTATTACTCACTGTTTTGGGGTCCCGGAGAGATTTCCACGATCGACGAACCCCGGGGTGCGTTTACGTGCCCGTCATCAACACCCGCAGTTTTGGCCGTTCTGACTCGTTTCGTGGACTATTACTCACTGTTTTGGGATATCGAAGTGATTTCCACGAATGACGAAACCCGGGGTGCGTTTACGTGTCGGTCATCAACACCCGCAGTTTTGGCCGTTCTGACCCGTTTCGTGGACTATTACTCACTGTTTTGGGATCTCAAAGTGATTTCCACGATTGACGAAACCCGGGGTGCGTTTACGTGTCGGTCATCAACACTTGCAGTTTTGGCCGATTCTGGCCCGTTTCTTGGACAATTACTCACTGTTTTGGGGTCCTGGACATATTTCCATGATTAATGAACCCCGGGGCGCGTTTTTGTGTCAGACATAAATACTCGCAGCTTTGGCCGATTCTGGCCAGTTTCGTGGACTATTCCTCACTGTTTTGGGGTCCTGGAGTGATTTCCACGATTGATGAACCCCGGGCTGCATTTATGTGTCGGTCATCAACACCCGCAGTTTTGGCCGGTTCTAACCCGTTTCGTGGACTATTACTCACTGTTTTGGGGTCCCGGAGAGATTTCCACGATCGACGAACCCCGGGGTGCGTTTACGTGTCGGTCATCAACACCCGTAGTTTTGGCCGTTCTGACCCGTTTCGTGGACTATTACTCACTGTTTTGGGATCTAGAAGTGATTTCCACGATTTACGAAACCCGGGGTGCGTTTACGTGTCGGTCATCAACACTTGCAGTTTTGGCTGATTCTGGCCCGTTTCGTTACTCACTGTTTTGGGGTCCTAGACATATTTCCACGATTGATGAACCCCGGGGTGCGTTTTTGTGTCGGTCATAAATACTCGCAGTTTTGGCCGATTCTGGCCAGTTTGGTGGACTATTACTCACTGTTTTGGGGTCCTGGAGTGATTTCCACGATTGATGAACCCCGGGGTGCGTTTATGTGTCGGTCATCAACACCCGCAGTTTTGGTCGGTTCTAACCCGTTTCGTGGACTATTACTCACTGTTTTGGGATCTCAAAGTGATTTCCATGATTGACGAAACCCGGGGTGCGTTTACGTGTCGGTCATCAACACTTGCAGTTTTGGCCGATTCTGGCCCGTTTCGTGGACAATTGCTCACTGTTTTGGGGTCCTGGACATATTTCCACGATTGATGAACCCCGGGGCGCGTTTTTGTGTCGGTCAGAAATACTCGCAGTCTTGGCCGATTCTGGCCAGTTTCGAGTACTATGACTCACTGTTTTGGGGTCCTGGAGTGATTTCCACGATTGATGAACCCCGGGGTGCGTTTATGTGTCGGTCATCAACACCCGCAGTTTTGGCCGGTTCTAACCCGTTTCGTGGACTATTACTCACTGTTTTGGGGTCCCGAAGAGATTTCCACGATCGATGGACCCTGGGGTGCGTTTACGTGTCGGTCATCAAGACGCGCAGTTTTTGGCCGAATCTGACCCGTTTCGTGTACTATTACTCATTGTTTTGGGTTCCCGGAGTGATCTCCACGATTGACGAACCCAGGGGTGCGTTTACGTGTCGGTCATCAACACCCGCAGTTTTGGCCGATCCTGACCCGTTCCGTGGACACTGTTTTGGGGTCCCGAAGTGGTTTCCACGATTGACGAACCCCGGGGTGCGTTTACGTGCGGTCATCAACACTTGCAATTTTGGCCGATTCTGGCCCGTTTCGTGGACAATTACTCACTATTTTGGGGTCCTGGACATATTTCCACGATTGATGAACCCCGGGGAGCGTTTTTGTGTCGGTCATCAACACCCGCAGTTTTGGCCGTTTTGACCCGTTTCGTGGACTATTACTCACTGTTTTATGATCTCGAAGTGATTTCAACGATTGACGAAACCCGGGGTGCGTTTACGTGTCGGTCATCAACACTTGCAGTTTTGGCCGATTCTGGCCCGTTTCGTGGACAATTACTCACTGTTTTGGGGTCCTAGACATATTTCCATGATTGATGAACCCCGGGGCGCGTTTTTGTGTCGGACATAAATACTCGCAGCTTTGGCCGATTCTGGCCAGTTTGGTGGACTATTACTCACTGTTTTGGGGTCCTGGAGTGATTTCCACGATTGATGAACCCCGGGGTGCGTTTATGTGTCGGTCATCAACACCTGCAGTTTTGGCCGGTTCTAACCCGTTTCGTGGACTATTACTCACTGTTTTGGGGTCCCGGAGAGATTTCCACGATCGACGAACCCCGGGGTGCGTTTACGTGCCCGTCATCAACACCCGCAGTTTTGGCCGTTCTGACTCGTTTCGTGGACTATTACTCACTGTTTTGGGATATCGAAGTGATTTCCACGAATGACGAAACCCGGGGTGCGTTTACGTGTCGGTCATCAACACCCGCGGTTTTGGCCGTTCTGACCCGTTTCGTGGACTATTACTCACTGTTTTAGGATCTCAAAGTGATTTCCACGATTGACGAAACCCGGGGTGCGTTTACGTGTCGGTCAACAACACTTGCAGTTTTGGCCGATTCTGGCCCGTTTCGTGGACAATTGCTCACTGTTTTGGGGTCCTGGACATATTTCCACGATTGATGAACCCCGGGGCGCGTTTTTGTGTCGGTCAGAAATACTCACAGTTTTGGCCGATTCTGGCCAGTTTCGAGGACTATGACTCACTGTTTTGGGGTCCTGGAGTGATTTCCACGATTGATGAACCCCGGGGTGCGTTTATGTGTCGGTCATCAACACCCGCAGTTTTGGCCGGTTCTAACCCGTTTCGTGGACTATTACTCACTGTTTTGGGGTCCCGGAGAGATTTCCACGATCGATGGACCCCGGGGTGCGTTTACGTGTCGGTCATCAAGACGCGCAGTTTTTGGCCGAATCTGACCCGTTTCGTGTACTATTACTCATTGTTTTGGGGTCCCGGAGTGATCTCCACGATTGACGAACCCAGGGGTGCGTTTACGTGTCGGTCATAAATACCCGCAGTTTTGGCCGATCCTGACCCGTTCCGTGGACTATTACTCACTGTTTTGGGGTCCTGGAGTGATTTCCACGATTGATGAACCCCGGGGTGCGTTTACGTGTCGGTCATCAACACTTGCAATTTTGGCCGATTCTGGCCCGTTTCGTGGACAATTACTCACTATTTTGGGGTCCTGGACATATTTCCACGATTGATGAACCCCGTGGAGCGTTTTTGTGTCGGTCATAAATACTCGCAGTTTTTGGCCGAATCTGACCCGTTTCGTGGACTATTACTCACTGTTTTGGGATCTCGGAGTGATTTCCACAATTGACGAACCCATGGGTGCGTTTATGTGTTGGTCATCAACACCCGCAGTTTTGGCCGATTCTGACCAGTTACGTGGACTATTACTCATTGTTTTGCGGACCTTGAGTGATTTCCACGATTGATGAACCCCGGGGTGCGTTTATGTGTCGGTCATCAACACCCGCAGTTTTGGCCGGTTCTAACCCGTTTCATGGACTATTACTCACTGTTTTGGGGTCCCGGAGAGATTTCCACGATCGACGAACCCCGAGGTGCGTTTACGTGTCGGTCATCAACACTCGCAGTTTTTGGCCGAATCTGACCCGTTTCGTGGGATATTACTCATTGTTTTGGGGTCCGGAGTGATTTCCACGATTGACGGACCCAGGGGTGCGTTTACGTGTCGGTCATCAACACCCGCAGTTTTGGCCGTTCTGACCCGTTTCGTGGACTATTACTCACTGTTTTGTGGTCCCGGAGAGATTTCCATGATCGACGAACCCCGGGGTGCGTTTACGCGTCGGTTATCAACACCCGCAGTTTTGGCCGTTCTGACCCGTTTCGTGGACTATTACTCACTGTTTTGGGGTCTCAAAGTGATTCCCACGATTGACCAAACTCGGGGTGCTTTACGTTTCGGTCATCAACACTTGTAGTTTTGGCCCATTCTGGCCCGTTTCGTGGACAATTACTCACTGTTTTGGGGTCCTATACATGTTTCCATGATTGATGAACCCCGGGGCGCGTTTTTGTGTCGGACATAAATACTCGCAGCTTTGGCCGATTCTGGCCAGTTTGGTGGACTATTACTCACTGTTTTGGGGTCCTGGAGTGATTTCCACGATTGATGAACCCCGGGGTGCGTTTATGTGTCGGTCATCAACACCCGCAGTTTTGGCCGGTTCTAACCCGTTTCGTGCACTATTAATCACTGTTTTGGGGTCCCGGAGAGATTTCCACGATCGACGAACCCCGGGGTGCGGTTACGTGCCCGTCATCAACACCCGCAGTTTTGGCCGTTCTGACTCGTTTCGTGGACTATTACTCATTGTTTTGGGATATCGAAGTGATTTCCACGAATGACGAAACCCGGGGTGCGTTTACGTGTCGGTCATCAACACCCGCAGTTTTGGCCGTTCTGACACGTTTCGTGGACTATTACTCACTGTTTTGGGATCTCAAAGTGATTTCCACGATTGACGAAACCCGGGGTGCGTTTACGTGTCGGTCATCAACACTTGCAGTTTTGGCCGATTCTGGCCCGTTTCGTGGACAATTGCTCACTGTTTTGGGGTCCTGGACATATTTCAACGATTGATGAACCCCAGGGCGCGTTTTTCTGTCGGTCAGAAATACTCGCAGCTTTGGCCAATTCTGGCCAGTTTCGAGTACTATGACTCACTGTTTTGGGGTCCTGGAGTGATTTCCACGATTGATGAACCCCGGGGTGCGTTTATGTGTCGGTCATCAACACCCGCAGTTTTGGCCGGTTCTAACCCGTTTCGTGGACTATTACTCACTGTTTTGGGGTCCCGGAGAGATTTCCACGATCGATGGACCCCGGGGTGCGTTTACGTGTCGGTCATCAAGACGCGCAGTTTTTGGCCGAATCTGACCCGTTTCGTGTACTATTACTCATTGTTTTGGGGTCCCGGAGTGATCTCCACGATTGACGAACCCAGGGGTGCGTTTACGTGTCGGTCATAAATACCCGCAGTTTTGGCCGATCCTGACCCGTTCCGTGGACTATTACTCACTGTTTTGGGGTCCTGGAGTGATTTCCACGATTGATGAACCCCGTGGTGCGTTTACGTGTCGGTCATCAACACTTGCAATTTTGGCCGATTCTGGCCCGTTTCGTGGACAATTACTCACTATTTTGGGGTCCTGGACATATTTCCACGATTGATGAACCCCGGGGAGCGTTTTTGTGTCGGTCATAAATACTCGCAGTTTTTGGCCGAATCTGACCCGTTTCGTGGACTATTACTCACTGTTTTGGGATCTCGGAGTGATTTCCACAATTGACGAACCCAGGGGTGCGTTTATGTGTTGGTCATCAACACCCGCAGTTTTGGCCGATTCTGACCAGTTACGTGGACTATTACTCACTGTTTTGCGGACCTTGAGTGATTTCCACGATTGATGAACCCCGGGGTGCGTTTATGTGTCGGTCATCAACACCCGCAGTTTTGGCCGGTTCTAACCCGTTTCATGGACTATTACTCACTGTTTTGGGGTCCCGGAGAGATTTCCACGATCGACGAACCCCGAGGTGCGTTTACGTGTCGGTCATCAACACTCACAGTTTTTGGCCGAATCTGACCCGTTTCGTGGGATATTACTCATTGTTTTGGGGTCCGGAGTGATTTCCACGATTGACGAACCCAGGGGTGCGTTTACGTGTCGGTCATCAACACCCTCAGTTTTGGCCGTTCTGACCCGTTTCGTGGACTATTACTCACTGTTTTGTGGTCCCGGAGAGATTTCCACGATCGACGAACCCCGGGGTGCGTTTACGCGTCGGTTATCAACACCCGCAGTTTTGGCCGTTCTGACCCGTTTCGTGGACTATTACTCACTGTTTTGGGGTCTCAAAGTGATTTCCACGATTGACCAAACTCGGGGTGCTTTACGTTTCGGTCATCAACACTTGCAGTTTTGGCCCATTCTGGCCCGTTTCGTGGACAATTACTCACTGTTTTGGGGTCCTAGACATATTTCCATGATTGATGAACCCCGGAGCGCGTTTTTGTGTCGGACATAAATACTCGCAGCTTTGGCCGATTCTGGCCAGTTTGGTGGACTATTACTCACTGTTTTGGGGTCCTGGAGTGATTTCCACGATTGATGAACCCCGGGGTGCGTTTATGTGACGGTCATCAACACCCGCAGTTTTGGCCGGTTCTAACCCGTTTCGTGGACTATTACTCACTGTTTTGGGGTCCCGGAGAGATTTCCACGATCGACGAACCCCGGGGTGCGGTTACGTGTCGGTCATCAACACTTGCAATTTTGGCCGATTCTGGCCCGTTTCGTGGACAATTACTCACTATTTTGGGGTCCTGGACATATTTCCACGATCGACGAACCCCGGGGTGCGTTTACGTGCCCGTCATCAACACCCGCAGTTTTGGCCGTTCTGACTCGTTTCGTGGACTATTACTCACTGTTTTGGGATATCGAAGTGATTTCCACGAATGACGAAACCCGGGGTGCGTTTACGTGTCGGTCATCAACACCCGCGGTTTTGGCAGTTCTGACCCGTTTCGTGGACTATTACTCACTGGTTTGGGATCTCAAAGTGATTTCCACGATTGACGAAACCCGGGGTGCGTTTACGTGTCGGTCATCAACACTTGCAGTTTTGGCCGATTCTGGCCCGTTTCGTGGACAATTGCTCACTGTTTTGGGGTCCTGGACGTATTTCCACGATTGATGAACCCCGGGGCGCGTTTTTGTGTCGGTCAGAAATACTCGCAGTTTTGGCCGATTCTGGCCAGTTTCGAGGACTATGACTCACTGTTTTGGGGTCCTGGAGTGATTTCCACGATTGATGAACCCCGGGGTGCGTTTTTGTGTCGGTCATCAACACCCGCAGTTTTGGCCGGTTCTAACCCGTTTCGTGGACTATTACTCACTGTTTTGGGGTCCCGGAGAGATTTCCACGATCGATGGACCCCGGGGTGCGTTTACGTGTCGGTCATCAAGACGTGCAGTTTTTGGCCGAATCTGACCCGTTTCGTGTACTATTACTCATTGTTTTGGGGTCCCGGAGTGATCTCCACGATTGACGAACCCAGGGGTGCGCTTACGTGTCGGTCATAAATACCCGCAGTTTTGGCCGATCCTGACCCGTTCCGCGGACTATTACTCACTGTTTTGGGGTCCTGGAGTGATTTCCACGATTGATGAACCCCGGGGTGCGTTTACGTGTCGGTCATCAACACTTGCAATTTTGGCCGATTCTGGCCCGTTTCGTGGACAATTACTCACTATTTTGGGGTCCTGGACATATTTCCACGATTGATGAACCCCGGGAAGCGTTTTTGTGTCGGTCATAAATACTCGCAGTTTTTGGCCGAATCTGACCCGTTTCGTGGACTATTACTCACTGTTTTGGGATCTCGGATTGATTTCCACAATTGACGAACCCAGGGGTGCGTTTACGTGTCGGTCATCAACACCCGCAGTTTTGGCCGATCCTGACCCGTTCCGTGGACTATTACTAACTGTTTTGGGGTCCCGAAGTGGTTTCCACGATTGACGAACCCCGGGGTGCGTTTACGTGTCGGTCATCAACACTTGCAGTTTTGGCCGATTCTGGCCCGTTTCGTGGAAAATTACTCACTATTTTGGGGTCCTGGACATATTTCCACGATTGATGAACCCCGGGGCGCGTTTTTGTGTCGGTCATAAATACTCGCAGTTTTTGGCCGAATCTGACCCGTTTCGTGGACTATTACTAACTGTTTTGGGGTCCCGGAGTGATTTCCACAATTGACGAACCCAGGGGTGCGTTTATGTGTTGGTCATCAACACCCGCAGTTTTGGCCGATTCTGACCAGTTACGTGGACTATTACTCACTGTTTTGCGGTCCTTGAGTGATTTCCACGATTGATGAACCAAGGGGTGCGTTTATGTGTCGGTCATCAACACCCGCAGTTTTGGCCGGTTCTAACCCGTTTCATGGACTATTACTCACTGTTTTGGGGTCCCGGAGAGATTTCCACGATTGACGAACCCCGAGGTGCGTTTACGTGTCGTCATCAACACTCGCAGTTTTTGGCCGAATCTGACCCGTTTCGTGGGATATTACTCATTGTTTTGGGGTCCGGAGTGATTTCCACGATTGATGAACCCCGGGGTGCGTTTTTGTGTCGGTCATAAATACTCGCAGTTTTTGGCCGAATCTGACCCGTTTCGTGTACTATTACTCATTGTTTTGGGGTCCCGGAGTGATCTCCACGATTGACGAACCAGGGGTGCGTTTACGTGTCGGTCATCAACACCCGCAGTTTTGGCCGATCCTGACCCGTTCCGTGGACTATTACTAACTGTTTTGGGGTCCCGAAGTGGTTTCCACGATTGACGAACCCCGGGGTGCGTTTACGTGTCGGTCATCAACACTTGCAGTTTTGGCCGATTCTGGCCCGTTTCATGGACAATTACTCACTGTTTTGGGGTCCTGGACATATTTCCATGATTAATGAACCCCGGGGCGCGTTTTTGTGTCAGACATAAATACTCGCAGCTTTGGCCGATTCTGGCCAGTTCCATGGACTATTACTCACTGTTTTGGGGTCCTGGAGTGATTTCCACGATTGATGAACCCCGGGCTGCGTTTATGTGTCGGTCATCAACACCCGCAGTTTTGGCCGGTTCTAACCCGTTTCGTGGACTATTACTCACTGTTTTGGGGTCCCGGAGAGATTTCCACGATCGACGAACCCCGGGGTGCGTTTACGTGTCGGTCATCAACACCCGTAGTTTTGGCCGTTCTGACCCGTTTCGTGGACTATTACTCACTGTTTTGGGATCTAGAAGTGATTTCCACGATTGACGAAACCCGGGGTGCGTTTACGTGTCGGTCATCAACACTTGCAGTTTTGGCCGATTCTGGCCCGTTTCGCTACTCACTGTTTTGGGGTCCTAGACATATTTCCACGATTGATGAACCCCGGGGTGCGTTTTTGTGTCGGTCATAAATACTCGCAGTTTTTGGCCGAATCTGACCCGTTTCGTGGACTATTACTCATTGTTTTGGGGTCCCGGAGTGATTTCCACAATTGACGAACCCAGGGGTGCGTTTATGTGTTGGTCATCAACACCCGCAGTTTTGGCCGATTCTGACCAGTTACGTGGACTATTACTCACTGTTTTGCGGTCCTTGAGTGATTTCCACGATTGATGAACCAAGGGGTGCGTTTATGTGTCGGTCATCAACACCCGCAGTTTTGGCCGGTTCTAACCCGTTTCATGGACTATTACTCACTGTTTTGGGGTCCCGGAGAGATTTCCACGATTGACGAACCCCGAGGTGCGTTTACGTGTCGTCATCAACACTCGCAGTTTTTGGCCGAATCTGACCCGTTTCGTGGGATATTACTCATTGTTTTGGGGTCCGGAGTGATTTCCACGATTGACGAACCCCGGGGTGCGTTTACGTGTCGGTCATCAACACCCGCAGTTTTGGCCGTTCTGACCCGTTTCGTGGACTATTATTCACTGTTTTGTGGTCCCGGAGAGATTTCCACGATCGACGAACCCCGGGGTGCGTTTACGCGTCGGTCATCAACACCCGCAGTTTTGGCCGTTCTGAGCCGTTTCGTGGACTATTACTCACTGTTTTGGGGTCTCGAAGTGATTTCCACGATTGACGAAACTCGGGGTGCTTTACGTGTCGGTCATCAACACTTGCAGTTTTGGCCGATTCTGGCCCGTTTCATGGACAATTACTCACTGTTTTGGGGTCCTGGACATATTTCCATGATTAATGAACCCCGGGGCGCGTTTTTGTGTCAGACATAAATACTCGCAGCTTTGGCCGATTCTGGCCAGTTCCATGGACTATTACTCACTGTTTTGGGGTCCTGGAGTGATTTCCACGATTGATGAACCCCGGGCTGCGTTTATGTGTCGGTCATCAACACCCGCAGTTTTGGCCGGTTCTAACCCGTTTCGTGGACTATTACTCACTGTTTTGGGGTCCCGGAGAGATTTCCACGATCGACGAACCCCGGGGTGCGTTTACGTGTCGGTCATCAACACCCGTAGTTTTGGCCGTTCTGACCCGTTTCGTGGACTATTACTCACTGTTTTGGGATCTAGAAGTGATTTCCACGATTGACGAAACCCGGGGTGCGTTTACGTGTCGGTCATCAACACTTGCAGTTTTGGCCGATTCTGGCCCGTTTCGCTACTCACTGTTTTGGGGTCCTAGACATATTTCCACGATTGATGAACCCCGGGGTGCGTTTTTGTGTCGGTCATAAATACTCGCAGTTTTTGGCCGAATCTGACCCGTTTCGTGGACTATTACTCATTGTTTTGGGGTCCCGGAGTGATTTCCACAATTGACGAACCCAGGGGTGCGTTTATGTGTTGGTCATCAACACCCGCAGTTTTGGCCGATTCTGACCAGTTACGTGGACTATTACTCACTGTTTTGCGGTCCTTGAGTGATTTCCACGATTGATGAACCAAGGGGTGCGTTTATGTGTCGGTCATCAACACCCGCAGTTTTGGCCGGTTCTAACCCGTTTCATGGACTATTACTCACTGTTTTGGGGTCCCGGAGAGATTTCCACGATTGACGAACCCCGAGGTGCGTTTACGTGTCGTCATCAACACTCGCAGTTTTTGGCCGAATCTGACCCGTTTCGTGGGATATTACTCATTGTTTTGGGGTCCGGAGTGATTTCCACGATTGACGAACCCCGGGGTGCGTTTACGTGTCGGTCATCAACACCCGCAGTTTTGGCCGTTCTGACCCGTTTCGTGGACTATTATTCACTGTTTTGTGGTCCCGGAGAGATTTCCACGATCGACGAACCCCGGGGTGCGTTTACGCGTCGGTCATCAACACCCGCAGTTTTGGCCGTTCTGAGCCGTTTCGTGGACTATTACTCACTGTTTTGGGGTCTCGAAGTGATTTCCACGATTGACGAAACTCGGGGTGCTTTACGTGTCGGTCATCAACACTTGCAGTTTTGGCCGATTCTGGCCCGTTTCATGGACAATTACTCACTGTTTTGGGGTCCTGGACATATTTCCATGATTAATGAACCCCGGGGCGCGTTTTTGTGTCAGACATAAATACTCGCAGCTTTGGCCGATTCTGGCCAGTTTCGTGGACTATTACTCACTGTTTTGGGGTCCTGGAGTGATTTCCACGATTGATGAACCCCGGGCTGCGTTTATGTGTCGGTCATCAACACCCGCAGTTTTGGCCGGTTCTAACCCGTTTCGTGGACTATTACTCACTGTTTTGGGGTCCCGGAGAGATTTCCACGATCGACGAACCCCGGGGTGCGTTTACGTGTCGGTCATCAACACCCGTAGTTTTGGCCGTTCTGACCCGTTTCGTGGACTATTACTCACTGTTTTGGGATCTAGAAGTGATTTCCACGATTGACGAAACCCGGGGTGCGTTTACGTGTCGGTCATCAACACTTGCAGTTTTGGCCGATTCTGGCCCGTTTCGTTACTCACTGTTTTGGGGTCCTAGACATATTTCCACGATTGATGAACCCCGGGGTGCGTTTTTGTGTCGGTCATAAATACTCGCAGTTTTGGCCGATTCTGGCCAGTTTGGTGGACTATTACTCACTGTTTTGGGGTCCTGGAGTGATTTCCACGATTGATGAACCCCGGGGTGCGTTTATGTGTCGGTCATCAACACCCGCAGTTTTGGCCGGTTCTAACCCGTTTCGTGGACTATTACTCACTGTTTTGGGGTCCCGGAGAGATTTCCACGATCGACGAACCCCGGGGTGCGTTTACGTGCCCGTCATCAACACCCGCAGTTTTGGCCGTTCTGACTCGTTTCGTGGACTATTACTCACTGTTTTGGGATATCGAAGTGATTTCCACGAATGACGAAACCCGGGGTGCGTTTACGTGTCGGTCATCAACACCCGCAGTTTTGGCCGTTCTGACCCGTTTCGTGGACTATTACTCACTGTTTTGGGATCTCAAAGTGATTTCCACGATTGACGAAACCCGGGGTGCGTTTACGTGTCGGTCATCAACACTTGCAGTTTTGGCCGATTCTGGCCCGTTTAGTGGACAATTGCTCACTGTTTTGGGGTCCTGGACGTATTTCCACGATTGATGAACCCCGGGGCGCGTTTTTGTGTCGGTCAGAAATACTCGCAGTTTTGGCCGATTCTGGCCAGTTTCGAGGAATATGACTCACTGTTTTGGGGTCCTGGAGTGATTTCCATGATTGATGAACCCCGGGGTGCGTTTATGTGTCGGTCATCAACACCCGCAGTTTTGGCCGGTTCTAACCCGTTTCGTGGACTATTACTCACTGTTTTGGGGTCCCGGAGAGATTTCCACGATCGATGGACCCCGGGGTGCGTTTACGTGTCGGTCATCAAGACGCGCAGTTTTTGGCCGAATCTGACCCGTTTCGTGTACTATTACTCATTGTTTTGGGGTCCCGGAGTGATCTCCACGATTGACGAACCCAGGGGTGCGTTTACGTGTCGGTCATAAATACCCGCAGTTTTGGCCGATCCTGACCCGTTCCGTGGACAATTGCTCACTGTTTTGGGGTCCTGGAGTGATTTCCACGATTGATGAACCCCGGGGTGCGTTTACGTGTCGGTCATCAACACTTGCAATTTTGGCCGATTCTGGCCCGTTTCGTGGACAATTACTCACTATTTTGGGGTCCTGGACATATTTCCACGATTGATGAACCCCGGGGAGCGTTTTTGTGTCGGTCATAAATACTCGCAGTTTTTGGCCGAATCTGACCCGTTTCGTGGACTATTACTCACTGTTTTGGGATCTCGGAGTGATTTCCACAATTGACGAACCCAGGGGTGCGTTTATGTGTTGGTCATCAACACCCGCAGTTTTGGCCGATTCTGACCAGTTACGTGGACTATTACTCACTGTTTTGGGGTCCTGGAGTGATTTCCACGATTGATGAACCCCGGGGTGCGTTTATGTGTCGGTCATCAACACCCGCAGTTTTGGCCGGTTCTAACCCGTTTCATGGACTATTACTCACTGTTTTGGGGTCCCGGAGAGATTTCCACGATCGACGAACCCCGAGGTGCGTTTACGTGTCGGTCATCAACACCCGTAGTTTTGGCCGTTCTGACCCGTTTCGTGGACTATTACTCACTGTTTTGGGATCTAGAAGTGATTTCCACGATTGACGAAACCCGGGGTGCGTTTACGTGTCGGTCATCAACACTTGCAGTTTTGGCCGATTCTGGCCCGTTTCGTTACTCACTGTTTTGGGGTCCTAGACATATTTCCACGATTGATGAACCCCGGGGTGCGTTTTTGTGTCGGTCATAAATACTCGCAGTTTTTGGCCGAATCTGACCCGTTTCGTGGACTATTACTCATTGTTTTGGGGTCCCGGAGTGATTTCCACAATTGACGAACCCAGGGGTGCGTTTATGTGTTGGTCATCAACACCCGCAGTTTTGGCCGATTCTGACCAGTTACGTGGACTATTACTCACTGTTTTGCGGTCCTTGAGTGATTTCCACGATTGATGAACCAAGGGGTGCGTTTATGTGTCGGTCATCAACACCCGCAGTTTTGGCCGGTTCTAACCCGTTTCATGGACTATTACTCACTGTTTTGGGGTCCCGGAGAGATTTCCACGATTGACGAACCCCGAGGTGCGTTTACGTGTCGTCATCAACACTCGCAGTTTTTGGCCGAATCTGACCCGTTTCGTGGGATATTACTCATTGTTTTGGGGTCCGGAGTGATTTCCACGATTGACGAACCCCGGGGTGCGTTTACGTGTCGGTCATCAACACCCGCAGTTTTGGCCGTTCTGACCCGTTTCGTGGACTATTATTCACTGTTTTGTGGTCCCGGAGAGATTTCCACGATCGACGAACCCCGGGGTGCGTTTACGCGTCGGTCATCAACACCCGCAGTTTTGGCCGTTCTGAGCCGTTTCGTGGACTATTACTCACTGTTTTGGGGTCTCGAAGTGATTTCCACGATTGACGAAACTCGGGGTGCTTTACGTGTCGGTCATCAACACTTGCAGTTTTGGCCGATTCTGGCCCGTTTCATGGACAATTACTCACTGTTTTGGGGTCCTGGACATATTTCCATGATTAATGAACCCCGGGGCGCGTTTTTGTGTCAGACATAAATACTCGCAGCTTTGGCCGATTCTGGCCAGTTTCGTGGACTATTACTCACTGTTTTGGGGTCCTGGAGTGATTTCCACGATTGATGAACCCCGGGCTGCGTTTATGTGTCGGTCATCAACACCCGCAGTTTTGGCCGGTTCTAACCCGTTTCGTGGACTATTACTCACTGTTTTGGGGTCCCGGAGAGATTTCCACGATCGACGAACCCCGGGGTGCGTTTACGTGTCGGTCATCAACACCCGTAGTTTTGGCCGTTCTGACCCGTTTCGTGGACTATTACTCACTGTTTTGGGATCTAGAAGTGATTTCCACGATTGACGAAACCCGGGGTGCGTTTACGTGTCGGTCATCAACACTTGCAGTTTTGGCCGATTCTGGCCCGTTTCGTTACTCACTGTTTTGGGGTCCTAGACATATTTCCACGATTGATGAACCCCGGGGTGCGTTTTTGTGTCGGTCATAAATACTCGCAGTTTTGGCCGATTCTGGCCAGTTTGGTGGACTATTACTCACTGTTTTGGGGTCCTGGAGTGATTTCCACGATTGATGAACCCCGGGGTGCGTTTATGTGTCGGTCATCAACACCCGCAGTTTTGGCCGGTTCTAACCCGTTTCGTGGACTATTACTCACTGTTTTGGGGTCCCGGAGAGATTTCCACGATCGACGAACCCCGGGGTGCGTTTACGTGCCCGTCATCAACACCCGCAGTTTTGGCCGTTCTGACTCGTTTCGTGGACTATTACTCACTGTTTTGGGATATCGAAGTGATTTCCACGAATGACGAAACCCGGGGTGCGTTTACGTGTCGGTCATCAACACCCGCAGTTTTGGCCGTTCTGACCCGTTTCGTGGACTATTACTCACTGTTTTGGGATCTCAAAGTGATTTCCACGATTGACGAAACCCGGGGTGCGTTTACGTGTCGGTCATCAACACTTGCAGTTTTGGCCGATTCTGGCCCGTTTAGTGGACAATTGCTCACTGTTTTGGGGTCCTGGACGTATTTCCACGATTGATGAACCCCGGGGCGCGTTTTTGTGTCGGTCAGAAATACTCGCAGTTTTGGCCGATTCTGGCCAGTTTCGAGGAATATGACTCACTGTTTTGGGGTCCTGGAGTGATTTCCATGATTGATGAACCCCGGGGTGCGTTTATGTGTCGGTCATCAACACCCGCAGTTTTGGCCGGTTCTAACCCGTTTCGTGGACTATTACTCACTGTTTTGGGGTCCCGGAGAGATTTCCACGATCGATGGACCCCGGGGTGCGTTTACGTGTCGGTCATCAAGACGCGCAGTTTTTGGCCGAATCTGACCCGTTTCGTGTACTATTACTCATTGTTTTGGGGTCCCGGAGTGATCTCCACGATTGACGAACCCAGGGGTGCGTTTACGTGTCGGTCATAAATACCCGCAGTTTTGGCCGATCCTGACCCGTTCCGTGGACTATTACTCACTGTTTTGGGGTCCTGGAGTGATTTCCACGATTGATGAACCCCGGGGTGCGTTTACGTGTCGGTCATCAACACTTGCAATTTTGGCCGATTCTGGCCCGTTTCGTGGACAATTACTCACTATTTTGGGGTCCTGGACATATTTCCACGATTGATGAACCCCGGGGAGCGTTTTTGTCTCGGTCATAAATACTCGTAGTTTTTGGCCGAATCTGACCCGTTTCGTGGACTATTACTCACTGTTTTGGGATCTCGGAGTGATTTCCACAATTGACGAACCCAGGGGTGCGTTTATGTGTTGGTCATCAACACCCGCAGTTTTGGCCGATTCTGACCAGTTACGTGGACTATTACTCACTGTTTTGGGGTCCTGGAGTGATTTCCACGATTGATGAACCCCGGGGTGCGTTTATGTGTCGGTCATCAACACCCGCAGTTTTGGCCGGTTCTAACCCGTTTCATGGACTATTACTCACTGTTTTGGGGTCCCGGAGAGATTTCCACGATCGACGAACCCCGAGGTGCGTTTACGTGTCGGTCATCAACACTCGCAGTTTTTGGCCGAATCTGACCCGTTTCGTGGGATATTACTCATTGTTTTGGGGTCCGGAGTGATTTCCACGAATGACGAACCCAGGGGTGCGTTTACGTGTCGGTCATCAACACCCGCAGTTTTGGTCGTTCTGACCCGTTTCGTGGACTATTACTCACTGTTTTGTGGTCCCGGAGAGATTTCCACGATCGACGAACCCCGGGGTGCGTTTACGCGTCGGTTATCAACACCCGCAGTTTTGGCCGATCCTGACCCGTTCCGTGGACTATTACTAACTGTTTTGGGGTCCCGAAGTGGTTTCCACGATTGACGAACCCCGGGGTGCGTTTACGTGTCGGTCATCAACACTTGCAGTTTTGGCCGATTCTGGCCCGTTTCGTGGAAAATTACTCACTATTTTGGGGTCCTGGACATATTTCCACGATTGATGAACCCCGGGGCGCGTTTTTGTGTCGGTCATAAATACTCGCAGTTTTTGGCCGAATCTGACCCGTTTCGTGGACTATTACTCATTGTTTTGGGGTCCCGGAGTGATTTCCACAATTCACGAACCCAGGGGTGCGTTTATGTGTTGGTCATCAACACCCGCAGTTTTGGCCGATTCTGACAAGTTACGTGGACTATTACTCACTGTTTTGCGGTCCTTGAGTGATTTCCACGATTGATGAACCAAGGGGTGCGTTTATGTGTCGGTCATCAACACCCGCAGTTTTGGCCGGTTCTAACCCGTTTCATGGACTATTACTCACTGTTTTGGGGTCCCGGAGAGATTTCCACGATTGACGAACCCCGAGGTGCGTTTACGTGTCGTCATCAACACTCGCAGTTTTTGGCCGAATCTGACCCGTTTCGTGGGATATTACTCATTGTTTTGGGGTCCGGAGTGATTTCCACGATTGACGAACCCCGGGGTGCGTTTACGTGTCGGTCATCAACACCCGCAGTTTTGGCCGTTCTGACCCGTTTCGTGGACTATTATTCACTGTTTTGTGGTCCCGGAGAGATTTCCACGATCGACGAACCCCGGGGTGCGTTTACGCGTCGGTCATCAACACCCGCAGTTTTGGCCGTTCTGAGCCGTTTCGTGGACTATTACTCACTGTTTTGGGGTCTCGAAGTGATTTCCACGATTGACGAAACTCGGGGTGCTTTACGTGTCGGTCATCAACACTTGCACTTTTGGCCGATTCTGGCCCGTTTCATGGACAATTACTCACTGTTTTGGGGTCCTGGACATATTTCCATGATTAATGAACCCCGGGGCGCGTTTTTGTGTCAGACATAAATACTCGCAGCTTTGGCCGATTCTGGCCAGTTCCGTGGACTATTACTCACTGTTTTGGGGTCCTGGAGTGATTTCCACGATTGATGAACCCCGGGCTGCGTTTATGTGTCGGTCATCAACACCCGCAGTTTTGGCCGGTTCTAACCCGTTTCGTGGACTATTACTCACTGTTTTGGGGTCCCGGAGAGATTTCCACGATCGACGAACCCCGGGGTGCGTTTACGTGTCGGTCATCAACACCCGTAGTTTTGGCCGTTCTGACCCGTTTCGTGGACTATTACTCACTGTTTTGGGATCTAGAAGTGATTTCCACGATTGACGAAACCCGGGGTGCGTTTACGTGTCGGTCATCAACACTTGCAGTTTTGGCCGATTCTGGCCCGTTTCGTTACTCACTGTTTTGGGGTCCTAGACATATTTCCACGATTGATGAACCCCGGGGTGCGTTTTTGTGTCGGTCATAAATACTCGCAGTTTTTGGCCGAATCTGACCCGTTTCGTGGACTATTACTCATTGTTTTGGGGTCCCGGAGTGATTTCCACAATTGACGAACCCAGGGGTGCGTTTATGTGTTGTTCATCAACACCCGCAGTTTTGGCCGATTCTGACCAGTTACGTGGACTATTACTCACTGTTTTGCGGTCCTTGAGTGATTTCCACGATTGATGAACCAAGGGGTGCGTTTATGTGTCGGTCATCAACACCCGCAGTTTTGGCCTGTTCTAACCCGTTTCATGGACTATTACTCACTGTTTTGGGGTCCCGGAGAGATTTCCACGATTGACGAACCCCGAGGTGCGTTTACATGTCGTCATCAACACTCGCAGTTTTTGGCCGAATCTGACCCGTTTCGTGGGATATTACTCATTGTTTTGGGGTCCGGAGTGATTTCCACGATTGACGAACCCCGGGGTGCGTTTACGTGTCGGTCATCAACACCCGCAGTTTTGGCCATTCTGACCCGTTTCGTGGACTATTATTCACTGTTTTGTGGTCCCGGAGAGATTTCCACGATCGACGAACCCCGGGGTGCGTTTACGCGTCGGTCATCAACACCCGCAGTTTTGGCCGTTCTGAGCCGTTTCGTGGACTATTACTCACTGTTTTGGGGTCTCGAAGTGATTTCCACGATTGACGAAACTCGGGGTGCTTTACGTGTCGGTCATCAACACTTGCAGTTTTGGCCGATTCTGGCCCGTTTCATGGACAATTACTCACTGTTTTGGGGTCCTGGACATATTTCCATGATTAATGAACCCCGGGGCGCGTTTTTGTGTCAGACATAAATACTCGCAGCTTTGGCCGATTCTGGCCAGTTTCGTGGACTATTACTCACTGTTTTGGGGTCCTGGAGTGATTTCCACGATTGATGAACCCCGGGCTGCGTTTATGTGTCGGTCATCAACACCCGCAGTTTTGGCCGGTTCTAACCCGTTTCGTGGACTATTACTCACTGTTTTGGGGTCCCGGAGAGATTTCCACGATCGACGAACCCCGGGGTGCGTTTACGTGTCGGTCATCAACACCCGTAGTTTTGGCCGTTCTGACCCGTTTCGTGGACTATTACTCACTGTTTTGGGATCTAGAAGTGATTTCCACGATTGACGAAACCCGGGGTGCGTTTACGTGTCGGTCATCAACACTTGCAGTTTTGGCCGATTCTGGCCCGTTTCGTTACTCACTGTTTTGGGGTCCTAGACATATTTCCACGATTGATGAACCCCGGGGTGCGTTTTTGTGTCGGTCATAAATACTCGCAGTTTTGGCCGATTCTGGCCAGTTTGGTGGACTATTACTCACTGTTTTGGGGTCCTGGAGTGATTTCCACGATTGATGAACCCCGGGGTGCGTTTATGTGTCGGTCATCAACACCCGCAGTTTTGGCCGGTTCTAACCCGTTTCGTGGACTATTACTCACTGTTTTGGGGTCCCGGAGAGATTTCCACGATCGACGAACCCCGGGGTGCGTTTACGTGCCCGTCATCAACACCCGCAGTTTTGGCCGTTCTGACTCGTTTCGTGGACTATTACTCACTGTTTTGGGATATCGAAGTGATTTCCACGAATGACGAAACCCGGGGTGCGTTTACGTGTCGGTCATCAACACCCGCAGTTTTGGCCGTTCTGACCCGTTTCGTGGACTATTACTCACTGTTTTGGGATCTCAAAGTGATTTCCACGATTGACGAAACCCGGGGTGCGTTTACGTGTCGGTCATCAACACTTGCAGTTTTGGCCGATTCTGGCCCGTTTAGTGGACAATTGCTCACTGTTTTGGGGTCCTGGACGTATTTCCACGATTGATGAACCCCGGGGCGCGTTTTTGTGTCGGTCAGAAATACTCGCAGTTTTGGCCGATTCTGGCCAGTTTCGAGGAATATGACTCACTGTTTTGGGGTCCTGGAGTGATTTCCACGATTGATGAACCCCGGGGTGCGTTTATGTGTCGGTCATCAACACCCGCAGTTTTGGCCGGTTCTAACCCGTTTCGTGGACTATTACTCACTGTTTTGGGGTCCCGGAGAGATTTCCACGATCGATGGACCCCGGGGTGCGTTTACGTGTCGGTCATCAAGACGCGCAGTTTTTGGCCGAATCTGACCCGTTTCGTGTACTATTACTCATTGTTTTGGGGTCCCGGAGTGATCTCCACGATTGACGAACCCAGGGGTGCGTTTACGTGTCGGTCATAAATACCCGCAGTTTTGGCCGATCCTGACCCGTTCCGTGGACTATTACTCACTGTTTTGGGGTCCTGGAGTGATTTCCACGATTGATGAACCCCGGGGTGCGGTTACGTGTCGGTCATCAACACTTGCAATTTTGGCCGATTCTGGCCCGTTTCGTGGACAATTACTCACTATTTTGGGGTCCTGGACATATTTCCACGATTGATGAACCCCGGGGAGCGTTTTTGTGTCGGTCATAAATACTCGCAGTTTTTGGCCGAATCTGACCCGTTTCGTGGACTATTACTCACTGTTTTGGGATCTCGGAGTGATTTCCACAATTGACGAACCCAGGGGTGCGTTTATGTGTTGGTCATCAACACCCGCAGTTTTGGCCGATTCTGACCAGTTACGTGGACTATTACTCACTGTTTTGGGGTCCTGGAGTGATTTCCACGATTGATGAACCCCGGGGTGCGTTTATGTGTCGGTCATCAACACCCGCAGTTTTGGCCGGTTCTAACCCGTTTCATGGACTATTACTCACTGTTTTGGGGTCCCGGAGAGATTTCCACGATCGACGAACCCCGAGGTGCGTTTACGTGTCGGTCATCAACACTCGCAGTTTTTGGCCGAATCTGACCCGTTTCGTGGGATATTACTCATTGTTTTGGGGTCCGGAGTGATTTCCACGATTGACGAACCCAGGGGTGCGTTTACGTGTCGGTCATCAACACCCGCAGTTTTGGCCGTTCTGACCCGTTTCGTGGACTATTACTCACTGTTTTGTGGTCCCGGAGAGATTTCCACGATCGACGAACCCCGGGGTGCGTTTACGCGTCGGTTATCAACACCCGCAGTTTTGGCCGTTCTGACCCGTTTCGTGGACTATTACTCACTGTTTTGGGGTCTCAAAGTGATTTCCACGATTGACCAAACTCGGGGTGCTTTACGTTTCGGTCATCAACACTTGCAGTTTTGGCCGATTCTGGCCCGTTTCGTGGACAATTACTCACTGTTTTGGGGTCCTAGACATATTTCCATGATTGATGAACCCCGGGGCGCGTTTTTGTGTCGGACATAAATACTCGCAGCTTTGGCCGATTCTGGCCAGTTTGGTGGACTATTACTCACTGTTTTGGGGTCCTGGAGTGATTTCCATGATTGATGAACCCCGGGGTGCGTTTATGTGTCGGTCATCAACACCCGCAGTTTTGGCCGGTTCTAACCCGTTTCATGGACTATTACTCACTGTTTTGGGGTGCCGGAGAGATTTCCACGATCGACGGACCCCGGCGTGCGTTTACGTGTCCGTCATCAACACCCGCAGTTTTGGCCGTTCTGACCCGTTTCGTGGACTATTACTCACTGTTTTGGGATCTCAAAGTGATTTCCACGATTGACGAAACCCGGGGTGCGTTTACGTGTCGGTCATCAACACTTGCAATTTTGGCCGATTCTGGCCCGTTTCGTGGACAATTGCTCACTGTTTTGGGGTCCTGGACATATTTCCACGATTGATGAACCCCGGGGCGCGTTTTTGTGTCGGTCAGAAATACTCGCAGTTTTGGCCGATTCTGGCCAGTTTCGAGGACTATGACTCACTGTTTTGGGGTCCTGGAGTGATTTCCACGATTGATGAACCCCGGGGTGCGTTTATGTGTCGGTCATCAACACCCGCAGTTTTGGCCTGTTCTAACCCGTTTCGTGGACTATTACTCACTATTTTGGGGTCCCGGAGAGATTTCCACGATCGATGGACCCCGGGGTGCGTTTACGTGTCGGTCATCAAGACGCGTAGTTTTTGGCCGAATCTGACCCGTTTCGTGTACTATTACTCATTGTTTTGGGGTCCCGGAGTGATCTCCACGATTGACGAACCCAGGGGTGCGTTTACGTGTCGGTCATCAACACCTGCAGTTTTGGCCGATCCTGACCCGTTCCGTGGACTATTACTAACTGTTTTGGGGTCCCGAAGTGGTTTCCACGATTGACAAACCCCGGGGTGCGTTTACGTGTCGGTCATCAATACTTGCAGTTTTGGCCGATTCTGGCCCGTTTCGTGGACAATTACTCACTATTTTGGGGTCCAGGACGTATTTCCGGAATTGATGAACCCCGGGGAGCGTTTTTGTGTCGGTCATCAACACCCGCAGTTATGGCCGTTCTGACCCGTTTCGTGGACTATTACTCACTGTTTTGGGATCTCGAAGTGATTTCAACGATTGACGAAACCCGGGGTGCGTTTACGTGTCGGTCATCAACACTTGCAGTTTTGGCCGATTCTGGCCCGTTTCGTGGACAATTACTCACTGTTTTGGGTTCCTAGACATATTTCCATGATTGATGAACCCCGGGGCGCGTTTTTGTGTCGGACATAAATACTCGCAGCTTTGGCCGATACTGGCCAGTTTGGTGGACTATTACTCACTGTTTTGGGGTCCTGGAGTGATTTCCACGATTGATGAACCCCGGGGTGCGTTTATGTGTCGGTCATCAACACCCGCAGTTTTGGCCGGTTCTAACCCGTTTCGTGGACTATTATTCACTGTTTTGGGGTCCCGGAGAGATTTCCACGATCGACGAACCCCGGGGTGCGTTTACGTGCCCGTCATCAACACCCGCAGTTTTGGCCGTTCTGACTCGTTTCGTGGACTATTACTCACTGTTTTGGGATATCGAAGTGATTTCCACGAATGACGAAACCCGGGGTGCGTTTACGTGTCGGTCATCAACACCCGCGGTTTTAGCCGTTCTGACCCGTTTCGTGGACTATTACTCACTGGTTTGGGATCTCAAAGTGATTTCCACGATTGACGAAACCCGGGGTGCGTTTACGTGTCGGTCATCAACACTTGCAGTTTTGGCTGATTCTGGCCCGTTTCGTGGACAATTGCTCACTGTTTTGGGGTCCTAGACATATTTCCACGATTGATGAACCCCGGGGCGCGTTTTTGTGTCGGTCAGAAATACTCGCAGTTTTTGGCCGAAGCTGACCCGTTTCATGGACTATTACTCACTGTTTTGGGATCTCGGAGTGATTTCCACAATTGACGAACCCAGGGGTGCGTTTATGTGTTGGTCATCAACACCCGCAGTTTTGGCCGATTCTGACCAGTTACGTGGACTATTACTCACTGTTTTGCGGTCCTTGAGTGATTTCCACGATTGATGAACCCCGGGGTGCGTTTATGTGTCGGTCATCAAAACCCGCAGTTTTGGCCGGTTCTAACCCGTTTCATGGACTATTACACACTGTTTTGGGGTCCCGGAGAGATTTCCACGATCGACGAACCCCGAGGTGCGTTTACGTGTCGGTCATCAACACTCGCAGTTTTTGGCCGAATCTGACCCGTTTCGTGGGATATTACTCATTGTTTTGGGGTCCGGAGTGATTTCCACGATTGACGAACCCAGGGGTGCGTTTACGTGTCGGTCATCAACACCCGCAGTTTTGGCCGTTCTGACCCGTTTCGTGGACTATTACTCACTGTTTTGTGGTCCCGGAGAGATTTCCACGATCGACGAACCCCGGGGTGCGTTTACGCGTCGGTTATCAACACCCGCAGTTTTGGCCGTTCTGACCCGTTTCGTGGACTATTACTCACTGTTTTGGGGTCTCAAAGTGATTTCCACGATTCACCAAACTCGGGGTGCTTTACGTTTCGGTCATCAACACTTGCAGTTTTGGCCGATTCTGGCCCGTTTCGTGGACAATTACTCACTGTTTTGGGGTCCTAGACATATTTCCATGATTGATGAACCCCGGGGCGCGTTTTTGTGTCGGACATAAATACTCGCAGCTTTGGCCGATTCTGGCCAGTTTGGTGGACTATTACTCACGGTTTTGGGGTCCTGGAGTGATTTCCACGATTGATGAACCCCGGGGTGCGTTTATGTGTCGGTCATCAACACCCGCAGTTTTGGCCGGTTCTAACCCGTTTCGTGGACTATTACTCACTCTTTTGGGATCTCGAAGTGATTTCCACGATTGACGAAATCCGGGGTGCGTTTACGTGTCGGTCATCAACACTTGCAGTTTTGGCCGATTCTGGCCCGTTTCGTGGACAATTGCTCACTGTTTTGGGGTCCTGGACATATTTCCACGATTGATGAACCCCGGGGCGCGTTATTGTGTCGGTCAGAAATACTCGCAGTTTTGGCCGATTCTGGCCAGTTTCGAGGACTATGACTCACTGTTTTGGGGTCCTGGAGTGATTTCCACGATTGATGAACCCCGGGGTGCGTTTATGTGTCGGTCATCAACACCCGCAGTTTTGGCCTGTTCTAACCCGTTTCGTGGACTATTACTCACTGTTTTGGGGTCCCGGAGAGATTTCCACGATCGATGGACCCCGGGGTGCGTTTACGTGTCGGTCATCAAGACGCGTAGTTTTTGGCCGAATCTGACCCGTTTCGTGTACTATTACTCATTGTTTTGGGGTCCCGGAGTGATCTCCACGATTGACGAACCAGGGGTGCGTTTACGTGTCGGTCATCAACACCCGCAGTTTTGGCCGATCCTGACCCGTTCCGTGGACTATTACTAACTGTTTTGGGGTCCCGAAGTGGTTTCCACGATTGACGAACCCCGGGGTGCGTTTACGTGTCGGTCATCAACACTTGCAGTTTTGGCCGATTCTGGCCCGTTTCGTGGACAATTACTCACTATTTTGGGGTCCTGGACATATTTCCACGATTGATGAACCCCGGGGCGCGTTTTTGTGTCGGTCATAAATACTCGCAGTTTTTTGCCGAATCTGACCCGTTTCGTGGACTATTACTCATTGTTTTGGGGTCCCGGAGTGATTTCCACTATTGACGAACCCAGGGGTGCGTTTATGTGTTGGTCATCAACACCCGCAGTTTTGGCCGATTCTGACCAGTTACGTGGACTATTACTCACTGTTTTGCGGTCCTTGAGTGATTTCCACGATTGATGAACCTCGGGGTGCGTTTATGTGTCGGTCATCAACACCCGCAGTTTTGGCCGGTTCTAACCCGTTTCATGGACTATTACTCACTGTTTTGGGGTCCCGGAGAGATTTCCACGATCGACGAACCCCGAGGTGCGTTTACGTGTCGGTCATCAACACTCGCAGTTTTTGGCCGAATCTGACCCGTTTCATGGGATATTACTCATTGTTTTGGGGTCCGGAGTGATTTCCACGATTGACGAACCCAGGGGTGCGTTTACGTGTCGGTCATCAACACCCGCAGTTTTGGCCGTTCTGACCCGTTTCGTGGACTATTACTCACTTTTTTGTGGTCCCGGAGAGATTTCCACGATCGACGAACCCCGGGGTGCGTTTACACGTCGGTTATCAACACCCGCAGTTTTGGCCGTTCTGACCCGTTTCGTGGACTATTACTCACTGTTTTGGGGTCTCAAAGTGATTTCCACGATTGACCAAACTCGGGGTGCTTTACGTTTCGGTCATCAACACTTGCAGTTTTGGCCGATTCTGGCCCGTTTCGTGGACAATTACTCACTGTTTTGGGGTCCTAGACATATTTCCATGATTGATGAACCCCGGGGCGCGTTTTTGTGTCGGACATAAATACTCGCAGCTTTGGCCGATTCTGGCCAGTTTGGTGGACTATTACTCACGGTTTTGGGGTCCTGGAGTGATTTCCACGATTGATGAACCCCGGGGTGCGTTTATGTGTCGGTCATCAACACCCGCAGTTTTGGCCGGTTCTAACCCGTTTCGTGGACTATTACTCACTCTTTTGGGATCTCGAAGTGATTTCCACGATTGACGAAATCCGGGGTGCGTTTACGTGTCGGTCATCAACACTTGCAGTTTTGGCCGATTCTGGCCCGTTTCGTGGACAATTGCTCACTGTTTTGGGGTCCTGGACATATTTCCACGATTGATGAACCCCGGGGCGCGTTATTGTGTCGGTCAGAAATACTCGCAGTTTTGGCCGATTCTGGCCAGTTTCGAGGACTATGACTCACTGTTTTGGGGTCCTGGAGTGATTTCCACGATTGATGAACCCCGGGGTGCGTTTATGTGTCGGTCATCAACACCCGCAGTTTTGGCCTGTTCTAACCCGTTTCGTGGACTATTACTCACTGTTTTGGGGTCCCGGAGAGATTTCCACGATCGATGGACCCCGGGGTGCGTTTACGTGTCGGTCATCAAGACGCGTAGTTTTTGGCCGAATCTGACCCGTTTCGTGTACTATTACTCATTGTTTTGGGGTCCCGGAGTGATCTCCACGATTGACGAACCAGGGGTGCGTTTACGTGTCGGTCATCAACACCCGCAGTTTTGGCCGATCCTGACCCGTTCCATGGACTATTACTAACTGTTTTGGGGTCCCGAAGTGGTTTCCACGATTGACGAACCCCGGGGTGCGTTTACGTGTCGGTCATCAACACTTGCAGTTTTGGCCGATTCTGGCCCGTTTCGTGGACAATTACTCACTATTTTGGGGTCCTGGACATATTTCCACGATTGATGAACCCCGGGGCGCGTTTTTGTGTCGGTCATAAATACTCGCAGTTTTTTGCCGAATCTGACCCGTTTCGTGGACTATTACTCATTGTTTTGGGGTCCCGGAGTGATTTCCACTATTGACGAACCCAGGGGTGCGTTTATGTGTTGGTCATCAACACCCGCAGTTTTGGCCGATTCTGACCAGTTACGTGGACTATTACTCACTGTTTTGCGGTCCTTGAGTGATTTCCACGATTGATGAACCTCGGGGTGCGTTTATGTGTCGGTCATCAACACCCGCAGTTTTGGCCGGTTCTAACCCGTTTCATGGACTATTACTCACTGTTTTGGGGTCCCGGAGAGATTTCCACGATCGACGAACCCCGAGGTGCGTTTACGTGTCGGTCATCAACACTCGCAGTTTTTGGCCGAATCTGACCCGTTTCATGGGATATTACTCATTGTTTTGGGGTCCGGAGTGATTTCCACGATTGACGAACCCAGGGGTGCGTTTACGTGTCGGTCATCAACACCCGCAGTTTTGGCCGTTCTGACCCGTTTCGTGGACTATTACTCACTGTTTTGTGGTCCCGGAGAGATTTCCACGATCGACGAACCCCGGGGTGCGTTTACACGTCGGTTATCAACACCCGCAGTTTTGGCCGTTCTGACCCGTTTCGTGGACTATTACTCACTGTTTTGGGGTCTCAAAGTGATTTCCACGATTGACCAAACTCGGGGTGCTTTACGTTTCGGTCATCAACACTTGCAGTTTTGGCCGATTCTGGCCCGTTTCGTGGACAATTACTCACTGTTTTGGGGTCCTAGACATATTTCCATGATTGATGAACCCCGGGGCGCGTTTTTGTGTCGGACATAAATACTCGCAGCTTTGGCCGATTCTGGCCAGTTTCGTGGACTATTACTCACTGTTTTGGGGTCCTGGAGTGATTTCCACGATTGACGAACCCCGGGGTGCGTTTATGTGTCGGTCATCAACACCCGCAGTTTTGGCCGGTTCTAACCCGTTTCGTGGACTATTACTCACTGTTTTGGGGTCCCGGAGAGATTTCCACGATCGACGAACCCCGGGGTGCGTTTACGTGTCGGCCATCAACACCCGTAGTTTTGGCCGTTCTGACCCGTTTCGTGGACAATTACTCACTGTTTTGGGATCTCGAAGTGATTTCAATGATTGACGAAACCCGGGGTGCGTTTACGTGTCGGTCATCAACACTTGCAGTTTTGGCCGATTCTGGCCCGTTTCATGGACAATTACTCACTGTTTTGGGGTCCTAGACATATTTCCACGATTGATGAACCCCGGGGCGCGTTTTTGTGTCGGTCATAAATACTCGCAGTTTTGGTGGATTCTGGCCAGTTTGGTGGACTATTATTCACTGTTTTGGGGTCCTGGAGTGATTTCCACGATCGATGAACCCCGGGGTGCGTTTATGTGTCGGTCATCAACACCCGCAGTTTTGGCCGGTTCTAACCCGTTTCGTGGACTATTACTCACTGTTTTGGGGTCCCGGATAGATTTCCACGATCGACGAACCCCGGGGTGCGTTTACGTGTCCGTCATCAACACCCGCAGTTTTGGCCGTTCAGACTTGTTTCGTGGACTATTACTCATTGTTTTGGGATATCGAAGTGATTTCCACGAATGACGAAACCCGGGGTGCGTTTACGTGTCGGTCATCAACACCCGCAGTTTTGGCCGTTCTGACCCGTTTCGTGGACTATTACTCACTGTTTTGGGATCTCAAAGTGATTTCCATGATTGACGAAACCCGGGGTGCGTTTACGTGTCGGTCATCAACACTTGCAGCTTTGGCCGATTTCGGCCCGTTTCGTGGACAATTGCTCACTGTATTGGGGTCCTGGACATATTTCCACGATTGATGAACCCCGAGGCGCGTTTTTGTGTCGGTCATAAATAATCGCAATTTTGGCCGATTCTGACCAGTTTCGTGGACTATTACTCACTGTTTTGGGGTCCTGGAGTGATTTCCACGATTGATGAACCCCGGGGTGCATTTATGTGTCGGTCATCAACACCCGCAGTTTTGGCCGGTTCTAACCCGTTTCGTGGACTGTTACTCATTGTTTTGGGGTCCCGGAGTGATCTCCACGATTGACGAACCCAGGGGTGCGTTTACGTGTCGGTCATCAACACCCGCAGTTTTGGCCGATCCTGACCCATTCCGTGGACTATTACTCACTGTTTTGGGGTCCCGAAGTGGTTTCCACGATTGACGAACCCCGGGGTGCGTTTAGGTGTCGGTCATCAACACATGCAGTTTTGGCCGATTCTGGCCCGTTTCGTGGACAATTACGCACTATTTTGGGGTCCTGGACATATTTCCACGATTGATGAACCCCGGGGCGCGTTTTTCTGTCGGTCATAAATACTCGCAGTTTTTGGCCGAATCTGACCCGTTTCGTGGACTATTACTCATTGTTTTGGGGTCCCGGAGTGATTTCCACAATTGACGAACCCAGGGGTGCGTTTATGTGTTGGTCATCAACACCCGCAGTTTTGGCCGATTCTGACCAGTTACGTGGACTATTACTCACTGTTTTGCGGTCCTTGAGTGATTTCCACGATTGATGAACCCCGGGGTGCGTTTATGTGTCGGTCATCAACACCCGCAGTTTTGGCCGGTTCTAACCCGTTTCATGGACTATTACTCACTGTTTTGGGGTCCCGGAGAGATTTCCACGATCGACGAACCCCGAGGTGCGTTTACGTGTCGGTCATCAACACTCGCAGTTTTTGGCCGAATCTGACCCGTTTCGTGGGATATTACTCATTGTTTTGGGGTCCGGAGTGATTTCCACGATTGACGAACCCAGGGGTGCGTTTACGTGTCGGTCATCAACACCCGCAGTTTTGGCCGTTCTGACCCGTTTCGTGGACTATTACTCACTGTTTTGTGGTCCCGGAGAGATTTCCACGATCGACGAACCCTAGGGTGCGTTTACGCGTCGGTTATCAACACCCGCAGTATTGGCCGTTCTGACCCGTTTCGTGGACTATTACTCACTGTTTTGGGGTCTCAAAGTGATTTCCACGATTGACCAAACTCGGGGTGCTTTACGTTTCGGTCATCAACACTCGCAGTTTTTGGCCGAATCTGACCCGTTTCGTGGGATATTACTCATTGTTTTGGGGTCCGGAGTGATTTCCACGATTGACGAACCCAGGGGTGCGTTTACGTGTCGGTCATCAACACCCGCAGTTTTGGCCGTTCTGACCCGTTTCGTGGACTATTACTCACTCTTTTGTGGTCCCGGAGAGATTTCCACGATCGACGAACCCTGGGGTGCGTTTACGCGTCGATTATCAACACCCGCAGTATTGGCCGTTCTGACCCGTTTCGTGGACTATTACTCACTGTTTTGGGGTCTCAAAGTGATTTCCACGATTGACCAAACTCGGGGTGCTTTACGTTTCGGTCATCAACACTTGCAGTTTTGGCCGATTCTGGCCAGTTTGGTGGACTATTACTCACTGTTTTGGGGTCCTGGAGTGATTTCCACGATTGATGAACCCCGGGGTGCGTTTATGTGTCGGTCATCAACACCCGCAGTTTTGGCCGGTTCTAACCCGTTCCGTGGACTATTACTCACTGTTTTGGGGTCCCGGAGAGATTTCCACGATCGACGAACCCCGGGGCGCGTTTACGTGCCCGTCATCAACACCCGCAGTTTTGGCCGTTCTGACTCGTTTCGTGGACTATTACTCACTGTTTTGGGATATCGAAGTGATTTCCACGAATGATGAAACCCGGGGTGCGTTTACGTGTCGGTCATCAACACCCGCGGTTTTGGCCGTTCTGACCCGTTTCGTGGACTATTACTCACTGGTTTGGGATCTCAAAGTGATTTCCACGATTGACGAAACCCGGGGTGCGTTTACGTGTCGGTCATCAACACTTGCAGTTTTGGCCGATTCTGGCCCGTTTCGTGGACAATTGCTCACTGTTTTGGGGTCCTAGACATATTTCCACGATTGATGAACCCCGGGGCGCGTTTTTCTGTCGGTCAGAAATACTCGCAGTTTTTGGCCGAATCTGACCCGTTTCGTGGACTATTACTCACTGTTTTGGGATCTCGGAGTGATTTCCACAATTGACGAACCCAGGGGTGCGTTTATGTGTTGGTCATCAACACCCGCAGTTTTGGCCGATTCTGACCAGTTACGTGGACTATTACTCACTGTTTTGCGGTCCTTGAGTGATTTCCACGATTGATGAACCCCGGGGTGCGTTTATGTGTCGGTCATCAAAACCCGCAGTTTTTGCCGGTTCTAACCCGTTTCATGGACTATTACTCACTGTTTTGGGGTCCCGGAGAGATTTCCACGATCGACGAACCCCGAGGTGCGTTTACGTGTCGGTCATCAACACTCGCAGTTTTTGGCCGAATCTGACCCGTTTCGTGGGATATTACTCATTGTTTTGGGGTCCGGAGTGATTTCCACATTGACGAACCCAGGGGTGCGTTTACGTGTCGGTCATCAACACCCGCAGTTTTGGCCGTTCTGACCCGTTTCGTGGACTATTACTCACTGTTTTGTGGTCCCGGAGAGATTTCCACGATCGACGAACCCCGGGGTGCGTTTACGCGTCGGTTATCAACACCCGCAGTTTTGGCCGTTCTGACCCGTTTCGTGGACTATTACTCATTGTTTTGGGTTCTCAAAGTGATTTCCACGATTGACCAAACTCGGGGTGCTTTACGTTTCGGTCATCAACACTTGCAGTTTTGGCCGATTCTGGCCCGTTTCGTGGACAATTACTCACTGTTTTGGGGTCCTAGACATATTTCCACGATTGATGAACCCCGGGGCGCGTTTTTGTGTCGGTCATAAATACTCGCAGTTTTGGCCGATTCTGGCCAGTTTGGTGGACTATTATTCACTGTTTTGGGGTCCTGGAGTGATTTCCACGATCGATGAACCCCGGGGTGCGTTTATGTGTCGGTCATCAACACCCGCAGTTTTGGCCGGTTCTAACCCGTTTCGTGGACTATTACTCACTGTTTTGGGGTCCCGGAGAGATTTCCACGATCGACGAACCCCGGGGTGCGTTTACGTGTCCGTCATCAACACCCGCAGTTTTGGCCGTTCAGACTCGTTTCGTGGACTATTACTCACTGTTTTGGGATATCGAAGTGATTTCCACGAATGACGAAACCCGGGGTGCGTTTACGTGTCGGTCATCAACACCCGCAGTTTTGGCCGTTCTGACCCGTTTCGTGGACTATTACTCACTGTTTTGGGATCTCAAAGTGATTTCCATGATTGACGAAACCCGGGGTGCGTTTACGTGTCGGTCATCAACACTTGCAGTTTTGGCCGATTTCGGCCCGTTTCGTGGACAATTGCTCACTGTATTGGGGTCCTGGACATATTTCCACGATTGATGAACCCCGAGGCGCGTTTTTGTGTCGGTCATAAATAATCGCAATTTTGGCCGATTCTGACCAGTTTCGTGGACTATTACTCACTGTTTTGGGGTCCTGGAGTGATTTCCACGATTGATGAACCCCGGGGTGCATTTATGTGTCGGTCATCAACACCCGCAGTTTTGGCCGGTTCTAACCCGTTTCGTGGACTGTTACTCATTGTTTTGGGGTCCCGGAGTGATCTCCACGATTGACGAACCCAGGGGTGCGTTTACGTGTCGGTCATCAACACCCGCAGTTTTGGCCGATCCTGACCCATTCCGTGGACTATTACTCACTGTTTTGGGGTCCCGAAGTGGTTTCCACGATTGACGAACCCCGGGGTGCGTTTACGTGTCGGTCATCAACACATGCAGTTTTGGCCGATTCTGGCCCGTTTCGTGGACAATTACGCACTATTTTGGGGTCCTGGACATATTTCCACGATTGATGAACCCCGGGGCGCGTTTTTGTGTCGGTCATAAATACTCGCAGTTTTTGGCCGAATCTGACCCGTTTCGTGGATATTACTCATTGTTTTGGGGTCCCGGAGTGATTTCCACAATTGACGAACCCAGGGGTGCGTTTATGTGTTGGTCATCAACACCCGCAGTTTTGGCCGATTCTGACCAGTTACGTGGACTATTACTCACTGTTTTGCGGTCCTTGAGTGATTTCCACGATTGAGGAACCCCGAGGTGCGTTTATGTGTCGGTCATCAACACCCGCAGTTTTGGCCGGTTCTAACCCGTTTCATGGACTATTACACACTGTTTTGGGGTCCCGGAGAGATTTCCACGATCGACGAACCCCGAGGTGCGTTTACGTGTCGGTCATCAACACTCGCAGTTTTTGGCCGAATCTAACCCGTTTCGTGGGATATTACTCATTGTTTTGGGGTCCGGAGTGATTTCCACGATTGACGAACCCAGGGGTGCGTTTACGTGTCGGTCATCAACACCCGCAGTTTTGGCCGTTCTGACCCGTTTCGTGGACTATTACTCACTGTTTTGTGGTCCCGGAGAGATTTCCACGATCGACGAACCCTGGGGTGCGTTTACGCGTCGGTTATCAACACCCGCAGTATTGGCCGTTCTGACCCGTTTCGTGGACTATTACTCACTGTTTTGTGGTCTCAAAGTGATTTCCACGATTGACCAAACTCGGGGTGCTTTACGTTTCGGTCATCAACACTCGCAGTTTTTGGCCAAATCTGACCCGTTTCGTGGGATATTACTCATTGTTTTGGGGTCCGGAGTGATTTCCACGATTGACGAACCCAGGGGTGCGTTTACGTGTCGGTCATCAACACCCGCAGTTTTGGCCGTTCTGACCCGTTTCGTGGACTATTACTCACTGTTTTGTGGTCCCGGAGAGATTTCCACGATCGACGAACCCTGGGGTGCGTTTACGCGTCGATTATCAACACCCGCAGTATTGGCCGTTCTGACCCGTTTCGTGGACTATTACTCACTGTTTTGGGGTCTCAAAGTGATTTCCACGATTGACCAAACTCGGGGTGCTTTACGTTTCGGTCATAAACACTTGCAGTTTTGGCCGATTCTGGCCAGTTTGGTGGACTATTACTCACTGTTTTGGGGTCCTGGAGTGATTTCCACGATTGATGAACCCCGGGGTGCGTTTATGTGTCGGTCATCAACACCCGCAGTTTTGGCCGGTTCTAACCCGTTTCGTGGACTATTACTCACTGTTTTGGGGTCCCGGAGAGATTTCCACGATCGACGAACCCCGGGGCGCGTTTACGTGCCCGTCATCAACACCCGCAGTTTTGGCCGTTCTGACTCGTTTCGTGGACTATTACTCACTGTTTTGGGATATCGAAGTGATTTCCACGAATGATGAAACCCGGGGTGCGTTTACGGGTCGGTCATCAACACCCGCGGTTTTGGCCGTTCTGACCCGTTTCGTGGACTATTACTCACTGGTTTGGGATCTCAAAGTGATTTCCACGATTGACGAAACCCGGGGTGCGTTTACGTGTCGGTCATCAACACTTGCAGTTTTGGCCGATTCTGGCCCGTTTCGTGGACAATTGCTCACTGTTTTGGGGTCCTAGACATATTTCCACGATTGATGAACCCCGGGGCGCGTTTTTGTGTCGGTCAGAAATACTCGCAGTTTTTGGCCGAATCTGACCCGTTTCATGGACTATTACTCACTGTTTTGGGATCTCGGAGTGATTTCCACAATTGACGAACCCAGGGGTGCGTTTATGTGTTGGTCATCAACACCCGCAGTTTTGGCCGATTCTGACCAGTTACGTGGACTATTACTCACTGTTTTGCGGTCCTTGAGTGATTTCCACGATTGATGAACCCCGGGGTGCGTTTATGTGTCGGTCATCAAAACCCGCAGTTTTGGCCGGTTCTAACCCGTTTCATGGACTATTACTCACTGTTTTGGGGTCCCGGAGAGATTTCCATGATCGACGAACCCCGAGGTGCGTTTACGTGTCGGTCATCAACACTCGCAGTTTTTGGCCGAATCTGACCCGTTTCGTGGGATATTACTCATTGTTTTGGGGTCCGGAGTGATTTCCACGATTGACGAACCCAGGGGTGCGTTTACGTGTCGGTCATCAACACCCGTAGTTTTGGCCGTTCTGACCCGTTTCGTGGACTATTACTCACTGTTTTGTGGTCCCGGAGAGATTTCTACGATCGACGAACCCCGGGGTGCGTTTACGCGTCGGTTATCAACACCCGCAGTTTTGGCCGTTCTGACCCGTTTCGTGGACTATTACTCACTGTTTTGGGTTCTCAAAGTGATTTCCACGATTGACCAAACTCGGGGTGCTTTACGTTTCGGTCATCAACACTTGCAGTTTTGGCCGATTCTGGCCCGCTTCGTGGACAATTACTCACTGTTTTGGGGTCCTAGACATATTTCCATGATTGATGAACCCCGGGGCGAGTTTTTGTGTCGGACATAAATACTCGCAGCTTTGGCCGATTCTGGCCAGTTTGGTGGACTATTACTCACTGTTTTGGGGTCCTGGAGTGATTTCCACGATTGATGAACCCCGGGGTGCGTTTATGTGTCGGTCATCAACACCCGCAGTTTTGGCCGGTTCTAACCCGTTTCGTGGACTATTACTCACTGTTTTGGGGTCCCGGAGAGATTTCCACGATCGACGAACCCCGGGGTGCGTTTACGTGTCCGTCATCAACACCCGCAGTTTTGGCCGTTCTGACCCGTTTCGTGGACTATTACTCACTGTTTTGGGATCTCAAAGTGATTTCCACGATTGACGAAACCCGGGGTGCGTTTACGTGTCGGTCATCAACACTTGCAGTTTTGGCCGATTCTGGCCCGTTTCGTGGACAATTGCTCACTGTTTTGGGGTCCTGGACATATTTCCACGATTGATGAACCCCGGGGCGCGTTTTTGTGTCGGTCAGAAATACTCGCAGTTTTGGCCGATTCTGGCCAGTTTCGAGGACTATGACTCACTGTTTTGGGGTCCTGGAGTGATTTCCACGATTGATGAACCCCGGGGTGCGTTTATGTGTCAGTCATCAACACCCGCAGTTTTGGCCTGTTCTAACCCGTTTCGTGGACTATTACTCACTGTTTTGGGGTCCCGGAGAGATTTCCACGATCGATGGACCCCGGGGTGCGTTTACGTGTCGGTCATCAAGACGCGTAGTTTTTGGCCGAATCTGACCCGTTTCGTGTACTATTACTCATTGTTTTGGGGTCCCGCAGTGATCTCCACGATTGACGAACCAGGGGTGCGTTTACGTGTCGGTCATCAACAGCCGCAGTTTTGGCCGATCCTGACCCGTTCCGTGGACTATTACTAATTGTTTTGGGGTCCCGAAGTGGTTTCCACGATTGACGAACCCCGGGGTGCGTTTACGTGTCGGTCATCAACACCCGCAGTTTTTGGCCGAATCTGACCCGTTTCGTGGGATATTACTCATTGTTTTGGGGTCCGGAGTGATTTCCACGATTGACGAACCCAGGGGTGCGTTTACGTGTCGGTCATCAACACCCGCAGTTTTGGCCGTTCTGACCCGTTTCGTGGACTATTACTCACTGTTTTGTGGTCCCGGAGAGATTTCCACGATCGACGAACCCCGGGGTGCGTTTACGCGTCGGTTATCAACACCCGCAGTTTTGGCCGTTCTGACCCGTTTCGTGGACTATTACTCACTGTTTTGGGGTCTCAAAGTGATTTCCACGATTGACCAAACTCGGGGTGCTTTACGTTTCGGTCATCAACACTTGCAGTTTTGGCCGATTCTGGCCCGTTTCGTGGACAATTACTCACTGTTTTGGGGTCCTAGACATATTTCCATGATTGATGAACCCCGGGGCGCGTTTTTGTGTCGGACATAAATACTCGCAGCTTTGGCCGATTCTGGCCAGTTTCGTGGACTATTACTCACTGTTTTGGGGTCCTGGAGTGATTTCCACGATTGACGAACCCCGGGGTGCGTTTATGTGTCGGTCATCAACACCCGCAGTTTTGGCCGGTTCTAACCCGTTTCGTGGACTATTACTCACTGTTTTGGGGTCCCGGAGAGATTTCCACGATCGACGAACCCCGGGGTGCGTTTACGTGTCGGCCATCAACACCCGTAGTTTTGGCCGTTCTGACCCGTTTCGTGGACAATTACTCACTGTTTTGGGATCTCGAAGTGATTTCAACGATTGACGAAACCCGGGGTGCGTTTACGTGTCGGCCATCAACACCCGTAGTTTTGGCCGTTCTGACCCGTTTCGTGGACAATTACTCACTGTTTTAAGATCTCGAAGTGATTTCAACGATTGACGAAACCCGGGGTGCGTTTACGTGTCGGTCATCAACACTTGCAGTTTTGGCCGATTCTGGCCCGTTTCGTGGACAATTACTCACTGTTTTGGGGTCCTAGACATATTTCCACGATTGATGAACCCCGGGGCGCGTTTTTGTGTCGGTCATAAATACTCGCAGTTTTGGCCGATTCTGGCCAGTTTGGTGGACTATTATTCACTGTTTTGGGGTCCTGGAGAGATTTCCACGATCGATGAACCCCGGGGTGCGTTTATGTGTCGGTCATCAACACCCGCAGTTTTGGCCGGTTCTAACCCGTTTCGTGGACTATTACTCACTGTTTTGGGGTCCCGGAGAGATTTCCACGATCGACGAACCCCGGGGTGCGCTTACGTGTCCGTCATCAACACCCGCAGTTTTGGCCGTTCAGACTCGTTTCGTGGACGATTACTCATTGTTTTGGGATATCGAAGTGATTTCCACGAATGACGAAACCCGGGGTGCGTTTACGTGTCGGTCATCAACACCCGCAGTTTTGGCCGTTCTGACCCGTTTCGTGGACTATTACTCACTGTTTTGGGATCTCAAAGTGATTTCCACGATTGACGAAACCCGGGGTGCGTTTACGTGTCGGTCATCAACACTTGCAGTTTTGGCCGATTTCGGCCCGTTTCGTGGACAATTGCTCACTGTATTGGGGTCCTGGACATATTTCCACGATTGATGAACCCCGAGGCGCGTTTTTGTGTCGGTCATAAATAATCGCAATTTTGGCCGATTCTGACCAGTTTCGTGGACTATTACTCACTGTTTTGGGGTCCTGCAGTGATTTCCACGATTGATGAACCCCGGGGTGCATTTATGTGTCGGTCATCAACACCCGCAGTTTTGGCCGGTTCTAACCCGTTTCGTGGATTGTTACTCATTGTTTTGGGGTCCCGGAGTGATCTCCACGATTGACGAACCCAGGGGTGCGTTTACGTGTCGGTCATCAACACCCGCAGTTTTGGCCGATCCTGACCCATTCCGTGGACTATTACTCACTGTTTTGGGGTCCCGAAGTGGTTTCCACGATTGACGAACCCCGGGGTGCGTTTACGTGTCGGTCATCAACACATGCAGTTTTGGCCGATTCTGGCCCGTTTCATGGACAATTACGCACTATTTTGGGGTCCTGGACATATTTCCACGATTGATGAACCCCGGGGCGCGTTTTTGTGTCGGTCATAAATACTCGCAGTTTTTGGCCGAATCTGACCCGTTTCGTGGACTATTACTCATTGTTTTGGGGTCCCGGAGTGATTTCCACAATTGACGAACCCAGGGGTGCGTTTATGTGTTGGTCATCAACACCCGCAGTTTTGGCCGATTCTGACCAGTTACGTGGACTATTACTCACTGTTTTGCGGTCCTTGAGTGATTTCCACGATTGATGAACCCCGGGGTGCGTTTATGTGTCGGTCATCAAAACCCGCAGTTTTGGCCGGTTCTAACCCGTTTCGTGGACTATTACTCACTGTTTTGTGGTCCCGGAGAGATTTCCACGATCGACGAACCCTGGGGTGCGTTTACGCGTCGGTTATCAACACCCGCAGTATTGGCCGTTCTGACCCGTTTCGTGGACTATTACTCACTGTTTTGGGGTCTCAAAGTGATTTCCACGATTGACCAAACTCGGGGTGCTTTACGTTTCGGTCATCAACACTCGCAGTTTTTGGCCGAATCTGACCCGTTTCGTGGGATATTACTCATTGTTTTGGGGTCCGGAGTGATTTCCACGATTGACGAACCCAGGGGTGCGTTTACGTGTCGGTCATCAACACCCGCAGTTTTGGCCGTTCTGACCCGTTTCGTGGACTATTACTCACTGTTTTGTGGTCCCGGGGAGTTTCCACGATCGACGAACCCTGGGGTGCGGTTATGCGTCGGTTATCAACACCCGCAGTATTGGCCGTTCTGACCCGTTTCGCGGACTATTACTCACTGTTTTGGGGTCTCAAAGTCATTTCCACGATTGACCAAACTCGGGGTGCTTTACGTTTCGGTCATCAACACTTGCAGTTTTGGCCGATTCTGGCCAGTTTGGTGGACTATTACTCACTGTTTTGGGGTCCTGGAGTGATTTCCACGATTGATGAACCCCGGGGTGCGTTTATGTGTCGGTCATCAACACCCGCAGTTTTGGCCAGTTCTAACCCGTTTCGTGGACTATTACTCACTGTTTTGGGGTCCCGGAGAGATTTCCACGATCGACGAACCCCGGGGCGCGTTTACGTGCCCGTCATCAACACCCGCAGTTTTGGCCGTTCTGACTCGTTTCGTGGACTATTACTCACTGTTTTGGGATATCGAAGTGATTTCCACGAATGATGAAACCCGGGGTGCGTTTACGTGTCGGTCATCAACACCCGCGGTTTTGGCCGTTCTGACCCGTTTCGTGGACTATTACTCACTGGTTTGGGATCTCAAAGTGATTTCCACGATTGACGAAACCCGGGGTGCGTTTACGTGTCGGTCATCAACACTTGCAGTTTTGGCCGATTCTGGCCCGTTTCGTGGACAATTGCTCACTGTTTTGGGGTCCTAGACATATTTCCACGATTGATGAACCCCGGGGCACGTTTTTGTGTCGGTCAGAAATACTCGCAGTTTTTGGCCGAATCTGACCCGTTTCGTGGACTATTACTCACTGTTTTGGGATCTCGGCGTGATTTCCACAATTGACGAACCCAGGGGTGCATTTATGTGTTGGTCATCAACACCCGCAGTTTTGGCCGATTCTGACCAGTTACGTGGACTATTACTCACTGTTTTGCGGTCCTTGAGTGATTTCCACGATTGATGAACCCCGGGGTGCGTTTATGTGTCGGTCATCAAAACCCGCAGTTTTGGCCAGTTCTAACCCGTTTCATGGACTATTACTCACTGTTTTGGGGTCCCAGAGAGATTTCCACGATCGACGAACCCCGAGGTGCGTTTACGTGTCGGTCATCAACACTCGCAGTTTTTGGCCGAATCTGACCCGTTTCGTGGGATATTACTCATTGTTTTGGGGTCCGGAGTGATTTCCACGATTGACGAACCCAGGGGTGCGTTTACGTGTCGGTCATCAACACCCGCAGTTTTGGCCGTTCTGACCCGTTTCGTGGACTATTACTCACTGTTTTGTGGTCCCGGAGAGATTTCCACGATCGACGAACCCTGGGGTGCGTTTACGCGTCGGTTATCAACACCCGCAGTATTGGCCGTTCTGACCCGTTTCGTGGACTATTACTCACTGTTTTGGGGTCTCAAAGTGATTTCCACGATTGATGAACCCCGGGGTGCATTTATGTGTCGGTCATCAACACCCGCAGTTTTGGCCGGTTCTAACCCGTTTCGTGGACTGTTACTCATTGTTTTGGGGTCCCGGAGTGATCTCCACGATTGACGAACCCAGGGGTGCGTTTACGTGTCGGTCATCAACACCCGCAGTTTTGGCCGATCCTGACCCATTCCGTGGACTATTACTCACTGTTTTGGGGTCCCGAAGTGGTTTCCACGATTGACGAACCCCGGGGTGCGTTTACGTGTCGGTCATCAACACATGCAGTTTTGGCCGATTCTGGCCCGTTTCGTGGACAATTACGCACTATTTTGGGGTCCTGGACATATTTCCACGATTGATGAACCCCGGGGCGCGTTTTTGTGTCGGTCATAAATACTCGCAGTTTTTGGCCGAATCTGACCCGTTTCGTGGATATTACTCATTGTTTTGGGGTCCCGGAGTGATTTCCACAATTGACGAACCCAGGGGTGCGTTTATGTGTTGGTCATCAACACCCGCAGTTTTGGCCGATTCTGACCAGTTACGTGGACTATTACTCACTGTTTTGCGGTCCTTGAGTGATTTCCACGATTGAGGAACCCCGAGGTGCGTTTATGTGTCGGTCATCAACACCCGCAGTTTTGGCCGGTTCTAACCCGTTTCATGGACTATTACACACTGTTTTGGGGTCCCGGAGAGATTTCCACGATCGACGAACCCCGAGGTGCGTTTACGTGTCGGTCATCAACACTCGCAGTTTTTGGCCGAATCTAACCCGTTTCGTGGGATATTACTCATTGTTTTGGGGTCCGGAGTGATTTCCACGATTGACGAACCCAGGGGTGCGTTTACGTGTCGGTCATCAACACCCGCAGTTTTGGCCGTTCTGACCCGTTTCGTGGACTATTACTCACTGTTTTGTGGTCCCGGAGAGATTTCCACGATCGACGAACCCTGGGGTGCGTTTACGCGTCGGTTATCAACACCCGCAGTATTGGCCGTTCTGACCCGTTTCGTGGACTATTACTCACTGTTTTGTGGTCTCAAAGTGATTTCCACGATTGACCAAACTCGGGGTGCTTTACGTTTCGGTCATCAACACTCGCAGTTTTTGGCCAAATCTGACCCGTTTCGTGGGATATTACTCATTGTTTTGGGGTCCGGAGTGATTTCCACGATTGACGAACCCAGGGGTGCGTTTACGTGTCGGTCATCAACACCCGCAGTTTTGGCCGTTCTGACCCGTTTCGTGGACTATTACTCACTGTTTTGTGGTCCCGGAGAGATTTCCACGATCGACGAACCCTGGGGTGCGTTTACGCGTCGATTATCAACACCCGCAGTATTGGCCGTTCTGACCCGTTTCGTGGACTATTACTCACTGTTTTGGGGTCTCAAAGTGATTTCCACGATTGACCAAACTCGGGGTGCTTTACGTTTCGGTCATAAACACTTGCAGTTTTGGCCGATTCTGGCCAGTTTGGTGGACTATTACTCACTGTTTTGGGGTCCTGGAGTGATTTCCACGATTGATGAACCCCGGGGTGCGTTTATGTGTCGGTCATCAACACCCGCAGTTTTGGCCGGTTCTAACCCGTTTCGTGGACTATTACTCACTGTTTTGGGGTCCCGGAGAGATTTCCACGATCGACGAACCCCGGGGCGCGTTTACGTGCCCGTCATCAACACCCGCAGTTTTGGCCGTTCTGACTCGTTTCGTGGACTATTACTCACTGTTTTGGGATATCGAAGTGATTTCCACGAATGATGAAACCCGGGGTGCGTTTACGGGTCGGTCATCAACACCCGCGGTTTTGGCCGTTCTGACCCGTTTCGTGGACTATTACTCACTGGTTTGGGATCTCAAAGTGATTTCCACGATTGACGAAACCCGGGGTGCGTTTACGTGTCGGTCATCAACACTTGCAGTTTTGGCCGATTCTGGCCCGTTTCGTGGACAATTGCTCACTGTTTTGGGGTCCTAGACATATTTCCACGATTGATGAACCCCGGGGCGCGTTTTTGTGTCGGTCAGAAATACTCGCAGTTTTTGGCCGAATCTGACCCGTTTCATGGACTATTACTCACTGTTTTGGGATCTCGGAGTGATTTCCACAATTGACGAACCCAGGGGTGCGTTTATGTGTTGGTCATCAACACCCGCAGTTTTGGCCGATTCTGACCAGTTACGTGGACTATTACTCACTGTTTTGCGGTCCTTGAGTGATTTCCACGATTGATGAACCCCGGGGTGCGTTTATGTGTCGGTCATCAAAACCCGCAGTTTTGGCCGGTTCTAACCCGTTTCATGGACTATTACTCACTGTTTTGGGGTCCCGGAGAGATTTCCACGATCGACGAACCCCGAGGTGCGTTTACGTGTCGGTCATCAACACTCGCAGTTTTTGGCCGAATCTGACCCGTTTCGTGGGATATTACTCATTGTTTTGGGGTCCGGAGTGATTTCCACGATTGACGAACCCAGGGGTGCGTTTACGTGTCGGTCATCAACACCCGTAGTTTTGGCCGTTCTGACCCGTTTCGTGGACTATTACTCACTGTTTTGTGGTCCCGGAGAGATTTCTACGATCGACGAACCCCGGGGTGCGTTTACGCGTCGGTTATCAACACCCGCAGTTTTGGCCGTTCTGACCCGTTTCGTGGACTATTACTCACTGTTTTGGGTTCTCAAAGTGATTTCCACGATTGACCAAACTCGGGGTGCTTTACGTTTCGGTCATCAACACTTGCAGTTTTGGCCGATTCTGGCCCGCTTCGTGGACAATTACTCACTGTTTTGGGGTCCTAGACATATTTCCATGATTGATGAACCCCGGGGCGAGTTTTTGTGTCGGACATAAATACTCGCAGCTTTGGCCGATTCTGGCCAGTTTGGTGGACTATTACTCACTGTTTTGGGGTCCTGGAGTGATTTCCACGATTGATGAACCCCGGGGTGCGTTTATGTGTCGGTCATCAACACCCGCAGTTTTGGCCGGTTCTAACCCGTTTCGTGGACTATTACTCACTGTTTTGGGGTCCCGGAGAGATTTCCACGATCGACGAACCCCGGGGTGCGTTTACGTGTCCGTCATCAACACCCGCAGTTTTGGCCGTTCTGACCCGTTTCGTGGACTATTACTCACTGTTTTGGGATCTCAAAGTGATTTCCACGATTGACGAAACCCGGGGTGCGTTTACGTGTCGGTCATCAACACTTGCAGTTTTGGCCGATTCTGGCCCGTTTCGTGGACAATTGCTCACTGTTTTGGGGTCCTGGACATATTTCCACGATTGATGAACCCCGGGGCGCGTTTTTGTGTCGGTCAGAAATACTCGCAGTTTTGGCCGATTCTGGCCAGTTTCGAGGACTATGACTCACTGTTTTGGGGTCCTGGAGTGATTTCCACGATTGATGAACCCCGGGGTGCGTTTATGTGTCAGTCATCAACACCCGCAGTTTTGGCCTGTTCTAACCCGTTTCGTGGACTATTACTCACTGTTTTGGGGTCCCGGAGAGATTTCCACGATCGATGGACCCCGGGGTGCGTTTACGTGTCGGTCATCAAGACGCGTAGTTTTTGGCCGAATCTGACCCGTTTCGTGTACTATTACTCATTGTTTTGGGGTCCCGCAGTGATCTCCACGATTGACGAACCAGGGGTGCGTTTACGTGTCGGTCATCAACAGCCGCAGTTTTGGCCGATCCTGACCCGTTCCGTGGACTATTACTAATTGTTTTGGGGTCCCGAAGTGGTTTCCACGATTGACGAACCCCGGGGTGCGTTTACGTGTCGGTCATCAACACCCGCAGTTTTTGGCCGAATCTGACCCGTTTCGTGGGATATTACTCATTGTTTTGGGGTCCGGAGTGATTTCCACGATTGACGAACCCAGGGGTGCGTTTACGTGTCGGTCATCAACACCCGCAGTTTTGGCCGTTCTGACCCGTTTCGTGGACTATTACTCACTGTTTTGTGGTCCCGGAGAGATTTCCACGATCGACGAACCCCGGGGTGCGTTTACGCGTCGGTTATCAACACCCGCAGTTTTGGCCGTTCTGACCCGTTTCGTGGACTATTACTCACTGTTTTGGGGTCTCAAAGTGATTTCCACGATTGACCAAACTCGGGGTGCTTTACGTTTCGGTCATCAACACTTGCAGTTTTGGCCGATTCTGGCCCGTTTCGTGGACAATTACTCACTGTTTTGGGGTCCTAGACATATTTCCATGATTGATGAACCCCGGGGCGCGTTTTTGTGTCGGACATAAATACTCGCAGCTTTGGCCGATTCTGGCCAGTTTCGTGGACTATTACTCACTGTTTTGGGGTCCTGGAGTGATTTCCACGATTGACGAACCCCGGGGTGCGTTTATGTGTCGGTCATCAACACCCGCAGTTTTGGCCGGTTCTAACCCGTTTCGTGGACTATTACTCACTGTTTTGGGGTCCCGGAGAGATTTCCACGATCGACGAACCCCGGGGTGCGTTTACGTGTCGGCCATCAACACCCGTAGTTTTGGCCGTTCTGACCCGTTTCGTGGACAATTACTCACTGTTTTGGGATCTCGAAGTGATTTCAACGATTGACGAAACCCGGGGTGCGTTTACGTGTCGGCCATCAACACCCGTAGTTTTGGCCGTTCTGACCCGTTTCGTGGACAATTACTCACTGTTTTAAGATCTCGAAGTGATTTCAACGATTGACGAAACCCGGGGTGCGTTTACGTGTCGGTCATCAACACTTGCAGTTTTGGCCGATTCTGGCCCGTTTCGTGGACAATTACTCACTGTTTTGGGGTCCTAGACATATTTCCACGATTGATGAACCCCGGGGCGCGTTTTTGTGTCGGTCATAAATACTCGCAGTTTTGGCCGATTCTGGCCAGTTTGGTGGACTATTATTCACTGTTTTGGGGTCCTGGAGAGATTTCCACGATCGATGAACCCCGGGGTGCGTTTATGTGTCGGTCATCAACACCCGCAGTTTTGGCCGGTTCTAACCCGTTTCGTGGACTATTACTCACTGTTTTGGGGTCCCGGAGAGATTTCCACGATCGACGAACCCCGGGGTGCGCTTACGTGTCCGTCATCAACACCCGCAGTTTTGGCCGTTCAGACTCGTTTCGTGGACGATTACTCATTGTTTTGGGATATCGAAGTGATTTCCACGAATGACGAAACCCGGGGTGCGTTTACGTGTCGGTCATCAACACCCGCAGTTTTGGCCGTTCTGACCCGTTTCGTGGACTATTACTCACTGTTTTGGGATCTCAAAGTGATTTCCACGATTGACGAAACCCGGGGTGCGTTTACGTGTCGGTCATCAACACTTGCAGTTTTGGCCGATTTCGGCCCGTTTCGTGGACAATTGCTCACTGTATTGGGGTCCTGGACATATTTCCACGATTGATGAACCCCGAGGCGCGTTTTTGTGTCGGTCATAAATAATCGCAATTTTGGCCGATTCTGACCAGTTTCGTGGACTATTACTCACTGTTTTGGGGTCCTGCAGTGATTTCCACGATTGATGAACCCCGGGGTGCATTTATGTGTCGGTCATCAACACCCGCAGTTTTGGCCGGTTCTAACCCGTTTCGTGGATTGTTACTCATTGTTTTGGGGTCCCGGAGTGATCTCCACGATTGACGAACCCAGGGGTGCGTTTACGTGTCGGTCATCAACACCCGCAGTTTTGGCCGATCCTGACCCATTCCGTGGACTATTACTCACTGTTTTGGGGTCCCGAAGTGGTTTCCACGATTGACGAACCCCGGGGTGCGTTTACGTGTCGGTCATCAACACATGCAGTTTTGGCCGATTCTGGCCCGTTTCATGGACAATTACGCACTATTTTGGGGTCCTGGACATATTTCCACGATTGATGAACCCCGGGGCGCGTTTTTGTGTCGGTCATAAATACTCGCAGTTTTTGGCCGAATCTGACCCGTTTCGTGGACTATTACTCATTGTTTTGGGGTCCCGGAGTGATTTCCACAATTGACGAACCCAGGGGTGCGTTTATGTGTTGGTCATCAACACCCGCAGTTTTGGCCGATTCTGACCAGTTACGTGGACTATTACTCACTGTTTTGCGGTCCTTGAGTGATTTCCACGATTGATGAACCCCGGGGTGCGTTTATGTGTCGGTCATCAAAACCCGCAGTTTTGGCCGGTTCTAACCCGTTTCGTGGACTATTACTCACTGTTTTGTGGTCCCGGAGAGATTTCCACGATCGACGAACCCTGGGGTGCGTTTACGCGTCGGTTATCAACACCCGCAGTATTGGCCGTTCTGACCCGTTTCGTGGACTATTACTCACTGTTTTGGGGTCTCAAAGTGATTTCCACGATTGACCAAACTCGGGGTGCTTTACGTTTCGGTCATCAACACTCGCAGTTTTTGGCCGAATCTGACCCGTTTCGTGGGATATTACTCATTGTTTTGGGGTCCGGAGTGATTTCCACGATTGACGAACCCAGGGGTGCGTTTACGTGTCGGTCATCAACACCCGCAGTTTTGGCCGTTCTGACCCGTTTCGTGGACTATTACTCACTGTTTTGTGGTCCCGGGGAGTTTCCACGATCGACGAACCCTGGGGTGCGGTTATGCGTCGGTTATCAACACCCGCAGTATTGGCCGTTCTGACCCGTTTCGCGGACTATTACTCACTGTTTTGGGGTCTCAAAGTCATTTCCACGATTGACCAAACTCGGGGTGCTTTACGTTTCGGTCATCAACACTTGCAGTTTTGGCCGATTCTGGCCAGTTTGGTGGACTATTACTCACTGTTTTGGGGTCCTGGAGTGATTTCCACGATTGATGAACCCCGGGGTGCGTTTATGTGTCGGTCATCAACACCCGCAGTTTTGGCCAGTTCTAACCCGTTTCGTGGACTATTACTCACTGTTTTGGGGTCCCGGAGAGATTTCCACGATCGACGAACCCCGGGGCGCGTTTACGTGCCCGTCATCAACACCCGCAGTTTTGGCCGTTCTGACTCGTTTCGTGGACTATTACTCACTGTTTTGGGATATCGAAGTGATTTCCACGAATGATGAAACCCGGGGTGCGTTTACGTGTCGGTCATCAACACCCGCGGTTTTGGCCGTTCTGACCCGTTTCGTGGACTATTACTCACTGGTTTGGGATCTCAAAGTGATTTCCACGATTGACGAAACCCGGGGTGCGTTTACGTGTCGGTCATCAACACTTGCAGTTTTGGCCGATTCTGGCCCGTTTCGTGGACAATTGCTCACTGTTTTGGGGTCCTAGACATATTTCCACGATTGATGAACCCCGGGGCACGTTTTTGTGTCGGTCAGAAATACTCGCAGTTTTTGGCCGAATCTGACCCGTTTCGTGGACTATTACTCACTGTTTTGGGATCTCGGCGTGATTTCCACAATTGACGAACCCAGGGGTGCATTTATGTGTTGGTCATCAACACCCGCAGTTTTGGCCGATTCTGACCAGTTACGTGGACTATTACTCACTGTTTTGCGGTCCTTGAGTGATTTCCACGATTGATGAACCCCGGGGTGCGTTTATGTGTCGGTCATCAAAACCCGCAGTTTTGGCCAGTTCTAACCCGTTTCATGGACTATTACTCACTGTTTTGGGGTCCCAGAGAGATTTCCACGATCGACGAACCCCGAGGTGCGTTTACGTGTCGGTCATCAACACTCGCAGTTTTTGGCCGAATCTGACCCGTTTCGTGGGATATTACTCATTGTTTTGGGGTCCGGAGTGATTTCCACGATTGACGAACCCAGGGGTGCGTTTACGTGTCGGTCATCAACACCCGCAGTTTTGGCCGTTCTGACCCGTTTCGTGGACTATTACTCACTGTTTTGTGGTCCCGGAGAGATTTCCACGATCGACGAACCCTGGGGTGCGTTTACGCGTCGGTTATCAACACCCGCAGTATTGGCCGTTCTGACCCGTTTCGTGGACTATTACTCACTGTTTTGGGGTCTCAAAGTGATTTCCACGATTGACCAAACTCGGGGTGCTTTACGTTTCGGTCATCAACACTCGCAGTTTTTGGCCGAATCTGACCCGTTTCGTGGGATATTACTCATTGTTTTGGGGTCCGGAGTGATTTCCACGATTGACGAACCCAGGGGTGCGTTTACGTGTCGGTCATCAACACCCGCAGTTTTGGCCGTTCTGACCCGTTTCGTGGACTATTACTCACTGTTTTGTGGTCCCGGAGAGTTTCCACGATCGACGACCCTGGGGTGCGGTTACGCGTCGGTTATCAACACCCGCAGTATTGGCCGTTCTGACCCGTTTCGTGGACTATTACTCACTGTTTTGGGGTCTCAAAGTGATTTCCATGATTGACCAAACTCGGGGTGCTTTACGTTTCGGTCATCAACACTTGCAGTTTTGGCCGATTCTGGCCAGTTTGGTGGACTATTACTCACTGTTTTGGGGTCCTGGAGTGATTTCCACGATTGATGAACCCCGGGGTGCGTTTATGTGTCGGTCATCAACACCCGCAGTTTTGGCCGGTTCTAACCCGTTTCGTGGACTATTACTCACTGTTTTGGGGTCCCGGAGAGATTTCCACGATCGACGAACCCCGGGGCGCGTTTACGTGCCCGTCATCAACACCCGCAGTTTTGGCCGTTCTGACTCGTTTCGTGGACTATTACTCACTGTTTTGGGATATCGAAGTGATTTCCACGAATGATGAAACCCGGGGTGCGTTTACGTGTCGGTCATCAACACCCGCGGTTTTGGCCGTTCTGACCCGTTTCGTGGACTATTACTCACTGGTTTGGGATCTCAAAGTGATTTCCACGATTGACGAAACCCGGGGTGCGTTTACGTGTCGGTCATCAACACTTGCAATTTTGGCCGATTCTGGCCCGTTTCGTGGACAATTGCTCACTGTTTTGGGGTCCTAGACATATTTCCACGATTGATGAACCCCGGGGCACGTTTTTGTGTCGGTCAGAAATACTCGCAGTTTTTGGCCGAATCTGACCCGTTTCGTGGACTATTACTCACTGTTTTGGGATCTCGGAGTGATTTCCACAATTGACGAACCCAGGGGTGCATTTATGTGTTGGTCATCAACACCCGCAGTTTTGGCCGATTCTGACCAGTTACGTGGACTATTACTCACTGTTTTGCGGTCCTTGAGTGATTTCCACGATTGATGAACCCCGGGGTGCGTTTATGTGTCGGTCATCAAAACCCGCAGTTTTGGCCGGTTCTAACCCGTTTCATGGACTATTACTCACTGTTTTGGGGTCCCGGAGAGATTTCCACGATCGACGAACCCCGAGGTGCGTTTACGTGTCGGTCATCAACACTCGCAGTTTTTGGCCGAATCTGACCCGTTTCGTGGGATATTACTCATTGTTTTGGGGTCCGGAGTGATTTCCACGATTGACGAACCCAGGGGTGCGTTTACGTGTCGGTCATCAACACCCGCAGTTTTGGCCGTTCTGACCCGTTTCGTGGACTATTACTCACTGTTTTGTGGTCCCGGAGAGATTTCCACGATCGACGAACCCCGGGGTGCGTTTACGCGTCGGTTATCAACACCCGCAGTTTTGGCCGTTCTGACCCGTTTCATGGACTATTACTCACTGTTTTGGGGTCTCAAAGTGATTTCCATGATTGACCAAACTCGGGGTGCTTTACGTTTCGGTCATCAACACTTGCAGTTTTGGCCGATTCTGGCCAGTTTGGTGGACTATTACTCACTGTTTTGGGGTCCTGGAGTGATTTCCACGATTGATGAACCCCGGGGTGCGTTTATGTGTCGGTCATCAACACCCGCAGTTTTGGCCGGTTCTAACCCGTTTCGTGGACTATTACTCACTGTTTTGGGGTCCCGGAGAGATTTCCACGATCGACGAACCCCGGGGCGCGTTTACGTGCCCGTCATCAACACCCGCAGTTTTGGCCGTTCTGACTCGTTTCGTGGACTATTACTCACTGTTTTGGGATATCGAAGTGATTTCCACGAATGATGAAACCCGGGGTGCGTTTACGTGTCGGTCATCAACACCCGCGGTTTTGGCCGTTCTGACCCGTTTCGTGGACTATTACTCACTGGTTTGGGATCTCAAAGTGATTTCCACGATTGACGAAACCCGGGGTGCGTTTACGTGTCGGTCATCAACACTTGCAATTTTGGCCGATTCTGGCCCGTTTCGTGGACAATTGCTCACTGTTTTGGGGTCCTAGACATATTTCCACGATTGATGAACCCCGGGGCACGTTTTTGTGTCGGTCAGAAATACTCGCAGTTTTTGGCCGAATCTGACCCGTTTCGTGGACTATTACTCACTGTTTTGGGATCTCGGAGTGATTTCCACAATTGACGAACCCAGGGGTGCATTTATGTGTTGGTCATCAACACCCGCAGTTTTGGCCGATTCTGACCAGTTACGTGGACTATTACTCACTGTTTTGCGGTCCTTGAGTGATTTCCACGATTGATGAACCCCGGGGTGCGTTTATGTGTCGGTCATCAAAACCCGCAGTTTTGGCCGGTTCTAACCCGTTTCATGGACTATTACTCACTGTTTTGGGGTCCCGGAGAGATTTCCACGATCGACGAACCCCGAGGTGCGTTTACGTGTCGGTCATCAACACTCGCAGTTTTTGGCCGAATCTGACCCGTTTCGTGGGATATTACTCATTGTTTTGGGGTCCGGAGTGATTTCCACGATTGACGAACCCAGGGGTGCGTTTACGTGTCGGTCATCAACACCCGCAGTTTTGGCCGTTCTGACCCGTTTCGTGGACTATTACTCACTGTTTTGTGGTCCCGGAGAGATTTCCACGATCGACGAACCCCGGGGTGCGTTTACGCGTCGGTTATCAACACCCGCAGTTTTGGCCGTTCTGACCCGTTTCATGGACTATTACTCACTGTTTTGGGGTCTCAAAGTGATTTCCATGATTGACCAAACTCGGGGTGCTTTACGTTTCGGTCATCAACACTTGCAGTTTTGGCCGATTCTGGCCAGTTTGGTGGACTATTACTCACTGTTTTGGGGTCCTGGAGTGATTTCCACGATTGATGAACCCCGGGGTGCGTTTATGTGTCGGTCATCAACACCCGCAGTTTTGGCCGGTTCTAACCCGTTTCGTGGACTATTACTCACTGTTTTGGGGTCCCGGAGAGATTTCCACGATCGACGAACCCCGGGGCGCGTTTACGTGCCCGTCATCAACACCCGCAGTTTTGGCCGTTCTGACTCGTTTCGTGGACTATTACTCACTGTTTTGGGATATCGAAGTGATTTCCACGAATGATGAAACCCGGGGTGCGTTTACGTGTCGGTCATCAACACCCGCGGTTTTGGCCGTTCTGACCCGTTTCGTGGACTATTACTCACTGGTTTGGGATCTCAAAGTGATTTCCACGATTGACGAAACCCGGGGTGCGTTTACGTGTCGGTCATCAACACTTGCAATTTTGGCCGATTCTGGCCCGTTTCGTGGACAATTGCTCACTGTTTTGGGGTCCTAGACATATTTCCACGATTGATGAACCCCGGGGCACGTTTTTGTGTCGGTCAGAAATACTCGCAGTTTTTGGCCGAATCTGACCCGTTTCGTGGACTATTACTCACTGTTTTGGGATCTCGGAGTGATTTCCACAATTGACGAACCCAGGGGTGCATTTATGTGTTGGTCATCAACACCCGCAGTTTTGGCCGATTCTGACCAGTTACGTGGACTATTACTCACTGTTTTGCGGTCCTTGAGTGATTTCCACGATTGATGAACCCCGGGGTGCGTTTATGTGTCGGTCATCAAAACCCGCAGTTTTGGCCGGTTCTAACCCGTTTCATGGACTATTACTCACTGTTTTGGGGTCCCGGAGAGATTTCCACGATCGACGAACCCCGAGGTGCGTTTACGTGTCGGTCATCAACACTCGCAGTTTTTGGCCGAATCTGACCCGTTTCGTGGGATATTACTCATTGTTTTGGGGTCCGGAGTGATTTCCACGATTGACGAACCCAGGGGTGCGTTTACGTGTCGGTCATCAACACCCGCAGTTTTGGCCGTTCTGACCCGTTTCGTGGACTATTACTCACTGTTTTGTGGTCCCGGAGAGATTTCCACGATCGACGAACCCCGGGGTGCGTTTACGCGTCGGTTATCAACACCCGCAGTTTTGGCCGTTCTGACCCGTTTCATGGACTATTACTCACTGTTTTGGGGTCTCAAAGTGATTTCCACGATTGACCAAACTCGGGGTGCTTTACGTTTCGGTCATCAACACTTGCAGTTTTGGCCGATTCTGGCCCGTTTCGTGGACAATTACTCACTGTTTTGGGGTCCTAGACATATTTCCATGATTGATGAACCCCGGGGCGCGTTTTTGTGTCGGACATAAATACTCGCAGCTTTGGCCGATTCTGGCCAGTTTCGTGGACTATTACTCACTGTTTTGGGGTCCTGGAGTGATTTCCACGATTGATGAACCCCGGGGTGCGTTTATGTGTCGGTCATCAACACCCGCAGTTTTGGCCGGTTCTAACCCGTTTCGTGGACTATTACTCACTGTTTTGGGGTCCCGGAGAGATTTCCACGATCGACGAACCCCGGGGTGCGTTTACATGTCGGCCATCAACACCCGTAGTTTTGGCCGTTCTGACCCGTTTCGTGGACAATTACTCACTGTTTTGGGATCTCGAAGTGATTTCAACGATTGACGAAACCCGGGGTGCGTTTACGTGTCGGTCATCAACACTTGCAGTTTTGGCCGATTCTGGCCCGTTTCGTGGACAATTCCTCACTGTTTTGGGGTCCTAGACATATTTCCACGATTGATGAACCCCGGGGCGCGTTTTTGTGTCGGTCATAAATACTCGCAGTTTTGGCCGATTCTGGCCAGTTTGGTGGACTATTATTCACTGTTTTGGGGTCCTGGAGTGATTTCCACGATCGATGAACCCCGGGGTGCGTTTATGTGTCGGTCATCAACACCCGCAGTTTTGGCCGGTTCTAACCCGTTTCGTGGACTATTACTCACTGTTTTGGGGTCCCGGAGAGATTTCCACGATCGACGAACCCCGGGGTGCATTTACGTGTCCGTCATCAACACCCGCAGTTTTGGTCGTTCAGACTCGTTTCGTGGACTATTACTCATTGTTTTGGGATATCGAAGTGATTTCCACGAATGACGAAACCCGGGGTGCGTTTACGTGTCGATCATCAACACCCGCAGTTTTGGCCGTTCTGACCCGTTTCGTGGACTATTACTCACTGTTTTGGGATCTCAAAGTGATTTCCACGATTGACGAAACCCGGGGTGCGTTTACGTGTCGGTCATCAACACTTGCAGTTTTGGCCGATTTCGGCCCGTTTCGTGGACAATTGCTCACTGTATTGGGGTCCTAGACATATTTCCACGATTGATGAACCCCGGGGCACGTTTTTGTGTCGGTCAGAAATACTCGCAGTTTTTGGCCGAATCTGACCCGTTTCGTGGACTATTACTCACTGTTTTGGGATCTCGGAGTGATTTCCACAATTGACGAACCCAGGGGTGCATTTATGTGTTGGTCATCAACACCCGCAGTTTTGGCCGATTCTGACCAGTTACGTGGACTATTACTCACTGTTTTGCGGTCCTTGAGTGATTTCCACGATTGATGAACCCCGGGGTGCGTTTATGTGTCGGTCATCAAAACCCGCAGTTTTGGCCGGTTCTAACCCGTTTCATGGACTATTACTCACTGTTTTGGGGTCCCGGAGAGATTTCCACGATCGACGAACCCCGAGGTGCGTTTACGTGTCGGTCATCAACACTCGCAGTTTTTGGCCGAATCTGACCCGTTTCGTGGGATATTACTCATTGTTTTGGGGTCCGGAGTGATTTCCACGATTGACGAACCCAGGGGTGCGTTTACGTGTCGGTCATCAACACCCGCAGTTTTGGCCGTTCTGACCCGTTTCGTGGACTATTACTCACTGTTTTGTGGTCCCGGAGAGATTTCCACGATCGACGAACCCCGGGGTGCGTTTACGCGTCGGTTATCAACACCCGCAGTTTTGGCCGTTCTGACCCGTTTCATGGACTATTACTCACTGTTTTGGGGTCTCAAAGTGATTTCCACGATTGACCAAACTCGGGGTGCTTTACGTTTCGGTCATCAACACTTGCAGTTTTGGCCGATTCTGGCCCGTTTCGTGGACAATTACTCACTGTTTTGGGGTCCTAGACATATTTCCATGATTGATGAACCCCGGGGCGCGTTTTTGTGTCGGACATAAATACTCGCAGCTTTGGCCGATTCTGGCCAGTTTCGTGGACTATTACTCACTATTTTGGGGTCCTGGAGTGATTTCCACGATTGATGAACCCCGGGGTGCGTTTATGTGTCGGTCATCAACACCCGCAGTTTTGGCCGGTTCTAACCCGTTTCGTGGACTATTACTCACTGTTTTGGGGTCCCGGAGAGATTTCCACGATCGACGAACCCCGGGGTGCGTTTACATGTCGGCCATCAACACCCGTAGTTTTGGCCGTTCTGACCCGTTTCGTGGACAATTACTCACTGTTTTGGGATCTCGAAGTGATTTCAACGATTGACGAAACCCGGGGTGCGTTTACGTGTCGGTCATCAACACTTGCAGTTTTGGCCGATTCTGGCCCGTTTCGTGGACAATTCCTCACTGATTTGGGGTCCTAGACATATTTCCACGATTGATGAACCCCGGGGCGCGTTTTTGTGTCGGTCATAAATACTCGCAGTTTTGGCCGATTCTGGCCAGTTTGGTGGACTATTATTCACTGTTTTGGGGTCCTGGAGTGATTTCCACGATCGATGAACCCCGGGGTGCGTTTATGTGTCGGTCATCAACACCCGCAGTTTTGGCCGGTTCTAACCCGTTTCGTGGACTATTACTCACTGTTTTGGGGTCCCGGAGAGATTTCCACGATCGACGAACCCCGGGGTGCATTTACGTGTCCGTCATCAACACCCGCAGTTTTGGTCGTTCAGACTCGTTTCGTGGACTATTACTCATTGTTTTGGGATATCGAAGTGATTTCCACGAATGACGAAACCCGGGGTGCGTTTACGTGTCGATCATCAACACCCGCAGTTTTGGCCGTTCTGACCCGTTTCGTGGACTATTACTCACTGTTTTGGGATCTCAAAGTGATTTCCACGATTGACGAAACCCGGGGTGCGTTTACGTGTCGGTCATCAACACTTGCAGTTTTGGCCGATTTCGGCCCGTTTCGTGGACAATTGCTCACTGTATTGGGGTCCTGCACATATTTCCACGATTGATGAACCCCGAGGCGCGTTTTTGTGTCGGTCATAAATAATCGCAACTTTGGCCGATTCTGACCAGTTTCGTGGACTAGTACTCACTGTTTTGGGGTCCTGGAGTGATTTCCACGATTGATGAACCCCGGGGTGCATTTATGTGTCGGTCATCAACACCCGCAGTTTTGGCCGGTTCTAACCCGTTTCGTGGACTGTTACTCATTGTTTTGGGGTCCCGGAGTGATCTCCACGATTGACGAACCCAGGGGTGCGTTTACGTGTCGGTCATCAACACCCGCAGTTTTGGCCGATCCTGACCATTCCGTGGACTATTACTCACTGTTTTGGGGTCCCGAAGTGGTTTCCACGATTGACGAACCCCGGGGTGCGTTTACGTGTCGGTCATCAACACATGCAGTTTTGGCCGATTCTGGCCCGTTTCGTGGACAATTACGCACTATTTTGGGGTCCTGGACATATTTCCACGATTGATGAACCCCGGGGCGCGTTTTTGTGTCGGTCATAAATACTCACAGTTTTTGGCCGAATCTGACCCGTTTCGTGGACTATTACTCATTGTTTTGGGGTCCCGGAGTGATTTCCACAATTGACGAACCCAGGGGTGCGTTTATGTGTTGGTCATCAACACCCGCAGTTTTGGCCGATTCTGACCAGTTACGTGGACTATTACTCACTGTTTTGCGGTCCTTGAGTGATTTCCACGATTGATGAACCCCGGGGTGCGTTTATGTGTCGGTCATCAACACCCGCAGTTTTGGCCGGTTCTAACCCGTTTCATGGACTATTACTCACTGTTTTGGGGTCCCGGAGAGATTTCCACGATCGACGAACCCCGAGGTGCGTTTACGTGTCGGTCATCAACACTCACAGTTTTTGGCCGAATCTGACCCGTTTCGTGGGATATTACTCATTGTTTTGGGGTCCGGAGTGATTTCCACGATTGACGAACCCAGGGGTGCGTTTACGTGTCGGTCATCAACACCCGCAGTTTTGGCCGTTCTGACCCGTTTCGTGGACTATTACTCACTGTTTTGTGGTCCCGGAGAGATTTCCACGATCGACGAACCCTGGGGTGCGTTTACGCGTCGGTTATCAACACCCGCAGTATTGGCCGTTCTGACCCGTTTCGTGGACTATTACTCACTGTTTTGGGGTCTCAAAGTGATTTCCACGATTGACCAAACTCGGGGTGCTTTACGTTTCGGTCATCAACACTCGCAGTTTTTGGCCGAATCTGACCCGTTTCGTGGGATATTACTCATTGTTTTGGGGTCCGGAATGATTTCCACGATTGACGAACCCAGGGGTGCGTTTACGTGTCGGTCATCAACACCCGCAGTTTTGGCCGTTCTCACCCGTTTCATGGACTATTACTCACTGTTTTGTGGTCCCGGAGAGATTTCCACGATCGACGAACCCTGGGGTGCGTTTACGCGTCGGTTATCAACACCCGCAGTATTGGCCGTTCTGACCCTTTTCGTGGACTATTACTCACTGTTTTGGGGTCTCAAAGTGATTTCCACGATTGACCAAACTCGGGGTGCTTTACGTTTCGGTCATCAACACTTGCAGTTTTGGCCGATTCTGGCCAGTTTGGTGGACTATTACTCACTGTTTTGGGGTTCTGGAGTGATTTCCACGATTGATGAACCCCGGGGTGCGTTTATGTGTCGGTCATCAACACCCGCAGTTTTGGCCGGTTCTAACCCGTTTCGTGGACTATTACTCACTGTTTTGGGGTCCCGGAGAGATTTCCACGATCGACGAACCCCGGGGCGCGTTTACGTGCCCGTCATCAACACCCGCAGTTTTGGCCGTTCTGACTCGTTTCGTGGACTATTACTCACTGTTTTGGGATATCGAAGTGATTTCCACGAATGATGAAACCCGGGGTGCGTTTACGTGTCGGTCATCAACACCCGCGGTTTTGGCCGTTCTGACCCGTTTCGTGGACTATTACTCACTGGTTTGGGATCTCAAAGTGATTTCCACGATTGACGAAACCCGGGGTGCGTTTACGTGTCGGTCATCAACACTTGCAGTTTTGGCCGATTCTGGCCCGTTTCGTGGACAATTGCTCACTGTTTTGGGGTCCTAGACATATTTCCACGATTGATGAACCCCGGGGCGCGTTTTTGTGTCGGTCAGAAATACTCGCAGTTTTTGGCCGAATCTGACCCGTTTCGTGGACTATTACTCACTGTTTTGGGATCTCGGAGTGATTTCCACAATTGACGAACCCAGGGGTGCGTTTATGTGTTGGTCATCAACACCCGCAGTTTTGGCCGTTCTGACCCGTTTCGTGGACTATTACTCACTGTTTTGTGGTCCCGGAGAGATTTCCACGATCGACGAACCCTGGGGTGCGTTTACGCGTCGGTTATCAACACCCGCAGTATTGGCCGTTCTGACCCGTTTCGTGGACTATTACTCACTGTTTTGGGGTCTCAAAGTGATTTCCACGATTGACCAAACTCGGGGTGCTTTACGTTTCGGTCATCAACACTCGCAGTTTTTGGCCGAATCTGACCCGTTTCGTGGGATATTACTCATTGTTTTGGGGTCCGGAGTGATTTCCACGATTGACGAACCCAGGGGTGCGTTTACGTGTCGGTCATCAACACCCGCAGTTTTGGCCGTTCTGACCCGTTTCGTGGACTATTACTCACTGTTTTGTGGTCCCGGAGAGATTTCCACGATCGACGAACCCTGGGGTGCGTTTACGCGTCGGTTATCAACACCCGCAGTATTGGCCGTTCTGACCCGTTTCGTGGACTATTACTCACTGTTTTGGGGTCTCAAAGTGATTTCCACGATTGACCAAACTCGGGGTGCTTTACGTTTCGGTCATCAACACTCGCAGTTTTTGGCCGAATCTGACCCGTTTCGTGGGATATTACTCATTGTTTTGGGGTCCGGAGTGATTTCCACGATTGACGAACCCAGGGGTGCGTTTACGTGTCGGTCATCAACACCCGCAGTTTTGGCCGTTCTGACCCGTTTCGTGGACTATTACTCACTGTTTTGTGGTCCCGGAGAGATTTCCACGATCGACGAACCCTGGGGTGCGTTTACGCGTCGGTTATCAACACCCGCAGTATTGGCCGTTCTGACCCGTTTCGTGGACTATTACTCACTGTTTTGGGGTCTCAAAGTGATTTCCACGATTGACCAAACTCGGGGTGCTTTACGTTTCGGTCATCAACACTCGCAGTTTTTGGCCGAATCTGACCCGTTTCGTGGGATATTACTCATTGTTTTGGGGTCCGGAGTGATTTCCACGATTGACGAACCCAGGGGTGCGTTTACGTGTCGGTCATCAACACCCGCAGTTTTGGCCGTTCTGACCCGTTTCGTGGACTATTACTCACTGTTTTGTGGTCCCGGAGAGATTTCCACGATCGACGAACCCCGGGGTGCGTTTACGCGTCGGTTATCAACACCCGCAGTTTTGGCCGTTCTGACCCGTTTCATGGACTATTACTCACTGTTTTGGGGTCTCAAAGTGATTTCCACGATTGACCAAACTCGGGGTGCTTTACGTTTCGGTCATCAACACTTGCAGTTTTGGCCGATTCTGGCCCGTTTCGTGGACAATTACTCACTGTTTTGGGGTCCTAGACATATTTCCATGATTGATGAACCCCGGGGCGCGTTTTTGTGTCGGACATAAATACTCGCAGCTTTGGCCGATTCTGGCCAGTTTCGTGGACTATTACTCACTGTTTTGGGGTCCTGGAGTGATTTCCACGATTGATGAACCCCGGGGTGCGTTTATGTGTCGGTCATCAACACCCGCAGTTTTGGCCGGTTCTAACCCGTTTCGTGGACTATTACTCACTGTTTTGGGGTCCCGGAGAGATTTCCACGATCGACGAACCCCGGGGTGCGTTTACATGTCGGCCATCAACACCCGTAGTTTTGGCCGTTCTGACCCGTTTCGTGGACAATTACTCACTGTTTTGGGATCTCGAAGTGATTTCAACGATTGACGAAACCCGGGGTGCGTTTACGTGTCGGTCATCAACACTTGCAGTTTTGGCCGATTCTGGCCCGTTTCGTGGACAATTCCTCACTGTTTTGGGGTCCTAGACATATTTCCACGATTGATGAACCCCGGGGCGCGTTTTTGTGTCGGTCATAAATACTCGCAGTTTTGGCCGATTCTGGCCAGTTTGGTGGACTATTATTCACTGTTTTGGGGTCCTGGAGTGATTTCCACGATCGATGAACCCCGGGGTGCGTTTATGTGTCGGTCATCAACACCCGCAGTTTTGGCCGGTTCTAACCCGTTTCGTGGACTATTACTCACTGTTTTGGGGTCCCGGAGAGATTTCCACGATCGACGAACCCCGGGGTGCATTTACGTGTCCGTCATCAACACCCGCAGTTTTGGTCGTTCAGACTCGTTTCGTGGACTATTACTCATTGTTTTGGGATATCGAAGTGATTTCCACGAATGACGAAACCCGGGGTGCGTTTACGTGTCGATCATCAACACCCGCAGTTTTGGCCGTTCTGACCCGTTTCGTGGACTATTACTCACTGTTTTGTGGTCCCGGAGAGATTTCCACGATCGACGAACCCTAGGGTGCGTTTACGCGTCGGTTATCAACACCCGCAGTATTGGCCGTTCTGACCCGTTTCGTGGACTATTACTCACTGTTTTGGGGTCTCAAAGTGATTTCCACGATTGACCAAACTCGGGGTGCTTTACGTTTCGGTCATCAACACTCGCAGTTTTTGGCCGAATCTGACCCGTTTCGTGGGATATTACTCATTGTTTTGGGGTCCGGAGTGATTTCCACGATTGACGAACCCAGGGGTGCGTTTACGTGTCGGTCATCAACACCCGCAGTTTTGGCCGTTCTGACCCGTTTCGTGGACTATTACTCACTGTTTTGTGGTCCCGGAGAGATTTCCACGATCGACGAACCCTGGGGTGCGTTTACGCGTCGGTTATCAACACCCGCAGTATTGGCCGTTCTGACCCGTTTCGTGGACTATTACTCACTGTTTTGGGGTCTCAAAGTGATTTCCACGATTGACCAAACTCGGGGTGCTTTACGTTTCGGTCATCAACACTCGCAGTTTTTGGCCGAATCTGACCCGTTTCGTGGGATATTACTCATTGTTTTGGGGTCCGGAGTGATTTCCACGATTGACGAACCCAGGGGTGCGTTTACGTGTCGGTCATCAACACCCGCAGTTTTGGCCGTTCTGACCCGTTTCGTGGACTATTACTCACTGTTTTGTGGTCCCGGAGAGATTTCCACGATCGACGAACCCCGGGGTGCGTTTACGCGTCGGTTATCAACACCCGCAGTTTTGGCCGTTCTGACCCGTTTCATGGACTATTACTCACTGTTTTGGGGTCTCAAAGTGATTTCCACGATTGACCAAACTCGGGGTGCTTTACGTTTCGGTCATCAACACTTGCAGTTTTGGCCGATTCTGGCCCGTTTCGTGGACAATTACTCACTGTTTTGGGGTCCTAGACATATTTCCATGATTGATGAACCCCGGGGCGCGTTTTTGTGTCGGACATAAATACTCGCAGCTTTGGCCGATTCTGGCCAGTTTCGTGGACTATTACTCACTGTTTTGGGGTCCTGGAGTGATTTCCACGATTGATGAACCCCGGGGTGCGTTTATGTGTCGGTCATCAACACCCGCAGTTTTGGCCGGTTCTAACCCGTTTCGTGGACTATTACTCACTGTTTTGGGGTCCCGGAGAGATTTCCACGATCGACGAACCCCGGGGTGCGTTTACATGTCGGCCATCAACACCCGTAGTTTTGGCCGTTCTGACCCGTTTCGTGGACAATTACTCACTGTTTTGGGATCTCGAAGTGATTTCAACGATTGACGAAACCCGGGGTGCGTTTACGTGTTGGTCATCAACACTTGCAGTTTTGGCCGATTCTGGCCCGTTTCGTGGACAATTCCTCACTGTTTTGGGGTCCTAGACATATTTCCACGATTGATGAACCCCGGGGCGCGTTTTTGTGTCGGTCATAAATACTCGCAGTTTTGGCCGATTCTGGCCAGTTTGGTGGACTATTATTCACTGTTTTGGGGTCCTGGAGTGATTTCCACGATCGATGAACCCCGGGGTGCGTTTATGTGTCGGTCATCAACACCCGCAGTTTTGGCCGGTTCTAACCCGTTTCGTGGACTATTACTCACTGTTTTGGGGTCCCGGAGAGATTTCCACGATCGACGAACCCCGGGGTGCATTTACGTGTCCGTCATCAACACCCGCAGTTTTGGTCGTTCAGACTCGTTTCGTGGACTATTACTCATTGTTTTGGGATATCGAAGTGATTTCCACGAATGACGAAACCCGGGGTGCGTTTACGTGTCGATCATCAACACCCGCAGTTTTGGCCGTTCTGACCCGTTTCGTGGACTATTACTCACTGTTTTGGGATCTCAAAGTGATTTCCACGATTGACGAAACCCGGGGTGCGTTTACGTGTCGGTCATCAACACTTGCAGTTTTGGCCGATTTCGGCCCGTTTCGTGGACAATTGCTCACTGTATTGGGGTCCTGCACATATTTCCACGATTGATGAACCCCGAGGCGCGTTTTTGTGTCGGTCATAAATAATCGCAACTTTGGCCGATTCTGACCAGTTTCGTGGACTAGTACTCACTGTTTTGGGGTCCTGGAGCGATTTCCACGATTGATGAACCCCGGGGTGCATTTATGTGTCGGTCATCAACACCCGCAGTTTTGGCCGGTTCTAACCCGTTTCGTGGACTGTTACTCATTGTTTTGGGGTCCCGGAGTGATCTCCACGATTGACGAACCCAGGGGTGCGTTTACGTGTCGGTCATCAACACCCGCAGTTTTGGCCGATCCTGACCATTCCGTGGACTATTACTCACTGTTTTGGGGTCCCGAAGTGGTTTCCACGATTGACGAACCCCGGGGTGCGTTTACGTGTCGGTCATCAACACATGCAGTTTTGGCCGATTCTGGCCCGTTTCGTGGACAATTACGCACTATTTTGGGGTCCTGGACATATTTCCACGATTGATGAACCCCGGGGCGCGTTTTTGTGTCGGTCATAAATACTCACAGTTTTTGGCCGAATCTGACACGTTTCGTGGACTATTACTCATTGTTTTGGGGTCCCGGAGTGATTTCCACAATTGACGAACCCAGGGGTGCGTTTATGTGTTGGTCATCAACACCCGCAGTTTTGGCCGATTCTGACCAGTTACGTGGACTATTACTCACTGTTTTGCGGTCCTTGAGTGATTTCCACGATTGATGAACCCCGGGGTGCGTTTATGTGTCGGTCATCAACACCCGCAGTTTTGGCCGGTTCTAACCCGTTTCATGGACTATTACTCACTGTTTTGGGGTCCCGGAGAGATTTCCACGATCGACGAACCCCGAGGTGCGTTTACGTGTCGGTCATCAACACTCACAGTTTTTGGCCGAATCTGACCCGTTTCGTGGGATATTACTCATTGTTTTGGGGTCCGGAGTGATTTCCACGATTGACGAACCCAGGGGTGCGTTTACGTGTCGGTCATCAACACCCGCAGTTTTGGCCGTTCTGACCCGTTTCGTGGACTATTACTCACTGTTTTGTGGTCCCGGAGAGATTTCCACGATCGACGAACCCTGGGGTGCGTTTACGCGTCGGTTATCAACACCCGCAGTATTGGCCGTTCTGACCCGTTTCGTGGACTATTACTCACTGTTTTGGGGTCTCAAAGTGATTTCCACGATTGACCAAACTCGGGGTGCTTTACGTTTCGGTCATCAACACTCGCAGTTTTTGGCCGAATCTGACCCGTTTCGTGGGATATTACTCATTGTTTTGGGGTCCGGAATGATTTCCACGATTGACGAACCCAGGGGTGCGTTTACGTGTCGGTCATCAACACCCGCAGTTTTGGCCGTTCTCACCCGTTTCGTGGACTATTACTCACTGTTTTGTGGTCCCGGAGAGATTTCCACGATCGACGAACCCTGGGGTGCGTTTACGCGTCGGTTATCAACACCCGCAGTATTGGCCGTTCTGACCCGTTTCGTGGACTATTACTCACTGTTTTGGGGTCTCAAAGTGATTTCCACGATTGACCAAACTCGGGGTGCTTTACGTTTCGGTCATCAACACTTGCAGTTTTGGCCGATTCTGGCCAGTTTGGTGGACTATTACTCACTGTTTTGGGGTCCTGGAGTGATTTCCACGATTGATGAACCCCGGGGTGCGTTTATGTGTCGGTCATCAACACCCGCAGTTTTGGCCGGTTCTAACCCGTTTCGTGGACTATTACTCACTGTTTTGGGGTCCCGGAGAGATTTCCACGATCGACGAACCCCGGGGCGCGTTTACGTGCCCGTCATCAACACCCGCAGTTTTGGCCGTTCTGACTCGTTTCGTGGACTATTACTCACTGTTTTGGGATATCGAAGTGATTTCCACGAATGATGAAACCCGGGGTGCGTTTACGGGTCGGTCATCAACACCCGCGGTTTTGGCCGTTCTGACCCGTTTCGTGGACTATTACTCACTGGTTTGGGATCTCAAAGTGATTGCCACGATTGACGAAACCCGGGGTGCGTTTACGTGTCGGTCATCAACACTTGCAGTTTTGGCCGATTCTGGCCCGTTTCGTGGACAATTGCTCACTGTTTTGGGGTCCTAGACATATTTCCACGATTGATGAACCCCGGGGCGCGTTTTTGTGTCGGTCAGAAATACTCGTAGTTTTTGGCCGAATCTGACCCGTTTCGTGGACTATTACTCACTGTTTTGGGATCTCGGAGTGATTTCCACAATTGACGAACCCAGGGGTGCGTTTATGTGTTGGTCATCAACACCCGCAGTTTTGGCCGTTCTGACCCGTTTCGTGGACTATTACTCACTGTTTTGTGGTCCCGGAGAGATTTCCACGATCGACGAACCCTGGGGTGCGTTTACGCGTCGGTTATCAACACCCGCAGTATTGGCCGTTCTGACCCGTTTCGTGGACTATTACTCACTGTTTTGGGGTCTCAAAGTGATTTCCACGATTGACCAAACTCGGGGTGCTTTACGTTTCGGTCATCAACACTCGCAGTTTTTGGCCGAATCTGACCCGTTTCGTGGGATATTACTCATTGTTTTGGGGTCCGGAGTGATTTCCACGATTGACGAACCCAGGGGTGCGTTTACGTGTCGGTCATCAACACCCGCAGTTTTGGCCGTTCTGACCCGTTTCGTGGACTATTACTCACTGTTTTGTGGTCCCGGAGAGATTTCCACGATCGACGAACCCTGGGGTGCGTTTACGCGTCGGTTATCAACACCCGCAGTATTGGCTGTTCTGACCCGTTTCGTGGACTATTACTCACTGTTTTGGGGTCTCAAAGTGATTTCCACGATTGACCAAACTCGGGGTGCTTTACGTTTCGGTCATCAACACTCGCAGTTTTTGGCCGAATCTGACCCGTTTCGTGGGATATTACTCATTTTTTTGGGGTCCGGAGTGATTTCCACGATTGACGAACCCAGGGGTGCGTTTACGTGTCGGTCATCAACACCCGCAGTTTTGGCCGTTCTCACCCGTTTCGTGGACTATTACTCACTGTTTTGTGGTCCCGGAGAGATTTCCACGATCGACGAACCCTGGGGTGCGTTTACGCGTCGGTTATCAACACCCGCAGTATTGGCCGTTCTGACCCGTTTCGTGGACTATTACTCACTGTTTTGGGGTCTCATAGTGATTTCCACGATTGACCAAACTCGGGGTGCTTTACGTTTCGGTCATCAACACTTGCAGTTTTGGCCGATTCTGGCCAGTTTGGTGGACTATTACTCACTGTTTTGGGGTCCTGGAGTGATTTCCACGATTGATGAACCCCGGGGTGCGTTTATGTGTCGGTCATCAACACCCGCAGTTTTGGCCGGTTCTAACCCGTTTCGTGGACTATTACTCACTGTTTTGGGGTCCCGGAGAGATTTCCACGATCGACGAACCCCGGGGCGCGTTTACGTGCCCGTCATCAACACCCGCAGTTTTGGCCGTTCTGACTCGTTTCGTGGACTATTACTCACTGTTTTGGGATATCGAAGTGATTTCCACGAATGATGAAACCCGGGGTGCGTTTACGTGTCGGTCATCAACACCCGCGGTTTTGGCCGTTCTGACCCGTTTCGTGGACTATTACTCACTGGTTTGGGATCTCAAAGTGATTTCCACGATTGACGAAACCCGGGGTGCGTTTACGTGTCGGTCATCAACACTTGCAGTTTTGGCCGATTCTGGCCCGTTTCGTGGACAATTGCTCACTGTTTTGGGGTCCTAGACATATTTCCACGATTGATGAACCCCGGGGCGTGTTTTTGTGTCGGTCAGAAATACTCGCAGTTTTTGGCCGAATCTGACCCGTTTCGTGGACTATTACTCACTGTTTTGGGATCTCGGAGTGATTTCCACAATTGACGAACCCAGGGGTGCGTTTATGTGTTGGTCATCAACACCCGCAGTTTTGGCCGTTCTGACCCGTTTCGTGGACTATTACTCACTGTTTTGTGGTCCCGGAGAGATTTCCACGATCGACGAACCCTGGGGTGCGTTTACGCGTCGGTCATCAACACTCACAGTTTTGGCCGAATCTGACCCGTTCGTGGGATATTACTCATTGTTTTGGGGTCCGGAGTGATTTCCACGATTGACGAACCCAGGGGTGCGTTTACGTGTCGGTCATCAACACCCGCAGTTTTGGCCGTTCTGACCCGTTTCGTGGACTATTACTCACTGTTTTGTGGTCCCGGAGAGATTTCCACGATCGACGAACCCCGGGGTGCGTTTACGCGTCGGTTATCAACACCCGCAGTTTTGGCCGTTCTGACCCGTTTCATGGACTATTACTCACTGTTTTGGGTTCTCAAAGTGATTTCCACGATTGACCAAACTCGGGGTGCTTTACGTTTCGGTCATCAACACTTGCAGTTTTGGCCGATTCTGGCCCGTTTCGTGGACAATTACTCACTGTTTTGGGGTCCTAGACATATTTCCATGATTGATGAACCCCGGGGCGCGTTTTTGTGTCGGACATAAATACTCGCAGCTTTGGCCGATTCTGGCCAGTTTGGTGGACTATTACTCACTGTTTTGGGGTCCTGGAGTGATTTCCACGATTGATGAACCCCGGGGTGCGTTTATGTGTCGGTCATCAACACCCGCAGTTTTGGCCGGTTCTAACCCGTTTCGTGGACTATTACTCACTGTTTTGGGGTCCCGGAGAGATTTCCACGATCGACGAACCCCGGGGTGCGTTTACGTGTCCGTCATCAACACCCGCAGTTTTGGCCGTTCTGACCCGTTTCGTGGACTATTACTCACTGTTTTGGGATCTCAAAGTGATTTCCACGATTGATGAACCCCGGGGCGCGTTTTTGTGTCGGTCATAAATACTCGCAGTTTTTGGCCGAATCTGACCCGTTTCGTGGACTATTACTCATTGTTTTGGGGTCCCGGAGTGATTTCCACAATTGACGAACCCAGGGGTGCGTTTATGTGTTGGTCATCAACACCCGCAGTTTTGGTCGATTCTGACCAGTTACGTGGACTATTACTCACTGTTTTGCGGTCCTTGAGTGATTTCCACGATTGATGAACCCCGGGGTGCGTTTATGTGTCGGTCATCAACACCCGCAGTTTTGGCCTGTTCTAACCCGTTTCGTGGACTATTACTCACTGTTTTGGGGTCCCGGAGAGATTTCCACGATCGATGGACCCCGGGGCGCGTTTACGTGTCGGTCATCAAGACGCGTAGTTTTTGGCCGAATCTGACCCGTTTCGTGTACTATTACTCATTGTTTTGGGGTCCCGCAGTGATCTCCACGATTGACGAACCAGGGGTGCGTTTACATGTCGGTCATCAACACCCGCAGTTTTGGCCGATCCTGACCCGTTCCGTGGACTATTACTAACTGTTTTGGGGTCCCGAAGTGGTTTCCACGATTGACGAACCCCGGGGTGCGTTTACGTGTCGGTCATCAACACTTGCAGTTTTGGCCGATTCTGGCCCGTTTCGTGGACAATTACTCACTATTTTGGGGTCCTGGACATATTTCCACGATTGATGAACCCCGGGGCGCGTTTTTGTGTCGGTCATAAATACTCGCAGTTTTTGGCCGAATCTGACCCGTTTCATGGACTATTACTCATTGTTTTGGCGTCCCGGAGTGATTTCCACAATTGACGAACCCAGGGGTGCGTTTATGTGTTGGTCATCAACACCCGCAGTTTTGGCCGATTCTGACCAGTTACGTGGACTATTACTCACTGTTTTGCGGTCCTTGAGTGATTTCCACGATTGATGAACCCCGGGGTGCGTTTATGTGTCGGTCATCAACACCCGCAGTTTTGGCCGGTTCTAACCCGTTTCATGGACTATTACTCACTGTTTTGGGGTCCCGGAGAGATTTCCACGATCGACGAACCCCGAGGTGCGTTTACGTGTCGGTCATCAACACTCGCAGTTTTTGGCCGAATCTGACCCGTTTCGTGGGATATTACTCATTGTTTTGGGGTCCGGAGTGATTTCCACGATTGACGAACCCAGGGGTGCGTTTACGTGTCGGTCATCAACACCCGCAGTTTTGGCCGTTCTGACCCGTTTCGTGGACTATTACTCACTGTTTTGTGGTCCCGGAGAGATTTCCACGATCGACGAACCCCGGGGTGCGTTTACGCGTCGGTTATCAACACCCGCAGTTTTGGCCGTTCTGACCCGTTTCGTGGACTATTACTCACTGTTTTGGGGTCTCAAAGTGATTTCCACGATTGACCAAACTCGGGGTGCTTTACGTTTCGGTCATCAACACTTGCAGTTTTGGCCGATTCTGGCCCGTTTCGTGGACAATTACTCACTGTTTTGGGGTCCTAGACATATTTCCATGATTGATGAACCCCGGGGCGCGTTTTTGTGTCGGACATAAATACTCGCAGCTTTGGCCGATTCTGGCCAGTTTCGTGGACTATTACTCACTGTTTTGGGGTCCTGGAGTGATTTCCACGATTGACGAACCCCGGGGTGCGTTTATGTGTCGGTCATCAACACCCGCAGTTTTGGCCGGTTCTAACCCGTTTCGTGGACTATTACTCACTGTTTTGGGGTCCCGGAGAGATTTCCACGATCGACGAACCCCGGGGTGCGTTTACGTGTCGGCCATCAACACCCGTAGTTTTGGCCGTTCTGACCCGTTTCGTGGACTATTACTCACTGTTTTGGGATCTCGAAGTGATTTCAACGATTGACGAAACCCGGGGTGCGTTTACGTGTCGGTCATCAACACCCGCAGTTTTGGCCGGTTCTAACCCGTTTCGTGGACTATTACTCACTGTTTTGGGGTCCCGGAGAGATTTCCACGATCGACGAACCCCGGGGTGCGTTTACGTGTCCGTCATCAACACCCGCAGTTTTGGCCGTTCAGACTCGTTTCGTGGACTATTACTCATTGTTTTGGGATATCGAAGTGATTTCCACGAATGACGAAACCCGGGGTGCGTTTACGTGTCGGTCATCAACACCCGCAGTTTTGGCCGTTCTGACCCGTTTCGTGGACTATTACTCACTGTTTTGGGATCTCAAAGTGATTTCCACGATTGACGAAACCCGGGGTGCGTTTACGTGTCGGTCATCAACACTTGCAGTTTTGGCCGATTCTGGCCCGTTTCGTGGACAATTGCTCACTGTATTGGGGTCCTGGACATATTTCCACGATTGATGAACCCCGAGGCGCGTTTTTGTGTCGGTCATAAATAATCGCAATTTTGGCCGATTCTGACCAGTTTCGTGGACTATTACTCACTGTTTTGGGGTCCTGGAGTGATTTCCACGATTGATGAACCCCGGGGTGCATTTATGTGTCGGTCATCAACACCCGCAGTTTTGGCCGGTTCTAACCCGTTTCGTGGACTGTTACTCATTGTTTTGGGGTCCCGGAGTGATCTCCACGATTGACGAACCCAGGGGTGCGTTTACGTGTCGGTCATCAACACCCGCAGTTTTGGCCGATCCTGACCCATTCCGTGGACTATTACTCACTGTTTTGGGGTCCCGAAGTGGTTTCCACGATTGACGAACCCCGGGGTGCGTTTACGTGTCGGTCATCAACACATGCAGTTTTGGCCGATTCTGGCCCGTTTCGTGGACAATTACGCACTATTTTGGGGTCCTGGACATATTTCCACGATTGATGAACCCCGGGGCGCGTTTTTGTGTCGGTCATAAATACTCGCAGTTTTTGGCCGAATCTGACCCGTTTCGTGGACTATTACTCATTGTTTTGGGGTCCCGGAGTGATTTCCACAATTGACGAACCCAGGGGTGCGTTTATGTGTTGGTCATCAACACCCGCAGTTTTGGTCGATTCTGACCAGTTACGTGGACTATTACTCACTGTTTTGCGGTCCTTGAGTGATTTGCACGATTGATGAACCCCGGGGTGCGTTTATGTGTCGGTCATCGACACCCGCAGTTTTGGCCGGTTCTAACCCGTTTCATGGACTATTACTCACTGTTTTGGGGTCCCGGAGAGATTTCCACGATCGACGAACCCCGAGGTGCGTTTACGTGTCGGTCATCAACACTCGCAGTTTTTGGCCGAATCTGACCCGTTTCGTGGGATATTACTCATTGTTTTGGGGTCCGGAGTGATTTCCACGATTGACGAACCCAGGGGTGCGTTTACGTGTCGGTCATCAACACCCGCAGTTTTGGCCGTTCTGACCCGTTTCGTGGACTATTATTCACTGTTTTGTGGTCCCGGAGAGATTTCCACGATCGACGAACCCCGGGGTGCGTTTACGCGTCGGTTATCAACACCCGCAGTTTTGGCCGTTCTGACCCGTTTCGTGGACTATTACTCACTGTTTTGGGGTCTCAAAGTGATTTCCACGATTGACCAAACTCGGGGTGCTTTACGTTTCGGTCATCAACACTTGCAGTTTTGGCCGATTCTGGCCCGTTTCGTGGACAATTACTCACTGTTTTGGGGTCCTAGACATATTTCCATGATTGATGAACCCCGGGGCGCGTTTTTGTGTCGGACATAAATACTCGCAGCTTTGGCCGATTCTGGCCAGTTTCGTGGACTATTACTCACTGTTTTGGGGTCCTGGAGTGATTTCCACGATTGACGAACCCCGGGGTGCGTTTATCTGTCGGTCATCAACACCCGCAGTTTTGGCCGGTTCTAACCCGTTTCGTGGACTATTACTCACTGTTTTGGGGTCCCGGAGAGATTTCCACGATCGACGAACCCCGGGGTGCGTTTACGTGTCGGCCATCAACACCCGTAGTTTTGGCCGTTCTGACCCGTTTCGTGGACTATTACTCACTGTTTTGGGATCTCGAAGTGATTTCAACGATTGACGAAACCCGGGGTGCGTTTACGTGTCGGTCATCAACACCCGCAGTTTTGGCCGGTTCTAACCCGTTTCGTGGACTATTACTCACTGTTTTGGGGTCCCGGAGAGATTTCCACGATCGACGAACCCCGGGGTGCGTTTACGTGTCCATCATCAACACCCGCAGTTTTGGCCGTTCAGACTCGTTTCGTGGACTATTACTCATTGTTTTGGGATATCGAAGTGATTTCCACGAATGACGAAACCCGGGGTGCGTTTACGTGTCGGTCATCAACACCCGCAGTTTTGGCCGTTCTGACCCGTTTCGTGGACTATTACTCACTGTTTTGGGATCTCAAAGTGATTTCCACGATTGACGAAACCCGGGGTGCGTTTACGTGTCGGTCATCAACACTTGCAGTTTTGGCCGATTCTGGCCCGTTTCGTGGACAATTGCTCACTGTATTGGGGTCCTGGACATATTTCCACGATTGATGAACCCCGAGGCGCGTTTTTGTGTCGGTCATAAATAATCGCAATTTTGGCCGATTCTGACCAGTTTCGTGGACTATTACTCACTGTTTTGGGGTCCTGGAGTGATTTCCACGATTGATGAACCCCGGGGTGCATTTATGTGTCGGTCATCAACACCCGCAGTTTTGGCCGGTTCTAACCCGTTTCGTGGACTGTTACTCATTGTTTTGGGGTCCCGGAGTGATCTCCACGATTGACGAACCCAGGGGTGCGTTTACGTGTCGGTCATCAACACCCGCAGTTTTGGCCGATCCTGACCCATTCCGTGGACTATTACTCACTGTTTTGGGGTCCCGAAGTGGTTTCCACGATTGACGAACCCCGGGGTGCGTTTACGTGTCGGTCATCAACACATGCAGTTTTGGCCGATTCTGGCCCGTTTCGTGGACAATTACGCACTATTTTGGGGTCCTGGACATATTTCCACGATTGATGAACCCCGGGGCGCGTTTTTGTGTCGGTCATAAATACTCGCAGTTTTTGGCCGAATCTGACCCGTTTCGTGGACTATTACTCATTGTTTTGGGGTCCCGGAGTGATTTCCACAATTGACGAACCCAGGGGTGCGTTTATGTGTTGGTCATCAACACCCGCAGTTTTGGTCGATTCTGACCAGTTACGTGGACTATTACTCACTGTTTTGCGGTCCTTGAGTGATTTCCACGATTGATGAACCCCGGGGTGCGTTTATGTGTCGGTCATCGACACCCGCAGTTTTGGCCGGTTCTAACCCGTTTCATGGACTATTACTCACTGTTTTGGGGTCCCGGAGAGATTTCCACGATCGACGAACCCCGAGGTGCGTTTACGTGTCGGTCATCAACACTCGCAGTTTTTGGCCGAATCTGACCCGTTTCGTGGGATATTACTCATTGTTTTGGGGTCCGGAGTGATTTCCACGATTGACGAACCCAGGGGTGCGTTTACGTGTCGGTCATCAACACCCGCAGTTTTGGCCGTTCTGACCCGTTTCGTGGACTATTACTCACTGTTTTGTGGTCCCGGAGAGATTTCCACGATCGACGAACCCCGGGGTGCGTTTACGCGTCGGTTATCAACACCCGCAGTTTTGGCCGTTCTGACCCGTTTCATGGACTATTACTCACTGTTTTGGGTTCTCAAAGTGATTTCCATGATTGACCAAACTCGGGGTGCTTTACGTTTCGGTCATCAACACTCGCAGTTTTGGCCGATTCTGGCCCGTTTCGTGGACAATTACTCACTGTTTTGGGGTCCTAGACATATTTCCATGATTGATGAACCCCGGGGCGCGTTTTTGTGTCGGACATAAATACTCGCAGCTTTGGCCGATTCTGGCCAGTTTGGTGGACTATTACTCACTGTTTTGGGGTCCTGGAGTGATTTCCACGATTGATGAACCCCGGGGTGCGTTTATGTGTCGGTCATCAACACCCGCAGTTTTGGCCGGTTCTAACCCGTTTCGTGGACTATTACTCACTGTTTTGGGGTCCCGGAGAGATTTCCACGATCGACGAACCCCGGGGTGCGTTTACGTGTCCGTCATCAACACCCGCAGTTTTGGCCGTTCTGACCCGTTTCGTGGACTATTACTCACTGTTTTGGGATCTCAAAGTGATTTCCACGATTGATGAACCCCGGGGCGCGTTTTTGTGTCGGTCATAAATACTCGCAGTTTTTGGCCGAATCTGACCCGTTTCGTGGACTATTACTCATTGTTTTGGGGTCCCGGAGTGATTTCCACAATTGACGAACCCAGGGGTGCGTTTATGTGTTGGTCATCAACACCCGCAGTTTTGGTCGATTCTGACCAGTTACGTGGACTATTACTCACTGTTTTGCGGTCCTTGAGTGATTTCCACGATTGATGAACCCCGGGGTGCATTTATGTGTCGGTCATCAACACCCGCAGTTTTGGCCTGTTCTAACCCGTTTCGTGGACTATTACTCACTGTTTTGGGGTCCCGGAGAGATTTCCACGATCGATGGACCCCGGGGCGCGTTTACGTGTCGGTCATCAAGACGCGTAGTTTTTGGCCGAATCTGACCCGTTTCGTGTACTATTACTCATTGTTTTGGGGTCCCGCAGTGATCTCCACGATTGACGAACCAAGGGTGCGTTTACATGTCGGTCATCAACACCCGCAGTTTTGGCCGATCCTGACCCGTTCCGTGGACTATTACTAACTGTTTTGGGGTCCCGAAGTGGTTTCCACGATTGACGAACCCCGGGGTGCGTTTACGTGTTGGTCATCAACACTTGAAGTTTTGGCCGATTCTGGCCCGTTTCGTGGACAATTACTCACTATTTTGGGGTCCTGGACATATTTCCACGATTGATGAACCCCGGGGCGCGTTTTTGTGTCGGTCATAAATACTCGCAGTTTTTGGCCGAATCTGACCCGTTTCATGGACTATTACTCATTGTTTTGGCGTCCCGGAGTGATTTCCACAATTGACGAACCCAGGGGTGCGTTTATGTGTTGGTCATCAACACCCGCAGTTTTGGCCGATTCTGACCAGTTACGTGGACTATTACTCACTGTTTTGCGGTCCTTGAGTGATTTCCACGATTGATGAACCCCGGGGTGCGTTTATGTGTCGGTCATCAACACCCGCAGTTTTGGCCGGTTCTAACCCGTTTCATGGACTATTACTCACTGTTTTGGGGTCCCGGAGAGATTTCCACGATCGACGAACCCCGAGGTGCGTTTACGTGTCGGTCATCAACACTCGCAGTTTTTGGCCGAATCTGACCCGTTTCGTGGGATATTACTCATTGTTTTGGGGTCCGGAGTGATTTCCACGATTGACGAACCCAGGGGTGCGTTTACGTGTCGGTCATCAACACCCGCAGTTTTGGCCGTTCTGACCCGTTTCGTGGACTATTACTCACTGTTTTGTGGTCCCGGAGAGATTTCCACGATCGACGAACCCCGGGGTGCGTTTACGCGTCGGTTATCAACACCCGCAGTTTTGGCCGTTCTGACCCGTTTCGTGGACTATTACTCACTGTTTTGGGGTCTCAAAGTGATTTCCACGATTGACCAAACTCGGGGTGCTTTACGTTTCGGTCATCAACACTTGCAGTTTTGGCCGATTCTGGCCCGTTTCGTGGACAATTACTCACTGTTTTGGGGTCCTAGACATATTTCCATGATTGATGAACCCCGGGGCGCGTTTTTGTGTCGGACATAAATACTCGCAGCTTTGGCCGATTCTGGCCAGTTTCGTGGACTATTACTCACTGTTTTGGGGTCCTGGAGTGATTTCCACGATTGACGAACCCCGGGGTGCGTTTATGTGTCGGTCATCAACACCCGCAGTTTTGGCCGGTTCTAACCCGTTTCGTGGACTATTACTCACTGTTTTGGGGTCCCGGAGAGATTTCCACGATCGACGAACCCCGGGGTGCGTTTACGTGTCGGCCATCAACACCCGTAGTTTTGGCCGTTCTGACCCGTTTCGTGGACTATTACTCACTGTTTTGGGATCTCGAAGTGATTTCAACGATTGACGAAACCCGGGGTGCGTTTACGTGTCGGTCATCAACACCCGCAGTTTTGGCCGGTTCAAACCCGTTTCGTGGACTATTACTCACTGTTTTGTGGTCCCGGAGAGATTTCCACGATCGACGAACCCCGGGGTGCGTTTACGTGTCCGTCATCAACACCCGCAGTTTTGGCCGTTCAGACTCGTTTCGTGGACTATTACTCATTGTTTTGGGATATCGAAGTGATTTCCACGAATGACGAAACCCGGGGTGCGTTTACGTGTCGGTCATCAACACCCGCAGTTTTGGCCGTTCTGACCCGTTTCGTGGACTATTACTCACTGTTTTGGGATCTCAAAGTGATTTCCACGATTGACGAAACCCGGGGTGCGTTTACGTGTCGGTCATCAACACTTGCAGTTTTGGCCGATTCTGGCCCGTTTCGTGGACAATTGCTCACTGTATTGGGGTCCTGGACATATTTCCACGATTGATGAACCCCGAGGCGCGTTTTTGTGTCGGTCATAAATAATCGCAATTTTGGCCGATTCTGACCAGTTTCGTGGACTATTACTCACTGTTTTGGGGTCCTGGAGTGATTTCCACGATTGATGAACCCCGGGGTGCATTTATGTGTCGGTCATCAACACCCGCAGTTTTGGCCGGTTCTAACCCGTTTCGTGGACTGTTACTCATTGTTTTGGGGTCCCGGAGTGATCTCCACGATTGACGAACCCAGGGGTGCGTTTACGTGTCGGTCATCAACACCCGCAGTTTTGGCCGATCCTGACCCATTCCGTGGACTATTACTCACTGTTTTGGGGTCCCGAAGTGGTTTCCACGATTGACGAACCCCGGGGTGCGTTTACGTGTCGGTCATCAACACATGCAGTTTTGGCCGATTCTGGCCCGTTTCGTGGACAATTACGCACTATTTTGGGGTCCTGGACATATTTCCACGATTGATGAACCCCGAGGCGCGTTTTTGTGTCGGTCATAAATACTCGCAGTTTTTGGCCGAATCTGACCCGTTTCGTGGACTATTACTCATTGTTTTGGGGTCCCGGAGTGATTTCCACAATTGACGAACCCAGGGGTGCGTTTATGTGTTGGTCATCAACACCCGCAGTTTTGGTCGATTCTGACCAGTTACGTGGACTATTACTCACTGTTTTGCGGTCCTTGAGTGATTTCCACGATTGATGAACCCCGGGGTGCGTTTATGTGTCGGTCATCAACACCCGCAGTTTTGGCCGGTTCTAACCCGTTTCATGGACTATTACTCATTGTTTTGGGGTCCCGGAGAGATTTCCACGATCGACGAACCCCGAGGTGCGTTTACGTGTCGGTCATCAACACTCGCAGTTTTTGGCCGAATCTGACCCGTTTCGTGGGATATTACTCATTGTTTTGGGGTCCGGAGTGATTTCCACGATTGACGAACCCAGGTGTGCGTTTACGTGTCGGTCATCAACACCCGCAGTTTTGGCCGTTCTGACCCGTTTCGTGGACTATTACTCACTGTTTTGTGGTCCCGGAGAGATTTCCACGATCGACGAACCCTGGGGTGCGTTTACACGTCGGTTATCAACACCCGCAGTTTTGGCCGTTCTGACCCGTTTCGTGGACTATTACTCACTGTTTTGGGGTCTCAAAGTGATTTCCACGATTGACCAAACTCGGGGTGCTTTACGTTTCGGTCATCAACACTTGCAGTTTTGGCCGATTCTGGCCCGTTTCGTGGACAATTACTCACTGTTTTGGGGTCCTAGACATATTTCCATGATTGATGAACCCCGGGGCGCGTTTTTGTGTCGGACATAAATACTCGCAGCTTTGGCCGATTCTGGCCAGTTTCGTGGACTATTACTCACTGTTTTGGGGTCCTGGAGTGATTTCCACGATTGACGAACCCCGGGGTGCGTTTATGTGTCGGTCATCAACACCCGCAGTTTTGGCCGGTTCTAACCCGTTTCGTGGACTATTACTCACTGTTTTGGGGTCCCGGAGAGATTTCCACGATCGACGAACCCCGGGGTGCGTTTACGTGTCGGCCATCAACACCCGTAGTTTTGGCCGTTCTGACCCGTTTCGTGGACTATTACTCACTGTTTTGGGATCTCGAAGTGATTTCAACGATTGACGAAACCCGGGGTGCGTTTACGTGTCGGTCATCAACACCCGCAGTTTTGGCCGGTTCAAACCCGTTTCGTGGACTATTACTCACTGTTTTGTGGTCCCGGAGAGATTTCCACGATCGACGAACCCCGGGGTGCGTTTACGTGTCCGTCATCAACACCCGCAGTTTTGGCCGTTCAGACTCGTTTCGTGGACTATTACTCATTGTTTTGGGATATCGAAGTGATTTCCACGAATGACGAAACCCGGGGTGCGTTTACGTGTCGGTCATCAACACCCGCAGTTTTGGCCGTTCTGACCCGTTTCGTGGACTATTACTCACTGTTTTGGGATCTCAAAGTGATTTCCACGATTGACGAAACCCGGGGTGCGTTTACGTGTCGGTCATCAACACTTGCAGTTTTGGCCGATTCTGGCCCGTTTCGTGGACAATTGCTCACTATATTGGGGTCCTGGACATATTTCCACGATTGATGAACCCCGAGGCGCGTTTTTGTGTCGGTCATAAATAATCGCAATTTTGGCCGATTCTGACCAGTTTCGTGGACTATTACTCACTGTTTTGGGGTCCTGGAGTGATTTCCACGATTGATGAACCCCGGGGTGCATTTATGTGTCGGTCATCAACACCCGCAGTTTTGGCCGGTTCTAACCCGTTTCGTGGACTGTTACTCATTGTTTTGGGGTCCCGGAGTGATCTCCACGATTGACGAACCCAGGGGTGCGTTTACGTGTCGGTCATCAACACCCGCAGTTTTGGCCGATCCTGACCCATTCCGTGGACTATTACTCACTGTTTTGGGGTCCCGAAGTGGTTTCCACGATTGACGAACCCCGGGGTGCGTTTACGTGTCGGTCATCAACACATGCAGTTTTGGCCGATTCTGGCCCGTTTCGTGGACAATTACGCACTATTTTGGGGTCCTGGACATATTTCCACGATTGATGAACCCCGAGGCGCGTTTTTGTGTCGGTCATAAATACTCGCAGTTTTTGGCCGAATCTGACCCGTTTCGTGGACTATTACTCATTGTTTTGGGGTCCCGGAGTGATTTCCACAATTGACGAACCCAGGGGTGCGTTTATGTGTTGGTCATCAACACCCGCAGTTTTGGTCGATTCTGACCAGTTACGTGGACTATTACTCACTGTTTTGCGGTCCTTGAGTGATTTCCACGATTGATGAACCCCGGGGTGCGTTTATGTGTCGGTCATCGACACCCGCAGTTTTGGCCGGTTCTAACCCGCTTCATGGACTATTACTCACTGTTTTGGGGTCCCGGAGAGATTTCCACGATCGACGAACCCCGAGGTGCGTTTACGTGTCGGTCATCAACACTCGCAGTTTTTGGCCGAATCTGACCCGTTTCTTGGGATATTACTCATTGTTTTGGGGTCCGGAGTGATTTCCACGATTGACGAACCCAGGGGTGCGTTTACGTGTCGGTCATCAACACCCGCAGTTTTGGCCGTTCTGACCCGTTTCGTGGACTATTACTCACTGTTTTGTGGTCCCGGAGAGATTTCCACGATCGACGAACCCTGGGGTGCGTTTACGCGTCGGTAATCAACACCCGCAGTTTTGGCCGTTCTGACCCGTTTCGTGGACTATTACTCACTGTTTTGGGGTCTCAAAGTGATTTCCACGATTGACCAAACTCGGGGTGCTTTACGTTTCGGTCATCAACACTTGCAGTTTTGGCCGATTCTAGCCCGTTTCGTGGACAATTACTCACTGTTTTGGGGTCCTAGACATATTTCCATGATTGATGAACCCCGAGGCGCGTTTTTGTGTCGGACATAAATACTCGCAGCTTTGGCCGATTCTGGCTAGTTTCGTGGACTATTACTCACTGTTTTGGGGTCCTGGAGTGATTTCCACGATTAATGAACCCCGGGGTGCGTTTATGTGTCGGTCATCAACACCCGCAGTTTTGGCCGGTTCTAACCCGTTTCGTGGACTATTACTCACTGTTTTGGGGTCCCGGAGAGATTTCCACGATCGACGAACCCCGGGGTGCGTTTACGTGTCCGTCATCAACACCCGCAGTTTTGGCCGTTCTGACTCGTTTCGTGGACTATTACTCACTGTTTTTGGGATATCGAAGTGATTTCCACGAATGACGAAACCCGGGGTGCGTTTACGTGTCGGTCATCAACACCCGCAGTTTTGGCCGTTCTGACCCGTTTCGTGGACTATTACTCAATGTTTTGGGATCTCAAAGTGATTTCCACGATTGATGAACCCCGGGGTGCGTTTATGTGTCGGTCATCAACACCCGCAGTTTTGGCCGTTCAGACTCGTTTCATGGACTATTACTCACTGTTTTGGGATATCGAAGTGATTTCCACGATTGATGAACCCCGGGGCGCGTTTTTGTGTCGGTCAGAAATACTCGCAGTTTTGGCCGATTCTGGCCAGTTTCGAGGACTATGACTCACTGTTTTGGGGTCCTGGAGTGATTTCCACGATTGACGAAACCCGGGGTGCGTTTATGTGTCGGTCATCAACACCCGCAGTTTTGGCCTGTTCTAACCTGTTTCGTGGACTATTACTCACTGTTTTGGGGTCCCGGAGAGATTTCCACGATCGATGGACCCCGGGGTGCGTTTACGTGTCGGTCATCAACACCCGCAGTTTTGGCCGATCCTGACCCGTTTCGTGGACTATTACTCACTGTTTTGGGGTCACGGAGTGATCTCCACGATTGACGAACCCCGGGGTGCGTTTACGTGTCGGTCATCAACACATGCAGTTTTGGCCGATTCTGGCCCGTTTCGTGGACAATTACTCACTGTTTTGGGGTCCTAGACATATTTCCATGATTGATGAACCCCGGGGCGCGTTTTTGTGTCGGACATAAATACTCGCAGCTTTGGCCGATTTTGGCCAGTTTCGTGGACTATTACTCACTGTTTTGGGGTCCTGGACATATTTCCACGATTGATGAACCCCGGGGCGCGTTTTTGTGTCGGTCATCAACACCCGCAGTTTTGGCCGGTTCTAACCCGTTTCGTGGACTATTACTCACTGTTTTGGGGTCCCGGAGAGATTTCCACGATCGACGAACCCCGGGGTGCGTTTACGTGTCGGCCATCAACACCCGTAGTTTTGGCCGTTCTGACCCGTTTCGTGGACTATTACTCACTGTTTTGGGATCTCGAAGTGATTTCAACGATTGACGAAATTCGGGGTGCGTTTACGTGTCGGTCATCAACACTTGCAGTTTTGGCCGGTTCTGGCCCGTTTCGTGGACAATTACTCACTGTTTTGGGGTCCTAGACATATTTCCACGATTGATGAACCCCCGGGGAGCGTTTTTGTGTCGGTCATAAATACTCGCAGTTTTGGCCGATTCTGGCCAGTTTGGTGGACTATTACTCACTGTTTTGGGGTCCTGGAGTGATTTCCACGATTGATGAACCCCGGGGTGCGTTTATGTGTCGGTCATCAACACCCGCAGTTTTGGCCGGTTCTAACCCGTTTCATGGACTATTACTCACTGTTTTGGGGTCATCAACACTCGCAGTTTTTGGCCGAATCTGACCCGTTTCGTGGGATATTACTCATTGTTTTGGGGTCCGGAGTGATTTCCACGATTGACGAACCCCGGGGTGCGTTTACGCGTCGGTTATCAACACCCGCAGTTTTGGCCGTTCTGACCCGTTTCATGGACTATTACTCACTGTTTTGGGGTCTCAAAGTGATTTCCACGATTGACCAAACTCGGGGTGCTTTACGTTTCGGTCATCAACACTTGCAGTTTTGGCCGATTCTGGCCCGTTTCGTGGACAATTACTCACTGTTTTGGGGTCCTAGACATATTTCCAAGATTGATGAACCCCGGGGCGCGTTTTTGTGTCGGACATAAATACTCGCAGCTTTGGCCGATTCTGGCCAGTTTCGTGGACTATTACTCACTGTTTTGGGGTCCTGGAGTGATTTCCACGATTGATGAACCCCGGGGTGCGTTTATGTGTCGGTCATCAACACCCGCAGTTTTGGCCGGTTCTAACCCGTTTCGTGGACTATTACTCACTGTTTTGGGGTCCCGGAGAGATTTCCACGATCGACGAATCCCGGGGTGCGTTTACGTGTCGGCCATCAACACCCGTAGTTTTGGCCGTTCTGACCCGTTTCGTGGACTATTACTCACTGTTTTGGGATCTCGAAGTGATTTCAACGATTGACGAAACCCGGGGTGCGATTACGTGTCGGTCATCAACACTTGCAGTTTTGGCCGATTCTGGCCCGTTTCATGGACAATTACTCACTGTTTTGGGGTCCTAGACATATTTCCACGATTGATGAACCCCGGGGCGCGTTTTTGTGTCGACCATAAATACTCGCAGTTTTGGCCGATTCTGGCCAGTTTGGTGGACTATTACTCACTGTTTTGGGGTCCTGGAGTGATTTCCACGATTGATGAACCCCGGGGTGCGTTTATGTGTCGGTCATCAACACCCGCAGTTTTGGCCGGTTCTAACCCGTTTCGTGGACTATTACTCACTGTTTTGGGGTCCCGGAGAGATTTCCACGATCGACGAACCCCGGGGTGCGTTTACGTGTCCGTCATCAACACCCGCAGTTTTGGCCGTTCAGACTCGTTTCGTGGACTATTACTCACTGTTTTGGGATATCGAAGTGATTTCCACGAATGACGAAACCCGGGGTGCGTTTACGTGTCGGTCATCAACACCCGCAGTTTTGGCCGTTCTGACCCGTTTCGTGGACTATTACTCACTGTTTTGGGATCTCAAAGTAATTTCCACGATTGACGAAACCCGGGGTCCGTTTACGTGTCGGTCATCAACACTTGCAGTTTTGGCCGATTCTGGCCCGTTTCGTGGACATTTGCTCACTGTATTGGGGTCCTGGACATATTTCCACGATTGATGAACCCCGAGGCGCGTTTTTGTGTCGGTCATAAATAATCGCAATTTTGGCCGATTCTGATCAGTTTCGTGGACTATTACTCACTGTTTTGGGGTCCTGGAGTGATTTCCACGATTGATGAACCCCGGGGTGCATTTGCGTGTCGGTCATCAACACCCGCAGTTTTGGCCGGTTCTAACCCGTTTCGTGGACTGTTACTCATTGTTTTGGGGTCCCGGAGTGATCTCCACGAATGACGAACCCAGGGGTGCGTTTACGTGTCGGTCATCAACACCCGCAGTTTTGGCCGATCCTGACCCATTCCGTGGACTATTACTCACTGTTTTGGGGTCCCGAAGTGGTTTCCACGATTGACGAACCCCGGGGTGCGTTTACGTGTCGGTCATCAACACATACAGTTTTGCCCGATTCTGGCCCGTTTCGTGGACAATTACTCACTGTTTTGGGGTCCTAGACATATTTCCATGATTGATGAACCCCGGGGCGCGTTTTTGTGTCGGACATAAATACTCGCAGCTTTGGCCGATTCTGGCCAGTTTCGTGGACTGTTACTCACTGTTTTGGGGTCCTGGAGTGATTTCCACGATTGATGAACCCCGGGGTGCGTTTATGTGTCGGTCATCAACACCCGCAGTTTTGGCCGGTTCTAACCCGTTTCGTGGACTACTACTCACTGTTTTGGGGTCCCGGAGAGATTTCCACGATCGACGAACCCCGGGGTGCGTTTACGTGTCGGCCATCAACACCCGTAGTTTTGGCCGTTCTGACCCGTTTCGTGGACTATTACTCACTGTTTTGGGATCTCGAAGTGATTTCAACGATTGAAGAAACCCGGGGTGCGTTTACGTGTCGGTCATCAACACTTGCAGTTTTGGCCGATTCTGGCCCGTTTCGTGGACAATTACTCACTGTTTTGGGGTCCTAGACATATTTCCACGATTGATGAACCCCGGGGCGCGTTTTTGTGTCGGTCATAAATACTCGCAGTTTTGGCCGATTCTGGCCAGTTTGGTGGACTATTACTCACTGTTTTGGGGTCCTGGAGTGATTTCCACGATTGATGAACCCCGGGGTGCGTTTATGTGTCGGTCATCAACACCCGCAGTTTTGGCCGGTTCTAACCCGTTTCGTGGACTATTACTCACTGTTTTGGGGTCCCGGAGAGATTTCCACGATCGACGAACCCCGGGGTGCGTTTACGTGTCCGTCATCAACACCCGCAGTTTTGGCCGTTCAGACTCGTTTCGTGGACTATTACTCACTGTTTTGGGATATCGAAGTGATTTCCACGAATGACGAAACCCGGGGTGCGTTTACGTGTCGGTCATCAACACCCGCAGTTTTGGCCGTTCTGACCCGTTTCGTGGACTATTACTCACTGTTTTGGGATCTCAAAGTGATTTCCACGATTGACGAAACCCGGGGTGCGTTTACGTGTCGGTCATCAACACTTGCAGTTTTGGCCGATTCTGGCCCGTTTCATGGACATTTGCTCACTGTATTGGGGTCCTGGACATATTTCCACGATTGATGAACCCCGAGGCGCGTTTTTGTGTCGGTCATAAATAATCGCAATTTTGGCCGATTCTGATCAGTTTCGTGGACTATTACTCACTGTTTTGGGGTCCTGGAGTGATTTCCACGATTGATGAACCCCGGGGTGCATTTATGTGTCGGTCATCAACACCCGCAGTTTTGGCCGGTTCTAACCCGTTTCGTGGACTGTTACTCATTGTTTTGGGGTCCCGGAGTGATCTCCACGAATGACGAACCCAGGGGTGCGTTTACGTGTCGGTCATCAACACCCGTAGTTTTGGCCGATCCTGACCCATTCCGTGGACTATTACTCACTGTTTTGGGGTCCCGAAGTGGTTTCCACGATTGACGAACCCCGGGGTGCGTTTACGTGTCGGTCATCAACACATGCAGTTTTGGCCGATTCTGGCCCGTTTCGTGGACAATTACTCACTGTTTTGGGGTCGTAGACATATTTCCATGATTGATGAACCCCGGGGCGCGTTTTTGTGTCGGACATAAATACTCGCAGTTTTTGGCCGAATCTGACCCGTTTCGTGGACTATTACTCATTGTTTTGGGGTCCCGGAGTGATTTCCACAATTGACGAACCCAGGGGTGCGTTTATGTGTTGGTCATCAACACCCGCAGTTTTGGCCGATTCTGACCAGTTACGTGGACTATTACTCACTGTTTTGCGGTCCTTGAGTGATTTCCACGATTGATGAACCCCGGGGTGCGTTTATGTGTCGGTCATCAACACCCGCAGTTTTGGCCGGTTCTAACCCGTTTCATGGACTATTACTCACTGTTTTGTGGTCCCGGAGAGATTTCCACGATCGACGAACCCCGAGGTGCGTTTACGTGTCGGTCATCAACACTCGCAGTTTTTGGCCGAATCTGACCCGTTTCGTGGGATATTACTCATTGTTTTGGGGTCCGGAGTGATTTCCACGATTGACGAACCCAGGGGTGCGTTTACGTGTCGGTCATCAACACCCGCAGTTTTGGCCGTTCTGACCCGTTTCGTGGACTATTACTCACTGTTTTGTGGTCCCGGAGAGATTTCCACGATCGACGAACCCTGGGGTGCGTTTACGCGTCGGTTATCAACACCCGCAGTATTGGCCGTTCTGACCCGTTTCGTGGACTATTACTCACTGTTTTGGGGTCTCAAAGTGATTTCCACGATTGACCAAACTCGGGGTGCTTTATGTTTCGGTCATCAACACTTGCAGTTTTGGCCGATTCTGGCCCGTTTCGTGGACAATTACTCACTGTTTTGGGGTCCTAGACATATTTCCATGATTGATGAACCCCGGGGCGCGTTTTTGTGTCGGACATAAATACTCGCAGCTTTGGCCGATTCTGGCCAGTTTCGTGGACTATTACTCACTGTTTTGGGGTCCTGGAGTGATTTCCACGATTGATGAACCCCGGGGTGCGTTTATGTGTCGGTCATCAACACCCGCAGTTTTGGCCGTTCAGACTCGTTTCGTGGACTATTACTCACTGTTTTGGGATATCGAAGTGATTTCCACGATTGATGAACCCCGGGGCGCGTTTTTGTGTCGGTCATAAATACTCGCAGTTTTGGCCGTTCTGACCAGTTTGGTGGACTATTACTCACTGTTTTGGGGTCCTGGAGTGATTTCCATGATTGACGAAACCCGGGGTGCGTTTACGTGTCGGTCATCAACACCCGCAGTTTTGGCCGATTCTAACCCGTTTCGTGGACTGTTACTCATTGTTTTGGGGTCCCGGAGTGATCTCCACGAATGACGAACCCAGGGGTGCGTTTACGTGTCGGTCATCAACACCCGCAGTTTTGGCCGATCCTGACCCATTCCGTGGACTATTACTCACTGTTTTGGGGTCCCGAAGTGGTTTCCACGATTGACGAACCCCGGGGTGCGTTTACGTGTCGGTCATCAACACATGCAGTTTTGGCCGATTCTGGCCCGTTTCGTGGACAATTACTCACTGTTTTGGGGTCCTAGACATATTTCCATGATTGATGAACCCCGGGGCGCGTTTTTGTGTCGGACATAAATACTCGCAGCTTTGGCCGATTTTGGCCAGTTTCGTGGACTATTACTCACTGTTTTGGGGTCCTGGAGTGATTTCCACGATTGATGAACCCCGGGGTGCGTTTATGTGTCGGTCATCAACACCCGCAGTTTTGGCCGGTTCTAACCCGTTTCGTGGACTATTACTCACTGTTTTGGGGTCCCGGAGAGATTTCCACGATCGACGAACCCCGGGGTGCGTTTACGTGTCGGCCATCAACACCCGTAGTTTTGGCCGTTCTGACCCGTTTCGTGGACTATTACTCACTGTTTTGGGATCTCGAAGTGATTTCAACGATTGACGAAATTCGGGGTGCGTTTACGTGTCGGTCATCAACACTTGCAGTTTTGGCCGGTTCTGGCCCGTTTCGTGGACAATTACTCACTGTTTTGGGGTCCTAGACATATTTCCACGATTGATGAACCCCGGGGAGCGTTTTTGTGTCGGTCATAAATACTCGCAGTTTTGGCCGATTCTGGCCAGTTTGGTGGACTATTACTCACTGTTTTGGGGTCCTGGAGTGATTTCCACGATTGATGAACCCCGGGGTGCGTTTATGTGTCGGTCATCAACACCCGCAGTTTTGGCCGGTTCTAACCCGTTTCATGGACTATTACTCACTGTTTTGGGGTCCCGGAGAGATTTCCACGATCGACGAACCCCGAGGTGTGTTTACGTGTCGGTCATCAACACTCGCAGTTTTTGGCCGAATCTGACCCGTTTCGTGGGATATTACTCATTGTTTTGGGGTCCGGAGTGATTTCCACGATTGACGAACCCAGGGTTGCGTTTACGTGTCGGTCATCAACACCCGCAGTTTTGGCCGTTCTGACCCATTTCGTGGACTATTACTCACTGTTTTGTGGTCCCGGAGAGATTTCCACGATCGACGAACCCCGGGGTGCGTTTACGCGTCGGTTATCAACACCCGCAGTTTTGGCCGTTCTGACCCGTTTCATGGACTATTACTCACTGTTTTGGGGTCTCAAAGTGATTTCCACGATTGACCAAACTCGGGGTGCTTTACGTTTCGGTCATCAACACTTGCAGTTTTGGCCGATTCTGGCCCGTTTCATGGACAATTACTCACTGTTTTGGGGTCCTAGACATATTTCCATGATTGATGAACCCCGGGGCGCGTTTTTGTGTCGGACATAAATACTCGCAGCTTTGGCCGATTCTGGCCAGTTTCGTGGACTATTACTCACTGTTTTGGGGTCCTGGAGTGATTTCCACGATTGATGAACCCCGGGGTGCGTTTATGTGTCGGTCATCAACACCCGCAGTTTTGGCCGGTTCTAACCCGTTTCGTGGACTATTACTCACTGTTTTGGGGTCCCGGAGAGATTTCCACGATCGACGAATCCCGGGGTGCGTTTACGTGTCGGCCATCAACACCCGTAGTTTTGGCCGTTCTGACCCGTTTCGTGGACTATTACTCACTGTTTTGGGGTCCCGGAGAGATTTCCACGATCGACGAACCCCGGGGTGCGTTTACGTGTCCGTCATCAACACCCGCAGTTTTGGCCGTTCAGACTCGTTTCGTGGACTATTACTCACTGTTTTGGGATATCGAAGTGATTTCCACGAATGACGAAAACCGGGGTGCGTTTACGTGTCGGTCATCAACACCCGCAGTTTTGGCCGTTCTGACCCGTTTCGTGGACAATTACTCACTGTTTTGGGATCTCAAAGTAATTTCCACGATTGACGAAACCCGGGGTCCGTTTACGTGTCGGTCATCAACACTTGCAGTTTTGGCCGATTCTGGCCCGTTTCGTGGACATTTGCTCACTGTATTGGGGTCCTGGACATATTTCCACGATTGATGAACCCCGAGGCGCGTTTTTGTGTCGGTCATAAATAATCGCAATTTTGGCCGATTCTGATCAGTTTCGTGGACTATTACTCACTGTTTTGGGGTCCTGGAGTGATTTCCACGATTGATGAACCCCGGGGTGCATTTACGTGTCGGTCATCAACACCCGCAGTTTTGGCCGGTTCTAACCCGTTTCGTGGACTGTTACTCATTGTTTTGGGGTCCCGGAGTGATCTCCACGAATGACGAACCCAGGGGTGCGTTTACGTGTCGGTCATCAACACCCGCAGTTTTGGCCGATCCTGACCCATTCCGTGGACTATTACTCACTGTTTTGGGGTCCCGAAGTGGTTTCCACGATTGACGAACCCCGGGGTGCGTTTACGTCTCGGTCATCAACACATACAGTTTTGGCCGATTCTGGCCCGTTTCGTGGACAATTACTCACTGTTTTGGGGTCCTAGACATATTTCCATGATTGATGAACCCCGGGGCGCGTTTTTGTGTCGGACATAAATACTCGCAGCTTTGGCCGATTCTGGCCAGTTTCGTGGACTGTTACTCACTGTTTTGGGGTCCTGGAGTGATTTCCACGATTGATGAACCCCGGGGTGCGTTTATGTGTCGGTCATCAACACCCGCAGTTTTGGCCGGTTCTAACCCGTTTCGTGGACTATTACTGACTGTTTTGGGGTCCCGGAGAGATTTCCACGATCGACGAACCCCGGGGTGCGTTTACGTGTCGGCCATCAACACCCGTAGTTTTGGCCGTTCTGACCCGTTTCGTGGACTATTACTCACTGTTTTGGGATCTCGAAGTGATTTCAACGATTGACGAAACCCGGGGTGCGTTTACGTGTCGGTCATCAACACTTGCAGTTTTGGCCGATTCTGGCCCGTTTCGTGGACAATTACTCACTGTTTTGGGGTCCTAGACATATTTCCACGATTGATGAACCCCGGGGCGCGTTTTTGTGTCGGTCATAAATACTCGCAGTTTTGGCCGATTCTGGCCAGTTTGGTGGACTATTACTCACTGTTTTGGGGTCCTGGAGTGATTTCCACGATTGATGAACCCCGGGGTGCGTTTATGTGTCGGTCATCAACACCCGCAGTTTTGGCCGGTTCTAACCCGTTTCGTGGACTATTACTCACTGTTTTGGGGTCCCGGAGAGATTTCCACGATCGACGAACCCCGGGGTGCGTTTACGTGTCCGTCATCAACACCCGCAGTTTTGGCCGTTCAGACTCGTTTCGTGGACTATTACTCACTGTTTTGGGATATCGAAGTGATTTCCACGAATGACGAAACCCGGGGTGCGTTTACGTGTCGGTCATCAACACCCGCAGTTTTGGCCGTTCTGACCCGTTTCGTGGACTATTACTCACTGTTTTGGGATCTCAAAGTGATTTCCACGATTGACGAAACCCGGGGTGCGTTTACGTGTCGGTCATCAACACTTGCAGTTTTGGCCGATTCTGGCCCGTTTCGTGGACATTTGCTCACTGTATTGGGGTCCTGGACATATTTCCACGATTGATGAACCCCGAGGCGCGTTTTTGTGTCGGTCATAAATAATCGCAATTTTGGCCGATTCTGATCAGTTTCGTGGACTATTACTCACTGTTTTGGGGTCCTGGAGTGATTTCCACGATTGATGAACCCCGGGGTGCATTTATGTGTCGGTCATCAACACCCGCAGTTTTGGCCGGTTCTAACCCGTTTCGTGGACTGTTACTCATTGTTTTGGGGTCCCGGAGTGATCTCCACGAATGACGAACCCAGGGGTGCGTTTACGTGTCGGTCATCAACACCCGCAGTTTTGGCCGATCCTGACCCATTCCGTGGACTATTACTCACTGTTTTGGGGTCCCGAAGTGGTTTCCACGATTGACGAACCCCGGGGTGCGTTTACGTGTCGGTCATCAACACATGCAGTTTTGGCCGATTCTGGCCCGTTTCGTGGACAATTACTCACTGTTTTGGGGTCCTAGACATATTTCCATGATTGATGAACCCCGGGGCGCGTTTTTGTGTCGGACATAAATACTCGCAGTTTTTGGCCGAATCTGACCCGTTTCGTGGACTATTACTCATTGTTTTGGGGTCCCGGAGTGATTTCCACAATTGACGAACCCAGGGGTGCGTTTATGTGTTGGTCATCAACACCCGCAGTTTTGGCCGATTCTGATCAGTTACGTGGACTATTACTCACTGTTTTGCGGTCCTTGAGTGATTTCCACGATTGATGAACCCCGGGGTGCGTTTATGTGTCGGTCATCAACACCCGCAGTTTTGGCCGGTTCTAACCCGTTTCATGGACTATTACTCACTGTTTTGTGGTCCCGGAGAGATTTCCACGATCGACGAACCCCGAGGTGCGTTTACGTGTCGGTCATCAACACTCGCAGTTTTTGGCCGAATCTGACCCGTTTTGTGGGATATTACTCATTGTTTTGGGGTCCGGAGTGATTTCCACGATTGACGAACCCAGGGGTGCGTTTACGTGTCGGTCATCAACACCCGCAGTTTTGGCCGTTCTGACCCGTTTCGTGGACTATTACTCACTGTTTTGTGGTCCCGGAGAGATTTCCACGATCGACGAACCCTGGGGTGCGTTTACGCGTCGGTTATCAACACCCGCAGTATTGGCCGTTCTGACCCGTTTCATGGACTATTACTCACTGTTTTGGGGTCTCAAAGTGATTTCCACGATTGACCAAACTCGGGGTGCTTTACGTTTCGGTCATCAACACTCGCAGTTTTTGGCCGAATCTGACCCGTTTCGTGGGATATTACTCATTGTTTTGGGGTCCGGAGTGATTTCCACGATTGACGAACCCAGGGGTGCGTTTACGTGTCGGTCATCAACACCCGCAGTTTTGGCCGTTCTGACCCGTTTCGTGGACTATTACTCACTGTTTTGTGGTCCCGGAGAGTTTCCACGATCGACGAACCCTGGGGTGCGGTTACGCGTCGGTTATCAACACCCGCAGTATTGGCCGTTCTGACCCGTTTCGTGGACTATTACTCACTGTTTTGGGGTCTCAAAGTGATTTCCACGATTTACCAAACTCGGGGTGCTTTACGTTTCGGTCATCAACACTTGCAGTTTTGGCCGATTCTGGCCAGTTTGGTGGACTATTACTCACTGTTTTGGGGTCCTGGAGTGATTTCCACGATTGATGAACCCCGGGGTGCGTTTATGTGTCGGTCATCAACACCCGCAGTTTTGGCCGGTTCTAACCCGTTTCGTGGACTATTACTCACTGTTTTGGGGTCCCGGAGAGATTTCCACGATCGACGAACCCCGGGGCGCGTTTACGTGCCCGTCATCAACACCCGCAGTTTTGGCCGTTCTGACTCGTTTCGTGGACTATTACTCACTGTTTTGGGATATCGAAGTGATTTCCACGAATGATGAAACCCGGGGTGCGTTTACGTGTCGGTCATCAACACCCGCGGTTTTGGCCGTTCTGACCCGTTTCGTGGACTATTACTCACTGGTTTGGGATCTCAAAGTGATTTCCACGATTGACGAAACCCGGGGTGCGTTTACGTGTCGGTCATCAACACTTGCAGTTTTGGCCGATTCTGGCCCGTTTCGTGGACAATTGCTCACTGTTTTGGGGTCCTAGACATATTTCCACGATTGATGAACCCCGTGGCACGTTTTTGTGTCGGTCAGAAATACTCGCAGTTTTTGGCCGAATCTGACCCGTTTCGTGGACTATTACTCACTGTTTTGGGATCTCGGAGTGATTTCCACAATTGACGAACCCAGGGGTGCATTTATGTGTTGGTCATCAACACCCGCAGTTTTGGCCGATTCTGACCAGTTACGTGGACTATTACTCACTGTTTTGCGGTCCTTGAGTGATTTCCACGATTGATGAACCCCGGGGTGCGTTTATGTGTCGGTCATCAAAACCCGCAGTTTTGGCCGGTTCTAACCCGTTTCATGGACTATTACTCACTGTTTTGGGGTCCCGGAGAGATTTCCACGATCGACGAACCCCGAGGTGCGTTTACGTGTCGGTCATCAACACTCGCAGTTTTTGGCCGAATCTGACCCGTTTCGTGGGATATTACTCATTGTTTTGGGGTCCGGAGTGATTTCCACGATTGACGAACCCAGGGGTGCGTTCACGTGTCGGTCATCAACACCCGCAGTTTTGGCCGTTCTGACCCGTTTCGTGGACTATTACTCACTGTTTTGTGGTCCCGGAGAGATTTCCACGATCGACGAACCCCGGGGTGCGTTTACGCGTCGGTTATCAACACCCGCAGTTTTGGCCGTTCTGACCCGTTTCATGGACTATTACTCACTGTTTTGGGGTCTCAAAGTGATTTCCACGATTGACCAAACTCGGGGTGCTTTACGTTTCGGTCATCAACACTTGCAGTTTTGGCCGATTCTGGCCCGTTTCGTGGACAATTACTCACTGTTTTGGGGTCCTAGACATATTTCCATGATTGATGAACCCCGGGGCGCGTTTTTGTGTCGGACATAAATACTCGCAGCTTTGGCCGATTCTGGCCAGTTTCGTGGACTATTACTCACTGTTTTGGGGTCCTGGAGTGATTTCCACGATTGATGAACCCCGGGGTGCGTTTATGTGTCGGTCATCAACACCCGCAGTTTTGGCCGGTTCTAACCCGTTTCGTGGACTATTACTCACTGTTTTGGGGTCCCGGAGAGATTTCCACGATCGACGAACCCCGGGGTGCGTTTACATGTCGGCCATCAACACCCGTAGTTTTGGCCGTTCTGACCCGTTTCGTGGACAATTACTCACTGTTTTGGGATCTCGAAGTGATTTCAACGATTGACGAAACCCGGGGTGCGTTTACGTGTCGGTCATCAACACTTGCAGTTTTGGCCGATTCTGGCCCGTTTCGTGGACAATTCCTCACTGTTTTGGGGTCCTAGACATATTTCCACGATTGATGAACCCCGGGGCGCGTTTTTGTGTCGGTCATAAATACTCGCAGTTTTGGCCGATTCTGGCCAGTTTGGTGGACTATTATTCACTGTTTTGGGGTCCTGGAGTGATTTCCACGATCGATGAACCCCGGGGTGCGTTTATGTGTCGGTCATCAACACCCGCAGTTTTGGCCGGTTCTAACCCGATTCGTGGACTATTACTCACTGTTTTGGGGTCCCGGAGAGATTTCCACGATCGACGAACCCCGGGGTGCATTTACGTGTCCGTCATCAACACCCGCAGTTTTGGTCGTTCAGACTCGTTTCGTGGACTATTACTCATTGTTTTGGGATATCGAAGTGATTTCCACGAATGACGAAACCCGGGGTGCGTTTACGTGTCGATCATCAACACCCGCAGTTTTGGCCGTTCTGACCCGTTTCGTGGACTATTACTCACTGTTTTGGGATCTCAAAGTGATTTCCACGATTGACGAAACCCGGGGTGCGTTTACGTGTCGGTCATCAACACTTGCAGTTTTGGCCGATTTCGGCCCGTTTCGTGGACAATTGCTCACTGTATTGGGGTCCTGCACATATTTCCACGATTGATGAACCCCGAGGCGCGTTTTTGTGTCGGTCATAAATAATCGCAACTTTGGCCGATTCTGACCAGTTTCGTGGACTATTACTCACTGTTTTGGGGTCCTGGAGTGATTTCCACGATTGATGAACCCCGGGGTGCATTTATGTGTCGGTCATCAAGACCCGCAGTTTTGGCCGGTTCTAACCCGTTTCGTGGACTGTTACTCATTGTTTTGGGGTCCCGGAGTGATCTCCACGATTGACGAACCCAGGGGTGCGTTTACGTGTCGCTCATCAACACCCGCAGTTTTGGCCGATCCTGACCATTCCGTGGACTATTACTCACTGTTTTGGGGTCCCGAAGTGGTTTCCACGATTGACGAACCCCGGGGTGCGTTTACGTGTCGGTCATCAACACATGCAGTTTTGGCCGATTCTGGCCCGTTTCGTGGACAATTACGCACTATTTTGGGGTCCTGGACATATTTCCACGATTGATGAACCCCGGGGCGCGTTTTTGTGTCGGTCATAAATACTCACAGTTTTTGGCCGAATCTGACCCGTTTCGTGGACTATTACTCATTGTTTTGGGGTCCCGGAGTGATTTCCACAATTGACGAACCCAGGGGTGCGTTTATGTGTTGGTCATCAACACCCGCAGTTTTGGCCGATTCTGACCAGTTACGTGGACTATTACTCACTGTTTTGCGGTCCTTGAGTGATTTCCACGATTGATGAACCCCGGGGTGCGTTTATGTGTCGGTCATCAACACCCGCAGTTTTGGCCGGTTCTAACCCGTTTCATGGACTATTACTCACTGTTTTGGGGTCCCGGAGAGATTTCCACGATCGACGAACCCCGAGGTGCGTTTACGTGTCGGTCATCAACACTCACAGTTTTTGGCCGAATCTGACCCGTTTCGTGGGATATTACTCATTGTTTTGGGGTCCGGAGTGATTTCCACGATTGACGAACCCAGGGGTGCGTTTACGTGTCGGTCATCAACACCCGCAGTTTTGGCCGTTCTGACCCGTTTCGTGGACTATTACTCACTGTTTTGTGGTCCCGGAGAGATTTCCACGATCGACGAACCCTGGGGTGCGTTTACGCGTCGGTTATCAACACCCGCAGTATTGGCCGTTCTGACCCGTTTCGTGGACTATTACTCACTGTTTTGGGGTCTCAAAGTGATTTCCACGATTGACCAAACTCGGGGTGCTTTACGTTTCGGTCATCAACACTCGCAGTTTTTGGCCGAATCTGACCCGTTTCGTGGGATATTACTCATTGTTTTGGGGTCCGGAATGATTTCCACGATTGACGAACCCAGGGGTGCGTTTACGTGTCGGTCATCAACACCCGCAGTTTTGGCCGTTCTCACCCGTTTCGTGGACTATTACTCACTGTTTTGTGGTCCCGGAGAGATTTCCACGATCGACGAACCCTGGGGTGCGTTTACGCGTCGGTTATCAACACCCGCAGTATTGGCCGTTCTGACCCGTTTCGTGGACTATTACTCACTGTTTTGGGGTCTCAAAGTGATTTCCACGATTGACCAAACTCGGGGTGCTTTACGTTTCGGTCATAAACACTTGCAGTTTTGGCCGATTCTGGCCAGTTTGGTGGACTATTACTCACTGTTTTGGGGTCCTGGAGTGATTTCCACGATTGATGAACCCCGGGGTGCGTTTATGTGTCGGTCATCAACACCCGCAGTTTTGGCCGGTTCTAACCCGTTTCGTGGACTATTACTCACTGTTTTGGGGTCCCGGAGAGATTTCCACGATCGACGAACCCCGGGGCGCGTTTACGTGCCCGTCATCAACACCCGCAGTTTTGGCCGTTCTGACTCGTTTCGTGGACTATTACTCACTGTTTTGGGATATCGAAGTGATTTCCACGAATGATGAAACCCGGGGTGCGTTTACGTGTCGGTCATCAATACCCGCGGTTTTGGCCGTTCTGACCCGTTTCGTGGACTATTACTCACTGGTTTGGGATCTCAAAGTGATTTCCACGATTGACGAAACCCGGGGTGCGTTTACGTGTCGGTCATCAACACTTGCAGTTTTGGCCGATTCTGGCCCGTTTCGTGGACAATTGCTCACTGTTTTGGGGTCCTAGACATATTTCCACGATTGATGAACCCCGGGGCGCGTTTTTGTGTCGGTCAGAAATACTCGCAGTTTTTGGCCGAATCTGACCCATTTCGTGGACTATTACTCACTGTTTTGGGATCTCGGAGTGATTTCCACAATTGACGAACCCAGGGGTGCGTTTATGTGTTGGTCATCAACACCCGCAGTTTTGGCCGTTCTGACCCGTTTCGTGGACTATTACTCACTGTTTTGTGGTCCCGGAGAGATTTCCACGATCGACGAACCCTGGGGTGCGTTTACGCGTCGGTTATCAACACCCGCAGTATTGGCCGTTCTGACCCGTTTCGTGGACTATTACTCACTGTTTTGGGGTCTCAAAGTGATTTCCACGATTGACCAAACTCGGGGTGCTTTACGTTTCGGTCATCAACACTCGCAGTTTTTGGCCGAATCTGACCCGTTTCGTGGGATATTACTCATTGTTTTGGGGTCCGGAGTGATTTCCACGATTGACGAACCCAGGGGTGCGTTTACGTGTCGGTCATCAACACCCGCAGTTTTGGCCGTTCTGACCCGTTTCGTGGACTATTACTCACTGTTTTGTGGTCCCGGAGAGATTTCCACGATCGACGAACCCTGGGGTGCGTTTACGCGTCGGTTATCAACACCCGCAGTATTGGCCGTTCTGACCCGTTTCGTGGACTATTACTCACTGTTTTGGGGTCTCAAAGTGATTTCCACGATTGACCAAACTCGGGGTGCTTTACGTTTCGGTCATCAACACTCGCAGTTTTTGGCCGAATCTGACCCGTTTCGTGGGATATTACTCATTGTTTTGGGGTCCGGAGTGATTTCCACGATTGACGAACCCAGGGGTGCGTTTACGTGTCGGTCATCAACACCCGCAGTTTTGGCCGTTCTCACCCGTTTCGTGGACTATTACTCACTGTTTTGTGGTCCCGGAGAGATTTCCACGATCGACGAACCCTGGGGTGCGTTTACGCGTCGGTTATCAACACCCGCAGTATTGGCCGTTCTGACCCGTTTCGTGGACTATTACTCACTGTTTTGGGGTCTCAAAGTGATTTCCACGATTGACCAAACTCGGGGTGCTTTACGTTTCGGTCATCAACACTTGCAGTTTTGGCTGATTCTGGCCAGTTTGGTGGACTATTACTCACTGTTTTGGGGTCCTGGAGTGATTTCCACGATTGATGAACCCCGGGGTGCGTTTATGTGTCGGTCATCAACACCCGCAGTTTTGGCCGGTTCTAACCCGTTTCGTGGACTATTACTCACTGTTTTGGGGTCCCGGAGAGATTTCCACGATCGACGAACCCCGGGGCGCGTTTACGTGCCCGTCATCAACACCCGCAGTTTTGGCCGTTCTGACTCGTTTCGTGGACTATTACTCACTGTTTTGGGATATCGAAGTGATTTCCACGAATGATGAAACCCGGGGTGCGTTTACGTGTCGGTCATCAACACCCGCGGTTTTGGCCGTTCTGACCCGTTTCGTGGACTATTACTCACTGGTTTGGGATCTCAAAGTGATTTCCACGATTGACGAAACCCGGGGTGCGTTTACGTGTCGGTCATCAACACTTGCAGTTTTGGCCGATTCTGGCCCGTTTCGTGGACAATTGCTCACTGTTTTGGGGTCCTAGACATATTTCCACGATTGATGAACCCCGGGGCGCGTTTTTGTGTCGGTCAGAAATACTCGCAGTTTTTGGCCGAATCTGACCCGTTTCGTGGACTATTACTCACTGTTTTGGGATCTCGGAGTGATTTCCACAATTGACGAACCCAGGGGTGCGTTTATGTGTTGGTCATCAACACCCGCAGTTTTGGCCGTTCTGACCCGTTTCGTGGACTATTACTCACTGTTTTGTGGTCCCGGAGAGATTTCCACGATCGACGAACCCTGGGGTGCGTTTACGCGTCGGTCATCAACACTCACAGTTTTGGCCGAATCTGACCCGTTTCGTGGGATATTACTCATTGTTTTGGGGTCCGGAGTGATTTCCACGATTGACGAACCCAGGGGTGCGTTTACGTGTCGGTCATCAACACCCGCAGTTTTGGCCGTTCTGACCCGTTTCGTGGACTATTACTCACTGTTTTGTGGTCCCGGAGAGATTTCCACGATCGACGAACCCCGAGGTGCGTTTACGCGTCGGTTATCAACACCCGCAGTTTTGGCCGTTCTGACCCGTTTCATGGACTATTACTCACTGTTTTGGGTTCTCAAAGTGATTTCCACGATTGACCAAACTCGGGGTGCTTTACGTTTCGGTCATCAACACTTGTAGTTTTGGCCGATTCTGACCCGTTTCGTGGACAATTACTCACTGTTTTGGGGTCCTAGACATATTTCCATGATTGATGAACCCCGGGGCGCGTTTTTGTGTCGGACATAAATACTCGCAGCTTTGGCCGATTCTGGCCAGTTTGGTGGACTATTACTCACTGTTTTGGGGTCCTGGAGTGATTTCCACGATTGATGAACCCCGGGGTGCGTTTATGTGTCGGTCATCAACACCCGCAGTTTTGGCCGGTTCTAACCCGTTTCGTGGACTATTACTCACTGTTTTGGGGTCCCGGAGAGATTTCCACGATCGACGAACCCCGGGGTGCGTTTACGTGTCCGTCATCAACACCCGCAGTTTTGGCCGTTCTGACCCGTTTCGTGGACTATTACTCACTGTTTTGGGATCTCAAAGTGATTTCCACGATTGATGAACCCCGGGGCGCGTTTTTGTGTCGGTCATAAATACTCGCAGTTTTTGGCCGAATCTGACCCGTTTCGTGGACTATTACTCATTGTTTTGGGGTCCCGGAGTGATTTCCACAATTGACGAACCCAGGGGTGCGTTTATGTGTTGGTCATCAACACCCGCAGTTTTGGTCGATTCTGACCAGTTACGTGGACTATTACTCACTGTTTTGCGGTCCTTGAGTGATTTCCACGATTGATGAACCCCGGGGTGCGTTTATGTGTCGGTCATCAACACCCGCAGTTTTAGCCTGTTCTAACCCGTTTCGTGGACTATTACTCACTGTTTTGGGGTCCCGGAGAGATTTCCACGATCGATGGACCCCGGGGCGCGTTTACGTGTCGGTCATCAAGACGCGTAGTTTTTGGCCGAATCTGACCCGTTTCGTGTACTATTACTCATTGTTTTGGGGTCCCGCAGTGATGTCCACGATTGACGAACCAGGGGTGCGTTTACGTGTCGGTCATCAACACCCGCAGTTTTGGCCGATCCTGACCCGTTCCGTGGACTATTACTAACTGTTTTGGGGTCCCGAAGTGGTTTCCACGATTGACGAACCCCGGGGTGCGTTTACGTGTCGGTCATCAACACTTGCAGTTTTGGCCGATTCTGGCCCGTTTCGTGGATAATTACTCACTATTTTGGGGTCCTGGACATATTTCCACGATTGATGAACCCCGGGGCGCGTTTTTGTGTCGGTCATAAATACTCGCAGTTTTTGGCCGAATCTGACCCGTTTGATGGACTATTACTCATTGTTTTGGGGTCCCGGAGTGATTTCCACAATTGACGAACCCAGGGGTGCGTTTATGTGTTGGTCATCAACACCCGCAGTTTTGGCCGATTCTGACCAGTTACGTGGACTATTACTCACTGTTTTGCGGTCCTTGAGTGATTTCCACGATTGATGAACCCCGGGGTGCGTTTATGTGTCGGTCATCAACACCCGCAGTTTTGGCCGGTTCTAACCCGTTTCATGGACTATTACTCACTGTTTTGGGGTCCCGGAGAGATTTCCACGATCGACGAACCCCGAGGTGCGTTTACGTGTCGGTCATCAACACTCGCAGTTTTTGGCCGAATCTGACCCGTTTCGTGGGATATTACTCATTGTTTTGGGGTCCGGAGTGATTTCCACGATTGACGAACCCAGGGGTGCGTTTACGTGTCGGTCATCAACACCCGCAGTTTTGGCCGTTCTGACCCGTTTCGTGGACTATTACTCACTGTTTTGTGGTCCCGGAGAGATTTCCACGATCGACGAACCCCGGGGTGCGTTTACGCGTCGGTTATCAACACCCGCACTTTTGGCCGTTCTGACCCGTTTCGTGGACTATTACTCACTGTTTTGGGGTCTCAAAGTGATTTCCACGATTGACCAAACTCGGGGTGCTTTACGTTTCGGTCATCAACACTTGCAGTTTTGGCCGATTCTGGCCCGTTTCGTGGACAATTACTCACTGTTTTGGGGTCCTAGACATATTTCCATGATTGATGAACCCCGGGGCGCGTTTTTGTGTCGGACATAAATACTCGCAGCTTTGGCCGATTCTGGCCAGTTTCGTGGACTATTACTCACTGTTTTGGGGTCCTGGAGTGATTTCCACGATTGACGAACCCCGGGGTGCGTTTATGTGTCGGTCATCAACACCCGCAGTTTTGGCCGGTTCTAACCCGTTTCGTGGACTATTACTCACTGTTTTGGGGTCCCGGAGAGATTTCCACGATCGACGAACCCCGGGGTGCGTTTACGTGTCGGCCATCAACACCCGTAGTTTTGGCCGTTCTGACCCGTTTCGTGGACTATTACTCACTGTTTTGGGATCTCGAAGTGATTTCAACGATTGACGAAACCCGGGGTGCGTTTACGTGTCGGTCATCAACACCCGCAGTTTTGGCCGGTTCTAACCCGTTTCGTGGACTATTACTCACTGTTTTGGGGTCCCGGAGAGATTTCCACGATCGACGAACCCCGGGGTGCGTTTACGTGTCCGTCATCAACACCCGCAGTTTTGGCCGTTCAGACTCGTTTCGTGGACTATTACTCATTGTTTTGGGATATCGAAGTGATTTCCACGAATGACGAAACCCGGGGTGCGTTTACGTGTCGGTCATCAACACCCGCAGTTTTGGCCGTTCTGACCCGTTTCGTGGACTATTACTCACTGTTTTGGGATCTCAAAGTGATTTCCACGATTGACGAAACCCGGGGTGCGTTTACGTGTCGGTCATCAACACTTGCAGTTTTGGACGATTCTGCCCGTTTCGTGGACAATTGCTCACTGTATTGGGGTCCTGGACATATTTCCACGATTGATGAACCCCGAGGCGCGTTTTTGTGTCGGTCATAAATAATCGCAATTTTGGCCGATTCTAACCAGTTTCGTGGACTATTACTCACTGTTTTGGGGTCCTGGAGTGATTTCCACGATTGATGAACCCCGGGGTGCATTTATGTGTCGGTCATCAACACCCGCAGTTTTGGCCGGTTCTAACCCGTTTCGTGGACTGTTACTCATTGTTTTGGGGTCCCGGAGTGATCTCCACGATTGACGAACCCAGGGGTGCGTTTACGTGTCGGTCATCAACACCCGCAGTTTTGGCCGATCCTGACCCATTCCGTGGACTATTACTCACTGTTTTGGGGTCCCGAAGTGGTTTCCACGATTGACGAACCCCGGGGTGCGTTTACGTGTCGGTCATCAACACATGCAGTTTTGGCCGATTCTGGCCCGTTTCGTGGACAATTACACACTATTTTGGGGTCCTGGACATATTTCCACGATTGATGAACCCCGGGGCGCGTTTTTGTGTCGGTCATAAATACTCGCAGTTTTTGGCCGAATCTGACCCGTTTCGTGGACTATTACTCATTGTTTTGGGGTCCCGGAGTGATTTCCACAATTGACGAACCCAGGGGTGCGTTTATGTGTTGGTCATCAACACCCGCAGTTTTGGCCGATTCTGACCAGTTACGTGGACTATTACTCACTGTTTTGCGGTCCTTGAGTGATTTCCACGATTGATGAACCCCGGGGTGCGTTTATGTGTCGGTCATCAACACCCGCAGTTTTGGCCGGTTCTAACCCGTTTCATGGACTATTACTCGCTGTTTTGGGGTCCCGGAGAGATTTCCACGATCGACGAACCCCGAGGTGCGTTTACGTGTCGGTCATCAACACTCGCAGTTTTTGGCCGAATCTGACCCGTTTCGTGGGATATTACTCATTGTTTTGGGGTCCGGAGTGATTTCCACGATTGACGAACCCAGGGGTGCGTTTACGTGTCGGTCATCAACACCCGCAGTTTTGGCCGTTCTGACCCGTTTCGTGGACTATTACTCACTGTTTTGTGGTCCCGGAGAGATTTCCACGATCGACGAACCCTGGGGTGCGTTTACGCGTCGGTTATCAACACCCGCAGTATTGGCCGTTCTGACCCGTTTCGTGGACTATTACTCACTGTTTTGGGGTCTCAAAGTGATTTCCACGATTGACCAAACTCGGGGTGCTTTACGTTTCGGTCATCAACACTTGCAGTTTTGGCCGATTCTGGCCCGTTTCGTGGACAATTACTCACTGTTTTGGGGTCCTAGACATATTTCCATGATTGATGAACCCCGGGGCGCGTTTTTGTGTCGGACATAAATACTCGCAGCTTTGGCCGATTCTGGCCAGTTTCGTGGACTATTACTCGTTGTTTTGGGGTCCTGGAGTGATTTCCACGATTGATGAACCCCGGGGTGCGTTTATGTGTCGGTCATCAACACCCGCAGTTTTGGCCGGTTCTAACCCGTTTCGTGGACTATTACTCACTGTTTTGGGGTCCCGGAGAGATTTCCACGATCGACGAACCCCGGGGTGCGTTTACGTATCCGTCATCAACACCCGCAGTTTTGGCCGTTCTGACTCGTTTCGTGGACTATTACTCACTGTTTTGGGATATCGAAGTGATTTCCACGAATGACGAAACCCGGGGTGCGTTTACGTGTCGGTCATCAACACTTGCAGTTTTGGCCGATTCTGGCCCGTTTCGTGGACAATTGCTCACTGTATTGGGGTCCTGGACATATTTCCACGATTGATGAACCCCGAGGCGTGTTTTTGTGTCGGTCATAAATAATCGCAATTTTGGCCGATTCTGACCAGTTTCGTGGACTATTACTCACTGTTTTGGGGTCCTGGAGTGATTTCCACGATTGATGAACCCCGGGGTGCATTTATGTGTCGGTCATCAACACCCGCAGTTTTGGCCGGTTCTAACCCGTTTCGTGGACTGTTACTCATTGTTTTGGGGTCCCGGAGTGATCTCGACGATTGACGAACCCAGGGGTGCGTTTACGTGTCGGTCATCAACACCCGCAGTTTTGGCCGATCCTGACCCATTCCGTGGACTATTACTCACTGTTTTGGGGTCCCGAAGTGGTTTCCACGATTGACGAACCCCGGGGTGCGTTTACGTGTCGGTCATCAACACATGCAGTTTTGGCCGATTCTGGCCCGTTTCGTGGACAATTACGCACTATTTTGGGGTCCTGGACATATTTCCACGATTGATGAACCCCGGGGCGCGTTTTTGTGTCGGTCATAAATACTCGCAGTTTTTGGCCGAATCTGACCCGTTTCGTGGACTATTACTCATTGTTTTGGGGTCCCGGAGTGATTTCCACAATTGACGAACCCAGGGGTGCGTTTATGTGTTGGTCATCAACACCCGCAGTTTTGGTCGATTCTGACCAGTTACGTGGACTATTACTCACTGTTTTGCGGTCCTTGAGTGATTTCCACGATTGATGAACCCCGGGGTGCGTTTATGTGTCGGTCATCGACACCCGCAGTTTTGGCCGGTTCTAACCCGTTTCATGGACTATTACTCACTGTTTTGGGGTCCCGGAGAGATTTCCACGATCGACGAACCCCGAGGTGCGTTTACGTGTCGGTCATCAACACTCGCAGTTTTTGGCCGAATCTGACCCGTTTCGTGGGATATTACTCATTGTTTTGGGGTCCGGAGTGATTTCCACGATTGACGAACCCAGGGGTGCGTTTACGTGTCGGTCATCAACACCCGCAGTTTTGGCCGTTCTGACCCGTTTCGTGGACTATTACTCACTGTTTTGTGGTCCCGGAGAGATTTCCACGATCGACGAACCCCGGGGTGCGTTTACGCGTCGGTTATCAACACCCGCAGTTTTGGCCGTTCTGACCCGTTTCGTGGACTATTACTCACTGTTTTGGGGTCTCAAAGTGATTTCCACGATTGACCAAACTCGGGGTGCTTTACGTTTCGGTCATCAACACTTGCAGTTTTGGCCGATTCTGGCCCGTTTCGTGGACAATTACTCACTGTTTTGGGGTCCTAGACATATTTCCATGATTGATGAACCCCGGGGCGCGTTTTTGTGTCGGACATAAATACTCGCAGCTTTGGCCGATTCTGGCCAGTTTCGTGGACTATTACTCACTGTTTTGGGGTCCTGGAGTGATTTCCACGATTGACGAATCCCGGGGTGCGTTTATGTGTCGGTCATCAACACCCGCAGTTTTGGCCGGTTCTAACCCGTTTCGTGGACTATTACTCACTGTTTTGGGGTCCCGGAGAGATTTCCACGATCGACGAACCCCGGGGTGCGTTTACGTGTCGGCCATCAACACCCGTAGTTTTGGCCGTTCTGACCCGTTTCGTGGACTATTACTCACTGTTTTGGGATCTCGAAGTGATTTCAACGATTGACGAAACCCGGGGTGCGTTTACGTGTCGGTCATCAACACCCGCAGTTTTGGCCGGTTCTAACCCGTTTCGTGGACTATTACTCACTGTTTTGGGGTCCCGGAGAGATTTCCACGATCGACGAACCCCGGGGTGCGTTTACGTGTCCGTCATCAACACCCGCAGTTTTGGCCGTTCAGACTCGTTTCGTGGACTATTACTCATTGTTTTGGGATATCGAAGTGATTTCCACGAATGACGAAACCCGGGGTGCGTTTACGTGTCGGTCATCAACACCCGCAGTTTTGGCCGTTCTGACCCGTTTCGTGGACTATTACTCACTGTTTTGGGATCTCAAAGTGATTTCCACGATTGACGAAACCCGGGGTGCGTTTACGTGTCGGTCATCAACACTTGCAGTTTTGGACGATTCTGCCCGTTTCGTGGACAATTGCTCACTGTATTGGGGTCCTGGACATATTTCCACGATTGATGAACCCCGAGGCGCGTTTTTGTGTCGGTCATAAATAATCGCAATTTTGGCCGATTCTAACCAGTTTCGTGGACTATTACTCACTGTTTTGGGGTCCTGGAGTGATTTCCACGATTGATGAACCCCGGGGTGCATTTATGTGTCGGTCATCAACACCCGCAGTTTTGGCCGGTTCTAACCCGTTTCGTGGACTGTTACTCATTGTTTTGGGGTCCCGGAGTGATCTCCACGATTGACGAACCCAGGGGTGCGTTTACGTGTCGGTCATCAACACCCGCAGTTTTGGCCGATCCTGACCCATTCCGTGGACTATTACTCACTGTTTTGGGGTCCCGAAGTGGTTTCCACGATTGACGAACCCCGGGGTGCGTTTACGTGTCGGTCATCAACACATGCAGTTTTGGCCGATTCTGGCCCGTTTCGTGGACAATTACACACTATTTTGGGGTCCTGGACATATTTCCACGATTGATGAACCCCGGGGCGCGTTTTTGTGTCGGTCATAAATACTCGCAGTTTTTGGCCGAATCTGACCCGTTTCGTGGACTATTACTCATTGTTTTGGGGTCCCGGAGTGATTTCCACAATTGACGAACCCAGGGGTGCGTTTATGTGTTGGTCATCAACACCCGCAGTTTTGGCCGATTCTGACCAGTTACGTGGACTATTACTCACTGTTTTGCGGTCCTTGAGTGATTTCCACGATTGATGAACCCCGGGGTGCGTTTATGTGTCGGTCATCAACACCCGCAGTTTTGGCCGGTTCTAACCCGTTTGATGGACTATTACTCGCTGTTTTGGGGTCCCGGAGAGATTTCCACGATCGACGAACCCCGAGGTGCGTTTACGTGTCGGTCATCAACACTCGCAGTTTTTGGCCGAATCTGACCCGTTTCGTGGGATATTACTCATTGTTTTGGGGTCCGGAGTGATTTCCACGATTGACGAACCCAGGGGTGCGTTTACGTGTCGGTCATCAACACCCGCAGTTTTGGCCGTTCTGACCCGTTTCGTGGACTATTACTCACTGTTTTGTGGTCCCGGAGAGATTTCCACGATCGACGAACCCTGGGGTGCGTTTACGCGTCGGTTATCAACACCCGCAGTATTGGCCGTTCTGACCCGTTTCGTGGACTATTACTCACTGTTTTGGGGTCTCAAAGTGATTTCCACGATTGACCAAACTCGGGGTGCTTTACGTTTCGGTCATCAACACTTGCAGTTTTGGCCGATTCTGGCCCGTTTCGTGGACAATTACTCACTGTTTTGGGGTCCTAGACATATTTCCATGATTGATGAACCCCGGGGCGCGTTTTTGTGTCGGACATAAATACTCGCAGCTTTGGCCGATTCTGGCCAGTTTCGTGGACTATTACTCGTTGTTTTGGGGTCCTGGAGTGATTTCCACGATTGATGAACCCCGGGGTGCGTTTATGTGTCGGTCATCAACACCCGCAGTTTTGGCCGGTTCTAACCCGTTTCGTGGACTATTACTCACTGTTTTGGGGTCCCGGAGAGATTTCCACGATCGACGAACCCCGGGGTGCGTTTACGTATCCGTCATCAACACCCGCAGTTTTGGCCGTTCTGACTCGTTTCGTGGACTATTACTCACTGTTTTGGGATATCGAAGTGATTTCCACGAATGACGAAACCCGGGGTGCGTTTACGTGTCGGTCATCAACACTTGCAGTTTTGGCCGATTCTGGCCCGTTTCGTGGACAATTGCTCACTGTATTGGGGTCCTGGACATATTTCCACGATTGATGAACCCCGAGGCGTGTTTTTGTGTCGGTCATAAATAATCGCAATTTTGGCCGATTCTGACCAGTTTCGTGGACTATTACTCACTGTTTTGGGGTCCTGGAGTGATTTCCACGATTGATGAACCCCGGGGTGCATTTATGTGTCGGTCATCAACACCCGCAGTTTTGGCCGGTTCTAACCCGTTTCGTGGACTGTTACTCATTGTTTTGGGGTCCCGGAGTGATCTCGACGATTGACGAACCCAGGGGTGCGTTTACGTGTCGGTCATCAACACCCGCAGTTTTGGCCGATCCTGACCCATTCCGTGGACTATTACTCACTGTTTTGGGGTCCCGAAGTGGTTTCCACGATTGACGAACCCCGGGGTGCGTTTACGTGTCGGTCATCAACACATGCAGTTTTGGCCGATTCTGGCCCGTTTCGTGGACAATTACGCACTATTTTGGGGTCCTGGACATATTTCCACGATTGATGAACCCCGGGGCGCGTTTTTGTGTCGGTCATAAATACTCGCAGTTTTTGGCCGAATCTGACCCGTTTCGTGGACTATTACTCATTGTTTTGGGGTCCCGGAGTGATTTCCACAATTGACGAACCCAGGGGTGCGTTTATGTGTTCGTCATCAACACCCGCAGTTTTGGTCGATTCTGACCAGTTACGTGGACTATTACTCACTGTTTTGCGGTCCTTGAGTGATTTCCACGATTGATGAACCCCGGGGTGCGTTTATGTGTCGGTCATCGACACCCGCAGTTTTGGCCGGTTCTAACCCGTTTCATGGACTATTACTCACTGTTTTGGGGTCCCGGAGAGATTTCCACGATCGACGAACCCCGAGGTGCGTTTACGTGTCGGTCATCAACACTCGCAGTTTTTGGCCGAATCTGACCCGTTTCGTGGGATATTACTCATTGTTTTGGGGTCCGGAGTGATTTCCACGATTGACGAACCCAGGGGTGCGTTTACGTGTCGGTCATCAACACCCGCAGTTTTGGCCGTTCTGACCCGTTTCGTGGACTATTACTCACTGTTTTGTGGTCCCGGAGAGATTTCCACGATCGACGAACCCTGGGGTGCGTTTACGCGTCGGTTATCAACACCCGCAGCTTTGGCCGTTCTGACCCGTTTCGTGGACTATTACTCACTGTTTTGGGGTCTCAAAGTGATTTCCACGATTGACCAAACTCGGGGTGCTTTACGTTTCGGTCATCAACACTTGCAGTTTTGGCCGATTCTAGCCCGTTTCGTGGACAATTACTCACTGTTTTGGGGTCCTAGACATATTTCCATGATTGATGAACCCCGAGGCGCGTTTTTGTGTCGGACATAAATACTCGCAGCTTTGGCCGATTCTGGCTAGTTTCGTGGACTATTACTCACTGTTTTGGGGTCCTGGAGTGATTTCCACGATTAATGAACCCCGGGGTGCGTTTATGTGTCGGTCATCAACACCCGCAGTTTTGGCCGGTTCTAACCCGTTTCGTGGACTATTACTCACTGTTTTGGGGTCCCGGAGAGATTTCCACGATCGACGAACCCCGGGGTGCGTTTACGTGTCCGTCATCAACACCCGCAGTTTTGGCCGTTCTGACTCGTTTCGTGGACTATTACTCACTGTTTTTGGGATATCGAAGTGATTTCCACAAATGACGAAACCCGGGGTGCGTTTACGTGTCGGTCATCAACACCCGCAGTTTTGGCCGTTCTGACCCGTTTCGTGGACTATTACTCAATGTTTTGGGATCTCAAAGTGATTTCCACGATTGACGAAACCCGGGGTGCGTTTACGTGTCGGTCATCAACACTTGCAGTTTTGGCCGATTCTGGCCCGTTTCGTGGACAATTGCTCACTGTTTTGGGGTCCTGGACATATTTCCACGATTGATGAACCCCGGGGCGCGTTTTTGTGTCGGTCAGAAATACTCGCAGTTTTGGCCGATTCTGGCCAGTTTCGAGGACTATGACTCACTGTTTTGGGGTCCTGGAGTGATTTCCACGATTGATGAACCCCGGGGTGCGTTTATGTGTCGGTCATCAACACCCACAGTTTTGGCCTGTTCTAACCTGTTTCGTGGACTATTACTCACTGTTTTGGGGTCCCGGAGAGATTTCCACGATCGATGGACCACGGGGTGCGTTTACGTGTCGGTCATCAAGACGCGTAATTTTTGGCCGAATCTGACCCGTTTCGTGTACTATTACTCATTGTTTTGGGGTCACGGAGTGATCTCCACGATTGACGAAACAGGGGTGCGTTTACGTGTCGGTCATCAACACCCGCAGTTTTGGCCGATCCTGACCCGTTCCGTGGACTATTACTAACTGTTTTGGGGTCCCGAAGTGGTTTCTACGATTGACGAACCCCGGGGTGTGTTTACGTGTCGGTCATCAACACTTGCAGTTTTGGCCAATTCTGGCCCGTTTCGTGGACAATTACTCACTATTTTGGGGTCCTGGACATATTTCCACGATTGATGAACCCCGGGGCGCGTTTTTGTGTCGGTCATAAATACTCGCAGTTTTTGGCCGAATCTGACTCGTTTCGTGGACTATTACTCATTGTTTTGGGGTCCCGGAGTGATTTCCACAATTGACGAACCCAGGGGTGCGTTTATGTGTTGGTCATCAACACCCGCAGTTTTGGCCGATTCTGACCAGTTACGTGGACTATTACTCACTGTTTTGCGGTCCTTGAGTGATTTCCACGATTGATGAACCCCGGGGTGCGTTTATGTGTCGGTCATCAAAACCCGCAGTTTTGGCCGGTTCTAACCCGTTTCATGGACTATTACTCACTGTTTTGGGGTCCCGGAGAGATTTCCACGACCGACGAACCCCGAGGTGCGTTTACGTGTCGGTCATCAACACTCGCAGTTTTTGGCCGAATCTGACCCGTTTCGTGGGATATTACTCATTGTTTTGGGGTCCGGAGTGATTTCCACGATTGACGAACCCAGGGGTGCGTTTACGTGTCGGTCAACAATACCCGAAGTTTTGGCCGTTCTGACCCGTTTCGTGGACTATTACTCACTGTTTTGTGGTCCCGGAGAGATTTCCACGATCGACGAACCCCGGGGTGCGTTTACGCGTCGGTTATCAACACCCGCAGTTTTGGCCGTTCTGACCCGTTTCGTGGACTATTACTCACTGTTTTGGGGTCTCAAAGTGATTTCCACGATTGACCAAACTCGGGGTGCTTTATGTTTCGGTCATCAACACTTGCAGTTTTGGCCGATTCTGGCCCGTTTCGTGGACAATTACTCACTGTTTTGGGGTCCTAGACATATTTCCATGATTGATGAACCCCGGGGCGCGTTTTTGTGTCGGACATAAATACTCGCAGCTTTGGCCGATTCTGGCCAGTTTCGTGGACTATTACTCACTGTTTTGGGGTCCTGGAGTGATTTCCACGATTGATGAACCCCGGGGTGCGTTTATGTGTCGGTCATCAACACCCGCAGTTTTGGCCGTTCAGACTCGTTTCGTGGACTATTACTCACTGTTTTGGGATATCGAAGTGATTTCCACGATTGATGAACCCCGGGGCGCGTTTTTGTGTCGGTCATAAATACTCGCAGTTTTGGCCGTCCTGACCAGTTTGGTGGACTATTACTCACTGTTTTGGGGTCCTGGAGTGATTTCCATGATTGACGAAACCCGGGGTGCGTTTACGTGTCGGTCATCAACACCCGCAGTTTTGGCCGATTCTAACCCGTTTCGTGGACTGTTACTCATTGTTTTGGGGTCCCGGAGTGATCTCCACGAATGACGAACCCAGGGGTGCGTTTACGTGTCGGTCATCAACACCCGCAGTTTTGGCCGATCCTGACCCATTCCGTGGACTATTACTCACTGTTTTGGGGTCCCGAAGTGGTTTCCACGATTGACGAACCCCGGGGTGCGTTTACGTGTCGGTCATCAACACATGCAGTTTTGGCCGATTCTGGCCCGTTTCGTGGACAATTACTCACTGTTTTGGGGTCCTAGACATATTTCCATGATTGATGAACCCCGGGGCGCGTTTTTGTGTCGGACATAAATACTCGCAGCTTTGGCCGATTCTGGCCAGTTTCGTGGACTATTACTCACTGTTTTGGGGTCCTGGAGTGATTTCCACGATTGATGAACCCCGGGGTGCGTTTATGTGTCGGTCATCAACACCCGCAGTTTTGGCCGGTTCTAACCCGTTTCGTGGACTATTACTCACTGTTTTGGGGTCCCGGAGAGATTTCCACGATCGACGAACCCCGGGGTGCGTTTACGTGTCGGCCATCAACACCCGTAGTTTTGGCCGTTCTGACCCGTTTCGTGGACTATTACTCACTGTTTTGGGATCTCGAAGTGATTTCAACGATTGACGAAATTCGGGGTGCGTTTACGTGTCGGTCATCAACACTTGCAGTTTTGGCCGGTTCTGGCCCGTTTCGTGGACAATTACTCACTGTTTTGGGGTCCTAGACATATTTCCACGATTGATGAACCCCGGGGAGCGTTTTTGTGTCGGTCATAAATACTCGCAGTTTTGGCCGATTCTGGCCAGTTTGGTGGACTATTACTCACTGTTTTGGGGTCCTGGAGTGATTTCCACGATTGATGAACCCCGGGGTGTGTTTATGTGTCGGTCATCAACACCCGCAGTTTTGGCCGGTTCTAACCCGTTTCATGGACTATTACTCACTGTTTTGGGGTCCCGGAGAGATTTCCACGATCGACGAACCCCGAGGTGCGTTTACGTGTCGGTCATCAACACTCGCAGTTTTTGGCCGAATCTGACCCGTTTCGTGGGATATTACTCATTGTTTTGGGGTCCGGAGTGATTTCCACGATTGACGAACCCAGGGGTGCGTTTACGTGTCGGTCATCAACACCCGCAGTTTTGGCCGTTCTGACCCGTTTCGTGGACTATTACTAACTGTTTTGTGGTCCCGGAGAGATTTCCACGATCGACGAACCCCGGGGTGCGTTTACGCGTCGGTTATCAACACCCGCAGTTTTGGCCGTTCTGACCCGTTTCATGGACTATTACTCACTGTTTTGGGGTCTCAAAGTGATTTCCACGATTGACCAAACTCGGGGTGCTTTACGTTTCGGTCATCAACACTTGCAGTTTTGGCCGATTCTGGCCCGTTTCGTGGACAATTACTCACTGTTTTGGGGTCCTAGACATATTTCCATGATTGATGAACCCCGGGGCGCGTTTTTGTGTCGGACATAAATACTCGCAGCTTTGGCCGATTCTGGCCAGTTTCGTGGACTATTACTCACTGTTTTGGGGTCCTGGAGTGATTTCCACGATTGATGAACCCCGGGGTGCGTTTATGTGTCGGTCATCAACACCCGCAGTTTTGGCCGGTTCTAACCCGTTTCGTGGACTATTACTCACTGTTTTGGGGTCCCGGAGAGATTTCCACGATCGACGAACCCCGGGGTGCGTTTACGTGTCGGCCATCAACACCCGTAGTTTTGGCCGTTCTGACCCGTTTCGTGGACTATTACTCACTGTTTTGGGATCTCGAAGTGATTTCAACGATTGACGAAACCCGGGGTGCGTTTACGTGTCGGTCATCAACACTTGCAGTTTTGGCCGATTCTGGCCCGTTTCGTGGACAATTACTCACTGTTTTGGGGTCCTAGACATATTTCCACGATTGATGAACCCCGGGGCGCGTTTTTGTGTCGGTCATAAATACTCGCAGTTTTGGCCGATTCTGGCCAGTTTGGTGGACTATTACTCACTGTTTTGGGGTCCTGGAGTGATTTCCACGATTGATGAACCCCGGGGTGCGTTTATGTGTCGGTCATCAACACCCACAGTTTTGGCCGGTTCTAACCCGTTTCGTGGACTATTACTCACTGTTTTGGGGTCCCGGAGAGATTTCCACGATCGACGAACCCCGGGGTGCGTTTACGTGTCCGTCATCAACACCCGCAGTTTTGGCCGTTCAGACTCGTTTCGTGGACTATTACTCACTGTTTTGGGATATCGAAGTGATTTCCACGAATGACGAAACCCGGGGTGCGTTTACGTGTCGGTCATCAACACCCGCAGTTTTGGCCGTTCTGACCCGTTTCGTGGACTATTACTCACTGTTTTGGGATCTCAAAGTAATTTCCACGATTGACGAAACCCGGGGTCCGTTTACGTGTCGGTCATCAACACTTGCAGTTTTGGCCGATTCTGGCCCGTTTCGTGGACATTTGCTCACTGTATTGGGGTCCTGGACATATTTCCACGATTGATGAACCCCGAGGCGCGTTTTTGTGTCGGTCATAAATAATCGCAATTTTGGCCGATTCTGATCAGTTTCGTGGACTATTACTCACTGTTTTGGGGTCCTGGAGTGATTTCCACGATTGATGAACCCCGGGATGCATTTACGTGTCGGTCATCAACACCCGCAGTTTTGGCCGGTTCTAACCCGTTTCGTGGACTGTTACTCATTGTTTTGGGGTCCCGGAGTGATCTCCACGAATGACGAACCCAGGGGTGCGTTTATGTGTCGGTCATCAACACCCGCAGTTTTGGCCGATCCTGACCCATTCCATGGACTATTACTCACTGTTTTGGGGTCCCGAAGTGGTTTCCACGATTGACGAACCCCGGGGTGCGTTTACGTGTCGGTCATCAACACATACAGTTTTGGCCGATTCTGGCCCGTTTCGTGGACAATTACTCACTGTTTTGGGGTCCTAGACATATTTCCATGATTGATGAACCCCGGGGCGCGTTTTTGTGTCGGACATAAATACTCGCAGCTTTGGCCGATTCTGGCCAGTTTCGTGGACTATTACTCACTGTTTTGGGGTCCTGGAGTGATTTCCACGATTGATGAACCCCGGGGTGCGTTTATGTGTCAGTCATCAACACCCGCAGTTTTGGCCGGTTCTAACCCGTTTCGTGGACTATTACTCACTGTTTTGGGGTCCCGGAGAGATTTCCACGATCGACGAACCCCGGGGTGCGTTTACGTGTCGGCCATCAACACCCGTAGTTTTGGCCGTTCTGACCCGTTTCGTGGACTATTACTCACTGTTTTGGGATCTCGAAGTGATTTCAACGATTGACGAAACCCGGGGTGCGTTTACGTGTCGGTCATCAACACTTGCAGTTTTGGCCGATTCTGGCCCGTTTCGTGGACATTTGCTCACTGTATTGGGGTCCTGGACATATTTCCACGATTGATGAACCCCGAGGCGCGTTTTTGTGTCGGTCATAAATAATCGCAATTTTGGACGATTCTGATCAGTTTCGTGGACTATTACTCACTGTTTTGGGGTCCTGGAGTGATTTCCACGATTGATGAACCCCGGGGTGCGTTTATGTGTCGGTCATCAACACCCACAGTTTTGGCCGGTTCTAACCCGTTTCGTGGACTATTACTCACTGTTTTGGGGTCCCGGAGAGATTTCCACGATCGACGAACCCCGGGGTGCGTTTACGTGTCCGTCATCAACACCCGCAGTTTTGGCCGTTCAGACTCGTTTCGTGGACTATTACTCACTGTTTTGGGATATCGAAGTGATTTCCACGAATGACGAAACCCGGGGTGCGTTTACGTGTCGGTCATCAACACCCGCAGTTTTGGCCGTTCTGACCTGTTTCGTGGACTATTACTCACTGTTTTGGGATCTCAAAGTAATTTCCACGATTGACGAAACCCGGGGTCCGTTTACGTGTCGGTCATCAACACTTGCAGTTTTGGCCGATTCTGGCCCGTTTCGTGGACATTTGCTCACTGTATTGGGGTCCTGGACATATTTCCACGATTGATGAACCCCGAGGCGCGTTTTTGTGTCGGTCATAAATAATCGCAATTTTGGCCGATTCTGATCAGTTTCGTGGACTATTACTCACTGTTTTGGGGTCCTGGAGTGATTTCCACGATTGATGAACCCCGGGGTGCATTTACGTGTCGGTCATCAACACCCGCAGTTTTGGCCGGTTCTAACCCGTTTCGTGGACTGTTACTCATTGTTTTGGGGTCCCGGAGTGATCTCCACGAATGACGAACCCAGGGGTGCGTTTATGTGTCGGTCATCAACACCCGCAGTTTTGGCCGATCCTGACCCATTCCGTGGACTATTACTCACTGTTTTGGGGTCCCGAAGTGGTTTCCACGATTGACGAACCCCGGGGTGCGTTTACGTGTCGGTCATCAACACATACAGTTTTGGCCGATTCTGGCCCGTTTCGTGGACAATTACTCACTGTTTTGGGGTCCTAGACATATTTCCATTATTGATGAACCCCGGGGCGCGTTTTTGTGTCGGACATAAATACTCGCAGCTTTGGCCGATTCTGGCCAGTTTCGTGGACTATTACTCACTGTTTTGGGGTCCTGGAGTGATTTCCACGATTGATGAACCCCGGGGTGCGTTTATGTGTCGGTCATCAACACCCGCAGTTTTGGCCGGTTCTAACCCGTTTCGTGGACTATTACTCACTGTTTTGGGGTCCCGGAGAGATTTCCACGATCGACGAACCCCGGGGTGCGTTTACGTGTCGGCCATCAACACCCGTAGTTTTGGCCGTTCTGACCCGTTTCGTGGACTATTACTCACTGTTTTGGGATCTCGAAGTGATTTCAACGATTGACGAAACCCGGGGTGCGTTTACGTGTCGGTCATCAACACTTGCAGTTTTGGCCGATTCTGGCCCGTTTCGTGGACAATTACTCACTGTTTTGGGGTCCTAGACATATTTCCACGATTGATGAACCCCGGGGCGCGTTTTTGTGTCGGTCATAAATACTCGCAGTTTTGGCCGATTCTGGCCAGTTTGGTGGACTATTACTCACTGTTTTGGGGTCCTGGAGTGATTTCCACGATTGATGAACCCCGGGGTGCGTTTATGTGTCGGTCATCAACACCCGCAGTTTTGGCCGGTTCTAACCCGTTTCGTGGACTATTACTCACTGTTTTGGGGTCCCGGAGAGATTTCCACGATCGACGAACCCCGGGGTGCGTTTACGTGTCCGTCATCAACACCCGCAGTTTTGGCCGTTCAGACTCGTTTCGTGGACTATTACTCACTGTTTTGGGATATCGAAGTGATTTCCACGAATGACGAAACCCGGGGTGCGTTTACGTGTCGGTCATCAACACCCGCAGTTTTGGCCGTTCTGACCCGTTTCGTGGACTATTACTCACTGTTTTGGGATCTCAAAGTGATTTCCACGATTGACGAAACCCGGGGTGCGTTTACGTGTCGGTCATCAACATTTGCAGTTTTGGCCGATTCTGGCCCGTTTCGTGGACATTTGCTCACTGTATTGGGGTCCTGGACATATTTCCACGATTGATGAACCCCGAGGCGCGTTTTTGTGTCGGTCATAAATAATCGCAATTTTGGCCGATTCTGATCAGTTTCGTGGACTATTACTCACTGTTTTGGGGTCCTGGAGTGATTTCCACGATTGATGAACCCCGGGGTGCATTTATGTGTCGGTCATCAACACCCGCAGTTTTGGCCGGTTCTAACCCGTTTCGTGGACTGTTACTCATTGTTTTGGGGTCCCGGAGTGATCTCCACGAATGACGAACCCAGGGGTGCGTTTACGTGTCGGTCATCAACACCCGCAGTTTTGGCCGATCCTGACCCATTCCGTGGACTATTACTCACTGTTTTGGGGTCCCGAAGTGGTTTCCACGATTGACGAACCCCGGGGTGCGTTTACGTGTCGGTCATCAACACATGCAGTTTTGGCCGATTCTGGCCCGTTTCGTGGACAATTACTCACTGTTTTGGGGTCCTAGACATATTTCCATGATTGATGAACCCCGGGGCGCGTTTTTGTGTCGGACATAAATACTCGCAGCTTTGGCCGATTCTGGCCAGTTTCGTGGACTGTTACTCACTGTTTTGGGGTCCTGGAGTGATTTCCACGATTAATGAACCCGGTGTGCGTTTATGTGTCGGTCATCATCACCCGCAGTATTGGCCGGTTCTGACCAGTTTCGTGGACAATTACTCACTGTTTTGGGGTCCTAGACATATTTCCACGATTGATGAACCCCGGGGCTCGTTTTTGTGTCGGTCATAAATACTCGCAGTTTTGGCCGATTCTGGCCAGTTTGGTGGACTATTACTCACTGTTTTGGGGTCCTGTAGTGATTTCCACGATTGATGAACCCCGAGGTGCGTTTATGTGTCGGTCATCAACACCCGCAGTTTTGGCCGGTTCTAACCCGTTTCGTGGACTATTACTCACTGTTTTGGGGTCCCGGAGAGATTTCCACGATCGACGAACCCCGGGGTGCGTTTACGTGTCGGTCATCAACACTTGTAGTTTTGGCCGATTCTGGCCCGTTTCGTGGACAATTACTCACTATTTTGGGGTCCTGAACATATTTCCATGATTGATGAACCCCGGGGCGCGTTTTTGTGTCGGTCATAAATACTCGCAGTTTTTGGCCGAATCTGACCCGTTTCGTGGACTATTACTCACTGTTTCCAGGACCCCAAAATAGTGAGTAATTGTCCACGAAACGGGCCAGAATCGGCCAAAACTGCAGGTGTTGATGACCGACACGTAAACGCACCCCGGGGTTCGTCAATCGTGGAAACCACTTCGGGACCCCAAAACAGTGAGTAATAGTCCACGGAACGGGTCAGGATCGGCCAAAACTGCGGGTGTTGATTACCGACACGTAAACGCACCCCTTTGTTCGTCAATCGTGGAAATCACTCCGGGACCCCAAAACAATGAGTAATAGTCCAGTAAACGGGTCAGATTCTGCCAAAAACTGCGAGTGTTGATGACCGACACGTAAACGCACCTCGGGGTTCGTCGATCGTGGAAATCTCTCCGGGACCCCAAAACAGTGAGTGATAGTCCATGAAACGGGTTAGAACCGGCCAAAACTGCGGGTGTTGATGACAGACACATAAACGCACCCGGGGTTCGTCAATCGTGGAAATCACTGCAGAACCCTAAAACAATGAGTAATAGTCCACGAAACGGGTCAGATTCGGCCAGAAACTGCAAGAGTTGATGACCGACACGTAAACGCACCCCGGGGTTCGTCGATCGTGGAAATCTCTCCGGGACCCCAAAACAGTGAGTAATAGTCCACGAAACAGGTTAGAATCGGCCAAAACTGCGGGTGTCGATGACCAACACATAAACGCACCCCGGGGTTCGTCAATCATGGAAATCACTCCAGGACCCCAAAACAGTGAGTAATAGTCCACGAAACTGGCCAGAATCGGCCAAAACTGCGAGTATTTATGACCGACACATAAACGCACCCCTGGGTTCGTCAATCGTGGAAATCACTCCGGGACCCCAAAACAATGAGTAATAGTCCACGGAACGGGTCAGATTCGGCAAAAAACTGCGAGTATTTATGACCGACACAAAAACGCGCCCTGGGGTTCATCAATCGTGGAAATATGTCCAGGACCCCAAAACAGTGAGTAATTGTCCACAAAACGGGCCAGAATCGGCCAAAACTGCAAGTGTTGATGACCGACACGTAAACGCGCCCCGGGGTTCGTCCATCGTGGAAATCACTTTGGGAACCCAAAACAGTGAGTAATAGTCCACGAAATGGGTCAGAACGGCCAAAACTGCAGGTGTTGATGACCGACACGTAAACGCACCCTGGGTTCGTCAATCGTGGAAATCACTCCGGGACCCCAAAACAATGAGTAATAGTCCACGAAACAGGTTAGATTCGGCCAAAAACTACGAGTGTTGATGACCGACACGTAAACGCACCTCGGGGTTCGTCGATCGTGGAAATCTCTTCGGGACCCCAAAACAGTGAGTAATAGTCCATGAAATGGGTTAGAACCGGCCAAAACTGCGGGTGTTGATGACCGACACATAAACGCACCCCGAGGTTCATCAATCGTGGAAATATGTCCAGGACCCCAAAACAGTGAGTAATAGTCCACGAAACGGGTTAGAACCGGCGAAAACTGCGGGTGCTGATGACCGACACATAAACGCACCCCGGGGTTCGTCAATCGTGGAAATCACTCCAGGACCCCAAAACAGTGAGTAATAGTCCACGAAACGGGTTAGATTCGGCCAAAAACTGCGAGTGTTGATGACCGACACGTAAACGCACCTCGGGTTTCGTCGATCGTGAAAATCTCTCCGGGACCCCGAAACAGTGAGTAATAGTCCACGAAACTGGTCAGAATCGACCAAAACTGCGGGTGTTGATGACCGACACATAAACGCACCCCTGGGTTCGTCAATCGTGGAAATCACTCTGGGACCCCAAAACAATGAGTAATAGTCCATGAAACGGGTCAGATTCGGCCAAAAACTATGAGTATTTATGACCGACACAAAAACGCGCCCCGGGGTTCATCAATCGTGGAAATATGTCCAGGACCCCAAAAAAGTGAGTAATTGTCCACGAAATGGGCCAGAATCGGCCAAAACTGCAAGTGTTGATGACCGACACGTAAACGCACCCCGGGGTTCGTCAATCGTGAAAACCACTTCGGGACCCCAAAACAGTGAGTAAAAGTCCAAGAAGGACATGGATGAAGACCAATTGCAATGGTGGAAGGACTACAAGGAGGACATCACGGAGAGGAAGAAGATGTTCCGTGTTGCGTCATCTACTTTTCAAGGTGACACTACGATGAGTAGTAGTGGTGATGGCGGTGTGTACGACTCCACCGGTGCCGATGGAGATGCTTGATGGAGCCCGCTTGTGGTCTAGGAGATGGCGCCGAGGTGCAACTTTTGGGTGATGGTGCCGATGAGAGGAGGAAGATGATGATTTTGTGATGTAAACTATTAAACCATGCATCAATGATTGTCATTTGGTAGTTTTTTTGGAAGTTGATTGTGTTCTTGTTGTCATAAATTGTGAGATGTCAAATGATAGATTTAAAGGTTGGGGTCGAGGCAAAGACTAGAACCCTCAAATCCAATCCTTAAAGCAGTTTACGGGTTGGTTTTGAGGGTTCTAGTATTTGCCCCTGTTTTTCAACCTTTAAAAGTGTCAAAAAGTGGCACAACTCAACCCTTAAAACTGCTTTTAAGATTTGAGGGTTTGAGGGTTCTACTAGTAATGCTCTAAGCAAGAGGGATATGGGTGTCGTGCGCATTCTGATATTCCTGCCACCACCTCCTCTTCTCAATGGAAGTAGGCTATGCCTCCACACTGGTCAGGATAAGGACAGATCATTGGCCATGTTTGGCATATGTTGATGAATATTTGGAGGCGTTGCTGCAATAGTGAAGGTTTCTCTAGCCAAGACTCTTCAGTTTTGTACCTTATGTAACAGTAATGAGTATACAATGCAAGCTGTTGTTTTTTCCATTTTCTGGGGGCTTCTTTTTCTTTACCATGAAGTCTGGAGCATCATTCTTTCTGCGGATTCACAAGTGTAATTTCCAGTGGAGAGGGCAATTTCATCAAAGAGAAACTAGATAGTAGAGGAGTTGTGTGTGTGCCATATGTGACTTCAGCAAGTCAGATAGCTCATGTTCTAACAAAAGGACTGCCAGAAAAGCTCTTCTCTATCTTTTGTAGCAAGAAAGATGGGCCTATGTGATGTGTTTGCCCCATCTTGAGGGGGGAGTGTTGGCTGGTCTGTTAGAGGGCTCAAGTGTAAAATGTACATATAATATAGATAGATAATAGAGAGATGCAGATCCAGAAAACTCCCCATTCATGGCCTGCCTCTCTCACTCTGTTTTCCTCAACTCAACCCACTCAAAATCTTGATGATTTCTGTATGAAAATCAAGAATTACTCTGGTATACTCACTGTAAGTTCACTCAAATGTGTTATAAATCAAAGAGTGTGGTGATGTTGATTACCCTGTTATACTCACTGTAAGTTCACTCAAATGTGCTACAGTATAAAAAGAAGGAACAGGCGTAACAGCAGTAGATGTATTTCTTCACCTGGACATTTTGATTCTCTTCCCGGAGCAGGATGGAGCCTGGGACCTTCAAACGTTGGAGCTGCGCACCAGTCGCCCCCGTCGTGGACCTCAGCACCGGCTTGGGCTTCCCCGGGGCCGAGATGTTGGTTGGGCGAAGGGGAGTGGTCACCACGCCGCCCCTCGCTGGCGTCTGGATGGCACGGGTTGGCTTGATCTGGATAGCGCGCAGGGGAGGCCGGTAGGCCGCGCCGGACTCCGCTGGCGCGCGAGTAGAAGCTTATATTTAGGAACAGAGGAAGTAGTAATAAAGCACTGGAAATGTAAAATTGTTGCCGCGGTCACCGCCGGCGCCAATTGTTCACTTGCATATAAGCATACAAAAACCATTTCAGCAAATCCTACATTTTCAGAGACATAATTGCGTAACTGATTCAAGCTAAACACGGCCAGTGTCACAACTCAGTACAGTTGGCAGTTGACAAACATCTTATGTGAATTTTTCACAACTCGCTGCACCCACACCTCACTTCTAGAACAAGAAACCTGAATATTCCAATAAATGTGGGAAAAAATCATGGTTGTAATATGCTATAACATGTGCACTTGCTAACAGTTGTTCAGAATTATGAAAAGTTGTGTATTGTACAAAAAAAAGACAGAGACGGAGAGATGAAGGACCGATGTAGCAACCATATATGTGCACAACGTTTTTGTATTACTCAAGAGAACTGTTTGCAAATGGTCATGTTTTTGCATGCCTTTCTGCAAGTGCACTAGCATGTTGCTCATCTATGATATTTTGACCTTTTTTTTTCTGCACAAAGTGTACTTGTGCAATAGGGTGCAGCCACATGTTGACACACTCATATAATCGATTATATGTGTGTTGCAATTTGATATAACAATAGCCCAATTAGAATAGGTTACTACAATAGTGTTTAGTATCACAATAACTGTTCAGTTTGTTGACTAATATCATGTGATATTGCTTGTTTGTTGCTAATTTTCCAACTCTCTTTGAGCATAAGTATATCATATAAAGGGGGGTCAACTCAGGCAATCAGCTGTTTACTTTGCAAACTAAACATCAAAGAATTGTGGTAATCAGATTTTTTTTGTTAAAATAAACTAGTCAAATAATTAAGCTTGATCTATAGAAATGTCAGCCTGGAGAAGTAATTAGTTACAACATTCAAATACTTAGATATGTGAGTTGCCTGAAATTCAGACCATAACAAAGATAAGTTGATTTGAAATCCATCGGGCACATTAGTGCACTCTATTTCAAGAAAACATGTATTAATCCCCCATAAGTGAATGTTTTATGCTGACACACACACCACCAATCTCCATTCTCTAAAATTCCAAGCATCAACTTGGACCAAATGGTAAAGGGGGAAGAAGTCAAAATTTGGGCAAGGAAACTCACTGTCAGCAAGAAGTGTCCGGGCCGCAAGCTGCTGCTCCCTGTCAACTAGGAGTGCCTGGGTGTTCGAAAGCTGCTACTCCCTGTCAACTAGGAGTGCCTGGGTGTTCGAAAGCTGCTGCTCCCTGTCAACTAGGAGTGCCTGGGTGTTCGAAAGCTGCTGCTCCCGGACAACTAGGAGTGTGCGTGTCTCGGCAAGCTGTCGGTCTTTGCCAAGGCTGGCATAAAAGAATCAAACAAACAACAAAAAGAAGAGGAATCAGTGTCCAAAAATAAAAGCGAGCCCAAATCAGCAAGCATTAGATCTTACAACTCATCGCGGAGCTGGTTGTTGTCGTCCCGGAGGTTCTGGAGCTCACTTTCCATCTCCTTGAGCGTTGCATCATTCAAATCACAAAAGGTTTCAAAAAAAATTCCGACCGAGAAGGACAGAATTCGCTCAGCTTTACCTTGGTAGATCACCTTGATAGCAGGCTCCTGCTCCTGCTCCTGCTCCTGCTCCTGCACCGCCCCATCATTTGGAAGCTTCATCTTGTGTGTGCGCAAAAGGGGAGAAAAAAAGAGTGCTCCAATTGACAATGCTGATGCCCTGTTCCAACTCCCAAGTTGATAAGGGGGTAGAATTTTATTAGACTTTTAGCAAGTGTAGAAACAAAAAAGGGGTAGAATTGAAGCATGTTGAAAGAAAAACATTTGCAGCATACAATTTGTAAACATTTGCCCCTGCAAGCAGTGGCGGACCCATGCAAGAAACTAAGGGCTAAAACTAGCCAGAAAAAACTTGAGTTGTAAGGCATACAAAAGTCAATCTATGTTGCATAACTAATGAGAAACCGAACATAATGTTCAATGGCAGCATTTGTTCCATGATGGGTCAACTAATAAAGCAAAAGAAATCAAAAGACAATATGTAGCATAGATAGATGATACAACAAAATGATACCAAATCAAAGGATTTGTTGGTCTGAGCCTCCCATGATGACATCTTCAATAGCAGCAGAAGCTAAACCTTTAATTATCAATTTTGAAATGCAAGTCGGTGCATAATATAGCAGGTAAAACAAGTTAATGATAGATGCAAAAATGTGAGAACTTATGTATAGGACGAGGCAAAACGCCTTTACGGTGCGATAACCTTGAAATCGCTCGATTATCTTTGATTCTTCAATACTAACAAATACATCTCGCTCAATGTAACATACCATTCTATGATTCATCCAATCATCACCATCCTGACATCTAGCAAAACTGGTTTCTACATCTAACAGAAACACAAAGAGTGGCATCTAGCAACTAAAATCATCACCATCCTGACATCTAACAAAACTGGTTTCTACATCTAACAGAAACACAAAGAGTGGCATCTAGCAACTAAAATCATCACCAGGACAGCAGCCCGCAGGCCGCGGGGGGGGGGGGGGGGGGGGGGGGGCGGGCGCTGAAACAGAAACAGGGGCGCTGGAAGGGGGAGATCCTGGGGGCGCTGGAAAGGGAGATCCGGGGTGCACGGAGCTGGCCGGCGACGGCGGGCGGCGACCGGCGATGGCTTAGGGTTCGTCAGGTGCTCCTACTCAGGTCGGGGGCAGAGCGCCTGGCGTGGCTGGTTGCGATACGAGACGCTGCGGCGTGCGTGTGAGTTGGCCTGGCCGGCTGGGCCAGTTGGCCTGGGCTTGGTACTGGGCTGCGCCCCAGGCTAAACTTTTTTTTTTGAAATATAGGCCGACAATTTTTTAGTACTTAGTGCACATTTTTTGAACACATGTGAAGCACTTTTTTCAAATACATGTGAGCATTTTTTTTCAAATACACATTGTACATGTTTCTGAATAGATCTTGTACATTTCCCATCAACACGGTGAACACTTTTTATACACGTTGATCAAATACAAGTTGGATATTTTTTCAAATAAATATTTGAATATATTTTAATACATGTGAAATACTTTTTAGACTCACCTTCAACTTTTTAAAATACATGATAAACATTTTTTTTTCTTTTTTGATACACATTGAACATTTTTTAATATATGATATTTTTTCAAACATATGTTTGAATTTTTTTAACATATCTTTAAAAATTTCTAAATATTTTTTGAGTAAACATTGAATTTGTGGTAATACATGTGAAACATTTTTCAGAAACACCTTGAATATTTTCTTAAAATAGATCATGGACATTTGTTTCAAATACGTGCTGTATATTTTTTGAATACGCGCTGAACATTTTTTCTGATACATGTCAAATATTTGGTAAAATACAGGATTAACATTTTTAAATAAATGTTTGAACATTTTCTGTATACATGTTAAAAATTTGTCAGATACACCTTGAACATTTGTCGAACACACGCGGAACATTCTTTTGAATGGTAAGAATATTTTTAAAACTTACACAATTTTTTTCTATGCTGAATGAAATTCTTTTAAGTGCATGATAAAAGCTTTTAAATATTGAAATTAATTATTTTGGGGGATAAATAATATATATTTTTGGAAATACAAACAGAATTAAAAGAAATGAAAAGAACGAACATCAAATGAATGGAATGCTGCTGGGACAGCCCACTTGCGCGTCCCTTGCGAGACAACGCTCGGTCTCTCTTAAAGCGAGACATAGCCTCTCTCAAATATGTAGCACCGTGCGGGACCAATTCCTCGCTTACTGCAAGGGTTGTGTAGGTGTCATGCATTCTAACTAGGCATTTTTAAAACTGGTGAACATCTTTAAAATGTCACGTAGAAATTTTTTTCTGGTTCTAACTGTCCCAAATGTTCTAAGCACCCGCAATGAGAGTATCATAAGCAGTAGCATGCATGACATGAAAACGAGTTCTTCTGTTCAACATGACATGCAAATGAACATTTTTCAAAGTATTAACTTATTTTTCGGCTACTAAAAGGGCAAAAAGCTCTTTCATTCAACATGACATGCAAACGAGCTCGGAAATGGATGAAACTTGGCATGGTGTTCATAGGACCCTGTAAGGTGTGGTAAAATTAGAGTGTTACGGTAAAAAGTAGATGCACTTGGTGTACAAACCGAACACTCTGCAATGAAGTGTCCATGTTTCGAATGAGCCGCCTTTCAAACACAACTTCATTTTTACATCATTTCAACTCCAACTCTTTCTATGATTAATACACATCATTGAAAGTCCCATGCTCAATTTTTAAAATATTTCGAGTTTGGTTGTTATTTTCAAAGCATTAATTGAATTTCCGGCCACTAAAGAGGTAAAAAGCTCTTCCGTTCAACATAACATGCAAACAAGGTCGGAAATGGATGAAACTTGGCATTGGATCTTCATAGAATCCCTGTAAGGCGTGGAAAATTTGAGATCGTTACGACAAAAATTAGATGCACTTTGTGTATAAAATCGAACACTCTTCAATGAACAGAAAATCTCCCTTGCACGTAAAACTACATTTTTACATCATCTGCCCTTTAAACTTTTTGTATGTTAAATACACCATTAAAAACGCCATGCTATAGCGTGGGACTAGTCCGAGTAATAACATGACATTTCTAGTACTCTTTCTTACTTACAAAACCTATATAGTGCCCGCCGCTGCTAAAACTAGAAAGTTTTGAAAAAGGCGGGCGCGGGTTAGCGAAATATGACAGTGGCGGCCCCTAGAAAATTCCCATCTCACGGGTAATTCTATGAAAACATGGGTGTGGCGAATCCGTCAAGCATTTTACTCTTATCTTCTCAAAAATTTAGTTTTCAATGAAATTCACCAAATTTTGGCATACGTACACCTCGTTTCATCATCATCATCATAGGGTTCGGAATAAGACCACAAGAAATAAACCAATTGCCAGTAATGCAAGGGTCGTTCAACTCAATCATGATAATCGTATCATCGGTGTACTGAAGATATGTCACCGCTTCCATGAGGAGCTGCGAGACTACAGGAGAGATGGGACCCGCTGCAGTCGCCCGAGATAAGATACAAGAAAGGGTAAACAACCAGGGGGATATGGGGTCCCCTTGCCGCAACAAGAAGATGAGCGACGAGGTTGATCGTCTTCAATGTATGTCCTAAGATGGAACCAAAGATTAGACAATAAGGGGACAGGGACAAGAGAGGAGCATTTATTTCTCTCTTTTATTGCATTGTGATATGTGTTGTCGTAATGATCATAGTGTCAAGTAGACACCGATCTGACACAACCGAAACGACGGCACAAAGGAGCACCAGCCAAAAAGAGAAATACAATCAAGATCGAAAAATCCCTTGAGCTTGACGCCAACGTCCGCCATCAGCTGCCTCCGGCACCACCATAACAGCCACCTCCTCACCCGAGCTCGACGTGCCTTCATCGCTAATATGTAGCTTTGCGGAGTTTCAAGACGGCTCATCAAAGATGAAGCCATTGTCATTGAACGAATCAGACCCTGGCAACACCTCAAACACAAGATCAAACTCCAGGTCACCCCCCCCCCCCCACATGACTAAGACATGAGAGGAGGAAACCATATCCGCCTGCCATGGGCCACAAACCTAGCACACGATCCACTGTCTTGCAGATGGATGCCGTCGATGCAGTCCACACTCCACATCCGCTCGCTCCTAGACTACCTCCCAGGCTCCGTAGCGGCGCTGGAGCAAACGCCGCCGCAACGGAGAAGCGAGACAAGTCCACTAGGAAGATCTTGCCTGCTGCCGGTACGCCATCCTTGCGAGGTTTTTTTCTTTTTCATTTTGCTGTGGACGAGGAAAATGGGAAAAGACACAAGTTTTTTCCTTTTTCATTTTGCTTGTGTCGGAAGTGGATTTTTCCTAACTAGTTGCGCCCGCAACCTGTATCCTGGCCCTCCATCTAAGGTCCTGTCCAATCAACCTTCTCCATCACGTTGTCAGCCATGCACTGCATTCCCTTGGCCCACATGCATGTTGCGGCTACTCCTACTCCATGTGCATGTCGCCTCTTCAAACAAAATTGCAAGATAAACAAATATGTCACTATTACTTTGAAATAAATTGTGCAAATTTAAATTCGCTAATGTATTTGAATTTCTCACACTCAGCTCTACAAAACAAGTCCAATATCAATATATTTCAAAAAAAGTTCCATAAACTTTTCATTAAAGTTAGGCCAAGCTATCTATAAGTTCTTTGGTTCAAGATACATTTTCCAGCAAAGTTCTTTCATATTTCTAACAAAGTGCAGACCCACTATTTAGAAAGTTCTTCCGCCCCTTATTCTGTTTATTTAGCACTTTACAATAAAAATTAAAGTTCTTCACTGTTTAAAGCAAAGTTTCAAAAAAATGTGTTTCAAATGTATCCAAGACTATACTTGTTCTAAAGAGCTTAGCGTCATGAGTTCAAATATGTAAAAAGTTTCGAAAACAAATTTTCGGTTTTAAAGATATGTACCATCTAAATTGTCAAAAGAAAATGAAAAGTGATGGAGTAAGAGGAGAGAGGGAAGATAATATAGGCCATGCATGTGTCAGAACTTGCGTAGGAAGAGAGAGAGAAAAGCCCATGCACATGCAATGGCTCGCATCCCCATGGACCAGCAACGACACTGATTCACGTTGCGCGCTCAACTGGTTAGGATTCGCCTTATTCGGTGTCTCGGCCGCATCCTTGGCCGGGCGCGTCTCCCGGAAGCTCCGACGACGTGGGGATGGGGATGCATGGGGATGGTGATGGTGATGGTGATGGGGAGGGAGAAGGAGACGGAGACGCGACGGAGAGTCTCCTCCGCTTCCTCCTCCTCCTCCTCCTCCTCCTCTTCCCGCCTCCCCATCCGCCTCCTCGAACCCCAGGCCCAGGCCCGTTGGTCTCCGTCCCCGGCCGGCCGGTCGCCATGGCGGCGGCGGGAGCGCCAGCGCGCGCGCTTCTGCCCACCGTCCTCCTCCTCCTCTTGTGCATGGTGGCGGTGGCGGAGGCGTGGCAGGACATTTCGACCAAGGACGCGATCTTGTTGGGGCTCAACGCCAAGATGAAGAAGATGACCCACGCCTTCGCCCCGCAGGTCAAAAGGGAGCTCGGCTACTGCATCCAGGACACGTACGTGCTTACGTTTCGATCCCCCCCCCCCCACCCCCCAACATCTTCAATACAATCATCGATTCAATTTTAATCATCGATTCAGTCAAATCAAATCTTGCCCTTTCTTCTTGTATTGAATTGAAATGCTGGCTGCAGGGACGCGGAGTGGGACGCCACCTTCAACTTCTCCGGGGACCCCAAATTCCTCGTCGACTGCATGGTGAAAGGTAAGGTATCCATGGTGGAAGGGAAGGGAATGAATTGAAATGCTTCCTTCCATACTTGAAAGGAAATTAATCCATTAATTATTCCATGGTATTGGTGACAACAAATTAATCTCAGCATTTTTTGCTTGCATCCAATCCACCCCATCTGATCCGATGCCGAATACCGAATACCATGATCCGATCCGGCGCTCGTGCGTGTGTGTAGGGGACCTGCCGCAGCGCGTGTGCACCGCCGCCGAGCTCAAGTTCTACTTCGAGAGCATCATCAGAAGAGGCAAGAAGAACTACGTGAGGCCAAACAAGAACTGCAACCTCACGTCCTGGATCGACGGCTGTGAGCCCGGCTGGGGCTGCGCCGCCGACGGCGGCAAGGAGGTGGACCTGCAGGACGCCGAAAACTTCCCGGACAGGACCGTCGACTGCCAGGGCTGCTGCCCCGGCTTCTTGTGCCCCCGCGGCCTCACTTGCATGATACGTACGTAAGCCCTCAGCCTCAGCTTCACAATTTTTTCTTTTTTTGCGGGGAAATTGGCTGGCTAGCTTCCTGTTAAAAGAAAACCAAACCTACATTATATTAATTGCTGCTCTACGTACTCTGCTTCACATTCACATATGCATGCTGATCATGATGCAGCCTGCCCTCTGGGAGCATACTGTCCACAGTCCACCCTCAACAAAACCACGGGAGTCTGCGATCCGTAAGTTTCTCTCCTCTCTTGCTCGTATATCTTCATTCTCTCCTCTCTTTTATATATACACTGTCCATGGAAATACATACATACATACATACATACATACATACTCCCTCCGTTCATTTGCGGATGCACTGCAGATACAACTATCAACCGCCTCCTGGGCAGCCCAACCATACTTGCGGCGGTGCCGACAGATGGTCGGATGTCACGAGTACTGACGATGTTTTCTGTCCAGCTGGTTACTACTGTCCAAGCCCTATCCTCAAGATCGATTGCAGTAGTGGGTAATTCTATCTATCTATCTATCTATCTATCTATCTATCTATCTATCTATCTATCTATCGAATGCTTCATTTCTCATTCGCCCAATCTCCATCCTAGGATTGAACCTTCTTGATCCTTACAATGGTTCCCATGCCATTGCCACCACACCACACCACACCACACTAGTAATGAATGAAACCTCCATTTTTAGGAAAAAAAACGTCATTCCCCAAAGAAAATAACTGAAAAATGCAAGCTTCTGGATGTGTGCAGGTTCTATTGCAGGAAAGGATCAACTACCCAGACCAGTAAGTTTGCTCCTTGCTTTGTATTGTCGCCGTGTTCATATAATATACTTCTATAATATGATAATACGATGCTTCCCTTTTTCTGCTTTTGCTACACTGTTTTCTTCAATAATTGACACATATTTGACGGTAAATTGAAGCTTTCCCAGAATGCTTAGTATTGTTTTCTTGATTTTATAGATTTTTTCTGAAAACTATGAATTTTTAAACTGAAAATTTAGGCATGAAATAAAATTTGACGGTATATTAATTTTTAAGTATTTAGGCATGAAAATTTAGGCATGAAATAAAACTGAAAACTTTCCCAGAATGCTTATTTTTTTCAGTATTGTAAGAAAAAAAATTCTCGGAATGCTAACTATATATTGTTTACAGAATTAATGTTTTCAATTTCTCTGGAAAACTTTGAATTTTTGACAAAATTGGGCAGAAAATGAAATTTGCATTAACATATATGGCTTGCTGACTGGACGGTCAAAACCAGCTCACAATGTTCTAGGGGGGGCAAAGTAATTAAATGATATTGATAGTTTTAGGCTGTGTCGTGACCGGTTTAGAGTTGGAGGTTGAAATATATATATATATGCACTTGTTGTCTCTCAATATATAATTCAATAGGGTTTGCCCTTGAAGCTAGGTGCTTGAAATGATGGAATGTGCCAACTTGTAAGCGTATTAATTAATTAATTTGCTTTTAACTGCATGCAGAATGCTTATCCAAGGGCAGTTGCAAACCAAACTCTACAACCCAAGACATCACAATATTTGGTGCCATGCTAGTGGTAATTACAACATTTCCTACACGCACGCACGCTGTTGATATCAAATCTTTAACGACCTGACGTACAGGTTGAGCTGTGCTTAATTAATTTGCATGACCAAATTAGGTTGCCCTGAGTTTAGTGCTGTTGATCATTTACAACTTCTCTGACCAACTTCTGACCAAGCGAGAGAAGAAGCAAGCGAAATCTAGGGAGGCTGCTGTAAGACTCGCGAAAGAGACCGTACAGGCCCGTGAAAGGTGGAGATCAGCTAAAGATGTCGCAAAGAAGCATGCCGCAGGCCTGCAGACATCTCTCACCCGCACATTCTCGCGCAAGAAGAGTCTCAGCAGCTCACATGAATCATCTAAAGGGCATCCACCTGAAGAGCATGGTGCGTCAGAAGAATCAGGAGAGAAGAACACCGGAAGCCCCACTGCGGAAGGAGGAGGAGGAGGAGGAGGAGGAGATAAAAAGAAGAAGGGGGGCAAACATGCGCACACGCAGAGCCAAATCTTCCAGTATGCGTATGGTCAAATCGAAAAGGAGAAGGCACTGGAACAAGAAATGGAACAAAACAGTAATAACCTTTCCTTGTCAGGAGTGGTAGCCATGGCAACTGATGAAGATTTAAGGCAAAGACCTAGAATTGAGATTGCTTTCAAAGACATTACTCTCACCTTGAAGGGGAGTAAGAAAAAACTTCTAAGGTCTGTGAGTGGGAAGCTTATGCCTGGTCGGGTAGCTGCCGTGATGGGCCCATCAGGCGCCGGAAAAACCACCCTCTTGAGCGCTATTGCCGGCAAGGCGACTGGATGCGCGACAACCGGTACCATACTCATAAACGGGAAGCAAGAGCCTATCCGTGCATACAAGAAGATCATCGGCTTTGTCCCGCAAGACGATATTGTCCATGGAAACTTGACTGTTCAAGAGAACCTCTGGTTTAATGCGAGATGCAGGTATATATGTTATGTATTACTTTACAGTATATGCTATATATATATATATATGCTATATATGCACATGATAGCACATGCACATTTACAGTATATGCTATATATATATGCACATGCACATTCTTTTTTAATTTATTGCATGCATTTTCACGATTAATTCTTGTAATTATATATGTCTCCTCAGGCTCCCTGTTGAGATGTCCCAGGCTGAAAAAGTTCTTGTCGTGGAAAGAGTTATCGAGTCCTTGGGGCTGCAACCGGTTCGCGATTCCTTGGTTGGAACTGTTGAAAAGCGTGGCATCTCTGGTGGTCAGCGTAAGCGGGTAAATGTCGGCCTAGAGATGGTCATGGAACCCTCTGTGCTCATCTTAGATGAGCCAACATCTGGTTTGGACAGTGCTTCGTCTCTGCTTCTACTTCGCGCTCTACGGCGGGAAGCTATGGAAGGGGTCAACATCTCCATGGTGGTTCATCAGCCCAGGTTACTTACTAGTCCCACGCGACCTTAATCCATAATCCCATTAGTATATGCAATTACTCCTGAACCTGAGGACATGCTTTTTTTCGAAATGAGGGACTCCCCGGCCTCTGCATCAGAATGATGCATACGGCCATCTTATTAACCACAAAACAGTGTCACCTGATGACATGCTTGCTTACATGCAGCTACACACTGTACAATATGTTTGATGACTTGATACTTCTCGCCAAAGGTGGTATGCCTGTTTACCACGGGCCTGTGAAGAAAGTGGAGGAATACTTTAAAGGGTTGGGGATTGTCGTCCCGGACCGCGTGAATCCGCCCGACTACTACATAGACATCTTGGAGGGGATTGTGAAGCTAGACACGAATGCGGTCAACGTCAAAGATCTCCCTCTGCGGTGGATGCTGCACAACGGCTATGAGGTTCCACGAGATATGCTCCAGAGTTCTTCCGGCTCGGAATCATCGTTGAGTGGGGAAGCAGGCGGTCATGCCCCCCAAGCTGAGGCCAAGAAGTCCGTTCTTGGTGAATTGTGGGGCAATCTCAGGGACATACTAGGCCAGAAAAAAGATGAGTACGATTACAACAAATCTTCTGAAGATTTGTCTAACCGCCGCACACCTGGCAAACTTAGGCAGTACAAATACTACCTGGGAAGGTACGTAAATTACTGAATTGTGTTTCCTTCCTTCCATCCTTCCTTCAAGTACTATGTTATTGTTGTTGTTGTTGTTGTTGTTGTTGTTGTTGCTGCTGCTGCTGCTGCTGTTGTTGCTGTTGTTGTTGTATTCCGGTCTTATGAGCTCGCTAGCTTCATGCATCCCTTTCTGTATGTAAAGATTTCTTCTTCTTCTTCTTCAGATGTGGCAAGCAAAGGCTTCGTGAATCTAGCATACAAGGAGTCGACTTTCTGATTCTGGGTCTTGCTGGTATCTGTCTTGGGACACTAGCTAAAGTGAGCGACGAGTCTTTCGGAGCACTTGGCTACACATACACCGTCATCGCTGTCTGTAAGTTTTCTTTTTTCATTCCTTCTTCTGGACGTACGACATTATGCATGCATGCCCTCTATATATATATATGTGGACTCAATTCTCGCTGCAACATGTTTATGAATACAACATTGCAATTCAGAGTCAGACTGGAGCTTACATATATAAACATGTTTCTGAATTCAAAAATTGAAACACGTACTAGAGTTCTTTCAATTCTCTTAAGCAAACAAAATAAACCTAGTTAATTAATGTTGCCTGGCTGCAGCTCTGCTTTGCATGATTGGAGCCCTCCGCTCATTTTCCTTGGAGAAGATACACTACTGGCGAGAGAGAGCGGCGGGCATGAGCTCGCTCGCATACTTCATGTCCAAGGACACGATCGATCACTTCAACACGATCGTGAAGCCGATCGTCTACCTCTCCATGTTCTACTTCTTCAACAACCCGAGGTCGTCCATCTGGGAGAACTACGTCGTTCTCGTCGCGGTCGTCTACTGCGTCACGGGGATCGGCTACACCTTTGCCATCTTCTTCCAGCCCGGTTCAGCGCAGCTGGTATATATGCTTTCCGCACCAACTACTGCTAGTAGCTAAGCTCCATTAATAACCAGGGCGAAGAAAGTGATGCATGGCTTGTGTGGTTTTGATGATGATGCAGTGGTCAGCGTTGCTTCCGGTTGTCCTGACCCTCTTCTCGAATGAGCAGAAGGACAGCGTCTTTGCTAACCTATGCTACACAAAGTGGGCGCTCGAGGCGTTCGTGATTGCAAATGCGCAGAGGTAACTTATCATCCGTTCATTTAGCTCGATGCTGCTGTGGCTGTTTGCTGCAACTCGATCAACACTCGGCCGACCGTAAATATGAAATATTTTGAGTTGCACAAGGACTAGTAATACATAAATATTTCGATTAAAAACTTAGGATGCGACGCAATGCAATGCAGGTACTCTGGTGTTTGGCTCATCACGCGGTGCGGTTCGCTGGTGAAGATGGGGTACGACATCGACCACAAGATCACGTGTATACTTGTCCTCGCTGCAAACGGGATAGTGTTCCGGTGTATAGCCTTCTTCTGCATGGTCATCTTCCAAAAGCACTGATTATTTCTTTCGTTTTTCTTCATCAGCATATGCATCCCATGTATGTATGTATGTATGTATGTATGTATGTATGTATGTTTGTAACTGACAGACTGATCGAGTAGTAGTAGAACAAGAAGAAGAATTAATGCATACAGTGAGTTGTTAATGTACGCCGAATTAATTAGATGGATCGAATTCCCTTACATGTACTCCATTAGCCAGATAACAAGTTGGGTTAGAGAGAGAGAGAGAGAGAGAGAGAGAGAGAGAGAGAGATGTGTGTGTGTGTGCTACATGCACCATTTAGACACACTCAGCTGTCAGGTTATGTTTGTATTTTGAACTCTATGTGTGAAGTACGCGGTTGTTATTACAATCACACACTAGCACTAGTAGAAAACGGCCCATTTGTCCCGGTTGGTAAGGGCTTTTTGTCCCGGTTCCTGAACCGGGACTAAAAGGTCGTTACTAATGCCCTGGCCCTTTAGTCCCGGTTCAGTCCAGAACCGGGACAGATGGGCCTCCACGTGGCCTGTGCGCCGAGCCCAGGCAGGAGGGCCTTTGATCCCGGTTGGTGGCACCAACCGGGACCAATAGGCATCCATGCGTCAGCATTTCTGTGGTTGGGGTTTTTTTTATGAAAGGGGTGGGGTTGGGGGTTTTGGAGGGTTAATTTAGGTGTTTCATATATTGTCTTAGCTAGCTAATTAATAGAGAGAAGTGTCCTCTCTTATGTCCGTGCTTGGTCGACGCTACGTACTATACATACGTATAGAGAGGACTAGACACGCTAGCTAGCTAGTAAGCAAACGAAGGAAACAGAAGATCGTCATGAACATATATGCATACAGAGAGAAGTGATATCGACCACCTCTCCTTCTCCGAGAGATTGGTCGAACAACAAGTTCTCGTATATCTATCCGACACTACCGGCTACATATATACAATAATTATCTCTTACAAATATAATCTCCTAATATATGGACGTAAGGTCCACATAGTATTCTCCGTCTTCAGCGATCACGTGCTCAAGAAAAAATGCCGCCAATTCCTCTTGAATTCCTCGCATGCGATCTGGTGCTAGGAGTTCATCCCGCATCCGAAACAACTAATTTAAAGAAGGGGGTCAATACATATATCTTCCCCTAATAATAAACCAGCGACTGTTTCTCGTCGTCCGTCGTCGCCTTTTTGCAAAAAAGCCCCTGTATTTCTTTGAATTCAACCCGCAGTCCTATATGAAGTGTGTTCCTGAGAAAACGTTTCGTTTTTACAAAGCAGCCCCTGCAGTAGTTGGAATTCAACCCGCAGTCCGTATATTCCTTACTTTATACTGCCTCTTATCCATTTCCAGACACCGCCGCCGGCCACTCGCCGCCGCTTGGCGCCGGCGTCCACGCCGCAGAGGCCAAGGAAGACGCCGCCACTTACCGCAGGCGTCCGAGCGAGGGTCCCAGGGGAACGGCGATGGGGCTCCTGTGGCCGCCGGCGTCAGGAGAAAGGAGGGTGGCGGCGCTTCGGGCGACGGGCAGCAAGCGGAGGCGAGGAGGTGACGGGGTTCTTGGTGGTCGCCGGCGTGGCGAGGGCCGGAGGGTCGCCGGCGCGGGCGTCGGGCGTGGTCGGAGCAGAGGAACACGGGCTGCGGCGCGGCGTGTGCGGTCGGAGCAGAGGAACGCGGGTTGCGGCGCGGTGCAGGAAGGCGGGGCTGGTGCTGGAGCTTGAGGGCACGGCCGCCATCGCATGCGTCCAGATGACGGTAGAGGGCCAAGCCTGGCTTGGCCTGGTGCTGGAGCTTCAGGGAGCGGCCGCCATGGCATGCGTCCACATGACAGCAGATGGGCAGGCGTGGCTTGGCGTCACTAAGAGCCACGAGGTCGTCGCCGCCGGCCTCGAGGCCACGCTGGACTAGCTGCTGCACCCCCCTGCGTCGTCGCCGTGCCCTGTGTGGTGCGTGCGAACCCGCCGTGAACAGCTGCCCCGTGTGCGCGGCCACCAAGAATGTCTCCCTCCATTCCAGCTCCAAGCCATGCCGCCAGTTGGGCCGACGGTGGACGTGCGTCGTGCCGTGCTCGCGCGCAAGGCCCGTGTTCGATTTGGATTGATTGCAGACCGTGTCCTTGTCGAACACAAGTCAATGGAGTGCCCAACCCGGATTGTATTTTTTTGGTATAAGAAGGAAGGGTACTCGGCCGTAATCTTCATCAGGTCAATTTTGGACGAACATCCAATGTCGCCGCCGAGTTCGCCGGAGGAAGAAGCGCCGAGTTCGCCAGAGGTACAAGAACATCCGTCCAGCACTGCAATGTCGCCTGCGTCTGCTATATCAGAGGTATGTATCCCCTTGGCCCCTGATTTTCTGTCCTGGAGCCATCAGGCTACCACGGAAGTTCAGCTTAACCAGGCATCCTCAATCCTCCATGGAGGCACTAATTAGTCAGGCATCTGATCTTGGTTAGTTTTACAACATCAGAAAAAGAAGATATGAAAGGTCAGGCTACACATCGAGATACATAGTACTAAGGTCAACTGATTATTAAGAGGGAATCCGAGCACAGCATTACTTGCTAGCAGGCAGCAGGGGCTGCAACTTTTTTTCAGCTGGGAATCATCTTGTCCTTCTGAAAAGATTTGCTTGCTTGACACTGTTTGAATTTGCTTGGTTATTCTTCAGTTATAGTGCTTGATGGATTTCATAATCTATCAATGCCTTACTCATATAGTACTAATGAATTCCAATTGCATGCTGAAATCATTCTAATGTTGCTTCTGACTGAAATTGGTTGAGTCATAAGTGGCTCAGTGCTTCAGTTTATAGGTCTAGCTAAGAATTTGTTTTCTGCTAATGGTGTAGCGTTGTATTAATTTGTTGTGTACATGCTGATTCTGAATTTCGGCATCGACTGATAGAATTTCGTCCAAACTAAAATGTTGGTGTTCAAGTGTAGGATAATTGGTTTTGATGTCTCTGTTGTGTGTGCGCATGCAGGTGCCAAAGGCGTCTGTTATAACTCAGGTGGATGCCAAGGAGATTCGGCTGTCGGACATGCCACCAGTAACACTCGATGATACCAACGTGCACACTGTAAATTCCCCCCTGCAAATTGCATAATTTCTTTACATGCTGCTGCTGCTGTTGCTTTATTATTATTACTGGTTTGTCATACATAGACAACGGCTATTCTAGAATATCATCATCCAATTCTGAGCATATAGTTTTTAGTATATATATGATAATTCTTCTGCAAACATTTGCTGCTACTGTTTTAAGGATCTTGCCAAAACATCAAGTTTCCCGAACAGAAAAATTATGTCATTTTGGCGAAACAAAGAATTTATCTCTAGCATGCTGAAACAAATAATTTATCTCTAGCACGGAAATTATGTTTCTTACCAACAAGAAAGTATCACTGCAGTATTTTATTTTGTTACCACTAATCATTGGGTTGCTCCATTAGCAGGAAGTCAATTTGTCAGTGGAAACATAGCTGCAAGGATGCGATATTTCAACTTTGAGGTTACTTAAGCTTTTGGATTTCAGATTTAATTGCCATCACCAAACTGGTATGCAATTGAGTCGCACTTGCGCGCACATGTTCATTTCTAAATATTGCACAGTACTATAGTTGTGCTCCTCTACATAGCTTATATTTGAGCGGTCTTGCGGAATAGTTACAGTGAAGAAAAACCTTGAAGATTGATTTGATTTGTTGCTTTTTTGAGTGGCGCTGCCCCTATTTGGCTAAGAAGCACTACACGACGACTAAAGTACATCAGATTACCTTTCATGATTTCTCTGGAATTTTTGTAATCTGTTGTATATTATTTTTTGAATTATTTTGGGTACAAGGAAAGAAGTGCCAGAGACTGCAATTGTTTCGTGGTAAAATTTACTGATGTTGGTGTTTCTTTTCAAGATTATATTATTGTTTGCTCATTTGGTCCTTGGATGGTCTACTGATTTTTTTTCTATTCCTTCTAGATAATTTGCTTCAGTTCATCAGACTACCTAGGGAACATGCACATTCTTTATCTAAAGATATATTGGGCATCAGTCCACCTGTCATGAGATCTCTGAATTTTGGAGGCATGTTGTATTTTCTGAATTATTTCTTGCAGATATTATGCTTGGACTCACAAATGCATGTAATGCTTCCACTAGAGGTTTGTTCTTCATTCCTTCTGTGTTATTCCTCTTTCAAGTTTTTGGTCCTTGAAAAGTAATAGTACTTGCTAGGTTTTCTAGGTGCAATTTTTTTGTAGTAGAAGCTGAATGTATATGGCCTGAATTTTCATATCAGAGTGTATGAGTTGATTAAGGGTATGGGAGAGAACAATTTTCATCCTCAAACAACACGCGTCGTCACTAAGTTTCTTATATTTACCAATTGAAACATGTCACTAAGTTGCTACTAATGTCACAGTGTCCATAATGCAGAACACATAATAAGTTAAATCAAGCCAATGATTTTGTTCTTTTAGCCAGAGTCAGGTTCAGAGTTGTTCACTCTGACTTTTCTGGGCACATCCATAAGCAAGCTAGCACGTATTATTTAACTGAAGCAGAGGGCGGCTAAGCTATGAATGCTTCATCCTTTGTTCTGAACAAATGCAGCTATGACTTTGTATATTAAAGAAACGGCACCTGAGTGTGTTCTGTTTTTATAGGTTGCAGAGTCTGGAGAGTAAAGCTTGTACATTTTGTAAACCATTTTGTTCCAGTTTCCCTTAGTATACAAGTCTATACTGTCTCAGGTTTTGCCATTGCCGATCATGTACTTCTTTCTGTGCTAGATCAGTATAAGTATATTTAGCTCATGTACACATGGCATTTGGATTGAACCAAGAAATTTCATGTTGCTGACTACGTATACCTGAACATGATGGCTTGAACTTGGTTATTCTTGGACATGATGCTGGAATAATTCTTGATGTTTCATATATTCTGCTCTTTCTTCAGTTATCAATTAGCTTAATTGCATCCCTGATGGTAGTTTTAGATATGTAGCAAAAGAAAGGGTGCTTCATAATTCATTAGATGTAGACCAGTAGGGTCAATTACACATTGTTGGCTGTAAATGACTTTTAGTTTTAGCTTTCATAAAATTTAGACATGTGCTCTTTAACAGTTTGCTGTGGTTGATGGTGGTCCTATGTGTTGGTTGAAATTATCATGTTGGATAATATTACTTTTACTAGCAGTTACAGTGCTCTTATTATTTTATTGGCACAAATATCATCACATATATTGCTATTGATGTAATATTATATTCCTTCACTGAAAGCAAACATTTCAGTGGTTGTTGTGGTCCTCTTATTATTGTTATTTTCCAGGATCACAGATGTTGTAGTACTATGTCCCTTCACTGAAAGCAAATCTTGTTTATTGCTGAAAATAATCAGTTTCATATGGGAGGTATCGAGTCGAGCTTCTATTGTTTCGACCGTCGGCGGTGCATCATTACTGCGTCGCTAGGATGCCCGAGGGAACAAAGGGCGGGCGGGGAGAGGATCTTCGACCATAGTTAGAAGCGGACGGAGTGTGCGCGGCGGCGGCGCACATGGGAGTACTAGAGAATGGGAAAAGATAAGGAACAGCCATCACAGCCCAACAGTAAGATCATCCTTTTTTAGGGATCGCAGCCGTACGAAGATGAGTTTGTGGGTCCTTCCATGCATGTTAACTATTTTGTTTCGGCCAAGCCCAAATAGTAAAAAGATAAACTTCCCAACCAAACTACCAACTATCTGTAAAAATTACCAAACAAAACTGCCCAAAAAGTTAACACAAAAAATAGTTTTAAAATATTTCAAACAAATATGTTCCGTAATTTTTAAAAACACTTAAAAATTTGCCAAAAAAATCACTTCTTACTACAAAAATACATTCTTTTCAAAAAATGTTATTTTATAGAGTTTACATTTGAATGAAATATTAAGTTTTATTAAAAAAATAAATTTCCATGTTCAACATTTATTAAAATTAGATATTAAAAATGATGAAAAATGACCCATCAAGCAGATTCTACCACTTTTATCGCCCGGTGCAACGCACGGGCATTTGTACTAGTCTATACCTATACTAATTACAGACTTCCTAAAAATTCCCATGTTAATCAGTAATTAAGAACCGTTAATCTCGGTGGGACCGAATTATTACGGTTTAGATCTGCTGATATAATATCAATATTTAATAAAAATAGATTTGAGTTTTTTAGATGGTAGGACCGTGGTATTAGGTCTAAGAGTAATTTCGTTCAATTCTGGCAAAAGATTAAGAACAAAATTTATCCACCCAAGCAGCTACGAGACGTCCGTGATCATTAGATTAACCAACAAAGTCTATGTGACCTATCAGCATACGAAACTACTCTTGCAAAAAAAACATACAAATCTCCGTAGCCTTACCTGCATCTCCACGCCTCATCATCTCCATAGTTCCTTGCGCTCGAGGCCACGATAATCAAGGCAGAGAAGTCGCAGAAGCCGTCAGTCGTTTCCTTCTCTAGCTTAACACCGCCATCCCCTCTCCTGCCGCCGCCGCGAGATTAAGAAAGCAGGGCGGTTATCTGCCTTCCCAATTAGCATCTCTACTACAGCATATTTTTTTCTTTCTCCGTCGTCCGCACTGTCCGCTGCCGGCTCCAGGTAAGGAACGACGAATACCCTCACAATTGCATGCTTGGTGTTCGCATTGTCCGCACTGCTGGCTCCGGATAGATGAGACAGGTCGATCCAGAGGTGTCCGCACTGTCCGTACTCACGATTGCATGCTTATTGTTTCTCCTCTTCATGCTTCATTGGGGCCGTCTACTCGATCTTGCAACGACTGCATTATGTGAGCATGATCAATCTTCTTGATCTTAAGTACTCTTTATTAATTTTGAAATTTATAGATAGTCGGTTTCCAACTATTTTCAGGATGAGTAACAATCGAACAGCCGTCTACAGGTGTGTAAAGTACCTACCACATGTTCAGTAAAATTCCAAAACCATATTGGTCAGACGAACTGGTAAGTGAATACTCTGTTGTCAGTAATTTGACTATTTGAGTACCGAGATTTAAGTACCAATGGACGCACTTATGATTTCACCCAGAAAGTGGATTTGTAATATTCAGATTTCTTCTGGATAGCAAATAAAAAAATTCCCAGTTTATGGATGTCAAAAATTGCAATCACGAAACAGTACATTGTAGCATGCATAGAGTCCAAGATATAATCAAGAAAAAAAACACTTTTGGTACAGAGTCGTGCCATGAACAAGGCATCACGGCCTTAGTTTTTTCAGTGTGTCAACTAATTATGCGTACATGCCGCACTTGGCTGATTACTGTTCAGTTCATAGTCACTTTTTCTTTGTGTACGCCACTGGTACCATGAGTCTATGATTACTTAGAAAGAGCAGCTTAAACTTTACTGATTACTGTGATAATAAAATCTGTCCCATACCATCTTCTATGAGTGCACAGATAATGTTTCAGGTTTGTATACACTAAGAGGCAACATAATACTCATGTTGTGGCCGGCAAAGATGCCAAATATTCAGTGTCAACGGTTATGTATGGATATTCAATCCTTTTAGTATATGGTAGTGGCAAACTGGTAATGCTTCTATTTCTTGGTGGTGTCCCTTTTCCCCTTAACTAGCAGTCATATATATTTACAGAATAAAAGACCTGATTTCCATTGATTCAGTAGTGTTCAAGGCCATGCTCACCCGACTGATCCGGTAGGGCAAGTTCATTGTGGTAGACCAGCAACCATGGCCAGACGCCACCATACACCCCTTGAAGCGTCAGCAGAAGCTTGGCTTTGCGAAGAGCGAAATCGACCCGAGTTGCATCTCTTTCCAGCACAACGTAAGTGTTCCATTACCTCTAGGAGCTTCCTACCATGAGTTTTGTGCAAAGAGAACACATATGGTATGGCTATATCTTTTAATCAGAGATTCACTGTTGAAAAGAATATATCTAACAACATATAATTCAGAGGCAATGGCAAATTTCATGAATTAGAATACAATGAGTACATGTATATATATTCACCAAGTAAGAATGGCTGTGTCTTTTTCCCTATAAACTGCTATTTTGTAATTCTTATTGCTGCAGCGATTTTTATATATTATGACCACGGCAGTGTTAGTGTAGTAAGAGTTTTTCTCTCAGGTTTACATTTCATGAAGGGATGAATGGGTATAGATATTACCTGTGGTCATCAACTTAAAGCATGAATGTTCCATTCTTGATATATTCACGGTCTGTATAAAGGCGTGCTGCAATTGTGCTCAGGTGGAAATTTGATTATGTACTGTCCAGCTCTGGAGAACCATACCGTACGGGTAATCAATAGGAAGAACTACAGATGATATGTTGGTTGGAATGTGATATGATTGAAAAAAATATTAAATTCCTGCAAAAATTTCTGAGATAAGTATGCATAGAGATTATATTGTAGCAGTATTGTTGCAATCTAGGATTTGGTTGTATACATGTCTCCTGCAGTGCGGTGTCTTCGATTATTGCTCCCGATAAAGCACATATGTACTCGATTATGGCTGTCCATAGCTAAGTCCCGATACATTGTGGCACATATTTGTAAGTCATAAAGCAATAATCGAGTACTGAAACTCCCGACCGGTTATATCACCAGAATAACAGTGTTCTTCTTTTGAAGTCTTGGAGTTTGAAATGATCCTGAGAACTTTTTCTATGCTGTGATGTGCCTAATGTTTAGAATTTTGACTTTAATCCATATTTGCAACATTGTCGCACTATTTACATACCTTCAATTTTGTTACTAATGGATGATCCTTGCAAGCCTCCACATTTGTTCACGTAAATAATACTAATAGTACTTTGATGTATTACAAGCTTTTGTATAGACCATCGAATTATGTTGAGATTCTTCTCAACTCTACCATCTCATATGTCCATGCAGACCAATTGAGGATGATGGCAATATAAGAAAGATGGATTCATTGGTGAGAATCTTTCTTCTAGATTTCTTTCCGTTGAAGGTGTAATATCTACCATTTTTCGTCGCTAGCAAGGTTTCATAAATTTGAGCAAAAAAATATTATATACTGGAGTTACAGAAAGTAAATTTCTTGGAAATCTATAATATGTGGGTGTGCTCTTCTTTTTTATGTGAAAATATGATGATTTTCTGATGCGGTTTTCATTCTTAGATTCAGTGTGGGCTGGGCCAATCTGATGAACATTTTAGTGGGACAACAGCCACTAAAGCATTGCATTGGTTAGTATATTTGATCATAATTTCTTATCACCGTCTGTAGGTCTCTTTATGAGTTTCTCTTCTTATTGCCACAGAAATATATCAATATTGATGGACGTTAGTTCAAAGAGTTGTAATGAATTCAACCTAAGGAGATGCGAGAAATAATGTGAGCATATGTTCTTCTAAAAAGGCCGTCATCATGTCCTAATGTTTGCTCATTGCCTAAAACTAAGATATTGCCATAATTACAGCTTTGTTCACAAGGTACCACAAAATATTTGAATGGAATATGAGGTTTTACTTGCAGTGACTTAGTTTGCATGTTGTCCTAAACATTTCCATTTTGTTTAAAACGGCAAGCTTCTTAGAGTACCGTGCAACATGCATCACTTCTTCGTTTTTTCTGGAGGAACTTATTGGTCTTTGCTGGATTCAATTAGAAATACACATGTTCTTGCGCCATTTGAAAATACTACCAAGAATCTTCGTTTTTAATACTTTTTACAATTTACGTTACAAATTGTAAGTTTGATTGTTATTTATAACTGAGCCATAATATTGTAGGGCCGGTTCTTTTTTTTTCATGAATATGAAGTGTATTAATACTGTATTCAATGGTCGGAAAGCTTCTTCGTTTTGTAACTACTTCAATCAGAGAAGCAACACTTCATTTTGAATATTGTATTGTATCTCACATAATTGTCCTTCCATTTTTATGTAGCGTGTACTTGAACGTTGGTAAATATAGTCTAATGTTCCTTTGTTGTCAACTCAATTTCTTATTTGGTTAACACCAATAATGGTATATACAAAATGTTAGGAATTCCTAAACTAATAATTCATTCAAGTTGTTCCTATGCATGCATATAATGAATTTTTGATATAAAAATGTAAAATAATGGCTATATATCTATCATAAAGAAATAAAACTAGCCCGTGCAAGTGCACGGGTTGACGACTAGTATATATGAATGAATGAAACTCAACACAAATGATGTTAATAAAATAAAATTGTGAAACTTGTTATTTACGCACTTCATATTGTTCGTCAGAGTAGCCCTGCTCACAGGTCGTGTGACGGATGGACTCGCAAACATAGTATCCACAGAAATCATTCCCTTGTTGCTGCCACAACCACTTTACAAGAAATAGAGGTCAATCAAACTGATAAGCAAGAATGCCAAATGGTACTGATGAAACTAGCGCTTGAATCACTAGGAGATGCGCGGAACATGCTACTATTGTACTTACTTTCGGGTGTCTAAATTCCAGCTTCTTCTGCAGTCCCGGAGCTTTTTTGGTGAATTTTCTCCAAACCTTGTCAGACAAAGAAAACAATTATTTGATATCAGAAATGAACAAAGTTGCTGATATGGTGGATAATGATCGATTTAACTTACTTCTCGAGCATTTGAGTCATGTCCGCATACTCCTGGGGATCTTTTCGTTTCAAGTCTAAGACAGTTACTACTCCCTGCTCAAGCTTAATCTCTAGGAGAATATAGTGGAACCTGCGCACGCATGCATAACTCATCAATTACATTACTATAACCTGGACTAATATATAAGGGAAACCGAATATGCACAAGACAGTAACACTCACTTGAAGTTGTAAGGAAAGAGTATTATATCTTTGTTTTCATTTATTACCAACGATCGTAGCAAGTTGGCCTCGGTATCTTCGGCATGAAATTTAACCTCAGTTGCATCTATGAGATTTGTGTTAATGAACCCAATATCACCGACTTGTCTTTTCTTCAATTCAACGATCTTCAATCTGCATAATATAGTGAGGATAATTATAAATACATGCAATGAAAGAGCTCCCTTGTCTCCTTCCCTCCTCGAGCCCTGCTGCGCATCTCCACTTCCTCCTCATCATCTCGATCTCCACCGTGTGGTCGCCGCCGCCTCCCCTCCTGCCTAATCTCAGCTTCCCTATTTAGTTGCCCAGCCCTTGATGCCGGCGCGGGATGATAGAGAAGGAGAGGGTGACCTCAATGGCCAGACAAGGGAGGACGAGGGTTGGTGGGATGAGATGGATCTGCTTGGGAAGGTGAGAGGACAGAGACAAAGGGGGAGCTCGAGGTGCTCAAGGCGGAGCAGCAGAGGACGGCTCGTCGGCGACCACAAGTTTGAGGCGGTGAGATCTCTCTCCCATCTCTCATTATCTCTGTTTCTTCCATGCCAAAGGCTTAGCCCCTTGCTTGCGTTTTGCCTTTTCCTCTCTGTGGTTCTTCAACACGAGGCAGATCGTTCGGTCATGCAGCAGACGGCGGCCTCAGGGGGTGGGTGACCGTGGTTGGGTGACCGCAGCCAGCGCTGGCGAAGGGAAAGGAGCGGAGGTTATCAACGTCTGTACCGACGTCCCAGCCGGCACATCGTATTGCTCGACGCCACGTCCGCCAAACCCCGCTTGCCAACCAAACCGGGCTCCTGCAGAAGAGCTCGCCTCCTCCCTCACAAAAGCGGCGACCGAGAGAGAGGGCAAGGGCGCGAACGAGAAGGGAAGGGATGGAATGGGAGAAGGGAAGGGCGCGAACCAGGGCAGTGGAGGCGCAGGGCGCAAACGAGAGGAGAAGGTTGTGCATCCTCATCCTCAGCCCCCCGACGACATCGTTTCGAGCTCAAGGTATTAACCTACTTCCTTTGCTCAAGCCCAGATTAGTTTGGTTCAGTAAATTAGGCTAGGGTTTGATAGATTCCACTGATTTATGGTGATTCGTTCCAAGAACAGGATCGATTCCCCTATGCTATGATTTAGGTTCAATCTAATCGGGTAAGGCACACACGCTTGTACAAATTCCCATCTCTTTTCTTCCTACTAAGCCTCAGAGAAACATACAGTTTGTGGATGTATGTTGAAACAGTGGTCCGAACTTGAAGATGATGAAAATTATATAGGGTTTGCATGGTGCCGCTCTGCCCAAGGAAGCCATGTCCGTGAATGCATTGTAAAACAGCGATCTGAACTTGAACTTACAGTTTAGAAATTAGCCTGTTAAGATTTTTTTTTCTTATTTGAGGAATGATTGTTAGGATTCAGAACTTAGAACGCTTGAACACTTTGCTTTCTTTTCACTTTAACACTCCCATTGTTAGGTAGGAAGGAAAAAAACTTGAATTTTTTCTATAGTTGGGCAGGTAACTCCCCTGCAGTTTTAGTGGAAATTTTGTACTGTACTCAGAAATCTTTAGTCATATTTTGCCTGCTGTAAAACTTCTCTGTAGTATACTCTAACATGTTCCTTCCTTCTTATGTAGATGGTCTACAGATACGTGCAACAATTGAGGTTTCATGTGCAAGGAAGCAAAGAAGATGTGAGACCGTTTTTTTCTGGAATAGAAGAGTCAAAGAATACACCAACAAAGTCAGTCTGAACTTCGTGTTTACAAATCTTTCCTTCATGAATATTTTGAAACCTTCAGATTATGCTATTACTGTGGGATTTTTTAGTGTCCTGGAAAAGGCATACATGCTGATATGATGTTGCCGACGCCTATGTGGCTATTTTCTGGCAGAGCAGTCTTCAACATTGACAGTTACCATTTTTATTTTTTATCTCAGCTCATGAGATTTCTCTACTGTTCTAACACATATTTATTCTATATGATGAATCCAAGGCTCAGTATAAGGATTTCTTGATTTATTATTTGCCGCATCTGGTGTTTCTCATCTTAGCATGAATTTGAAGTGTCACCTTTTGCATCCAAGTAATACTATTGGTTCACACTGATCCTATCTACCATGTACCAAATCACTCACTTTTCTAAATACTGATATGGAATTAACCTTTAGTTACAACCCTATTTGGTTTTGAGTTATAAAATGTCCTTATTTAAGATTTTGCTTCTTAACACGTTGCGTTACCAGCTCATCCACTGAGAATTTTGAAATATGATAGTACTCTTCCTCTGTTTTCTTTATCTTTTATTTACAAGTTAGTTCTATTGTGAGGAGAAGATTTGGAAGTGGTTAATCAGTTCAGTAAGATAATTTGAGATCAATGAGCAGATTGATTGCTCATATATCCACCTTAAGATGGCCACAACGTATTTCAGATTTTAGGCTTTAGCACATTAGCTGCCATCATTTTGTGATTTCAGAAATATATTTCATGTGCTGGATGACCTCACTCTTTTCTTGGGTTGTTTTCAGTTAAAGGTTAGAAGACATGCCAAATAATGGATACTTCTCAATCAAATGAACAAACATGCTATCCGCCGAGCTTCAAGACTAAAGGGATAGATAACCACAACTTCTAATGGTATTTCTGCATTCTCTATTGTGCACTCTTATGTTTGTTTTGGTGTAGTGTCCTACCATTTATGCTTTTGTTGTTGTGGTCGTCTACAGACCTATACCAGCGATTGATTGTAGCATACTGGATTCCTAATGCTGACAGGAATAGCCGCCATGGCAATATTTACAGGTGCATGAACTAAATTTTCTTTTGACATCCATGCAAAAAGTATCAATCCACAACCCCTGCTACCTGACAACAATGTATCAAATCCTTAGTCAAGGCAATATTCCCCATTTCCTGTTGGTCTAAACTATAAAAATGCAGTTCACTATTTGGATAGGATCCCTCTATCTTCTTATTTCTACCTTCTTGAATCCCTTTTGTGTCTATATTGTGATTTTCTGATTTGTTCCAGGCTGTGCACTGAGATCGAATAGTCTACATCATGCCTCTGGTCAGAACAAATGTATACTTGTTCCCCTTTTTAGCCCACATATGTTGGCTTCTGATATTCATTCCTTACTTTTCTGTTTCAGAAAAAGAATTGAGTGTTGGACTGAAGTATCGAAACACACTTGGGATTTCTGTTTCCTGTAACATTTTATTTGGGGAGTTTGTGACTTCTAGACCTGAATGGTTGTGCATGGACCAGAATATGAATGAAGGATACTTTAGTAACATTTATGTAGAGGTTGTGATCTCCATATCCATTCATTTTTGCTCTGATTCTTGGGAGTAATCCTGATTGATTTGATGTATTTGGTTAATTAGGGTGACATTTTTTTGGCTGATTTGGGTGACGAATTTGATGCTTATGTGAAATGTTTCGGAGTTTCTTGGCTGATATGCATCGTTGCGGTAGTTCTTCAGCTAATTGCTCTGCTCTGCGGTCGAGGGGGGAGCCGCCAGAGAGAGAACCAATCAATGCACAAGGAGTCGATAGTTTCAGCATAATATTAGGCTTCTCCATGTGATGTGATACTCTTGGGATGATGATGGTTACACGAGGGTGGTCTTTTTTGCAGGGCCAATGATGTGTGCAAGGACGGAAAGAGGCAGTCGATCAACGCTGAAGACGTCTTCAAGGCCCTCGATGAGATCGAGTTCCCAGAGTTTGTAGATCCCCTGAGGACTGCACTGGTAGGCCAGTGTTGTTGTCTACTTGTCTCCTGCATTCTGTTATAGGCTGTTGTTCTTGCTCGGTTTTGCCTGTCAAGCATATGTTCTTTCGGTTTAGATGTTGCATCAATAAATAACTCTGTGAGACTGTGACAATGCAACTAAAGAGTGCAGTTGCTCAGTGCTTTAGATTGTTGCCGAAAATCTGGGAGCATAACTAGAAGTTACTAGTCGTCAACCCGTGCAACTGCACGGGCTAGCATTATTATTATGCACACACTTCTGTAAGAACGTGTAGGAACATTTAATAGAGTAATCTTTGTTTGGGAACACATTTCTAACATTCTTTTGTTATGTAGTAGAAACTCCATATAGTTTTTCTTGGTTATTGGTCAAGGAAAAAATAATTTGTGGTTAGGCAAGGAAAAACAACATGCACTATGCACGAAATTTCCTTGTGCACAAACATTGAAACAAAGTTTCCAGTTCTCCTTTAGAGAGATGTACATTCAAATGACATAATACAACATGTGCGTTCAAATAGGACAATTACTCAAAGGAGTATACCCATAGAAAAGTAGAACTTAATGAAAGAACACTCTTCATCTGAAACACTGGTAATTATACTTCGTTGGGAACTTAAATAAATTTTGATAAAAAGAAGGCATAGGAGAAAGAAATCCTTGGTAGCTCATAACCTGCAATGTCATATTGAGGCGTAAGGTAAATATGTAATTTAGCATCTTTAAGCTGAACTAAGTTGGATATGTGGATTCAGAGGATATACTTTTCACCAACTTACTCATGAGCAAAACTCTCCTTAGTGAAGAACAAAGAAAAGACCATGGTGAGCAAAGAAAAACTCCCTGTTGATGGACAATGATATAAGAGAACTCCTACAAAATAGATAAGAATATGTGATACTTTTAGTTCTAAAGAATATATTGCATTTTTTACACTGGAATGATTACCATTCTTATAACCGACATGATGTATCCCTATTAGTGTCAAATACCCTAATTCTAGAACAATGGTGACTTAAGTAATCTGCAATCATAGGTAAAATGTGCACCCTATAAAAATGAAAATCATGTAATAAGATGGACCACCTATAAGATGATTATTTGGAGGGGTAAACTTTGGAAACTTAAACGCTCCTACAATAACAAAGAAGAACAAAATCATTAGCAAGTATGAGGGCAGCATGATGCCGATCAGTCGTAATGTTGACTAAACATGAGAGAACACATGGCTAACACTCAAGAAACCAAGAGAGAAGGCGAGGTCCAACTGAAAATTGGACAAAATAAACAACCCCCTTGGTTGCTCCAGAAATTGCAGTGCCCCAGACTTTTATGCCTTATGCATGCAAGCCTACATGCGAAATAAAAAATAGCAATTTGGAGAGAATATTTCTAACAACTAATTTGAACATTGTCTGAGATAAGAAAAAAGACCTCAAACTCACTACACAAATTCGTATTTATACTACAGTATGTGTGTTTTCAGATCATTTAACTTTTTGTAACTTGTCATCAGCAAAATTGTCCGGTAAAGAACATAGCTGAGGGCCTAGGAGTAAGCCTAAGAAAATAGAGAAAGAATAAATAGTACTTCTAAGAATAGCTTGCACATTTACAAAGTTCTAGTAATAAAAATTACAATTTTTGTTGATGACCCTTGAAGGATTATCATCTTTTCACCAGTAGGACTGAGAGCAAGTCCACAAAAATAGACAAAGCATAAGTAATACTTATTAAGAATATCTCACACGGTTAAACACTTGTATATTAGTATGCATGGGACTGCTGTTGATGACCCTTGAAAGCTTTCCTTTTTTCTCATCCGTATAATGTAACCCCATATGCGCCGAATAATCCCACTCCAACATGTGGATGACTTAGGCAGCCGCAGAATACAAATATTGGAAAAAGGGGGAAATAGGAATCATGCAGTCGCAAAAATAAATAAATATAAAGGCTCCCTGAAATAGCAAATAAAGAAGAAATATTAGTGAGTTGACGGCAGATTGGTGCTGATCAGCCGTGATAATTACCACATTTGAGAACACATAACCAAGTTTTTTGTCTTGATCCCGTTTTTCTCTGGGTAGAGGCCGGAAGACTCGGTTTCTGAAAAATCTCAGAAATTTCAGGGTTTTTCTGTCCGAAATTGTTCAAACGAATTTTGATTTGAAATTTTCTTGTCCCAAAATATACAACCATTTATCTAGAATGCACACGAACTTGCGCTTGTTCCAGTGGTTTGGTCACGACGCACGTCCTGCTGAGGTCGTGGAATTCATTCTCTCAGCCACCCTTTTTCCATTTTGGCACCGACAGAGCGAGGGTAAGACACCAAAAAATAGAAGTACCTGAAGGAGATCTCAATCCTGCAACCATCAGGAAAGGATATGGTAGTTGTTACCGCTGTGATGAGCTTTGCCTTGTGTTCCAGTTAACGTAGGGCACCTATATGATCGTTTGCGTAATTCGAATTCAAATATATTAAAAAATTTGGTTGAGAACGACATCTTGGTGGGTAACAGAAACGCTGGTTACCGACCAGTTTCTAGAAATTTCAGCCGGGAAAAAAACGCTGCACATAATTAACTGAACTACAAAGACATCAACAGATTATGAAGTCAGACTGGATATTTGAATAAATCGTTTGAGTTGCTCCAATAATTGGTAGCACCAACCTGCAATCGTTTGAGTTTCTCAAGTTATATGGTATGCAGGAACGCATGGTTATTTCAAAACATGCAATTTATATAGTAAAGATGGCAGTATATGCACTATGGTGAAAAGATGAGTTTAAATACTTACAATGGTACTTGTTAAACATCAGGACGGGGCCAAATAACTTGTTGGAATTAAGCACGATTAGTGGCCATATCCGGACCACACTTGGACAATCACCGCCGGCTGTGCGTTCCGTTGTTCCGGCTGATCGATCCCATAGCTAGCTTAGGCTATAGACAGGCTCCTTGCGTGCGTTCTCCAGGATACAATCAACGTCGTTAAGTTTGACCGATCCAGCAGCTTGCTTAGGCTATAGCCATCCTTCTTACGTACATTCTCTAATAATCAATCAATGTTCTTCAGTACGGGTACTTTGTATCGCCGGAAAGCCATTCGTTGAAGCCTGCGCGTCCGTACATCTTCATGGAGGAAACAACTCTCGTCAAAGCGATGTATCATTGGGACCTGCGCCAGCACAAATTCTACCTCAACAATTATTGTGAAAAACAAAATTCCTTTTGATCCAGTCCGAGAATCAGCCGAGAAACAAATATATATCTATCGGCCAGCTAGGTTTGCCCCTTCTCTTGCAATCGTTTTACATCACGATCTTTTTTATGCCTCTGCACCCACACCAATACTCCAACTGCGTGAGCAGCCCTTCTCTTGTAGACTTAACCACTCTGCAGATCCTACAAAGTGCAGCGATAAGAACATGCATCAGGCATCATCAAGGTTAGGGATCGTGGCAGCACCGACCAGCCGGTCAGCGACGATTACCAGATTGACCAGTCTCCTGGACGCCAGTATCAGCGAGGGGTGACTCAGGAGACATGGACACCACACGGAGGGGCGCGCTGCAGGTCGGAGGAACCACGAAGACGACCCCAATGACCGCCGGATCTCCGCACCAGAGGATGGAGCTGCAGCTAGGCTTCACCGAGGAGGCGTTTGCGGAGGCAGAAGGTCGAGGCGATGGCCGGACCTGCAGCTAGGTTTCACCGAGGAGGCGTTTGCGGAGGCAGAAGGTCGAGGCGGCGGTCGGAATCAGGTGATGCGGCGATGGCGGCCAGGAGACAAAAGGCTATGGGGAAAAGATGCATAACCTAGTTTTTACCTAGAAGGAGAGTTAGAAGGAGAGAGTCGTGAGATTGGGAGAGAGGTATAGAGAGACGTCGTGAGATTGGGAGAGAGGTATAGAGAGACGGCTCACATTTTTTTAATGTAATTTCTTATTAAGGGAGTTAGCGAAAGATCTACACCGTAATAATTCGGTCCCACCTAAGATAAACGGCTCCTAATTTCTAATTAACGTGCTAATTTCTTGGGAGTCTGTAATTAGTATAGGTATAGATTTACAACAATATAATTTTATTGGTTGTTTATATCCTTATGCATGAGGCATTGTGTGAATCTGGGATTCCTTTGCCTATTGTGAATAACTATTGTATTTAGATGCAATCCACATGTTTTAAGTTGAGATTTGTATTTTAAAAAGTATTTTAATATTAATATACAGTAATATTTCTTTCTGCGATCATTCCATATGTTTTAAGTTATTTGTGAAAGATGAAACTACTAAATTTGGTTGACAACATAGGATGTCTGCCTCTGCTATTTTCTTTTTATATGGCATGCCATTTACAATACCGGGTAGAACTTACACAGTGACAACCAAAGGGTATTTAAAGGTCTCTGTTTCTTCTTTTTATAGCACCGCCTCATTCCTGTTCCTGTAGAACTAGCTAGCTAATCACAGTAAGGAATCATATTAATTAGTGGCCTCGACGCTGCTTCTCTAGGGTTTGGGGTGGCCTCGAGAACGCTTCAAGGAGGGGGTAATATCGACAACGACAAGATACATACACGGGAAAATAATGTTATCGGGGAGGGGGTATATCGACCCCCCCCCCCACGTGTTGAAGTTATCGGGGAGGAGGTATATCGACCCCCCCCTACGTGTTGAAGTTATCGGGGAGGGGGTATATCGACCCCCCCACGTGTTGAAGTTATCGGGAGGAGGTATATTGACCCCCGCTCGTATTGAAGTTATCGGGAGGGGGTATATCGACCCCCCCCCCCCCACGTGGTGAAGTTATCGGGAGTTTATATCGACACGACATACGTACATGGGAAAATAATATTATCAGGGAGGTGGTATATCGACCCCCCGCGTGTTGAAGTTATCGGGGAGGGGGTATATCGACCCCCCCCCCACGTGTTGAAGTTATCGGGAGTTTATATCGACACGACATACGTACATGGGAAAATAATATTATCGGGGAGGGGGTATATCGACCCCCCCCCCCTTGTGTTGAAGTTATCGGGAGGGGGTATATCGACCCTCCCCCCCCACGTGTTGAAGTTATCGGGAGTTTATATCGACACGACATACGTACATGGGAAAATAATATTATCGGGGAGGGGGTATATCGACCCCCCGCCCCTCGTGTTGAAGTTATCGCGAGGGGTATATCGATGACGACAGACCCGATAAAACATAAGAAAACGAAGAAGAAATAAAAAGAGGAGAAGAAGAAAGGAATAGCTAGAGGAGAAGATTGAAGAAAAAAAGAAAAAAAAGAGGGGGAAATAGAATATATTCTATTTTTTCTTCTTCTCCTCTTCTTTTTCTTCTTTTTTCTTCTTCTTATTTATTTAGCCTCTTCTTCCTCTCCCCTCTTCTTCTCCTTTCTTCCTCTTCTTATTTCCTTTTTCCTCTCATTCTTTTTCTTCTTCTTCCTTCTTAAAAATACATGAAGTAGTATTGTTTGTTTTTTTTAAATAATGTTCAAATAGAAATTTTAGAAAAAAAGTGAAGGTATTGCCTAATTCATTGTTCATATGAATATACAAACATTTGCATATTTACAATAATCAATATCACCAAAAAAATCTATGAACAGAAAAAAAATACTATTTTTTCTAAAAATTTATCTTTTGCATATATACATGAACATATATATATATATATATATATATATATATATATATATATATATATATATATATATATATATATATATATATAGACACACACAGAGAACATATATACATACATATATACATTTTTATAAAAATGCGAAAAACAGAAAATCTAAAAAAAGGAAGAGATACTTCTCAAGTGTATGAAATATCAATAGTAGCATGTCCACAGATTTTCTCTTTCGCTCCTGCTTGTTCATTTTGATTGTGTGTTAAAATTGTCTTTCTTGCTCTTTAGGGAAAAGTAAATGCATGTATGATACAACAAGTTTGGTTAATGTAAAACAATGTTATTACATAAATGTACCATACAACATTACTTAGATGCATCTACTGTATATATGTATGTCTTTTTTTAACAAGGAGGCTCAATTATTAACATGCTATAGTTAAAATCACACATGATTAAACACAGGGTGAAATAAGAAAGAGCATTGGAAATCATCAAAAATGATTGTGCACTTGATTGTCATCAGATGATGATGGGGTGGCAAAGAAGGTGGGATGATGAGTGTATTTTTTTACACTCATTCCGCCGTTGTTTAAACCGGATAATCCAAAAATATCACTCCAATCTTATCATTAATGACTAGTAAAAAGCAAAAGATTGCAAATCCCTGTGTTTAATTGTTTCCGCGGGAAATGGACCATTTGAGGGAAGAAAATGAAGCTATATGTAGAAATACGAAGTGTGGAGATCAAGCCAAGTCAATTGGAGGTGCCACGGAAGAAATAGTGAAGAAGATGACATCTGGTATGACCAGGAGTGCTCGTACCACTCTAACAACATCGTGACGTCGGCATAAGCACACTTCGTAAAATGTACTTGACACCATTGGCAACTGAGAGCTGCACAGAGTCGGTAGTATCACCACAAAGAGCCATTCCAGGGAGAAATCTAACCTCTGCCATCACCATCTCCATCTCCATAAACATTGTCCTCATTCTTTTCCATATTTGTAATCGATACATCACATACCGCGTCATTGTAAGACCTTTGTCAATCTTTCATCTATAAATGACATCTACGATGTTTTCCATCCGTGATTTGATTGTGATGTGTGAGTAATCCCCTTAGGCTATGGTCTAAGGTAGTGAAAATGGACAAACCTAGACACTTTCTGAAACATCAACACAAAATGACCCCAATCTGAAGTTTTCTCCTAAACTGCCCCCTTTTTGCATGACGACCGGTGCTGGGGCGCCATGCTAGATAGCATGACGCCCCGGGCTAGGGCGCCAGTTTTGTCGAATATTTTTAGATTGGGGTCATTTCGTGTTAAAGTTTCGAAGAAGGGTCGGTTTCGTCCATTTTCACTCTTAAGGTATAACCTTGAAGCGCTATGTATTTGTGCACATGATCCTTGGTTTTGAGTTTACTTAATTGAATGTTATTTGTATGTGTTATTGGAACGGATTTTTTGCTTGTATCTTTGTTGTTCTAAGGCCCTGCGGTACCTGGGATCTCGTTGATCAATCAAGGAGGAGGTGAAGTGCATGGACGCATGGAAGGCTACATCCAAATATGGTGATAGTAAGGATTAGTATTGTAGCCAAAAGCAGCTCCCCGGGACCTTGAGGTGCAGTCATTAAACGTCTAATGCGTTGGTCTGGAGAGATCCTTAATGATAGGTAACTCTGCGATATGGTAAGGGCCTTGGTTTGACAACAGACTCATGATGCATGATGCTGATCATCATTATGTTATTTGATGCATCCCTCATATCTACATGTTGAGAACACGTCATAGCGGTGTCTATCATGACTATGCTGGAAATCAAGACAAGATCCTAAGTGCATGTATATGGTTGTAAGTATAATCCCCATGCCCTAGCCTATTTCTATTAGAATAATCTGAAACACGTAGTCGATCCACCGAGGAGTAATCACAGAAGGCACAACGCCGAGGTTTGTTAACGTCTCAGCCATGATTTGGTTGTCATACGCCTGGACTCCAGAGGCCCACTTGGCCAATCCGCACGCCCGTGATGTCGCTCTGCCTTGGCCCGGTTAGCGAGCCATCTCACGCGTGTGACCTAGAGCTACCACTTCGATCTAGTTGCGATCTTGTTTGTCCCGAGCGCTGCCATGTATATATGCACTTGCCGCTGCCGCCTGCTATTGCTCCCGATTGTGATTGGTGTTGAATTGCTGGATTTGCTTGTTTGCTCCTGTTTCTCTACAGATTATTTTTAGCGGACTGGATGTATTATTCTGGAACAATTTGAGAATAAGGGCCAAGCTTTGCATTTCTCTGTTGTGTTAGGACTCTAAAATGACATCCTTAAGACTTAGAATTTCCTTGCTGATGAGTAGTGACTAACCTCATACTATAATAATGCCATTATGTACCCCATCTGCTGCAGTATGTATCTCCTCATATACTTGATACCAATCCATGGTACCTTATGCACCCCCTTTATTTGATGAAATGAACAATATATTTATTGTTGATGCAGATCAGATGATTCTGAAGCAGCAGCAGGTGCAGAGGCTCAGACGCTATGATGCAACAGCTTGGCCTTCCAAACGCAGTGTACTCAACACAGAAGGCAAGGACGATTGGTCTTGACGCAACCATTCACTATCCATCAAAGCACCAACGGACAACCGACTTCCAAGGAAATCAATATCCTGTTGGGGAACGTTGCAGAAAACAAAAATTTTCCTACGGTTTCACCAAGATCCATCTATGAGTTCATCTAGCAACGAGTGATCGGATGCATCTACATACCTTTGTAAATCGCGAGCGGAAGCGTTCAAAAGAACGGGGATGAGGTAGTCGTACACGACGTGATCCAAATCACCGGAGATCCTAGCACCGAACGGACGGCACCTCCGCGTTCAACACACATACGGTCAGCGTGACGTCTCCTCCTTCTTGATCCAGCAAGGGGGAAGGAGAGGTTGATGAAGATCCAGCAGCACGACGGCGTGGTGGTGGATGCAGGGCGTCACAACAGCAGGGCTTCGCCGTGCACTGCGAGGGGAGAGGTATAGCAGGGAGAGAGGGAGGCGCCAGGGGCAAGGGTGCGGCTGCCCCTCCCTCCCCCCCTTTTATATAGGCCCCCTGGGGGGCGCCGGCCCCTGGAGATCCCATCTCCAGAGGGGGCGGCGGCCAAGGGGGTGGAGTGCCCCCCAAGGCAAGTGGGCGCCCCCCCCCCCCCACCCTAGGGTTCCAACCCTAGGCGCATGGGGTGGGCCTTGGGGGGTGCACCAGCCCACTAAGGGCTGGCCCCCCCTCCCACTTCAGCCCATGGGGCCCTCCGGGATGGGTGGCCCCACCCGGTGGACCCCCGGGACCCATCTGGTGGTCCTGGTACAATACCGGTGACCCCTAGATCACTCCCGATGGCCGAAACTGCACCCTATATATAATTCTTCACCTCCGGACCAATCCGGAACTCCTCGTGACATCCGGGATCTTATCCGGGACTCCGAACAACATTCGGGTTACTGCATATACATATCCTCACAACCCTAGCGTCACCGAACCTTAAGTGTGTAGACCCTACGGGTTCGGGAGACATGCAGACATGACCGAGACGGCTCTCGAGCAATAACCAACAGCGGGATCTGGATACCCATGTTGGCTCCACATGCTCCACGATGATCTCATCGGATGAACCACGATGTCGAGGATTCAATTAATCCCGTATACGATTCCCTTTGTCAATCGGTATTTTACTTGCCCGAGATTCGATCGTCGGTATCCCAATACCTCGTTCAATCTCGTTACCGGCAAGTCACTTTACTCGTACCGTAATGCATGATCCCGTGATCAAACACTTTGATCACATTGAGCTCATTATAATGATGCATTACCGAGTGGGCCCGGTGATACCTCTCCGTCAAGGGGAGTGACAAATCCCAGTCTCGATCCGTGTCAACCCAACAGACACTTTCGGAGATACCCGTAGTATACCTTTATAGTCACCCAGTTACGTTGTGACGTTTGGCACACCCAAAGCACTCCTACGGTATCCGGGAGTTACACGATCTCATGGTCTAAGGAAAGGACACTTGACATTGGAAAACTCTAGCAAACGAACTATACGATCTTATGCTATGTTTAGGATTGGGTCTTGTCCATCACATCATTCTCCTAATGATGTGATCCCGTTATCAATGACATCCAATGCCCATAGTCAGGAAACCATGACTATCTATTAATCAACGAGCTAGTCAACTAGAGGCTTACTAGGGACATGTTGGTGTCTGTTATTCACACATGTATTACGATTTCCGGATAACACAATTATAGCATGAATAAAGACAATTATCATGAACAAGGAAATATATAATAATAATGCTTTTATCATTGCCTCTAGGGCATATTTCCAACAGTCTCCCACTTGCACTAGAGTCAATAATCTAGTTACATTGTGATGAATCGAACACCCATGGAATTCTGGTGTTGATCATGTTTTGCTCTAGGGAGAGGTTTAGTCAACGGATCTGCTACATTCAGGTCCGTATGTACTTTACAAATATCTATGTATCCATCTTGAACATTTTCACGAATGGAGTTGAAGCGACGCTTGATGTGCCTGGTCTTCTTGTGAAACCTGGGCTCCTTGGTAAGTGCAATAGCTCCAGTGTTGTCACAGAAGAGTTTGATTGGCCCCGACGCATTGGGTATGACTCCAAGGTCGGTGATCAACTCTTTCACCCAAATTGCTTCATGTGCTGCCTCCGAGGCTGCCATGTACTCCGCTTCACATGTAGATCCCGCCACGACGCTCTGCTTGCAACTGCACCAGCTTACTGCCCCACCATTCAAAATATACATGTATCCGGTTTGTGACTTAGAGTCATCCAGATCTGTGTCGAAGCTAGCGTCGACGTAACCCTTTACGACGAGCTCTTCGTCACCTCCATAAACGAGAAACATTTCCTTAGTCCTTTTCAGGTACTTCAGGATATTCTTGACCGCTGTCCAGTGTTCCTTGCCGGGATTACTTTGGTACCTTCCTACCAAACTTACGGCAAGGTTTACATCAGGTCTAGTACACAGCATGGCATACATAATAGAACCTATGGCTGAGGCATAGGGGATGACACTCATCTCTTCTATATCTTCTGCCGTGGTCGGACATTGAGCTGAGCTCAATTTCACACCTTGTAACACAGGTAAGAACCCCTTCTTAGATTGATCCATATTGAACTTCTTCAATATCTTATCAAGGTATGTGCTTTGTGAAAGACCTATGAGGCGTCTTGATCTATCTCTATAGATCTTGATGCCTAATATGTAAGCAGCTTCTCCAAGGTCCTTCATTGAAAAACTCTTATTCAAGTAGGCCTTAATGCTGTCCAAGAGTTCTATATCATTTCCCATCAAAAGTATGTCATCTACATATAATATGAAAAATGCTACAGAGCTCCCACTCACTTTCAAACTTCACAGCAAGATCAACACCCAAAGACAACAATCTGAAACATATTTTACAACCAGAAGCCGTTATACAAGCCATGAAGAACCGTAGCTATGAAGAGTTGCCTCAAAGAAATCGTTCTAAACATCCAGTGATACATCTGTCTAACGTAGCTCTGTCTATCTACTTGCCTTGCTCATAACATTGTAAATGATCGTTCGTAAGCTTCTTATAAAACATGTATCATTAGCAACCATCTATCTATGATCAATCGGTACCTATTTTCATATGTTTCCTTCTGTGTCTACATATTTTAATGCACACTCTTTCAATTGTTGGCTTGCTCTCGGCCTTTGCGCCATGGGCGCAACGGGTCATCTAGTTGATTGAACAACTGAAAGAACTCCTCAAATGGAACATGCAACACTTCAATTCCAACGAGGTCATGCTCCTTTTTAACTCTCAGATACAAAGTATTCCTCCCCCCAGACTCTCTGCAGGTTTCATGTACCAATCATGGAATCTTCGCATCATCGTTGTTAGAGATCTTTCATCTTTGACGAGACGCTTCCCGTACTCGTATCTCTATATCTGCACCTCCAAGAAATCATAATGTACATCGTTGGGCGGGTAATCTCCAAGATTGCTATAACCGGGCACCATCCTCGGATCATTAGCGACGATGTCGCTAGGCACCTTGAGCGGGGGGCACGATTGCTTCGCTTGTTCGCCGAACCTGGCAATTTGTTTCCCAGCTCGTCGTTCTTTCATCCTTTGATCACTGACAGTACTTCCCGACCGCTCCGCTTCGACAAATGCCTTTCCAATAATGCGCTCATAGTTGCCTTTCGACGGAGACTTGGGTGGTTTTCTCAGGGCAGCCAGAGTGCGCTTCGCTTTCACCGGATCTACCTTCTCCTCCGGAGGTGGATGTCTCTGTGCTTTCAACCGTTGAAACCAGTCCTTCACTTCGGTTCGCGCGATCTTCGCGTTCTCCTCCGGGGTCATCTCGTATGGTAACTTCTCTGGAGTCTTCAGAGAAGGACCGAATCTGTATTTCCTCCCGCCTCTGGCTGTACTACTAGACACCGGCAGAGCAGACGTCCTGGCTGTCTTCTTTCCTTGCTTACGAGGCGGAGGAGAAGGACTACGACGCGCCAGAGAAGCCGGAGCGGCGGCGGGTCTCTTCCGCCCTTGCTGACGTGGCGGAGAAGGAGGAGGCTGGCTGCTCCAGCGCGCCGGCGCAGGCGGAGTGCCGCCACGCGCCGGAGAAGGAGCTGGCCGAGTGCCCTGATCGTCACTCGCCGAAGGAGGAGGCGGAGTGCCCTGACTCGCCGGAGGAGGAGGAGGAGGAGGATGCGTCCAGTTCGGAAGGTTGATGAGCTCCTTCCACCATAGGCATGGAGTCTTCAGAGCAGAACCCAGCCGAGTCTCCCCTTCACCGGTAGGGTGGTCAAGCTGGAGGTCCTCAAATCCCTCCGTTATTTCATCCACCATCACCCTAGCATATCCTTCTGGAATCAGCCAGCAATGAAAAGTTGCGCCGGGTTCAGTAAGAAAAACAGAGCCAACAGCCGCCTTGACCTTCAAATTCATCCATTGCGTCATAAGGTGGCAATTCTGAGACTCCGTGATAGCATCCACGGGATAGCTGGAAGGAGCCGTCAAGACATGCTCCGGCTGAAGCAGCTCGGTGGAAGCCACGCTGCTTATCCCCTGCGATGGCGGGGTAGCCTCGGGGGAAGCTTCGGCAGTTTGTTTGCCGCGATTTGCTTCTCGTTCCTCTGTCGCTTGTACCCTTGCGTGTAGCGCCTGCAGTTGGGTCTGCTGCACTTTCTTCCTCTTCTCCTGGCATTTGTAACCGCCTGCGTCCGGAAACCCAGCCTTCCACGGAACGGAGCCTGGCGTGCCTCGTGTCCGTCCAGGGTGCTCAGGATTCCCGAGGGCCATTGTGAGCTCGTCGTTCTCTCTGTCTGGAACGAATGTCCCTTGCTGCGCTGCATCGATATAGTGTTGAAGCCTCTTGACTGGTATTTCCAATTGCTCGTTCGTCCAAATGCACTTCCCTGATACAGGGTCCAAGGTTCCGCCAGCCCTGAAGAACCAAGTCCGGCAACGGTCTGGCCAGTTCATTGTGTCTGGTTCGATCCCTTTATCAAGCAGATCATTCTCAGCCTTGGCCCACTTAGGCCGGGCTACGAGGTAGCCACCTGACCCGTGCGATGGTGATGCTTCTTCTTTGCAGCATTTTGCTTGTTTGTCGCCGACATCTTCTTACTCTTTTCCGATGTCTTGTTGGCCACAAATGCGGGCCAGTCATCTCTGATCTTCTCATATTTGCCCTTGAATTCTAGTGTCTCTTTTTTATCGACAAACCTTTTCAGCTCATTCTTCCACCTCCTGAATAGGTCTGCCATCCTCTTAAGAGCAAAAGACTTGATTAATTGCTCTTTAACTGGCTTCTCCGGATCATCCTCTGGCGGTAAGGTGAAATTTGACTTCAGCTCAGTCCAAAGATCATTTTTCTGCATATCATTAACATAAGACACCTCAGGGTCTTCTTTAGCCGGCTTTAACCATTGCTGGATGCTGATCGGGATCTTGTCCCTAACCAGAAACCCGCACTGAGCAACAAATGTGTTCTTTGTCCGGATGGGCTCAATCGGTTGGGCGTCGCGCGCGATTGCTATGATCTCAGACCTTTCATCCGAGCTCAACTTTTTCTTCGGGCCTCGTCTCTTTACCGAAGTTGTGCTCGATCCGGAGGGCTAGAAAAAAGAAGAAAGACGAGAGCTAGTTAATATGTGTACATACCAAAACAATGAATGCATCAATTAGATAGTCAGCACAGGCTTAACTAATATATATATATATACCTGGGCAGACTCGGTTCGGTCACCGGAGCCGTCATCATGTTCTCCTTCTTGCACCGTCATTGGGTCACCGGAGCCGTCCTCACGGTCTCCTTCTTGCACCGGCATTGGGTCACCGGAGCCATCATAATCATAGCCAGCTGCTCCTTCACCCTCTCCTTCCAGACCATCGGTGTCGTTGAGAAACAACAAGCAGACGGCATCACTTCCTTGTCCGATTATGTCCCCCAACAACGCTTCTTGTGCTTCGTCTCGGGGGGTGTCCATAGTTTCTACAAATATTTACAACATGGCAATTATTATTGAAACATGACAGATGGATATATTAGTGGCAAACGTAGAACTAGCTAGCTAATCACAGTAAGGAATCATATTAATTAGTGGCCTCGACGCTGCTTCTCTAGGGTTTGGGGTGGCCTCGAGAACGCTTCAAGGAGGGGGTAATATCGACAAGACAAGATACATACACGGGAAAATAATGTTATCGGGGAGGGGGTATATCGACCCCCCCACACACACACACGTGTCGAAGTTATCGGGGAGGGGGTATATCGACCACCCCCCTACGTGTTGAAGTTATCGGGGAGGGGGTATATCGACCCCCCCCCCACGTGTTGAAGTTATCGGGAGGAGGTATATCGACCCCCCCTCGTATTGAAGTCATCGGGAGGGGGTATATCGACTCCCCCCCACACGTGTTGAAGTTATCGGGAGTTTATATTGACACGACATACGTGCATGGGAAAATAATATTATCGGGGAGGTGGTATATCGCCCCCCCCCCACGTGTTGAAGTTATCGGGGAGGGGGTATATTGACCCCCTCCCCCACGTGTTGAAGTTATCGGGAGTTTATACCGATACGACATACGTACATGGGAAAATAATATTATCGGGGAGGGGGTATATCGACCCCCCCCCTCGTGTTGAAGTTATCGGGAGGGGGTATATCGACCCCCCCCACGTGTTGAAGTTATCGGGAGTTTATATCGACAAGACATACGTACATGGGAAAATAATATTATCGGGGAGGGGGTATATCGACCCCCCCCCCTCGTGTTGAAGTTATCGCGAGGGGTATATCGACGACGACAGACCCGATAAAACATAAGAAAACGAAGAAGTAATAAAGAGAGGAGAAGAAGAAAGGAATAGCTAGAGGAGAAGATTGAAGAAAAAAAGAAAAAAAAGAGGGGAAAATAGAATATATTCTATTTTTTCTTCTTCTCCTCTATTCCTTTCTTCTTCTCCTCTTCTTTTTCTTCTTTTTTCTTCTTCTTATTTATTTCTCCTCTTCTTCCTCTCCCCTCTTCTTCTCCTTTCTTCCTCTTCTTATTTCCTTTTTCCTCTCATTCTTTTTCTTCTTCTTCCTTCTTAAAAATACATGAAGTTGTATTGTTTTTTTAAATAATGTTCAAATAGAAATTTTAGAAAAAAAGTGAAGGTATTGCCTAATTCATTGTTCATATGAATATACAAACATTTGCATATTTACGATAATCAATATCACCAAAAAAATCTATGAACAGAAAAAAATACTATTTTTTCTAAAAATCTATCTTTTGCATATATATACATGAACATATATGTATGTGTGTGTGTGTGTGTCTATATATATATATATATATATATATATATATATACAGAGAACATATATACATACATATATACATTTTTATAAAAATGCAAAAAACAGAAAATCTAAAAAAAGGACAAGATACTTCTCAAGTGTATGAAATATCAATAGTAGCATGTCCACAAATTTTCTCTTTCGCTCCTGCTTGTTCATTTTGATTGTGTGTTAAAATTGTCTTTCTTGCTCTTTAGGGAAAAGTAAATGCATGTATGATACAACAAGTTTGGTTAATGTAAAATAATGTTATTACATAAATGTACCATACAACATTACTTAGATGCATCTACTGTGTATATGTATGTCTTTTTTTAACAAGGAGGCTCAATTATTAACATGCTATAGTTAAAATCACACATGATTAAACACAGGGTGAAATAAGAAAGAGCATTGGAAATCATCAAAAATGATTGTGCACTTGATTGTCATCAGATGATGATGGGGTGGCAAAGAAGGTGGGATGATGAGTGTATTTTTTTACACTCATTCCGCCGTTGCTTAAACCGGATAATCCAAAAATATCACTCCAATCTTATCATTAATGACTAGTAAAAGGCAAAAGATTGCAAATCCCTGTGTTTAATTGTTTTCGCGGGAAATGGACCATTTGAGGGAACAAAATGAAGCTATATGTAGAAATACGAAGTGTGGAGATCAAGCCAAGTCAATTGGAGGTGCCACGGAAGAAATAGTGAAGAAGATGACATCTGGTACGACCAGGAGCGCTCGTACCACTCTAACAACATCGTGACGTCGGCATAAGCACACTTCGTAAAATGTACTTGACACCATTGGCAACTGAGAGCTGCACAGAGTCGGTAGTATCACCACAAAGAGCCATTCCAGGGAGAAATCTAACCTCTGCCATCACCATCTCCATCTCCATAAACATTGTCCTCATTCTTTTCCATATTTGTAATCGATACATCACATACCGCGTCATTGTAAGACCTTTGTCAATCTTTCATCTATAAATGACATCTACGATGTTTTCCATCCGTGATTTGATTGTGATGTGTGAGTAATCCCCTTAGGCTATGGTCTAAGGTAGTGAAAATGAACAAACCTAGAACCTTTCTGAAACATCAACACAAAATGACCCCAATCTGAAGTTTTCTCCTAAACTGCCCCCTTTTTGCATGACGACCGGTGCTGGGGCGCCATGCTAGATAGCATGACGCCCCGGGCTAGGGCGCCAGTTTTGTCAAATATTTTTAGATTGGGGTCATTTCGTGTTGAAGTTTCGAAGAAGGGCCGGTTTCGTCCATTTTCACTCTTAAGGTATAACCTTGAAGCGCTATGTATTTGTGCACATGATCCTTGGTTTTGAGTTTACTTAATTGAATGTTATTTGTATGTGTTATTGGAACGGATTTTTCGCTTGTATCTTTGCTGTTCTAAGGCCCTGCGGTACCTGGGATCTCGTTGATCAATCAAGGAGGAGGTGAAGTGCATGGACGCATGGAAGGCTACATCCAAATCTGGTGATAGTAAGGATTAGTATTGTAGCCAAAAGCAGCTCCCCGGGACCTTGAGGTGCAGTCATTAAACGTCTAATGCGTTGGTCTGGAGAGATCCTTAATGATAGGTAACTCTGCGATATGGTAAGGGCCTTGGTTTGACAACAGACTCATGATGCATGATGCTGATCATCATTATGTTATTTGATGCATCCCTCATATATACATGTTGAGAACACGTCATAGAGGTGTCTACCATGACTATGCTGGAAATCAAGACAAGATCCTAAATGCATGTATATGGTTGTAAGTATAATCCCCATACCCTAGCCTATTTCTATTAGAATAATCTGAAACACGTGGTCGATCCACCGAGGAGTAATCACAGAAGGCACAACGCCGAGGTTTGTTAACGTCTCAGCCATGATTTGGTTGTCGTACGCCTGGACTCCAGAGGCCCACTTGGCCAATCCGCACGCCCGTGATGTCGCTCTGCCTTGGCCCGGTTAGCGAGCCATCTCACGCGTGTGACCTAGAGCTACCACTTCGATCTAGTTGCAATCTTGTTTGTCCCGAGCGCTGCCATGTATATATGCACTTGCCGATGCCGCCTGCTATTGCTCCCGATTGCTTTACACACAATGATCTCTGATCGCTGCCGACATCCCGCACAAATGACGTGCCCATCTGCTGCCGATCCCCATCGCTTTCCTCTGGATCAACAAACCGCAACCTCTTGATCTTGCAACCTTGCTCCGATACCACTAGTTAGAATAATGCGAGGCACGTAGCCGGTGTTCGGTGAACCTCGATAAGAAATCTCGGAATCGTATTTCATGTGATTGATTAGTCCTCGGCTGATCCACTACGTGCCTTAGATTATTCTAGCAATTTCCATACAATTGTTTTCTCTCTTAAAGTTTGACTTCAGTCAACTCTAATATGCAGACTAAATAAAGACGGATGGAGAACAAGACTAGCCTAGCATAGACAGTTAGATATAGTACATAGGTTCGTGTACCGCACAGTGGAGTACTATATCTTTTCATGCAGTGATCTACATAGATGTGTGTAGGCATGTATTATGAGAGTGGTTTTTCTACCATACATGATGATGATATGTAGGACAGTGGCAAGCGCTAGCAAAAACAAGGCACTTTGTGGCGGAGGCATCCACCTTTTTCTTTTCTTTTAGCTTTTGATATTCAATTTAATGTATATTTTGAATCAAAAGTTTAAATTATTATTATTATTTGCATATTTGTGTTTTTTGTGACAAGGACTTTCAAATAAGATTCATTATGCATACACTTTGACGAGTTTTTAAAACTTCCTTAAGTTTCAAATGTTGAAACTTGGTACGAGCGAACAACTAAATCTTAGCTTCAACAAAAACTTGAACTTTGCGTGCCCTTGTGCGAAATCCAATGACTTTGCGGACCGCTAGCAAAAGCAGGTCATGGCCCATTCAGCCCATAGCAAATACAGTTGGAATTGAGAGTAGTACTAAGGGGCATTTCCTATTCCGCGCTTCAGGCGCACGTAACAGTATAAACTGCAATGGGCGCACACCCCCGCTTCGCTCTAGGCCGGTCCATTTGCCTTCTTTTACCGTTTAAACTTTCAACTTCCAAAAAAAGGTGCTGGCAACCTCGTCATTAGAAGGGAAGGGCAGCAACCACCACGACACTCACCCGCTAGCGCACATTTAATTCCTTTTTTTCGTTTTTTCAGTCTTCAATTTGGCTTCTTCTTTTTCTTCTTCTTTTTTTCTTGTCCTTTTTTGTTTCTTAAATGTGCACTTATTTAAAAAATGTGAACTTTTTACAAAATCAATTTTTTTAATTATATGAACATTTTCAAATTCGTTGAACTCCTTCTCAATTTTTGATGAACTTTTTTCTAAATTTGATGATTCCATTGTAAATTTGACGAACTATTTTTCAATTAGATGAACTTTTTTCAAAATCCAAGAATTTTTCCAAATTTGATTATTTTTTATTTGATAAGTTTTTAAAAAAATCGATGACTTTTCAAGACCCGTGAATTTTTTCGAATTCATGAACTTTGTCGTTTTTTCTAAAAAAAAGAAATTCAACTATTTTTTAGACAAAAAAATAAATTCAACTACAATCGAGCGAACCAGGGGGTATAAAATGCGATCGAGCACTCGGATATACATGGGCCGGCCCACCAGCATTGGTGTGTGGGCACCAGGGAGCTTCCGTGGCACTGGAAGCGCCGAATAGGAGCACCCAGACTGGGGTGTGAGGATAAAAATGATTAATTTGGTCCGAAATCCGTGCCAAGTTTGCTTACTTGCCTGGCTCTACCTCTACATATAGTAGTACGTCAGACGGTAGCTGACAACAAACAATAACATTGAGTATTGCATGAAGTTGATGTAAAACAAGCATTTCCCCTTCTATATAAAAACTATGTGGAGTATTTCAGTAAATATATGACTCGGTTTTAGTTTTTGAATGCCTTCAATTCGAAATTTGGTGACCTCGCAAAAAAAAATGGTGAATATTAAGTTGATGTAAACAAAATATGGAGTGTGCATATGAAGACTATGTTTGGGCATCTCCAAGGCGGACGCGTAAACCTCCCGCAACCATCTGGACTGGGCTGGCAGGACCGCGAAAGTCATCCAACGCCGACCTGTATCAGTTCGCGGGACGGTCCGGACGTGATTTCTCCTGCAAACAGGAGACAAAAATGGGGGCCCACCAAAAACCTGTCACCCGCCCCTCCCGCACTTTCCTTCTGATGTATGCGCCACATTCATGCCGGCCCAGAGCACGCGGATGTCGGCATTGATACCGCAATGTGACTAGAGTGAGGAGGGAGCACTAGTAGAAAAAGGGCCTATTGTCCCGGTTTGTAAGGCCCATTTGTCCCTAGGCCTTTAGTCCCGGTTCTTAGACGAATCGGGATAGATGGGCCTCCACGTGGCCGGTGCTGCGAGCCCATGCAGGAGGGCCTTTGGTCCCGGTTGGTGGCACCAACCGGGACCAATAGGCATCCACGCGTCAGCAGCTGGCAGGAGCTGAGGTTTTTGTTTTTTTCTGAAAGGGGGTGGTTTAGGGGCTAATTTAGGGTGTGTTAGCTAGCTAATAGAGAGAAGTGTTCTCTCTTATCTCCGTGCTTGGTTTACCAACGCTACTGCTATGCCTAAACATGGCTTAGATTAAAGTGAAGGCAACATGTGGTGCATGTCAAAAGTAATACTAATCCTAACTTGATCAAGTTTGGATTAGTACTACGTTTTGACATATACCACATGCATGTTGCCTTCACTTCAATCAAATCCATGTTCATTTCACCCACTGATATATAATAACTCTTCATGCTCGCATCATGCATCATCATAATAATAAGTCCTACTAATCATCATCATACAACTTCTACTCGTTATTAATAACAAGTCATACGATCATCATCCTCATAGTCCTTGAACCAACCCTACTTAATTATTCTTAGCACATGATCATCAGTATTAGGTAGGACCTAAATACCCTCTTTAAGGTAAAATAGCATAAAACAGTATAGACCCTGACTCTCCATTATGGAGAATGGAGATCATCCTTTCTCCAATTCTTGCGCTTCGCTTCCTTTTGCTTCCAAGAACCTCCTTACGACTGTCCATACATTTTTTCCATTTCTTGATTTTCATGTCTCCACTTCTTTTAGAAATCCGGTATGGACAGTTGAGATTCGTAGGATGACCTGGCCGTATGTTCAAAACACCAAGGCGACCACTCTGATACATCAGATGAGGCACACAATCATTCAGGATTTCCTGTTGAAAAACATATAGTAATAACTTCATAGTTAGCAATATAGTTAAATTTTAAAAGAATTTATGGAAAAGATGCACAGATGTCGTCATACTAAAAAATCTTACCATGGCATCTCTATGGATGTTACCATAGTTCAACACGTGCACTAGTGGCACGTATTGACCATAATATGGAGGAGTTTTACAATAGATATTGTAATTCTCAAGATCAGTGCAAAATGCAACCAGATGATTTTTCTCCTTATAAGTTAACTCAGAGCCATCGGTGTAGTAGGTTCTGTCTACCATGTTCCGCAAATTGTTTGAACAATCAAAATAAGCTGTCAATGGAAATAAGTTGTCAACTATTTTGAAATAAACAATATAAATTAGTTAATAACTATGTTTGAGAAACTCATATAGCGGTAGAATTGGAGGCGTATCAACAAGGACCCAAATGTCCATATTGTCTTGGTCGATGTCAGGGTCACCAAGATCCATGGTGACAATCATACCCTCATCAAAATCATACATCTTGCAAAATGCTTCCCAATTTTTGCAACCAAAATGGGTTACGCTCTTAGAATTATACTTTGTGAAGGCAACATGTGGTCCTTAGGTGAATGTTCTTTGTTTCCATACTTTCATGGTCTTCAAAACCCATCATCTCCAAGACATAGCATCTTGCGTGGCATGGGATAAGCTAGTCGAATTGTAAAAGATGAAAATTATATGTTGAAATAGTTGAAGTCATGCTTAATCACGAAAAAACCACTTGTTGTCGTTGCATACCATTTCAACATTGAAGGTCTCCTCTAGCTTAATGCTGAAGCGCCAATCTTCGTCCAGGTGAGGCCTGTCGCACAGACCTCGGTCGTCGTGGCACCAGTCGCACTCCCCCGGGAGACTTTCGTCGTCCAAGTACGACATTTCCTATGTTCATAATTCAAATATTAAACTTGTACAATTAAATATATGTACTAAAAAACCTAAATTAGATCATTATTATTCATCACGGGTTGACTACCGATCTGTCGAGTCTTTTCTTGAAAACTCTCAGCTCACGTGGTGTACATATTCGACCGTCGGTGATGGTAGCTCCTCCTTTCATTCCCGAGTGCATTACACCAAGTTGTCTAGCACACAGGAACGAAGAAGAAGCTACCCCCACAACAACAGTCGGGGTTCTTCGTCCTCTCTCTCTCTCTCTCTCTCTCTCTCTCTCTATATATATATATATATATATATATATATATATATATATATATATATATATATATATATATATATATATATGGTGGAGACTCTCCCTCATTGATTCCTCTCTGTCATTTGCGACCGTCGGTGATGGTAGCTCCTCCTTTCGTTCCTAAGTGCATTACACCAAATTGTCTAGGACACGGGAACGAAGGAGAAGCTACCCCCACGACAACAGTCGGGATTCTTCGTCCTCTCATATATGGTGGAGACTCGACAGACTTAAAGTCAACACGAAATATCGTTTAATTATCTTTCTAAAAAAGGACATATCGAGTGCCTGAAATATGCCGGAACGGAAATATACATGTTTTTATCTACATTATATGAGCATTCAAACTTTATGGCCATTACATTTCAATGATTGAAAATATGAGCAAAAACATTTCAAAATATCTTATAGGACTCATATTGACATGGAGATTTGGCTGGTCTCACTGAGGTCGGAGGGGGGTCAGTGACGGGGACGACGGCGGGGATGATGGAGGGGGCTCCTAGATTTCTGCGAAAACAAAAACCTTATAAGCTATCAACTAATCAAATGCATACGCCTTGCATAGTGCTCTCCAATTTTAGCATTCAAAGTAGGAGTAGTTTCCAATTTGAGCATTCAATAAGCAAACCAAATCGTAAAATAAAGTAGTATTCAAATTAGCATGCATTCAATTATAAGCAAAACTACATCATCTCTTGCGTCCGTGCATCGTCGAATATTATCACTAATACACCTCGAATACTATCATACATATAGCATCGCTAATACAGCTAGAACCGTAGCGCCCGACGGGTATCGGCGCGGGCGGTGGACACCCAAAGAGAAGGAACCATCACAAGATCACTCCAGTGAGATCCCTAAAGAACCTGCCAGGTATTGTCGAACCTGCCCTCCAACACAACCATGTAGCGACGAACGTGCTCATCCTCCTCGCTGACACGGTGACGTACCACCTCCGCGGTGTCCTGAAGCCTTGGCACCGTCACTGGCTCACGCGGCCGCCACCAAACAAGGATCGGGTCAACGACGAGCTGGCTCCTCACCAACCTACGCCCCCCTGAAGGTAGCACCTCCCAATACCAGCCCGGCGGAGCCCAGTCCCGGACATGGACCCTCTGATCAAGCAAGCCTCCTCCTCCGAGTCGACGACGAGGATGCGGGATAGGCATCGTCGACATCGATGCGGGAATAATTGCTTGAACTAAAAAAATAAACTAGTTCTATTAATTTTCTTACTAAAAATACACTACTTCTATAGTAAAATAAAGTAGTTTTATTAAATCAACTAGTTCAACTACTAAGCACTTACTATAAATAAAATAAAGTAGTACTTACTAAAAATAAACTACTTCTATAGTAAAATAAAGTAGTTTTATTAAATCAACTAGTTCAACTACTAAGCACTTACTATAAATAAAATAAAGTAGTACTTACTAAAAATAAACTACTTCTATAGTAAAATAAAGTAGTTTTTATTGAATCAACTAGTTCAACTACTAAGCACTTACTATAAATGTAACTATCCTAAAATGTAACTTTTTCCTCTTCTTTTTTTCTTCCTTTTCATTATTTTACTTTTTCCTCTCCGATCCACTAACCTAGAATCTACTATCCTAAAAAGCACTAACAGTACAACTAATAACCTAAAATGCACTAAATCAACTAACCTTAAATGTAACTTTTGCAACACAATTTTTTTCTAAATATGCACATATATATATATATATATATATATATATATATATATATATATATATATATATATATATATATATATATATACATACATCAATGCATACATATCCATGGATCATACATACATCTGCATATATATACATATACATACAACATCCATATATACATACATCAATGAACAAAAAAGTGTATGAAAAAAGCACCAGAGACCAGGCCGGGGCGGCAGCGCCGGCGCGCGGCAAAGCAGAGCAGGTCGGGGCGGTGGCGGCGGCGCGCGGCAAGCACAGCAGGCAGGGGTGGCGGCGCAGGGGAAGGGAGGGCTCACAGCTGGGCGGCGACGACGAGGCGCGGCAGTGGGAGGTGATGGTGAGGTCGGGGAAGAGGGCGGCCATGTCGGGGCAGGGGTGGCGCGGGGCGGCGACGACGTCAGGGCGGCGCGGGACGGCGAGGCAGAGGGGCAGCCTGGCGGCGTCGTCGGGGCGGGATCGAAGAACTGAACGAAAATTTTCACAAGTGTGGCTTATATAGACGGAGCATTGGTCCCGACTCGTGGCACCAACCGGGACCAATGCCCCCTTTAGTCCCGGTTGGTGCCACCAACCGGGACCAAAGGTCTCTTTTCAGCAGCCCAAAGGGCGGGAAGCAGAGACCTTTGGTCCCGGTTGGTGGCACCAACCGGGACTAAAGGGGGTCATTAGTCCCGGTTGGTACCATGAACCGGTACCAATGCACGCCTTTAGTCCAGGTTGGTGGCACCAACCGGGACTAAAGGCCCTGTGCTGCCCGCGTCGCGGCACGAAAGTTTAGTCCCACCTCGCTAGTTGAGGGAGCTCAAGAGTGGTTTATAAGCCCCACTCCCACTACCCTCTCGAGCTCCTCTCAAATGCAGGTTTACGGGCCTAAACACACTGTATCAGCATGTGGGCCTACTGGGCCTACTACGGGCCTGAATCCTGGCACATGGGTGGGTTTCTAGTCGTATTCAGCCGTGGTGGCCCAGTAGGTGGGATTTTTTTAATTTTTTTCCATCTTTTTGTTTTCTTTGTTGCTTTATTTTTTTATTTTGTTTCTACTTACAACAAAATACTTATTGTTGCTATTTTTATTTATTTTATTAAGGTTTATTTATTTTATTTTATTATAGTTTAATTTATTTTTTTATTTTTTTTGCTTTATTTTGTTTCTACTTATTTATTTTATAAAATTTTATTTTATTTTATTTTATTTTGTTTCTACTTATTTATAAAAGTTTATTTTGTTTATACTTATTTATTTATTTTTCTTTTTTACTTTTTGTATTTATTTTATGAAAATTCTTTTTGCTTTTAATGTTTTGAATAGAAAATACTTTGATAATTTTAGTTGCATAAATTCTATATAATTTTAGTTTCAATAATACTAGAGGTTTATAAAAGCTTTTTACTTGATTCCTTTAGTATCAGTTCTAAGGCTGGGGCCCCACGAGCACCTTTAGTGCCGGTTCGTGGCATGAACCGGTAAAAGAGTTTTTTAGTTGATTCTTTCTGCAGCTGTTTTTTAGTCCCACCTCGCCAAGCGAGAGGCACTCGCAGCGGTTTATAAGCCCTGAGTGCAGGGACGATGAAGGAGAGGCGCAATGCTCACCTGCACGTTGCTTAGCTTCAGACCTTGAGGAAGTGGTGTAGACTTGAGTCTCCTAGGCGACTCCCTCTCCTAGGCGACTCCCTCTCCGGCCCCGGCGGCCACCTCTCCTGCCACTGGCCACTCCGGCAGTGACAGCCACCCCCTCTTCATGGAGAGTCTTCTCCATTGGGATTTCTCCCTTGGTTTGGCGATTGAATCTCAGGTACGTGACAAGTTCCAATCTACAGTGCATTTTTCACTGGCCAACCCCAGATCTGCCAAGGAATTCTTCCTCGTGGTTTCTTTCTCCTCGGCCTCGTTCCCGTTGACAGAAGAATATGTGGCTCTAGCCTTGCAATCTTGTATTGGAGGTATCAGATTGGGGTTTAGGGTTTGAGGTTAAGTGATCGTCGCTTTCGGTTTTCTGTGGCCTCCAATAGAGTTGGTCATTTCATCTATGGCCTTAAGGATCGCATTTGGCCAGATTTCATTTGTCATTTCCACCTCTTCAGTGGTGATCTCTCATGTGTGGACCACTCGGATAAGAGCTAGCATGTGGATGAACATCTTCCTGAGGTGCAGTTACAACCGATTGCTATACGATCTAAATGGCTTCGAGATCAGCAGCTGATGATTAATTCTCACTCCACAAAGCTGCCGGCAACGAGTTTGCAAATCTCCTCGGCCACCGAAAATATTCCGTTTGGAAAGTTCAACTTCCCTATTATTTCAGATCCTGATTTGCCTTTTTGGTTGGGTGATTTTGTTATCAATCAGAAGGATATCTTGCCTAGTGCTCGAACCTTTTTTCAGGGCCCGCAGTTCAGAGAATATTATTGGCAGTCTATCTCGGATGAAAAGTTGTTTCACATTATGGATGGCTGGCAAGCTGGGTATTCGGATAATGAGGTTAAATCTATGGTTCAGATCAAGGATGTGCCTACTCAAGATTATATCGATGCTAGGTTATTGAAATGCTTGAATTGCTCTCGGCATGGTCATTTGGTTGGCGATTGCCCCGGTAAATTTTTCCAAAGATGTGTTCAGTTGGTGCACTTATGCACATGCCATATGTCGAGTTCGTTGGACGACGCATGCATGTTGGGCCGGTGTAATCTCACATGTCGAGCCTGTCGACGAAATGACCACCAAGTGAACCAATGCCCTGGCCTCAAAAGATGTAACTCGTGTGGTTCCTTAGGCCACACAGCCCATGGTAAACAGCAGCATTGGCCCAGGTATAAATGGCAGCCCATAGCCGCTTATGGACCTTCTGGGTTTACTACCAAAGTGGATGCGATTTTTCCGATTTGTTCCCATAAACAAAATCGTGGAAATCGTAACGCTTTAGAAGATAATCGAAGGGCAGTTTGGCAAGTAAAACAGAATATCTCTCCACGTGCTGACGTGGCGACTTCTCATTGCATGTCGATACGCCTCCCCCCTGCTTCAGCTGTCAACTCCATCGCCCGAGGGACCCAATCCTGTCCAGTCTCCCCTGTTTCCAAAACCACCTCTGCCTCTTCCAAACTTGCTCCTCCATCGCCATCCAAGAGCACTGCTTCGCCGGTGATCAACTTTGGCAACAAGATGGCGAACTTTCCGGTCAGGCCGTTCGCGTTTGCCCCGCTTGGAGCCAACATTGAGCGTGGGCTAGATCATCGGCTTCAGAGGAGTGTCATGGTGGTGGATGCCCCGCCATTAAACCATGACAGGTATGCTATCATCTCGATTCACCCCCCTTGTTCCTGACCATCAGAAGAGATTTTGGCTAGAGGAGATTTGACGCATCATTAGGGAAGATTTGGAATATCAGATTTCAGATAAGTTTGTTTACCCATTTGGCATTGGATGTGTTGCTTTTGAGGATATGCAAAGCCGGATGAGGCCATTAGAGAAGGTCCACATGCTATAGATGATGATTCCTACTTCACTTTCACACCCCATGATGAAGGCATTAATATGCGGATGCCCGCTTTTCAATATGAAGTTTGGATCATGATGTTAGCCTTTCCGATGGATTACATGTTGGGGAACGTTGCAGAAAATTAAAAAATTTCCTACGGTTTCACCAAGATCCATCTATGAGTTCATCTAAGCAACGAGTCATGGGAGAGAGGTTGCATCTACATGCCACTTTGTAGATCGCGAGCGGAAGCGTTCAACGAACGGGGATGAGGTAGTCGTACACGACGTGATCCAAATCACCGGAGATCCTAGCACCGAAAGGACGGCACCTCCGCGTTCAACACACGTACGGTCAGCGGAACGTTTCCTTCTTCTTGATCCAGCAAGGCAAAGGAGAGGTTGGGGAAGATGGCTCCAGCAGCAGCACGACGGCGTGGTGATGGTGGAGCTGCAGTACTCCGGCAGGGCTTCGCCGAGCTCTACGGAGGAGGAGGAGATGTTGGAGAGGGAGAGGGAGGCGCCAGGAGCAAGGGTGCGCTGCCCCCCTCCCCTCCCCCCTTTATATAGCCCCCTAGGGGGGCGCCGGCCCTAGGAGATGCAATCTCCTAGGGGGGTGGCGGCCAAGGGTGGGGCTTGCCCCCCAAGCAAGGGGGCGCCCCCCTTTTAGGGTTCCCCCCCCCCTTTAGGCGCATGGGCCTCTAGGGGCTGGTTCCCCTTGGCCCATGTAGGCCAAGGCGCACCCCTAGAGCCCATGTGGCCCCCCGAGGCAGGTGGCCCCACCCGGTGGACCCCTCGGGACCCTCCGGTGGTCCCGGTACAATACCGATAACCCCGAAACTTGTCCCGATGGCCAAAACAGCACTTTCTATATACAATTCTTTACCACCGGACCATTCCGAAACTCCTCGTGACGTCCGGGATCTCATCCGGGACTCCGAACAACATTCGGGTTACTGCATATACATATCTTCACAACCCTAGCGTTACCGAACCTTAAGTATGTAGACCCTACGGGTTCGGGAGACATGCAGACATGACCGAGACGGCTCTCGGGCAATAACCAACAGCGGGATCTGGATACCCATGTTGGCTCCCAAATGCTCCACGATAATCTCATCGGATGAACCACGATGTCGAGGATTCAATTAATCCCGTATACGATTCCCTTTGTCAATCGGTATTTTACTTGCCCGAGATTCGATCGTCGGTATCCCAATACCTCGTTCAATCTCGTTACCGGCAAGTCACTTTTCTCGTACCATAATGCATGATCCCGTGATCAAACACTTTGATCACATTGAGCTCATTATGATGATGCATTACCGAGAGGGCCCGGTGATACCTCTCCGTCAAGCGGAGTGACAAATCCCAGTCTCGATCCGTGTCAACCCAACAGACACTTTCGGAGATACCCGTAGTATACCTTTATAGTCACCCAGTTACGTTGTGACGTTTGGCACACCCAAAGCACTCCTACGGTGTTCGGGAGTTACACGATCTCATGGTCTAAGGAAAGGATACTTGACATTGGAAAACTCTAGCAAACGAACTATGCGATCTTCTGCTATGTTTAGGATTGGGTCTCGTCCATCACATCATTCTCATAATGATGTGATCTCGTTATCAATGACATCCAGTGTCCATAGTCAGGAAACCATGACTATCTATCGATCAACGAGCTAGTCAACTAGAGGCTTACTAGGGACATGTTGTTGTCTGTTATTCACACATGTATTACGATTTCCGGATAACACAATTATAGCACGAATAAAGACAATTATCATGAACAAGGAAATATAATAATAATGCTTTTATTATTGCCTCTAGGGCATATTTCCAACAGTCTACCACTTGCACTAGAGTCAATAATCTAGTTACATTGTGATGAATCGAACACCCATAGAGTTCTGGTGCTGATCATGTTTTGCCTCAGGGAGAGGTTTAGTCAACGGATCTGCGACATTCAGATCCGTGTGCACTTTACAAATTTCTATGTCTCCATCTTGAACATTTTCATGAATGGAGTTGAAGCGACGCTTGATGTGCCTGGTCTTCTTGTGAAACCTGGGCTCCTTTGCAAGTGCAATAGCTCCAGTGTTGTCACAGAAGAGTTTGATTGGCCCCGACGCATTGGGTATGACTCCGAGGTCGTGATGAACTCCTTCACCCAAATTGCTTCATGTGCTGCCTCCGAGGCTGCCATGTACTCCGCTTCACATGTAGATCCCGCCACGACGCTTTGCTTGCAACTGCACCAGCTTACTGCCCCACCATTCAAAATATACACGTATCCGGTTTGTGACTTAGAGTCATCCAGATCTGTGTCGAAGCTAGCATCGACGTAACCCTTTACGACGAGCTCTTCGTCACCTCCATAAACGAGAAACATTTCCTTAGTCCTTTTCAGGTACTTCAGGATATTCTTGACTGCTGTCCAGTGTTCCTTGCCGGGATTACTTTGGTACCTTCCTACCAAACTTACGGCAAGGTTTACATCAGGTCTGGTACACAGCATGGCATACATAATAGAACCTATGGCTGAGGCATAGGGGATGACACTCATCTCTTCTATATCTTCTGCCGTGGTCGGACATTGAGCTGAGCTCAATTTCACACCTTGTAACACAAGTAAGAACCCCTTCTTAGATTGATCCATATTGAACTTCTTCAATATCTTATCAAGGTATGTGCTTTGTGAAAGACCTATGAGGCGTCTTGATCTATTTCTATAGATCTTGATGCCTAATATGTAAGCAGCTTCTCCAAGGTCCTTCATTGAAAAACTTTTATTCAAGTAGGCCTTAATGATGTCCAAGAGTTCTATATCATTTCCCATCAAAAGTATGTCATCTACATATAGTATGAGAAATGCTACAGAGCTCCCACTCACTTTCTTGTAAACGCAGGCTTCTCCATAAGTCTGCGTAAACCCAAACGCTTTGATCATATCATTAAAGCGAATGTTCCAACTCCGAGATGCTTGCACCAGCCCATAAATCGAGCGTTGGAGCTTGCACACCTTGTCAGCATTCTTAGGATCGACAAAACCTTCTGGCTGCATCATATACAATTCTTCCTTCAGGAAACCATTAAGGAATGCCGTTTTGACGTCCATTTGCCATATTTCATAATCGTAGAATGCGGCAATTGCTAACATGATTCGGACGGACTTCAGCTTCGCTACCGGTGAGAAAGTCTCATCGTAGTCAACCCCTTGAACTTGTCGATAACCCTTAGCGACAAGCCGAGCTTTATAGATGGTCACATTACCATCCGCGTCTGTCTTCTTCTTAAAGATCCATTTATTTTCTATGGCTCGCCGTTCAACGGACAAGTCAGTCAAAGTCCATACTTCGTTTTCATACATGGATCCTATCTCGGATTTCATGGCTTCTAGCCATTTGTCGGAATCCGGGCCTGCCATTGCTTCCTCATAGTTCGAAGGTTCACCGTTGTCTAACAACATGATTTCCAAGACAGGGTTGCCGTACCACTCTGGTGCGGAACGTGTCCTTGTGGACCTTTGAATTTCAGTAGGAGCTTGATTAGAAGTATCTTGATCATCATCATTAATTTCCTCTCTAGTCGGGTGCAGGCACCTCAGGAACGTTTTCTTGAGTTTCGCCATTTTCCGGTTCAAGAGGTAACACTTCATCAAGTTCTACTTTCCTCCCACTTACTTCTTTCGAGAGAAACTCTTTCTCTAGAAAGGATCCATTCTTGGCAACAAAGATCTTGCCTTAGGATCTGAGGTAGAAGGTATACCCAATAGTTTCTTTAGGGTATCCTATGAAGACGCATTTTTCCGACTTGGGTTCGAGCTTTTCAAGTTGAAGTTTCTTGACATAAGCATCGCATCCCCAAACTTTTAGAAACGATAGCTTAGGTTTCTTCCCAAACCATAATTCATACGGTGTCGTCTCAACGGATTTCGACGGAGCCCTATTTAAAGTGAATGCGGCAGTCTCTAAAGCATAGCCCCAAAAAGATAGCGGTAAATCGGTAAGAGACATCATAGATCGCACCATATCTAATAGAGTGCGATTACGACGTTCGGACACACCATTACGCTGAGGTGTTCCTGGCGGCGTGAGTTGTGAAACTATTCCACTTTTTCTTAAGTGTGTGCCAAATTCGTGACTCAAGTATTCTCCTGCACGATCTGATCGTAGAAACTTGATCTTTCTATCACGTTGATTTTCAACCTCACTCTGAAATTCCTTGAACTTTTCAAAGGTCTCAGACTTGTGTTTCATTAAGTAGATATACCCATATCTACTCAAGTCATCAGTGAGGGTGAGAACATAACGATAGCCACCGCGAGCCTCAACACTCATTGGACCGCACACATCGGTATGTATGATTTCCAATAAGTTGGTTGCTCGCTCCATTGTTCCTGAGAACGGAGTCTTGGTCATTTTACCCATGAGGCATGGTTCGCACGTGTCAAATGATTCATAATCAAGAGACTCTAAAAGTCCATCTGCATGGAGCTTCTTCATGCGTTTGACACCTATGTGACCAAGGCGGCAGTGCCACAAATATGTGGGACTATTGTTATCAACTTTAACTCTTTTGGTATTCACACTATGAATATGTGTATCATCACGTACGAGATTCATTAAGAATAAACCATTAACCATCGGAGCATGACCATAAAACATATCTCTCATATAAATAGAACAACCATTATTCTCGGATTTAAATGAGTAGCCATCTCGAATTAAACGAGATCCAGACACAATGTTCATGCTCAAACTTGGCACTAAATAACAATTATTGAGGTTTAAAACTAATCCCGTAGGTAAATGTAGAGGTAGCGTGCCGACGGCGATCACATCGACCTTGGAACCATTCCCGACGCGCATCGTCACCTCGTCCTTCGCCAGTCTCCGTTTATTCCGCAGCTCCTGCTTTGAGTTACAAATGTGAGCAACTGCACCGGTATCAAATACCCAAGAGCTACTACGAGTACTGGTAAGGTACACATCAATTACATGTATATCACATATACCTTTTGTTTTGCCGGCCTTCTTGTCCGCTAAGTATTTGGGGCAGTTCCGCTTCCAGTGACCACTTCCCTTGCAATAAAAGCACTCAGTCTCGGGCTTGGGTCCATTCTTTGGCTTCTTCCCGGCAACTTGCTTACCGGGCGCGGCAACTTCCTTGCCGTCCTTCTTGAAGTTCTTTTTACCCTTGCCCTTCTTGAACTTAGTGGTTTTATTCACCATCAGCACTTGATGTTCCTTCTTGATTTCTACCTCTGCTGATTTCAGCATAGCATATACCTCAGGAATGGTCTTTACCATCCCCTGCATGTTGTAGTTCATCACAAAGCTCTTGTAGCTAGGTGGAAGCGACTGGAGGATTCTGTCAATGACCGCTTCATCCGGGAGATTAACTTCCAGTTGAGTCAAGCGGTTGTGCAACCCAGACATCTTGAGTATGTGTTCACTGACAGAGCTATTTTCCTCCATCTTACAGCTAAAGAATTTGTCGGAGACTATATCTCTCGACCCGGGCATGAGCTTGAAAAACCATTTTCAGCTCTTCGAACATCTCATATGCTCCATGTCTCTCAAAACGCTTTTGGAGCCCCGGCTCTAAGCTGTAAAGCATGCCGCACTTAACGAGGGAGTAATCATCGGAACGTGACTGCCAAGCGTTCATAACGTCTTGTTCAGCAGGGAGAACAGGTGCGTCACCCAGCGGTGCTTGTAGGACATAATCTTTCTTGGCAGCTATGAGGATGATCCTCAGGTTCCGGACCCAGTCCGTATAGTTGCTGCCATCGTCTTTCAGCTTGGTTTTCTCTAGGAACGCGTTGAAGTTGAGGACTACGTTGGCCATTTGATCTACAAGACATATTGTAAATATTTAGACTAAGTTCATGATAATAAAGTTCATCTAATCAAATTATTTAATGAAATCCCACTTAGATAGACATCCCTCTTCTAGTCATCTAAGTATTACATGATCCGAGTCAACTAGGCCGTGTCCGATCATCACGTGAGACGGACTAGTCAACATCGGTGAACATCTTCATGTTGATCGTATCTTCTATACGACTCATGCTCGACCTTTCGGTCTTCTATGTTCCGAGGCCATGTCTGTACATGCTAGGCTCGTCAAGTCAACCTAAGTGTTTGCATGTGTAAATCTGTCTTACACCCGTTGTATGTGAATGTTAGAATCTATCACACCCGATCATCACGTGGTGCTTCGAAACAACGAACTGTCGCAACGGTGCATGGTTAGGGGGAACACTTCTTGAAATTATTATGAGGGATCATCTTATTTAGTACCGTCGTTCTAAGTAAACAAGATGCAAAACATGATAAACATCACATGCAATCAAATAATAAACGTGACATGATATGGCCAATATCACATAGCTCCTTTGATCTCCATCTTGGGGCTCCATGATCATCTTGTCACCGGCTTGACACCATGATCTCCATCATCATGATCTCCATCATCGTGTCTCCATGAAGTTGCTCGCCAACTATTACTTCTACTACTATGGCTAACGCGTTTAGCAATAAAGTAAAGTAATTTACATGGCGTTTCTCAATGACACGCAGGTCATACAAAAAATAAAGACAACTCCTATGGCTCCTGCCGGTTGTCATACTCATCGACATGCAAGTCGTGATTCCTATTACAATAGCATGAACATCTCATACATCACATATAGATCATTCATCATTCATCACAACTTTGGCCATATCATATCACAAAGCACTTGCTGCAAAAACAAGTAAGACGTCCTCTAATTGTTGTTGCAAGTTTTACGTGGCTGAATTAGGGTTCTAGCAAGAACGTTTTCTTACCTACGTGAAAGCCACAACATGATTTGTCAACTTATATTTACCCTTCATAAGGACCCTTTTCATCGAATCCGCTCCAACTAAAGTGGGAGAGACAGACACCCGCCAGCCACCTTATGCAACTAGTGCATGTTAGTCGGTGGAACCGGTCTCACGTAAGCGTACGTGTAAGGTTGGTCCGGGCCGCTTCATCCCACAATACCGCTGAAGCAAGATAAGACTAGTAGCGGCAAGAAAGTTGACAACATCTACGCCCACAACAAATTGTGTTCAACTCGTGCAATAGAGAACTACGCATAGACCTAGCTCATGATGCCACTTTTGGGGAACGTTGCAGAAAATTAAAAATTTTCCTACGGTTTCACCAAGATCCATCTATGAGTTCATCTAAGCAACGAATCATGGGAGAGAGGTTGCATCTACATACCACTTTGTAGATCGCGAGCGGAAGCGTTCAACGAACGGGGATGAGGTAGTCGTACACGACGTGATCCAAATCACCGAAGATCCTAGCACCGAAAGGACGGCACCTCCGCGTTCAACACACGTACGGTCAGCGTAACGTCTCCTTCTTCTTGATCCAGCAAGGCAAAGGAGAGGTTGGGGAACATGGCTCCAGCAGCAGCACGACGGCGTGGTGATGGTGGAGCTGCAGTACTCCGGCAGGGCTTCGCCGAGCTCTACGGAGGAGGAGGAGATGTTGGAGAGGGAGAGGGAGGTGCCAGGAGCAAGGGTGCGCTGCCCCCCTCCCCTCCCCCCTTTATATAGCCCCCTAGGGGGGCGTCGGCCCTAGGAGATGCAATCTCCTAGGGGGGTGGCGGCCAAGGGTGGGGCTTGCCCCCCAAGCAAGGGGGCGCCCCCCTTTTAGGGTTCCCCCCCCCCCTTTAGGCGCATGGGCCTCTAGGGGCTGGTTCCCCTTGGCCCATGTAGGCCAAGGCGCACCCCTAGAGCCCATGTGGCCCCCCGAGGCAGGTGGCCCCACCCGGTGGACCCCTCGGGACCCTCCGGTGGTCCCGTTACAATACCGATAACCCCGAAACTTGTCCCGATGGCCAAAACAGCACTTTCTATATACAATTCTTTACCACCGGACCATTCCGAAACTCCTCGTGACGTCCGGGATCTCATCCGGGACTCCGAACAACATTCGGGTTACTGCATATACATATCTTCACAACCCTAGCATTACCGAACCTTAAGTGTGTAGACCCTACGGGTTCGGGAGACATGCAGACATGACCGAGACGGCTCTCGGGCAATAACCAACAGCGGGATCTGGATACCCATGTTGGCTCCCACATGCTCCACGATGATCTCATCGGATGAACCACGATGTCGAGGATTCAATTAATCCCGTATATGATTCCCTTTGTCAATCGGTATTTTACTTGCCCGAGATTCGATCGTCGGTATCCCAATACCTCGTTCAATCTCGTTACCGGCAAGTCACTTTTCTCGTACCGTAATGCATGATCCCGTGATCAAACACTTTGATCACATTGAGCTCATTATGATGATGCATTACCGAGAGGGCCCGGTGATACCTCTCCGTCAAGCGGAGTGACAAATCCCAGTCTCGATCCGTGTCAACCCAACAGACACTTTCGGAGATACCCGTAGTATACCTTTATAGTCACCCAGTTACGTTGTGACGTTTGGCACACCCAAAGCACTCCTACGGTGTCCGGGAGTTACACGATCTCATGGTCTAAGGAAAGGATACTTGACATTGGAAAACTCTAGCAAACGAACTATGCGATCTTATGCTATGTTTAGGATTGGGTCTCGTCCATCACATCATTCTCATAATGATGTGATCTCGTTATCAATGACATCCAATGTCCATAGTCAGGAAACCATGACTATCTATCGATCAACGAGCTAGTCAACTAAAGGCTTACTAGGGACATGTTGTTGTCTGTTATTCACACATGTATTACGATTTCCGGATAACACAATTATAGCTCGAATAAAGACAATTATCATGAACAAGGAAATATAATAATAATGTTTTTATTATTGCCTCTAGGGCATATTTCCAACATTACATGACTGAACACTATGTGCACAAGGCTGTCTCCAATTTTGGGAAACTGATAGTTTGGCCTAGGCCTAATGAGAACAAAGCTAGGGTTCTGGTTAAGTGCCATATCAAGGATGTGGCGCATGTACCCCATAGTTTGGTGGTTTCTAGGGTGGGCATGCTTCCTGGACTGGGCCGGTCTTGGTCGGTCCCTGTTTATGTTCTTAATGGCAGGGACAATGTGCCAGGTTTGGTGGACAACGAGGATGCTCCACCTCTCCTCAATGCTTCCCCACACCCCTATCAACTACCATACTATACTCTGATGCAGCAAGCCAGGATCAATGATATGGAAGCCCAGCAGGCGGCAAATGAACAACTGTGGAATGCTGCTGATCAGGTGCAAGGTGAAGTTCAGGAGAATGGTTGGGCAGCATGGCCGATAATCCCACCACCTTATATTGGTTTTAGCTTTAGAACTTTCTTTGAGTATGATGGTCCCTCTCTTGTGGATGGTGTGCATCAGGAGCACAATATTGTCGATAATCTGTCAGATGTTTGGTCTGAATTTTCTCAGGTTGAGGAACTGGCTGACAATTTTATTAATGGTGTCCCATCTGCGCAGTTTGCTTTTGTCAGGGCTGGTGGAGCTTCAGTTTCTTTACTGATAACTGTAGACGTTGATTTGCTTTGTTGGATTGGCAGTATGTTGAAAAGGATTTATACAAAGTCGCTGCTACCTGCTGTGTACCCTGAAGGAGCTTTTTTGCCACTCAATCTATTCACATTCAAGCAGGAGCAGCTTAACGTGGTCTGTAATGCTCTGATGAAGTCCATCTCTCCAGAGCCAGATGTGTTTGGTCTCGTCTTCAAATCTTCCCTTAATGCTATCATCATTGACAAGAGTTGCTTCAGCACTGAGGAGGTTTGGCAGAAAGATGTGATGCACCTTGTTGAGACTTCTTCTGCTGATGAGCAGAGCATGCCGGATAATTCGCTGCCATCTAGCTCTGTTGCTGATCATATTGGCTCGTTGCTATCCAATGAGCATGCACATGTGGATAATGTTATGCTGCGCTGGAGTGCGCGTTCTAATAAGTATGACGGGTTTAAGGTGCCGTCTGTGTCTGATAGAAAGTTGGTGCTGTCCAAAGTGAAGCCGAGGAAAGATCCTGTCGTGCAATGCTCTTCTACTGCCACCATGCCATGTGTTTCAGACAAGAAAGACAAGGTACACAGTGAGATCCCTCCCCCCACACCTATTTCTACCATACAGTCTATTGGTACTAATATGTGTGGCCTGCGCTCGAATCAGCTAAGCAAACAGAAACTGCTCTCATCCTCGGTGGTGCAGGAGCGTGACGTCTCCAAGTCTGATGCATAGGGCGTGGAAGGTGCTGTGCTAGAATGTTCGGGGGATTAACTCCGATCATAAACTTTTGGCGCTACGTAATGCAATCGATAGTAGTGGATGCTCTGTTATTTGCCTTCAAGAAACTAAGCGTGCCTCTTTTGATAAGTCTTTTGTAAGAACTTTCTGTCCAAAAAAGTTTGATAAATTTGAGGTGGTGCCCCAAGGGGCCTCTGGTGGATTGATTATCCTATGGGATAGTTCGGTCTTTGTTGGCAATGTTATCTGTTCTGAATCGTTTGTCCTGGGTGTTAAGTTCACTTTGTTGCAAACTGCCAAATACTGGAATTTGTTTAATGTATATGGCCCATGTGATGGCCCCGTTAGGGCCACTTTCACCTCCTGGATGTTTGATATAGACATTCCAGATGATGAGGACTGGTTATTATGTGGTGACTTCAACTACATCAGGCCCCTGATAATCATAATAAGCCAGGAGGGAATGTTAATGATATGCTCACCTTCAATGATTTCATCTAATCACAAGCTTTAGTGGAACTACTAATCAAAGGGTGGAGGTTTACATGGAGTAACATGCAGACAGATACACTTTTGGAGCAACTCAATTGGTTCTTCACATCGGCCAATTGGACCTCTAGTTACCCAAACACGACAATGGCCCCACTCCCAAAACCAGTCTCTGATCATGTGTCGAGTGTGATCTCTATTGAGACAATGGTCCCTAAAACCAAAAATTTCTGATTTGAGAATTTCTGGATCTCACACCCTGGCTTCTTTGAAGTTGTTCAATCCACCTAGAACAAGAGTTGTTTTGCCCACAACTCGGTTGCTATGCTCTGTAAAAAAATTAAACACTTGAGGTATGCTCTGAAGAAGTGGAGCAAAAACATCTCCAGATTGAACATGTGCACTGAAAACTCTAATTGGGCCCTACTTGAATTGGATGGAATTGAGGATTTGAGGCCTCTGACAACACCGGAGAAGAACTTCCGTGCTATTCTTAAAGATCATTTGGTGGTCCTCCTTGGTTATAAACGGGAATATTGGAAGAAGAGGTACACTGTGCGCTGGTTTCAGTGTGTGGGGGGGACAACACTAAATTCTTCCACTCGGCGGCAAGCGAACGTTTCAGAAGAAATTCTATTGCATCTCTCAAACTCTCTGATGGATCTGTCATCTCTGATCATGCAAGGAAAGCGCATGAGCTCTATCAGACATATAAAAATAGGCTGGGCAGGTCAGAGCCGCATGAGATGAAATTTGATCTCGCACAGATTATCAAAAAGGTTGAAGGGCTTGAGGATTTGACAAAACCCTTTACGGATGATGAGATAGATAAAGTGGTCCAAGAAATGCCATCTGATCGTGCTCCTGGCCCGAATGGCTTTAATGGGTGTTTTCTAAAATCTTGCTGGCACATTATAAAGCAAGATTTCTACACCCTGTGTGCTGACTTCTATGATGGTAAGCTAGACCTGCAGAGTCTTAATTCTGGGTTTATCACCTTGATCCCAAAAACCTACTCACCCGAGACTGTAAATGATTATAGGCCTATCACCTTCCTCAACTCCTGTCTGAAGTTGATAACCAAGTTGCTGGCTAATCGGTTGTAGAAAGTAATTCTCAAAATCATCCACAAGAACCAGTATGGTTTTCTTAAAGGGAGATCGATCCAAGACTACTTAGCCTGGGCTTTCAAGTACATCCACCAACGTCAAGCTTCAGGACGTGCATGTTGTCTGCTCAAGTTGGATTTTGCCAAGGTGTTTGATACGATACAGCATGAACCTATGATAGAGATCATGAGGCACATGGGGTTTGACGAGAAGTGGATTGGATGGATCAGATGTATTTTCTCCTCGGGTACTTTGTCTGTCCTACTCAACGGCACCCCCGGGAAGCAGTTCTCCTGCCTGTGTGGTGGAGACAAGGCGATCCGCTCTCGCCCCTCATATTTGTCCTCGCTGCAGACCTATTGCAAGCGGCGATCAACGAGGCGTGCAGGGCCAGACAGCTGCTCTTACCGATACCGTCACATGATGATAACTACCCAGTTATTCAGTACGCTGACGACACGATTGTGGTGTTCCCTGCCTGCTCTAGCCAAGCTCAAGTCCTCAAGGGAATTTTGATGGACTACGCCACGTTTGTAGGACTGAAAATCAACTTCCACAAATCAACCCTCGTTCCGATCAACTTGGATCCGGCAACGGCATCGGAGATGGCAGCGTTCTTTGGATGTGTTGTGGGACAAATGCCTTTCACGTACTTAGGGTTGCCTATGGGGACAACCCGCCCCACGGTAACTGATCTGATACCCATGGTCACAGCAGTACAGAGAAAAATTCCAGCAGCAGTATCCTTGCTTGACTATGGCTCCAAGCTCACGCTTCTAAAGGCAACGTGCTCCATCAAGCTAAACCCCAAGATCATTGAGCATCTGGACAAACTTCGCAGATCTTGCCTGTGGCTAAAGAAAACTGATGATGGTACTAAAGGCAACTCTCTGGCTGCATGGGACCTGGTCTGCAGACCAAAAAACAAAGGAGGTTTAGGGATCATAAACCTCAAAATCCAGAACCAGGGTCTCCTGTTGAAACAGCTCCACAAATTTTACAACAAACAGGATGTTCCCTGGGTTCATCTTGTCTGGAGATCGTACTACAATGGTCAAACCCCGCACACGATAGACCCTTGCGGCTCGTTCTGGTGGAAAGATCTCATGCAATTGTCTGATATTTATAGGGGGGTTAGCAAGGCGTCTGTTGGGACAGGTGATACGATCCTATTCTGGAAGGATGGGTGGAAAGATAGCTTGCTCCAAGATACATTCCCAAGGGGTTTTCTTTTGCCAAGGAACCAGACATATCAGTTCAATCCTTGTTGTCCTCGGTGAGATTGAGTGATGTGTCCACCTTCCCCTCTCGGTAGAAGCCCGACTAGAAGTTACAGATCTGCAACAGACCACATCTGATATGGCTCTGACTGAGAGGGTGGATACATGGAAATGTGTATGGGGCGGAGATGGATTCAAAGCAACCAAATTTTATGAACACTGCTTCAGAAACATGCAGGTGGACGAGCCCTTCTGTTGGATCTGGAAAACCAAGTGTATAATGCAGTGGAAAATGTTTGCATGGCTGCTGTTGGCTGATCATTTGAACACCAGAAATATGCTGAGAAGGAGGCACTACAAATCCAAAATGACGATTACACCTGTCTGTTATGTCAAAACCCACCGAAGGAAGACGTTACACATCTCTTCTTCAACTGCCCTTTCAGTAGGAGATGCTGGGATAGTATAGGGATCCAGTGGCCGGTTGGTGATTGTAGGCTCACGTTGTTGCATGCTGGCAAAAAATCTTGGAGTGGGCACATGTTCATGGAGATATTCACGGTGGCAGCATGGGGGATTTGGAAGGAAAGGAATGACAAACACTTCAGGGGGGATCCAGCCAACCTTGAGATCTTGGAAGGCCATATTCAAGAATGATTTTGCCTTGCTCGTCCATAGGGCCAAACAGGAGCTTGCCCCATACATCTTGTCACTAGTTGCTGCTTTGTAATAGAGACATCTCCTCTTGTAACCTTTTCTCCCACCCCCGCCCCTCTTTCTCACATGTAGATGTGGACTTGTATGTAGGCTGACTGGACTATACTGGACTGTACTAACTCTTTAACATTTTAATATAAAATCAGTGGTATCCTCTGCCACTATCATCAGTTCTCAAAAAAAAGTGGTGTAGACTGCATGGAGCTATCAGGGTTTCGGACGAAAACTACACATAGCTCCATGCAGTCTACACTATCTGACTTCATTTGTTATTTTTCATGCATTTACTGATTTTTTGAGCTACAAGACCCTGAAATTGAAAAGCATTTCAAATGAACTACGAAAAGGTTGAAAGTTGGCATGGTATCATCATTTCACCCACATAGCATGTGCTGAAAAGTTGAGAGGGTTACGGCAAAAACTGGATGCACTTCGTGTACAAAACGGACAATCTGTTTCGAGATATCAGCGTTTCATATGGAAACTCGTCTGTTACAACAGGCATTTCAAATGAACTACGAAAAGATTGAAAGTTGGCATGGTATCATCATAATAGTTGTGGAGAGAAAGTCTTCATTTTTTCTTCGATTGTGTCCTTTGCTTATTGCCGTAACCATGGATAATCTTCATCGTTTATCAGGATGCTTGGGTCAGCCTTGACTTTGAAGGGCGGAATTTCATGAAAATTTTCATAATCTTCACACATGTCTGTCTTACCCTCCACTCCCACGATGTCCCTTTTTCCTGAAAGAACTATGTGGCACTTCGGCTCATCGTATGATGTATTCGCTTCCTTATCTTTTCCTTTTCTCGATTTGGTAGACATGTCCTTCATATAGATAACCTGCGCCACATCATTGGCTACGACGAACGATTCATCAGTGTACCCAAGATTGTTCAGATCCACTGTTGTCATTCTGTACTGTGGGTCTACCTGTACCCCGCCTCCTGACAGATTGACCCATTTGCACTTAAATAAAGGGACCTTAAAATCTGTCCGTTGTCAAGTTCTCACATGTCCACTATGTAACCATAATATGTGTCTTTTCCCCTCTTGGTTGATGCATCAAAGCGGACACCGCTGTTTTGGTTGGTGCTCTTTTGATCTTGGGCGATCGTGTAAAATATATTCCCATTTATCTCATATCCTTTGTAAGTCAATACAGTCAAAGATGGTCCCCTAGACAACGAGTACAGCTCATCACAAACAGTGTTGTCACCTCTGAAACGTGTTTCCAACCAACTGCTGAAAGTCCTGATGTGTTCACATGTAATCCAATCGTCACACTGCTCCGGGTGTTTGGAGCACAGACTGTTCTTGTGTTCATCGACATACAGGGTCACCAAGGTAGAGTTTTGTAGAACTGTGTAGTGTGCTTGAGACCAAGAATGCTCGTCCCTGCATATTATTGAGTCCCCTCCAAGCGTGCCTTTTCCAGTCATTCTCCCCTCATACCGCGATTTAGGGAGACCTATCTTCTTAAGGCCAGGAATAAAGTCAACACAAAACCCAATGACATCCTCTGTTTGATGGCCCATGGAGATGCTTCCTTATGGCCTAGCGCGGTTACAGACATATTTCTTTATGACTCCCATGAACCTCTCAAAGGGGAACATATTATGTAGAAATACGGGGCCCAAAATGACAATCTCGTCGACTAGATGAACTAGGACGTGCGTCATGATATTGAAGAAGGATGGTGGGAACACCAGTGAAAATCTGACAAGACATTGCGCCACATCACTCCTTAGCCTGGGTATGATTTCTGGATCTATCACCTTCTGAGAGATTGCATTGAGGAATGCACATAGCTTCACAATGGCTAATCGGACGTTTTCCGGTAGAAGCCCCTCAATGCAACCGGAAGCAGTTGCGTCATAATCACGTGGCAGTCATGAGACTTTAGGTTCTAGAACTTTTTCTCTGGCATATTTATTATTCCCTTTATATTCCACGAGAAGCTAGTCGGGACCTTCATTTTGAGCAGGCATTCAAAGAAGATTTCCTTCTCTTCTTTGGTAAGAGCGTAGCTGGCAGGACCTTCATACTGCTTTGGAGGCATGTCGTCTTTTTCGTGCAAACGTTGCAGGTCCTCCCGTGCCTCAGGTGTATCTTTTGTCTTCCCATACACGCCCGAGACGCCTAGCAGGTACACGCAAAGGTTCTTCGTCACGTGCATCACGTCGATTGAAGAGTGGACCTCTAGGTCTTTCCAGTAGGGTAGGTCCCAAAATATAGATTTCTTCTTCCACATGGGTGCGCGTCCCTCAGCGTCATTCGGGATAGCTAGTCCGTCGGGACCCTTTCCAAAGATTACGTGTAAATCATTGACCATACCAAGTACGTGATCACCGGTACACATGGCGGGCTTCTTCCGGTGATCTGCCTCGCCTTTGAAATGCTTGCCTTTCTTTCAAAATTTATGGTTGGTCGAAAGAAATCGACAATGGCCCAGGTACACATTCTTCCTGCATTTGTCCAGGTATATACTTTCAGTGTCAGCTAAACAGTGCATGCATGCGTGGTATCCCTTGTTTGTCTGTCCTGAAAGGTTACTGAGAGCGGGACAATCATTGATGGTTACAAACAGCAACGCGTGCAGGTTAAATTCCTCCTGTTTGTGCTCATCCCACACACGTACACCGTTTCCATTCCATAGTTGTCAAAGTTCTTCAACTAATGGCCTTAGGTACACATCAATGTTGTTGCCGGGTTGCTTAGGGCCTTGGATGAGAACTGGCGTCATAATGAACTTTCGCTTCATGCACATCCAAGGAGGAAGGTTATACATACATAGAGTGATGGGCCAGGTGATGTGATTGCTGCTCTGCTCCCTGAAAGGATTAATGCCATCCGCGCTTAAACCAAACCATACGTTCCTTGGGTCACCTGCAAACTCAGCACAGTACTTTCTCTTGATTTTTCTCCACTACGACCCGTCAGCGGGTGCTCTCAACTTCCCGTCTTTCTTACGGCCCTCTCTGTGCCATCGCATCAACTTGGCATGCTCTTCGTTTCTGAACAGACGTTTCAACCGTGGTATTATAGGAGCATACCACATCACCTTCGCAGGAACCCTCTTCCTGGGGGGCTCGCCGTCAACGTCACCAGGGTCATCTCGTCTGATCTTATACCGCAATGCACCGCATACTGGGCATGCGTTCAATGTTGGAAATATGCCCTAGAGGCAATAATAAAAGCATTATTATTATATTTCCTTGTTCATGATAATTGTCTTTATTCGTGCTATAATTGTGTTATCCGGAAATCGTAATACATGTGTGAATAACAGACAACAACATGTCCCTAGTAAGCCTCTAGTTGACTAGCTCATTGATCAATAGATAGTCATGGTTTCCTGACTATGGGCATTGGATGTCAATGATAACGAGATCACATCATTAGGAGAATGATGTGATGGACGAGACCCAATCCTAAACATAGCATAAGATCGCATAGTTCGTTTGCTAGAGTTTTCCAATGTCAAGTATCCTTTCCTTAGACCATGAGATCGTGTAACTCCCGGATACCGTAGGAGTGCTTTGGGTGTGCCAAACATAACAAGTAACTGGGTGACTATAAAGGTATACTACGGGTATCTCCGAAAGTGTCTGTTGGGTTGACACGGATCGAGACTGGGATTTGTCACTCCGCTTGACGGAGAGGTATCACCGGGCCCACTCGGTAATGCATCATCATAATGAGCTCAATATGATCAAAGTGTTTGATCACGGGATCATGCATTACGATACGAGTAAAGTGACTTGCCGGTAACGAGATTGAACGAGGTATTGGGATACCGACGATCGAATCTCGGGCAAGTAAAATACCGATTGACAAAGGGAATCGTATACGGGATTAATTGAATCCTTGACATCGTGGTTCATCCGATGAGATCATCGTGGAGCATGTGGGAGCCAACATGGGTATCCAGATCCCGCTGTTGGTTATTGCCCGAGAGCCGTCTCGGTCATGTCTGCATGTCTCCCGAACCCGTAGGGTCTACACACTTAAGGTTCGGTGACGCTAGGGTTATGAAGATATGTATATGCAGTAATCCGAATGTTGTTCGGAGTCCCGGATGAGATCCCGGACGTGACGAGAAGTTCCGGATTGGTCCGGAGGTGAATAATTATATATAGGAAGTGTAGTTTCGGCCATCGGGAATGATCTGGGGGTCACCGGTATTGTACCGTGACCACCAGATGGGTCCCGGGGGTCCACCGGGTGGGGCCACCCATCCCGGAGGGCCCCATGGCCTGAAGTGGGAGGGGGGCCAGCCCTTAGTGGGCTGGTGCGCCCCCCAAGGCCCACCCCCTGCGCCTAGGGTTGGAACCCTAGGGTGGGGGGGCGCCCACTTGCCTTGGGGGGCACTCCACCCCCCTTGGCCGCCGCCCCCCTTGGGAGATTCAATCTCCCAGGGCCGGCGCCCCCCCCCCTTAGGGTCCTATATAAAGGGGGAGGGGAGGGGGGCAGCCGCACCGTTGCCTTGGCGCCTCCCTCTCCCTCTCCAACACCTCCTCCTCCTCCGTAGAGCTCGGCGAAGCCCTGCCGGAGTACTGCAGCTCCATCACCACCACGCCGTCGTGCTACTGCTGGAGCCATCTTCCTCAACCTCTCCTCTCCCCATGCTGGATCAAGAAGGAGGAGACGTTACGCTAACCGTACGTGTGTTGAACGCGGAGGTGTCGTCCGTTCGGTGCTAGGATCTCCGGTGATTTGGATCACGTCGTGTACGACTACTTCATCCCCGTTCTTTTGAACGCTTCCGCTCGCGATCTACAAAGGTATGTGGATGCATCCGATCACTCGTTGCTAGATGAACTCATAGATGGATCTTGGTGAAACCGTAGGAAAATTTTTGTTTTCTGCAACGTTCCCCAACAGTGGCATTATGAGCTAGGTCTATGCGTAGTTCTCTATTGCACGAGTAGAACACAATTTGTTGTGGGCGTAGATGTTGTCAACTTTCTTGCCGCTACTAGTCTTATCTTGCTTCAGCGGTATTGTGGGATGAAGCGGCCCGGACCAACCTTACACGTACGCTTACGTGAGACCGGTTCCACCGACTAACATGCACTAGTTGCATAAGGTGGATGGCGGGTGTCTGTCTCTCCCACTTTAGTTGGAGCGGATTTGATGAAAAGGGTCCTTATGAAGGGTAAATAGAAGTTGACAAATCACGTTGTGGCTTTTACGTAGGTAAGAAAATGTTCTTGCTAGAACCCTAATTCAGCCACGTAAAACTTGCAACAACAATTAGAGGACGTCTAACTTGTTTTTCCAGCAAGTGCTTAGTGATATGATATGGCCAAAGTTGTGATGAATGATGAATGATCTATATGTGATGTATGAGATGTTCATGCTATTGTAATAGGAATCACGACTTGCATGTCGATGAGTATGACAACCGGCAGGAGCCATAGGAGTTGTCTTTATTTTTTGTATGACCTGTGTGTCATTGAGAAACGCCATGTAAATTACTTTACTTTATTGCTAAACGCGTTAGCCATAGTAGTAGAAGTAATAGTTGGCGAGCAACTTCATGGAGACACGATGATGGAGATCATGATGATGGAGATCATGGTGTCAAGCTGGTGACAAGATGATCATGGAGCCCCAAGATGGAGATCAAAGGAGCTATGTGATATTGGCCATATCATGTCACGTTTATTATTTGATTGCATGTGATGTTTATCATGTTTTGCATCTTGTTTACTTAGAACGACGGTACTAAATAAGATGATCCCTCATAATAATTTCAAGAAGTGTTCCCCCTAACTGTGCACCGTTGCGACAGTTCGTTGTTTTGAAGCACCACGTGATGATCGGGTGTGATAGATTCTAACGTTCACATACAACGGGTGTAAGACAGATTTACACATGCAAACACTTAGGTTGACTTGATGAGCCTAGCATGTACAGACATGGCCTCGGAACACAGAATACCGAAAGGTCGAGCATGAGTCGTATAGAAGATTCGATCAACATGAAGATGTTCACCAATGTTGACTAGTCCGTCTCACGTGATGTTCACGCTTGGCAGTCACGTTCCGATGATTACTCCCCCGTTCAGTGCGGCATGCTTTACAGCTTAGAGCCGGGGCTCCAAAAGTGTTTTGAGAGACATGGAGCATATGAGATGTTCGAAGAGCTGAAAATGGTTTTCCAAGCTCATGCCCGGGTCGAGAGATATGAAGTCTCCGACAAATTCTTTAGCTGTAAGATGGAGGAAAATAGCTCTGTCAGTGAACACATACTCAAGATGTCTGGGTTGCACAACCGCTTGACTCAACTGGAAGTTAATCTCCCAGATGAAGCAGTCATTGACAGAATCCTCCAGTCGCTTCCACCTAGCTACAAGAGCTTTGTGATGAACTACAGCATGCAGGGGATGGTAAAGACCATTCCTGAGGTATATGCTATGCTGAAATCAGCAGAGGTAGAAATCAAGAAGGAACATCAAGTGTTGATGGTGAATAAAACCACTAAGTTCAAGAAGGGCAAGGGTAAAAAGAACTTCAAGAAGGACGGCAAGGAAGTTGCCGCGCCCGGTAAGCAAGTTGCCGGGAAGAAGCCAAAGAATGGACCCAAGCCCGAGACTGAGTGCTTTTATTGCAAGGGAAGTGGTCACTGAAAGCAGAATTGCCCCAAATACTTAGCGGACAAGAAGGCCGGCAAAACAAAAGGTATATGTGATATACATGTAATTGATGTGTACCTTACCAGGACTCGTAGTAGCTCTTGGGTATTTGATACCGGTGCAGTTGCTCACATTTGTAACTCAAAGCAGGAGCTGCGGAATAAACGGAGACTGGCGAAGGACGAAGTGACGATGCGCGTCGGGAATGGTTCCAAGGTCGATGTGATCGGCGTCGGCACGCTACCTCTACATTTACCTACGGGATTAGTTTTAAACCTCAATAATTGTTATTTAGTGCCAAGTTTGAGCATGAACATTGTGTCTGGATCTCGTTTAATTCGAGATGGCTACTCATTTAAATCCGAGAATAATGGTTGTTCTATTTATATGAGAGATATGTTTTATGGTCATGCTCCGATGGTTAATGGTTTATTCTTAATGAATCTCGTACGTGATGATACACATATTCATAGTGTGAATACCAAAAGAGTTAAAGTTGATAACAATAGTCCCACATATTTGTGGCACTGTCGCCTTGGTCACATAGGTGTCAAACGCATGAAGAAGCTCCATGCAGATGGACTTTTAGAGTCTCTTGATTATGAATCATTTGACACGTGCGAACCATGCCTCATGGGTAAAATGACCAAGACTCCGTTCTCAGGAACAATGGAGCGAGCAACCAACTTATTGGAAATCATACATACTGATGTGTGCAGTCCAATGAGTGTTGAGGCTCGCGGTGGCTATCGTTTTGTTCTCACCCTCACTGATGACTTGAGTAGATATGGGTATATCTACTTAATGAAACACAAGTCTGAGACCTTTGAAAAGTTCAAGGAATTTCAGAGTGAGGTTGAAAATCAACGTGACAGAAAAATCAAGTTTTTACGATCAGATCGTGGAGGAGAATACTTGAGTCACGAATTTGGCATGCACTTAAGAAAATATGGAATAGTTTCACAACTCACGCCGCCTGGAACACCTCAGCGTAATGGAGTGTCCGAACTTCGTAATCGCACTCTATTAGATATGGTACGATCTATGATGTCTCTTATCGATTTACCGCTATCTTTTTGGGGCTATGCTTTAGAAACTGCCGCATTCACTTTAAATAGGGCTCCGTCGAAATCCATTGAGATGACACCGTATGAATTATGGTTTGGGAAGAAACCTAAGCTGTCGTTTCTAAAAGTTTGGGGATGCGATGCTTATGTCAAGAAACTTCAACCTGAAAAGCTCGAACCCAAGTCGAAAAAATGCGTCTTCATAGGATACCCTAAAGAAACTATTGGGTATACCTTCTACCTCAGATCCGAAGGCAAGATCTTTGTTGCCAAGAATGGATCCTTTCTAGAGAAAGAGTTTCTCTCGAAAGAAGTAAGTGGGAGGAAAGTAGAACTTGATGAAGTGTTACCTCTTGAACCGGAAAATGGCGAAACTCAAGAAAACGTTCCTGAGGTGCCTGCACCGACTAGAGAGGAAATTAATGATGATGATCAAGATACTTCTAATCAAGCTCCTACTGAAATTCGAAGGTCCACAAGGACACGTTCCGCACCAGAGTGGTACGGCAACCCTGTCTTGGAAATCATGTTGTTAGACAACGGTGAGCCTTCGAACTATGAGGAAGCAATGGCGGGCCCGAATTCCGACAAATGGCTAGAAGCCATGAAATCCGAGATAGGATCCATGTATGAAAACGAAGTATGGACTTTGACTGACTTGCCTGTAGAGTGGCGAGCCATAGAAAATAAATGGATCTTTAAGAAGAAGACAGACGCGGATGGTAATGTGACCATCTATAAAGCTCGGCTTGTCGCTAAGGGTTATCGACAAGTTCAAGGAATTGACTACGATGAGACTTTCTCACCGGTAGCGAAGCTAAAGTCCGTCCGAATCATGTTAGCAATTGCCGCATTCTATGATTATGAGATATGGCAAATGGACGTCAAAACGGCATTCCTTAATGGTTTCCTTAAGGAAGAATTGTATATGATGCAGCCGGAAGGTTTTGTCGATCCTAAGAATGCTGACAAAGTGTGCAAGCTCCAACGCTCGATTTATGGGCTGGTGCAAGCATCTCGGAGTTGGAACATTCGCTTTGATGAGATGATCAAAGCATTTGGGTTTACGCAGACTTATGGAGAAGCTTGCGTTTACAAGAAAGTGAGTGGGAGCTCTGTAGCATTTCTCATACTATATGTAGATGACATACTTTTGATGGGAAATGATACAGAACTCTTGGACAGCATTAAGGCCTACTTGAATAAGAGTTTTTCAATGAAGGACCTTGGAGAAGCTGCTTATATATTAGGCATCAAAATCTATAGAGATAGATCAAGACGCCTCATAGGTCTTTCACAAAGCACATACCTTGATAAGATATTGAAGAAGTTCAATATGGATCAATCTAAGAAGGGGTTCTTACCTGTGTTACAAGGTGTGAAATTGAGCTCAGCTCAATGTCCAACCACGGCAGAAGATATAGAAGAGATGAGTGTCATACCCTATGCCTCAGCCATAGGTTCTATTATGTATGCCATGCTGTGTACCAGACCTGATGTAAACCTTGCCGTAAGTTTGGTAGGAAGGTACCAAAGTAATCCCGGCAAGGAACACTGGACAACGGTCAAGAATATCCTGAAGTACCTGAAAAGGACTAAGGAAATGTTTCTCGTTTATGGAGGTGACGAAGAGCTCGTCGTAAAGGGTTACGTCGACGCTAGCTTCGACACAGATCTGGATGACTCTAAGTCACAAACCGGATACGTGTATATTTTGAATGGTGGGGCAGTAAGCTGGTGCAGTTGCAAGCAGAGCGTCGTGGCGGGATCTACATGTGAAGCGGAGTACATGGAAGCCTCGGAGGCAGCACATGAAGCAATTTGGGTGAAGGAGTTCATCACCGACCTCGGAGTCATACCCAATGCGTCGGGGCCAATCAAACTCTTCTGTGACAACACTGGAGCTATTGCACTTGCAAAGGAGCCCAGGTTTCACAAGAAGACCAGGCACATCAAGCGTCGCTTCAAATCCATTCGTGAAAATGTTCAAGATGGAGACATAGAAATTTGTAAAGTGCACACGGATCTGAATGTCGCAGATCCGTTGACTAAACCTCTCCCTAAGGCAAAACATGATCAGCACCAAAACTCTATGGGTGTTCGATTCATCACAATGTAACTAGATTATTGACTCTAGTGCAAGTGGGAGACTGTTGGAAATATGCCCTAGAGGCAATAATAAAAGCATTATTATTATATTTCCTTGTTCATGATAATTGTCTTTATTCGTGCTATAATTGTGTTATCCGGAAATCGTAATACATGTGTGAATAACAGACAACAACATGTCCCTAGTAAGCCTCTAGTTGACTGGCTCGTTGATCAATAGATAGTCATGGTTTCCTGACTATGGGCATTGGATGTCAATGATAACGAGATCACATCATTAGGAGAATGATGTGATGGACGAGACCCAATCCTAAACATAGCATAAGATCGCATAGTTCGTTTGCTAGAGTTTTCCAATGTTGTTCGGAGTCCCGGATGATATCCCGGACGTCACGAGGAGTTCCGGATTGGTCCGGAGGTGAAAAATTATATATAGGAAGTGTAGTTTCGGCCATCAGGAATGATCTGGGGGTCACCGGTATTGTACCGGGACCACCAGATGGGTCCCGGGGGTCCACCGGGTGGGGCCACCCATCCCAGAGGGCCCCATGGGCTGAAGTGGGAGGGGGCCAGCCCTTAGTGGGCTGGTGCGCCCCCCAAGGCCCACCCCCTGCGCCTAGGGTTGGAACCCTAGGGTGGGGGGGCGCCCACTTGCCTTGGGAGGCACTCCACCCCCCTTGGCCGCCGCCCCCCTTGGGAGATTCAATCTCCCAGGGCCGGCGCCCCCCCAGGGGCCTATATAAAGGGGGGAGGGGGGCAGCCGCACCCTTGCCTTGGCGCCTCCCTCTCCCTCTCCAACACCTCCTCCTCCTCCGTAGAGCTCGGCAAAGCCCTGCCGGAGTATTGCAGCTCCATCACCACCACGCCGTCGTGCTGCTGCTGGAGCCATCTTCCTCAACCTCTCCTCTTCCCTTGCTGGATCAAGAAGGAGGAGACGTTACGCTGACCGTACGTGTGTTGAACGCGGAGGTGCCGTCCGTTCGGTGCTAGGATCTCCGGTGAATTGGATCATGTCGTGTACGACTACTTCATCCCCGTTCTTTTGAACGCTTCCGCTCGCGATCTACAAAGGTATGTAGATGCATCTGATCACTCGTTGCTAGATGAACTCATAGATGGATCTTGGTGAAACCGTAGGAAAATTTTTGTTTTCTGCAACGTTCCCCAACATTCAAATCCTCGTACACACCGCGGTAGAGGATGTAGTCATTAGGGCATGCATGTATCTTCTGCACCTCCAATCCTAGAGGGCATACGACCTTCTTTGCTGCATACGTACTGTCGGGCAATTCGTTATCCTTTGAAAGCTTCTTCTTTAATATTTTCAGTAGCTTCTCAAATCCTTTGTCAGGCACAGCATTCTCTGCCTTCCACTGCAGCAATTATAGTACGGTACCGAGCTTTGTGTTGCCATCTTCGCAATTGGGGTACAACCCTTTTTTGTGATCCTCTAACATGCGATCGAACTTCAGCTTCTCCTTTTGACTTTCACATTGTGTCCTTGCATCAACAATGACCCGGCGGAGATCATCATCATCGGGCACATCGTCTGGTTCCTGATCTTGATCTTCAGCAGCATCCCCCGTTGCAGTATCACCGTATTCTGGGGGCACATAGTTGTCATCGTCCTCTTCATCTTCGATGTCTTCCATCATAACCCATATTTCTCCGTGCCTCGTCCAAACATTGTAGTGTGGCATGAAACCCTTATAAAGCAGGTGCGTGTGAAGGATTTTCCGGTCAGAGTAAGACTTCGTATTCCCACAACTAGGGCATGGATAACACATAAAACCATTCTGCTTGTTTGCCTCAGCCACTTCGAGAAAAATATGCACGCCCTTAACGTACTCGGAGGTGTGTCTATCACCATACATCCATTGCCGGTTCATCTGCGTGCATTATATATAATTAGACAAGTATCTATATAAAGTAAGAATTCTTTTCTTTCAGAAAGAAGATCAGAACAAGTGGCTCACCACAATGGTGCCGGCGACGAGATCGGCGCGGGCGATCGAAGGTGGTGCAGACGGGGACAGGACGTGACGGACCGCTAAACCTATGCAAATCTCGGGGAAAATGGAGCTTGGAGGTCGAGCTTCGAGAGGAGAAAGCTTAACTAGTGTGGCTCGGGCATTTCATCGAATACCTCATGTGCATAGGAGGTGAGCTAGAGCACCCAAATGCCCCCCCCCTCGCCGGCCAGAAAAAACAGAGCACTGTGGAGTGCTCTGCTATGGCAAGGGGGTATACAGAGGCAAATCATTTGTCCCGATTCATGGCTAGAACCGGGTCTGAAGCTCCCCCTTCTGTCCCGGTTCGAACCATGAACCGGGACCAATGTATGTGAGCCAGGAGGGAGGCCCATTGGTCCCGGTTCGTGCCAGGAACCGGGAAAAATGGGTCCAAATGAACCGCGACCAATGCCCGTGAGGCCCCGGCCGCCCCCCTGGGCTCACGAACCGGGACGTATGCCCCCATGGGTCCCGGTTCGTGACTAAACCGGGACTAATGGGTTGGCCAGGCCCCAACCAAAGCCCTGTTTTCTACTAGTGGAGGGTGGCGCTGACCAACGCGACCTCGGCGGCCGTCGCTTCAATGCGGACGCAAGTTTCCGAGGAACCAACTCCGACCGTTGCGCCGCATTGAAGCGGCTGACTAGCCCTTCGTCTGGTCCTCATCGCTGCTATTTAAGCTGTGCGCCAGAGTTGCAAGGAGATGTACCATCCCCCTCCCCAAGCACCGGCCCCTCCCCTCCCCTGTCTCCGTGCCCCGAGCCCCTCCTTCCCCCTCTTCAACCCAAACTAAGGGAATGCCAAAGTCGTGGTGCTCCACGCCGACAGGAGTAGGCGGAACCTCCTCCTCCTTCGGTGGGTCATGGCGCCGCCGCAGATGCTCTTCGGGCCTGTTAGTGTCCATGGTGACCAGCTCCTCCAAGGAGGAGATCATCATCTCTTGCGGTGACAAGAAGGAGCAGGCGCCGTCGCAGCAGCCGCACCGACTCCTCAAGGAGGCCGCTCTGACGGAGGAAGATTGAGTTAATGATGAAGCGATCGCTCCATGACATGGGGCCATTGCCGCCGTCACCGGCGCCCGTGAAGGAGCCAGCCTCCCCGCTACGCCATCGTGTCAAGACCGAGCAGGCACCCACGCACCTGCCAGTGAAGGAGGAGCCGGCCTTGTGATACGTCTCCAACGTATCTATAATTTATGAAGTATACATGCTATTGTATTATCCATCTCGGATGTTTATGGGCTTTATTATGCACTTTTATATTACTTTTGGGACTAACCTATTGACCCAGAGCCTAGTGCCAGTTTCTGTTTTTTTCCTTGTTTCAGTGTTTCAAAGAAAAGGAATACCAAACGGAGTCGAAACGGAATGAAACCTTCTGGAGAAGTTATTTTTGGAAGGAAAGCAACCCGGGAGACTTGGAGTGCACGTCAGGAAAGCAACGAGGGAGGCACAAGGCAGGGGGCGCGCCCACCCCCCTGGGCGCGCCTTCCACCCTCGTGGGCCCCTCGTGGCTCCCTTGACGTATTTATTCCGCCTATATATATCCCTATACCCTAAAACAATCGGGGAACATAATAGATCGGGAGTTCCGCCGCCGCAAGCCTCAGTAGCCACCAAAAACCAATCGGGACCCTGTTCCGGCACCCTGCCGGAGGGGTGATCCATCATCCCGGCGCTCTGCATGACGAGGAGGGAGTAGTTCACCCTCGGGGCTGAGGGTATGTACCAGTAGCTATGTGTTTGATCTCTCTCTCTCTCATGTCTTGATTTGGCACGATCTTGATGTATCGCGAGCTTTGCTATTATAGTTGGATCTTATGTTGCTTCTCCCCCTCTACTCTCTTGTAATGGATTGGGTTTTCCCTTTGAAGTAATCTTATCGGATTGAGTCTTTAATGATTTGAGAACACTTGATGTATGTCTTGCCGCGCATATCTGTGGTGACAATGGGATATCACGTGATTCACTTGATGTATGTTTTGGTGATCAACTTGCGGGTTCCGCCCATGAACCTATGCATAGGGGTTGGCACACGTTTTCGTCTTGATTCTCCGGTAGAAACTTTGGGGCACTCTTTGAGGTTCTATGTGTTGGTTGAATAGATGAATCTAAGATTGTGTGATGCATATCGTATAATCATACCCACGGATACTTGAGGTGACATTGGAGTATCTAGGTGACATTAGGGTTTTGGTTGATGTGTGTCTTAAGGTGTTATTTTACTACAAACTCTAGGGTTGTTTGTGACACTTATAGGAATAGCCCAATGGATTGATCGGAAAGAATAACTTTGAGGTGGTTTCGTACCCTACCATAATCTCTTCGTTTGTTCTTCGTTATTAGTGACTTTGGAGTGACTCTTTGTTGCATGTTGAGGGGTAGTTATATGATCCAATTATGTTATTATTGTTTAGAGAACTTGCACTAGTGAAAGTATGAACCCTAGGCCTTGTTTCCTAGCATTGCAATACTATTTACGCTCACTTTTATCATTAGTTACCTTGCTGTTTTTATATTTTCAGATCACAAAAACCTATATCTACCATCCATATTGCACTTGTATCACCATCTCTTCGCCGAACTAGTGCACCTATACAATTTACCATTGTATTGGGTGTGTTGGGGACACAAGAGACTCTTTGTTATTTGGTTACAGGGTTGTTTGAGAGAGACCATCTTCAACCTATGCCTCCCATGGATTGATAAACCTTAGGTCATCCACTTGAGGGAAATTTGCTACTGTCCTACAAACCTCTGCACTTAGAGGCCCAACAACGTCTACAAGAAGAATGTTGTGTAGTAGACATCACCTTGCCCCGGCAGAACCGCATCGTCCAGATCGGACGTCGCGTTGAGAAGGAGCCGGTCTCATCCACGCACCACCACGGTGTCCAGATCGGACGGCGCGTCAAGGACGAGACTGTGTCCCCGTCGCGCAGCTGCTATGGCCGCATCGACGCGCCGTTCTCGCCGCCGCCTCGCCATCAAGGAGGAGCCGTCGCCCGCGATCAAGAAGGCGTGGGACCGCCTCCTCCACTACATCGGCGGTCCCTCGGGCTTGAGGTCCATCGTCTCTAGGGCGGAGCGCGCGGCTCGACAGCAGGAGCGGTATGACCGGCGCAATGCCAATCGCCGCCCCTCATTCACTAAGAGCGACGTGGCACTGGACTGGGTTCACAACGATCCAGACCTCGCGGGCGCGTGTGCGCTAGACGGCTCCGTGACCACCGCAGAGACGCCCGCCAGGCGTCGCCGCCGCCTTGACAGCGAGCTCACCAAGATCAGCGAGGAGGGGTCCCTTAGCGACTGCTCCGCCAATGCCGGTCGCGGCAAGGCCACCGCCAGGGCTTCGAAGGCCACGTCGGCAGTGGCCGCAGCGGCACTCCGGACAACGCAGCAGCAGGCGGAGCGGCTCCTCCGCGAGCAGCAGGCAGCCACTGGACAAGGCTGCCGCAGCCCTCCAGCACCGTGCCGCCGCTGGAGGGACGATGGCACTGACGGAAAAGGCGGTGCGGCAGGACAGGGCGGCCATGCGTACGAGGTGGTCGTCCGGTACATGGTTTAGGTTTTTTCTAGTTTTTTAGTTAACCGGTCGAAATATCAACCTTTTTATGTAAATTATATTAGAACTTGAATGAAAATCATCCAGATTGCACGAATTTCATTTGATTTGTTTGAGTTGTTGTGAAAATGTATTATGCGGCTAGTGTTGGATGGCTACCTTTCACTTCCGTGTCTACGGACGAATGCGAGATGTTTTTACAGGTTGCTGTTAGAGCTGCTCTTAGCTCGTTAGGAGGTCGCCGTCACAAAACAAACTAGACAGTGGACGTCACATCCATCATGCTATATCCTAGTGCATGCATGCGACTTTGGCGGCTACCCGTTAGCTCAAGCAAACGCTGTGGAAGTTGTACACGATAAGACATTACTCCCTCCGTTCTCAAATAATTGTCTTTCTAGCCATCTCAAATGAACTGCAACATACAGATGCGTATGTAGACATGTTTTAGAGTGTAGGTTCACTCATTTTGCTTCGTATGTAGTCACTTGTTGAAATCTCTAGAAAGACAATTATTTAGGAACGGAGGGAGTACTTTTCTTCGATCCAATAACAAGCCTAGGCATCTCTGTGCACACGTGCTTATATATTTATTTTCTATCGGTATTTTTCTTATTTTCCAAATAGATGTTTCGTGGAGTTTCAGGTCATTCTGAGAACTTTTGTTTCTGCACGTAAATAACACCATGAAAAGTCTGCTGAAAACAGCGTTATCCGGGTTAGTTCCATTCAAATCATGCAAGTTAGAGTCCAAAACAAGGGCAAAAGTATTTGGAAAAGTAGATACGAGGGAGACGTATCACTCCTCAAAGAGGCCGGCTCTGACGGAGGAAGATTTCGTCCGTCAGATTGAGTTAATGACGAAGCGGTCGCTCCGTCGTGACATGGGGCCATCGCCGCCGTCACCGGCGCCCGTGAAGGAGCCGGCCTCCCCGCCATGCCATCGTGTCAAGACCGAGCAGGCGCCCACGCACCTGCCAGTGAAGGAGGAGCCGGCCTTGCCCCGGCAGAACCGCATCGTCCAGACCGGACGTCACGTTGAGGAGGAGCCGGTCTCATCACCGCACCACCGCGGTGTCCAGATCGGATGGCGCGTCAAGGACGAGACTGCGTCCCCGTCGCGCAACCGCTATGGCCGCATCGACACGCCGTTCTCGCCGCCGCCTCGCCATCAAGGAGGAGATGTCGCCCGCGATCAAGAAGGCATGGGGCCGCCTCCTCCACTACATCAGCGGTCCCTCTGACGTGGCTTTTTCTACCAGTATTTTTCTTATTTTCCAAATAGATGTTCCGTGGAGTTTCAGGTTATTCTGAGAACTTTTGTTTCTGCACATAAATAACACCATGGAAAGTCTGCTAAAAACAGTGTTAGTCCGGGTTAGTTCCATTCAAGTCATGCAAGTTAGAGTCCAAAACAAGGGCAAAAGTGTTTGGAAAAGTAGATACGACGGAGACGTATCACTCCTCAAGGAGGCCGCTCTAACGGAGGAAGATTTCGTCCGTCAGATTGAGTTAATGACGAAGCGGTCGCTTCGTGACATGGGGCCATCGCCGCCGTCACCGGCGCCCGTGAAGGAGCTGGCCTCCCCGCCACGCCATCGTGTCAAGACCGAGCAGGCGCCCACGCACCAGCCAGTGAAGGAGGAGCCGGCCTTGCCCCGGCAGAACCGCATCGTCCAGATCGGACGTCGCGTTGAGGAGGAGCCGGTCTCATCCCCGCACCACCGCGGTGTTCAGATCGGACGGCGCGTCAAGGACGAGACTGCGTCCCCGTCGCGCAGCCACTATGGCCGCATCGACGTGCCTTTCTCGTCGCCGCCTCAACATCAAGGAGAAGCTATCGCCCGCAATCAAGAAGGCGTGGGGCCGCCTCCTCCACTACATCGGCGGTCCCTCGGGCTTGAGGTCCATCGTCTCTAGGGCGGAGCACGCGGCTCGACAGCAGGAGCGGTATGACCGGCGCAATGCCAATCGCCGCCCCTCATTCACTAAGAGCGACGTGGCACTGGACTGGGTTCACAACGATCCAGACCTCGCAGGCGCGTGTGCGCTGGACGGCTCCGTGACCACCGCAGAGACGCCCGCCAGTCGTCGCCGCCGCCTTGACAGCGAGCTCACCAAGATCAGCGAGGAGGGGTCCCTTAGCGACTGCTCCGCCAATGCCGGTCGCGGCAAGGCCACCGCCAGGGCTTCGAAGTCCATGTCGGCAGTGGCCGCAGCGGCACTCCGGACAACGCAGCAGCAGGCGGAGCGGCTCCTCCGCGAGCAGCAGGCAGCCACTGGACAAGGCTGCCGCAGCCCTCCAGCGCCGTGCCGCCGCTGGAGGGACGATGGCACTGACGGAAAAGGCGGTGCGGCAGGACAGGGCGGCCACGCGTACGAGATGGTCGTCCGGTACATGGTTTAGGTTTTTTCTAGTTTTTTAGTTAACCGGTCGAAATATCAACCTTTTTATGTAAATTATATTAGAACTTGAATGAAAATCATCCAGATTGCACGAATTTCATTTGATTTGTTTGAGTTGTTGTGAAAATGTATTATGCGGCTAGTGTTGGATGGCTACCTTTCACTTCCGTGTCTACGGACGAATGCGAGATGTTTTTACAGGTTGCTGTTAGAGCTGCTCTTAGCTCGTTAGGAGGTCGCCGTCACAAAACAAACTAGACAGTGGACGTCACATCCATCATGCTATATCCTAGTGCATGCATGCGACTTTGGCGGCTACCCGTTAGCTCAAGCAAACGCTGTGGAAGTTGTACACGATAAGACATTACTCCCTCCGTTCTCAAATAATTGTCTTTCTAGCCATCTCAAATGAACTGCAACATACAGATGCGTATGTAGACATGTTTTAGAGTGTAGGTTCACTCATTTTGCTTCGTATGTAGTCACTTGTTGAAATCTCTAGAAAGACAATTATTTAGGAACGGAGGGAGTACTTTTCTTCGATCCAATAACAAGCCTAGGCATCTCTGTGCACACGTGCTTATATATTTATTTTCTATCGGTATTTTTCTTATTTTCCAAATAGATGTTTCGTGGAGTTTCAGGTCATTCTGAGAACTTTTGTTTCTGCACGTAAATAACACCATGAAAAGTCTGCTGAAAACAGCGTTATCCGGGTTAGTTCCATTCAAATCATGCAAGTTAGAGTCCAAAACAAGGGCAAAAGTATTTGGAAAAGTAGATACGAGGGAGACGTATCACTCCTCAAAGAGGCCGGCTCTGACGGAGGAAGATTTCGTCCGTCAGATTGAGTTAATGACGAAGCGGTCGCTCCGTCGTGACATGGGGCCATCGCCGCCGTCACCGGCGCCCGTGAAGGAGCCGGCCTCCCCGCCATGCCATCGTGTCAAGACCGAGCAGGCGCCCACGCACCTGCCAGTGAAGGAGGAGCCGGCCTTGCCCCGGCAGAACCGCATCGTCCAGACCGGACGTCACGTTGAGGAGGAGCCGGTCTCATCACCGCACCACCGCGGTGTCCAGATCGGATGGCGCGTCAAGGACGAGACTGCGTCCCCGTCGCGCAACCGCTATGGCCGCATCGACACGCCGTTCTCGCCGCCGCCTCGCCATCAAGGAGGAGATGTCGCCCGCGATCAAGAAGGCATGGGGCCGCCTCCTCCACTACATCAGCGGTCCCTCTGACGTGGCTTTTTCTACCAGTATTTTTCTTATTTTCCAAATAGATGTTCCGTGGAGTTTCAGGTTATTCTGAGAACTTTTGTTTCTGCACATAAATAACACCATGGAAAGTCTGCTAAAAACAGTGTTAGTCCGGGTTAGTTCCATTCAAGTCATGCAAGTTAGAGTCCAAAACAAGGGCAAAAGTGTTTGGAAAAGTAGATACGACGGAGACGTATCACTCCTCAAGGAGGCCGCTCTAACGGAGGAAGATTTCGTCCGTCAGATTGAGTTAATGACGAAGCGGTCGCTTCGTGACATGGGGCCATCGCCGCCGTCACCGGCGCCCGTGAAGGAGCTGGCCTCCCCGCCACGCCATCGTGTCAAGACCGAGCAGGCGCCCACGCACCAGCCAGTGAAGGAGGAGCCGGCCTTGCCCCGGCAGAACCGCATCGTCCAGATCGGACGTCGCGTTGAGGAGGAGCCGGTCTCATCCCCGCACCACCGCGGTGTTCAGATCGGACGGCGCGTCAAGGACGAGACTGCGTCCCCGTCGCGCAGCCACTATGGCCGCATCGACGTGCCTTTCTCGTCGCCGCCTCAACATCAAGGAGAAGCTATCGCCCGCAATCAAGAAGGCGTGGGGCCGCCTCCTCCACTACATCGGCGGTCCCTCGGGCTTGAGGTCCATCGTCTCTAGGGCGGAGCACGCGGCTCGACAGCAGGAGCGGTATGACCGGCGCAATGCCAATCGCCGCCCCTCATTCACTAAGAGCGACGTGGCACTGGACTGGGTTCACAACGATCCAGACCTCGCAGGCGCGTGTGCGCTGGACGGCTCCGTGACCACCGCAGAGACGCCCGCCAGTCGTCGCCGCCGCCTTGACAGCGAGCTCACCAAGATCAGCGAGGAGGGGTCCCTTAGCGACTGCTCCGCCAATGCCGGTCGCGGCAAGGCCACCGCCAGGGCTTCGAAGGCCATGTCGGCAGTGGCCGCAGCGGCACTCCGGACAACGCAGCAGCAGGCGGAGCGGCTCCTCCGCGAGCAGCAGGCAGCCACTGGACAAGGCTGCCGCAGCCCTCCAGCGCCGTGCCGCCGCTGGAGGGACGATGGCACTGACGGAAAAGGCGGTGCGGCAGGACAGGGCGGCCACGCGTACGAGATGGTCGTCCGGTACATGGTTTAGGTTTTTTCTAGTTTTTTAGTTAACCGGTCGAAATATCAACCTTTTTATGTAAATTATATTCGAACTTGAATGAAAATCATCCAGATTGCACGAATTTCATCTGATTTGTTTGAGTTGTTGTGAAAATGTATTATGCGGCTAGTGTTGAATGGCTATCTTTCACTTCCGTGTCTGCGGACGAATGCGAGATGTTTTTACGGGTTGCTGTTAGAGCTGCTCTTAGCTCGTTAGGAGGTCGCCGTCACAAAACAAACTAGACAGTGGACGTCACATCCATCATGCTATATCCTAGTGCATGCATGCGACTTTGGCGGCTACCCGTTAGCTCAAGCAAACGCTGTGGAAGTTGTACACGATAAGACATTACTTTTCTTCGATCCAATAACAAGCCTAGGCATCTCTGTGCACGCATGCTTATATACTACGTGGATTTATTTTCTTTCAAGAAGTGGGTAAAGCCCTGGGCCTGGGCCTTTGTATCGAGTGGTGCGCACAATCATATAATTCTTTTTTTGAGGATAACCCAGAGGGTTAGGATTGGCTAGTTACAATCTTTGGCAACAATCTCCCTTAGCTCTTCAGGAACTGATCCAAGCTGAAAGAAGTCGCCAGTGCGCCTGGCTCGGCCAGCAAGGTGGTGGGCAGCTTTGTTCTGTTCTCGTTTGATCCAGCTTATATTGTATGAACGGAATCCCCTCAAAGCTGCTTTGATGTCTACTATGACTGGGAAAAGGTATGATCTATTTGTGTCCCCTGGGGGGAACATGTTTGACAGTATTTGACAGTCCACCTCGATTTGGATTGGGCCATTAAAATACTTTGCCAGTTCCCGGAGCCCGTGAAGTAGCGCCATGCCCTCAGCTTCTTCCACTGTCTCACAGTGACCCAGATTATGTCCCATCGACATATACACTAGGCCTTTGTCATTTCTTGCAATCGCACCGCCTGTACTTTGACCCGAAGCAGCTTCAAAAGTCGCATCAGTATTTAGCTTGGCTACACCAGCAGGAGGGGGGATCCACCGGGTGCTGTCAGAGACTGACTGTATTTGTGGTTGTTCCTCGAACAGGCTCTGGCAGCAGATACTATTGGTGGTGTTCCTTTTGTCCTGTGCGGCACGCACTTCCTCATCGAACTTCTTTAAAAACGCCACTGATCTCGAGATACATTCTTTCCCATTCCCGTGGATTATGTCCTCCCGGAGAAACCATGCACGCCAGAGCAACATTAGCACTTTGCTTTTCTCCTCATCGTCACATGCAATAAGGAGACCCTGAAGCCAGAATGATCTTTCTTTCGGAATCTTCCAGTGCTTCCTCATCTCTTGCCTGAGTGCTCTGCTCTTTGTGCAAGTTACTACCGCATGGTATTCATTCTCTTCCGTAGTACCGCAGATGTCGCATATTTTGTCCGTTGCCAACGTACGTCTGCATTTGTTCACCTTGGTTGCTAAGGTGTTAGTGGCTACCCTCCACGCAAATATTTTGATCTTCTCCGGCACTCTAGATTTCCAGATGCTATCCCAGATACTTCTATTATCTCTGCTTGCAGTAGAACTGGAGGTCTGCGGGCCCGAACCCTTGTCGCGCATGGCAAGTTTGTAAGCGCTTCTTACCGTGAAGACGCCGTTTCTTTCATAATGCCATGCTACACAGTCCTCGACCTCTTGTTGCGGTATCTTGATCTTGAGAATCTCCATGGCATCGGCCGGATTGAAGATCCGATGGATGAGTTCCTGGTTCCAGCTCCTAGTGATGGGGTTTATGAGTTCCTGGTTCCAGCACAATCATATAATTGCTTGCTGATAATAACGAACAAATCGGTTTTACAAATCACATTCATGCTAGTACATTCTTTTAGTTTTTGTCGGAATTTGTTTTGTCTCACACAAAATGTATCAAAGTTTGGAGTTTGAACTGTTCCAATCGTTCATTGGTTTTTTTGCACATGGATCTTGTTATTTTGCGATCCCTAGCGGGCCGGGCCGGGAGAGGAAAGAGCCGAGAAGCATGCATGTTGCGTGTCTAGGCATCTGCCAGCTGCTTTACTATTCAATAGTATTCTCTCCATTCCACAATGTAGTACACTCGCGTTTCCCGATATCCAAGTTTGACCGTATATTTAATCAACGAGACTGACTGTGGCGGGAGCAAAAATTATATCACATAATTCATATCGAAAGTACGAATTTAGTGGTATAATTTTTGCTCCCGCCGCAATCGGCCTCATTGGTTAAACTTACGATCAAACTTGAATCTCGTAGTAGTAAAATTTGTCGGAAATGTGTGCCAAGTTGGTTGCTTCGTTTGGCTCTACTATATTGGCAGTCCACCTCCGTGAGTACATTTAGTATAGTAGCTAAATTTTGTCCTAAATGTTTGCCAAGTTGCTTGCTTCGTCTGGCCTCTTCTTGTTAAAATAAACAATACTACTACTACTACGACTACTCCACATTGAGTATCTAATCTAATCTATCACGAGAAGCGGCATTCCTCTTCTTGTTCGTTTCACTTCACATAGCAGAGCAGAGGAGGCCGGCGTCCATCCCTTCCTCCCTCTCGTCGCCTCGCACAAAACAGCACAGCAGAGCTCAGGTAAGCATCCCTTCCTCCCTCTCTCGCCGTCGCCGTCGCCGTCGCCGCCGACAAGCTGCATGCCACTCCTCTCGCCCTCTCCGGCCACCTCTCCAAGTATAGCATGGAGGGGAATTCATTATTCATGGCAAAGCTAGCTAGCTGGAAAAGCTGCTAGATAGATGCTTTCTCTTCATTGCATAGCAGTTTCTCTCTCTAGTTCATCATCTCCTCTCCTTCTCCTGTCCTTTCAGATTTCCAGCCTACTAGCTAGTACTCCCTCCGTTTATTTTCACTTCCCATATAAGATTTGTCTTTTAAGTCAAATTTCATAAAGTTTGACCAAATTTGTATACAAAATTATCAACATCTACAACACTCATAATGATATACTACAATATGAAAGTTAATTCAATGATGCATCTAATCATAATGATTTTATATTTTCCTATAATCTTAGTACTACATTTTATTTTAAGACAAATCTCATATGCATGCAGACTAAAAAAGAAAAGAAGGGGGCCGGTACTAGTATATATTTTGTCTGATGAATGAATGAGTGAGCATGTATTTTCTCTGATGAATGAACGAGCTAGTACTCTATATGCAAATGCTTCAACCACATGCTTCTTTACTGACTCTGCATTTTTATTATCATTATTATGGTTTGGTGATCTGTATTACCACTGCCATCACAACAACCAGTACGATGATAAATTAATGTATATGTATGCATGATGTTTCTTGTATGCATGATGTGTGTGTATATTCTTTCAGTTCTATGCTCAACTTGAAGCTAGCTAGGATACTCATTCTTTCCTTTCTTTCTTCTACCTCCTGTATGTACAGGGGGTCCCTAAATATGCAAGACACCCCCTCTGCTCTGCCCAACAACCCTCAAGTTCAAGCAACGGTTGACCTTTCCCTCTCTCAGCAAAACCACTCAAATGCTGCTTCCAGCTCCAGACCCAATCCTGCAGCCGGCCTCACGGTCAAACACCTCACACTACCCAACGGCGACATCTACTCTGGCACTACATCGTGTGGGTTACCGGATGGCACTGGACGGTACGTCTGGTCCGGCACCGGTTGCATCTATGACGGCGAGTGGAGGAGAGGGATGAGGAACGGCCATGGCAGAACAACATGGCCATCATCGGGAGCTGTCTACGATGGTGAATACTCCGCCGGTTACATGGATGGTGAAGGAACACATGTCGACACCTCCTCTTCTTCCTACAAGGGGCAATGGAAGCTGGACCGCAAGCACGGCGTCGGCCTCCAGACGTACCCCAACGGAGACACATACCTCGGTTCATGGGCTCAAGGCCAGATGGAAGGCCATGGTAGGTACACATGGGCAGCAGACAGCAGCACCTACGTAGGTGCAATGAGAAATGGCACCATGTCTGGCAAAGGGGTACTTGCATGGACCACCGGGGACTCATTTCAGGGGAACTGGCTTGACAACACGATGCACGGGTACGGGTTGTACACGTGGGAGCACGGTGGGTACTATCTAGGCATCTGGACAAGGGGGGTCAAGGATGGGAAGGGCACTTTCTTCCCAAAATCTCACGGAGTCCTCGCCGAGCATGAGCTCTACATCGATGATCTAAGGAAGAGAGGTGTTCTGCCTGACATCACAAATGTCATGCAATGCTCCTCTTCCTTCGACAACGACACAAATGTCAATGCGAACCGAGAGGGTGCTAGATTATCCAGAAGAAACAACTTGAGTTTTGATCAGCAATCTCCCTCAGAGAAGCCGTCTTTGCAGAGACGCTGGAGCATTGGGATGGCTAAACCAAGTGCAGGAGATTCTGAAACACAAGGTTGTGAAAACAGTGCTGATTCTAGCCTCGAGGTACTCGAAAGGGAGTATGCGCAAGGTGTTCTGATCAGCGAGGTTGTGTTGAACAATGGCAACACGGAAACATCCAAAAATGCGAGACGTCGTCGGCAGAGCAAGGCGGCGAAGGATGTCAAAAGGCCTGGAGAGACGATAATCAAAGGGCACAGGAGCTATGATCTAATGCTCAGCCTGCAGCTTGGAATCAGGTAATGCGTACATGTAGTACAACGTATCATCATTTGAAATTCCGATACCTTTTAGAGGACTTTCTTCTCTCTATCTACCCAGTTTGTTGCGGTTGCATTGACACGTAATGTTCTGATATTAGTACATACATATATTGTTCACTACCTTTAATCCATGCGCAAAAGAGGATTGTGCCTTGTTTATTAACATGGGGGTTTCTTGTTGAATACGTACCCAACTAATTTATTTTCCAATAATGATCATTAAAAGTTAAATGTCATTATGCTACTCAGGTACACAGTTGGAAAGATTACACCGATTCAGGTGCGTGAAATGAGAACTTCTGATTATGGCCCCAGAGCATGTTTCTGGATGAACTTCCCCATAACAGGGTCACGGCTTACTCCTGCGCATCGTGCGGTAGATTTTAAGTGGAAAGACTATTGCCCAATGGTTTTCCGGTTTGTTGCTTTATCTCACTTTTCTTTTAATAAGATTGAGTATATTATTTTGGTCAACATATGTTCTTATGTTAATATAGTACTTCCTTATACTTGGCTTATCAATGGCTTAACTACCATCATTAGGTGAGGGTTAATAACAACTCCATACAATTTGGTATTTCCTCATTTGAATAGCTAGTCAGACATCCTCATGATATTTTGTCCTATTTCAAAACATAATAAGATTAATTTCTTGTTGTTTTATTATAGAAACTTGAGGGAGATGTTCAAGATTGATACAACAGATTATATGATCTCCATTTGCGGAAGTGATGCTCTTAGAGAGCTCTCTTCTCCCGGAAAGAGTGGAAGCATCTTTTTATTATCGCAAGATGACCGGTTTATGATCAAGACTCTTCGGAAATCTGAAGCGAAGGTATTGTTTCCACTTACTGATTTTAGAATTTTTATTGAGTAGTGAACCACTATATATTTTTAGTGATGTTTAATGATCCAGATCTGGCTTTTATGATGTTCAACATGTCCTCATAAGGAATTCTAGTTCTTAATTGGTTTTGTAGCTCACTTATTGATCCATATTAAAACTTTAGTTCAAACTTGTCCTAATGTGCATGTGCTTACATTTGCTACTTGACATTTTGTTGACATCATATTTTCATGTAGGTTCTTTTGCGTATGCTTCCATACTATTATCACCATGTCCATACTTATGAGAACACACTCGTAACTAAATTTTTTGGCATCCACAGGGTGAAACCTTCCAGTGGTCGAAAGGTAATGACATTATTAGTTGTGATCTCTCTCATTTTATAAATATGCAAAAATTAATAGAAGTTGTGATTTTATTTTGTTTCGGCTAGTAATACATACATAGATTGATCATGTTAACATATTGCTATATATTTGTCAAGGAGTGTGTTTTGATGGTATTTGTGTGTACATGTTTCTCTAACATATCACGGTTCCGGTTGATGGTCAAATTAATGTATTTCCCAAAAAGTGTACATTTTTTTTAACATGGGAGTGCATTTCATTCGGTTCTAAAAGGGTATATTAGTTAGATGTCATATTAGATAATTGATGTTATTTTTGTTTGAAATAATGACTAATGTTGAACCATTTGTTTTGTTTGTTTGTATTTGCAGTTCCGGTTTGTAGTGATGGGAAACATGTTCTACACAGAACTTAGAGTCCATCGAAGATTTGATTTGAAAGGTTCATCTTTGGGCCGCTCAAATGAAAAAATTGAAATTGACGTGAACACGACATTTAAAGACTTAGATCTGAACTATTCATTTCATCTCGAGCCTACTTGGAGGGATGCTTTGCTTAAGTAAGCATTCACTACGAATGACAAAAATGTATTGCCATGACTAGTTTTGAGTTTAACAACCATGTTTGATTCTTGTTCTATGTAGGCAGATTGGGACCGACAGCGAGTTTCTTAGGAATCAGGGTATAATGGATTACAGCTTGCTTCTTGGTTTGCATTATCGTGCTCGTCAAAGCCTAAAAAGAGGATCATCATGCCATGAAAGTCTTGTGCCAGACAAACTGGCCATTCTTACAGAAGGTGGTAAGCACTATGCATGCATATTTTCGTCGGGCATATATATTAATTTTATGTAAATCCTCGAAGTATTGAGTCAATAACATGTCATTTACAATAGCAATGTGTTGGTTAATTGTTGCTAATGTTGGAGGTGGTGATTAATGTAGATTCCATGGAGGAAAAAGCATCTTGTAACTATCGTGAAGGGTTGGTTTTGGTGCAAAGAGGTAGCGACCAAAAGGTTGAAATCGTTGTTAGCCCTCACATACGGGGAAGCCCACTGGGTTTGTCGTCTGCTTGTTTTGAGGAAGTGGATCTTCTGATTCCAGGCACAGCAAGGTCATTCATTAATTTATGTTAGTCAATTCTCATGTTCTAGTTCTAATGTTATTTGTGAGTTCAATAGATGATTTTTTTTTCTCAAATTGGATAGGCTGCCAATCCAACTAGGGGCGAACATGCCCGCAAGAGCGGAGAAACAAGAAGAAGATGGCAGCAAATCGCTCTGCCAAGTATATGATGTGGTACTCTACATAGGGATCATTGATATTCTCCAAAAGTATAACATGAAGAAGAAGATCGAGCATGCATATAAGTCCATCAAGTACAAGTACAACCCCTTGTCAATATCTTCTGTTAAACCACAATTCTACTCAGAGCGCTTCCTCAAGTTCATTCACACCGTCTTCCCTCAAAACTCTAGCTAGTTACAATCTAACACATGATTCATCTTTCCTTCCTTCTCCTCCGCAAGGAAAATGTAGAAACAAAACCATCAAAGGAAACATCTTTGCTTTCTATGTTGATGTACATGTGTACGATATGGACTAAGAGCGTTGTATGCAATGTATCAAAGCATGGTTTTGACATAGGATTTAAGACATTATAAAACATATGAAGGGAGTAACCATTCTTCCATTCCATGATTATGACAATTCCTTATAGCCTTTTTCATGCGATCCCACACAAGCGCTGGTTGTCGTGGTTCTAAGTCTGACAGTAAGAATGGGGGGTAAGTATGGAGAGGCAAGATCCTAGCTATGGAGTAGTTGTATGCGCAAGGAGTTTTACGAGTTCGGGCCCTTCTCTGAGGAAGTAACAGCCCTACGTCTCGGAGCCCGGAGGCAGTCGACTGGATTATGTGTGTGTGTGTTACAAAGTTGCGAACCCTTGTCCTAGTGGAGGGGGGTGGCTTATATAGAGTTCGCCAGGACCCCAGCCAGCCCACGTTACAAGGAGTTTAATGTACATAAAGAGAGGGGGTTACTGGTAACGCCTGCAATAAAGGACCATGAAGGCCATAAAAGCTACTTATGAGATGACCGTTTGTAGGCAGTGCCTTTAGGTCTTCTTATAGTCGAGTGGCTGTCTTCATGGTCGACTGCTTGTGCTTCTGGTCGAGTACGCTCGTGTCCGTCGACTGGGCTGACCAGGTCGACTGAAATGTTGATACTTCTTAGAATGTCTTTCATTGTAGGAGTCATGTCCTTGATTGGGTACCTCAGGTATGATAAGTTACCCTATCCTAGGTACGTATCCTCGTCATTAGCCCCCGAATGGGTCATGGGTTAAGTGAGAATGGGGCCGAGCCTATGCTTCCGACTCAACCTCCATGCTTCGGTTGCATCTGTCTTTGGATAAATGGAAGTTACGGTGGGAACCCATTCTTCAGTTGCCTTGATCCATTCAGGTGTCCATCGAGTGGTTTCATATTACCGTCGAGTGTGCTTACGTGGCGAGTCTCTTGGGAGACTTAAGAAAACGGATCTTTTCGTCTGACGAACCGTCCTGTCGATCGCGGATCTTGCGGGATTTGAAAATTGGGAAGCGCACCGGACGGAGAAAATCGCGCGAATCGGCTGGATAAGGCAAGAGCGCCTCGATCTCCGCGCCACCTTTTTCGCCACGTACTGCGCGCGCGCCTGCTGCGGGATTTGACTGGGGGGCGCAGACCCACTGATCAGCCACTCGGGTGTGGCCTTATATAAGGTAATGATTCTGATTTTTTTTTTCACTGAGCGCCCTTGTTTTTCTTCTCCCTTCCTCCGTAAGCCTCCGCCTCGCTCTTCGCTGCAATCTCGACACCGCCGCTCGGCCAAGGCCTCGTTCGAGACAATGGGGAAGGACAAGACGGCGGCGGCGGAACGCGCGAAGAAGGCCGCGGCAAAGGGTAAGGGGAAGAAATCTGGCCGAGGCGGGTCGTCCTCGCTGGCCGCTCTGCCGTCCGGCTGGTTACAGGGGGATTGGATGCCCTCCATCCTTACTCAAGCGGATATCGACGACATGGTGGAGGGGGGACTCATTCCCTACAAGGCTGCTCGCCTCCCTGGGGAGGAGACGGAGCCGAAACCTCGCGAGGGTGAGCGCGTCCTGATAGCCACCCATGTCGACCGGGGGTTTTCCCTGCCCCCGAGTCCTTTTTTTAGGGCCTTTCTGAACTTCTTCGGAGCGCAGCTCCACCATTTCACGCCCAACTCCATAGTCTATCTTGCTGCGTTCGTGTCTCTGTGTGAGTGTTTCTTAGGCTGTCGACCTCACTGGGGCCTCTTCAAGCATATCTTCACTTGCCGATCCCAGTCGGTTAAAAGGCTCAACCCGGACGGGGAAAGGACACAGGTGATCCAGATGTGCGGGGGCCTCGGGATCCAGACGAGGGGTAAGAGTTGTTTTCCTCCCATGACGCTTCCCGATTCCATGCGCGGGTGGCAGTCGACTTGGCTCTACTGCAAGGACCAGCCGACCCCTGGCCACTCGACCGGCCTTCCTCCTTTTACCTTGGACCGAGTGCAAAAACCCGCTTCTTTGAAAGTGGTTCCAGAGGAGAAGGCTCAGGTGAAGGTATTAGTCAGTCGAGTGGTTGAGTTGGTTCGGGAAGGCGTGACCGGCATGGACTTGCTCGAAGTCTTCCTCCAGCGATGAATCCAACCTCTCCAGGCTCGGGATCACTCGATGTGGTTGTATTCCGGGTCCGACGACTCCACTCGGATCCACCCGGAGGCGGTCGAGGCTTCTGTACTGGAGAGCTGGCTGACCAGCATGACCGGGAATAAGGACAACCCCAGGGGTTCTAGGAGGATTGCTCCGCTTGATGGGATGATGGAGACAGACAAGGTACGTTTTACTTCTTCCGACTGAAATTTTCACTCCGTCTAGTAACTGGCTTGTGATAAGTCGACTGATCTTTGCTCTGCCCGTTGTCTTGCAGGAGATCAACGACATGTATTCGATGCCGAATGGGAACCAGGAGCAAGTATCTGAAGGAGGAGGGAGTGGAGGCGAAGGAAGTGAGGATGGAGGTGAAGTCGAGGAGTGGGAATCTGATGATGACGTAGAGGAGGAGGCCAGCGACTACTCGGGTGATGAAGATGAAGAGGTGGAGGTCGACCTTCCTCGACGCGAGAGACGCTCCAAGAACGCTCAGGATCCCGCCGTGGAGCGCAGTCAGTCGAGTGCTCCGGTGGGCCAGTCATCCAAGCGCCCTCGGACCGCGTCGCCGGCCCCAACTGAGAAGGCACCCAAGCAGCCCAGAGCCATCCCGACCAAGCCACCCAAGGCCTTGCCCAAGATCAGGGTCGCCATCCCTGTCATCTCTGGGTAAGTGACTGTTTTTATCTTTCTTGAGTCGACTAGAACGGATTCTTAGTCGATTCACTTTCAAATTATTTGCTTGGAATCGTGCAGCGCCGCTACTTCCGAGACTTCCATCCAGAATGTCGATGAGATGATGGAGGATGCCGTCACTTCCAACTTAGGTATAATCTTTGACACGATCCGACTGTTTAACTGCTGAGTCGATTGGATATTCATTTCTGAACTTTTGTAGCTCCGACCAACATTATTGACCTTCCGGATGATGAGGAGGAGGCGGAAGTGCCGCTCAGGCCTTTTAGGAGGAGAGGTCGGAGGGCCACGGTCGACAAGGCTCCTCAGACCGCGTCGACTGCTGAGGCGGTGGTCCCAGGGGGTGACAACACCGCCCGGACTATTGTGACTTTTGCTGAACCACTGACGACTGCCCGGCCTTCGTCGTCGACTGCTCCCCCACTGGTCGACCCGCCCTCGTTCTTCGCCGCCTACCAGACCCCGGAGGATCAAGTGAGTGCTGCTAAGGAGGCTATACGTCAGGCGGGGCTCGTGATGGAGCAGACCAAAGCGGCTCGGGATGCCAGTCAAGCGGCCTATGACATCAGCTCGGCGTTGCAGCAGAACGTCCAGGTTAGTTGGTCTTCACTTGCGTTGTACACCCACTGGGTGCTGTTGATCTGAATTTTTTCATTGGTGGGGGCACGCTGAGTGCACCCACTGGGTGTAGTCCCCAAGGCCACGGTCGACTGCTGGCAGTCGACTGCGGTCTTTATGCTTTCAAACTTCCTCACTCGACTGATCGGATTGAGTCGAGTGGAAATCAAGGAAAACCGGTGGGGGCACGCTGAGTGCACCCACTGGGTGTAGTCCCCGAGGCTACTGTCGAATGTTTTGATTCGGCTGTAGTCTTAGAAGTGTTGTGCTCTTTCTTTCAGTCACTCGGGAGTAACTTGTCTTTGATACCCTTTGTCGATTGACTCTTTGCAGAAGTCTTGTGAGCTTGTTGCTCAGCTCGCTGATCTGAAGGATAAGCAGATCCAGCTTAATCTTGATTTACAGTTTGCTCAGGAAAACGTGCAGAAGGCGAAGGATGAAGCAAAAGGTATGGCTGGTGAGGACTCGACGTCTATCTCTATTCCTCTGCCCGTTCTGAACTCTGTGTCTGTTGTTGCTTTGCAGACGAACTAGAGAAGGCCCTGAAGAAGAAAGATGTTGACCTTGCGGAGGCGCAAAAGGCAGCTGCGGAGAAGTTAAAGCTCGCTGAAGAGAAACTTGCTTCAGTCAGCCATCTTGAGAACGAGAACGCTAGGCTGAAGTCTGCTCTTGACGAGGCCAATAGGGAAGCGAGTCGACTGAAGACTGACAAGAGTACTCTGAACGACAAGATCGGCCAGCTAGCGGGGAAGCACAAGGACTTGGGGGATTATCTTGGGGGTCTTGCCAAGAAGCTATACCTCATGCTTGAAGGTAACCCCCTTTGTGCGATTAATCTTGTTGTTGTCGACTCACCATTTGGTTACAGTTTTGCTCTGTCGAAACTTCTTTCAGAATTCTGCCGGAATTTTGAGGAAGAGACCAGTCGAGTGGAGACCCGCCTGGACCCTATCAATTCTCCTGTGAAGGATGAAGTGGCCATGAATGTCCTCCGGTTGGAATCCCGTATCGCTGGTGTGGTGGACTACCTGGCTCGACTGAAAGCTGCTGTGTCGCGGATCGACTCCGCACTCTGGCCCAAAGAGACCCTTCAGAACGACCTTGAATCCTTGGTCACTCGACTAAGTGATGTTCCAGGTCGAGTGCGAGAATGGAAAAAGTCTTCTGCTAGGTGCGGTGCTGATGTGGCTCTGTCACTGGTTCGTGTCCACTGCAAGGAGGCGCGAGAGGAGAAGCTGGCCGCTCTCCAGGTTGCCAATACCAGGAAGCATAACTTTCAGGATTTCATGGAGACCTTCATCGCTGCTGCCACTCGAATCTCAGACGGGATCGACTTGGACGAATTCGTTGCGCCATCAAGCCCTCCGCCAGAAGAGTAAAAAACTGCTGTGCTTTACCTTAAATTTGCCTCGGGATGCCGAGTGGTTTATGTATTTGATAAACTCCGTCGGGCTCTCAGCTCGAGTACTTTTATTTGCGATCTAGGATCTTTTGATTTTGTCCGAACATGGCTCGACGTTGAATGTCTTCGTGACTTGATCCGCCGATCTACTATTCGTTGTTCCCTCAGAGGCTGCTATTTGTTGTTCCCTCAGAGACTGCCTGGATTGCACGATGCTCATCGCCGCGATGGTGTCTGTCAAAATGGCTTAGGCGAGCACTGGGCTGCAGCTAAGTCCCCGAGTGGGAGGTTTGCTCTCCACTCGGTAGGATTCCAATTACTTAGGCGAGTGCTTGGACTGCAGCTAAGCCCCCGGGTGGGAGGTTTGCTCTCCACTCGGTAGGATTTCAATTACTTAGGCGAGTGCTTGGACTGCAGCTAAGCCCCCGAGTGGGAGGTTCGCTCTCCACTCGGTAGGATTTCAATTACTTAGGCGAGTGCTTGGACTGCAGCTAAGCCCCCGAGTGGGAGGTTTGCTCTCCACTCGGTAGGATTTCAATTACTTAGGCGAGTGCTTGGACTGCAGCTAAGCCCCCGAGTGGGAGGTTTGCTCTCCACTCGGTAGGATTTTTTCAAACTTAGGCGAGTGCTTGGACTGCAGCTAAGCCCCCGAGTGGGAGGTTTGCTCTCCACTCGGTAGGATTTTTTCAAACTTAGGCGAGTGCTTGGACTGCAGCTAAGCCCCCGAGTGGGAGGTTTGCTCTCCACTCGGTAGGATTTTTTCAAACTTAGGCGAGTGCTTGGACTGCAGCTAAGCCCCCGAGTGGGAGGTTTGCTCTCCACTCGGTAGGATTTTTTCAAACTTAGGCGAGTACTTGGACTGCAGCTAAGCCCCCGAGTGGGAGGTTTGCTCTCCACTCGGTAGGATTTCAATTACTTAGGCGAGTGCTTGGACTGCAGCTAAGCCCCCGAGTGGGAGGTTTGCTCTCCACTCGGTAGGATTTCAATTACTTAGGCGAGTGCTTGGACTGCAGCTAAGCCCCCCGAGTGGGAGGTTTGCTCTCCACTCGGTAGGATTTCAATTACTTAGGCGAGTGCTTGGACTGCAGCTAAGCCCCCGAGTGGGAGGTTTGCTCTCCACTCGGTAGGATTTTTTCAAACTTAGGCGAGTGCTTGGACTGCAGCTAAGCCCCCGAGTGGGAGGTTTGCTCTCCACTCGGTAGGATTTTTTCAAACTTAGGCGAGTGCTTGGACTGCAGCTAAGCCCCCGAGTGGGAGGTTTGCTCTCCACTCGGTAGGATTTTTTCAAACTTAGGCGAGTACTTGGACTGCAGCTAAGCCCCCGAGTGGGAGGTTTGCTCTCCACTCAGTAGGATTTCAATTACTTAGGCGAGTCCTTGGACTGCAGCTAAGCCCCCGAGTGGGAGGCTGGCTCTCCACTCGGTAGGATTTTAATTTCTTAGGCGAAACGGATTCGCAGCTAAACCCCCGAGTGGGAGACTTGCTCTCCACTCGGTAGGATTTTCTGAAAACTTAGGCGGAGCGGATTCGCAGCTAAGTCACCCACTGGGGGAAATTTAAACGAACAGAAAAAGAAATATCAGTCTTTTGCTTGAAACAAAAGAACTACAGAGGTACTTTTATTACATCTCAGTCGAGTGAGTTTTTAAGTGTAAAAAGGACGGAGCAGGTCCGCGTTCCATGCTCGAGGCTCGTCGATCCGTCGATCGATGTTGTAGAGGTGATACGCTCCGTCGTGCAGGACTTTGGTGATGATGAAGGGGCCTTCCCAGGTCGGGGCAAGTTTGTGAGGTTTTTGCTGATCCACACGGAGGACCAAATCTCCTTCCTGAAAGGCTCGACCCTTCACATTTCTGGCGTAGAACCGACGCAACTCTTGCTGGTAGATGGTCGAGCGGATTAGAGCCATCTCTCTTTCCTCCTCTAAGAGGTCGACTGCATCTTGCCGGGCCTGTTCTGCTTCTGCTTCGGAATATAACTCGACTCGAGGCGCGTTGTGGAGCAGGTCGCTCGGCAAAACCGCTTCGGCTCCATAGACCAGAAAGAATGGTGTTCTTCCAGTCGACCGGTTAGGGGTGGTCCTCAACCCCCATAGAACTGACGAAAGTTCGTCGACCCAGGCGCCTGCTGCGTGTTTGAGATCACGCATCAGTCGGGGTTTTAGTCCTTTGAGGATGAGGCCATTCGCGCGTTCGGCCTGTCCATTCGACTGAGGATGAGCAACTGAAGCGTAGTCGACTCGAGTGCCCTGAGAGGCGCAGAAGGCTTTGAATCTGTCATTATCAAAGTTTGATCCGTTATCCGTGATGATGCTGTGCGGAACTCCATATCTGAATATCAATCCCCTGATAAAACTGATGGCAGTGCTTGCGTCGAGGTCCTTTATGGGTTTGGCTTCTATCCACTTCGTGAACTTGTCGACTGCAACCAACAAGTGGGTGAAGCCACTCCTACCAGTTCTCAGTGGTCCGATCATGTCTAGACCCCAGACAGCGAAAGGCCAGACGAGTGGAATGGTCTTCAAGGCGGAGGCGGGCTTGTGAGACATGTTGGAATAAAACTGGCACCCCTCGCACTTGTCGACTATATCCTTTGCCATTTCGTTCGCCTTTGGCCAGTAAAAACCCGCTCGGTATGCTTTGGCCACGATGGTCCGAGAGGACGCATGATGGCCACAGGTCCCCGAGTGGATGTCCTCGAGAATTATCTGTCCTTCTTCAGGTGTGATGCACTTCTGACCAACTCTAGTCGCGCTTTCTCTGTATAACTGCCCTTTGATTACTGTAAAGGCTTTGGATCGACGGACGACCTGTCGAGCCTCTTCTTCATCTTCTGGGAGCTCTTTTCTCATGATATATGCAATGTACGGCACTGTCCAATCGGGAGTGGTGATCATAACTTCCATAATCAGGTCGACCACAGCTGGAACCTCCACTTCGGTCGAGTCAGAGGCGCTTTTTGGTTGTGGAGGCTCTTCTGTGAAAGGATCTTCTTGCACTGATGGTGTGTGAATGTGCTCCAAACACACATCTTTAGGGATGGCCTCCCTTTTGGACCCTATCTTCGCCAGATCATCTGCAGCTTGATTTTTCAGTCGGGGTATATGATGGAGCTCCAACCCCTCGAATCGTTTCTCCAGCTTCCTCACTGCGCTGCAATATCCCGTCATGGATGGGCTTCGGACATCACACTCCTTCATCACTTGATTAACAACCAGATCTGAATCGCCGTAGACCATGAGGCGACGGACGCCGAGTGAAATGGCCATACGTAATCCGTATAGAAGCGCTTCATACTCTGCCTCATTGTTGGAGGAATCAAAGTGAATCTGGAGGACATACTTGAGCTTATCTCCTCGGGGGGAAACCAGTACAACCCCCGCACCGGATCCGTTCAGCATCTTGGAGCCATCGAAAAACATAGTCCAGTGCTCCGAGTGAACTTGAGTCGGAAGCTCCTGCTCGGTCCACTCGGCGAGGAAATCAGCTATTGCCTGGGACTTAATAGCTTTCTTTGCCTCGAACTTGATATCAAGAGGAAGAAGTTCAATTGCCCATTTCGCCACTCGACCGGTTGCATCTCTGTTATGAAGAATCTCTGATAATGGAGCGTCGCTGACGACTGTGATAGAGTGATCAGAGAAATAATGAGCAACCTTCTTCGTGGTCATGTAAATCCCGTAAACAAGCTTCTGATAGTGGGGATATCTTTGCTTCGACGGGGTCAGAACTTCAGAGAGATAATAAACTGGGCGTTGAACTTTGAAGGTCTTTCCTTCCTCTTCCCGCTCGACCGTAAGAACGGTACTAACGACTTGTCCCGTGGCTGCTATGTAAAGCAACAATGGCTCTTTGCTGACAGGAGTAGCAAGCACCGGCTGGGTGGAGAGCAGAGCTTTTAGCTCTGCAAATGCTGCATCAGCTTCTGGAGTCCATTCGAACGTGTCTGACTTCTTCATCAGTCGGTAAAGAGGCAGCGCCTTTTCACCGAGCCTGGAGATGAATCGACTTAGGGCGGCCAAGCATCCAGTAAGTTTCTGGACATCGTGCACACGCACGGGGCGTTTCATCCAGAGTATGGTGCCAACTTTTTCGGGGTTAGCGTCGGTTCCTCATTCGGAAACAAGAAAACCGAGTAACTTTCCTCCAGGGACTCCAAATGTGCACTTCGACGGATTGAGCTTGATATCATAATTCCTGAGATTGGCAAAAGTTTCAGCTAGGTCAGTCAGCAGGTCGGAACCTTTTCGTGACTTGACCACTATGTCATCCATGTATGCTTCTACATTCCAACTGATTTGAGTGATTAGGCACTTCTGAATCATTCTCATGAATGTAGCTCCGGCGTTCTTGAGACCGAAAGGCATGGTAACATAGCAGAAACACCCAAATGGGGTGATGAAGGCTGTTTTTATTTCATCGGGTCCATACAGACGGATCTGATGGTATCCAGAGTAAGCATCTAAAAAAGATAACCTCTCGCATCCTGCAGTCGAGTCGACTATTTGGTCGATGCGAGGAAGAGGAAAATGATCTTTCGGGGCAGGCCCGATTGATATGCTTAAAATCGATGCACATGCGCAACGATTTGTCCTTCTTAGGGACCATTACAACATTGGCGAGCCACTCGGAGTGGTAGATCTCGCGAATGAACTCTGCTGCTAGGAGTCGGGCCACTTCTTCACCAATGGCCTTTCTCTTCTAAACGGCGGACCGTCGGAGATGCTCCTTGACTGGTTTGACCTTTGGGTCGACTCGAAGGCGGTGCTCGGCCAGTCCCCTGGGCACACCTGGCATGTCAGCAGGCTTCCATGCAAAGATGTCCCAGTTCTCATGGAGGAACTAGACGAGCGCTTCTTCCTATTTGGAGTCGAGTGTAGTGGAGATGTTGGTTGGAGCCGCATTTGGATCGGTCGGGTGGATGTGGACTTGCTTGGTCTCACCAGTCGACTGGAATGCTGACTCCGTGGCGGGCTTCTTGGCTCGTAAGAACTCACTCGGATCCGCAGTCTTCTGGTACTCTTGTATCTCTATCTTGGCCATCTGAGCATCAGCAATTTTGGCGCCTTTCTGGAAGCACTCCTCTGCCTTCTTCCGATTGCCAACGATGGTGATTACACCTTTGGGGCCAGGCATCTTCAGCTTGAGGTATACGTAGCATGGTCGAGCCATGAAACGAGCATAGGCTGGCCTCCCAAGAATGGCGTGGTACGCACTCTGAAAATCCACGACCTCAAAGGTTAACTTTTCTTTTCGGAAATTCTTCGAGTCACCAAAGACGACGTCGAGAGTGATTTGACCGAGTGACTCAGCTTTCTTCCCAGGTATGACTCCGTGGAAGCTCATGTTGCTGGGGCTGAGTCGGGACATCGGAATGCCCATCCCCTTCAACGTCTCTGCATACAACAAGTTTAGCCCACTGCCGCCGTCCATCAGAACCTTGGTCAGTCGAGTGCCTTCAATAATTGGGTCGACCACCAACGCTTGCCTCCCTGGGATGGCAATATGAGTCGGATGATCGGACTGGTCGAAGGTGATGGCGGTCTGGGACCACTTCAGGTAATGGGGTGTCACCGGAGCGACCATGTTTACTTCACGATTGATGACCTTCAGTCGACTCTTACTTTCGACATCAGCGAAAATCATCAGAGTGGAATTGACTTGGGGGTATTCTTCACCGCTGTCTTCCCTGTCTTCAACTTTGTCTGACTCTTTCTCTTTGTCCTTGGCCTGCTTCCCTTGGAACTGTTGCATCAGGAATCGACATTGTCGAGTGGTATGCTTAGGGTAAATGAGATTTCCCTCTTCATCTTTCTTCGTGTGAATGTGGCATGGTAAGTCCATCACATCGTTCCCGTCCTGGTCTTTCACTTTCTTGGGGTTCCAAGGACCCTTGGGTTTCCCCTTAAACTTCCCTGGGGTCACAGCTAAGGCTTCCCCGGGGGCGACTGGCTCGGCCTTGTACTTGCCACTCCGGAGTCTATCTTCCTCTTCTCCGTTCGCGTACTTGGTGGCGATTTCCATCATTCGACTCAGGGTCATATCCCCGGTTCGACCGAACTTCAAAGTTAACTCCCTGTTTCTGACGCCTTCCTTGAAGGCGCAAACTGCCTGATGATCGGACACATTCTCGACCGTGTGATTCAGAGTGATCCACCTTTGGATATAATCCCTCAGGGTTTCACTCGACTTCTGAACACATGATTGCAATTCTGTCAACCCTGCCGGTCGCTTGCAAGTCCCTTCGAATGTCCTGACAAACACCTGGGCTAGATCTTCCCAAGTATAAATACTGCTGGGAGCCAACTGATTCAACCACGCTCTGGCTGATCCTTCCAACATGAGGGGCAAATGCTTCATGGCCACCTCGTCATTGCCGCCTCCGATCTGAACAGCCACTCGGTAATCCTCGAGCCATGTGTCCGGCTTGGACTCTCCGGTGAACTTGCTGACTCCAGTCGCCAACCTGAAGTTGGGAGGAATCACTGCAGCTCTGATTGCTCTGCTGAAACACTCGGGACCTGAGACGTGAACTCTGCTGCTGGACGGTGCGCCCCTGTCACGGTCTTCTCGGTGAGCTCTATTTCGGTCGACCAGACCTTGAACGATGATGGATCTCGCATCAAAGCCTGGTTCCCTGGGGTCGACTGGGACCCTTCGCCCAGTACTGAACTGGCGTCTGTCCTCTTGCCGTCGAGGAACGTACGACCCCGCTCTTGGGGCAGGAGAAGGCACTCGACGTTGATCGTTGCGATCGAATCGGTGCTCATATCGCTCGTGCCCTTGGTATTGATCCTCGTGCCGGCCTCTGTGTAGATACATCCGTTTTCGCGACAAGTAATTCCGAACGGAGGGAGTACAAGGTATGGCTAGATGATGCTTGTAATCTGCGTTGGTATTTTTCCGAAGATGATGAGAGGATAATGCAGCACAATAGAGGGGAGTATTTTCCTCAGTTATGAATCCAAGGTTATCAATCCAGTAGGAGAAGCAAGCAACACTATGTTAAGACTTGTAGTAGTATTTGGGAAGGAAACGAGATCCTGCCCCTGCCCCTGCCCTGGATTCGATTCATTCATTCATTCTCCCCCTTTCCCCTCTTTCCTCCCTTCCTAATCCTAATCCTCTAATCCTAGAGGAGGAGGAGCGAGCTAGCTAGGGTTCCGCCCTCCCATCCCCGCAGCCGTCGCCTCCTCTCCTCTCCTCTTCTCTCCCCGCCGCCGCCGGCGGCCAACGAGATCCAGCCAGCCAGCCAGATCCGAGAGGCAGATCGAGATCGACGCCTCGCCGCCGGAACCCCGTCTCTGCCTCCGCCGCCTGGTAAGAAGCTCAAGGCTCCTCGCCGCCTCCGCTACTCTCTTCAGATCAGATCATCCATGGAGATGGCCCTCGTTGGATCCACTTCCAATCGATTCTTGTTATTAGATTTATTATTATTATTTCGATCGATACTAGCTAGATCTGAAACTGCCTAGTGTATGATTGATTGATTGATTGATTGATTTATAATGCTTGGTTGCCTCCCTCCCTCCCTTTAAACAACCTAAGATTTCATTTCATTCATAATATGCTGCTGCTGCTGCTCCTGCTTTTATTATATGTGTTTATTATCTAGTAGGAGTACGTACCTAAGATAAGATTTGCTCGCTCATCTTGTCTTGTCCTGCTTCTGCTTGCTATACATCCATCTGCCTCTGCTCTCTTCTTCTTCTTCTTCTTGCTGTTTGATTGATTGATTCATTCATTCATCTCAGGTTCAGCCACGACATGTCGCACTCCAACCAAGTAAGGTCAGTCCACTTCACTTCGTTTCATTTCTCCCCTCCCCTACCCTACCCTACCATCCCCTACCCTACCCTAACAGCAGAGAGAACAGAGCCATGGCTCCAATCTATCTCTTATCAGTTTCGTCATCTATTCTTGTCCACAGTGTAACAAAAATGTTGTTTTCAGGTACACCGCGCGCTCCATCACTCCCCCCGCCGACAGGGACAGCGGCTCCAAGTCACCCCCGCCCAGGAGGCGCAAGTCTCCTCCCCTGCCCCCTCCTCCCCCTTTTCCTCCCAAGGGGGTGCGCACCATCTCATCCAGCTCACCTCCGCCTAGTACAAGACGCAGCGTCTCAAGGTCCCCTCCGCCAAAGAGGCGCGGCAGGTCCAGGTCCAGGTCCAGGTCCAGGAACAGGAGCCGCTCCAGGCAAGTCATCATCGCTTTGTTTGATGTTTATTTCTTCTTCATTTTGCTAGTCATGATTGATGGATAATGCTGCTGCTTCTCATGATGTATTACATACAGTATGTACATAGCTGGTCAAAAACAATTGTTACTTAATCATGTACATCATCACAAAGATGCTGATATTGATATCGGTCGCTTCTCTTCTTCTAATAATATGTATGTATGCATGTATGCTTCAGGAGCAGAGATAAAGACGATGTGAGGAATCCTGGCAACAACCTCTATGTCACTGGACTGTCCACACGGACGCAAGAAACTGACCTCGAGAAGTTCTTCAGTAAAGAGGGCAAGGTACCCTTACTCTCTCTGCGCTCTGCTTTCTTCCTTCATGCCTGATGCCGTCTGCCAAGATGCTTCTCCTTTTATCTGGGATGGGACTGCTTGTTTATTGCGTGAATCTTATGTCACTAACTAATGCACCATGTGGCAAAACTGCAGGTTAAAGACTGCCGTGTCGTTATAGATCCTCGTACGAAAGAATCACGTGGCTTTGCGTTCGTCACCATGGAGAATGTTGAGGATGCAAGGCGCTGCATCAAGTACCTGCACCGTACTGTCCTTGAAGGCCGCCTCATCAGTGTGGCAAAGGTATAACAAACTTCTCTGCGTGTGACCATCTTCTTCCTTGCATTTGCATATGCGTTTAAGCTAGTTCTTGTTACCAGGTAGTTGTAGCGTATGTGTAAGCTCGCATGACCATCTTGACTAACATTTTTGTTCTCCTACCCCCAATTTTCTGGGCCAACTTTATCTGGGAATCCTAGGATGCAGTTCACAACTTAACAGCTCAATAGTTCCATACCAGAATGAGGCCATTACTGACCTTCCTTGTGTCACTTTGTACTCTTCAACAAAATATATCTTGATCTCTAACATCTTTTATACATGTCAAAACCTTGACCAATTAATATGGTTATAAACTTGGTTCTGGTATCCTTTTGAGCATCACAGGTAGAGTAAATTCATTGTTAGAAACAACGATGCAAACGCAATCATCTTCTTCTTTCCATATCCATTTGAGCAGTAAGGCAGTTCTTGTTACCAGGTAGTAGTAGTAGTAAAATATGATTCCCATGGAGATCCTGACTTACATTTTAGCTTTTCTACTGCCAAATTTTTGGTCAACTTTATCTGGAAATAAGCCACACATCCTAGGACATAGTTTACAAGTTACTAACTATTGATTTCAGTCTTCAACACAGTAATACCTTGACCAGTTTTGTATCTAACATCTTGTTTCAACTTTTAAGTGTCCCTGATAATCAGCCAGAGTAGGAGTAATTCTTATAAACACTGATTTATCTGGGCTCATTGCTATGGTGCATTGGCTATGCTATAATTCTTATAAACATTTTCAGTGCAGGAAATGAAAAAGTATCTTGTTTCTGTGTTCCTTTGCTTTTTTTTGTGCTGATTTCCACGACCATATAGCTTCCACACTGCTGGGCTAGCATTAATTCTAGTCAGTGTTCTGTGTAGAATTATTGAACTAAATGCTGGCTGCACCCACCTGTTGGTTTGTACAACCTCTTCTTCAACCTTACAATCTGTTGCCTCTCGAATCTCCATCACCCTCACGAACATCGCCATCATGCTCGTGATCATCGCCATCACCCTCGTGATCAGCGCCTACTACGCTGTCTGCACCGACTTCGAGTGAGAGCACGGCTCGGAACGGTGCACTGCTACGCGTCACCGCCGACCGACCGAGCACCTCATTCTGGCCATCTTGGAGTGAGAGCGCGGCTCTCAAGGCTGCACTGCTACGCGCCACCACCGACCGACCGAGCACCTCAAGTCATCCTGGCGATGTTGGAGTGAGAGCGTGGCTCTCAACGCTGCACTGCTACGCGTCACCACCGACGGACCAAGCACCTCGAGTCATGCTGGTGATCTTGGAGTGAGCACGGCTCTCAACGCTGCACTGCTACGCGTCACCACCGACGGACCAAGCACCTCGAGTCATGCTGGTGATCTTGGAGTGAGAGCACGGCTCTCAAATGCTGCACTGCTACGCATCGCCACCGACTGACCGAGCACCTCAAGTCATGCTGGTGATCTTGGAGTGAGAGCGCGGCTCTCAAGGCTGCACTGCTACGCGTCACCACCGACCGACAGGGCACCTCAAGCCATTCTGGTGATCCTGGAGTGAGAGCGCGGCTCTCAGGGCTGCACTGCTACGCGTCACCTCCGACAGACCGAGCACCAAAAGTCATTCTGGTGTTCTTGGAGTGAGAGCGTGGCTCTCAACGCTGCACTGCTATGCGTCACCACCGTAGACCTCCTCGTGTTTCGTGTAGCTACTGTGGTACGTGGTACTACATTCTTGGAGCGACTGTGGTAAGTGTAGCTGGTGTTGGATGTCTTCAGCGCGCCTTCCGTCAGGACCAATTTGATGCACATTTCATTCATTGCCTCGAGTAAAATTATTTATCAATGCAGAATGATTATGATCCATTCATCTGAATTCCTATTCGCTAATGACCTTGTGAATTGCAGGCAAAGAGAACTCGTGAGAGGACCCCTACCCCTGGAGAATACTGTGGTCCGAGAGGTATGGCATCGAGACGAGTTTTGCTTCCCGCGGTTGGTTGCATTTGAAATAGATGCTTTGCTTGCTGTTGTTGATATTGTTTCAGTAGGTTGTCTGATCTGCCTTTACTTTGCTCAGATTCCTATCGTTTCGAGTAGCTTATTATGTTACGGTTGACTTTAGCCAACACGATGGGCTGTGTATTGTAAATTCTCCAGTGGTGTCATGTTAGATTAATTTACAGCATTGTTGTTCCTCATGGTTCACTGGAACACTTTTTTCCTGTTACCAGACCAGAGGTTTTATAGTATGAACATTGTATGGCTGTGTTGTTTTACACGGACTGGAGATTAGTTAGTCGCCTGGGAAGGACGGGATGCCAAGATTGCAGTGTGTAGCAATCTGGTTAGATGATTTGTACTGCGGTTGTCTGATCTGTCTTGTAGCATGATTATTTTTTTATTTTTTTTACTTGCCGTGGCTTTGCTCAGATTCCTATAATTTAGAGAAGCTTATTATTATATGATTAACTGGAGATTAGTTTACTGTAGTATCGTTGCTCTTGGTTTACTAGAGCACTTCACCAGTTGTCACAGGTTTTAGTATGAAGAATGTGTCTGGCAATCAGATAATAACAAGATATGTTATTGAATTTTTGTATTCTCTACTTGCATGTGGTCTGATAAGATAGATGCTTTCCGTCCCGTCCTGTTGGTGATATATATTTTGTGTAGGTTGCTCATCTCTTGTTGTTTCACTGGAGCACTGCGCCAATCATCTTTAGTATGAACGGACGTTGATGCATATATAATATTTTAATTTGCGGCGTGTTTTATGTACATACATACATACATACATACACTCTACATTAGCCTGCAGCAGGATATTACTCTTAGGGGAGGGCAGTTTTTGGTTACATGCATCTAATCTGGCCGGATTTGTGTGCATGCAGGCGGGCGCTCCCGAGTGGAACCGCGGAGGAGCCGTTCTCCACGCCGTTCCAGCAGGTCGTCGAGGGACCGCTCGAGGTCGCCCTCCACAAGGAGGGATAGAGACAGGGACAGCAGGGACAGGAAGCGCGACTGAATGAAACAAGAAGAAAATGATGATGCTAAAGGGAGGGAGGGATCACATATCGCCGCGAGTATGAATGGATTGTTTGTTGCTGAATGAACGAATGTTTGATGAAGGACTGTAGTATTTCTGCTGGAGGCTTTAGATAAAGCTCATCTGTCTGTCTGTTTTATCAATCAGAGGATTTCCCTAACATTTCTTTTTAGGTTCTGTGTCATCTATATGCGGTGAAGGCGTATTTATTTCGTGTTTCTATGGATTCTTGCTATCGATTTGGTTGTATGAGCTACTTGTATTGGCTGGATGCTAACAATATTATTATTATTATGTCTGCCCACAAATTTGAATTTGTGTCGACCGTTGCTTAAGCCGTTTTGTTAGCAAAGAGTATCTTAGTCCTCTAAAATACTCCTCGTGTCCCATAATATAAAAACGTACGTTTTCGACGCTACTTTGACACTAGTGTAGTGTCAGAAATACTCTCTCTTATATTATGAGATGAGGGAGTATAGTACTATATACACCCGATGTAAAGATCGTAAAAAGAAATATAAGAGCGTTTAGACCACTGCTTTAGTAATTTAAGTGCTTTTATATTTTCACTTTACTTTAGGAGGCATCTTTTTTGATCACTAACGTAGTTAAAGAAAAAAAAACCTTTTGGAAGCCATGTTTGTTTAGGGTTGGGGATTCAACTTTTTTATTTTGACAGAAAGACTTTCATAACTAGCTAGCTTTATTAAATTCAATTCAAATACTAACACTTATGTCATTCGCTGCTTAAAATGTATAGATGAAATCGATCGGGTGGTGCATCCAACCACAAATAGAAGAAGGAGCATTTGCACGCCTTTGACAAGCTAGCACATTAGCTACCATATTAGACTTTCAGTCACCAAGGAGGAACACCCCTCCTCCTTCCCCCAAGGGCGACCCTTTCATTGACTTTCCTCCCTCGTCGCTTATCCTGGCAGCCGCGCCTTGGACAATAAATGTTTTGACAAAGCGACACGCCATCTCCGCCTTGCACCTGGACGCGAAAACGGCACGCTCCGCACCGCGTCACTGTCCCCGACCCTACTTGTCGGTGGCGGGGGGCGGGCGGCGTGCGTTTTCGGGAGGAGGGAGGGACGGCGTGCCGTTTCGTCGAAAACCCTAGAAACAAAAAGTTTGTGCCTTCATTTTCCAGTTCATCCAGTTGAGAAAGAAAAAAGTGTTTGTAGCAAAAAATAAAATAAAATGGAATCTTTGGTTCAAAAACAGAATCCTTTGCATCCATCCATGTCTTCCGTCCATCTTTTCCCCTCCTCGTATTCAATTGAATGCGCCACCGATCCCACCGCCGCCGCCGCCTCCCCCATCCCGTCGGGGCCGCCGGATTCGGCCTGCCCTAGCCCTACCGCCTCCCCCATCCCGTTGGGGCCGCCGGACTCGGCCTGCGCTAGCCCTAGCGCCGCCGGCATGGACGACTTCGTGCTCCGGTCCGGCGTGCGCGTGGGGCTGAAGCGCGAGTTCGCCTTCGCCATCGCCTCCCAGGCCGCCCTCGCCCCCTCCCTCGGCCGCACCCGCTCCTCCCGCTCATCCGCCGCCGCCGTCCTCTCCCCGCCGACCACCAAGCCCAAGCCCAAGCCCAATCCCAAGCCCTCCAAGCGCTCCCGCCCCTCGGACTCGGCGCCGGCCAAGCGCGCCCGCTCGCGGCCCCCGGATCCGGACCCCCCCGCCGCGGATCCGCCCGTCGGCGCCGACGCGGACGTGCCGGTTGACGCCCCGTTCTCTGCCACCACGCCCATCGCAAACGCCGACGGGGATGCGCCGCTCGCTGCCGCCACGCCCACCGCAAACGGGCCCCAGCCGCCTCCCGCCGTCGCCGTCGCCGGGGATGAGCCGGTGCTCGCCCTGTTCGCCGCCAACGCGCCCACCGCAAGCGCGCCTCCGCAGCAGGGGCAGCAGGAGGAGGCCTTCTTCATCCCGCCGGAGACGCCGCCCCGGCGGGTCACCCGCTCCATGCTCTCCCAGCCCGCCGCCTCCCCTGCCACCGCTCCCCCCCAGCCCGCCAGACCCAAGCCCAAACCCAAGCCCATGCTCAAGCCCAAGCAGGAGCCCGTGGACGAGCCCACCGACCACCTCCAGCCCTACCCCGGGGGACTCGCCGGAGGCGTAGCAAGCCCGGCCTCGCCGCGCCGCTTCACCAGGTCGCTCTTGCAACAGGTCAAGCAGCCGCCCACCGACGACGCCGACAATGACGAGTCGGGCACCACCACCGCCAGCAGCTCCCCCTCGCCCTCACCCAAGAGCACCAAGCGCGGCGCCAGCAGCCTCAAGGCCAAGTCCGAGGGGCCAGATGGAATCCCCAAGAACCTCAGGGAGCTCTTCGCCACCGGCTTGCTCGAGGGCCAGCCCGTCAACTACTTCATGAACAAGGGGAAGGTAAAAATGCATTTTAATCAGTTAGTAAGAATTCAGTCAGTAAGTTAAGATGTTTGGGCGGACAATATGTTAGTTCTAGAAATTCGATACAACTCTGACAATATGTGCATTTCGGTAATAATGAAATGAAACCGAGCATTCGATTCTTTGCTCTGGACCTGGTTTATGTTCAGGCACTTCCTTTTTTTTTTAATCCTAATATAATGCTAGTACTACCTTGTTTCATTTCACTCCTGCTGTGAATTTTGATCAGGAATTTGTTTCTGCTCTCGTTTCAGCGACCAGTACTTCGTGGAGTCATCAAAGACACGGGCATATTGTGCTCTTGCACTTCATGTAAAGGCCGAAATGTAAGCCCTCCCTTTCTCTTCTGCCATAACACGACCAGTTTGCAATGCCAATAACCGACCAATCTGCCATGGCTTGCAGGTCGTTTCACCTTTTTATTTCGAGGTGCATGCCGGGAGTCATAAAAAGCGACCCTCCGATTACATTTTCCTGGAAAGTGGAAATACTCTGCATGATGTATTGAGGGCGTGCACGGATGCCACCCTAGACACACTGGAATCTGCAATACTGGGAGCAATAGGCCCAGTGCCTAAGAAGAGGACAGTGACATGCCAGGACTGCAAAAGTGAGTCCCCTCCCTCCACCCTGATCATCCAAACCAAGCTCATCCACACCGAGCTTTGTCTCATTTCATGCTGTAACTTTGGCCGATGTCTTACCTTTTAAGGTTCGTTCAAAACTTTCCGCGCTGGAAAATTTGCTTCCTTCTGTGATACATGTCTGGAGTCTAAGGAAGCTCAGAGTACGGCAAGGTAATGTCTGTGATACTATATAGTTGGCCATGTGATTATTCCAGTTTCTCTTCTTCTTCTTCTTCTCTTATAGACCATTGTTTCAACTGTTGGTATTTAGGCCGAGAGGACGGCCACCTAAGAATCTCTCCCCAGGAACGAAAACCACAAGCGCAGCAAGCCCAACTTCATCATATGGTAGGGCACCTAAAAACACCAAGTCCGACTTCATCTGGCAGGGTTTCTAAGAATTTCTCTTATTCCCAGGAGCGAAGACCACACGCGCAGGAAGTCCAACTTCATATGGCAGGGTGCCTAGGAATTTCTACCCAGTAGCCAAGACAATAAGTGCAGCAGCAAGCCCAACTTCATCTGGCAGGGTGCCTAAGAATTTCTCCCCAGGATCCAAGCCTACAAGTGCAGGAAGAATCACAAGAAAGTAGGCTCTGCTGCTTATCAAACTACTTTAGCTTTATTTCTCCTCGACTTCATCATCTCATTTTTTTGTTGCTCTATATTATATGTTGTTGCATGCTGCAGGGACCATGGCTTGCACAAGTTGGTTTTCATGAGTGGTGTTTTGGCGGAGGGCACAGACGTCGGCTATTATGTCCAGGGAAAGGTTTACTTCTTATGCAACTTCTTTCTTCAGCCTTGTCCGGATAAATAAATATTATTGTTGTTATTAATACTGTTATTGACTAACATTCTAGAGGTTGCTGGATGGCCACATAAAGGAACATGGAATATATTGTTATTGCTGCAACACAGTGGTAAAATTACCGCCCCTTCCTTCCATTAGTTAAGTTTAGATACATGAAACAACTCAGTCAAGGAGTCAGCCTGGACTTCTAATTAGTTAGTTCCTTTATTTATGTTAGCGCCATATATGCTACCACTGAACCTGACCAGAAATATCGTTGTGCTGGATGATTAGGTTAGCCCTTCACAGTTTGAAGGCCACGCTGGCCGAGCTGCTCGGCGCAAACCGTGAGTTTATTATATTCTTGTAATAATGTATCCTGCTGGGCCCTGTTGTTCATACTCTTAATTTCCTTTGCTAACGCTATTGCATGCAGTTACCACAACATATACATCTCCAATGGCGTTTCACTACACGAGCTGTCGGTTTCTCTTTCTAAAGGCCGAAAACCTTCAGAAAAGCAGAACGATGACTTATGCAGCATCTGTTCTGATGGCGGGGAGCTGCTTCTTTGTGACTCCTGTCCGAGAGCTTTTCACAGAGGTAACATCATTCTCATTATGAACCTATATATTATATGCCTAGCCACTAGGGGATGCATGTTTCCCATGTTCTGATGCATTCTTCTTGGGTATTCATTCGGGCATGCGACCATCCAGATATTTGTTTTGATGGCGGAATCGCTGCCTTTACCATGTGGTCACATAGCGATTTAGAGTGTCACAAAAGGCCCCTCACCACTGGTTGTCTTTTATTATTTATTATTGCAGAATGTGTTGGCTTGTCTTGTGTACCGAAGGGAGCTTGGTGTTGCCGGTATTGTGAAAATAGGCAACAGAGAGAAAGTTATTTGGCATACAACAACAATGCAATAGCCGCTGGGAGGGTCGATGGAGTTGATTCCATCGGACAAATATTTACGCGGTCGATCCGTATTGCCACAGCACCTCAGGGTGCATTTGGTGGATGTGCATTGTGCAAGTAAGTAGTGTCCATCCATCACCCTTGTATGTTCAAGTTGTTGTTCATTATCTTTCCAATACATCAATACGTAGAAGAACCAATCGACCATATGAAACTATCCTCCACAAACAAAGGAATTAGGTAAAAATTGATATCAAATTTCCTTTATGGAGTATGGACTGCTGGAGTTATGGAGTCTTAATATGTGAAATATCAACTTTTTGAGTTTCTTAATATCTATATAAGCCAGCCCCACTACATCTGATCTAGGATTCAGGATACTCACTTGTTATTTAACTATATGGTGTCCATTTGGCTCCCTGATGCTCCAACAAGCCTTCTCGTCTTTGGCTTTTGCAGGCAACATGATTTTGGCAAAAAGAAATTTAGTGAACGAACTGTGCTGCTCTGTGACCAAGTAAGTTGACCAATCACATCCATCCATGATATGCCTGTATTGAGCTGCCATCCTGTTTTCTAGCTGCGGCAATCTCATTTTGTGATAAACTGTCAACTGTATATATGTTGCTATTTGTTCAGTGTGGGAGGGAATATCATGTTGGATGCCTGAAAGAACACAAGATGGCTGATTTGACGGTGATCTCCCTAGCCCGATATGTTCTGGAAATTTTGGATAATAAAAACGAAGAAGTATATTAATGGGTTGACTGCTGCAGGCATTGCCCGAGGGAGCATGGTTTTGTTCCACTGTATGTGTGGAGATCTGCGAGGCACTGAAAGACCTGGTCAGCCATGGAGCAGAACCCGTTCCTGCCGTGGATGTTGATCTCATAAAGAAGAAGCGTGCGGAGAAAGGTTTGGACGACGATGGCGACCTTGATGTTAGATGGAGGGTTTTGAGGGACAAAAGTTCAGAAGATAGTAAAGTGGTGCTATCCAAGGCGGTTGGTATTTTCCATGTAAGTTGCCGTGGCATCTTGAGTTGTCTGCCCCTTTGATTGTGTGCAACCAAACCAATGATACATCCTCCTAGCCTAGTTATGGGTGGTGTGGGCTAATTTTTCTAATGCACTTTTGCAGGAATCATTTGATCCTATCATCCAAGCTGGGACGGGGCGAGACCTGATTCCAGCCATGGTCTATGGGTATGCCATTTACGCGTACCATACTTGAGCGTAAGTTGCAGGCACAAGACACCTAAGTCGTATGATGTTTCTCGTTTCAGGAGGAGCGTAAGGGATCAAGATTACACAGGGATGTACTGTGCGGTGTTAACTGTCGGGTAAAACTTTTTTTTCTTTTTCCTCTGGGTGCTGTATTTGGCAAAAGGAAAGTGGTAGTCTGAACCAACTGCCGGGTTGTGTTGATGGATGCAGCAAGACGGTGGTTTCTGCTGGACTCTTGCGTGTCATGGGCAACGTAGCCGCGGAGCTCCCCTTGGTCGCGACGAGCAGGGATAACCAAGGCTTGGTAAGTTTATATCTATTGTTGGTGTAACTACCAAGTGCTACCTTTTTATACTAGTGTTTGCACCAAAAAAGAAGGAAACAAAAGACAAGCAAGTAATAAAGCGGTGAACCGCCGACTGTGTGAGCATGCAGGGGTACTTCCAGGCGCTGTTTGCGTGCATCGAGCGGCTGCTGTCGTCCCTCAAGGTGAAGCACTTTGTGCTGCCGGCGGCGGAGGAGGCGGTGTCGATCTGGACGCAGCGGTTCGGGTTCGGCACGATAACCCAGGACAAGGTGTGTCATGTCTGTCGTCCTCTGTCATGTCACTGCGTTGGTAGATAGAAGGGAGGTTGATGGCTAATGTGTGTGTGATGTGTTGCAGCTGCTGGAGCACCTCAAGGGCGGGCGACCGACGGTGTTCCACGGCACGTCGACCCTGCACAAGCCTGTCCCGGTGGCTGATTCGGAGGCGCGGGTGCCTGAGGAGGAGGAGGAGGAGGAGGAAGCGCCGGTGCCCGAGGAGGGGGAGGAAGAGCCGGTGCCGGTGCCCGAGGAGGAGGAAGAAGAGCCGGTGCCGGTGCCGGCGGCCTTGGAGTGAGGAGGAGGAGCTAGGAGGAGTTGTTTCTGATGTGTTATTTTGGGAGGGGAGGGGGGGGGGGGGGATGGATTTGTAATGGTGTAATGTAAAGACAGAGACAGGGATTTTCCTTGATTTTGGTTTGGTTTGGTTTGGTACTGCGCTGTGGTGTGGTGGGCAGCTAAGTCTAGTCTCAGTCTCAGTCTAGTTCAAGTGTAGTAGGATATGGATATGGATATGGTGTGGGTTTTGTTCAAGGAAGGAAGGGTGGTATGCTATGCTAGTGTTTGATCCTTCCTTGCTTCCTTGCTTCCTTCCTTCCTTCCTTCCTAGGAGCAGATGATAGTTAGTTAGGCAGAGGAAGAGGAAGAGGAGGAATGAAACTGTGAGCATTCAGTTAGAATTTAATGAACCCTACATGCATGCATCCATCAGAAGCACATCTACTCCCTCTGTTCCTAAATATATATTAGTCTTTCTAGAGATTTCATTATGGGCCACTAATACGTGCTACTCCCTCCCTCCATAGAGTAAAGAAATATAAGAGCGTTTACATCACTAGGGGGCCATGGCCCCCCTCTAGCTATAACGTAGCTCCGCCATTGATCTAGATGTGTGGCTTGGATGGCGTCCAACAACTCATCCTCGCCCAGCAACGGGGCTGCTGCCTCGGCGGGAGCCCAGTCCATTGCCGGAGCGACCAAGGCCGGCATCGGAGGTGGACGGCCGCGGGCAGGTTGCTTGGTCCTGCTTGATCTGGCGCGGCAGGGCTAGGGTAATCCTGACCACCACGGCGGCCGTTGCCTGGGCCCCAAGGGTGATCTGTGTCGTCCGGCAGATCGACGTCCGATGAAACGAACCAAAATGGGTGCTTGGTCTGGAAGCCGTTGAGCCAGTGCATCACGTTTCTTCGGCATCCTGTTGTACACCACATTTCAGTTGAGTGTAGGTCATTGGCCTGCAATTACCTACACTTAAGCTGCAGAATCAATCGATCGCCTATGTTTTGGCGTGCAAAGTTTACATGACAACATAGATGAGGACTTGTGCATTTGTGTGTGTGTGTGTGTGTTCATATCTATCAATATAAAATCATACTATGTGCATCAATCTACCAATCAAATGTTAGACCAACTCTACTCTAGCCGAGTCGACATATTTTGGCCCCGGAAAACGCTGAAAATAACCATAAATGAAACTCTAACATAGTCGCCATGAATTATGGAGACCCCAATCGCCAGTGCCAGAGGGAATTATCGCCTTCTTTCTCCTCACACCACAAATGGTTTTTCAAGATCCCAGTACCTATGCCGTTGGATTTCCTATAGAGGCATGTCGCATGTCATCATCCCCTAGCTTACACGTACAAGGTCGCGGTGAAAGACACCTGCTCTTGGCTGCCTTTTGAGCACCGGCCCGCTGTTGGCTGCCTTTTTCGCCTCCTCAACTCCCTTGTTAATGGCGCCGGTAAGTGGCACACCCGACGGAGCACTTACTCAACCCACCACCCACTTTCTTGACAATGGCGCTCTCCCTCATCATCAGTTTTGAGGATGGCCCCCCTTGTGGATGGAGACGAACCTTGGCATGGAGGAGGCCGCGCGCTCATCATCGCAAACGGATGTATGCCGACGCCGAGGCGCATTTGCACGCCATCCACGGCAAACCTCGCCGCATTTATTTTTATACTTGCATAAAAAAGCAAAAAAAAAAACCAATGTGCCGCTGACCTGCGGGGCCCGCTCCTCTGCTGGCCGTGGCCGGTCTGATCTGGTTTTTGTTTTGGTTTGCATCTTCCAATCTTTGGACTTTGGAGGCGAAAACAAAGAGGGAGACAAGCAAGCAAGGAAAAGACGCCACCTTTTTTCCCTCCCCTGTTCCATTCCGTCCGTCCTCACCCTCACCCTCGCCGTCGCCATGGGCTCCTCCCCGCCGCCGGCCACCACCGACGACGACCGCTACCAAGGTACCTCCTCCTTCTCCTCCTCCCTCCCATCTGGTGCCTTTCCCCCTTTCTTCTTTCTCCGACATGAACAAGGCCGGCGACGGCGAGCCCTCCCGCTCCGACGATATAATCTCCTCCCCTCCCACCGGCGAGAGGCCGCCGCCGGTCTCGCATTCCCGGCTCCGAGCACGACGATGAGGGTTTTGCGAGGGCTTTACTTACTTGAAATCCAAATTAATCAATCTCCAATCTAATCTGTCCGTCCATGGGGATGGGGATGGGGATGGGGATGGGGGCGCAGACCCGATGTGGGAGAGGCGGACGCACGCGAGGATCCTGGTCCGCGACGCCGACGCCGGCCGCATCATCGGCAGCGCGGGGTCCTCCATCGCCGCCATGGAGAAGGAGGCCGGCTCCGGCGCGCGCATCACGCTCTCCGCCAGGGACCAGCTCCTGGCCGGCACCGACCGCCGCGTCGTCTTTCTCTCCGGCCCCTTCCGCGCCGTCATGGACGCCGCCGACCTCCTCCTCCACAAGATCCCCCGCTACCAGGTACTGTACGTACCACCCAAACTAACCACCTAGTCAAATGAAATCTTCCTTGAGGCTAGGCTCCTCTGTACATGTACATGTACTGTAAACAAACAAAAGGCTCAACATTTCTTTCTTGAGAGTTACTAGTTTTTTTCCTCTGCTGTGGATGATTCATTTCATTGGGTTTGCTTGCTGAAGCAAACGTTCGATTCAGAGACTCTTCCAATCCTCCCTCTGCTGTGGTTGTGGTTGCAGGCCGACAACACGGTGGTGCTGGCGATGCCCTACGCCTGCTGCGGCAGGCTCATCGGCAAAGGAGGGACGCTCATCAAGTATGCTCTGCTCTCCTCTGCTCTGTTTTTTTCCCTCTTCTCATGCCACATATTCGCTTGACACCGCTGCCCGGACTACTAGGTTCATATGGGGCCACCGCTGAGATGTGAACCATGAGTTCAATTCATTCATTCATTCATTCAGAGGGATAGCTGTAACAGTTTGCACCACATTGTTTGTATCATCTGATCTGATTGATTGATTGCCCGGTGCCCGCTGGCTGGCGCTGTGGAGTTGTGTATTTTGGATGATTGTTTGGAATTGTCATCAAAAACTACATCTCTATGTGATGTATCTATCTGCTCCAACATTATTATTACTATTGTATTTGAGCCATGTTTGTTTATGTCATCTCATCGCACATAAACAGGGCAATGCAATGCTGCCTATTATGGTGATGTTTCCTCTTCCCTTTTTTAATTTCTACTCTATATTTTTCACATGCTTGGTTCCAAGTTTGATGATGATGATATCTCTTCTGTTCCCCTTCCTTTTTGTTTTCTTCATCATCTTCATATAACTAGGTGGTTAGCTCAAGAGTCAAATGCTGGCATCACGGTCTCACACCACCGACTCTGCTACGGTTTCAATGACAGACTGGTTAACATCACTGGGCACTTGGAACATCAGCTGCAGGCCATATTCCTTATACTGTCCGAGCTGCTTGACGATGTCCACTACTTATCCTCCTACCAAAGTACGTATGAGCTTTCATTTCTCTCTTCTTTTATCCATTTCCATTCCATTGCCTGTTACTCAATTCGTTGCATCTCTTCTCTCTGCCTTGTTGAGCCATTTTTGGTTTATTACTGGATCACTATCTGTCTATCAATGGCTTGCAGCAGTAAGATAAGATGGAACCTGAGAAACACGTCGCTTCCTGATCGTTTCTGCCATGCTTTCGTATATATCGACATGATCGATCGATTAGTATTATTACAGTTTGCTGCATTGAGCTGCTAGCTACTAGACTAGTTCATATCACATTGCCTTTTGCAGTAACTAGTAATTGGCTAACCACATTTCTGAAATGAAATGAAATACTCAGGCGTTGGTTTTCCACGTTATCATGTTTCAAGCGTTGTTGGGGGTGACGGCGATGGGCAAGATGAGCATGTCGAAAGATACCACAGCAGGGTAAGACATCCTTGTCCAACTGAAATACACTTGCCTCTACATGCTGTGACCCCTTATTCTGGACTGCCTTCTCTTCATGCATTGCATAGTTGGTCTGTTTAATATATATAGTAGCTTCTCGTTACATGTCTTGTTAACGAGTGATTTTAGAACAGGTAAATAGAAAGAGAGGGGAGTTTAGTTACTTCTCTATGCATGGTTGCTCTTATTCTGTCGAAAAGAAAAGGGGGCCGGCTCTCCTCTCTATTGTTGCTCTTATTCTGTTGTAATGTTACCTTGATTTTCTGTGACAAGGTAATCAATGTTAAATGGACAACCTTTCCATGAAGAAAAATGAAATATTGGCAGCAAGTAATTTATTGGCAGAATAAGCTGAAATGAAACCGTTGGCTTGACTCCAACCAATCTGTTAGTATGATTTGAATATGCAAACCCTTGTCCCTTTTTGCTTTATATATCATCATCATCATCATCATCATCATTCAGGGGCCTTGCCACATTTTTTTTCATATATAATACTAGATGCAAACCTAGTTCACCAACCGAACCATCTTCTTCTCCTTGGATTCCTCCAGCCCGACACTCCCGTGGGGTCACCTGACGTCGACGACGGCAGAGACGTACAAGGGACTCTGACCATCGCTGTCGCGACTGAGTACGTGGGCACCGTCATTGGCCGTGGTGGGAGGGTCATCAAGGAGATCCAACAGGTATGATGCATATACGATATAGTATATATATTGCCTGCATCATCGAAACGCAACCACCAGCTTCTCTCCTACTCCGGTCCTATATATATATATATATATATATATATATATATATATATATATATACACACACACACATATGGTGAGGGTGTGCTCGAGTGGAGCGAGTAAACCGAGTTTGATTGCATTGAGAAGAAGAGGGCGGTGGACGCCTGGGTACTCAGTACTGACTGCAGAGTAGTTACTGTTTTGCCTAATAACTGTCTGTGGGTGATGGTTTAGAATGAAGAATTGAACGGCTAATAACTGTCTGTGGGTGATGGTTTGGAACGAATGCAGGCTACGGGCGCGTTGATCACGGTGTTCAAGGGGAAGCTCTTACCTGGGGTGAGGGAAAGGTGGGTGGGCACCAACGACGGGATGCATGTTTGTTTCGGTCAGTGTTACACACTGCTGTTACCTGCCTGCCTGTGTATGTAATCTGACTTGCAATGCATGTGTGATGTGTGTGGCATGCAGGGAGGTGGTGATGAGCGGGACGCGGGAGGCGGTGGATGCCGCGGAGGCGATGATCGCAGAGCACATCTCGTACGCCATGGATTGCCGCCGCGGGCTCCCTTTTGTGAAGCCAGTGGAGTAGGCTCAGCAGGAGCAATGCAGCAAAGCAGAGCAGAACATAGAAATGGTAGTGGTATGGTAGTAGAGCAGGAAGGAAGGAGATGTTGCAGAGTAGTGTTTTCTTGGTGGGTTGCGTTGCGTTGCTGGAGTCGAGTAGTTAACTAGCAGCAAAAATGACTAGTACTAGTGTACTTGGGAGGGGTTTGATGAAACAATTAATTTGTTGAGATGAGAGGATTTTTCAACTGAAACAATTAATTTGTTGCACTAGTGCTGATGCGTTCAACACTGGAAAATTCACGAATTTTACTAGTAACATGCTCATGATCCACCCTCGCCGGAAGCTAGGGCCCAACGATGAGCATGCGGCTCCTGAAACTCCCCAGCCCCCTCCACCATTGACAAGTGTCATCACCACCGCGAGCTTATTCAGGAACGAGCTGTCACCATATCCGTCCCTATCCGCCCCCTTGCCTTCACCATGGAGGTGCTAAGGATGGCGACGACAGTTACACACCAGACGTTGCTTGCTAGCAGCCATGGCTGAGCATCCAACGACATCTCGCGACACAACGTCATAACGCCAAAGACCAGCACCAAGCCGACAATCAAGACTAAGGCACAGACTAACTATACCATGCCTACTATGTACAAGAACATCTTGAGCTCCCCTTCCATCCCCGCTTCAGGCTTTGCGGCAGCGGCGCTGGAGGAGGGGGAAACATGAGTGGGGGAGAAGGAGAGAGGGGGAGGGGAATGAGAGCTCAATGCAAACATGCATGGCGAAGTATCCTGTGATGTGAAAATCTGAAAATTCCATCATGGGCCATCAGATTGAGAAGAAACGGCACGGATTGAAGGTGGGATTGTAACCATCCACTTAAACCCGTATTAGCTTCTTTTACCCACCATCATTAGATCCTTCAACTACGATCACGATCTTCTTGCCGTGATGGAGATTTGCCCTACAGCAGCCACGAAGCACCCTAGGCCGGCCCTAAACCCTCTCCCTCTCAACCTCCTTCTCGAAGAAGAAAATGTATGCATTGTGCATGGTTAAAAGATTGTTGGGCTATTTATATGCTACTCCCTCTGTCCCATAATGCAAGACGTTTTTTGACACTACACTAGTGTCAAAAAGCGTCTTCTATTATGGGATGAAGGGAGTAGCTGGCAGCAAAATATATAAAGCGCACTGTTAAGTCGTAGTTGCATGCAACTCAAAAGGCAATAAAGCGATCGAGCAGAAATATACCTATCTGGTGAGGCCGACCGTTAGCTAGTCGATCTGGAAAGAAGAAGAAAGACGAACGATCCATGCCATCATACGATATCTATACTTTGGTTAGCTATATAGTTAGCGCTAGTATTCTTCTGGTTAGCTTTATTAGCTCCACCGCCTCCAAGCAAAAGATATACTACTGTACACATCACACTATCTATATACAGTAGTATCTACTCCCTCCGTCTCATGATATAAGAGTGTTTTTTACACTAGTGTAGTGTGAAAAACGCTTTTATATTATGAGACAGAGGGAGTAGCTTTGTTTATAGGATTTTTGTTCATTTTTAAAAATTAAGAGAGTCAAATTGTATATATACAATTATTATGCACGTACGTACGCGGTGATTGGTGATTGATTTGTTTTTTTTACATTGCGAGGCGATTAAGATATTGATTGGTTGATTAGTTATGTGCTCGATCGTAGTTGGCAACCAGTATAAATAATATATTCTGCCTCCCTCTGTTTCATAATATACAGGGCTTAGACTTTCCCTCAATATCTCCTTGTATATTCCATGTGCAGATATGACGTCGCTCTAGCATCAAATACCTTAGGAGTTGCTCACGTGTGCGATTTAGCAAAGAAGTGTGCTAATCTCAAAATGTTGCTTCATGTTTCCACTGGTAAGCATGTCCTATGCTCCTGCTGCTCAGCTCATATTTCTTAAATTAATAAAAGATATATGTGGTTGGATCATAGATTCTCTCTCTCTCTCTCTCTCTCCTCTTCTCTTCTCTTCTCTTCTCTTCTCTTCTCATGTATCCTTCCACTGCCGCTTCTCCTGTTTCATGTATATACGTAACTCTCATGGAATGGAATGTGTCTTTCATCTTCATTTATGTAGAGGAAATTAAGGACATGAGATGAGAGCACCACTAGTATGAGAGCATGGCAGCCCATGTTGCCAGCAACCACCTTGAGCCAACAACACTAGACCCATCCCAATCCCACCAAAACCACCCCAACATTGCTGCTCCTCCTAGCTTCATCAGACCAAACTCAGCAGCAGCAGCGGCAGCAGCATCATCAGGCCAGAGGGCCAGAGAGATCACGCTACCCAATGGCGACGTCTACTCCGGCACACTATCATCATCACATTCGCAGCAGGTGCCCGAGGGCACGGGCCGCTACGTCTGGGCCGGCGGCAGCTGCTGCGTGTATGAGGGCGGGTGGAGGAGAGGGACGCGGCACGGCCATGGCAGAACCCTCTGGCCCTCAGGGGCCGTCTACGAGGGAGAGTACTCCGCCGGGTTCATGGACGGCCTAGGAACATACATCGCCGGCCCCTGCACCACCTCCTCTTCATCAACATCCTACAAGGGGCACTGGAAGCTGGACCGCAAGCACGGCCACGGCCTCCAAACGTACCCCAACGGGGACACCTTCGAGGGCTCCTGGGTGCAGGGCCACATGGAGGGCCATGGCTACAGGTACACCTGGGCCAACGGCAACACCTACGTCGGCACCATGAGGAACGGCACCATGTTCGGCAAGGGGGTGCTCACATGGAGGACTCGTTTCAGGGGAACTGCCTCGACGGCGCCATGCACGGCTACGGGCTCTACACCTGGGACTGGGAGGACGGCGGGTGCTACCTCGGGACGTGGACCAGAGGGTTCAAGGATGGAAAAGGCACATTCTATCCTAAGAATTGCAGAGTTCCCGCCGCTCACCAGCTCTACATCGACGATCTGAGGAACAGGGGCGTGCTGCCTGACATCACAGATGATGATGCCCTTCAGCACTCTTCGTCCTTTGAAACCTGAGCTTCGAGCGGCCTCCGGTGAAGAAGCCGTCTCTGCAGAGGCGCTGGAGCATCGGAGTGGCCATCCACAAGATCATCGGCGCTCATGAGCCAAGCGGTGCAGGTTCTGAAACACAAACACAAGGCCGTAGTGACGAAAACATGGCCGGTTCCTCTAGCCTCCCGATACTCGAAAGGGAGTACGCGCAGGGCGTTCTCATCAGCGAGGTCGTGCTGAACAAGAGCTGCCTGGAAGACTCGTCCAAGAAGTTGAGCCGTCGGCAGAGCAGGGCGGCCAAGGATGTCAAAAGGCCCGGGGAGATGATAATCAAAGGGCACAGGAGCTATGACCTGATGCTCTGTTTACAGCTTGGAATCAGGTAATAATGCATGTATATATATATTTCAAGGCATCATCCTAATCTGAATTTTCAACGGCCTTGTTAGTTCTACTAGTTGTCCCATTGTACTTATATATGGAATGTTCTGATATCAGTGCATATATTGTCCATTGCCTTTAACCCGTATATATATGCGGTATATATAGCAAGTTGCCAACATACCATACCCATATATAAGAGCACCAAACTTGTTCATCTACTTTCATGGACCAAAGTAGCTCTGAATTTTCAGAGTCATGGAAAGATCGCTGCTTTTCATACCCTCAAGTTAAAGGTGCCACTATGCTATAGATAGAAACTGGCAGCAAATTGTTCCTTTTTCCTTTTACCGACACACAACAGAGTGTCTTGTTGAATACCTTACTAATTTAGTTTCTCGTGATCAGTAAAAGGTCGTTATATAGTATGTGATTATATATACTACTCAGGTACACCGTTGGAAAGATTACGCCGATTCAGAGGCGTGAGGTGCAAGCCTCTGATTTCGGCCCCAAGGCTAGTTTCTGGATGAACTTCCCCACAAAAGGAACACGCCTTACTCCTGCACACCGTGCTGTCGATTTTAAGTGGAAGGACTATTGCCCAGTGGTCTTCAGGTTTGTTGTGCTTCGGTCCCGGTTTTCCTTCAGGGGGGGTATACAATTTTTTTTGAAGTGGGAGTAGTGTTGTGGAACACACACACCTAATCAGAGAGGAGTCGAAGGTGAGAGAAGGGGAAGACACTGGAATTTCTGGTCGGGGCAACCTCATCCATTCATCCTCAGTACAGATATTTACAGAGCTTCACTTTTACACATAAGACCTCTAGCTCCTATTATACAACAAGAGTACCGACACTCCCCCTCAAGATGGGGCGAAGATGTCAATAAGCCCCATATTGTTACAAATCCTCATAAATGATACAACACCTATCCCTTTTGTTAATACATCTGTACTGACCTAACATAACTAATTTGGAATAACCTTTCATCTAATTTCTCCCGGATAAAGTGCCTATCTATCTCAATATGTTTAGTTCTATCATGATAAACAGGGTTGTTCACTATGTTAATTGTGGCCTGATTATCACAATATACCTGAATAGGTGCACCACTGCACAACTGCAACTCCGTTAGCAATGTTTTTAGCCACATCAGTTCACACAACCCTGAAGCCATTGACCTAAACTCCGCTTCCGCTGTCGAGCGAGCTACCACACTCTGCTTCTTACTTCTCCAACTAACCAAATTTCCTCCGACAAACACGCGGTAGCCCGAAGTTGAACGCCTATCATCTAAGCATCCGGCCCAGTCCGCATCTGTGTACCCCTCGATTCTCAGATGTCCATGATTAGTGAACAGGATTCCCTTCCCAGGACAACTCTTTAAGTATCTTAGAATTCTATTCGCAGCATCTAAGTGACTAGTTCTAGGGTCATGCATGTATCTGCTTACAATACAAACAGCATATGCTATATCTGGTCTCGTATGTGACAGATAGATTAACCGCCCAACTAGCCTTTGGTATTGGTACCTATCAACGGGATCACCACCATCTGCAGAGATCCGATGATTCTGTTCTATTGGTGTGACTGCAGGTTTGCATCCTAACATCCCTGTCTCCTCAAGTAAATCAAGCACATATTTTCTTTGTGAGAGATAAATACCTTTTGGGCCATATGCAACTTCGATTCCCAAGAAGTAGTGGAGATATCCCATATCCTTGACTTCAAACGACTTTGCTAACATCTTCTTCAACTGAGATATCTCCACCTCATTGTTACCTGTAATCACAATGTCATCTACATAAACAAGAAGTATAGTAATGTAATCGCACTGGCATTTAAAGAATAGGGTATGATCTGCATTGCTTTGCCGATAACCCATGGAACAGATTTCCTTTCGAAACCTTCCGAACCATGCCCTAGGAGACTGTTTTAGTCCATACAGAGACTTTGTTAACTGACAGACTTTACCCTCTGTTTCCCGGCTTCTAAACCCAGGAGGAATTTCCATATAAACCTCCTCTTGCAGATCTCCATGGAGAAAAGCATTTTTAACATCCATCTGGAACAATTTCCACTTCTGATTTGCAGCTATCGAGATTAAAGTCCTGACAGTACTCAATTTCGCCACTGGAGCAAACGTTTCATCATAATCCACTCCGTAAGTTTGACTATACCCTTTTGCAACTAGCCTAGCCTTATATCTTTCCACCTTACCATATGGAGTTTGTTTAACTGTAAATACCCATTTACAACCCACAACTTTCTTATCTACAGGGAGAGAAGTAAGTACCCATGTTTGGTTCTTATCAAGTGCTGCCATTTCCTCTAACATTGCCGCCCTCCATTCTGGGTATTGCTTCGCTTCCTGCCAGTCACGTGGTATAGGTAAAGTTGAATGCAAGGAAGCTATAAATGACTTATACAAAGGCCCAATAGAACTATATGTAACATAATTAGAGACATCATATGGGGCTAATTTAGAGGGCAATTTTCCAGCAATAGTGCGAGGCTGCTTTCTAAGGGCAAGGGGAACATTTAAGTCATCATAAGCAAGAGGAGGTATACCATCGCTTGTGGAGACCGGTAGTGGAGTATGAGATGAAGCTGATGGTTGTGAACTGGAATCATGCCCGTCGGATTGAAATTGAGCTTTTGAATCATCCTCCGCTGGACTAATTTCCTCCCCTTGCACATGTTCTTCCTCAGTTTGATGTCTCCGCGTATACACCCGCAGATTTTGTTCTTCATTCGGTCTTGCCCATCGCATAACTTCAGTTGATGTATTTTGTCTCTCCCCTTGCATAGTTCGCCCTGGTTCTCCTTCTATAAGATCCACATCTATATTATCATTTCTGTCTTCCAATGGTATTGCTCCAACCACCATTTCTCTTGATGGTGTAGAATTGCTCTCTTCTCCTTCTTTTTCTCCCCCTGTCCCGTTGTCCAGATCTGAAACATCACTAGAAAACAGATCAGGAAAGACATCGGTTAAATCACCAGGTTCCCCATAAAACGGTACTTGTTCCCTGAAGATTACATCCATGCTCACAAACATTCGTTTTTCTGATGGACACCAACACTTATAGCCTTTCTGCTTCCCAGAATACCCCACAAACACACACTTCACAGCCCTTGGATCTAACTTTCCAACAGATGGCCTGTAATCTTTCACAAAACACACACACCCGAACACCTTTGGTGGAACCACATATGTAGTCCTACCTGTCAGACACTCTATTGGAGTTTTGTAACCAAGAACTCTAGATGGCATTCTGTTCATCAAGTATGCAACAGTCATTACTGCCTCACTCCACAGAAATTTTGGAACATTCATGGCCATCATGATACACCGTGTAATCTCTAAGAGATGCCTATTTTTTCTCTCAGCCAAGCCATTCTGTTCAGAGGTACCAGGACAAGTAGTTTGATGAATAATTCCAAAGCTTGATAAATATTCGTCAAACTCCTTATTCACATATTCCGTGCCATTATCAGTACGGAGTACTTTCACGCATGCATTATATTGGGTCATGATTAAATTATGAAAATCCCTAAAACATTCAAATACATCACTCTTGTTTTTCAACACATAGACCCAAGTAGTCCTAGTGCAGCAGTCAATGAATGTGACAAAAGAGCGATATCCATTAAGAGATAATACTCCGCTAGGACCCCATACATCGGAGTGGATGGTCTGAAGCGGTACAGTACTCCTATTATCAGAAGATACATAAGTACTCCTAGTCTGTTTCCCATAGTGGCACGCATCACATACTAGATTCTCTTTGCTAATTTTATTATACAGGTTTGGATGAAGCTGACCCAAAATGACAAAAGACATATGTCCTAGCCTGCGATGATGAAGAAGAAATTCCTCCAGTGGAGAGTGAGATAACACAGCAGCAACAGTAGGTGACATGTTATCATCTAAGTAGTACATGCCATCACGCATGCTCCCTGTCCCAAGCCTTCTTCCAGTCCCAAGTTCCTGAAATAAGCACCATGATGGGAAGAAGATAGCAACACAATTAAGCTCGTTTGTAATGCAACTAATGGATAGCAGATTAATTGGGAACGAGGGAACATGCAGAACAGATGAAAGATGCATATTAAATCCACACTTGACTGTTCCTGACCCCAGAACAGTTTGAGAGGAGCCATCAGCCAATTTGACACTTTGCCTTTTTAAATCAGGAGCATAGTCAATAAAATTTCTATAAGAACCAGCCATATGTCTAGAAGCCCCAGAGTCAATTAACCATGGTATATAAGCAACTTCATAATTCATAGTGCAAGAATTTTTACCACCAAAGTTGGCAGATGCAGCAGAAGTGGATGCAGTAGAAGCCTCGATAGATTGCTTATCCTCCAAACACATTCCCTTAAATTTGCTCCACCTCTCCCAGTCATCGACTGACATCTCTACTTTCATAGTTTGTGGGGCTTCTTCAATAACTGATGAGATATTTGCCCTGCCTGTAGGTCGCACACCACGCCCCCGGTTAACTCCACGCCCATCAAATACACGTCCACGACCCCTGCCACGCCACTCTTGTCCTCTACCCCGGCCTGCTCCAACTAATTCAGGACAAGAGACTCGCAAGTGTCCTGGCTGGCCACATTCAAAACATTTCTTCTCATATATACTTGCTCCTGATCTTTGAAAATTTGCCCCTTCTGTAGCAAGGAAGGCTGAGCGTCTCTGTGCGACGCCTTGTGTAGACGATCCTGTAGCCTCCAGCTTCAACCGAGTTTCCTCACTAATAATTGCAGATATTGCTTGCTCCAGGTTAGGTAGTTTCCCACTACCATACAATGCAGCCCTTCTGTTTTCAAACTTAGAATTAAGTCCATTTAGAAAATCCCTAACACGCCTCCTCTCGGTCCATTTATTGTATTTTTCAATGCACTTGCCACACTCCATCTCAATTGGATCATAATAATCCAAATCACTCCAAAGTCGTTTCAGCTCAGAAACATACTCAACCACTGTCTTCTCGCCTTGACTCAGGTCCTGCAACTCCTTCTGAATCTTGCAAGCAAGCATTTCATTTCCTACTCCTGAGAATGTCCCTTTCAATAATCTCCAGATTTCAGAAGCTTCTTTAATCCTTTCAATTTGCTTAGCGATCTGAGGTGATACTGAGCTCAATAACCAGGCCCTCACAAGTGCATTTGTCGCCTTCCACTTCTGGCCTTCTTTGGAACTCTCATCTGCAGGCTTCTCCACCATGCCTAAAATATAACCTTCAAGCTTCCTAGAGACCAAAATGGTCTCTGTATGCTCTGCCCAACTCACATAACTCTCAGGCCCTTCTAATTTTACATGGGGCATTTGCAAAGGATGCACCTCTTCTTTTATCTCCACTTCTGATCTTGAGTTCCCTGCTTGCTTGTTAATTGCATCAAACAACACCCGATACTTCTCATCCATCGCCTGCAAAACAGCAGCAAGCTCCCCCGCTGTGACTCCTGCTAGGGCATTTTCATTGCCTGCCATACCTTCAGTTCCTCCACACCCAGCACACACACACCTCAGACTGAGTACCCAAATGCCTGACCTGTTCAGCTCCGGCAACGAAGGGAATGCTCAAATCGAGTCACCGCAGCGGCTGAACCTCATTGCCTGTTGACGTCCGACGCGCCCTTGCTGACCAGCGCTGCGCCTCAACTGCCGCCAGTCACACTCCTCCACCACAGCCGACCAACCCAGCCCCGATTCAGCTCTCCACCACCGCAAATTAGGCCCCCAAGCCACCCTGCTCTGATGCCATGTTGTGGAACACACACCTAATCAGAGAGGAGTCGAAGGTGAGAGAAGGGGAAGACACTGGAATTTCTGGTCGGGGCAACCTCATCCATTCATCCTCAGTACAGATATTTACAGAGCTTCACTTTTACACATAAGACCTCTAGCTTTCCTATTATACAACAAGAGTACCGACAAGTAGTATACATGTTAGTTCAACCAAGTATCTAATCTCATGTCGATATGTACAGCCATACATGTAGCATGACAAGTAAAAATAGAAATATAATTTTATCTCTGAATCATATATCTCAAATAAAAATTATGCCTTGGAAAGTTCAAGTCTCTCTGAATCTTCTTCTATGATACTACTGATTGCTTATGAACTCTGAATCTGTTCCCTGTTTAGGACTTTATTTAGGTATGGACGACAATAACTCGTACGATTTGAGTTTCCTTCTTTGAGTAGCTCAGTGTTGTTTTTCTGAGAAATACTCAATACTGTTTTCTAATTTAGAACATAACAGGACTGACTTCTTGTTAGTGTTTGATTACGTACAGAAATTTGAGGGAGATGTTCAAGCTTGATACAGCAGATTACATGATTTCCATTTCTGGAAGTGATGCACTTAGGGAGCTATCGTCTCCTGGAAAGAGTGGAAGTATGTTTTTCTTATCGCAAGATGACCGCTTCATGATCAAGACTCTTCGCAAATCAGAAGTGCAGGTTTCTGCTGTTTCTACTCGATGATATTTTATCATACGCAGTGTACCCATTCATGCCAATTGACAATATATGTTGGTAACTCTGTAAACTGACATAGACCAGGCAATGGGATCCAGGTCTATTTGTTTTACGACCGGGGAAAATCCCAGCACTTGATAAGAATCTGATGTTTTCAATTATCTGGTGATTGCTTATCTGACCTAACACGGAAAAGAACATGTTGTCATACTGAATCAAAGCTGTTCTTCAGTTTATTTGTGCAACTTTGGTTTTCCTGACATGATATTTGCTTGTAGGTTCTTTTGCGTATGCTTCGAGACTATTACCGCCATGTCCATACTTATGATAACACGCTCGTGACTAAATTCTTTGGCCTCCACCGGGTGAAACCTTCCAGCGGGCAAAAGGTAATGACAGTAAACGACTGTTGTTGCTCAATTAAAAAGGTTAAAGATATTATTGTGAAAAGCTTCAGCCATAAAAAAGGATTTAGTTGTCATATCTGATAATCCTATTTTGGTTGATATTTAACTGTTGGTTTTATTGTTTGTATCTGCAGTTCAGATTCGTAGTGATGGGCAACATGTTCTGCACACAACTGAGAATCCATCAAAGATTCGATTTGAAAGGTTCATCCTTAGGCAGATCTACTGACAAAGTTAAAATCGACGAGAACACGACGCTGAAAGACTTGGATCTCAACTATTCATTTTATCTCGAGCCTTCTTGGCGGGATGCTTTGCTTAAGTAAGCATCTTCTCCCCCCATAAAAGCAGTTTATCCTCATGACCAGTTTTCTGTGTGACACCCATGTTATCTTCTTATTATGTGTAGGCAGATTGAGATCGACAGCGAGTTTCTGAAGAATCAGGGCATAATGGACTACAGCCTGCTTCTTGGTTTCCATTACCGGGCTCGTCAAAGCCTTGTAAGAGGAGGGTCACTGCCTGACAGCATTTTGCAAGAGAACAAACTAGCCGTTCTTTCAGAACAAGGTAATTAAGCATGAAACTGTATCTCCATTCCTCTGAGTAAGTTGTTCAATTAACCCATTTGCAATGCCAACTTTTTGCTTGGTGACGACGGTAATCTAGATGCCATGGAGGATGGTTCCGCCTATAACTACCGGGAAGGGCTGGTTTTGGTGCAGCGAGGCAGCAACCAAGATGGTAAAGTCGCTGTCGGGCCTCACATAAGAGGGAGCCGCCTGCGATCGTCGTCCGCTTGTTACGAGGAAGTGGATCTCCTGCTTCCAGGCACAGCAAGGTCATCAATTGATTTATGTTTCTGTTAGTCAATTCTCATGTTCTTCCAATGCTAATGTATGACCTGACATGACTGAATTTGTCATTAAATCGGATAGACTTCAGATCCAGCTAGGGGTGAACATGCCGGCGAGAGCAGAGAAAGAAGAGAAACAAGAGAAAGACGGCGGCAAATCGCTCCGTCAGGTGTACGACGTGGTGCTCTACATAGGGATCATCGACATCCTGCAGGAGTACAGCATGAGGAAGAAGGTCGAGCACGCCTACAAGTCCGTCAAGTATAACCCCTTGTCGATATCCGTCGTCGAGCCCCGGTTCTACTCGGAGCGCTTCCTCAACTTCATCCGCACCGTCTTCCCGGAAAACTCACCCAACCAATAATTCATTCATCTTTCCTTCCTTCCTTCCCCCCAGCATGAAAAAATGTAACAAAAAGATCCAAGGAAATGTGCTCTGCTTGCTGTATTGCTGTTCATGTGTGTGGTTTGAGATGGTTGGAAGCGAAAGCAATGTGTGTATTTTGTCAAAAAGCAGCATTGACAAAACTAGTCAGCAGCAGTGAGTGGTGAGTGCTCCATTATGCATGCATGGATGTGGTTTGGGTTTTCTGCCACCCCATTATACTACTACACATCACATATTGATGTGACACGTGTCTGTTACCCAAACCCATCCATACATCTGTCATCTGCTACTGGCTCTTTTTTGTTGTGAACAGGAGCTTAGTTAGTGGTGTTAATTAGGTGAGATGATGACATGAACCCATGATTGATATTCTATCTCATATCAATCGTGTCAAATGCCAATGGAAGTGACCACTCGTTGGCTCGCCTATAAATTGTATCGACATCGATCTCGAGCCGATCACAACACCAAAACATAGTCATTCACAATGGCCACCACCAGCAAGCAGGCTCTAGCTCTCGCTGCTCTCCTGGTCCTGCTCACCGGCACCCACCCCATTGCTGCCGCAAGAGCCCCGGTCGCTGTAACCGGCATTGGCGTTGGAGGAGGTGGAGGAGAAGGTGGTGGAAGCGCCGGTCATGGTTATGGCTACGGTTCAGGCTATGGTGCTGGATATGGCGGCATCACTGGTGGTGCTGGCGGTGGCCATGGGGGTGGTGGTGGTGGAGGAAGTGGTGGCATGGGCTCTGGGTACGGCGGTGGTTATGGCTCCGGTTACGGTGCTGGCGATCAAGGTGGTGGGGGAGGTAGTGGAGGAGGAGGCGGTGGTGGATCCGGCTATGGCAGTGGCGGTGGCTATGGGTCTGGGTATGGAGAAGGCTATGGGTCAGGCGGTGGCATGAACGGTGGAGGTGGAAGAGGCGGCGGTGGCGGTGGCGGTGGCGGTGGTTTTGGGCATGGAAGCGGTGGAGGCGATGGTTATGGCTATGGCGGCGGAGGTGGAGGTGGCTATGGCGGAGAGCATGGACACTGAGCATCATCTATAGCAGTTGTTACCACTGTTTATAAACAGAAATTAAAGCCAGTAACAGAGAGGAATAAACATGGTTGGTGACTACGCTATGCTTCACACTTTTCTATCATAGTTTGCTTCTTAAAATTTTTGCTACAAATTTCATAGCTAACAAATATGTAAAAGACAAATACAGAGAAGGGGATCAGGGGTGTGGATTCCCATAATGATGCAAGAAAAAATGTCTTTGGGTCCAACATATACCGTTGAAGGAAAGGAAGAAGCTTCTTGGTAATGGAGATGGTTCTCTTATATTTGGTAGGAGGTAGAAAAAATCCAGCATGGAAAAACACCACATTCAACATGGTGTAATTATGATGATCTAAATGAGTACTTGTGGTCTGTTTACAGCCTTATTCTCTGGTCACATACCGACACACGTTTTCAAATTTTCTCTAATAGATCCTACTGTATTTTAGTACATCTAATTGTTTCTCACTAGGATGGCTAATGCGGGATGATGGTGACTTCTTCAAATCTGTGCAAGCTATCTCCTCTTCAGCATCACTGGATTTTTGAAAACGTTAGATCTGAATTTAGAGTGCACTTCTGCAAAAAAGAGTTTGTCCTGACTAGTATTTTTTATTTTATTTCTGCAGGCACTGAGGAATGATTGAATACAGCTAATCATTTTGAAGGTTTATTGTAGGGCGCTCTACCAAGTATTTTGTTAAGATATGCTCTTTCTCTGGCTGCCATTTTATCCATCAGTTGAGGATTTAACTTACCAGGTTATATCGTCATTAAACACACTTTCTTTTGGAGCCCTGTTTGTTCATGTTTTGTAGTATTTTTTCGAGTATTTGTAAATTCCTGAGCTAACAGAGGAAACACACATTTAGGTGTGTGTTTGAGAAAAAATATATTCATGAGCTTAAGTCTTTAGTGTTAGTGAAATTTGAAACTATACACTTGCTATTTCTGTAGCGCATCAGGGGGGAGCTTATTTTATCAACATATGCCAACCTGCATATTTATTTTGTATGCAAATCTAATCGATCCAAATGCTTAATGGTATTGACTGTACTCTGAATATTGTGGGAGATGTCATTTTGAGATTTTGCTAGCCTACTTTCTATTGGATTTCACGATGAATATGTCCTTCCTCTAAATGTCTGGGAAAGGTTCACCAGAAGTGCCAGGTAGATGTAGCACTTACACTACATTCCTAAATATAAGTCTCAAAAAGAATACCAGTACACCGGTCTTTATGATGCAATGAACTTTGTTTCCCTAATTGAACTGATGCAGAGATAATGTTCTATCCATTTTCTAATCTCCCTGTTAAATAAGTAATCTAGGTAACTGTGATGTTCAATTCAAAAGCATAGCATCAAACTGTTCTATTTTTAATCATATTATGTATATGCCAGTAATTCTGTAGGATAATTTGCTCAAATAGCACCAAGCTAAGCAATGCCATCGTTATGACTCTAATACACGGTTCTTTCCACCAGGGAAATTGTGCTAGCAAGGGTATGACCGAGCATGATTGACATGATGGATGGCAGGAAATAGAACTATAGAAAGGGAGACCTCGTAAAGTGTTTCGGCGAATGGCGATGCAATGCTTGTGCTCCAGGGAGCAGGCCAATGTGGTTGGATGAGCTGTATGCCAAAAATGATTGTCTTTAGGAAGCCAAGTTGTCTCTCGAGGAGGGTGGATCCCTTAACTATGAGGTTGGTGCTTTGATATTTCTACTGGCGGCCATGTGTTATAGAAGCAATCTTTGGAGTTCTGTATATTTATTATGTGGACTGCCGTGTGATACTCGACATGTCAATCCATACTCTCACATGCATTTTATCTAACCATAATGCCATTGGTTTCAGATAATTTCAAGTTGCAAGATATTAGCATAGACCCAAGCATGTTGTCGTTCAAGATGAGGAGCCATGCCTGACAGCAAACACAGGAAGAGGTGGTGCGATGGAAGAATACGACTTGGACAATTCCAGCAATGCAGCAATGAGAAGAGGTGGTACAAACACAGGAAGATGTGGCTCGAGTGGATGTCGGCGATGCAGCAATGAGAAGATCATTTAATTTGACTCCTCCCCTGTCCTCCCAATCGTTCTGTTTTCTTAGAATTTATTTCTCTTTCTTTCATGAGTAGGGATTTAATCTTTTGAAGTTTGTACAAGGGGTTTGATGACCACCTGATTGCCATTCCTCTTCTCCTTGCATGTATTTTGGAGCATGTTAGGCTTTGATTTCAATTTAATGTTGTGCTCTATCATCCACCATGTAAGACTGTCACCTACTATAAGATAATATGGACCTATTACCTTGATATGCCTGATTGAACACTTTTCTGCTAAGCTTGTGTTAACTCTATTTATATTTTAACAACTGAGCTACTCTGGCACGCATATGCACATTCACAGCTACACACAATCAAGGCAAGTGCGCAAAGGACTGCAGAGGAGGCGCGCGCCCAACCACTAGTATAAAGCATGTGCCGACTGTTATATTTGTCTAGAAGAAATATGAAATATTGCCAGTAAGTAATATATTGACAGAATAAGCTAAAATGAAACCGCCGGCTTGACTCCAACCAACCTGTTAATATGATTTGAATATGCAAATCGTGTGCCTGCACCCAGTTAAGCAAACCCTTGTCCAATTTTGCTTCATATATTATCGTCATCATCATCATTCAGGGACCTTGCCACATTTTTTCATGGGTCTGTCTAGAACTCAGTCGACTGAGACTTAACCAAGTCTCAGTCGAGTGACGTCAGCGTAGTTCTTTTGCTGCAAGCGGCACGGCTAGATGCTACAACCGATGATGAAAAATGTTGCAACGGTTTTACAAGCAATGAAAATTGGTGCTGCAGCCGGTGTGATTAAAATGCTACAACCGTCAATGACAAATGTTACAACCAGTGAGACGATATGCTACAATCGATGAGGGACAACATGCTACAACCAACAAGACGAATGCTACAACCGGTACAAAAAAAAGTTGGAAGCGTTGAGAAAAAATGTTGCATGGTCGACTGAGACTTGGTTAAATCTCAGTCGACTGATTTTTAGCAAGCCCGTTTTTTCATATATAATACTGGATGCAACCCATTTACTGTTGATGCCCAGTTAACCAATTGAACCATCTTCTTCTCCTTGGATTCCTCCAGGCCGGCACGCCCGTGGGGCCACCTGACATCGACAACGGCAGAGACGTGGAAGGGACTCTGACCATCGGTGTCGCGATCGAGTACGTGGGCGCCATCATAGGCCGTGGTGGGAGGGCCATCAAGAAGATCCAACAGGTATGCATATATGATAGTATATATTGCCCGCATCATCGAAACGCAACCACCAGCTTCTCTCCTACATGAGCCATTGACATATTAATTTGCCTAATGGTCGCCGATGGTTTGGAATATAGGCTACGGACGCGTGGATCAGGGTGTTCAAGGGTGAGCTCTTACCTGGGACGAGAGAAAGGTGGGTGGGTATGAACGACCTACAACAGCTTTCGGTCAGTGCTGCGCCTGTTACCTGTCTGTGTATGTAATCTGACTTGCAGTGTGTGTGTGTGTGTGTGGCATGCATGGAGGTGGTGATCAATGGGACGTGGGAGGCTGTGCATGCCGCGGAGGTGATGATCGCGGAGCACATCTCGTATGCCATGGGTTGTCGCGGGCGAAAGCAGAGTGGTGAGGGGAGGATGCCTTCTGTGAAGCCAGTGGAGTAGCAGCAGCAGCAGCAATACAGCAAAGCAAAGCAGAGCAGAACAGAGTAATGGTTGTGATAGAGCAGGAAGGAGATGTTGCAAGTGTTTTTAGATGGGTTGCGTTGCCGCCGTCCCATTGCATTCTTGCGTTGTGTTGCTGGAGCAGCAACAAGAATTGTTACAACAAAGTAGAGCAGAGCAGAGCATAGTAATGATTGTGGTAGTAGAGCAGGATGGAGATGTTGCAAGAGTTTTTCGGTGGGCTGCATTGCGTTGCTGGAGTAGTTAAGTAGCGGCAAGAATTACTGAAGAGGAGTTTCGAACTGAAGCAATTTATTCTGCGGTTGGCGGGGTTTTGTGGGGTTTCATTTCATCCCACCTCACATGATTTTCATACAATCTTAATTAGATGAAGGAAGAATTGAACGGATCTTGCTCTGTTATTCGTTCATTATCGCGCTTGCACTTTTGGTTTTCGTATCTATAACCTGATGATGGCGAGAGTGGAACCCTAGCTGCCCTGCATGCCACTGGAATGGATTAGATGATTGGTGCACATGGTTGTTCCTAATTATAGGACCGCCTCAGCATAGGGTTGTCCCTTCTCTTTCTTCGGTGTGAGGATGGATGATTCCTCTGGGAATTGGAATGAAGTTGTTTTTACTTGCACACACTTGGATGATGTGATGAGATCAGTTTTCGCACTAGTGCTTATGTGTGCTTGGTGTGGGTAAATTTGAAAGATTTCATGTGATCAAGTCAAAAAAGTTTTCACTCGAAAAAAGAGTCAAAGAAGTTTTTGGATAAAAATAAGATGCAAGAATTGACTGGGTAATATATCTGGTTTAAAATAGGCATCATAATATATGGTTTCTTTCTTACTACATCCAATACAGATCACATGCCATGGTATACACTATCAAGTCCCATCAATCTTGCAAATCAAAGTAGTTTGCAGGGATAAAAAAGCAAAGCAAAGTTGAGCTCGTTGATGTTCGAGCAAAATGTATTCTGGGTCACTAAACTTGTTTATGCAAGTCACTTTGGTCACTATATTAAAAAATCACAACTTACGATAAATCGTTGTCGAGGACCTGCACGACCACTGGATATTGTTTTCTTACATATTTTCACCGGTCTCCACGTGGATTTTCCAGGTTCACACAACTACAATTTTTCAGTGGAGTTCAATCGTGGGAGGGTATTTTCTTGGTATTGGAGGCAGCATGTCCTATGTGAATGTGGAGGCAATTTGGTATGATCATTTGCATGTGGACACTTGGTCAAATCTTGTTGTGGAGAGTTTGATTGAAGATATTGGTTATGTGATGGCAGAGAGGATGAGGGTTTTGTACTGTGTGCCTATGCTATGAATGAACATGAATGGGTTGAGGAAGATCAGGGATGATGCTGACACAAATCAGATGAGCGATTTTTTGTCAATTGGGCACTATTTCTTACATGTTTACCTTGGTCATGAGTCATGATGACAGCCCCAACTCAGAAAACATGGATGATGTAGTGCATTTCCCAGTAGATCACATACCATCGGTTCTTGGTCAATCAATGTGTAGGTTGAATGTGAAAGATAATAAGCGTTCCTACTCCCTCGAGGGGAGCCGCGTCTCGTATATATTGATGTGGGCAGAAGCCTTGCCTTGGCGTACAAGAGATGAGAAGGAGGAGTTTGAGTACAACAAAGAATAGGAAGGAGGTTGAGATTACAACGCAACGGATATTCTCTAACACCCTCCCTTAATCTTAACTATCCTATATTAAGATTACTCTTGAACTCCTCAAATGGTCTTGCTGGCAATGCCTTTGTAAAGCCGTCTGCTACTTGATCCTTGGAGGGAATAAACCGTATCTCAAGTTTCTTTGCTGCAACTCTTTCTCGTACAAAGTGAAAATCAATTTCGATGTGTTTTGTCCTTGCATGAAATACAGGATTTGCAGACAAATATGTTGCTCCCAAGTTATCACACCATAAACATGAGATATGATTCTTCTTGATTCCCAATTCCTCAAGAAGTGATTCAACCCAAATGATTTCAGCGGTTGCATTTGCCAAGGACTTGTATTCAGCTTCTGTACTTGATCGTGACACAGTTGCTTGCTTTCTAGCACTCCAAGAAATAAGATTAGACCCAAAGAATACTGCAAAGCCTCCAGTTGATCTTCTGTCATCACTACATCCTGCCCAGTCAGCATCAGAGAATGCACTCACAAGAGAGGAATTAGAACGTTTGAAATGAAGTCCTATTCCCATAGTATGCTTCACATATCTTAAAATCCTCTTGACAGCTGACCAATGTGCAGAAGTAGGTGCATGCAGATATTGACAAACTTTGTTGACAGCAAATGAGATATCTGGACGTGTGAGAGTTAGGTATTGTAATGCTCCCACAGTACTCCTATACCTTGTGCTTTCCTCCTCCTGAAGTGGCATACCTTCATGTGCTGAAAGTTTTTCTGAGGAAGACAAAGGTGTAGGAACTGGCTTACAATTTTTCATTCCCATGCGAGACAGAAGCTCAATGATATATTTCTCCTGATTTAACACAATTCCATCTTGAGTTTTCTTGACCTCAATACCTAGGAAGAAATGCAAATCACCTAGATCCTTCAAGGCAAACTCTGAGCTTAAGTCATGCAGAAGTGCATTAGTAGCATTTTGGGAAGAACTTGCAACTATGATATCATCAACATATATAAGCACAAAAATGACTACTCCAGCCTTGTTGTAAATAAACAAAGATGTATCAGCTTTGGAGGCAATGAAACCAAGATATTTCAACTGTAAGCTCAATCTGGAGTACCATGCTCTGGGTGCTTGTTTTAAACCATAGAGTGCTTTGTCAAGCTTGCAAACATAATGTGGTAACTTCTTATCCTCATAACCAGGTGGTTGTCTCATAAACACTTCCTCTTCTAGAATACCATGCAAAAACGCATTCTGTACATCTAGCTGTCGTAGACTCCAACCCTTGGATACAGCAATGGCTAGCACAAGTCTGATAGTTGCAGCTTTAACAACAGGACTGAAAGTGTCCTCATAATCAATATCATAACGTTGTTTAAAACCCTTTGCAACTAGACGTGCTTTATACCTGTCAATGGAGCCATCTGCCTTTTTTTTAATTCTGTAAACCCATTTGCAATCAATGATGTTTTTACCTTTCTGATTTGGTACAAGATGCCATGTCTTGTTCCTCATAAGTGCAGAGTATTCCTCATCCATTGCCTTCTTCCACTTAGGATCATCAAGTGCACTATTCAATGTTGTTGGTTCTCATGAAATACACAACATTCCATACGGTATAGTCCCATCTTTTCTTATTTTAGGATTTCTTATACCTTTTTGTAACCGAGTCATAACTCGTGAAGGAGCTGTTGGCTGGACCACAGGAACACTCGCCGTAGGAGATCCTGAAGAATCTGCATGTGCTGACACAGGCGAATCTGACGCCTCCTGTACAGAAGATCTTGTAGTCGCCGGTGTGGCCGCCTCCTCTGAGTGCACACGGGTGCCAACCACCCGAGCCGGCACAGCGGATCGACCGCCCGACCGCGGTTGGAGACGCGCGCTGGGCGAGGGGGATCTGGCCCCGCGGCTGGTCCCGCCTGCTGCTGAGGTGGCGGCGCGGGAGTGGCGCGCGCTGGGCGAGGAGGATCCGGCCCCGCGGCTGGCCCCGCCTGCTGCCGTATCAGCGCTGGAGCTGTCAGGGGCGCGATCCGAGGCTGATTTGGTCATGTGATCCGAGGTCTGCACGCGCACAGGAGTTGCGGGAGCCGCCGGATCAGCTTCGTCATCCGTGCCAGCTTCGTCTCCTTCGTCAGCATGAAATATAAGATCATCTTGGGCTATATTTTCGAAATTTTGATCATTTTGAGCACCGTTTTCACCAAGGACCTGCACAGGCAACAAAGAAGAACCAGTACCAGCAGGAATATCATCACTTTGATTAGTACAACTGTCGCCCCCATGATCAAAAGACCGAAGATGTGGAGGAAGAAGGAGGATTTCCTTGCGAAGGAGTGCACCAGCATTGGGATGAAGGGAAGAAAAAGGAAACACGGACTCATCAAAAACAACATCTCTGGATATGTAGACCCTACCAGTAGGAACATCTAGACATTTAACCCCTTTATGCATGGGACTATAGCCTAAGAAGACACATTTTTTGGAGCGAAAAGCGAGTTTGCGTGTGTTGTAGGGTCTAAGGTTGGGCCAACATGCACAACCGAAAACACGAAGAGATGTGTAGTTGGGTGTGACACCAAGGAGTCGTGTAATGGGTGTTTCAAATTTGATGACTTTACTTGGAAGCAAATTGAAAAGATATGTGGCAGTTAAGAACGCTTCATCCCAGAACTTGAGTGGCATGGATGCATTTGCTAGCAATGCTAGTCCCATATCAACTATGTGACGGTGCTTTCTTTCAGCAGATCCGTTTTGTTGGTGAGCATGAGGGCAGGAAACATGATGTGAAATACCAAGTTTTTGGAAGAAAGAGTTTACTTTTTCATACTCACCACCCTAGTCACTTTGCATAGCAATGATCTTGGAGTTCAATTTGTGTTCAACAAGATTTTGGAAATTGATGAAGACTTGGAATACATCAGATCGTTTATTTAACAAGTAAATCCAAGTAAATTTACTATAGTCATCAATAAAACTTACATAGTAAGAAAATCTCCCAACTGAGGTAGGGGCTGGCCCCCATACATCTGAAAATATAAGTTGTAGAGGAGCAGTAGACACACTAGTAGAGATAGGGTAAGGTAATTGATGACTTTTTGCTTGTTGACACGGATCACACACTAACTCAACACTATTCTCATAAGAGAGTTTATTTTTTCTAAGAACATATTTAACTATGACCGAAGATGGATGACCTAATCGACTATGCCACCTTGATGATGATGGCTTGGTGACAATGTTTGCTTGTTTATTGGACCATGAAGATGATGATGATGATATGAGTGGATAGAGGCCTCCCACGCACCATCCTCTAAGAATAATTCTCCTTGTTCTCAAGTCCTTAACCAAGAAAAAGTGAGGATAAAACTCTATAAGAACATTGTTATCAAGGGTGAATCGATGAACAGAAACAAGATTTTTTGAAGTTTGAGGGACATGCAAGACATCTTTAAGGTGCAAATTTTTCATGGGGTTTTTAACAATTGAACTGCCAATGTGAGTGATATTCATACCAGAACCGCTTTCCGTGCGAATTTGGTCGCCTCCGTTGTATTTCTCCCGCATTGTTAACTTGTCAAGTTCACCTGTGATGTGATTTGTTGCTGCACTGTCGGCGTACCAATTGGTGTCCACGCCATAGGAGACAGCATGCGCCTCCTTTTCCTCTTGATCATTCTCTTCATAGCACCACCAGCAGACACGTGCACCTCCTGGATGATGTTTGAAGCATATCTAGCACTCAGGATAGTCATGCTGCTGCTCGCGTACCTGCTGTTGCTGTTGCTGTCGAGGGCGTCCTCTGTAGATGGCGTTGGCCGATGAATGAAACCCGCCTGATGACGAGTCTCCCAACATCTCCATCCTCTGATCAAAGGCGGAGATCTGAGAAAAGAGGTCATCGGCGGTAATTGTGTTCTTGACATCGCCGATCGCCGCCACCACGGAGTCGTAGTCACGGTCGAGTCCTGCCAGGATGTAGTCCACCATCTCCGGATCAGAGACGGGACGACCAGCAGCAGCTAGTTCATCCCCAAGGCTCTTCATCTTCGCCATATATGCCGAGCTCGACATCGTGCCCTTCTTGGTGTTGGTGATCGCGATCCTTAGATTGGTGATCCGGGACTGTGATTGCGAGGCGAAGAGATTGTTCACCGTCGTCCAGAGCTCATAGGTGGAGTCCTTCCCGACAACTTGCGCAAGAATTTCTGGAGACATGGAGTTAAGAAGATATGAGAGGACCTGTTGATCTTTAGCGATCCAGGACCCGTACAGGGGGTTCGGCTCTAGGGCCGTCATCTTGTCCGCCTTCGTGACCTCCACAGTCTTGGGTGGAGCGGCGTCAGAATTGTCCAGGAGTCCGGTTACCTGCGCACCTCGCAAGGCCGGGAGCACCTGGGTCTTCCATAGGATGAAATTTCCTCTTGCTAGCTTCTCCGATGGCGGCGAACCAAGGTTGAGGGCGACGCCTGCTGAAGAAGCCATGGTGACGATAATATGTGATTCTAGGGTTTTGGTTTGTGGCTAGATGTATGAGAAGAGGTGGCTCTGATACCATGAAAGATAATAAGCGTTCCTACTCCCTCGAGGGGAGCCGCGTCTCGTATATATATTGATGTGGGCAGAAGCCTTGCCTTGGCGTACAAGAGATGAGAAGGAGGAGTTTGAGTACAACAAGGAATAGGAAGGAGGTTGAGATTACAACGCAACGGATATTCTCTAATAGAATGGTGATGACACAGAGCATGAGTGAGTGAATGACACACACAGAGAGAGAGAGAGAGAGCAAGAGATAGATAGATAGATAGATAGATAGAGAGAGATAGATAGATAGAGAGAAAGAGAGAGAGAGATAGAGAGAGAGAGAGCAAGAGATAGATAGATAGATAGATAGATAGATAGATTGATAGATAGATAGATAGATAGATAGAGATCATGAGCTTGTGCCACTCAAGATTGTTTTTCCAAAGGAGTGTCAAACACATAAATGTGTCAGTGTCACGTTGGATAGCCCTTTGACACGACTCTCTAGCGTACAGGAATAGAGAGCTAGACTAGGTTGTTCGATAAGTTATCCCATATCTTGTAACCTCTCTTATCCCTTCTTCCTCAAGATGTAATGTTTCTGAAAGATCTCCAACAACCTGTATGCGATGTTGCCAGGGAGGTGCGCCCTTGCTATGTATAACACATAACTCGTCCCCTCACATCGCGGGTAAGACACTTCCGCCTAGTCGCACATGGTAATCAGAGCTGCCTCTTCCTAACTCATCTAGCTTTTTGATCTCCAGTAGCGCTAGCCGCCATGTCTTCCTCCGGCGCCTTCCAACCAAACCTAAATGGCCAGATCACGGGGAAGCTCTCCCGCACAAACCATGTGTTGTGGCGTACGCAGATCATGCCGCAACCGAGGGGAGCCGGTGTCTTCGGCTACGTCAACGGCACCATGTTGGAACCAGCTCGGCTTTTCGTCACCAAGGACAAGGACAAGAAGGAGACCTCTAAGCCCAACTCTCTCCACCCCTCTGGGCCAGGGAGGACCAGCACGTGCTCGGCTACCTGCTCAATAACCTCTCAAAAGAGGTGTTTATCACGATGACCGTGATCACCACCGCACACGCACTTTGGGTGGCACTGGCAGGCATGTTTTCGTCGTAGTCCTTGAGACGCATCAACAACATTCACACTGCCCTCATCAATGCGCAAAAGGGCAACAAATCGGTCGCTGCCTACTTCGCCTCCATGCGCGGCCTTGCCTATGAACTCGCCGCGGCAGGCAAACCAATCCAGGACGACGAGCTGATCTCCTACATCCTTCACGGGCCAAACATGGATTACCAGGCCCTCGTCTCAGCCCTCGACGCCCGCGTCACACCCGTCTCCCTCGACGAGCTGTTCGCCATGCTCAGCAACTTTGATCAGCGCATGACCCAGTTTTAGAAATCCGGCGGCGGCTTCAAGTCCTCTGCGAACGCGGCCACCCGCAGGCGTGGTGGCTACTCATCCCGTCACCGCGGTCCTTCTCGTCCCAAGGGCAAGCAAGGCGGCTCCGACTCCCGCAACGGCCGCCCCAACTCCACCAACAACAGGTGGGCGTCATGGCGGCTCTAGCAAGTCCTGCCTCGATGTCGTGCGCTGCCAAATCTGCGGGAAGCCCGGCCACAAAACCAAGGACTATTGGTACCAGTTTGATGAGGACGATGCCTCCTCTAAATATGATGCCAAGGTTGTTGCGGCTGCTGACGGGTCCTATGGCATCGATAGCAACTAGTATCTTGATAGCGGCGCGACCAACCACCTCACGGGCGAGCATGAGAAGGCGACCCTTCGTGAGAAGTATCATGGGAAGGATCAGCTACAGACCGCCAGTGGTGCAGGTATGAGGATACGTCACATAGATCATTCAGTTATACATACCCCTGCACGCAAAATTCATCTTCGTAAATTTTTGCATGTTCCTAGTGACAACAAAAATCTTCTCTCCGTTCATCAAATTACCATCGATAATCATGTTTTCATTCAGTTCATCCTTTCTTCTTTTTGATTAAGGATAAGGCCATGAGGAAAGTACTCTATCGAGGTAGATGTGTTCAATGGCTTTACCCGTTGATTACGGAGTTTAGAAGATTCAATAAACAAGCATGTGGTGCTATCAAGCTGCGTCCACATGATGGCATGATCGTTTAGGACATGTCTCTTTTTCCTTTGTTGAACGCTTGCTTAGGAAAAATAAGCTCCCGTTTGTTGGTGAGCGTAATGTTGAAACTGTGTCTGATTCTTGCCAAAAGAGCAAAATGTCATCAATTGCCTTATCCAATTTCTACTAGTATCTCTACTCAACCACTGCAATTAATATTTTTTGATGTATGGGGTCCTGGCCCTAGTTCTGTTGGTAGACACACATGCTAAGTTAGCTTCATTGATGACTATGGCAATTTTTCTTGGATATACCTTCTCAAGAAAAGATCTGAAGTTTTTCAGGTCTTTAGAAACTTCCAAGCACTTGTTGAATGCAAGTTTGATAGCAGGATTATTGCTGTCCAATCCGACTGGGGAGGGAAATATGAGAAATTAATTTTTTCTTTCAAACACTTGGTATATCCCATCACGTGTCATTCCCCAATGCTCACCAACAAAATGGGTCTGCTGAACGCAAGCATAGACACATAGTTGAGGTTGGCTTAGCCCTTCTAGCAGGTGCTTCCATGCCACTCAAATTTTGGGATGAAGCATTTCTTACTGCCATCCACATCATCAACATGCTCCCTAGTCGTGTCATAAACAATGAAACTCTTACAGAAAGGCTTCTTCATGTCAAACCAGATTACACATCATTATGTGTTTTTGGTTGTGCCTATTGGCCCAATCTTCGTCCCTACAACGCTCGCAAAATCATGTTTCGTTTCAAGCAATGTTTTTTCTTGGGTATAGTGCTCAACATAAGGGAGTCCAATGTCCCAATATCTCTATTGGTCGTGTCTACATCTCTCGTGATGTTGTATTCGATGAGACCAAATATCCATTTGCCAACCTCCATCCCAACGCCGGTGCTTTACTTCAAACATAATCTCAACTTGATGAAGTTGTGATTAAGGGAGGGTGTTAAACACATATATGTGACACGTTGGACAACCCTTTGGCACGACTCTCTAGCGTACATGAATAGAGAGCTAGACTAGGTTGTTAGATAAGTTATCCCATATCTTGTAACCTCTCTTATCCCTTCTTCATGAAGACGTAATCTTCCTGGAAGATCTCCAACAACCTGTATGCGCTGTTGCCAGGGAGGTGCGCCCCCGCTGCCTATAACACGTAACATTTCCCCTCACATCGAGAATAAGACGCTTCACCCAGTCGCACAAGGAGACATAAACAAATTTGTGAATCGAGATGGGAATCACTCCGACAAAATAGTTTTTGCTTCTTAACCTTGCGATCACGATGTTCACTGAATCTGTTTTTGGTAACTTAATCGATGATGTGCTAGTTGCAAAATCTGGGCTTGTTATAGCAGCCCTTCTAGCCCAAAGGGAGGTTGAATCCTTGATCACCGGAGGGGCAGCGTCCCCTCTCCCCTCTAGAGATGGTACATGAATTTTGCATCACAAATTTAGAGGATAAACACTCTACTTATATATATTCAATCACCTTTGCAACAATTTTAACTTGAGTTTATGTTATAATGCAGAGAATTGTCAAAACAATTATTGGGAAAACTGTTATAAGAGAAAAGTACAATTTTTTGAAGAAAAAATAATTTCTCAAGGCCGGAAAAAATGTGGCTGATACAAATATGAAAAGAGGCATTAGGCCAAGAGAGGAAACGGGGGTTCCACATGACCTATCCAGCATTTATTTTCTTCTCTGGGGCATCAATTTGCTACATAGATCACTACTGAAAACATCATCTGGATCGATGAATTCCCGACCATTGTTAATGCTAGCTCCTGGGTTTCAAGTAATTTCCTCCGCGGAGATAGAAGCCCAGAGCCATAAACGAGCTTTGCTCCTGATGCACCACTGGTGCATGTGTAGGGGAGAGATCACTTCAGTACCCCCAAGGATTTGCTTGTATTTCAGTTTCTGCAAGGATGTTGTTGTAAAGGTTTGTGCTACTTAATATATGGTCTTTGGCCTTTCGACAAAAAAAGACTGTAATGGTAGGTGATCCATGTTTTGGATCTTCAATGATAATTAAGTTAAATCATTATGCCAAATTATATTGTTTTCTATCAAAATGCACTTTATTAGCTAGAAAATACAATTAAATATGTGTTTTATTTTTTCTATCTTTGAGTCGTAGGAAAGCTGTACTATTAGGAGGGCTGCAAGAGGAACCAAGTGTAAGATTAATGGTATATACAAATCCTAGAAAGACCCATTAACCCAGAATATTTCATGAATGAAACTTTGATCTTTGGGTTCTCAAAAATCCAGGTTGGTCCAGGTTTTCCATGATACACAAAATTTCAAGGTAACATTGAGACTTTGGGAGCTCATATGAGCTCCCCACTTCTTTTCTAATTGTCTGAGTTACCGATCTTCTTCACGACCATTGCCCTCATTGTTCTCTGGTTTAAAATGTGTTCGTGGTTGCGGGCCACATAGCCGAAGTGGCAGTACCATATTCTATCATGCAAGATTGGAACTGAGTGCACGGGTGAGCAAAATAATCTATATCTATACCTACTATTAAAGGGAATAGGTATTCTTGGTTTGGTTTAGTCCTTTTTGTTTAGGAATTCTTGGTTTGGTTTAGTCATTTTTGTTTGGCTCGTACGCAGGCTAAGCGACCTGGGTCAGGTACTTGGTATATTGATGGGCCTTTTATGGGCTTTCATACAGACCGCCAAAAATAATTGGGTCAAAATAAATCAACATCGTCGGAATTGAATACAGGACCTCCTGTCTGGATCTTCGATGTAACAACCAATGACCTATGCCATTCACATTTACTAATCCTAACACGCTCAAAATATACGAGTGGCAATCCTCATGTTTAGGGCGACCTAATTAGCGAATGAGCTAATTAAAGGAAGGATTGTTGGTTTAAATAAAATATTTAATTGGATGTGGCCAATTAAAGAAAGGATTATGGGTAAATCGATGGAATAATTAAAATAAATATTGTGATCTTAATAAATAGAATATTCAAATAGATGAGTCTAATTAAAGGAAGGACTTGAGGTAAAAAGGTAGGATAATTAAAAGAAAGGATTTGTAGGCTACAATGTGTTAGGGCTGCTAAATTAGAAAAGGAATGATTTGATTCCCGACTAAAACGGTTGAGGACGTAATGGTAATTAAAGGAAGATTTATACTTAAATGAAATCAGTGGGAGATTATGCCCGGCAAAGAATCTATGAACATGGCTAAGTTGCATCATATTTTTTATGTACATTTTGTAGAAGGATGTTGCATTGCAACATGTTTTTTATAGTGAATCCGGTGCTGTGGGACATTATGCTTGCACAAAATATCAATTTTTTCCATTACAATGCATGGGCATATGTGCTAGTTATATATATTGCACTTTGAGCCGTAAGCGGAAGACTGGAGCCACCTAGACGAATGCCCTACGGAGTCAGACATGATGAAACCGAAGCCCTCGACCCGGTCACAGAGAGGTTGGTCTTGTCATGCGGAGCTAGCATGAGGGAGGCAAGCTCCATGCCTATGGAGCGATGAGGCCAGCTTGGCAAACCAATGACGCCTTTGGTACAAGGTTGACTTATTTGTATACATGAGGTAGTAAAAGGAGGCGATGACCGTGCCATACACCGGAGTGGCTTCTCCAAGGAAAACTCAACGAAGCCCAGCAGTGAGCCCCTGAGGCCCACCAAGAAGACAAGGACAGGAGGAGGGCCTAGAGCAACCTATAGGCGGTTATGGGACCTTTAAAGCGTGGCTGGATAGATCGCATCTCCCTCACTTAAACCCTAGCTCCCACGACGTATATAAGGGGGAGCTAGAGGCCGTTTAAATGCATATACTCTCCCATAAACAGCTCTCGGTAGCAATCTCATCCACATCATTGTAATCCCTCGCACGAGGTATCTCCATGCGTAACTTGAGTAACTTGGCTGATAGTAAACCAAATGGGAACCTGAACTCGGTGGCGGCAGCCCTAAAGAAACTAATGAAAGATTTAAGACAATGGAGTGTGGCAAACTTCGGTAATGTACTGAAGGAGATTGAGCTGCTCCGTTCTCAGCTTGCAGACCTGCAGCTTTCTGGTGCGGATCGAGTCCAACTTCGGGCCAAAATGAATCAGCTAGATGAGCTGTTATACAGAGAGGAAATGATGTGGTTGCAGCGATCATGGATCACATGGTTGAAGGAGGGGGAGCGCAATACCCAGTACCTTCACCGTCGGGCCGTGTGGAGAACTCGGCGTAATCATATCCAGCGCTTGATGAAAGCGGATGGCTCTTGGTGCTCCGTTCCCACGAAGATGGAGAGGATGGTGTCCTCCTATTTTAAGGAGGTTATACCAAAGACCCTACCTTGGTTGCTGGTGAGGTTCTTGATTGCATAACACCAAAAGTGACTTTAGAGATGAATGAGGCTCTATGCAAGGCGTTTTCCAAACAAGAAATATCGGACGCCCTCTTCCAAATTGGCCCCTTGAAGGCCCCTGGATGTGATGGCTTCCCTGCCCGTTTTTATCAACGTAATTGGTCTGTACTTAAACCTGAAATTGTTGCAGCAGTCCAAGAGTTCTTGTCAATGATACCTCGATTGTTCTAATTCCTAAAGTTCCCCATCCCAAGGAAATGAAGGATTTTCATCCAATTAGTCTATGCAATGTGGTATACAAGATTGTGTCAAAGTGTATGGTCAACAGTTTGCGTCCGCTGCTTACTGAACTTATTTCAGAGAACCAGAGTGCTTTCGTTCCAGGGAGACTCATCTCTGATAACTCTATTATTGCGTTCGAGTCTATACACCATATTCAACCCATGAAGGAGAATTCACCGGCCTTGTGTGCTTATAAGCTGGATCTCTCGAAGGCTTACGATCGTGTGGATTGGGATTTTTGGGAGAAGACCCTCTTGAAATGGGGATTCTCGCTGACCTGGACTTCGAGAGTAATGGCTTGTGTTACTTCTGTCATATATTCAGTGAAGTTTAATGGAAAGTTACTGCAATCATTTTCCCCCTCGAGGGGGCTTCAACAAGGTGACCCACTGTCCCCCTTTCTATTCTTATTTGTGGTTGATGCCCTCTCTGCTTTGATCAGTAAATCTATGAGGGACGATGGACTACAAGGGGTGAAAATCTGCCGTGGGGCTCCTGAGATTTCTCATCTACTTTTTTGCGTATGATTCACTCTTATTCTTCCATGCAACAGAGCAGCAAGCGGTACTGTTTAAAGGTTTGTTGGACACCTTCGCGTCGGCCACCGGCCAGTTAATTAATCCTTCGAAGTGTACCATTCTTTTCTCAGACCATCGCTTGCCATCTGTTGTGACTGATATCAAGAATGTGTTGGAGATTACTCAGGAAGTTTTTGAGCCAAAATACTTGGGCCTTCCTGTGCCGAAAGGAAGAATGCACAAAGGCAAGTTTGAAATAGTTCAAGAACGTCTAAGGAAGAGACTAACTGATTGGAGTGAGAAATATATGTCGTTTGGTAACAAAGAAATCTTAATCAAATCCGTGGCTCAAGCTATTCCTGCATATGTTATGAGTGTGTTCAAGCTTCCTGCCTCGGTGTGTGATGAGCTCACCCGTATGATGCGCCAATATTGGTGGGGAGTAGAGAATGGGAAGAAGAAAATGGCGTGGATGAGTTGGGACAAAATGAGACTCCCTAAATCAATGGGGGGCATGGGCTTCAGGGATATGAGAGCATTCAACCAAGCGTTGCTGGCCAAGCAAGCTTGGAGACTTCTTGACTCCCCGGACAACCTATGTGCAAGACTCATGAAGGCAAAGTACTACCCTCAAGGTCAGTTGTTAGATACAGTGTTTTCAATCACTGGTTCTGCAATGTGGAAGGGTATTTTGCATGGGTTGGAGCTGTTGAAACAAGGTGTTATATGGCGGGGGGACGGATAGCACATCCGGACGTGGCGAGACTGGGGGAGTCCTGGATTAGGGGGTGTTCGGATAGCCGGACTATACCTTCAGTCGGACTCCTGGACTATGAAGATACAAGATTGAAGACTTCGTCCCGTGTCCGGATGGGACTTTCCTTGGCATGGAAGGCAAGCTTGGCGATGCGGATATTCAGATCTCCTACCATTGTAACCGACTTTGTGTAACCCTAACCCTATCCGGTGTCTATATAAACCGGGGGGTTTTAGTCCGTAGGACAGTCCAACATACAACAATCATACCATAGGCTAGCTTCTAGGGTTTAGCCTCCTTGATCTCGTGGTAGATCTACTCTTGTACTATCCATATCATCAATATCAATCAAGCAGGACGTAGGGTTTTACCTCCATCAAGAGGGCCCGAACCTGGGTAAAACATTGTGTCCCTCGTCTCCTGTTACCATCCGCCTATACGCACAGTTCGGGACCCCCTACCCGAGATCCGCCGGTTTTGACACCGACATTGGTGCTTTCATTGAGAGTTCCTTTGTGCCGTCGCAATCAGGAAGGATGCCTCTTCCCATCTTTAAAGACGGCGCCGTTACTAAGGGAGCCTTGGCTGTCGGCCAAACTCTCCGACTAGGTGGTTTTCTTATGACCGCCTGTTCGGCTGTTGCACCAACGGTGACCTCTCGGGTCATCAAAAGCAATCTTCACGTCAGCTCGGAACTCGTCGAGCAGTTAGATCCAATGGAGCTCTCTTCCGTAAACGAGCTCTTGGATCGCATCGCCGCCCTGGGGATCGCTACAGATTACGACCAAGTTGGGCTTAAACCCGATCTAAGAGAAATTAACTCTCCCCAAGCCACCCATCACGTTGCCGTGGTCAAGGCGCAGTGCGGCGATCCTTCATCTATCCTAAGGACTAGCTACGTCTGGATTCCCAATCCCTCCAAGCCGGATACCCGCGGAGGGGAGGATGTAACTCAAGACCTAAACTTAGAATCAGGCAACGGGCTAGATTCATTGGACAACATCCAAGAATCCAAACTTCAGAGTTCGGAAACTCCTTGGCCACTGAGTCTCAGATTGGGTGAGGTTTCAGATTTAACTCCACCCACCCACCGGAACATAAGCGATCTATCCCAAATCAGGCAAAAACCCGAAGAAACAGTACATCATTACTGGGCGAGATTCCTCCTGGTTATGAACAGGATAAAGGACGGCCGCGAGGAAGACACAATCTCAATTTTCCGCAATAATTGCACGGACGAGGGAATCCTCAATGCCATAAGTCGTCGTGATATTACATGCTTCGCTGACTTGGTGTCCATAGTACAGAAGTACTGTGCGATGGAAAGCGCCTGGAAAACCGAAATAAAATTTTGGGACAATCCGGCTCTGAATAGAAACCTCGTCCGAAACAAAAGGGTGCATCATCGACAGACACCCGGGTTAAAAACCAAAAAACCAAAACCCTCTAAAGGGCATGGAACTGTATTGGAAGGATGGCTTAATGGACCCTGTAAAATTCATAGTACAGAGGACGCCACACCAACTCACAGCCTTAGAGCATGTTGGATACTCCGGCAGGTGGCCAAAATTGGCGAAGACCTCCTAATCCCGGAGGCCGCAAAAAACCACCCCAGGGACACCAGTACAGTCTTCACAGTCTTCGAGACTTTCGCATCAAATAATATGCGAAAAAGAACACTTCGCAGTCTTGCCGAAGTTTATCAAGTAGCAACAATAAACCCATGGAGCGACACGGCTATTACTTTTAATGCCAGTGATGAACCTAAATTCCGAACAGCCCGAGCACAAGCCGCATTGGTCCTCGGTCCAATTGTGGACGGCTTTCGGCTCACCAAGGTACTCATGGATGGAGGCAGCGGATTGAACCTCATTTATGAAGAAACCCTTCCAAAAAATAGAAATAGACTGGAACCGCATCGAGCGAAGCAGCACAACCTTTCGAGGAATAATCCCCAGTCGGGAAGCACGCGGTACAGGAAAAATCACACTAGATGTGGTGTTCGGCACGCCAGATAATTACAGGTCCGAAGAGGTCACGTTCCAGGTGGCCCTGTTCAGTAGCGGATACCACGCTCTGCTAGGGCGGGAAGCGTTTACAATCTTCCAAGCAATACCCCATTACGGGTACATGAAGCTCAAGATGGCCGGGCCGAACGTAATTATCACTCTCGCTAGTGATCCGGACATAGCGCTCCGCGCCGAAAACAAGACAGCCGCATTAGCCCTCGAGGCACTATCCGAAGCCCTAGCGGCTGAGGAACTGACTACGCTTCGCTCCACGGTAAACAGGGACGATGTGATACTCGACAAAAGATCCAAGTCCACCTCCTTCAAACCAGCGGACGAAATAGTCAAATTCTAGGTCCATCCAATGGACCCCAATAAAACAGCTTCCATCGGGGTACAATTAAACCCTGATGTAGACGCCGCACTGCGAGAATTCCTACATGAAAATTGGGACATCTTTGCATGGCACCCTTCAGACATGCCAGGAATCCCACGCAGGCTAGTCGAACATAGCTTAAATATCCTAAAAGGATTCAAACCTGTCAAACAAGCCCTTCGGCGTTTCTCCGAACCCAAGAGACAGGCTATGGGAGAGGAGCTAGCCAAGCTATCGGAGGCCGGATTCATCAGAGATATAAAACATCCGGACTGGCTAGCAAACTTGGTGATGGTACCAAAGAAGGACAAATCCTGGCCCCTGTGCGTCGATTTCAAAGACCTTAACAAGGCCTGCCCAAAGGATCCCTTCCCCCTCCCTCGCATCAATCAAATTATCGACGCCACTATAGGACACGATTCGTTGTGTTTCATCGACGCATACTCCAGCTACCATCAAATCAAGATGGCAGAGTCATACCAAGCCGCAACGGCATTCATCACACCATACGGCCCATTCTGCTTCAACACAATGCCCTTCGGGCTCAAAAACGCCGTCACAACTTATCAGCGCATGATTCAGACATGTCTGGCAAACCAGATCGGCAAAACAGTGAAGGCATACGTGGATGATGTGGTCGTAAAAACAAGACATGTCGAATCTCTAGTAGACGATTTGAGGCTTACATTCGATAACCTCCGAACATATGACATCAAGCTCAACCCAGAAAAATGCGTTTTCGGTGTTCCAGCCAAAAAGTTATTGGGCTTCATCGTATCCGACAGAGGAATTGAAGCAAACCCAGTCCTGGCCGCGCCAAATATTGGCGAACCAATGCTATTTTACATTGCAGCAACACACCAGGTTGCTAGCGCAGTGCTCGTCGTCGAACGAGAAATGGACGGACACAAATTCCCCCTTCAAAAGCCGGTAGACTATGTGTCCACTGTCCTCACTCCATGCAAATCACGGTACCCGCATTATCAAAAGATTGCATACGCGGTATTCATGGCATCCCGGAAGCTGCGACACTACTTTCAAGAGTGTTCGATAATAGTAGCCTCTGAAGTACCACTTAATGATATAATAAACAACCGCGAAGCAATGGGCTGGATTGCAAAATGGGCCATCGAGCTCCTCCCATTCGACATAACTTATAAGCCACGGCGAGCTATTAAGTCGCAAGTTTTGGCCGACTTCGTCGCAGAATGGACGGAGGCTGAACTCCCTAAAGAGTACGGCACATATTCAAACTGGATCATGCATTTCGACGGCTCCAAAATGTTGGCCGGTCTGGGGGCCGGCGTCGTTTTGACGTCCCCCACGGGAGACACAGTTCAATACGTACTCCAGATTATGTACACAGACTCCAACAATGCAGCCGAATACGAGGCCCTTTTACATGGTCTCTGGATGGCAGTATCCATGGGCATTCAACGCCTAGAGGTGCGCGGGGATTCGAACCTCGCGATATCCCAAATAAATGGAGACTTCGATGCCAAGGATCCGAAAATGGCAGCTTACCGCAACGCCGTCTTAAAAATGTCAGCTCGGTTCGAGGGGCTCGAATTTCACCACATAGCCCGGGAAAACAATCAAGCGGCAGACATCCTGGCACGCATCGACGCAAAACGCGATGCAGTCCCCCCCCAACATCTTCTTGGAAAGGATGTTCAAGCCATCCGTAGTATGGGAAGGGGAACCTGGCAATAACAGCCCGGACCCAACCGCACTGTCCGGCACCGAACAATCTGACATAATCGGAGGCTCTGCCAATGAAATTACAACTTCAGCCCACGTAATAATGGCCGTCATCGCCCCGTGGACAGAACCATTCCTAGCCTACCTTACTAGGCAGGAGCTCCCAGAGGACCAAAATGAGGCACGCTGCATAGTGCGGCGATCTAAAGCCTATAAAGTCCATGAGGGAGAACTTTATAAGAAAAGCACTACCGGAGTCCTCCAAAGGTGCATCTCCGAAGAGGAAGGGCGGAACTTGCTGGCTGAAATTCATGCCGGAGTCGGTGGTCATCACGCTGCAGCTCGGTCCCTTGTAAGCAAGGCTTTCCGTGCAGGCTTTTATTGGCCGACGGCCCGGGCAGATGCTCAGGACTTGGTCCAACGATGCGTCGGTTGCCAGCTTTTCGCAAACCAAAGCCATATGCCACCCACCGCCCTCCAAACTATCCCCATTACTTGGCCTTTCGCGGTCTGGGGGCTTGACATGGTGGGACCCCTTAAAGGTGGAACCCACAAGAAAAAAATACTTACTGGTCATGGTGGACAAGTTCACCAAATGGATAGAAGCCAAGCCTGTTAAGACGGCCGAATCCGGACCGATGATAGACTTCATATCCAGGGTCGTACACCGTTACGGTGTCCCCCACAACATCATCACTGATAACGGCACGAACTTTACGGCCGACGAGGTAAAACTCTGGTGCAAAAACATGGGCATCAAGCTCGATTATGCATCCGTCTATCACCCACAAACTAACGGACAGGTTGAACGTGCAAATGGTCTTATTATGAGCGGCATCAAACCTAGATTTGTGCGGTCCCTCAAGGAATCCAACACGCACTGGGTAGAGGAGCTCGACTCCGTACTCTGGGGGCTGCGGACCACGCCGAATCGCACCACCGGATACACACCATTCTTCATGGTGTACGGCGCAGAGGCGGTTTTGCCTTGCGACATCATTCATGACTCACCTCGAGTGCGCATGTACGAAGAAAGAGAAGCCGAACTCGATCGGTAGGACAGCTTGGACGCCTTAGAGGAGGAGCGTGACGTGGCAAAAGCCCGTTCCGCATTCTATCAACAGCAGGCTCGAAGATATCAAAGTAGAGAAGTACGGGCAAAAAATTACAATGTTGGCGAACTAGTTCTACGCCTGCCGGACAAGAAAAAGGACAAACTGAAGCCCAAGTGGGAAGGTCCCCTCATAATCGACCAAGTCCTGACTGGCGGAGCGTACCGCCTGCGAGATGCGTCGGACAACCGACTCGAGCCGAACCCATGGAACGCAGCCCGTCTCCGAAGATTCTATGCCTAGCGCCGGACTCTGTGTTCGTCTCCTACCTCTGTCTATTTTTTATATATTTTCTGTCTTACATTTCTCTCCTTCCCTTAAAGGCTCATAAAGAAACGCGTTATCCGCGCTCACTATACCTGGGGGCTTCTTTAAACAGAAGCTTATTTATACGGGCTTCATGCCCAACACATGTGTCAAACTTCTGCATGTACCTTTTATTCACCATTATATGCATCGATATGACTTAAGTTTTGGCCAAGCTGGGTTGCCTGGCTCCTGTGCTTACCCCTGCGTTCCCGATTGTTAGGCTAGGTGGTAAAGGGAGCACCTCTTTGATTGTTACTGCCGGGTCAGCCGGATGTGTACCTCAGACTGAGTGAAGCCGAAAGCTAGCGTTCTTAAGGGAATATTCGGTCGGTGAACTAAAGATGACCTTTTTTACTTATTTATATGCCCCCAGATGCTTTTTTCTGCGTTCGCAGTCCGGACATGCACTTGAGGGCATGCCTCCCATAGAAAGGAACCCATAACGAAACTATTCTCTCTGGAAGATGTTTCTTACTAACCATGTAATATAACATAACTAGTTGGGCACTTGTCTGATAAAGCACTAATGACCCCTACGCCTGGTCTCCATGCATACCCCGGTTCTTATATAACCGCTAGGGTATTCGGACACACTCCGGACCGTCAGGTCCCGAGGTCGAAGCGAAAAGGTCGGCAACGACAAACGATCTACAATCTGACTAGAAGGCATTACACATGTCAATTAAAATTACATAGTCACTCTGACTGATTGTATTCCTCTTCAATACCATCTAACATACTGTCTAATTTACAGTCCTGCTGGGAAAACTTTGCGGCCAATTCTACTTGGCCGTATACTAAGCTTACAGGGATCTCCTTCCATCAGGCCCCACAGGTCCGACCTCGGCCATGTGGTTTGGGTCAGCCTTTGTGTACCGCGTCTTTACCATGGCCCAGGCCTCCCTAGCGCCTTGACGGCAGGCTGATATCTTCCACAACCGGAAGCGCCGCCGCGCTCCCTTCAGCTTCTCTGCGAGCTCTCCAAGGCCCTCGGGCATGGAGAGGGATGGCCATAAGGCTTGGGCAACGCCTTGCATTGCCTGCCGAACTCGCTCGTGCAGTTGCGAGAGCTCGGGAAGAAGGTCACCCATAGAATCAGGCATCTCCTCTGCAGGACGACCTGTTAGCATACCTACAGACATAACTCTGTCAGTCGACTTCCTCGCCGAACTCCTTTTTTTAGAGTTCGTTCAAGCACTTACTAAATATGTCGCGTCGAAGCCGCCGATTCTCTTTAACGGAGTCCGACAGCTGGGCACGAACATCTTTGAGTTCAACGTCCAGCTTGGTGTTGGCATCCTGAAGATCAATCTTCTCCCGCCTCACCTTTGTTAGCACGCTCTCGTCAGACTTTAGCCGGCGTAGGAGTTGTTGCTTGTCTGGATCTAGTCCGGCGCCACCTACAATTTCATTTGTCAGATCGGCACATATGCCGCACTTCACACTTATCTTTTTGAAGCATACATTACCCGAGGGGGTCTCCTTGGGCTCCCCCGTTGCGGCTATTGCGGCCTCAAGTTGGGCCTTGCACTCTTCTAGCTCCTGGAACAGTTGGGTATTCTTTTCTGAAAGAACCTGTGTATTACACGATCCTTAAATCAGTTATGCTAACTGTTTCAAGTCTCGGGGGCTACTGATATATATAACCATTAAAATTCTTACCCGTATGTCTTTTACATATTGCTCCGTGGCTCTGGCTAGACCATTTTGAGCGGCACGGAGATACGCATCTGCCGAATTGAAGGCATCTAACGCCTCTCAGGAGAAACAAGCGTCACGGAGAACTGTCCGGCGGTGCCGGTGATTCATGGCACTCTCCACCTCGGAATGGGTGGCAGACAGCCTGTCCGCATCCTCTGTCGGAGAAGCGTCCAGTGCGTGCCTCGTGTTTGCCTCCGCCTCTGGACCGGGCTGTGGAGCCTGGCTGGTGGAGGCACGATTGGCAGCCTCTCCGGACATAGTCCGACGAGGTCTCTTTGTCCTGCACAAGGGCACGAGTGTTAACATACCTTACAGGAACAACACCTGGGAATAAGAAGGCGTGCTATACCTTTGCACCGGCGCCTCAGTCCGGACCACATTCCTTTTTTTTCCCACGGGGACCTGCGGCCCCTCGTTGGCTTGCCGCCGCAGGCTCGGCCTCCCGCCTCTGGAACCTCCCCTGCAAAACACGGTTGTTGTCAGGAAAACTGAAAACACGTGGGGATGGATCCCTCCCCAAGGTGATGAGACTCCGGTCTCGGTTACCTGGGAGGCCGGGATTAACCCTGGGTAATCGGCCGTAATGGCCACCAAGGTATCGTCCTTGCTCCACCGAAATGTCTGGATCCTCTTCGGAGGCCGGATCGAGGGACCATTCAGGATCCTCGGGCTGTGGAGGACGGCTGTTTATATCCTTTACTTCCTGACGCAGTTCCTGCGTAGGAGTCGTTAGACTATATACTTAATCATGGGAATATAAAACGGATGGGCAAGCAAGATTGTCCGCTTACCCAGCTTGGAGGGTTGTACATAGTAAATCCACCCTGGGGGTTGACGCGGAGGAATTCCTCCTCTTCTCCCTTGTACAAAGAGGACAAGATCTTTACTAGAGCGGCAGCTGAGTCCGGTCCCTTACGACCATAACGAGTGGCGTCGTCCTCCCCGTTAAATTCCCACATGGGGTGGCTTCTATATTGAAGCGGCTGCACCCCCCGCATGATGCATATGGCCATGACTCCAACCATGGTTAGTCCGGAATGAGCCAATAGTCTTATCCGGCCCATCAGGTAGAGGACGTCCCTGTCACTTTCTCTCTGAGAGCTCCGTGGACGCCAGCTTAAGCGTTTCCTTAAGGGAGCACTGTTGAATTCGGGGAGGCCGATCCGGATAGGATCCGGCAGTGGGACATCCTCCATATAAAACAATTCTGAAGGCCAGTCCTCGGACGCCTTCTTTGGGGTTCCGGATAGATATCCGGTCCCGGCGATGCGCCAGATTTCGGCTCCGCCCACTTCATATATTAACCCCTCCTGAGAACGGGGTACCAGGCAGAACAGCCTCTTCCACAGTGCGAAATGAGCCTCAACACCCAAGAACAGCTCGCAAAGGGCAACGAAGCCCGCGATATGCAATATAGAGGCAGGTGTGAGGTTGTGCAGCTGGAGGCCATTGAACTCCAGAAGCCCTTGGAGAAATGGATGAATTGGAAATCCGAGTCCCCTGATCAGATAAGGGACAAGACATACCCGCTCTCCTTTGGAGGGATTGGGAGCGCTCTCCGCTTGCTCTCTGCCGTTATAGACGGCGAGTCCGGCTCGAACCGGGACCATGTAGGCCAGAGGGAGGAATCCCTTGGTCTGAAGCGATACTAGCTCGCTATGCGGGATGGAGCACCTCTCCCAGTCTCCGGGCTTAGGGCTGGAAGGGAGAGAGGATGAGTTGCGACGGCTGGCCATGGTGGAATGGACCTTTGTCGGATGCGCTCTGATGAACACTCGCGGAAGGGAGAAGGTGTGGTTTGGATCTAAATCCCCATTCCTTTAAATAGGCAGCTCATTTACGCTGCTAGGGGTGTAAGTGTAAAAACACCCAGACTTTTCGTATTCGTTTGACACGTGGAAGACGGCCATTATTGGGCGTAGAAGCCAAGGAGCGCTACATTACAAAATCCAGACATTATTCAACAGGTACGCGAAATTTGGAGAAGAACCCGCCTTGCAATGCCGAAGACAATCTTCGCGCCGGACTCGTCGTCATTGAAGCCTGGTTCGGGGGCTACTGAGGGAGTCCTGGATTAGAGGGTGTTCGGATAGCCGGACTATACCTTCAGCCGGACTCCTGGACTATGAAGATACAAGATTGAAGACTTCGTCCCGTGTCCAGATGGGACTTTCCTTGGCGTGGAAGGCAAGCTTGGCGATGCGGATATTCAGATCTCCTATCATTGTAACCGACTTTGTGTAACCCTAACCCTATCCGGTGTCTATATAAACCGGAGGGTTTTAGTCCGTAGGACAGATCCAACATACAACAATCATACCATAGGCTAGCTTCTAGGGTTTAGCCTCCTTGATCTCGTGGCAGATCTACTCTTGTACTATCCATATCATCAATATCAATCAAGCAGGACGTAGGGTTTTACCTCCATCAAGAGGGCCCGAACCTGGGTAAAACATTGTGCCCCTCGTCTCCTGTTACCATCCGCCTAGACGCACAGTTCAGGACCCCCTACCCGAGATCCGTCGGTTTTGACACCGACAGAGACCCTTGGATCCCACGACCATCCTCCTTCCGTCCGATCAACCCGAAGGGAACCTGCCGGCTCAATCGTGTCTCACCATTTCTGGACGCTAATGGGGCATGGAGGGTTGATCGTCTTCGTGAATATTTCTGGGAGATGGATGTTCAACATATTCTCAAGATACGCACTTCTCCAAGGTAGCGTTCCGATTTTATCTCATGGTATCCAGAGAAGAGTGGAGTTTTTTCAGTTAAAAGTGCATACAAATTAGTCACATGCGATCACGACACAACCTTCTCTGAAGGGGCATCAAGTGCGGCGTCAAATGGCTCCCGGTCTCTTTGGAATTGTGTGTGAAAATTACACTGTAATTACAATAAAAAATCACCCCTAGAAGCAAAAATACAACACTGAAAATGACTGACCAAACAATTGACACACTGAAAAGGAGCATCAGGAGCCAAATTTCATTGGAATGCATAAAGAGCTAGAGCAGGAACATTAACAACTAGCATAAGGGCATGAGCAGGAAGCATCAGGGAGCATCGCAGCATGAACAGGAAAAGAGCTCGGCATCTACCAGTACACCTACAGCATCCCGCTCATCTACCAGTACACCTACGGCATCCGCACCAACATGAACACGAATCCCGCTCAACTATAGGAACATGAGCAGGTACAAGAGCACCTACAGATAGGCCTCTCACCTACAGAAACATGAGCACCTACACGAACATCTACAGAAATCAACACGCTGCATCTAAACAGACAAAAAGGGGAACACAACAACCACAAGCCGCCCTCTCACCTACCAAAAATCCGCACGCTCCGACTACACAGACAAAAGGGGAACCACAACAATCAAAAACCCTACCAATAACACCTACCAGCGGCTGCACCAGATGTGCGAGAGATCGGCATGAACTGACCTAGATCTGGAACGAACAAGAGCAGAGCAGCACAAGCGCACGACGGGGGGGGGGGGGGGGGGGAGAGAGGAACAACCAACCGCGACAACCGGGGAGCGAGGAGGAAGGGGAGAGAAACCAAGCTCCGGCGGGGGAAGGTCGCCAAATCGCCATGGACGGGGAGAAATCGCCTCATGCTCCTCCGCTCAAGCTCCACCTCTGCCTTATCGAAACAGAGAGGACAAAATGAAAGAGGAGGTAACGGGGAAGGCACACAGCCCGAAATTCAAACGAGACAAAACTCAGACCGGCCGGGCGCGGCGGTAACGGGCACAAAAAAGACTGCACAAGACAGAAAAAACCGGACACGACAACCAGAACCAGCGCGAATCTCCGTGCAAGAACGGACGGACAACAACTTGAACATAAACGGATTGAAAAACAGTCAGCTGTAAAATAGCAAAAGTGTAAATTTTAGCAAAGGTGCTAAACGCATAAAACTTGGACTATATGATTTCTTACTTCAGCTGCAGTTTGTGATACCAACATCTTTTTTTGGAAACTCATCACCAGAGAACCCTGTTGGAAGTGTTATCTCAGGCAGTGCTTGTGCAATCTGTTGTGGAAGACCATCCCTCCAAGCACAATGGTGCCATAATTCCAGCAAGTGAAGTAAACTCTGTAATGATGGAACTGGCAAGATCTAACATTGCGAGTGAAGCTACATCTTTGACAACTGGTATCATCCTCTCATTTATCCCGAGAACAAGGGTCAACCTCGGCAACAACATTTTAAACAAGCGCTGCAGAATCCAAATACTAAACATGTTTTCATGAAGGATATTGTCGGTGTCAAAACCGGCAAATCTTGGGTAAGGGGTCCCAAGCTGTGTATCTGAGGATCAATGGTAACAAGGGCAAACAAGGACACGATGTTTATCTAGGTTCAGGCCCTCTTAATGGAGGCAAAACCCTACCTTCCTGCTTGATTGAATATGATATGTATAGGAGTTACAAGAGTTGATCTACCTCGAGATCGTATTGGCTAAACCCTAGCTGTCTAGCCTTAGATTATTCTGATGGCCTCTACGGACTAAACCCTCCGGTTTATATACACACCGGAGGGACCTAGGGTTGTACCAAGTCATCTTGCAGAGGAAGGAAACATTACACCCGGACACAAAAGTTGCATTCTACGCATGTAGGAGTCCTATCCGGATACGGGGGATAATCTTCTGCTTTATCTTCACGGCCCATCAGTTCGGTCCATATTGAGTAATCCGGACACCCGAGGACCCCTATTTCAGGACTCCCTCAGTAGCCCCTGAACCAGTCTTCGATGACGATGGGTTCGGCATGCATACTGTCTTCTTACTTTGCTTTACTTTCTTTTTCCTTCTCTTTTTTGCTTCCACTTTTGCTTTGCACTGATAGTGGAGGGCTGTTTTGGAATGCATTCTGAACCCAATCACATTAACGCTACTGAACTTTCAACTCCTTCCTCCCTTGTTTGATGGAGGTACCGCCAAATAATCGTTTTAATCGGATTGTTCAAAGGTTATTGAAGCATGTGCAGGTATGACTACATGGTGAAGGAGGAGCAGGCGCACCTTGCTCAATGAAGAGAACAACCTTGGCCATGGAAGTCGGCAGAACCTGCCAAGCTTGATGAGAGTAGGCATGAGATTTACCGTCAGCTCCAGCTACAACCTTGGTCAAGTCATTCGCATCGGAGGCATCTGCATACTGATTTGCGGATGGCTGCGTTGCATGTCTCACACGGCACGACAATGTTGTACTAGCTTCCAAACATTCGATGGATACATAGACCAAACCAGGCAGCAGAACGAGTGCTGTCGCTCTTGTTGCTTAACCTAGAGAACGAAAAACTATAAATTGTACTATGGACTAATATCAAAATACTAGTTTGTAAAAGCCGATTCTCGGTCAAGTGTATGATGCGGTTGAACAAGACTATGAATCAGTCAAGATTAAAATAAATGTCTGTAAAAGATTTGCAGTCAGTCAGTATATATGATGCGGATATATATACGCAAACCTTCCTGATTTTCTGCTCGTTTTAAAAAATTCGAATTTCATCAAATTTCATATTTTCTACATTTCAAAAAATTCTGAATAAAACACACACACACACAGAGAGAGAGAGAGACATGAAATGAGGGCCGTGCAAAAAAGACAAATCTGAGGCTTTCAAACACATAATACTATTCATCTTCACAGACCATGAATTTATCTTTTTTATACAGGTCGTATTTCAACGTTTTTCATCCTGAAATTTTACACACATACACATAACATACTTGTTTACTTCCACAATTTTTTTTCAGATTTTTTTGAAACCAAAAAGTTTGAAATTTGATTTTTTTCAAAAGAAGGCCTCCATGGATGCCGAGAGCCGAACATCCGTTTTTGATATAATGGAGTGCCAAAAATTACGTAAGTGTGTTCATGAGGCGGAATAATACAGCACGACGATGCTTTTTCGCGTGCAACGACCGTAAAGTCATGAACACAACCACATCATCAACGATTTCACTAAATAGTTGAGCACACCTTTGTCCATGCCCATCTAGACCGTATGCGGACCATATGAGAGTCTGCAGAACCTTCCATGCGTGCCTGACGGAGAGTATGCATGAGAGTTACGGCCATCTCCAGCTAGCGGTCAAGTCATTCGTGTTGGAGCCATTCATGTGCATACCGATCTGTGGATGCCTGTGTTGCACCTCTCAGACGGCAATGCTTCAGGATATATCGGTATATAGTAGGTAACTAGCACATATGCCCGTGCATTGCACTGGAGAAAAGTTGACCATCTAGCCAAGTTAAACAACAATCCGATTGCAATTATATGTTAAGTTATATCATAATCCCACTATCCCATATTACACTGTCTATCATCTTCACCCACAATCCCGTGTACAAACCATCCACAAGTATTGGGAGTTAATTTCTTCTTTTTGAGAAATGCGGAGTTAAATCCTTCCCGCTTGTCTGTAAAAACATAATGGTGTGTTCCTTTCTCTAGGGATAATCGTGGCTGACTCTTCACTCTCTAGCGATTCCTGGAGCGCTTTATTGATTTTCCATACAACTTGCAAATGTATATAAATTGATGAAAATTTAGTGTAAAAAATGAGAAGGCGATTATTTAGATTGATAAGTAAACAATCCCTGCCTTCTAGATTTAAAGGGCTTGACGACCAAAACTCTACAACCAAGTGATAACCTCGCACGAAGATTAAATGCATATAATTGTAGCCGGCGACAACATGAAGAAACAACTTCCAATTGATGGAAAGAAAACCCATCGCATACATTGGCTGGTGCTCTATAACGATCTGCTAGAGAGATTAAATCAGACATTTTTCACGAACAACCAAAAAACAAAGAATCTACTCATTGCACCTTAGTAATAATGGATGGAGGTAACAGACACAAGTACGAGCTAGCAAAATTTACTCACTCAAGGTTTATTTTTCTTTTTCAACAAATGTTCAGAAATTTTAAAGGTGTTTGAGAAAACTCCAAAAGTTTGAAATTATTTGCATTTTTATATATTTTCATAGATTTTAAAAATGTCATGATTTCAGAAAATGCTTCTGTTTCAAATTTTGTTCAGTCATTAAAAAATGTTCATGTTTTCCAAATTTGTTCCGAAGTTTGAAAAATGTTCAGGGGATTTCATAAAATGTTTGGGTTTTCAAAATTTGTCCACAACTTCAAAATAAGTTTGCTTTTTAGAAAAGAGAATTCTGTTTTCAAATTTTGTTCATAAATTTAAATAAAAATCGTGCTTTTATAATTTGTGCATAAATTCTTAGTGGAATTTTACAAATTTTCATGTTTTAAAAAATGTTCATAATTTAAGAAAATGTTCCCATTTTGCAATTATGTTCCTGTTTTTCATTTAGTGTTTGCATTTTCAAATAGTTGTCCATAGTTTTTTTTAAACGTTCATAATTTAAGAAAATGTTCCCATTTTTCAATTATGTTCTTTTTTTCAATAAATGTTTACATTTTCAAGTAGTTGTTCATAGTTTTATGAAATGTTCAAGTCTCTAAAAATGTGTTAACATATTTTGAAAATGTTTATTTGTTTGCAAAACTATTTTCTTGGAAAAAAATGACGTTTGATATTCAAAAAAAGTTTAGATCTTTCGCTGCATATAGTTTATATAAGCTGAGCTGCAATGTTTAGACAAGAAATTGAAGAAATACACTGGCTAGGGGCATGGTTAACTCACGCAAGGTGTCGTGTTCCGTTCCACTCAGGCCTAGACTTTTGCTAGTTATTTTTATGCTTTGCCACTGCCGATCCTTTTAATAAAGCCTCGCGCTGCTTTTAAGTCACAAAAGATAGATGGTCGCATTGGGTAGCAGCAAGGTTGTAGATACTCCAGGATGCAGGTTTGAACCCCACCCGGGCCACATTTTTTTGACTTTTTTTACCGGACAGAAAACTCTGCACGAGAGCGAGATGATTTGGGACGAACCAAAATCGTTGGTTCCATGACGGACGAAAATATTCCTGGGTCCCACCGCAAACGAAAAAAATTGAAGAAACGCTCCGTCTTTTATTATTAGGTAGAGATATGAACTATGCGTTGGGTGGGAATTTGCTGTATAGTCTACGGTTTAATTTTGTGGTCTCAACTTGCAAGCTGCATTGCGTGGTTGTGAGCTGTGAGCGTGTGACATGATGCAATGGTGTATACAATGGTATTCAGGTACTAGTTTGGAGAAGGTATTTACTATTTACTCACAGCTGAACTATTTGCTTTCTTGAGAGTCTGAACAATCTTCAACCCAAGGAAGTGCAGAACCAAACAATCTTTTGAGCAAGGCGCAGAAGCCAAATACGAAACATCTGTTTAAAAACTGACACACAGCCAGCCAAAAGAAAGGCTCGATACATGAACCAGATCTGAACAATCTTTGACTGAATGGTTCTTTTTTTTTTTTTTGCAGAAATTTGGAATTCAGATACTCGCAGAATGTATGATAAGCCAAGCTGAATGTGCTGGTTTCCGAATGATTTGTTCTGCAGAAGTTGAACGATCTTCAACAGGAAAGAGAACAATACTGAACTTGGTGGTGGGAAGTGATTTAACTTACAGTTCATCGTCTGAATGAAACCTACTAGAGTAAGTTCAACTAACAGACCTGCCGAAATTACAGGAACCAAGCATCATGAAGAAGCATATATCAGTACTACTATGATGGTAACCACAAGATTATCCACTCAAACTCTTCGGTACTATCGCAAACAACCATATATGTAACATTTCTCGCTTCATCAAACACACACAGATCAAGCTCAGTTTTAATATGGTTCAACAATCACACACACGCCACACCATGCAAGGTTTACAAATCTTGGTTGATGTACAGCCCAGCATAAACATCAATTTTATTACAGACCGCACAGCTTAAATTTAATTGCAGAAACATTAAGTAAATCAAAATTTAAGCTGTTGTACACCATGTCACGAGTGCTTTCAAAACTATATATTGTCGTGACTGATCCAAATGCTAAACTTCCTTATCCCCTCCCTCCCTCCTCCTCCCGCGTCGTCCCCGCGGGCGGGGGGAAACCCTAGGGCGTCGTAGGCCGGTTCCCCTCCCCTCATCTTCCTCCCTCGCCGCCACTCGTGCGCGCCGGCGGGCGAAGACCGTTTGGTGCTGGCGGCGGCGGGGCCTCGTCTCTCCCTGCTCGGGCGGCGGCGGCATGGGGCGCCCTGCTCAGACAGCGGCGCTGCGCTTTCGGGGGGCGCGGCGGCGTGGCTGCTTGGCCCGGCGGCGGGGCTGCTGGTCCGAGGTGGCGGCGTGGAGGGCCTCGCGGTGGTGGGTGCACCCGTGGCGGCGGCGGATCTGACGCGGCGGCGGCGGTGCTGGTGGTTGCGGACGAGCCGGTTTCCGGCCAGATCCGGCTGGATTTGTCGCCGGGGACCCGGCTGGTGGCGCAGGGCGGAGGCCGGGGATCGCCCTGGGCGCGGATTCGGGAGGGGACGGCGGCGGTTGCCGGCCTGCTCCTTGGATCTGATGCTGGGCCGTCGGCGGGCGGCTCGGAGCAATCCCTCGGGGCCCCGGCGTGGATGTGGGGTTCCACGACGTGGTGGTGGCCCATGGCGGTGGTCTGGGTCGTTTCAAGGCGGCGGCTGGACTTCTTCGGCGTCTGCCTGTCGGTGAGCGCCCTTGACGACCTTCGATTCCTCTCCCCGTCGTTCAGGCGCTACCTTCATCGGAGGGTTGGCCCTCTTCCAGCGGCGCCCATCGCCCGTCTCGCGCCCGGCGACAGGACCGAGCTCGTCTCGCGCCCGGCAGCAGGACCGGACTCGTCTCGCGCCCGGCAGCAGGACCGAGCCCGTCTCGCGCTCGGCAGCAGGATCTGACTCGTCTCGCGCCCGGCAGCAGGACGGGTCGATGGTGGCCAGGTTTGGCCGGACTTCGGGTCTCGACGCTGGGGATTTCTCAGGAGTGCGAAAGGCGGTTCCTTTCCATTCGTCTCTTTGGTTGGGGTAGCGGTGGGTGACGGGTGAGGTGGCGTCAAGGTCATGGATGCTGGGGCGGCGGCCCTGGTGGTGGTGTCGCGGTGCTCCTGGGCAAAGCCCGTGACATGGTGCTGCCTGGTGGCCATGGCCGTGTGGGCGGCGTGGTAGCCAGGGTGCGGCGTTCGGTGGCGGTGATTATTGGTCGGGGTGAAAACCTGTTCTATCTTCGGACTGACCGGCGACGGCGAAGCTCGTTCCCTTCTTGAAGGCGTCACCGCGACTCTCGCTGCCCGTCGTGTTGCTCCGGGGGAACCCTGATCCTTGGGTCGGGCGGTGGCGGCACTTCGGTGTCGTAACCTTCCTGTTGGCACCGCCTTGAAGCCCACGGAGCGTCGTATGTAGCTTCTTCTCTTCGCGGTGGCGTGTTCACGGTTAAGGCCCCCGGTGGCTCTTGTAGTGCTAGGGGTGGTGTTGCTGCGCTCAGCGCCTTTGTATCCTGTCTTGGGTGTGTGCGTGTGTGTTGGTGGCGTGTGCTGTACTGGGTTGTTGGTGATCTGTGCTTTATATATAAAGCGGGGCGAAAGCCTTTTTCGGTACACTGTCATGACTCACGAGTGCTTTGTTAGCGGAACATTCATTAAATCGAAATTTAAGCTTAATTTGTGTTTGGCTGATAGAACACGAAATGATATAGTGTCATTGCTTCTTTGGTGATTATATGGTACTCTTAAGTTTCCGTGGATTCCCTGGAAAATAGAAGAGGCACAGTAGAGCAGCAACCGAGTTTCCCTGGCTGTCAGATCCACACCGCGATTCGTGCGAGCACACCTGACGCTGGCACACGGGCGTCTCTCTGGACTCTGGTGCAGAGGAGTCGAGAGAGAAAGACATGCCCGAGAAGCGCCGAGCGAACGGTTCCGCCGCAGGCACCATCCTGTCACAGAGCTCGAGTTGAGTCGTCGCTGATTGATCTGTGAGTGTTGGGTAGCAGTCGCCATTAGCGTGAGGATGAGGAAGCATCGCCGTCCGCCCCGTGGTCGGAAGGATGAAGATTGTCTGCCAGGCCCCAAGTCGAGTCGACCCGAGCCTAAAACCTCATGCTACAGGAAGTACTCTATTAAGAGTTGAGAAAACAGAGCAAAAATAGAGGAAGCAATGGACAAGTATTCAGAGTTAAGAAAACAGAGCAAAGCAGAGGAAGCTAGCTACAGCCTACATGCAAGCATAGTTGCAGTCTGTATCTATACATATCAGTTCTTACTGTCCATCCTTGTCACAGTGCCTTCACGGCTCTCTGATAAAAAAAAATTGACAAAGGATGGATTTTATCAGTGCATCAAGAGGATACAAACGAAAAGAGCACACACACAGTCTCTACATAACTAGCATGCACACAATGAATACAAACGCATACATACAAAAAACATGGCGGCAAATAGCAAAGTTATATAAGAGCAAAGCTATGCGTAGCCGAGGAAAAAAGAAAAATCCAAAGTGATCAGAGCCACGATCGGCAAACTAAAGTAAACATTATCGCACCAATTATCTAATGACACCACACGCAGGACAAGGTTTTTTTTAACAACAACGCCTTAAAGAAGGGAGCGACACTCAAGCGTCGTCATTACCGGATCCAACCACCAAGGCTAGAATCTAGGTTTTCACCCTGAAGAATCAATCGAAGCATTATGGGCAATGCCTTCAATAAGATAACAACGTAAAAAAGTATCGCAATTGCCAGGTATATCCAGCTCGGGCCAGACCTAGGCTTTCTCCCCGGACCTTCCGACCGAGTGCTCGAGTAGCACGACCATCGAAGTCACGCAAGTGTTGTCGCCACCAATTTTTCACTATCCCAACAGTTACATGCAACTCTGCTCAAGTGGTCAGTCAAAATTTGCATCCCACTGCCGAAGTCAACCACGACTCGCTGATAATAATGCCGTCGAGTCGAGATCCCAACAAAAATGAAGTTGTTGGAGCATTGAGTTTAGAGGTCAGAAAGGGCCTCACTTGGTGTGCTAGCCGCTCCTCCTCCTCCTCCCAACCCTCGTCCGCCCCTCCTCCTCCCAACCCTAGCCGCTCCTCCTCCTCCGCCGCCTGAGGCAGTCGCCCAGCAAGCCTAGGACGCCAAGGATGGTGGCTCAGGGGCCTCGGTTGCCCTGCTTCTGCGTGGGGAACCCCGGATCTGGAACGTCGGCTCCATTGGCAAGGCACGGCCGGCTAGCAGCCATGCGGGCGGTGGATCTGGTGTCCCGGCCGCGCGGGCGGCGGGATCCGGTGGTCGTTGGCGGCTGGCGGCGTCTTCTGCGGTAGATGGTGCGTGTGATCTGGCGCCTCCCCTCCTCCCCTGTTTGGCGTGCGGGCCAACCTGGTCGGGTCACACTTCCTCTTGGTCATCTGTTCTGTACAGGAGGCGCTGCTGGTGGCAGGGATCTAGTTCGGGCAAAATTCCTGGCCGGCCATGACCGGCCGCACCGACGGCGACGCCTGAGGGCGTCGTTCCCCTCCTTGGAGGTGTCGGTAGGACTGATCTTCTCACTTCACCTTCCCCTAGGTCTCCCGGACGAAAGTCCTAACTTTGTTGGGCGGCGGCGGCGCTCACGGCGCCGTTCCCTTCTTAAAGGCGCCGCTTTTGGGAACCTTAGGGTTGGGTGGCGCTTGTGGGTGGTGGGCGACGACAGTGGTGCGGTCCTATTCTAGCATGGATTTATGTCCGTTGCTTGGAGATGGACTCGCGTAGGCGGAGGTCGCTGTCTGGCGTCGTGGTGGCGTCAATGGCGGAGGACCTGCCAAGGCTCGCGTAGGTGGAGGTCGTCGTTTGATGTCGTGGTGGCATCGATGGCGGAGGACCTGCCAAGATTGTAACCTCAATCTGCTCTGAAGCTGGACCAGTGGAAGATGGCGGCGACGACACATGTGAGTGCTTCGGACCGGTTTGAGCCCCAGACCAGGCAGATGGCTCGGGCGGGGCCTCCGGCTTTAGATGTTAGGTTTAGGTGAGAGGTCTCGATATGTGACCCAGCTTACACCCCTTCATCATTTGTATAGGAGCAGCGGCAGATGTTGCCAAGATGGCAGATTTAGGCATATTGTTGTTCTACTTTGTAAGGTCCTCGAGAATAATCAATAAAATGGCCGCATGCATTTCCTGCAGAGGCCGGGGGTCAACCTCCTTCTCTATTTTTTTTTGTAATGTGATACAAGATGGTCCTGTTGATCTTGCTTGTTATTGTTTCCGTTTTAAGTCGATGGTCAACATGTGTGTTCGGTTTCCATGAACTGATGCTTCTGTTAGTCTATCTTTGAGTCGAGTTTGACTGTTTGAGTGCTTTTTCTTTTCTGTCGGAGTGAACAAATCAGGAATATTATTTGAAATTTGGAATTATGTTTCTTATGGAACCTTCCCCTAGTCGAGCGGTACGTCTTGTCATATGTTTTTGGTGGATTCAGGGCTCGACGCATGCAAAAGCAAGGTGTCGCCCTTGACGCTGCTCAAAGAGGTCTCGGGCCTGCTGTGGCAGCTCATGTCACCACCACTGGTACTAAAACACACAACAACAGTTGAAGAGAAAATCCCTCAAACATGCGGGCTTTTTAGTCACTAGCTGTTATCTTCTGTTGTGATTTGGATTCCAGTAAGGTTTTGACGCTCTCCCCGGTGTTCCCATGATCTTTCATCTCCAATGCCCAACTTTTTCTGTACCGTAGCACGTTACTGTCAGCTACTAGTATTTCTGAACATCAAGTTCCACGTCTAGCTTTGCCCTCTTCCTGTTGAAGACTGTTTGAATCCTGATTTAACAAAATTCTAAATTCTCATGTCGAAGGACAAGCCACTGCTTTCTGCCTGGCATTAATAATCTCAGTTCATTAGCACTGTTATGGTGATGATGTGTATTGTGACCTGCAACTTTAAGTTTCCGATTTTTTGTCAAAAGAGACCCTCTGAGGCGGCAGCCTGGTGGATAACGGTGTCACCACAGGCCAGCGTGCCGGGATGGAACGGGCCGCGCCAGGTGGGCCCGGCCGCCACTGGGTGAGGCGGCCGCCACTGCCGCTGTCGCCACCCGGCCGACAAGGCCTGCTGCGCGCGGGCCCAGCAGGTGGGCCACGCCGCCACCAGCCAAGGCGGCCTGCCCTGTGCTGCTGCACGCGCGCCAGTGCGCAGACGGCGCTGATTCTGATGCGCTGATTTTCACGAGCGCTGATTCCGGTGCCGACGGCGCAGATTTTCACGGCCGCTGATTCCACAGTTCCTTGTTTTGCTTTCTGCCACAAGTTTCGATGATCTGAATCAGATTCCCGCCTAAATTTTGTAGTACTGATTGCTACGTAGACGACACTGATTAAAGCGATGCGTGATTCTCGCTTTCGTCTATTGCTCCAGCCGAATCGACAGCACTCAAGCGTGCTGATTTGAACGCGTGTTTTCCTGCCGCACACTCGAGAGCGTTGTTGTTGCTGTGTGTGATGAGACACCGCGATGCTGGAATCCGATGCCGCGGTAGGTGAGTTCTGGCTCGTTCTGCCGACAATACAATGGTCCTCTTCTTTATAAACGTACATCCGCAGCTCCGTGCGCATACACTCTCTCTCGCATATCTCTGGTTGCCTTCTCTGCCTCTCTGCTCTCTGCTCTCTCTAAGTGTAGAAGAATACACAGACAAAGAAAAACTTGGTAGCCACTTTCACTCGTGATTTTGGCCGATTTAGAATTGGATTTCGAAGATGATGAAGTTGAAGAAAAGATAGATTATGGTAAGATCTATCCATTTTTGTTGGTTTCGTTCGCATGCATGATGTTTTCGTTCTGTTTGATTAGTTCCTAAGTGTGTATTCTCTGTTGTTTTAGGCATAATTTTAGCACTTAGAGGAGTCATTTGGAGTCATTTAGAGCTTCAGGAGTACGATTTGCCTAGCGAATTGAACTACGAAGTTGAAGATCAAGGTATGAGCTTTGCAATAAATTGACTTTTTTGTGCATGCAAGGTGGTAATTAGTTAGTCTTTTAGCTCATCATTAGCTATGCAATGTTAGTGATTAGAGGTTAGAAATAATTTCAGACGACAGATGTAGCATTTATAATATATTTTTTAGAAGAGTAGGTTGAAAATGTCGTATCAATATTAGGTGCGTCCATTAGTATTGACATGCAAGAAATCTTAATACGGTAATTAAGAAACACTTGTACTGTAATTGTTCATTGCATGTGGTATGTTATTTCATGTTGTATGTTTATTAATAAGTCTATAGTTAGGAGGCTGTAGGTCTACTTTGTTATGTCGAAATAATCTAAATTTTATATGTTACGAATATGTGCTAATGTACGTGATGATGTATGTAATTAGGTAAAATAATTAATCTTAGTAGTAAACAAGGAGGAGATGACGTGATTGAAGAAATTGTGTTTCCATCTTCGCTGTCCCTTTTGAGGTGATGATCAGATACATGCAAGTGTTATTTTCATACTTTTGATAGCAGAAAGAAAAATACGTGTGTAATATTGATGTTCATATGATAATAGGTTGACTCTGTTCATATAGTACTGGTGACGGATATTTATTCGAAATATTTGGACTCTAAATTGCATTCATAAGCATATCCATATTGGAGCTAAGGTATAAAATGACGCCGTAATTTTGTTAATATTTTTTATATTGATGTACTGTCATGCCGCTGCAAATATTATTATTTGTAAATAAATGAATTTTATCGTACGATATGAAAAACATTATATCATGCCGGAAGAAATTAGATATTTTACTCATATGATATTAAAATGTTATTATCGTAATATTATGTTTAGTGGTTGTTTGGATAGCGAGTACTTACCCTCAGTTTTGTCATAACCTGTTGTAAGAAAATTATGTAGAAAACCATATTTTACTAATAGTCGTTTTTCAAGAAGCTAAGTTTTTGCATTTTACGAGAACTATTTTAGGATATTTTTGGGGTAGTTAGAGAAAAGCAAACAGAGTTTTAGTTTGTTACGCTCGTAGACAAGTTTGAGAAAAATAGATCTTTAAATACCCGTTAACCAAACAACCCCTTAAAGTCTAAGCAAATGATTCTAAAAATAAACTAAATATTTATAACGAAAATACGGTATTATTTTAGTCGTAAGATATGTAAATGTTGTCATCGTTACTAAATGTTCAGTTACTAATTATTTGAAATGTAAACATATATGTTGGTTAGGTACTATGGAAAATTTAGTAGTGTACTATGGGAACGTCTTACGCGACGGTCCATGCGGGGTGGATGTGTCCTTGTGCGAGTCGACTACAGTTATGGTGAGAGACATGGTCAACGTGGGTTACGCAGCTGTTAGAAGGTGCATCCGAGCGGTGTTTGGCCCAGTGATGCAGGAAAAAAAATGACAATGGAGGCCTTCGTCATTGACGGAGGAAATGATGGGACAGTTGCCCGTTGGGGTTTGCGGCCTGTCACAGGTGATCGGTCGTGGGGGTCGTACATGAGGTTTGCAAGCAATCCCAATAACTCAATGTATGGTCAGCCGATGGTGTATGTGGAGTTCATTTCAGCCACTGATGTTGCCGGATGCAGTAGCAGGGGTGGTGAGGTCGAGTTGGCCATCACATCAGCCCCTAGCATCGGCCCATCAGAACCGACGGGCGGCCAACCTGTGTATGACACAGGATATTGGTCGGCGGCCGTTGACATGAGCGAACACGTGGAGGGATTGCCGGAGGCGCTAGATGGTGATGATCATTCTTCCTCATAAACTCTCTTTATTATCATGATTATCTTATTAAGAGAAGTTTGCTTCTGTTGCAATGATTGGTATGTCTATGATAAAGATGCTACGTGCATGATGTTGCTTGGTAATTCATGTTTGCTTATGGTTAGTTTCAAATAGCTGGAGGGTTTCCAATGTGTTATTGGAGTACCAACATGATTTGTTTGAATATGATGTGGTATGGTTAGTGATATCTTCCTTCGAGAATTTATTTTGATTGACTTGGCGTATGCTCACGCATATTCAAGACTGTAAAGAAAGTCTGTCAAGCCTTGATGATCTTTTATTTCTGAGTAGCGATATAACTTCCATGCCTGATTCAATGTTGCTTTGTCGCTCTGCATGATTATGGCCGTCATTGCTCTCTTAGTTGGTCGCTCCCAGTCTTTTGCTAACCTTCGCCTGTACTAAGCGGACTGACTGCTTGTGCATCCAAATCCTTTAAACCAGTTATGCCATATGAGTCCACCATACCTTCCTATACATGGTATTTACCTGCCATTCCTAACAAAGACTTTCTTGTGCCATCTCGAAATTATTCAAATAAATGCATTCCTATTTTGTGCCTCTGTTTTAAGTTTATGAGGAAGTAGTGGTTAATTCATGATCTTTTTAAGTTGGACAAGCTTCACCCCGGGATTACATGTATAATGTGCAACCCATAATATGAGAAGGAATTGGCATTGAGTGCACCCGGCTCATTAAAAATTAATATAACAAACGAATCTTCCTTCACGCTTTGTTCATGAGAAATCAGAAAACTCTGGCAGTGATAAACAAAGGAGATTAAGAGGATGTTATGATCCTCATTCGGGAGCCATTCCTCGAAACTTGTCCAGCTCAAGAAGTAATTGGGTTAGCTGCTAGCATTCGTTGACAGAACATGCATATCTAAAAAAAATTATTACCTCTGTTTTTAAAACCAAGAGCTCTGGCACATGCTTTGTTTTTGTTTCCGACTACGGGTTTTCAACTTTGCCAACAAAAGCCACGGTTCGAGAGTCTCCACCTTCTTTTAAAAAGCACCGACTATGGAGAGCATGATTGTCATTCTGAGTGTAATGTGCATTGTCCCAAAGTAGCATTGTCTTTTGCATGATTGTGATATCGTTTATTCTGAAATCATTGTATCTAGTCGTCACTTAAACCTTGGAGGTGCCCCTGCATTTATGTTTTGCTTCACTAAAGGGGGCAAGCGAGATATCACTTTATTATATTTGCACACCATGCTCTTTACAAATCTATTTGATGTTTCAGTATCATGTTGTAAAACTTTCAGTTCTTTGTGATTTTCTCACAAGGCGACTTAATTACTACAGATTCATTGTCTCAGTAAGCTTTTGTCATGTGACTATGAAAAGTCCTATATGGTTAATGGCATGTCACCACAGAAATTATTCTTGTTATCATTTACCTACTCGAGGACGAGCAGGAATTAAGCTTGGGGATGTTGATACGTCCAAAACGTATCTATAATTTCTGCTTGCTCCATGCCTCTTTTGGGTGATATTGCTATGATATTTATACACTTCCATACACTTTTGATCATATTTGGACTAACCTATTAACTCAGTGCACCCCAGTGCCAGTTTCAGTTTTCTGCTGTTTTTGTATTTCAGGTTTTCCCTTTACGAAAACTGCCAGAAAAATTCCAGAAAAAATATATAAAAAATCAGCGTTCCAGAAGACTCCCGGCACCCGAAGGAGGGCCAGAGGGGAGCCAGGGGCAGCCCAGGCGGCCTGCCCACGCGGCCCCCCTCCTGGCCGCGCCAGGGGGGCGCCTGGGCACCCCTCTCCGCCTCTGGTGACCCCCTCTGGCCTATATTTAACACGCGTTCCAGAAACCCTGATTGGAGACCCCTTTTCTCCAGACGCAATTCCGATCTCCGCCGCCATCGCCATCAAGCTTCGGGGGACCAGAATTCCTGTGCCGGCACCCTGCCGGGACGGGGAAGTGCCCCCGGATTCATCTCCATCGACGTTGCTTCCTCCCTTCATGATGCGGGAGTAGTTCCTCCTCGGGGCTGAGGTTTCTACCAGTAGCTATGTGGTCAATTCTCTCTCCCATGATGTGATCTTCGTTGTGATCATAGGCTATGTTAATCTAGGGTGATCCCATGATATTTCCCCTTCCTCTATGTATTGGATTGATGTACTCACTTGTCTTTATCTAGTATAATCCCCGAGACCAAGGTGACAGCGGTCTATTGGACATGGATTAGAAAAGTATTTTCATGAGTAATTTCCTCTCTTGTGCGTTGATTGAAGATTGAGAGTCTCTTGGTGCTTGTCTTTGACTATCCTTTAGATATGTTGTGGTGATTGTGGGACTCTCTTTGGATGGCCGCGGTGACATTGGGAAATCCTTAGATGAGAACTATGAACTTTGAGGTGTGCTTTTGTAGCCCTACATAATTCTCGTCCTCTCTTGACCACGAAGGAATGACCTCCGGGTGCGTCCCCTTTGCATGTTTTATGGGAAATATCATGTGATTCGATTATGTTAATGTTGTTGGGAGTTGCCACTAGTGAAAGTATGAACCCTAGGCCTTGTTTCCACCATTGCAATACCATTTGTGCTCACGTTTACCACTTGTTTGCTTGCTGCACTTTTTATTACAGATTTATATTACTTTGTTTTGTCATCCATATCACTTGCTATTTAACATCTCTTCACCGAACTAGTGCACCTATACATCTGACAAGTGTACCAGGTGTGTTGGGGACACAAGAGACTTCTTGTATCTTAGTTGCAGGGTTGCTTGAGAGAGACCATCTTCAACCTCTACTTCCCTGAGTTCGATAAACCTTAGGTCATCCACTTGAGGGAAATTGCCGCTGTCCTACAAACCTCTGCGCTTGGAGGCTCAACATAGTCTACAAGAGTAGAAGCGTGTGTAGACAACACGGGCCAAGGCGGCTGCCCCTCCGTTTTTCTTTTGTCTGCGTATAAGTTTTTGTCGTTTGCTCGCTTTTATCCAGGATTCCTCTTAGGCGCAGATGAAAGAAAAATGGAGGGAGTACATATGCAAAATAAAATAGCATCGTGAGGAAGAAACAATGTTAGAAAACACTTACAAGAAAATATAGAAATAGAAAAACTAGAAAATAAAACTAATAAAACTGAAAAAGACCAACAAAATTATAGGAAAAAAATCAATGTTGGAAAAAATATGTAATTTGGGGAATATTCATATATCATAACAAGTAGTAATGTGTTAAAAAGTTTATATGCTTTCAAAATGATAGAAAAAAATCCAAAAAAAGATAAACAAAAAATGAAAAGATAAAAGATAAAAAAATGGAACAGAAAAAGAAGAAACATGTGCTTACATTGACTAACAACGTAAAACACACACACACACACACACACACACACACACACACACACACACCTTTCTCCAAAAAAGCCTACTCCAGAAGAATCGAAAATCAAATGAGGAAACCCAAAAACTGTGCTGACTAAGACAAAGGAACAGGCCATGAACAAAGCCCAATTGTCAACGGACGCTACGCTACATACTTCATTAAGACAAAGGAACATGCCATGAACAAAAACTATGCTGACTAAGAAAATGAACAGGCCGGGAACAAATAATTTTAATGAGGTCACAACATAAATATTAATGCATAGAAATTGAATGGCTATAAAGTTGAAAGAGACTTCATTGTATTTTACTAGTCGGCTGAGATTCAGCAAACCCCCATTAAATTCTACTCCCTCCATCCGATGAAGAGTGTACATCTAGCTTCAAAATTTGTCCACAAAAAGGGTAGTACTTCTATCTTCCCAATGCATTTTAAAGTGGAAAAAAATAATTCTCTCTCATCACACGGTAATCAAGACCAATAGCAATCTACACATGTTCTTCTTAATTTTTACACACAGTTAGCTCATTGGGGGTTGGGTAATTAAAGAGGAGAGAGATGGTGGCTTGCACCATTCCAATACACTTTTTACTCAACTTCATAATTTGTCCTAAAATTTCTAAATGTACACTCTTCACCGGACAGAGGGAGTATGCATCTGAACGCCAAACTGGGTGGATGCCGAGCCTACAAGCATCATGTCTAGTTATATTAATTGGGTCCGCTCGCAACTGTGCGAGGCGATACATTAAATGCTCACAAGAAACATGCAAAACGAGGCAGATTGTAAAGGGCATTTCCGATCGTGTGTTCCGTTTGGAGGAAGTCTGGCGCAAGATACGCAAATCATGATTTTTTGTACTGTATGGGTTTCACTATCGAGATAATTAATGATAGATGGTCCATGGATAGCAATTTGTCAGGATTTGGTGCTCTCTGTAACGCACATGTTAGGTATAGTTGTACACTTGTCCTGTGCTTCTGAATATTAAAACTGTCCGGGGTAGCCAACAGTTTCAACTGTCCCGATTTGACATTTCATGTATAGTGGTTAGTAACAGAGTCTTGTTTTGAGCCTGCCACATAATCTAGAGATTACAATAAATTTAATGTACAATGGACTATCTCTTTGTTTCGGTGCTTGCGATCGCCGCTAGGTGGTCTGTGGATGTGGATGTAATTTTTATTATTTCTTGTATTCATTGTATGATCATGATTGAAAAGGGATAGATCGAAAGTTTTCTTGAAAAAAAAACTAAATATGAAGTGAGAGATATCGTTGGTAAGAGATCATATTTTAATTAAGAAAAGGCAAACCTGTTATTTTGGTTTCTCTCCTTCATTTTAACATTTATCCTACATGACACTTTTAATATAGCCCATCATTCTATACAGCCTTACTAGTAACACCAAGTACCGATGGTACTGTTTACATGTGGGTGATGTCTTCGGTTGCTGAGTATACATGGGATAAGGAAAAACAATTAACCATGTGGACACGTCAAATTTCAACGGTACCACGTAAGAGTTAAATTGGAAGGGAGTGAAATGCAGAAAAGTAATTTTGTCTTTTCTTAGCTAATAGACAATCTATAGAGAAGACAAGTCAAATTTTCTCCATGTTATGAGATGTCTATTCTTACTTTCCCTTAGCTTAGATGATGTGGAACGCATAACAGGAACCCATCTTATCAACCACTGTTCATACAATATGTGACACGTAATTCCTCAAAAAGAAAACTAATTAATCAGTTGCCGAGTGAGATTTTGAGTAGTACATGAGATAAGGACAAAAATTTATTAGCCACGCACACAACCAATAGGTCGGTGTAGACCATCTCATTAATGTTGGTCCAACTCCCTCTATACTACTATAAATACCCGTCCCGCGCGCTTCCCATTTTCTCCATTTCCCACTGCGTCATTTTGATCGCCTGGTGAGCAGACTACCTACGCTTCAATTTGCTATCCACTACAAAGTCCCCGAAGGTCAGAAGTAGCTATTAGGTGTAAGCTCTAGTGAAATCCTTGCTGCGATCTAAGCATATTTATACATCATGCATTCGTTGAAAAGAGCTACATACATATATATCTGCATGCCCCTCTGGGTTTGATGCAGGTTCTTTTACAAAAAAGTACATTGGCCGGAGAACCGTCATATATATGTTCCATGGAAGAATAGATAGTGGTATCACGTATGTAAACTTTTTATAATAGTGTCAGAATTAAGCATGTATATATAGCTTTCTTCAGTCTCAAACAAATTCTTCAAATATTTTCTAGCAAATTTATATCTATATATGTCGTATGGATAAACCTAACAAGAAAGCATTAATAGCCATTTTTCTCTCTTACAATGAGCCACATCGTCCAAATTGTTGTTGTTATTGGATTTGTTATCTTCGTTGACAAACAACCGCGTGATATACACGGAATTCCTCTCAGACATGTAGCGTGCATCCGTGCATTTACGTGGGTTTTAAATCTTGCACTTAATTGTGTAATGCTTAACTTTTATGTTAAGATTTTTATCTTTATTTTGTTTTGTAGAATTTGTCACATGTTTTGAATCTTAACAAGTAAATTTATATTCTATGCAATATCTAAAAAATAATTCTCATTTCCACTGCACACACGGGGTATCATCTATTATATGAATATTTACTGGGATCCCAATAAGTAGAAACATCTCAAATATACCGATAAGATAACGTTTTGGACAATGGTATGTCTACAAAATGTAACTGTGGCCAAAACATACCTTAGCAATTTTTTCGTCAAGACCAAAACTTTGATGCTAGTTTGAATGGCTGCAACTATTTTTGGCTTGCCTATGCCTCTTTAGCAACTAGTTCACTTTGCTTGCCAATGTTTGCCAATTTATGGGCAAGGAAAAGTTCGGATAAAAATTTAGGGTAGCTGAATATTTGGTAAGTAGAACTTGGACTAAAACCAAAGATACACCTATATTTCATAGCAGAGTGTGTTTTAGTTTTTTACTTCTTTTTTCTATTACACCATGTAATAAGGAAGCGGGGTGTGGCAAGCCAATGCATGCAGTTCGCTGAGATAATAGTACATAAAATCCAAAGAACCCCTTTTGACTCCTTGATATGCAAGTTGTTGCTAAGATGCGCTCTTTTCTAAATGGAGGAAGTACCCCGTCCTCTGTTGAGGAGGGTACACCCGGATCTCTGATCTATGGGTAAAATACATTCTGAGTTAATATTTTATTTGGAAGCATAAAAACCCAGCAGGATAATTTACTTTCCTCCATGTTGGAGGCCTGAATCCATCAGGAAAATTGATCATATTTCAGGCAATACTTCATGTAGGTATTGCAGAAAGTATGGGGCCACGAGTGCTAATAACAAACGAATAGTACCCTATAAACTCTGTGAAAGTACACTGAAAACCTGCATCCTTAAAACAGAAACATTCTGTCAGCGATATAAATATTCACTTTGGAATGGCAGCAAACCCAAAAGTGTAATCACACGTGCTCCAAAAACCAAACCACACACACTTAATTATTGATGATTGTCTCGGGTACTCACAAGTCACTACTCAGCTACTGATTCGTTTTACCATGTTCTTACAGTATTACCCACCATCGCATCTGGAAAGCAAATATGGAATTGCCAAGAGTCCTTTGGCCAGCATTTGTTGCTATTTTCGTCACAGTCGTGTCGATGATGATGGCACGACGACGAATGATGTTCTCCCAAAAAACCAAACGATCACCCCCTTCGCCGCCCGTGGCCGCAGGGGTTCCCCTTCTTGGGGTCCTCCCGGCGCTTCTCGCCAAGGGCCCGCTGCATGTGATCCGTGACGCCCACACAGAGATGGGGAGCGTGTTCACGGTGAGACTGTTGCATCGCAAGGTGACCTTCCTGGTTGGGTCAGAAGTTTCGAGCCATTTCTACCAAGGACTGGAGTCGGAGATCAGCCAGGACGAGGTCTCACAGTTCACCACTCCGACTTTCGGCCCTGGCGTCGCCTTCGACGTGGATTTCACCACTCGGCGTGAGCAGTTCCGTTTCTTTGGCGATGCGATGAAGCCGGCTAAGCTCAGGACCTACGCCCGCCTCATGGTCCGCGAAGTCGAGGTAGTAAATAATAAGATGGCATCTTTTATAAGCTGCCGCGGTTTTTTGTGTTACTGTTGCTAACATATATACTAGTATATGTGTAAATAATACTTGTGTATCTATGTACGCATGCAGGAGTACTTTGCGAGACGGGGACAGTCCGGCACAGTAGACTTGAAGCAGGAGCTAGAGCAGGTCGTCACGCTCGTCGCCAGCCGGTGCTTGTTCGGGGAGGAGGTCAGGTCGAAGATGCTGGTTGAGGTCGCAACACACCTCCGTGAACTCAACGATGGCATGCGCCTGGTCACCATCCTATTCCCCCACCTGCCGATCCCAGCGCATCGCAGACGCGATAGGGCGCGCGCTAGGCTTGGTGAGATATTCTCCAACATCGTCAGCGCCCGCAAAGCAAGCTACCCTAACAGCGGCCGACACGTCGTCGACGACATGCTACAATGCCTGATCGATTCCAGGTACAAAGACGGCCGCGCCACGACTGAGACGGAGGTGGTCGGAATGTTGGTCTCCGCGTTGTTTGCGGGGCAGCACACAAGCTCCAGCACGGGCACGTGGACCGGAGCACGCCTCCTCGCGCGCGCCAACAACAAGAAGCTTTGTGCTGCGATCCAGGAGCAGGAGCGGATCGTGGCGCGACACGGGAACCGTTTGGACTACGAGGTCCTGCAGGAGATGGACACCCTCCACCGCTGCGTCAAGGAGGTTCTGCGTCTCCACCCTCCAGCGATGATGTTGTTGCGCCATGCGCGCCAGAGCTTCACTGTGCGGACAAGGGAGGGCGACGAGTACGAAGTCCCGGAGGGGTGTACGGTAGCGAGCCCGTTGGTGATCCACAACCGTCTCCCGCATGTGTTCAGGGATCCGGAGAAATATGAGCCGGACCGGTTCGGCCCCGGTAGAGGAGAGGACATCGCCGGCGGAGCATTCTCATACACGGCATTCGGTGGTGGGCGGCATGCCTGCATCGGCGAGGCATTTGCGTACATGCAGATCAAGGTTATATGGAGCCACCTGCTGAGGAACTTCGAGATGGAGATGGTGTCGCCGTTCCCTGAGACGGACTGGAACGTCGTCATGCCGGGGCCCAAGGGGAAGGTCATGGTCCGCTACAACAGAAGGAGGATGTCAGCTGCCGCCTAAATCACCAACCAACACAGACGCTATGGGTATCTACTTCATGTTGCCTGTTTGCTTTGTCCTGGCACCAATAAATTATACCCTGTTCTAAAGTAAGTTAACCGTGGCGCCATATGCACAATTTAGCTACTGTGTTTTTCAACAAGCCAAGAGTGGAGTGCACTTACATGAGCGTGAAATATAATGGTGACGTGTGTGTACACCTTGTTGTTTTTCTTGAGGGAGACTAGCTAAACACATTACGCCTTGTTGATAAGTATACCGCCTCTTAGCAAAATATAAGACATATATTTGGTTGTATTTCGCAAAGTTTGCAAATTTTTCGAGAAAGGAAAGAAAGATTACTTTGTGGAGTCTAGTAGTCTGTTGCTTGGTTACCTACTTGTAGGAAGAAAAAACTCCAAAAATTGTTAGGTTCTCTGCCATTTAATGCGTGTGTTTGCTGGGTTTGTGTGTCTTGTGTATTGGTTAACATGGAGCCAGGCAGGTGTGTGTTTATGTGTGTTTCTCCTTTTGTGTCTCCACTATCTTGGCATAGCTGGTCCCAAGCCTGGAAGGAGGAGGGGCCAAGCATAAACTTGTTAAATATCGAATCACTTGTTCCTACAGTTTATTGCCTCGTTTATTTGTAGCTTTTGCCCTTGTTTTCTTCATTTGCTTGTTCAAGTATGTAACTTTGTGGTTGAGCATATATATTTTCCTCCATTTTCTTGTTTAGCTGATGGGGAAAAACTCATCTAGATATTTGAAAGAAAAGGAGAAAGATACTCTTCTGAATTTCTAATCTACTCCCTCCGTCCCATATTATAAGATCGTTTTTGACACCGATCTTATATTATGGGACGGAGGGAGTAACCTGTATAATAGCTATCAACTCCCCCGTTGTGGAGGCGCATCAGTCTCCAGCCCAGTTTTCCTGTACTGGGCCGCAACTATTCTGTTTCTGTCGCCGTGTGCCGAAGGGTAACATCATCTTCTGCACGGTCACTGAGACTGCCAGCGCCACTCTAGATGAATTGGCATAGTCAGTTGACAATTAAATTTCGGTCTGCTTTTGTTGTTTCTATTGAATGTTGGATGCTTCCAGGATGAATAGACTTCACAAATACTTTCACGTCTTGGAGTGAATTTATATATATGCACAAATTCAGATCCTGTAGGTTCCAACTTGAGTTCACACAACACATGGTACGGATTGAGAGAGAGAGAGAGAGATTGAGAGAGAAAGAGAGAGAGAGAGAGAGAGAGAGAGAGAGAGAGAGAGAGAGAGAGAGAGATGTCATGATTTTGATGTGCAGTACATACTCTTTTTGAACACGTCATGGGACGCTGACACGGTACGTTTAGACAGTGTCCACGCAACCTCCAGCATCTAGCTAGCTGTGTCCATCATAGCCTGTAACGAGAACAAACGGGATGTTGATGTCCAACAGAGTCGTTCACTGGAGGACAAATGATTAGACACAACAACAACGGGTGCGCAGACATGTTAGAGTATCTTTAACCGATCGCTTATAATGGTTTAGAGGAGTAAAAATTCTGCTTTTCTTCTCTAAGCTACATCTTCTAACAGATCACTCAGAAGCCCTAAAGGAGTATAATTTTCAGTTTTGTTAAAACACATCTAGATGTGATTTAAGTATTGCACATCTAAATCCTAGTATGTCATTAATTTAATTCGTGCAAGCATTTTTCTTTTTTTCTTTCTAATTTGCTTGACTCACTTAGATGTGCAATAATTAGGTCACATATAGATGTGTCCTAGACAGTAAATATAGTGGACAATAACCGGCTGCAGTAAAAGTGCCGTTCACTATAGTTAGACGGATGGCTCTCGCGACTCGCGTGAAGGCCCCCTTATTATGGCCGTCGGTGCCCCGTCAGGCACGCCCCGCAATGCCTTGATTCCCGATGGCTGCAGCCGTCTCCTCGCTGGCGAGGTGGGCCATCTCCTGGCGCCTCCTGCTCCTCTCCCGTGCCTTTGTAGCAGCTGCGGCCGCTTAACCGGCTAGGCCAATCGGGTGCTTGTGCCGGTTCCAGCCGGCACGAAACTAGTCGAGGCGTCCGCCATAGCCGACATCCTCGACCGCGTCGGCACGCTGGTCATCGTCACAACCATCACCTCCATACCAGTTGGCTAGCAGCCCCCACGGCGATGGAAATCCCAGCAGCCGCAGGCGCACCATCGTTGTTGTTCCACACCCATGTACCTCTTTCCGTTTTTCTCGAATAGGCACCAGTGTGCGTATCTTCTTGTATAGAAGAAAGCGCGCGGGGGGGGGGGGGGATCCCAACCACCGTTGATGTTACATAGATCTAAACACTACATGAACATCAGCACACAGCACGACCACCGCTCCACCTACGTAGCACCTAATACCGGACTAATCACTGCCCGCCCACCCTACTAAAATCTCAAACGTGATGTCTACTTCGCCCTTCAACAGGCTCGCCAGCTGCCAAGCTCTACCCTCCGCGAAGATTAACCCCCAGATGAATCAAGTGATTATAATACCCAGACATTTTGAGTATATGCTCACTGACAGAACTATTCTCCTCCATCTTGCAGCTATAGAACTTATTGGAGACTTCATATCTCTCAATCCGGGCATTCTATTGGAATATTAACTTCAACTCCTGGAACATCTCATATGCTCCATGATATTCAAAACGTCGTTGAAGTCCCGGTTCTAAGCCGTAAAGCATGGCACACTGAACTATCGAGTAGTCATCAGCTTTGCTCTGCCAGACGTTCACAACATCTGGCGTTGCTCCAGCAGCAGGCCTGGCACCCAGCGGTGCTTCCAGGACGTAATTCTTCTGTGCAGCAATGAGGATAATCCTCAAGTTACGGACCCAGTCCGTGTAATTGCTACCATCATCTTTCAACTTTGCTTTCTCAAGGAACGCATTAAAATTCAACGGAACAACAGCACGAGCCATCTATCTACAATCAACATAAACAAGCAAGATACTATCAGGGACTAAGTTCATGATAAATTTAAGTTCAATTAATCATATTACTTAAGAACTCCCACTTAGATAGACATCTCTCTAATCCTCTAAGTGATCACGTGATTCAAATCAACTAAACCATGTCCGATCATCACGTGAGATGGAGTAGTTTCAATGGTGAACATCACTATGTTGATCATATCTACTATATGATTCACGCTCGACCTTTCGGTCTCCGTGTTCCGAGGCCATATCTGTTATATGCTAGGCTCGTCAAGTTAAACCTGAGTATTCCGCGTGTGCAACTATTTTGCACCCATTGTATTTGAACGTAGAGCCTATCACACCCGATCATCACGTGGTGTCTCAACACGAAGAACTTTCGCAACGTTGCATACTCAGGGAGAACACTATTACTATGATAATTTAGTGAGAGATCATCTTATAATGCTACCGTCAATCAAAGCAAGATAAGATGCATAAAAAGATAAACATCACATGCAATCAATATAAGTGATATGATATGGCCATCATCATCTTGTGCTTGTGATCTCCATCTCCGCAGCACCATCATGATCATCATCGTCACCGGTGCGACACCTTGATCTCCACCGTAGCATCGTTGTCGTCTCGCCAATCTTATGCTTCTACGACTATCGCTACCGCTTAGTGATAAAGTAAAGCATTACAGGGCGATTGCATTGCATACAATAAAGCGACAACCATACGGCTCTTGCCGGTTGCCGATAACTCGGTTACAAAATATGATCATCTTATACAATAAAATTTAGCATCATGTCTTGACCATATCACATCACAACATGCCCTGCAAAAACAAGTTAGACGTCCTCTACTTTGTTTGTTGCAAATTTTACGTGGCTGCTATGGGCTTAAGCAAGAACCAATCTCACCTAGGCATCAAAACCACAATGATAGTTTGTCAAATAGACTCCGTTTTAACCTTCTCAAGGACCGGGCGTAGCCATACTCGGTTCAACTAAAGTTGGAGAAACTGACACCCGCCAGCCACCTGTGTGCAAAGCACGGCGGTAGAACCAGTCTCGCGTAAGCGTACGCGTAATGTCGGTCCGGGCTGCTTCATCCAACAATACCGCTGAACCAAAGTATGACATGCTGGTAGGCAGTATGACTTATATCGTCCACAACTCACTTGTGTTCTACTCGTGCATAACATCAAACCATAAAAACCTAGGCTCGGATGCCACTGTTGGGGAACGTAGTAATTTCAAAAAATTCCTACGCACACGCAAAATCATGGTGATGCTTAGCAACGAGAGGGGAGAGTGTTGTCTACGTACCCTCGTAGACCGAAGCGGAAGCGTTGACGCAACGTAGAGGAAGTAGTCGTACGTCTTCCCGATCCGACCGATCCAAGCACCGTTACTCCGGTGCCTCCGAGTTCTTAGCACACGTTCATCTCGATGACGATCCCCATGCTCCGATCCAGCAAAGCTTCGGGGAAGAGTTCCGTCAGCACGACGGCATGGTGACGATCGTTATGTACTACCGACGCAGGGCTTCGCCTAAGCACCGCGACAATATGACCGAGGTGGAATATGGTGGAGGGGGGCACCGCACACGGCTAAGGAACGATCACGTTGATCAATTGTGTGTCCTAGGGTGCCCCCCTGCCCCCGTATATAAAGGAGCAAGGGGGAGGGGGCGGCCGGCCTAGAGGGGCGCGCCAAGGAGGAGTCCTACTCCTACCGGGAGTAGGACTCCTCTCCCTTTCCTTGTAGGAGAAGGAAGGAGAGAGGGGGAAAGGAAAAAGGGGGGCACCGCCCCCCCCTTCCTTGTCCTATTCGAACTAAGGGGAGGGGGCGCGCTGCCTGCCCTGGCCGCCCCTCCTCTTTTCCCTTAAGGCCCATATGGGCCCATTAACCCCCCGGGGGGTTCCGGTAACCCCCCGGTACTCCGTTATTATCCGAAACCACTCGGAACCATTCCGATGTCCGAATGTAGTCGTCCAATATATCAATCTTTATGTCTCGACCATTCCGAGACTCCTCGTCATGTCCGTGATCTCATCCGGGACTCCGAACTAACTTCGGTACATCAAAATGCATAAACTCATAATATAACTGTCATCGAAACCTTAAGCGTGCGGACCCTACGGTTCGAGAACAATGTAGACATGACCGAGACTCATCTCCGGTCAATAACCAATAGCGGGACCTGGATGCCCATATTGGCTCCTACATATTCTACGAAGATCTTTATCGGTCAGACCGCATAACAACATACGTTGTTCCCTTTGTCATCGGTATGTTACTTGCCCGAGATTCGATCGTCGGTATCCAATACCTAGTTCAATCTCGTTACCGGCAAGTCTCTTTACTCGTTCTGTAATACATCATCTCGCAACTAACTCATTGGTTGCAATGCTTGCAAGGCTTATGTGATGTGCATTACCGAGAAGGCCCTGAGATACCTCTCCGACATTCGGAGTGACAAATCCTAATCTCGAAATATGCCAACCCAACAAATACTTTTGGAGACACCTGTAGAGCACCTTTATAATCACCCAGTTACGTTGTGACGTTTGGTAGCACACAAAGTGTTCCTACGGTAAACGGGAGTTGCATAATCTCATAGTCATAGGAACATGTATAAGTCATGAATGAAAGCAATAGCAACATACTAAACGATCGGGTGCTAAGCTAATGGAATGGGTCATGTCAATCAGATCATTCAACTAATGATGTGACCTTGTTAATCAAATAACAACTCCTTTTTCTATGGTTAGAAAACTTAACCATCTTTGATTAACAAGCTAGTCAAGTAGAGGCATACTAGTGACACTCTGTTTGTATATGTATCCACACATGTATTATGTTTCCGGTTAATACAATTCTAGCATGAATAATAAACATTTATCATGATATGCAAGGAAATAAATAATAGCTTTATTATTGCCTCTAGGGCATATTTCCTTCAGTATGTTGTTGATGATTTTCTGGAGAATCTCGTTCGTACGTAATGAAGTGGTGCACCACAAACCAGCCCCGCCAATGGACGTGTCTATCATATTCCTGCGGAGCTACTTGGAGTCACTAATGGCGATTAATATCAAGGATCATCATATCTATCCCTGATATGTTTATAGTTCATCACGAAGCTCTAGCAGCTTGGTGGCAATGACTTTGGAGAAACATCACTATCTTATCTGGAAGATCAACTCCCACTCGATTCAAGTGATTGTTGTACTCAGACAATTTGAGCACAAGCTCAACGATTGAGCTTTTCTCCCTTAGTTTGCAGGCTAAGAAAATCGTCGGAGGTCTTATACCTCTTGACGTGGGCACGAACCTGAAATCCCAATTTCAACCCTCGAAACATCTCATATGTTCCGCGACATTTCAAAAATGTCTTTGGTGCCTCAATTCTAAACCATTCAACATTACCGAACTATCACGTAGTTATCTAAACGTGTATGTCCGATGTTCGCAACATCCACAAACGACGTTGGGGTTTCAGCACACTGAGCGGTGCATTAAGGACATAAGCCTTCTACTGTCCGCATAATTGCTACTGTCAACTTTCAACTATATTTTCTCCAGGAACGTATCTAACTAGTAGAACTAAAGCGTAAGCTATGACATAATTTGCGAAGTTCTTTTGACTATGTTCAGGATAAACAAGTTCATCTTATGAACTCCCACTCAGATAGACATCCCTCTAGTCATCTAAGTGATTACATGATCCGAGTCAACTAGGTCATGTCCGATCATCACGTGAGACGGACTAGTCATCATCGGTGAACATCTTCATGTTGATCGTATCTACCATATGACTCATGCTCGACCTTTCGGTCTCTGTGTTCCGAGGCCTGTCTGTACATGCTAGGCTCGTCAAGTTAACCCTAAGTGTTTTGCATGTGTAAAACTGTCTTACACCCGTTGTATGTGAACGTAAGGATCTATCACACCCGATCATCACGTGGTGCTTCGAAACGACAAACTTTAGCAACGGTGCACAGTTAGGGGAGAACACTTCTTGAAATTTTAATGAGGGATCATCTTATTTACTACCGTTGTTCTAAGCAAATAAGATGTAATAACATGATAAACATCACATGCAATCAAATAGTGACATGATATGGCCATCATCACTTTGCTCCTTTTGATCTCCATCTTCGGGGCTCCATGATCATCATCGTCACCGGCATGACACCATGATTTCCATCATCATGATCTCCATCATCGTGTCTTCATGAAGTTGTCTCGCCAACTATTACTTCTACTACTATGGCTAACGGTTAGCAATAAAGTAAAGTAATTACATGACGTTTATGTTGACACGCAGGTCATAAATAAATTAAAGACAACTCCTATGGCTCCTGCCGGTTGTCATACTCATCGACATGCAAGTCGTGATTCCTATTACAAGAACATGATCATCTCATACATCACATATATCATACATCACATCCTTTGGCCATATCACATCACATAGCATACCCTGCAAAAACAAGTTAGACGTCCTCTAATTGTTGTTTGCATGTTTTACGTGGCTGCTATGGGTTTCTAGCAAGAACGTTTCTTATCTACGCAAAACCACAACGTGATATGCCAATTGCTATTTACCCTTCATAAGGACCCTTTTCATCGAATCCGTTCCGACTAAAGTGGGAGAGACAGACACCCGCCAGCCACCTTATGCAACTAGTGCATGTCAGTCGGTGGAACCGGTCTCACGTAAGCGTACGTGTAAGGTTGGTCCGGGCCGCTTCATCCCACAATACCGTCGAAACAAGATTGGACTAGTAACGGTAAGCATATTGAACAAAATCAACGCCCACAACTACTTTGTGTTCTACTTGTGCATAGAATCTACGCAATAGACCTAGCTCATGATGCCACTGTTGGGTAACGTAGCAGAAATTCAAAATTTTCCTACGTGTCACCAAGATCTATCTATGGAGAAACCAGCAATGAGGGGAAAGAGAGTGCATCTACATACCCTTGTAGATCGCTAAGCGGAAGCGTTCAAGTGAACGGGGTTGATGGAGTCGTACTCGTCGTGATTCAAATCACCGATGACCAAGTGCCGAATGGACGGCACCTCCGCGTTCAACACACGTACAGCCCGGTGACGTCTCCCATACCTTGATCCAGCAAGGAGAGAGGGAGAGGTTGAGGAAGACTCCATCCAGCAGCAGCACAACGGCGTGGTGATGATAGAGGAGCGTGGCAATCCTGCAGGGCTTCGCCAAGCACCGCGGGAGAGGAGGAGGGAGAGATGCAGGGCTGCGCCATAGAGAGAGATCGAATCGCCCTTTGGGCAGCCCCCAAACCTCAAGTATATATAGGGGGAGGGGAGGGGGCTGCGCCCCCTCTAGGGTTCCCACCCCAAGGGGTGCGGCAGCCCCAGATCCCATCTGGGGTGGCGGCCACAAAGGGGAGAAGGGGGAGGCGCACCTGGGGTGGGCCTTAGGGCCCATCTGCCCTAGGGTTTGCCCCCTTCCCCTCTTGGAGGCGCCTTGGGCCTTGGTGGAGGGGCGCACCAGCCCACCTGGGGCTGGTCCCCTTCCACACTTGGCCCATGCAGCCCTCCGGGGCCCGTGGCCCCACTTGGTGGACCCCCGGACACCTCCGGTGGTCCCGGTACACTACCGGTGATGCCGAGAACACTTCCGGTGGCCAAAACCATACTTCCTATATATAAATCTTTACCTCCGGACCATTCCGGAACTCCTAGTGACGTCCGGGATCTCATCCGGGACTCCGAACAACATTCGGTAACCACATACGAACTTCCTTTATAACCCTAGCGTCATCGAACCTTAAGTGTGTAGACCCTACGGGTTCGGGAGACACGCAGACATGACCGAGACGTTCTCCGGTCAATAACCAACAGCGGGATCTGGATACCCATGTTGGCTCCCACATGTTCCACGATGATCTCATCGGATGAACCACGATGTCAAGGACTTAATCAATCCCATATACAATTCCCTTTGTCTAGCGGTATTGTACTTGCCCGAGATTCGATCGTCGGTATCCCTATACCTTGTTCAATCTCGTTACCGGCAAGTCTCTTTACTCATTCCATAAAACATCATCCCGTGATCAATTCCTTGATCACATTGTGCACATTATGATGATTTCCTACTGAGTGGGCCCAGAGATACCTCTCCGTTTACACGGAGTGACAAATCCCAGTCTCGATTCGTGCCAACCCAACAGACATTTTCGGAGATACCTGTAGTGTACCTTTATAGTCACCCAGTTACGTTGTGACGTTTGGCACACCCAAAGCATTCCTACGGTATCCGGGAGTTGCACAATCTCATGGTCTAAGGAAATGATACTCGACATTAGAAAAGCTTTAGCATACGAACTACACTATCTTTGTGCTAGGCTTAGGATTGGGTCTTGTCCATCACATCATTCTTCTAATGATGTGATCCCGTTATCAATGACATCCAATGTCCATGGTCAGGAAACCGTAACCATCTATTGATCAACGAGCTAGTTAACTAGAGGCTTACTAGGGACATGGTGTTGTCTATGTATCCACATATGTATCTGAGTTTCCTATCAATACAATTCTAGCATAGATAATAAACGATTTATCATGAACAAGGAAATATAATAATAACCTATTTATTATTGCCTCTAGGGCATATTTCCAACACACTCGTCCTGATATCTCCTTCGCAGTGAACAAAATGTGTCAGTTCCTGTCTCAGCCAACAAAGGATCATTGGGAAGCAGTCAAGCGTATTCTGAGATATGTCAAAGGTACGCTAGACATGGGACTACGGATTTGTAAGTCCAGATTTACTGGAGTGAGTATATTCACCGATGCAGACTGGGCAGGCTGTGTTGATGATAGGCGCTCCACTGGTGGTTTTGCTATATTTGTTGGACCTAACCTTGTATCTTGCAGCTCGAAGAAGCAACCCACAGTCTCGAGATCAAGCACCGAGGCAGAGTATAAGGCATTGGCCAATGGCGCGGCTGAAGCCATTTGGATAGACTCAGTTCTCACAGAACATGGAGTCCCACGGCAGCGCACTCCTATATTGTGGTGTGATAACTTAGGGGCAACTTACCTGACGGCGAATCTAGTGTTGCATGCTCGGACCAAACACACTGAGATTGATTTCCATTTTATGAGGGAACGAGTAGCTGCTTGTGAACTGGATGTTAGGTTTATTTCTACAGATAATCAGTTAGCGGATGTATTTACTAAACCCGCTACTAGACAGATGCTAGACCGTTTTAGAACCAATATGAATCTTGTATGTAGTTCAGATTAAGGGGGCATGTAAAATAGGGTCTAGTGTATATATTGTCCTTGTACACGTATTCATATACGTATGTAATTGTAATTGTGATCATCTATATATTGAGACGTGAGGCCGGATGTCAACCACCCACCCAAAACCCTAAACCATGTGTTTAACTGATAGCAGCTGCCATGAGCGTGAGGAGGCAGGCAGCATCCCCATCCATCTTGAAACGGACCTGAAGCTACAGCCAAATATTCAGAGCTCAGAAAACGGAGCACAAGCAGAGCAAGCAACATGCAAGTATTCAGAGTTGAGAAAACAGAGCATACGAGAGGAAAGCTAGCTACAGGCAAGGCAACAACGACGACGGGCAAACAGAGCAAAGCAGATGCTTGATTTTCCATCTTTGTCCACTGCCTTCCGCCTTCATTTCTTGCTGGTAGCCAGAGTCGTGTCGAGGTCCACAAAGGTGAAGTCGCTGGAGTATTGAGTTTGCATTCCAGGCCTTGGTCTCAAAAGACAGATATCATCATCAGCATCATCAATGGATCTCCGGCAGGTAAGCTAGAATATTGAACTGCCTACGAATATCCTAGAATATTGTGAACTGCAAACTCTCAGCATTCAAAGTTATGATGTGTAGACAGATTGCATAGCTAGAGTTTGTCATCAAGATGGCCGGGTGGTGAGCTGGATCTTTCTTCATGAGCTGAGGTATCTCCCGAGTAGAAATCACTGCTGTTGTTCTATGATCATTTTCTTATGCGCTGAGTTCCTTTGTAAAATCGCTTTGTTTTGTGTATAGTGTCTGTATTTGAAATAATAATTGATGCTGGTGTTCTTGCAATTTCGCAGGCAGCAACTGTGGAATTCTGGCAACACGGTGAGCAGTCTATGATGATGGTTCATTGCGTAATTATATTCCTGCACACGCGCGCACACGCATACGCGCGCCCACACACAACAACGTAGGTTCATTCCGTAGTTGTTTTCAGAGAGAAGTACCAAAAACAAATATATTCGTGCTGGGTAGAAGGAGCGAGTACCAAAAACAAATATATTCGTGCTGGGTAGAAGGAGCTCGCTGCTGCTCGCCTCCGTACTTTTTTTTTTTGCACTACTGGACTTTAAATCCTGGCTCGTCATCTGCTTCCTTCATGTGCTTGACAAGTCTAAGTTGCCAATTAGAGTAGTTGCTAATACGTAGCACAAGGAAAGGACCAGCACAGCAAAAATTATACAATAACCTGAAATTTAGATTACACACAAATCCTCAAACTTATTATTGCTACACAATATATAGCAGAGTTTTGGTAGCAACTGCATAATAAAACATATATACTAGGTAGAGTGTTTTCGGTCCCTAGCTTGGATTATTATAAAACACACACAGGACGACAATACAGATACAGATACAGGTGCCTTACGGCAAACCAACTTGGAAACAAGCATGCATAAATAAATAACTGCTTGCGTGTGTGCAGCAGGATAGCATAAGGCGGTTTGTTCCCATTTAATTTGTGTGCTCAATCAAATCTTGTGCGCACATTTGGGGATGTAAGATTTCAAGGAAGAAAGCCCCAAGAAGAATATAATAGTCATGGTTGAAGATGCTTGCAGATTCATCAGCTAGTAACGACGGCCGGAATAACCTGCAAATTAAGACGCCCGTCCCGCTGCTGGAAGCTTCTGGAACCTGCGTGCTCTTGTTCGCCGGAAAAGTCTCAAGCTGGCGGCCACTGACACGAAAGCGAATCTCGTTGGGATGCTCCTGGGCTTCTTTCCTCACCACGTCAATCACGGCGCTGATGCACGGGCTGCTCTCTACAGCTCCTACATACCATTTCTCGTTGCATTTAAATTCGACATACCCGAGGTTCAGGAGGTGCTTGATACCCAGACCCAGAGGGCCTTTATTTGTAGAACTGGAACTCGAACCAGAGGCTTCGCAGACTCGGCATCGCTCCTTCCTGGAAGGCGACAACCCGTGGCATGCGGCAGTCAACTACGAGACGCTCGAGCCTCGTGAACCCTTCACCGCTGATGGCTATGGGCTCTCTCGCTTTCGGGACGACCTCCAGCCTTAGAGTGAGGTGACGCAGGCAAGGCATCTCCCGCAGAATCTTGAGATCCTGCTCCTCCTCAAGTTTGCAGATCCTGATATCCAAGGAGTTAAGGTCGTGGAAGTGATCCTTGATCCACCGAGGAGTTACCATATGTTTTGTGCCAACGATTAGGCCCCCCCTATCGGTACTCCAAAACCCCATTTGAACTGACAGGATCTCCCCGGCTAACTCAGACACGAGATCACTCTTCTTACAGGCTTGGCGGACCCACTCGGGCAATCCCTCCAATTTCAAAAACTGACTAGCTTCCCACCGTAGTGCACCGATAGTATACTCTAGTCTCAAAATCTCCAGATTCTTTAGCCTTCCGATTTCCCTTGGTAGGTTCACCACCCCTGTACCACTCAAGAGCAGCCGCTTCAAATTCTGGAGGTTCCCGATCTCACGTGGCAGCTGTGTGAGCTCTCTGCTGCGAGTCAGGTCCAGTGTCTCTAAATGATGCAGGTCCCCGATTTCACTGGGCAGCCTTGTGATCTCTCCCCAGCTAACGTCCAGCGCTTTCAAATGCTGCAACTTCCCAATTTCCCAAGGCAGCTCTTTGAGCTTGGTGTTATTCAGTTTCAGATTCTCCAAATTCTGGAGGTTTCCGATCTCATGTGGCAGCTCTTTGAGCCTCTTGACGTAACTTAATTCCAGAGACTTTAGATGTTGCAGGTCCCATATCTCCCTGGGCAGCTCTGCCAGCTGTCGGTTGCCCCTCATGTCCAGATTCTTCAATTGATGCAGGTCCCCGATCTCACTAGGTAGCTCTTTGATCGATGTTCCCCTTACCTGCAAAGTCTCCAAATACTGCAGCCTTGCTATTTCTGATGGTATCTCACTAATTTCATTCCCCACTAGGCCGAATAGGTGCCTCACACGAAGCAGTCCACATATATCCTTCACATGATGATTCCCAAGAGCACTTCTGCCTTTGAGTTGAAGATCCAACAATCGTAGGTGTTCCAACTTCTCCAAGAGGAGTCTCTCAACACCTTCAAAAACAACAAGAGATCTAATCTGAGACCAGTCCAAGCCAAACAACGGATCCACTACCTCCACTGCACCATCATCAATTGGATAATCGTCTATACATAGACGATGTATTTGACAGGAATATGCCGATGTGATGTCGGAACTGCAAGTGAAGAAATTATCTTCACGCAATTTCCATCTAAGGAAATTTCGCATCATCGGATGATTCATTTGGTACGATCCCTGCAGCATCAATCCCCTGTTGCAAAGCTCTTCTAAATAACCTTTTGCTGCATCCTCTTTAGCTAATTTTTTTTAAATAATACATTTTTTTTAGTAATTTACAGAAATATTACGCCAAAAAAAATATTTTTAAAAATATTATCCAACCGGCCAGCTGCTGGCCGATTGAGCCCAGTCAGCCCGCAGCTGGCCGACTGGCGGCCCATCAGCTCGCTGCTGGCCGGTTGGGCTGTCGGCCGCCAGTGTGAAGCCCTGTCGGCTTGCAGTGGGCCGATCGGCCAGCAGCTGGCCGATAGGCATGCAGTCGGCTGGCAGCTGGCCGACTGGGCTCAGTTGGCCTGCTGTGGGCCGACTGGTGCATGCCTATTTTTAATAATACATGATGATATTTTTTAAAATTATATATTTTAACACGTTATGAATACATGGTAACATTTTTCAAATACATTTTTAATGGAAATAACATTTTTTAAAACCACACAACATTTTTTAAAATTGTATAGCTTTTCTGAAATTTTCACTAACTTTTTTTAGAAACACGCGAATATTTTCTTAAAATGGCATGATCTATGTAAACATTTTCAAAAAAATTGCATGCCTTTTTTGAAAGGCGGGAACCTTTTTCCATTGTGATGAACATTTGTTTAGAAAGTTATCGACATTTCCAAACTGCGCTTTTCCCGCCACCCATTTCCCAGCCAACACTTTCCCGCCACCCAGTTCCGATAACAGAGTACTAAAATAGAGTAGGCATATGTCTCGTACATAAGTACATAGTCATTTGTCTCATACATATAATAGACATAAGTCTCACACAGAAATAGATGGTAATGTCTCTACTGATACTGATAGATAGGAGCGTCAATGACGACGTCTGGCCTGCCGGGGAGGCGGATCTCGAAGGACAAATTCATCACATATAACTCGGTTTCCTATAGCAATGCAACTCAACAACCCTTTTCCATTGCCATTCGCTCAGCATTTCTTGAATCTTGCCATCATCAGTTATGTCAATCAATTTTCTTTCCCCAGGGCCATCTGACTGCTTCCTGCTGACGTAGTACACAAAATCGTCTTCCTTCAACCCTTGCTTCAACATGAATTTAGTCTTCAACCAATCAAAAGTGAGGTCCACTTCACTAACTTGCACAACAGTTGGAGAAAAGCCTTTGACATGAACAATAGGGCTAAGCAACCACGGAGTACCCTCAGCCATCTGCAACACACAAATCGCATTGAGTACCTAACCTACCCCTTAATATCGCACTAATTAGTTGACATCTAAATATATGAACAAATACTACCGGAGCACCTACGAAAAATAAAGTGGGATGAAATATACCCTTGAAGCGTGCCACCAAACTGCCGGTGCTCCGGCTCCAACGAATAACGATGAACAACAGCTTCACCTCCACCACAGTGCCCCAACTTGCCCAGCAGCACACTGCAATGCTTATCCAGGTGCGTCTGAAGGGGGTTTTATAGGTAGAGAGAAGAGAATGGCGGGAAAGAACGACTGCGGTATGGCGGGAAACGGGGGCGGGAAATGGGAGGAGGGAAACGGGTGGCGGGAAAGGGTTGGCGGGAAACGGTTGGCGGGAAACGGGTGGCGGGAAAGGGGAGGCGGGAAACGGGTGGCGGGAAAGGGGAGGCGGGAAACGGGTGGAGGGAAAGGGTTGGCGGGAAACGGTTGGCGGGAAACGGGTGGCGGGAAAGGGCTGGCGGGAAACGGGTGGCGGGAAAGGGGTGGCGGGAAACGGGTGGCGGGAAACAGGTGGCGGGAAACGGGTGGCGGGAAACTTCACGTCCACCACCTATAAAACCCCCTTCAGACGGAGGTGGATAAGCATTGCAGTGTAGCGTAGTTGAGATGTCCCATTATCCTTTCGATCGTAGTTTTCACCCTGGGATGAGCGAGACTCTTTTGAGGCTAGCTAGTGATTTCAGGATGGACAATAGGATAGTTCCATGGGACGAACTCACCGGTAGTGACACCATAATGAATGAGTTGGCTCACCAATTACGTAGGTCTGGGTGGCCTGAAAGGACCTATGAGGAGGTACGCAAAGAACTTCTTAGGTTGGATGAAAGGTGGAAGAGGGTAGTGCTGCCGAAGAGTGGAGCTTTCAGAAGGACTGCAAGAAATAATCCATGTTTATGGACTGAGGAGAGCGAGGACGAAGATGATATCTTCATGCCGCCGCTTCCGGGTTCTTCATCGTCGAAGGTCAAGAGTTCTTCATCGTCGAAGGGCAAGGTTTCTGCATCGTCGAAGGGCAAAAGTTCTTCATCGTCGAAGGTCAAGAGTTCTTCATCGTCGAAGGGCAAGGTTTCTGCATCGTCGAAGGGCAAAAGTTCTTCATCGTCGAAGGTCAAGAGTTCTGCATCAACGGAGGATGACGATGATGACTTCATGTAGTATGTAAGATGTATTCCAGTTGTACCTCAACAAGTAGGGCATTATGTTGTACCTTAATTTCATTTTGTAATATGTAAGTTGTATTTATTAAGTTCAACCGCACCGTTTAATTCAGATGTGCTTCTATCTTAATTATCGGTTGTATTCTCTTTGGAAATGTAACTGGAAAAACAATGTGAATTAATGTCTCATACATAGATAATCATATGTCTCATACATAAGTACATAGGCATTTGTCTCATACATAGAATAGACATAAGTCTCACACATAAATAGATGGTAATGTCTATACTGATAGATAGAAGCGTCAGTGACGACGTCTGGCCTGGCGGGGAGGCGGATCTGGAAGCGGCGACCATCCCAACCTGTCGGGTGCCCTAATGTGACGAGGAGGAATCTCAGACTCGTCCTGGTCATGCTGTGTATCCTGTGTGGGGCCTGGTGGAGGAGTCGAAAACATGTTCATCCACTGGGTGTGCTGCGACATCTGAGCCTGTATGTTCTCCTCGGGATGTTGATCACTCCCCCACGTATCATATGATGCCGACATAGACGCCTGATATCCGTAGGCTCCTGTGTGATGGAACGTTTCATTGTGAAGAATGAGGTCGCGTCAATTAATATTGAAAACAATAAATATGAACACACATACCTGCTGGCTGTGACGGCTGCTCTGGCTCAAACGCGTAGCTGGAAGAGGGACCGTGCTGCTGTGGCCCCGGAGAAAAAACGAAGCTCGACGTGGGACCATAGTGCTGTGGTTGCTGCCACGTCGAACCACCAGGTTGGTCAGGACGGGGTGGCCTGATTGTCGGCTGATGTGCTAGACGTGGACGTGGTTGATGTCGGTGCGTGGAGTGACGCGGCTGCTGCTGCTGGTGCTGAACAACGTCGGTTCTCCGGGTGCACGTGATAACCTCGTACGCAGTCCGTAGCTTGTTCTGAATTCGTTCCAGGAAGGGCTGTAGCAGTGGACGGTGTTGAAGAAGAGGTCCAGACGACAGTGATCGTCCAAAGGTGGTCACGTCGTTGTAGATATCGTGCGTCAAGGTAGCCTGCAAATTTCCATGACGATTAATAATGTCTATCTCCTTTACGTCAAAGTATGTGACAACATTACTTAAAGAGCACGTCAAAATATATCTTACCGCGTACTGCCTATAGCCCGAAGTGTCATAGCTCGGGTACATATCCGACGGTGTAGGATCCGGTATCTCCTCTGGGTGGGAGTGCTCAACGATGCGTAACCGTGTTCCAGTCATGTATTTATTGAGATCAAAATTGAGATCAAAATAGACATTGAATTTATTGAGATCAAAATTGCGATTCTCGTGCCATAGATTTGTGTTTGCTGTCTCCCATTGTATAACATACGGCTCTAGTCTAACTAGCCAGTCAGCAGTTGTTCTGTTCATGCCCTTCCTTGTCATCCTAAAATTGTAGTGTGTGTTCAACATTTACCTAAATGTTCGAATGGATTACTATGAAAGATAATGCAACATTGAAAAACTGGTTAATACCTGTGGATGTGTGCTGGCACTGGGTTCTCTATAGGGGGAGGCTGCTCCAACTGCAGAAGACCAAATTGCCTCATAACCCTCTGTTGTGCCATCTCTTCGACGAAGACATCAAAGATGATCTTTGATTTTGTCATCCAGTAATCTCGGTCCCTTGTGCATAGCACAGACATACCAGCAGGGTATCTCGTTTGTATGGCTGCTTCCGTGTAGGGCTGCCAGATGACCCCGGTGTACGCATCGAATTGCTCGTTCAATGCTGTGTATGCCTTCCTGGTCTAATCACTAGCAAAGCGTCTCTGCAGATAACAAAAGTTAGTAACCGCTAGCATCGAAGTATCTCTTGTGTACGAAATAGATGTAATTAAACTACAACACGATGCATACCTCGCGACGAGTCCAACACAGACCGAAAGTAGGCATGTCGATGCCGTCAACATCAAACATGGCGTCTATAGGCTCATGAACACGTACATCTGGTCGCCCTATAGAGAACCTCTCCCACGACCACAGCTGTAGGAATAGAGGGCATCCAAGAAGGGCTGGCTTTTTTGATGTAAGCTGGCAACCGTTGCACATACCTCGGTATGTAGCCGCTAAGACCGCCGAACCCCAACTCCTCTGTCTGATATCATCCGCCGTCTGAGCGCTCGCTATCTCAAGTGCCATAGGGATGTACAGCGCGCTAATCGTGGTGACATGGTTCTCCGTGAACATCACCTTGCCGAAAAGCCACAGTAAGTAGGCCTCCAGGCTCCGAGTGATCTGTTCCGCAGTCAACGGCTCACGGAAGTTCTGGATCTGCATTAAGCGAAGAAAAAGTTTTAGTAAGCCGCAATTATTTTATGTAAAAGTTAATGCACGATAACTTGAAGATAATAGGTAGGGGAAATTACCCGGAAATTTAGCAACCACTCATACTTAGGTCCGTGATGCTCCCATACCGGATCCGGAGCATCCGGAAAAACACCATGAAAACGTTCTGTCAGAGCTCGCTCCCAACCAGCCGGTGCGTCCAACGGTCCTACGGCATGACCTGCCAACGGTAGTCCGAGCAAAAGTGAAACATCCTCCAGAGTAGGAGCCATCTCTCCCCATCTGAAGTGAAACGTGTGGGTCTCTGGCCTCCAACGATCCACTAAGCAGCTCAGCAAAGACCCATCGATGGCGAGGCGTTTCTCACCCGGGATAGACTCAACCAGACGCACAAAAGGTAATAGGCCGGCCCATTTCAACCTACATCAGAGAACTTTTCAGTTAGTGTCTCCCATTTCAACCATTAATATGCATGTCAGTGTGCAAATTAACAAGGCACGTACCGCTGAAGCCATCCTTGATGTATCATCCAGTTTTCCTTAGGAGGACGAGTGACCAGAGGCTCAAGCTTGCGCTCAGACCATATCGCAGCACGATGACCCCTATCAATGTCCCCATTCAACAACCACAATCCCGACATTCCTGTACATAAAAAATTCAGAACATAGTGCCACACTTAATAAAAATTCAGAACATAGTGCCACACTTAATAAAAATTCAGAACATAGTGCCACACTTAATAAAAATTCAGAACATAGTGCCACACTTAATACAAATTCAGAACATAGTGCCACACTTAATACAAATTCAGAACATAGTGCCACACTTAATACAAATTCAGAACATAGTGCCACACTTAATACAAATTCAGAACATAGTGCCACACTTAATACAAATTCAGAACATAGTACTGCTAGCTTAGCTTCTTCCTCTCGCCCTTACTCCTCTACTGCCTCTACCTCCTCTTCTTCCCCGGTTGCCTCGTCCACGCCCAGTGACGAAAGTGGGACAAGTAGTGTCCCTATGGCCAAATTCATTGCATAGAATGCATTGCCTAGTCGGACCTCCCGCTTCAGATTCATCCATATCATTTCGGATGCGCTGACACTGCCGTCTGCCTCTACTTGTACGCATATGCTCTGGGTTTGGAATGTAACGCCTTTCGGCGGGGTTCACGCTGTTGAAATTACCCATTGATCGAAAACCCATCAGCTCACCTGTCCAGGTATTGAGGACAGCCTCTTTCAGAAAATATGGAGACACAAACGATATTGCGTCCATTCCAAGCTGCCCGCAAGCAGCAAGTACATGTGAGCAAGGTAGGTGAAGCAATTTCGGTTTGTTGCATGTGCACTCACACGTTGGCCAGGCTTCATTGCCAATTTTGACCTCATGCGTCCTCAACTCATTTGCACATCCGAATTTGTTGTTGGCTAAGCGGACCTCAAACCTTCTTTCTTGATTACCGATGGCGACTACAGTGTGTGACCTAGCTTTTTGCATCTTGTTGTCCATGTACTTCGTGACTCTTTCACAGTACCGTGTATTTGGGTTGTTCAAGATATGCTGCTCTGCTATTTGACGTCTGTCTCTGAAATACTTGACGGTGCCATAGAAAATACCCTCAACGATGGCAGTAAGTGGCAATGCCCGGTTTCCTCTGAGGACAAAGTTGTATGTTTCCGCGAGGTTCGTTGTCATGACACCGTACCTTGCTCCATGTGTGTCATGTAGCAAAGACCACCTCTCCAGAGGCTCATGCTCTATCCACTGCTCGAAGGTTTTAATCGACCTCCCGAGCCTTCTCCTAGTACCAGGTGGGTCAAAGCCTGGCAGGTCACATAGCCCAACAGCCTCCTCCTCCACGGCGGCTGTTCCTGTTGCCAACTGTGCAGCTACTGCTTCAACATGTGCCCTCACCGCTGCATCTCTTGCAGCTTTCCTATCCCTCACGTGTCTCTGCGTGCACACATTAAGTCTGTCGCGTATCAAATTGTACTTCCATAACTGGTTCTGCTTGCAGAGTTTTTTGAACAGATTCATCAGGTTCTTATTTCTAAACTGCGAGAAGAAATTAGCCCCGAGATGGCGCATGCACCAACGGCTCTGCAAGTCCTGCCATGGAACTTGTTCCTCAGGGCCTGGGTTTGTCAGTGTCCTTATCGCACTGAGTATACCTGCATGCCTGTCATGAAGGATGCACACATTGGGCTTCTCCTTCACAACTGATATTTTCAACTGCCTGAAGAACCATGTCCAACTTTCAATGTTCTCACTCTCCACAAATGCAAATGCCAGTGGGACGACTTGATTTTGGCCGTCTTGACCTATGGCTGTCAGGATCTGACCCTTGTACTTGCCTGTGAGAAAAGTACCGTCAACACATATCACCGGTCGGCAATGCCTGAAAGCTTCGATGCATCCTCCGAAAGAGAAGAAGAGACGATGCAACACCCTCACAGTTGGGAACTCTGGCATGAACATGTCTTGGATATCGATATATGTGCCTGGATTCCGCTGCTGCAGCATGTGGAGGAGGTGGACAACAGAGTCATATGCATCAAAATAAGAACCAAATCTCCTCTCAAGCGCTGCATGCTTAGCCCTCCAAGCCTTGCCATAAGAAATTTTGTACTTCAACCTGGCGAACACTTTTGTCTGGACTGCCTTCACTTCCATAGCTTTGCCTTGCACTATCTCATCGTAAAACAACCGAGCAATAAGCGTGGATGAAAGGTTGGCATGATCTTGAGGGATGCAGGGAATAAGACAACTGTGATGAACTAAGTCAGTTATCACCCAACTTGTGCCATACTTAGGGAGAAAGCCGTGCACTCTTGCGGGACAATCTGCGTTCTTGCATACCATTGTCAGGAATTTCGGACTGGACACCTGAGCTGTGAAAACCCTTTGCATGGACATTGCCCAATTAATTATTGCATCCTTCAGGGCTTGCTTGCTCGGATACATAGAACCCGTTGCAATATTGTTTTGGTGATATTGCCAGGCTGAATCATGTGCATCGTTCACGGTCATTACAGTTGAGAAGTCATGATTCCACGATGCAGGATTCGGGACCTCATCTGCATTCTCTTCTTCATCTGACTCGTCAGAATCATCGGCATGGCCCCTTTCAACATCGGTGTCTTCTCCTTCCATCTGCTCCTGCATGTGCCCATCTACCTCGTCAGCGTCCACCTCGCCATTGTAATCATCATCGACATTTCCTTCTTCTGCCTGACTACTCTGCCCTGGTTCATAACCATAAGCATTTCCTCCTTCTACCTGACTACTCTGCCCTGGTTCGTAAGAATCATCTCCAGCATTTGACATAGAAAACTGCCTCCCTACACTGCTATGACCAGGATCGTAGCCACCCTCGCCTTCATGTGCACTGACCTCCTTCACGACAGGAAGCACTAAAGCTATAGGATTGCATCCCCTTCGTTCACAACCATGTAACCACCGGACCCAATCGGAGTCTCGTTCTATTGGCCTCAAATAAAAGTAAATTATTGAACTTGACCGTGTCCACAATGCATGAACACCGACGGTGTGTGTTTCAGTATCAAGACCTAAACTTGCCGTAATCCATTCTTTCAACTGACTGACAGACCATGTTTGAGGTGTGCTCATTGGCACATCTATGTGAGTAAATTCACTCAGATCTGCTCCCATCTCAGTTGTTTGGACAGTACCAGGACCATAGTAAAATCTGAACTTCACTACATCGGACATCTCGGCTCACCTATTTTTTTCAACAACAAAAAACAACTATATTAAGCAACAACTTATAATACCCCCACTAACAAATATTAGACACTCCTAAATACTACACATCCACATATAGTCCGGAATATTACCGGAGCAACTACACATCCACCTAAATATTTACGTTTACTACTGGAGCAAATAACAATAATTGCACACAACTTCGAAAAATAAAATGTTTATTGTCAGATTTTATTATTTGACTGCAATGCCTATATTACAGATTTTACCGGACCAACTAAAAATATTAGACACTCCTAAATACTAAACATCCACATATAGTCCGCAATATTACCGGAGCAACTACACATTTTTACAAAACTAATTAGTTGACATCTAAATAAAATGCTCACCGGAACCGGAACGGGAAAATAAAATGCTCACCACGACCACCTAAATATTTACGTTTACTACTGGAGCAAATAACAATAATTGCACACAACTTCGAAAAATAAAATGTTTGTTGAAATATACCCTTGAAGCGTGCGCGCGAACGACGAACGACGGCCTGAAATCACCAGACCCGGAGCCGGAAACTCCACCGAACAACCGGAGCTTCAACTCCACCACACTGCCCCAGCTTCTCCACCACCACCTCCACCTCAACCGCCGCGGCAAACTCCACCAATGAGCTGAAAAAATGCTCCAACAAAATCCTCACCACGACCACCACAAGCTACCCCATCAGTAGATCGAGGTCTCTTTTGGCTCCCCTAACTATATAGAACCCATTCACGGTGCCAAATCCGCGAAAATACGGCTCATTTTGGTGTATTAATTGGAGCTAGTTCGTGTAAGAGAGAGGAGGAAGGAAGAACAGAGAGAAAGAGAGAAAGAGAAAGGAGAAAGAGAAGAGAAGAGAGGAGAAAGAGGCGGGGCCGCGGGGCTGGCTCCCTGTCGGCCCGCAGCTGGCCGACTGCCCCGGCCCGCGCCGACAGCCAGCGCCCGACGTGGCCTGGCCAATGGGAGGCCACCGCGTGGCTGAGAAGCCACCTGTCGGCCCGCTGTTGGCCGATAAGGCCCAGTCGGCCAGCTGCGGGCTGACTGGGCTCAGTCGGCCAGCAGCTGGCCGGTTGGATAATATTTTTAAAAATATTTTTTTTGGCGTAATATTTCTGTAAATTACTAAAAAAAAATGTATTATTTAAAAAAAATTCAGCGACCCATCGCATGACCAAATTATTCGTGTAGAAATAGTAATTCTCAGGGTATATACTGCAGTACAACAAGCAAGTCTTCAACATATGGTGAGGAAGATCATCGTAGCCAAGCTGCAAGCTCTCTACCAAAGGCTCGAACCCTGGAGTGTTCTGAATTCCACTTTTCTTAACTTGCTTCTCAATAATATCTTGCACATCACGTGCCTTTACATGTACCCCTAGTTTTTCTTGTTGCTCTCTGACAATTGCCATTGCTGAAAACATGCAAAGTAGTGCTAACGGCAGACAACCACACATGCGCACAATAGGATGGTCACAGTCAAAACTTTCTCCAACCACGTCAGGCTTCATCCAAGCGGTGAAATCTTCCACATGAGGTCCGTAGAACCATCTTTCCTGTTTAACATCCCATCCAGGATTCATTCTGATGCAGAGCTTGTTATTATCAAAATCACCTCCTGATACAGAATCAATACGGCTTGTCATGACAATTCTACTGCCCAGGTTATTTTGTGGAAAAGACTTGCTGATGATCTCCCATTCTTCTCGATGCCATACGTCATCAATTACTACTAGGTACCTAGAAAAGTTGGTTACATAATAGTTAGTGCTCCCTCCATTCCACAATATAGTGCCTAAAGATTTTTCTGAAAGTCAAACTTTGCCAACTTTGACCAAATTTATAGAGAAAACTATATACACTTGTAATAACAAACATGTACATTCCGAAAATATAACTCAACTTTGACAGACGGCGCATGACTGACTGCATAAAAACAAGAGCGACCAGCACTACATGCCACAACCCCTTCTTTGTAGCACGGAGTAGTTGTTGGTTGATGCTTGACCAGCACTCCCCCAGCACTACGTGCATTGTACGTACGTGTACAAGTGGCTAGGGTGCACATGCCATGCTACGGAAGGGTCGTCTTTTCTATTTAACGGCCATTGCACGTATATTCACAATAATTAAGAAACATTGAAATCTGCTCTGACGATTAACGGCTATTGCATGGGTGTGTTGTTTCAAATATACTAACTATTCACAATGAACATTGGCACCTCCTGGTCCGGGGAGCAGCAGCGGCACTCCACGGTGCTGCCCGTCCCTGCTTGGGAAGCTGGCACGCACGCAACATCTAGGATGGCAACGCAGCCGCGCACTAGATCCGCTGCCCCTCCTTCGTGTGCCCTCCATCCGCCGCATCACTAGTAGAAAACAGGGCTTTGGTCCAGGGCAATATTCACATTAGTCCCGGTTCGTGATTGGTCCCGGTTCGTGTGGCTAAGGCATTAGTCCCGGTTCACCTGAGTCCTTTAGTCCCGGTTTGAGACACGAACCGAGACTAAAGGACGCGATGCCCTTTAGTCTCGATTCATGTCTCAAACCGGGACTAAATATTAGACCTTTAGTCCCGGTTTAAGACACGAACTGGGACTAAAGGACCCTTTAGTCTCGGTTTGTGTCTCAAACCGGGACTAAAGGTCCCATTTTCAAACTCTACCCCCCCCCCCCCATCGCCTTTTTTGTTTTGAAAAAATCAAAAGAAAATAATAAAAACTTGAAAAAAAATAAAATCCTTCGAGAGGTAGTTATATTACTACATCTACTAGTTAGGAAAATTTAAAAACTTAAATTTGGACATGTTTTGCAAAAAAGCGTGATGAAAAAATAAAACGACCATATCTTTTGCATACGATGTCGGAAAAAGACGTAAAATATATCAAAATGTTCAGAACGAAAATCCGATTCCAATTTTTACAGCCTAAGGTCTGTTTGCAAATTTTTAGAATCCTCAAATTCTAAAAGGAAAAAAAGTTATGCTCAAATTTCAGTTTTTTTTTCGAATTTTTGTTAAAGCTGGTCAAACTATGGTCAAACTACTTATTTAAGAAGTATTAGTGTTACTAAATAATTATTCAAGAATATTAGTGTTACTAAATAATTATTTTAGTTTTTTTGAATTTTGGTCAAATATGGTCAAACTGTGGTCAAACAATGGTCAAACTACTTATTCAAGAAATATTAGTGTTACTAAATAATTATTTCAGTTTTTTTGAATTTTGGTCAAACTATGGTCAAATTGTGGTCAAACTAGGGTCAAACTACTTATTCAAGACATATTAGTGTTACTAAATAATTATTGTTATTTGGAACAATAGTTTCAAACTCAAACAGTGAAATGTGTGACTTCATGCTCAAGCTAAATTCCTAAGGGTTAATAGGATTGACATCTTAGTATTGTTAGGAAAACAACAAGTGCAGACTTGGAAACGAGGGAGAATAGAACCCGGAAGTTAAGCGTGTTCAGGCTGGAGTAATGAGAGGATGGGTGACCGTCCGGAAGTTAGATGATTTGGAATGATGAAGTATGATTAGAGATTTGAGGTTAAATTGAACAGTGATGATGGGTGATTAGAGATTAGAGGTTAAAATAATTCAGAAATTTGAAAATAAAAAAAATCAAAAAAAATTTAAAAAAATTCATAAAATTTCCTTTAGCACCAACCGGGACTAAAAGTGGACCTCCAGGCAGCGGCCACGTGGAGGGCCTTTAGTCCCGGTTCGTATAAGAACTGGGATTATACGAACCGGACTAAAGGGGGAGGCTTTAGTACCGACCCTTTAGTCCCGGTTCCAGAACCGGGACTAAAGGCCCTTATGAACCGGGACTAAAGGCCCTTTATCTACTAGTGCATGTCGCTCCACTTTCACTGCATCGACGCTCCCGTGGTCAGGCACGTTGCACGCAACCTCGGCGCCGCCATCAGAGAATCATCACCCACACGGACCGACGGCCGCCATTGTAGTCACATATACGGACCGGACCACCATCTCATTTGCATGGACAGAGACGAGTAGAGTCAGCCCACGCAGGGCGGGAAGGAGGGAACCAGTGATTCGGTCTGGTTCAGGAAGAGAGAGGAGATGGAGGCGCTGTTGGAGCGTGGTTCACCACTATGAGAATTGGTCGGAGCCGACCGGGATCGACCGGTGAAGGCGAAGGCGAAAAGGCGATCAGAACATTGAGAGAGAGAGAGAAAGAGAGAGAGAGAGAGAGAGAGAGAGAGAGAGATATCAAGGGAGGGAAGTGGATGTGGCCAATGATCCTGTGGCTCCTCTCCTCTGCACCAATCACACGAAGCACGGATGGGTGTAAACGCGCGGTTGCGAGCCACGTCATCAATTCATGGGAGCGTTGCTTCGACCAATCAGAAGGAACCATTTTGTCCATGCCGGATCACAGATGTAGCAATGACGGCTCTAGATTGTGCTCTTATTTTCTAGTGGCGGATTCTTTCTAGTGCGGCCACTGCTATTGTTGTTTTTTTGCCATTTTAGCTATTATTTTGTGGTGGGCACAAACCATGCCCACCACTACTACTTGAATTATCAGTGGCGGGCATTAGTAGGACCTGTCCAAAAAGACCAACGGTGGCCATACCAATGCCCGCCACAGCTGGTAACTCAAGTACCAGTGACAGGCGTGGTTTTGTGCCTGTCCCACGGCTAATTTGGACAGATATTATCAGTGGAAGTCACAAACTGGCGCCTGTCACTGATAAGAAAATAGAAGTGGCAGGCGCTAGTGTATGTCTGCCACTAATGTGAGCCCACCTATAAGCCTTTCTCAAGCAGTGCTCGCGTCGAGCCCTCGAGCATCATAGGAAGGTTGTGGAGGGCGACGCGCTCGTTGCCTCCGCAAGTGTTGGACGCCACCAAGTAGCCAACGAGCCATGCCTCCGTCTTGACAGTGCCATCGTACTCGTTAATGTCACTGGCAATCCAAAAACTAGGAAGGGAACAATTCGGTGCAGATCCGCCAACGAAGCACAATAAACCAGTAGAGCCCGAGCAGGTTGGTTGATGAAACTCGTAGCCTTGGCGGTCGGCTTGTGCCCTGGCCGCGAGGAGCTCCTCAATACGGTCCCAGGCATCATGGGCTATGTAAGCTTAGGGTTACGCGCCATGGGCTATGTAAGGCTGGTTGTAATGGGGAGTATCATATACTAGTATCATGCATATGATACTACCTCCCTAATGCATAGTATCATATATTAGTATCATGTAGTATTATATTTATTGTCATGCATGACATGAAGTAGCATAGCATTTAATATGATACGGTATCATGATATGATACTACATCCTCTCTTTCTTCATTTAATGTCATGACACATCATCAAAATTGCCTAGTTGGCATGTATGATACTAGCTATGATACTACCATTACGACCAACCTAAGCCTTGTCAAGGGGGGAGCTCGTTCGATGCCTTTCTGCACGGATTCAATTGACATTCCCACAGGCATCTGGTCAGTGGTTGGCGGAGTGACTCGGCTGTGATGGGCCAATTGTGATGGAGGGACTTGGAGCCCCCGGCGAACGACTCCGGGTGGACTTGTAGACGGCCAATCGGTCGCATGACGAAGAGGCCTTATTCTACTATTCCACCGCCGCCTTAATTAGGGTGATGACTCGGTGGTAGTTTTCCTCCTCTGGGCCATCCACGGGTGGCTAAAGAGAGTAGGCTAGCGTGGTGTCGGCAATGAGGTTCTGAATGGGGGTGCGGCAAGCCCAGACGCCATGCACCTCCATATTTGAGATGGGGTCATAGATGTCGTGGCCCCTCTGCCTGTCTAATGACGTTGGTCGGCGCGGGTGCTGTCGTGATCCATGAACCATGGCCTGGTCAACCTCATGGTTTTGTGCCTCCACTAATGCCTTCTCTCGTTTGATGTGAGGTCGCTCGGCCAAGATGGCTTGTCATTGTGTCTCCATGGCCTTTTTCGGGGAGCCGAATGGCCTGTAATGGGCGTGTTGAGGAGAGCGTCCGTAGCACCGGTGTTGTGTCCTTTGCGACCGCGACTTCAGTAGAAGTAGCAATATACACCTTTGCTATAGAACAGTGATTGTAAGAACTCTCGTTCCCTTCGAACACGGAGTCTAGAACCTACAAGAGGGAGTCAGAGTTGATCACACTAACGAGCTGGGGTGCAGTGTCGCCACCATGCGATGCAAATCGAGATCCCAAGGCTTCTTGGAGGCCAGCTCCCCCGCTCGTCAGAGAACCAAAATCTAGACATATCACACCAAAGCTGTTGGCATGGAAGGGTAAACTCCCAATGGTGGGCACTGCGGCATTAGGGAGTACGGCAGAGGCTGGGTGCCATGCCGCATCGTCGATTATGAAGTCGAGCATGCCAAAACATATGACACACCCTCACACAAGGCCACCACAGATGGCCGATGATGATCCCGCCTGGACCTCGGCTCCAACATGTGTTTTCACCTAGGTTCGGGCCCTCTTTGGAAGAGGTAATACCCTAGCCATGTGTCCTTGTATTGCCTTATATTGGGCTGACAAGGGCTACAACAACCTAGTCGGTTTACTATTGATGATGATAGTGGAAATGACTCATTGAATTGTGCCGTTTCCCATCTTTTGTGGCATCCTGGTAACGCCTGTCTTTTTTTTGAAAGGTGGTAACGCTTGTCTTGATGGCACGCTGAACGATACTTCCAACAGAGGTGCGGAAGCCCCGGTTTTGTTTTTTATTCACCCGGTTTTCAAGGATGGATTCTGGTGGGTTTTACTCGGTTTTCTTCCATTTTTTTTGTATTTTCTTTTCTAGTTTCTTCACGTTTCTTTTTATTTTTCATATTTGACTAACTTTTAACGATAATTTATTTTCAATTCATTTTTTTGCAAATTCTAAGAACTTTTTAAAATTCAATGAACTTTTTTCCAAAATCAATGAACTTTTCTTCAAATTCGATGAACTTTTCCCAAAATTTATAAAGATTGTTTTCAAATTTGATAATCTTTTCCGAAATTGATGATTTTATTCCAAATTCGATGAATGTTTTTCAAATTTAATGAGTTTTTAACGGAAATCGATGAAATTTTTTCAAATTTGATGGAATTTTTTCCCAAATTTGATGGACTTTTTCCCCAAATTTGATTAAGTCTTTTCCAAATTTGATGAACTTTTTTTAGAACGGTGAAATTTTTTCAAATTCGATGAACTTTTTAAAAACTTGACGAAACTTTTGAAATTTGATGAACTTTTTAAAAAAACCATGAACTCTTTTTTCAAATTTAATAAAAATTAAATCAATGAACAGTTTGGAATTCACAAAAAAATCTGATTTTTTGCGATTTTTTTTGTGATTTTTCCTGAAAATATTAACCCTCAAATGGTGATCCATTGACCAGAAACCTTAAAAGGAGCGAACACCAAGCGAGCGAAGGAAAGGAGCGGGCGAGCTCAGCTCATTTAGTTCGGTCAGCCAATCGAAGCTGCTGCGTGCGCCAGTTCCTCGATCCGGGGCCAGAAGCGCCGTGTAGGACCTCCCTTCCAGACGAGTCGGCTTCAGGGAGTGCCTCCAGCCGACTGGGCCTGTAGGAATGGACTTGGGCCATCTAAGTCTGTTCTCTATTTTGGGCCTACCGAGAGGATCCCGCCATCATTTGTGGTTAGAGAAAAAAAAGTATACATAGCTAGCTCAAGAATTCTTTCCGGGTACAATTCAACATGACATAGTCTATTGTTCGTTGTTTTCGAGATAGCTCACCACTCATGTCATGTGGTTCAACCTGCCATAGTCAACTGTTGGTATCGATGCAAAAAAGAAAAAATGTGTCAGACTGCTAATAATTAGTAATTCATATTCAGACGGGGCTTTTGCTATTTCGCAGGAGCCTATTTTTTACCTAGTTCACTCATGTCCTCCCACCCCCCCCCCCCCCTCTCTCTCTTTGTAGTCCATTTTTCTTTTTTTATGTATATGTATGAAAGTTGGGGGATGGTGGTGTAAATACACACAAAAGTACTTATATTATTTACTGAAGTACAAAAGGTGTTCTATTATATGGTTATTCTTGCATATTAAAAAAAGTTGAATTTCTATGTACATTTTGTGCAAGTTTGTGGCACCATTATTTTTTTATATTTTCTTTCTTCTTTAAAGGGTACTACCGAGGCAACTAATTCATTCCTCCTTAGTAAACTGTGTTTTAGATTCTGTTTTAGTTTTAAAATTAGTTCTAGTATATAGAAAGCCAGAGGAAGAAGAAACATGGAAGGCAGAAGGCTAGACGAGGAAGAGGGCAGTTGGGCCTTTGGATCTCGATCGGACGGTGGAGAGAGATTTGATTGAACCCTAAAAATATGTCAGCCGCTTGTTTAGTAGTTGTCTCCTTTGTATGTCTACCATCGATTCAACAAAATAGATTGATGAATATCTATCGCTAAAATATACTAACGTTAGATCGGTCAATCTCCACCATTCTTTTTTTATAGTCTCAAGCTACATGTGTGGCCCACGCATTGACACAAGTTGTTTTATGTATCATCATATTTGATAATGCTTTCTTTATAAGTAATTTGGGCACGATGATAGGTCCTATTTTATTTAATTCCTCATTACATTAGCATTAATATATGGTTCAAATTATACATATAAAAACCGATAGTAGGAATAATATTCATTTTGACAAATATGATGGTATTTTGGTGAAGACCTTTTAGTTGAGTGTATTAGACCGTTGCAAAAGCATTGGCTATCATATCAATATCAAGCAGTTGAGTGTATTTTTAGACTGTTGCAAAACAGCAAAAGCATTGAGTATCATGTTAATATCAAGCTTTATCTCCTACATTCCCGTTGTCTTTTTTTCACCAATAATTATATAGCAGTAACAAATTAAACATTTTATGGCTCATACTCATTGTATTATGTACTTTAACTCTAATCTTCAATGGTTGTATTGAAATTGCATTTACTATTACTAAAATATTGTTTCTCCACATGCTCCTACATATGCTCATCTTATTCTAATTACCTATGTTGCCTGCACTCCTAAGTTGAGTTTACAATAAAATTGCCACTATTAATGGAATATATTTCAAAATTTGACTATCTATGGTTGACATATGGAGTTTTAAAATTACTATTCCAAATTTAATGAATAAATACATTCTTTATCAACCTAATAAGAGTCACATACATGCTCTAAATGTTTAGTTAATATTTTCTTCAAGAGAATATATCTCTACCTTTAGGATACTTTCGGGAGGGTGGTCTACATTTGCACCGCGAAATATGTGATGTAATTGGTATAGTCACATTTTCAAGTACTTATACGATAGCTTGTAGCTAGAATTCACTAGGCGAAAGTTATTTTAAGGTCAAAAAGTAATTCTGGTTATGTTGGCGAGTTGTTCTTCTCCCGGTTCATGTTCATGTCCATTACTATAATTTGCTCTGTGTGCATTGTAGACCGTCATAATATGATATTATTATTATTATTATTATTATTATTATTATTATTATTATTATTATTATTATTATTATTATTATTATTATTATTATTATTATTATTATTATTGTTATTGCTTTCAAACTCTATGCTCTAACACAATATGTAGAGAAAACGATTCAACCGTGACCATGCATGCATGTGTTCATCGTGTCCTTCTCCTGAAGGATTTTGATTGCTTATGTATCCAACCAGTTTTCTCCTTCTAAATTGGCATTACATTTTCCAATGCTTGTGTATCGTAAATCTGAACCTTTTCTTTTGTTGCTTCATCTGAGCCGTTATTTCCCAATTATTTAAATATAAAAATAGGTATGATAGATTGAATTATGTTATTAAATTAATTTGAATATTCTAACTTCTTAAAGATATTTGTAAACATTTAAATTTTGAGTCTAGAAGTCTATACCTATCATATATGATTGTACAATGTGATTTGGTTATCCGTCTAATGAACAAAAAATGTGAACAGTTAAAATAGTTTAATTTTGGTCTATTAGCTTTGATTGAGCCTAGAGTTCAGATCTTTACATCACATAGATAATTGCCATGAGTAAAAATTTGAAGGAAATATAATGGCACCGAATTTTTTTTCTTATCAAATTTTTGTTGTCCGTGGCCTATTTCATATAGAATTCAACTTTTTTTCCCCAGAAACCACAATTTTTCTATTAAATTTAGTTCAAATTTCAAACAGCTTGGACAAATCAAACCACATTTCTTAAACATAAATTTGAAATCCTAACACTCACGATACACATTACAAGCAGATTAGCTAAAATCAAAGCTATAAATGTGCGCACCTTTTGTCCTCTAGGAAATTCGATATGGTGTGGATGATATCTTCCTCTGTCCTTGCTTTGGTGCCAGCAGGTAGTTCAGCACCTACTTGTTGGAGAATACTTGTGAGAACCTCCTTCATGTTGGGAGTTGGAGTGACGGACACAAAAGCCCGGGATTGAAACTTATTTCCAATCTCCTCATACACAAGGCTGGCAAGTGTTGTTTTTCCCACACCGCCCATTCCAACAATGGATGCCATTTTGAGCTGCGGCTGCGCCATTGTGCTCCCTTCTTCTCCTACCAGGTATGTTATGAGGTCCTCTCTCCATCTGCCCATACCGACGATCTCTGACGCATCCTTGCGGACAAATGGAGCTCGATGAGGAGGCGGTTTGCTGGGGTTGCTGGATTTTGCCCTTTTTGTTGAAAATAAGCTACAAATGCGTTCAGCAGACTTGATCTTCCACTTGCTCCGGCACCGGCCCGACACGTTATCTACTCTTGTCCTGAAACCCTGGAAGGGGCTTGCTTCGGTCTTGATCTGTATCATCAGGTCCTTCTTTCTACGGCTGGGCTTCATGGTGAGGATGAAGTCGTCGATGGCGTCATGCATATCGTCGGCGAGGTCTAGCGCTTCCTTCTTCAAGTCCTTGGATTCCGCATCAAGAATCTCCTTCTCCCATACCGCCCAAAGGATAGAGTGCACATACTTGAGCTTGGATTTCATGGACTTTACGTCCTTGCGAGTCTGCCGCCGAAGCTTGTAGTAGTCGCCCAGCAGAGCACCCAGCTTGGCTACGGCGGGCCCCAAGGCCCCCGTGGCTGCGGTCACGGGAGCTCCCTCCATGGCTCAGCTAGGCCGTATGCACTGGAGCTGAAGGAGCAGGCCTAGCTCCGGCTCCTTCCTGGCCTGCTGTGCGTGTGTGTGTAAGATCAGGAGCCGACGCCCTTTTGCGAGAATTGTGTCTATGTGCGTGGAACCTGGAGATGGACTCCAGTCATGAGATAAAATGGTTCCTCGTCTTCAAAGCCGACAGAGAAGAACAGTCTTCATATATAGTGCCACGTGCTATCTTAAACATTTAGGATTTAGCACCAAACTGACAAACCAACACGGATGGATGCTTAACTTCTTCTTTTGTTTTTCCTTTTCCTTTTCCTTTTGAAATAAGCAAGGGCAAGGAACAGGATGCTTTCATTTCCTTGAGTAAAAAGAACAAGACTATTCGTTTCTCCTTAGCAGGAGCATACTCCAAGAATAGCGTGCCGGCCAGCAGTTGGATGCTCCATCTTACTTGGAAAACCAGCAAAGCTACTCCTGCTCGGTTCTTTTCCAAAAGAATCACCCTTCCTTTTCTTCTTTTTCTTTTGATTTGAAAGAGCCCTCCCTCCCTCGTCAAATAGGAGAATGCTATCCTTCTGAGCGTTCTCATTCTTAATTTGGTACAAACTCACAGAGGTGAGGAGATTTGTATCTTCCATCATCTAGAAAGAAATGTGTTGCCTGATAAATAATGACCAAATGATGCTATTGAAAAATGATAGTTGTACCCTGCACACGTTTCCTCGAATAACTCAAAAACACGCCGCTGCTTCCTTTTTGCTTCGTGTCGTTGGAGCGACATACTCTCCAGGAATGCTACCAGATGCTTTCCTTCCTTCTCAGACGACCAAAGTTCAACTTCATGCATATGCATGCAGCAAGCAAAGCAGCAGCTCGCCAACTTTACTTGTGTCCACCACCATCCTCGGTTCCCCGTCCTTCCATCCGTCTGCTATATCCTCTGCCCCGGAGCCACCGCGTTGTCCATAGATCTCTGCCTCTGACGCCTTCGACGGCGGCCATCCTGACCACAGGCTGCTAAATCCTACTCCGCGGCCATCCAGGCCACTGATTGCTAAAGCTTACTTGGCGACCAGCATCGCAGGTGCCCATATCTGCTCCTGTCCCTTCTTGTTTCTCTCTCTATTTTATTTTTTGAGGGGAGAGAGATTGAATTAATCAGGGACATATGTAGCCTTTTGTTTGCTTGCCAAGTTGCCAAGAAACCTAGAAACTGTGTAATATCTAGAATTTCCTCGACATTAATTTCAAAACTTTTTTTAAATGCATTAATTTCAAAACTTAGAAGATGTACTGGATGCCTAAGAAAGGACATGTTATCTAGCATCTATCATCTATCAGTGAGTAAATTTCCACCACAAGGAGAGTACCAATTGCGATATTTCCATCTCTCTATTTCTTATTTCCCTGCAACCATCCACATATCAGAAGTCAGAACCACCACTCCACAACAATACGAGGAACATGCAGAGTCTTTTTTTTTCTTTTTCGGAAAGGGGGTTTGCCTCCGGCCTTTGCATCAAAACGATGCATATGGCCATATTATTGATAATCAAAAGATCAACAAAAGTCTTCAGGTCTAAAAAAAGGAAAAAGGCTCACAAAGAGCATGAACACAAAAACAGGAAAGCCACAACCGGTAGGCAAAAATTAAGATAGGAAACTAAACACCTACCCTATTACATGACCGCCATCCAAACCGGTTGAAGATAGCCCGTGCTACCGTCTCCCATCAGATAGATCCAGTAACCAAACGCTCGCTAGCCTCCGCCGGAGTGAGTAGCGACCACATACGAGTCAGTGTAGTGGCCCAGAAAATAACCTGCAAGAAATGAATATTTGTTCTTCTGTTAAAAACCAAGTCGTTTCTGCAGTTCCAAACTGCCCATAATAAAGCACATACTCCTAAACGGATATGTCTTGCTGTTTCTGGATTTATCCCATCTAGCCACGTCCCAAATAACGTGTTGATAGTATTCGGAGGAGTAATATTAAATGCCATGTGGACCGACCGCCACAATTTTTTTGCCAATGGGTAGTCAAGAAATAGGTGTTTGATGGATTCATCACTATCACAGAAGCTACATCTTGTTGATCCTATCCACTTGCGTTTTAAAAAATTGTCCTTAGTTAGAATGACTTGTTTATGGCAAACCACATAAACACTTTGATTTTTAAAGGCACTTTGACTTTCCAAACATGTTTCAGAAGAGGAATAGTACTAGCGTTGATAACATCCAAATACATGGATTTAACTGAAAACTCTTCATTCATAATTAGTTTCCAGCGCAACTGATCGGGCTGTAGAGAAAGGTGGACATCCATGAATCTTCTCACAATATGGAGCCAAGATTCCCAACGGTGTCCCGCTAACGTCCTCCTGAAGTGAATATTAAGAGGATTGGACTGTAATACTGTTGCAACGTAAGCGTCTCTTCGCTGAACAATATTATAGAGAGAAGGATATTGGAGTGCAAGGGCCGTCTCCCCTAGCCATGTATCCTCCCAGAATCTTGTGGAAATACCATTTCCAACGATAAATTTTGTCCTGTTAAAAAGACTGATTTCACTCTCACCAGTCCTTCCAAAAAGGCAAATCAGTTGGCCTTACCGTCACCTGGGACAAGGTTTTGAACTGAAGGTGCTTATTACGCAGAATCTGGGCCCATGTTGCATCCATCTCTACAGATAACTTATACAGCCACTTGTTGAGAAGACATCTGTTCTTCACCTCTAAATTTTCAATGCCGAGACCCCCTTGGTCTTTCGGCCTACAAATGATATCCCATTTAGCGAGTCTATATTTTCGTTTTAATTCATTGCTCTGCCAGAACAAGCATGATCGATAGAAATCTAGCCTTTTTCGTACTCCAACTGGTACCTCAAAAAAGGACAAGAGAAACATGGGCATACTTGTGAGAACCGAATTAATCAGAATTAGTCGGCCTCCGTATGACATAAGCTTGCGCTTCCAGCAGCTTAGTTTTTTTTCAAATCGATCTTCAATGCACTTCCATTCTTTGTTGGAAAGCTTGCGATGGTGGATTGGTATACTCAAATACGTGAAGGGTAAAGACCCCAATTCGGACCCGAACAATTGCTTGTAAGCTTCTTGTTCTTCTTTACCTCTTCCAAAGCAGAACAATTCACTTTTATGGAATCTTTAACCCCGACAGTTGTTCGAACAAGCACAACACAAGCTTCATGTGTCTTGCTTTAGCCAAATCATGCTCCATGAAGATGATAGTATCATCAGCGTACTGTAGGATAGACACTCCTCCGTCAACTAAATGCGGAACGAGGCCACCTAGCTGGCCATCATCCTTAGCCCTTCCTATTAGGATTGTCAATGCGTCGACCACTATGTTGAACAGAATCGGTGACATCGGGTCTCCTTGTCTCAGACCCTTGTGTGTCTGGAAGTAATGACATATGTCATCATTCACTTTGATTCCAACACTCCCTTTTTGCGTGAAAGAATCTACCTGGTTCCTCCAGGACTGATCGAATCCTTTCATACGCAAGGCCTGGTGAAGAAATGGCCATTTTACCTTATCGTATGCTTTCTCAAAATCCACTTTGAAAACCACCCCATCTAGTTTTTTCGTGTGGATTTCATGGAGCGTTTCTTGTAGGACCACAACCCCTTCTAGGATGTTTCTGTCCGGCATGAAAGCAGTTTGAGACGGCTGCACCACAGAATGCGCAATCTGCGTAAGCCTATTAGTCCCAACTTTGGTGAAGATTTTAAAGCTGACATTGAGAATACAGATCTGCCTGAACTATTCAATCCGCATGGCCTCTGTTTTCTTAGGAAGCAAAGTAATCGTTCCGAAGTTCAAGTGAAACAGTTGCAACTGTCCCGAGAATAGATCATGGAACATCGGGAGCAAGTCCTCCTTAATGATGTGCCAACACTTTTTATAAAACTCCGCCGGAAAACCATCCGGCCCTGGAGCTTTATTATTCTTCATTTGTGAAATTGCTTCAAACACCTCTTTCTCGGAAAATGGGGAGGTCAAAATATCGTTCTCATCTGTTGCTAGTTGAGGAACATCCTCAACCCTCGACTCATCCAAGGATACGAAATTATCCTCAGGAGGCCCAAACCGCTGCTTATAGTAATTGGTGATGTATAATTTTAGGTTCTCCTGTCCTAAAATCGTCCCCTCATCTTGCTCAAGCTAAAAGATTCTCTTCTTTCGATGCTTGCCATTCGCAATCATATGGAAGAATTGTGTGTTATCTTCCCCTTGGACGATTTTTGCGAACTTTAGCTCGCAGTGCCCACTTCAATTCCTCCTCTCGAAGCAGTTCTTTCAGTCTCATTTCTGCCTCCACTTTAGTTTCCAGCTCCCTGGAATCTAGAATGGAGGACTCGGCTTTTAAATCTAGGGATTGAATAAGTAAAAGGAGCCTTTCCATTTCAACCTTATATATCCCACTCAAGTGTTTGGCCCACCCACCTAAGAACAGTCTTAGGTGCCTAATCTTATTCTGCCATCTTTCAACGTTCGATCTCCCTCCTGAATCTTTAGCCCATTCTCTTGCTATCAGATCCAGGAACCCTTCTCTTTCAAACCACGCTAATTCGAAAGAAAAAGTATTCTTGTTTCCCACATGCGTTGACTCTCCTGAGTCAACCAACAATGGGTATGGTCGGAGATCGAGCAAGATAAAGCTTGGACCGTCACCAGGGGAAAATTCTGCTCCCATTCGACGCTAGCGAGGACACGATCCAGCTTCTCAAACGTCGGGATTGGTTTGGTAATGTATTGGCCCAAGTGAATTTTCTACCGGAAAGCTCGATCTCTTTGAGATCCAAGCTTTCAATGATTGTATTAAACATAAATGACCGGACACCGCTGGCTTCTACACAGAAGCAACCACCTCCGAAGAACCCACCGGCACTGCAACATCGGAAACGGTAGCGGTAGGCGGTGGAGGCTGTCGGTGGCGGTTCTTGCCTCCGCGGGCACCACGATGACCTCGGTAGCCACCTGTCTGCCTGTAATCCGGGCCAGATGCCCCCTCAACAAAACCTCCCGGAGGGCCGTAGAATGGCCGATCCGTCGACCCGTCACTTTGCCAAGCGTTCCGCGCCCTCCGCCAGCCAACGACGAACCTCGATGCTGGCCATCGCCATACGCGTCGTATCCGTCATCACCCCATTGGCCACGGGGAGGACCACGGTCGCCATGCGAAGCCTCCATGCCTTGGTTCGCCGGGATGCAGGGCTGACCCGAGCTACCGCCGCCCCTATGCGCCGGGGCGCAGCCCTAGCCACGGGTGGCTGCCCCGCATTCTGCGACGTAGGGGTGGGCGCCTACTACGTAGGACCCGCCCGGTGCTGCGGCGGGAGCGCGACTTGATGAGGCGGCGGCGCATGCCGCGGAGCCGCGCTGGGCAGCGGCGGCGCTGCCTTTGGCTTCGGCGGCGCGGGCTTGGGGGGAGGGCCAGCGCCCCGACCGGCCATGGCTGCCCTGGGTCGAACCCTCGCTGCTCTCCCATGTGGGAGCCTTGGGAACCCCGGCACAGCGATCCGGCGAACCCTAGCAGCCTCAGACGTGCGAAAGGACAGGCTCAAGACAGTAGGACTAGTCGAAACCCTCGTCGACTCGATCCCATGCACGTCCAGGTCTGCGCCGACACTCCAATCGGTCTCCTGGCTGTCGACCTGGGCCTCATACCCAGTCCTAGCCAGGCCCGACTCGGTGTCGCGAAGCACCGGCCCGTCACGTCCGGGCGGCTCCGATCCCGATCTCCGGAATTTCCGGCGCTGCCGCCGCGGTCGCCACCGGCGCCGGTCCAGCCACAGCCCGGCGGTCTTTCTTCCTCCTCACAACCACGGTCCAAGAATCCGGACGAATCATATCGAAAAGTGTAAGATTGGGTAGACATACCTTGGGGAGGGGGCCCTTCCATGGCCTGATCGCCGACGCCGCCGTCCTCCGATGAACGACCCGCCGGACCATCTCCTTCTTCTCCCCCGCGTGTAGTCCTGCCCTTGCCGGACCATCCAGGGGCAGCACTTTGTCTACAGTCGCTGCCACCTCCTCCTCGTTGTAGCCAGAATGAAAAAAAGCGCAGATCAAGTCAGATGGCGTCGGCGACGGTGGTAACTCCGGCGAGTCCTCAACCGCCTCCCCATCCGCTTCATCAGCTTCGTCGTCGGCGAGCGCCCAGAAGCGGTCCCCGACACGATGCCATACGCTGGGGGAAGGGGATGGGGTACGTGCATGGGCGGCGTTCGCCCCTGCAGCATTACTCATGCTGCTTTTGTTAGTCAAGCAGGTTGGGGCACAGAAACAAACAGAGCAAGGGCTCTGACCTCGGTAATCACCAAGAGTCTTACTAACGTTGATCAATAATCACCAAGAGGCATTCCATTCTACACATCTCTTAATAACCAATAAGTGTGGATGTGCCGAGATTAGAAAAAAGTTGATATAGCAAAGAATTCCATGATATAACAGTGTTAGCCTCATCTGAGATGACAGGATTTTATACTTTTGCCCACAGCCTCGATACATTTTAGTAATCGTAAAAAGCAGCTAAATGGGACAAATGCATCATATCCAAGTCACTGGAAAGTCCATCTTTTGCACCTCCCCAAAGTCTTAACGGGTCTCTGAAAATAGCGGTATGCGCAGGTACATTAACGGACATATAACTGGAGTACTTATCTAAGATAGTACGTACATAGATAGCTTGTAATGAGGCATACTATCTCACTGATAGTAGAAAAACCTTGCCTCTTTTCAAGGAACCTAAAAATCAGGAAACGATTGGCTAATTTAGCATAATTCATCAGTATCACCTCCTAATTTCAATATGATTTATTACACAAGTTGTTAATTTAATTGCATGAAGGAAATGATATGAGAGAACAACATAATATAGAAGGGCAACTGTTCATAAAGCATTACTGTGATTGCTAGATTGTAGCTATAAGACAGGAACCATCTCTTTGGTACCATTGCCTATTATAATCTTTTTCAAAATTCTTCTACAATATATGCTATTGCTATAAAAAATTATTCTCTTACTATGGTATACCTACGGAATACATATGCACGCTAGCTAGGCAAGAATATGCAGGACACTTCTTCAACAAAATCCATGTCAATGCATCAGTGCATGACCTCAGTGCATGACCTCAACTGGATAAGAAATGGAAACATGCATACAAAAGAAAGAGATATAAACAACATAACTGATACTAAAAGTAAATCTGACATTGGTAATGGGCAATGGTCAAATTGTATTTGAGAATTAGGATGCCTATTTTCTTGTCCTCCTTGATGAGACCCTCATTACCAAGTATAACCGATGATATATGTATGTTGAAATTATACACTGTAACTCTATATGATCAAGAGTATGATCTATATATGACCAAATCTGCGGTACATCCTCTTTTATTTCATACTCCCTCCGTTCCTAAATACTTGTCTTTCTAGAGATTTCAACAAGTGACCACATACGAAGCAAAATGAATGAACCTACACTCTAAAATATGTCTACATACATCCGTATGTTGTAACCATTTGAGATGGCTAGAAAGACAAGTATTTGGGAACGGAGGGAGTAGGAAACAATTGTCAACGAATAACTAAGGAAACAATCTGTCAAGTGGCCATAACCAAGGAAACAATCTGTCAGGTGTCTCGGTTAAGATGAAGTTACATTAAGCATAGGTTTAGAGATTATGTAGGGAGTTTATAATTACTCATTGTATACCAATCTAAATGGGAACTACAAAATTGGAATATAAAAAATCGAGGGAAGAGGGCATCCCTGAAATCACACATTTCATACCAAGCAAATGTAATAATGAAGACACACAATGGAAGGGAAATCAAGGATGCCATGCTGGGATTTTCCTCCTTACAATAGTTGTGGACATGCAAAATCATTTTTATTCGCATCCATTTTAACAAAACAAATCTTCGTATTTCTTATAAAGTTGCCGTTCTTGTATGCTAAAGGCTGAGTAAACTAATTAGAAACCAAAGTGTAATTCGACAAATTTATCATTGCACATCTAACCAAAGTAGATTCACAAGAACTGTTTACATGATCTGATTAGACGTGTGGAGCCTATGATTATTTTCTAGCCACGATTCATGCATTGTGATGCATATCTTTTTTTTTGCGTCAGTTCCTTTAATAGATCAACAACTTCTGAGCTAGCAGTGGAGGTGAACTGTCTTTGGACTTGCAACAGGAGGCGACAGATTGTAGTAGTGAAGAGCACACAAAAGGAGGAGATGGAGTTTGTAGTGGGTGCTTCGGAAGCCACCATGAGGTCTCTCCTAGGCAAGTTGGGCAGCCTCCTTGCCCAAGAGTACACTCTGATCCGTGGCGTCCGCGGTGACATCCAATACATCAGTGATGAGCTCGCCAGCATGCAGGCTTTTCTTGGCGACCTCGGCTCTGCACTGGACAACCACGATCGCCGGCTCAAGAACTGGATGAAGCAGATCCGTGACATGGCATACGACATGGAAGACTGCATCGATGACTTTGCTCATCGCCTCCCTCGGGACTCCCTCAGCGATGTAAGATGCTCCTTCCTCGTGATGGCAGTCTACGAGGTGTGGACATTCAGGCCTCGCCGCGACATTGCTTCCAAGATTGCCGAGCTCAAGGTCCGAGCACAATACATTGCTGAGCGGCGCAACAGATATGGAGTGGACAACCCAAACACAAGAACAAGCTCCCGAGCCGGAGCAACCCATGCTATTACGTATGGCATTGCTGAGCATTTGGCAGCGAGCCGTCAGCTCATCCGCACAGACGACCCCGTGGGAGTGAAGATGGACATGGAGAAGCTCCGAGGTTGGCTAACCAAACAAGATAAAGGCTCTCATCGAGCTGTTGTGTCCCTGATTGGATTTGGTGGTGTGGGAAAGACCACCATTGCCATGGCACTGTACCGAGATTTCAGGAATGAATTTGATTGCCGGGCGTCAGTCACGGTGTCTCAGAACTTCGATGAAGATGAAATCCTCCGGGATGTTCTTGGGCAAATCAAACCAGCAAAGAGTCAAATCAAGCCAATGGAGGAGGGGCAGGAGGGCAGCAACATAGGGAAGTTGAAGAAGAAAAACCTACTGGTAGACATGAAAAGCTCACTGCAGCAAGCTGTGCCACTGCTCTCTTGTCACAGGCCACAAAGCAATGATGGCAACACGCAGAGTAAGATAGAAACAATGAATCGTGACCAACTTATCGAAGAACTCAAAAAACGCCTTCTTGGAAGGAGGTACCTCAAAATCATTTCTTTTGTTTTTTTTCTAAATTACGTGTAGTAACGACTGTGCATATATGCATGAAGTGTCTGAATTGCAGTAAACCGGTGATAAAACTGTGTTGTTTACCACAGCAATTTCATTCTGAAGTTTGTACAATGGTGACTGAAAAATGTAGCTAGTGGAGCCTTGATAATTAAAGACCAAAAGATTAATAGTTAAAGTTGCACATGGAAGTTTCATCAAAGAAGTTGCACAAGGAATATTTGTGCAAATTTAATAACTGACCTCCAACTAGTTACAAATAGAAAATTTCGTACGACTATAAATATATGTAAGTAAAATTTTCTAAAACATACTAAAACTGGACCAACAATCTAGAAGCAAAAATATGAATACTTATGGGGTTACTCTTCGACTGTTCAGAGGATTACTTTTTTTCTCAGTGGCATGAATTTAAATAAGCTAGCACATTTCATCTCACTTGTACTTTGTTACCTTTTTCTTGGCAGGTATCTCCTGTTCATTGATGATATATGGTCCGTAGAAACATGGGAGACCATTAGAAATTGGTTACCACATGATAATACAAATGGTAGTAGAGTAATAGTAACTACAAGATTTCAAGCTGTTGGTGCAGCGTGCTCAGAAAGAGATGGAACTGATTATGTCCATACAGTTAATGTTCTCAGTGATGCCGACTCCAGAAGCCTATTTTATCAGAGTATTTCTGAATCCCCAAGCAGGAAAGAAGGTAAAGGAATGGATAAAATATCTCAAGTTGTTGGTACTGAGTCCTCCAAAGGAGATGGAACTGATCATTTGCCTTCAGCGGATGTTCCTAGTTTTTCTAATCCACAAAGCAGGAAGGTTGGGGAGAAAGAAGAGGTCCATGAGGAGATATGGAAATACTGTGGGGGGCTGCCATTGGCCATAGTCACCATGGCTGGCCTTGTTGCCTGCAACCCCCAAAAAAAGAGTGATCATTGGAGTAAAGTTTGCAAGTCATTATTTCCAGAGCAAGTGGCTCCCCTTACATTGGAGGGGGTCACAAGGATACTTGATTATTGCTACAATGATTTGCCAGCAGATCTCAAGACCTGCTCATTGTACTTGAGCATATTCCCCAAGGGCTCAAAAATTAGTAAGAAGCGTCTGACCAGGAGGTGGATATCAGAATGCTTTGTTTCTGAGAAGGAAGGGCTGAGTGCAGAGGAAGTCACAGAAACATACTTCAATCAGCTTGTAAGAAGGAAGATAATACGTCCTGTGGATCACAGCAGCAATGGAAAGGTCAAATCATTTAAAGTTCATGACATGATCCTTGAATATATCGTGTCCAAGTCAAGTGAAGAGAATTTTATTACAGTTGTTGGTGGACATTGGTTGATGCCAACTCCTAGCAACAAAGTTCGTCGACTTTCCATGCAAAGCAGTGGTTCCAAGCATGGGAATTCAACAAAAGGCATGAACTTGTCTCAAGTGCGGTCACTGACAGCATTTGGAAGCCAAAAACGACGACTCCCATTCCATTCGTTCAATAATGGAATAATACAAGTGCTTGATCTTGAGGGCTGGAAGGGTTTGACAGATAAGCATCTGAATGACATATGTAAAATGCTTGTGCTGAAGTATTTGAGCCTCAGACGGACAGAGGTTTCTGAGATCCCATCAAAGATCGAGAAGCTCCAGTATCTAGAAACTCTTGACATAAGGGAGACAAATGTCGGGGTGCTGCCAAAAGCTTTTGGACAGCTCAAACAGCTTAGTAGCATGCTTGGAGGGAACAAAAACACAAAGATGGCTTTGAAGTTGCCACATGAGAAGAACAAGGAGCCGATGAAAGCACTTCGGATCTTGTCAGGGATTGAGATCGGTGAGTACTCATCAGTTGTAGCAAGCCTTCATCAGCTGACAGGGCTAAGAAAACTTTCCATTTACAAGCTCAATATAAGGGAGGGCGGTCAGACCTTCAAACAATTACGCTCCTCCATTGAGTACCTCTGTAGCTGCGGTCTGCAGACATTGGCAATCAATGATGAGAGCTCTAATTTTATCAACTCACTAGACACCATGACCACTCCTCCAAGATACATCATCGGCCTAGAGTTGTCTGGCAAGATGGAAAGGCCCCCAAAGTGGATCAAAGAGCTCAATAACCTCTATAAGCTGACCCTTTCTGTGACTGTTCTTCGGACTGATACTTTCAAGCTCATCCAGGACCTACCCAAATTGTTTACGCTCACCTTTACACTCAGTGCAGCCAAGGATGATAGGGACATAGTGGACATTCTTGAGGAAAATAAACAGCTTACCGACAGGGAGATCATTATTCCACCCGGAGGATTCAAGAGTCTAAAGCTGCTTCGCTTCTTTGCAACTATGGTGCCAAGGCTGAGCTTTGCAGTTACAGGAAAAGAGGTAATGCCAGCACTGGAGAGGATTGATATGCGGTTCGAAGCCTTTGAAGGGATTTACGGCATCGAGACTCTCAAAAGCCTCCAAGAGGTGCATCTCAGTGTTGGTAATCAAGCAGATGAAATAACCAAGTTCTTGGTAGATGATTTGAAGGACACCCCCAATTACTTGGATCAAAAGTACGCCAGCAAGTGGCCGAAGATAATCACCTAGTGAAGAGATTGGAATATGTCACATTATCCTTCGGTTGACCAACAAATCATCTGGTATGTGTTGTATAATTAAGTGGGGGTTGTTTCATCAAGTCTGCGTCGCCTTCTCGAGGGCTAAATAAACAGACTGCATCCATTATTGAATATTGTAATGCATATGTATGTGGTACTGCTGAAACCGTCACTCATTCTTGTAATTTGTACTTCTATTGTAATGTTACTTCCATTATTGATCTTTTTGAACTTACCTCGTGTTCGGTTATGATATGTATATATCCCACAGTACAGGTTTGATTGAGATTTCCGTACCCTATATTTAACTAAATAGCAGTCACATGGTTCAGTTGGTGTATGGAGGTCTCTTGCCCAAAGTGCTGGAGTTTTAGGAAGGTAGATTGCCTTCAAATGCACGCAGGCAATGTAGAGTTTTTGTTAACCTATTTTACCAGGAACTCCCGCTTTGTACGTGTTTGATTGTCTTAGCGAAGTAAAGAAAAACCCCTGTTTTGTATATCAATGCTCGAAGATTTCTTCTTTGCAATCATACTGTAGCAAACTACGCCATGTTTCGTGTTTGGAAACAGGCAATTTTTGTGTTTCACATTGGCAACAAAGTCATTTATTTTATCATAAGAATTCTCGAATGCATATAAGTTCAATACTACCAGTAACAGTTTTTGAAGTTTTGGCTGTGCATACATCCAAAATGTAAGGTTTCAGAGAGCTCAGAAGAGTAGATCCTACACATAGTCATTTATCACATAAATGGATGCTAATCTGAAGAACAAACCAGGAGCATGGGTGGAAGAACAGGGTACCTCATCTCGGCCGACAGAGTGATAGAATATGCAAAGTGTCAATATGATCTGCTGCCAAGAAACAGAGTAGTTACTACCACTGCATGCATACCAGTTCTTACTTCACCTCTTCTAATGTCAGTTTGTCAAGCTTGTCGATGCTTGAGCAGACCGTTCTGAACTTCTCAGGAGGCTCACCGCAGAACTCCAGCATGACATGAAGCAACTTTCTGTGATTTAGTTTTATCATCATACGTGCCAATATCTAGCCTATCCAGCAATTCTGTCAGAATTCCATTGGCACATATACTCCAGCAATGTCAAAGTCACAGTGGTAGAATTCTCGGTATCTTCCCTTTGATGGGTTATATCTCTCCTGTATAGTTTTGCTATCTGATACCTCCTAAGTGCACTTATGTCATTCATGGCAAGATACCGGGCGAATGGAATGGCGAGATCATACCGCAGAGAGCAAAGCTCAGGCAGCCTGCGCGTTACTTGATGGTAAGATTTCAAAAGTTCAACATGTAGGAATTTATATAATGCAGTCAAGGACTGACAGAGTTGCTGAATGCCGTAGTTCTAAGAGTTGCGGAATTAACCTTGTCCGAATAATAATTTATATACAGAACCAGCACATGACAAATCAAACACAATTTGGGATGTTCAACAAAACCAAATAACTCTTCAGCTAACATTAATTATAAGAGGACATTGAAACTGTCTGTACCTGATCAGGAAGGTCATACACCAACTTAGAGTCTTGACCATATTTCCCCATAAGGGTTTCTCTCAACTCAAATGCGTACAAGGTGTATCGAGTTCAGCAGCACCGTGCATCTCAAATACACTTGTTCTTATCGAGAGCGCACGCCTCCTCATGGCCATTTGATCTGCCCCAAAGTCACGTACGTGTTCCCTAGCAGGAGTAAGGATAAACATTTATACAGAGAATTGACTCTTGCTATATGCTTCTGAAACCTACTCAACATAAGTAACAAAAACGTGCGCAGTGGTTTGTTAATTCATACCTTGGGAAGTTTAGGCAATCTAATCTCCTCCTCGCTAATTCACTTTAGGCTCCCCATAGCTTCCTTCCCTTTATCCGTAACCATTGCAGAATCCGCCGGCAGCATATTCATTATTCTGTAAACAGCATAGGTACAGAACCACACGAGGCTTTCAGCATCAAAGCCTCCTCCTCCTCCTCCTTCCCCTCGCCGGTTTCAGCGGCAGCGGCGTCCCACTTCCCCAGCAGTCCTGACGGGAGCGTTGAGCTCGCCCAGCACACTCGCGTAGAGGGCTTGCGCCGCCGCACGGCGGGCATTTTGGCGAGCGCGGCCGGCGCGGAGGCACCTCCTCCGAGGCTCCGCCTACAGCAGCAAGATTGGAGGACCCGGTTAGGAGCCTCCTGAGGTCGGCGGCGAAGTGGGTCTCGTCCTTGGCGGGCGTGGTGAGAACGTCGGGCGAGGCGCAGCGCGCGATCTCGCAAGAGAGCGCGGGAATAGAGGGCGCGGGAGAGCGGGGCCGCGCAGCAGCCGATGGCGGCGGCGAGGGCGGCCTCGCCGCGGCTGAGTGCGGCGGCGGCGGAGGCCAGTCTGCGTGGCACTGCGCTAGGCCCAGCAGCGCCTAATCTTCTTCTTCTTTTTTTACATTTTTGTTTTTTATATATTTGTATTTATATTTTTTGGGGTAAATTACACAAACATCACGTATTTCCAAAGTAAAATATACATGTGTTTCATATGGTATTTGTGGATATAAAAATGTTCATTTCTATTTAAAAAATTGCTTTTGTATAACAAAAAAGTTAGCAAACCAAAGAGATATATTCTTGTATTTTAGAAACAATGTTCTCTTATGCCCAAAAAAATTCTGTGAATATGGAAAAATATACTTTTTATTTAAAAAAGGTTCTCGTCGATTTCCAAGATATGTAGCATGGTTTGTAAAACGTTCATCATATATTTTAAAAATCAATGTGTATGTGAAAATATTTCAGTGTGTCTTTTAAGAATGTCATCATGTGCTTAAAAAGGTTAATCATGTAATCCATATGTTAATCATTATTTTTAAAATATTCAAGGTGTATTGTCAAAAGGTTATCCCGTATATAAAAAAATTGAGTGTGTATTAAAAAAATGTGATCACCATTTATGTTAAAAATGGTCATGTTATATTCAAAAATTGTTCATCTTGCATGAAAAACAATTCATTGTGTATTTATAAAAATGTTCATCATGTATTGACAAACCCTCGCATGTAATAAATAAATATTCATCTTGTAAACAGCTGCTGGGCTGAATGCCCATGCGTTGTCAGGGGATAACAAACTTCGACAAAGAGATATTTGTCGAATCATCACTATATTTTGCGTCATGAATGTTGCATGCAGCTTATGAGTGTCTTCAAACAAATATTATCTTGTACAAACCAGGTCTTTTGGCTCTTGGGCACTCCTGGTGAACGCTACAAAAAAAAACATCCAAAGATTTTACCATCTCGAAACGTTAAAAATAATAATATCGAGATTTGCGTGGAGGGCTCGCGCCGCCGCACGAAAAGGCCCCTGCACAGCGGGCATCTTGGTGAGCGCGGCCGGTGTGGAGACGCCTCCTTCGCCTCCGGCAGCAAGAATGGAGGACCCGGTCAGGAGGCTCCTGAGGTCAGCAGCGACATGGGCCTCGTCCTTGGCGGTCGTGGGGAGAGCATCGGGCGAGGCGCAACACGCGATATCGTAGGAGAGCGCAGCAACGGTAGACACGGGTGAGCGGGCTGCGCAGCAACCGATGGTGGCCTCGTCGTCGCGGGTAAGTGCAGCGACGGCGATGGGGAGTCACCATGGGAGTTCCGATGGGGGCTAGTCACTTAGGGATCTTCAATGCTTAGCGTTTGGATGGGCGCTAGCAGGAAAAAAATAAAATATCCTTCTCTATAGCACCCGCATTAGAGTCCATCATTACAACGTTAGCAGACGTTTTCCTTAGAAAAGCAAACGCTTTATAACTTAACTGTGCTGGCCCAAATCAGCCAAAGCACACGTAGCCACAGTGGCTGGTACATCGGACTCCCACTGCATACAGTGGCTTGGATCACACCTACGCCCCATACTCGCAAGTTCATGGGCTACAGAATTTGCCATTCGGCGGCACACAGTTATTACATGACGAGAGAACCACAATTTCAGTTGATACTTTGTGCCTTCGATTGTTGCTGCATAGGCTGAAGAGTCCGATTTATGCATGTCCATGGCCTCCTGGAGCAATTGTGAATCAGTTTCTAGGGCCACTCTCACAATCCCCAGGTCTGCAGCAAAGGAAACTGCATGGGATAAGGCCCATGATTCCGCTGTGAAGGCGTCTTGAACATTCTCCTGGCGCCCCGCCCTTGCTCCAACCACGCTGCCATCCGCAGTTCTCGCAACTACGCCCCATCCTGCAAAATCTTCACTAGTCACAAATGAGCCATCAAGGTTTATTTTGATCATGTCTCCATCCGGTGGTTTCCACCGGTCGAGCTGAACCTTTTTGGGCAGGGGTTTGAAGATCTGTTGATACTCAAGTACACTGCTTCATGTTTTCCTTGCGACATCTGCTACTTCGGCGGGCAGCTCGCCCTTCCTTGTCTTGTTTCTGTTGCTCCACCATTGCCACCAAAAGGTCAGCACTAGAAGCCTCTTTTCTTCAGCCAGCCCCCATAGGTAATCAAGCATAGCATGCACTGACGTAATGCCCTCCATGTCCGACCTCTCTCTTTCCAGGGCCAATTCTCTCTAGCCTTCCTTGACATATTTGCATTTAATGAATAGGTGAGCACCATCTTCGCCAGCCCGCCCACAAAACATGCACGTTGTGTCAGCAATAGGGATCCCTCTGTGCTCAATGTTCGTCTGAAGGGCAAGAGACTCATGTTTAATCCTCCAAACAAACATCTGAATATTCTTCGGGCACGGCAACTTCCATATCCTCTTCCACGCATAATCGGCAGTGCTGTCCAGATTACCAGGTATCATTGAGCTCTGCCCGGCACCCCCATTCTGCTGCTGTCTTGCAAGATGCACATGTAGTTTATAGGCACTCCTAACTGTATGCATCCCCTTCGGGTCATATTGCCAGGCTATGAAATCCTGAACTCCTTCTCTCAGTGGGATTTGCAGGATGTGATGTGCATCGTCCGCCCATAACGTTTCTCTGACCAATCGCTCATCCTAGGTTCCCGACACCGGGTCAATCAGATCATTCACTCGCTCCAGGAGATGAGCTCCTCTCGGCGTAATAACAAGTCGAGACCAAGGACGCGGAATCCACGGATCAGACCAGATGTTGACGTATGTACCATCCCCAATGCGCCAAATATAGCCCTCCTTGAACGGTTCTAACCCGTGCAACAGACTACGCCAAGCATAGGAGATACCATCTTTAGGTACTGCTTCGAGGATATGTGTATCTGGGAAGTATTTTGCTTTCAGCAGCTTGGCACATAAAGTGTCTTGGTTCTGGACCAGTCTCCCAATTTGGCGTGAGAGCATCGCTACATTAAAACTGTACATGTCCCGGAAGCCAAGGCCACCTCTCGCTTTTGATTCCGTGAGCTTTTGCCAACTGATCCAGTGCATTGTGTGCTCCCTTTCCTGCTGACTCCACCAATAGTTACCTACGAGTGAGCTAAGCTCCTTGCAAAAGGACTTTGTCAGATAGAAACAAGACATTGCGAAGGTTAGTATAGCTTGTGACACTGCTGTGACAAGAGTCTCCTTCCCTGACTTTGCAATCAATTTCTCCTTCCATCCGTAAACCCTTCCCGCCATGCCACCCTTCACAAAGGAGAACGCCTTCTTCCTAGACCGACCAACATGCGCTGGTAGGCCAAGGTACTTCTCGTTCCATGTCTCACTCCGAATTTGTAGAGCCTCCTTCACATCTTTCTTTCACTGCTGGGGGAGTGTTCAGACTGAACATGATAGCCGATTTCTCAGTATTAATGCATTGGCCCGAGAAATCTTTGTATAAATCAAGTATCTCTTTCAAGGCCGCCCCTTGTTCTTGATTAGCTTTCAATAGTAGCACTGTGTCGTTAGCAAAGAGGAGATGAGAAACCACCGGGGCTGCACTGCACACTTTAACTTCGCTTATCTTCCCTGCCCTCACCGCATCATGGAGTAGAGATGATAGCCCTTCTGCACAAATGACAAAAAGATATGGGGACACCGGGTCACCCTGACGTAGTCCTCTCGTAGGGCAAAACTGTTGTGTTAGCTCTCCATTGATCTTGATCTGATAGCGAACCATGGTGAGACCACCTATTTAATGACCCACACGATGAGAAGCACGGCAGCGCACACCCAAGCAAATTGGGCCAGAGCCTGTGGAGCCCGTGATCCTGTTTTTTTCTATTTGTGTTTTTATTCATTAAAAAAAATGTTCCAGATTTCAAATAAAAAACGATTTTTAAAATATTCACAAATTTATAAACACGTGCACGAGTTCACAAAATGTTTGTGAGATCGAAAAAAATGCTACTGAATTTGAAAAATGTTGGTGAATTCCAATTTTTTTGTCATTTTGACAAATGTTCGTGAATTCAGGAAAAGGTTACCGAATTTGAAATATTGTTTGCCAATTCCAAAAAAATCATGTGTTTTGGAAAAATATTCACATTTTCAAAAGATGTTCGTGGCTCGTAAAAATGTTTGAATTTGAAATATGTTCATGTTTCAAACACGTGATTAGAGAATCAGATACGGCCCATGAGACATCAAACACGTGATATTTGTGTAATTTACGCCCTCAAAAATATATATAAACAAAAAAAAAATATAAAAGAAGAAGATTAGGCGCTGCTGGGCCTAGCGCAGTGCCACGCATTTTAGGCGACTGGCCTCCCATGGCGACTCCCCACGCCGTACTCAGCTGCGACAAGGCCGCCCTCGCCGCCGCATCGGCTGCTGCGCGGCCCTGCTCTCCTGCGAGGCCGCGCGCTGCGCCTCGCCTCGCCCGATGCTCTTGCCACGCCCGCCAAGGACGAGACCTCAGGGCTACTGCGCCTCGCCAAGGACGAGTCCTAATCTTGCTGCCGGAGCCGGAGGAGGCGCCTCCGCGCTCGCCAAGATGCCCGCCGTGCAGGGGCCTTTTCGCGCGGCGGCGGGAGGCGAAAGTGCTGGCCGAGCTCAACGCTTCCGTCAGGCTGGGGAAATGTGTGCTACACTGGTTTCAGATTGGGAAGGAAGTGTCCTCCTATATTTTTATATATCCCAAGTGTCCTAAATTGGAGTCCTTATGGATAAAGTGATGGAAGCCATGGAGAGCAGTGAAGTAAGCTCCCAAGGCAAGGTATGAATGAATTAATGAAACTCTCCAGCTAGGGAACATGTGGCTTTGGGGCAGATCAACCGAGCCTGCAGTATTTCTGGAAAACCTTATGGGCAAATCTGGTGAAGACTCTAAGTTGGTATACGACGACCTTGCTGATCAGGTACAAACAGTTTCAGTGTCCTTTTATCATTAATGTTCGCGCAAGGGTTTGATTTAAGATGTGCTGATTCGGTATATAAATTGTTATCCGGACAAGGTTAATTGTACTACAGCATTCAGCAAGTCAGATCCTTTATTGCATTATTATATACATTCCTAGATGTTTGAACTTTGATGTCTGATCATCAAGTAACCTGCAGGGTGCTTTGCTCTCTGCAGTACGATCTGACTGTTCCATTTGCCTCATATCTTGCCATGCATGAAGAACATAAGTGCATTGAGGAGGTACCATTGCAAAAGTATACAGGATGGATAACCCTTCGAAGTGAAGGTACCGAGAATTCTACCAGTGTGGCTTTCACATTGCTGGAATATTGGCATTGACATTGCTGGAGTATACGAGCCAATGGAACCAGAATTTGAGGTCATCAAATTTTTGACCGAGTTACTGGATAAGCTAGATATCGGCATATATGAGATAAAACTAAACCACAGGAAGTTGCTTGATGCTAGAGAGCAGAGTAACCTTGGTGGTCATCCGATCTGCGCCACCATCGGTGCCGATTACATACATACATAGGCTGGCTGTGGCTGCTTCAGCCTTCATCCCAGTATTCGTCTCCTGAGCAGTAAGTATGCAGTCGCTCGATGAAGATCTGACCGCAGGAGCGAAGCGCTCTTCTTCAGAAACCAACACTAAAACTGTCAATATCTTGAGGTTCCGTCCCTGAGCTATAAGTGTGTGGAGACACTCTCGCAGCTTGATCTAAACTAAATCAGCAGCAATGACAGCCATCAAATTTCCAACCTCTCCAGTAAATTTTAGAAACCAACTACACAGATCGTTCCCTTAAAAGATTGATCGGATTGGATTGGTGTGTGATTGTCAACCAATCAGCACAGAAAGAGAGGGTAGATAAGTACCAGCCGGCATTAGAGTGAGGGGCAGGCACCATCTCCGTCCACCATTAATGGTCTGAAGGAGGAAAGATTGTCTGTCAGGCCTCAAACCTCAAGCTAACCACAGCCAAATGTTCAGAGTCCAGAAAACAGAGCAAAAGCAGAAGAAGCTAACTACAGGCAAATGTTCAGACTTCAGAATTATGGGCATAATCGTCAAGGGGTCTCCTCTTCTAGCTAAGTCTCACAGCTCAACTACATATCTAGACCATCAGCGTGCAGAACTTAACCTCGCTTTAGAAAACATAGCACAGGAAGCACTGCACATCAAGTAAATAAAGATTCCAGAATTTATCCCAAACAAGTACGTACTAGGATATTGTAGTGCTAAATTTGTGAGACATAATACTCCGAAGAAGCCAATTAAGTTGACTAGGACCGAAATAACCAAATACATGTCCAACAACAAACTGAGTAAACTTATTTATTACAGCAGGAAGTCACCATATTTCTTGCAAAGAAAATCGTTTGCTCCGCTTAACAGATCATTAACTTCGATCTGTTACAAATAAATAAATCCTAGTGGTATGAACGACCGGGGAAGCCACCAAATCGACACGAGAGCAAAGAGGACTAAATTATTCGACGCACTTGATCATGTTGATGAATGGTCATCAACCAATAAGCAGCATAGGAGAATGCTTTGCCATTAGCAAGTCGCAGCCTGTACTGCCTGCACAGTAAAAAGGAAGTGTCATTACCAGGATGTGAACTGTGGTGAGGTCAGGTGGCAGCTCATTGGAAGGCAAGTAGAGCACAACTCATTACCTGGATGTGTTGATGGTGTGTCTAGAGAAACAAGATCTTGGGACGTGGACTTGGGAGGTTCTTTGCTGCTTCTGTCCACTCATGTTTCGTTTCATCTCCCACTTCACGATGGAGAGCAATCTCCTTGAGATGTCCAAGGGAGTGGACCAGTGACGTGCCGGCAACCAGATCTTTGCATAGCAGCTGCAGCGACTTGAGGCCCGGTAAAGCTCCCTCTTGGATTTCCAACTGACCAATCGTGGATTCAACCACGATTGATAGGCGTCCAAGCCTCTTAAGAATACCTTTTGTGATGACGAGCTTGTCCAGGCTAGTTGCAACCAGCTTCAGGTATGCCAGGCCGGGCACATTGTCGAGGGCAGCAAGGAAGTCTTGGCTCAGGCTCAGATGAGGGGATGAAAGGCCTAGCTTTGTGAGACCACCCAGCAAGGCAACAAAGCGAGGCAGGCTGCATATCTTGCTTCCTTGCAGCTTGAGCGAGCCAAGATAGCAGCAAGAATTCTTTCCTTTCTCCAGCGAGGAATTCAGCATGTCTTGGGTCAACTCGCCTTCAAAACTGAGTGAGAGTGAAGTTGTCCCTTTGAACTCGGTGCTTCTCTCAATGAACCCCTTGATGGCCTTTGCTAGATGACTTGAGCTGCTGACATCGGCAGTAGACTCGCACCATATTTTCACCTTTGTCAGATAATTCATATGATCCATGAGCTGTGCAAATTGTTGGCTCTTCGCGCTGTCCACAACAAATCCTGCCAGTGTTTTCATTTCGCTCTCCAGTGACAACCAAGTCTGTAGCTTACTCATTCTCCGGCCTCCTACATCTTGTTTGAGCTTGAACTTCCCAAAGAGATGAAGTAAATGTGGCAGCTCCAGGACTTGTGTTGGCAGAATCTCTATAGGTGTTCTTCTTACATCCAGTGTATCCAATAATTGAAGCTTGCTGATCTCCTTTGGAAGAGCCGTAGACTTAACAGCAGCCCCGAGGCATAGGTACCTCAGCAGCAACAGTTTGCTGCAAATCAGCTTCAGATGCCTATCCTCCAAGGGTTCAACACACTCTTCCAGATCCAAAACTCGCAGCAGTTGATACTTGGAGAAGTTCAGGACAGACTGATGCGCTTTGCCCAGGATTGTCAGTGACCGGACAAGAGTTAAACCTTGCACTTTACTGGGCATTGCATCATGCAGAGCAAGCCGTCGGATATTACTACGTAAGCATGGAGCAGACCGTCGATTGTTCAACACGGTAACAAAGTTGTCAGACATTGACTTGCGCAGGGCGAACTCCAGCATCATACCATGGGTATGGCATGTCTTCACCTCTGTGCTATTACCACTGGCATCCATTGGCTGGATGATACTCCGGTCGACAAGCTTATCAAAATTGCTAATAGCGGCATCAATGGGACTGCATGTATTGTCTTCTGGGGATAACCCTTCTGCTAACCATCTCCTAAGCAAGCTCGATTTCCTAATAGGACGACCACTTGGGTAGGTACCCAAATAGAGCAAGAATGTCCTGGCAACCTGGGTATCAAGACTGGTGTAGCTCTGCACAAGCACACGCCTCATTGTTGCAAATAGCTCATCAGTCTCCAAATGTGTACCCAGGTCGGCACATAACCTTGCCCATTCCCTGGGTGTTGGATTACCTGTGCTTTGCAAGAACCTGGCAGTGGCAACAAGAGCAAGGGGAAGGCCATCACATTTCTTGAGAGCTTCGGAGCCGAGCTCCTCCGCATCTGGTGGTAGATCATCATCTTGGAAAGCCTCCTTGAAGAACAATAGTCTTGAGTGTTGGTCGGCAAGAGTTGCCATTGTGTAAACATTATCACGAACAGATGAGCTGCTACAAGTATTTGCTACTTGCTGAATGGACGTCGTCACCAGAAATCTGCCGCTTAAACCCATGAAGGCTGCCTTTATGTCATGCCAATGTGTTTTCTTCTGCAAGTCATCAACTACAATGAAGAACCTAGGTACAGAATTGAACATGAAAAACTAATCAGACAAGGATTACATCGATAGATGAAGCTAGTATAGCAAGAAAGATAGGAAACTGACTGAATGAATTACCTCTTGGTCCCAATGCACTCTTTGATGCTTGCCTTAAGCTGGGCAAGACCGCCACTGGTGGGCAGGGGAAGGTGGCGAAGCTGCCGAAGTATCTCCTTGAGAACATCCGCGGCTGCCCAGTTTTCCCCTAGTTTCCTTGGAGGGACCCAAGCCCTTGCTTCATATTGGCTCTCAACCGCCTTGTACACATGATTTGCAAGAAGAGTCTTCCCCATACCATGGAACCCCACAATGGTAATCACTTTCAGCTGCTGCTCCTGCTGGATAATATCCAGGAGCTCATTGCAGGGACCGTCCATGCCCACGGGCACGGGGATGGATGCTGCTAATTGGGTGCCATCGTTGTCGTCCTCAATTGCCATCGGCGTGTCTGTCTGTTCAGACGACAACGACCACCTTGGTGAGGAGGTGCTGCTGCTAGTGTTGCTGTATGTGTCTCTCAGCTTGAATACATCCTCCGATTTCTTCTTGAGTTGCCGGATCTCCTCAGCAAACTTGTTCCGAGCCTTCACCGTCTTCACCCGATGGACAGCCTGGCACACTCTCCCAGTGTCTGGCTTGGCCCTCACACGGTGCATGAAGCGGTCGATGCAGTCCTCTATGGCGTGCGCTAATGCACGCACCATATTGATCCACACCATATTCACATCTTCACGGCCGCCACGGCAGCCGCTGTGGCGATCATCATCCTGGATGACGGCCGAAATCATAGCAAACTCATCCCTGATGTACTTGATGTCAATCTCCAGGCTCTTCCGGAGCTTGTGCTTTGCCAGCAAGGAATCAAAGAGCTTAGGCACCATCCACTCCACGACTGAGGTGGCCGCGGCCGTCACCACAGCCTCCATCGCTCTTTTTCTCTCACTCTCACTGTGTGTGTGGGTGGGTGTGTGGGTGTGTGTGTGGGTGTGTGTTTGGTCGCAAGATCACATCATGGAGTTTTCACGGACGGGAATATCCATGGCAGGGACGAAGTTGGGCTAAGCTACCTAGACCCTTTAGGAGGCTGAACTGAAAGCACTTGCACTGCATAATGCTTTTCATTGCCTTTGATACCGCAGTAGACAACCAAAGCTCAGATGCAACCTTGGGAGGTGAGGAAACCATAAAGAACTGAGGGGCGGCTTAGAGTGCACTAATCTATTACTAAAGCACTGCAAGCCTCCTCAATCTCCAAAGCTGTCCCGCATGTTCATAGGTTTTTAAACTTATCTCCCATTTCTCCACCTCATTGGTCCAAGCAGTACATGTAGTAGTTTAAGATAGCAATTTGGCTGGCTGTGGATGCGCACTACGTTCCTGCCAATTTGAAAGAAAGAAAATTACACTTGATGCACTAATGAACTCTGGACCTTTGACGCCTTGTCTCTGGGTTATCGTCTCACCTGTCCTAGCAGCTGGCGGTGCGTTCGTAGTTTATTTCAACTTGTCAGCTTAGCACGCAGTGAGAATCAACTTTGCATTTGCATTGACCCAAGAAAAGGCGATGCTACCGTTCAATAGCCCAATGAACTCATAAAGTCTTTCACACCACATATACCAATATATTATATTTCACAAATTTCTGCATTTGCAAGATGAAAATCACACGCCATCCAATCAAGAGGATTTGTGGAGGATGAGCAACAAAGGGAGTTGGGTGTGGGGGGGGGGGGCAAAGTACGGGGATAACAGAAATGAGTTGGTGGCCTGACAAACATGATGGCTGTGACACCACTTAGGGCTTAGTTGTGACATACCAATGTGGATTTAGAGTGATGCACTGCAATACATACAGAACTGAAAACTCGGATGTAGACATAAAATGTGTTTCGATTTGGTAGCCAGCTAAGCATCACAGTGGCTGCATCGTGGGCCTTTTGGATGTCAGCAGTTTGTGCTGGGTAGTTCCAGCATGCATCGATCCTGGGCTGGCATGCCAAGCCTCAGATGCAACCTTGGGAGGGGAGAAAAATAAATCAAATCCATGCGCAGAGTACACAAGATAGTGGTTGCCCTTCCCTAATGGCTTGCTCCAGCATACGTTTGCATCGATCCTGGCGACCTTAGAGGACTGCGCGTTTGGGGTTTAGTTAAAAAGAAGTCTTTTAAGCAAGCAAGCATCAGGAAACGCACCATTGTGTTGTGCCTGGCCATCTGCTTTGCCAGTTGTTAAACCTATCTCGCTGTTTGCAAAGCAGGGGCGGTGCATTGTTTTACTACAGATAGCAGCGAGACGCGTGATGCGGGTCGGCTTCCCATTGACTCGAGATGGATGGTGTTACCGTCGGAAAGCACTTCAGGCACTTTTTTTTAAAGAGTTTTGTAAAATCCAACAAGAGAGATATTGGTATTCATTGATAGAGGATAAAACACACGGTACATAGCAGGTTACTGGGGCTAACAAGGGGAGGCCATCCAAGTACTTCTGAGGCACATGAGGTCATTTTCATGATATGCTAGTGATTACAGATATGTAAGCTGCTAGAGATAAAAATGTATTTATAGTTAGAAAGGTGAAATCTGACAGCGTGCACAGTATATGTGAAGCAAGAAATGTTGTTGCCTTCAAGAATAAGTTTGCTCTTTGTTTTTCAAAGTGCCATAGTGCTTATCGTCTGGACTTGTATAAAGAAACAAGGCCTTCAGAAGAAACAGCGCCTGCGTGCAAGATTGTCGTCGCTGGTGGCCATTGGTGTCGATCGCCAAAGAAGTCGATAGTGGCGGTTGGTGCCTTGGCCGGGTTAATCTTGCTCGGCACAGAGATGAGCTGTGCTTTGAGTACCATCAGGTTGGCGTTTGGCGTTTTTAAGTAGCTGTACCTTCCGTTGCTTCGGCAGCTGGTCTGTCTTGTGTGGAGCCTTTGGACACTGCACTGTCAATTTTTGATGCGCTGAAGGTGGATCCTAAGGTGCTGGACGTGCCAGACTGCCACGGCTACGGGGGTTCGTCTTCTGATGATGGTATAGGCACAAGATGTTGCATTTTACTCCCCAATCCTTTGTTTGGTTCTATATAACGGGGGATTATACATGTGAATTTGGTGCTCCATCAGAAAGAATCATCAGAAGGAAACCCTAGCGAGGTACAGACTACAGATCACCTACACAAATCAAGCCACCATGACTCGAGCTCTGCCGCCCGAGAAAGGACGCCGAAGGCGGGATGCCGCCGGGAGAGCCATCCATCCTCCTCTCGCGCGTCGTTTGGTGGCCTCTGCTCTCTCGACTCCTCTGCTCAGGTCGTCACCTAACATCGAAGCAGAGCACCAAGGTTACTCTTGTCTACTAGTAATAAAATAATACTCACTCTGCAGCTCATAAGAAGTTTTTTGAGATATTGTAATTGTCAAAAAGAACATCTTAATTATGTTAAGTTACTGAGTGAGTAAAATACTAGATCTCTGTCTTTTCTTTCCCTTCTTTTCTTTTATATGGGCATCTTCATCACGGACCCTCAATCCATCCGCATCCGTTCGGACGAGTTCTGTCATCCAACGCAGTCCAGTATTCATCTGCGGTCTGGTCCGGAGATCCTTTTTCCCCGTATACCGTAAGTAAACTGGGGTCATCCGGAAGACTGTCGTGCATGTGTCCGACAACCATGACCCAGCCAAAACCCTCTCCCACGCTTTCTCCCTTTGCCACCCGAAGCGGCCAGAACCACTCCACAGCGTCGCGCCACATTCATGCCAGCCCAGAGTGGGCGCAGCCTCTAACTCGAGCCAGCATTGAAGCGGCGCGCCGGCTGAGATCACCGACCACGTCGCTTCCAGATGCACGCGTCTGCTCTCCACATTCAAACGGCACCCAGTCGTCCGCCTCCCTCCATCGAACATACGTGGCTACTGAGGAACCTACTCTGGTGCACGCGTGCGAACACCACCCGTCCATCCCTCTACGGGCACCATTAAGCACGTCGCTGCTTGGCAAAAGCAAATAAGAAACATATGTTCGTAAGGTCTACATTTATTTGCAAAAAGCAGATAAGAAACATATGTTATCAAGAATGTGACAGTTCACACGAACAATAACATGCAGGTGATAATGCCGTTCGGCTATTCATTCTCCCAATTAGCGGTGGAGTGAGACCTTATATGCTCCTTTGCACTAACACAAACACTGGAACAGGTTAGTGTATTAAGTCACAACGCAGAATATGTGTATTGTAATAACATCGAGAAGAAACTTTCTTCTCAAGATACAGTTGTGAATTACAAGAATGCCGAGGCTGACAGGTTAACGACAATACGCCATACAAAAAAAGATATTCCCCCCACTAGCGTACTTCACAAACTGATCTATGCATGGATCTTACCATTTCCTTTATGCAAGCAAAAGCTAGGACACCAATTTCTGCTCCACCAGATTGATTATCAATTTATGTATAGCACCTGAATACAAAGAATTAATCACCGACCTAGACTAGTATTCCCAGAACCAGATTTAATTATCTCATCTGGTTTTTCCTCCAAAATCTCATGTGTGCTTGTTATTTCAGTCTCGGTGCTTTCATCACCATAGGAACTAGAATCCACTAATTGCACGTCAATTATAGGATTGCTTGCATGATTACTAGCTACGCCAATCCTCGAGACATACTCCAGATCAGCAGCTGCACCTTCAAATTTTGTGAAGATCTCTCTAAGGCCTGGCATATAATCGATGCTGATTAATGCTGTACCATGTCCATATGTTCTCCACTGGGGATGGTCCATTGGGGGGATGGCCTTGAAAACTAGCTTGAGCTTCCAGAGATTAGGCATTGAATCCTCCTCAAATTTTACCCAAGCTATACCCCGCATGAACGTAAACTTGAAGTACTTAAGAACCGAGAACCCGGCCTTATCAAAGATGATACTGTCATCAGGCGGTGTCTCCACATACAGCGATAGAGCAGTCAGGGCAGGCAATCCTCTGAGAATATCGACAGAATTCATCATCAGTTCCCTCACTGCAATCTTCAGAATGCATAGGTTGCCAAGTTTTCCAAACCACGAAGGTACCTGTTGTTAAACATGATCGATGCCTGCCTATGTGTGGCCTTGTGCGCCAAGGCTTCTGTAGGGTAGTTTAGTTAGAGTAGGGCCAACGGGCACAAGCCACCAATGAGTTGATAAACTTATTCATCCAACCATCAATCACGATGTGCGATGCTTCTTCATCATACTGTGTTGGACGTCGAAGCGTAGGGCCAACGGGCACAAGCCTACGCTTCAATGCGCTGCAAGAATGAAGACTGTATCTTTGGTGCCGTTCAATTGCCTCATGGATATAAATCCTGAATTCTGATAGTGTTTCCGCAATACTAACAACCTCAGTCTTGGGGGTCTTGGCATGACCGAGGAATTTGAGGCAGAGTCTGAATTTGAGGCTGGACCAGGTGTTCTTGATGTTGTTGGGAACAAGGGAGGGATGCTCAGGCCGCACAAATATTAAGCTGTCAATGTAATCCTCCAAGCCGTAGGACAGACTACGCGCCTCATTCATCCAGCAATTGGCCGCCAGGGGAGGGTCCTCCACCTCTGACAGCTGATCAAGGTAGGAGCCCATCTTTTCAACGTCATCTTTGAGCAGGCGTATCCCGTCCTCGACCCTCTTGACCCTCTTGGAGTTGGAGCATCCTTGTAAAAGAGGAGCTTGCAGCAGCATATCCGGCTTACCAACAAGGGGTCTCATGCCCCCCAGTGAAACACGAATTGGTGCCCCAATCTCTGTGTCTCGGATCGCCACATCTAAACACACATAAACAAAGGTATAATTAATTAACAAATAATGAATGTTACAGACATCAGCCTTGGCCGAGAGGCAGCATTGACCATCCTTACATAAAGTAAAGGCTCCATACAACAAGGGGGGAGATTAGAAGATGTATCCTCATATTTCATGAAAATGGTTGCCGAAATCGCGTTAGAAAGGGACACATAGTTTTCAGGGGAAAGTTGTATGCAATTTATAATAGTACGTCCTTCCTAGCTATAAGCAGTCACTAGGACGTGTGTCAAGATGTTGAAGAAGGATGGTGGGAACACCAACTCGAAACTGACAAGACATTGAACCAAATCATTCACAAACCTTGGTATAATTTCTGGATCGATTACCTTCTGAGAGATTGCATTGAGGAATGCACATAGCTTCACAATGGCTAATCGAACATTATCCGGTAGAAGCCCCCTCAATGCAACCGGAAGCAGTTGCATCATAATCACGTGGCAGTCATGAGACTTTAGGTTCTAAAACTTTTTCTCTACCATGTTTATTATTCCCTTTATATTCGACGAGAAGCCAGACGGTACCTTAATACTGAGCAGTCATTCAAAGAAGATTTCCTTCTCTTTTTTGGTAAGAGCGCAGCTGGCATGACCCTGATGTATGTCGTCTTTTCCATGCATACGTTGTTGGTTCTCCCGTGCCTCAAGTGTATCTTTTGTCTTCCCATACACGCCCAAGAAGCCAAGTAGGGTCACGCAAAGATTCTTCGTCACGTGCATCACGTTGATTGCAGAGCGGACCTCTAGGTCTTTTCAATAGGGCAGGTCCCAAAATATAGATTTCTTCTTTCACATGGGTGCGCGTCCGTCAGCGTCATTCGGAACAGGTTGTCCGCCAGGACCCTTTCCAAAGACTACCTTCAAATTCTTGACCATATCATGTACATCAGCACCAGTACGGTGGCGAGGCTCCGTCCGGTGATCCGCCTCGCCTTTGAAATGCTTGCCTTTCTTTCTTACGGGATGCCTGCTCGGAAGAAATCAACGATGTCCCAGGTACACATTCTTCCTACAATTGTCCAAATATATACTGTCGGTATCATCCAAACAATGCATGCATGCACGGTATCCCTTGTTTGTCTGTCCTGAAAGGTTACAGAGAGCAGGCCAATCATTGATGGTCACGAACAGCAAGGCCTTTAGGTCAAATTCTTCCCCCATGTGCTCATCCCACGCACGTACACCTGTTCCATTCCACAGCTGTAAGAGTTCTTCAACTAATGGCCTTAGGTACACATCAATGTCGTTGCCGGGTTGCTTAGGGCCTTGGATGAGCACTGACATCATAATGAACTTCCGCTTCATGCACAACCAAGGAGGAAGGTTATACAAATATAGAGTCATAGGCCAGGTGCTATGGTTGCTGCTCTGCTCCCCAAAAGGATTAATGCCATCTGCGCTTAGACCTAACCATATGTTCCTTGCGTCATCTGCAAACTCCTTCCCGTACTTTCTCTTGATTTTTCTCCACTGCGACTCGTCAGGGGGTACTCTCAACTTTCCTTACGGTCTTCTCTGTGCCATCGCATCGCCTTGGCATGATCTTTGTTTTGGAACAAACATTTCAACAGTGGTATTATAGGAGCATACCACATTACCTTGGCAGGAATTTTCTTCCTGGGGCGCTCGCCCTCGACATCACCAGGGTCATTGCGCCTGATCTTATAGCGCAATGCACCGCATACCGGGCAAGCGTTCAAATCCTCGTACTCACCGCGGTAGAGGATGCAGTCATTAGGGCATGCCTGTATCTTCTGCACCTCTAACCCTAGAGGCCAGACAGCCTTCCTTGCTTCGTACTTACTCTCAGGCAATTCGTTGTCCTTTGGAGCATATTCTTTATCATTATCAGCAACTTTCCAAATCCCTTGTCAGATACACCACTCTCTGCCTTCCATTGCAGCAATTCCAGTGTGGTGCCCAACTTTTTCTTGTCAGCTTCGCAATCCAGGTACAACAATTTCTTGTGATCCTCTAACATGCGCTACAACTTTTTCTTCTCCAAATCACTTGCGCAGTTTCTCTTTGCATCGGCAATGGCCCGACCTAGATCATCAACGGGCTCATCTGATGCCTCTTCTTCAGCTTCTTCCCGCATTGTCGGCTCAGCTTCTTCCCCCATTGTTGTATCATCATATTCAGGGAACCCATGGCCAGGATAGCTGTCGTCGTCCTCTTCTTCTTCATTGTCTTCCATCATAACCCCTCTTTCTCCGTGCTTGGTCCAAACATTATAGTGGGGCATGAAACCGGAATTAAACAGGTGGACGTGAATGGTTCTTGACGTAGAGTAATTGTGATCATTCTTACAGACTAAACATGGACAAGGCATAAAACCATCCACCCGCTTGTTTGCCTCAGCCGCAAGCAGAAAAGTTTGCATGCCATTAATGAACTCGGGAGATCATCGGTCATCGTACATCCATTGTCGGCTCATCTTCATTACACAACATCGAAAAGACCAAATTAATACAAGTTCATACAAAAAGTTCATACACAACTTAAATGCAACAAACAAATAACTCTCTAACTAAAGCATTTAAATGCAACAACAAATGCGATCAAGATCGCAACTAAGATAACAATTAATCCAACAGCATAATGATACCAAGCCTCACTATCAATGGCATATTTTCTAATCTTTCTAATCTTCAATCGCATTTTCTCCATCTTGATCTTATGATCATCGACGACATCGGCAACATGCAACTTCAATTCCATCTTCTCCCCTTCAATTCTTTTCAATTTTTCTTTCAAATACGCGTTTTCTCTTTCAACTAAATTTAACCTCTCGACAATAGGGTCGGTTGGAATTTCCGGTTCACAAACCTCCTAGACAAAAATATCTATGTCAACTTGATGGGCATAATTTGTCATAAACACGAAATGAAACAACATTTTTTAAAAGAGAATATACCACATCCGAATCATAACAAGGACGAGGGCCGACGAGGACGAATATCAAAACCATGGCACTATGTATAACAAACAACGTACGTGTAAGATAATTATACAAGCAACTATATATCCAAATCACACAAACATCAATTTGGTAATGTAAAACATTCATGAACAAGAGGCTCACCACAAGGTGGTGCCGGCGACGGAACGGTGCAGACGGTCGACTGTGGTTACGACGGAGATTTAGAAGGCACTAAGTAAACCACACCTACATATGCAAACTAAGTGTTATTTTTTACTTCAAATTGCATATAAATCAAATACTAGCACATATATTTTCTCCCAAATTACTAAACTCATAAATTAATCACTATGCAAAGCATTGCAAGAGCTAATCTAGCAATGAGAGATGAAAGGACAAAGTTGCTAACCTTTGTGATCATTTGAATGGATGGGGGCCTTCAAATCTTGATAAATTTTGGGCAAAATGTGTGATGAGCTTGAGAGGAAGAGGGGAAGAACAGAGAGGAGAGGGGAAAGGGGAAGAACAGAGCGAGCTTGGGTGGACGAAGGGTTTATGTAGGACGACCTTTAGCACCGGTTCGTGCCACGAACTGGTACTAAAGGTGCTGGAGGGGCCCCGGACTGACAACATCCTGCCACCACTCACTTTAGTACCGGTCCGTGGCACGAACCGGTGCTAAAGGTCGGCCACGAAGCGGTACTAATGAAAGCGGCCGGCTAGCCATTGGAACCGGCACTAATGTGCACACATTAGTGCCGGCTCAAAAGAAAACCCGCACTAATGTGCTTGACATTTGACCCTTTTTCTACTAGTGCTAGTAGTAGGAGAAGGGGGAAGGAGGAGAGAGAGGGGAAGGAAAGGGGGGCGCCGCCCCCTCCTTGTCCAATTCGGACTAGAAGGGGAGGGGGCGCGGCCTGCCCTGGCCACCCCTCCTCTTCTCCACTAAGGCCCAATAGGCCCATTATACTCCCCGGGGGGTTTCGGTAATCCCCCGGTACTCCGGTATATGTGCGAAACCTCCCGAAACACTTCCGGTGTCCGAACTGAAGGAAATATGCCCTAGAGGCAATAATAAAGTTATTATTTCCTTATTTCATGATAAATGTTTATTATTCATGCTAGAATTGTATTAACCGGAAACATAATACATGTGTGAATACATAGACAAACAGAAGTGTCACTAGTATGCCTCTACTTGACTAGCTCGTTAATCAAAGATGGTTAAGTTTCCTAGCCATAGACATGAGTTGTCATTTGATTAACGGGATCACATCATTAGGAGAATGATGTGATTGACATGACCCATTCGTTAGCTTAGCACCCGATCGTTTAGTATGTTGCTATTGCTCTCTTCATGACTTATACATGTTCCTATGACTATGAGATTATGCAACTCCCGTTTGCCGGAGGAACACTTTGTGTGCTACCAAACATCACAACGTAACTGGGTGATTATAAAGGAGCTCTACAGGTGTCTCCAAAGGTAGATGTTGGGTTGGCGTATTTCAAGATTAGGATTTGTCACTCCGATTGTCGGAGAGGTATCTCTGGGCCCTCTCGGTAATGCACATCACTTAAGCCTTGCAAGCATTGCAACTAATGAGTTACTTGCGAGATGATGTATTACGGAACGAGTAAAGAGACTTGCCGGTAACGAGATTGAACTAGGTATTGGATACCGACGATCAAATCTCGGGCAAGTAACATACCGATGACAAAGGGAACAACGTATGTTGTTATGCGGTCTGACCGATAAAGATCTTCGTAGAATATGTAGGAGCCAATATGGGCATCCAGGTCCCGCTATTGGTTATTGACCGGAGACGTGTCTCGGTCATGTCTACATTGTTCTCGAACCGTAGGGTCCGCACGCTTAAGGTTACGATGACAGTTATTATGAGTTTATGCATTTTGATGTACCGAAGGAGTTCGGAGTCCCGGATGTGATCATGGACATGACGAGGAGTCTTGGAATGGTCGAGACATAAAGATTGATATATTGGATGGCTATGTTCGGACATCGGAATGGTTCCGAGTGGTTTCGGATAATACCGGAGTGCCGGAGGGGTTACCGGAATCCCCCGGGGAAGTATGGGCCTTATTGGGCCGCGAGGGGAGAGAGAGGGCCGCGCCAGGAGGTGGCGCACACCCCCCCATGGGCAGTCCGAATTGGACAAGGAAGGAGGGGCGCGGCCCCCCTTTCCCTCTCCCTCTCCCTCTCTTTCCTTCCCCCTTCCCCCTCCTAGTTGGACTAGGAAAGGGGAGTCCTACTCCCACTAGGAGGAGGACTTCCCCTCCCTTGGCGCGCCTCTAGGGCCGGACGGCCCTCCCCCCTTGCTCCTTTATATACGGGGGCAGGGGGGCACCCCAAGACACACAAGTTGATCCTTGAGATCGTTCCTTAGCCGTGTGCGGTGCCCCCCTCCACCATATTCCACCTCGGTCGTATTGTCGCAGTGCTTAGGCGAAGCCCTGCGTCGGTAACACATCAAGATCGTCACCACGCCGTCGTGCTGACGAAACTCTTCCCCGAGAGCTTTGCTGGATCGGAGCCCGGAGGGCGTCATCGTGCTGTACGTGTGTCAAGAACTCGGAGGCGCCGGAGTAACGGCGCTGGGATCGGTCGGATCGTGAGGAGGACGTACGACTACTTCCTCTATGTTGTGTCAACGCTTCCGCTTCGGTCTACGAGGGTACGTAGACAACACTCTCCCCTCTCGTTGCTATGCATCACCATGATCTTGCGTATGCGGTGGAATTTTTTTGAAATTAGTACGTTCCCCAACAGTGGCATCCGAGCTTAGGTTTTTATGGTTTTATGTTATGCACGAGTAGAACACAAGTGAGTTGTGGACGATATAAGTCATACTGCCTACCAGCATGTCATACTTTGGTTCGGCGGTATTGTTGGATGAAGCGGCCCGGACCGACATTACGCGTACGCTTATGCGAGACTGGTTCTACCACCGTGCTTTGCACACAGGTGGCTGGCGGGTGTCAGTTTCTCCAACTTTAGTTGAACCGAGTATGGCTACGCCCGGTCCTTGGAAGGTTAAAACGGAGTCTATTTGACGAAGTATCGTTGTGGTTTTGATGCGGAGGTGAGATTGGTTCTTGCTTAAGCCCGTAGCAGCCACGTAAAATTTGCAACAAACAAAGTAGAGGACGTCTAACTTGTTTTTGCAGGGCATGTTGTGATGTGATATGGTCAAGACATGATGCTAAATTTTATTGTATGAGATGATCATGTTTCGTAACCGAGTTATCGGCAACCGGCAGGAGCCGTATGGTTGTCGCTTTATTGTATGCAATGCAATCGCCCTGTAATGCTTTACTTTATCACTAAGCGGTAGCGATAGTCGTAGAAGCATAAGATTGGCGAGACGACAACGATGCTATGATAGAGATCAAGGTGTCGCGCCGGTGACGATGGTGATCATGATGGTGCTGCGGAGATAGAGATCACAAGCACAAGATGATGATGGCCATATCATATCACTTATATTGATTGCATGTGATGTTTATCTTTTTATGCATCTTATCTTGCTTTGATTGACGGTAGCATTATAAGATGATCTCTCACTAAATTATCATAGTAATAGTGTTCTCCCTGAGTATGCACCGTTGCGAAAGTTCTTCGTGCTGAGACACCACGTGATGATCGGGTGTGATAGGCTCTACGTTCAAATACAACGGGTGCAAAACAGTTGCACACGCGGAATACTCAGGTTTAACTTGACGAGCCTGGCAAATAACAGATATGGCCTCGGAACACGGAGACCGAAAGGTCGAGCGTGAATCATATAGTAGATATGATCAACCTAGTGATGTTCACCATTGAAACTACTCCATCTCACGTGATGATCGGACATGGTTTAGTTGATTTGGATCACGTGATCACTTAGAGGATTAGAGAGATGTCTATCTAAGTGGGAGTTCTTAAGTAATATGATTAATTGAACTTTAATTTATCATGAACTTAGTCCTGGTAGTATTAGCATATCTATGTTGTAGATCAATAGCTCGCGTTGTTGCTTCCCTGTGTTTATTTTGATATGTTCCTAGAGAAAATTGTGTTGAAAGATGTTAGTAGCAATGATGCGGATTGGATCCATGATCTGAGGTTTATCCTCATTGCTGCACAGAAGAATTATGTCCTTGATGCACCGCTAGGTGGCGGACCTATTGCAGGAGCAAATGCAGACGTTATGAACGTTTGGCTAGCTCAATATGATGACTACTTAATAGTTTAGTGCACCATGCTTAACGGCTTAGAATCGGGACTTCAAAGACGTTTTGAACATCATGGACCATATGAGATGTTCCAGGAGTTGAAGTTAATATTTCAAGCAAATACCCGAGTTGAGAGATATGAAGTCTCCAACAAGTTCTATAGCTAAAAGATGGAGGAGAATCGCTCAATTAGTGAGCATGTGCTCAGATTGTCTGGGTACTACAATCGCTTGAATCAAGTGGGAGTTAATCTTCCAGATAAAAAAGTGATTGACAGAATTCTCTAGTCACCATCACCAAGTTAGTAGAACTTCGTGATGAACTATAATATGCAAGGGATGACGAAAGTAATTCCCAAGCTCTTCGTGATGCTGAAATCGACGAAGGTAGAAATCCAAAAAAACATCAAGTGTTGATAGTTAACAAGACCACTAGTTTCAAGAAAAGGGCAAAGGGAAGAAGGGGAACTTCAAGAAGAACGGCAAGCAAGTTGCTGCTCGAGTGAAGAAGCCCAAGTCTGGACCTAAGCCTGAGACTGAGTGCTTCTACTGCGAAGGGACTGGTCACTGGAAGCGGAACTACCCCAAGTGATTGGCGGATAAGCAGGATGGCAAAGTGAAGATAAGTATATTTGATATACAGATTATTGATGTGTATTTTACTGGTGTTCGTAGCAACCCCTCGGTATTTGATACTGGTTCAGTTGCTAAGAAATAGTAACTCGGAACGGGAGTTGCAGAATGAACAGAGACTAGTTAAGGGTGAGGTGACGATGTGTGTTGGAAGTAGTTCCAAGATTGATATGATCATCATCGCACACTCCCTATACTTTCGGGATTAGTGTTGAACCTAAATAAGTGTTATTTAGTGTTTGCGTTGAGCATGAATATGATTTGATCATGTTTATTGCAATACGGTTATTCATTTAAGTAAGAGAATAAATTGTTGTTCTGTTTACATGAATAAAACCTTATATGGTTACACACCCAATGAAAATGGTTCGTTGGATTTCGATCGTAGTGATACACATATTCATAATATTGAAACCAAAAAGATGAAAAGTTAATAATGATAGTGCAACTTATTTGTGGCACTGCAGTTTAGGTCATATTGGTGTAAAGCGCATGAAGAAACTCCATGCTGATGGGATTTTGGAATCACTTGATTATGAATCACTTGATGCTTGCGTACCATGCCTTATGGGCAAGGTGACTAAAACGCCGTTCTCCGGAACAATAGAGTGAGCAACTGACTTATTGGAAATAATACATACTGATGTATGCAATCCGATGAGTGTTGAGGCTCGCGGCAAGTATCATTATTTTCTGACCTTCACAGATGATTTGAGCAGATATGGGTATATCTACTTGATGAAATATAAGTCTGAAACGTTTGAAAAGTTCAAAGAATTTCAGAGTGAAGTGGAAAATCATCGTGACAAGAAAATAAAGTTTCTACGATCTGATCACAGAGACGAATATTTGAGTTACGAGTTTGGTCTTCAATTAAAACAATGTGGAATAGTTTCACAAACTCATGCCACCTGGAACACCACAGCATAATGGTGTGTCCGAACGTCATAACCGTACTTTATTGGATATAGTGCAATCTATGATGTTTCTTACCGATTTACCACTATCGTTTTGGGGTTATGCATTAGAGGCAGCTGCATTCACGTTAAATAGGGCACCATCTAAATCCGTTGAGACGACACTATATGAACTGTGGTTTAGCAAGAAACCAAAGTTGTTGTTTCTTAAAGTTTGGGGTTGTGATGCTTAGATGAAAAAGTTTCATCCTAATAAGCTCAAACCAAAATCGGAGAAATATGTCTTCATAGGATACCCAAAGGAGACAGTTGGGTACACCTTCTATCACAGATCCTAAGGCAAGATATTTGTTGCTAAGAATGGATCCTTTCTAGAGAAGGAGTTTCTCTCGAAAGAAGTGAGTGGGAGGAAAGTAGAAACTTGATAAGGTAATTGTACCTTCTCCCTTATTGGAAAGTAGTTCATCACAGAAATCTGTTCCTGTGACTACTACACCAATTAGTGAGGAAGCTAATGATGATGATCATGTAACTTCAGATCAAGTTACTACCGAATCTCGTAGGTAAACCAGAGTGAGATCCGCACCAGAGTGGTACGGTAATCCTGTTCTGGAAGTCATGTTACTAGACCATGATGAACTTGCGAACTATGAGGAAGCGATGATGAGCCCAGATTCCGCGAAATGGTTTGAGGCCATGAAATCTGAGATATGATCCATGTATGAGAACAAAGTATGGACTTTGATGGATTTGCCCGATGATCGGCAAGCCATAGAAAATAAATGGATCTTCAAGAGGAAGACGGACGCTGATAGCAGTATTACTATCTACAAAGCTAGAATTGTCGCAAAAGGTTTTCGACAAGTTCAAGGTGTTGACTACGATGAGAGTTTCTCACTCGTATCTATGCTTAAGTCTGTCCGAATCATGTTAGCAATTGCCGTATTTTATGAAATCCGGCAAATGGATAAACAAAACTGCATTCCTTAATAGTTTTATTAAAGAAGAGTTGTATACGATGCAACTAGAAGGTTTTGTCGATCCTAAAGGTGTTAACAAAATATGCAAGCTCCAGCGATCCATCTATGGACTGGTGCAAGCATCTCGGAGTTGGAACATACGCTTTGATAAGTTGATCAAAGCATATAGTTTTATACAGACTTGCGGTGAAGCCTGTATTTACAAGAAAGTGAGTGGGAGCACTACAACATTTCTGATAAGTATATGTAAATAACATATTGTTGATCGGAAATAATGTAGAATTATTCTGCAAAGCATAAAGGAGTGTTTGAAAAGAGTTTTTCAAAGAAAGACCTCGGTGAAGCTACTTACATATTAAGCATCAAGATCTATAGAGATAGATCAAGACGCTTGATAAGTTTTTCAATGAGTATATACCTTGACAAGATTTTGAAGTAGTTCAAAATGAAACAGTCAAAGAAAGAGTTCTTGCCTGTGTTACAAGGTGTCAAATTGAGTAAGTCTCAAAACCCGACCACGGCAGAAGATAGAAAGAGAATGAAAGTCATTCCCTATGCCTTGGCCATAGGTTCTATAAAGTATGCCATGCTGTGTACCAGATCTATTGTATACCCTAGACTATGTTTAACAAGGGAGTACAATAGTGATCTAGGAGTAGATCACTGGACAGCGGTCAAAATTATCCTTAGTGGAATAAGGATATGTTTCTCGATTATGGAGGTGACAAAAAGGTTCGTCGTAAAAGGGTTACGTCGATGCAAGTTTTGACACTAATCTAGATGACTCTAAGTCTCAATCTAGATACATATTGAAAGTGGGAGCAATTTGCTAGAGTAACTCCGTGCAGAGCATTGTAGACATAGAAATTTGCAAAATACATACGGATCTGAATTTTGGCAGACCCGTTGACTAAGCTTCTCTCACAAGCAAAACATGATCACACCTTAGTACTCTTTGGGTGTTAATCACATAGCGATGTGAACTAGATTACTGACTCTAGTAAACCCTTGGGGTGTTGATCACATATCAATGTAAACTATGGGTGTTAATCACATGGTGATGTGAACTATTGCTGGTAAATCACATGACGACGTGAACTAGATTATTGACTCTAGTGCAAGTGGGAGACTGAAGGAAATATGCCCTAGAGGCAATAATAAAGTTATTATTTATTTCCTTACATATCATGATAAATGTTTATTATTCATGCTAGAATTGTATTAACCGGAAACATAATACATGTGTGGATATATAGACAAACAGAGTGTCACTAGTATGCCTCTACTTGACTAGCTTGTTAATCAAAGATGGTTAAGTTTCCTAACCATAGACAAAGGAGTTGTCATTTGATTAACAAGGTCACATCATTAGTTGAATGATCTGATTGACATGACCCATTCCAATAGCTTAGCACCCGATCGTTTAGTATGTTGCTATTGCTTTTGTTCATGACTTATACATGTTCCTTTGACTATGAGATTATGCAACTCCCGTTTACCGTAGGAACACTTTGTGTGCTACCAAACGTCACAACATAACTGGGTGATTATAAAGGTGCTCTACAGGTGTCTCCGAAAGTATTTGTTGGGTTGGCGTATTTCAAGATTAGGATTTGTCACTCCGAATGTCGGAGAGGTATCTCAGGGCCTTCTCGGTAATGCACATCACATAAGCCTTGCAAGCATTGCAACTAATGAGTTAGTTGCGGGATGATGTATTACAGAACGAGTAAAGAGACTTGCCGGTAACGAGATTGAACTAGGTATTGGATACCGACGATCGAATCTCGGGCAAGTAACATACCGATGACAAAGGGAACAACGTATGTTGTTATGCGGTCTGACCGATAAAGATCTTCATAGAATATGTAGGAGCCAATATGGGCATCCAGGTTCCGCTATTGGTTATTGACCGAAGACATGTCTCGATCATGTCTACATTGTTCTCGAACCGTAGGGTCCGCACGCTTAAGGTTACGATGACAGTTATTATGAATTTATGCATTTTGATGTACCGAAGGAGTTCGGAGTCCCGGATGTGATCATGGACATGACGAGGAGTCTCGGAATGGTCGAGACATAAAGATTGATATATTGGACGGCTATGTTCGGACATCGGAAAGGTTCCGAGTGGTTTTGGATAATAACGGAGTACCGAGGGGGTTACCGGAACCGCCCGGGGGGTTTAATGGGCCACTATGGGCCTTAAGAGAGAAGGGAGAAAGGGGAAGGAAGGGGCCGCGCGCCCCTCCCCCTCCTAGTCCGAATAGGACAAGGGAAGGGGGGCGGCGCCCCCCCCTTTCCTTTTCCACCTCCTCATCTTTCCCCCCTTCTCCTACTCCGAATAGGAAAAAGAGGGAGTCCTACTCCCGGTGGGAGTAGGACTCCCCCCTGGCGCGCCAACCCTGGCCGGCCGCCCCTCCTCCCTTGCTCCTTTATATACGGGGGCAGGGGGCACCCCATGGACACACAAGTTGATCCTTGAGATCGTTCCTTAGCCGTGTGCGGTGCCCCCCTCCACCATATTCCACCTCGGTCGTATTGTCGCAGTGCTTAGGCGAAGCCCTGCGTCGGTAACACATCAAGATCGTCACCACGCCGTCGTGCTGACGAAACTCTTCCCCGAGAGCTTTGCTGGATCGGAGCCCGGAGGACGTCATCGAGCTGTACGTGTGTCAAGAACTCGGAGGCGCCGGAGTAACGGCGCTGGGATCGGTCGGATCGTGAGGAGGACGTACGACTACTTCCTCTATGTTGTGTCAACGCTTCCGCTTCGGTCTACGAGGGTACGTAGACAACACTCTCCCCTCTCGTTGCTATGCATCACGATGATCTTGCGTGTGCGTAGGATTTTTTTTGAAATTACTACGTTCCCAAACAGTGGTATCAGAGCCTAGGTTTTTATGGTTTGATGTTTTGCACGAGTAGAACACAAGTGAGTTGTGGATGATACAAGTCATACTGCCTACCAGCATGTCATACTTTGGTTCGGCGGTATTGTTGGATGAAGCGGCCCGGACCGACATTACGCGTACGCTTACGCGAGACTGGTTCTACCGTCGTGCTTAGCACACAGGTGGCTGGCGGGTGTCAGTTTCTCCAACTTTAGTTGAACCGAGTATGGCTACGCCCGGTCCTTGAGAAGGTTAAAACGGAGTCTATTTGACGAAGTATCGTTGTGGTTTTGATGCGTAGGTGAGATTGGTTCTTGCTTCAGCCCGTAGCAGCCACGTAAAATTTGCAACAAACAAAGTAGAGGACGTCTAACTTGTTTCTGCAGGGCATGTTGTGATGTGATATGGTCAAGACATGATGCTATATTTTAATGTATGAGATGATCATGTTTTGTAACCGAGTTATCGGCAACCGGCAGGAGCCGTATGGTTGTCGCTTTATTGTATGCAATGCAATCGCCCTGTAATGCTTTACTTTATCACTAAGCGGTAGCGATAGTCGTAGAAGCATAAGATTGGCGAGACGACAACGATGCTACGATGGAGATCAAGGTGTCGCGCCGGTGACGATAGTGATCATGACGGTGCTGCGGAGATGGAGATCAGAAGCACAAGATGATGATGGCCATATCATATCACTTATATTGATTGCATGTGATGTTTATCTTTTATGCATCTTATCTTGCTTTGATTGACGGTAGCATTATAAGATGATCTCTCACTAAATTATCATAGTAATAGTGTTCTCCCTGAGTATGCACCGTTGCGAAAGTTCTTCGTGCTGAGACACCACGTGATGATCGGGTGTGATAGGCTCTACGTTCAAATACAACGGATGCAAAACAGTTGCACACGCGGAATACTCAGGTTTAACTTGACGAGCCTGGCATATAACAGATATGGCCTCGGAACACGGAGACCGAAAGGTCGAGCGTGAATCATATAGTAGATATGATCAACATAGTGATGTTCACCATTGAAACTACTCCATCTCACGTGATGATCGGACATGGTTTAGTTGATTTGGATCACGTGATCACTTAGAGGATTAGAGAGATGTCTATCTAAGTGGGAGTTCTTAAGTAATATGATTAATTGAACTTAAATTTATCATGAACTTAGTCCCTGATAGTATCTTGCTTGTTTATGTTAATTGTAGATAGATGGCTCGTGCTGTTGTTCCGTTGAATTTTAATGCGTTCCTTGAGAAAGCAAAGTTGAAAGATGATGGTAGCAATTACACGGACTGGGTCCGTAACTTGAGGATTATCCTCATTGCTGCACAGAAGAATTACGTCCTGGGTGCACCGCTAGGTGCCAGGCCTGCTGCTGGAGCAATGCCAGATATTGTGAACGTCTGGCAGAGCAAAGCTGATGACTACTCGATAGTTCAATGTGCCATGCTTTACGGCTTAGAACCGGGACTTCAACGACGGTTTGAGAACCATGGAGCATATGAGATGTTCCAGGAGTTGAAGTTGATATTCCAACAGAATGCCCGGATTGAGAGATATGAGGTCTCCAATAAGTTCTATAGCTGCAAGATGGAAGAGAATGGGTCTGTCAGTGAGCACATACTCACAATGTCTGGGTATTACAATCACTTGAGTCAACTGGGAGTTAATCTTCCGGATGATTGTATCATTGACAGAATTCTTCAATCACTGCCATCAAGCTACAAAGGCTTCATGATGAACTATAATATGCAAGGGATAGATAAGACTATGCCTAAGCTCTTCGCAATGCTAAAGGCCGCGGAGGTAGAAATCAAAAAGGAGCATCAAGTGTTGATGGTCAATAAGACCACTAGTTTCAAGAAGAAGGGCAAAGGGAAGAAGAAGGGGAACTTCAAGAAGAACAGCAAACAAGTTGCTGCTCAAGAGAAGAAACCCAAGTCTGGACCTAAGCCTGAAACTGAGTGCTTCTACTGCAAGCAGACTGGTCACTGGAAGCGGAACTGCCCCAAGTATTTGGCGGATAAGAAGGATGGCAAGGTGAACAAAGGTATATGTGATATACATGTTATTGATGTGTACCTTACTAATGCTCGCAGTAGCACCTGGGTATTTGATACTGGTTCTGTTGCTAATATTTGCAACTCGAAACAGGGACTACGGATTAAGCGAAGATTGGTTAAGGACGAGGTGACGATGCGCGTGTGAAATGGTTCCAAAGTCGATGTGATCGCAGTCGGCATGCTACCTCTACATCTACCTTCGGGATTAGTATTAGACCTAAATAATTGTTATTTGGTGCCAGCGTTGAGCATGAACATTATATCTGGATCTTGTTTGATGCGAGACGGTTATTCATTTAAATCAGAGAATAATGGTTGTTCTATTTATATGAGTAATATCTTTTATGGTCATGCACCCTTGAAGAGTGGTCTATTTTTTATGAATCTCGATAGTAGTGATACACATATTCATAGTGTTGAAACCAAAAGATGCAGAGTTGATAATGATAGTGCAACTTATTTGTGGCACTGCCGTTTAGGTCATATCGGTATAAAGCGCATGAAGAAACTCCATACTGATGGACTTTTGGAGCCACTTGATTATGAATCGCTTGGCACTTGCGAATCGTGCCTCATGGGCACGATGACCAAAACACCGTTCTCCGATACTATGGAGAGAGCAACAGATTTGTTAGAAATCATACATACAGATGTATGTGATCCGATGAATATTGAGGCTCGTGGCGGATATCGTTATTTTCTCACCTTCACAGATGATTTAAGCAGATATGGATATATCTACTTAATGAAACACAAGTCTGAAACATTTGAGAAGTTCTAAGAATTTCATAATGAAGTTGAAAATCATCGTAACAAGAAAATAAAGTTTCTACGATCTGATCGTGGAGGAGAATATTTGAGTTACGAGTTTGGTCTACATTTGAAACAATGCGGAATAATTTCGCAACTCACGCCACCCGGAACACCACAGCGCAATGGTGTGTCCGAACGTCGTAATCGCACTTTACTAGATATGGTGCGATCTATGATGTCTCTTACAGATTTACCGCTATCGTTTTGGGGTTATGCTCTAGAGACGGCCGCATTCACGTTAAATAGGACAACGTCAAAATCCGTTGAGACGACGCCTTATGAACTATGGTTTAGCAAGAAATCAAAGTTGTCGTTTCTTAAAGTTTGGGGCTGCGATGCTTATGTGAAAAAGCTTCAACCTGATAAGCTCGAACCCAAATTGGAAAAATGTGTCTTCATAGGATATCCAAAAGAAACTGTTGGATACACCTTCTATCACAGATCCGAAGGCAAGACTTTTGTTGCTAAATTCGGAGTCTTTCTAGAAAAGGAGTTTCTCTCGAAAGAAGTGAGTGGGAGGAAAGTAGAACTTGATGAGGTAACTGTACCTGCTCCCTTATTGGAAAGTAGTACATCACAGAAATCTGTTTCTATAGCACCTACACCAATTAGTGAGGAAGATAATGATATTGATCATGAAACTTCAGATCAAGTTACTACAGAACCTCGTAGATCAACCAGAGTAAGATCCGCACCGGAGTGGTACGACAATCCTATTCTGGAAATCATGCTACTAGATCATGACGAACCTACGAACTATGAAGAAGCGATGGTGAGCCCAAATTCCGCAAAATGGCTGGGAGCCATGAAATCTGAGATGGGATCCATGTATGAAAACAAAGTGTGGACTTTGGTTGACTTGCCCGAGGGTCGGCAAGCAATAGAGAACAAGTGGATCTTTAAGAAGAAGACTGACGCCGACGGTAACGTTACTGTCTACAAAGCTCGACTTGTCGCAAAGGGGTTTCGACAAGTTCAAAGGATTGACTACGATGAGACCTTCTCACCCGTAGCGATGCTTAAGTCGGTCCGAATCATGTTAGCAATTGCCGCATTTTATAATTATGAAATTTGGCAAATGGATGTAAAGACTGCATTCCTGAATGGGTTTCTGGAAGAAGAGTTGTATATGATGCAACCAGAAGGTTTTATCGATCCAAAGGGAGCTAACAAAGTATGCAAGCTCCAGCGATCCATTTATGGACTGGTGCAAGCATCTCGGAGTTGGAATAAACGTTTTGATAGTGTGATCAAAGCATTTGGGTTTGTACAGACTTTTGGAGAAGCCTATATTTACAAGAAAGTGAGTGGGAGCTCTGTAGCATTTCTGATATTATATGTAGATGACATATTACTGATTGGAAATGATATAGAATTTCTGGATAGCATAAAGGGATATTTGAATAAGAGTTTTTCAATGAAAGACCTCGGTGAAGCTGCTTACATATTAGGCATTAAGATCTATAGAGATAGATCAAGACGTTTAATTGGACTTTCACAAAGCACATACCTTGACAAGATTTTGAAGAAGTTTAAAATGGATCAAGCAAAGAAGGGGTTCTTGCCTGTATTGCAAGGTGTGAAGTTGAGTCAGACTCAATGCCCGACCACTGCAGAAGATAGAGAGAAGATGAAAGATGTTCCCTATGCTTCAGCCATAGGCTCTATCATGTATGCAATGCTGTGTACCAGACCTGATGTGTGCCTTGCTATAAGTTTAGCAGGGAGGTACCAAAGTAATCCAGGAGTGGATCACTGGACAGCGGTCAAGAATATCCTGAAGTACCTGAAAAGGACTAAGGAAATGTTTCTCGTGTATGGAGGTGACAAAGAACTCATCGTAAAGGGTTACGTTGATGCAAGCTTTGACACTGATCCGGACGATTCGAAATCGCAAACCGGATACGTATTTACATTAAACGGTGGAGCTGTCAGTTGGTGCAGTTCTAAACAAAGCGTCGTGGCGGGATCTACATGTGAAGCGGAGTACATAGCTGCTTCGGAAGCAGCTAATGAAGGAGTCTGGATGAAGGAGTTCATATCCGATCTAGGTGTCATACATAGTGGTCGGGTCCAATGAAAATCTTTTGTGACAATACTGGAGCAATAGCCTTGGCGAAGGAATCCAGATTTCACAAGAGAACAAAGCACATCAAGAGACGCTTCAATTCCATCCGGGACTTGGTCCAGGTGGGAGACATAGAGATTTGCAAGATACATACGGATCTGAATGTAGCAGACCCGTTGACTAAGCCTCTTCCACGGGCAAAACATGATCAGCACCAAGACTCCATGGGTGTTAGAATCATTACTGTGTAATCTAGATTATTGACTCTAGTGCAAGTGGGAGACTGAAGGAAATATGCCCTAGAGGCAATAATAAAGTTATTATTTATTTCCTTACATATCATGATAAATGTTTATTATTCATGCTAGAATTATATTAACCGGAAACATAATACATGTGTGGATATATAGACAAACAGAGTGTCACTAGTATGCCTCTACTTGACTAGCTTGTTAATCAAAGATGGTTAAGTTTCCTAACCATAGACAAAGGAGTTGTCATTTGATTAACAAGGTCACATAATTAGTTGAATGATCTGATTGACATGACCCATTCCAATAGCTTAGCACCCGATCGTTTAGTATGTTGCTATTGCTTTTGTTCATGACTTATACATGTTCCTTTGACTATGAGATTATGCAACTCCCGTTTACCGTAGGAACACTTTGTGTGCTACCAAACGTCACAACGTAACTGGGTGATTATAAAGGTGCTCTACTGGTGTCTCCGAAAGTATTTGTTGGGTTGGCGTATTTCAAGATTAGGATTTGTCACTCCGAATGTCGGAGAGGTATCTCAGGGCCTTCTCGGTAATGCACATCACATAAGCCTTGCAAGCATTGCAACTAATGAGTTAGTTGCGGGATGATGTATTATAGAACGAGTAAAGAGACTTGCTGGTAACGAGATTGAACTAGGTATTGGATACCGACGATCGAATCTCGGGCAAGTAACATACCGATGACAAAGGGAACAACGTATGTTGTTATGCGGTCTGACCGATAAAGATCTTCGTAGAATATGTAGGAGCCAATATGGGCATCCAGGTCCCGCTATTGGTTATTGATCGGAGACGTGTCTCGGTCATGTCTACATTGTTCTCGAACCGTAGGGTCCGCACGCTTAAGGTTACGATGACAGTTATTATGAATTTATGCATTTTGATGTACCGAAGGAGTTCGGAGTCCCGGATGTGATCATGGACATGACGAGGAGTCTCGGAATGGTCGAGACATAAAGATTGATATATTGGACGGCTATGTTCGGACATCGGAAAGGTTCCGAGTGGTTTCGGATAATAACGGAGTACCGAGGGGGTTACCGGAACCCCCCGGGGGGTTTAATGGGCCACTATGGGCCTTAAGAGAGAAGGGAGAAAGGGGAAGGAAGGGGCCGCGCGCCCCTCCCCCTCCTAGTCCGAATAGGACAAGGGAAGGGGGGCGGCGGCCCCCCTTTCCTTTTCCACCTCCTCATCTTTCCCCCCTTCTCCTACTCCGAATAGGAAAAAGAGGGAGTCCTACTCCCGGTGGGAGTAGGACTCCCCCCTGGCGCGCCAAACCCTGGCCGGCCGCCCCTCCTCCCTTGCTCCTTTATATACGGGGGCAGGGGGCACCCCATGGACACACAAGTTGATCCTTGAGATCGTTCCTTAGCCGTGTGCGGTGCCCCCCTCCACCATATTCCACCTCGGTCGTATTGTCGCAGTGCTTAGGCGAAGCCCTGCGTCGGTAACACATCAAGATCGTCACCACGCCGTTGTGCTGACGAAACTCTTCCCCGAGAGCTTTGCTGGATCGGAGCCCGGAGGACGTCATCGAGCTGTACGTGTGTCAAGAACTCGGAGGCGCCGGAGTAACGGCGCTGGGATCGGTCGGATCGTGAGGAGGACGTACGACTACTTCCTCTATGTTGTGTCAACGCTTCCGCTTCGGTCTACGAGGGTACGTAGACAACACTCTCCCCTCTCGTTGCTATGCATCACCATGATCTTGCGTGTGCGTAGGAATTTTTTTTGAAATTACTACGTTCCCCAACAAAACATTCGATTCCACAACCAGATACTCCATTTTCAAATCATCAAATCGATATTACATGCAACATCAAACCTAATCTAAAGTAGAGCTCGCCCGGCTCTGCCGGAACCTTGTCGGCCGGCTACGCCCCTCGAAGTGTTGCTCCGGTCGCTGACGAGGTAAAATAGGACATGGGACACATACCGGCTAACAGGACTTGAGTTGCCGCCATCTCCCATGCGCTACTCTTCCTCGTCGGAGCCTGTCGCCTGCACGTCTCCGGTGGATGTGGAATCGATGATGGATTGAGCCGGCTACGTCCACCATAACTGGTTGCGGCACCCGGGGTGGCCGTGCACCATACACAACACCAGAGAGTGCGAATCCACCTCGCCAACGTTCGCTGTGAGGGCCGTCGCCGCCTTCGTGCAGGCTGTCTTGCATGGCGGTCACGCCGCGCCATACTTGCGTCGAAGGACGCCCATGCATTCACCTCCACCTCAACGCGCCAATGAAGCGGTTTCCCATCCGCCACCGCGTTTGGACGCCAAATGGACTGGACCGCCTCCGATGAGGCAGGGGCAACAAAAAGAGGGTGATGTTGAGTTAAACAAAATTTAGGAAATAATCTTTATGAGGAAGTCGTAGAGAGGGAGAGAGTGGGAGGAAGGGTGAGTGGAGGACGGGAAAAATGGAGATATATAGGTTTACATGACGATTTTTGTTTAGTCACTCAAATATATATGCATTGTAGCCTGCAGCAACGCATGGACTACTAGTGCTTAGTAATTTTGAAATGCATTGTACCAATCTCCAGTCTCATAAATATAGTTTCCCAAAATTGCTTTGCCTCTCGCCTTAGTATAATCTTAGTCCATATTTTTCAGTTGCCCAGCTATATGGACACGTGCATGCATGATACTTGTGCATAGATACCAAATTACCAATTAGGTCACCCACGTCTCAATATTCCCAACTAATTAAACCACGCAGAGACACAGATTGGGAGATCACACGCAGCGACCAGACTGAGCAACCACCGTGAGATGCAGATGAGCTGCCACTGACAAAAATGAACATGAAGCTTGATTTCACTTTTGGGCAGGTGTTATAAATACAAGCCTTCTCATCTCTCGTATGGATATCCCACACAAAGAACTAGCTTAGTTCTAGTTGACACACACACACACACTAGAGCACAAGTGCAGACAATTCAGCATGGCTTCCAAGAAGACCACCGTGCCCACGCTTGCCTTCGTCGCGGCGCTGCTGCTCTCATGCACCGGCATGATCAGCGCGGCACGGTACCTTGAAGAGAAGGCACCAAAGGAGGAGCACCCGCCGAGTCCTATGGCGCCTCAGGTGCCGATGATGCCTGAACTATCACATCCAGTTGTGCCCGAGGTGGCCAAGATTCCAGAAATACCGCACCCCACCATTCCAAAGATGCCAGAGCTGCCACACCCTACCGTTCCAGAGCTACCAAAGCCTGAACTTCCTGCAGGCATGCCAGAGGTACCAAAGATGCCCGAAGCGTCGCAATCCACCACACCGGAGCAACCAAAGCCTGAAATCACACATACCATTGTGCCCGAGGCACCAAAGATGCCCGAAGTGCCACACCCTACCATGCCGAAGGTACCGAAGATGCCTGAACTGCCACACCCAATTGTATCAGAGGCGCCGAAGATGCCCGAAGTGCCAAAGATACCTGAGGTGCCACACCCTACCGTGCCAGAGGTGCCAAAGATGCCCGAACTACCACACCCAAACGTACCAGAGGTGCCGAAGATGCCTGAAGTGCCTCACCTTACAGTGCCGGAAATGCCTAAGCTGCCCAAAGTGCCACACCCTATAGTGCCGGAAGTGCCGCACCCTGCTTTACCAGAAATGCACCATCTGATTGTACCGGAGGTGCCAAAGATACCTGAAGTCCCGCACTCCGTTGTGCCTGAGGCACCTAAGACCAGGCTAGCCCACCCTCCTATGCCAGAGGGGCCAAAGATGCCATAGATACCGCACCCTACAATAGGTGAGATGCCAAAGATCCCCGAAGTGCCTCACATCGACGTTCCAGAAGTGTCTAAGCTTGAAGTCCCACACCCAGCTGCACCAGAAGGGCCAAAGGGCGATGCGCACTACCCGGGGACGGAGGCTAAGCCATGATGAAGGACATGTCTATGTAGCACTAGATCATTATTGGCGCGTGTTGCTGCGCCCATCTATTTTGAAGTTTTTTTGACAGAGATATATATATTTTTGTAAATGGGAGAAAGAGAAAAATAATTAAAAAATACACCTGAAAAACACTGGTGGTAGTAAAGATCAAATACCACAGTTGACGAAAATGCTGGCCACTTCAGTAAGTATTCCTTCTACTCGATTGTTGCAAGCATATTCCAGAGTGCAGACCACAAATAGATGTTATGGAACCAGAAATAAATCACATGGTTGTAATGTATGAATTTTTTTTCAATAATATTCATCGATATAACCTAACCTGCAAGGTTATATATGGCTGGAGCAATGGATAATACTGAGTAAGCGAATCCTTGCTGCTGTGTTAGCCGATGTAGCAGAGGTCCTTACCACATTCAAGTCCTCTCAATTCTGCACAAGACAGAGAAAGCATGCTTAGTCATATTCATTTTGAAAATTTAGCCTACTGATCTATCCAAAATGTAGAAACTGAAGTCAATACCTGAACGTCAACCGTCGCAACATCATGTGAGAAGAGATCCGTTGGGGACAAAGAAGATCAGGCAGCGTAGCAGTACCTCAGTTTCCTGTGTTTCTCTCCAGGAACATAATTTAAGACCGGAATGATATTCAAATATCCGAGGGGATCCAGTGCGGGAGGGAGACAACGCGCTCGAGGAGATTCAGCTGCGGCAAGGCGCCCGAAGGAATCCAGCGCTTGATGGTATCCAGTCGATCAAGCTGAGATGCGTGATGCGGGTGAATCGGGGGCAGGTCAATCCAGCCGACCATGGTAATCCGCCTGAGAGGTAGAGGGTCACCTTGAGCAGCGGACAATTGCCGAAAATCGAGGAGGTATATAACCATCACTACATATACATAGTAAAAAAAAAAGTAGCCACTGAAATGTTCTTGGATTCTAATGGAATCATCAATCCGTACATCTCTATCACTAATTTGTATTCTCGACACCAGTCAGTTTAGATGTATTCTTCATTTTCTAACTGATAGAAACAAACATTGTTCTTTCACATCGTACACTCCACCAAATGTACTAATCTAATTATTTGCCTCAAGCAACTGGGAGCAATGAATACCAGAATTGTCATATTATATAGAACTGCAAGTGATATCCAACAATCATTTTTGATGAACAAAATGATAGGAGAGCGGCTGAATCTATGCGAATAACCTGCAGTGGCGGAGTGGCATCAAGCTGACGCAACCACATGTCTTGGGTGTTCCAAGCCTCGGCATCCTCCAAATCTCCCTTGAGGCTAGTGGCGCACTGAATCTAAGCATCAGACAGTGTCTCATATACAGAAGCGATTGAACTAAACCTGGCGGTGACGTGCACGAGTGGCTGCAGCTAGGAGCAACGGTGACGGGGAAGAGGAGACGTCGCACATCTGCTACCGGTGGGATCCTGTTGAACATCGCATCCTCGCACGCGTCGCCTCGTGTTGATCCCCTCCTGCGCCGGATCACTGGCAAGCATCGCCTCGGATTGATCCCCACCCGCGTCGGAATCCCTCGCGAGGCTCGACTTAGGCTAGATGGAAGAAGAACGCCCGAAGTTGAGGGAGGCGAAGAGATGCCGTCGTGGGCGGCGGCGAGGAGAGAATGGGGCGTCGTGAGGAGCGAAGGGACGTGCTGGGTCGGTGTTTTACTGTCTTCGCTCAAGCGGGCTTCCCTGCCTTGGGCCGAGTAGAAAACTGGCCCGATTAACCCCTGGGCTTCAAAATAGCTACGGGAGACGTTAGGCCCAGTTCGCAGCTAACATAGCGCTAATCCAACGGCTGACCTTGCTAATGCCCTGAGATGGCAGGAAAACTGCTCAGTTATAATGTCTTTAAATTAGCAAGTCAAGTGAGATGAGCTATAAGCAGTCATTAGCAAGTCAAGTGAGATGAGCCTCACCTCTGGTAGAAGGACCTAGATCGGAGAAGGCGCGGTTGTCCACTTGAGGAAATTCCTCGGCCTCCGCCTCTTCCTCATGCTTAGGAGGAGATTGTACATCCACCTTCTGCTCAAGGAGAGGTTTGATCTCCACCTCCTCCTGGAACCCTCGCAGCATCGATCAATCAAGAACCAGCAGCCCACTTTTCTCACCGCTAGCTCTTTGATTGGTAGTATCTTGTTGATCCCTCTTCCAAAGGCAACCTGCATCAGATCAGGGCATGTGAGAAGCACGGGGACAGTCTTTCGGGGAATGCAATTAATTAACGCAAACAGATGCTAGAATAAAAAATAAAGAGATTCTCGGTGGACTGCACTGCACGAGGATAAGAAATGAATACTAGATCCGCAGTAGACTGTACCGCAAGAGGTAATAAATATGGTAATCCGCAGGGCTGGTTTGGAGAGGCGTGACTCGACTCAGGGATGTATAAGTTAAATTGTAGGCTAGATGTTTCTTTCAGTATTAACTATAGGCCCGGCCTTGATCCGGCTAACCAGCTGTTACGGTCCGGCGCTTCGGAAGGAGATAAAAGCAGCTTAAATGGAGCCGCCATGTTTAATTGATCTTTTTGGAAAGTTTAAGCTCCAACAAAATGAAGAAAGCCCAAGAATGTGAAGGCTGCAGAATTGGCTGAGAAAAGTAAATTGGAAATATGGTGCGAATCCACCACCGATTGGTAGTTGCAACTCTGGTTCATCAATAGAGGCACCAATGCAAACAAAGCTCTTTCAGTCTCACTGAACATGACTTGCTAATAGCCTGAGCATGCTGTCTGGTCTCACTAAGTTGTGCTTGCCATTCCCTTTAGATAACCTGAGCAGTTACATTCTTGCTGTCCTTGGGAAAAGTGCACAACCTGGTGTACCTGAAGCTGATTGCAACTGAACTACACAGGCTCATCATCAGACATGATAAATTCGGATGACTGCGATGCCTATGCGTCATAGTGGAAGTCATAACTGGGCTGGAAATCAAAGAGGGATCTCTGCCGTGCCTTGAGCCACTCCAGCTCGTACAGAATGATCTAAATGACTTCAGCGGCATGAAGATCTAGTCCCTGGCATGTCTTAAAGAGGTTGGCATCCATAATGGAGTGAGCGACGAAACAATAAAGGAATGGAAGGAGCAGCAAAGAACCACCCCCGTTGTCCCAAGCTCTTGTTTGTCATGAAAGAAAGGTTAAAAATGTTTAAACTCTACAGGACGTCTAGATCGGAGATTCCGGAGATTTTATATGGATTGTGGAAGTGTGAATGTATGTAAATTGAAGAGGTCAAATGATTTTCGTGTCACAGTTTGTCTACGCCAAACGACAGTTTTTATTAACTCAAGTGATGGCAGGGAAGGAAGGAATTGAAAGCACTCTTTGCTGCGTAATGCTTTTTCCTGTCCAGTCACTTTAGAAATGAAATACTCAAGCATTGGGATACTCAAACATGGGGAAATAGTAAATATTCTTTGCTGCTAACTGGATCAGCTTGCCAAATAGCCAAGGCTGAGATGCCACATTGGGAGGGGGTAAAATAGCATCGGATGTGGACGGCTTGTCGGGGGTTCATAGTAGTACGAAAGCACTACGAGCTTATCGTCAATCTCCATGTGATTTCACAAGATGCCTCTGTAGTTCTTGTCCACTGCTGCCGCGCGTGTCCATAGGCTTTTAAGCATCAGCAAACACACTGTGGTGCCCGGCCACCTCCTGCGTGAATTGTTAAGCTTATTTCCCGTTTCTCCACCTCCTCGATCCAGTTAGCAGCTGACAGTATATTAGTTTAATTAACCTGGCAGTTTGGCGCACTATTGATCTGCCCCAAAAAATGTTGTCTTGTGTTAAGCTAAATGTTCATGTATTAAGAAGAAATTAAGTTTTTGTACTTTAATCAGAATGTGTACATACTTAAAAAAAACCATATTTACAAACAAAAAGAATTCAATATACAGTAAGATTTAGGTTTTTCAAATAAAAAACTTCAGGCACGACTGATTTATATTCATACACCTTGTAGAAAATGCACGTATTTCCCCCAGAAAATGAAAAACTAAACCAGCAAAAGAAAACGGAAGAAGGGGGAAATAAAAAAACACAAAAAAAGAAACCAGCATGAAAACCCATAAGTAAGAAAAAATAAAAGTGAAAATGAAAATGGGAAAATGGGAAGTGTTGTGGCTGCAAAAATCCATGTGGTGCCAGCTACTATTGATAATACAACGTTGTCGGTGAATCACGTCGCCTTTGCTAGTGAACAACAAGAATATGGTCCAATCACCAACATTGAAAGTTTTGAAAGGAAGGTGGAAGGGGTGGCGGTTTGAGAGAACCAACAGATGGAAAGAAGGCACAAAGGTAATTTACACAAGCTAATAACTGTCTTAATTTCTTCCAATGCTCTCTGTTGGGGTAACTAGTAGAACTGAGGTGAATAAATCTATTCAAGTGGCAAGTGATACGGAAGCTGGTAGATCAGGGTTTTTTTTTTTTTTTGGCTAGCACGGAGAAGTCTGACAGTGTGCTACAGAAAATTTTGGTTATAAGGCTAATCGGGAGCTGCTCTGAGATGATAATGAGGATGCAGATAGTTGTGTTAAATGTTTAGTTTCTGTAAGTAGACCTACTTAGTTATGTTTCCCCTGGTAGAAGTAGACCCAAATCTATGTTTTGCAGTGCCTAAGACTAAGAAACAGGGACCACTTATTCCTTTAGCACTCTGTTTCTGAATATTTGTGCAGTGTGATTGAACATTCAGATTGTTTTCTGTTTCTTTCAATGATCTTTGTGGTTCAATTTCTGAAGTAAACCAGAGTGGTTAGAAATTTGATGGCTGCTGTAGTTGCTTTAGTTTGGACCATCGGGAACCTGTTTTGATCAGTTTCTATTGATGAATTGAATCCTCAGCTGGTGCTGGGAGTACGGCTACGGCTATGGACTCTGTCTCATGCGGATCCAATAAGTTCCTCCTCTCTGTACTTTTGCTTCAGTACATGAGTTGTTTGCTTTCATGCATGTCAATTTGGTGGGCGTTCTGTTTTAACAATGTATATTATATGGCCCGGTGGACTTTGATGTGTCTGAATATCACATAAGTTTTTTTTTAGAGGAAAAGGGCTCAAAGCCCCGGCTCCAATTGGATTACCAACAGAAACCAAACCAGGTTCACAATCGTTTACAAGCACGCAGGGAAGACAGCACACGCGCTGTCCCAGCAAAACACCGGCTTGCGCCCACAGCGCACCGGGCACTGAGAAATGGAAGATAAAGAGTACAGACTCTCAAAGGGACAAACAAGCTAACCACACATAAAACGTTACAAATCATTTGCTTGCCGACCCACTTGAGCATTTCCTCAGCCCTAGCCAGGGTCCGGCCATAGTAGAAGGGGTGGGGACCTTGCCATCTGTTCCAGCTTCCGCACCATAATCAGCCCACTGGTTTTGACAGGATCTGAGCAACGAACCGCCCAGCTGTCTAAGGTAACAGCTATCTTCCTCCACAACACCTGCATCCCAGACCAGGGAGTATGGTTGAAATACATATCATTTCGTTGTTTCCATAGAGCCCACAAGACAGCGGAGTGCAATAAACATTCGGCCGGGTGATTTTTATTAAGGGACCACCATTCCAGCAAGTCATTCGTAGACATCCTGGAATGGTTAGTGGAAAAATCCCCAATCACTCTCCAGAGCTCCATCGAAACCACACAATTGAAAAACAGATGATCTATGGATTCAGGATCACTGCAGAAAAGATAGGACGCATTATCTACTGTTTGTCGTTTCTGCAGATTATCCCTAGTCAACAGCTTGTCATTAGCCATGAGCCAAAGAAAAATGTGAATGCGGAGCGGAACTTTGATATCCCAGATAGATATATTGTTCCCAGGGGAGACTCCTCTAAAGTTAATAATATTGTAAAAGGATTTGACAGTGTAAACACCTTTAGTGTCAAAGTCTGATGGCTTCTCGCCCCTCGTTGGTTACCCCAAGTGTAAGGTTTGAGATGCAGCGTAGCGGAAGTTTTCCCTTGGCAAAGATACCAAGGATCGAATCCCCAGAGACTCCAAGTTTCAACGAGAAGGTGTCAATCGCTAACGGCACCGTGGATTAGCAATCGACGTGGACCTGCACACAAAACAAATACCTTTGTCCCCAACGAGTACAGAGAGGTTGTCAATCCCTCCGGCCTTGTAGTTTACAAAGGGTTAAAACGCAAGTGGTAATGGTGATGGATAGTGCTGCGGAAAGTAAAAGCGGAAAGTAAAAGCAACGGAAAGTAAATAGCAAAGTGACCAATGATGTGAACATGGACCGGGGCGCCATGACGTTCACTAGTGATGTCTCTCCCAAAAGACGATAAAACAGCTATGCGAGGTAAACAAATTACAGCTGGGCAATTGACAGGATTATGACTGCTAACCATATTGCAAGATTGGTCGAGGTTCAGAGCATGGGCAGTACGCCAAGGTAAGTAGACCGAAATCCATCTGCATCTACTACTAATCATCCACCTTGAGATATCTATCCAGAACATCTCGCTGGTATTAAGTTGCGAGCCCCACCCAAAGTGTAAACTCAAAGCAACAGACAACTGCATTAAAATACTTTGCGTAAAGTAAACAATCCTTGCACCCGCGGGCACAAGCACCGTTGTTTTCCCCCTTGTGGCAACAGCACATCCCCTAGACTCATGTTTCTGTCACTCAAGCTAGTCATCGAGGGGCATGAACCCACAATCGAGCATGACGTTCCCTCTTGGAGTTACGATCTACTACTCGGCCAAAGCAATAAACGGTAACGGAGAACATGCAAGAATTACTCACGAACTAAAATATAAAAGGGATTAATCAAATATATTACTCAAACACAATCTGAACATAATCTCATAATCCATCGGATCCCAGCAAACTCATCATAGCAACAGCATAAGGACTACATATGTGCCTCGATCATGTAGGGCAGCTCACGAGGACTAATTAGTGAAGCACAAGAACGGGAGGAGAACATCACATAGCTACTGGTCATGGACCCATGGTCCAAGGGAGACTACTCACGCATCATCCGGGAGGCGATCATGGTGGTGGAGAAGGTCCCGGTGATGATCCTCCCCTCCGGCAGGGTGCCGGGAAGAGTTCTCCTGGCGCTCCCGATCTTGGAAGCGCGGTGGCGGCGGAACAGAGATGCGATCGTGGAAAAGGGCTCTCGTCCCGAGGGTTTCGAGACGTGCTTTAAATATACGCCAAAGGGTGGCGTCGGAAGGCATCAGGGGCGCCCAGGCGGCCCCACGGCGCGGCCTAGGGGGGGCCGCGCCACCAGGTCGCCTCGGCGCCTGGTGGCCCCCCTCCGGCTGAGCTTCGGGGTTCCGGAAGGTTCCGAAACGCTGATTTTTTATATATTTTTTTCGGAATTTTTCTGACAGTTTTCGTAATGGAAAAACCTGAAATACAAAAGCAGCAGAAAACAGAAACTGGCACTGGGGTGCACTGAGTTAATAGGTTGGTCCAAATATGATCAAAATTGTATGGAAGTGTATAAATATCATAGCAATATCACCCAAAAGTGGCATGGAGCAAGCAGAAATTATGGATACGTTTTGGACGTATCAACATCCCCAAGCTTAACGCCTGCTCATCCTCGAGTAGGTAAGTGACAACAAGAATAATTTCTGTGGTGACATGCTATCAACCATATAGGACTTTCATAGTCACATGATAAAAGCTTTCACAAACAATGCTTCTAAAGTAACTTAGTTGCCTCAAGAAAATCTCAAAGAACTAAAAGTTTTACAACATGAAACTGAAGCATCAAACAGATTTGCAATGAACACGGTAAGTGAATATGACAAGTGATATCTCGCTTGCCCCCTTTAGTGAAGCAAAACATAAATGCAGGGGCACCTACAAGGTTTAAGTGACGACTAGATACAATCACTTCAGAATAAACGATATCACAACCATGCAAAAGACAATGCTACTTTGGGACAATGCACATTACACTCAGAATGACAACCATGCTCTCAGTAGTTGGTGCTTTTAGAAGAAGGTGGAGACTCTCGAACCGTGGCTTTTGTTGGCAAGTTGAAAATCCGTAGTCGGAAACAAAGACAAAGCATGTACCAGAGCTCTTGGTTTTAAAAACAGGGGTAATAATTTTTTTGGTGTGCATGCTTCGTCAATGAATGCTAGCAGCTAACCCAATTACTTCTTGAGCTGGACAAGTTTCGAGGAATGGCTCCCGAGTGAGGATCATAACACCCTCTTAATCCCCTTGGTTTATCACTGCCAAAGTTTTCTGATTTCTCATGAACAAAGCGTGAAGGAAGATTCGTTGGTTATATTAATTTTTAGTGAGCCGGGAGCACTCAATGCCAATTCCTTCTCATATTATAGGTTGCACATTATACATGCAATCCCAGGGGTGAAGCTTGTCCAACTCAAAAAGATCATGAATCAACCACTACTTCCTCATTAACTTTACAACAGAGGCACAAAATAGGAACTTTATTTGAATATTTGGAGATGGTACACGAAAGTCTTCGTTAGGAATGGCGGGTAAATACCATGTATAGGAAGGTATGGTGGACTCATATGGCAAAACTGGTTTAAAGGATTTGGATGCACAAGCAGTCAGTCCGCTTAGTACAGGCGAAGGCTAGCAAAAGACTGGGAGCGACCAACTTAGAGAGCAATGACGGCCATAATCATGCAGAGCAACAAAGCAACATTGAATCAGGCATGGTAGTTCTATCGCTACTCAGAAATAAAAGATCATCAAGGCTTGACAGACTTTCTTTACAGTCTTGAATATGCGTGAGCATACGCCAAGTCAATCAAAATAAATTCTCAGAGGAAGATATCACTAACCATACCACATCATACTCAAAACAAAACTCGTTGGTACTCCAATATCACATTGGAAACCTTCCAGCTATTTGCAACTAACCAAAAGCAACCAGAATTACCAAGCAACATCATGCATGTAGCATCTTCATCATAGACATATCAATCAATCCAACAGAAGCAAACTCTCCTAAAAAGAATAATCACGACAATATAGAGAGTTCAAGCAACCAACTAAGCAAAAGCTCTTTAAAAAGATAAGCATGGCAACTAAGAGCTGAGCAAGGTAGTAGCTATTGAAAGACAAAGAACACACACGGCAAAGATAAACATGAAAACTCCATGTCGTGTTCTAAGTAGAAGTGGAGCGTGTTTCTCTCCCACAAAAAGAAAGCTGAGTTCCGACTCGTTATTGAAAGCTAAAGAAAACTAAAAAGGAAAACTAAAAACAAGACGCTCCAAGCATAGCACATAGCACATGAAGTGATAAAAATATAGTGGAACGGGAGACGAACTGATAATGTCGATGGAGAAGGGGATGCACGGGGGGCATCCCCAAGCTTAGACGCTTGAGTCTTCTTGAATATTTCTTGGGGGTGCACGGGGGCATCCCCAAGCTTGAGCGCTTGACACTCCTGAATCTTTTTATCATCTTCCCTCGCACACTTGAAAATTCCCTTCATACAAAACTCATCATAATCTGATTAGCGAGGTTAGTACCCACAATAATATAATTGTACCTTGCTGGAAATAAAGATATTCTTGCAAGCATACTGTTTCTCTGGACTCCCATAAAGTTTTTGCAAGAAAACAGCAAGCTAAAGGCTCGCAAAACGAAGAAAAGGCAAAACAGTACAGAATCTGTGAAAAACAGACCAGCAGGCAGTAAATGATTCTTTCGGTGCACTTCTGCCACTCCAATCAAAAAACTCAGAACAGACACCTGAAAGACAATTATATAGAGCACGCTGTGGAAAAAATTCAGACCAAAAAGATGATCTGGTGATTTTATGCGAATTTTTCTGTACGAGGACAGAATCTGTTTCCTGGACAGCACGTCACAACTCTTGATCTTTCCTGCAATCAGAGGCTATACTTGGCACAAAACTGAAAAGTAAAGATACAATGATGATGCTACAGTAGTAACAACATCAATACACAACAAAAACAGAAGAAAAATAAAATTTATTCATTTGGGTTGCCTCCCAAAAAGCACTTTCTTTTATGCCTTTGAGCTAGGCATAATGCATAGAGATCAAGTCTTATCAAGAGTAAGAGCATAGCTAGCCCGTGTAACGGACTCAAACGGTAACTTAATATTTTTGCGAGGGAAGTGTTCCATCTCTTTCTTGAGAGGAAACTGGAATTTTATATTCCCCTCTTTCATGTCAATGACGGCACCAACGGTGCGAAGAAAAGGGCGTCCCAAAATAATTGGACAAGAAGGATCACATTCAATGTCCATAACAATGAAATCAACGGGAACATAATTATCTTTGACAACAATAAGCACATCATCGGTCCTCCCCAAAGGTTTCCTCAAGGAAGAATCAACAAAACGAATACCAAAAGGACAAGGATCATAAGGTTTCAAATTAAGCATGTCATAAATCCTTTTGGGCATAACGGAGGTACTAGCTCCAACATCACATAAAGCATTGCAAGAGAAGTTATTTAGTTTAATCTTAATCGTAGGATCCCAACCATCTTCTAGCTTTCTAGGAATGGAGGCTTCTAACTTAAGTTTCTCCTCCCTAGCTTTGATGAGAGCATTAGTGATATGCTCTGTGAAGGCAAGGTTAAGCGTGCTAGTATGTGGATCTCTAGACATCTTGTGAAGGAAAGCAATAACTTCAGTAAGAGTGCAATTATCAAAATCAAGGTCACTACTATCAAGTAAAGTGGTAGTGATGTCCTTCAGGCTCACTCGTTCGGTAGTTTCAATGTTCATAGCATCACCATTAATAGGTCCAATGGGACCAGGAGCGCGTTGGGTGCTAAGAGTTTGGGTATCTTCAACAACTTTAATAGTAGCAACAGTGTGGTGGGTAGGAAGGTTCTTAATTCTTTCCTCTTCCTCCCTTTCTCTAGCCCATCTTTCTTTAAGTTTAGCCAACATCCTAATGTTTTCATTAATTTGCACTTGGATAGCATTCATAGGAGTGACCGTCCTCTCCTCAAGAGGAGAAGTTTTAATCTTAAGCAATTCTACCTCATGGGCTAAATTGTCTACCTTTGAAGAGAGATCATCAAGTTTGTGTAGTTTCTCTTCTACACTTTTATTAAAAGCTTTTTGAGTAGTGATGAAATCTCTAAGCATAGTCTCTAGCTCAGTAGTGGAGTTCTTGGTACTAGGATAAGCATTGTTGTTGTGACTAGTGAAGTCACACAACTTGGTGTTCTCAGTGGAACCCATAGCAGCGAGCAAGCAAGACACTAAAGCAAAAAACTGAAAAGCAAACTAACAAGACTAAAAAAACAAAAGTAAAGGAAAGCGTGCAACTCCCCTATCTCGAAGAGAGGAGTCCCCGGCAACGGCGCCAGAAAACACCCTTGATGGCTTCTCGCCCCTCGTTGGTTACCCCAAGTGTAAGGTTTGAGATGCAGCGTAGCGGAAGTTTTCCCTTGGCAAAGATACCAAGGATCGAATCCCCAGAGACTCCAAGTTTCAACGAGAAGGTGTCAATCGCTAACGGCACCGTGGATTAGCAATCGACGTGGACCTGCACACAAAACAAATACCTTTGTCCCCAACGAGTACAGAGAGGTTGTCAATCCCTCCGGCCTTGTAGTTTACAAAGGGTTAAAACGCAAGTGGTAATGGTGATAGATAGTGCTGCGGAAAGTAAAAGCGGAAAGTAAAAGCAACGGAAAGTAAATAGCAAAGTGACCAATGATGTGAACATGGACCGGGGCGCCATGACGTTCACTAGTGATGTCTCTCCCAAAAGACGATAAAACAGCTATGCGAGGTAAACAAATTACAGCTGGGCAATTGACAGGATTATGACTGCTAACCATATTGCAAGATTGGTCGAGGTTCAGAGCATGGGCAGTACGCCAAGGTAAGTAGACCGAAATCCATCTGCATCTACTACTAATCATCCACCTTGAGATATCTATCCAGAACATCTCGCTGGTATTAAGTTGCGATCCCCACCCAAAGTGTAAACTCAAAGCAACAGACAACTGCATTAAAATACTTTGCGTAAAGTAAACAATCCTTGCGCCCGCGGGCACAAGCACCGTTGTTTTCCCCCTTGTGGCAACAGCACATCCCCTAGACTCATGTTTCTGTCACTCAAGCTAGTCATCGAGGGGCATGAACCCACAATCGAGCATGACGTTCCCTCTTGGAGTTACGATCTACTACTCGGCCAAAGCAATAAACGGTAATGGAGAACATGCAAGAATTACTCACGAACTAAAATATAAAAGGGATTAATCAAATATATTACTCAAACACAATCTGAACATAATCTCATAATCCATCGGATCCCAGCAAACTCATCATAGCAACAGCATAAGGACTACATATCTGCCTCGATCATGTAGGGCAGCTCACGAGGACTAATTAGTGAAGCACAAGAACGGGAGGAGAACATCACATAGCTACTGGTCATGGACCCATGGTCCAAGGGAGACTACTCACGCATCATCCGGGAGGCGATCATGGTGGTGGAGAAGGTCCCGGTGATGATCCTCCCCTCCGGCAGGGTGCCGGGAAGAGTTCTCCTGGCGCTCCCGATCTTGGAAGCGCGGCGGCGGTGGAACAGAGATGCGATCGTGGAAAAGGGCTCTCATCCCGAGGGTTTCGAGACGTGCTTTAAATATACGCCAAAGGGTGGCGTCGGAAGGCATCAGGGGCGCCCAGGCGGCCCCACGGCGCGGCCTAGGGGGGGGGGCGCGCCACCAGGTCGCCTCGGCGCCTGGTGGACCCCCTCCGGCTGAGCTTCGGGGTTCCGGAAGGTTCCGAAACGCTGATTTTTTATATATTTTTTCGGAATTTTTCTGACAGTTTTCGTAATGGAAAAACCTGAAATACAAAAACAGCAGAAAACAGAAACTGGCACTGGGGTGCACTAAGTTAATAGGTTAGTCCAAATATGATCAAAATTGTATGGAAGTGTATAAATATCATAGCAATATCACCCAAAAGTGGCATGGAGCAAGCAGAAATTATGGATACGTTTTGGACGTATCAAAGTCCCAACAGACAGTGTCTCTCTTGTCCATCAGTACCGTGTTCTTGACATCATTGACTAGGTCATTCCACTCTTCTAACGTATCACGAGAAAAACATCTTCTGAAAGTGATTTTCAGATTTGTGCCATCCCAGGCCTCACAAACAGTGATGTTTTGATCATTGGCAATCTTATAAAGATTCCAATATTTCGTGGCTAGAGTGGTATGCCCTATCCAACGATCTCTCCAAAACCTGATGTTTTTACCATCCCCTATAATCCAGGAATATCCTATGTTAGCAGCTTTGGCCGCCCATAGAATACCTTTCCAAAAAGGGGAAGCACCAAGGCTAGAGCAAGCAAAAATATTAGGGTTAAGAGTGTTGTATTTGGCATCAATGATCTGTTTCCAAATCTTGCCCTGATCTACAAAATATCTCTTCACCCAAGAGGCTAATAAGCATAAATTCATGTCTGCAATATTAGGGACACCTAGACCCCCATGTTGCTTTTTTTGGGCCACACAACCCCAGGAAGCCAGGTGATATTTGTGGTGGCCCTCATAGTTATCCCAAAAGCAATGAGCCAGTTGGGCATTAATCAGCTTAATGGCCCACTTAGGAAATTTGAATATACCCATTAGGTAGCTAGGAATAGTGGCTAGGCAAGTTTTCACTAATGTGAGTCTCTTGCCTGAACAAAGAAGTCTGCCCCTCCATCCAGCACCCTTCTTGATGTTCTTGTCCACAGTAGGCTGAAGTTCACATTTCCTCAGCTTTTTGTGGTGGAGGGGGGCTCCTAAATATTTAATTGGAAAATCACTAATTCTACAGCCCAGGATTTGGGAAAATATGTTTGCCTCCTCTATATTAACATTGATGGGAATTAGCTCACATTTATGAAAGTTAATGCGCATCCCAGAAATTTGCTCAAAGCAAGATAATAGCCATTTAAGATTCTTAGCTTGGGCAGCGTTATAGTTCAGAAAAAGTAAAGTGTCATCTGCATATTGCATGCTAATAACACCCGCTGGATTGGAGCTAGGGAACAATCCTTCTAGAATGTTATTGTTTGCAGCTTTAGCAAGAATCCTGGTAAAGACGTCAGCAACTAGATTAAACAACAGGGGGGGAATAAGGATCTCCCTGTCTGACTCCTTTACCAGTTAAAAAGAAATCACTAATCGTATTATTGAAATTGACCCCAACAGAGCCTTTATTAAGTAGCAAGGAAACTTTCTTCATCCACCTAGGGCTAAAACCTCTTTTACTCATCATGTCAACCAGAAAATCTCTATTGATCATGTCATAAGCTTTCTCATAATCTAGTTTAAAAATAAAGCCAGATTGCTTACTGGAATATACAGAGTGTATAATTTCATGAGCTGTGATTATACTCTCAGCTATATATCTGCCTTTTATAAAGGCAGACTGATTTAAAGAAATTAGATCTCTACAAATAGGGCCAAACCTATTGGTGGCACATTTAGCAAAGATCTTGAAGCTGCAATTAATCATGGCAAGAGGTCTAAATTTCTCTATCCTGTTAGCATCAGCTTCTTTAGGAACTAGGGTTAATAGAGATAAGTTGAGTCTGTATAGGTCCAGCTCATCTCTTTCCCAGTCCTTGAATAAGGCAAAAAGGTCACCTTTAATAAGGTCCCAGAATTGCTGATAAAATAAAAAAGAAAAACCATCCGGCCCAGGGGCTCCTTCTGCATATGAGCCGAAGACAGCCTTTTTAATCTCTTCCTCCGAGAAGGGCATATCTAGTATGTCATTATGGCTATTAGTCACTTTCTCATTATCTCCCCAAAAGTCATCTTTCAGGTTAATATTGATTTTTTCTTGAAAACCAAACAATTTTTTATAATAATCCACAGCAATATTCATAATATCCTTGGGTTCAGTCACATTACCTGAATCTCCTTCAAGTACCAGGATTTGTTTCCTTCTCCTCTTATGATTTGCTATGGCTTTAAAATATCCAACATTCAGATCTCCTTCCAGTATGTCTCTCTCTCTGGATCTCTGTCTGGCCTTGATTTCTTCTTTTCTCCAAATATCCTCTAGATCACCTGCAATTTTTTTTATTCTGCTATTAGTGTTGGGGGAAGGAGGGTTGGTTTCAGAGAGAATATCAAGGCAGTTGTACTCTGCCACCAAAGATTGCTTGTGCCTGTTTTGCTCAGCCTCATAGTTGGCCATCCAACCTTTAATGGCTTTTCTGGAGTTCCTAATTTTGAACTGCCAAACATCTATAGCCTTTGTGAAATGGCATTTGGCAGTCCAGGCTTTAATGACAACCTCCCTAAAGCCCTCAACTTCTAGACACCATTTTTCAAATCTAAATTGTTTATTCTTGGGGATGTGAAATGCACAGGTATTGAGGACCAGGGGGGTGTGATCACTCCCCAATCTAGGCAAGGCTTTTAAGTGAACTCCAGGGAATTCAGAAGCCCAATCAGTGGACATGAAAACTCTGTCAATAGTAGCCATTACTAGATTGTCCTGGTTGTTCCCCCAAGTAAACTTCCTACCGTTAATTTTTAGCTCAATTAAACCAAATCTGTTAATCCAATCATTAAAGAGGTCAGCCCAGTGCTGATTAATAGCCCCAAAGCTTTTCTCACTAGCCTCTCTAATTAGATTGAAGTCTCCCCCTACTAGAGTGGGGCCAGCCCAACTAGCTAGAATGTAGTGGAGTTCATTAATAAAGTCCAGCTTAAACTGGTCATAAGCAGAGCCATAAACAGTAATAAGCTTCCAAACAAGGTTATCTTGTTTGTTTCTAACCAGGCAGGATATGCAAAATGTATGTAAATCACACTGGATAATGTCCAATGTGTCTACTTTGCACCCCAGCAAAACCCCTCCTGCAGTATTAATAGCAGGTAGCCACTTCCAGTGGAAATTGGACCCAGGATCAAATTTCTCAATTTGGAGGATAGAAAAATCCTCCTTCTTAGTTTCAGAAATACAAATAAACTCAGGACTGTTGGCTCTAATGAGCTCTTTCAGTTTTTCTGACTTAGTAGGACTGTTCAGTCCTCTAATGTTCCAAAAAACACCTATCATTGACAGTCAAAAATAATTTTCCTTCTCCTCTTAGAGGAGGATTTTTTCTGAACCTCTATCCAGGGGGAGTCTGAAGCAGGAGGTTCAGTATTCTGATCCCCCACTTCTTCCTCACTATTATTACCTGGACTAGGATCAGCCATAAAATCCTCACCAGTAATATCTATACTGTGAGGTAAAAATATATCAGGATTATCAGAATTAAACTTGACCATCCTGTCTAATTCAACATTTTTAATAATGCAGATGTTTTCCTGAATATTATAACTACTGTTGCCCAGGCTAATCCCCGAACACTCTGCAGTTTTTATCAGGAAATCATTATCAAGACAAGCAAAGGAATTCTGAGTACCTTTTCTCAACACAGGTTTTTCCAGGTTCTTGATTTGTTCGAGCTCTTGAGCTTTTTGAATAGCAGGCATGTCATCTTTTTTGATCCTAGTGCTAGCCCTGGATGCCACCACAGGCCCCCATGTAATGCCCTCGATGCGGCTATATCTCCCACGTGTCGAAGCACGACTTAGAGGCATAACCGCATTGAAAGCAATGTCGCAAGTGAGGTAATCTTCACACAACCCATGTAATATATAAGGGAAAAAGATACATAGTTGGCTTACAATCGCCACTTCACACAAATACATGAATAAAACATTACATCATACAGTTACAAACAGGGCCCGACTACGGAGCCAAAATAGAAGAAGAAACCCCAAAAGCGACAAAGGTCCACGATCAACCCCAACTAGGCCCACTACTGATCGACTAGAACGAAACAACATAAAGGACAAGATCTTCAACGAACTCCTCCTTGAGCTCGGGTGCGTCACCAGCACGGATTCATCGGCACCTGCAAACTGGTTTTGGAAGTATCTGGTGAGTCACGGGGACTCAGCAATCTCACACCCGCGAGATCAAGACTATTTAAGCTTATAGGTAGGGTAAAAGGTATGAGGTGGAGCTGCAGCAAGCGACTAGCATATATGGTGGTTAACATACGCAAATGAGAGCGAGAAGAGAAGGCAAAAGCACGGTCGAACAACTATGATCAAGAAGTGATCCTGAAACTACTTACGTCAAGCATAACTCCAACACCGTGTTCACTTCCCGGACCCCGCCGAGAAGAGACCATCACGGTAACACACGCGGTTGGTGTATTTTAATTAAGATCAACTTCGGCTTTTCTACAACCGGACATTAACAAATTCCCATCTGCCACATAACCGCGGGCACGGCTTTCGAAAGTTCAAACCCTGCAGGGATGTCCCAACTTAGCCCATGATAAGCTCTCGCGATCAACGAAGGATATTCCTTCTCCCCGGGAAGACCCGATCAGTCTCGGAATCCCGGCTACAAGACATTTCGACAGCAATAAAACAAGTCCAGCAAAGCCGCCCGATGCGCCGACATCCTGATAGGAGCTGCACATATCTCGTTCTCAGGGCAACACCGGATAAGTCAAGCTACGAGTAAAACCAGACCTCGGGTTTCCACGAGGGGGCCCCGCAGGCTACTCGGTTCGGGCCAACACTTAGACAAGCATTGGCCCGGGGGGTCTAAATAAAGATGACCCTTGGGCTGGCCGACCCAAGGGAAAGGGATAGGTGGTGGTGAGGCAAATGGTAAAACCAAGGTTGGGCCTTGCTGGAAAAGTCTTATTCAAAGCGAACTGTCAAGGGGGTCCCATAAATCACCCGACCGCGTTAGGGACGCAAAATCCGGGAACATAACACCGATATGACGGAAACTAAGGCGGCAAGAGTGGAACAAAACACCAGGCATAAGGCCGAGCCTTCCACCCTTTACCAAGTATATAGATGCATTAATTAAATAAGATATATTGTGATATCCCAACAAGTAAACATGTTCCAACAAGGAACAACATCTCCATGTTCCAACATGGAACAAACTTCATCTTCACCTGCAACTAACAACGCTATAAGAGGGGCTGAGCAAAGCGGTAACATAGCCAAACAACGGTTTGCTAGGACAAGGTGGGTTAGAGGCTTGGTTTGACAATATGGGAGGCATGATAAGCAAGTGGTAGGTATCGCAGCATAGGCATAGCAAAAGAGCGAGCAACTAGCAAGCAAAGATAGAAGTGATTTCGAAGGTATGGTCATCTTGCCTGAGATCCCGCAAGGGAGAAGAACGATTCCATGAAGAAGACAAACGGGCGTAGTCGAACGGGTCCTCACAAACGCGATGATGACGGAACCAACCCGAAGAAGCAACACCGGAAACAAGCACACAACATAGTAAACAATCAACACATGAACATGGCATGATGCACAACCAAGTATGATGCATGTCCGGTTTAATGAGCATGGCATGACAAAGTGCAACAAACAAAACTACAAGTTAAATGGAGCCCAATATGCAACGAGTTGCATATTGACGAAACACCACATTTAATTATTTAGTTCACTCTCGGTTAGGTACTCAACAATATTAATTGTTGGTTAACATGGCAAGGGGTGAAGCAAAAGAAAACTACCTATCTAGGCAAGTTTAAATGAGGCCGGGAATAAGAAACAACAATTCCGGAAAATCCTCATGAGCAATATTTTAGATTCGGTACTGTTCTGCCCTAAACCATATTTTAATGTTGTTAAACAGGAAAATAAAGCACATCATGTTAATCTATGCATTTTTCTACCCCATTTACATATATAAATTATTAAATTCCGAGCTACGGTTAAATAGTTATGAATTAAATCATTTTAACATGGCATTTGAGCAAATTAATGCAAACAACAGTTTTAAATATCTTAAACATGAATGAAAGTGGCAAATTATTAAACTATACACAATTTTAAGCATTTTATATGTTTACATCATTTTGATCCGATGCACGGTTATCAGGATATTATATGCATGAAGTCTAGGGGTTTTTCTGCGAATCTGTTTTCTCAGGATAATTAGGAAATTCGTCTTGGCAAGAAAAAAAACATCACGGGCCGAAACTGAGATCTGGCCCAATAGAAGGGAAAAAACAGAGGGGCGCTGGGGGTGGCCTCACCCATGGGCTTCGGCCCAGCTGGTGGAAAGGGAGGCTGGAAGGAGGCGATGGGCCTGGTCCACTTGCGCTGGAACTGGGCCACGAGCTCTCACGCTCGACCTGGTCAACGGGAGGGGCGCTCGGTCGTGGCGAAGCAGAGGATCCGGCGAGGTACTTGGCGAGGATGGTGGGGTCCAGCGGATCCGGGCACGGGATGAGGCCGGGGTCGGGGCACTGGAGAAGGACGCCGGCGGCGGAGAAGCTCCAGGGCGGCAGCTTGACGAAACGGGGCAGGGCGGCGACGGTTGACTCGGAGCAGAACAAGGGCATCCATGGCGGCCATCCACGGCGTCGGGCAGGGAGCTTCGGGCGGCCATGGCGTGGACAAGGCGAAGGCGACCCAATCCGGCGGGTGGCGCTGCTCGGGGCACCGGGCGAAGCAGGACGACGGTGGCGGCATGGAGCGAGGGCGAGCTCCTGCTCGTTCCTGGGAAGGAGAGAGGCCACCGTGAGAGAGAGAAAGAGAGGGAAAAATAGGAGGAAGAGAGGAGCGGGACGGGGCCGGTCCTGGGGTCGAGGTCGCCGGCTGGCACGCTCGGCGGGGCGGCGCGAAGACGAGGGGCTCGGGGTCGAGGCTGCTGCGATGGTGGCGGAGGGACGGGCGCGCTCGGGTGCGCGTGCAGAGGAGGCAGAGGTGCGGCACGGCGCGACGAGGAGGAAGACGGGGCGCGCGACGAGGACGACGGCCTCGGGCGGCGATGGACTTGGCGGCGGGGACGAGGTGCTCGGGGAGCCCCTCGGGCGCGAGAGGAGGCTGGCGTTGGCGACGAGCTCGAGGCCGTCCATGGCGTCGAGCGCTCCATGAAGAAGCCCGTGGCGGCGGACGCGGTCGTCCCACGCCGAGGCTTGCGAGACGAGGGAGGCAGGCGCGCGCGTGGCCTCGGGCTCCTCTGGTTCGATGCGCAGCAGACACAGGAGGCGAGACGAGGCTGGATTTGGCAGGTGGATTGGGGGGATCCCGATGAGGATTTTTGGATCGATGGGTATTGGGTTTTGGATCGGCCAAGAGGGAGGCTGGTTGGTTGGTTCGGCACTGAGAACAAGAGAAGTGGCGGCGGCTAGGAGGATCCCTAGAAATTAGGGATTGGTCTGAAATTAGACTGGGGTGGACTATATATATATATATATATATATGTGTGTGTGTGTGTGTGTGTGTGTGTGTGTGTGTGTGTGTGTGTGTGTGTGTGTGTGTGTGTGTGTGTGTGTGTGTGTGTGTGTACATCACAGATTAGGTTAGGGGCTATCTCGACCCTACGATCGCAATCGGACGATCGCGGATAAAATAGCTAGGGAGTCCAATTAGCAAAACGGAGATGTTTTGTAGACGTTAGGGGATGATCCGGACACAACGGTAGCGACAGTCCGGGTCGGGTTCGGGACAGCTTTTCGGACGCGCGCGCGAGGAGAGCCGCGGGCTGGCGAGATAGGTTAGGTAGGGTCTGGCGGTGAGTAGTGGACTGTGCAGGAGTCCTCAGGCTGAGAGAAGAGAAGAGGGAGAGAGGCTCGGCATCTGTTTCCGGAGACCGAAAACGTCCGACGTTAGACCGGCTATAATGCCGCTATATTTATTCGTTGGGCCGTCAAACGGCCTCCGAACGCGATGAAACTTGGCAGGCGGTCTACTAACAACAAAACAACACCGCACGCCAACTTTCATCCCATTCCAAGAACATTTCTCGGCCATTTATAAAATACTATTTCGGACATGCCGCGGGCGCGTGCAAGTGTGGTTGGTCTCAGAACGGACAAGGGAGAGAACTCGGAGAACCCGGACGGATGCAAGTTTCGAAAATATGATGATGCAATGCGGATGATGACATGGCAAGATGCGACACGCAAGCAAATGACAAAGCAACAACAGCGAATAACGGGAGGACAACTGGCACATCGGTCTTGGGGCGTTACACCCCATGTCTGTTGAGTGCTAGTTTTCCTTTGTGTCTCAGCAGCAGCAGCCTCAAATTTCTCCAGCAGAGGGCCACCCATGTTGACATCTTGCTTCTTCCTCACTACCTCCAGATAGCTTTTGGTCATGGGGGCACCAACTAGCATGGAGGAGACTTTGTCAATGTCATTTGCAACAGGGCCAGGTGTGGAGCATTTGTGAACAGTGCCACTATGTCCAGAAGTACCAGGTCTATCCTTATCAGCCTGGTTACTGTTTCCAGTGTCCATGTCCTCACCCAGCAGGTCATCTTCACTAGTGTCAAACTCCTCTTCAGTGTTCTTTTTCTAAGAAGGATTGTCATCCGGTCCTGGAGGTATATCTGATTGTCCACTTCCTAGATCAGCTTCCACAGAGAATTTCAGCAGATATAATTCATGGTTTATCTCCACCACTCTGTCTCTAGGTATTTTAGCAGCATCTCTCACAGCAACCTGGATTCTCACTTTCCCATAGAAGCTCCTAAAGATGGTGTGCCAGTCTATATTCACTAAAACTCCAAGTATGGTGGAAACCTGGGAGATAGTGCTCCAAGATTTCCACTTAGGTGGTATTCCTTCAATAACTATCCAGTTTTCCTCCAGGTAGTCATATGCTGGCATTTCCCCCATCCAATCACTAAAGGAAATAGTTACTCCCTCTTTTTTTAGGTTGATGGAAGGATATTCCACCAAATCCTTGATCTTTTTGTTAGGAGGAAACCTGACAATGTATCTTTTGGTGTCATACTTCCTGATTTGCCAAGGCCAATTGGTCTTCCACATTTCAGAAAAGCAGCCTCCCAGCTCTGATTCAGTTATCTCTCCTTTTTCAACCACAACAAGGCCCACATTTCCAAGATTCAGCCATTCTCTGTCATCCTTGTCACTAGCCTCTATGTGGAAGAAACCCAATCCATTATTGGCACTCCCCCAGTACATAGCTGCTGGATATGGTTTGTACCAAGTGGGGCAAGCATCCATGTGATGCCCAGGAGTCTTGCAAATGAAACAGATCTTGGGGATGGAGCACATTCCCATAAAGTGTCCAGGCAGCCCACAATTGTAGCAGATAGCACCAATGTACTTTGGGTCGATGTTGAAGGAAGCAGACTCATCACTGTTAGAGCTAGACTGCACAGCAGCTGTCCTATTCTTCTGATTTTTCTTCTTTTTGTTCTTTCCAGGCTCTGACTGGCTGCTTTGTGCGCTGCCCCCAGCGGAGGAACCACTCCCTGCGTATTGATTCTGCTGCATCTGGGGATTGAAGACTTGTGGGAATAGCTGCGGAGGGGGGCATGTACTGGTATGGAAATTGCTGTTGGTTAGTCCACTGAGGCATTTGCAACTGCTGCATCTGCGGGTTCCAACCACCCTGATATCCATACGCATGACCACCCGGCTGCATCATGGCTTGAACAGATCCGACCGGGAACAGAGGGGGCTTGGCGTAGATCGACAAAGGGGGAGCGGCCTGGGTCGCCTGAGGAGCTGGCGGCGGCACAATCCCCATCTGCTCCGACGGGGACGGAGCAGGAGGGCGACCAGAGCGGCCCCTTCCCAAGCCGTATCTCCCACCTCTACCTCTGCCATCTATCCCTCCACCAGCCATCTTGACCACAGCAGCAAAGGGGATCTTGCCCGACTTTCTAGCCCAAAAATCTCTAGAGAACGAGAATTGCTTCGGAGTTGGTAATCGATCTGCTCTTCCTATCGGGTGGCAATCAGTTTCCTCGAATTCTCCAGCAGCAAACTTGTCCTTACGAATCCAAACTAGGTTGGGATTTCTGGATCTCACACGGTTCGGACGAACCCTAGCTCGCCCACGCTCGGGCTCCAGCTGTGTAGCCAAAGGCAGAGACGCCTTTTGTAGAGGCGCCACCACTTTTCTCGCCAAAAGCAAGGGGGAAAGTTCAGCGGGGTCCGCCTTCCACTCACAGATCCGCAGGGCCCTCCTGGCATTGGCACTCCTGCCATCACCGCGCCTCCCCGGCGATTTGAACCTCGGCGGCGGGGAAACCTCTCTCCTGCAGCTCATGGGTGAGCCGGGAGGGGTGGCGACATCTCCATTGCTCAAACAGGGGAAGCTGGAGGCCAAGTTGCGATTCCCTGCAGTGGCGCACCTGAAGGAATCACACCGAGCACGCACTCCCATCTCAGAGCTCTGCGAGGATCGTCGGACTTCGCCTCTGCCCTTGCCCATTTCACAAACTCCGTCGCCATGGAATCTGGGTATGAAGGCATTCTTCGTCTCTCCGCCATTGTGGCCTCTTCGTAGATCCGCTTCGCAAGCAATCTCTGCTGTTCCTCTGCACGCCGGCGGCATGAGACGGCGTAGTTGCTCGCTGTGGCTCGCGTGACTGGGTCTCTCGCCGCGCTCACCGCCTGATCTGCCGCCCTCCACTCCTGAACTCGACAACCACGCAGCCGTAGCTTCGCGAATCCTTGTCGCTCGCTCGATCCAGCTTCGGCTCCCCAACGCCATGGAAATAGCTTGCGGGATCGGGGAGATTAATCTCACCATCTCCGCAAGGTCTTCCTGAAATTGGGCGGGGAGACGGGTGGGGGAGCGGGGAGGAGGGGCGTCCCCGAAGCCTGGCGCCGTAGGTCGGAGCCGCGGGGGCATGGCGGGGAGCACGCGCGGCGAGATCTACGGCGGAGGCAATGGCGGGCGCGGGGCGTGGGGTCGCCGTGGTGAGGGGAGCGTGAGGCCGCTTATTTTCTCTGCAAACTTTCATGGACAGTGTAGCTCGATCCCTCCTATCACATAAGTTTTACAGCAGTGCTATACGGACGACACAAGACAGACGATTCATGTACGATAGTGAAATCCAGCCGCGCATGCATGTGTACAGGAGAGCAACGGCCGCCCGATTCTTAATCGTCTTCATATCGTCTACGCTTTTATCGTCCGTAGAGCAGTTTCGTAAGTTTTACCATGGTCATTCATTCAGTTACAGGATCGTCTATTTGTAGGCTCTTAATAATGCTATATACGACTGTCGAAATGCTATATGGTCCTACATTTTACAGATGGTTTTCCTTTTCTTTTACCCGTATACTATGCCTGAAGTAAGAATTGGCAGAGCAAGTGGATGTCTGTAAGAAAAATGAAATGCAGACTGCTCCGCTCCAGCTACTCCATCTTCCTCCTCATGAGCAGAGAATGGAGCAAGGGGTGCTATCAATACAACATGACCATTGCTGTAGAAACTTTTGATTCCAGCGCACCATCAGCTGCCGTTTCACCGCCGCCGCTACTCTCCCTACATCCACGACCACATGTTCGAGCTCGGTGAGTTACCGCCCCTCTCTCATGCTATTCTGTTGTCGTAGGCCTCACCCTGCTTGGAATCAAGCTCGCCGCCGAGCGCCATGGCCGTCATGGAACGGGTCTGACGGCACGCGCCGCATACGAGTTCCTCGCCCTCCGTGCACGCCCTCAGGGCCTGATGCATGCCCACGTGATGGTTCGGTGCCCTAACGCGTGCTCCACCTTGTGCCCTCCGTTGCAAAGATGGTGTTGCAAACGACGACAATTGCAGACTGCGTGCCAGACTGCCAAGTTGAAGTAAAGTACGAATGCACCGCCAGCTGCTTGGATCGATGAGGCGGATGACCCGGAGAAAAAGCGACAAAGGTCCAGACTTGATTAGTGCATCTACTGTAACATTTTTCGTTTCACATTGGCTGGCACGCTGGGCGCATAGATGGCGTACCACATTGCCAGATTAAACTAATACACTGCTGGGATAGATGGGGTGGAGACAGGAGATGAGTTAGAAAACCTATGAACACGCGCTGTGGCAGTCGAAAAGTAATATCTTTTGTAGGTAACCGTGAACTACAGAGAGAGGCGTCTTGTGCACTTACTTGGAGACTCGGGATGCTTACAGTGCTTTAGTAATAGGTTAGTGAACTCTAAGCTGCATCTGAACCTTTATATTTTTCTGGCCTCCCAAGGTTGCAACTGAGCTTTGGCTAATACGAAGGATCAGACCATGGTGAAAATATGGTGTGAGTCTAAGACGGAGCTCTGCCGTGTAACACGGAGCCTCAAGTCGATCCGGCTGCTATGTAAAAATCTAGATGGCTTTTGTGGCACATCGGCGATCAAGTACTTTAAACCTCTCGAGGAGATAGCTCTTGATCGTGAAGTGGGTGGTGATACAAAGCATAAGTGGAAAGAAGCAGCAAGGAAGCGTGATGTACTTGCCTAGTATTTAATTTGCATTAAGCTGCTTCCTCCTCACCTCTTCCTGCTAATGGTGGCAGTTTCCTATTGTGCACACAGTAAAAGTTGCGAGTTGCTAATGGCTCTGTAATAACTAGCTGCTAATTGGTTGATGGCCATTCATGGACAAGTGTGTCTCATCATCATGATCAAGTTTATCGAATAAGTTTGTCCTCTTTGCTATCCTGTCGATTTGTTGGCTTCCCCAACGTTTCACACCTAGGCTTTATTTGTAACAGGTCAAGTTAATGACCTGCTGAGCCAAGCAAAAGAGTATATTTTTTTGGATACATGGTGACTTCTTGCTGTAGCAAATACGTTTACTTTGTTGTTGGATATGTATTTGGTCCCAGTGAACTTAATCGGAGTATTATTGGTCACAAATTTAGCAATGCAATGTACTCCCGCTGTAAAGAAATATAAGAGCGTTTAGATCACTACTTTAGTGATCTAAACGCTCTCATATATCTTTACGGAGGGAGTACTAATTGTTTGTGAGAATTCTAAAATCTTGATTTAATTGATATGAGTATCATTATATACTACTCCCTCTGTCCCAGAATATAAGAACATTTTTGACACTATGCTAGTGTTAAAAACGTTCTTATATTTTGGGACGGAGGGAGTACCAAGCAAGTCAGCAAATGTGCTGCTCTTTGGATTACAAGAAGAAGTACGTCAAACCAAAATATTTGATTCAAAATAAAAGAGAGGGAATAGAACAAGCCTCAAACATGACTTGCTAAGAAAATTCACTTGATATAACTTAGTGTGCGTTTTTCAGCTCAAGTGCAACGTATTAATATCAAGCTGATACACCCGGCTCTGAGTGGATGTGTCTCCTCATTTGCTCCGAAAGCCAGTTGAATGGCCTGCGGCATGAGTCCTTAGCTAGATTATTTATAGTGATATTTCCCTAAAAATTGCATTTGTAGACACATTAATTTGTTATTTGCCCGGGCTTTGAATAGTTTTTTGTCCAAAATGCACCTGGCTTCTGTAATAGCAGTGTCAAAGATCTAGACAAGACATCAAGCATGTAAAAATTCAAGTTATTAATAAAAACAAATTAAAAGATATGACACCTAACAAGTGATCAGCAGCATGCCGCAAGAATCAATAACACCAACCATCAAAAAGAGTCACGGGAAAATTAACTCCGAGCAACCTTTTCACCATGGATTGTCCCGTACGTGCTGGTCTCACGACTCTTTCCCATGTGCATGTCACATGATGTGGTGAGGGCGAGGACACACGCATGTGCGACTGTGCCATATTGTCTTATCTGCATATGCCCCCAACCCATGCATGCGTGGGCCGGCTGGCACAAAGTCTCTTTGAAAACAATAATCAATTGATGTATGTGTAAATTAAGGTTCAACAAAATACTTAGCAAAGTACTAGTCCTCTTTCAAATGCGGAGCAAATAAGAATCCAACGAGACTGCCCAATCAGATTCCAGTGTTTGGAAGTTATCAGCGTGAGCGGGAGAGGCAAAGATTCCCCGCAAAAAAAAGGAGGACAGGCCAAGGTAACGCAGCACTGGCAATGGACAAAGAAGCTTAGCGCACGAGTAATTTAATAATAAACCTAAGGCAGCAGGCACGACAGTAGAGGCGCAAGCCAGTGCGATGCATGTGAAAATGTAAGGAGATGAACCACAAGAGGAGGCATGTGACGATGTAAGCCAGAAATGGGATAAGTTCAAAAACCTAAGAACATATGCGACAGCAGTCGAAATGCAATATCTTTGCTGGGTACCTAGTACAAAGTTGGGTCATCTATTTTGGAACGGAGGGAGTACCTATGTACTATGGAGAGGCATCTTAGGAAGTTACATGGAGATTGAGGATGCTTGAAGTGCTTTAGTAATAGGTTAGTGAACTCTAAGCTGCATCTAATCCTTGATATTTGTCTACACTCCCAAGGTTGCATCTGAGCTTTGGCCAATTGGTTGGCCTATTGCGGCTTATTTCCGTGGTATCCAGAACAAGGAAAATCATTATGCAGTGCACAATCGTTTCGATTCCGTCCTTAATGCTTTGAGTTCACAGTGCATTATCCAGAACAAGGAAAAGCATTATCCGGAACTAGCAAAGAAAGTACCCTCTACAATTTTTCTTGGCAATAAATCTCATAAAAAAGCTAGTGCAATTTAAAATAATTTTTTGGCAGGTTTATCGATGTTATGTCATGTGATGGGCTCGAATTATAAAGTACTGAAATGTAGCCTCCTAGCCGGTCTAGCAAGCTTATCTCTTAGCTTAACCTCATCGGGTCATAGCTGTTTTGTATTTTTGACCTTACCAGTGGGCCGATATTTCATTGAGTGGAGTGCATGGTTCCGAGGGTCTTTATGTTTTTGGATTAAAATGGAGAGCTTTCGAAGAACACGAAGAATGACATCAATTGCATCAAGTATCAGTTTAACATGATTTCTGCCATCATGAAGGATGAGCAAAACATTCGCCATGACGGTGGCGAACAGGTGTATATAGGACCCACATCATGTGTTTAGCGGAAGCGGACTGCTGGGATCACAAGAAGAAGAAGAAGAAGAACGGTATGATCATGGGATCACCCTTGAATGAGTGCAAATATGAGCCTGCTCATTAAATTAGCCGGAGAGAGTGTTTAATACAAAATGGAAGAGACCAAATAAAAATGCCTGAAACATAATGTGCCCACAAAAAACACTTGATATATCTTGGTGTGCTTTTTTTGGCTTAAAAGTGCACCATGTTAGTATCAAGATGATACGTAGCACAACTGGGCAACTGGCCGTGGGTGGATCAACCGCCTCTCTGGCTCCGGAAGCAGCCCGGATGACCGGTGACGTGATGTCTGAAAAAATAATATTTTAGACGGCTTAATTTGTGATTTGCCCAGGCTTCGAGAAGTTTACGTGTCCTCAATACACCCATAATTTGTAATAATACAGTGCCAAGAGGTAGTTAGGACATGGAGCATGCACATGTTCAAACTATTGACAAAAAGAAAACAAGAGACATGGCATAGAAAAAGTGATAAGAACTCCACAAGAATCAACAACACAAACCACAGCCCTGGACAACACATGAACGGTAAAAGAGCGGTTCTTCAAAAGTAATGCCTTAAGGAAGAGAATGCGATGGCAAAACACAAATGTTGCTGCATCCAAACATTGAACACTAGAACATGAGTTTCACCTCTAAGATAAATTTTGAGAAACCTTTCCACCAAGGTGTTGCAAGAGGGGGGCGGGGATAGAGAGAAGGAGAGAGAGATAGCACCGTGGTGGTCTCCATTGTTTTTTTCTCATGTGCATGTCACGTGACGTGGTGAGACAGAGCATACACATGAGAGCGCTCGCGCCATTTCGTCATATATGCTCCATGTGCATGCCCCTAATGTGCGTGCGCCTGGGGCAAGACCCTGGCGACGTTCACTCGCAAGAGTCTCCTCAAAAGTAATAATCAAAGGACGTACGCGTATTTTAAGTTTCAATATAATACTTGAGATGAAGTACTACTCTTTCAGATCAAGAGCAGATAAGAATCCAATGAGCTTATCCAATCAGATTCCAGTGTTTGAAACAATGCAGTGTGAGCACCTAGGCACCTAAGCAGTCCGAGGAATTAACAAGAGGCAGGAGAGGCCAGAAAAGAAAAGAGGTAGGCACGAGAGTAGAGGCACAGGAGCCAGTGCGATGCATGTGATGTGACGAGAAGATTAACCACGATGCAAGAGGAGAGAGAGAGAGAGACAGACAGAGGCATCACTTTTCCCCGTCTGGATCTGCTTCCCGCTCTCCTTTCGCCAGAACCCTAGTAGTAGCCACACACTCTCTCTTCGGTGATGACCCCGGCCGCACGGCAAGCAGGAGCTGCAGCCGGAGGTGGTTCTCTACACGGCGCCGGCGTCGCGCCGCAGAGGGCGCACCTCCGCCGACCGCTACGCCTTGCGTGCGCTGCTGCGGGGCTACAGCCTGGCCGTGGACGAGCGCGACGTGTCCACGAGCAAAGCGCAGGAGAGGCACGCACCACTGGCAATCGACAAAGAAGCATAGCGTCCGAGGAATTTGATAATAAACACAAGGCAGTAGGCACGGCAGTAGAGGCGCAAGCCGCCAGTGCGATGCATGTGACAATGTAAGGAGATGAACCACAAGAGGAGAGAGAGAGAGAGAGAGAAAGGCACCACTTGTCCCCGTCTCCATCTACTTCCCCTCTCATCTCGGGAGAACCCTAGTAGCCACACTCTTCTTCAGATGAGGCCGCCGGACATGGGCGACCCTGATGGCAGCTCATCGTCCTGGTTTAAAGTGCAACATGTTAATATCAAGCTGACATGGATCTACCGCCTCTCTGGCCCTGGAAGCGTCTCCGATGACCTAGTCGGATTTTTTATAGTGGTTTTATCTGAAAAAATAGCATTTTAGACGGCTTAATTTGTGGTTTCTAATACAATGTAAGATCTAGACAAGACATCAAGCGAGCACACCTTTCAATTATTAATAAGAACAAAAAATATATATCACACCAAACAAGCGATAAGCAGAACGCTACAAGATCAACAACACTAACCACAGTGACAACACATGAACGTCGAGACAGAGGTTCTTAAAAAAATGCCTAAATAAAAGAACGGTAGGGGCAAAAATTGAACACCAGATCATCGATTTCACCTTTAAGATTAATTCAAGAAAGCTTTCCGCCAAGGTATTTGCCAGAAAGGGAGAGAGATGGTACTATGGCGGTCTCCATTTTTTCCTCATGTGCATGTCACGTGATGTGGTGAGAGAGAGCGTACACATGAGAGCGCTCGTGTCATTTTGTCCTATATGCTCCATGTGCATGCCCCTAGCATGCGCGCGCCTGGCCGGGACCCTGTCGACGTTCACTCAGAGGAGTCTCCTCAAAGGTAATAAAAAAACGTATGCATATTTTAAGTTTCAATATAATACTTGAGACGAAGTACAGCTCTTTTAAATGAAGAGCAGATAAGAATCCAATGAGCTTGTCCAATCAAATTCCAGTGTTTGAAACCACGCAGCGTGAGCGGGAGAGGCCAAGATAATTAATAAGACAAAGTAGTGTGAGCACACCTAGGCAATCGACAAAGACGCATAGCGTACGAGGAATTAACAAGAGGCAGGCACGACAGTAGAGGCACAGGCGAGTGCGATTCATGTGATGTGACAAGGAGATGAACCACAAGACGATAGAGAGACAGAGGCATCACTTCTCCATCTGCTTCCGCTCTTTCCTCGCCACAACGCTAATAGCCACACTCTTCTTCGGAGATGAGGCCACCGGACATGGGTGATCCTGGCGGCAGCTCGTCGTCCCGGCCACATGGCAAGGAGGAGCTGCAGCCCGAGGTGATTCTCTACACGGCGTCGGCGTCGCGCCGCAGAGGGCGCACCTCCGCCGACCGCTATGCCTTGTGCGCCCTGCTGCGCGGCTACGGCCTGGCCGTGGACGTGCGCGACGTGTCCAGGAGCAAAGCGCACCGCAGCGATCTCAAGTCGTTGCTGGCGGCTCGGGGCTGCGCCTTCTCCCTCCCGCAGCTCCTCATCGGCGGCCGGCTCGTTGGCGGCCCCGACGATGTTAGGCAGCTGCACCGGGCCGGCGGGCTGCAGCCTCTCCTCGACGGCGCCCCAAGGCCGTACCCCGCCTTCGTGTGCCAAGCCTGTAAGAGGGTCGGCTCCGAGCCCTGCCCAAAGTGCAGCGAGGCCCGCAACAAGATGCTGGATCATGGCGTTATTGAGGAGGAGCAGGAGGAGGAGAGGGTAGTCCTTTTTTATCCAACCAAAGGTGACACCTCGTTTCTCTCCTTTTTTATCCCTCTACTGAAAAGAAAAGAAAAACCCCGAGACTGAACTTGCTTAAACCCTGCTGCTGTTATTCTCTTCAGTCAGCGTTTCTCATGCTAAACCCTGCTGCTGTTATTTTCTTAAGTTAGCAAAATAAACGGCCAGGACATGTGCCTGTACATGACTTGGTCAAGCTGATTTCTCATGCTAGTTAGTTAGCTGAATAGGCGCAGCTTTGATCTGGTCACTAGTGGTTGGGGCGCCACCCGGTGGCGCCGCTTAAGAGGAAGCTGGGCGGTGCCAGGTGGGAGGCGCCCCTTCGACTGCTTTTTTTCTGCCACACATGCATATACAACGGAAAACCTTGTTAATCAATGACCATAAAGCAGGCCAAATCCAGTAAACCAAATCATTAGAGATGAAAGCGGATTGGGAGCCAAATGAGTTCAAACTACTTGACGGACTAAACATCTAGAAAGAAGCATTTCATCCACATCTGGAACTTAAGAGAGATCTACTGACCAACGTCAATAGCTTCTTGTCTAACCAAAGAGAAAACATACAAGGGTAGCAGATCATAGAAATTATATTGATGTTAACAGGCAGAAACCTTCTACATTCTTAAGAAAAAGAAAGCTAAAATCTTCAGGCAGGGCATACTTTCATTCTTTTAACAATATATCGATCGTTCCTGTTTCCTGTACTATCATCATTCAATCCAATTCAATGTTTTGGATCTGTACTATCATCATTCAATTCATGTTTCCTGGAAACAAATAACAAAGAACAAATAAGATTACTTTGAATGTAGGAGGTAATCCTTCCATTTTTTATGGAAAATGCAAAACAGTACATGATACTGAAATAATATGTTCTGCAACTACCGATTTTCTCAAAAGAGAGTAAATTATTAAACCAATTCCCATTTCTGAAAACAATGCAAAATAACCAAGGTAATGTTGAAGATGCATGTGCAATTAGAACAAACATGCATTCTTGACTAACAATGGGACTTACAGTTGGCACAACACTCGACTACTTGAGGCTCAGACAGAACTGCAATCAAGATGCAGGAGGGGAGGGGGGGGGAGCGACCAGTTGGCACAACACATGCCTTGTTACATATTCATTCCCCATTTTTTTTCCAAGAAGCCTATTATTAGTAAGAATTAATGGTCAGAATATTCAGTGTGTAGTATTTTGGAAAATACTACAGCAAGAATCTCACATAAGAGAACTTGCGCGAAATAAATAATGTGTGTGCCTATCAAGGCGACACAAATACTATTCTTTTTCTTATTTAACATTCAACCAAGAGAATAAAAGAAGCATAGTTTCTTTTTACCAATTAAAAGAAGCATAGTTTCTTTTCACCAATTAAAAGAAGCATAGTTATATATAGGCACCTGTGAGATCATCTTCAAACGTGGAGGCACTCAAAGCTGAGTCACCATGAAGAGAAGCATAAATTCTGAGTGCAATGTTGTGTATGTAGCTGAAATTCAGCCATCAAAGACAACCTTAATAATAAACAATGGTTAAAACAAGCAATTGTTGAAGCTAAATGTAATTAGATAAGAAGTCACATTTGATTCATGACCATCGAGCTGAAAATGACACCGATAAAAGCTGAGTCACCATGAAGAGAAACAACTAATGTGAACCTCGGGTTGTAAAACAAATAGGATGAGTCGTGTGCTGATTGCAAAAAATTGTACTTCTAACCAAATGACCTTGCTTCATGAATAGATGACAATATAGTAACATGAATGTGAAGTACGGTGAAATTTTGTAAGCTACTAAGGGCATAGGCAAAGCTCACACTCCAGCTTGCACTGCTTGAAGGAATCAACCAAAAGCACCCAGAAAGATAAAGGGCATTGTGGCCAGGGGCGGACCTAGAGAGTATCTTGACTGGGGGCAATCTATTTGAGTGGGGCATATTATGTAAAAGCTCACAGAATATAAGCATATTTTTCAAAAATCAGAAGCAAATCTTACTGGGATTTCAAATTTTGAGTGGGGTCTTGGGCCCCCACTCACCTCGACGTAGGTCCGCCCCTGATTGTGGCATCCGATGAATGTTGGTAACTATACCATCACACTAATTTAATCTACAAAATTCATGTCGACATCACTGATCATGATGTATCAGGTTAGCATAAAATCATGGGTTTTTCCCAAAATAAGATAAAACAAGCCCAGTTAGAAAGAAATCATAAGCCTATCAGACAATCAGGCAATTATGTTAGCATGTCAACAATCAGATAGAACAAAACCTATAGTCCTCAATTTTTTTCCTTCTAAAAAATGTGTAATGCTAGAATAGAGAGTTAAATAAAATGTTACGCGAATCAGCTTCCAGAAAATTCATAGAAGCACTGAAGAAAATATGAACAAAATTTATGTCAACACACCTGTACTTTCCCCCAGAGCGAAAATGTGTAATGTTAGAAAAGGGAGTTCAATAAAATGTTAGGAAAATCCGCATCCAGAAAATTCATAGAAGCAATGAAGCAAAGATGAGCGACAAATTTAATCTACACACACATACACATTCAGGCAAACAAATTACTTCGATTGAATCCATTCCTTCGCATATATGGCATAAAGGCATCTAAGGAAAAAAAAACTTGATGATGTTAGTTTACCTTGCCAAGATCATGAAATCCATCTAACTGAATAACAAGCTCCATCAGTGTCCGCTGGATCTCACGGTCATCACTAGTTTCCTCACTATATCTTCTCTCACCAATTGCATCGATTTCATCCATGCATGAAGATAATGCATGGCTAGAAATAACAACTTGATGAAAATGAAACAAAATTTGTGAGCACCGTAAATAAACTAAATGGTGATATAAGCTAAAAGATCTCAGAAGTGCACTTTTACATATATGGAGATCAGTTTGATTTCTTCTTCTCGGGAAAAACTGATACTGAGATCTAAAGCTTTAAATTTTTTCTAGTGTTGAACCAGAATACAATTAGATGGCATGACATCTGAGTCAAGGGAACTATCAAAGTCACAGCTTGAATCTCAACACCAGTAGATGCATAACCATCTGCTAACATACGTTTCTAACAGATAATAAAGGAATTAGGTTTAAGACCAATTAGCTTTGCAAAAAAGAAAGGCGGAGCAAAACTTACTTGGTGATCGCGTGCATAGCCGAACATTTCTCCGATTAAAAGCGCACTTTCTCCGATATATTTGTCAATTATAGCATTTGACACAATCTGGTTTTTAGACAACACATCAGTGTAATGTAATACTCACAGAATGAAAATACCAAGTACCATCAATCAAGTGAAAACCACAGCTCCAAAAAGTCAGCATGAATGTTACTGGATATAGCCCTTGATAATAATGGCTTCCCCATAGAGTAGAACGCACTGGAAAAAGTTAAACAAACATACACTGGCTCCCATATATTGATCTTGTATCTGACAAGTGGGCATCAACATTGTGGCTGCTGGTGTACCAATTCAGATTGTAGCTGTCAGCTAATCCCCTGCTGAACGGTTATGCTGTTCTCACTCATGTGCTACGCCTATTCAAACTTGCTTAATTTAATTTGTTAGTACTATGTTAATATTGACATATTAACTGGCAGAACTCATGTACTAACAGTAAATCCCAGCATACTTGCTTAATTTGCTACTATCCGGACTTAATTCCTTTAGCGAGAGGTCAGGTATCACTTGGAACAACTGAGTTTCTTTTTAATCTTTGTGGATACTACACTTGAACGCCACAACCACCTAACTAATGGTAATGGATATGTCAGGCGGGACGGGCAGCAGCGCACCATCAATAAGTTTATTTAACAGAGTAAAATTCAGTCGCAATCAGTCAATCTCAATCAGGTTCAGATTTGGACGCGACCTTGAAACGAAGCCCCAACTGGGAAGAACAAGGTTGCAAGAACAAGCAGATTGACCATGGGTTCATGGAAGCTTACCAGGCAGGCAGTCCGCCCGGCGGCTTGAGCAAGTTGCTGCTGGTACCCTACGCACCGGCCGGGGCGCGGGGGCGCTGACGCACGCGCCGCCCGCTGCTTCACCACGCCCACGCTATAGTCGCCACCGATTGACGGCATGGCAGAGGGGCGTCGACCTCGTCCTCCTCCACATCATCATCGGCGACGCCTTTCCCCTCCTGACCCCAACACCATCATCCCCCCGCCGACTCGTCTCCGTACAGCGACGGCGACTCCGGAGGCTCCGAGACCTGGGACACCGACATGAGTGGCTTGTTGGCACTGGATCTCCACCACCCGACAGCCTTGTGGTGGCTCAGGCGTAGCAGCGGGCCCCGTGCTCCTTCTTCAGAGGGGGGAGGCGACGGGAGGGAGGGACGGCGGAGGCTCGAGCTTGGGGAGGGGGGTGGGGCTCCAGGCAATCCTCACCTCCAAAGACAACTTGACCGGCGGCACGGGCGGGCTAGACGTCTTCTGTGGTGAGGCCAACGTCGGCGAGGGGACGTGGTGGCGCATGGAGCTCGTCCGGCGACGCCGCTGAAGATGTCGCCGCCATGACCACCCCGATTTTCCTGCGATGGAGGCCGATCTGGACGAGGACTGAGCTAGGAAGAGGGAAGCGGGAGAGGAGGCGGCTGAGCCGGCGGCGCAGGACCAGGGAGAGAAGGAGGCGAGCGAAGAGGGGATTGACAGAGTGGTGAAGAAGCGTGCGGGGCTAGGTTTCCTTTTCTTTTTCTCCCAGCGCTGCACAGTCGCTTGTCTCGTAGCTTGCCGACGTGGCTATCGCGAGGGCTCGTCCTTGATGCGCAGGTGAATGGTTTTAATGGATGGCATGCCATGGTGACCGCGGCAAGTGCGCACACCTAGCTCACGTCGAGCATCGTGGGATGGCACGACAGGTAGGCTTGGCTCGGCTTAGGCGGGGAATTTCCGTCTATAACGACAGTACAAATAGCAAAGAAGAAAGTAGAAAAGCAGCAAGTTATACACTGCACAAAACCTTGTTTCTGTCGCCCGTTTAAAACTGTTGTTGTACCATCATCTCTGCTACAGTGAGGCTTGGTCTATCCGCATTGTCAGAGCCACCGTCCCTGGGCCAGGGTTTTGGTTACCGCTCGAAATTTCGAGATTTACCACGGTTATCACATATTTTAGCCCCCCGCAGTAAATGGGCATTTCGAGTAAAAAAATCAAATTTTTTTGATTTTTTGAATTCAAATGCTCAATGTATAGTAAAGTATGGCAGCACCTGACAGCACGAGCATAGACAACGTTCCACTGAGCTAGTAGTTCTTTTGTGACAAATATAAGTTCAAGTGCTATCTATTTCTAGTATTTCAAAAGAATTTGAATTCAAAATTCAATTATAAAATTCGTTTGAAATTTGCTCGAAATTTCGTGGTAACCTTGGTAACCATGTTTAGTGGTTCCCCTCGGTAAAAATGCACCATTCGATAACCAAAACCTTTGCCCTGGCCATGGTTTTGGTGGGGTTTGAAAGAAAATCATTTGGGTTTTGGTCACTCTAACTATATATAGTTGTATAAAAAGACATGGCAATCTAAAGTATTCCACTTACCATCTACTCCTACATACTAGTGGTAAAGAACATACGATGCCTTAGTGAAGTTGTGGGGTTGACTCTAGAATCTGGTGATATTTTTTCCTGTAATTTTTTTGGATTCTGAATTTATGGTTTATCAATTCATCCAAAATTCACAACAAAATATTGTGAAATTCATGAAATTAATCATAAAAATAATAAATGAAATCCAAAACATTGGCCACAGCAGAGGCCTCCACATCCCGTGTCGATCTCTCATCAACACAATTCTCAATGCTAATATGTATGAATTACATCAAACTGGTGACTTCTGCCACTAAAAAAAGCTGGTGACTGCTGTTGTGCGTGATTTTGCAAGTGCACAGACAGTGGACAATAGTGGCGATGGGTGCGGTCGAGTGCACCAACGACAACATTACTATTTTTCAAGGCATAGCCACGCTCATCATAACTTTGTGTCCAATTATATATTCTGCACCTTGCGTTGGCGACACCTCCAGGCCGCCGGTGCTAGAGGCTCCTCCTCTGTATCTTCTCCTCTTGCCATTGTTGACGCAGTACCGAGCATAACCTCCATGGTGGGTGGCCGCGGGGCTTTCCTCTGACGAGGGGCGTGGAAGGCCCTAGCGTCGTGGGTCCCAGGTAAGGCGGAGATGAAGAGGGCAGTGGCCCTCGACGGGCTTCTGACTAGCGCATTTCCTACTCTGTCTTCCATTCATGCAGCAGCAACATCAACCGACGTTTTCATGACGGCATCCTGGCTACTTTGACCGTCGTTTCCTGCGGTAGTGTGTGTTGTCTCATGGCAACATGATGCCAGCTTTGGTAGCAAATGTCCGACGCATCTACGACATCTATCAACAATGATTGTCGATGGAGCTATGCAGCTGATGTCAATCTGGCTTATGTATACAGGCCATCAATAAATACGGTAGGAAACTCCCATATGGTGATGAGGCAGTGACAAGAAGCGACGAGGAGGTAGCCCTCAACATGTTTCGAGCGTTTTCTCCTACATTTTTTTTCTCTTTATGTAGGCCGATTTGTTCAGCATCGATGCTTAACTTTGTTTGCCATCACTGAATAATCAGTCATATATGACTGTGCACATCAACCGATGTAGAGTCCAGGAATTGATCTACCTTTAAAAAAATATCAAACCAATACTACCACCGTCCTGGTTTATTGGTCCCCTTCGTATTTTGTGCTAAATTTTAACCATACATTTAACTATGAAATAATAATGCATGTCACCAAAAATTATATCGTTGAATTTGTATGTGAACATAGTTTCCCGTGATATTATTTTGGGGTACATGAATTAACATTTTGTTAATGAAATCTAAGATCAAATTAGGCACAAAATACGAATGGGATCAATAAATAAATCAGGATGGAGGTAGTAATTAACAAAACTCGTAGGATAGGGCTCAACCGGCCGCACGCCACCCACCTTCCGCATGAACAAATCGCTTGGATAAAACATTTAGTAGATTTGTGGTGGTGGCATTTGTTTTAAATACTCCATCCATTCATAGATATAAGATATTTTTGATATTTTTAATATACACTACATACAGACTGAAATGAGTGAACAAACACACTAAATCATGTGTATGCATCTGATGCACACAACCAATTTTATTAAATGTGAAAACAAGTTCAAGTCATCTAGTACCTGACAAAAACAAAAAAAATAAAAATAAAACACGAGCACGACCGGTCGGACACAAGATTACATATATAGTCCGATTGGATTGCCAGCCAAACTAGGTGCATAAACTAGGCAGAGTCTCAGTCTTTTATGAAGTTTCTCTTTGCCTGTGTGATCTTCATGCAGACAACGGGTGTGTGCTGATTCTGTTTGTATCTCTGATGCTTGATTTGGGTCAATAAATCCACCCTTTATCAAGAAAATGTCTACAGGAAATTTGATTTTTCTGCAATTTAAATGTGTTGGTGGAGATGATGAGTGAAGTACAGAGTACAAAATCGATATAATTTGCCTTTTCTGAATGTCTGTTATGTGAATAGAAATAGAAGCGAGTGTGAAAGTACTCGTAGTTAGTATGTAGTACATGCAACATCCGTTCTGTAAATTAAATTGTTCTTTCTTGTCTATGTTTCTTTTCAGATGTTTCAATGGGAGGTGTAAGCAGAGAGATGGATGCCAGTTTCAGTGTTTCTCTGGGCGCCATGAGACCTCTTCTTAATAAGCTTGACATGATGCTAGGTCCTCATGGATGCAAGCTGACCAAAGGGGTCAATGATAGGTCGCAGCACCTCAAAGATGATCTTGAAGAAATAGGCACATACCTTGAAGATCTGTTAGAGGTGGAGGACCCTCCCCTGTCAGCCAAGTGCTGGATGAGAGAGGCACATGAGTTATCTTATGACATCCTAGATTGTATTGATAACTTTGTGCCCCCTGAGTCTCTTGGCTACAAATCTGACCACAAGATGACTCATGTTAAGATTCCCATGAGGCTAAAGTGGCAGAAACAGATTGAATATGCAGCTCCTGATGTGTCAGGACATGTTATCCCCAAAATCATTCATGTTGATGTCATTCGTGCTCAAAGGAGGCTCAAGTGGTACGAGAAGATGGTTGAAAAGGTATCAGAATTCAGGATCTATGCCCAGGAGGTGGTAGGACGGTATGAGAGGTACCAACTCCACCATTGTAGCACCTTGATGGCGCGTAGATTTTCGTCTGTTGGGCCTATGATGCCACTGCCGCCACCCCCTTGTGAGAAAACTTTGTCCGGCCTAGTAATTGATGGTTGGATGAGCAAGTTTATCAACTCCCAGCTGGTTAATGATGAGAATCAGCAGCTCAAGGTGGTGTCTATTCACGGGTCTGGATGTCTTGGTAAAACAATGCTTGCCAAAGTGTTGTACAATAAAATTGGAAGCCAATTCCAATGTCGGGCTTTCATCCGGGTGTCCAAAAAGCCTGATATGAAGAGGCTTTTCTGTGACATGCTATCACAAATCCAGCGGAAGCAACCCCAAGCAAGCCAAGACGCTTCCGATGAACTTCGCGTTACTGCTGAAAATATCAGGAATTGTCTACATGGCAAGAGGTACTTACTTATTTTCCACATGAAAATAGTATGTACTAGTTGTATAGCATAGTATGCACTTCTTATTTTCCACACGGTCCAGAATCACATCTAGATTAAATTCCTACAGGTTGCTCTTTTGTTTTTCACACACAAAAAAAATGGCATGATGATATATAGTCAATTTCTGGAAAGATGTTTCTCAAACAAGCTTTAAAGTGAGCTGAAAAAGTCAGCACTAACTTGATGCTTGCAGTAACATTTAACTTCAGGTTAATATCATAAGTCCTGACGCATATCTAACTGTTGTTACTGTTAGCCTGACGCATAAATGTGACATGCGTGCATTCTTGACATGCAGGTATCTTATTGTTGTTGATGATTTATGGGATACAGCAGAATGGGATGTTATTAATCAGCTTTTCCCCAAGTGTAGTCAAGGAAGCAGAATAATAACAACTACACAAATTGAAGATGTTGCATTAGCATGTTGCAGCGATGACCCAGAACAAGTTTTTGAGATGAATCCTTTGGATGATGATCACTCAAGGAAGCTATTCTTTGGCAGGCTTTTTGGCTGTGAAAGTGACTGTCCTGAAGAATTGAAACAGGTTTCAAGCCAAATTCTAGAAGTATGTGGTGGTTTGCCGCTAGCCACCATCAGCATTGCTAGTCTGTTAGCAACCCAGCCTTCTTTATCAGTGGATTTGTTGACACACATACATGATTCGTTAGTGTCTTGTCTGTCATCAAATTCAACTTCAGAAAGAACGAGACAAGTACTGAACCTCAGCTACCACAACCTTCCTCATTACCTCAAGACATGCTTGCTTCAACTTGGTATGTATCCAGAGGGCTCCATAATCTTCAAACATGACCTGGTCAGGCAATGGGTGGCTGAAGGGTTTCTTGCTGCAAGTGAAGGAAAAAACATGGAGGAAGTTGCCGGAATGTATTTCGATGAACTTGTTGATAGAAGATTCATCCAACCTATGTCTGTCAACTTCAACAATGAGGTGGTGTCCTGCACCGTTCAGGACATGGTTTATGATATTATTGCACACAAGTCTGCAGAAGAGAATTTCGTTGTGGTAGTAAATCACAATCGAAAGATTTTGGCACTTTCTCATAAGGTCCGTCGACTGTCTGTCCAACTTGGTGATGCAAAATATGCCAAGATACCAGCAAACATCAGAAAGTCAAAAGTACGTTCACTTGGAGTTTTTGGTTTATCAGAGTGCATGTCTTGCATTGGAGAGTTCAAGCTTGTTCGTGTTCTGAACCTTCATCTATCTGGCCATCATAATGGCGACCAAGACCTTGCTATTGACCTCACTGGAATATCCGAACTGTTCCATCTTGTATATCTGAAGATTGTATGTGATGTCTGCATAAAACTTCCGAACCGTATGAGAGGGCTTCAGTGTTTGGAAACACTGGATGTTATGGATACACCAAGAGGCACTTATGTTCCATGGGACATTATATATCTCACGCGCTTGTTGCACCTCAGTCTTCCTCCTGACACAAATTTGCTGGATTGGTCTGTCGGTGATGATCTGAGCCTTTGCAAGCCGAACCACCTGCAGGATCTTTGCATTTCTACACCGCCTTCTTCAGATTCTGACCATCTGATGAGAAGCATGTATGCTCTGGATTACTTAATGTCTGAACACGGCAACCTGAAAAATGTAAAACTGGTGGCTCATGGATCCTTGGCTAGCTATGATGACGCTTCAAAAGCAAGAGTTTTGTGGATGTTGGATAGACCTAACCACCATATCCAGAGATTTGAGGTCTCACCTAACAGCCCTGTCATATTTTGTGATATGCATTTGTGGAAGATCCAACTTGGTAACCTATGCATTCTGAAGATTGCAGTGGATGGACTGTCAGTAAATGATGTTGATATTCTTAGAGGGTTGCCTGTCCTCACTGCTCTGTCGTTGTATGTGGAGAAGTCACCTAATATTAAGATAATCTTTGGCACGGCTGCTGGATTCACAGCTCTCAAGTACTTCAAGCTGAGGTTCATGAGTGGAATAGCTTGGCTAAGATTTGAGGCAGACGCAATGCCTAATCTCTGGAAGCTTAGGCTCGTTTTCAATGCCATCCCCCAAATGGTGGACCAACGACTTGACCTTTTTTCAAAGTCTGAGCAGTGGAAACAATATCGACATGGTGATGCATTAATCAGCATCGACCATATGACAGGCCTTAGAGAGGTTTCTGCAAAATTTGGGGGTGCAGCTGCTGATCTGAAGTATGTCTCCAGGATTGGCATAGTTAGTAATCATCCAAGCAATCCTATGATCGACGTGCAACTAGTGGATTCTGGTTCAGATGGTGATAAAAGGTAGTGCTACATGGTTGTCGTAAGTCTTCAATTTTTCTACCTAAATTAACTGTTCATGGTTGTTGTAATCTGCAGGATATCACCGGAGGAGTCCACTTCCTGCCCGCTGCATGTTCCACTTCCAGGTATATATATTTTTGTAACAGAGACAATTTGCCATCAGGCTTCAGGTGATAAGTTATTACCCGTCAATTAATTTGTCGACTTTTGTCAGGAGCGGGAGCTGATGGTGGTGGAGAGGTGTCATGGAGCAATACCATTGGTGTGATAGGTCGTGACCTCTTCATCCATTGCCTCCACCGCCTCTCCAGGTGGGAATATGACGCCATCGCCTCCCTCAACCGTGATTTCAATTCCGTGGTTCGCAACGGGGACATCTACCGCCTCCGTCGCAAGAACGGGGTAGCGGAGCACTGGCTCTACCTCTCTTGCGGTAATAATCCTCCGGAGTGGGAGGCTTATGACCCGTCCACTGGGCGCTGGACCCATGTGCCCAGGATGCCACCGGCTCAAAGCAAATTCTTCTGGGAGTCGCTCGCTGTAGGAACCGAGCTGCTGGTGTTTGGGGGCTACGGAAGCGTTGCCTTGAGATATAGCATCCTTACCAATTCATGGACATGGCTGCCTGGTGAGATCAACACCCCGCGGCGCTGGTTTGGGTCAGCGAGTGTCGGTGAGAAGGCGTATGTCGCGGGGGGCGCTGATTCTTCTGGTAATGTATTGAGCTCCGCAGAGATGTATGACTCGGAGACCCATACTTGGACACCCCTTCCCAGCATGAATAGGACTAGGTACAGATGCTCTGGTGCGTTCATGGACGGCAAGTTCTATGTGATCGGTGGTCTTAGTAGTAGCTACGAGCTATTGACATGCGGTGAGGAGTATGACTTGAACCTGCGGTCATGGAGGCTCATCGACAACATGTCTCAGGGGCTCAACCAAGCACGCTGGCGTGCTCCTCCGCTCATTGCAGTTGTGAACAATGAGCTTTATGCCGCTGATTACAATGAGAATAATGATTTGAAGCAGTATGATAAGCTGCAAAACAAGTGGATCACTCTTGGAAAATTGCCTGTACAGTCTAAGAAAAAGGGCTATGGCATGGGTTTCCGAGCGTGTGGTGACCGGCTGATTGTCATTGGGCGTCCAAACAATTCTACTGATGAAAAGGTGCAGGTTGAGATTCATTCATGGACCCCGGATGGGCAACCGCCTGTGTGGAATTTGTTTGCCACACGCCCATACGGGGGCTCAAATATTTTGTGCGCTGTGATGGGTTGCTGAATAAAGGTTGGATGCATGCATGCAAGATATGAGTAAGTTACTTACCTTGTACTCGCTTTGTATATGACTTAATAAGGTTTGCTCCATGATTTGAATGACACAGAGTTTCTGTTCCTATTTCCATGCAGATGCAGTGCTGGCTGTGCCTCATTCTTAGTCTGAATTTCCTGGGGGCGCTCTGCTGATGATACGAAAAGAGAAGACATGAACGAGTTCCAGAGAAAGTGCTTGCAGAAACTTCCGAGTTGTAGTCACTAGCTGTTATTTCCAATTGCAATTTGTGTTCCAATAATGTTTAAACGCTTTCTATGGTGTTCTGATGATCTTCATCTCCATCACCCAACTTTATCTTTACACTAAAACAGAGCTCTCAGTTGCTTGCCCTATTTTCTTGTTCTGAAAATGTATTTACTCGTAGTTTAGTATAGATTAATTTGCTCTAGGAGTGTGAAATCATGATTTTTCTTTCAAATTGTTTATTCTTTTAGATGAAATTGTTTATTTCTTCAGAGTCGTTTGAACAACCTTCAACCGAAAATAAGGAAAGGCTGAACATGTTTTTCCTTCTTTTACTGCACTTGCAATACTCGTGTTCCGTCTGACATTAGCTACTGGCTTTGGTTCAGTTTACTTAACACAACCATATCATACACGGGTAAAAGCAAGTCACATCACAGACATTGTTGCCGGAAGAATTCAGCAACATTTTGGTTTAATACCTAGGAGTACAAACATACATACATAGGTGCCCTCAGGATTTCTCTTCTTCCATTGTAATGTGAAGGCCCTTACTAAAACAACTACGTCTACTGACCCAGCAAAAGCTAACTCATATTTATTTCCTACAAGATTAACCAAAGGGATCAGGAACCAACAGACAAAAGGAAGGAAGGCTAGCTGCAAATGTTTCAATCTTCTTCAAACAAAGTTATACATCGACTAACAAATCTCAACATCAAGGAGCGCCCGCCCGATCTGCTTGAAATTGGTAAGATCTAAATGAATGCCAAATAAATTTTCTCTGGGTCACCATCCTCCAATCAAAGACGACCCCAGATAATATCAGCAACACAACACAGAAGAAGAAAATGCATTTAACAACTATAGCATAAACAACACCTCAGTTTGTCTATTGGTTCGTCTTGTAGTTACACCTCATAACTGAAATCCTCCAATCAAAGACGATCGCGTGTAGTTACATTCTCATTCTTCTCCCAGTAATTTTCCACCAGATGAATGACCAGTAACAAAAGTACAAAAAAGAAAATGGCTCCAACTTAATGACACCAGCTCAAAAATGGGACGCACGCTCTCAGCTCTCTACAAGGCTAACTAAAACCCTGGTAAAACCTTGAGGTCGGCTATCCCCTTGGTCAAACTCGCAACCTTTTGTAGCAGTGCCAGCCGGTTGTTGCGGATCTTCTCATCTTCCTGTCCAATGGACGCCATCACGAGATACAAACAAAGGTTAATCAGCAAAGTCACATGTGCATCTACACACCGTCAAACGGTAAAATGATATGAATCGCAATAGATTTGGAAAACAAAGAGTTTCTACTCTCACCGCCATGACAAAAACATTGTTGAAGAAATCTTCCAGAGGCTGTATCAGAAGCAGGGAGGCCTCGCCGAAGGTTTTGACGTCAACACCTGCAAGAGCGGCGAACAGAATAACGCAGAGGTAAGCTGTATGGACTGTGGACCTGATACATGTCGCTTTGAGAAATGAAGATAGTCTTCTCTTACCAGGATGGATCTTGTCGACAGCCTCCAAATAGGCGCTCCACAAGGCTTTTTCTTCGTCCTTCTCGAATACGCTTGTGTCAACCTGCATATTGCATTCATGGTGAGGCAGGTCGTCCATAGATGCCACAATGGCAAGGTTAGTTCCTAATTCAAGCTGCGCTCTGAGATTGTTACTCAATTGTGATGGCACGTGTCTACGTAAAAACAGCCAGTACCTCCCAAGTAGACTCGATTTGCTTCCCACGTATAATTTGAACTGGCCTGGAATACGCCTCAACGATTTTTGGGAAATCTTCAGTTCTTGAAAATGCTTCCATCTGCAAGTTTCCACATAGCAAGACCATCACCACAAACCCAGGTTGCTTCCAGGCCCGTACCGGGCACCTGTGCAGGGTGTGCGCCTGCACAGGGCCCCCAAACCGGCCGGGGCCCCAAATCAGCCAGAGTATTGCTAATTAGCAGGAAATATACTACTCTCCAAGCAATTAATTACCTCAGCCAACTAGTATTCTCTCAAACTACTACATCCTCTCCTGACGCACGGTGCTCTTTCTTACCCTTCGTCTTCCTCAAACATCAGGCACAATTCACCTTCCTAATTAAAATCTTAAATTATCAACGATCTTCACTACTCCATTTTCCAATCCGCGTCTATTAACTCGTCGCGATTTCCCCAAAAGAGTCTGCTGGAATATGTAACGCTCTACTCCCAGTCCCCCATCTATTTATCTGGTGTTCTTCTCAAATCTTCAATCGGCAAGCATGCAAGTTAGGGTTTCTCTTGACCTCTTTCGCTTGCTCTGTGACCCATCAGCATCAATTGGAAACTCCCCCGCCAGAAAAAAAGACTGGATTACATTTGGATGTTTTTGAGTTCTTGGTCGCCAAACGATGGTTCATCAACAAGAGCAGTCAGACCGAGAAACTGCATTTGGATGTTTTTGAGTTCTTGGTTACCAAACCAGCGCTGCCACATGATCTGGCTTCTCAAATCAGTCAAAGGTTGCTTCATTCCTTTCTATCCATATAATTGAAGGTTGCATCATTCCTTTTTATCTCCATGTTCAGTTTTAGATTCTTGATATTTGTCTCTTACTTTTAGTTTCTACGATTCTTCTAGAACTAGCAAGTATCAAGGGCCCATATTTGGATTTCGCACTGGGCCTCTGTTTTCTCGGGTACGGCCCTGGTTGCTTCCATAAATTTCAGCAGAGGTGCTAAGCACATAAAACTTGAACACTATAATTTCTTACTTCAGCTGCCGTTTGTGATGCCAGATAAGGGCAGTTCGCACGCTCCATAAGCACCGACCGAACTATTTCATAGTTAATTCCCTCATCCACCTGATGAAAAATGAGGAACCAACGAGTCATTTCAAAAGGACATGAAATTTACTCACATATAGTCTATGTACTCCATATGTACTCCATCTGAACTAAAACCACAACAAGAATTATGGAACGGAGGGGGTATCTTATATTTCTTTCTCAGTACATCCCAAGAGGGTAGAATACAAGAATCTTGGAGAAAAACAGCCTTATGTGTAATAAGTAATAATTCTGTTGTTATTACAGGTCAAGGAGATACATACCAAAAGTTGTTCCAGTCTGCGTGTTACAAATTGCACTACCTAAGAATAAATTTGATCAGAGTTGTCAAAAACCATTGTACTCATATGAACATATTAACACAATGATGATCTGAAATATATACTGACCTCATTTATAACGTCATTGTCTATTCTTATAGGCTGCACCTGTGCCACCAAGGTCAAGGCCTTCGTGAGGTCAAACTTCTTCTTATTCTCAACCAATATTTGAACCTGCATAAAATATATTATCAACTAATACTTGGACCTGTATAAAAAAATTACATATTTAATGATATTTGCAGTTTCAGCTCCCCTTACCAATCCATAAGAGACCCTTCTCAGTCCAAATGGATCGTTCGAAGAACTTGGCTGACATCCAGCTCCGAACAGACCCACTAGGCTGTCCAATCTGTGAAAGAAAAATCATTAGCAGAAGCAAGGTTCTCCAAATATCATAGTTCTAAATAGTGGGCTATGCCTCTTAGCGGCGGACCTCTTCTAAACGCTATAGCGATGCTATAGCGCGCTATTTAGAATGTTTGTTCATGTGTTTGGACTTTGGACCAAAGTCGATTAGCGCAAGTAAATGCTACAGCCCGCTATTTAAAACCATTTTTAGGCGAATATAGCAACATTTTATTTTATTTTCAGTTTAGCATCTGTTTAACGATGGCAATATGTGTGTAGGAATTACCTATCAGCGACTGCAAGGACTATACCAGCATCTGTTTTTGGGAAAACATCGCCAGAGAACCTTGGAAGTGTTATCTCGAATAGTGCTTCTGCAATCTTTGACATGAAAATTTGCTCAGCCAAAGTTGAGGACCGACTTAACTTTCCCTATTAAGAGTTGGCAACAAATGTACCTCTTCTGGAAAACCATCCCTTAAAGCATAATGGCGTGCCATAATTCCAGCGAGTGAAGTAAATTCCGTAACAATGGAAGTGGCAAGATCTGACATAGCCAATGCAGCTGCATCTTTGACAAGTGGGATCATCCCCTCATTTATCCCGAGAACAAGGGTCAACTCTGTGACAACATTTTCAACACGCGCCATTTTGTCGAGCATTGTACCAAGTTTTTCCTATTCAATGTGATGCAGATAAAATAAGAATAAGCAGAATACAAGAATCCAAGGAAAATTCAGCACAACTCACATGAAAGAGAATGCTCTTCAGCTGGCCTCGGAATTCAGACAAATTCTTTTGTGTATCCATCTTATAAAAGAACTTAGCATCCTCATACCTTGCCCTGTATTTGTATGCCAATTCAGAATGTATATTTGTCTAAAGTTCTATTTGCAAACAAAAAAGGCAGAGGCCAAGATGAAAAATAATTCAAAAATAGTGCTAGTAACTTGACTGTGCTACTATTTTTTTTATGCCAAAACTTTGGCTCTAAAGTGAAAATTTGCACAGTAAAATAATGATTCGGAAAATCTTCATTAGGCCTTTGCATAACCTGAGTACAGCTTCATTGCCTTTACGGACCACTTCTTCACTAATAGAACCATTAGCAACCTAACAACAAGTGCTGAATTAGAACAAAGACTAATCACTAACCAACTGTAAAGTATATAGAAGTGCAGAAATCATCTCACAGTAATAAAATATGGTAGCAGATCGCCTGCAGACTTGGAGGTTACAGGAAAATACCTCTGGTGTTTCTGCATGACCTGCAGTTGTAATTTTCATTAGAAAACATGCATATTATGAGATAATTCCTTTCAGTTGAGTAATTCTTAATGCACAAAACATGTCATTGGACTTATCATTTGGTGACTGCATCATCAGAACCAACAAAATGTAGTGTGGTTTATAGGCATCGCCGTCCAAATCTGAGCATACCGTTGTTAACACATCTTTCGGAAGTTCTAGGAAGGAATCATCATATCGTCCAAGAATGGGCACAGGCGCCTCCACAAGATTGACAACCTGCATTGTGGTTTCAAATGTTTCAGCCAAACAAATATGCACAAGTAAAAAAAACATCTACCTCCTGCAGCAAGCTATCAGGTGCAATGAAATCCCCATCAACTCCTTTAGCCAATGTACTAGAGTCATCCAGGATTTTTGCTCTGCGCTCCTGCAAAGGAGTGTTATATAAAAACTGAGGCACAATGAAACCTGGGATACTAATTAACTAAAAGAACATGATACATTCAGTGAATCAGATTGCGCACAAAATTATAACATTCTGGTATGGAACCTACCAAATGAGCATGTGTTAATGATCTACAAAAAGAACATGAGATCTCGTACTGCGTATGAAAGCCTTATATTTGCTTATCTAACCTGCATATCAATCACGATCCCAGCTTTTTCCACAGTGTGCAAATATGATTCTGCAGTTTCCACCTAAACATATGAAGACAGCAAGCTTAGCTGTTAGCCTGTCACACAACAAAGAGTGAAATCCCTCTACAGAAAATAAGATACTCCAAAGAGGACACAGCTGGCAGTTCATTGGAGTAACACTTTTTTTTTTCTCAACAAAGAGGGGGATTCTGTCAAGAACATTAACTGATTAGATTTTACTTTAATTAACATGGTTTTTGTCCTCGACAAGAGCCAGGATAGATACTATTAGCCTGAAAAGGGAAATGGAATGACAGCCTTTCAATATCGATTTTGGCAATACAATGTGGGTAATTTGATATGGTACTTGACAGTTTACACATCAATATTTATGTCAAAATAGAAGACAGAGCTGGAGTACAAAATAAATTTATACACATGATAGCCCAATCTGTACCTTAAAATTCGCCAAAGAGGAGTTACGAAGGCCACATGACTGGCTCCCACTGTCCCAATAGCAAATCATGGTGGTTTTAAGATTTTGTACAGAAAAACACAACAAAGGCATAGGACTTTTATTCCATTTAAGTTTTTATGCAGATAATCACACTACAAAAATATAAATTAAGTGTATCACACATTAAATATTACCTTGAGATGCCAGCAAAAGAAAATGGCACAACAAGATCTCCATGAAGTGCCATGATCCAGCGTACAGGACGACTAAATACAATCTGCGAGTGAAATAACCCCCAAAAATTTACTGAACAGAATCTTAAATAGCATGTGAATGTGAATTAAACCTCTTGTGTAATATACACGTACATTTGAGTTCCAGCGCATTGACTTGGGAAATGAAATGCCAGATATAATACTAGGTAAATCTTCAGACAGGACCTGCAATTCACATGCTACAATTGTTGAACAAGGCCAGAAAAAATGGAAGCCAAGAACTACGATATGCATTCTAGTGTGCTAGATGATGAATGGCGCACCGTGCAGGGCTGCTGAGCACAAGATTTAAATTATTACCAATCATCAATAGCCAATTATAGTTTCTCGTCCTACTAAATACTAACGCGGCAGCACAAGACATAGCATCAAGTTTATGGTGAGTTGTGAAGTTTGGATCCTTGGCCTATCATAAATAATGCAGAGTGATCTGCCAACAGTTGGTAGATAAGTTAACATAATCAGGCTAAACTGATTTCTTGAGCAGAAATACAGACAAGTTATCATTCTCATTCCCACCACCCAAAAGCTCATTCCTCTAACCCCCCAGAACCAGGGAACAAATTTTAAATTCTCTTGCAAATGCCGTTGATGAATGAAATGTCAAAGAACCATATGCTTTTTATCAACAACCAAAAGTCCTACTTATTGCATTTTCCTGATATAATTATCCGTCAAAAATATACAGGATAAAAACTAACCTCGTCAGCATAGCGTGCAGACTCTTTGACACTGGCATATATATACTCTGTTTTACCTGAAAAGCAAATAAGCTCGACTTCAGACCTCTTCATGGAACAGGAACCCGATACAAACATGTAGTTCAGTGGAGAGTCTCAATGTAGCCATACAGTAAATCGGAGTTAACATGCTTTTTTTAGAGAACATAACAAGCGTGTTTGCACATTTTTTCACTAGGTAGAGTGAAGTTACAAGGCCTACAATTTGTGTTGGTGAACTGGATTAATCTAATCAAAATAGTACCCCAGTTGTTTGGGACGGAATAGTTTATGCAGAATAAGAATTGAGAGTTGAACCTAACATTGTGCTAGAAATCCCTCATGGGAACAACGAGGGACCATTGGATCATCGGTTCTACGGTAGATTTGTTGTGGTTTAAACAGCAAGCAGAAATAAGAAAGGGGGATGAATTCTAGAAATCCCTTCCCAATAAGGTACACACAAATGCTAATATGCCACAGAAATGAAAATTTCAGAAAAACAAAACATAGAGCTCGAAGTGAGCAACCAACTTTCTGAAGGCAAAAGCATGAGTTGCATACCGTCAATTTTTCTGTATAAGGAATCTAAGTGAACATTATTTTTCCGACAAAACCCCTCAGCAGCCTGAAAATGAACAGAGAAAAATATTCCTAAATTACAACATAAAAAAAGACTTCCAAAACATTATCTCTACTCAGCCTAAATAGAATGGAGAAATATTAAAAACAGGGCAGATAACCAGAGAAACCCAAGGAATACGCAACAGAAGGATACCAGGGATAAGTCCAGCTTCTCGTTGGATAGCTAACCTTAGTGGGTTTTCCCTCTTGGTCAAATGCCTTTGTAACTGGTGGACCGCGTAACTCGATCTCTTCCTCCATTTGCTTCAGACTTAGATTTTCAACAACAACCTGCAAATCAAAGCTGAAACTTGTATAGCAGCACAAAACAAACATATTTAGTAAAAGATGTCTACCAAGATACTCCCTCCGTCCGAAAAAGCTTGTCCCCCAAATGGATGTATCTAGCACCAAGTTAGTGCTAGATACATCCATTTGAGGAACAAGCTTGGGACAAGCTTTTCCGGACGGAGGGAGTATCTCTTTAAGAGATGCCGTCTTCTTAAAGCACATTAATTTTCTATTAATTACCATACAACACAAAAATATAGATATATTTCTAACTCTCTCTACTGACTGATTTCATGTTTCTCCAGCATGCAATTTGCTACTAAGAAAAGGACAGCTAACCCTACTGACTGATTTCATGTTTCTCCAGCATGCAATTTGCACTAGATATCATATTTCATCAAGCTTATTTTTGTCTCAAAGCATCAGAAGTTCAAGCACTGTGCTCCTGGGTCTAATATGATTATATAAATAATCCATTGAAAGCTGGTTGAGAAATTAGATGTAAGATAGAAGAGTCAAGATGGTAGTTATACCGCTAATCTCCGTGGTGTCCCATAGGAGTGCACCTTCCCATGGCTCAGTCTACGCTTCCCTAGTATTTGAACTAGAGATTTCTCAAGCTGGAGAAGATCAAAAGGACAGAATCATAACTTAAATGTTCAGCAAGTGGCACTGTCCTGTTTATATTACGATGCAAAACCATGTTGAAATAGAAACTTACTTGTTCAGTTGCTTCTACCACATCATGGGGCGGCAACTCTTCTGTTCCTATTTCAAGAACAAACGTCTGTGCCTGCCCCAGCACTTCCTAAATGACAGAAACCAAAGTCCAAGGTCAGAAGGTGTGTCTGTTGGATGTTGTGACATTTACATTCACACATTATATGTTTAAAAATAACACATTCGGCAATACGTAGCAAATTCAAACTAAATACCTTTCTGCTGAGCTTTTCAGAGACATGGGGGTACACAAGATTAGCCTCTTGGTAAGTGCCCAGTGGATAACCAATTTCCTCTCGTGTTTTCAACCAAAGCTGAGAACATTGACGAGCAAGACTGCCGAAAAAGAACCAGCAGGGTTAGAATTATATATTGGTTAAAACGCAAAAGCTAAAAAAGTAAATTACTTGATAAACGCCGAGAAAGAATAAAGGAAGGTAAAACACTAGAACAGGACAAATGTAATATGGATGCAACTAACTCGAAACATGTGCATATCAATGAGGTAAGGAAATAAGTAAATTTTATTGTACTCCCTCCGTAAAGAAATGTAAGAGCGTTTAGATCACTAAAGTTCTAAACGCTCTTATATTTCTTTACAGAGGGAGTACTGATAAAAAAATCCTGGGTCGATGATGAGAAAACACAGAGAAAGAAAACAAGGAAATACCTCCGCATACGTCCAAAATATCTTGCACGCTCAGTTACACCAACAAAGCCTCTAGAATCCAGAATATTAAAAGCATGAGAGGACTTCAGAACCTGGTCATACCTAATCCATTGCAAATCAAAGACAACCATATCAATTCTTAACAGTTCACAGAAAGTGCAGAAGAAGAGGAAGAATATATCAGTCAAACATACGCAGGAATTGGCAGCCCAAGTGATAACAAAGACCGAGCCTCATCTTCAAAATCGTCAAAGTGCTTTTGAATGTGATCAACATTTGCATGCTCTAAATAATATGCACTCATCTCTTTCCTGCACAAGGACACCAGAAAAATGAGGTCCTGAGATCTAAGCACAGTCGTAATAGACTGGAATAGTGATACTTGTCAACTCATCTAGTTCCAGGGATAACAAGAACGATAGATAAGGTAAAAAATGAGAACAGGAATAATGAAGCAGAGCACGTATAGTTCCAAAACTGTGGAGAGGAAACATACTCGTTCTCAAGGAATAGTTCCCCATATGTAATTCCTTCGGTGTATTGTATCTTTTTGAAATGATCTACTCCCTGTCAGAATATCTAAAGCAAAGTAAGGTCAGCTCTTTCAATGACCTAGCAGAGTAAGGTGGAAAATATCTTAAAAGAGACATTTGATTGGTCTACTAGATTTTCTATGATGTCAAAAGGAATAGAATTTCCACGTGAGCATACACATAAAGGAGGTGGCAGCCATACGAAACGCTCTAGACATATAACTCATATGGAGTAAAATATACAACCACACTAGTGGACTTACCTGAAGTGACATGAGGATACGTTCAAGTCCATATGTTATTTCGACAGAAACTGGCAGCAAGGGGAGGCTTCCAGACTACAGTGATGGAATGTTATGAACATAAATCAAAATCCAAGATTAGAAGGGATTTAGGTACTTCGTTCAAGCAGGATATGTGCAGCAACCTTAAAGAGAAGGACATAATTTGTGCAGATTTGATTTGCTTTACCTGCTGAAAATATGTGAATTGTGTGATCTCCATGCCGTCCATCCAAACCTCCCAGCCCAGACCCCAAGCTCCAAGAACCTGTCAACAATGGGAAGAAACGCCAGTCAATAAAACAACACAGTGGAGAACACTTGATTGCAACAAACGGTTAACATGGCAAAGTGGGTATTATGCTGCATTCATAACGTTACACTGGAATTTGATTAAAGCAGGACATGTGCAAACAGTAATGAAGAGAACCGAAAAAGAGGGAGGAAGAGAAGTTTACAGGGCTCTCCCAGTTGTCCTCGACGAAACGGATGTCGTGTTCGCAAACATTGATGCCTGAGATTAAAAGAAAACACCACTTATAAGCAACCACTGGCTTGCTTTGTTGAGAAAATGAAAAAGGATAATGCTGCTCCGGATAGAGCTGAAGCCATGTGAGATTCAGAAGAAGTAATGATGATACCTAACGCTGAAAGGCTGTGCAGGAAGAGATCCTGCGAGTTCCCCGGATCGGGCTTCAGAATCACCTGTCGTTGGTCAAAAGGCATGGTCAGCAGTCAGTAACTGGTTTCAGTCTGAGCAAGCAAAATAAATGGGGGTGAAAGTGAAACAGGGCAATGTTGTGAACCAAGTGACCTGGAACTGGGTGTGGCGCTGGAGCCTGTTGGGGTTGTCGCCATAGCGGCTGTCGTCGGGCCTGACGCTCGGCTCCACATAGCTTCAATTCAACAGAGAGCGTCAGATTAACAAGTCAGAAATGGGGGCCAATGCATTGTCTGAATTGCAAGCATCTACTACAGTAGTATTCAGTGGTAACTCGGTTGTCTGAATCGTACTGCATTTGCAAATGTGCATCGAACTTGTATGGATAAGATGCAGGGTACTCAGTACTCACGCGACGTTCCATGGCCCCGGGCCCAGCACCCTGAGGAACGTGAGGGGGTTCATCGTCCCGGCGCCGACCTGCTCGATTGATTCAGCAAATTCAGAATCTTTATATCTATCAGCCATTGATACTGGCGGTGCTGGTGAAGCTATCTAGCTAGCGAAGAGAAGAGAAGGGGGAGTACCTCGGTGTTGCTGCACTGCATGACGGCGCAGCCGACGGAGGCCCAGTACTCCTGGAGCCGCTGGATGGCCTGCTGGAAGGTGAGCGCGCCGGCCCCCTTGTTTCCGTTGCCAGAGGGGGAGGAGGCGGTGGAGGAGAGCGCAGACGGCGCCCCGTCGGAGCCGGAGTGGGCCGCCGGAGCAGATACGTGGAGACGGCGTGGTTGCGGGCGTGGGCAGGAGCGGCAGGTGGGTGGAGGACGGGGAGTGGCGAGGGCGGAGGGGATGTGCGAGTGAGTGGCGCCGGCGGCGGGGAAGAGGAGGGGAGGCATGGCGACGCCGGTGCCGATGCCCGTGGCCGTGGCCATGGCGACAAGGACGGAGAGGATAAGGAGGGGGGATGGGATTCGGGCGGGAGGAGTTTTATGTTGTTGATTTAACCGCCAAATCCATCCAACCTGATTTCTTTTTTTCCTCTTCTTCTTTTTTTGTCATAAACCACCTCCACCTAGTGATGAAATTAGATTTATCTATTTTAGGAACCGGCACGAGGGCTGCCTTTTTATTTATTTCCGATTTCCGATGACCTTCGATACATCCTTTATTAATTAGCTACAACTGTTCGATAACTAAGTAGACAAACTGGTAGGAGCATTGCCTTCTTTTTATTTTCGACATTCACTATATGGAGTTTTGAAAATTCTACCCCTCGCTACAAATAGATTTTTCAACTTTTTTTGTACCAAAAAATCGTTTATCATTTTCTAAATGTCCAAAAATGGGTATTTTTGTGAAGCATGTACAAAAAACATGGTGCAAAATGGCACTACTCAAATTTTCACAGAAAGTAGACCATACTTGCATTGATGGACAAATCCCAAGTTTTATGGATTTTCTATATTTCTGGCTGCTTTCACACATTCAAATGAATTTATGTTGATTTCGCAGAAGTAAATCAAATTTGAACTGCAAGTGTGTGATAGCTCTGCCCTAGAAATTAGCAAAAAATATTTGTAGGTACACAAGTAGTCACTATATGGAAGAACGACTTATATTTTGAAAGATCTAACCCCTTACTATGAATAGACATCCCGGCAATTTTGACTCCATTTTGGAAGAAAAAAATGAAAGATAAAGAATAAAAGTTTGAAAACTGCTATCCTTTCACGTGGAGCGCACACGCAAGAGAACTCGGCAAAATCAGCACCGTTGGCACCGTTCCGTGCAGTTATGTTTTCTTTTTTTTTTTGCCGTGCACCAGGTTTGATACTCGGCAAAAACTTTGCCGAGCACCTGTTGAATGGTACTTGGCAAAAATCCGTTTGCCGGAAGAGTGTATGCCGAGTACCCTTTGTCGAGTACAATACTCAGCAAAATTGTTACCGAGTATTTTCGGGCCTTTGCCGAGTTTTTTTGAGCACTCGGTAAAGACGCACATTCCAGTAGTGCATCTTGCTTTCGTGAAATACTTATATAGGTGTAAGGTAAATTAGATTATTATTGCCTTTGCTATTCTGTCACTGACGGCCCTTATCATGCATGGATGCTCGTATAAACACACTGCCAAGGAGCCACACGCCTTTTAGCATCCAACACAACAGTTTATTATTTTCCCTGTGAAGACATCGATGTGACTGAAAATTCAACGCGCGCGGCAGTGCACTGTTGCTGCCTACCAGATGAACGTTTGGATGTTTATTATGCGTGCTGGCTTTGTAATTAAACCCCAAACTCCCTTGCACATGTAAATATATGTGAGTTTTCTGTGGTTGTTTTGATTCCCGTGTTTCTGAAAAATTGTCGTGGTTTGGTTGATTCCCTTGTGTTGGAACAAGTACATCCGGCCCCCTGGCTGGCCAGTTTCATCCGTGCTACATTCACCGATCTTCTTTGTGTTTCTTTTTTCTTTTTGGAAGAACCGCGAGCTTTGTTTTATTTTTATTTTTATTTTGCCCGAGGTGTGTAATGATAACCCACAAGTATAGGGGATCGCAACAGTTTTCAAGGATAGAGTATTCAATCCAAATTTATTGATTCGACACAAGGGGAGCCAAAGAATATTCTTAAATATTAGCAGTTGAGTTATCAATTCAACCACACCTGAATAACTTAATATCTGCAGCAAAGTATTTAGTAGCAAAGTAATATGGAAGTAACGGTAATGATAGCAAAAGTAATATGGAAGTAAATAAGCGAAGAACAATATGTGAAAAGCTCATAGGCATTGGATCGGTGATGGAGAATTATGCCGGATGCGGTTTATCATGTAACAGTCATAACATAGGGTGACACAGAACTAGCTCCAATTCATCAATGTAATGTAGGCATGTATTCCGAATATAGTCATACGTGCTTATGGAAAAGAACTTGCATGACATCTTTTGTCCTACCCTCCCGTGGCAGCGGGGTCCTAGCGGAAACTAAGGGATATTAAGGCCTTCTTTTAATAAAGTACCAGACCAAAGCATTAACACATAGTGAATACATGAACTCCTCAAATTATGGTCATCACCGGGAGTGGTCCCGATTATTATCACTTCAGGGTTGCCGGATCATAACACATAGTAGGTGACTATAGACTTGCAATATAGGATCAAGAACTCGCATATATTCATGAAAACATAATAGGTTCAGATCTGAAATCATGGCACTCGGGCCCTAGTGACAAGCATTAAGCATAGCAAAGTCATAGCAACATCAATCTCAGAACATAGTCGATACTAGGGATCAAACCCTAACAAACTAATTCGATTACATGATAAATCTCATCCAACTCATCACCGTCCAGCAAGCCTACAATGGAATTACTCACACACGGCGGTGAGCATCATGAAATTGATGATGGAGGATGGTTGATGATGACGACGGCGACGGATTCCCCTCTTCGGAGCCCCGAACGGACTCCAGATCAGCCCTCCCGAGAGAGATTAGGGCTTGGCGGCGGTTTCGTATCGTAAAACGCGATGAATCCTTCTTCCTGATTTTTTTCTCCCCGAAAGTGAATATATGGAGTTGGAGTTGAGGTTGGTGGAGCGTCAGGGGGCCCACGAGATAGGGGGGCGCGTCCTCCACCCTCGTGGACAGGTGGAGGCCCCCCCCCCGACGTGGATTCTTCTTCCAATATTTTTAATATTTTCCAAAAAATATGTTCCGTGGAGTTTCAAGTCATTTCGAAAACTTTTGTTTCTGCACATAAATAACATCATGGGAAATCTGCTGAAAACAGTGTCAGTCCGGGTTAATTATATTCAAATCATGCAAGTTAGAGTCCAAAATAAGGGCAAATTTTTTGGAAAAGTAGATACGACGAAGACGTATCATGTAACTATGGAGGGGGGCACTGCATACGGCTAGGAACAATGGACGTGTCTTCTAGGGGTGCCCTCCTCACGTATATAAAGGAGGAAGAGGGAGGGCGGCAGCCTAGGGCGCGCCCAAGTAGGAGGAATCCTAGCGTACCAACCCCTTGAGGGCTGGTGTATTTTCTTACTTGGCCCATTAAGTCCATATCTTTGTCGGGGGATGCCCGGAACCGCTTTCGGTGACCCGGTATCACCCAGAACACTTCTGGTGTCCAAATATCATCGTCCTATATATGAATCTTTACATCGCGACCATTTCGAGACTTCTCGTCATGTCCGTGGTCTCATCCGGGACTCCAAACAAACTTCGGTCATCAAATCACATAACTCATAATACAAATCGTCATCGAACGTTAAGCGTGCGGACCCTACGGGTTCGAGAACTATGTAGACATGACCGAGACACATCTTCGGTCAATAACCAATAGCGGAACCTGTATGCTCATATTGGCTCCTACATATTCTAGGAAGATCTTTATTGGTCAAACCGCATAGCAACATACGTTGTTCCATTTGTCATTGATATTTTACTTGCCCGAGATTCGATCGTCGGTATCATCATACCTAGTTCAATCTTGTTACTGGCAAGTCTCTTTACCCATTCCGTAATGCATCATCCCGTGACTAACTCATTAGTCGCATTGCTTGCAAGGCTTATAGTGATGTGCATTACAGAGAGGGCCCAGAGATACCTCTCTGATACACGGAGTGAAAAATCCTAATCTCGATATATGTCAGCCCAACAAACACCTTCGGAGACATATGTAGAGCATCTTTATAATCACTCAGTTACGTTGTGATGTTTGATAGCACACAAAGTGTTCCTCCGGTATTCGGGAGTATCATGATCTCATAGTCAGAGGAACATGTATAAGTCATGAAGAAAGCAGTAGCAATAAAACTCAATGATCATAATGCTAAGCTAACGGATGGGTCTTGTCCATCACATCATTCTCCTAATGATGTGATCTCATTCATCAAATGACAACACGTGTCTATGGTCAGGAAAACCATCTTTGATTAACGAGCTAGTCAAGTAGAGGCATACTAGGGATATTATGTTTTGTCTATGTATTCACACATATACTAAAGTTTCCGGTTAATACAATTCTAGCATGAGTAATAAAACATTTATCATGATATAAGGAAATATAAATAACAATTTTATTATTGCCTCTAGGGCATATTTCCTTCAATAACAACTTTATTATTGCCTCTATGGCATATTTCCTTCAAACCACGGGGCGGCGGCGCTACGGCCCGATGGGGCGACGCAACGGCAGCCCATTGCTCGATCGGTGGAGGGGCGCGCCGAACTCAGGGACAGGGCGGTGACGGTCGGCGTAGGTCGACGAGCAGGCTGACGCACGGACGACGGCCGTGAGCGGCCACCTGTCGCGCGAGGCCGCCGGGTCAGGGCGACGGGCGGGCAGACGCACGGACGACGGCCGTTAGGGGCCACCTGTCGCGCAAGGCCGTCGGGGCGATGAAGAGGCCGAACAGTCGCGCCGATGTCGGAGTAGAGGCGCATGGTAGTCAACGGCAGCGGCGGGCGACGCAAGCCAATCAAGCATAGATCGGAAAACCAAAAAGAAAAACGCCGATCAAAACGACTGGCGAGAGAGCGAAAAAAACCCGGAGTAAGGGCTCGGGAAAAAGACTCTCTAGGGCGGCCGGTCAACACGATCGGCGGACGAACCCTAGGTACGGGCGGCGCGGCCCCGGCAGCGGTCATGGAGGCCGATCGCGCCGGGAACGGCGCGCGGCTAGGGTTTAGAACCCGGAAACTGATACCATATTAGAAGGAAGAGAGAGGATTGGTGGAATAGTTATTGTATTGCTTGAGCCTCGTGGGCATATAAATAGGAATACAAAGATCAACTTAGAGTACAAGACAAGGCAGGATCAAATCCTAGTCTACCCTATACTTCCTAATAATCCTTATACTCAACAATCACCTCTTCCACTCCAATCAAATTAATTTGGAGCAAAGAATTTAGGTAGCTACACAAATAGTCACACTCCGTTGGTGGAATAGTTTTAGCATGCGTCACCTCATTACGTAGATACCACACCCTCCAAAACACCATAGTAATCATGTCCCGTATATGATCTTGTTGGTCTGCAAGTAAGTCCAATAACCATTCACTCGTCCATGAAATAACAGTCCTGTTGGGCAGAGGCCATCGGAGTTGCATTGCATCCCATAACCTTGCAGCATTTGAGCAGGCCACTAAAGCATGGAAAGAAGACTCATCCTCCCGTCCGCACACCGTACACACAGTACTTGTACCAATATGACGCTGATTTTTCTCCAACTGGGTGGGCAGGATACCCGATGCAACTTTCCAGGCAAATACCTTCATCTTAGGTGGAACGGAGGCACGCCAAATAACATTCCACACCGCTCGGATGAGAGCTCCTTGCCCCCGGGGAGAAGCGATCCATATGATCCGCCATGGCCAAGTGATAGGCGGTCCTTACTGAAAAGGAACCCGACCTCTCGAGAGGCCATGCAATAAAATCCTCCCGCAGTCATGGAAACGTACGAATTCTCAGAATAGATTCCACATCTGCTTGACAGAAAATTTGCTCCAATAAATTCACCTTCCAAGCTCCATTAGCATCAATAAAGTCAGCTACTCTGTTTAGACGACAATTCCTTTTAGGCAAGATAGGTGTATAGGGCGCTCCCTGGGGTATCCACGGGTCACGCCAGGCACGAATAAGTTCTCCATTACTGCCGACACGCCATATATATCATTCCTTTCTTTACTAGTTTCAGACCATATTCAATACCCTTCCAGACAACTGAAGAGTTACTTGGGAAAACTGTATCCACCAAGTTCCCATGTGGGTAATATTTTGCGCGCAGAAGTCTTGCACATAGTGAATCTGGTGACGTTAGGAATCGCAGGCCTGCTTTGCAAGCAATACTTGGTTGAATGCCCTCATATCTCTGAAGCCCATCCCTCCTCTAGATTTGGGTAGGACCAGCTTGTCCCACGCCATCCAAGCCATCTTCTTCCTACCATTTTCTACTCCCCACCAGTATTGTCTCATCATCCTAGACAAATCATCACAAACCGAAAAGGGCAATTTGAAGACACTCATAACCGTGAGCTTTATTGATTAGCCAGAAATATTCTTACAACCTTCTGTATTTTTATCCATCTTGTTTCAGGTTATTATTACGTGCCATGATCTTTTGGATGTGGAAATTTTGTGTTGAAAGAAATCTCCGTCCAGATTTTTATCTCTGCACGTTTAGTATAAAACGCAAAAGGCCACGCGACGGATGGCGCGGCCGTTCCCAACTCCGACAAGGCTCGCCAGACCAGGATGATGGTCTCTGCCAACACCAACATTTTGTTTGTGTGAAATCTATTTCGGAAGCTACTGCAATCTCCAATCTCTCTTCTGTTCAGATCCCTAGCAATCTCTCTTCATTTATCCTTGTTTTGCCTTCAGTTAACGAAGACCCACAACTCCATATATTTTGAGTCTAGGGTTTCTCCGCCCGTATTCGTCTATACGAAGACCCTTTTTTTTTACGGAACACTCTCTTTTGTTTTGGTGAATCAGGACCCACGTTATGTAATTCCCGTTGCAATGATTGATTAGTTGTAGTATATATCTACGGGCCGGCCCATGCATATGCTACGGTGCAAGAGAACACACCACAACCGTCCATCACTGCTACTATAACTCAGATTAGATCAACAAGATGAGCAACTCCTCCAAGAAAATAAAAATTAGGGCTAGACCTAACTAGCAATTGCTACATCCCGCTTCTTACGTCCATCTTTGTGGAGATTGTGTCAAGGAAAGGAAGAAGATGAAGGCCCGGCGGTTCGTGAACGTGGTGACGGCGGATAGCTATTTATTGAGCCGCATCAAGCTCAAGAACAATCTCTTCTACCCGTCAGCCGCGGAAGCACAGCACCATGCCGCCATGGCAGCCACCAGCAACAAGAAGGAGACCAAGACGGCGGCGATGATGACGGAGGACGTCTTGCGATTACCCCCGTCGAAACTCAGGCTCAAGCCATCTTCGCGCCCGTCCTTCACGAGGCTCAACTACATGCCCTTCTACGGCAGCGGCGGCGGCGGCGAGGGAAACGTCCTCTGCGCCGACGACTCCGGCAACACAGCGCTCTACGACGCCGACGCCGACACCCTCGAGATGATGCCCGGCCTCACTGGCCCCAAGGGCTGCCGCCGCCCCATCTCTTTCTCCGTCGCCCGTGGCGCCGGCACGCTCTACATCCTGGATCGCGTCTTCCACAGCCGCAGTCCCACTCCCAGCAGGTTCGAGGCCCTCGTCTACGACAACCCCAACCCCAACCCGAGCCCCTACGCCGGCAAGGAAGACCACGCCTGGCACTGGCGCCCGCTCCCTCCGCCGCCCGTCCACCGCGACTCCTTCGTCGGGTGCCACGCGCTGCTCCACGGCAAGGACGGTGGCGGCGGCACCATATACGTCTCCTATTGTACCGGTCGTGACCACGTCGGCACCTACCGCTTCGACACGGGCACCGGCGAGTGGACCAAGGCCGGCGACTGGAGGCTGCCCTTCTTCTCCCAGGGTGTGCACGTCCCCGAGCTCGGCGAGGACCTCCTGTTCGGCATCGAGCTCCACGATCCCTACCGCTTCTGCGCGATGGATATTGCCTCCGGCCTCAAGATGAACGGAGCTTCGGTGTTGCGGCACGCGTGGCTTGACATAGATGAACCGCCGCCGGAGTGGCTCTCGGGGGTCAACAGCGTGGCGTACCTCGGGGACGGCAGGTTCTGCATCCATAGGAGGTTCGACATCATGGCCAAATACGGGATGGAGTCGGTGTCGGTCGACACGGTGGTCCTGCTCACCGGCGTTGAGGTTGTGCGGGCAGGATCCAGGCTCCGGATGATCAAGCACAAGTCCAAACGTCTCGACTGCGACATCGAATCCGTGCTTTGAAAAAATATATATCCAATTATTATTGCAAGCAACATCTGCATCCAGCTTCTGAGAAGAGATTTGGATACAATTAATTGCATGCTTTTGTGGCGGTCTAAAACAATGCAAATTTGCAAAGAATAATAAAAAAGGAGTGGAACCCATCGTGATGCTCGCATGGTGGCGCTCGATGCCGAACTGTGTGCGGATGTCGGTGTTTCGTTACCAGCTAAGTGAATTTGTATGTAGGTAGAGCTTATGGCCACGATCGAATGGTTTAACAGCCTCAAGCACACAAGGATGTATACAGGTTCAGGCCCTGGGATCGTCCTAGTAAAAACCCTATTCCTGTTTGGTGTCGATTGTGTTCTAGCGTGTGAGGCGCTCAAGGTACAAGATGAAGATGAAGCCCGCTGGGTGTATGATGGGTTCTCTAGAGGAGAGTGTGTGTGGATGTGTTTGTGGGTGTGTGTGAATGAGGACAAAATTATTGTTCTGATCTATAGGGCTAACAAAATCTCGATTTGACCTCGTTTCAAAAGAAATTTCATTTCTGACCTTTTTCGATGACGCCAAGATCCCTGGCGTCTGGGTTACGAAGTAGACGCCAGGGGCCCTGGCGTCTGGCCCCTGGTCCGCACTGCCCGCCTGCCCGTTGACCTGCTGACGTGGCAAAGGGGCCAGACGCCAGGGACCCTGGCGTCTGGCCCTGGTAACAGAATAACCCATGGGAAAGTGTGTGGGACCCACCCCACACACTTCCCCAATCCATAACCCGAGCTTGAAGAACACTTGGAGCTCTCACACTCTCTCCTACCCCTCAAGCTCCCCCTCAAATCCTCTCCAAAAGGTACATCCCTTAGGTGGATCTTTCCATCACTTTGTTGCTCTTGTTAATCTCCCCCAAATCATCCAATTACTTTTTGTTAAATCTTGTTATTTTGGTTGCATTTTATACATGTTGGTGGAACCCTAGTTCATGTTTTCTCCCTTATATTAGTGTGAATGGCTTGGTTAACTTTGATAATATAGTGCTATGCATGGTGTGTAGTAGGAATATATGCTTGTTGAGTAGAAAGATTGGGGGTTAGGGTTAGTTAGTGATTAGGGTTAACTTTGCTTAGTGTGTGTTAATTAGTGATACTTTTGTGGACATCACCAATAATTTAGTCTTGATATGATTTGGATATAATTTGATGTATTTGGATAAACACCAATTACATTGAAGTCTTAAATGCATTCATGTTGTTTTTAGATGGAGAGACTTGTTAATGTTCATTACATGGACAAGGATGCATTCTTGAGTAACAATGCCGACACGGGTGAGGAACCATTGGTTTTTGATACAAGCCCTAGCTATGAGGATGTTGTTGCAAAAGTGAGACAAGTCTTAAAGTGGATGGACACCAATGTTGATGTTAAGTTAATAGGAAGGTATGATGTTGGAGTTGGAGCCAAATCTCGCTTGAAAAGTATGCCTATCACCTCGGATTTGCATTGGGATGTATACAAGGAAAAAGTATCCCAATCGGAAGACAAGTCACTTGAATTGTTTGCCACCAAGGTTGAATCTCCTCAGTTTACCTTTGATTTGAACCGGCATGTCTCTTCACCAATGGATGACATGAGCGAGAGGATAATGGTGCCACTTGTTGAGCATAGGGTTGTGGTTGATGCCCCCAATGTTTATCCCCCACCACGTCCCCGTGTACCATCTATCAAAGCAAATGAGGTTGAGTTGTATGCCCCCAATGCTTCTAGCCAACCACCAACTAGCCAAGCAAATGAAGTTGAGGTGATTGCTAGTGACGAAGTAATTCAAGAGGATGAAGATGCTTATGATGACGAGGAAGAGCAAGAGGAAGGGTTTCATGGTAATGATGTTGGTGACTTGGATGCGTACATAGCGCAAAAGGACATGGATCGTGACTTGCCTTTTAGGCGTCAATATGCATATGACTCGGATGACGAGGGTCCAGTTGAATAGTTGGACGAGGATGGATTCACAAAGGAGGAGAACCAAATCCATTTTGAGCTGACGGGCTTACAAAAAAGAACTCACTTGTTTAAAGATCTCAGCCTTGCCCATAAAGTTGTTGTTGACGGTGGAATGAGAATGACGGTGATTGAGCCAACACCATGCCTGGATCCAGGAGAACCAAGGGTGGAGAATGAGGACGAGAATGCTTATTTGAAGAAAGAAGTGAAGTTTCTGAGCTTGCCTATGCTGAAGTTTTGGTTGGCTGACTATGCCATTCGAAACCATAGGCCAATTTATGTTGAGCACTCCGACATGAAGTTGCGTTACACCGTGGTGTGTGAGCAAAAGGAATGCACATGGAAGGTTCGTGCAAGAAAGCTTAAAGAAACTGAAGAATGGGTGTTAAAAAGTTGTGATACCACTCATAGATGCAAACCGCCATCGAAACGACTTAGAAAGACACGCCGTCAACTCACATCTGAGTATTTCGGATACAAATGGATGAAAGACATAGCCTTTGATCCCACTGTGAAAGTGAGGTTTCTCATGCGGACGGTGAAAAAACAATTTGGTTATGAAGTCAAGTATGGGAAGGCATGGAAGGCAAAGGCAAATGCTATTAGGATGTTGTATGGTGGTTATGAAGAAGCATACAACCAGCTCCCAAGGTGGTGGTGGTCGAGGAAGCACAAGTGTCAGAGGTGATACTGGTGGTCGTAGAGGGAGCACAAGTGCTAGAGATGCTAGTGTTCGTAGAGGGAGTACAAGTGCTAGAGGTGGTGGTCGAGCTAGCACAAGTGCTAGAGGTGGTGGTCGAGCTAGCACAAGTGCTAGAGGTGGTGGTCGAGCTAGCACAAGTGCTAGAGGTGGTGGTCGAGCAAGCACAAGTGCTAGTGGAGGTGGTCGAACAGGCACAAGTGCTAGAGGTGGTGGTGGTCGGAGAGGAAGCACAAGTGCTAGAGGTGGTGGTGGTCGTAGAGGAATGGTTGATAATGAATCGGCCTTCGGTTATTTGCTTAATCCAGATGGTTGATCTAATAATAATGGTATATTATTTGTTCATACAATTCCTAGCATATATTCATTTACTGTATTTACACATTTACTCTCTTTATGTCTTGTGCTAACAATTGTTCTTTTTGTAGGCATGGCTTCATCCGGTTTCAGGACGAGGCCGGCGTGCGCGGACCAAGAGGACATGCCGAAGACGTGGATGGAGGCCAGTTTGGGCAAGGAGAAGGAGAAGGATGTGCCCACACCACCATGTTGGTGTGGTGATGTTTGCAAGCTGAAGGTGTCCACTGACCGCAACAAGTCATGGACAGAAGGTAGAAGGTTTTTCGTGTGTCCCAACTATGCACATGATCGTCGAAGGCCAACTAACGCATATGACATTCCACCGGTATGTTAGGTGTACATACAAAAAACATCAACAAGTTGGCACTCATATGTCTAACAAAATCATGGTTTATATGTAGTCCCCTCCTCCACTTTGCAAGTACTTCACTTGGATAGATCACGAGGTACCAAAAGATGTCCAAGAGGACCAACGTCGAGATTGGTTACGGAGGCAGCGCCTATTCGAGGAGTCCTATGCACGGGGATTGGAGCGGGAGCGTCGTGAGAAGGAGGCTCGTGAGCGCAAGAAGCGTGAACAAGAGAGGGCACACAAAGAGAAGGAGGCTCGTCAAGAAGAGAGGGCAAGAAAACTTGCAAGGGCTCGCGATGCACGAGAGGAGGACGAGGCACGTGACAAGAAGGGAAAGTGACCCCGTACTACTCAGTAGACAAATGGAAAGGCACCGGCGTCGATGATGAACTGTCGAGACTTTGTTTAATGTATGAACTTGTTATTCGAGACCTTGTGTGGTCATGAACTACTTATGTCATTCGAGACATCGTGTGTGAACTTGTTATTCGAGACCTTGTGTGGTCATGAACTACTTATTTGCAACCTATTTGAAATTATGTGCAAACTATGCTTTGTTCAATTTTTTTTGATTTCCAATGTTTAAAAATGTGTGCAACAAGTTTAAAGGAGAGCACTTTGCCTAGTTGCAAATGAGCACACCCAGACGCCACAGACCCTGGCGTCTAGGTCTGTATCCAGAGAGCACTTTCAAAATGCTCTCTGGATAGAGACCCAGACGCCAGGGTCTGTGGCGTCTGGTTACCTATCCAGAGAGCATTTTGAAATGCTCTCTGGATAGAGACCCAGACGCCAGGGTCTGTGGCGTCTGGTTACCTATCTAGAGAGCATTTTGAAATACTCTCTGGATAGAGACCCAGACGCCAGGGTCTGTGGCGTCTGGCTCTCTATCCAAAGAGCATTTTGAAATGCTCTCTGGATAGAGACCCAGACGCCAGGGTCTGTGGCGTCTGGCTCTCTATCCAGATAGAGACCCAGACGCCAGGGTCTGTGGCGTCTGGCTCTCTATCCAGAGAGCATTTCGAAATGCTCTCTAGATAGAGACCCAGACGCCAGGGTCCCTGGCGTCTGGTTCCCTATCCAGAGAGCAAATATCGTGTGGATAAGATTCTTTGGGCCCACCTCTAGCCCTCTCATCCATTCATCTCCACCTCTACCCCTGTCATTCCTTTCATCTCCACTCACTCTCACCTCTAGCCCTCTCGTCCACTCAATCTCACCTCTAGCCCTCTTGTCCACTCACTCTCATCCAGTACCATAACCCCCCCTCAAATCTCTCACGAATCGGTCCGGTTTCACCGTTGGATCTTCAGGATTTTGAAACTAGAAGGTAAATCAACTCCACCCCCACTTATTGGTTGGTTTAATGTATCATTGTTTTGTGTAAACCCTAGTTTTTTGTTTTCCTCGTGGTTTAATGTATCGTAGGTTAGGTACTAAGAGATTTGTGTGTTGTAGATGGCTAATGGTACTCAATGGGTGCTTAGCCCTGTTGTTCATGTCCAAGACTTGTTTCCATGTGTTGTGCAAGTTAGTGAAGTGGACCTCACTTTTGATTGGTTGAAGACTAAATTCATGTTGAAGCAAGGGTTGAAGGAAGAGGATTTTGTGTACTACGTCAGCAGGAAGCAGTCAGATGGCCCCTGGGAAAGAAAATTGGTTGACATAACTGATGATGACAAGATTCAAGAAATGCTACAAGAATGGAAATGGAAAAGGGTTGTTGACTTGCATTGCTACAGGAAATCGAGTTATATGTGATGTTCATGTCGTTTCAACTATCGTGGACCATCGTGGTCATGAACTACTTATGTCATTCGAGACTATTTGTGTAATTTGAGATCATGTGATGAACTTCTCATTCGAGACTATTTGTGTAATTTGAGATTATGTGGCCAACTATGTTTGTCATTTGCTATTATGTGAACACTAATGTTTGTCATTCGATACTATAGGTGTTTGCTAGAACAAAATATGTATGTCATTCCATACTATAGGTGTTTGCTAGAACAAAATATCTATACTATACTGTGACTACTAGAACAAAATGTCTACTAGGACAAAATATGAACAAATGGAAAAACTACTACACCAGGGCCAGACGCCAGGGACCCTGGTGTCTGGTTGCCCTGTTTCTGCTGTCCAACGCTCTGCTTCTGCTTCCAGTCGACCACCAGACGCTAGAGATCGTGGCGTCTGGTCCCCTGACTTCAAGCCAGACGCCAAGGACCCTGGCGTCTGGGTCCCCTGTATATTTCAACATTATTTTGGACTTGTTGTTTCACACAAGAAGATAGCACATATATAATATATGACAGGTTCATAGAACACAGAAGATAGCACATTGGTTAAAACTTGCATACAAACGATAACAAGTCCACAGATCACGACAAATTCATGCATACATAACATACCAAGTGCATACATAACACACCAAATTCAAGACAACCTAAAAAGAAACACACCAAACTTGCATACAAAGTTTTTAGCACGACACCAAGTTCATGAATACAAACGCCACCTAGTTCATGCACTTCCAAACAAGAAGCTCACTTCCTCCTTCCTCTCTTCACGATAGTTGCAAGTGTAGGCTCCTCTTCACTAGCCTCCTCCTCCTCCTCGTTGTATCCCTCCTCCTCCGCCTCAATGTTGGCCTTATATCTTTGCATTCCTGTTGGGATAAGCTGATGAGGATACTCCGGACTATGGAATTGTGTGTTCCATGTCTTCTTTCTACCTTTCTTCCCTGGTGTCTTAGCTATGGCTTTGCCTTGCCTAGAGCGAGCATTGCCTTGTGTAGGTTGTGATGGTTGTGGAGCATCAACATCATACTCATGATTCTCTTGCTGTCTTGCATCATACTCATGCTCCTCATGATGTGTTGGCTCCTCTTGATGTGTTGGCTCCTCTTGATGTGCTGCCTCCTCCTCCATGTCATCATCGTTCTGGAGTAAACGCCGTCTATGAGCTCTGGCGGCGCGGGTACCAGGTGCGTACACGTCACTGGACTGAGCACCATGGCAAGAAAGCATTGCTGCCATCTTATGGAACCGCTTCTTGAACTTTTGCAACAACAGAAAATATGCTATGATATGAGATGCAAATAAATAATCCGCGAAAAGAAAATTTTCTAATATATTGGTCACACCTGCATCGTGCTCCTAAGAGTTCTCTTAGATAATCCACCACCAAGTGGATGACTCAGTGCAACATTGGCATCGTTGACGCACAGAAGCAACTCTCGGCCCTGCAATTCATGAACACACCAAACTTATGTATTTGAAAGAAGACAACATGATGCAAGTATGTTAGAATAGGTCAAACAGACTACCATTTCTGTTGGGAAACGTAGTAATTTCAAAAAATTTCCTACGCACACGCAAGATCATGGTGATGCATGGCAACGAGAGGGGAGAGTGTCGTCTACATACCCTTGTAGACCGAAGCGGAAGCGTTGACACAACATAGAGGAAGTAGTCGTACGTCCTCCTCGCGATCCGACCGATCCCAGCGCCGTTACTCCGGCGCCTCCGAGTTCTTAGCACACGTTCAGCTCGATGACGATCCCCGGGCTCCGATCCAGCAAAGCATCAGGGAAGAGTTCCGTCAGCACGACGGGGTGGTGACGATCTTGATGTGTTACCGGCGCAGGGCTTCGCCTAAGCACTGCAACGATATGACCGAGGTGGAATATGGTGGAAGGGGGCACCGCACACGGCTAAGGAACGATCTCAAGGATCAACTTGCGTGTCTATGGGGTGCCCCCTGCCTCCGTATATAAAGGATCCAAGGGGGAGGGGCTGGCCGGCCAAGGGTGGTGCGCCAGGAGTGTCCTACTCCCTCCGGGAGTAGGATTCCCCCCCAATCCTAGTTGGAATAGGATTCCTCAAAGGGGGAGAGAGAGGGGGGGGGGGGGCGGCCACCTCTCCTAGTCCTAATAGGACTAGGGGAGGGGGGAGGCGCGCGGCCACCTTTGGGCTGCCCCTTTCTCCTTTCCACTAAGGCCCACTAAAGCCCATATGATTCCCGGGGGGTTCCGGTAACCTCCCGGTACTCCGGTAAAATCCCGATTTCACCCGGAACACTTCCGATATCCAAATGTAGGCTTCCAATATATCAATATTTATGTCTCGACCATTTCGAGACTCCTCGTCATGTCCGTGATCACATCCGGGACTCCGAACTCCTTTGGTACATCAAAATGCATAAACTCATAATAACTGTCATCGTAACCTTAAGCGTGCGGACCCTACGGTTCGAGAACAATGTAGACATGACCGAGACACGTCTCTGGTCAATAACCAATAGCGGGACCTGGATGCCCATATTGGTTCCTACATATTCTACGAAGATCTTTATCGGTCAGACCGCATAACAACATACGTTGTTCCCTTTGTCATCGGTATGTTACTTGCCCGAGATTCGATCGTCGGTATCCAATACCTAGTTCAATCTCGTTACCGGCAAGTCTCTTTACTCGTTCCGTAATACATCATCCCGCAACTAACTCATTAGTTGCATTGCTTGCAAGGCTTATGTGATGTGCATTACCGAGAAGGCCCTGAGATACCTCTCCGACATTTGGAGTGACAAATCCTAGTCTCGAAATACGCCAACCCAACAGATACTTTCGGAGACACCTGTAGAGCACCTTTATAATCACCCAGTTACGTTGTGACGTTTGGTAGCACACAAAGTGTTCCTATGGTAAACGGGAGTTGCATAATCTCATAGTCAAAGGAACATGCATAAGTCATGGATAAAAGCAAATAGCAACATACTAAACGATCGGGTGCTATGCTAATGGAATGGGTCATGTCAATCAGATCATTCAACTAATGATGTGAACTTGTTAATCAAATGACAACCCTTTTGTCTATGGTTAGGAAACTTAACCATCTTTGATTAACAAGCTAGTCAAGTAGAGGCATACTAGTGACACTCTGTTTGTCTATGTATTCACACATGTATTATGTTTCCAGTTAATACAATTCTAGCATGAATAATAAACATTCATCATGATATGTAAGGAAATAAATAATAGCTTTATTATTGCCTCTAGGGCATATTTCCTTCAGTCTCCCACTTGCACTAGAGTCAATAATCTAGATTACACAGGAATGATTCGAACACCCATGGAGTCTTGGTGTTGATCATGTTTTGCCCGTGGAAGAGGCTTAGTCAACGGGTCTGCTACATTCAGATCCGTATGTATCTTGCAAATCTCTATGTCTCCCACCTGGACCAAGTCCCGGATGGAATTGAAGTGTCTCTTGATGTGCTTTGTTCTCTTGTGAAATCTGGATTCCTTCGCCAAGGCAATTGCTCCAGTATTGTCACAAAAGATTTTCATTGGACCCGATGCACTAGGTATGACACCTAGATCGGATATGAACTCCTTCATCCAGAATCCTTCATTTGCTGCTTCCGAAGCAGCTATGTACTCCGCTTCACATGTAGATCCCGCCACGACGCTTTGTTTAGAACTGCACCAACTGACAGCTCCACCGTTTAATGTAAATACGTATCTGGTTTGCGATTTCGAATCGTCCGGATCAGTGTCAAAGCTTGCATCAACGTAACCCTTTACGATGAGCTCTTTGTCACCTCCATATACGAGAAACATTTCCTTAGTCCTTTTCAGGTACTTCAGGATATTCTTGACCGCTGTCCAGTGATCCACTCCTGGATTACTTTGGTACCTCCCTGCTAAACTTATAGCAAGGCACACATCAGGTCTGGTACACAGCATTGCATACATGATAGAGCCTATTGCCGAAGCATAGGGAACATCTTTCATCTTTTCTCTATCTTCTGCATTGGTCGAGCATTGAGTCTGACTCAACTTCACACCTTGCAATACAGGCAAGAACGCTTTCTTTGCTTGATCCATTTTGAACTTTTTCAAAATCTTGTCAAGGTATGTGCTTTGTGAAAGTCCAATTAAGCGTCTTGATCTATCTCTATAGATCTTAATGCCCAATATGTAAGCAGCTTCACCGAGGTCTTTCATTGAAAAACTCTTATTCAAATATCCCTTTATGCTATCCAGAAATTCTATATCATTTCCAATCAATAATATGTCATCTACATATAATATCAGAAATGCTACAGAGCTCCCACTCACTTTCTTGTAAATACAGGCTTCTCCAAAAGTCTGTACAAACCCAAATGCTTTGATCACACTATCAAAACGTTTATTCCAACTCCGAGATGCTTGCACCAGTCCATAAATGGATCGCTGGAGCTTGCATACTTTGTTAGCTCCCTTTGGATCGATAAAACCTTCTGGTTGCATCATATACAACTCTTCTTCCAGAAACCCATTTAGGAATGCAGTCTTTACATCCATTTGCCAAATTTCATAATCGTAAAATGCGGCAATTGCTAACATGATTCGGACAGACTTAAGCATCGCTACGGGTGAGAAGGTCTCATCGTAGTCAATCCCTTGAACTTGTTGAAACCCCTTTGCGACAAGTCGAGCTTTGTAGACAGTAACATTACCGTCAGCGTCAGTCTTCTTCTTAAAGATCCACTTGTTCTCTATTGCTTGCCGACCTTCGGGCAAGTCAACCAAAGTCCACACTTTGTTTTCATACATGGATCCCATCTCAGATTTCATGGCTTCTAGCCATTTTGCGGAATCTGGGCTCACCGTCGCTTCTTCATAGTTCGTAGGTTCGTCATGATCTAGTAGCATGATTTCCAGAACAGGATTGCCGTACCACTCTGGTGCCGATCTTACTCTGGTTGATCTACGAGGTTCTGTAGTAACTTGATCTGAAGTTTCATGATCAATATCATTATCTTCCTCACTAATTGGTGTAGGTGCTACAGAAACAGATTTCTGTGATGTACTACTTTCCAATAAGGGAGCAGGTATAGTTACCTCATCAAGTTCTACTTTCCTCCCACTCACTTCTTTCGAGAGAAACTCTTTTTCTAGAAAGACTCCGAATTTAGCAACAAAAGTCTTGCCTTCAGATCTGTGATAGAAGGTGTATCCAACAGTTACTTTTGGATATCCTATGAAGACACATTTTTCCGATTTGGGTTCGAGCTTATCAGGTTGAAGCTTCTTCACATAAGCATCGCAGCCCCAAACTTTAAGAAACGACAACTTTGGTTTCTTGCTAAACCATAGTTCATAAGGTGTCGTCTCAACGGATTTTGACGGTGTCCTATTTAACGTGAATGCGGCCGTCTATAGAGCATAACCCCAAAACGATAGCGGTAAATCTGTAAAAGACATCATAGATTGCACCATATCTAGTAAAGTGCGATTACGACGCTCGGACACACCATTGCGCTGTGGTGTTCCGGGTGGCGTGAGTTGCGAAACTATTCCGCATTGTTTCAAATGTAGACCAAACTCATAACTCAAATATTCTCCTCCACGATCAGATCATAGAAACTTTATTTTCTTGTTACGATGATTTTCAACTTCACTCTGAAATTCTTTGAACTTTTCAAATGTTTCAGACTTGTGTTTCATTAAGTAGATATACCCATATCTGCTTAAATCATCTGTGAAGGTGAGAAAATAACGATATCCGCCACGAGCCTCAATATTCATCGGACCACATACATCAGTATGTATGATTTCCAATAAATCTGTTGCTGTCTCCATTGTACCGGAGAACGGTGTTTTGGTCATCTTGCCCATGAGGCACGGTTCGCAAGTGCCAAGTGATTCATAATCAAGTGGCTCCAAAAGTCCATCAGCATGGAGTTTCTTCATGCGCTTTATACCGATATGACCTAAACGGCAGTGCCACAAATAAGTTGCACTATCATTATCAACTCTGCATCTTTTGGCTTAAACACTATGAATATGTGTATCACTACTATCGAGATTCATCAAAAATAGACCACTCTTTAAGGGTGCATGACCATAAAAGATATTACTCATATAAATAGAACAACCATTATTCTCTGATTTAAATGAATAACCGTCTCGCATCAAACAAGATCCAGATATAATGTTCATGCTCAACGCTGGCACCAAATAACAATTATTTAGGTCTAATACTAATCCCGAAGGTAGATGTAGAGGTAGCGTGCCGACCGCGATCACATCGACTTTGGAACCATTTCCCACGCGCATCGTCACCTCATCCTTAACCAATCTTCGCTTAATCTGTAGTCCCTGTTTCGAGTTGCAAATATTAGCAACAGAACCAGTATCAAATACCCAGGTGCTACTGCGAGCATTAGTAAGGTACACATCAATAACATGTATATCACGTATACCTTTGTTCACCTTGCCATCCTTCTTGTCCGCCAGATACTTGGGGCAGTTCCGCTTCCAGTGACCAGTCTGCTTGCAGTAGAAGCACTCAGTTTTAGGCTTAGGTCCAGACTTGGGTTTCTTATCTTAAGCAACAACTTGTTTGTTGTTCTTCTTGAAATTCCCCTTCTTCTTTCCTTTGCCCTTCTTCTTGAAACTAGTGGTCTTATTGACCATCAACACTTGATGGTCCTTTTTGATTTCTACCTCCGCAGCCTTTAGCATTGCGAAGAGCTCGGGCATAGTCTTATCTAACCCTTGCATATTATAGTTCATCACGAAGCCTTTGTAGATTGGTGGCAGTGATTGAAGAATTCCGTCAATGACACAATCATCCGGAAGATTAACTCCCAGTTGACTTAAGTGATTATAATACCCAGACATTCTGAGTATGTGTTCACTGACATACCCATTCTCTTCCATCTTGCAGCTATAGAACTTATTGGAGACCTCATATCTCTCAATCCGGGCATTCTGTTGGAATATCAACTTCAACTCCTGGAACATCTCATATGCTCCATGGTTCTCAAACCATCGTTGAAGTCCCGGTTCTAAGCCGTAAAGCATGGCACACTGAACTATAGAGTAGTCATCAGCTTTGCTCTGCCAGACGTTCATAACATCTGGTGTTACTCCAGCAGCAGGCCTGGCACCTAGCGGTGCATCCAGAACGTAACTCTTCTGTGCAGCAATGAGGATAATCCTCAAGTTACGGACCCAGTCCGTGTAATTGCTACCATCATTTTTCAACTTTGCTTTCTCAAGGAACGCATTAAAATTCAACGGAACAACAACACGAGCCATCTATCTACAATCAACATAAACAAGCAAGATACTATCAGGGACTAAGTTCATGATAAATTTAAGTTCAATTAATCATATTACTTAAGAACTCCCACTTAGATAGACATCTCTCTAATCCTCTAAGTGATCACGTGATCCAAATCAACTAAACCATGTCCGATCATCACGTGAGATGGAGTAGTTTCAATGGTGAACATCACTATGTTGATCATATCTACTATATGATTCACGCTCGACCTTTCGGTCTCCGTGTTCCGAGGCCATATCTGTTATATGCCAGGCTCGTCAAGTTAAACCTGAGTATTCCGCGTGTGCAACTGTTTTGCACCCGTTGTATTTGAACGTAGAGCTTATCACACCCGATCATCACGTGGTGTCTCAGCACGAAGAACTTTCGCAACGGTGCATACTCAGGGAGAACACTATTACTATGATAATTTAGTGAGAGATCATCTTATAATGCTACCGTCAATCAAAGCAAGATAAGATGCATAAAAAAAATAAACATCACATGCAATCAATATAAGTGATATGATATGGCCATCATCATCTTGTGCTTGTGATCTCCATCTCCGCAGCACCATCATGATCACCATCGTCACCGGCGCGACACCTTGATCTCCATCGTAGCATCGTTGTCGTCTCGCCAATCTTATGCTTCTACGACTATCGCTACCGTTTAGTGATAAAGTAAAGCATTACAGGGCGATTGCATTGCATACAATAAAGCGACAACCATATGGCTCCTGCCAGTTGCCGATAACTCGGTTACAAAACATGATCATCTCATACAACAAAATTTAGCATCATGTCTTGACCATATTGTTGGAAATATGCCCTAGAGGCAATAATAAAAGCATTATTATTATATTTCCTTATTCATGATAATTGTCTTTATTCGTGCTATAATTGTGTTAACCGGAAATCGTAATACATGTGTGAATAACAGACAACAACATGTCCCTAGTGAGCCTCTAGTTGACTAGCTCGTTGATCGACAGATAGTCATGGTTTCCTGACTATGGACATTGGATGTCATCGATAACGGGATCACATCATTAGGAGAATGATGTGATGGACAAGACCCAATCCTAAACATAGCATAAGATCGCATAGTTCGTTTGCTAGAGTTATCCAATGTCAAGTATCCTTTCCTTAGACCATGAGATCGTGTAACTCCCGGATACCGTAGGAGTGCTTTGGGTATGCCAAACGTCACAACGTAACTGGGTGACTATAAAGGTATACTACGGGTATCTCTGAAAGTGTCTGTTGGGTTACGTAGATCGAGACTGGGATTTGTCACTCCGCTTGACGGAGAGGTATCACCGGGCCCTCTCGGTAATGCATCATCACAATGAGCTCAATGTGATCAAAGTGTTTGATCACAGGATCATGCATTACGGTAACGAGAAAAGTGACTTGCCGGTAACGAGATTGAACGAGGTATTGGTATACCGACGATCGAATCTCGGGCAAGTAAAATACCGATTGACAAAGGGAATCGTATACGGGATTAATTGAATCCTTGACATCGTGGTTCATCCGATGAGATCATCGTGGAGCATGTGGGAGCCAACATGGGTATCCAGATCCCGCTGTTGGTTATTGCCCGAGAGCCGTCTCGGTCATGTCTGCATGTCTCCCGAACCCGTAGGGTCTACACACTTAAGGTTCGGTGACGCTAGGGTTGTGAAGATATGTATGTGCAGTAACCCGAATGTTGTTCGGAGTCCCGGATGAGATCCCGGACGTCATGAGGAGTTCCGGAATGGTCCGGAGGTAAAGAATTATATATAGGAAGTGCTATTTTGGCCATCGGGACAAGTTTCGGTGTTATCGGTATTGTACCGGGACCACCGGAGGGGTCCCGGGGGTCCACCTGCCCCGGGGGGCCACATGGGCTGTAGGGGGTGCGCCTTGGCCTATATGGGCCAAGGGCACCAGCCCCAAGAGGCCCATGCGCCAAGAGAGAAAAAAAAGGGGAGAGTCCTACAAGGGGAAGGCACCTCCGAGGTGCCTTGGGGAGGATGGACTCCTCCCCACCCTTGGCCGCACCCTTCCTTGGAGGAAGGGGCAAGGGCTGCGCCTCCCCCTCTCCCTTGGCCCTATATATAGTGGGGAAAAGGAGGAGCAAACCAACCCTAATGCCCTGGCTCCTCCCTCCTCCCTGCAACACCTCCTCCTCCTCCCGTAGTTGCTTAGCGAAGCCCTGCCGGAGTTCTGCTGCATCCACCACCACACCGTCGTTCTGGATCTTCCTCAACCTCTCCTTCCCCCTTGCTGGATCAAGAAGGAGGAGACGTCTCCCGTCCCGTACGTGTGTTGAACGCGGAGGTGCCGTCCGTTCGGTACTAGATCATCGGTGAATTGGATCACGGCGAGTATGACTACCTCATCCACGTTCACTCGAACGCTTCCGTTGCGATCTACAAAGTGGTATGTAGATGCTATCTAATCTGAATACTCGTTGCTAGATGAACTCATAGATGGATCTTGGTGAAACCGTAGGAAAAATTTTAATTTTTCTGCAACGTTACCCAACAGTGGCATCATGAGCTAGGTCTATGCATAGTTCTTCTTGTGCGAGTAGAACACAATTTGTTGTGGGCGTAGATGTTGTCAATTCTTCTTGCCGTTACTAGTCAATCTTGATTCAGCGGTATTGTGGGATGAAGCGGCCTGGACCAACCTTACACGTACGCTTACGTGAGACCGGTTCCACCGACTAACATGCACTAGTTGCATAAGGTGGCTGGCGGGTGTCTGTCTCTCCTACTTTAGTTGGATCGGATTCGATGAACAAGGTCCTTATGAAGGGTAAATAGAGATTGACAAATCACGTTGTGGTTTGAACGTAGGTAAGAAAACGTTCTTGCTAGAACCCTAATTCAGCCACGTAAAACTTGCAACAACAATTAGAGGACGTCTAACTTGTTTTTGCAGCAAGTGCTTTGTGATATGATATGGCCAAAGTTATGATGTATGATGAATGATCTATATGTGATGTTCATGCTATTGTAATAGGAATCACGACTTGCATGTCGATGAGTATGACAACCGGCAGGAGCCATAGGAGTTGTCTTTATTTTTTGTATGACCTGCGTGTCATTGAGAATCGCCATGTAAATTACTTTACTTTATTGCTAAACGAGTTAGCCATAGTAGTAGAAGTAATAGTTGGCGAGCAACTTCATGGAGACACGATGATGAAGATCATGATGATGAAGATCATGGTGTCAAGCCGGTGACAAGATGATCATGGAGCCCCAAGATGAAGATCAAAGGAGCTATGTGATACTGGCCATATCATGTCACGTCTATTATTTGATTGCATGTGATGTTTATCATGTTTTGCATCTTGTTTACTTAGAACGACGGTAGTAAATAAGATGATCCCTCATAATAATTTCAAGAAAGTGTTCACCCTAACTGTGCACCGTTGCTAAGGTTCGTCGTTCCGAAGCACCACGTGATGATCGGGTGTGATAGGTCCTTACGTTCGCATACAACGGGTGTAAGACAGATTTACACACGCAAAACACTTAGGTTCACTTGACGAGCCTAGCATGTACAGACATGGCCTCGGAACACAGAAGACCGAAAGGTCGAGCATGAGTCGTATAGAAGATACGATCAACATGAAGATGTTCACCGATGTTGGCTAGTCCGTCTCACGTGATGATCGGACACGGCCTAGTTGACTCGGATCATGTAATACTTAGATGACTAGAAGAGGGATGTCTATCTAAGTGGGAGTTCATTAAATAATTTGATTAAATGAACTTTATTATCATGAACTTAGTCTAAATATTTACAATATGTCTTGTAGATTAAATGGCCAACGTAGTCCTCAACTTCAACGCGTTCCTAGAGAAAACCAAGCTGAAAGACGATGGTAGCAACTATACGGACTGGGTCCGGAACCTGAGGATTATCCTCATAGCTGCCAAGAAAGATTATGTCCTAAGAGCACCGCTGGGTGACGCACCTATTCTCCCTGCAGAACAAGACGTTATGAACGCTTGGCAGTCACGCTACGATGATTACTCCCTCGTTCAGTGCGGCATGCTTTACAGCTTAGAGCCGGGGCTCCAAAAACGTTTTGAGAGACATGGAGCATATGAGATGTTCGAAGAGCTGAAAATGGTTTTCCAAGCTCATGCCCGGATCGAGAGATATGAAGTCTCCGACAAATTCTTTAGCTGTAAGATGGAGGAAAATAGTTCTGTCAGTGAACACATACTCAAAATGTCTGGGTTGCACAACCGCATGACTCAACTGGAAGTTAATCTCCCAGAAGAAGCGGTCATTGTCAGAATCCTCCAGTCGCTTCCACCTAGCTACAAGAGCTTTGTGATGAACTACAATATGCAGGGGATGGTAAAGACCATTCCTGAGGTATATGCTATGCTGAAATCAGCAGAGGTAGAAATCAAGAAGGAGCATCAAGTGTTGATGGTGAATAAAACCACTAAGTTCAAGAAGGGCAAGGGTAAAAAGAACTTCAAGAAGGACGGCAAGGAAGTTGCCGCGCCCGGTAAGCAAGTTGCCGGGAAGAAGCCAAAGAATGGACCCAAGCCCGAAACTGAGTGCTTTTATTGCAAGGGAAGTGGTCACTGGAAGCGGAACTGCCCCAAATACTTAGCGGACAAGAAGGCCGGCAAAACCAAAGGTATATGTGATATACATGTAATTGATGTGTACCTTACCAGTACTCGTAGTAGCTCTTGGGTATTTGATACCGGTGCAGTTGCTCACATTTGTAACTCAAAACAGGAGCTGCGGAATAAACGGAGACTGGCGAAGGATGAGGTGACGATGCGCGTCGGGAATGGTTCCAAGGTCGATGTGATCGCCGTCGGCACGCTACCTCTACATTTACCTACGGGATTAGTTTTAAACCTCAATAATTGTTATTTAGTGCCAAGTCTGAGCATGAACATTGTGTCTGGATCTTGTTTAATTCGAGATGGCTACTCATTTAAATCCGAGAATAATGGTTGTTCTATTTATATGAGAGATATGTTTTATGGTCATGCTCCGATGGTTAATGGTTTATTCTTAATGAATCTCGTACGTGATGATACACATATTCATAGTGTGAATACCAAAAGAGTTAAAGTTGATAACAATAGTTCCACATATTTGTGGCACTGCCGCCTTGGTCACATAGGTGTCAAACGCATGAAGAAGCTCCATGCAGATGGACTTTTAGAGTCTCTTGATTATGAATCATTTGACACGTGCGAACCATGCCTCATGGGTAAAATGACCAAGACTCCGTTCTCAGGAACAATGGAGCGAGCAACCAACTTTTTGGAAATCATACATACCGATGTGTGCGGTCCAATGAGTGTTGAGGCTCGCGGTGGCTATCGTTATGTTCTCACCCTCACTGATGACTTGAGTAGATATGGGTATGTCTACTTAATGAAACACAAGTCTGAGACCTTTGAAAAGTTCAAGGAATTTCAGAGCGAGGTTGAAAATCAACGTGATAGAAAGATCAAGTTTCTACGATCAGATCGTGGAGGAGAATACTTGAGTCACGAATTTGGCACACACTTAAGAAAATGTGGAATAGTTTCACAACTCACGCCGCCTGGAACACCTCAGCGTAATGGTGTGTCCGAACGTCGTAATCGCACTCTATTAGATATGGTGCGATCTATGATGTCTCTTACCGATTTACCGCTATCTTTTTGGGGCTATGCTTTAGAGACTACCGCATTCACTTTAAATAGGGCTCCGTCGAAATCCGTTGAGACGACACCGTATGAATTATGGTTTGGGAAGAAACCTAAGCTGTCGTTTCTAAAAGTTTGGGGATGCGATGCTTATGTCAAGAAACTTCAACCTGAAAAGCTCGAACCCAAGTCGGAAAAATGCGTCTTCATAGGATACCCTAAAGAAACTGTTGGGTATACCTTCTACCTCAGATCCGAAGGCAAGATCTTTGTTGCCAAGAATGGATCCTTTCTGGAGAAAGAGTTTCTCTCGAAAGAAGTAAGTGGGAGGAAAGTAGAACTTGATGAAGTGTTACCTCTTGAACCGGAAAATGGCGAAACTCAAGAAAACGTTTCTGAGGTGCCTGCACCGACTAGAGAGGAAATTAATGATGATGATCAAGATGCTTCTGATCAAGCTCCTACTGAAATTCGAAGGTCCACAAGGACACGTTCCGCACCAGAGTGGTACGGCAACCCTGTCTTGGAAATCATGTTGTTAGACAACGGTGAACCTTCGAACTATGAGGAAGCAATGGCGGGCCCGGATTCCGACAAATGGATGGAAGCCATGAAATCCGAGATAGGATCCATGTATGAAAACGACGTATGGACTTTGACTGACTTGCCCGTTGAACGGCGAGCCATAGAAAATAAATGGATCTTTAAGAAGAAGACAGACGCGGATGGTAATGTGACCATCTATAAAGCTCGGCTTGTCGCTAAGGGTTATCGACAAGTTCAAGGAATTGACTACGATGAGACTTTCTCACCGGTAGCGAAGCTGAAGTCCGTCCGAATCATGTTAGCGATTGCCGCATACTATGATTATGAGATATGGCAAATGGACGTCAAAACGGCATTCCTTAATGGTTTCCTTAAGGAAGAATTGTATATGATGCAGCCGGAAGGTTTTGTCGATCCTAAGAATGCTGACAAGGTATGCAAGCTCCAACGCTCGATTTATGGGCTGGTGCAAGCATCTCGGAGTTGGAACATTCGCTTTGATGAGATGATCAAAGCGTTTGGGTTTACACAGACTTATGGAGAAGCCTGTGTTTACAAGAAAGTGAGTGGGAGCTCTGTAGCATTTCTCATATTATATGTAGACGACATACTTTTGATGGGAAATGATATAGAACTCTTGGACAGCATTAAGGCCTATTTGAATAAAAGTTTTTTAATGAAGGACCTTGGAGAAGCTGCTTATATATTAGGCATCAAGATCTATAGAGATAGATCGAGACGCCTCATAGGTCTTTCACAAAGCACATACCTTGATAAGATATTGAAGAAGTTCAATATGGATCAATCTAAGAAGGGGTTCTTACCTGTGTTACAAGGTGTGAAATTGAGCTCGGCTCAATGCCCGACCACGGCAGAAGAAATAGAAGAGATGAGCGTCATCCCCTATGCCTCAGCCATAGGTTCTATTATGTATGTCATGCTGTGTACCAGACCTGATGTAAACCTTGCCGTAAGTTTGGTAGGAAGGTACCAAAGTAATCCCGGCAAGGAACACTGGACAGCGGTCAAGAATATCCTGAAGTACCTGAAAAGGACCAAGGAAATGTTTCTCGTTTATGGAGGTGACGAAGAGCTCGTCGTAAAAGGTTACGTCGACGCTAGCTTTGACACAGATCTGGATGACTCTAAGTCACAAACCGGATACGTGTATATTTTGAATGGTGGGGCAGTAAGCTGGTGCTGTTGCAAGCAAAGCGTCGTGGCGGGATCTACATGTGAAGCGGAGTACATGGCAGCCTCGGAGGCAGCACATGAAGCAATTTGGGTGAAGGAGTTCATCACCGACCTCGGAGTCATACCCAATGCGTCGGGGCCAATCAAGCTCTTCTGTGACAACACTGGAGCTATTGCACTTGCAAAGGAGCCCAGGTTTCACAAGAAGACTAGGCACATCAAGCGTCGCTTCAACTCCATTCGTGAAAATGTTCAAGATGGAGACATAGAAATTTGTAAAGTGCACACGGATCTGAATGTCGCGGATCCGTTGACTAAACCTCTCCCTAAGGCAAAACATGATCAGCACCAGAACTCTATGGGTGTTCGATTCATCACAATGTAACTAGATTATTGACTCTAGTGCAAGTGGGAGACTGTTGGAAATATGCCCTAGAGGCAATAATAAAAGCATTATTATTATATTTCCTTATTCATGATAATTGTCTTTATTCGTGCTATAATTGTGTTAACCGGAAATCGTAATACATGTGTGAATAACAGACAACAACATGTCCCTAGTGAGCCTCTAGTTGACTAGCTCGTTGATCGACAGATAGTCATGGTTTCCTGACTATGGACATTGGATGTCATCGATAACGGGATCACATCATTAGGAGAATGATGTGATGGACAAGACCCAATCCTAAACATAGCATAAGATCGCATAGTTCGTTTGCTAGAGTTATCCAATGTCAAGTATCCTTTCCTTAGACCATGAGATCGTGTAACTCCCGGATACCGTAGGAGTGCTTTGGGTATGCCAAACGTCACAACGTAACTGGGTGACTATAAAGGTATACTACGGGTATCTCTGAAAGTGTCTGTTGGGTTACGTAGATCGAGACTGGGATTTGTCACTCCGCTTGACGGAGAGGTATCACCGGGCCCTCTCGGTAATGCATCATCACAATGAGCTCAATGTGATCAAAGTGTTTGATCACGGGATCATGCATTACGGTAACGAGAAAAGTGACTTGCCGGTAACGAGATTGAACGAGGTATTGGTATACCGACGATCGAATCTCGGGCAAGTAAAATACCGATTGACAAAGGGAATCGTATACGGGATTAATTGAATCCTTGACATCGTGGTTCATCCGATGAGATCATCGTGGAGCATGTGGGAGCCAACATGGGTATCCAGATCCCGCTGTTGGTTATTGCCCGAGAGCCGTCTCGGTCATGTCTGCATGTCTCCCGAACCCGTAGGGTCTACACACTTAAGGTTCGGTGACGCTAGGGTTGTGAAGATATGTATGTGCAGTAACCCGAATGTTGTTCGGAGTCCCGGATGAGATCCCGGACGTCATGAGGAGTTCCGGAATGGTCCGGAGGTAAAGAATTATATATAGGAAGTGCTATTTTGGCCATCGGGACAAGTTTCGGTGTTATCGGTATTGTACCGGGACCACCGGAGGGGTCCCGGGGGTCCACCTGCCCCGGGGGGCCACATGGGCTGTAGGGGGTGCGCCTTGGCCTATATGGGCCAAGGGCACCAGCCCCAAGAGGCCCATGCGCCAAGAGAGAAAAAAAGGGGAGAGTCCTACAAGGGGAAGGCACCTCCGAGGTGCCTTGGGGAGGATGGACTCCTCCCCACCCTTGGCCGCACCCTTCCTTGGAGGAAGGGGCAAGGGCTGCGCCTCCCCCTCTCCCTTGGCCCTATATATAGTGGGGAAAAGGAGGAGCAAACCAACCCTAATGCCCTGGCTCCTCCCTCCTCCCTGCAACACCTCCTCCTCCTCCCGTAGTTGCTTAGCGAAGCCCTGCCGGAGTTCTGCTGCATCCACCACCACACCGTCGTTCTGGATCTTCCTCAACCTCTCCTTCCCCCTTGCTGGATCAAGAAGGAGGAGACGTCTCCCGTCCCGTACGTGTGTTGAACGCGGAGGTGCCGTCCGTTCGGTACTAGATCATCGGTGAATTGGATCACGGCGAGTATGACTACCTCATCCACGTTCACTCGAACGCTTCCGTTGCGATCTACAAAGTGGTATGTAGATGCTATCTAATCTGAATACTCGTTGCTAGATGAACTCATAGATGGATCTTGGTGAAACCGTAGGAAAAATTTTAATTTTTCTGCAACGTTACCCAACAGTGGCATCATGAGCTAGGTCTATGCATAGTTCTTCTTGTGCGAGTAGAACACAATTTGTTGTGGGCGTAGATGTTGTCAATTCTTCTTGCCGTTACTAGTCAATCTTGATTCAGCGGTATTGTGGGATGAAGCGGCCTGGACCAACCTTACACGTACGCTTACGTGAGACCGGTTCCACCGACTAACATGCACTAGTTGCATAAGGTGGCTGGCGGGTGTCTGTCTCTCCTACTTTAGTTGGATCGGATTCGATGAACAAGGTCCTTATGAAGGGTAAATAGAGATTGACAAATCACGTTGTGGTTTGAACGTAGGTAAGAAAACGTTCTTGCTAGAACCCTAATTCAGCCACGTAAAACTTGCAACAACAATTAGAGGACGTCTAACTTGTTTTTGCAGCAAGTGCTTTGTGATATGATATGGCCAAAGTTATGATGTATGATGAATGATCTATATGTGATGTTCATGCTATTGTAATAGGAATCACGACTTGCATGTCGATGAGTATGACAACCGGCAGGAGCCATAGGAGTTGTCTTTATTTTTTGTATGACCTGCGTGTCATTGAGAATCGCCATGTAAATTACTTTACTTTATTGCTAAACGAGTTAGCCATAGTAGTAGAAGTAATAGTTGGCGAGCAACTTCATGGAGACACGATGATGAAGATCATGATGATGAAGATCATGGTGTCAAGCCGGTGACAAGATGATCATGGAGCCCCAAGATGAAGATCAAAGGAGCTATGTGATACTGGCCATATCATGTCACGTCTATTATTTGATTGCATGTGATGTTTATCATGTTTTGCATCTTGTTTACTTAGAACGACGGTAGTAAATAAGATGATCCCTCATAATAATTTCAAGGAAGTGTTCACCCTAACTGTGCACCGTTGCTAAGGTTCGTCGTTCCGAAGCACCACGTGATGATCGGGTGTGATAGGTCCTTACGTTCGCATACAACGGGTGTAAGACAGATTTACACACGCAAAACACTTAGGTTCACTTGACGAGCCTAGCATGTACAGACATGGCCTCGGAACACAGAAGACCGAAAGGTCGAGCATGAGTCGTATAGAAGATACGATCAACATGAAGATGTTCACCGATGTTGGCTAGTCCGTCTCACGTGATGATCGGACACGGCCTAGTTGACTCGGATCATGTAATACTTAGATGACTAGAAGAGGGATGTCTATCTAAGTGGGAGTTCATTAAATAATTTGATTAAATGAACTTTATTATCATGAACTTAGTCTAAATATTTACAATATGTCTTGTAGATTAAATGGCCAACGTAGTCCTCAACTTCAACGCGTTCCTAGAGAAAACCAAGCTGAAAGACGATGGTAGCAACTATACGGACTGGGTCCGGAACCTGAGGATTATCCTCATAGCTGCCAAGAAAGATTATGTCCTAAGAGCACCGCTGGGTGACGCACCTATTCTCCCTGCAGAACAAGACGTTATGAACGCTTGGCAGTCACGCTACGATGATTACTCCCTCGTTCAGTGCGGCATGCTTTACAGCTTAGAGCCGGGGCTCCAAAAACGTTTTGAGAGACATGGAGCATATGAGATGTTCGAAGAGCTGAAAATGGTTTTCCAAGCTCATGCCCGGATCGAGAGATATGAAGTCTCCGACAAATTCTTTAGCTGTAAGATGGAGGAAAATAGTTCTGTCAGTGAACACATACTCAAAATGTCTGGGTTGCACAACCGCATGACTCAACTGGAAGTTAATCTCCCAGAAGAAGCGGTCATTGACAGAATCCTCCAGTCGCTTCCACCTAGCTACAAGAGCTTTGTGATGAACTACAATATGCAGGGGATGGTAAAGACCATTCCTGAGGTATATGCTATGCTGAAATCAGCAGAGGTAGAAATCAAGAAGGAGCATCAAGTGTTGATGGTGAATAAAACCACTAAGTTCAAGAAGGGCAAGGGTAAAAAGAACTTCAAGAAGGACGGCAAGGAAGTTGCCGCGCCCGGTAAGCAAGTTGCCGGGAAGAAGCCAAAGAATGGACCCAAGCCCGAAACTGAGTGCTTTTATTGCAAGGGAAGTGGTCACTGGAAGCGGAACTGCCCCAAATACTTAGCGGACAAGAAGGCCGGCAAAACCAAAGGTATATGTGATATACATGTAATTGATGTGTACCTTACCAGTACTCGTAGTAGCTCTTGGGTATTTGATACCGGTGCAGTTGCTCACATTTGTAACTCAAAACAGGAGCTGCGGAATAAACGGAGACTGGCGAAGGATGAGGTGACGATGCGCGTCGGGAATGGTTCCAAGGTCGATGTGATCGCCGTCGGCACGCTACCTCTACATTTACCTACGGGATTAGTTTTAAACCTCAATAATTGTTATTTAGTGCCAAGTCTGAGCATGAACATTGTGTCTGGATCTTGTTTAATTCGAGATGGCTACTCATTTAAATCCGAGAATAATGGTTGTTCTATTTATATGAGAGATATGTTTTATGGTCATGCTCCGATGGTTAATGGTTTATTCTTAATGAATCTCGTACGTGATGATACACATATTCATAGTGTGAATACCAAAAGAGTTAAAGTTGATAACAATAGTTCCACATATTTGTGGCACTGCCGCCTTGGTCACATAGGTGTCAAACGCATGAAGAAGCTCCATGCAGATGGACTTTTAGAGTCTCTTGATTATGAATCATTTGACACGTGCGAACCATGCCTCATGGGTAAAATGACCAAGACTCCGTTCTCAGGAACAATGGAGCGAGCAACCAACTTTTTGGAAATCATACATACCGATGTGTGCGGTCCAATGAGTGTTGAGGCTCGCGGTGGCTATCGTTATGTTCTCACCCTCACTGATGACTTGAGTAGATATGGGTATGTCTACTTAATGAAACACAAGTCTGAGACCTTTGAAAAGTTCAAGGAATTTCAGAGCGAGGTTGAAAATCAACGTGATAGAAAGATCAAGTTTCTACGATCAGATCGTGGAGGAGAATACTTGAGTCACGAATTTGGCACACACTTAAGAAAATGTGGAATAGTTTCACAACTCACGCCGCCTGGAACACCTCAGCGTAATGGTGTGTCCGAACGTCGTAATCGCACTCTATTAGATATGGTGCGATCTATGATGTCTCTTACCGATTTACCGCTATCTTTTTGGGGCTATGCTTTAGAGACTACCGCATTCACTTTAAATAGGGCTCCGTCGAAATCCGTTGAGACGACACCGTATGAATTATGGTTTGGGAAGAAACCTAAGCTGTCGTTTCTAAAAGTTTGGGGATGCGATGCTTATGTCAAGAAACTTCAACCTGAAAAGCTCGAACCCAAGTCGGAAAAATGCGTCTTCATAGGATACCCTAAAGAAACTGTTGGGTATACCTTCTACCTCAGATCCGAAGGCAAGATCTTTGTTGCCAAGAATGGATCCTTTCTGGAGAAAGAGTTTCTCTCGAAAGAAGTAAGTGGGAGGAAAGTAGAACTTGATGAAGTGTTACCTCTTGAACCGGAAAATGGCGAAACTCAAGAAAACGTTTCTGAGGTGCCTGCACCGACTAGAGAGGAAATTAATGATGATGATCAAGATGCTTCTGATCAAGCTCCTACTGAAATTCGAAGGTCCACAAGGACACGTTCCGCACCAGAGTGGTACGGCAACCCTGTCTTGGAAATCATGTTGTTAGACAACGGTGAACCTTCGAACTATGAGGAAGCAATGGCGGGCCCGGATTCCGACAAATGGCTGGAAGCCATGAAATCCGAGATAGGATCCATGTATGAAAACGAAGTATGGACTTTGACTGACTTGCCCGTTGAACGGCGAGCCATAGAAAATAAATGGATCTTTAAGAAGAAGACAGACGCGGATGGTAATGTGACCATCTATAAAGCTCGGCTTGTCGCTAAGGGTTATCGACAAGTTCAAGGAATTGACTACGATGAGACTTTCTCACCGGTAGCGAAGCTGAAGTCCGTCCGAATCATGTTAGCGATTGCCGCATACTATGATTATGAGATATGGCAAATGGACGTCAAAACGGCATTCCTTAATGGTTTCCTTAAGGAAGAATTGTATATGATGCAGCCGGAAGGTTTTGTCGATCCTAAGAATGCTGACAAGGTATGCAAGCTCCAACGCTCGATTTATGGGCTGGTGCAAGCATCTCGGAGTTGGAACATTCGCTTTGATGAGATGATCAAAGCGTTTGGGTTTACACAGACTTATGGAGAAGCCTGTGTTTACAAGAAAGTGAGTGGGAGCTCTGTAGCATTTCTCATATTATATGTAGACGACATACTTTTGATGGGAAATGATATAGAACTCTTGGACAGCATTAAGGCCTATTTGAATAAAAGTTTTTTAATGAAGGACCTTGGAGAAGCTGCTTATATATTAGGCATCAAGATCTATAGAGATAGATCGAGACGCCTCATAGGTCTTTCACAAAGCACATACCTTGATAAGATATTGAAGAAGTTCAATATGGATCAATCTAAGAAGGGGTTCTTACCTGTGTTACAAGGTGTGAAATTGAGCTCGGCTCAATGCCCGACCACGGCAGAAGAAATAGAAGAGATGAGCGTCATCCCCTATGCCTCAGCCATAGGTTCTATTATGTATGTCATGCTGTGTACCAGACCTGATGTAAACCTTGCCGTAAGTTTGGTAGGAAGGTACCAAAGTAATCCCGGCAAGGAACACTGGACAGCGGTCAAGAATATCCTGAAGTACCTGAAAAGGACCAAGGAAATGTTTCTCGTTTATGGAGGTGACGAAGAGCTCGTCGTAAAAGGTTACGTCGACGCTAGCTTTGACACAGATCTGGATGACTCTAAGTCACAAACCGGATACGTGTATATTTTGAATGGTGGGGCAGTAAGCTGGTGCAGTTGCAAGCAAAGCGTCGTGGCGGGATCTACATGTGAAGCGGAGTACATGGCAGCCTCGGAGGCAGCACATGAAGCAATTTGGGTGAAGGAGTTCATCACCGACCTCGGAGTCATACCCAATGCGTCGGGGCCAATCAAGCTCTTCTGTGACAACACTGGAGCTATTGCACTTGCAAAGGAGCCCAGGTTTCACAAGAAGACTAGGCACATCAAGCGTCGCTTCAACTCCATTCGTGAAAATGTTCAAGATGGAGACATAGAAATTTGTAAAGTGCACACGGATCTGAATGTCGCGGATCCGTTGACTAAACCTCTCCCTAAGGCAAAACATGATCAGCACCAGAACTCTATGGGTGTTCGATTCATCACAATGTAACTAGATTATTGACTCTAGTGCAAGTGGGAGACTGTTGGAAATATGCCCTAGAGGCAATAATAAAAGCATTATTATTATATTTCCTTATTCATGATAATTGTCTTTATTCGTGCTATAATTGTGTTAACCGGAAATCGTAATACATGTGTGAATAACAGACAACAACATGTCCCTAGTGAGCCTCTAGTTGACTAGCTCGTTGATCGACAGATAGTCATGGTTTCCTGACTATGGACATTGGATGTCATCGATAACGGGATCACATCATTAGGAGAATGATGTGATGGACAAGACCCAATCCTAAACATAGCATAAGATCGCATAGTTCGTTTGCTAGAGTTATCCAATGTCAAGTATCCTTTCCTTAGACCATGAGATCGTGTAACTCCCGGATACCGTAGGAGTGCTTTGGGTATGCCAAACGTCACAACGTAACTGGGTGACTATAAAGGTATACTACGGGTATCTCTGAAAGTGTCTGTTGGGTTACGTAGATCGAGACTGGGATTTGTCACTCCGCTTGACGGAGAGGTATCACCGGGCCCTCTCGGTAATGCATCATCACAATGAGCTCAATGTGATCAAAGTGTTTGATCACGGGATCATGCATTACGGTAACGAGAAAAGTGACTTGCCGGTAACGAGATTGAACGAGGTATTGGTATACCGACGATCGAATCTCGGGCAAGTAAAATACCGATTGACAAAGGGAATCGTATACGGGATTAATTGAATCCTTGACATCGTGGTTCATCCGATGAGATCATCGTGGAGCATGTGGGAGCCAACATGGTTATCCAGATCCCGCTGTTGGTTATTGCCGGAGAGCCGTCTCGGTCATGTCTGCATGTCTCCCGAACCCGTAGGGTCTACACACTTAAGGTTCGGTGACGCTAGGGTTGTGAAGATATGTATGTGCAGTAACCCGAATGTTGTTCGGAGTCCTGGATGAGATCCCGGACGTCACGAGGAGTTCCGGAATGGTCCGGAGGTAAAGAATTATATATAGGAAGTGCTATTTTGGCCATCGGGACAAGTTTCGGTGTTATCGGTATTGTACCGGGACCACCGGAGGGGTCCCGGGGGTCCACCGGGGGATCCACCTGCCCCGGGGGGGCACATGGGCTGTAGGGGGTGCGCCTTGGCCTATATGGGCCAAGGGCACCAGCCCCAAGAGGCCCATGCGCCAAGAGAGAAAAAAAAGGGGAGAGTCCTACAAGGGGAAGGCACCTCCGAGGTGCCTTGGGGAGGATGGACTCCTCCCCACACTTGGCCGCACCCTTCCTTGGAGGAAGGGGCAAGGGCTGCGCCTCCCCCTCTCCCTTGGCCCTATATATAGTGGGGAAAAGGAGGAGCAAACCAACCCTAATGCCCTGGCTCCTCCCTCCTCCCTGCAACACCTCCTCCTTCTCCCGTAGTTGCTTAGCGAAGCCCTGCCGGAGTTCTGCTGCATCCACCACCACACCGTCGTGCTGGATCTTCCTCAACCTCTCCTTCCCCCTTGCTGGATCAAGAAGGAGGAGACGTCTCCCGTCCCGTACGTGTGTTGAACGCGGAGGTGCCGTCCGTTCGGTACTAGATCATCGGTGAATTGGATCACGGTGAGTATGACTACCTCATCCACGTTCACTCGAACGCTTCCGTTGCGATCTACAAAGTGGTATGTAGATGCTATCTAATCTGAATACTCGTTGCTAGATGAACTCATAGATGGATCTTGGTGAAACCGTAGGAAAAATTTTAATTTTTCTGCAACGTTACCCAACACATATCACATCACAACATGCCCTACAAAAACAAGTTAGACGTCCTCTACTTTGTTTGTTGCAAGTTTTACGTGGCTGCTACGGGCTTTAAGCAAGAACCAATCTCACCTACGCATCAAAACCACAACGATAGTTTGTCAAATAGACTCCGTTTTAACCTTCTCAAGGACCGGGCGTAGCCACACTTGGTTCAACTAAAGTTGGAGAGACAGTCTCCCGCAAGCCATCTATGTGCTAAGCACGTCGAGGGAACCGGTCTCGCGTAAGCGTACGCGTAAGGTTGGTCCGGGTCGTCTCGTCCAACAATACCGCTGAACCAAAGTATGACATGCTGGTAGGCAGTATGACTTATATCGTCCACAACTCACTTGTGTTCTACTCGTGCAAATAACATCAAACCATAAAACCTGGCTCGGATGCCACTGTTGGGAAACGTAGTAATTTCAAAAAAAATCCTAGGCACACGCAAGATCATGGTGATGCATGGCAACGAGAGGGGAGAGTGTCGTCTACATACCCTTGTAGACCGAAGCGGAAGCGTTGACACAACGTAGAGGAAGTAGTCGTACGTCCTCCTCGCGATCCGACCGATCCCAGCGCCGTTACTCCGGCGCCTCCGAGTTCTTAGCACACGTTCAGCTCGATGACGATCCCCGGGCTCCGATCCAGCAAAGCGTCGGGGAAGAGTTCCGTCAGCACGACGGCGTGGTGACGATCTTGATGTGTTACCGGCGCAGGGCTTCGCCTAAGCACTGCAACGATATGACCGAGGTGGAATATGGTGGAAGGGGGCACTGCACACGGCTAAGGAACGATCTCAAGGATCAACTTGTGTGTCTATGGGGTGCCCCTGCCTCCGTATATAAAGGATCCAAGGGGGAGGGGCTGGCTGGCCAAGGGTGGCGCGCTAGGAGAGTCCTACTCCCTCCGGGAGTAGGATTCCCCCCCCCAATCCTAGTTGGAATAGGATTCCTCAAAGGGGGGAGAGAGAGAGGGGGGCCGGCCACCTTTGGGCTGCCCCTTTCTCCTTTCCACTAAGGCCCACTAAAGCCCATATGATTCCCGGGGGGTTCCGGTAACCTCCCGGTACTCCGGTAAAATTCCGATTTCACCCGGAACACTTCCGATATCCAAATGTAGGCTTCCAATATATCAATCTTTATGTCTCGACCATTTCGAGACTCCTCGTCATGTCCGTGATCACATCCGGGACTCCGAACTCCTTCGGTACATCAAAATGCATAAACTCATAATAACTGTCATCGTAACCTTAAGCGTGCGGACCCTACGGTTCGAGAACAATGTAGACATGACCGAGACACGTCTCTGGTCAATAACCAATAGCGGGACCTGGATGCCCATATTGGTTCCTACATATTCTACGAAGATCTTTATCGGTCAGACCGCATAACAACATACGTTGTTCCCTTTGTCATCGGTATGTTACTTGCCCGAGATTCGATCGTCGGTATCCAATACCTAGTTCAATCTCGTTACCGGCAAGTCTCTTTACTCGTTCCGTAATACATCATCCCGCAACTAACTCATTAGTTGCATTGCTTGCAAGGCTTATGTGTTGTGCATTACCGAGAAGGCCCTGAGATACCTCTCCGACATTCGGAGTGACAAATCCTAGTCTCGAAATACGCCAACCCAACAGATACTTTCGGAGACAGCTGTAGAGCACCTTTATAATCACCCAGTTAAGTTGTGACGTTTGGTAGCACACAAAGTGTTCCTACGGTAAACGGGAGTTGCATAATCTCATAGTCAAAGGAACATGCATAAGTCATGGATAAAAGCAAATAGCAACATACTAAACGATCGGGTGCTATGCTAATGGAATGGGTCATGTCAATCAGATCATTCAACTAATGATGTGACCTTGTTAATCAAATGACAACCCTTTTGTCTATGGTTAGGAAACTTAACCATCTTTGATTAACAAGCTAGTCAAGTAGAGGCATACTAGTGACACTCTGTTTGTCTATGTATTCACACATGTATTATGTTTCCAGTTAATACAATTCTAGCATGAATAATAAACATTCATCATGATATGTAAGGAAATAAATAATAGCTTTATTATTGCCTCTAGGGCACATTTCCTTCAATTTCGTCATGCATCGGTGCGTAGTCAACATGAGCCCCTCTGGTGTCTCTCACGACCGTGTTGAAGGTATGATAACCTTCTGCAGTCTCCGGGTCTTCAGACACCAACTCCGACCACTCCTCGTGAGTCCAACATGGCTTCAGCTTTAACCAGTAACGATCCGCATACCACACTTGATACTTCTGATATGCTAACTGATTGTGAGGTCTATTCTCTGATTGCACTAGCGTGTCTCTTTGATTCCAAATTTCTATCCATGCACGGTGTTTGTTTGCCCAATCCGATATATCCTGATTGTTCCTTCGATCGAACCCACAAATGATGCACGGGACAAAGCATTAGCAAACATTGACTTATTCAATGCTCTACTACATACTAAAGGCATGCTTGCTTACCGATGCAGAGATAGCATTTCCTCCTTGCTCTCCTCAATTGGAATACCTCGTCTTCTTCCAAATTGTCTTGCCACACGGTCTACAAAGTGCCACTCGACTGCGAAGAAGCATATCATTGGGCACCTCGCCCGCCAAAGATGGCTATCACGCGTGCACATCTCATTAAGATCAAAGTCACGATCTTCCACATAAGGCAACCAATATACCTGCAAAACAAAGAGATACATTGTTAGCTACATAAGTTTCATTCTTGACTAAATTTTATCTCATCGAACTTCTCAAAAGCTGCTCAGCAGTCAAGGTGTCCAGCTCGTTCATATAGCACTTGTATCGCACATGCGAGCTTCCTGTGTAGACTGTCACTTGCTCCCAATAGTAAGCAAGCGTAGGGCGCCGATATGGATCATCATCATGCAACCCGTCATGATTACCCCGTGGGTTTGCCATGAGGGGGTTCTTGAAATCGGGCCGTCCAACCGGGATCCGCTCCCACATCCACACGGATAGGCTCCAAACAAACCCAGACAATGAGGATGTATCTCCCTTCCTCCGACATGCCAAGTCAAGCTACAATCAAACAAACATGTTAGATATGGAGGCGCATGACAAATGCAAGATAAATGGTTGCAAATATCTCTTACCTGATGATACAAATATGCTAGTGCGGCCGAACCCCAGCTATACTGGGTATCCCAGTTATTGAGTAGCTCCAAAAACATCCACAGGGCTGAGTTCCCGGTTGCATCTGAGAAGACTACCTTGGTTAGTACATACCAAAGATAGGCCCACGCGTACTGCTGCACAACCACGTCATTGGCACCCTGAGGGCAAGGATTGGTGTTTCCTCTGACCATTTTTAGCCAAGAATGCCTCACTCTCGCGGTATCGGCCTTGCCTTCCTGAGGGTCCTCGGGCTGAACACCAATTAAATCGGCAGCCCGTTCTCGCCAATTACCCACGCTGACACGACCAGTAACAGCTTGTCCGTTGATAGGAAGGCCGCTTATCATAGCCATGTCCTGTAGGGTCATCGTCATCTACCCACATGGAAGGTGGAACGAGTGAGTCTCCGGCCTCCAACGATCCACAAGTGCGGTCAGCGTCGCGTGGTTCACCGGCGGAGCGCGTCGCTTAAACTGCAACACGAATGAGAGAAGACCGAATCTCCGAATGTAAGGCTCATACCGCGGGTCGTAATCAAATTCATCAGCAGAATGACCCCTCATGCGCATAGCAACTACAAGCTGCAAATAAAGTGATGTTTTAATAATCAATACAAGAACACAAATGAGAAACAACGAAAATTGACCCAATCTTGCTTCTTACCTGTCCGTTCTCAATGGCACGAGCACGATGCTCCTTATCCCACTCATCGATTAATCCGTCATACCAAGGTCCATCACCATCCGCCATCCTACAAAACAAATCACAAACATCTATGAATACATGAACAATATCAAACCATACAATTTTCTTCTCCAAGTTATGCCACATGAACACACCATTCTTCTCAAACATAACCACATCATTTTTTTTCTTCTTCATATGCACACATAATTCTTCTCAAACATACCAACATCATCTCAATCAAATAAACTTGTCAAATAATATGGTGTCACATATGCAAATACATATCAACTATATTATGCCATCTATATATTCAACTATATTGTCATATCACTTAGCACATATAATATTTTCATAGCATTTAACACATATATTTGCTTGCCATATAGCTAATTTACTAGCACATGCATACATCATCTATAATTCAAAAAAAATCACTAACTACAAACATCTACAAACTACACTACCTACCAAATCATCTATCAACTACAAACTATTTCCTAAAACAAAGAAACCATCTACTAATCTAACATCACCTAATGTGAAATAATGCATCCAACAAGAGAGGGAAAAACAAAAACAAATTGGAGGGAACGGGGGAGAATACCTCAAAGAAGCTTGGGGGGTCAGATCTGCGAGTTTGAGCGGTTAATGGAGTAGATCAAGGGGGGTGGTGGTGGGAGGGAGAGAAGGGGCGACGAACACAGCCTCTGTTCGACCCAAACGCCAGGAGAAGATGAGATGCGGATGGGTGGGCTCGGCCCGCGCCGTTATCCACTTACCAGGGCCAGACGCCAGGGTCCCTGGCGTCTGGCCCTTTGCCACGTCAGCAGGTCAACGGGCAGGCGGGCAGTGCGGGCCAGGGGCCAGACGCCAGGGACCCTGGCGTCTGCTTCGTAACCCAGACGCCAGGGATCTTGGCGTCACCAAAAAAGGTCAGAAACGAAATTTCTTTTGAAACGAGGTCAAATCGGTATTTTCTTAGCTAAATAGATCAGAACAGTAATTTTGTCCTGTGAATGAATCAATCTCCCCTCTCAAGAGAGAAAAGGTACCTTTATATAGGGGCGTGGCACCTTACATGCCCGGAGGTACATGCTATGAAGGGCCCACCTGGTACTCTATAAGGATTCTTGGCGCCTAAGCCAAGGCCTGCTCCTACTATCTCCCATGGGATGCGTGTGAGGCCCTTTGTACCGGCATGCTTTCTGCTGTACCTTGTGAGCAGGGGCAGAGCTACAGGGCGGGCTGCGGTGCACCCCTACGGAATCTAGGAGGATGGGCCAAGGAAAAGAAAAAAGCCCAGCAACAGCCTACTGCCTACACTGCGCGTGACGTGCCTCTCGATGACAGTTGATTCCCCTGATCCCCTTTGTTCTACGTGTTTTGATCCGCCGCCTGCCTCAGTGCCTCGCCGGCCCCTCCCGCCAGTCCCTGCCGGCTGCAACTCCGTCGGCAGTGCGCCAGTGTGGCACCACCGCGCAGCAGCGCCGGCGTCGGCGTGCGCAGCCGCCCATGCCAGCGCAAGGAGACCGCGCTTGACCTGGCCAAGTTCGTGGACAAGGGCGTCCACGTGAAGCTCACCGGCGACCGGCAAGGTTGATTCGTACAGCCGAAATCCCTTTTATTTCGTGCTAAGCTTTGCACCATCAGATCCCCGTATTTGTTTCTGTTAGCCACTTAGCCTGCTAACTGCCTGTCATTGTCACCAGTGCGCTATTTGGTGCAGACTAATCCTTACAAACTTGCTACAAATGTTACTGACGCGAGTATGTGACTTGTTAGTTTGGTCTTTATCTGATTTATTAGTTGGTGCATCTTGTGCTTCTTTAGTATTGACGTGCTCTTGTCATTCTAATCAGCAAACAAACGCCTAGTCACATTCATTGAGCAGGGATGCTTTCTCCAAGGTGAATGAAGTTGATATAATTCATACTTTCATGGCCTTGCAAAAGCATAGACCAGAAACATATTCTTTTTTAACTACTCAAGGTACGTAGGCTTTTTTTAATGCAAAACTAAGATTTAATTAAGAATTTTAGTAGGTTTGTAAGACCATATTGATCTATTTATATGTGGTACTGGTAATTGCTTAGAACGTTCATATATCATGTTTGTTGTAAAAAGAAAAAATTGAGGAAGACCATGCTGTTTTCAAATTCTAGCTCCGCCGCTGCTTGCGAGGCTTGATCTGTACTTGCCATGCTCCCCTTCCTAAGGCTTCTAGAGAAGCGGCTGGAGGTGAATCTCCTGCCCTCCTTGCCTTTTTTTAGAAAAGAAGGATGACCCCGGGCTCTGCATCTGGGAGATGCATACGACCACTTTATTAATTATTCTCGAAGACCTTACAGAGTATTACAACAATGTACCTGAATCCACCATCTTGGCAATACATGCCGCTACTCCTATCCAAAATGATGAAGGGATGCTAGCTGGGCCACTACCCAAACCACTCACCTAAGCCTAACATCAAAAGCCGGAAGCCGAAACATATTCGAAAGCCCCAGCCGAGCCACATACCGGGTCTGGGGCACAATCCGGTCAGACGCACTCGTGTGTCGTCGCCGCCATCTTCCACAGGTCCGTCTTCAGATCATATTGAGGCTTCTACCTTGTCTGGACACTCTGCCATCGACGTCACCATGATGCCAGACAACAACCTTCTCCTGCGCGAGTCCATCTCCGTGCATCGGACGCCGAGCCTCCACAGCGCCGTGCCGCCGATATCCGCCGCCATCGATGTGTGAGATGAAGCACCGCTCCACCATCCCCCCAGCCAGCACTTACTCCAAAACGATGCCTCCAGGAGGGAAAGCGATAAAACGCCATCATCGTCCGATCCGGAAGACCCAGATCTAGGGTTTCCCCCGGAGCATCCCGAGCCTGATGACGCAGACTGCAACGACGATGCCTCGACAAGGGAACGGCATCTAAGACGCCGCCATCGTCCGCCATGACCGTAGTCGGCGCGATTTTCGTCGGCAGTTGCTCCACCAGACGTGCGCCGCCGACCTCGCTGGTCCCTTCAACCGGAGCAAACTCCAAAACAATGCCCGAAAGAGGGACTACGACGCAAAAGCGCCGGAGCAAATTGATAAAATGACACATCTTTCCTGATAGTTTGATCCAGTGACACACTTTTCTTTTTGTTTGATTAGGTGACACATCTTTGATTGACAGCTTGATGAAATGGCACAAATAGAGTTCTCTCCTTTTTCACGTGTGGGGCCGCACTTCATTATTTTTAGGACGGTTCTGCCCTCTCATCGATTCACCCTTTGCCTGGTTCGATTGATAAGTTTCTGGTCGAGTGGAATGACGCACAGGAGGCCGACCTGGATCAGTACATGTATTGACACGTAATATGGAACTAGGCGACCCTGCATGCAAACAAGAGCGTTTGTTAATTGAAGAAAAATACGGTTCCTCCTCTCCGGCGCCACTGCCTTGCCGTGCTTAGTTCTCGGCGCTGCTGCTTGCTAGCTCTGCAGTTTTTCGTTGTTGTTTTGAGTATGGGATGACACCTGTGAGTTCGTCGATGAGCACGGCGACCGCGATGGCGACGGTGGCAGAAGAAATGGATCCTCGCCGGAGGAGAGGAATTAGGACAAGAGGCGGCTGGGAGCCGGGGTCTTTGACGAGGACATGTATTAGGGGTAGAGTAACAGGCCTGACCTAAAGGCCCTACCATGCACACCGTATACTTTGTACTGGGCCCCTGGGCCAGATCGCCGTCTAGATGTACCGCAACTTGAAAGTCACTCGGACGGCGACAACCACTCGGAGCACGGCACTTCACTCGACGAGCTCATTCCACTCGACCATGTAACTCACTCGGATATGCAAAGACCAATGGTCAGCATGACGGTTTTGTAGTGGGAAGGCATTACGGCATTGATGCTCCACCGTGTAACATAAGGGGTGAGGGGGTGGCGCACTCTATATAAGCCACCCCCCACCACTAGACTAGGGGGGCTTTTTTCTTCCACCTCTCTCTCTTCACCATTAGTCTCAAGACTTAGCTCAGGCATGAGGATCCGTTCCTCTCTCACACACACACATTGTAATCTCCGGATATATACTCAGATAAAACAAAGCCTCTCCGGAGCACGAGACGTAGGGTTGTTATCTCCACCATGAGAGGCCCGAACTCGCTAAAACCACCGTGTCACCCATATGCATCTCGATAGATCATGCTCCGTTATCCTACCCCTTTCTTACTGTCGGAGTCGTTCCCACGACAGTTGGCGCCCACCGTGGCGCATGGCGTTTATCGAGCCATGATGCAGATGGTTTTTTATTCAATCGCCAGCAACAGACTAATTTCTATGGGCGACCGAAGCTTTCTTGGGATGATCTCCCGAGATCAAACAATCACCGCTACCAATTTTGACTATTGGAGTCCCGGCCATCACGCAAAATACTCCTCATTTTACAAAAGGATCAGGGAGTTGCTCATCTCAACTTATCCTCTTTACAATCAAACATTACAATGATCTAACAATGGTTTATTCTTCTTATGTATGCACCACGAGCTTATACAAAAGGACGCCTCCTTTTGTTTCGGTTGATGGCTCGGCTACCGGACGATGAAGCGTCGTCGTCCACCCATCATCATCTCGCGAACTCATCTGCGACGCCGTCGCCGAGGGCCACACACGCACAGCCGCTAACGCTCGGCCTGGTTCCCCGACCGGCTGAGCACGACGACCGGCGGTCGACCCAGTTCCTCGGGCGACAAGGCGCGGCTGCCGGCAATCCGCCAAGTTCTGCGGGTGTTGAAGCACGACTCCGACCAGCGCACGGCTCCGGCTCCCCGAGCAGTGAAGCACGATCACCAGCGCTCGCGTCAGCCTCGCCCTTGGCTGCGCCGACCCGCGACTCCCGCACCTGGACTGCGGCCAGCTGCTCATCCTCTTCGTCGCCTCCTCTCGGCCGCCGTCCGATTCCGGCCAGACCGGCGGTTTTCGCCGCAGCGGGGCTCCCTCGGGCTGCCTCTACAGCTCTCCTCATTTGAACTCCCATCGCATGCAGAATCTTCTTTAATTCTTGCTTAATTAGCACTAATACCTCCTGCATGCAGGTCCTGGACGTGGGGCAACCCCTTCAATGCGTTGGACGGGGACAATCACACCTAAATACCAGGCTTTATTGCTCCACGACTAACGGACCGAGCTCTGCATGTAGGAAAAAAGGAAACGGAAGGAGTGGCTCCGCTGGCCCCGCTTCGTCAAGGTATAATCGCCTCATTAAGCGGCTCATCTGGTGAGTATTTCCTGCACCAGTTACCTAATTACTGCAGCTAAAACTTTCACAGTTTCCACGTCAGTTAATTGTGCAGGCATGCATAACCAACCCTGGTCTTTAATCCTTGCAAAATAGCATCCGTACATTGATATTTAGTCCAGCAAAAAATATCCTTGGGTGTACGTGTACTTGCTAACTTACAGGCACTGAGACGAACAACGTCGCCTGACCGACTCATCGTTTATTGCACTCGCTGATGACGTGGCGACCGGATTTCAGCTCAGTTGTGGTTCACTCGGCCGGCTAACAAACTGGTCCACTCGGCCAGCCCGTCCGGAGACGATTTATGCACTCTGGACAATTAACGTGTAAGTTATTCGGATGATTGGCTTCAACATGCATCCGCCGGCGTCGTCCGCCAGTCGTCGTCCCTGGCTTCGTTTGCGATGCCGTCATCGAGCCTCCACACACACGGCCACCGGCGCCGTTTGCCAGACGTCGTCTCGGGCTTCGTCTGCAATGTCATCAACGAGCTCCCACATACGGCTCTTCCTCCCCGAGCATCAACTACTCAGCAGCAGCTCTCGTAGCGGTGAGCACAAGCCTGACCTGGCGCCGTCCCATTCGCGCCGCCGCTCCTCCCTCCGGCCTCGGTGTTTGGCCATGGGCTGACGGCGCTCGTCACTCTCCACTTCAACGATGACGAACTCAGGGGAACAATCTTATCCTCTCCCATCATCTTACAATTCATTTCTTAAATTATTCAACGATAGCTTAACAGTCTCATTCCTGTTCGAACCCAGGTTCATTCGTATGGGACTAAAGTTACGCTCGGACAGTTTGCACACATGCTCGGACGAATTTACTCGGATGGTTAACTGACCGATGCGACATAGGAGATTTACACCAACGACATTCGCTCCGGTCAACATCCACTCGAACGGTCCGCTGGCACTCGGCCGTCCGCACGTCGTTGTCACCGGGATCCGCGCGGCTTCATCAACCTGTCTAACTCGGCCGTCCCGTGCGTCGCCACTCGGTTGGTCACCTCATAACCACCCGGCCGCCCCGCGCGTCGCCACTCGGTTTGTCACCTCATAACCACTCGGCCGCCCCGCGCGTCACCACTCGGTTGGTCACCTCATAACCACTCGGTCGCCCCGCGCGTCGCCACTCGGTTTGCCACCTCATAACCACTCGGCCGCCCCGCGCGTCACCACTCGGTTGGTAACCTCATAACCACTCGGTCGCCCCGCGCGTCGCCACTCGGTTTGTCACCTCATAACCACTCGGCCGCCCCGCGCGTCACCACTCGGTTGGTCACCTCATAACCACTCGGCCGCCCCGCGCGTCGCCACTCGGTTTGTCACCTCATAACCACTCGGCCGCCCCGCGCGTCACCACTCGGTTGGTCACCTCATAACCACTCGGCCGCCCCGCGCGTCGTCACTCGGTTGGTCACCTCATAACCAATCGGCCGCCCCGCACGTCGCCACTCGGTTGGTCACCTCATAACCATTCGGCCGCCCCACGTGTCGCCACTCGGTTGGTCACCTCATAACCACTCGGCCGGCCCGCGCGTCGCCACTCGGTTGGTCACCTCATAACCACCCGGCCGCCCCGCGCGTCGCCACTCAGTTGGTCACCTCATAACCACTCGGCCGCCCCACGCGTCGCCACTTGGTTGGTCACCTCATAACCACTCGGCCGCCCCGCGCGTCGCCGTCGCCAAAATCCCCCAGTGGGTGACTTAGCTGCGAATCTGTTTCGCCTAAGTTCAAGAAATCCTATCGAGTGGAGAGCAAACCTCCCACTCGGGGGCTTAGCTGCAGTCCAGTACTCGCCTAAGTTTGAAAAAATCCTACCGAGTGGAGAGCAAACCTCCCACTCGGGGGCTTAGCTGCAGTCCAGTACTCGCCTAAGTTTGAAAAAATCCTACCGAGTGGAGAGCAAACCTCCCACTCGGGGGCTTAGCTGCAGTCCAGTACTCGCCTAAGTTTGAAAAAAAATCCTACCGAGTGGAGAGCAAACCTCTCACTCGGGGGCTTAGCTGCAGTCAAGTACTCGCCTAAGTTTGAAAAAATCCTAACGAGTGGAGAGCAAACCTCCCACTCGGGGGCTTAGCTGCAGTCCAGTACTCGCCTAAGTTTGAAAAAAATCCTACCGAGTGGAGAGCAAACCTCCCACTCGGGGCTTAGCTGCAGTCCAGTACTCGTCTAAGTGTTTGAAATCCTACCGAGTGGAGAGCAAGCCTCCCACTCGGAGGCTTAGCTGCAGTCCAAGGACTTGCCTAAGTAGCCAAAATCCGACTGAGACAAGAGCAAGCCTCTAATTCAAGGAGCTGCATCACAAGTATAATGTGCGCTCCATCCCTATCCGCAAGGACACCGAAACGAAGGTCGACTGTCACCATCGCCTCGTCACCACTCGGCCGCCCCGCGCGTCGCCGCTCGGTTGGTCGCCTCATCAGCACTCGGCCACTCGCGCGCCTTCAGACAGCTAAGTCATTTTACATTCTGTTATTTCCGCCTTCCCGAGTATCCCGTAATTCACACATCACGTTCACTCGGAGGCCACGCCATCGAGTGTACGTTCGGTTACTTATTTTCACATACTTGCTTAGTACTCGTTATGTGACTCCCGCGTCCAACTTCCATTTTTTTTCATACATCATTCACGAACACCATGTGTCGTTCTTCAATTCGAGTTTGCATCGGTCCTCTGGGGCTGCAACTCAGTCGAAACACTACACTTCCGTTTTATTTGAGCCAGTATTCCAATGAGTTCAGTCGGATCCGTCGCTTCGACAAGTTCGAATGGATCCTTCGCTCTTTCAGACTCTTGCTGGTTAACCAGCAAACCCCTTGCACTCCCAGCGGGTGTCTATGGGTGTTATTCACACAAATCATTTCAGCACACATCAAATTTCCTCGAGAAATTATTTCATTGGCTTTTTCCATTTTTTACACAAGTTACGCGATCACTCGACGGCCCTATGCGCCAACTTCATCGCTGTTCGGACTCGGTTACCATACCGGTCCCAGCGCACCACAACACCGACCTTGTCGCTCTGTTGACTTTAAAACACATCCGGCCAACCCCTCTGTGGAATCCTCTTCATCGTATCAATGATATAGACCTCATCAGGCATGAGAACAGATAAGTCCCTTTTATCATTAAACTTCACACTTCACTCCTTTGCGAGTTTGCCTCTTTCGATCATCACTCGGAAGCTTCTCCTTATCTTTACCCGAGTCCGACTCGATGAATTGCAAATTATCCATTCAACACTATATTTCCCATATTCCGACATGTCCGTTGTTGAAGCCTGTAGTACACTCGGGGGCTACGCCGCACTCGGAGACTGCATCTCATTTGGAATGACACTCTCCTGAGTGGTCGAGTGTTTCATCACCAGTTAGATCCTTCACTTCAACAAGTGCATTCGACCCGCCACTTTAACAAGTTTTATAATCACCCAGACGCTCTGCGCGCCGTCTTCATTCCTACTCAGACTCAGTTGTCACGCCGGTCTTGTTGTGTCGCAACCACACTACATCAACCTCGTCGCTACATTAACTTCGAAAGCATCTGGCTAAATCCTTCGAAGACAATTTCATCCACTTGGCTGGACACGTAGTCCTTCACTCGGCCACCTCACGTATCTTCACTCGGCCGTCCCGCACGTCGCCACTCGGTTGTGCACGTCTTCACCACTTGGCCGCTCCGCGCGTCGCCTCTCGGTTGTACATGCCTTCGCCACTCGGCCGCCCCGCGTGTTGCCACTTGGTTGTGCATGTCTTCACCACTCGACCGCCTCGCGCGTCACCATCAGTTGGACATGTCTTTACCTCTACACCCCCAACACAAGAACAACTAAGTTACTCATATGATCAAACCTCATATCACATTCTATAGCAAGCTTACCTCTTTCGAGCATCACTCGGGGGCTACGCACAGCCGTCGGCCATGCCGCCCTCAGGGGTTACGCCCATTCAATCAACCCATTGATCACATCAGGAATATCTTTCTGACCATACTGGCCTGGTCTGCCGAAAATCTATAAGGGTAGTACTGTCCACTCGGACGATCGCCCAAATCATTACCTAAAGTCATCTTCAAGACTGCAAAGGGTGAAAACAACGCTCCTCTACGGATAACTTGGCCCTATCCTAGGTTCCAAGGCATCAGTTTCACAAACTTGGACTCAGAGATGGCACGCGCTGGTGTTCCCCCGGGATAATGAGTGGCCTCTCCCCGGAGAGTCAACCTACACACTAGCCTCGTCACTCGGGTTTCATGGCACGTCTATGTTAGACCACTAGTCTATCTCCTCCGGGAGACATACAAGTGCCACTAAGTCTTTCCTTGCAGTCAACATACCTCGATCAGTCGGGAAGCACGTCCACTCGGACAAATACCCCTTTCATGCAAAAGGGTGAAAATGAAGCTCCTCTGCGGATACAATGTACTCATACAAATACCCCTTTCATGCAAAATCTAACGGTAGAAGTACTAATGGAAAGATTACTCCCTGGAGTGTCCAACTTTTTTCTACAGTCGACAGTTTCAAAGCCGAATTCATTCACCGTGCCGAGAGTACGAAGATTCACCTCCTTGACCGAGTTCCAGGCTGAATTTATTCCGTGTCGAGTGCACGAAGATCATTCCGACCGACTCAGCTCCAGGCTGAGCTTATTTACCATGTCAAGCACCTGAAGATGCATCCGATTGACTCAATTTCAGACTAAAAGATATTTACCGTGTCGACTGCATGAAGGTTTACCAGGAGACTTAAACCCTCTGCCCGACTCATCTACTCCGACATAGGCTCGGGGACTACACCCAGCGGCTGCACTCAGCGTGCCCCCACTGGAAGAGAACTCGGAAAGAAACATTTTGCTCGATGCAAAACCAGCTCCAGAATTACTCGACCTCCGAGTCAGAGAAGAACAAGTTCGATCAGTACCATCTAAGAAGAGTTTTAGTTCTCTCAGACCCCCGCCGATTGCCCGCAGTCGACGATGGTCTCGGGGACTACACCAAGTGGGTGCACTCAGCGTGCCCCTACAGGAGTAATCTCCACTCGGTATGGCCTGACCAGTCCGAGTAATGAACACAACAACAAAAAAGACAGGCTCTGAGACTCCCGCCGACTGCCCGCAGTCGACGGCAGTCTCTGGGACTACACCCAGTGGGTGCACTCAGCGTGCCCCCACTGGAATGGTATCCACTCGGAACGGTCCGCCCGGTCCGAGTGACGACCAAACAACAAAAAAAGACACGTTCCAGGCGTGAAGAAATTCTGAGTAATCAGTTACTCAATGCAGGACCAGCTCCAAATCACTCCAAAAAAATTGCTATAAGGTGAGTTTAACGCTCCTCCGCGGACCCGTTTGAGCTCATTTCACTCGGACACCATACAGTCTGGAATCTATCAAGGCAGCATGCGGAGATAAGGTCGCCGGGTGACCAGAGGGAGTTCATAAGGGCCTCCGCAGCACTCGACTCATCTGGGAATTCACCTCGACTCGACCCGCTCAACCTCGACCGATTCGGGGGCTAATGACGAGGACATGTATTAGGGGTAGGGTAACAGGCCTGACCTAAAGGCCCTACCCATGGACACCGTATACTTTGTACTAGGCCCCTGGGCCAGATTGCCGTCTAGATGTACCGCAGCTTGAAAGTCACTCGGACGGCGACAACCACTCGGAGCACGACACTTCACTCGACAAGCTCATTCCACTCGACCATGTAACTCACTCGGATATGCAAAGACCAATAGTCAGCATGACGGTTTTGTAGTGGGAAGGCATTACGGCATTAATGCTCCACCGTGTAACATAAGGGGTGAGGGGGTGGCACACTCTATATAAGCCACCCCCACCACTAGACTAGGGGGGCTTTTTTCTTCCACCTCTCTCTCTTCACCATTAGTCTCAAGACTTAGCTCAGGCATGAGGATCCGTTCCTCTCTCTCACACACACATTGTAATCTCCGGATATATACTCAGATAAAACAAAGCCTCTCCGGAGCACGAGACGTAGGGTTGTTATCTCCATCATGAGAGGCCCGAACTCGCTAAAACCACCGTGTCACCCATATGCATCTCGATAGATCATGCTCCGCTATCCTACCCCTTTCTTACTGTCGGAGTCGTTCCCACGACAGTCTTGGCAGCACGTCGGGGAATATGCACGGCGAGGCAAGCGCTGGGGACCTGGCGGCACGGGGTAGGAGCCGGCGTGGCGGCGGCGCATCGCCTCCTTTTCCTGTGCATCGCCTCATCCGGCGTTCTCTGCGTCGTTTCGTAGGTTCGATCGAACTAGGCTGAGTTAGGCAGGTGAATCGATGCAAGGGCAGAACCATCCTAAAAATTATGAAGTGCAGGCCCGTCCGTGAAAAAGAAGATAAAAACTCTATTTGTGCCATTTCATCAAGCTATCAATCAAAGATGTGTCATCTAATCAAACAAAAAGAAAAGTGTGTCACTGGATCAAACTACTAGGAAAGATGTGTCATTTTATCAAATTGCTCGAAGCGCCGCCATCGCTCGATCCCAATGAGATCTAGGGTTACCCCCGTAATTGCCCGCGCTGTCAAGGGCCAGACAAGGGTAGAATCTCGCGGATCTGCCCAGCTGCCGACGAGTCGCACCCACCACCGTGCCGACGGCCGACCAGCGATCAATCCGGCCGCGCCGCCGCGAACCGATCCGGTCAGGCCGCCGCCGTCCCTGGCGGCCGCAACGCACCAGATCGCAAGGCCTCCTGCCGCGGGGAATCGACGTCGCCGAGGCGCCGCCACCACCCGCCGTGGGGACCGGCCCGCCGCCACGCTCCGACCCGGCGGCGCCGGCCCGCGCCAGCCCCACCCGAGCGAGAGGGCCCGAGTCTTCGCCTGGCCGCGCCCTTGGACGGCGGCGAGGGAGGAGGAGGAGGAGTGGGGGAGGTTCGGCGGCGATGGGATCTGGGGCCTCTCGGTCGCCCACGCGGGGGGGGGGGGGGGAGCTCGGGAGGGAGAAGTACGGGAGACCAAACGGGAGACCCGTGCCAGCCGGTCTGAATGGTCTAGCAGCATTGTCCTTTTGCCGGCAAAGAGACCCCTTATTTCTCAACCCCGTCACTTGTTAACTAGGAAGAGACAAGCTCGCAGTATTCAAAGAAATGTACAGCAATTAGTATTCAAATACTAACGTATTTTAATCAACCAGTAGCAGGTCCGTTTTCAGTCATTTTTTTCTATCTTGTTAGGGTTTGTGTCCTGTTCAGGAAGGCGAGACAGTGGCGGCTCCCTAAAGATGGAATAAAGGTCTCCCCGCCTAGCCCCCGTTCCGGCAGTGCATCTAGCATCGTTGGTGGGCGTGTGGAGGTGTGTCTCCGGCGGATCTATCTTTGATGGATTTGCTCGGATCTCGTCGTTGTTCTTCTACGTTCGTGTGTCTTCGGGTTGAATCCTTCCAACCTACGTTATTCTTCATCGGCGACGGTTGCTGTTCTGGTGCGCTGGTCCTATGGGGCCTTAGCACGACGACTTCCCGACTGTCTACTACAACAAGTTGTGCCCGACTCCGGCGAATGGAGGGGTGATGACGGCGGCGCGCCTTCGGCTTGCTTCAGTGCTTGTAGTCGTCGCTAGGTGGTCTACGGATCTGGATGTAATTTTATTTCTGGTGTTCGTTGTACTGCCATGATTGAAGATGAATAAATTGAAAGTTTTTTCGCAAAAGAAAAAAAACACGAGAAATGGTTAAAAAGGACAGGATGCTATTCTAGATCCTGGAGCTGAAAGCATAACAAACAAACAAAATAGGAGTCATTGGGGTTAAAAGTATAAAACTTCACATGCCTCTTTACGACAAATCGAAAAAGGTGACGCTTATTCACCCGGAAAAAAAAGGTGACGCTTATTAAATAGAACTAACGCGATGTTCATTTTTTTTCAAAACTTCACCAAACTTGATTAAGTGATCTGTGAGCCGCCGAAAGATGCGATCCACTACACCAATGGGCGTTAACTCAGTGCCTGACCAAGGTGGGATGCGATCGTGTTAAGCACGCTGATATGAGAGCCTGTTGGTTCTTACAACGACGCTGAACTCCATAATCAACTTACTCCCACGCGCTATACACTCACCCACCCAGACAAAGCTGCAACGTCCAAGCAAGCAGACTCGTGCTACTTCAATTGCAACTACATCTTCGAGACTAAGACTCTTATCTTGGAGCTTACTTCAACAGTGAACCGAGGCTGCTGTGTGCATCAGACTTGCCCCACATCAAAAATATTGTAAGTGCTCTATGAAGCTTTATTATCTATATAAATGCGGCCTTCTAAGCTTTCTTAACTCTGCACACTATGTACGTCTGTTGTTGCAAAATAAGCAATAAGCAAGTCTAACCACCAAATTTTTATTTGTTTTTTGTGTTCCAGTTATCATCGTAGTATAGGGTCTTCATCTCCATTTCAGTCGTAGAGAGCTTTGTTCTACTTATTCAGAAAACAAAAGTAGGTCCAAGATCATTCCACATGCAACATAAATATAAAAAAACACCAGAATACTCATCTTAAAACAGATTGGTTACTCTTGCTCATCTGGTTTGCGGCGGAGGTAGGCAGCAAGGTTAGTAGCCATCGGTGGACATTTCGGCTATAAAGGCTGGGGGCAGGACAAGGTTGGTCACTCCGACACATTTTTGTCGGCGGACTCACTAGGCTCCAAGAATTGAAGGGGAGAAGGAGGGCCGACGTGCCGAGGCACAGAGGAGGGTCTAAGGAGGCAAAGAGGAGGGTCTAAGGAGCAAGATGGGTTCTAAATAAGAACTTCCTGAATTTTGATGTTTCATTTATATTGTGGTTTAGGGGTGAAAAATTATGAACTTTAGCATGAAGAAGATCCTTTCTGTTTCACATATAGAGGTCGCATTCTTTTTCCGTTTCTGCCTGAAAATAGATGTTGGGCGGAATATAGTTGGTTTTAGGGATGAGTATTGATGTACGTCTTGTGTATTTGTGTGTGCCCATTGATTTTCCATTGCATTTCCAACAAAAAAAGATAGAGAAACTCAAAAACAAGATCGGACATATCTGCTTTCCAATTAGATTTTTTCAAGTTCTGCATATTTGTGAATCTTTCTGGAATTTCGCACTAGGATGTTGATATGGATAAAAGCTGTATAACACATAGGTTATACCGTTAGTAGTACCCATAATATAGGCTTAGGAAACCAGTCCAACATTTATGTAAGTTATACCATTAGTAATACCCGCAAAATCGGCTTTACAAAACAAGCTAGTCCAACATATGCACAGCATAACGACACAATTTAACCACATTACATTCCATTACAACAAAGTTACACACTAGTATCACTTCACTTGTATAATCGGAAAGGTAGTACAGGTAACAAATCCAGTGTTGACGATAAAACAACAAAGGCAGTAGGTGAAGTGTCGTACGGTTGACACGTTGACAGCTCAAGCATGTGATGCAGCATCAATGTCTGGACGGTGAACAATGCCCGCATGCGTGAGCAGCGCCCAAAGGTGCGTCATGAACTCGCCGCCGGTGGCTAGGTGGTCGGCATGGACGTCAGCCTTGTCGGACGGCGCCAGGAAGAGCACCAGGTCGGCCCAGAAGCCCGCGAGCAGCTTCCATGGCGGCGGGTCGTCCCCCAACAAGAGCTTGTCTGCCAGGCTGGCTCCAAGGATCAAGATGGACATGTCTTGCTGCACTGCTATGTTGTTGCTGCTGTCCAGCTTTGGCTTTCCCAATTCTAACATCGTTTTGCATCTGTCGGACAATGTTTTGGTTGTACCGAGACGCTCTCGGGCATCTAGAATGACGGCATCCAGGATCTGCGTGGCCGTGTAGCTGTGGTCGGGCAGCATGTCCGGGACGAAAGCAAGCAGGTAGGCGCAGTAGCTGGACAGTGTGGTTGCAACGAGGCGGCTACTGCAGCGCTGATCGGGGTTGTCGATGCCCTGGTCTTTTTTCTGGTAGGAGTTGTCTGTGCCCTGATCCTGCTCGGCGCATATGGTGGTGGCAATATGCCACACGAGGACCGTGTGCGTGCTGCTTGAGAGGTCCAACGGCGCCCAGTGCAGCTGTAGCACCATGTTCCTTAGACCGCCTGAACGGTCGACCGACAGCCGGCCACCGCTTTTCTCAAGGGAGCTGAGAATCTCCTCCTTGATTTTGTCCGTCAGGGTGACATCCTTCCTTGTCGCGCTTCCGGCCTTCTCCTGTCTTCTCCAGCAGGCGTAGGGTTAACAGGGAGAAGGCATTCGTCTTGTGCGCGGTGTAGCCCTAGGAGTTGAGCAGCGAGTACTGGCCGAGCTTGTTATCCCACCAGTGTGCCGACTCCTTTGCCCGGCGTGCCGCCACCCATTTAATCAGCGCTCGACGAATGCCGAAGCCCCGGTTCCACCACCGCTTCACCGTCATCCACCATCCCTTGCTGCCGTCACCGTCATTGTATGTCCTCCTTCTCACGTAGACGTAGTCGCACACGTGTACAATGGCCCAGTTTGAGTAACCCGTGGCAACGTCTTGCAAGATGTCGATGCTAAGGATCATGAAGACGACAAGAATGTTGTTGAAGAGGATGAAGTTAACCGCGTGACTCGAGGAGTACCCCGTGTTATTCTCAAGCAACTCTGCGGGGACTTTGGCGTAATATGTGATGGCCTCGAGAATAAAATCCAAGAAGAGCACCTTGAACAAGCCAAGAAGAACAACGAAACGAAGGACGCGGAGCGCAACTGGGGCGGCGGGGAAGAGCGTCGGGTACTTGGTGTAGAAGAAGTCGTATAGGAACGACAACTCGACCTCCATGAGACAGAAGGCATGCTTGCCCTCAGCGAGGACGAATTTCAGCGCCTCCGGGTCACCCTCCTCGGCGATGGGGAGCCCCGGGCAGAAGCGCCGCTTGAGCAACTTGAACAAGGCGAAGGAAAGACAAGTATCTTTCAGAGGCGCAGGTGCACACCTATTCTGGTCATCATCAGGAGTAGGACTTAGCACACGTGCACGCTTATTCTGGTCATCGTCAGGAGTAGGACTCAGCAGCAGCTTGTCCTTGCTGTTCCAGATCATGTCGAACGTGACAAGCTTGCCTTTGCTGCCCGCCTCTGAGAGGTAGAAGGGCCAAGGTTTTGGTTACCAAATGAGGCATTTTTACCAGGGGGACTGATAAAAGCGGTTACCACGGTTATCGAGAAATATCGAGAATATTTCGAACGAATTTTACAGTTGAATTTTGAATTCAAATAAATGAATGAACGAACATTTGAACCAGAGACCTCTCAAAACAGGAACTAGGTTGCTACCAACACGCCAAAACCAATTCTCATAGCATTAATTAGATCCTACGTACTTTACTATAAATTGAGTGTGTAAATTCAAAAAATTCAAAAAGCTGGTATTTTTTGCTTGGTACGAGCATTTACCGAGGGGCACGGAAATACGCGGTAACCATGGGAAATCTCAAAATTTCGACTGGTAACCAAAACCTTGAGCAGGGCGCCTTGGATGGTGGGCCGGAGTCCTTTTCCTCGCCAAGGACCAGATACTTGCACTTAGCCATGTCCACGGGGCTATGAATCCTATCATCAGAGGCATAGACATGTTGCATGTAGTCAGCCACCACCTTGGCGCTGCGCACAAGACCGTGCACCGAGCTGGCCTTGCGCAGCGCCTTCATCCTCTGGGCGATCCTCAAGATGCTGTACACCCAGCAGAGGAGGAAGTAGAGCAGCAAGATCCACCCACCCTCGGAGACGTCGCTCCGGCTGACGAGGAGCCAGAGCACGAGAACCGTCTTGATCATGTGATCCGCCTGAACTCCTTTGCTATTCTCGACCTCCTGCCGGGTGAAGGCCGACATGCCGTCCACGCTACCGAGGAGGAGCAGAAGCCCGACGACCCACAACAGCTGGCTGTCAAGCTGTTTGGGCGCCTCCACGGACTGGACGAGGCCGATGGTGTAGACGAACACCGGGAAGGAGACGGCGTAAGCGGCCCGCAGCAGGTTCACAACGATTTTGTTGCGGGAGCGCCGACGCCGAGATCCCGGCAGCACCTGGAAGCCGATCAACACAGCACTAAGCATGGCGAGGAGGTTGATCTGCAACCCTTTGTCTGCGTGGATCAGCAACAGCATGTTGCTAGGGCTCATTTCCGGCGCCGGGGTATCGGCGGCCACGGGCGCGCCCTCCCACGGACCTAGCGACATATCTTCTACATCTCCTACGGGAAACATGTTGATGGACAGAATGGGATGATGGAAGTATAAGTACCATATCAACTCCTCGACCGAGTACATTCTCTCAATCTAGCTAGCTAGCTGCTCTTAGCTCTAGGTGTCTTGGACTCTTGGGTCTGCCTGAGCTCTGAAGAAGCGTGCAATCTATATAGCTAGACCGAGCTTGACGAGGATGCTTAGTCTTATGAAAGGTGGTCAATCTTATTATTTTCTAAGAACACAAGAGATGGTGTGTGTGAGAACAAAGGTAATGAAAAACTAACAGTAGCTAGTTTTCACACGATTAGCAGGTAAGCTTTCTTCCTCTCCTTATTTTTAAATTGGGATATTGATGTAGACATACATGACTTACAAACCTATCACTGCGTGTGCTGATATAGACATGCATGGCATCGTACATATAGGAGCAATGTGAACCATTTTTGCTGGTAAACGTATGATTTAAATTGTATAATGTAAAGTATGTAAAACAATTGGTTATGCACATTATGTCCACATTCATGATCACCTCTATCATTTTCATTTGCTCGTAGCATATACCAACAAGGAGAAAAAAAAACGTTTTCTCACAAAACTTTGGAACTGTGTATCCAACATCCGGTTATAGATGTATTTCAATGACAATATTTCTAGACCAACTATATTGCAACAACATGTCTTCAAAGATGTTGTCAACCATGTGGCAGATTGCAAAAAGTACCGCACGACGACCCCCCTCCTTCGGTCTTCTGGGCTGCTGCACATGCACTGTCAATAGTTTTAATATAGGCAAAAGCGACAAGGGGATCAAACCCACACCCTCCCATGACAAATGTAGGACAAACAACCAGTTGGGCTAGCTCCCTTGGTTGATTCCACAAAACTTACAAACTAGTTGTATGTTCTTGAGATGAGATTGAGCAAAAAAAAAAGACAGCGATCACTAACTGAAAATCAAAACCGGCAGCCTCACTTGTCCGGGTTTTAGGACTATGCGCTCTTGTTCCATCATTTTTCTGCATGTTTCACACCAGTTCACATGGTTCACAAACCCGGTCGTCCCCTTCCCTCTTCACATGATGGCCAATTCCTAAAGACCCGGCCCGTCAATTCCGCCAGACCTTCAAATGTGATTTTCACATATACTAATACGTACTGATAAGCAATCTTGCGCAGAGTGGCATACGTGTGCACTGAGACAACCAGCCTACCACTAATCATGCTGCAAATACAGCGACCACCCGCCTAACAGCGGCTAGAAACTCCATATGTATTTAGATAGTATTATATATGAGCGACTGGCAGGTTAGGTCAAGCATGGACCTAAAATTGTGTGAACATGACCGGACGTCTTTGTAAAACCATGTCATATAGTATTGAGCAAGACATATCCAGTATGACATATTTCAAATCAAAACATACAAAGTCTTGATGTCGACGGGCGATGGCAGGTTAATCATCAATGTATTGTTGCGTCATACTCTACTACATGGAGCACCTCTGATGTCTACACCAGGTCTACAAGTACTTCTTTTTTGTTAAAGTGTTGAAACCTGAGGTTTTTCACATGTAGACATGCTGAATTTCGCTAATAGTTTGTTTCAAAAAAGAAATTGAAACTCCCGTCATCTGCATCAAATGATTCACACATGCATTTTTATTATATTATTCAACAAATTCTTACAGAGTAATACACCATGTAGGCAAACATCCTTTTTGCATCTAAGGTGACTGAAAAAACAGTTGAAGAAGGCAGAGATTAAATCATGTAGAGTTTTCGGATTGGGGTGCATATTCTTGTATAAATAGCATCATGCAGGCAAACACGCCAGTTTAATTGACAGAGATAACCAAAGAGTTATAGAGAAGCAACTTTACAGGGCACTCTGCTTTATGATCAGCATTGGATGAGAGAGAGCATCTAAATCTCAGTAACAAATCTCCACCTAATCAAGGCTTGGCTCCACTTCACCTACCCGATCGACTCGCGACGGGGCAGCGATCGATTTGCTTGTAGTGGCGGACAGGTGTAACACGGAAGGTTGAAGGTGAACATTTCCATATTCCAAATCCCCAGAGTCCAAAAGCTTTTTATCACCAGCCTTGAAGATATGTAAACCCCCAACCGAACATTAATTCCAGCACTCATCAAGAAGAGCTCAGATATATCCATCTAGTCGGGGACTTGTAAGTTGTAACACATCGTGGATATACATATACGAATCATTAATTGTAAGCAGGAATGAACACACATGAATACACACCCCAAGTTTGAGCCGTTTATTCCAAGTTTTTGATGCCGCTTAGCTTCACCAGCTAATATATGTCTCTCTCCAAACGAAAAGCTATCTCCCGAGCTCGCGGAGCTCCCGTGCCAGCTCCTCCACCTCACGCCACGAGCTGCCACCTTCGCGCACCGCCGCCGCCGCCTCCTCGGCCAGCTCCTTGGTCCGTGCAGCCACGTCGCAATACACCCCGTGCCGCCCCTTCCCCACCACTGTCGACTCGAGCACGCAAACCAGCTCGTCGATGCTTGGCGCCGTTGCAACGCCGCCCCAACACACCGGCACGGCGGCACGCAGCTCGTCCACGAGAAGCCGGGCGTTCACAAACTGGTCGGCTGTCATCGGCCATGCCAGAATGGTCACCCCGGCCGCCACGGACTCCAGCACCGAGTTCCACCCACAGTGCGTCACGAACCAACCCACCGCCCGGTGCCGTAGCGCGGCCACCTGCGGCGCCCATCCACGGATGACCATGCCCCTGTCGCCAGACGCAACACGCTCCTCGAACCCCTCCGGGAGTGTCACAGCCGGACCTACCGCCCACACGAACGACGCGCCCGTCCGCTCCAGGGCGGTAGCTAGCGCCGCCGCATGAGCTGGCTGCAGCACCGCCATGCTCCCGAAGCTGATATACATGACGGATTTGTCGTCCTCGAACTTGTCAAGCCAGGCGCACAGGTTGGCCGCGGTTACCGTCGTCTCTCCACCGCGGTTGCCCGTGGCATCAGCCTCTGGCGCCAATGGTCCTACCGCGCGCACCCGGCGGAAGCCCAAGTCAGCGAGGGGCGCTTGCAGGTACCGTCCCTCGAGCCGCCGGAACGTGCTACACACGAACGCCGAGCAATCCAGGTTCCAGAGGAAGTTGCTCCTGATCCCCTCTGCCACCTCGTCGCCCTCCTTGTAGGTCCGGTACATCAAGGAGAGCTGCCGCCACGGGTACGCCGGGGCGCCCGGGAGATCCGGGAATGGAATCGGGCACTCGTCGTCGTTCTCGTCCTCGCGTCTGGGCAGCCGACGCAGGAGCGAGTGGAGAACGGCGGTGCCGTAGACGGCGCAGCACGAGAAGGTGATGCGCGGTAGGCCGAGCTCGGCGGCGAGCGGCTGCGTCCAGCCGCAGAAGAAGTCAGAGAGTATGGCGACGACGCGGTCGGGGGTGCCCAAGCGGGCGCGCACCCAGGAACCGAGCGGACCACGGAGCCCGGCGAAGGCAACAATGAGCGTGCCCATAAGCGCGGGCGGGCATCCCTTGGCGCTCTCGACGCCGGCGGGGAAGGCCGGATGGGTTGGAAACGGGAGAGTGACCGCACGGATGGCTCCACCGAGGAGGGGAGCGAGGAGCGGGGCAGTGACGGGGGTAACGACTACGGTGAGCCGAAGGCCGCGGGCCGCGAGGAGGCCTGCGAGATCGAGGAGCGGGATCATGTGGCCCTGCGCCGGGAATGGAACGACCAGAACGTGAGGCACCGGAGCAGCGGCGGCGGCGGCGGTGGCCATCGCTATGGTGGCAGTGGTGAATTATGTGTTCGATCAGCTTAATTTTGCTTTCCCAAGCGCAGGATGTCGCACGAGAGATCTATATTACGTAGTGATGATCCGGCTCTCATAAATAGATTAGTTAGTGTAGACTGTAGTAGTTAACACGTCGCTTGTTTCGGTCATTTTCATGGCCTATAGCCCCATGTTAAGTTGTCTCCCAATTATTTTCATCTTCCGTCGCCACCCCTGACCCTACGCTGATACCTTCACATGGTGCACCAGATGACAAGTCAAATGGTCCCTCTAGGCTCTATCTAAAATAAGTGTGGTGGTTTTAGTTCAAATTTGAACAGTTCAAAGCACTACACTTATTTTGGATGAGAGGGAGCAGCTGATAAAAAGGTGAGAGTAGACCATTTGACTGTCATCTGGTGCACCTCATTATTTCCTGACAAAAAGCTGAGCGGACACCATTTAATTAGGCAACCTCTGTGATTTTACGAGAGCAACAAACATATTTGACTGGGAACCAAAATCCTAGTCTATGGCACAAGCTAACAGTTGCGATTGCTGATGAGCACGATTACTAATAGTTCTTGAGTATTCACATATACCACGATGACAGCATACACAAAGCACAGGCACAGGTAGCCTAAGAATACAGTGCATGTGATCAAGCAAAAAACTGAATCTCACTAAATAAGGTGTCATCTCTTCTATTTGGAATTTTTTATCAAGTTTGGATTGCTTACGACATGTGCCATGTGGTTCTATCTGAAATGCTTCAAGCGAATCCCAGTAAGCACGTCCTCTTGAGAAGGCTCGGCACGGCGATGACAGTGAGGTGGAGGCCGCGAGGACGCCTGAGAGATCGAGGAGCGGGATCATGTGGCCTTGCGCCGGGAACGGGACAACCAGGAAGTGGGGCACTGAAGCGGCGGCCATCGCTATTGTGGCGTGGTGGTGAATTATGTGTTCCATCAGCTCAATTTTGCTTTGCCAAGCCCAAGATGTCTTTTTTTTACAAAAATACTGTAAAGGAACCCCCTACAGTATAATTGATGCAACAAACCCAAATTGCATCTCTTCGTGTTGCTAGGTGCCGGCGTCCGCTAGCGGCAAGCAGGCCGCCGCAGATAGACAATGCCAACCAATTGACATCTAATAGAACATCTCGCCCCGCTCCTCCCGCGTCGCCCCCGCTCAGGCGACTCGGGCGGGATCCCAACCCTAGCCGCCGGGGGCTCCCCGTTGAGGGAGTCCTGGATTAGGGGGTGTTCGGGTAGCCGGACTATACCTTCGCCGGACTCCAGGATTATGAAGATACAAGATTGAAGACTTCGTTCCGTGTCCGGAAGGACCTTTCCTTGGCGTGGAAGGCAAGCTAGGCGGTACGGATGCTCAAGATCTCCTACCATTGTAACCGACTCTGTGTAACCCTAACCCTATCCGGTGTCTATATAAACCGGAGGGTTGTAGTCCGTAGGACAACCATCATCATACACAATCATACCATAGGCTAGCTTCTAGGGTTTAGCCTCCTTGATCTCGTGGTAGATCTACTCTTGTACTACCCATATCATCAATATTAATCAAGCAGGACGTAGGGTTTTACCTCCATCAAGAGGGCTCGAACCTGGGTAAAACATCGTGTCCCTCGTCTCCTGTTACCATCCGACCTTGACGCACAGTTCGGGACCCCCTACCCGAGATCCGCCGGTTTTGACACCGACATTGGTGCTTTCATTGAGAGTTCCTCTGTGTCGTCACCTTTAGGCCCGATGGCTCCTTTGATCATCAACAACGATGAGGTCCAGGGTGAGACTTTCCTCCCCGGACAGATCTTCGTCTTCGGCGGCTTCGCTCTGCGGGCCAATTCACTTGGTCATCTGGAGCAGATCAAAAGCTACGCCCCTGGCCATCAAGTCAGGTTTGGAAGCATAAACTACACGGCGGATATCCGCGGAGACTTGATCTTCGACGGATTCGAGCCACAGCCAAGCGCGCCGCACTATCTCGAGGGGCACGATCTAGCTCTGCCTTCGAACAGTGTCCTGGAGGCCGCACACGCGTCGGTTCCGACCCTCGATTCGGAGCCTACGACGCTAATTGAGGATGAACGGTTGGACGTCACCTCGGGGGCTGCGATCTCAAAGGCGATCGAGCCGAACGCTAGCCCCGCATTCCGCGTAGCCCGCGACTCCGAGGGTCCGGACTCCTATTTGGACTCCGAACCCCCCGTGCCCCTGCCAATCGAATCTGATTGGGCACCCATAATGGAGTTCACCGCCGTGGACATCTTTCAGCACTCGCCTCTTGGCGACATCCTGAACTCTCTCAAGTCTCTCTCTTTATCAGGAGAGCCCTGACCGGATTACGGTCAACAAGGATGGGATACGGACGATGAAGAAATTCAAAACCCACCCACCACCCACTTTGTAGGCACTGTCGACGATTTAACCGACATGCTTGACTTCGGCTCCGAAGACATCGACGGTATGGACGACGATGTAGGAGACGAACAGGAACCAGCACCTGTAGGGCGCTGGACGACCACCTCGTCATATGACATATATATGGTGGATACTCCAAAAGATGGAGATGGCGATGGAACAGCGGGGGATGACACCTCCAAAAAACAGCCAAAGCGCCGGCGTCAGCGGCCCCGCTCTAAATCCCGCCAAAGCAAAAACGGTGATTCCGGCACGGGAGATAATACTACCCCAGGTAGCGCCGACGAACACCCAACCCAGCAAGATTCAGCGCAGGAAGATGGAGAAGCCAGCCCTCATGAGAGAGCGGCAGAACGAGAGGTTGAGGATGATAACTATATGCCTCCCTCTGAAGACGAGGCAAGCCTCGGCGACGATGAATTCGTCGTACCATCAGACCCCGCCGAACAGGAGCGTTTCAAACGCAGGCTTTTAGCCACAACGAACAGCCTAAAGAAAAAGCAGCAACAGCTTAGAGTTGATCAAGATTTGCTAGCTGACAGATGGACTGAAGTCCTTGCGGCCGAAGAGTATGAACTCGAACGCCCCTCCAAAAATTATCCTAAGAGCAGGCCGCTACCCCGATCAGAGAAGAAAGTGCCTACATCACCAGCGCACGACATGGCAGACCGGCCACCTCACGGCCGCGATAGAGAGGCCTGTCAAACCTCCACCCAAGCCATGCCCCGACGCCACTCAACCAAGGCACGGAAAAATGCGCCAGACCTGCGAGATGTACTGGAGGATAAAGTAAGGCAAACAAGATCGATCTACGGATTGCGCAGGCGCCCTACGACACGTGACGATGATCTTCACTCCGGACACAATAAATCCGGCCGGGCCGAACACAACAGACATAGCTCTTCCGAGCTGCATCGCGACATAGCCCAATACAGGTGCGCCGCACACCCACTATGCTTCAGAGATGAAGTAATGGATCATAAAATCCCAGAGGGTTTCAAACCTGTAAACATCGAATCATACGATGGCACGACCGATCCGGCGGTCTGGATCGAGGATTATCTCCTTCACATCCACATGGCACGTGGCGATGATCTACACGCCATTAAGTACCTCCCCCTCAAACTCAAAGGACCGACCCGGCACTGGCTTAACAGCCTGCCAGCAGACTCAATCGGTTCTTGGGAGGACCTGGAAGCCGCATTCCTCGACAACTTTCAGGGCACTTATGTGCGGCCACCGGACGCCGATGACCTAAGCCACATAATTCAGCAGCCAGAGGAATCGGCCAGGAAATTCTGGACACGGTTCCTAACAAAGAAAAACCAGATAGTCGACTGTCCGGACGCAGAGGCCTTAGCAGCCTTCAAGCATAACATCCCCGACAAGTGGCTTGCCCGGCACCTGGGACAGGAAAAGCCGAAATCTATGGCAGCCCTCACGACACTCATGACCCGCTTTTGCGCGGGCGAAGATAGCTGGCTAGCTCGCAGCAAAAACTTATCAAAGAACCCTGGTAATTCGGATACCAAGGACAAAAGTGGCAGGACACGTCGAAATAAGCAAAAGCGCCGCGTCAGCAGCGACAGCAATAAAGATACGGCAGTAAACGCCGGATTCAGAGGCTATAAATCCGGTCAGCAGAAAAAGCCATTTAAAAAGAACACTCAGGGCCCGTCCAGTTTGGACCGAATACTTGACCGCTTGTGCCAGATTCATGGCACCCCCGAAAGGCCAGCCAATCACACCAACAGGGATTGTTGGGTGTTCAAGCAGGCAGGCAAGCTAAGAGCCGAAAACAAAGACAAGGGGCTACATAGCGATGACGAGGAGGAGCCCAGGCCATTGAACAACAAGGGACAGAAGGGGTCTCCCCCGCAAGTGCGGACGGTGAACATGATATACGCAACCCACATTCCCAAGAAGGAGCGGAAGCGTGTGCTACAGGACATATACGCGATGGAGCCAGTCGCCCCGAAGTTCAACCCATGGTCTTCTTGCCCGATCACCTTTGATCGAAGGGACCACCCCACTAGTATCCGTCATGGCGGCTTTGCCGCGTTGGTTCTCGACCCAATCATCGACGGATTTCATCTCACAAGAGTCCTCATGGACGGCGGCAGTAGCCTGAACCTGCTTTATCAGGATACAGTGCGGAAAATGGGTATAGATCCATCAAGGATTAAGCCCACAAGGACGACCTTTAAAGGCGTTATACCAAGTGTAGAAGCCAGCTGTATAGGCTCCGTCACACTTGATGTGGTCTTCGGATCTCCGGATAACTTCCGAAGCGAAGAGTTAATCTTCGACATAGTCCCGTTCTGCAGTGGCTATCACGCCCTGCTCGGACGAACCGCATTTGCCAAATTCAATGCGGTGGCGCATTACGCATACCTCAAGCTCAAGATGCCAGGCCCTCGAGGAGTAATCACGGTCAACGGAAATACCGAACACTCCCTCCTTACGAAGGAGCACACGGCGGTGCTCGCAGCGGAAGTACAAAGCAGCCTTTTTAGGCAACTCTCCTGTCCGGCCGTTAAAAAGCCAGACAACGCCAAACGCGCCCGGAGTAACCCACAACAAGACCGCCTGGCACGCTCTGAGCAAGCGTAGCAATGCGGCCCCAACCCCAGCCATAGCGACATAGCGGAGCTAGTACCTCGCGTACACAATTACGCTCTTGAGATTCCATGGGCACAGGGGAAGGGGCGCAGTAATGGCATGCTCACAATACGGCTTAAAACGTACGGGGCTGCCGAATTCTTTTTATTATTTTCAGGACTCCATGATTTGGACGACCTATTCGGCATTCCGGCTGCCGCACAAACGATGCAAGATCCAGGGAAGCAGACAAAGCTACACCGCACTATGAAACTCTCAGGTGGTCCCTGTTTCGAATGGTATACCTGTCTTGAACGCAATCCCGCGGCCTGCCCCTGGTCAGGACATATAGTCTAATATCTTTTTGCTTATTGCACTACTTGTATCGTTCGGCTTTGATAAGTAGCCTCTTTATAAACAATGCATAGCTTTTGTTGCCTACTTTTTGCATTATTCTCTTTTAATATATATATTTATCACGCGATCGCACCCGTACACTATGGTACGACAAACACGCCAGGGGCTTCAGTACCCTTTGATCTGGTGTGAGAAGTCCGTACACTTTCACAAGTGCGGCACCCCGAACTTATAGCACTATATGCATCGGCTCTGAATCATGATTTGGGTCAATAGTTGGGTTTGCCCGGCTCCTATGTTTTGGTGCCTTACGTTCCGCTATATCGGCTAAGGTAGCACTAGGAGAACCACTGCGATTGTGCCCCGGTTCAGCTGGGTTAAGCACCTCAGTGGAGAAAGTTAAAACTGACTGTCATGATAAGGCGAGAGACCGGTCGCTGTTTGAGAGGTTTTTCGAGTCCTTAAAGACTTATGCCGCTTCGAGCGAAGAGCTGGCTATGTCCGGCCAAAGGCGTGGATTTAAAATCATAAAGTTCTATGGCTAAGTGAGAGTGTTCAAGCATTATATTCCGATTGACTGGTTCGTTGTGCTGAGCGCCTCCCTCGAAGGACCTAACCATGGGAAAAAGAGCGCTCAGGTTTATCCCGAACACCCCAACACTAGCGGCATGGGAGCAGAAGCCGACGACTGGCCATCTCTCAATTTTTGATAAACGGCCGCACAGAAAATAATATTTTAAATTCCATAAGCATTGCTTAGTGCATATGAACAAGTTTTCAGCGCACAGGATAAACACGAGCGAGTTCATTCAAAGATTACATCATTAGTACATTCATCCGCAATAAGGCGGGCATCGGCAAGAACATCCTTGTAGTAGTTCTCGGGCTTGCGATGCTCCTTCCCCTGCGGCGGCCCGTCCCTCACCAGCTTCTCCCCGTCAAGCTTACCCCAGTGCACCTTTGCACGGGCAAGGGCCCTCCGGGCACCTTCGATGCAGGAGGAACGCTCGATGACATCAAGCCGCGGACAGGCCTCCACCAGCCGCCGCACCAGCCCGAAGTAGCTCCCAGGCAGAGCCTCTCCGGGCCAGAGCCGAACTAGGAAACCCTTCATGGCTCGTTCGGCCTCCTTGTGGAGCTCGACCAGCTGTTTCAGCTGATCGCTCAAAGGCACAGGGTGTCCGGCCTCAGAATACTGAGACCAGAACACACTCTCCGTCGAGCTGCCCTCTTCAGCTCGGTAGAATGCGGCAGCATCGGATATGATGCGGGCAAGATCTGCGAACGCCCCTGGAGAACTCCGGATTCGGGTAAGTGACAAGTAGTTTACTCTTATATTCGTACTTTGCATTAAGAATGCCTTACCCGTTGCTATCTTCTTCATCTCCTCCAACTCTTGGAGGGCCTTTTGGGCTTCGGCCTTGGCACCCTTGGCGGTCTCAAGCGCCGACGCGAGCTCGGATGCTTGTGCCTTTGACTCAAGCTCCAAGCTCTCATGTTTTTTCATGAGAGCCTGCAGCTCTTGCTGCACCTCGCCAACCTGAGCCCCAAGTCTTTCTCGCTCGGCGCGCTCCTCTGCCGTTTTCTTTTCGGCTTCAGATAGCGCCTGCTTGAGGGTCGCCACCTCAGTTGTGGCCCCTACAATAAGCAGTATGATCCTGTTATTCTTTGCAATCACGCCTCTATATAGGCACCTTTTTTAGGGTATTTCTTACCTTCTTTCTCCTCGAGCTGCCGTTTGGTAAGGCCGAGCTCCTACTCGGTCCGCCCGAGGTCCTTTTTCAGGACATCCACCTGTGCAGTCAGTGCGGCGATGGATAGCAGCGAAGCCTGCATACGCATATTTGACTCTTTATTGTTAGACTCCTGGGAAAATTAATAGATCCTCTATTCGGCTTTTCGTTCCGAACGCCGAACAGAGCATCAGGGGCTACTGTCTATGCGGTAATATTTTGACATATTTTTACTCAACTCGAAGCCTATAAGAAGGCTAGCGCAAGCTTCAGTCAGTCCGCTCTTGGCGGACTGAACCCTTTGGATCACCGTACTCATAATAGTACGGTGTCCCTCGTCGATGGAGGCGCCGTCAATCACCTCCAGCAGGTTGTCCGGCACCTCCGATTGGACGGAGGCCGCCGGCTCAGAAGGCTTGCTCCTCTTGGAAGGAGTTCGCCGACCGCAAACCGGAACTGTTGAAGAGTCCGGCGCGGCGTCCGGCACAAAGCCGTACTCGGAGCCCTGGGGGGTCTTGTCCCCTTTACTCCTGGGGTCTGGGAGGTCGCCTTTCGGCTCCTCCAGGACCACCTCCTCCTGCCCCGGAGCTTGTCGCGACGCCACTTCGGCGTCATCTGCAGCGCAGGGGGAGACCGCGGGCAGAACTGAGTTCACGTCCGACGTATTCAGGGAGCCGCTCGACGAATCGTCGAATTCAGCCCGAGGCGGGCTGCATAAATCGCATTCGACATCAAGGAAAGCTGTGCATTAAAAGAATATCATGAGTCACTCTGGTATGCGAATACTTACGATCTCGCCGGACACTTGGCCCTGTCCGGCCACTCCTCCCCGCTCTCTTCGGCATCGTGGGAGCAGTCCGGCGGAGGGGTCTTCCTTTTCCTAGACCCCTCGGCCTCCCCCGATGGGGCGACCTCTTTTTTCTTTTCTCCCCCCGCTGGGGGGGAGAGCTTTCTTCTTCCTCCTCCTCGTTTTCATGAGAGGAGGGCGCCTCGGACTCGTCAGACGACGAGTCCGACACCACCAAGTTACGGACGCTCTTTCGAGTCCCGGTGGTCTTCGTCTTCTTGACCTTCTTCTCCGGCACCACGTAAGGCGCCGGAGTCAGCAGCTTCGCTAGGAGAGCTGGGGCTGGGTCTTCGGGCAGAGGAGCCGGACAGTTAACTGGTCCGGCTATCGCCAGCCAAGCCTGTCAAAGGCAAGGGAGTTTAGATCCCGCACAGAGTTAATCTATAAAAAGAGTTTAATAATCCTGTCAAAGGTAAGGAAAGCTCACCGCACTAGCACGACGCTGCGTGCTGTACCCGCGATCCTCGGAAGCGGATGTTGGGGCCTCGGCGCCTTTGATTAGCACCTTCCAGACGTCTTCATACGTCGTGTCGAAGAGCCTGTTGAGGGTTCGGTGCTGCATCGGGTCGATCTCCCACAAATTGAAGTCCCGTTGTTGGCACGGGAGGATCAGGCGAACGAGCATGACCTGGACTATATTGACAAGCCGGATGGGCTTGTTCACCAGGGACTGGATGCATGTCTTCAGTCCGGTCACCTCTTCCTCGTTGCCCCACGACAGGCCGGTCTCCTTCCAGGACACGAGCCGCGTGGGGGGTCCGGATCTGAACTCAGGGGCCGCGACCCATTCCGGATCACGGGGCTCAGTGATGTAAAACCACCCGGCCTGCCACCCCTTTAGGGTCTCCACAAAGGAGACCTCGAACCAGAGGACGTTGGCTATCTTGCCAGCCATGGCACCGCCACACTCCGCTTGGCTGCCGCGCACCACCTTGGGCTTGACGTTGAAAGTCTTGAGCCAAAGGCCGAAATGGGGGCGGATGTGGAGGAAGGCCTCACACACGACGATAAACGCCGAGATGTTGAGGATGAAGTTCGGGGCCAAATCGTGGAAATCTAGGCCATAGTAGAACATGAGTCCCCGGACAAATGGGTGAAGTGGGAAACCCAGTCCGCGAAGGAAGTGGGGAAAGAAAACTACCCTCTCATGGGGCCTTGGGGTGGGGAGAAGCTGCCCCGGCTCGGGAAGCCGGTGCGGGATGTCCTTGGACAGGTATCCGGCCTTCCTTAACTTTTTTACTTGGACCTCCGTATCGGAGGAAACCATCCACTTGCCTCCCGCTCCGGACATTGCTGGAGAAGGTTGAGGTGGGAAGAGCGGGCTTGGGCGCTGGAGCTTGAGTGCGCAAGAGATGGATTGGCAAAGGAGGAAGAAGGCGTAGGTGAAAAGGTGGATCCTTATCCCCTTGTATGGGCGGATGCGGTTATGCGTCCCCACCTACCTAATAAAACTCGCTTGCCTCCCAAGCGCCGTGGTAAATGGCGCGGTTGGGTTACCCACGTCCGTATTGATGAGAATCCCGTTAAAAGGGGGACACGATCTCTGCTTTGACAAGACGTGCCAAGGAAACCGCCTCGCTAAACGCGCTGAGGTGGAAAAGTGAAAACAATTTGCGTAAAGGGCTTGGCCGCAGTGTTATGACGCACTGCGGAATACGTCAGCAGAAACCGGACACTATTTTTGGTGTTTACAATCTTCTATGAAGTACTTGAAAGGAGGAACCCGCCTTGCAATGCCGAAGACAATCTGCGCGCCGGACTCGTCGTCATTGAAGCCTGGTTCAGGGGCTACTGAGGGAGTCCTGGATTAGGGGGTGTTCGGGTAGCCGGACTATACCTTCGCCGGACTCCAGGATTATGAAGATACAAGATTGAAGACTTCGTCCCGTGTCCGGAAGGAACTTTTCTTGGCGTGGAAGGCAAGCTAGGCGGTACGGATGCTCAAGATCTCCTACCATTGTAACCGACTCTGTGTAACCCTAACCCTATCCGGTGTCTATATAAACCGGAGGGTTGTAGTCCGTAGGACAACCATCATCATACACAATCATACCATAGGCTAGCTTCTAGGGTTTAGCCTCCTTGATCTCGTGGTAGATCTACTCTTGTACTACCCATATCATCAATATTAATCAAGCAGGACGTAGGGTTTTACCTCCATCAAGAGGGCCCGAACCTGGGTAAAACATCGTGTCCCTCGTCTCCTGTTACCATCCGACCTTGACACACAGTTCGGGACCCCCTACCCGAGATCCGCCGGTTTTGACACCGACACCCGTCCTTCTATCCCTCCCTCCGCCGCCGCCGAAGGAAGTCGACGGCCTATAGCCCGGGGGCTGACGGCCTATAGCCCGGGGGCTGACGACGGTGGCGGGGGCCTTTCCCTCTCCTGCACCATGTGGGCGGTGCGGAGCCCTGCGGTGTGTGGTGGCATGGCCGATCTGGCCTTGATGGCGTGGCGGGCCTGCCTTGACCGGCAGCAGCCTCGGCCTAGGGAGGCGATCGTGGCGGGTGCGGCGGCCGGCCCTGCTTCGGGCAGCGGCCTTGGCTTCGTTCGGCGGCGGCGGCCGGGTCTGCGGCGACGGACCATCTGACCTCGGATCGGCGGTGGCGGCATGAATGGCCTGGGGGTTGGGTCGTCGCCATGCATGGTTTTCCCTCCGGATAGATCTGATCTGGCCGGTGCGGCTTGCTCGATGTGCGACGGCTCAAATCGGCGGCGACCCGTGCACACGATGCTTAATGGAGGTTCTTCGAGCGGATCCGGGTGAAAACCTCGTTCTCGGCTTGATGCCAAGACCGGCGTTGGCGGCACTCTTTTGTGTCATTACCTTCTTGAAGGCATCGCCGTGGAGAAGCTCCAGACCTCTATCCGCTACCTCCGGGGGAAATCCTAGATCAGTAGATCGGATGACGGCGACGCATCAGTGTCGTTTCCTCCTTGGGGGCGTCATTCTTGGAGGCGTACACGGGATCGAGTGACCAGTGGGCGGATTTTTTGGTGGGGCGGTGCTTCGTCCTACACATTGATGACGGCGGCGCATCAGTGTCGTTTCCTCCTTGGGGGCGTCATTCTTGAAGGCGTACACGGGATCGAGTGACCAGTGGGCGGATTTTTTGGTGGGGCGGTGCTTCGTCCTACACATTGATGACGACGGATCTCAGCGGCGTGGCGCAATGGAGACTCGGCGCCCGATGCGCGGTGATGGACTCGCGCAGGAGGAGGTAGTTGTCCGGCGTCATGGTGGCGTCGATGGCAGAGTGGCCTGACAAGGTAAAAGCCCCAATATCTGCTCTGAAGACGGACATGTGGAAGATGGTGGCGACGACACTTATGAGTGCGTCAGATCAGTTTATGCCATAGACCCGGTATGTGGCTCGGCTGGGGCTTCTGGCTTTTGATGGTAGGCTTAGGTGAGTGGTCTGGGTATTTGGGTATTTGGCCCAGCTAGCACCCCTTCATCATATGGATAGGAGTAGTGGCATATGTGGCCAAGATCGCGGATTCAGGCATATTGTTGTAATACTTTGTAAGGTCTTTGAGAATAATCAATAAAGTGGCCGCATGCATCTCCCAGATGCAGAGGCCGGGGTCATCCTCCTTTTCTAAAAAAAATAAACAAACCCAAATTGCAAGTACCATGCCTTGAATCTGGGTGGGTGGGAAGGCATCAGCCCCTTCCCACCACTAGGCTATGCCTTAGTCTGCCCCAAGCGCAAGATGTCACACCAGAGATCTATATAATGTAGTAATTTTTATCTATTGATCATAGTCGAAATACATTGAGATACAATTTAGGTCTGGAGTGTCAAGGAGCCAGACACGGCTGCCAAAAGAAAGTCGTAAAGTATGGTAAGCGAGACTATGTGTCTCGATATTAGAATCACGTCCCTCGAAGATGAAGGAGCAAGTTGTTAATTAGCTGTCGGGATGATCTCTCTAACAATACCCGCATATAAATCCTCCCATGCCTTTGTTGATGTTCGTGACAACTTCTCGGCAGTCTGACGCTATTATCACATATGATAGATCCAGGTCCAAGGCAAGAGAAAGAGCCTCCCGGCAAGCGAGTGCCTCGAGCGTAGCCGGATCAGCTAGACATGCGCACGTGAGAGCGGAAGCACCCATCGACTTTGATTTTTGCATGTCCAGCACCCGGTGGCACCGAGCGCGTGCGTACTGATCTGGCTGATGTTTGTTAGGCACACATTCACCCAGCTCCCTTATATAGCTGATCACAAAATGGTGCGTTGAGTGAGGCGACTGGAAGGTATGTTCATGAAGCGTTTTTCTGCGCGCGTGCTACTCAACCACAGGGTGACCACAACCCTGATAAAATCGTCATGAAGTAGTCCATTGATCAGTGCAAACAGCCACCTTCTAGTAGCATCTAGTTCTCTGCTGTTCTCCATAGCCTCGACCAGGTTCGGATCTTCAAGGGCCCAAACACACCTCGCCATATGGCAGTGGAGAAAGGAATGTTGCCAAGAATCTTCTGAACTGCAAATTCCACAAGTTGACTTAGTTGACGCAGTAAATCAGCATAGGAAAGAGATTGTTGTGCTAATCTCCAATGAAATATCTTAACTTTGGATGGCACTTGAGTTTTCCACAGGCTAGTCCACGCCTTCTTTTCTTCATCTGAATTTGACGAATCAGCGTGTCCATCTAGCCACGCTTCACGCCTCAGCTTCGTGGAAACAAGCATTATGTACGCCGACCGGACGCTGAAAATTCCGCACTTCTCATGTATCCATGACCAAATGGTATTGTCGCTATCGCTTGGGCATCAGTGGGCAAAAAAAAACAGCTAACTTCTCCATGTCCCATTTCATTATAACCTCCGTCCGGAAATATTTGTCATCAAAATGGATAAAAGGAAATGCATCTAGACGTATTTTAGTTCTAGACACATCTCTTTTTATCCATTTCGATGTCAAGTGTTTTCAGACGGAGGGAGTAGTAGTTATACGTATTGATGATCTGGCTCCCATAAAAAGATTATTATTTTTTGACCAGAATCCCATAAAAAGATTATTAGTTAACATGTCGCTTGTTCCAGTCGTTTTCAGGGCCTATAGCCCCCTATTGTTTTGTCTCCCAATTATTTTCATCTATTCTCAAAAAAAAAAAAAAATCATCTTGTGTTGCCAGACCTGACCCTATGGTGATACCTACACATTTTTTATTATTTTTTCCTTCGCAAAAATAAAGCTGCACATATTTTTTAGAATGCAGGAACAACATTTAAAATCTATTTTCTATAAATAATCATTTGTTTAATGTGAGATGAATCATTACAGTGTACCATTATCAATTGTGTGTACGTGTGCTTCTTATATATACTGATCGATCTGATTGCATACATGTGTCACCAAATAGCGCTCTTGAACTGGAGCACGATGCTAAGTTTGCCGAGTAAGCTCTCGGCAAAATGTGCCGACTTGTAGAGCCTGCCATCTTTGCCGAGAGCGCCAGCATCTCCTCAAACGAAATAAGCTTTAGCGAGAGGGGATCTTGGCAAAGCATGGGCTCGGCCTGTCAGGTGGTGGCCACATGGTTGTTTCCTATTTATTTGCTTTGCCGAGAGTAGCTCTCGGCAAAGTAGTTGCTCGGCGTAGGTAGTGGGACCCGCCAGTCAGGTGGTGGACACGTGGCTGTTTGATACTCGTTAGCTTTGCCAAGAGGAGCATTCGACAAAGCATCCTCTTGACGTAGGACGTGGGACCCACCTGGCAGGCGGTGGACACATGGTTGTTTGCTACTCGTTAGCTTTGCTAAGAGGGGCTCTCGGCAAAGCATCCGCTCGGCGTAGGAGGCCACGTGGCAACTGCCGCCTCCGTCTGTCGTCCGTGATTCACTTTATTTTGCTGAGATGTACTGTTTGACACTCGGCAAACTCTTTGCCGAGTGCCCGTCATTTGGTTCTCGGCAAAGTTCTGTTTGCCTGAGGGGTGTACTCCCGGTGGCCTTTGCCGACAACAATTCTTGGCAAAGACTTTGCCGAGTGTTTCTGGCATTCAATGTAAGGTGTGATTCCAGTAGTGTGATCTTCAACTAGGTCATTTGAAATACTAGAAAAGAAACTCTTCACCTGAAATGATAGATATGCACAACTATGGGATGATGCCAATTCACCTAATAATGATGGAAGCTTGGTTACTTTGCAAAAAAGTTCACCAATATAGCAACATCTGTTTTGGTGCATAAATGTTAGATTTGTGTTTTAAACATCAATGTTGTTGCCTGGCGCCGATACTGGCCTCAGAATTTATGTTTAACCCATTCTTGTTATTAGCAAGCTTGGCAAATTCTGACTGCTCATTCCCTATTCTCCTTTTTTTATCAGCTTATTCTCAGTTTAGTTCCAGAACCAAAACCAATTCTATAAACAAGGATGTGAAGCTCGTATTAAAAAGATGTTGAAGAAATAAGCAAAGTTCATGGTTTGAACAAGTTCTAATGAAGTAGTTGTGCTAAATGATTGATTGCCAGCCAGCTTTAATTTGTTCCTTGGGGCACAATGCAGGCATCCCATAGGTTGAAACTATCACTTGAACTGGATTTTTGCCATACCACGTTACATGTAGTCCATAAAGGCGATTTACGAGTTTTTTGTGTAGTGCATAAAGGCGATTTACTAGGTTACTCTACCACTTCCGCTACACATGGCCCCGGGGAGATTAATCTACTCTCCCGGGGCGCGACACCGATTGTCAAAAATGAGACCCGCTACTTAGGTTAGATTAGATCAATTTATTGACTTCTTTTGAAATTTGCCTTTTTAGCCATTTGGATTCAGCTATTGGGTGTGTAGAGAGCAGATTTTTTTAGGTCATGTGTCACATATACGGCCACATCATGGCCGACAGGCATGCACGCATGCACGCGCGCGCACACACGTGCACACGGAAAATGAGTCCATAGATGCAACTCGGCAGGATGTAAAAGCAAAATGGAGCCCACACGCGCGCATGCCTGCCTTTTGATGATAGAGACAACACTTGGAGCCCACACGATGATGAAAGTTGTTCCACTCACGAGAGAGTTGGTGGCCCGTCGTTGTTCATCCCTATGTAATGAAATACATAGTTTTTCCAGTACCGTCAGTGCAATTTATTCTTCTAAAAATCGTACATGTAAGTTGTAAAAAAGTAAATATGATTTCTTGTTAAAATTTCAGAAATCACCATATTTTTAAGCAGAAATTTGTATGCACAAAGTTTACATCATGTACATGATTTTTATTTCTCTGATTTTCAATCACCGCTCAGGGCCTCCTCAGTCGCTACGTATCTCCTGGTGAGCCGAGGATGCTTCTGAATTGATGATAGGAATTCCCCCATTACTGAGAGATAGTATGTCTAGTAAAATTTCACTCAAAATTTTGATTTAAAAATTTCAGAATTTTAGAGGTTTACCTTACTACCTTAGCTTCTTTGCCTTATACTCCCTCTATTCCTAGACATCATATATTTAGGAACGGAGGGAGTAGATGGGTCCCCGCCCCGCGGGAAGTATGCTAAAATCTTGAGAAAAAACATTTTCATGGGAGAAGTGAGACAAAGTAAACTAGCTGTTTGGGAAAGTGAAATGTTTACAAAAAATAAAAAATACTCCCTACATGTGGGTTTATAAGGCCTACTTATCTTTCCTTCTTCTTTTTTGAGATAACTAGCAAAAAGGCCCGTGTGTTGCAACGGGAGAAGAAAAAATCATTTCATGTCTCTAGCTGGGTTAGTTGGACAAACTGTGTGTGGCCGGTTGGCAGGTTATGAGATCGAACCCTCCCATCGGCAATTTTATTTTTTGCCAGCTCTCCAGACCTGGGCCACAGTGTGCCGTGAGGTGGGCTTCCTCCGTTGGGCCAAACAGGTGGCAAGTAATGAAACCAAATAGCGTATGTGAAATTAACTGAAGCGGGGCCAAAGGAAGCGGGACGAAACCAAGAATATCATCTCTCTTTAATAGTAGGTATAGATAAGGCCTACTAATCTTGTCTTAAGACAACCCATTTTAAATTTGATCGAGTTTATAGAAAAAATGTGTAAACTTCGTCAAATTCAAAATGAAGTGCACCAAAAGGAAAAGGAATGAAAACCTGTTACAGCTATCTCTGGCTGCTGCTTCCACAAAGATCAGGAAAAATTGAAGTTGGTCTGCTTTCTTTGAGGAAGTGAGAAATAGACAAGGTGCATTACACTCAATTGTTCTAGAGTGAGTTTGCTATTACTTATTGGAACAACTCATCATTCTAATGTTCAAGCCTTCTTTGATGTTGATATGGGCTGTCTGTTTTCTCTTATTTTCGCAAGAATCACAAGTAAGTGTATTTTCTGCTTTTCTAGTGATTGGAGAAGCGAAAACACTGTCGCTAAGCAAGTAAGCATTGCCAGCATTAGTTTGTAGCTCTACTATATTTATGACCCACTTGCTAAGCAAGTTGGAACGTGGCCGAATGCAGTTCTGACTTGACTTTGCTGTGCTCTTTATGTGTGTTGCAACCAAGGCAGTACGGTTCAGGATGCTTCGCGTTATATTTCTGAGGCTGGTCATAATGGGTAGGAACATAAGGTAGTAACATACACACTTATGTAGACTATGTTACTACCTCCACAGTGGATAGGAACATATAGGTAGTGTCATGTAACGATGCATTTATTAGCTTATAGACTCATTGTTTTTTGAAGTGTGTGATGTTCCGGTAACTTAGCTAGTTACCACAAGCACCTCACTCTTCATTAAATATGTGCCACATAAGCAACGTTGTATTGAAATATGTGATGTTACTCCTAAGTTCCACCCCATTGTGACCAGCCTGAAGCAGCCCGACAGTGTAGGGTTCATAGAGCACCCACATAGTAGTATTCTTTTTCCTTTCTGCATGTGTCTATGTTTTTAAAAGAAGTTGCTACACTTGCTTGCAGGTAACATGTATTGCGCATGGTGGAAACTCATATGGAAGCTTGGTTGCTTTGCCAAAAGAAAAAAACTCACCCTCTGTTTTCACAGAAAATGTGCTGAAGTTGTGAATCATTGGATTGACGTTTTGATCCTAGCATTCTTGTTATTAGCTTAGTTACCTTTATGGTTTAAATAACACAAATGATAAGTGTCACACGTGTGGCACGAAGTACTCTGGTCCTGATGTTTTTTACAACTAAAGTTGTCATCTAAAAAGAAAAAACAAACCCCAAAAAAACCGAAACTTGGCATCCGAAATGAAAGTTGTAACACACAAATGGGAAGCCGGACCCGCCTATCAGCATCTATGTTCTCCAGAAGGCTGGTTCGGTTGCACGAGATGGGGCGTTCATTGAGCCTATTCGTCTACACCCTGTGTCTGCTCTCACGTGGGGGGCTCCGTGGCACGTTCCTAGCCGTCAGATCTATGCATCTGGTGTGTACCTAGACATTTTTGTTCCGGGGTCTATTACGCCTGCGCCACAAGCATGCCCGAGGCCACATCTCTGGGGTTGTTTTGCTTCGCATATGCGTGAACCGCCTCACGTGCTGTTGCTTGCGCGGTGGTCAGGCCGGGGCGGCCTGTCATGGTTGTTTGTGCATGTCCAGGTTTGTTTGGTCGCGCTACTAGGGTAATTCGATTTTTTTTGTTAAGTCCCCTTTACCTGGCTCTCAGCAACGGCCTGCGTCACCGAGTTCATCTTGTTGGCGAGAACCGTACTCGGCGTAGGTTGTCTCCACCGAGATCTCGTGGTTCGATTCGATATGCGGCATAGTAGACAAAGAAACTCAACAACGATCAATTTGCGAGCGGTGGTTTCTGGTGGGGTAAAATAGTGGACCACAATTTTAGGTTGACGGCAATGTTGCTTAGTAATCAGGGCTGTCGGGTGAGTACCGTGTCCCATCTATACCGAAAATTCTAGTCGTACGGACAAATACAGGCTCTTACGGACTCTTTCCTTCTCATTAAACTTGCCCCCCCTGAATTTCAGGGATGGGGGGGGGGGCTCCTTCACATAGTAAGTGAAAATCATAGTCAAAGTTGTACGGTGAAGGGGGGGGGGTTGGCTCCTTCACATAGTAAGTGAAAATCATAGTCAAAGTTGCACGGTGAAGACTAGAAAAAGTCAACCGCACCTTAAATTTTAGGAGTAATTGGACTTGGGATCTCTCTACTCTATCCATGTAAGTGTCGCTTTCCAAAAACCCCACGCAGTGGTGTGTCTAGATGGAGTAAAGCTACATGCACGGATTGGTTAAAGAGGTTTTATGGGGTGGATTAACATGGCAGTATGTGATTGGTCATTATGTCTACAAAACTAGTTTATAGACATACGGAATAAAATTGTTTTGCAAGACAAATACGAGGATGCAATTTAGATATGTTCAATCCATGTACTTTGGTATATATTAATGATCAAAGTCAAGCATCAAAGACCGTGCAAAGTCAAATGCGCCTTATATTTTGGTAAGAAGGGAGTATTAGAATCCAAACAAGTCTTTACTTACTACTTCGATCAGGTTCCATAAAGAAATCTTCAACTTCAGCGTGGCACTCACCACTAACCAGCAATGCCCTACACATACACTATCTTGTCATGTGACGAAACTGATCTTTCCTTCAAGAAATTGCATGCATTATTCCATACAAGCGCGCATAAAAGGTTCACAGCTTGAGAACAGAATTACGGTAACACGAATAAACTTAAAAAGCGTTTTTATGCATTGGTAATAACTACCAAAAGGGCCCGTGCGTTGCAACAGGAGGATTTAAGTCGGACGGAAATCTATGATAAATAGTCGGACGGAAATCTGATGGATGCTTTTCACTGTCAGCTTATCTTGCCCAAGCTTTTGGCTGCTACGCTGGCCTATTATTCCAATCTCGTCTCCTCTTCACCTAGCAGGCCGCCAGCTTTAAAGGCTAGTCCCGTTTGATGCGGCTCTATCTGCTTGTTGATTTCCAAGGAAGTCGGTTGATATTCCATACAATTTGAGAACGTATATGAACTGGTCAGAATTAGTTTAAGGGGGCGAGGTGGGACTATTCAAAGCAAAGCATCCACAAATCTCCACAGTAATACGCTTGTCTTGTTGGCTACTGACTTAGCACACGAAACGTTTAGTGCGTAAGATATTATTAGGACATACGGGCAGAAGAGTTTAGTACCGACTCGAAAAGGTATGGACTGCCACTGTCAGTACCAGAGCAACATACCCATTTTTTCTTGTCTCTCCATTTGGAGTAAATATCTGCATTTTTTGGACAGGTTAATGCGGTGCTAAGCAGTGTGTTGTCACAGCCATTTTCTTGTTATCATGCTATGATAAAACTGCACCACTTATTGAAAATGATAAACGTTGAGGCTTTGAAGAAGCTTGAGAAGATGAGCTTTCCATGTTGCATCAATAACTTCGCAGAAGATGACTTTTTTCATCTTGGTTTTACAGTAGTTAAATGTTCACGTTTGACAGTAATGGAAGCAGTACGCAACTACAAATTTCAGCACATACTTAGTATCTATCGACTATCGTATTGCTAATCTAATCAGGAAGATTATGTTGTGTTTACATAATCTCATCTTCTGCTTTATAGTAACCTACGCCAGACTTGACTGACTGGGAACTAGTCCAACAAGCTGAGCTATTTTGGTGACCTAATGAAAATTTCAGTCACTCAACACCTAGAATTTTATGCAAGAAACAGTGACTACTCGAAGACTGATCAATACTTTACAGTGACAGATTTCTTGGTGAAGTAAAATTATTTTTCTTGGTGAAGTAAGCACTCTTCGAGTAATGACATGATGCACTTGTAGATGTACTAGCAGCTGATGCGCCTGTAATGAAGTAAAATTATTTTTCTTGGTGAAGTTCAAGCATAGGATCTGCATATGTATCATCACTAGTGATACAAAGGTATTTTTGTGTTATGAGAGTCCAGGGAGACTAAGATTGGTCCTCCTTGTCATAGCTTTTTGTTCTTGTTGTTGCTTAATTCCTCTTCAGTTTATGTGCTTAGTTTAACTTTTTTTCACTATGATCTGGGCATGTACAAGTAATGAGCTTGAGTTTTTCTTTTGTATGACTAGTTATTGAGCATGAGTTCTTTTTCAATTGTCATTTACTTCGTCTTCATGTAGATGTGGGACCTGCACATCAACACATTTCATCATGATGAGAGGAAGAAGAAAAGAAACAGGGCAGCATCATGATGTGTAACTATCACCAACAGTGTTTCGGTCTCAACAGCAGCAGTTCTATTTGTCATGTGATTCGGTCTCAGCAACTTTCCTCTTGTATTTTGCATGCTGATATATCAGCAAGACAATATATCTTGTCACTTTAATACTATCCGGCTTTTAATATATCAGTAGTGATACAAATATGAGTGTATCTGCATATGCATCAGCATTGGTGATACAAATGTGCCTTTCAATTTGCAAGTTCCAAATGTGCAATTAGATCAAATGAATAGGCATACTAAATTATTAATTGCAAAATTACAAATGAGAGGTAGAGTTATGTGCATATTTGATGGGGGATGGGGGGGGGAGACATTAGCCCCCACCCTTAGATCAAGTTCCGAAGAATTGTTTTTTGGGGTAGCATACGTGTCGGTCACCAACACCCGCAGTTTTAGCCGATTCTGGCCCGTATCGTGGACTATACTCACTGTTTTGGGGTCCTAGAGTGATTTCCACGACTGACGAACCCCGGGGGTCCTTTTACGTGTCGGTCATCAACACCCGCAGTTTTGGCCGATTCCGGCCCGTTTCATGGACTATTACTCACTGTTTTGGGGTCCCGGAGTGATTTCCACGATTGATGAACCCTGGGGTGCGTTTACGTGTCGGTCATCAACACCCGCAGTTTTGGCCGATTCTGGCCTCTTTCATGGACTATTACTGACTGTTTTGGTGTCCCAGACTAATTTCCATGATTGATGAACCCTGGGGTGCGTTTACGTGTCGGTCATCAACACCCGCAGTTTTAGCCGATTCTGGCCCGTATCGTGGACTATTACTCACTGTTTTGGGGTCCTAGAGTGATTTCCACGATTGATGAACCCTGGGGTGCGTTTACGTGTCGGTCATCAACACCCGCAGTTTTGGCCGATTCCGGCCCGTATCGTGAACTATTACTCACTGTTTTGGGGTCCTAGAGTGATTTCCACGATTGACGAACCCCGAGCTGCCTTTACGTGTCGGTCATCAACACTCGCAGTTTTAGCCGATTCTGGCCCGTATCGTGGACTATTACTCACTGTTTTGGGGTCCTAGAGTGATTTCCACGATTGACGAACCCCGGGGTCCGTTTACGTGTCGGTCATCAACACCCGCAGTTTTGGCCGATTCCGGCCCGTTTCATGGACTATTACTCACTGTTTTGGGGTCCCGGAGTGATTTCCACGATTGACGAACCCCGGGGTGCGTTTACGTGTCGGTCATCAACACCCACAGTTTTGGCCGATTCCGGCCCGTTTCATGGACTATTACTCACTGTTTTGGGGTCCCGGAGTGATTTCCATGATTGATGAACCCCGGGGTGTGTTTACGTGTCGGTCATCAACACCCGCAGTTTTGGCCGATTCTGGCCTCTTTCATGGACTATTACTGACTGTTTTGGTGTCCCGGACTAATTTCCACGATTGATGAACCCTGGGGTGCGTTTACGTGTCGGTCATCAACACCCGCAGTTTTAGCCGATTCTGGCCCGTATCGTGGACTATTACTCACTGTTTTGGGGTCCTAGAGTGATTTCCACGATTGACGAACCCCGGGGTCCGTTTACGTGTCGGTCATCAACACCCGCAGTTTTGGCCGATTCCGGCCCGTTTCATGGACTATTACTCACTGTTTTGGGGTCCCGGAGTGATTTCCATGATTGATGAACCCCGGGGTGCGTTTACGTGTCGGTCATCAACACCCGCAGGTTTGGCCGATTCTGGCCTGTTTCGTGGACTATTACTGACTGTTTTGGTGTCCCGGACTAATTTCCACGATTGATGAACCCTGGGGTGCGTTTACGTGTCGGTCATCAACACCCGCAGTTTTAGCCGATTCTGGCCCGTATCATGGACTATTACTCACTGTTTTGGGGTCCTAGAGTGATTTCCACGATTGATGAACCCTGGGGTGCGTTTACGTGTCGGTCATCAACACCCGCAGTTTTGGCCGATTCCGGCCCGTATCGTGAACTATTACTCACTGTTTTGGGGTCCTAGAGTGATTTCCACGATTGACGAACCCCGAGCTGCCTTTACGTGTCGGTCATCAACACTCGCAGTTTTAGCCGATTCTGGCCCGTATCGTGGACCATTACTCACTTTTTTGGGTTCCTAGAGTGATTTCCACGATTGACGAACCCCGGGGTGCGTTTATGTGTCGGTCATCAACACCCGCAGTTTTGGCCGATTCCGGCCTGTTTCATGGACTATTACTCACTGTTTTGGGGTCCCGGAGTGATTTCCATGATTGATGAACCCCGGGGTGCGTTTACGTGTCGGTCATCAACACCCGCAGTTTTGGCCGATTCTGGCCTGTTTCATGGACTATTACTGACTGTTTTGGTGTCCCGGACTAATTTCCACGATTGATGAACCCTGGGGTGCGTTTACGTGTCGGTCGCCAAAACCCGCAGTTTTAGCCGATTCTGGCCCGTATCGTGGACTATACTCACTGTTTTGGGGTCCTAGAGTGATTTCCACGACTGACGAACCCCGGGGGTCCTTTTACGTGTCGGTCATCAACACCCGCAGTTTTGGCCGATTCCAGCCCGTTTCATGGACTATTACTCACTGTTTTGGGGTCCCGGAGTGATTTCCATGATTGATGAACCCCGGGGTGTGTTTACGTGTCGGTCATCAACACCCGCAGTTTTGGCCGATTCTGGCCTCTTTCATGGACTATTACTGACTGTTTTGGTGTCCCAGACTAATTTCCACGATTGATGAACCCTGGGGTGCGTTTACGTGTCGGTCATCAACACACGCAGTTTTAGCCGATTCTGGCCCGTATCGTGGACTATTACTCACTGTTTTGGGGTCCTAGAGTGATTTCCACGATTGACGAACCCCGGGGTCCGTTTACGTGTCGGTCATCAACACCCGCAGTTTTGGCCGATTCCGGCTCGTTTCATGGACTATTACTCACTGTTTTGGGGTCCCGGAGTGATTTCCATGATTGATGAACCCCGGGGTGCGTTTACGTGTCGGTCATCAACACCCGCAGATTTGGCCGATTCTGGCCTGTTTCGTGGACTATTACTGACTGTTTTGGTGTCCCGGACTAATTTCCACGATTGATGAACCCTAGGGTGCGTTTACGTGTCGGTCATCAACACCCGCAGTTTTAGCCGATTCTGGCCCGTATCATGGACTATTACTCACTGTTTTGGGGTCCTAGAGTGATTTCCACGATTGATGAACCCTGGGGTGCGTTTACGTGTCGGTCATCAACACCCGCAGTTTTGGCCGATTCCGGCCCGTATCGTGAACTATTACTCACTGTTTTGGGGTCCTAGAGTGATTTCCACGATTGACGAACCCCGGGGTCCGTTTACGTGTCGGTCATCAACACCCGCAGTTTTGGCCGATTCCGGCCCGTTTCATGGACTATTACTCACTGTTTTGGGGTCCCGGAGTGATTTCCACGATTGACGAACCCCGGGGTGCGTTTACGTGTCGGTCATCAACACCCACAGTTTTGGCCGATTCCGGCCCGTTTCATGGACTATTACTCACTGTTTTGGGGTCCCGGAGTGATTTCCATGATTGATGAACCCCGGGGTGTGTTTACGTGTCGGTCATCAACACCCGCAGTTTTGGCCGATTCTGGCCTCTTTCATGGACTATTACTGACTGTTTTGGTGTCCCGGACTAATTTCCACGATTGATGAACCCTGGGGTGCGTTTACGTGTCGGTCATCAACACCCGCAGTTTTAGCCGATTCTGGCCCGTATCGTGGACTATTACTCACTGTTTTGGGATCCTAGAGTGATTTCCACGATTGACGAACCCCGGGGTCCGTTTACGTGTCGGTCATCAACACCCGCAGTTTTGGCCGATTCCGGCCCGTTTCATGGACTATTACTCACTGTTTTGGGGTCCCGGAGTGATTTCCATGATTGATGAACCCCGGGGTGCGTTTACGTGTCGGTCATCAACACCCGCAGGTTTGGCCGATTCTGGCCTGTTTCGTGGACTATTACTGACTGTTTTGGTGTCCCGGACTAATTTCCACGATTGATGAACCCTGGGGTGCGTTTACGTGTCGGTCATCAACACCCGCAGTTTTAGCCGATTCTGGCCCGTATCATGGACTATTACTCACTGTTTTGGGGTCCTAGAGTGATTTCCACGATTGATGAACCCTGGGGTGCGATTACGTGTCGGTCATCAACACCCGCAGTTTTGGCCGATTCCGGCCCGTATCGTGAACTATTACTCACTGTTTTGGGGTCCTAGAGTGATTTCCACGATTGACGAACCCCGAGCTGCCTTTACGTGTCGGTCATCAACACTCGCAGTTTTAGCCGATTCTGGCCCGTATCGTGGACCATTACTCACTTTTTTGGGTTCCTAGAGTGATTTCCACGATTGACGAACCCCGGGGTGCGTTTATGTGTCGGTCATCAACACCCGCAGTTTTGGCCGATTCCGGCCTGTTTCATGGACTATTACTCACTGTTTTGGGGTCCCGGAGTGATTTCCATGATTGATGAACCCCGGGGTGCGTTTACGTGTCGGTCATCAACACCCGCAGTTTTGGCCGATTCTGGCCTGTTTCATGGACTATTACTGACTGTTTTGGTGTCCCGGACTAATTTCCACGATTGATGAACCCTGGGGTGCGTTTACGTGTCGGTCGCCAAAACCCGCAGTTTTAGCCGATTCTGGCCCGTATCGTGGACTATACTCACTGTTTTGGGGTCCTAGAGTGATTTCCACGACTGACGAACCCCGGGGGTCCTTTTACGTGTCGGTCATCAACACCCGCAGTTTTGGCCGATTCCGGCCCGTTTCATGGACTATTACTCACTGTTTTGGGGTCCCGGAGTGATTTCCATGATTGATGAACCCCGGGGTGTGTTTACGTGTCGGTCATCAACACCCGCAGTTTTGGCCGATTCTGGCCTCTTTCATGGACTATTACTGACTGTTTTGGTGTCCCAGACTAATTTCCACGATTGATGAACCCTGGGGTGCGTTTACGTGTCGGTCATCAACACACGCAGTTTTAGCCGATTCTGGCCCGTATCGTGGACTATTACTCACTGTTTTGGGGTCCTAGAGTGATTTCCACGATTGACGAACCCCGGGGTCCGTTTACGTGTCGGTCATCAACACCCGCAGTTTTGGCCGATTCCGGCCCGTTTCATGGACTATTACTCACTGTTTTGGGGTCCCGGAGTGATTTCCATGATTGATGAACCCCGGGGTGCGTTTACGTGTCGGTCATCAACACCCGCAGATTTGGCCGATTCTGGCCTGTTTCGTGGACTATTACTGACTGTTTTGGTGTCCCGGACTAATTTCCACGATTGATGAACCCTAGGGTGCGTTTACGTGTCGGTCATCAACACCCGCAGTTTTAGCCGATTCTGGCCCGTATCATGGACTATTACTCACTGTTTTGGGGTCCTAGAGTGATTTCCACGATTGATGAACCCTGGGGTGCGTTTACGTGTCGGTCATCAACACCCGCAGTTTTGGCCGATTCCGGCCCGTATCGTGAACTATTACTCACTGTTTTGGGGTCCTAGAGTGATTTCCACGATTGACGAACCCCGAGCTGCCTTTACGTGTCGGTCATCAACACTCGCAGTTTTAGCCGATTCTGGCCCGTATCGTGGACTATTACTCACTGTTTTGGGGTCCTAGAGTGATTTCCACGATTGACGAACCCCGGGGTCCGTTTACGTGTCGGTCATCAACACCCGCAGTTTTGGCCGATTCCGGCCCGTTTCATGGACTATTACTCACTGTTTTGGGGTCCCGGAGTGATTTCCACGATTGACGAACCCCGGGGTGCGTTTACGTGTCGGTCATCAACACCCGCAGTTTTGGCCGATTCCGGCCCGTTTCATGGACTATTACTCACTGTTTTGGGGTCCCGGAGTGATTTCCATGATTGATGAACCCCGGGGTGTGTTTACGTGTCAGTCATCAACACCCGCAGTTTTGGCCGATTCTGGCCTCTTTCATGGACTATTACTGACTGTTTTGGTGTCCCGGACTAATTTCCACGATTGATGAACCCTCGGGTGCGTTTACGTGTCGGTCATCAACACCCGCAGTTTTAGCCGATTCTGGCCCGTATCGTGGACTATTACTCACTGTTTTGGGGTCCTAGAGTGATTTCCACGATTGACGAACCCCGGGGTCCGTTTACGTGTCGGTCATCAACACCCGCAGTTTTGGCCGATTCCGGCCCTTTTCATGGACTATTACTCACTGTTTTGGGGTCCCGGAGTGATTTCCACGATTGACGAACCCCGGGGTGCGTTTACGTGTCGGTCATCAACACCCGCAGTTTTGGCCGATTCCGGCCCGTTTCATGGACTATTACTCACTGTTTTGGGGTCCCGGAGTGATTTCCATGATTGATGAACCCCGGGGTGTGTTTACGTGTCGGTCATCAACACCCGCAGTTTTGGCCGATTCTGGCCTCTTTCATGGACTATTACTGACTGTTTTGGTGTCCCGGACTAATTTCCACGATTGATGAACCCTGGGGTGCGTTTACGTGTCGGTCATCAATACCCGCAGTTTTAGCCGATTCTGGCCCGTATCATGGACTATTACTCACTGTTTTGGGGTCCTAGAGTGATTTCCACGATTGACGAACCCCGGGGTCCGTTTACGTGTCGGTCATCAACACCCGCAGTTTTGGCCGATTCCGGCCCGTTTCATGGACTATTACTCACTGTTTTGGGATCCCGGAGTGATTTCCATGATTGATGAACCCCGGGGTGCGTTTACGTGTCGGTCATCAACACCCGCAGTTTTGGCCGATTCTGGCCTGTTTCGTGGACTATTACTGACTGTTTTGGTGTCCCGGACTAATTTCCACGATTGATGAACCCTGGGGTGCGTTTACGTGTCGGTCATCAACACCCGCAGTTTTAGCCGATTCTGGCCCGTATCATGGACTATTACTCACTGTTTTGGGGTCCTAGAGTGATTTCCACGATTGATGAACCCATGGGGTGCGTTTACGTGTCGGTCATCAACACCCGCAGTTTTGGCCGATTCCGGCCCGTATCGTGAACTATTACTCACTGTTTTGGGGTCCTAGAGTGATTTCCACGATTGACGAACCCCGAGCTGCGTTTACGTGTCGGTCATCAACACCCGCAGTTTTAGCCGATTCTGGCCCGTATCGTGGACTATTACTCACTGTTTTGGGGTCCTAGAGTGATTTCCACGATTGACGAACCCCGGGGTCCGTTTACGTGTCGGTCATCAACACCCGCAGTTTTGGCCGTTTCCGGCCCGTTTCATGGACTATTACTCACTGTTTTGGGGTCCCGGAGTGATTTCCATGATTGATGAACCCCGGGGTGCGTTTACGTGTCGGTCATCAACACCCGCAGGTTTGGCCGATTCTGGCCTGTTTCGTGGACTATTACTGACTGTTTTGGTGTCCCGGACTAATTTCCACGATTGATGAACCCTGGGGTGCGTTTACGTGTCGGTCATCAACACCCGCAGTTTTAGCCGATTCTGGCCCGTATCATGGACTATTACTCACTGTTTTGGGGTCCTAGAGTGATTTCCACGATTGATGAACCCTGGGGTGCGTTTACGTGTCGGTCATCAACACCCGCAGTTTTGGCCGATTCCGGCCCGTATCGTGAACTATTACTCACTGTTTTGGGGTCCTAGAGTGATTTCCACGATTGACGAACCCCGAGCTGCCTTTACGTGTCGGTCATCAACACTCGCAGTTTTAGCCGATTCTGGCCCGTATCGTGGACTATTACTCACTGTTTTGGGGTCCTAGAGTGATTTCCACGATTGACGAACCCCGGGGTCCGTTTACGTGTCGGTCATCAACACCCGCAGTTTTGGCCGATTCCGGCCCTTTTCATGGACTATTACTCACTGTTTTGGGGTCCCGGAGTGATTTCCACGATTGACGAACCCCGGGGTGCGTTTACGTGTCGGTCATCAACACCCGCAGTTTTGGCCGATTCCGGCCCGTTTCATGGACTATTACTCACTGTTTTGGGGTCCCGGAGTGATTTCCATGATTGATGAACCCCGGGGTGTGTTTACGTGTCGGTCATCAACACCCGCAGTTTTGGCCGATTCTGGCCTCTTTCATGGACTATTACTGACTGTTTTGGTGTCCCGGACTAATTTCCACGATTGATGAACCCTGGGGTGCGTTTACGTGTCGGTCATCAATACCCGCAGTTTTAGCCGATTCTGGCCCGTATCATGGACTATTACTCACTGTTTTGGGGTCCTAGAGTGATTTCCACGATTGACGAACCCCGGGGTCCGTTTACGTGTCGGTCATCAACACCCGCAGTTTTGGCCGATTCCGGCCCGTTTCATGGACTATTACTCACTGTTTTGGGATCCCGGAGTGATTTCCATGATTGATGAACCCCGGGGTGCGTTTACGTGTCGGTCATCAACACCCGCAGTTTTGGCCGATTCTGGCCTGTTTCGTGGACTATTACTGACTGTTTTGGTGTCCCGGACTAATTTCCACGATTGATGAACCCTGGGGTGCGTTTACGTGTCGGTCATCAACACCCGCAGTTTTAGCCGATTCTGGCCCGTATCATGGACTATTACTCACTGTTTTGGGGTCCTAGAGTGATTTCCACGATTGATGAACCCATGGGGTGCGTTTACGTGTCGGTCATCAACACCCGCAGTTTTGGCCGATTCCGGCCCGTATCGTGAACTATTACTCACTGTTTTGGGGTCCTAGAGTGATTTCCACGATTGACGAACCCCGAGCTGCGTTTACGTGTCGGTCATCAACACCCGCAGTTTTAGCCGATTCTGGCCCGTATCGTGGACTATTACTCACTGTTTTGGGGTCCTAGAGTGATTTCCACGATTGACGAACCCCGGGGTCCGTTTACGTGTCGGTCATCAACACCCGCAGTTTTGGCCGTTTCCGGCCCGTTTCATGGACTATTACTCACTGTTTTGGGGTCCCGGAGTGATTTCCATGATTGATGAACCCCGGGGTGCGTTTACGTGTCGGTCATCAACACACGCAGGTTTGGCCGATTCTGGCCTGTTTCGTGGACTATTACTGACTGTTTTGGTGTCCCGGACTAATTTCCACGATTGATGAACCCTGGGGTGCGTTTACGTGTCGGTCATCAACACCCGCAGTTTTAGCCGATTCTGGCCCGTATCATGGACTATTACTCACTGTTTTGGGGTCCTAGAGTGATTTCCACGATTGATGAACCCTGGGGTGCGTTTACGTGTCGGTCATCAACACCCGCAGTTTTGGCCGATTCCGGCCCGTATCGTGAACTATTACTCACTGTTTTGGGGTCCTAGAGTGATTTCCACGATTGACGAACCCCGAGCTGCCTTTACGTGTCGGTCATCAACACTCGCAGTTTTAGCCGATTCTGGCCCGTATCGTGGACTATTACTCACTGTTTTGGGGTCCTAGAGTGATTTCCACGATTGACGAACCCCGGGGTGCGTTTACGTGTCGGTCATCAACACCCGCAGTTTTGGCCGATTCCGGCCCTTTTCATGGACTATTACTCACTGTTTTGGGGTCCCGGAGTGATTTCCACGATTGACGAACCCCGGGGTGCGTTTACGTGTCGGTCATCAACACCCGCAGTTTTGGCCGATTCCGGCCCGTTTCATGGACTATTACTCACTGTTTTGGGGTCCCGGAGTGATTTCCATGATTGATGAACCCCGGGGTGTGTTTACGTGTCGGTCATCAACACCCGCAGTTTTGGCCGATTCTGGCCTCTTTCATGGACTATTACTGACTGTTTTGGTGTCCCGGACTAATTTCCACGATTGATGAACCCTGGGGTGCGTTTACGTGTCGGTCATCAATACCCGCAGTTTTAGCCGATTCTGGCCCGTATCATGGACTATTACTCACTGTTTTGGGGTCCTAGAGTGATTTCCACGATTGACGAACCCCGGGGTCCGTTTACGTGTCGGTCATCAACACCCGCAGTTTTGGCCGATTCCGGCCCGTTTCATGGACTATTACTCACTGTTTTGGGGTCCTAGAGTGATTTCCACGATTGACGAACCCCGGGGTCCGTTTACGTGTCGGTCATCAACACCCGCAGTTTTGGCCGATTCCGGCCCGTTTCATGGACTATTACTCACTGTTTTGGGATCCCGGAGTGATTTCCATGATTGATGAACCCCGGGGTGCGTTTACGTGTCGGTCATCAACACCCGCAGTTTTGGCCGATTCTGGCCTGTTTCGTGGACTATTACTGACTGTTTTGGTGTCCCGGACTAATTTCCACGATTGATGAACCCTGGGGTGCGTTTACGTGTCGGTCATCAACACCCGCAGTTTTAGCCGATTCTGGCCCGTATCATGGACTATTACTCACTGTTTTGGGGTCCTAGAGTGATTTCCACGATTGATGAACCCATGGGGTGCGTTTACGTGTCGGTCATCAACACCCGCAGTTTTGGCCGATTCCGGCCCGTATCGTGAACTATTACTCACTGTTTTGGGGTCCTAGAGTGATTTCCACGATTGACGAACCCCGAGCTGCGTTTACGTGTCGGTCATCAACACCCGCAGTTTTAGCCGATTCTGGCCCGTATCGTGGACTATTACTCACTGTTTTGGGGTCCTAGAGTGATTTCCACGATTGACGAACCCCGGGGTCCGTTTACGTGTCGGTCATCAACACCCGCAGTTTTGGCCGTTTCCGGCCCGTTTCATGGACTATTACTCACTGTTTTGGGGTCCCGGAGTGATTTCCATGATTGATGAACCCCGGGGTGCGTTTACGTGTCGGTCATCAACACCCGCAGGTTTGGCCGATTCTGGCCTGTTTCGTGGACTATTACTGACTGTTTTGGTGTCCCGGACTAATTTCCACGATTGATGAACCCTGGGGTGCGTTTACGTGTCGGTCATCAACACCCGCAGTTTTAGCCGATTCTGGCCCGTATCATGGACTATTACTCACTGTTTTGGGGTCCTAGAGTGATTTCCACGATTGATGAACCCTGGGGTGCGTTTACGTGTCGGTCATCAACACCCGCAGTTTTGGCCGATTCCGGCCCGTATCGTGAACTATTACTCACTGTTTTGGGGTCCTAGAGTGATTTCCACGATTGACGAACCCCGAGCTGCCTTTACGTGTCGGTCATCAACACTCGCAGTTTTAGCCGATTCTGGCCCGTATCGTGGACTATTACTCACTGTTTTGGGGTCCTAGAGTGATTTCCACGATTGACGAACCCCGGGGTCCGTTTACGTGTCGGTCATCAACACCCGCAGTTTTGGCCGATTCCGGCCCTTTTCATGGACTATTACTCACTGTTTTGGGGTCCCGGAGTGATTTCCACGATTGACGAACCCCGGGGTGCGTTTACGTGTCGGTCATCAACACCCGCAGTTTTGGCCGATTCCGGCCCGTTTCATGGACTATTACTCACTGTTTTGGGGTCCCGGAGTGATTTCCACGATTGATGAACCCATGGGGTGCGTTTACGTGTCGGTCATCAACACCCGCAGTTTTGGCCGATTCCGGCCCGTATCGTGAACTATTACTCACTGTTTTGGGGTCCTAGAGTGATTTCCACGATTGACGAACCCCGAGCTGCGTTTACGTGTCGGTCATCAACACCCGCAGTTTTAGCCGATTCTGGCCCGTATCGTGGACTATTACTCACTGTTTTGGGGTCCTAGAGTGATTTCCACGATTGACGAACCCCGGGGTCCGTTTACGTGTCGGTCATCAACACCCGCAGTTTTGGCCGTTTCCGGCCCGTTTACTCACTGTTTTGGGGTCCCGGAGTGATTTCCATGATTGATGAACCCCGGGGTGCGTTTACGTGTCGGTCATCAACACCCGCAGGTTTGGCCGATTCTGGCCTGTTTCGTGGACTATTACTGACTGTTTTGGTGTCCCGGACTAATTTCCACGATTGATGAACCCTGGGGTGCGTTTACGTGTCGGTCATCAACACCCGTAGTTTTAGCCGATTCTGGCCCGTATCATGGACTATTACTCACTGTTTTGGGGTCCTAGAGTGATTTCCACGATTGATGAACCCTGGGGTGCGTTTACGTGTCGGTCATCAACACCCGCAGTTTTGGCCGATTCCGGCCCGTATCGTGAACTATTACTCACTGTTTTGGGGTCCTAGAGTGATTTCCACGATTGACGAACCCCGAGCTGCCTTTACGTGTCGGTCATCAACACTCGCAGTTTTAGCCGATTCTGGCCCGTATCGTGGACTATTACTCACTGTTTTGGGGTCCTAGAGTGATTTCCACGATTGACGAACCCCGGGGTGCGTTTACGTGTCGGTCATCAACACCCGCAGTTTTGGCCGATTCCGGCCCTTTTCATGGACTATTACTCACTGTTTTGGGGTCCCGGAGTGATTTCCACGATTGACGAACCCCGGGGTGCGTTTACGTGTCGGTCATCAACACCCGCAGTTTTGGCCGATTCCGGCCCGTTTCATGGACTATTACTCACTGTTTTGGGGTCCCGGAGTGATTTCCATGATTGATGAACCCCGGGGTGTGTTTACGTGTCGGTCATCAACACCCGCAGTTTTGGCCGATTCTGGCCTCTTTCATGGACTATTACTGACTGTTTTGGTGTCCCGGACTAATTTCCACGATTGATGAACCCTGGGGTGCGTTTACGTGTCGGTCATCAATACCCGCAGTTTTAGCCGATTCTGGCCCGTATCATGGACTATTACTCACTGTTTTGGGGTCCTAGAGTGATTTCCACGATTGACGAACCCCGGGGTCCGTTTACGTGTCGGTCATCAACACCCGCAGTTTTGGCCGATTCCGGCCCGTTTCATGGACTATTACTCACTGTTTTGGGATCCCGGAGTGATTTCCATGATTGATGAACCCCGGGGTGCGTTTACGTGTCGGTCATCAACACCCGCAGTTTTGGCCGATTCTGGCCTGTTTCGTGGACTATTACTGACTGTTTTGGTGTCCCGGACTAATTTCCACGATTGATGAACCCTGGGGTGCGTTTACGTGTCGGTCATCAACACCCGCAGTTTTAGCCGATTCTGGCCCGTATCATGGACTATTACTCACTGTTTTGGGGTCCTAGAGTGATTTCCACGATTGATGAACCCATGGGGTGCGTTTACGTGTCGGTCATCAACACCCGCAGTTTTGGCCGATTCCGGCCCGTATCGTGAACTATTACTCACTGTTTTGGGGTCCTAGAGTGATTTCCACGATTGACGAACCCCGAGCTGCGTTTACGTGTCGGTCATCAACACCCGCAGTTTTAGCCGATTCTGGCCCGTATCGTGGACTATTACTCACTGTTTTGGGGTCCTAGAGTGATTTCCACGATTGACGAACCCCGGGGTCCGTTTACGTGTCGGTCATCAACACCCGCAGTTTTGGCCGTTTCCGGCCCGTTTCATGGACTATTACTCACTGTTTTGGGGTCCCGGAGTGATTTCCATGATTGATGAACCCCGGGGTGCGTTTACGTGTCGGTCATCAACACCCGCAGGTTTGGCCGATTCTGGCCTGTTTCGTGGACTATTACTGACTGTTTTGGTGTCCCGGACTAATTTCCACGATTGATGAACCCTGGGGTGCGTTTACGTGTCGGTCATCAACACCCGCAGTTTTAGCCGATTCTGGCCCGTATCATGGACTATTACTCACTGTTTTGGGGTCCTAGAGTGATTTCCACGATTGATGAACCCTGGGGTGCGTTTACGTGTCGGTCATCAACACCCGCAGTTTTGGCCGATTCCGGCCCGTATCGTGAACTATTACTCACTGTTTTGGGGTCCTAGAGTGATTTCCACGATTGACGAACCCCGTGCTGCCTTTACGTGTCGGTCATCAACACTCGCAGTTTTAGCCGATTCTGGCCCGTATCGTGGACTATTACTCACTGTTTTGGGGTCCTAGAGTGATTTCCACGATTGACGAACCCCGGGGTCCGTTTACGTGTCGGTCATCAACACCCGCAGTTTTGGCCGATTCCGGCCCTTTTCATGGACTATTACTCACTGTTTTGGGGTCCCGGAGTGATTTCCACGATTGACGAACCCCGGGGTGCGTTTACGTGTCGGTCATCAACACCCGCAGTTTTGGCCGATTCCGGCCCGTTTCATGGACTATTACTCACTGTTTTGGGGTCCCGGAGTGATTTCCATGATTGATGAACCCCGGGGTGTGTTTACGTGTCGGTCATCAACACCCGCAGTTTTGGCCGATTCTGGCCTCTTTCATGGACTATTACTGACTGTTTTGGTGTCCCGGACTAATTTCCACGATTGATGAACCCTGGGGTGCGTTTACGTGTCGGTCATCAATACCCGCAGTTTTAGCCGATTCTGGCCCGTATCATGGACTATTACTCACTGTTTTGGGGTCCTAGAGTGATTTCCACGATTGACGAACCCCGGGGTCCGTTTACGTGTCGGTCATCAACACCCGCAGTTTTGGCCGATTCCGGCCCGTTTCATGGACTATTACTCACTGTTTTGGGATCCCGGAGTGATTTCCATGATTGATGAACCCCGGGGTGCGTTTACGTGTCGGTCATCAACACCCGCAGTTTTGGCCGATTCTGGCCTGTTTCGTGGACTATTACTGACTGTTTTGGTGTCCCGGACTAATTTCCACGATTGATGAACCCTGGGGTGCGTTTACGTGTCGGTCATCAACACCCGCAGTTTTAGCCGATTCTGGCCCGTATCATGGACTATTACTCACTGTTTTGGGGTCCTAGAGTGATTTCCACGATTGATGAACCCATGGGGTGCGTTTACGTGTCGGTCATCAACACCCGCAGTTTTGGCCGATTCCGGCCCGTATCGTGAACTATTACTCACTGTTTTGGGGTCCTAGAGTGATTTCCACGATTGACGAACCCCGAGCTGCGTTTACGTGTCGGTCATCAACACCCGCAGTTTTAGCCGATTCTGGCCCGTATCGTGGACTATTACTCACTGTTTTGGGGTCCTAGAGTGATTTCCACGATTGACGAACCCCGGGGTCCGTTTACGTGTCGGTCATCAACACCCGCAGTTTTGGCCGTTTCCGGCCCGTTTCATGGACTATTACTCACTGTTTTGGGGTCCCGGAGTGATTTCCATGATTGATGAACCCCGGGGTGCGTTTACGTGTCGGTCATCAACACCCGCAGGTTTGGCCGATTCTGGCCTGTTTCGTGGACTATTACTGACTGTTTTGGTGTCCCGGACTAATTTCCACGATTGATGAACCCTGGGGTGCGTTTACGTGTCGGTCATCAACACCCGTAGTTTTAGCCGATTCTGGCCCGTATCATGGACTATTACTCACTGTTTTGGGGTCCTAGAGTGATTTCCACGATTGATGAACCCTGGGGTGCGTTTACGTGTCGGTCATCAACACCCGCAGTTTTGGCCGATTCCGGCCCGTATCGTGAACTATTACTCACTGTTTTGGGGTCCTAGAGTGATTTCCACGATTGACGAACCCCGAGCTGCCTTTACGTGTCGGTCATCAACACTCGCAGTTTTAGCCGATTCTGGCCCGTATCGTGGACTATTACTCACTGTTTTGGGGTCCTAGAGTGATTTCCACGATTGACGAACCCCGGGGTGCGTTTACGTGTCGGTCATCAACACCCGCAGTTTTGGCCGATTCCGGCCCTTTTCATGGACTATTACTCACTGTTTTGGGGTCCCGGAGTGATTTCCACGATTGACGAACCCCGGGGTGCGTTTACGTGTCGGTCATCAACACCCGCAGTTTTGGCCGATTCCGGCCCGTTTCATGGACTATTACTCACTGTTTTGGGGTCCCGGAGTGATTTCCATGATTGATGAACCCCGGGGTGTGTTTACGTGTCGGTCATCAACACCCGCAGTTTTGGCCGATTCTGGCCTCTTTCATGGACTATTACTGACTGTTTTGGTGTCCCGGACTAATTTCCACGATTGATGAACCCTGGGGTGCGTTTACGTGTCGGTCATCAATACCCGCAGTTTTAGCCGATTCTGGCCCGTATCATGGACTATTACTCACTGTTTTGGGGTCCTAGAGTGATTTCCACGATTGACGAACCCCGGGGTCCGTTTACGTGTCGGTCATCAACACCCGCAGTTTTGGCCGATTCCGGCCCGTTTCATGGACTATTACTCACTGTTTTGGGATCCCGGAGTGATTTCCATGATTGATGAACCCCGGGGTGCGTTTACGTGTCGGTCATCAACACCCGCAGTTTTGGCCGATTCTGGCCTGTTTCGTGGACTATTACTGACTGTTTTGGTGTCCCGGACTAATTTCCACGATTGATGAACCCTGGGGTGCGTTTACGTGTCGGTCATCAACACCCGCAGTTTTAGCCGATTCTGGCCCGTATCATGGACTATTACTCACTGTTTTGGGGTCCTAGAGTGATTTCCACGATTGATGAACCCATGGGGTGCGTTTACGTGTCGGTCATCAACACCCGCAGTTTTGGCCGATTCCGGCCCGTATCGTGAACTATTACTCACTGTTTTGGGGTCCTAGAGTGATTTCCACGATTGACGAACCCCGAGCTGCGTTTACGTGTCGGTCATCAACACCCGCAGTTTTAGCCGATTCTGGCCCGTATCGTGGACTATTACTCACTGTTTTGGGGTCCTAGAGTGATTTCCACGATTGACGAACCCCGGGGTCCGTTTACGTGTCGGTCATCAACACCCGCAGTTTTGGCCGTTTCCGGCCCGTTTCATGGACTATTACTCACTGTTTTGGGGTCCCGGAGTGATTTCCATGATTGATGAACCCCGGGGTGCGTTTACGTGTCGGTCATCAACACCCGCAGGTTTGGCCGATTCTGGCCTGTTTCGTGGACTATTACTGACTGTTTTGGTGTCCCGGACTAATTTCCACGATTGATGAACCCTGGGGTGCGTTTACGTGTCGGTCATCAACACCCGCAGTTTTAGCCGATTCTGGCCCGTATCATGGACTATTACTCACTGTTTTGGGGTCCTAGAGTGATTTCCACGATTGATGAACCCTGGGGTGCGTTTACGTGTCGGTCATCAACACCCGCAGTTTTGGCCGATTCCGGCCCGTATCGTGAACTATTACTCACTGTTTTGGGGTCCTAGAGTGATTTCCACGATTGACGAACCCCGAGCTGCCTTTACGTGTCGGTCATCAACACTCGCAGTTTTAGCCAATTCTGGCCCGTATCGTGGACCATTACTCACTTTTTTGGGTTCCTAGAGTGATTTCCACGATTGACGAACCCCGGGGTCCGTTTACGTGTCGGTCATCAACACCCGCAGTTTTGGCCGATTCCGGCCCGTTTCATGGACTATTACTCACTGTTTTGGGGTCCCGGAGTGATTTCCATGATTGATGAACCCCGGGGTGCGTTTACGTGTCGGTCATCAACACCCGCAGGTTTGGCCGATTCTGGCCTGTTTCGTGGACTATTACTGACTGTTTTGGTGTCCCGGACTAATTTCCACGATTGATGAACCCTGGGGTGCGTTTACGTGTCGGTCATCAACACCCGCAGTTTTAGCCGATTCTGGCCCGTATCATGGACTATTACTCACTGTTTTGGGGTCCTAGAGTGATTTCCACGATTGATGAACCCTGGGGTGCGTTTACGTGTCGGTCATCAACACCCGCAGTTTTGGCCGATTCCGGCCCGTATCGTGAACTATTACTCACTGTTTTGGGGTCCTAGAGTGATTTCCACGATTGACGAACCCCGAGCTGCCTTTACGTGTCGGTCATCAACACTCGCAGTTTTAGCCGATTCTGGCCCGTATCGTGGACTATTACTCACTGTTTTGGGGTCCTAGAGTGATTTCCACGATTGACGAACCCCGGGGTCCGTTTACGTGTCGGTCATCAACACCCGCAGTTTTGGCCGATTCCGGCCCGTTTCATGGACTATTACTCACTGTTTTGGGGTCCCGGAGTGATTTCCACGATTGACGAACCCCGGGGTGCGTTTACGTGTCGGTCATCAACACCCGCAGTTTTGGCCGATTCCGGCCCGTTTCATGGACTATTACTCACTGTTTTGGGGTCCCGGAGTGATTTCCATGATTGATGAACCCCGGGGTGTGTTTACGTGTCGGTCATCAACACCCGCAGTTTTGGCCGATTCTGGCCTCTTTCATGGACTATTACTGACTGTTTTGGTGTCCCGGACTAATTTCCACGATTGATGAACCCTGGGGTGCGTTTACGTGTCGGTCATCAACACCCGCAGTTTTAGCCGATTCTGGCCCGTATCGTGGACTATTACTCACTGTTTTGGGGTCCTAGAGTGATTTCCACGATTGACGAACCCCGGGGTCCGTTTACGTGTCGGTCATCAACACCCGCAGTTTTGGCCGATTCCGGCCCGTTTCATGGACTATTACTCACTGTTTTGGGGTCCCGGAGTGATTTCCATGATTGATGAACCCCGGGGTGCGTTTACGTGTCGGTCATCAACACCCGCAGGTTTGGCCGATTCTGGCCTGTTTCGTGGACTATTACTGACTGTTTTGGTGTCCCGGACTAATTTCCACGATTGATGAACCCTGGGGTGCGTTTACGTGTCGGTCATCAACACCCGCAGTTTTAGCCGATTCTGGCCCGTATCATGGACTATTACTCACTGTTTTGGGGTCCTAGAGTGATTTCCACGATTGATGAACCCTGGGGTGCGTTTACGTGTCGGTCATCAACACCCGCAGTTTTGGCCGATTCCGGCCCGTATCGTGAACTATTACTCACTGTTTTGGGGTCCTAGAGTGATTTCCACGATTGACGAACCCCGAGCTGCCTTTACGTGTCGGTCATCAACACTCGCAGTTTTAGCCGATTCTGGCCCGTATCGTGGACTATTACTCACTGTTTTGGGGTCCTAGAGTGATTTCCACGATTGACGAACCCCGGGGTCCGTTTACGTGTCGGTCATCAACACCCGCAGTTTTGGCCGATTCCGGCCCGTTTCATGGACTATTACTCACTGTTTTGGGGTCCCGGAGTGATTTCCACGATTGACGAACCCCGGGGTGCGTTTACGTGTCGGTCATCAACACCCGCAGTTTTGGCCGATTCCGGCCCGTTTCATGGACTATTACTCACTGTTTTGGGGTCCCGGAGTGATTTCCATGATTGATGAACCCCGGGGTGTGTTTACGTGTCGGTCATCAACACCCGCAGTTTTGGCCGATTCTGGCCTCTTTCATGGACTATTACTGACTGTTTTGGTGTCCCGGACTAATTTCCACGATTGATGAACCCTGGGGTGCGTTTACGTGTCGGTCATCAACACCCGCAGTTTTAGCCGATTCTGGCCCGTATCGTGGACTATTACTCACTGTTTTGGGGTCCTAGAGTGATTTCCACGATTGACGAACCCCGGGGTCCGTTTACGTGTCGGTCATCAACACCCGCAGTTTTGGCCGATTCCGGCCCGTTTCATGGACTATTACTCACTGTTTTGGGGTCCCGGAGTGATTTCCATGATTGATGAACCCCGGGGTGCGTTTACGTGTCGGTCATCAACACCCGCAGGTTTGGCCGATTCTGGCCTGTTTCGTGGACTATTACTGACTGTTTTGGTGTCCCGGACTAATTTCCACGATTGATGAACCCTGGGGTGCGTTTACGTGTCGGTCATCAACACCCGCAGTTTTAGCCGATTCTGGCCCGTATCATGGACTATTACTCACTGTTTTGGGGTCCTAGAGTGATTTCCACGATTGATGAACCCTGGGGTGCGTTTACGTGTCGGTCATCAACACCCGCAGTTTTGGCCGATTCCGGCCCGTATCGTGAACTATTACTCACTGTTTTGGGGTCCTAGAGTGATTTCCACGATTGACGAACCCCGAGCTGCCTTTACGTGTCGGTCATCAACACTCGCAGTTTTAGCCGATTCTGGCCCGTATCGTGGACCATTACTCACTTTTTTGGGTTCCTAGAGTGATTTCCACGATTGACGAACCCCGGGGTGCGTTTATGTGTCGGTCATCAACACCCGCAGTTTTGGCCGATTCCGGCCTGTTTCATGGACTATTACTCACTGTTTTGGGGTCCCGGAGTGATTTCCACGATTGACGAACCCCGAGCTGCCTTTACGTGTCGGTCATCAACACTCGCAGTTTTAGCCGATTCTGGCCCGTATCGTGGACTATTACTCACTGTTTTGGGGTCCTAGAGTGATTTCCACGATTGACGAACCCCGGGGTGCGTTTACGTGTCGGTCATCAACACCCGCAGTTTTGGCCGATTCCGGCCCTTTTCATGGACTATTACTCACTGTTTTGGGGTCCCGGAGTGATTTCCACGATTGACGAACCCCGGGGTGCGTTTACGTGTCGGTCATCAACACCCGCAGTTTTGGCCGATTCCGGCCCGTTTCATGGACTATTACTCACTGTTTTGGGGTCCCGGAGTGATTTCCATGATTGATGAACCCCGGGGTGTGTTTACGTGTCGGTCATCAACACCCGCAGTTTTGGCCGATTCTGGCCTCTTTCATGGACTATTACTGACTGTTTTGGTGTCCCGGACTAATTTCCACGATTGATGAACCCTGGGGTGCGTTTACGTGTCGGTCATCAATACCCGCAGTTTTAGCCGATTCTGGCCCGTATCATGGACTATTACTCACTGTTTTGGGGTCCTAGAGTGATTTCCACGATTGACGAACCCCGGGGTCCGTTTACGTGTCGGTCATCAACACCCGCAGTTTTGGCCGATTCCGGCCCGTTTCATGGACTATTACTCACTGTTTTGGGATCCCGGAGTGATTTCCATGATTGATGAACCCCGGGGTGCGTTTACGTGTCGGTCATCAACACCCGCAGTTTTGGCCGATTCTGGCCTGTTTCGTGGACTATTACTGACTGTTTTGGTGTCCCGGACTAATTTCCACGATTGATGAACCCTGGGGTGCGTTTACGTGTCGGTCATCAACACCCGCAGTTTTAGCCGATTCTGGCCCGTATCATGGACTATTACTCACTGTTTTGGGGTCCTAGAGTGATTTCCACGATTGATGAACCCATGGGGTGCGTTTACGTGTCGGTCATCAACACCCGCAGTTTTGGCCGATTCCGGCCCGTATCGTGAACTATTACTCACTGTTTTGGGGTCCTAGAGTGATTTCCACGATTGACGAACCCCGAGCTGCGTTTACGTGTCGGTCATCAACACGCAGTTTTAGCCGATTCTGGCCCGTATCGTGGACTATTACTCACTGTTTTGGGGTCCTAGAGTGATTTCCACGATTGACGAACCCCGGGGTCCGTTTACGTGTCGGTCATCAACACCCGCAGTTTTGGCCGTTTCCGGCCCGTTTCATGGACTATTACTCACTGTTTTGGGGTCCCGGAGTGATTTCCATGATTGATGAACCCCGGGGTGCGTTTACGTGTCGGTCATCAACACCCGCAGGTTTGGCCGATTCTGGCCTGTTTCGTGGACTATTACTGACTGTTTTGGTGTCCCGGACTAATTTCCACGATTGATGAACCCTGGGGTGCGTTTACGTGTCGGTCATCAACACCCGCAGTTTTAGCCGATTCTGGCCCGTATCATGGACTATTACTCACTGTTTTGGGGTCCTAGAGTGATTTCCACGATTGATGAACCCTGGGGTGCGTTTACGTGTCGGTCATCAACACCCGCAGTTTTGGCCGATTCCGGCCCGTATCGTGAACTATTACTCACTGTTTTGGGGTCCTAGAGTGATTTCCACGATTGACGAACCCCGAGCTGCCTTTACGTGTCGGTCATCAACACTCGCAGTTTTAGCCAATTCTGGCCCGTATCGTGGACCATTACTCACTTTTTTGGGTTCCTAGAGTGATTTCCACGATTGACGAACCCCGGGGTCCGTTTACGTGTCGGTCATCAACACCCGCAGTTTTGGCCGATTCCGGCCCGTTTCATGGACTATTACTCACTGTTTTGGGGTCCCGGAGTGATTTCCATGATTGATGAACCCCGGGGTGCGTTTACGTGTCGGTCATCAACACCCGCAGGTTTGGCCGATTCTGGCCTGTTTCGTGGACTATTACTGACTGTTTTGGTGTCCCGGACTAATTTCCACGATTGATGAACCCTGGGGTGCGTTTACGTGTCGGTCATCAACACCCGCAGTTTTAGCCGATTCTGGCCCGTATCATGGACTATTACTCACTGTTTTGGGGTCCTAGAGTGATTTCCACGATTGATGAACCCATGGGGTGCGTTTACGTGTCGGTCATCAACACCCGCAGTTTTGGCCGATTCCGGCCCGTATCGTGAACTATTACTCACTGTTTTGGGGTCCTAGAGTGATTTCCACGATTGACGAACCCCGAGCTGCGTTTACGTGTCGGTCATCAACACCCGCAGTTTTAGCCGATTCTGGCCCGTATCGTGGACTATTACTCACTGTTTTGGGGTCCTAGAGTGATTTCCACGATTGACGAACCCCGGGGTCCGTTTACGTGTCGGTCATCAACACCCGCAGTTTTGGCCGTTTCCGGCCCGTTTCATGGACTATTACTCACTGTTTTGGGGTCCCGGAGTGATTTCCATGATTGATGAACCCCGGGGTGCGTTTACGTGTCGGTCATCAACACCCGCAGGTTTGGCCGATTCTGGCCTGTTTCGTGGACTATTACTGACTGTTTTGGTGTCCCGGACTAATTTCCACGATTGATGAACCCTGGGGTGCGTTTACGTGTCGGTCATCAACACCCGCAGTTTTAGCCGATTCTGGCCCGTATCATGGACTATTACTCACTGTTTTGGGGTCCTAGAGTGATTTCCACGATTGATGAACCCTGGGGTGCGTTTACGTGTCGGTCATCAACACCCGCAGTTTTGGCCGATTCCGGCCCGTATCGTGAACTATTACTCACTGTTTTGGGGTCCTAGAGTGATTTCCACGATTGACGAACCCCGAGCTGCCTTTACGTGTCGGTCATCAACACTCGCAGTTTTAGCCAATTCTGGCCCGTATCGTGGACCATTACTCACTTTTTTGGGTTCCTAGAGTGATTTCCACGATTGATGAACCCCGGGGTCCGTTTACGTGTCGGTCATCAACACCCGCAGTTTTGGCCGATTCCGGCCCGTTTCATGGACTATTACTCACTGTTTTGGGGTCCCGGAGTGATTTCCATGATTGATGAACCCCGGGGTGCGTTTACGTGTCGGTCATCAACACCCGCAGGTTTGGCCGATTCTGGCCTGTTTCGTGGACTATTACTGACTGTTTTGGTGTCCCGGACTAATTTCCACGATTGATGAACCCTGGGGTGCGTTTACGTGTCGGTCATCAACACCCGCAGTTTTAGCCGATTCTGGCCCGTATCATGGACTATTACTCACTGTTTTGGGGTCCTAGAGTGATTTCCACGATTGATGAACCCTGGGGTGCGTTTACGTGTCGGTCATCAACACCCGCAGTTTTGGCCGATTCCGGCCCGTATCGTGAACTATTACTCACTGTTTTGGGGTCCTAGAGTGATTTCCACGATTGACGAACCCCGAGCTGCCTTTACGTGTCGGTCATCAACACTCGCAGTTTTAGCCGATTCTGGCCCGTATCGTGGACTATTACTCACTGTTTTGGGGTCCTAGAGTGATTTCCACGATTGACGAACCCCGGGGTCCGTTTACGTGTCGGTCATCAACACCCGCAGTTTTGGCCGATTCCGGCCCGTTTCATGGACTATTACTCACTGTTTTGGGGTCCCGGAGTGATTTCCACGATTGACGAACCCCGGGGTGCGTTTACGTGTCGGTCATCAACACCCGCAGTTTTGGCCGATTCCGGCCCGTTTCATGGACTATTACTCACTGTTTTGGGGTCCCGGAGTGATTTCCATGATTGATGAACCCCGGGGTGTGTTTACGTGTCGGTCATCAACACCCGCAGTTTTGGCCGATTCTGGCCTCTTTCATGGACTATTACTGACTGTTTTGGTGTCCCGGACTAATTTCCACGATTGATGAACCCTGGGGTGCGTTTACGTGTCGGTCATCAACACCCGCAGTTTTAGCCGATTCTGGCCCGTATCGTGGACTATTACTCACTGTTTTGGGGTCCTAGAGTGATTTCCACGATTGACGAACCCCGGGGTCCGTTTACGTGTCGGTCATCAACACCCGCAGTTTTGGCCGATTCCGGCCCGTTTCATGGACTATTACTCACTGTTTTGGGGTCCCGGAGTGATTTCCATGATTGATGAACCCCGGGGGTGCGTTTACGTGTCGGTCATCAACACCCGCAGGTTTGGCCGATTCTGGCCTGTTTCGTGGACTATTACTGACTGTTTTGGTGTCCCGGACTAATTTCCACGATTGATGAACCCTGGGGTGCGTTTACGTGTCGGTCATCAACACCCGCAGTTTTAGCCGATTCTGGCCCGTATCATGGACTATTACTCACTGTTTTGGGGTCCTAGAGTGATTTCCACGATTGATGAACCCTGGGGTGCGTTTACGTGTCGGTCATCAACACCCGCAGTTTTGGCCGATTCCGGCCCGTATCGTGAACTATTACTCACTGTTTTGGGGTCCTAGAGTGATTTCCACGATTGACGAACCCCGAGCTGCCTTTACGTGTCGGTCATCAACACTCGCAGTTTTAGCCGATTCTGGCCCGTATCGTGGACTATTACTCACTGTTTTGGGGTCCTAGAGTGATTTCCACGATTGACGAACCCCGGGGTCCGTTTACGTGTCGGTCATCAACACCCGCAGTTTTGGCCGATTCCGGCCCGTTTCATGGACTATTACTCACTGTTTTGGGGTCCCGGAGTGATTTCCACGATTGACGAACCCCGGGGTGCGTTTACGTGTCGGTCATCAACACCCGCAGTTTTGGCCGATTCCGGCCCGTTTCATGGACTATTACTCACTGTTTTGGGGTCCCGGAGTGATTTCCATGATTGATGAACCCCGGGGTGTGTTTACGTGTCGGTCATCAACACCCGCAGTTTTGGCCGATTCTGGCCTCTTTCATGGACTATTACTGACTGTTTTGGTGTCCCGGACTAATTTCCACGATTGATGAACCCTGGGGTGCGTTTACGTGTCGGTCATCAACACCCGCAGTTTTAGCCGATTCTGGCCCGTATCGTGGACTATTACTCACTGTTTTGGGGTCCTAGAGTGATTTCCACGATTGACGAACCCCGGGGTCCGTTTACGTGTCGGTCATCAACACCCGCAGTTTTGGCCGATTCCGGCCCGTTTCATGGACTATTACTCACTGTTTTGGGGTCCCGGAGTGATTTCCATGATTGATGAACCCCGGGGGTGCGTTTACGTGTCGGTCATCAACACCCGCAGGTTTGGCCGATTCTGGCCTGTTTCGTGGACTATTACTGACTGTTTTGGTGTCCCGGACTAATTTCCACGATTGATGAACCCTGGGGTGCGTTTACGTGTCGGTCATCAACACCCGCAGTTTTAGCCGATTCTGGCCCGTATCATGGACTATTACTCACTGTTTTGGGGTCCTAGAGTGATTTCCACGATTGATGAACCCTGGGGTGCGTTTACGTGTCGGTCATCAACACCCGCAGTTTTGGCCGATTCCGGCCCGTATCGTGAACTATTACTCACTGTTTTGGGGTCCTAGAGTGATTTCCACGATTGACGAACCCCGAGCTGCCTTTACGTGTCGGTCATCAACACTCGCAGTTTTAGCCAATTCTGGCCCGTATCGTGGACCATTACTCACTTTTTTGGGTTCCTAGAGTGATTTCCACGATTGACGAACCCCGGGGTCCGTTTACGTGTCGGTCATCAACACCCGCAGTTTTGGCCGATTCCGGCCCGTTTCATGGACTATTACTCACTGTTTTGGGGTCCCGGAGTGATTTCCATGATTGATGAACCCCGGGGTGCGTTTACGTGTCGGTCATCAACACCCGCAGGTTTGGCCGATTCTGGCCTGTTTCGTGGACTATTACTGACTGTTTTGGTGTCCCGGACTAATTTCCACGATTGATGAACCCTGGGGTGCGTTTACGTGTCGGTCATCAACACCCGCAGTTTTAGCCGATTCTGGCCCGTATCATGGACTATTACTCACTGTTTTGGGGTCCTAGAGTGATTTCCACGATTGATGAACCCTGGGGTGCGTTTACGTGTCGGTCATCAACACCCGCAGTTTTGGCCGATTCCGGCCCGTATCGTGAACTATTACTCACTGTTTTGGGGTCCTAGAGTGATTTCCACGATTGACGAACCCCGAGCTGCCTTTACGTGTCGGTCATCAACACTCGCAGTTTTAGCCGATTCTGGCCCGTATCGTGGACCATTACTCACTTTTTTGGGTTCCTAGAGTGATTTCCACGATTGACGAACCCCGGGGTGCGTTTATGTGTCGGTCATCAACACCCGCAGTTTTGGCCGATTCCGGCCTGTTTCATGGACTATTACTCACTGTTTTGGGGTCCCGGAGTGATTTCCACGATTGACGAACCCCGGGGTGCGTTTACGTGTCGGTCATCAACACCCGCAGTTTTGGCCGATTCCGGCCCGTTTCATGGACTATTACTCACTGTTTTGGGGTCCCGGAGTGATTTCCATGATTGATGAACCCCGGGGTGTGTTTACGTGTCGGTCATCAACACCCGCAGTTTTGGCCGATTCTGGCCTCTTTCATGGACTATTACTGACTGTTTTGGTGTCCCGGACTAATTTCCACGATTGATGAACCCTGGGGTGCGTTTACGTGTCGGTCATCAACACCCGCAGTTTTAGCCGATTCTGGCCCGTATCATGGACTATTACTCACTGTTTTGGGGTCCTAGAGTGATTTCCACGATTGATGAACCCATGGGGTGCGTTTACGTGTCGGTCATCAACACCCGCAGTTTTGGCCGATTCCGGCCCGTATCGTGAACTATTACTCACTGTTTTGGGGTCCTAGAGTGATTTCCACGATTGACGAACCCCGAGCTGCGTTTACGTGTCGGTCATCAACACCCGCAGTTTTAGCCGATTCTGGCCCGTATCGTGGACTATTACTCACTGTTTTGGGGTCCTAGAGTGATTTCCACGATTGACGAACCCCGGGGTCCGTTTACGTGTCGGTCATCAACACCCGCAGTTTTGGCCGTTTCCGGCCCGTTTCATGGACTATTACTCACTGTTTTGGGGTCCCGGAGTGATTTCCATGATTGATGAACCCCGGGGTGCGTTTACGTGTCGGTCATCAACACCCGCAGGTTTGGCCGATTCTGGCCTGTTTCGTGGACTATTACTGACTGTTTTGGTGTCCCGGACTAATTTCCACGATTGATGAACCCTGGGGTGCGTTTACGTGTCGGTCATCAACACCCGCAGTTTTAGCCGATTCTGGCCCGTATCATGGACTATTACTCACTGTTTTGGGGTCCTAGAGTGATTTCCACGATTGATGAACCCTGGGGTGCGTTTACGTGTCGGTCATCAACACCCGCAGTTTTGGCCGATTCCGGCCCGTATCGTGAACTATTACTCACTGTTTTGGGGTCCTAGAGTGATTTCCACGATTGACGAACCCCGAGCTGCCTTTACGTGTCGGTCATCAACACTCGCAGTTTTAGCCAATTCTGGCCCGTATCGTGGACCATTACTCACTTTTTTGGGTTCCTAGAGTGATTTCCACGATTGATGAACCCCGGGGTCCGTTTACGTGTCGGTCATCAACACCCGCAGTTTTGGCCGATTCCGGCCCGTTTCATGGACTATTACTCACTGTTTTGGGGTCCCGGAGTGATTTCCATGATTGATGAACCCCGGGGTGCGTTTACGTGTCGGTCATCAACACCCGCAGGTTTGGCCGATTCTGGCCTGTTTCGTGGACTATTACTGACTGTTTTGGTGTCCCGGACTAATTTCCACGATTGATGAACCCTGGGGTGCGTTTACGTGTCGGTCATCAACACCCGCAGTTTTAGCCGATTCTGGCCCGTATCATGGACTATTACTCACTGTTTTGGGGTCCTAGAGTGATTTCCACGATTGATGAACCCTGGGGTGCGTTTACGTGTCGGTCATCAACACCCGCAGTTTTGGCCGATTCCGGCCCGTATCGTGAACTATTACTCACTGTTTTGGGGTCCTAGAGTGATTTCCACGATTGACGAACCCCGAGCTGCCTTTACGTGTCGGTCATCAACACTCGCAGTTTTAGCCGATTCTGGCCCGTATCGTGGACTATTACTCACTGTTTTGGGGTCCTAGAGTGATTTCCACGATTGACGAACCCCGGGGTCCGTTTACGTGTCGGTCATCAACACCCGCAGTTTTGGCCGATTCCGGCCCGTTTCATGGACTATTACTCACTGTTTTGGGGTCCCGGAGTGATTTCCACGATTGACGAACCCCGGGGTGCGTTTACGTGTCGGTCATCAACACCCGCAGTTTTGGCCGATTCCGGCCCGTTTCATGGACTATTACTCACTGTTTTGGGGTCCCGGAGTGATTTCCATGATTGATGAACCCCGGGGTGTGTTTACGTGTCGGTCATCAACACCCGCAGTTTTGGCCGATTCTGGCCTCTTTCATGGACTATTACTGACTGTTTTGGTGTCCCGGACTAATTTCCACGATTGATGAACCCTGGGGTGCGTTTACGTGTCGGTCATCAACACCCGCAGTTTTAGCCGATTCTGGCCCGTATCGTGGACTATTACTCACTGTTTTGGGGTCCTAGAGTGATTTCCACGATTGACGAACCCCGGGGTCCGTTTACGTGTCGGTCATCAACACCCGCAGTTTTGGCCGATTCCGGCCCGTTTCATGGACTATTACTCACTGTTTTGGGGTCCCGGAGTGATTTCCATGATTGATGAACCCCGGGGGTGCGTTTACGTGTCGGTCATCAACACCCGCAGGTTTGGCCGATTCTGGCCTGTTTCGTGGACTATTACTGACTGTTTTGGTGTCCCGGACTAATTTCCACGATTGATGAACCCTGGGGTGCGTTTACGTGTCGGTCATCAACACCCGCAGTTTTAGCCGATTCTGGCCCGTATCATGGACTATTACTCACTGTTTTGGGGTCCTAGAGTGATTTCCACGATTGATGAACCCTGGGGTGCGTTTACGTGTCGGTCATCAACACCCGCAGTTTTGGCCGATTCCGGCCCGTATCGTGAACTATTACTCACTGTTTTGGGGTCCTAGAGTGATTTCCACGATTGACGAACCCCGAGCTGCCTTTACGTGTCGGTCATCAACACTCGCAGTTTTAGCCAATTCTGGCCCGTATCGTGGACCATTACTCACTTTTTTGGGTTCCTAGAGTGATTTCCACGATTGACGAACCCCGGGGTCCGTTTACGTGTCGGTCATCAACACCCGCAGTTTTGGCCGATTCCGGCCCGTTTCATGGACTATTACTCACTGTTTTGGGGTCCCGGAGTGATTTCCATGATTGATGAACCCCGGGGTGCGTTTACGTGTCGGTCATCAACACCCGCAGGTTTGGCCGATTCTGGCCTGTTTCGTGGACTATTACTGACTGTTTTGGTGTCCCGGACTAATTTCCACGATTGATGAACCCTGGGGTGCGTTTACGTGTCGGTCATCAACACCCGCAGTTTTAGCCGATTCTGGCCCGTATCATGGACTATTACTCACTGTTTTGGGGTCCTAGAGTGATTTCCACGATTGATGAACCCTGGGGTGCGTTTACGTGTCGGTCATCAACACCCGCAGTTTTGGCCGATTCCGGCCCGTATCGTGAACTATTACTCACTGTTTTGGGGTCCTAGAGTGATTTCCACGATTGACGAACCCCGAGCTGCCTTTACGTGTCGGTCATCAACACTCGCAGTTTTAGCCGATTCTGGCCCGTATCGTGGACCATTACTCACTTTTTTGGGTTCCTAGAGTGATTTCCACGATTGACGAACCCCGGGGTGCGTTTATGTGTCGGTCATCAACACCCGCAGTTTTGGCCGATTCCGGCCTGTTTCATGGACTATTACTCACTGTTTTGGGGTCCCGGAGTGATTTCCACGATTGACGAACCCCGGGGTGCGTTTACGTGTCGGTCATCAACACCCGCAGTTTTGGCCGATTCCGGCCCGTTTCATGGACTATTACTCACTGTTTTGGGGTCCCGGAGTGATTTCCATGATTGATGAACCCCGGGGTGTGTTTACGTGTCGGTCATCAACACCCGCAGTTTTGGCCGATTCTGGCCTCTTTCATGGACTATTACTGACTGTTTTGGTGTCCCGGACTAATTTCCACGATTGATGAACCCTGGGGTGCGTTTACGTGTCGGTCATCAACACCCGCAGTTTTAGCCGATTCTGGCCCGTATCGTGGACTATTACTCACTGTTTTGGGGTCCTAGAGTGATTTCCACGATTGACGAACCCCGGGGTCCGTTTACGTGTCGGTCATCAACACCCGCAGTTTTGGCCGATTCCGGCCCGTTTCATGGACTATTACTCACTGTTTTGGGGTCCCGGAGTGATTTCCATGATTGATGAACCCCGGGGTGCGTTTACGTGTCGGTCATCAACACCCGCAGGTTTGGCCGATTCTGGCCTGTTTCGTGGACTATTACTGACTGTTTTGGTGTCCCGGACTAATTTCCACGATTGATGAACCCTGGGGTGCGTTTACGTGTCGGTCATCAACACCCGCAGTTTTAGCCGATTCTGGCCCGTATCATGGACTATTACTCACTGTTTTGGGGTCCTAGAGTGATTTCCACGATTGATGAACCCTGGGGTGCGTTTACGTGTCGGTCATCAACACCCGCAGTTTTGGCCGATTCCGGCCCGTATCGTGAACTATTACTCACTGTTTTGGGGTCCTAGAGTGATTTCCACGATTGATGAACCCTGGGGTGCGTTTACGTGTCGGTCATCAACACCCGCAGTTTTAGCCGATTCTGGCCCGTATCGTGGACTATTACTCACTGTTTTGGGGTCCTAGAGTGATTTCCACGATTGACGAACCCCGGGGTCCGTTTACGTGTCGGTCATCAACACCCGCAGTTTTGGCCGATTCCGGCCCGTTTCATGGACTATTACTCACTGTTTTGGGGTCCCGGAGTGATTTCCACGATTGACGAACCCCGGGGTGCGTTTACGTGTCGGTCATCAACACCCGCAGTTTTGGCCGATTCCGGCCCGTTTCATGGACTATTACTCACTGTTTTGGGGTCCCGGAGTGATTTCCATGATTGATGAACCCCGGGGTGTGTTTACGTGTCGGTCATCAACACCCGCAGTTTTGGCCGATTCTGGCCTCTTTCATGGACTATTACTGACTGTTTTGGTGTCCCGGACTAATTTCCACGATTGATGAACCCTGGGGTGCGTTTACGTGTCGGTCATCAATACCCGCAGTTTTAGCCGATTCTGGCCCGTATCATGGACTATTACTCACTGTTTTGGGGTCCTAGAGTGATTTCCACGATTGACGAACCCCGGGGTCCGTTTACGTGTCGGTCATCAACACCCGCAGTTTTGGCCGATTCCGGCCCGTTTCATGGACTATTACTCACTGTTTTGGGATCCCGGAGTGATTTCCATGATTGATGAACCCCGGGGTGCGTTTACGTGTCGGTCATCAACACCCGCAGTTTTGGCCGATTCTGGCCTGTTTCGTGGACTATTACTGACTGTTTTGGTGTCCCGGACTAATTTCCACGATTGATGAACCCTGGGGTGCGTTTACGTGTCGGTCATCAACACCCGCAGTTTTAGCCGATTCTGGCCCGTATCATGGACTATTACTCACTGTTTTGGGGTCCTAGAGTGATTTCCACGATTGATGAACCCATGGGGTGCGTTTACGTGTCGGTCATCAACACCCGCAGTTTTGGCCGATTCCGGCCCGTATCGTGAACTATTACTCACTGTTTTGGGGTCCTAGAGTGATTTCCACGATTGACGAACCCCGAGCTGCGTTTACGTGTCGGTCATCAACACCCGCAGTTTTAGCCGATTCTGGCCCGTATCGTGGACTATTACTCACTGTTTTGGGGTCCTAGAGTGATTTCCACGATTGACGAACCCCGGGGTCCGTTTACGTGTCGGTCATCAACACCCGCAGTTTTGGCCGTTTCCGGCCCGTTTCATGGACTATTACTCACTGTTTTGGGGTCCCGGAGTGATTTCCATGATTGATGAACCCCGGGGTGCGTTTACGTGTCGGTCATCAACACCCGCAGGTTTGGCCGATTCTGGCCTGTTTCGTGGACTATTACTGACTGTTTTGGTGTCCCGGACTAATTTCCACGATTGATGAACCCTGGGGTGCGTTTACGTGTCGGTCATCAACACCCGCAGTTTTAGCCGATTCTGGCCCGTATCATGGACTATTACTCACTGTTTTGGGGTCCTAGAGTGATTTCCACGATTGATGAACCCTGGGGTGCGTTTACGTGTCGGTCATCAACACCCGCAGTTTTGGCCGATTCCGGCCCGTATCGTGAACTATTACTCACTGTTTTGGGGTCCTAGAGTGATTTCCACGATTGACGAACCCCGGGGTCCGTTTACGTGTCGGTCATCAACACCCGCAGTTTTGGCCGATTCCGGCCCGTTTCATGGACTATTACTCACTGTTTTGGGGTCCCGGAGTGATTTCCACGATTGACGAACCCCGGGGTGCGTTTACGTGTCGGTCATCAACACCCGCAGTTTTGGCCGATTCCGGCCCGTTTCATGGACTATTACTCACTGTTTTGGGGTCCCGGAGTGATTTCCATGATTGATGAACCCCGGGGTGTGTTTACGTGTCGGTCATCAACACCCGCAGTTTTGGCCGATTCTGGCCTCTTTCATGGACTATTACTGACTGTTTTGGTGTCCCGGACTAATTTCCACGATTGATGAACCCTGGGGTGCGTTTACGTGTCGGTCATCAATACCCGCAGTTTTAGCCGATTCTGGCCCGTATCATGGACTATTACTCACTGTTTTGGGGTCCTAGAGTGATTTCCACGATTGACGAACCCCGGGGTCCGTTTACGTGTCGGTCATCAACACCCGCAGTTTTGGCCGATTCCGGCCCGTTTCATGGACTATTACTCACTGTTTTGGGATCCCGGAGTGATTTCCATGATTGATGAACCCCGGGGTGCGTTTACGTGTCGGTCATCAACACCCGCAGTTTTGGCCGATTCTGGCCTGTTTCGTGGACTATTACTGACTGTTTTGGTGTCCCGGACTAATTTCCACGATTGATGAACCCTGGGGTGCGTTTACGTGTCGGTCATCAACACCCGCAGTTTTAGCCGATTCTGGCCCGTATCATGGACTATTACTCACTGTTTTGGGGTCCTAGAGTGATTTCCACGATTGATGAACCCATGGGGTGCGTTTACGTGTCGGTCATCAACACCCGCAGTTTTGGCCGATTCCGGCCCGTATCGTGAACTATTACTCACTGTTTTGGGGTCCTAGAGTGATTTCCACGATTGACGAACCCCGAGCTGCGTTTACGTGTCGGTCATCAACACCCGCAGTTTTAGCCGATTCTGGCCCGTATCGTGGACTATTACTCACTGTTTTGGGGTCCTAGAGTGATTTCCACGATTGACGAACCCCGGGGTCCGTTTACGTGTCGGTCATCAACACCCGCAGTTTTGGCCGTTTCCGGCCCGTTTCATGGACTATTACTCACTGTTTTGGGGTCCCGGAGTGATTTCCATGATTGATGAACCCCGGGGTGCGTTTACGTGTCGGTCATCAACACCCGCAGGTTTGGCCGATTCTGGCCTGTTTCGTGGACTATTACTGACTGTTTTGGTGTCCCGGACTAATTTCCACGATTGATGAACCCTGGGGTGCGTTTACGTGTCGGTCATCAACACCCGCAGTTTTAGCCGATTCTGGCCCGTATCATGGACTATTACTCACTGTTTTGGGGTCCTAGAGTGATTTCCACGATTGATGAACCCTGGGGTGCGTTTACGTGTCGGTCATCAACACCCGCAGTTTTGGCCGATTCCGGCCCGTATCGTGAACTATTACTCACTGTTTTGGGGTCCTAGAGTGATTTCCACGATTGACGAACCCCGAGCTGCCTTTACGTGTCGGTCATCAACACTCGCAGTTTTAGCCAATTCTGGCCCGTATCGTGGACCATTACTCACTTTTTTGGGTTCCTAGAGTGATTTCCACGATTGACGAACCCCGGGGTCCGTTTACGTGTCGGTCATCAACACCCGCAGTTTTGGCCGATTCCGGCCCGTTTCATGGACTATTACTCACTGTTTTGGGGTCCCGGAGTGATTTCCATGATTGATGAACCCCGGGGTGTGTTTACGTGTCGGTCATCAACACCCGCAGTTTTGGCCGATTCTGGCCTCTTTCATGGACTATTACTGACTGTTTTGGTGTCCCGGACTAATTTCCACGATTGATGAACCCTGGGGTGCGTTTACGTGTCGGTCATCAATACCCGCAGTTTTAGCCGATTCTGGCCCGTATCATGGACTATTACTCACTGTTTTGGGGTCCTAGAGTGATTTCCACGATTGACGAACCCCGGGGTCCGTTTACGTGTCGGTCATCAACACCCGCAGTTTTGGCCGATTCCGGCCCGTTTCATGGACTATTACTCACTGTTTTGGGATCCCGGAGTGATTTCCATGATTGATGAACCCCGGGGTGCGTTTACGTGTCGGTCATCAACACCCGCAGTTTTGGCCGATTCTGGCCTGTTTCGTGGACTATTACTGACTGTTTTGGTGTCCCGGACTAATTTCCACGATTGATGAACCCTGGGGTGCGTTTACGTGTCGGTCATCAACACCCGCAGTTTTAGCCGATTCTGGCCCGTATCATGGACTATTACTCACTGTTTTGGGGTCCTAGAGTGATTTCCACGATTGATGAACCCATGGGGTGCGTTTACGTGTCGGTTATCAACACCCGCAGTTTTGGCCGATTCCGGCCCGTATCGTGAACTATTACTCACTGTTTTGGGGTCCTAGAGTGATTTCCACGATTGACGAACCCCGAGCTGCGTTTACGTGTCGGTCATCAACACCCGCAGTTTTAGCCGATTCTGGCCCGTATCGTGGACTATTACTCACTGTTTTGGGGTCCTAGAGTGATTTCCACGATTGACGAACCCCGGGGTCCGTTTACGTGTCGGTCATCAACACCCGCAGTTTTGGCCGTTTCCGGCCCGTTTCATGGACTATTACTCACTGTTTTGGGGTCCCGGAGTGATTTCCATGATTGATGAACCCCGGGGTGCGTTTACGTGTCGGTCATCAACACCCGCAGGTTTGGCCGATTCTGGCCTGTTTCGTGGACTATTACTGACTGTTTTGGTGTCCCGGACTAATTTCCACGATTGATGAACCCTGGGGTGCGTTTACGTGTCGGTCATCAACACCCGCAGTTTTAGCCGATTCTGGCCCGTATCATGGACTATTACTCACTGTTTTGGGGTCCTAGAGTGATTTCCACGATTGATGAACCCTGGGGTGCGTTTACGTGTCGGTCATCAACACCCGCAGTTTTGGCCGATTCCGGCCCGTATCGTGAACTATTACTCACTGTTTTGGGGTCCTAGAGTGATTTCCACGATTGACGAACCCCGAGCTGCCTTTACGTGTCGGTCATCAACACTCGCAGTTTTAGCCAATTCTGGCCCGTATCGTGGACCATTACTCACTTTTTTGGGTTCCTAGAGTGATTTCCACGATTGACGAACCCCGGGGTCCGTTTACGTGTCGGTCATCAACACCCGCAGTTTTGGCCGATTCCGGCCCGTTTCATGGACTATTACTCACTGTTTTGGGGTCCCGGAGTGATTTCCATGATTGATGAACCCCGGGGTGCGTTTACGTGTCGGTCATCAACACCCGCAGGTTTGGCCGATTCTGGCCTGTTTCGTGGACTATTACTGACTGTTTTGGTGTCCCGGACTAATTTCCACGATTGATGAACCCTGGGGTGCGTTTACGTGTCGGTCATCAACACCCGCAGTTTTAGCCGATTCTGGCCCGTATCATGGACTATTACTCACTGTTTTGGGGTCCTAGAGTGATTTCCACGATTGATGAACCCTGGGGTGCGTTTACGTGTCGGTCATCAACACCCGCAGTTTTGGCCGATTCCGGCCCGTATCGTGAACTATTACTCACTGTTTTGGGGTCCTAGAGTGATTTCCACGATTGACGAACCCCGAGCTGCCTTTACGTGTCGGTCATCAACACTCGCAGTTTTAGCCGATTCTGGCCCGTATCGTGGACTATTACTCACTGTTTTGGGGTCCTAGAGTGATTTCCACGATTGACGAACCCCGGGGTCCGTTTACGTGTCGGTCATCAACACCCGCAGTTTTGGCCGATTCCGGCCCGTTTCATGGACTATTACTCACTGTTTTGGGGTCCCGGAGTGATTTCCACGATTGACGAACCCCGGGGTGCGTTTACGTGTCGGTCATCAACACCCGCAGTTTTGGCCGATTCCGGCCCGTTTCATGGACTATTACTCACTGTTTTGGGGTCCCGGAGTGATTTCCATGATTGATGAACCCCGGGGTGTGTTTACGTGTCGGTCATCAACACCCGCAGTTTTGGCCGATTCTGGCCTCTTTCATGGACTATTACTGACTGTTTTGGTGTCCCGGACTAATTTCCACGATTGATGAACCCTGGGGTGCGTTTACGTGTCGGTCATCAACACCCGCAGTTTTAGCCGATTCTGGCCCGTATCGTGGACTATTACTCACTGTTTTGGGGTCCTAGAGTGATTTCCACGATTGACGAACCCCGGGGTCCGTTTACGTGTCGGTCATCAACACCCGCAGTTTTGGCCGATTCCGGCCCGTTTCATGGACTATTACTCACTGTTTTGGGGTCCCGGAGTGATTTCCATGATTGATGAACCCCGGGGTGCGTTTACGTGTCGGTCATCAACACCCGCAGGTTTGGCCGATTCTGGCCTGTTTCGTGGACTATTACTGACTGTTTTGGTGTCCCGGACTAATTTCCACGATTGATGAACCCTGGGGTGCGTTTACGTGTCGGTCATCAACACCCGCAGTTTTAGCCGATTCTGGCCCGTATCATGGACTATTACTCACTGTTTTGGGGTCCTAGAGTGATTTCCACGATTGATGAACCCTGGGGTGCGTTTACGTGTCGGTCATCAACACCCGCAGTTTTGGCCGATTCCGGCCCGTATCGTGAACTATTACTCACTGTTTTGGGGTCCTAGAGTGATTTCCACGATTGACGAACCCCGAGCTGCCTTTACGTGTCGGTCATCAACACTCGCAGTTTTAGCCAATTCTGGCCCGTATCGTGGACCATTACTCACTTTTTTGGGTTCCTAGAGTGATTTCCACGATTGACGAACCCCGGGGTCCGTTTACGTGTCGTCATCAACACCCGCAGTTTTGGCCGATTCCGGCCCGTTTCATGGACTATTACTCACTGTTTTGGGGTCCCGGAGTGATTTCCATGATTGATGAACCCCGGGGTGCGTTTACGTGTCGGTCATCAACACCCGCAGTTTTGGCCGATTCTGGCCTCTTTCATGGACTATTACTGACTGTTTTGGTGTCCCGGACTAATTTCCACGATTGATGAACCCTGGGGTGCGTTTACGTGTCGGTCATCAACACCCGCAGTTTTAGCCGATTCTGGCCCGTATCGTGGACTATTACTCACTGTTTTGGGGTCCTAGAGTGATTTCCACGATTGACGAACCCCGGGGTCCGTTTACGTGTCGGTCATCAACACCCGCAGTTTTGGCCGATTCCGGCCCGTTTCATGGACTATTACTCACTGTTTTGGGGTCCCGGAGTGATTTCCACGATTGACGAACCCCGGGGTGCGTTTACGTGTCGGTCATCAACACCCGCAGTTTTGGCCGATTCCGGCCCGTTTCATGGACTATTACTCACTGTTTTGGGGTCCCGGAGTGATTTCCATGATTGATGAACCCCGGGGTGTGTTTACGTGTCGGTCATCAACACCCGCAGTTTTGGCCGATTCTGGCCTCTTTCATGGACTATTACTGACTGTTTTGGTGTCCCGGACTAATTTCCACGATTGATGAACCCTGGGGTGCGTTTACGTGTCGGTCATCAACACCCGCAGTTTTAGCCGATTCTGGCCCGTATCGTGGACTATTACTCACTGTTTTGGGGTCCTAGAGTGATTTCCACGATTGACGAACCCCGGGGTCCGTTTACGTGTCGGTCATCAACACCCGCAGTTTTGGCCGATTCCGGCCCGTTTCATGGACTATTACTCACTGTTTTGGGGTCCCGGAGTGATTTCCATGATTGATGAACCCCGGGGTGCGTTTACGTGTCGGTCATCAACACCCGCAGGTTTGGCCGATTCTGGCCTGTTTCGTGGACTATTACTGACTGTTTTGGTGTCCCGGACTAATTTCCACGATTGATGAACCCTGGGGTGCGTTTACGTGTCGGTCATCAACACCCGCAGTTTTAGCCGATTCTGGCCCGTATCATGGACTATTACTCACTGTTTTGGGGTCCTAGAGTGATTTCCACGATTGATGAACCCTGGGGTGCGTTTACGTGTCGGTCATCAACACCCGCAGTTTTGGCCGATTCCGGCCCGTATCGTGAACTATTACTCACTGTTTTGGGGTCCTAGAGTGATTTCCACGATTGACGAACCCCGAGCTGCCTTTACGTGTCGGTCATCAACACTCGCAGTTTTAGCCAATTCTGGCCCGTATCGTGGACCATTACTCACTTTTTTGGGTTCCTAGAGTGATTTCCACGATTGACGAACCCCGGGGTCCGTTTACGTGTCGTCATCAACACCCGCAGTTTTGGCCGATTCCGGCCCGTTTCATGGACTATTACTCACTGTTTTGGGGTCCCGGAGTGATTTCCATGATTGATGAACCCCGGGGTGCGTTTACGTGTCGGTCATCAACACCCGCAGGTTTGGCCGATTCTGGCCTGTTTCGTGGACTATTACTGACTGTTTTGGTGTCCCGGACTAATTTCCACGATTGATGAACCCTGGGGTGCGTTTACGTGTCGGTCATCAACACCCGCAGTTTTAGCCGATTCTGGCCCGTATCATGGACTATTACTCACTGTTTTGGGGTCCTAGAGTGATTTCCACGATTGATGAACCCTGGGGTGCGTTTACGTGTCGGTCATCAACACCCGCAGTTTTGGCCGATTCCGGCCCGTATCGTGAACTATTACTCACTGTTTTGGGGTCCTAGAGTGATTTCCACGATTGACGAACCCCGAGCTGCCTTTACGTGTCGGTCATCAACACTCGCAGTTTTAGCCGATTCTGGCCCGTATCGTGGACTATTACTCACTGTTTTGGGGTCCTAGAGTGATTTCCACGATTGACGAACCCCGGGGTCCGTTTACGTGTCGGTCATCAACACCCGCAGTTTTGGCCGATTCCGGCCCGTTTCATGGACTATTACTCACTGTTTTGGGGTCCCGGAGTGATTTCCACGATTGACGAACCCCGGGGTGCGTTTACGTGTCGGTCATCAACACCCGCAGTTTTGGCCGATTCCGGCCCGTTTCATGGACTATTACTCACTGTTTTGGGGTCCCGGAGTGATTTCCATGATTGATGAACCCCGGGGTGTGTTTACGTGTCGGTCATCAACACCCGCAGTTTTGGCCGATTCTGGCCTCTTTCATGGACTATTACTGACTGTTTTGGTGTCCCGGACTAATTTCCACGATTGATGAACCCTGGGGTGCGTTTACGTGTCGGTCATCAACACCCGCAGTTTTAGCCGATTCTGGCCCGTATCGTGGACTATTACTCACTGTTTTGGGGTCCTAGAGTGATTTCCACGATTGACGAACCCCGGGGTCCGTTTACGTGTCGGTCATCAACACCCGCAGTTTTGGCCGATTCCGGCCCGTTTCATGGACTATTACTCACTGTTTTGGGGTCCCGGAGTGATTTCCATGATTGATGAACCCCGGGGTGCGTTTACGTGTCGGTCATCAACACCCGCAGGTTTGGCCGATTCTGGCCTGTTTCGTGGACTATTACTGACTGTTTTGGTGTCCCGGACTAATTTCCACGATTGATGAACCCTGGGGTGCGTTTACGTGTCGGTCATCAACACCCGCAGTTTTAGCCGATTCTGGCCCGTATCATGGACTATTACTCACTGTTTTGGGGTCCTAGAGTGATTTCCACGATTGATGAACCCTGGGGTGCGTTTACGTGTCGGTCATCAACACCCGCAGTTTTGGCCGATTCCGGCCCGTATCGTGAACTATTACTCACTGTTTTGGGGTCCTAGAGTGATTTCCACGATTGATGAACCCTGGGGTGCGTTTACGTGTCGGTCATCAACACCCGCAGTTTTAGCCGATTCTGGCCCGTATCGTGGACTATTACTCACTGTTTTGGGGTCCTAGAGTGATTTCCACGATTGACGAACCCCGGGGTCCGTTTACGTGTCGGTCATCAACACCCGCAGTTTTGGCCGATTCCGGCCCGTTTCATGGACTATTACTCACTGTTTTGGGGTCCCGGAGTGATTTCCATGATTGATGAACCCCGGGGTGCGTTTACGTGTCGGTCATCAACACCCGCAGGTTTGGCCGATTCTGGCCTGTTTCGTGGACTATTACTGACTGTTTTGGTGTCCCGGACTAATTTCCACGATTGATGAACCCTGGGGTGCGTTTACGTGTCGGTCATCAACACCCGCAGTTTTAGCCGATTCTGGCCCGTATCATGGACTATTACTCACTGTTTTGGGGTCCTAGAGTGATTTCCACGATTGATGAACCCTGGGGTGCGTTTACGTGTCGGTCATCAACACCCGCAGTTTTGGCCGATTCCGGCCCGTATCGTGAACTATTACTCACTGTTTTGGGGTCCTAGAGTGATTTCCACGATTGACGAACCCCGAGCTGCCTTTACGTGTCGGTCATCAACACTCGCAGTTTTAGCCAATTCTGGCCCGTATCGTGGACCATTACTCACTTTTTTGGGTTCCTAGAGTGATTTCCACGATTGACGAACCCCGGGGTCCGTTTACGTGTCGTCATCAACACCCGCAGTTTTGGCCGATTCCGGCCCGTTTCATGGACTATTACTCACTGTTTTGGGGTCCCGGAGTGATTTCCATGATTGATGAACCCCGGGGTGCGTTTACGTGTCGGTCATCAACACCCGCAGGTTTGGCCGATTCTGGCCTGTTTCGTGGACTATTACTGACTGTTTTGGTGTCCCGGACTAATTTCCACGATTGATGAACCCTGGGGTGCGTTTACGTGTCGGTCATCAACACCCGCAGTTTTAGCCGATTCTGGCCCGTATCATGGACTATTACTCACTGTTTTGGGGTCCTAGAGTGATTTCCACGATTGATGAACCCTGGGGTGCGTTTACGTGTCGGTCATCAACACCCGCAGTTTTGGCCGATTCCGGCCCGTATCGTGAACTATTACTCACTGTTTTGGGGTCCTAGAGTGATTTCCACGATTGACGAACCCCGAGCTGCCTTTACGTGTCGGTCATCAACACTCGCAGTTTTAGCCGATTCTGGCCCGTATCGTGGACTATTACTCACTGTTTTGGGGTCCTAGAGTGATTTCCACGATTGACGAACCCCGGGGTCCGTTTACGTGTCGGTCATCAACACCCGCAGTTTTGGTCGATTCCGGCCCGTTTCATGGACTATTACTCACTGTTTTGGGGTCCCGGAGTGATTTCCACGATTGACGAACCCCGGGGTGCGTTTACGTGTCGGTCATCAACACCCGCAGTTTTGGCCGATTCCGGCCCGTTTCATGGACTATTACTCACTGTTTTGGGGTCCCGGAGTGATTTCCATGATTGATGAACCCCGGGGTGTGTTTACGTGTCGGTCATCAACACCCGCAGTTTTGGCCGATTCTGGCCTCTTTCATGGACTATTACTGACTGTTTTGGTGTCCCGGACTAATTTCCACGATTGATGAACCCTGGGGTGCGTTTACGTGTCGGTCATCAACACCCGCAGTTTTAGCCGATTCTGGCCCGTATCGTGGACTATTACTCACTGTTTTGGGGTCCTAGAGTGATTTCCACGATTGACGAACCCCGGGGTCCGTTTACGTGTCGGTCATCAACACCCGCAGTTTTGGCCGATTCCGGCCCGTTTCATGGACTATTACTCACTGTTTTGGGGTCCCGGAGTGATTTCCATGATTGATGAACCCCGGGGTGCGTTTACGTGTCGGTCATCAACACCCGCAGGTTTGGCCGATTCTGGCCTGTTTCGTGGACTATTACTGACTGTTTTGGTGTCCCGGACTAATTTCCACGATTGATGAACCCTGGGGTGCGTTTACGTGTCGGTCATCAACACCCGCAGTTTTAGCCGATTCTGGCCCGTATCATGGACTATTACTCACTGTTTTGGGGTCCTAGAGTGATTTCCACGATTGATGAACCCTGGGGTGCGTTTACGTGTCGGTCATCAACACCCGCAGTTTTGGCCGATTCCGGCCCGTATCGTGAACTATTACTCACTGTTTTGGGGTCCTAGAGTGATTTCCACGATTGACGAACCCCGAGCTGCCTTTACGTGTCGGTCATCAACACTCGCAGTTTTAGCCAATTCTGGCCCGTATCGTGGACCATTACTCACTTTTTTGGGTTCCTAGAGTGATTTCCACGATTGACGAACCCCGGGGTCCGTTTACGTGTCGTCATCAACACCCGCAGTTTTGGCCGATTCCGGCCCGTTTCATGGACTATTACTCACTGTTTTGGGGTCCCGGAGTGATTTCCATGATTGATGAACCCCGGGGTGCGTTTACGTGTCGGTCATCAACACCCGCAGGTTTGGCCGATTCTGGCCTGTTTCGTGGACTATTACTGACTGTTTTGGTGTCCCGGACTAATTTCCACGATTGATGAACCCTGGGGTGCGTTTACGTGTCGGTCATCAACACCCGCAGTTTTAGCCGATTCTGGCCCGTATCATGGACTATTACTCACTGTTTTGGGGTCCTAGAGTGATTTCCACGATTGATGAACCCTGGGGTGCGTTTACGTGTCGGTCATCAACACCCGCAGTTTTGGCCGATTCCGGCCCGTATCGTGAACTATTACTCACTGTTTTGGGGTCCTAGAGTGATTTCCACGATTGACGAACCCCGAGCTGCCTTTACGTGTCGGTCATCAACACTCGCAGTTTTAGCCGATTCTGGCCCGTATCGTGGACTATTACTCACTGTTTTGGGGTCCTAGAGTGATTTCCACGATTGACGAACCCCGGGGTCCGTTTACGTGTCGGTCATCAACACCCGCAGTTTTGGTCGATTCCGGCCCGTTTCATGGACTATTACTCACTGTTTTGGGGTCCCGGAGTGATTTCCACGATTGACGAACCCCGGGGTGCGTTTACGTGTCGGTCATCAACACCCGCAGTTTTGGCCGATTCCGGCCCGTTTCATGGACTATTACTCACTGTTTTGGGGTCCCGGAGTGATTTCCATGATTGATGAACCCCGGGGTGTGTTTACGTGTCGGTCATCAACACCCGCAGTTTTGGCCGATTCTGGCCTCTTTCATGGACTATTACTGACTGTTTTGGTGTCCCGGACTAATTTCCACGATTGATGAACCCTGGGGTGCGTTTACGTGTCGGTCATCAACACCCGCAGTTTTAGCCGATTCTGGCCCGTATCGTGGACTATTACTCACTGTTTTGGGGTCCTAGAGTGATTTCCACGATTGACGAACCCCGGGGTCCGTTTACGTGTCGGTCATCAACACCCGCAGTTTTGGCCGATTCCGGCCCGTTTCATGGACTATTACTCACTGTTTTGGGGTCCCGGAGTGATTTCCATGATTGATGAACCCCGGGGTGCGTTTACGTGTCGGTCATCAACACCCGCAGGTTTGGCCGATTCTGGCCTGTTTCGTGGACTATTACTGACTGTTTTGGTGTCCCGGACTAATTTCCACGATTGATGAACCCTGGGGTGCGTTTACGTGTCGGTCATCAACACCCGCAGTTTTAGCCGATTCTGGCCCGTATCATGGACTATTACTCACTGTTTTGGGGTCCTAGAGTGATTTCCACGATTGATGAACCCTGGGGTGCGTTTACGTGTCGGTCATCAACACCCGCAGTTTTGGCCGATTCCGGCCCGTATCGTGAACTATTACTCACTGTTTTGGGGTCCTAGAGTGATTTCCACGATTGACGAACCCCGAGCTGCCTTTACGTGTCGGTCATCAACACTCGCAGTTTTAGCCAATTCTGGCCCGTATCGTGGACCATTACTCACTTTTTTGGGTTCCTAGAGTGATTTCCACGATTGACGAACCCCGGGGTCCGTTTACGTGTCGTCATCAACACCCGCAGTTTTGGCCGATTCCGGCCCGTTTCATGGACTATTACTCACTGTTTTGGGGTCCCGGAGTGATTTCCATGATTGATGAACCCCGGGGTGCGTTTACGTGTCGGTCATCAACACCCGCAGGTTTGGCCGATTCTGGCCTGTTTCGTGGACTATTACTGACTGTTTTGGTGTCCCGGACTAATTTCCACGATTGATGAACCCTGGGGTGCGTTTACGTGTCGGTCATCAACACCCGCAGTTTTAGCCGATTCTGGCCCGTATCATGGACTATTACTCACTGTTTTGGGGTCCTAGAGTGATTTCCACGATTGATGAACCCTGGGGTGCGTTTACGTGTCGGTCATCAACACCCGCAGTTTTGGCCGATTCCGGCCCGTATCGTGAACTATTACTCACTGTTTTGGGGTCCTAGAGTGATTTCCACGATTGACGAACCCCGAGCTGCCTTTACGTGTCGGTCATCAACACTCGCAGTTTTAGCCGATTCTGGCCCGTATCGTGGACTATTACTCACTGTTTTGGGGTCCTAGAGTGATTTCCACGATTGACGAACCCCGGGGTCCGTTTACGTGTCGGTCATCAACACCCGCAGTTTTGGTCGATTCCGGCCCGTTTCATGGACTATTACTCACTGTTTTGGGGTCCCGGAGTGATTTCCACGATTGACGAACCCCGGGGTGCGTTTACGTGTCGGTCATCAACACCCGCAGTTTTGGCCGATTCCGGCCCGTTTCATGGACTATTACTCACTGTTTTGGGGTCCCGGAGTGATTTCCATGATTGATGAACCCCGGGGTGTGTTTACGTGTCGGTCATCAACACCCGCAGTTTTGGCCGATTCTGGCCTCTTTCATGGACTATTACTGACTGTTTTGGTGTCCCGGACTAATTTCCACGATTGATGAACCCTGGGGTGCGTTTACGTGTCGGTCATCAACACCCGCAGTTTTAGCCGATTCTGGCCCGTATCGTGGACTATTACTCACTGTTTTGGGGTCCTAGAGTGATTTCCACGATTGACGAACCCCGGGGTCCGTTTACGTGTCGGTCATCAACACCCGCAGTTTTGGCCGATTCCGGCCCGTTTTCATGGACTATTACTCACTGTTTTGGGGTCCCGGAGTGATTTCCATGATTGATGAACCCCGGGGTGCGTTTACGTGTCGGTCATCAACACCCGCAGGTTTGGCCGATTCTGGCCTGTTTCGTGGACTATTACTGACTGTTTTGGTGTCCCGGACTAATTTCCACGATTGATGAACCCTGGGGTGCGTTTACGTGTCGGTCATCAACACCCGCAGTTTTAGCCGATTCTGGCCCGTATCATGGACTATTACTCACTGTTTTGGGGTCCTAGAGTGATTTCCACGATTGATGAACCCTGGGGTGCGTTTACGTGTCGGTCATCAACACCCGCAGTTTTGGCCGATTCCGGCCCGTATCGTGAACTATTACTCACTGTTTTGGGGTCCTAGAGTGATTTCCACGATTGACGAACCCCGAGCTGCCTTTACGTGTCGGTCATCAACACTCGCAGTTTTAGCCAATTCTGGCCCGTATCGTGGACCATTACTCACTTTTTTGGGTTCCTAGAGTGATTTCCACGATTGACGAACCCCGGGGTGCGTTTATGTGTCGGTCATCAACACCCGCAGTTTTGGCCGATTCCGGCCTGTTTCATGGACTATTACTCACTGTTTTGGGGTCCCGGAGTGATTTCCATGATTGATGAACCCCGGGGTACGTTTACGTGTCGGTCATCAACACCCGCAGTTTTGGCCGATTCTGGCCTGTTTCGTGGACTATTACTGACTGTTTTGGTGTCCCGGACTAATTTCCACGATTGATGAACCCTGGGGTGCGTTTACGTGTCGGTCACCAACACCCGCAGTTTTAGCCGATTCTGGCCCGTATCGTGGACTATACTCACTGTTTTGGGGTCCTAGAGTGATTTCCACGACTGACGAACCCCGGGGGTCCTTTTACGTGTCGGTCATCAACACCCGCAGTTTTGGCCGATTCCGGCCCGTTTCATGGACTATTACTCACTGTTTTGGGGTCCCGGAGTGATTTCCATGATTGATGAACCCCGGGGTGTGTTTACGTGTCGGTCATCAACATCCGCAGTTTTGGCCGATTCTGGCCTCTTTCATGGACTATTACTGACTGTTTTGGTGTCCCAGACTAATTTCCACGATTGATGAACCCTGGGGTGCGTTTACGTGTCGGTCATCAACACCCGCAGTTTTAGCCGATTCTGGCCCGTATCGTGGACTATTACTCACTGTTTTGGGGTCCTAGAGTGATTTCCACGATTGACGAACCCCGGGGTCCGTTTACGTGTCGGTCATCAACACCCGCAGTTTTGGCCGATTCCGGCCCGTTTCATGGACTATTACTCACTGTTTTGGGGTCCCGGAGTGATTTCCATGATTGATGAACCCCGGGGTGCGTTTACGTGTCGGTCATCAACACCCGCAGTTTTGGCCGATTCTGGCCTGTTTCGTGGACTATTACTGACTGTTTTGGTGTCCCGGACTAATTTCCACGATTGATGAACCCTGGGGTGCGTTTACGTGTCGGTCATCAACACCCGCAGTTTTAGCCGATTCTGGCCCGTATCATGGACTATTACTCACTGTTTTGGGGTCCTAGAGTGATTTCCACGATTGATGAACCCTGGGGTGCGTTTACGTGTCGGTCATCAACACCCGCAGTTTTGGCCGATTCCGGCCCGTATCGTGAACTATTACTCACTGTTTTGGGGTCCTAGAGTGATTTCCACGATTGACGAACCCCGGGGTCCGTTTACGTGTCGGTCATCAACACCCGCAGTTTTGGCCGATTCCGGCCCGTTTCATGGACTATTACTCACTGTTTTGGGGTCCCGGAGTGATTTCCATGATTGATGAACCCCGGGGTGCGTTTACGTGTCGGTCATCAACACCCGCAGGTTTGGCCGATTCTGGCCTGTTTCATGGACTATTACTGACTGTTTTGGTGTCCCGGACTAATTTCCACGATTGATGAACCCTGGGGTGCGTTTACGTGTCGGTTATCAACACCCGCAGTTTTAGCCGATTCTGGCCCGTATCATGGACTATTACTCACTGTTTTGGGGTCCTAGAGTGATTTCCACGATTGATGAACCCTGGGGTGCGTTTACGTGTCGGTCATCAACACCCGCAGTTTTGGCCGATTCCGGCCCGTATCGTGAACTATTACTCACTGTTTTGGGGTCCTAGAGTGATTTCCACGATTGACGAACCCCGAGCTGCCTTTACGTGTCGGTCATCAACACTCGCAGTTTTAGCCAATTCTGGACCGTATCGTGGACCATTACTCACTTTTTTGGGTTCCTAGAGTGATTTCGACGATTGACGAACCCCGAGGTGCGTTTATGTGTCGGTCATCAACACCCGCAGTTTTGGCCGATTCCGGCCTGTTTCATGGACTATTACTCACTGTTTTGGGGTCCCGGAGTGATTTCCATGATTGATGAACCCCGGGGTACATTTACGTGTCGGTCATCAACACCCGCAGTTTTGGCCGATTCTGGCCTGTTTCGTGGACTATTACTGACTGTTTTGGTGTCCCGGACTAATTTCCACGATTGATGAACCCTGGGGTGCGTTTACGTGTCGGTCACCAACACCCGCAGTTTTAGCCGATTCTGGCCCGTATCGTGGACTATACTCACTGTTTTGGGGTCCTAGAGTGATTTCCACGACTGACGAACCCCGGGGGTCCTTTTACGTGTCGGTCATCAACACCCGCAGTTTTGGCCGATTCCGGCCCGTTTCATGGACTATTACTCACTGTTTTGGGGTCCCGGAGTGATTTCCATGATTGATGAACCCCGGGGTGTGTTTACGTGTCGGTCATCAACACCCGCAGTTTTGGCCGATTCTGGCCTCTTTCATGGACTATTACTGACTGTTTTGGTGTCCCAGACTAATTTCCACGATTGATGAACCCTGGGGTGCGTTTACGTGTCGGTCATCAACACCCGCAGTTTTAGCCGATTCTGGCCCGTATCGTGGACTATTACTCACTGTTTTGGGGTCCTAGAGTGATTTCCACGATTGACGAACCCCGGGGTCCGTTTACGTGTCGGTCATCAACACCCGCAGTTTTGGCCGATTCCGGCCCGTTTCATGGACTATTACTCACTGTTTTGGGGTCCCGGAGTGATTTCCATGATTGATGAACCCCGGGGTGCGTTTACGTGTCGGTCATCAACACCCGCAGTTTTGGCCGATTCTGGCCTGTTTCGTGGACTATTACTGACTGTTTTGGTGTCCCGGACTAATTTCCACGATTGATGAACCCTGGGGTGCGTTTACGTGTCGGTCATCAACACCCGCAGTTTTAGCCGATTCTGGCCCGTATCATGGACTATTACTCACTGTTTTGGGGTCCTAGAGTGATTTCCACGATTGATGAACCCTGGGGTGCGTTTACGTGTCGGTCATCAACACCCGCAGTTTTGGCCGATTCCGGCCCGTATCGTGAACTATTACTCACTGTTTTGGGGTCCTAGAGTGATTTCCACGATTGACGAACCCCGAGCTGCCTTTACGTGTCGGTCATCAACACTCGCAGTTTTAGCCGATTCTGGCCCGTATCGTGGACTATTACTCACTGTTTTGGGGTCCTAGAGTGATTTCCACGATTGACGAACCCCGGGGTCCGTTTACGTGTCGGTCATCAACACCCGCAGTTTTGGCCGATTCCGGCCCGTTTCATGGACTATTACTCACTGTTTTGGGGTCCCGGAGTGATTTCCACGATTGACGAACCCCGGGGTGCGTTTACGTGTCGGTCATCAACACCCGCAGTTTTGGCCGATTCCGGCCCGTTTCATGGACTATTACTCACTGTTTTGGGGTCCCGGAGTGATTTCCATGATTGATGAACCCCGGGGTGTGTTTACGTGTCGGTCATCAACACCCGCAGTTTTGGCCGATTCTGGCCTCTTTCATGGACTATTACTGACTGTTTTGGTGTCCCGGACTAATTTCCACGATTGATGAACCCTGGGGTGCGTTTACGTGTCGGTCATCAACACCCGCAGTTTTAGCCGATTCTGGCCCGTATCATGGACTATTACTCACTGTTTTGGGGTCCTAGAGTGATTTCCACGATTGACGAACCCCGGGGTCCGTTTACGTGTCGGTCATCAACACCCGCAGTTTTGGCCGATTCCGGCCCGTTTCATGGACTATTACTCACTGTTTTGGGGTCCCGGAGTGATTTCCATGATTGATGAACCCCGGGGTGCGTTTACGTGCCGGTCATCAACACCCGTAGGTTTGGCCGATTCTGGCCTGTTTCGTGGACTATTACTGACTGTTTTGGTGTCCCGGACTATTTTCCACGATTGATGAACCCTGGGGTGCGTTTACGTGTCGGTCATCAACACCCGCAGTTTTAGCCGATTCTGGCCCGTATCATGGACTATTACTCACTGTTTTGGGGTCCTAGAGTGATTTCCACGATTGATGAACCCTGGGGTGCGTTTACATGTCGGTCATCAACACCCGCAGTTTTGGCCGATTCCGGCCTGTTTCATGGACTATTACTCACTGTTTTGGGGTCCCGGAGTGATTTCCATGATTGATGAACCCCGGGGTACGTTTACGTGTCGGTCATCAACACCCGCAGTTTTGGCCGATTCTGGCCTGTTTCGTGGACTATTACTGACTGTTTTGGTGTCCCGGACTAATTTCCACGATTGATGAACCCTGGGGTGCGTTTACGTGTCGGTCACCAACACCCGCAGTTTTAGCCGATTCTGGCCCGTATCGTGGACTATACTCACTGTTTTGGGGTCCTAGAGTGATTTCCACGACTGACGAACCCCGGGGGTCCTTTTACGTGTCGGTCATCAACACCCGCAGTTTTGGCCGATTCCGGCCCGTTTCATGGACTATTACTCACTGTTTTGGGGTCCCGGAGTGATTTCCATGATTGATGAACCCCGGGGTGTGTTTACGTGTCGGTCATCAACACCCGCAGTTTTGGCCGATTCTGGCCTCTTTCATGGACTATTACTGACTGTTTTGGTGTCCCGGACTAATTTCCACGATTGATGAACCCTGGGGTGCGTTTACGTGTCGGTCATCAACACCCGCAGTTTTAGCCGATTCTGGCCCGTATCGTGGACTATTACTCACTGTTTTGGGGTCCTAGAGTGATTTCCACGATTGACGAACCCCGGGGTCCGTTTACGTGTCGGTCATCAACACCCGCAGTTTTGGCCGATTCCGGCCCGTTTCATGGACTATTACTCACTGTTTTGGGGTCCCGGAGTGATTTCCATGATTGATGAACCCCGGGGTGCGTTTACGTGTCGGTCATCAACACCCGCAGTTTTGGCCGATTCTGGCCTGTTTCGTGGACTATTACTGACTGTTTTGGTGTCCCGGACTAATTTCCACGATTGATGAATCCTGGGGTGCGTTTACGTGTCGGTCATCAACACCCGCAGTTTTAGCCGATTCTGGCCCGTATCATGGACTATTACTCACTGTTTTGGGGTCCTAGAGTGATTTCCACGATTGATGAACCCTGGGGTGCGTTTACGTGTCGGTCATCAACACCCGCAGTTTTGGCCGATTCCGGCCCGTATCGTGAACTATTACTCACTGTTTTGGGGTCCTAGAGCGATTTCCACGATTGACGAACCCCGAGCTGCCTTTACGTGTCGGTCATCAACACCCGCAGTTTTGGCCGATTCCGGCCCGTTTCATGGACTATTACTCACTGTTTTGGGGTCCCGGAGTGATTTCCATGATTGATGAACCCCGGGGTGCGTTTACGTGTCGGTCATCAACACCCGCAGTTTTGGCCGATTCTGGCCTGTTTCGTGGACTATTACTGACTGTTTTGGTGTCCCGGACTAATTTCCACGATTGATGAATCCTGGGGTGCGTTTACGTGTCGGTCATCAACACCCGCAGTTTTAGCCGATTCTGGCCCGTATCATGGACTATTACTCACTGTTTTGGGGTCCTAGAGTGATTTCCACGATTGATGAACCCTGGGGTGCGTTTACGTGTCGGTCATCAACACCCGCAGTTTTGGCCGATTCCGGCCCGTATCGTGAACTATTACTCACTGTTTTGGGGTCCTAGAGCGATTTCCACGATTGACGAACCCCGAGCTGCCTTTACGTGTCGGTCATCAACACTCGCAGTTTTAGCCGATTCTGGCCCGTATCGTGGACTATTACTCACTGTTTTGGGGTCCTAGAGTGATTTCCACGATTGACGAACCCCGGGGTCCGTTTACGTGTCGGTCATCAACACCCGCAGTTTTGGCCGATTCCGGCCCGTTTCATGGACTATTACTCACTGTTTTGGGGTCCCGGAGTGATTTCCACGATTGACGAACCCCGGGGTGCGTTTACGTGTCGGTCATCAACACCCGCAGTTTTGGCCGATTCCGGCCCGTTTCATGGACTATTACTCACTGTTTTGGGGTCCCGGAGTGATTTCCATGATTGATGAACCCCGGGGTGTGTTTACGTGTCGGTCATCAACACCCGCAGTTTTGGCCGATTCTGGCCTCTTTCATGGACTATTACTGACTGTTTTGGTGTCCCGGACTAATTTCCACGATTGATGAACCCTGGGGTGCGTTTACGTGTCGGTCATCAACACCCGCAGTTTTAGCCGATTCTGGCCCGTATCATGGACTATTACTCACTGTTTTGGGGTCCTAGAGTGATTTCCATGATTGACGAACCCCGGGGTCCGTTTACGTGTCGGTCATCGACACCCGCAGTTTTGGCCGATTCCGGCCCGTTTCATGGACTATTACTCACTGTTTTGGGGTCCCGGAGTGATTTCCATGATTGATGAACCCCGGGGTGCGTTTACGTGCCGGTCATCAACACCCGTAGGTTTGGCCGATTCTGGCCTGTTTCGTGGACTATTACTGACTGTTTTGGTGTCCCGGACTATTTTCCACGATTGATGAACCCTGGGGTGCGTTTACGTGTCGGTCATCAACACCCGCAGTTTTAGCCGATTCTGGCCCGTATCATGGACTATTACTCACTGTTTTGGGGTCCTAGAGTGATTTCCACGATTGATGAACCCTGGGGTGCGTTTACATGTCGGTCATCAACACCCGCAGTTTTGGCCGATTCCGGCCTGTTTCATGGACTATTACTCACTGTTTTGGGGTCCCGGAGTGATTTCCATGATTGATGAACCCCGGGGTACGTTTACGTGTCGGTCATCAACACCCGCAGTTTTGGCCGATTCTGGCCTGTTTCGTGGACTATTACTGACTGTTTTGGTGTCCCGGACTAATTTCCACGATTGATGAACCCTGGGGTGCGTTTACGTGTCGGTCACCAACACCCGCAGTTTTAGCCGATTCTGGCCCGTATCGTGGACTATACTCACTGTTTTGGGGTCCTAGAGTGATTTCCACGACTGACGAACCCCGGGGGTCCTTTTACGTGTCGGTCATCAACACCCGCAGTTTTGGCCGATTCCGGCCCGTTTCATGGACTATTACTCACTGTTTTGGGGTCCCGGAGTGATTTCCATGATTGATGAACCCCGGGGTGTGTTTACGTGTCGGTCATCAACACCCGCAGTTTTGGCCGATTCTGGCCTCTTTCATGGACTATTACTGACTGTTTTGGTGTCCCGGACTAATTTCCACGATTGATGAACCCTGGGGTGCGTTTACGTGTCGGTCATCAACACCCGCAGTTTTAGCCGATTCTGGCCCGTATCGTGGACTATTACTCACTGTTTTGGGGTCCTAGAGTGATTTCCACGATTGACGAACCCCGGGGTCCGTTTACGTGTCGGTCATCAACACCCGCAGTTTTGGCCGATTCCGGCCCGTTTCATGGACTATTACTCACTGTTTTGGGGTCCCGGAGTGATTTCCATGATTGATGAACCCCGGGGTGCGTTTACGTGTCGGTCATCAACACCCGCAGTTTTGGCCGATTCTGGCCTGTTTCGTGGACTATTACTGACTGTTTTGGTGTCCCGGACTAATTTCCACGATTGATGAACCCTGGGGTGCGTTTACGTGTCGGTCATCAACACCCGCAGTTTTAGCCGATTCTGGCCCGTATCATGGACTATTACTCACTGTTTTGGGGTCCTAGAGTGATTTCCACGATTGATGAACCCATGGGGTGCGTTTACGTGTCGGTCATCAACACCCGCAGTTTTGGCCGATTCCGGCCCGTATCGTGAACTATTACTCACTGTTTTGGGGTCCTAGAGTGATTTCCACGATTGACGAACCCCGAGCTGCCTTTACGTGTCGGTCATCAACACTCGCAATTTTAGCCGATTCTGGCCTGTATCGTGGACTATTACTCACTGTTTTGGGGTCCTAGAGTGATTTCCACGATTGACGAACCCCGGGGTCCGTTTACGTGTCGGTCATCAACACCCGCAGTTTTGGCCGATTCCGGCCCGTTTCATGGACTATTACTCACTGTTTTGGGGTCCCGGAGTGATTTCCACGATTGACGAACCCCGGGGTGCGTTTACGTGTCGGTCATCAACACCCGCAGTTTTGGCCGATTCCGGCCCGTTTCATGGACTATTACTCACTGTTTTGGGGTCCCGGAGTGATTTCCATGATTGATGAACCCCGGGGTGTGTTTACGTGTCGGTCATCAACACCCGCAGTTTTGGCCGATTCTGGCCTCTTTCATGGACTATTACTGACTGTTTTGGTGTCCCGGACTAATTTCCACGATTGATGAACCCTGGGGTGCGTTTACGTGTCGGTCATCAACACCCGCAGTTTTAGCCGATTCTGGCCCGTATCATGGACTATTACTCACTGTTTTGGGGTCCTAGAGTGATTTCCACGATTGACGAACCCCGGGATCCGTTTACGTGTCGGTCATCAACACCCGCAGTTTTGGCCGATTCCGGCCCGTTTCATGGACTATTACTCACTGTTTTGGGGTCCCGGAGTGATTTCCATGATTGATGAACCCCGGGGTGCGTTTACGTGCCGGTCATCAACACCCGCAGGTTTGGCCGATTCTGGCCTGTTTCGTGGACTATTACTGACTGTTTTGGTGTCCCGGACTATTTTCCACGATTGATGAACCCTGGGGTGCGTTTACGTGTCGGTCATCAACACCCGCAGTTTTAGCCGATTCTGGCCCGTATCATGGACTATTACTCACTGTTTTGGGGTCCTAGAGTGATTTCCACGATTGATGAACCCTGGGGTGCGTTTACATGTCGGTCATCAACACCCGCAGTTTTGGCCGATTCCGGCCTGTTTCATGGACTATTACTCACTGTTTTGGGGTCCCGGAGTGATTTCCATGATTGATGAACCCCGGGGTACGTTTACGTGTCGGTCATCAACACCCGCAGTTTTGGCCGATTCTGGCCTGTTTCGTGGACTATTACTGACTGTTTTGGTGTCCCGGACTAATTTCCACGATTGATGAACCCTGGGGTGCGTTTACGTGTCGGTCACCAACACCCGCAGTTTTAGCCGATTCTGGCCCGTATCGTGGACTATACTCACTGTTTTGGGGTCCTAGAGTGATTTCCACGACTGACGAACCCCGGGGGTCCTTTTACGTGTCGGTCATCAACACCCGCAGTTTTGGCCGATTCCGGCCCGTTTCATGGACTATTACTCACTGTTTTGGGGTCCCGGAGTGATTTCCATGATTGATGAACCCCGGGGTGTGTTTACGTGTCGGTCATCAACACCCGCAGTTTTGGCCGATTCTGGCCTCTTTCATGGACTATTACTGACTGTTTTGGTGTCCCGGACTAATTTCCACGATTGATGAACCCTGGGGTGCGTTTACGTGTCGGTCATCAACACCCGCAGTTTTAGCCGATTCTGGCCCGTATCGTGGACTATTACTCACTGTTTTGGGGTCCTAGAGTGATTTCCACGATTGACGAACCCCGGGGTCCGTTTACGTGTCGGTCATCAACACCCGCAGTTTTGGCCGATTCCGGCCCGTTTCATGGACTATTACTCACTGTTTTGGGGTCCCGGAGTGATTTCCATGATTGATGAACCCCGGGGTGCGTTTACGTGTCGGTCATCAACACCCGCAGTTTTGGCCGATTCTGGCCTGTTTCGTGGACTATTACTGACTGTTTTGGTGTCCCGGACTAATTTCCACGATTGATGAACCCTGGGGTGCGTTTACGTGTCGGTCATCAACACCCGCAGTTTTAGCCGATTCTGGCCCGTATCATGGACTATTACTCACTGTTTTGGGGTCCTAGAGTGATTTCCACGATTGATGAACCCTGGGGTGCGTTTACGTGTCGGTCATCAACACCCGCAGTTTTGGCCGATTCCGGCCCGTATCGTGAACTATTACTCACTGTTTTGGGGTCCTAGAGTGATTTCCACGATTGACGAACCCCGAGCTGCCTTTACGTGTCGGTCATCAACACTCGCAATTTTAGCCGATTCTGGCCTGTATCGTGGACTATTACTCACTGTTTTGGGGTCCTAGAGTGATTTCCACGATTGACGAACCCCGGGGTCCGTTTACGTGTCGGTCATCAACACCCGCAGTTTTGGCCGATTCCGGCCCGTTTCATGGACTATTACTCACTGTTTTGGGGTCCCGGAGTGATTTCCACGATTGACGAACCCCGGGGTGCGTTTACGTGTCGGTCATCAACACCCGCAGTTTTGGCCGATTCCGGCCCGTTTCATGGACTATTACTCACTGTTTTGGGGTCCCGGAGTGATTTCCATGATTGATGAACCCCGGGGTGTGTTTACGTGTCGGTCATCAACACCCGCAGTTTTGGCCGATTCTGGCCTCTTTCATGGACTATTACTGACTGTTTTGGTGTCCCGGACTAATTTCCACGATTGATGAACCCTGGGGTGCGTTTACGTGTCGGTCATCAACACCCGCAGTTTTAGCCGATTCTGGCCCGTATCATGGACTATTACTCACTGTTTTGGGGTCCTAGAGTGATTTCCACGATTGACGAACCCCGGGATCCGTTTACGTGTCGGTCATCAACACCCGCAGTTTTGGCCGATTCCGGCCCGTTTCATGGACTATTACTCACTGTTTTGGGGTCCCGGAGTGATTTCCATGATTGATGAACCCCGGGGTGCGTTTACGTGTCGGTCATCAACACCCGCAGGTTTGGCCGATTCTCGCCTGTTTCGTGGACTATTACTGACTGTTTTGGTGTCCCGGACTAATTTCCACGATTGATGAACCCTGGGGTGCGTTTACGTGTCGGTCATCAACACCCGCAGTTTTAGCCGATTCTGGCCCGTATCATGGACTATTACTCACTGTTTTGGGGTCCTAGAGTGATTTCCACGATTGATGAACCCTGGGGTGCGTTTACGTGTCGGTCATCAACACCCGCAGTTTTGGCCGATTCCGGCCCGTATCGTGAACTATTACTCACTGTTTTGGGGTCCTAGAGTGATTTCCACGATTGACGAACCCCGAGCTGCCTTTACGTGTCGGTCATCAACACTCGCAGTTTTAGCCGATTCTGGCCTGTATCGTGGACTATTACTCACTCTTTTGGGGTCCTAGAGTGATTTCCACGATTGACGAACCCCGGGGTCCGTTTACGTGTCGGTCATCAACACCCGCAGTTTTGGCCGATTCCGGCCCGTTTCATGGACTATTACTCACTGTTTTGGGGTCCCGGAGTGATTTCCACGATTGACGAACCCCGGGGTGCGTTTACGTGTCGGTCATCAACACCCGCAGTTTTGGCCGATTCCGGCCCGTTTCATGGACTATTACTCACTGTTTTGGGGTCCCGGAGTGATTTCCATGATTGATGAACCCCGGGGTGTGTTTACGTGTCGGTCATCAACACCCGCAGTTTTGGCCGATTCTGGCCTCTTTCATGGACTATTACTGACTGTTTTGGTGTCCCGGACTAATTTCCACGATTGATGAACCCTGGGGTGCGTTTACGTGTCGGTCATCAACACCCGCAGTTTTAGCCGATTCTGGCCCGTATCATGGACTATTACTCACTGTTTTGGGGTCCTAGAGTGATTTCCACGATTGACGAACCCCGGGGTCCGTTTACGTGTCGGTCATCAACACCCGCAGTTTTGGCCGATTCCGGCCCGTTTCATGGACTATTACTCACTGTTTTGGGGTCCCGGAGTGATTACCATGATTGATGAACCCCGGGGTGCGTTTACGTGTCGGTCATCAACACCCGCAGGTTTGGCCGATTCTGGCCTGTTTCGTGGACTATTACTGACTGTTTTGGTGTCCCGGACTAATTTCCACGATTGATGAACCCTGGGGTGCGTTTACGTGTCGGTCATCAACACCCGCAGTTTTAGCCGATTCTGGCCCGTATCATGGACTATTACTCACTGTTTTGGGGTCCTAGAGTGATTTCCACGATTGATGAACCCTGGGGTGCGTTTACGTGTCGGTCATCAACACCCGCAGTTTTGGCCGATTCCGGCCCGTATCGTGAACTATTACTCACTGTTTTGGGGTCCTAGAGTGATTTCCACGATTGACGAACCCCGAGCTGCCTTTACGTGTCGGTCATCAACACTCGCAGTTTTAGCCGATTCTGGCCCGTATCGTGGACCATTACTCACTTTTTTGGGTTCCTAGAGTGATTTCCACGATTGACGAACCCCGGGGTGCGTTTACGTGTCGGTCATCAACACCCGCAGTTTTGGCCGATTCCGGCCTGTTTCATGGACTATTACTCACTGTTTTGGGGTCCCGGAGTGATTTCCATGATTGATGAACCCCGGGGTGCGTTTACGTGTCGGTCATCAACACCCGCAGTTTTGGCCGATTCTGGCCTGTTTCGTGGACTATTACTGACTGTTTTGGTGTCCCGGACTAATTTCCACGATTGATGAACCCTGGGGTGCGTTTACGTGTCGGTCACCAACACCCGCAGTTTTAGCCGATTCTGGCCCGTATCGTGGACTATACTCACTGTTTTGGGGTCCTAGAGTGATTTCCACGACTGACGAACCCCGGGGGTCCTTTTACGTGTCGGTCATCAACACACGCAGTTTTGGCCGATTCCGGCCCGTTTCATGGACTATTACTCACTGTTTTGGGGTCCCGGAGTGATTTCCATGATTGATGAACCCCGGGGTGTGTTTACGTGTCGGTCATCAACACCCGCAGTTTTGGCCGATTCTGGCCTCTTTCATGGACTATTACTGACTGTTTTGGTGTCCCAGACTAATTTCCACGATTGATGAACCCTGGGGTGCGTTTACGTGTCGGTCATCAACACCCGCAGTTTTAGCCGATTCTGGCCCGTATCGTGGACTATTACTCACTGTTTTGGGGTCCTAGAGTGATTTCCACCATTGATGAACCCTGGGGTGCGTTTACGTGTCGGTCATCAACACCCGCAGTTTTGGCCGATTCCGGCCCGTATCGTGAACTATTACTCACTGTTTTGGGGTCCTAGAGTGATTTCCACGATTGACGAACCCCGAGCTGCCTTTACGTGTCGGTCATCAACACTCGCAGTTTTAGCCGATTCTGGCCCGTATCGTGGACTATTACTCACTGTTTTGGGGTCCTAGAGTGATTTCCACGATTGACGAACCCCAGGGTCCGTTTACGTGTCGGTCATCAACACCCGCAGTTTTGGCCGATTCCGGCCCGTTTCATGGACTATTACTCACTGTTTTGGGGTCCCGGAGTGATTTCCATGATTGATGAACCCCGGGGTGTGTTTACGTGTCGGTCATCAACACCCGCAGTTTTGGCCGATTCTGGCCTGTTTCGTGGACTATTACTGACTGTTTTGGTGTCCCGGACTAATTTCCACGATTGATGAACCCTGGGGTGCGTTTACGTGTCGGTCACCAACACCCGCAGTTTTAGCCGATTCTGGCCCGTATCGTGGACTATTACTCACTGTTTTGGGGTCCTAGAGTGATTTCCACGACTGACGAACCCCGGGGGTCCTTTTACGTGTCGGTCATCAACACCCGCAGTTTTGGCCGATTCCGGCCCGTTTCATGGACTATTACTCACTGTTTTGGGGTCCCGGAGTGATTTCCATGATTGATGAACCCCGGGGTGTGTTTACGTGTCGGTCATCAACACCCGCAGTTTTGGCCGATTCTGGCCTCTTTCATGGACTATTACTGACTGTTTTGGTGTCCCAGACTAATTTCCACGATTGATGAACCCTGGGGTGCGTTTACGTGTCGGTCATCAACACCCGCAGTTTTAGCCGATTCTGGCCCGTATCGTGGACTATTACTCACTGTTTTGGGGTCCTAGAGTGATTTCCATGATTGATGAACCCCGGGGTCCGTTTATGTGTCGGTCATCAACACCCGCAGTTTTGGCCGATTCAGGCCTGTTTCGTGGACTATTACTGACTGTTTTGGTGTCCCGGACTATTTTCCACGATTGATGAACCCTGGGGTGCGTTTACGTGTCGGTCATCAACACCCGCAGTTTTAGCCGATTCTGGCCCGTATCATGGACTATTACTCACTGTTTTGGGGTCCTAGAGTGATTTCCACGATTGATGAACCCTGGGGTGCGTTTACATGTCGGTCATCAACACCCGCAGTTTTGGCCGATTCCGGCTCGTATCGTGAACTATTACTCACTGTTTTGGGGTCCTAGAGTGATTTCCACGATTGACGAACCCCGAGCTGCCTTTACGTGTCGGTCATCAACACTCGCAGTTTTAGCCGATTCTGGCCCGTATCGTGGACTATTACTCACTGTTTTGGGGTCCTAGAGTGATTTCCACGATTGACGAACCCCGGGGTCCGTTTACGTGTCGGTCATCAACACCCGCAGTTTTGGCCGATTCCGGCCCGTTTCATGGACTATTACTCACTGTTTTGGGGTCCCGGAGTGATTTCCACGATTGACGAACCCCGGGGTGCGTTTACGTGTCGGTCATCAACACCCGCAGTTTTGGCCGATTCCGGCCCGTTTCATGGACTATTACTCACTGTTTTGGGGTCCCGGAGTGATTTCCATGATTGATGAACCCCGGGGTGTGTTTACGTGTCCGTCATCAACACCCGCAGTTTTGGCCGATTCTGGCCTCTTTCATGGACTATTACTGACTGTTTTGGTGTCCCGGACTAATTTCCACGATTGATGAACCCTGGGGTGCGTTTACGTGTCGGTCATCAACACCCGCAGTTTTAGCCGATTCTGGCCCGTATCGTGGACTATTACTCACTGTTTTGGGGTCCTAGAGTGATTTCCACGATTGACGAACCCCGGGGTCCGTTTACGTGTCGGTCATCAACACCCGCAGTTTTGGCCGATTCCGGCCCGTTTCATGGACTATTACTCACTGTTTTGGGGTCCCGGAGTGATTTCCATGATTGATGAACCCCGGGGTGCGTTTACGTGTCGGTCATCAACACCCGCAGGTTTGGCCGATTCTGGCCTGTTTCGTGGACTATTACTGACTGTTTTGGTGTCCCAGACTAATTTCCACGATTGATGAACCCTGGGGTGCGTTTACGTGTCGGTCATCAACACCCGCAGTTTTAGCCGATTCTGGCCCGTATCATGGACTATTACTCACTGTTTTGGGGTCCTAGAGTGATTTCCACGATTGATGAACCCTGGGGTGCGTTTACGTGTCGGTCATCAACACCCGCAGTTTTGGCCGATTCCGGCCCGTATCGTGAACTATTACTCACTGTTTTGGGGTCCTAGAGTGATTTCCACGATTGACGAACCCCGAGCTGCCTTTACGTGTCGGTCATCAACACTCGCAGTTTTAGCCGATTCTGGCCCGTATCGTGGACCATTACTCACTTTTTTGGGTTCCTAGAGTGATTTCCACGATTGACGAACCCCGGGGTGCGTTTACGTGTCGGTCATCAACACCCGCAGTTTTGGCCGATTCCGGCCTGTTTCATGGACTATTACTCACTGTTTTGGGGTCCCGGAGTGATTTCCATGATTGATGAACCCCGGGGTGCGTTTACGTGTCGGTCATCAACACCCGCAGTTTTGGCCGATTCTGGCCTGTTTCGTGGACTATTACTGACTGTTTTGGTGTCCCGGACTAATTTCCACGATTGATGAACCCTGGGGTGCGTTTACGTGTCGGTCACCAACACCCGCAGTTTTAGCCGATTCTGGCCCGTATCGTGGACTATACTCACTGTTTTGGGGTCCTAGAGTGATTTCCACGACTGACGAACCCCGGGGGTCCTTTTACGTGTCGGTCATCAACACACGCAGTTTTGGCCGATTCCGGCCCGTTTCATGGACTATTACTCACTGTTTTGGGGTCCCGGAGTGATTTCCATGATTGATGAACCCCGGGGTGTGTTTACGTGTCGGTCATCAACACCCGCAGTTTTGGCCGATTCTGGCCTCTTTCATGGACTATTACTGACTGTTTTGGTGTCCCAGACTAATTTCCACGATTGATGAACCCTGGGGTGCGTTTACGTGTCGGTCATCAACACCCGCAGTTTTAGCCGATTCTGGCCCGTATCGTGGACTATTACTCATTGTTTTGGGGTCCTAGAGTGATTTCCACCATTGATGAACCCTGGGGTGCGTTTACGTGTCGGTCATCAACACCCGCAGTTTTGGCCGATTCCGGCCCGTATCGTGAACTATTACTCACTGTTTTGGGGTCCTAGAGTGATTTCCACGATTGACGAACCCCGAGCTGCCTTTACGTGTCGGTCATCAACACTCGCAGTTTTAGCCGATTCTGGCCCGTATCGTGGACTATTACTCACTGTTTTGGGGTCCTAGAGTGATTTCCACGATTGACGAACCCCAGGGTCCGTTTACGTGTCGGTCATCAACACCCGCAGTTTTGGCCGATTCCGGCCCGTTTCATGGACTATTACTCACTGTTTTGGGGTCCCGGAGTGATTTCCATGATTGATGAACCCCGGGGTGTGTTTACGTGTCGGTCATCAACACCCGCAGTTTTGGCCGATTCTGGCCTGTTTCGTGGACTATTACTGACTGTTTTGGTGTCCCGGACTAATTTCCACGATTGATGAACCCTGGGGTGCGTTTACGTGTCGGTCACCAACACCCGCAGTTTTAGCCGATTCTGGCCCGTATCGTGGACTATTACTCACTGTTTTGGGGTCCTAGAGTGATTTCCACGACTGACGAACCCCGGGGGTCCTTTTACGTGTCGGTCATCAACACCCGCAGTTTTGGCCGATTCCGGCCCGTTTCATGGACTATTACTCACTGTTTTGGGGTCCCGGAGTGATTTCCATGATTGATGAACCCCGGGGTGTGTTTACGTGTCGGTCATCAACACCCGCAGTTTTGGCCGATTCTGGCCTCTTTCATGGACTATTACTGACTGTTTTGGTGTCCCAGACTAATTTCCACGATTGATGAACCCTGGGGTGCGTTTACGTGTCGGTCATCAACACGCGCAGTTTTAGCCGATTCTGGCCCGTATCGTGGACTATTACTCACTGTTTTGGGGTCCTAGAGTGATTTCCATGATTGATGAACCCCGGGGTCCGTTTATGTGTCGGTCATCAACACCCGCAGTTTTGGCCGATTCTGGCCTGTTTCGTGGACTATTACTGACTGTTTTGGTGTCCCGGACTATTTTCCACGATTGATGAACCCTGGGGTGCGTTTACGTGTCGGTCATCAACACCCGCAGTTTTAGCCGATTCTGGCCCGTATCATGGACTATTACTCACTATTTTGGGGTCCTAGAGTGATTTCCACGATTGATGAACCCTGGGGTGCGTTTACATGTCGGTCATCAACACCCGCAGTTTTGGCCGATTCCGGCTCGTATCGTGAACTATTACTCACTGTTTTGGGGTCCTAGAGTGATTTCCACGATTGACGAACCCCGAGCTGCCTTTATGTGTCGGTCATCAACACTCGCAGTTTTAGCCGATTCTGGCCCGTATCGTGGACTATTACTCACTGTTTTGGGGTCCTAGAGTGATTTCCACGATTGACGAACCCCGGGGTCCGTTTACGTGTCGGTCATCAACACCCGCAGTTTTGGCCGATTCCGGCCCGTTTCATGGACTATTACTCACTGTTTTGGGGTCCCGGAGTGATTTCCACGATTGACGAACCCCGGGGTGCGTTTACGTGTCGGTCATCAACACCCGCAGTTTTGGCCGATTCCGGCCCGTTTCATGGACTATTACTCACTGTTTTGGGGTCCCGGAGTGATTTCCATGATTGATGAACCCCGGGGTGTGTTTACGTGTCCGTCATCAACACCCGCAGTTTTGGCCGATTCTGGCCTCTTTCATGGACTATTACTGACTGTTTTGGTGTCCCGGACTAATTTCCACGATTGATGAACCCTGGGGTGCGTTTACGTGTCGGTCATCAACACCCGCAGTTTTAGCCGATTCTGGCCCGTATCGTGGACCATTACTCACTGTTTTGGGGTCCTAGAGTGATTTCCACGATTGACGAACCCCGGGGTGCGTTTACGTGTCGGTCATCAACACCCGCAGTTTTGGCCGATTCCGGCCTGTTTCATGGACTATTACTCACTGTTTTGGGGTCCCGGAGTGATTTCCATGATTGATGAACCCCGGGGTGCGTTTACGTGTCGGTCATCAACACCCGCAGTTTTGGCCGATTCTGGCCTGTTTCGTGGACTATTACTGACTGTTTTGGTGTCCCGGACTAATTTCCACGATTGATGAACCCTGGGGTGCGTTTACGTGTCGGTCACCAACACCCGCAGTTTTAGCCGATTCTGGCCCGTATCGTGGACTATACTCACTGTTTTGGGGTCCTAGAGTGATTTCCACGACTGACGAACCCCGGGGGTCCTTTTACGTGTCGGTCATCAACACACGCAGTTTTGGCCGATTCCGGCCCGTTTCATGGACTATTACTCACTGTTTTGGGGTCCCGGAGTGATTTCCATGATTGATGAACCCCGGGGTGTGTTTACGTGTCGGTCATCAACACCCGCAGTTTTGGCCGATTCTGGCCTCTTTCATGGACTATTACTGACTGTTTTGGTGTCCCAGACTAATTTCCACGATTGATGAACCCTGGGGTGCGTTTACGTGTCGGTCATCAACACCCGCAGTTTTAGCCGATTCTGGCCCGTATCGTGGACTATTACTCACTGTTTTGGGGTCCTAGAGTGATTTCCACCATTGATGAACCCTGGGGTGCGTTTACGTGTCGGTCATCAACACCCGCAGTTTTGGCCGATTCCGGCCCGTATCGTGAACTATTACTCACTGTTTTGGGGTCCTAGAGTGATTTCCACGATTGACGAACCCCGAGCTGCCTTTACGTGTCGGTCATCAACACTCGCAGTTTTAGCCGATTCTGGCCCGTATCGTGGACCATTACTCACTTTTTTGGGTTCCTAGAGTGATTTCCACGATTGACGAACCCCGGGGTGCGTTTACGTGTCGGTCATCAACACCCGCAGTTTTGGCCGATTCCGGCCTGTTTCATGGACTATTACTCACTGTTTTGGGGTCCCGGAGTGATTTCCATGATTGATGAACCCCGGGGTGCGTTTACGTGTCGGTCATCAACACCCGCAGTTTTGGCCGATTCTGGCCTGTTTCGTGGACTATTACTGACTGTTTTGGTGTCCCGGACTAATTTCCACGATTGATGAACCCTGGGGTGCGTTTACGTGTCGGTCACCAACACCCGCAGTTTTAGCCGATTCTGGCCCGTATCGTGGACTATACTCACTGTTTTGGGGTCCTAGAGTGATTTCCACGACTGACGAACCCCGGGGGTCCTTTTACGTGTCGGTCATCAACACACGCAGTTTTGGCCGATTCCGGCCCGTTTCATGGACTATTACTCACTGTTTTGGGGTCCCGGAGTGATTTCCATGATTGATGAACCCCGGGGTGTGTTTACGTGTCGGTCATCAACACCCGCAGTTTTGGCCGATTCTGGCCTCTTTCATGGACTATTACTGACTGTTTTGGTGTCCCAGACTAATTTCCACGATTGATGAACCCTGGGGTGCGTTTACGTGTCGGTCATCAACACCCGCAGTTTTAGCCGATTCTGGCCCGTATCGTGGACTATTACTCACTGTTTTGGGGTCCTAGAGTGATTTCCACCATTGATGAACCCTGGGGTGCGTTTACGTGTCGGTCATCAACACCCGCAGTTTTGGCCGATTCCGGCCCGTATCGTGAACTATTACTCACTGTTTTGGGGTCCTAGAGTGATTTCCACGATTGACGAACCCCGAGCTGCCTTTACGTGTCGGTCATCAACACTCGCAGTTTTAGCCGATTCTGGCCCGTATCGTGGACTATTACTCACTGTTTTGGGGTCCTAGAGTGATTTCCACGATTGACGAACCCCAGGGTCCGTTTACGTGTCGGTCATCAACACCCGCAGTTTTGGCCGATTCCGGCCCGTTTCATGGACTATTACTCACTGTTTTGGGGTCCCGGAGTGATTTCCATGATTGATGAACCCCGGGGTGTGTTTACGTGTCGGTCATCAACACCCGCAGTTTTGGCCGATTCTGGCCTGTTTCGTGGACTATTACTGACTGTTTTGGTGTCCCGGACTAATTTCCACGATTGATGAACCCTGGGGTGCGTTTACGTGTCGGTCACCAACACCCGCAGTTTTAGCCGATTCTGGCCCGTATCGTGGACTATTACTCACTGTTTTGGGGTCCTAGAGTGATTTCCACGACTGACGAACCCCGGGGGTCCTTTTACGTGTCGGTCATCAACACCCGCAGTTTTGGCCGATTCCGGCCCGTTTCATGGACTATTACTCACTGTTTTGGGGTCCCGGAGTGATTTCCATGATTGATGAACCCCGGGGTGTGTTTACGTGTCGGTCATCAACACCCGCAGTTTTGGCCGATTCTGGCCTCTTTCATGGACTATTACTGACTGTTTTGGTGTCCCAGACTAATTTCCACGATTGATGAACCCTGGGGTGCGTTTACGTGTCGGTCATCAACACGCGCAGTTTTAGCCGATTCTGGCCCGTATCGTGGACTATTACTCACTGTTTTGGGGTCCTAGAGTGATTTCCATGATTGATGAACCCCGGGGTCCGTTTATGTGTCGGTCATCAACACCCGCAGTTTTGGCCGATTCTGGCCTGTTTCGTGGACTATTACTGACTGTTTTGGTGTCCCGGACTATTTTCCACGATTGATGAACCCTGGGGTGCGTTTACGTGTCGGTCATCAACACCCGCAGTTTTAGCCGATTCTGGCCCGTATCATGGACTATTACTCACTATTTTGGGGTCCTAGAGTGATTTCCACGATTGATGAACCCTGGGGTGCGTTTACATGTCGGTCATCAACACCCGCAGTTTTGGCCGATTCCGGCTCGTATCGTGAACTATTACTCACTGTTTTGGGGTCCTAGAGTGATTTCCACGATTGACGAACCCCGAGCTGCCTTTACGTGTCGGTCATCAACACTCGCAGTTTTAGCCGATTCTGGCCCGTATCGTGGACTATTACTCACTGTTTTGGGGTCCTAGAGTGATTTCCACGATTGACGAACCCCGGGGTCCGTTTACGTGTCGGTCATCAACACCCGCAGTTTTGGCCGATTCCGGCCCGTTTCATGGACTATTACTCACTGTTTTGGGGTCCCGGAGTGATTTCCACGATTGACGAACCCCGGGGTGCGTTTACGTGTCGGTCATCAACACCCGCAGTTTTGGCCGATTCCGGCCCGTTTCATGGACTATTACTCACTGTTTTGGGGTCCCGGAGTGATTTCCATGATTGATGAACCCCGGGGTGTGTTTACGTGTCCGTCATCAACACCCGCAGTTTTGGCCGATTCTGGCCTCTTTCATGGACTATTACTGACTGTTTTGGTGTCCCGGACTAATTTCCACGATTGATGAACCCTGGGGTGCGTTTACGTGTCGGTCATCAACACCCGCAGTTTTAGCCGATTCTGGCCCGTATCGTGGACCATTACTCACTGTTTTGGGGTCCTAGAGTGATTTCCACGATTGACGAACCCCGGGGTGCGTTTACGTGTCGGTCATCAACACCCGCAGTTTTGGCCGATTCCGGCCTGTTTCATGGACTATTACTCACTGTTTTGGGGTCCCGGAGTGATTTCCATGATTGATGAACCCCGGGGTGCGTTTACGTGTCGGTCATCAACACCCGCAGTTTTGGCCGATTCTGGCCTGTTTCGTGGACTATTACTGACTGTTTTGGTGTCCCGGACTAATTTCCACGATTGATGAACCCTGGGGTGCGTTTACGTGTCGGTCACCAACACCCGCAGTTTTAGCCGATTCTGGCCCGTATCGTGGACTATACTCACTGTTTTGGGGTCCTAGAGTGATTTCCACGACTGACGAACCCCGGGGGTCCTTTTACGTGTCGGTCATCAACACACGCAGTTTTGGCCGATTCCGGCCCGTTTCATGGACTATTACTCACTGTTTTGGGGTCCCGGAGTGATTTCCATGATTGATGAACCCCGGGGTGTGTTTACGTGTCGGTCATCAACACCCGCAGTTTTGGCCGATTCTGGCCTCTTTCATGGACTATTACTGACTGTTTTGGTGTCCCAGACTAATTTCCACGATTGATGAACCCTGGGGTGCGTTTACGTGTCGGTCATCAACACCCGCAGTTTTAGCCGATTCTGGCCCGTATCGTGGACTATTACTCACTGTTTTGGGGTCCTAGAGTGATTTCCACCATTGATGAACCCTGGGGTGCGTTTACGTGTCGGTCATCAACACCCGCAGTTTTGGCCGATTCCGGCCCGTATCGTGAACTATTACTCACTGTTTTGGGGTCCTAGAGTGATTTCCACGATTGACGAACCCCGAGCTGCCTTTACGTGTCGGTCATCAACACTCGCAGTTTTAGCCGATTCTGGCCCGTATCGTGGACTATTACTCACTGTTTTGGGGTCCTAGAGTGATTTCCACGATTGACGAACCCCAGGGTCCGTTTACGTGTCGGTCATCAACACCCGCAGTTTTGGCCGATTCCGGCCCGTTTCATGGACTATTACTCACTGTTTTGGGGTCCCGGAGTGATTTCCATGATTGATGAACCCCGGGGTGTGTTTACGTGTCGGTCATCAACACCCGCAGTTTTGGCCGATTCTGGCCTGTTTCGTGGACTATTACTGACTGTTTTGGTGTCCCGGACTAATTTCCACGATTGATGAACCCTGGGGTGCGTTTACGTGTCGGTCACCAACACCCGCAGTTTTAGCCGATTCTGGCCCGTATCGTGGACTATTACTCACTGTTTTGGGGTCCTAGAGTGATTTCCACGACTGACGAACCCCGGGGGTCCTTTTACGTGTCGGTCATCAACACCCGCAGTTTTGGCCGATTCCGGCCCGTTTCATGGACTATTACTCACTGTTTTGGGGTCCCGGAGTGATTTCCATGATTGATGAACCCCGGGGTGTGTTTACGTGTCGGTCATCAACACCCGCAGTTTTGGCCGATTCTGGCCTCTTTCATGGACTATTACTGACTGTTTTGGTGTCCCAGACTAATTTCCACGATTGATGAACCCTGGGGTGCGTTTACGTGTCGGTCATCAACACCCGCAGTTTTAGCCGATTCTGGCCCGTATCGTGGACTATTACTCACTGTTTTGGGGTCCTAGAGTGATTTCCATGATTGATGAACCCCGGGGTCCGTTTATGTGTCGGTCATCAACACCCGCAGTTTTGGCCGATTCTGGCCTGTTTCGTGGACTATTACTGACTGTTTTGGTGTCCCGGACTATTTTCCACGATTGATGAACCCTGGGGTGCGTTTACGTGTCGGTCATCAACACCCGCAGTTTTAGCCGATTCTGGCCCGTATCATGGACTATTACTCACTGTTTTGGGGTCCTAGAGTGATTTCCACGATTGATGAACCCTGGGGTGCGTTTACATGTCGGTCATCAACACCCGCAGTTTTGGCCGATTCCGGCTCGTATCGTGAACTATTACTCACTGTTTTGGGGTCCTAGAGTGATTTCCACGATTGACGAACCCCGAGCTGCCTTTACGTGTCGGTCATCAACACTCGCAGTTTTAGCCGATTCTGGCCCGTATCGTGGACTATTACTCACTGTTTTGGGGTCCTAGAGTGATTTCCACGATTGACGAACCCCGGGGTCCGTTTACGTGTCGGTCATCAACACCCGCAGTTTTGGCCGATTCCGGCCCGTTTCATGGACTATTACTCACTGTTTTGGGGTCCCGGAGTGATTTCCACGATTGACGAACCCCGGGGTGCGTTTACGTGTCGGTCATCAACACCCGCAGTTTTGGCCGATTCCGGCCCGTTTCATGGACTATTACTCACTGTTTTGGGGTCCCGGAGTGATTTCCATGATTGATGAACCCCGGGGTGTGTTTACGTGTCCGTCATCAACACCCGCAGTTTTGGCCGATTCTGGCCTCTTTCATGGACTATTACTGACTGTTTTGGTGTCCCGGACTAATTTCCACGATTGATGAACCCTGGGGTGCGTTTACGTGTCGGTCATCAACACCCGCAGTTTTAGCCGATTCTGGCCCGTATCGTGGACTATTACTCACTGTTTTGGGGTCCTAGAGTGATTTCCACGATTGACGAACCCCGGGGTCCGTTTACGTGTCGGTCATCAACACCCGCAGTTTTGGCCGATTCCGGCCCGTTTCATGGACTATTACTCACTGTTTTGGGGTCCCGGAGTGATTTCCATGATTGATGAACCCCGGGGTGCGTTTACGTGTCGGTCATCAACACCCGCAGGTTTGGCCGATTCTGGCCTGTTTCGTGGACTATTACTGACTGTTTTGGTGTCCCAGACTAATTTCCACGATTGATGAACCCTGGGGTGCGTTTACGTGTCGGTCATCAACACCCGCAGTTTTAGCCGATTCTGGCCCGTATCATGGACTATTACTCACTGTTTTGGGGTCCTAGAGTGATTTCCACGATTGATGAACCCTGGGGTGCGTTTACGTGTCGGTCATCAACACCCGCAGTTTTGGCCGATTCCGGCCCGTATCGTGAACTATTACTCACTGTTTTGGGGTCCTAGAGTGATTTCCACGATTGACGAACCCCGAGCTGCCTTTACGTGTCGGTCATCAACACTCGCACTTTTAGCCGATTCTGGCCCGTATCGTGGACCATTACTCACTGTTTTGGGGTCCTAGAGTGATTTCCACGATTGACGAACCCCAGGGTCCGTTTACGTGTCGGTCATCAACACCCGCAGTTTTGGCCGATTCCGGCCCGTTTCATGGACTATTACTCACTGTTTTGGGGTCCCGGAGTGATTTCCACGATTGACGAACCCCGGGGTGCGTTTACGTGTCGGTCATCAACACCCGCAGTTTTGGCCGATTCCGGCCCGTTTCATGGACTATTACTCACTGTTTTGGGGTCCCGGAGTGATTTCCATGATTGATGAACCCCGGGGTGTGTTTACGTGTCCGTCATCAACACCCGCAGTTTTGGCCGATTCTGGCCTCTTTCATGGACTATTACTGACTGTTTTGGTGTCCCGGACTAATTTCCACGATTGATGAACCCTGGGGTGCGTTTACGTGTCGGTCATCAACACCCGCAGTTTTAGCCGATTCTGGCCCGTATCGTGGACTATTACTCACTGTTTTGGGGTCCTAGAGTGATTTCCACGATTGACGAACCCCGGGGTCCGTTTACGTGTCGGTCATCAACACCCGCAGTTTTGGCCGATTCCGGCCCGTTTCATGGACTATTACTCACTGTTTTGGGGTCCCGGAGTGATTTCCATGATTGATGAACCCCGGGGTGCGTTTACGTGTCGGTCATCAACACCCGCAGGTTTGGCCGATTCTGGCCTGTTTCGTGGACTATTACTGACTGTTTTGGTGTCCCAGACTAATTTCCACGATTGATGAACCCTGGGGTGCGTTTACGTGTCGGTCATCAACACCCGCAGTTTTAGCCGATTCTGGCCCGTATCATGGACTATTACTCACTGTTTTGGGGTCCTAGAGTGATTTCCACGATTGATGAACCCTGGGGTGCGTTTACGTGTCGGTCATCAACACCCGCAGTTTTGGCCGATTCCGGCCCGTATCGTGAACTATTACTCACTGTTTTGGGGTCCTAGAGTGATTTCCACGATTGACGAACCCCGAGCTGCCTTTACGTGTCGGTCATCAACACTCGCAGTTTTAGCCGATTCTGGCCCGTATCGTGGACCATTACTCACTGTTTTGGGGTCCTAGAGTGATTTCCACGATTGACGAACCCCAGGGTCCGTTTACGTGTCGGTCATCAACACCCGCAGTTTTGGCCGATTCCGGCCCGTTTCATGGACTATTACTCACTGTTTTGGGGTCCCGGAGTGATTTCCATGATTGATGAACCCCGGGGTGCGTTTACGTGTCGGTCATCAACACCCGCAGTTTTGGCCGATTCTGGCCTCTTTCATGGACTATTACTGACTGTTTTGGTGTCCGAGACTAATTTCCACGATTGATGAACCCTGGGGTGCGTTTACGTGTCGGTCATCAACACCCGCAGTTTTAGCCGATTCTGGCCCGTATCGTGGACTATTACTCACTGTTTTGGGGTCCTAGAGTGATTTCCACGAGTGACGAACCCCGGGGTGCGTTTACGTGTCGGTCATCAACACCCGCAGTTTTGGCCGATTCCGGCCCGTTTCATGGACTATTACTCACTGTTTTGGGGTCCCGGAGTGATTTCCATGATTGATGAACCCCGGGGTGTGTTTACGTGTCGGTCATCAACACCCGCAGTTTTGGCCGATTCTGGCCTCTTTCATGGACTATTACTGACTGTTTTGGTGTCCCGGACTAATTTCCACGATTGATGAACCCTGGGGTGCGTTTACGTGTCGGTCATCAACACCCGCAGTTTTAGCCGATTCTGGCCCGTATCGTGGACTATTACTCACTGTTTTGGGGTCCTAGAGTGATTTCCACGATTGACGAACCCCGGGGTCCGTTTACGTGTCGGTCATCAACACCCGCAGTTTTGGCCGATTCCGGCCCGTATCGTGGACCATTACTCACTGTTTTGGGGTCCTAGAGTGATTTCCACGATTGACGAACCCCAGGGTCCGTTTACGTGTCGGTCATCAACACCCGCAGTTTTGGCCGATTCCGGCCCGTTTCATGGACTATTACTCACTGTTTTGGGGTCCCGGAGTGATTTCCATGATTGATGAACCCCGGGGTGCGTTTACGTGTCGGTCATCAACACCCGCAGTTTTGGCCGATTCTGGCCTCTTTCATGGACTATTACTGACTGTTTTGGTGTCCCAGACTAATTTCCACGATTGATGAACCCTGGGGTGCGTTTACGTGTCGGTCATCAACACCCGCAGTATTAGCCGATTCTGGCCCGTATCATGGACTATTACTCACTGTTTTGGGGTCCTAGAGTGATTTCCACGATTGACGAACCCCGGGGTGCGTTTACGTGTCGGTCATCAACACCCGCAGTTTTGGCCGATTCCGGCCCGTTTCATGGACTATTACTCACTGTTTTGGGGTCCCGGAGTGATTTCCATGATTGATGAACCCCGGGGTGTGTTTACGTGTCGGTCATCAACACCCGCAGTTTTGGCCGATTCTGGCCTCTTTCATGGACTATTACTGACTGTTTTGGTGTCCCGGACTAATTTCCACGATTGATGAACCCTGGGGTGCGTTTACGTGTCGGTCATCAACACCCGCAGTTTTAGCCAATTCTGGCCCGTATCATGGACTATTACTCACTGTTTTGGGGTCCTAGAGTGATTTCCACGATTGACGAACCCCGGGGTCCGTTTACGTGTCGGTCATCAACACCCGCAGTTTTGGCCGATTCCGGCCCGTTTCATGGACTATTACTCACTGTTTTGGGGTCCCGGAGTGATTTCCATGATTGATGAACCCCGGGGTGCGTTTACGTGTCGGTCATCAACACCCGCAGTTTTGGCCGATTCTGGCCTCTTTCATGGACTATTACTGACTGTTTTGGTGTCCCAGACTAATTTCCACGATTGATGAACCCTGGGGTGCGTTTACGTGTCGGTCATCAACACCCGCAGTTTTAGCCGATTCTGGCCCGTATCGTGGACTATTACTCACTGTTTTGGGGTCCTAGAGTGATTTCCACGATTGACGAACCCCGGGGTGCGTTTACGTGTCGGTCATCAACACCCGCAGTTTTGGCCGATTCCGGCCCGTTTCATGGACTATTACTCACTGTTTTGGGGTCCCGGAGTGATTTCCATGATTGATGAACCCCGGGGTGTGTTTACGTGTCGGTCATCAACACCCGCAGTTTTGGCCGATTCTGGCCTCTTTCATGGACAATTACTGACTGTTTTGGTGTCCCGGACTAATTTCCACGATTGATGAACCCTGGGGTGCGTTTACGTGTCGGTCATCAACACCCGCAGTTTTAGCCGATTCTGGCCCGTATCATGGACTATTACTCACTGTTTTGGGGTCCTAGAGTGATTTCCATGATTGATGAACCCCGGGGTGCGTTTACGTGTCGGTCATCAACACCCGCAGTTTTGGCCGATTCTGGCCTGTTTCGTGGACTATTACTGACTGTTTTGGTGTCCCGGACTAATTTCCACGATTGATGAACCCTGGGGTGCGTTTACGTGTCGGTCATCAACACCCGCAGTTTTAGCCGATTCTGGCCCGTATCATGGACTATTACTCACTGTTTTGGGGTCCTAGAGTGATTTCCACGATTGATGAACCCTGGGGTGCGTTTACATGTCGGTCATCAACACCCGCAGTTTTGGCCGATTCCGGCCCGTATCGTGAACTATTACTCACTGTTTTGGGGTCCTAGAGTGATTTCCACGATTGACGAACCCCGAGCTGCCTTTACGTGTCGGTCATCAACACTCGCAGTTTTAGCCGATTCTGGCCCGTATCGTGGACTATTACTCACTGTTTTGGGGTCCTAGAGTGATTTCCACGATGGACGAACCCCGGGGTCCGTTTACGTGTCGGTCATCAACACCCGCAGTTTTGGCCGATTCCGGCCCGTTTCATGGACTATTACTCACTGTTTTGGGGTCCCGGAGTGATTTCCACGATTGACGAACCCCGGGGTGCGTTTACGTGTCGGTCATCAACACCCGCAGTTTTGGCCGATTCCGGCCCGTTTCATGGACTATTACTCACTGTTTTGGGGTCCCGGAGTGATTTCCATGATTGATGAACCCCGGGGTGTGTTTACGTGTCGGTCATCAACACCCGCAGTTTTGGCCGATTCTGGCCTCTTTCATGGACTATTACTGACTGTTTTGGTGTCCCGGACTAATTTCCACGATTGATGAACCCTGGGGTGCGTTTACGTGTCGGTCATCAACACCCGCAGTTTTAGCCAATTCTGGCCCGTATCATGGACTATTACTCACTGTTTTGGGGTCCTAGAGTGATTTCCACGATTGACGAACCCCGGGGTCCGTTTACGTGTCGGTCATCAACACCCGCAGTTTTGGCCGATTCCGGCCCGTTTCATGGACTATTACTCACTGTTTTGGGGTCCCGGAGTGATTTCCATGATTGATGAACCCCGGGGTGCGTTTACGTGTCGGTCATCAACACCCGCAGTTTTGGCCGATTCTGGCCTCTTTCATGGACTATTACTGACTGTTTTGGTGTCCCAGACTAATTTCCACGATTGATGAACCCTGGGGTGCGTTTACGTGTCGGTCATCAACACCCGCAGTTTTAGCCGATTCTGGCCCGTATCGTGGACTATTACTCACTGTTTTGGGGTCCTAGAGTGATTTCCACGATTGACGAACCCCGGGGTGCGTTTACGTGTCGGTCATCAACACCCGCAGTTTTGGCCGATTCCGGCCCGTTTCATGGACTATTACTCACTGTTTTGGGGTCCCGGAGTGATTTCCATGATTGATGAACCCCGGGGTGTGTTTACGTGTCGGTCATCAACACCCGCAGTTTTGGCCGATTCTGGCCTCTTTCATGGACTATTACTGACTGTTTTGGTGTCCCGGACTAATTTCCACGATTGATGAACCCTGGGGTGCGTTTACGTGTCGGTCATCAACACCCGCAGTTTTAGCCGATTCTGGCCCGTATCATGGACTATTACTCACTGTTTTGGGGTCCTAGAGTGATTTCCATGATTGATGAACCCCGGGGTGCGTTTACGTGTCGGTCATCAACACCCGCAGTTTTGGCCGATTCTGGCCTGTTTCGTGGACTATTACTGACTGTTTTGGTGTCCCGGACTAATTTCCACGATTGATGAACCCTGGGGTGCGTTTACGTGTCGGTCATCAACACCCGCAGTTTTAGCCGATTCTGGCCCGTATCATGGACTATTACTCACTGTTTTGGGGTCCTAGAGTGATTTCCACGATTGATGAACCCTGGGGTGCGTTTACATGTCGGTCATCAACACCCGCAGTTTTGGCCGATTCCGGCCCGTATCGTGAACTATTACTCACTGTTTTGGGGTCCTAGAGTGATTTCCACGATTGACGAACCCCGAGCTGCCTTTACGTGTCGGTCATCAACACTCGCAGTTTTAGCCGATTCTGGCCCGTATCGTGGACTATTACTCACTGTTTTGGGGTCCTAGAGTGATTTCCACGATTGACGAACCCCGGGGTCCGTTTACGTGTCGGTCATCAACACCCGCAGTTTTGGCCGATTCCGGCCCGTTTCATGGACTATTACTCACTGTTTTGGGGTCCCGGAGTGATTTCCACGATTGACGAACCCCGGGGTGCGTTTACGTGTCGGTCATCAACACCCGCAGTTTTGGCCGATTCCGGCCCGTTTCATGGACTATTACTCACTGTTTTGGGGTCCCGGAGTGATTTCCATGATTGATGAACCCCGGGGTGTGTTTACGTGTCGGTCATCAACACCCGCAGTTTTGGCCGATTCTGGCCTCTTTCATGGACTATTATTGACTGTTTTGGTGTCCCGGACTAATTTCCACGATTGATGAACCCTGGGCTGCCTTTACGTGTCGGTCATCAACACTCGCAGTTTTAGCCGATTCTGGCCCGTATCGTGGACTATTACTCACTGTTTTGGGGTCCTAGAGTGATTTCCACGATTGACGAACCCCGGGGTCCGTTTACGTGTCGGTCATCAACACCCGCAGTTTTGGCCGATTCCGGCCCGTTTCATGGACTATTACTCACTGTTTTGGGGTCCCGGAGTGATTTCCATGATTGATGAACCCCGGGGTGCGTTTACGTGTCGGTCATCAACACCCGCAGGTTTGGCCGATTCTGGCCTGTTTCGTGGACTATTACTGACTGTTTTGGTGTCCCAGACTAATTTCCACGATTGATGAACCCTGGGGTGCGTTTACGTGTCGGTCATCAACACCCGCAGTTTTAGCCGATTCTGGCCCGTATCATGGACTATTACTCACTGTTTTGGGGTCCTAGAGTGATTTCCACGATTGATGAACCCTGGGGTGCGTTTACGTGTCGGTCATCAACACCCGCAGTTTTGGCCGATTCCGGCCCGTATCGTGAACTATTACTCACTGTTTTGGGGTCCTAGAGTGATTTCCACGATTGACGAACCCCGGGGTCCGTTTACGTGTCGGTCATCAACACCCGCAGTTTTGGCCGATTCCGGCCCGTTTCATGGACTATTACTCACTGTTTTGGGGTCCCGGAGTGATTTCCACGATTGACGAACCCCGGGGTGCGTTTACGTGTCGGTCATCAACACCCGCAGTTTTGGCCGATTCCGGCCCGTTTCATGGACTATTACTCACTGTTTTGGGGTCCCGGAGTGATTTCCATGATTGATGAACCCCGGGGTGTGTTTACGTGTCGGTCATCAACACCCGCAGTTTTGGCCGATTCTGGCCTCTTTCATGGACTATTACTGACTGTTTTGGTGTCCCGGACTAATTTCCACGATTGATGAACCCTGGGGTGCGTTTACGTGTCGGTCTTCAACACCCGCAGTTTTAGCCGATTCTGGCCCGTATCGTGGACTATTACTCACTGTTTTGGGGTCCTAGAGTGATTTCCACGATTGACGAACCCCGGGGTCCGTTTACGTGTCGGTCATCAACACCCGCAGTTTTGGCCGATTCCGGCCCGTTTCATGGACTATTACTCACTGTTTTGGGGTCCCGGAGTGATTTCCATGATTGATGAACCCCGGGGTGCGTTTACGTGTCGGTCATCAACACCCGCAGGTTTGGCCGATTCTGGCCTGTTTCGTGGACTATTACTGACTGTTTTGGTGTCCCAGACTAATTTCCACGATTGATGAACCCTGGGATGCGTTTACGTGTCGGTCATCAACACCCGCAGTTTTAGCCGATTCTGGCCCGTATCATGGACTATTACTCACTGTTTTGGGGTCCTAGAGTGATTTCCACGATTGATGAACCCTGGGGTGCGTTTACGTGTCGGTCATCAACACCCGCAGTTTTGGCCGATTCCGGCCCGTATCGTGAACTATTACTCACTGTTTTGGGGTCCTAGAGTGATTTCCACGATTGACGAACCCCGAGCTGCCTTTACGTGTCGGTCATCAACACTCGCAGTTTTAGCCGATTCTGGCCCGTATCGTGGACTATTACTCACTGTTTTGGGGTCCTAGAGTGATTTCCACGATTGACGAACCCCGGGGTCCGTTTACGTGTCGGTCATCAACACCCGCAGTTTTGGCCGATTCCGACCCGTTTCATGGACTATTACTCACTGTTTTGGGGTCCCGGAGTGATTTCCATGATTGATGAACCCCGGGGTGCGTTTACGTGTCGGTCATCAACACCCGCAGTTTTGGCCGATTCTGGCCTCTTTCATGGACTATTACTGACTGTTTTGGTGTCCCAGACTAATTTCCACGATTGATGAACCCTGGGGTGCGTTTACGTGTCGGTCATCAACACCCGCAGTTTTAGCCGATTCTGGCCCGTATCGTGGACTATTACTCACTGTTTTGGGGTCCTAGAGTGATTTCCACGATTGACGAACCCCGGGGTGCGTTTACGTGTCGGTCATCAACACCCGCAGTTTTGGCCGATTCCGGCCCGTTTCATGGACTATTACTCACTGTTTTGGGGTCCCGGAGTGATTTCCATGATTGATGAACCCCGGGGTGTGTTTACGTGTCGGTCATCAACACCCGCAGTTTTGGCCGATTCTGGCCTCTTTCATGGACTATTACTGACTGTTTTGGTGTCCCGGACTAATTTCCACGATTGATGAACCCTGGGGTGCGTTTACGTGTCGGTCATCAACACCCGCAGTTTTAGCCGATTCTGGCCCGTATCATGGACTATTACTCACTGTTTTGGGGTCCTAGAGTGATTTCCACGATTGACGAACCCCGGGGTCCGTTTACGTGTCGGTCATCAACACCCGCAGTTTTGGCCGATTCCGGCCCGTTTCATGGACTATTACTCACTGTTTTGGGGTCCCGGAGTGATTTCCATGATTGATGAACCCCGGGGTGCGTTTACGTGTCGGTCATCAACACCCGCAGTTTTGGCCGATTCTGGCCTCTTTCATGGACTATTACTGACTGTTTTGGTGTCCCAGACTAATTTCCACGATTGATGAACCCTGGGGTGCGTTTACGTGTCGGTCATCAACACCCGCAGTTTTAGCCGATTCTGGCCCGTATCGTGGACTATTACTCATTGTTTTGGGGTCCTAGAGTGATTTCCACGATTGACGAACCCCGGGGTGCGTTTACGTGTCGGTCATCAACACCCGCAGTTTTGGCCGATTCCGGCCCGTTTCATGGACTATTACTCACTGTTTTGGGGTCCCGGAGTGATTTCCATGATTGATGAACCCCGGGGTGTGTTTACGTGTCGGTCATCAACACCCGCAGTTTTGGCCGATTCTGGCCTCTTTCATGGACTATTACTGACTGTTTTGGTGTCCCGGACTAATTTCCACGATTGATGAACCCTGGGGTGCGTTTACGTGTCGGTCATCAACACCCGCAGTTTTAGCCGATTCTGGCCCGTATCATGGACTATTACTCACTGTTTTGGGGTCCTAGAGTGATTTCCATGATTGATGAACCCCGGGGTGCGTTTACGTGTCGGTCATCAACACCCGCAGTTTTGGCCGATTCTGGCCTGTTTCGTGGACTATTACTGACTGTTTTGGTGTCCCGGACTAATTTCCACGATTGATGAACCCTGGGGTGCGTTTACGTGTCGGTCATCAACACCCGCAGTTTTAGCCGATTCTGGCCCGTATCATGGACTATTACTCACTGTTTTGGGGTCCTAGAGTGATTTCCACGATTGATGAACCCTGGGGTGCGTTTACATGTCGGTCATCAACACCCGCAGTTTTGGCCGATTCCGGCCCGTATCGTGAACTATTACTCACTGTTTTGGGGTCCTAGAGTGATTTCCACGATTGACGAACCCCGAGCTGCCTTTACGTGTCGGTCATCAACACTCGCAGTTTTAGCCGATTCTGGCCCGTATCGTGGACTATTACTCACTGTTTTGGGGTCCTAGAGTGATTTCCACGATTGACGAACCCCGGGGTCCGTTTACGTGTCGGTCATCAACACCCGCAGTTTTGGCCGATTCCGGCCCGTTTCATGGACTATTACTCACTGTTTTGGGGTCCCGGAGTGATTTCCACGATTGACGAACCCCGGGGTGCGTTTACGTGTCGGTCATCAACACCCGCAGTTTTGGCCGATTCCGGCCCGTTTCATGGACTATTACTCACTGTTTTGGGGTCCCGGAGTGATTTCCATGATTGATGAACCCCGGGGTGTGTTTACGTGTCGGTCATCAACACCCGCAGTTTTGGCCGATTCTGGCCTCTTTCATGGACTATTATTGACTGTTTTGGTGTCCCGGACTAATTTCCACGATTGATGAACCCTGGGCTGCCTTTACGTGTCGGTCATCAACACTCGCAGTTTTAGCCGATTCTGGCCCGTATCGTGGACTATTACTCACTGTTTTGGGGTCCTAGAGTGATTTCCACGATTGACGAACCCCGGGGTCCGTTTACGTGTCGGTCATCAACACCCGCAGTTTTGGCCGATTCCGGCCCGTTTCATGGACTATTACTCACTGTTTTGGGGTCCCGGAGTGATTTCCATGATTGATGAACCCCGGGGTGCGTTTACGTGTCGGTCATCAACACCCGCAGGTTTGGCCGATTCTGGCCTGTTTCGTGGACTATTACTGACTGTTTTGGTGTCCCAGACTAATTTCCACGATTGATGAACCCTGGGGTGCGTTTACGTGTCGGTCATCAACACCCGCAGTTTTAGCCGATTCTGGCCCGTATCATGGACTATTACTCACTGTTTTGGGGTCCTAGAGTGATTTCCACGATTGATGAACCCTGGGGTGCGTTTACGTGTCGGTCATCAACACCCGCAGTTTTGGCCGATTCCGGCCCGTATCGTGAACTATTACTCACTGTTTTGGGGTCCTAGAGTGATTTCCACGATTGACGAACCCCGGGGTCCGTTTACGTGTCGGTCATCAACACCCGCAGTTTTGGCCGATTCCGGCCCGTTTCATGGACTATTACTCACTGTTTTGGGGTCCCGGAGTGATTTCCACGATTGACGAACCCCGGGGTGCGTTTACGTGTCGGTCATCAACACCCGCAGTTTTGGCCGATTCCGGCCCGTTTCATGGACTATTACTCACTGTTTTGGGGTCCCGGAGTGATTTCCATGATTGATGAACCCCGGGGTGTGTTTACGTGTCGGTCATCAACACCCGCAGTTTTGGCCGATTCTGGCCTCTTTCATGGACTATTACTGACTGTTTTGGTGTCCCGGACTAATTTCCACGATTGATGAACCCTGGGGTGCGTTTACGTGTCGGTCATCAACACCCGCAGTTTTAGCCGATTCTGGCCCGTATCGTGGACTATTACTCACTGTTTTGGGGTCCTAGAGTGATTTCCACGATTGACGAACCCCGGGGTCCGTTTACGTGTCGGTCATCAACACCCGCAGTTTTGGCCGATTCCGGCCCGTTTCATGGACTATTACTCACTGTTTTGGGGTCCCGGAGTGATTTCCATGATTGATGAACCCCGGGGTGCGTTTACGTGTCGGTCATCAACACCCGCAGGTTTGGCCGATTCTGGCCTGTTTCGTGGACTATTACTGACTGTTTTGGTGTCCCAGACTAATTTCCACGATTGATGAACCCTGGGATGCGTTTACGTGTCGGTCATCAACACCCGCAGTTTTAGCCGATTCTGGCCCGTATCATGGACTATTACTCACTGTTTTGGGGTCCTAGAGTGATTTCCACGATTGATGAACCCTGGGGTGCGTTTACGTGTCGGTCATCAACACCCGCAGTTTTGGCCGATTCCGGCCCGTATCGTGAACTATTACTCACTGTTTTGGGGTCCTAGAGTGATTTCCACGATTGACGAACCCCGAGCTGCCTTTACGTGTCGGTCATCAACACTCGCAGTTTTAGCCGATTCTGGCCCGTATCGTGGACTATTACTCACTGTTTTGGGGTCCTAGAGTGATTTCCACGATTGACGAACCCCGGGGTCCGTTTACGTGTCGGTCATCAACACCCGCAGTTTTGGCCGATTCCGACCCGTTTCATGGACTATTACTCACTGTTTTGGGGTCCCGGAGTGATTTCCATGATTGATGAACCCCGGGGTGCGTTTACGTGTCGGTCATCAACACCCGCAGTTTTGGCCGATTCTGGCCTCTTTCATGGACTATTACTGACTGTTTTGGTGTCCCAGACTAATTTCCACGATTGATGAACCCTGGGGTGCGTTTACGTGTCGGTCATCAACACCCGCAGTTTTAGCCGATTCTGGCCCGTATCGTGGACTATTACTCACTGTTTTGGGGTCCTAGAGTGATTTCCACGATTGACGAACCCCGGGGTGCGTTTACGTGTCGGTCATCAACACCCGCAGTTTTGGCCGATTCCGGCCCGTTTCATGGACTATTACTCACTGTTTTGGGGTCCCGGAGTGATTTCCATGATTGATGAACCCCGGGGTGTGTTTACGTGTCGGTCATCAACACCCGCAGTTTTGGCCGATTCTGGCCTCTTTCATGGACTATTACTGACTGTTTTGGTGTCCCGGACTAATTTCCACGATTGATGAACCCTGGGGTGCGTTTACGTGTCGGTCATCAACACCCGCAGTTTTAGCCGATTCTGGCCCGTATCATGGACTATTACTCACTGTTTTGGGGTCCTAGAGTGATTTCCACGATTGACGAACCCCGGGGTCCGTTTACGTGTCGGTCATCAACACCCGCAGTTTTGGCCGATTCCGGCCCGTTTCATGGACTATTACTCACTGTTTTGGGGTCCCGGAGTGATTTCCATGATTGATGAACCCCGGGGTGCGTTTACGTGTCGGTCATCAACACCCGCAGTTTTGGCCGATTCTGGCCTCTTTCATGGACTATTACTGACTGTTTTGGTGTCCCAGACTAATTTCCACGATTGATGAACCCTGGGGTGCGTTTACGTGTCGGTCATCAACACCCGCAGTTTTAGCCGATTCTGGCCCGTATCGTGGACTATTACTCATTGTTTTGGGGTCCTAGAGTGATTTCCACGATTGACGAACCCCGGGGTGCGTTTACGTGTCGGTCATCAACACCCGCAGTTTTGGCCGATTCCGGCCCGTTTCATGGACTATTACTCACTGTTTTGGGGTCCCGGAGTGATTTCCATGATTGATGAACCCCGGGGTGTGTTTACGTGTCGGTCATCAACACCCGCAGTTTTGGCCGATTCTGGCCTCTTTCATGGACTATTACTGACTGTTTTGGTGTCCCGGACTAATTTCCACGATTGATGAACCCTGGGGTGCGTTTACGTGTCGGTCATCAACACCCGCAGTTTTAGCCGATTCTGGCCCGTATCATGGACTATTACTCACTGTTTTGGGGTCCTAGAGTGATTTCCATGATTGATGAACCCCGGGGTGCGTTTACGTGTCGGTCATCAACACCCGCAGTTTTGGCCGATTCTGGCCTGTTTCGTGGACTATTACTGACTGTTTTGGTGTCCCGGACTAATTTCCACGATTGATGAACCCTGGGGTGCGTTTACGTGTCGGTCATCAACACCCGCAGTTTTAGCCGATTCTGGCCCGTATCATGGACTATTACTCACTGTTTTGGGGTCCTAGAGTGATTTCCACGATTGATGAACCCTGGGGTGCGTTTACATGTCGGTCATCAACACCCGCAGTTTTGGCCGATTCCGGCCCGTATCGTGAACTATTACTCACTGTTTTGGGGTCCTAGAGTGATTTCCACGATTGACGAACCCCGAGCTGCCTTTACGTGTCGGTCATCAACACTCGCAGTTTTAGCCGATTCTGGCCCGTATCGTGGACTATTACTCACTGTTTTGGGGTCCTAGAGTGATTTCCACGATTGACGAACCCCGAGCTGCCTTTACGTGTCGGTCATCAACACTCGCAGTTTTAGCCGATTCTGGCCCGTATCGTGGACTATTACTCACTGTTTTGGGGTCCTAGAGTGATTTCCACGATTGACGAACCCCGAGCTGCCTTTACGTGTCGGTCATCAACACTCGCAGTTTTAGCCGATTCTGGCCCGTATCATGGACTATTACTCACTGTTTTGGGGTCCTAGAGTGATTTCCACGATTGACGAACCCCGGGGTCCGTTTACGTGTCGGTCATCAACACCCGCAGTTTTGGCCGATTCCGGCCCGTTTCATGGACTATTACTCACTGTTTTGGGGTCCCGGAGTGATTTCCACGATTGACGAACCCCGGGGTGCGTTTACGTGTCGGTCATCAACACCCGCAGTTTTGGCCGATTCCGGCCCGTTTCATGGACTATTACTCACTGTTTATGGGTCCCGGAGTGATTTCCATGATTGATGAACCCCGGGGTGTGTTTACGTGTCGGTCATCAACACCCGCAGTTTTGGCCGATTCTGGCCTCTTTCATGGACTATTACTGACTGTTTTGGTGTCCCGGACTAATTTCCACGATTGATGAACCCTGGGGTGCGTTTACGTGTCGGTCATCAACACCCGCAGTTTTAGCCGATTCTGGCCCGTATCGTGGACTATTACTCACTGTTTTGGGGTCCTAGAGTGATTTCCACGATTGACGAACCCCGGGGTCCGTTTACGTGTCGGTCATCAACACCCGCAGTTTTGGCCGATTCCGGCCCGTTTCATGGACTATTACTCACTGTTTTGGGGTCCCGGAGTGATTTCCATGATTGATGAACCCCGGGGTGCGTTTACGTGTCGGTCATCAACACCCGCAGGTTTGGCCGATTCTGGCCTGTTTCGTGGACTATTACTGACTGTTTTGGTGTCCCAGACTAATTTCCACGATTGATGAACCCTGGGGTGCGTTTACGTGTCGGTCATCAACACCCGCAGTTTTAGCCGATTCTGGCCCGTATCATGGACTATTACTCACTGTTTTGGGGTCCTAGAGTGATTTCCACGATTGATGAACCCTGGGGTGCGTTTACGTGTCGGTCATCAACACCCGCAGTTTTGGCCGATTCCGGCCCGTATCGTGAACTATTACTCATTGTTTTGGGGTCCTAGAGTGATTTCCACGATTGACGAACCCCGAGCTGCCTTTACGTGTCGGTCATCAACACTCGCAGTTTTAGCCGATTCTGGCCCGTATCGTGGACTATTACTCACTGTTTTGGGGTCCTAGAGTGATTTCCACGATTGACGAACCCCGGGGTCCGTTTACGTGTCGGTCATCAACACCCGCAGTTTTGGCCGATTCCGACCCGTTTCATGGACTATTACTCACTGTTTTGGGGTCCCGGAGTGATTTCCATGATTGATGAACCCCGGGGTGCGTTTACGTGTCGGTCATCAACACCCGCAGTTTTGGCCGATTCTGGCCTCTTTCATGGACTATTACTGACTGTTTTGGTGTCCCAGACTAATTTCCACGATTGATGAACCCTGGGGTGCGTTTACGTGTCGGTCATCAACACCCGCAGTTTTAGCCGATTCTGGCCCGTATCATGGACTATTACTCACTGTTTTGGGGTCCTAGAGTGATTTCCACGATTGACGAACCCCGGGGTGCGTTTACGTGTCGGTCATCAACACCCGCAGTTTTGGCCGATTCCGGCCCGTTTCATGGACTATTACTCACTGTTTTGGGGTCCCGGAGTGATTTCCATGATTGATGAACCCCGGGGTGTGTTTACGTGTCGGTCATCAACACCCGCAGTTTTGGCCGATTCTGGCCTCTTTCATGGACTATTACTGACTGTTTTGGTGTCCCGGACTAATTTCCACGATTGATGAACCCTGGGGTGCGTTTACGTGTCGGTCATCAACACCCGCAGTTTTAGCCGATTCTGGCCCGTATCATGGACTATTACTCACTGTTTTGGGGTCCTAGAGTGATTTCCACGATTGACGAACCCCGGGGTCCGTTTACGTGTCGGTCATCAACACCCGCAGTTTTGGCCGATTCCGGCCCGTTTCATGGACTATTACTCACTGTTTTGGGGTCCCGGAGTGATTTCCATGATTGATGAACCCCGGGGTGCGTTTACGTGTCGGTCATCAACACCCGCAGTTTTGGCCGATTCTGGCCTCTTTCATGGACTATTACTGACTGTTTTGGTGTCCCAGACTAATTTCCACGATTGATGAACCCTGGGGTGCGTTTACGTGTCGGTCATCAACACCTGCAGTTTTAGCCGATTCTGGCCCGTATCGTGGACTATTACTCATTGTTTTGGGGTCCTAGAGTGATTTCCACGATTGACGAACCCCGGGGTGCGTTTACGTGTCGGTCATCAACACCCGCAGTTTTGGCCGATTCCGGCCCGTTTCATGGACTATTACTCACTGTTTTGGGGTCCCGGAGTGATTTCCATGATTGATGAACCCCGGGGTGTGTTTACGTGTCGGTCATCAACACCCGCAGTTTTGGCCGATTCTGGCCTCTTTCATGGACTATTACTGACTGTTTTGGTGTCCCGGACTAATTTCCACGATTGATGAACCCTGGGGTGCGTTTACGTGTCGGTCATCAACACCCGCAGTTTTAGCCGATTCTGGCCCGTATCATGGACTATTACTCACTGTTTTGGGGTCCTAGAGTGATTTCCATGATTGATGAACCCCGGGGTGCGTTTACGTGTCGGTCATCAACACCCGCAGGTTTGGCCGATTCTGGCCTGTTTCGTGGACTATTACTGACTGTTTTGGTGTCCCGGACTAATTTCCACGATTGATGAACCCTGGGGTGCGTTTACGTGTCGGTCATCAACACCCGCAGTTTTAGCCGATTCTGGCCCGTATCATGGACTATTACTCACTGTTTTGGGGTCCTAGAGTGATTTCCACGATTGATGAACCCTGGGGTGCGTTTACATGTCGGTCATCAACACCCGCAGTTTTGGCCGATTCCGGCCCGTATCGTGAACTATTACTCACTGTTTTGGGGTCCTAGAGTGATTTCCACGATTGACGAACCCCGAGCTGCCTTTACGTGTCGGTCATCAACACTCGCAGTTTTAGCCGATTCTGGCCCGTATCGTGGACTATTACTCACTGTTTTGGGGTCCTAGAGTGATTTCCACGATTGACGAACCCCGGGGTCCGTTTACGTGTCGGTCATCAACACCCGCAGTTTTGGCCGATTCCGGCCCGTTTCATGGACTATTACTCACTGTTTTGGGGTCCCGGAGTGATTTCCACGATTGACGAACCCCGGGGTGCGTTTACGTGTCGGTCATCAACACCCGCAGTTTTGGCCGATTCCGGCCCGTTTCATGGACTATTACTCACTGTTTTGGGGTCCCGGAGTGATTTCCATGATTGATGAACCCCGGGGTGTGTTTACGTGTCGGTCATCAACACCCGCAGTTTTGGCCGATTCTGGCCTCTTTCATGGACTATTACTGACTGTTTTGGTGTCCCGGACTAATTTCCACGATTGATGAACCCTGGGGTGCGTTTACGTGTCGGTCATCAACACCCGCAGTTTTAGCCGATTCTGGCCCGTATCGTGGACTATTACTCACTGTTTTGGGGTCCTAGAGTGATTTCCACGATTGACGAACCCCGGGGTCCGTTTACGTGTCGGTCATCAACACCCGCAGTTTTGGCCGATTCCGGCCCGTTTCATGGACTATTACTCACTGTTTTGGGGTCCTGGAGTGATTTCCATGATTGATGAACCCCGGGGTGCGTTTACGTGTCGGTCATCAACACCCGCAGGTTTGGCCGATTCTGGCCTGTTTCGTGGACTATTACTGACTGTTTTGGTGTCCCAGACTAATTTCCACGATTGATGAACCCTGGGGTGCGTTTACGTGTCGGTCATCAACACCCGCAGTTTTAGCCGATTCTGGCCCGTATCATGGACTATTACTCACTGTTTTGGGGTCCTAGAGTGATTTCCACGATTGATGAACCCTGGGGTGCGTTTACGTGTCGGTCATCAACACCCGCAGTTTTGGCCGATTCCGGCCCGTATCGTGAACTATTACTCACTGTTTTGGGGTCCTAGAGTGATTTCCACGATTGACGAACCCCGAGCTGCCTTTACGTGTCGGTCATCAACACCCGCAGTTTTGGCCGATTCTGGCCCGTATCGTGGACTATTACTCACTGTTTTGGGGTCCTAGAGTGATTTCCACGATTGACGAACCCCGGGGTCCGTTTACGTGTCGGTCATCAACACCCGCAGTTTTGGCCGATTCCGGCCCGTTTCATGGACTATTACTCACTGTTTTGGGGTCCCGGAGTGATTTCCATGATTGATGAACCCCGGGGTGTGTTTACGTGTCGGTCATCAACACCCGCAGTTTTGGCCGATTCTGGCCTCTTTCATGGACTATTACTGACTGTTTTGGTGTCCCGGACTAATTTCCACGATTGATGAACCCTGGGGTGCGTTTACGTGTCGGTCATCAACACCCGCAGTTTTAGCCGATTCTGGCCCGTATCGTGGACTATTACTCACTGTTTTGGGGTCCTAGAGTGATTTCCACGATTGACGAACCCCGGGGTCCGTTTACGTGTCGGTCATCAACACCCGCAGTTTTGGCCGATTCCGGCCCGTTTCATGGACTATTACTCACTGTTTTGGGGTCCCGGAGTGATTTCCATGATTGATGAACCCCGGGGTGCGTTTACGTGTCGGTCATCAACACCCGCAGGTTTGGCCGATTCTGGCCTGTTTCGTGGACTATTACTGACTGTTTTGGTGTCCCAGACTAATTTCCACGATTGATGAACCCTGGGGTGCGTTTACGTGTCGGTCATCAACACCCGCAGTTTTAGCCGATTCTGGCCCGTATCATGGACTATTACTCACTGTTTTGGGGTCCTAGAGTGATTTCCACGATTGATGAACCCTGGGGTGCGTTTACGTGTCGGTCATCAACACCCGCAGTTTTGGCCGATTCCGGCCCGTATCGTGAACTATTACTCACTGTTTTGGGGTCCTAGAGTGATTTCCACGATTGACGAACCCCGAGCTGCCTTTACGTGTCGGTCATCAACACTCGCAGTTTTAGCCGATTCTGGCCCGTATCGTGGACTATTACTCACTGTTTTGGGGTCCTAGAGTGATTTCCACGATTGACGAACCCCGGGGTCCGTTTACGTGTCGGTCATCAACACCCGCAGTTTTGGCCGATTCCGGCCCGTTTCATGGACTATTACTCACTGTTTTGGGGTCCCGGAGTGATTTCCATGATTGATGAACCCCGGGGTGTGTTTACGTGTCGGTCATCAACACCCGCAGTTTTGGCCGATTCTGGCCTCTTTCATGGACTATTACTGACTGTTTTGGTGTCCCGGACTAATTTCCACGATTGATGAACCCTGGGGTGCGTTTACGTGTCGGTCATCAACACCCGCAGTTTTAGCCGATTCTGGCCCGTATCGTGGACTATTACTCACTGTTTTGGGGTCCTAGAGTGATTTCCACGATTGACGAACCCCGGGGTCCGTTTACGTGTCGGTCATCAACACCCGCAGTTTTGGCCGATTCCGGCCCGTTTCATGGACTATTACTCACTGTTTTGGGGTCCCGGAGTGATTTCCATGATTGATGAACCCTGGGGTGCGTTTACGTGTCGGTCATCAACACCCGCAGTTTTAGCCGATTCTGGCCCATATCATGGACTATTACTCACTGTTTTGGGGTCCTAGAGTGATTTCCACGATTGATGAACCCTGGGGTGCGTTTACGTGTCGGTCATCAACACCCGCAGTTTTGGCCGATTCCGGCCCGTATCGTGAACTATTACTCACTGTTTTGGGGTCCTAGAGTGATTTCCACGATTGACGAACCCCGAGCTGCCTTTACGTGTCGGTCATCAACACTCGCAGTTTTGGCCGATTCTGGCCTCTTTCATGGACTATTACTGACTGTTTTGGTGTCCCGGACTAATTTCCACGATTGATGAACCCTGGGGTGCGTTTACGTGTCGGTCATCAACACCCGCAGTTTTAGCCGATTCTGGCCCGTATCGTGGACTATTACTCACTGTTTTGGGGTCCTAGAGTGATTTCCACGATTGACGAACCCCGGGGTCCGTTTACGTGTCGGTCATCAACACCCGCAGTTTTGGCCGATTCCGGCCCGTTTCATGGACTATTACTCACTGTTTTGGGGTCCTGGAGTGATTTCCATGATTGATGAACCCCGGGGTGCGTTTACGTGTCGGTCATCAACACCCGCAGGTTTGGCCGATTCTGGCCTGTTTCGTGGACTATTACTGACTGTTTTGGTGTCCCAGACTAATTTCCACGATTGATGAACCCTGGGGTGCGTTTACGTGTCGGTCATCAACACCCGCAGTTTTAGCCGATTCTGGCCCATATCATGGACTATTACTCACTGTTTTGGGGTCCTAGAGTGATTTCCACGATTGATGAACCCTGGGGTGCGTTTACGTGTCGGTCATCAACACCCGCAGTTTTGGCCGATTCCGGCCCGTATCGTGAACTATTACTCACTGTTTTGGGGTCCTAGAGTGATTTCCACGATTGACGAACCCCGAGCTGCCTTTACGTGTCGGTCATCAACACTCGCAGTTTTAGCCGATTCTGGCCCGTATCGTGGACTATTACTCACTGTTTTGGGGTCCTAGAGTGATTTCCACGATTGACGAACCCCGGGGTCCGTTTACGTGTCGATCATCAACACCCGCAGTTTTGGCCGATTCCGGCCCGTTTCATGGACTATTACTCACTGTTTTGGGGTCCCGGAGTGATTTCCACGATTGACGAACCCCGGGGTGTGTTTACGTGTCGGTCATCAACACCCGCAGTTTTGGCCGATTCTGGCCTCTTTCATGGACTATTACTGACTGTTTTGGGGTCCCGGAGTGATTTCCATGATTGATGAACCCCGGGGTGTGTTTACGTGTCGGTCATCAACACCCGCAGTTTTGGCCGATTCTGGCCTCTTTCATGGACTATTACTGACTGTTTTGGGGTCCTAGAGTGATTTCCACGATTGACGAACCCCGGGGTCCGTTTACGTGTCGGTCATCAACACCCGCAGTTTTGGCCGATTCCGGCCCGTTTCATGGACTATTACTCACTGTTTTGGGGTCCCGGAGTGATTTCCATGATTGATGAACCCCGGGGTGCGTTTACGTGTCGGTCATCAACACCCGCAGGTTTGGCCGATTCTGGCCTGTTTCGTGGACTATTACTGACTGTTTTGGTGTCCCAGACTAATTTCCACGATTGATGAACCCTGGGGTGCGTTTACGTGTCGGTCATCAACACCCGCAGTTTTAGCCGATTCTGGCCCGTATCGTGGACTATTACTCACTGTTTTGGGGTCCTAGAGTGATTTCCACGATTGATGAACCCCGGGGTCCGTTTACGTGTCGGTCATCAACACCCGCAGTTTTGGCCGATTCCGGCCCGTTTCATGGACTATTACTCACTGTTTTGGGGTCCTGGAGTGATTTCCACGATTGATGAACCCCGGGGTGCGTTTACGTGTCGGTCATCAACACCCGCAGGTTTGGCCGATTCTGGCCTGTTTCGTGGACTATTACTGACTGTTTTGGTGTCCCAGACTAATTTCCACGATTGATGAACCCTGGGGTGCGTTTACGTGTCGGTCATCAACACCCGCAGTTTTAGCCGATTCTGGCCCGTATCATGGACTATTACTCACTGTTTTGGGGTCCTAGAGTGATTTCCACGATTGATGAACCCTGGGGTGCGTTTACGTGTCGGTCATCAACACCCGCAGTTTTGGCCGATTCCGGCCCGTATCGTGAACTATTACTCACTGTTTTGGGGTCCTAGAGTGATTTCCACGATTGACGAACCCCGAGCTGCCTTTACGTGTCGGTCATCAACACTCGCAGTTTTAGCCGATTCTGGCCCGTATCGTGGACTATTACTCACTGTTTTGGGGTCCTAGAGTGATTTCCACGATTGACGAACCCCGGGGTCCGTTTACGTGTCGGTCATCAACACCCGCAGTTTTGGCCGATTCCGGCCCGTTTCATGGACTATTACTCACTGTTTTGGGGTCCCGGAGTGATTTCCATGATTGATGAACCCCGGGGTGTGTTTACGTGTCGGTCATCAACACCCGCAGTTTTGGCCGATTCTGGCCTCTTTCATGGACTATTACTGACTGTTTTGGTGTCCCGGACTAATTTCCACGATTGATGAACCCTGGGGTGCGTTTACGTGTCGGTCATCAACACCCGCAGTTTTAGCCGATTCTGGCCCGTATCGTGGACTATTACTCACTGTTTTGGGGTCCTAGAGTGATTTCCACGATTGACGAACCCCGGGGTCCGTTTACGTGTCGGTCATCAACACCCGCAGTTTTGGCCGATTCCGGCCCGTTTCATGGACTATTACTCACTGTTTTGGGGTCCCGGAGTGATTTCCATGATTGATGAACCCCGGGGTGTGTTTACGTGTCGGTCATCAACACCCGCAGTTTTGGCCGATTCTGGCCTCTTTCATGGACTATTACTGACTGTTTTGGTGTCCCGGACTAATTTCCACGATTGATGAACCCTGGGGTGCGTTTACGTGTCGGTCATCAACACCCGCAGTTTTAGCCGATTCTGGCCCGTATCATGGACTATTACTCACTGTTTTGGGGTCCTAGAGTGATTTCCACGATTGATGAACCCTGGGGTGCGTTTACGTGTCGGTCATCAACACCCGCAGTTTTGGCCGATTCCGGCCCGTATCGTGAACTATTACTCACTGTTTTGGGGTCCTAGAGTGATTTCCACGATTGACGAACCCCGAGCTGCCTTTACGTGTCGGTCATCAACACTCGCAGTTTTAGCCGATTCTGGCCCGTATCGTGGACTATTACTCACTGTTTTGGGGTCCTAGAGTGATTTCCACGATTGACGAACCCCGGGGTCCGTTTACGTGTCGATCATCAACACCCGCAGTTTTGGCCGATTCCGGCCCGTTTCATGGACTATTACTCACTGTTTTGGGGTCCCGGAGTGATTTCCACGATTGACGAACCCCGGGGTGTGTTTACGTGTCGGTCATCAACACCCGCAATTTTGGCCGATTCTGGCCTCTTTCATGGACTATTACTGACTGTTTTGGGGTCCCGGAGTGATTTCCATGATTGATGAACCCCGGGGTGTGTTTACGTGTCGGTCATCAACACCCGCAGTTTTGGCCGATTCTGGCCTCTTTCATGGACTATTACTGACTGTTTTGGGGTCCTAGAGTGATTTCCACGATTGACGAACCCCGGGGTCCGTTTACGTGTCGGTCATCAACACCCGCAGTTTTGGCCGATTCCGGCCCGTTTCATGGACTATTACTCACTGTTTTGGGGTCCCGGAGTGATTTCCATGATTGATGAACCCCGGGGTGCGTTTACGTGTCGGTCATCAACACCCGCAGGTTTGGCCGATTCTGGCCTGTTTCGTGGACTATTACTGACTGTTTTGGTGTCCCAGACTAATTTCCACGATTGATGAACCCTGGGGTGCGTTTACGTGTCGGTCATCAACACCCGCAGTTTTAGCCGATTCTGGCCCGTATCGTGGACTATTACTCACTGTTTTGGGGTCCTAGAGTGATTTCCACGATTGATGAACCCCGGGGTCCGTTTACGTGTCGGTCATCAACACCCGCAGTTTTGGCCGATTCCGGCCCGTTTCATGGACTATTACTCACTGTTTTGGGGTCCTGGAGTGATTTCCACGATTGATGAACCCCGGGGTGCGTTTACGTGTCGGTCATCAACACCCGCAGGTTTGGCCGATTCTGGCCTGTTTCGTGGACTATTACTGACTGTTTTGGTGTCCCAGACTAATTTCCACGATTGATGAACCCTGGGGTGCGTTTACGTGTCGGTCATCAACACCCGCAGTTTTAGCCGATTCTGGCCCGTATCATGGACTATTACTCACTGTTTTGGGGTCCTAGAGTGATTTCCACGATTGATGAACCCTGGGGTGCGTTTACGTGTCGGTCATCAACACCCGCAGTTTTGGCCGATTCCGGCCCGTATCGTGAACTATTACTCACTGTTTTGGGGTCCTAGAGTGATTTCCACGATTGACGAACCCCGAGCTGCCTTTACGTGTCGGTCATCAACACTCGCAGTTTTAGCCGATTCTGGCCCGTATCGTGGACTATTACTCACTGTTTTGGGGTCCTAGAGTGATTTCCACGATTGACGAACCCCGGGGTCCGTTTACGTGTCGGTCATCAACACCCGCAGTTTTGGCCGATTCCGGCCCGTTTCATGGACTATTACTCACTGTTTTGGGGTCCCGGAGTGATTTCCATGATTGATGAACCCCGGGGTGTGTTTACGTGTCGGTCATCAACACCCGCAGTTTTGGCCGATTCTGGCCTCTTTCATGGACTATTACTGACTGTTTTGGTGTCCCGGACTAATTTCCACGATTGATGAACCCTGGGGTGCGTTTACGTGTCGGTCATCAACACCCGCAGTTTTAGCCGATTCTGGCCCGTATCGTGGACTATTACTCACTGTTTTGGGGTCCTAGAGTGATTTCCACGATTGACGAACCCCGGGGTCCGTTTACGTGTCGGTCATCAACACCCGCAGTTTTGGCCGATTCCGGCCCGTTTCATGGACTATTACTCACTGTTTTGGGGTCCCGGAGTGATTTCCATGATTGATGAACCCCGGGGTGTGTTTACGTGTCGGTCATCAACACCCGCAGTTTTGGCCGATTCTGGCCTCTTTCATGGACTATTACTGACTGTTTTGGTGTCCCGGACTAATTTCCACGATTGATGAACCCTGGGGTGCGTTTACGTGTCGGTCATCAACACCCGCAGTTTTAGCCGATTCTGGCCCGTATCGTGGACTATTACTCACTGTTTTGGGGTCCTAGAGTGATTTCCACGATTGACGAACCCCGGTGTCCGTTTACGTGTCGGTCATCAACACCCGCAGTTTTGGCCGATTCCGGCCCGTTTCATGGACTATTACTCACTGTTTTGGGGTCCCGGAGTGATTTCCATGATTGATGAACCCCGGGGTGCGTTTACGTGTCGGTCATCAACACCCGCAGGTTTGGCCGATTCTGGCCTGTTTCGTGGACTATTACTGACTGTTTTGGTGTCCCAGACTAATTTCCACGATTGATGAACCCTGGGGTGCGTTTACGTGTCGGTCATCAACACCCGCAGTTTTAGCCGATTCTGGTCCATATCGTGGACTATTACTCACTGTTTTGGGGTCCTAGAGTGATTTCCACGATTGACGAACCCCGGGGTCCGTTTACGTGTCGGTCATCAACACCCGCAGTTTTGGCCGATTCCGGCCCGTTTCATGGACTATTACTCACTGTTTTGGGGTCCCGGAGTGATTTCCATGATTGATGAACCCCGGGGTGTGTTTACGTGTCGGTCATCAACACCCGCAGTTTTGGCCGATTCTGGCCTCTTTCATGGACTATTACTGACTGTTTTGGTGTCCCGGACTAATTTCCACGATTGATGAACCCTGGGGTGCGTTTACGTGTCGGTCATCAACACCCGCAGTTTTAGCCGATTCTGGCCCGTATCGTGGACTATTACTCACTGTTTTGGGGTCCTAGAGTGATTTCCACGATTGACGAACCCCGGGGTCCGTTTACGTGTCGGTCATCAACACCCGCAGTTTTGGCCGATTCCGGCCCGTTTCATGGACTATTACTCACTGTTTTGGGGTCCCGGAGTGATTTCCATGATTGATGAACCCCGGGGTGCGTTTACGTGTCGGTCATCAACACCCGCAGGTTTGGCCGATTCTGGCCTGTTTCGTGGACTATTACTGACTGTTTTGGTGTCCCAGACTAATTTCCACGATTGATGAACCCTGGGGTGCGTTTACGTGTCGGTCATCAACACCCGCAGTTTTAGCCGATTCTGGTCCATATCATGGACTATTACTCACTGTTTTGGGGTCCTAGAGTGATTTCCACGATTGATGAACCCTGGGGTGCGTTTACGTGTCGGTCATCAACACCCGCAGTTTTGGCCGATTCCGGCCCGTATCGTGAACTATTACTCACTGTTTTGGGGTCCTAGAGTGATTTCCACGATTGACGAACCCCGAGCTGCCTTTACGTGTCGGTCATCAACACTCGCAGTTTTAGCCGATTCTGGCCCGTATCGTGGACTATTACTCACTGTTTTGGGGTCCTAGAGTGATTTCCACGATTGACGAACCCCGGGGTCCGTTTACGTGTCGATCATCAACACCCGCAGTTTTGGCCGATTCCGGCCCGTTTCATGGACTATTACTCACTGTTTTGGGGTCCCGGAGTGATTTCCACGATTGACGAACCCCGGGGTGTGTTTACGTGTCGGTCATCAACACCCGCAATTTTGGCCGATTCTGGCCTCTTTCATGGACTATTACTGACTGTTTTGGGGTCCCGGAGTGATTTCCATGATTGATGAACCCCGGGGTGTGTTTACGTGTCGGTCATCAACACCCGCAGTTTTGGCCGATTCTGGCCTCTTTCATGGACTATTACTGACTGTTTTGGGGTCCTAGAGTGATTTCCACGATTGACGAACCCCGGGGTCCGTTTACGTGTCGGTCATCAACACCCGCAGTTTTGGCCGATTCCGGCCCGTTTCATGGACTATTACTCACTGTTTTGGGGTCCCGGAGTGATTTCCATGATTGATGAACCCCGGGGTGCGTTTACGTGTCGGTCATCAACACCCGCAGGTTTGGCCGATTCTGGCCTGTTTCGTGGACTATTACTGACTGTTTTGGTGTCCCAGACTAATTTCCACGATTGATGAACCCTGGGGTGCGTTTACGTGTCGGTCATCAACACCCGCAGTTTTAGCCGATTCTGGCCCGTATCGTGGACTATTACTCACTGTTTTGGGGTCCTAGAGTGATTTCCACGATTGATGAACCCCGGGGTCCGTTTACGTGTCGGTCATCAACACCCGCAGTTTTGGCCGATTCCGGCCCGTTTCATGGACTATTACTCACTGTTTTGGGGTCCTGGAGTGATTTCCACGATTGATGAACCCCGGGGTGCGTTTACGTGTCGGTCATCAACACCCGCAGGTTTGGCCGATTCTGGCCTGTTTCGTGGACTATTACTGACTGTTTTGGTGTCCCAGACTAATTTCCACGATTGATGAACCCTGGGGTGCGTTTACGTGTCGGTCATCAACACCCGCAGTTTTAGCCGATTCTGGCCCGTATCATGGACTATTACTCACTGTTTTGGGGTCCTAGAGTGATTTCCACGATTGATGAACCCTGGGGTGCGTTTACGTGTCGGTCATCAACACCCGCAGTTTTGGCCGATTCCGGCCCGTATCGTGAACTATTACTCACTGTTTTGGGGTCCTAGAGTGATTTCCACGATTGACGAACCCCGAGCTGCCTTTACGTGTCGGTCATCAACACTCGCAGTTTTAGCCGATTCTGGCCCGTATCGTGGACTATTACTCACTGTTTTGGGGTCCTAGAGTGATTTCCACGATTGACGAACCCCGGGGTCCGTTTACGTGTCGATCATCAACACCCGCAGTTTTGGCCGATTCCGGCCCGTTTCATGGACTATTACTCACTGTTTTGGGGTCCCGGAGTGATTTCCACGATTGACGAACCCCGGGGTGTGTTTACGTGTCGGTCATCAACACCCGCAATTTTGGCCGATTCTGGCCTCTTTCATGGACTATTACTGACTGTTTTGGGGTCCCGGAGTGATTTCCATGATTGATGAACCCCGGGGTGTGTTTACGTGTCGGTCATCAACACCCGCAGTTTTGGCCGATTCTGGCCTCTTTCATGGACTATTACTGACTGTTTTGGGGTCCTAGAGTGATTTCCACGATTGACGAACCCCGGGGTCCGTTTACGTGTCGGTCATCAACACCCGCAGTTTTGGCCGATTCCGGCCCGTTTCATGGACTATTACTCACTGTTTTGGGGTCCCGGAGTGATTTCCATGATTGATGAACCCCGGGGTGCGTTTACGTGTCGGTCATCAACACCCGCAGGTTTGGCCGATTCTGGCCTGTTTCGTGGACTATTACTGACTGTTTTGGTGTCCCAGACTAATTTCCACGATTGATGAACCCTGGGGTGCGTTTACGTGTCGGTCATCAACACCCGCAGTTTTAGCCGATTCTGGCCCGTATCGTGGACTATTACTCACTGTTTTGGGGTCCTAGAGTGATTTCCACGATTGATGAACCCCGGGGTCCGTTTACGTGTCGGTCATCAACACCCGCAGTTTTGGCCGATTCCGGCCCGTTTCATGGACTATTACTCACTGTTTTGGGGTCCTGGAGTGATTTCCACGATTGATGAACCCCGGGGTGCGTTTACGTGTCGGTCATCAACACCCGCAGGTTTGGCCGATTCTGGCCTGTTTCGTGGACTATTACTGACTGTTTTGGTGTCCCAGACTAATTTCCACGATTGATGAACCCTGGGGTGCGTTTACGTGTCGGTCATCAACACCCGCAGTTTTAGCCGATTCTGGCCCGTATCATGGACTATTACTCACTGTTTTGGGGTCCTAGAGTGATTTCCACGATTGATGAACCCTGGGGTGCGTTTACGTGTCGGTCATCAACACCCGCAGTTTTGGCCGATTCCGGCCCGTATCGTGAACTATTACTCACTGTTTTGGGGTCCTAGAGTGATTTCCACGATTGACGAACCCCGAGCTGCCTTTACGTGTCGGTCATCAACACTCGCAGTTTTAGCCGATTCTGGCCCGTATCGTGGACTATTACTCACTGTTTTGGGGTCCTAGAGTGATTTCCACGATTGACGAACCCCGGGGTCCGTTTACGTGTCGGTCATCAACACCCGCAGTTTTGGCCGATTCCGGCCCGTTTCATGGACTATTACTCACTGTTTTGGGGTCCCGGAGTGATTTCCATGATTGATGAACCCCGGGGTGTGTTTACGTGTCGGTCATCAACACCCGCAGTTTTGGCCGATTCTGGCCTCTTTCATGGACTATTACTGACTGTTTTGGTGTCCCGGACTAATTTCCACGATTGATGAACCCTGGGGTGCGTTTACGTGTCGGTCATCAACACCCGCAGTTTTAGCCGATTCTGGCCCGTATCGTGGACTATTACTCACTGTTTTGGGGTCCTAGAGTGATTTCCACGATTGACGAACCCCGGGGTCCGTTTACGTGTCGGTCATCAACACCCGCAGTTTTGGCCGATTCCGGCCCGTTTCATGGACTATTACTCACTGTTTTGGGGTCCCGGAGTGATTTCCATGATTGATGAACCCCGGGGTGCGTTTACGTGTCGGTCATCAACACCCGTAGTTTTGGCCGATTCTGGCCTGTTTCGTGGACTATTACTGACTGTTTTGGTGTCCCGGACTAATTTCCACGATTGATGAACCCTGGGGTGCGTTTACGTGTCGGTCATCAACACCCGCAGTTTTAGCCGATTCTGGCCCGTATCATGGACTATTACTCACTGTTTTGGGGTCCTAGAGTGATTTCCACGATTGATGAACCCTGGGGTGCGTTTACGTGTCGGTCATCAACACCCGCAGTTTTGGCCGATTCCGGCCCGTATCGTGAACTATTACTCACTGTTTTGGGGTCCTAGAGTGATTTCCACGATTGACGAACCCCGAGCTGCCTTTACGTGTCGGTCATCAACACCCGCAGTTTTGGCCGATTCTGGCCCGTATCGTGGACTATTACTCACTGTTTTGGGGTCCTAGAGTGATTTCCACGATTGACGAACCCCGGGGTCCGTTTACGTGTCGGTCATCAACACCCGCAGTTTTGGCCGATTCCGGCCCGTTTCATGGACTATTACTCACTGTTTTGGGGTCCCGGAGTGATTTCCATGATTGATGAACCCCGGGGTGTGTTTACGTGTCGGTCATCAACACCCGCAGTTTTGGCCGATTCTGGCCTCTTTCATGGACTATTACTGACTGTTTTGGTGTCCCGGACTAATTTCCACGATTGATGAACCCTGGGGTGCGTTTACGTGTCGGTCATCAACACCCGCAGTTTTAGCCGATTCTGGCCCGTATCGTGGACTATTACTCACTGTTTTGGGGTCCTAGAGTGATTTCCACGATTGACGAACCCCGGGGTCCGTTTACGTGTCGGTCATCAACACCCGCAGTTTTGGCCGATTCCGGCCCGTTTCATGGACTATTACTCACTGTTTTGGGGTCCCGGAGTGATTTCCATGATTGATGAACCCCGGGGTGCGTTTACGTGTCGGTCATCAACACCCGCAGGTTTGGCCGATTCTGGCCTGTTTCGTGGACTATTACTGACTGTTTTGGTGTCCCAGACTAATTTCCACGATTGATGAACCCTGGGGTGCGTTTACGTGTCGGTCATCAACACCCGCAGTTTTAGCCGATTCTGGCCCGTATCATGGACTATTACTCACTGTTTTGGGGTCCTAGAGTGATTTCCACGATTGATGAACCCTGGGGTGCGTTTACGTGTCGGTCATCAACACCCGCAGTTTTGGCCGATTCCGGCCCGTATCGTGAACTATTACTCACTGTTTTGGGGTCCTAGAGTGATTTCCACGATTGACGAACCCCGAGCTGCCTTTACGTGTCGGTCATCAACACTCGCAGTTTTAGCCGATTCTGGCCCGTATCGTGGACTATTACTCACTGTTTTGGGGTCCTAGAGTGATTTCCACGATTGACGAACCCCGGGGTCCGTTTACGTGTCGGTCAGCAACACCCGCAGTTTTGGCCGATTCCGGCCCGTTTCATGGACTATTACTCACTGTTTTGGGGTCCCGGAGTGATTTCCATGATTGATGAACCCCGGGGTGTGTTTACGTGTCGGTCATCAACACCCGCAGTTTTGGCCGATTCTGGCCTCTTTCATGGACTATTACTGACTGTTTTGGTGTCCCGGACTAATTTCCACGATTGATGAACCCTGGGGTGCGTTTACGTGTCGGTCATCAACACCCGCAGTTTTAGCCGATTCTGGCCCGTATCGTGGACTATTACTCACTGTTTTGGGGTCCTAGAGTGATTTCCACGATTGACGAACCCCGGGGTCCGTTTACGTGTCGGTCATCAACACCCGCAGTTTTGGCCGATTCCGGCCCGTTTCATGGACTATTACTCACTGTTTTGGGGTCCCGGAGTGATTTCCATGATTGATGAACCCCGGGGTGCGTTTACGTGTCGGTCATCAACACCCGCAGGTTTGGCCGATTCTGGCCTGTTTCGTGGACTATTACTGACTGTTTTGGTGTCCCAGACTAATTTCCACGATTGATGAACCCTGGGGTGCGTTTACGTGTCGGTCATCAACACCCGCAGTTTTAGCCGATTCTGGCCCGTATCATGGACTATTACTCACTGTTTTGGGGTCCTAGAGTGATTTCCACGATTGATGAACCCTGGGGTGCGTTTACGTGTCGGTCATCAACACCCGCAGTTTTGGCCGATTCCGGCCCGTATCGTGAACTATTACTCACTGTTTTGGGGTCCTAGAGTGATTTCCACGATTGACGAACCCCGAGCTGCCTTTACGTGTCGGTCATCAACACTCGCAGTTTTAGCCGATTCTGGCCCGTATCGTGGACTATTACTCACTGTTTTGGGGTCCTAGAGTGATTTCCACGATTGACGAACCCCGGGGTCCGTTTACGTGTCGGTCAGCAACACCCGCAGTTTTGGCCGATTCCGGCCCGTTTCATGGACTATTACTCACTGTTTTGGGGTCCCGGAGTGATTTCCATGATTGATGAACCCCGGGGTGTGTTTACGTGTCGGTCATCAACACCCGCAGTTTTGGCCGATTCTGGCCTCTTTCATGGACTATTACTGACTGTTTTGGTGTCCCGGACTAATTTCCACGATTGATGAACCCTGGGGTGCGTTTACGTGTCGGTCATCAACACCCGCAGTTTTAGCCGATTCTGGCCCGTATCGTGGACTATTACTCACTGTTTTGGGGTCCTAGAGTGATTTCCACGATTGACGAACCCCGGGGTCCGTTTACGTGTCGGTCATCAACACCCGCAGTTTTGGCCGATTCCGGCCCGTTTCATGGACTATTACTCACTGTTTTGGGGTCCCGGAGTGATTTCCATGATTGATGAACCCTGGGGTGCGTTTACGTGTCGGTCATCAACACCCGCAGTTTTAGCCGATTCTGGCCCATATCATGGACTATTACTCACTGTTTTGGGGTCCTAGAGTGATTTCCACGATTGATGAACCCTGGGGTGCGTTTACGTGTCGGTCATCAACACCCGCAGTTTTGGCCGATTCCGGCCCGTATCGTGAACTATTACTCACTGTTTTGGGGTCCTAGAGTGATTTCCACGATTGACGAACCCCGAGCTGCCTTTACGTGTCGGTCATCAACACTCGCAGTTTTGGCCGATTCTGGCCTCTTTCATGGACTATTACTGACTGTTTTGGTGTCCCGGACTAATTTCCACGATTGATGAACCCTGGGGTGCGTTTACGTGTCGGTCATCAACACCCGCAGTTTTAGCCGATTCTGGCCCGTATCGTGGACTATTACTCACTGTTTTGGGGTCCTAGAGTGATTTCCACGATTGACGAACCCCGGGGTCCGTTTACGTGTCGGTCATCAACACCCGCAGTTTTGGCCGATTCCGGCCCGTTTCATGGACTATTACTCACTGTTTTGGGGTCCTGGAGTGATTTCCATGATTGATGAACCCCGGGGTGCGTTTACGTGTCGGTCATCAACACCCGCAGGTTTGGCCGATTCTGGCCTGTTTCGTGGACTATTACTGACTGTTTTGGTGTCCCAGACTAATTTCCACGATTGATGAACCCTGGGGTGCGTTTACGTGTCGGTTATCAACACCCGCAGTTTTAGCCGATTCTGGCCCGTATCATGGACTATTACTCACTGTTTTGGGGTCCTAGAGTGATTTCCACGATTGATGAACCCTGGGGTGCGTTTACGTGTCGGTCATCAACACCCGCAGTTTTGGCCGATTCCGGCCCGTATCGTGAACTATTACTCACTGTTTTGGGGTCCTAGAGTGATTTCCACGATTGACGAACCCCGAGCTGCCTTTACGTGTCGGTCATCAACACTCGCAGTTTTAGCCGATTCTGGCCCGTATCGTGGACTATTACTCACTGTTTTGGGGTCCTAGAGTGATTTCCACGATTGACGAACCCCGGGGTCCGTTTACGTGTCGGTCATCAACACCCGCAGTTTTGGCCGATTCCGGCCCGTTTCATGGACTATTACTCACTGTTTTGGGGTCCCGGAGTGATTTCCATGATTGATGAACCCCGGGGTGTGTTTACGTGTCGGTCATCAACACCCGCAGTTTTGGCCGATTCTGGCCTCTTTCATGGACTATTACTGACTGTTTTGGTGTCCCGGACTAATTTCCACGATTGATGAACCCTGGGGTGCGTTTACGTGTCGGTCATCAACACCCGCAGTTTTAGCCGATTCTGGCCCGTATCGTGGACTATTACTCACTGTTTTGGGGTCCTAGAGTGATTTCCACGATTGACGAACCCCGGGGTCCGTTTACGTGTCGGTCATCAACACCCGCAGTTTTGGCCGATTCCGGCCCGTTTCATGGACTATTACTCACTGTTTTGGGGTCCCGGAGTGATTTCCATGATTGATGAACCCCGGGGTGCGTTTACGTGTCGGTCATCAACACCCGCAGGTTTGGCCGATTCTGGCCTGTTTCGTGGACTATTACTGACTGTTTTGGTGTCCCAGACTAATTTCCACGATTGATGAACCCTGGGGTGCGTTTACGTGTCGGTCATCAACACCCGCAGTTTTAGCCGATTCTGGTCCATATCATGGACTATTACTCACTGTTTTGGGGTCCTAGAGTGATTTCCACGATTGATGAACCCTGGGGTGCGTTTACGTGTCGGTCATCAACACCCGCAGTTTTGGCCGATTCCGGCCCGTATCGTGAACTATTACTCACTGTTTTGGGGTCCTAGAGTGATTTCCACGATTGACGAACCCCGAGCTGCCTTTACGTGTCGGTCATCAACACTCGCAGTTTTAGCCGATTCTGCCCCGTATCGTGGACTATTACTCACTGTTTTGGGGTCCTAGAGTGATTTCCACGATTGACGAACCCCGGGGTCCGTTTACGTGTCGGTCATCAACACCCGCAGTTTTGGCCGATTCCGGCCCGTTTCATGGACTATTACTCACTGTTTTGGGGTCCCGGAGTGATTTCCATGATTGATGAACCCCGGGGTGCGTTTACGTGTCGGTCATCAACACCCGCAGGTTTGGCCGATTCTGGCCTGTTTCGTGGACTATTACTGACTGTTTTGGTGTCCCAGACTAATTTCCACGATTGATGAACCCTGGGGTGCGTTTACGTGTCGGTCATCAACACCCGCAGTTTTAGCCGATTCTGGCCCGTATCATGGACTATTACTCACTGTTTTGGGGTCCTAGAGTGATTTCCACGATTGATGAACCCTGGGGTGCGTTTACGTGTCGGTCATCAACACCCGCAGTTTTGGCCGATTCCGGCCCGTATCGTGAACTATTACTCACTGTTTTGGGGTCCTAGAGTGATTTCCACGATTGACGAACCCCGAGCTGCCTTTACGTGTCGGTCATCAACACTCGCAGTTTTAGCCGATTCTGGCCCGTATCGTGGACTATTACTCACTGTTTTGGGGTCCTAGAGTGATTTCCACGATTGACGAACCCCGGGGTCCGTTTACGTGTCGGTCATCAACACCCGCAGTTTTGGCCGATTCCGGCCCGTTTCATGGACTATTACTCACTGTTTTGGGGTCCCGGAGTGATTTCCATGATTGATGAACCCCGGGGTGCGTTTACGTGTCGGTCATCAACACCCGCAGGTTTGGCCGATTCTGGCCTGTTTCGTGGACTATTACTGACTGTTTTGGTGTCCCAGACTAATTTCCACGATTGATGAACCCTGGGGTGCGTTTACGTGTCGGTCATCAACACCCGCAGTTTTAGCCGATTCTGGCCCGTATCATGGACTATTACTCACTGTTTTGGGGTCCTAGAGTGATTTCCACGATTGATGAACCCTGGGGTGCGTTTACGTGTCGGTCATCAACACCCGCAGTTTTGGCCGATTCCGGCCCGTATCGTGAACTATTACTCACTGTTTTGGGGTCCTAGAGTGATTTCCACGATTGACGAACCCCGAGCTGCCTTTACGTGTCGGTCATCAACACTCGCAGTTTTAGCCGATTCTGGCCCGTATCGTGGACTATTACTCACTGTTTTGGGGTCCTAGAGTGATTTCCACGATTGACGAACCCCGGGGTCCGTTTACGTGTCGGTCATCAACACCCGCAGTTTTGGCCGATTCCGGCCCGTTTCATGGACTATTACTCACTGTTTTGGGGTCCCGGAGTGATTTCCACGATTGACGAACCCCGGGGTGTGTTTACGTGTCGGTCATCAACACCCGCAGTTTTGGCCGATTCCGGCCCGTTTCATGGACTATTACTCACTGTTTTGGGGTCCCGGAGTGATTTCCATGATTGATGAACCCCGGGGTGTGTTTACGTGTCGGTCATCAACACCCGCAGTTTTGGCCGATTCTGGCCTCTTTCATGGACTATTACTGACTGTTTTGGTGTCCCGGACTAATTTCCACGATTGATGAACCCTGGGGTGCGTTTACGTGTCGGTCATCAACACCCGCAGTTTTAGCCGATTCTGGCCCGTATCGTGGACTATTACTCACTGTTTTGGGGTCCTAGAGTGATTTCCACGATTGACGAACCCCGGGGTCCGTTTACGTGTCGGTCATCAACACCCGCAGTTTTGGCCGATTCCGGCCCGTTTCATGGACTATTACTCACTGTTTTGGGGTCCCGGAGTGATTTCCATGATTGATGAACCCTGGGGTGCGTTTACGTGTCGGTCATCAACACCCGCAGTTTTAGCCGATTCTGGCCCATATCATGGACTATTACTCACTGTTTTGGGGTCCTAGAGTGATTTCCACGATTGATGAACCCTGGGGTGCGTTTACGTGTCGGTCATCAACACCCGCAGTTTAGGCCGATTCCGGCCCGTATCGTGAACTATTACTCACTGTTTTGGGGTCCTAGAGTGATTTCCACGATTGACGAACCCCGAGCTGCCTTTACGTGTCGGTCATCAACACTCGCAGTTTTGGCCGATTCTGGCCTCTTTCATGGACTATTACTGACTGTTTTGGTGTCCCGGACTAATTTCCACGATTGATGAACCCTGGGGTGCGTTTACGTGTCGGTCATCAACACCCGCAGTTTTAGCCGATTCTGGCCCGTATCGTGGACTATTACTCACTGTTTTGGGGTCCTAGAGTGATTTCCACGATTGACGAACCCCGGGGTCCGTTTACGTGTCGGTCATCAACACCCGCAGTTTTGGCCGATTCCGGCCCGTTTCATGGACTATTACTCACTGTTTTGGGGTCCCGGAGTGATTTCCATGATTGATGAACCCCGGGGTGCGTTTACGTGTCGGTCATCAACACCCGCAGGTTTGGCCGATTCTGGCCTGTTTCGTGGACTATTACTGACTGTTTTGGTGTCCCAGACTAATTTCCACGATTGATGAACCCTGGGGTGCGTTTACGTGTCGGTCATCAACACCCGCAGTTTTAGCCGATTCTGGTCCATATCATGGACTATTACTCACTATTTTGGGGTCCTAGAGTGATTTCCACGATTGATGAACCCTGGGGTGCGTTTACGTGTCGGTCATCAACACCCGCAGTTTTGGCCGATTCCGGCCCGTATCGTGAACTATTACTCACTGTTTTGGGATCCTAGAGTGATTTCCACGATTGACGAACCCCGAGCTGCCTTTACGTGTCGGTCATCAACACCCGCAGTTTTGGCCGATTCCGGCCCGTTTCATGGACTATTACTCACTGTTTTGGGGTCCCGGAGTGATTTCCATGATTGATGAACCCCGGGGTGCGTTTACGTGTCGGTCATCAACACCCGCAGGTTTGGCCGATTCTGGCCTGTTTCGTGGACTATTACTGACTGTTTTGGTGTCCCAGACTAATTTCCACGATTGATGAACCCTGGGGTGCGTTTACGTGTCGGTCATCAACACCCGCAGTTTTAGCCGATTCTGGCCCGTATCATGGACTATTACTCACTGTTTTGGGGTCCTAGAGTGATTTCCACGATTGATGAACCCTGGGGTGCGTTTACGTGTCGGTCATCAACACCCGCAGTTTTGGCCGATTCCGGCCCGTATCGTGAACTATTACTCACTGTTTTGGGGTCCTAGAGTGATTTCCACGATTGACGAACCCCGAGCTGCCTTTACGTGTCGGTCATCAACACTCGCAGTTTTAGCCGATTCTGGCCCGTATCGTGGACTATTACTCACTCTTTTGGGGTCCTAGAGTGATTTCCACGATTGACGAACCCCGGGGTCCGTTTACGTGTCGGTCATCAACACCCGCAGTTTTGGCCGATTCCGGCCCGTTTCATGGACTATTACTCACTGTTTTGGGGTCCCGGAGTGATTTCCATGATTGATGAACCCCGGGGTGTGTTTACGTGTCGGTCATCAACACCCGCAGTTTTGGCCGATTCTGGCCTCTTTCATGGACTATTACTGACTGTTTTGGTGTCCCGGACTAATTTCCACGATTGATGAACCCTGGGGTGCGTTTACGTGTCGGTCATCAACACCCGCAGTTTTAGCCGATTCTGGCCCGTATCGTGGACTATTACTCACTGTTTTGGGGTCCTAGAGTGATTTCCACGATTGACGAACCCCGGGGTCCGTTTACGTGTCGGTCATCAACACCCGCAGTTTTGGCCGATTCCGGCCCGTTTCATGGACTATTACTCACTGTTTTGGGGTCCCGGAGTGATTTCCATGATTGATGAACCCTGGGGTGCGTTTACGTGTCGGTCATCAACACCCGCAGTTTTAGCCGATTCTGGCCCATATCATGGACTATTACTCACTGTTTTGGGGTCCTAGAGTGATTTCCACGATTGATGAACCCTGGGGTGCGTTTACGTGTCGGTCATCAACACCCGCAGTTTTGGCCGATTCCGGCCCGTATCGTGAACTATTACTCACTGTTTTGGGGTCCTAGAGTGATTTCCACGATTGACGAACCCCGAGCTGCCTTTACGTGTCGGTCATCAACACTCGCAGTTTTGGCCGATTCTGGCCTCTTTCATGGACTATTACTGACTGTTTTGGTGTCCCGGACTAATTTCCACGATTGATGAACCCTGGGGTGCGTTTACGTGTCGGTCATCAACACCCGCAGTTTTAGCCGATTCTGGCCCGTATCGTGGACTATTACTCACTGTTTTGGGGTCCTAGAGTGATTTCCACGATTGACGAACCCCGGGGTCCGTTTACGTGTCGGTCATCAACACCCGCAGTTTTGGCCGATTCCGGCCCGTTTCATGGACTATTACTCACTGTTTTGGGGTCCCGAAGTGATTTCCATGATTGATGAACCCCGGGGTGCGTTTACGTGTCGGTCATCAACACCCGCAGGTTTGGCCGATTCTGGCCTGTTTCGTGGACTATTACTGACTGTTTTGGTGTCCCAGACTAATTTCCACGATTGATGAACCCTGGGGTGCGTTTACGTGTCGGTCATCAACACCCGCAGTTTTAGCCGATTCTGGCCCGTATCATGGACTATTACTCACTGTTTTGGGGTCCTAGAGTGATTTCCACGATTGATGAACCCTGGGGTGCGTTTACGTGTCGGTCATCAACACCCGCAGTTTTGGCCGATTCCGGCCCGTATCGTGAACTATTACTCACTGTTTTGGGGTCCTAGAGTGATTTCCACGATTGACGAACCCCGAGCTGCCTTTACGTGTCGGTCATCAACACTCGCAGTTTTAGCCGATTCTGGCCCGTATCGTGGACTATTACTCACTGTTTTGGGGTCCTAGAGTGATTTCCACGATTGACGAACCCCGGGGTCCGTTTACGTGTCGGTCATCAACACCCGCAGTTTTGGCCGATTCCGGCCCGTTTCATGGACTATTACTCACTGTTTTGGGGTCCCGGAGTGATTTCCATGATTGATGAACCCCGGGGTGTGTTTACGTGTCGGTCATCAACACCCGCAGTTTTGGCCGATTCTGGCCTCTTTCATGGACTATTACTGACTGTTTTGGTGTCCCGGACTAATTTCCACGATTGATGAACCCTGGGGTGCGTTTACGTGTCGGTCATCAACACCCGCAGTTTTAGCCGATTCTGGCCCGTATCGTGGACTATTACTCACTGTTTTGGGGTCCTAGAGTGATTTCCACGATTGACGAACCCCGGGGTCCGTTTACGTGTCGGTCATCAACACCCGCAGTTTTGGCCGATTCCGGCCCGTTTCATGGACTATTACTCACTGTTTTGGGGTCCCGGAGTGATTTCCATGATTGATGAACCCTGGGGTGCGTTTACGTGTCGGTCATCAACACCCGCAGTTTTAGCCGATTCTGGCCCATATCATGGACTATTACTCACTGTTTTGGGGTCCTAGAGTGATTTCCACGATTGATGAACCCTGGGGTGCGTTTACGTGTCGGTCATCAACACCCGCAGTTTTGGCCGATTCCGGCCCGTATCGTGAACTATTACTCACTGTTTTGGGGTCCTAGAGTGATTTCCACGATTGACGAACCCCGAGCTGCCTTTACGTGTCGGTCATCAACACTCGCAGTTTTGGCCGATTCTGGCCTCTTTCATGGACTATTACTGACTGTTTTGGTGTCCCGGACTAATTTCCACGATTGATGAACCCTGGGGTGCGTTTACGTGTCGGTCATCAACACCCGCAGTTTTAGCCGATTCTGGCCCGTATCGTGGACTATTACTCACTGTTTTGGGGTCCTAGAGTGATTTCCACGATTGACGAACCCCGGGGTCCGTTTACGTGTCGGTCATCAACACCCGCAGTTTTGGCCGATTCCGGCCCGTTTCATGGACTATTACTCACTGTTTTGGGGTCCCGGAGTGATTTCCATGATTGATGAACCCCGGGGTGCGTTTACGTGTCGGTCATCAACACCCGCAGGTTTGGCCGATTCTGGCCTGTTTCGTGGACTATTACTGACTGTTTTGGTGTCCCAGACTAATTTCCACGATTGATGAACCCTGGGGTGCGTTTACGTGTCGGTCATCAACACCCGCAGTTTTAGCCGATTCTGGTCCATATCATGGACTATTACTCACTGTTTTGGGGTCCTAGAGTGATTTCCACGATTGATGAACCCTGGGGTGCGTTTACGTGTCGGTCATCAACACCCGCAGTTTTGGCCGATTCCGGCCCGTATCGTGAACTATTACTCACTGTTTTGGGGTCCTAGAGTGATTTCCACGATTGACGAACCCCGAGCTGCCTTTACGTGTCGGTCATCAACACTCGCAGTTTTAGCCGATTCTGGCCCGTATCGTGGACTATTACTCACTGTTTTGGGGTCCTAGAGTGATTTCCACGATTGACGAACCCCGGGGTCCGTTTACGTGTCGGTCATCAACACCCGCAGTTTTGGCCGATTCCGGCCCGTTTCATGGACTATTACTCACTGTTTTGGGGTCCCGGAGTGATTTCCATGATTGATGAACCCCGGGGTGCGTTTACGTGTCGGTCATCAACACCCGCAGGTTTGGCCGATTCTGGCCTGTTTCGTGGACTATTACTGACTGTTTTGGTGTCCCAGACTAATTTCCACGATTGATGAACCCTGGGGTGCGTTTACGTGTCGGTCATCAACACCCGCAGTTTTAGCCGATTCTGGCCCGTATCATGGACTATTACTCACTGTTTTGGGGTCCTAGAGTGATTTCCACGATTGATGAACCCTGGGGTGCGTTTACGTGTCGGTCATCAACACCCGCAGTTTTGGCCGATTCCGGCCCGTATCGTGAACTATTACTCACTGTTTTGGGGTCCTAGAGTGATTTCCACGATTGACGAACCCCGAGCTGCCTTTACGTGTCGGTCATCAACACTCGCAGTTTTGGCCGATTCTGGCCTCTTTCATGGACTATTACTGACTGTTTTGGTGTCCCGGACTAATTTCCACGATTGATGAACCCTGGGGTGCGTTTACGTGTCGGTCATCAACACCCGCAGTTTTAGCCGATTCTGGCCCGTATCGTGGACTATTACTCACTGTTTTGGGGTCCTAGAGTGATTTCCACGATTGACGAACCCCGGGGTCCGTTTACGTGTCGGTCATCAACACCCGCAGTTTTGGCCGATTCCGGCCCGTTTCATGGACTATTACTCACTGTTTTGGGGTCCCGGAGTGATTTCCATGATTGATGAACCCCGGGGTGTGTTTACGTGTCGGTCATCAACACCCGCAGTTTTGGCCGATTCTGGCCTCTTTCATGGACTATTACTGACTGTTTTGGTGTCCCGGACTAATTTCCACGATTGATGAACCCTGGGGTGCGTTTACGTGTCGGTCATCAACACCCGCAGTTTTAGCCGATTCTGGCCCGTATCGTGGACTATTACTCACTGTTTTGGGGTCCTAGAGTGATTTCCACGATTGACGAACCCCGGGGTCCGTTTACGTGTCGGTCATCAACACCCGCAGTTTTGGCCGATTCCGGCCCGTTTCATGGACTATTACTCACTGTTTTGGGGTCCCGGAGTGATTTCCATGATTGATGAACCCTGGGGTGCGTTTACGTGTCGGTCATCAACACCCGCAGTTTTGGCCGATTCCGGCCCGTTTCATGGACTATTACTCACTGTTTTGGGGTCCCGGAGTGATTTCCATGATTGATGAACCCTGGGGTGCGTTTACGTGTCGGTCATCAACACCCGCAGTTTTGGCCGATTCCGGCCCGTATCGTGAACTATTACTCACTGTTTTGGGGTCCTAGAGTGATTTCCACGATTGACGAACCCCGAGCTGCCTTTACGTGTCGGTCATCAACACTCGCAGTTTTAGCCGATTCTGGCCCGTATCGTGGACTATTACTCACTGTTTTGGGGTCCTAGAGTGATTTCCACGATTGACGAACCCCGGGGTCCGTTTACGTGTCGGTCATCAACACCCGCAGTTTTGGCCGATTCCGGCCCGTTTCATGGACTATTACTCACTGTTTTGGGGTCCCGGAGTGATTTCCATGATTGATGAACCCCGGGGTGCGTTTACGTGTCGGTCATCAACACCCGCAGGTTTGGCCGATTCTGGCCTGTTTCGTGGACTATTACTGACTGTTTTGGTGTCCCAGACTAATTTCCACGATTGATGAACCCTGGGGTGCGTTTACGTGTCGGTCATCAACACCCGCAGTTTTAGCCGATTCTGGCCCGTATCATGGACTATTACTCACTGTTTTGGGGTCCTAGAGTGATTTCCACGATTGATGAACCCTGGGGTGCGTTTACGTGTCGGTCATCAACACCCGCAGTTTTGGCCGATTCCGGCCCGTATCGTGAACTATTACTCACTGTTTTGGGGTCCTAGAGTGATTTCCACGATTGACGAACCCCGAGCTGCCTTTACGTGTCGGTCATCAACACTCGCAGTTTTGGCCGATTCTGGCCTCTTTCATGGACTATTACTGACTGTTTTGGTGTCCCGGACTAATTTCCACGATTGATGAACCCTGGGGTGCGTTTACGTGTCGGTCATCAACACCCGCAGTTTTAGCCGATTCTGGCCCGTATCGTGGACTATTACTCACTGTTTTGGGGTCCTAGAGTGATTTCCACGATTGACGAACCCCGGGGTCCGTTTACGTGTCGGTCATCAACACCCGCAGTTTTGGCCGATTCCGGCCCGTTTCATGGACTATTACTCACTGTTTTGGGGTCCCGGAGTGATTTCCATGATTGATGAACCCCGGGGTGTGTTTACGTGTCGGTCATCAACACCCGCAGTTTTGGCCGATTCTGGCCTCTTTCATGGACTATTACTGACTGTTTTGGTGTCCCGGACTAATTTCCACGATTGATGAACCCTGGGGTGCGTTTACGTGTCGGTCATCAACACCCGCAGTTTTAGCCGATTCTGGCCCGTATCGTGGACTATTACTCACTGTTTTGGGGTCCTAGAGTGATTTCCACGATTGACGAACCCCGGGGTCCGTTTACGTGTCGGTCATCAACACCCGCAGTTTTGGCCGATTCCGGCCCGTTTCATGGACTATTACTCACTGTTTTGGGGTCCCGGAGTGATTTCCATGATTGATGAACCCCGGGGTGCGTTTACGTGTCGGTCATCAACACCCGCAGGTTTGGCCGATTCTGGCCTGTTTCGTGGACTATTACTGACTGTTTTGGTGTCCCAGACTAATTTCCACGATTGATGAACCCTGGGGTGCGTTTACGTGTCGGTCATCAACACCCGCAGTTTTAGCCGATTCTGGCCCGTATCATGGACTATTACTCACTGTTTTGGGGTCCTAGAGTGATTTCCACGATTGATGAACCCTGGGGTGCGTTTACGTGTCGGTCATCAACACCCGCAGTTTTGGCCGATTCCGGCCCGTATCGTGAACTATTACTCACTGTTTTGGGGTCCTAGAGTGATTTCCACGATTGACGAACCCCGAGCTGCCTTTACGTGTCGGTCATCAACACTCGCAGTTTTGGCCGATTCTGGCCTCTTTCATGGACTATTACTGACTGTTTTGGTGTCCCGGACTAATTTCCACGATTGATGAACCCTGGGGTGCGTTTACGTGTCGGTCATCAACACCCGCAGTTTTAGCCGATTCTGGCCCGTATCGTGGACTATTACTCACTGTTTTGGGGTCCTAGAGTGATTTCCACGATTGACGAACCCCGGGGTCCGTTTACGTGTCGGTCATCAACACCCGCAGTTTTGGCCGATTCCGGCCCGTTTCATGGACTATTACTCACTGTTTTGGGGTCCCGGAGTGATTTCCATGATTGATGAACCCCGGGGTGTGTTTACGTGTCGGTCATCAACACCCGCAGTTTTGGCCGATTCTGGCCTCTTTCATGGACTATTACTGACTGTTTTGGTGTCCCGGACTAATTTCCACGATTGATGAACCCTGGGGTGCGTTTACGTGTCGGTCATCAACACCCGCAGTTTTAGCCGATTCTGGCCCGTATCGTGGACTATTACTCACTGTTTTGGGGTCCTAGAGTGATTTCCACGATTGACGAACCCCGGGGTCCGTTTACGTGTCGGTCATCAACACCCGCAGTTTTGGCCGATTCCGGCCCGTTTCATGGACTATTACTCACTGTTTTGGGGTCCCGGAGTGATTTCCATGATTGATGAACCCTGGGGTGCGTTTACGTGTCGGTCATCAACACCCGCAGTTTTGGCCGATTCCGGCCCGTTTCATGGACTATTACTCACTGTTTTGGGGTCCCGGAGTGATTTCCATGATTGATGAACCCTGGGGTGCGTTTACGTGTCGGTCATCAACACCCGCAGTTTTGGCCGATTCCGGCCCGTATCGTGAACTATTACTCACTGTTTTGGGGTCCTAGAGTGATTTCCACGATTGACGAACCCCGAGCTGCCTTTACGTGTCGGTCATCAACACTCGCAGTTTTAGCCGATTCTGGCCCGTATCGTGGACTATTACTCACTGTTTTGGGGTCCTAGAGTGATTTCCACGATTGACGAACCCCGGGGTCCGTTTACGTGTCGGTCATCAACACCCGCAGTTTTGGCCGATTCCGGCCCGTTTCATGGACTATTACTCACTGTTTTGGGGTCCCGGAGTGATTTCCATGATTGATGAACCCCGGGGTGCGTTTACGTGTCGGTCATCAACACCCGCAGGTTTGGCCGATTCTGGCCTGTTTCGTGGACTATTACTGACTGTTTTGGTGTCCCAGACTAATTTCCACGATTGATGAACCCTGGGGTGCGTTTACGTGTCGGTCATCAACACCCGCAGTTTTAGCCGATTCTGGCCCGTATCATGGACTATTACTCACTGTTTTGGGGTCCTAGAGTGATTTCCACGATTGATGAACCCTGGGGTGCGTTTACGTGTCGGTCATCAACACCCGCAGTTTTGGCCGATTCCGGCCCGTATCGTGAACTATTACTCACTGTTTTGGGGTCCTAGAGTGATTTCCACGATTGACGAACCCCGAGCTGCCTTTACGTGTCGGTCATCAACACTCGCAGTTTTGGCCGATTCTGGCCTCTTTCATGGACTATTACTGACTGTTTTGGTGTCCCGGACTAATTTCCACGATTGATGAACCCTGGGGTGCGTTTACGTGTCGGTCATCAACACCCGCAGTTTTAGCCGATTCTGGCCCGTATCGTGGACTATTACTCACTGTTTTGGGGTCCTAGAGTGATTTCCACGATTGACGAACCCCGGGGTCCGTTTACGTGTCGGTCATCAACACCCGCAGTTTTGGCCGATTCCGGCCCGTTTCATGGACTATTACTCACTGTTTTGGGGTCCCGGAGTGATTTCCATGATTGATGAACCCCGGGGTGTGTTTACGTGTCGGTCATCAACACCCGCAGTTTTGGCCGATTCTGGCCTCTTTCATGGACTATTACTGACTGTTTTGGTGTCCCGGACTAATTTCCACGATTGATGAACCCTGGGGTGCGTTTACGTGTCGGTCATCAACACCCGCAGTTTTAGCCGATTCTGGCCCGTATCGTGGACTATTACTCACTGTTTTGGGGTCCTAGAGTGATTTCCACGATTGACGAACCCCGGGGTCCGTTTACGTGTCGGTCATCAACACCCGCAGTTTTGGCCGATTCCGGCCCGTTTCATGGACTATTACTCACTGTTTTGGGGTCCCGGAGTGATTTCCATGATTGATGAACCCTGGGGTGCGTTTACGTGTCGGTCATCAACACCCGCAGTTTTAGCCGATTCTGGCCCATATCATGGACTATTACTCACTGTTTTGGGGTCCTAGAGTGATTTCCACGATTGATGAACCCTGGGGTGCGTTTACGTGTCGGTCATCAACACCCGCAGTTTTGGCCGATTCCGGCCCGTATCGTGAACTATTACTCACTGTTTTGGGGTCCTAGAGTGATTTCCACGATTGACGAACCCCGAGCTGCCTTTACGTGTCGGTCATCAACACTCGCAGTTTTGGCCGATTCTGGCCTCTTTCATGGACTATTACTGACTGTTTTGGTGTCCCGGACTAATTTCCACGATTGATGAACCCTGGGGTGCGTTTACGTGTCGGTCATCAACACCCGCAGTTTTAGCCGATTCTGGCCCGTATCGTGGACTATTACTCACTGTTTTGGGGTCCTAGAGTGATTTCCACGATTGACGAACCCCGGGGTCCGTTTACGTGTCGGTCATCAACACCCGCAGTTTTGGCCGATTCCGGCCCGTTTCATGGACTATTACTCACTGTTTTGGGGTCCTGGAGTGATTTCCATGATTGATGAACCCCGGGGTGCGTTTACGTGTCGGTCATCAACACCCGCAGGTTTGGCCGATTCTGGCCTGTTTCGTGGACTATTACTGACTGTTTTGGTGTCCCAGACTAATTTCCACGATTGATGAACCCTGGGGTGCGTTTACGTGTCGGTCATCAACACCCGCAGTTTTAGCCGATTCTGGCCCGTATCATGGACTATTACTCACTGTTTTGGGGTCCTAGAGTGATTTCCACGATTGATGAACCCTGGGGTGCGTTTACGTGTCGGTCATCAACACCCGCAGTTTTGGCCGATTCCGGCCCGTATCGTGAACTATTACTCACTGTTTTGGGGTCCTAGAGTGATTTCCACGATTGACGAACCCCGAGCTGCCTTTACGTGTCGGTCATCAACACTCGCAGTTTTAGCCGATTCTGGCCCGTATCGTGGACTATTACTCAGTGTTTTGGGGTCCTAGAGTGATTTCCACGATTGACGAACCCCGGGGTCCGTTTACGTGTCGGTCATCAACACCCGCAGTTTTGGCCGATTCCGGCCCGTTTCATGGACTATTACTCACTGTTTTGGGGTCCCGGAGTGATTTCCATGATTGATGAACCCCGGGGTGCGTTTACGTGTCGGTCATCAACACCCGCAGGTTTGGCCGATTCTGGCCTGTTTCGTGGACTATTACTGACTGTTTTGGTGTCCCAGACTAATTTCCACGATTGATGAACCCTGGGGTGCGTTTACGTGTCGGTCATCAACACCCGCAGTTTTAGCCGATTCTGGTCCATATCATGGACTATTACTCACTGTTTTGGGGTCCTAGAGTGATTTCCACGATTGATGAACCCTGGGGTGCGTTTACGTGTCGGTCATCAACACCCGCAGTTTTGGCCGATTCCGGCCCGTATCGTGAACTATTACTCACTGTTTTGGGGTCCTAGAGTGATTTCCACGATTGACGAACCCCGAGCTGCCTTTACGTGTCGGTCATCAACACTCGCAGTTTTAGCCGATTCTGGCCCGTATCGTGGACTATTACTCACTGTTTTGGGGTCCTAGAGTGATTTCCACGATTGACGAACCCCGGGGTCCGTTTACGTGTCGGTCATCAACACCCGCAGTTTTGGCCGATTCCGGCCCGTTTCATGGACTATTACTCACTGTTTTGGGGTCCCGGAGTGATTTCCATGATTGATGAACCCCGGGGTGCGTTTACGTGTCGGTCATCAACACCCGCAGGTTTGGCCGATTCTGGCCTGTTTCGTGGACTATTACTGACTGTTTTGGTGTCCCAGACTAATTTCCACGATTGATGAACCCTGGGGTGCGTTTACGTGTCGGTCATCAACACCCGCAGTTTTAGCCGATTCTGGCCCGTATCATGGACTATTACTCACTGTTTTGGGGTCCTAGAGTGATTTCCACGATTGATGAACCCTGGGGTGCGTTTACGTGTCGGTCATCAACACCCGCAGTTTTGGCCGATTCCGGCCCGTATCGTGAACTATTACTCACTGTTTTGGGGTCCTAGAGTGATTTCCACGATTGACGAACCCCGAGCTGCCTTTACGTGTCGGTCATCAACACTCGCAGTTTTGGCCGATTCTGGCCTCTTTCATGGACTATTACTGACTGTTTTGGTGTCCCGGACTAATTTCCACGATTGATGAACCCTGGGGTGCGTTTACGTGTCGGTCATCAACACCCGCAGTTTTAGCCGATTCTGGCCCGTATCGTGGACTATTACTCACTGTTTTGGGGTCCTAGAGTGATTTCCACGATTGACGAACCCCGGGGTCCGTTTACGTGTCGGTCATCAACACCCGCAGTTTTGGCCGATTCCGGCCCGTTTCATGGACTATTACTCACTGTTTTGGGGTCCCGGAGTGATTTCCATGATTGATGAACCCCGGGGTGTGTTTACGTGTCGGTCATCAACACCCGCAGTTTTGGCCGATTCTGGCCTCTTTCATGGACTATTACTGACTGTTTTGGTGTCCCGGACTAATTTCCACGATTGATGAACCCTGGGGTGCGTTTACGTGTCGGTCATCAACACCCGCAGTTTTAGCCGATTCTGGCCCGTATCGTGGACTATTACTCACTGTTTTGGGGTCCTAGAGTGATTTCCACGATTGACGAACCCCGGGGTCCGTTTACGTGTCGGTCATCAACACCCGCAGTTTTGGCCGATTCCGGCCCGTTTCATGGACTATTACTCACTGTTTTGGGGTCCCGGAGTGATTTCCATGATTGATGAACCCTGGGGTGCGTTTACGTGTCGGTCATCAACACCCGCAGTTTTAGCCGATTCTGGCCCATATCATGGACTATTACTCACTGTTTTGGGGTCCTAGAGTGATTTCCACGATTGATGAACCCTGGGGTGCGTTTACGTGTCGGTCATCAACACCCGCAGTTTTGGCCGATTCCGGCCCGTATCGTGAACTATTACTCACTGTTTTGGGGTCCTAGAGTGATTTCCACGATTGACGAACCCCGAGCTGCCTTTACGTGTCGGTCATCAACACTCGCAGTTTTGGCCGATTCTGGCCTCTTTCATGGACTATTACTGACTGTTTTGGTGTCCCGGACTAATTTCCACGATTGATGAACCCTGGGGTGCGTTTACGTGTCGGTCATCAACACCCGCAGTTTTAGCCGATTCTGGCCCGTATCGTGGACTATTACTCACTGTTTTGGGGTCCTAGAGTGATTTCCACGATTGACGAACCCCGAGCTGCCTTTACGTGTCGGTCATCAACACTCGCAGTTTTAGCCGATTCTGGCCCGTATCGTGGACTATTACTCACTGTTTTGGGGTCCTAGAGTGATTTCCACGATTGACGAACCCCGGGGTCCGTTTACGTGTCGGTCATCAACACCCGCAGTTTTGGCCGATTCCGGCCCGTTTCATGGACTATTACTCACTGTTTTGGGGTCCCGGAGTGATTTCCATGATTGATGAACCCCGGGGTGCGTTTACGTGTCGGTCATCAACACCCGCAGGTTTGGCCGATTCTGGCCTGTTTCGTGGACTATTACTGACTGTTTTGGTGTCCCAGACTAATTTCCACGATTGATGAACCCTGGGGTGCGTTTACGTGTCGGTCATCAACACCCGCAGTTTTGGCCGATTCCGGCCCGTTTCATGGACTATTACTCACTGTTTTGGGGTCCCGGAGTGATTTCCATGATTGATGAACCCCGGGGTGCGTTTACGTGTCGGTCATCAACACCCGCAGGTTTGGCCGATTCTGGCCTGTTTCGTGGACTATTACTGACTGTTTTGGTGTCCCAGACTAATTTCCACGATTGATGAACCCTGGGGTGCGTTTACGTGTCGGTCATCAACACCCGCAGTTTTAGCCGATTCTGGCCCGTATCATGGACTATTACTCACTGTTTTGGGGTCCTAGAGTGATTTCCACGATTGATGAACCCTGGGGTGCGTTTACGTGTCGGTCATCAACACCCGCAGTTTTGGCCGATTCCGGCCCGTATCGTGAACTATTACTCACTGTTTTGGGGTCCTAGAGTGATTTCCACGATTGACGAACCCCGAGCTGCCTTTACGTGTCGGTCATCAACACTCGCAGTTTTGGCCGATTCTGGCCTCTTTCATGGACTATTACTGACTGTTTTGGTGTCCCGGACTAATTTCCACGATTGATGAACCCTGGGGTGCGTTTACGTGTCGGTCATCAACACCCGCAGTTTTAGCCGATTCTGGCCCGTATCGTGGACTATTACTCACTGTTTTGGGGTCCTAGAGTGATTTCCACGATTGACGAACCCCGAGCTGCCTTTACGTGTCGGTCATCAACACTCGCAGTTTTAGCCGATTCTGGCCCGTATCGTGGACTATTACTCACTGTTTTGGGGTCCTAGAGTGATTTCCACGATTGACGAACCCCGGGGTCCGTTTACGTGTCGGTCATCAACACCCGCAGTTTTGGCCGATTCCGGCCCGTTTCATGGACTATTACTCACTGTTTTGGGGTCCCGGAGTGATTTCCATGATTGATGAACCCCGGGGTGCGTTTACGTGTCGGTCATCAACACCCGCAGGTTTGGCCGATTCTGGCCTGTTTCGTGGACTATTACTGACTGTTTTGGTGTCCCAGACTAATTTCCACGATTGATGAACCCTGGGGTGCGTTTACGTGTCGGTCATCAACACCCGCAGTTTTGGCCGATTCCGGCCCGTTTCATGGACTATTACTCACTGTTTTGGGGTCCCGGAGTGATTTCCATGATTGATGAACCCCGGGGTGCGTTTACGTGTCGGTCATCAACACCCGCAGGTTTGGCCGATTCTGGCCTGTTTCGTGGACTATTACTGACTGTTTTGGTGTCCCAGACTAATTTCCACGATTGATGAACCCTGGGGTGCGTTTACGTGTCGGTCATCAACACCCGCAGTTTTAGCCGATTCTGGCCCGTATCATGGACTATTACTCACTGTTTTGGGGTCCTAGAGTGATTTCCACGATTGATGAACCCTGGGGTGCGTTTACGTGTCGGTCATCAACACCCGCAGTTTTGGCCGATTCCGGCCCGTATCGTGAACTATTACTCACTGTTTTGGGGTCCTAGAGTGATTTCCACGATTGACGAACCCCGAGCTGCCTTTACGTGTCGGTCATCAACACTCGCAGTTTTGGCCGATTCTGGCCTCTTTCATGGACTATTACTGACTGTTTTGGTGTCCCGGACTAATTTCCACGATTGATGAACCCTGGGGTGCGTTTACGTGTCGGTCATCAACACCCGCAGTTTTAGCCGATTCTGGCCCGTATCGTGGACTATTACTCACTGTTTTGGGGTCCTAGAGTGATTTCCACGATTGACGAACCCCGGGGTCCGTTTACGTGTCGGTCATCAACACCCGCAGTTTTGGCCGATTCCGGCCCGTTTCATGGACTATTACTCACTGTTTTGGGGTCCCGGAGTGATTTCCATGATTGATGAACCCCGGGGTGTGTTTACGTGTCGGTCATCAACACCCGCAGTTTTGGCCGATTCTGGCCTCTTTCATGGACTATTACTGACTGTTTTGGTGTCCCGGACTAATTTCCACGATTGATGAACCCTGGGGTGCGTTTACGTGTCGGTCATCAACACCCGCAGTTTTAGCCGATTCTGGCCCGTATCGTGGACTATTACTCACTGTTTTGGGGTCCTAGAGTGATTTCCACGATTGACGAACCCCGGGGTCCGTTTACGTGTCGGTCATCAACACCCGCAGTTTTGGCCGATTCCGGCCCGTTTCATGGACTATTACTCACTGTTTTGGGGTCCCGGAGTGATTTCCATGATTGATGAACCCTGGGGTGCGTTTACGTGTCGGTCATCAACACCTGCAGTTTTAGCCGATTCTGGCCCATATCATGGACTATTACTCACTGTTTTGGGGTCCTAGAGTGATTTCCACGATTGATGAACCCTGGGGTGCGTTTACGTGTCGGTCATCAACACCCGCAGTTTTGGCCGATTCCGGCCCGTATCGTGAACTATTACTCACTGTTTTGGGGTCCTAGAGTGATTTCCACGATTGACGAACCCCGAGCTGCCTTTACGTGTCGGTCATCAACACTCGCAGTTTTGGCCGATTCTGGCCTCTTTCATGGACTATTACTGACTGTTTTGGTGTCCCGGACTAATTTCCACGATTGATGAACCCTGGGGTGCGTTTACGTGTCGGTCATCAACACCCGCAGTTTTAGCCGATTCTGGCCCGTATCGTGGACTATTACTCACTGTTTTGGGGTCCTAGAGTGATTTCCACGATTGACGAACCCCGGGGTCCGTTTACGTGTCGGTCATCAACACCCGCAGTTTTGGCCGATTCCGGCCCGTTTCATGGACTATTACTCACTGTTTTGGGGTCCTGGAGTGATTTCCATGATTGATGAACCCCGGGGTGCGTTTACGTGTCGGTCATCAACACCCGCAGGTTTGGCCGATTCTGGCCTGTTTCGTGGACTATTACTGACTGTTTTGGTGTCCCAGACTAATTTCCACGATTGATGAACCCTGGGGTGCGTTTACGTGTCGGTCATCAACACCCGCAGTTTTAGCCGATTCTGGCCCGTATCATGGACTATTACTCACTGTTTTGGGGTCCTAGAGTGATTTCCACGATTGATGAACCCTGGGGTGCGTTTACGTGTCGGTCATCAACACCCGCAGTTTTGGCCGATTCCGGCCCGTATCGTGAACTATTACTCACTGTTTTGGGGTCCTAGAGTGATTTCCACGATTGACGAACCCCGAGCTGCCTTTACGTGTCGGTCATCAACACTCGCAGTTTTAGCCGATTCTGGCCCGTATCGTGGACTATTACTCACTGTTTTGGGGTCCTAGAGTGATTTCCACGATTGACGAACCCCGGGGTCCGTTTACGTGTCGGTCATCAACACCCGCAGTTTTGGCCGATTCCGGCCCGTTTCATGGACTATTACTCACTGTTTTGGGGTCCCGGAGTGATTTCCATGATTGATGAACCCCGGGGTGTGTTTACGTGTCGGTCATCAACACCCGCAGTTTTGGCCGATTCTGGCCTCTTTCATGGACTATTACTGACTGTTTTGGTGTCCCGGACTAATTTCCACGATTGATGAACCCTGGGGTGCGTTTACGTGTCGGTCATCAACACCCGCAGTTTTAGCCGATTCTGGCCCGTATCGTGGACTATTACTCACTGTTTTGGGGTCCTAGAGTGATTTCCACGATTGACGAACCCCGGGGTCCGTTTACGTGTCGGTCATCAACACCCGCAGTTTTGGCCGATTCCGGCCCGTTTCATGGACTATTACTCACTGTTTTGGGGTCCCGGAGTGATTTCCATGATTGATGAACCCCGGGGTGCGTTTACGTGTCGGTCATCAACACCCGCAGGTTTGGCCGATTCTGGCCTGTTTCGTGGACTATTACTGACTGTTTTGGTGTCCCAGACTAATTTCCACGATTGATGAACCCTGGGGTGCGTTTACGTGTCGGTCATCAACACCCGCAGTTTTAGCCGATTCTGGTCCATATCATGGACTATTACTCACTGTTTTGGGGTCCTAGAGTGATTTCCACGATTGATGAACCCTGGGGTGCGTTTACGTGTCGGTCATCAACACCCGCAGTTTTGGCCGATTCCGGCCCGTATCGTGAACTATTACTCACTGTTTTGGGGTCCTAGAGTGATTTCCACGATTGACGAACCCCGAGCTGCCTTTACGTGTCGGTCATCAACACTCGCAGTTTTAGCCGATTCTGGCCCGTATCGTGGACTATTACTCACTGTTTTGGGGTCCTAGAGTGATTTCCACGATTGACGAACCCCGGGGTCCGTTTACGTGTCGGTCATCAACACCCGCAGTTTTGGCCGATTCCGGCCCGTTTCATGGACTATTACTCACTGTTTTGGGGTCCCGGAGTGATTTCCACGATTGACGAACCCCGGGGTGTGTTTACGTGTCGGTCATCAACACCCGCAGTTTTGGCCGATTCTGGCCTCTTTCATGGACTATTACTGACTGTTTTGGGGTCCCGGAGTGATTTCCATGATTGATGAACCCCGGGGTGTGTTTACGTGTCGGTCATCAACACCCGCAGTTTTGGCCGATTCTGGCCTCTTTCATGGACTATTACTGACTGTTTTGGGGTCCTAGAGTGATTTCCACGATTGACGAACCCCGGGGTCCGTTTACGTGTCGGTCATCAACACCCGCAGTTTTGGCCGATTCCGGCCCGTTTCATGGACTATTACTCACTGTTTTGGGGTCCCGGAGTGATTTCCATGATTGATGAACCCCGGGGTGCGTTTACGTGTCGGTCATCAACACCCGCAGGTTTGGCCGATTCTGGCCTGTTTCGTGGACTATTACTGACTGTTTTGGTGTCCCAGACTAATTTCCACGATTGATGAACCCTGGGGTGCGTTTACGTGTCGGTCATCAACACCCGCAGTTTTAGCCGATTCTGGCCCGTATCGTGGACTATTACTCACTGTTTTGGGGTCCTAGAGTGATTTCCACGATTGATGAACCCCGGGGTCCGTTTACGTGTCGGTCATCAACACCCGCAGTTTTGGCCGATTCCGGCCCGTTTCATGGACTATTACTCACTGTTTTGGGGTCCTGGAGTGATTTCCACGATTGATGAACCCCGGGGTGCGTTTACGTGTCGGTCATCAACACCCGCAGGTTTGCCCGATTCTGGCCTGTTTCGTGGACTATTACTGACTGTTTTGGTGTCCCAGACTAATTTCCACGATTGATGAACCCTGGGGTGCGTTTACGTGTCGGTCATCAACACCCGCAGTTTTAGCCGATTCTGGCCCGTATCATGGACTATTACTCACTGTTTTGGGGTCCTAGAGTGATTTCCACGATTGATGAACCCTGGGGTGCGTTTACGTGTCGGTCATCAACACCCGCAGTTTTAGCCGATTCTGGCCCGTATCGTGGACTATTACTCACTGTTTTGGGGTCCTAGAGTGATTTCCACGATTGACGAACCCCGGGGTCCGTTTACGTGTCGGTCATCAACACCCGCAGTTTTGGCCGATTCCGGCCCGTTTCATGGACTATTACTCACTGTTTTGGGGTCCCGGAGTGATTTCCATGATTGATGAACCCCGGGGTGCGTTTACGTGTCGGTCATCAACACCCGCAGGTTTGGCCGATTCTGGCCTGTTTCGTGGACTATTACTGACTGTTTTGGTGTCCCAGACTAATTTCCACGATTGATGAACCCTGGGGTGCGTTTACGTGTCGGTCATCAACACCCGCAGTTTTAGCCGATTCTGGTCCATATCATGGACTATTACTCACTGTTTTGGGGTCCTAGAGTGATTTCCACGATTGATGAACCCTGGGGTGCGTTTACGTGTCGGTCATCAACACCCGCAGTTTTGGCCGATTCCGGCCCGTATCGTGAACTATTACTCACTGTTTTGGGGTCCTAGAGTGATTTCCACGATTGACGAACCCCGAGCTGCCTTTACGTGTCGGTCATCAACACTCGCAGTTTTAGCCGATTCTGGCCCGTATCGTGGACTATTACTCACTGTTTTGGGGTCCTAGAGTGATTTCCACGATTGACGAACCCCGGGGTCCGTTTACGTGTCGGTCATCAACACCCGCAGTTTTGGCCGATTCCGGCCCGTTTCATGGACTATTACTCACTGTTTTGGGGTCCCGGAGTGATTTCCACGATTGACGAACCCCGGGGTGTGTTTACGTGTCGGTCATCAACACCCGCAGTTTTGGCCGATTCTGGCCTCTTTCATGGACTATTACTGACTGTTTTGGGGTCCCGGAGTGATTTCCATGATTGATGAACCCCGGGGTGTGTTTACGTGTCGGTCATCAACACCCGCAGTTTTGGCCGATTCTGGCCTCTTTCATGGACTATTACTGACTGTTTTGGGGTCCTAGAGTGATTTCCACGATTGACGAACCCCGGGGTCCGTTTACGTGTCGGTCATCAACACCCGCAGTTTTGGCCGATTCCGGCCCGTTTCATGGACTATTACTCACTGTTTTGGGGTCCCGGAGTGATTTCCATGATTGATGAACCCCGGGGTGCGTTTACGTGTCGGTCATCAACACCCGCAGGTTTGGCCGATTCTGGCCTGTTTCGTGGACTATTACTGACTGTTTTGGTGTCCCAGACTAATTTCCACGATTGATGAACCCTGGGGTGCGTTTACGTGTCGGTCATCAACACCCGCAGTTTTAGCCGATTCTGGCCCGTATCGTGGACTATTACTCACTGTTTTGGGGTCCTAGAGTGATTTCCACGATTGATGAACCCCGGGGTCCGTTTACGTGTCGGTCATCAACACCCGCAGTTTTGGCCGATTCCGGCCCGTTTCATGGACTATTACTCACTGTTTTGGGGTCCTGGAGTGATTTCCACGATTGATGAACCCCGGGGTGCGTTTACGTGTCGGTCATCAACACCCGCAGGTTTGCCCGATTCTGGCCTGTTTCGTGGACTATTACTGACTGTTTTGGTGTCCCAGACTAATTTCCACGATTGATGAACCCTGGGGTGCGTTTACGTGTCGGTCATCAACACCCGCAGTTTTAGCCGATTCTGGCCCGTATCATGGACTATTACTCACTGTTTTGGGGTCCTAGAGTGATTTCCACGATTGATGAACCCTGGGGTGCGTTTACGTGTCGGTCATCAACACCCGCAGTTTTGGCCGATTCCGGCCCGTATCGTGAACTATTACTCACTGTTTTGGGGTCCTAGAGTGATTTCCACGATTGACGAACCCCGAGCTGCCTTTACGTGTCGGTCATCAACACTCGCAGTTTTAGCCGATTCTGGCCCGTATCGTGGACTATTACTCACTGTTTTGGGGTCCTAGAGTGATTTCCACGATTGACGAACCCCGGGGTCCGTTTACGTGTCGGTCATCAACACCCGCAGTTTTGGCCGATTCCGACCCGTTTCATGGACTATTACTCACTGTTTTGGGGTCCCGGAGTGATTTCCATGATTGATGAACCCCGGGGTGCGTTTACGTGTCGGTCATCAACACCCGCAGGTTTGGCCGATTCTGGCCTGTTTCATGGACTATTACTGACTGTTTTGGTGTCCCAGACTAATTTCCACGATTGATGAACCCTGGGGTGCGTTTACGTGTCGGTCATCAACACCCGCAGTTTTAGCCGATTCTGGCCCGTATCGTGGACTATTACTCACTGTTTTGGGGTCCTAGAGTGATTTCCACGATTGACGAACCCCGGGGTCCGTTTACGTGTCGGTCATCAACACCCGCAGTTTTGGCCGATTCCGGCCCGTTTCATGGACTATTACTCACTGTTTTGGGGTCCCGGAGTGATTTCCACGATTGACGAACCCCGGGGTGTGTTTACGTGTCGGTCATCAACACCCGCAGTTTTGGCCGATTCTGGCCTCTTTCATGGACTATTACTGACTGTTTTGGGGTCCCGGAGTGATTTCCATGATTGATGAACCCCGGGGTGTGTTTACGTGTCGGTCATCAACACCCGCAGTTTTGGCCGATTCTGGCCTCTTTCATGGACTATTACTGACTGTTTTGGGGTCCTAGAGTGATTTCCACGATTGACGAACCCCGGGGTCCGTTTACGTGTCGGTCATCAACACCCGCAGTTTTGGCCGATTCCGGCCCGTTTCATGGACTATTACTCACTGTTTTGGGGTCCCGGAGTGATTTCCATGATTGATGAACCCCGGGGTGCGTTTACGTGTCGGTCATCAACACCCGCAGGTTTGGCCGATTCTGGCCTGTTTCGTGGACTATTACTGACTGTTTTGGTGTCCCAGACTAATTTCCACGATTGATGAACCCTGGGGTGCGTTTACGTGTCGGTCATCAACACCCGCAGTTTTAGCCGATTCTGGCCCGTATCGTGGACTATTACTCACTGTTTTGGGGTCCTAGAGTGATTTCCACGATTGATGAACCCCGGGGTCCGTTTACGTGTCGGTCATCAACACCCGCAGTTTTGGCCGATTCCGGCCCGTTTCATGGACTATTACTCACTGTTTTGGGGTCCTGGAGTGATTTCCACGATTGATGAACCCCGGGGTGCGTTTACGTGTCGGTCATCAACACCCGCAGGTTTGCCCGATTCTGGCCTGTTTCGTGGACTATTACTGACTGTTTTGGTGTCCCAGACTAATTTCCACGATTGATGAACCCTGGGGTGCGTTTACGTGTCGGTCATCAACACCCGCAGTTTTAGCCGATTCTGGCCCGTATCATGGACTATTACTCACTGTTTTGGGGTCCTAGAGTGATTTCCACGATTGATGAACCCTGGGGTGCGTTTACGTGTCGGTCATCAACACCCGCAGTTTTGGCCGATTCCGGCCCGTATCGTGAACTATTACTCACTGTTTTGGGGTCCTAGAGTGATTTCCACGATTGACGAACCCCGAGCTGCCTTTACGTGTCGGTCATCAACACTCGCAGTTTTAGCCGATTCTGGCCCGTATCGTGGACTATTACTCACTGTTTTGGGGTCCTAGAGTGATTTCCACGATTGACGAACCCCGGGGTCCGTTTACGTGTCGGTCATCAACACCCGCAGTTTTGGCCGATTCCGGCCCGTTTCATGGACTATTACTCACTGTTTTGGGGTCCCGGAGTGATTTCCATGATTGATGAACCCCGGGGTGTGTTTACGTGTCGGTCATCAACACCCGCAGTTTTGGCCGATTCTGGCCTCTTTCATGGACTATTACTGACTGTTTTGGTGTCCCGGACTAATTTCCACGATTGATGAACCCTGGGGTGCGTTTACGTGTCGGTCATCAACACCCGCAGTTTTAGCCGATTCTGGCCCGTATCGTGGACTATTACTCACTGTTTTGGGGTCCTAGAGTGATTTCCACGATTGACGAACCCCGGGGTCCGTTTACGTGTCGGTCATCAACACCCGCAGTTTTGGCCGATTCCGGCCCGTTTCATGGACTATTACTCACTGTTTTGGGGTCCCGGAGTGATTTCCATGATTGATGAACCCCGGGGTGCGTTTACGTGTCGGTCATCAACACCCGTAGTTTTGGCCGATTCTGGCCTGTTTCGTGGACTATTACTGACTGTTTTGGTGTCCCGGACTAATTTCCACGATTGATGAACCCTGGGGTGCGTTTACGTGTCGGTCATCAACACCCGCAGTTTTAGCCGATTCTGGCCCGTATCATGGACTATTACTCACTGTTTTGGGGTCCTAGAGTGATTTCCACGATTGATGAACCCTGGGGTGCGTTTACGTGTCGGTCATCAACACCCGCAGTTTTGGCCGATTCCGGCCCGTATCGTGAACTATTACTCACTGTTTTGGGGTCCTAGAGTGATTTCCACGATTGACGAACCCCGAGCTGCCTTTACGTGTCGGTCATCAACACTCGCAGTTTTAGCCGATTCTGGCCCGTATCGTGGACTATTACTCACTGTTTTGGGGTCCTAGAGTGATTTCCACGATTGACGAACCCCGGGGTCCGTTTACGTGTCGGTCATCAACACCCGCAGTTTTGGCCGATTCCGGCCCGTTTCATGGACTATTACTCACTGTTTTGGGGTCCCGGAGTGATTTCCATGATTGATGAACCCCGGGGTGTGTTTACGTGTCGGTCATCAACACCCGCAGTTTTGGCCGATTCTGGCCTCTTTCATGGACTATTACTGACTGTTTTGGTGTCCCGGACTAATTTCCACGATTGATGAACCCTGGGGTGCGTTTACGTGTCGGTCATCAACACCCGCAGTTTTAGCCGATTCTGGCCCGTATCGTGGACTATTACTCACTGTTTTGGGGTCCTAGAGTGATTTCCACGATTGACGAACCCCGGGGTCCGTTTACGTGTCGGTCATCAACACCCGCAGTTTTGGCCGATTCCGACCCGTTTCATGGACTATTACTCACTGTTTTGGGGTCCCGGAGTGATTTCCATGATTGATGAACCCCGGGGTGCGTTTACGTGTCGGTCATCAACACCCGCAGGTTTGGCCGATTCTGGCCTGTTTCATGGACTATTACTGACTGTTTTGGTGTCCCAGACTAATTTCCACGATTGATGAACCCTGGGGTGCGTTTACGTGTCGGTCATCAACACCCGCAGTTTTAGCCGATTCTGGCCCATATCATGGACTATTACTCACTGTTTTGGGGTCCTAGAGTGATTTCCACGATTGATGAACCCTGGGGTGCGTTTACGTGTCGGTCATCAACACCCGCAGTTTTGGCCGATTCCGGCCCGTATCGTGAACTATTACTCACTGTTTTGGGGTCCTAGAGTGATTTCCACGATTGACGAACCCCGAGCTGCCTTTACGTGTCGGTCATCAACACTCGCAGTTTTAGCCGATTCTGGCCCGTATCGTGGACTATTACTCACTGTTTTGGGGTCCTAGAGTGATTTCCACGATTGACGAACCCCGGGGTCCGTTTACGTGTCGGTCATCAACACCCGCAGTTTTGGCCGATTCCGGCCCGTTTCATGGACTATTACTCACTGTTTTGGGGTCCCGGAGTGATTTCCATGATTGATGAACCCCGGGGTGTGTTTACGTGTCGGTCATCAACACCCGCAGTTTTGGCCGATTCTGGCCTCTTTCATGGACTATTACTGACTGTTTTGGTGTCCCGGACTAATTTCCACGATTGATGAACCCTGGGGTGCGTTTACGTGTCGGTCATCAACACCCGCAGTTTTAGCCGATTCTGGCCCGTATCGTGGACTATTACTCACTGTTTTGGGGTCCTAGAGTGATTTCCACGATTGACGAACCCCGGGGTCCGTTTACGTGTCGGTCATCAACACCCGCAGTTTTGGCCGATTCCGGCCCGTTTCATGGACTATTACTCACTGTTTTGGGGTCCCGGAGTGATTTCCATGATTGATGAACCCCGGGGTGCGTTTACGTGTCGGTCATCAACACCCGTAGTTTTGGCCGATTCTGGCCTGTTTCGTGGACTATTACTGACTGTTTTGGTGTCCCGGACTAATTTCCACGATTGATGAACCCTGGGGTGCGTTTACGTGTCGGTCATCAACACCCGCAGTTTTAGCCGATTCTGGCCCGTATCATGGACTATTACTCACTGTTTTGGGGTCCTAGAGTGATTTCCACGATTGATGAACCCTGGGGTGCGTTTACGTGTCGGTCATCAACACCCGCAGTTTTGGCCGATTCCGGCCCGTATCGTGAACTATTACTCACTGTTTTGGGGTCCTAGAGTGATTTCCACGATTGACGAACCCCGAGCTGCCTTTACGTGTCGGTCATCAACACTCGCAGTTTTAGCCGATTCTGGCCCGTATCGTGGACTATTACTCACTGTTTTGGGGTCCTAGAGTGATTTCCACGATTGACGAACCCCGGGGTCCGTTTACGTGTCGGTCATCAACACCCGCAGTTTTGGCCGATTCCGGCCCGTTTCATGGACTATTACTCACTGTTTTGGGGTCCCGGAGTGATTTCCATGATTGATGAACCCCGGGGTGTGTTTACGTGTCGGTCATCAACACCCGCAGTTTTGGCCGATTCTGGCCTCTTTCATGGACTATTACTGACTGTTTTGGTGTCCCGGACTAATTTCCACGATTGATGAACCCTGGGGTGCGTTTACGTGTCGGTCATCAACACCCGCAGTTTTAGCCGATTCTGGCCCGTATCGTGGACTATTACTCACTGTTTTGGGGTCCTAGAGTGATTTCCACGATTGACGAACCCCGGGGTCCGTTTACGTGTCGGTCATCAACACCCGCAGTTTTGGCCGATTCCGACCCGTTTCATGGACTATTACTCACTGTTTTGGGGTCCCGGAGTGATTTCCATGATTGATGAACCCCGGGGTGCGTTTACGTGTCGGTCATCAACACCCGCAGGTTTGGCCGATTCTGGCCTGTTTCATGGACTATTACTGACTGTTTTGGTGTCCCAGACTAATTTCCACGATTGATGAACCCTGGGGTGCGTTTACGTGTCGGTCATCAACACCCGCAGTTTTAGCCGATTCTGGCCCATATCATGGACTATTACTCACTGTTTTGGGGTCCTAGAGTGATTTCCACGATTGATGAACCCTGGGGTGCGTTTACGTGTCGGTCATCAACACCCGCAGTTTTGGCCGATTCCGGCCCGTATCGTGAACTATTACTCACTGTTTTGGGGTCCTAGAGTGATTTCCACGATTGACGAACCCCGAGCTGCCTTTACGTGTCGGTCATCAACACTCGCAGTTTTGGCCGATTCTGGCCTCTTTCATGGACTATTACTGACTGTTTTGGTGTCCCGGACTAATTTCCACGATTGATGAACCCTGGGGTGCGTTTACGTGTCGGTCATCAACACCCGCAGTTTTAGCCGATTCTGGCCCGTATCGTGGACTATTACTCACTGTTTTGGGGTCCTAGAGTGATTTCCACGATTGACGAACCCCGGGGTCCGTTTACGTGTCGGTCATCAACACCCGCAGTTTTGGCCGATTCCGGCCCGTTTCATGGACTATTACTCACTGTTTTGGGGTCCCGGAGTGATTTCCATGATTGATGAACCCCGGGGTGCGTTTACGTGTCGGTCATCAACACCCGTAGTTTTGGCCGATTCTGGCCTGTTTCGTGGACTATTACTGACTGTTTTGGTGTCCCGGACTAATTTCCACGATTGATGAACCCTGGGGTGCGTTTACGTGTCGGTCATCAACACCCGCAGTTTTAGCCGATTCTGGCCCGTATCATGGACTATTACTCACTGTTTTGGGGTCCTAGAGTGATTTCCACGATTGATGAACCCTGGGGTGCGTTTACGTGTCGGTCATCAACACCCGCAGTTTTGGCCGATTCCGGCCCGTATCGTGAACTATTACTCACTGTTTTGGGGTCCTAGAGTGATTTCCACGATTGACGAACCCCGAGCTGCCTTTACGTGTCGGTCATCAACACTCGCAGTTTTAGCCGATTCTGGCCCGTATCGTGGACTATTACTCACTGTTTTGGGGTCCTAGAGTGATTTCCACGATTGACGAACCCCGGGGTCCGTTTACGTGTCGGTCATCAACACCCGCAGTTTTGGCCGATTCCGGCCCGTTTCATGGACTATTACTCACTGTTTTGGGGTCCCGGAGTGATTTCCATGATTGATGAACCCCGGGGTGTGTTTACGTGTCGGTCATCAACACCCGCAGTTTTGGCCGATTCTGGCCTCTTTCATGGACTATTACTGACTGTTTTGGTGTCCCGGACTAATTTCCACGATTGATGAACCCTGGGGTGCGTTTACGTGTCGGTCATCAACACCCGCAGTTTTAGCCGATTCTGGCCCGTATCGTGGACTATTACTCACTGTTTTGGGGTCCTAGAGTGATTTCCACGATTGACGAACCCCGGGGTCCGTTTACGTGTCGGTCATCAACACCCGCAGTTTTGGCCGATTCCGACCCGTTTCATGGACTATTACTCACTGTTTTGGGGTCCCGGAGTGATTTCCATGATTGATGAACCCCGGGGTGCGTTTACGTGTCGGTCATCAACACCCGCAGGTTTGGCCGATTCTGGCCTGTTTCATGGACTATTACTGACTGTTTTGGTGTCCCAGACTAATTTCCACGATTGATGAACCCTGGGGTGCGTTTACGTGTCGGTCATCAACACCCGCAGTTTTAGCCGATTCTGGCCCATATCATGGACTATTACTCACTGTTTTGGGGTCCTAGAGTGATTTCCACGATTGATGAACCCTGGGGTGCGTTTACGTGTCGGTCATCAACACCCGCAGTTTTGGCCGATTCCGGCCCGTATCGTGAACTATTACTCACTGTTTTGGGGTCCTAGAGTGATTTCCACGATTGACGAACCCCGAGCTGCCTTTACGTGTCGGTCATCAACACTCGCAGTTTTAGCCGATTCTGGCCCGTATCGTGGACCATTACTCACTTTTTTGGGTTCCTAGAGTGATTTCCACGATTGACGAACCCCGGGGTGCGTTTATGTGTCGGTCATCAACACCCGCAGTTTTGGCCGATTCCGTCCTGTTTCATGGACTATTACTCACTGTTTTGGGGTCCCGGAGTGATTTCCATGATTGATGAACCCCGGGGTGCGTTTACGTGTCGGTCATCAACACCCGCAGTTTTGGCCGATTCTGGCCTGTTTCGTGGACTATTACTGACTGTTTTGGTGTCCCGGACTAATTTCCACGATTGATGAACCCTGGGGTGCGTTTACGTGTCGGTCACCAACACCCGCAGTTTTAGCCGATTCTGGCCCGTATCGTGGACTATACTCACTGTTTTGGGGTCCTAGAGTGATTTCCACGACTGACGAACCCCGGGGGTCCTTTTACGTGTCGGTCATCAACACCCGCAGTTTTGGCCGATTCCGGCCCGTTTCATGGACTATTACTCACTGTTTTGGGGTCCCGGAGTGATTTCCATGATTGCTGAACCCTGGGGTGTGTTTACGTGTCGGTCATCAACACCCGCAGTTTTGGCCGATTCTGGCCTCTTTCATGGACTATTACTGACTGTTTTGGTGTCCCAGACTAATTTCCACGATTGATGAACCCTGGGGTGCGTTTACGTGTCGGTCATCAACACCCGCAGTTTTAGCCGATTCTGGCCCGTATCGTGGACTATTACTCACTGTTTTGGGGTCCTAGAGTGATTTCCACGATGACGAACCCCGGGGTCCGTTTACGTGTCGGGCATCAACACCCGCAGTTTTGGCCGATTCCGGCCCGTTTCATGGACTATTACTCACTGTTTTGGGGTCCCGGAGTGATTTCCATGATTGATGAACCCCGGGGTGCATTTACGTGTCGGTCATCAACACCCGTAGTTTTGGCCGATTCTGGCCTGTTTCGTGGACTATTACTGACTGTTTTGGTGTCCCGGACTAATTTCCACGATTGATGAACCCTGGGGTGCGTTTACGTGTCGGTCATCAACACCCGCAGTTTTAGCCGATTCTGGCCCGTATCATGGACTATTACTCACTGTTTTGGTGTCCTAGAGTGATTTCCACGATTGATGAACCCTGGGGTGCGTTTACGTGTCGGTCATCAACACCCGCAGTTTTGGCCGATTCCGGCCCGTATCGTGAACTATTACTCACTGTTTTGGGGTCCTAGAGTGATTTCCACGATTGACGAACCCCGAGCTGCCTTTACGTGTCGGTCATCAACACTCGCAGTTTTAGCCGATTCTGGCCCGTATCGTGGACTATTACTCACTGTTTTGGGGTCCTAGAGTGATTTCCACGATTGACGAACCCCGGGGTCCGTTTACGTGTCGGTCATCAACACCCGCAGTTTTGGCCGATTCCGGCCCGTTTCATGGACTATTACTCACTGTTTTGGGGTCCCGGAGTGATTTCCACGATTGACGAACCCCGGGGTGTGTTTACGTGTCGGTCATCAACACCCGCAGTTTTGGCCGATTCTGGCCTCTTTCATGGACTATTACTGACTGTTTTGGGGTCCCGGAGTGATTTCCATGATTGATGAACCCCGGGGTGTGTTTACGTGTCGGTCATCAACACCCGCAGTTTTGGCCGATTCTGGCCTCTTTCATGGACTATTACTGACTGTTTTGGGGTCCTAGAGTGATTTCCACGATTGACGAACCCCGGGGTCCGTTTACGTGTCGGTCATCAACACCCGCAGTTTTGGCCGATTCCGGCCCGTTTCATGGACTATTACTCACTGTTTTGGGGTCCCGGAGTGATTTCCATGATTGATGAACCCCGGGGTGCGTTTACGTGTCGGTCATCAACACCCGCAGGTTTGGCCGATTCTGGCCTGTTTCGTGGACTATTACTGACTGTTTTGGTGTCCCAGACTAATTTCCACGATTGATGAACCCTGGGGTGCGTTTACGTGTCGGTCATCAACACCCGCAGTTTTAGCCGATTCTGGCCCGTATCGTGGACTATTACTCACTGTTTTGGGGTCCTAGAGTGATTTCCACGATTGATGAACCCCGGGGTCCGTTTACGTGTCGGTCATCAACACCCGCAGTTTTGGCCGATTCCGGCCCGTTTCATGGACTATTACTCACTGTTTTGGGGTCCTGGAGTGATTTCCACGATTGATGAACCCCGGGGTGCGTTTACGTGTCGGTCATCAACACCCGCAGGTTTGCCCGATTCTGGCCTGTTTCGTGGACTATTACTGACTGTTTTGGTGTCCCAGACTAATTTCCACGATTGATGAACCCTGGGGTGCGTTTACGTGTCGGTCATCAACACCCGCAGTTTTAGCCGATTCTGGCCCGTATCATGGACTATTACTCACTGTTTTGGGGTCCTAGAGTGATTTCCACGATTGATGAACCCTGGGGTGCGTTTACGTGTCGGTCATCAACACCCGCAGTTTTGGCCGATTCCGGCCCGTATCGTGAACTATTACTCACTGTTTTGGGGTCCTAGAGTGATTTCCACGATTGACGAACCCCGAGCTGCCTTTACGTGTCGGTCATCAACACTCGCAGTTTTAGCCGATTCTGGCCCGTATCGTGGACTATTACTCACTGTTTTGGGGTCCTAGAGTGATTTCCACGATTGACGAACCCCGGGGTCCGTTTACGTGTCGGTCATCAACACCCGCAGTTTTGGCCGATTCCGGCCCGTTTCATGGACTATTACTCACTGTTTTGGGGTCCCGGAGTGATTTCCACGATTGACGAACCCCGGGGTGTGTTTACGTGTCGGTCATCAACACCCGCAGTTTTGGCCGATTCTGGCCTCTTTCATGGACTATTACTGACTGTTTTGGGGTCCCGGAGTGATTTCCATGATTGATGAACCCCGGGGTGTGTTTACGTGTCGGTCATCAACACCCGCAGTTTTGGCCGATTCTGGCCTCTTTCATGGACTATTACTGACTGTTTTGGGGTCCTAGAGTGATTTCCACGATTGACGAACCCCGGGGTCCGTTTACGTGTCGGTCATCAACACCCGCAGTTTTGGCCGATTCCGGCCCGTTTCATGGACTATTACTCACTGTTTTGGGGTCCCGGAGTGATTTCCATGATTGATGAACCCCGGGGTGCGTTTACGTGTCGGTCATCAACACCCGCAGGTTTGGCCGATTCTGGCCTGTTTCGTGGACTATTACTGACTGTTTTGGTGTCCCAGACTAATTTCCACGATTGATGAACCCTGGGGTGCGTTTACGTGTCGGTCATCAACACCCGCAGTTTTAGCCGATTCTGGCCCGTATCGTGGACTATTACTCACTGTTTTGGGGTCCTAGAGTGATTTCCACGATTGATGAACCCCGGGGTCCGTTTACGTGTCGGTCATCAACACCCGCAGTTTTGGCCGATTCCGGCCCGTTTCATGGACTATTACTCACTGTTTTGGGGTCCTGGAGTGATTTCCACGATTGATGAACCCCGGGGTGCGTTTACGTGTCGGTCATCAACACCCGCAGGTTTGCCCGATTCTGGCCTGTTTCGTGGACTATTACTGACTGTTTTGGTGTCCCAGACTAATTTCCACGATTGATGAACCCTGGGGTGCGTTTACGTGTCGGTCATCAACACCCGCAGTTTTAGCCGATTCTGGCCCGTATCATGGACTATTACTCACTGTTTTGGGGTCCTAGAGTGATTTCCACGATTGATGAACCCTGGGGTGCGTTTACGTGTCGGTCATCAACACCCGCAGTTTTGGCCGATTCCGGCCCGTATCGTGAACTATTACTCACTGTTTTGGGGTCCTAGAGTGATTTCCACGATTGACGAACCCCGAGCTGCCTTTACGTGTCGGTCATCAACACTCGCAGTTTTAGCCGATTCTGGCCCGTATCGTGGACTATTACTCACTGTTTTGGGGTCCTAGAGTGATTTCCACGATTGACGAACCCCGGGGTCCGTTTACGTGTCGGTCATCAACACCCGCAGTTTTGGCCGATTCCGGCCCGTTTCATGGACTATTACTCACTGTTTTGGGGTCCCGGAGTGATTTCCATGATTGATGAACCCCGGGGTGTGTTTACGTGTCGGTCATCAACACCCGCAGTTTTGGCCGATTCTGGCCTCTTTCATGGACTATTACTGACTGTTTTGGTGTCCCGGACTAATTTCCACGATTGATGAACCCTGGGGTGCGTTTACGTGTCGGTCATCAACACCCGCAGTTTTAGCCGATTCTGGCCCGTATCGTGGACTATTACTCACTGTTTTGGGGTCCTAGAGTGATTTCCACGATTGACGAACCCCGGGGTCCGTTTACGTGTCGGTCATCAACACCCGCAGTTTTGGCCGATTCCGGCCCGTTTCATGGACTATTACTCACTGTTTTGGGGTCCCGGAGTGATTTCCATGATTGATGAACCCCGGGGTGCGTTTACGTGTCGGTCATCAACACCCGTAGTTTTGGCCGATTCTGGCCTGTTTCGTGGACTATTACTGACTGTTTTGGTGTCCCGGACTAATTTCCACGATTAATGAACCCTGGGGTGCGTTTACGTGTCGGTCATCAACACCCGCAGTTTTAGCCGATTCTGGCCCGTATCATGGACTATTACTCACTGTTTTGGGGTCCTAGAGTGATTTCCACGATTGATGAACCCTGGGGTGCGTTTACGTGTCGGTCATCAACACCCGCAGTTTTGGCCGATTCCGGCCCGTATCGTGAACTATTACTCACTGTTTTGGGGTCCTAGAGTGATTTCCATGATTGACGAACCCCGAGCTGCCTTTACGTGTCGGTCATCAACACTCGCAGTTTTAGCCGATTCTGGCCCGTATCGTGGACTATTACTCACTGTTTTGGGGTCCTAGAGTGATTTCCACGATTGACGAACCCCGGGGTCCGTTTACGTGTCGGTCATCAACACCCGCAGTTTTGGCCGATTCCGGCCCGTTTCATGGACTATTACTCACTGTTTTGGGGTCCCGGAGTGATTTCCATGATTGATGAACCCCGGGGTGTGTTTACGTGTCGGTCATCAACACCCGCAGTTTTGGCCGATTCTGGCCTCTTTCATGGACTATTACTGACTGTTTTGGTGTCCCGGACTAATTTCCACGATTGATGAACCCTGGGGTGCGTTTACGTGTCGGTCATCAACACCCGCAGTTTTAGCCGATTCTGGCCCGTATCGTGGACTATTACTCACTGTTTTGGGGTCCTAGAGTGATTTCCACGATTGACGAACCCCGGGGTCCGTTTACGTGTCGGTCATCAACACCCGCAGTTTTGGCCGATTCCGACCCGTTTCATGGACTATTACTCACTGTTTTGGGGTCCCGGAGTGATTTCCATGATTGATGAACCCCGGGGTGCGTTTACGTGTCGGTCATCAACACCCGTAGTTTTGGCCGATTCTGGCCTGTTTCGTGGACTATTACTGACTGTTTTGGTGTCCCGGACTAATTTCCACGATTGATGAACCCTGGGGTGCGTTTACGTGTCGGTCATCAACACCCGCAGTTTTAGCCGATTCTGGCCCGTATCATGGACTATTACTCACTGTTTTGGGGTCCTAGAGTGATTTCCACGATTGATGAACCCTGGGGTGCGTTTACGTGTCGGTCATCAACACCCGCAGTTTTGGCCGATTCCGGCCCGTATCGTGAACTATTACTCACTGTTTTGGGGTCCTAGAGTGATTTCCATGATTGACGAACCCCGAGCTGCCTTTACGTGTCGGTCATCAACACTCGCAGTTTTAGCCGATTCTGGCCCGTATCGTGGACTATTACTCACTGTTTTGGGGTCCTAGAGTGATTTCCACGATTGACGAACCCCGGGGTCCGTTTACGTGTCGGTCATCAACACCCGCAGTTTTGGCCGATTCCGGCCCGTTTCATGGACTATTACTCACTGTTTTGGGGTCCCGGAGTGATTTCCATGATTGATGAACCCCGGGGTGTGTTTACGTGTCGGTCATCAACACCCGCAGTTTTGGCCGATTCTGGCCTCTTTCATGGACTATTACTGACTGTTTTGGTGTCCCGGACTAATTTCCACGATTGATGAACCCTGGGGTGCGTTTACGTGTCGGTCATCAACACCCGCAGTTTTAGCCGATTCTGGCCCGTATCGTGGACTATTACTCACTGTTTTGGGGTCCTAGAGTGATTTCCACGATTGACGAACCCCGGGGTCCGTTTACGTGTCGGTCATCAACACCCGCAGTTTTGGCCGATTCCGACCCGTTTCATGGACTATTACTCACTGTTTTGGGGTCCCGGAGTGATTTCCATGATTGATGAACCCCGGGGTGCGTTTACGTGTCGGTCATCAACACCCGCAGGTTTGGCCGATTCTGGCCTGTTTCGTGGACTATTACTGACTGTTTTGGTGTCCCAGACTAATTTCCACGATTGATGAACCCTGGGGTGCGTTTACGTGTCGGTCATCAACACCCGCAGTTTTAGCCGATTCTGGCCCATATCATGGACTATTACTCACTGTTTTGGGGTCCTAGAGTGATTTCCACGATTGATGAACCCTGGGGTGCGTTTACGTGTCGGTCATCAACACCCGCAGTTTTGGCCGATTCCGGCCCGTATCGTGAACTATTACTCACTGTTTTGGGGTCCTAGAGTGATTTCCACGATTGACGAACCCCGAGCTGCCTTTACGTGTCGGTCATCAACACTCGCAGTTTTAGCCGATTCTGGCCCGTATCGTGGACCATTACTCACTTTTTTGGGTTCCTAGAGTGATTTCCACGATTGACGAACCCCGGGGTGCGTTTATGTGTCGGTCATCAACACCCGCAGTTTTGGCCGATTCCGTCCTGTTTCATGGACTATTACTCACTGTTTTGGGGTCCCGGAGTGATTTCCATGATTGATGAACCCCGGGGTGCGTTTACGTGTCGGTCATCAACACCCGCAGTTTTGGCCGATTCTGGCCTGTTTCGTGGACTATTACTGACTGTTTTGGTGTCCCGGACTAATTTCCACGATTGATGAACCCTGGGGTGCGTTTACGTGTCGGTCACCAACACCCGCAGTTTTAGCCGATTCTGGCCCGTATCGTGGACTATACTCACTGTTTTGGGGTCCTAGAGTGATTTCCACGACTGACGAACCCCGGGGGTCCTTTTACGTGTCGGTCATCAACACCCGCAGTTTTGGCCGATTCCGGCCCGTTTCATGGACTATTACTCACTGTTTTGGGGTCCCGGAGTGATTTCCATGATTGATGAACCCTGGGGTGTGTTTACGTGTCGGTCATCAACACCCGCAGTTTTGGCCGATTCTGGCCTCTTTCATGGACTATTACTGACTGTTTTGGTGTCCCAGACTAATTTCCACGATTGATGAACCCTGGGGTGCGTTTACGTGTCGGTCATCAACACCCGCAGTTTTAGCCGATTCTGGCCCGTATCGTGGACTATTACTCACTGTTTTGGGGTCCTAGAGTGATTTCCACGATGACGAACCCCGGGGTCCGTTTACGTGTCGGGCATCAACACCCGCAGTTTTGGCCGATTCCGGCCCGTTTCATGGACTATTACTCACTGTTTTGGGGTCCCGGAGTGATTTCCATGATTGATGAACCCCGGGGTGCATTTACGTGTCGGTCATCAACACCCGTAGTTTTGGCCGATTCTGGCCTGTTTCGTGGACTATTACTGACTGTTTTGGTGTCCCGGACTAATTTCCACGATTGATGAACCCTGGGGTGCGTTTACGTGTCGGTCATCAACACCCGCAGTTTTAGCCGATTCTGGCCCGTATCATGGACTATTACTCACTGTTTTGGTGTCCTAGAGTGATTTCCACGATTGATGAACCCTGGGGTGCGTTTACGTGTCGGTCATCAACACCCGCAGTTTTGGCCGATTCCGGCCCGTATCGTGAACTATTACTCACTGTTTTGGGGTCCTAGAGTGATTTCCACGATTGACGAACCCCGAGCTGCCTTTACGTGTCGGTCATCAACACTCGCAGTTTTAGCCGATTCTGGCCCGTATCGTGGACTATTACTCACTGTTTTGGGGTCCTAGAGTGATTTCCACGATTGACGAACCCCGGGGTCCGTTTACGTGTCGGTCATCAACACCCGCAGTTTTGGCCGATTCCGGCCCGTTTCATGGACTATTACTCACTGTTTTGGGGTCCCGGAGTGATTTCCACGATTGACGAACCCCGGGGTGCGTTTACGTGTCGGTCATCAACACCCGCAGTTTTGGCCGATTCCGGCCCGTTTCATGGACTATTACTCACTGTTTTGGGGTCCCGGAGTGATTTCCATGATTGATGAACCCCGGGGTGTGTTTACGTGTCGGTCATCAACACCCGCAGTTTTGGCCGATTCTGGCCTCTTTCATGGACTATTACTGACTGTTTTGGTGTCCCGGACTAATTTCCACGATTGATGAACCCTGGGGTGCGTTTACGTGTCGGTCATCAACACCCGCAGTTTTAGCCGATTCTGGCCCGTATCATGGACTATTACTCACTGTTTTGGGGTCCTAGAGTGATTTCCACGATTGATGAACCCTGGGGTGCGTTTACATGTCGGTCATCAACACCCGCAGTTTTGGCCGATTCCGGCCCGTATCGTGAACTATTACTCACTGTTTTGGGGTCCTAGAGTGATTTCCACGATTGACGAACCCCGAGCTGCCTTTACGTGTCGGTCATCAACACTCGCAGTTTTAGCCGATTCTGGCCCGTATCGTGGACTATTACTCACTGTTTTGGGGTCCTAGAGTGATTTCCACGATTGACGAACCCCGGGGTCCGTTTACGTGTCGGTCATCAACACCCGCAGTTTTGGCCGATTCCGGCCCGTTTCATGGACTATTACTCACTGTTTTGGGGTCCCGGAGTGATTTCCACGATTGACGAACCCCGGGGTGCGTTTACGTGTCGGTCATCAACACCCGCAGTTTTGGCCGATTCCGGCCCGTTTCATGGACTATTACTCACTGTTTTGGGGTCCCGGAGTGATTTCCATGATTGATGAACCCCGGGGTGTGTTTACGTGTCGGTCATCAACACCCGCAGTTTTGGCCGATTCTGGCCTCTTTCATGGACTATTACTGACTGTTTTGGTGTCCCGGACTAATTTCCACGATTGATGAACCCTGGGGTGCGTTTACGTGTCGGTCATCAACACCCGCAGTTTTAGCCGATTCTGGCCCGTATCGTGGACTATTACTCACTGTTTTGGGGTCCTAGAGTGATTTCCACGATTGACGAACCCCGGGGTCCGTTTACGTGTCGGTCATCAACACCCGCAGTTTTGGCCGATTCCGGCCCGTTTCATGGACTATTACTCACTGTTTTGGGGTCCCGGAGTGATTTCCATGATTGATGAACCCCGGGGTGCGTTTACGTGTCGGTCATCAACACCCGCAGGTTTGGCCGATTCTGTCCTGTTTCGTGGACTATTACTGACTGTTTTGGTGTCCCAGACTAATTTCCACGATTGATGAACCCTGGGGTGCGTTTACGTGTCGGTCATCAACACCCGCAGTTTTAGCCGATTCTGGCCCGTATCATGGACTATTACTCACTGTTTTGGGGTCCTAGAGTGAGCTCCACGATTGATGAACCCTGGGGTGCGTTTACATGTCGGTCATCAACACCCGCAGTTTTGGCCGATTCCGGCCTGTATCGTGAACTATTACTCACTGTTTTGGGGTCCTAGAGTGATTTCCACGATTGACGAACCCCGAGCTGCCTTTACGTGTCGGTCATCAACACTCGCAGTTTTAGCCGATTCTGGCCCGTATCGTGGACTATTACTCACTGTTTTGGGGTCCTAGAGTGATTTCCATGATTGACGAACCCCGGGGTCCGTTTACGTGTCGGTCATCAACACCCGCAGTTTTGGCCGATTCCTGCCCGTTTCATGGACTATTACTCACTGTTTTGGGGTCCCGGAGTGATTTCCACGATTGACGAACCCCGGGGTGCGTTTACGTGTCGGTCATCAACACCCGCAGTTTTGGCCGATTCCGGCCCGTTTCATGGACTATTACTCACTGTTTTGGGGTCCCGGAGTGATTTCCATGATTGATGAACCCCGGGGTGTGTTTACGTGTCGGTCATCAACACCCGCAGTTTTGGCCGATTCTGGCCTCTTTCATGGACTATTACTGACTGTTTTGGTGTCCCGGACTAATTTCCACGATTGATGAACCCTGGGGTGCGTTTACGTGTCGGTCATCAACACCCGCAGTTTTAGCCGATTCTGGCCCGTATCGTGGACTATTACTCACTGTTTTGGGGTCCTAGAGTGATTTCCACGATTGACGAACCCCGGGGTCCGTTTACGTGTCGGTCATCAACACCCGCAGTTTTGGCCGATTCCGGCCCGTTTCATGGACTATTACTCACTGTTTTGGGGTCCCGGAGTGATTTCCATGATTGATGAACCCCGGGGTGCATTTACGTGTCGGTCATCAACACCCGTAGTTTTGGCCGATTCTGGCCTGTTTCGTGGACTATTACTGACTGTTTTGGTGTCCCGGACTAATTTCCACGATTGATGAACCCTGGGGTGCGTTTACGTGTCGGTCATCAACACCCGCAGTTTTAGCCGATTCTGGCCCGTATCATGGACTATTACTCACTGTTTTGGTGTCCTAGAGTGATTTCCACGATTGATGAACCCTGGGGTGCGTTTACGTGTCGGTCATCAACACCCGCAGTTTTGGCCGATTCCGGCCCGTATCGTGAACTATTACTCACTGTTTTGGGGTCCTAGAGTGATTTCCACGATTGACGAACCCCGGGGTCCGTTTACGTGTCGGTCATCAACACCCGCAGTTTTGGCCGATTCCGGCCCGTTTCATGGACTATTACTCACTGTTTTGGGGTCCCGGAGTGATTTCCACGATTGACGAACCCCGGGGTGCGTTTACGTGTCGGTCATCAACACCCGCAGTTTTGGCCGATTCCGGCCCGTTTCATGGACTATTACTCACTGTTTTGGGGTCCCGGAGTGATTTCCATGATTGATGAACCCCGGGGTGTGTTTACGTGTCGGTCATCAACACCCGCAGTTTTGGCCGATTCTGGCCTCTTTCATGGACTATTACTGACTGTTTTGGTGTCCCGGACTAATTTCCACGATTGATGAACCCTGGGGTGCGTTTACGTGTCGGTCATCAACACCCGCAGTTTTAGCCGATTCTGGCCCGTATCATGGACTATTACTCACTGTTTTGGGGTCCTAGAGTGATTTCCACGATTGATGAACCCTGGGGTGCGTTTACATGTCGGTCATCAACACCCGCAGTTTTGGCCGATTCCGGCCCGTATCGTGAACTATTACTCACTGTTTTGGGGTCCTAGAGTGATTTCCACGATTGACGAACCCCGAGCTGCCTTTACGTGTCGGTCATCAACACTCGCAGTTTTAGCCGATTCTGGCCCGTATCGTGGACTATTACTCACTGTTTTGGGGTCCTAGAGTGATTTCCACGATTGACGAACCCCGGGGTCCGTTTACGTGTCGGTCATCAACACCCGCAGTTTTGGCCGATTCCGGCCCGTTTCATGGACTATTACTCACTGTTTTGGGGTCCCGGAGTGATTTCCACGATTGACGAACCCCGGGGTGCGTTTACGTGTCGGTCATCAACACCCGCAGTTTTGGCCGATTCCGGCCCGTTTCATGGACTATTACTCACTGTTTTGGGGTCCCGGAGTGATTTCCATGATTGATGAACCCCGGGGTGTGTTTACGTGTCGGTCATCAACACCCGCAGTTTTGGCCGATTCTGGCCTCTTTCATGGACTATTACTGACTGTTTTGGTGTCCCGGACTAATTTCCACGATTGATGAACCCTGGGGTGCGTTTACGTGTCGGTCATCAACACCCGCAGTTTTAGCCGATTCTGGCCCGTATCGTGGACTATTACTCACTGTTTTGGGGTCCTAGAGTGATTTCCACGATTGACGAACCCCGGGGTCCGTTTACGTGTCGGTCATCAACACCCGCAGTTTTGGCCGATTCCGGCCCGTTTCATGGACTATTACTCACTGTTTTGGGGTCCCGGAGTGATTTCCATGATTGATGAACCCCGGGGTGCGTTTACGTGTCGGTCATCAACACCCGCAGGTTTGGCCGATTCTGTCCTGTTTCGTGGACTATTACTGACTGTTTTGGTGTCCCAGACTAATTTCCACGATTGATGAACCCTGGGGTGCGTTTACGTGTCGGTCATCAACACCCGCAGTTTTAGCCGATTCTGGCCCGTATCATGGACTATTACTCACTGTTTTGGGGTCCTAGAGTGAGTTCCACGATTGATGAACCCTGGGGTGCGTTTACATGTCGGTCATCAACACCCGCAGTTTTGGCCGATTCCGGCCCGTATCGTGAACTATTACTCACTGTTTTGGGGTCCTAGAGTGATTTCCACGATTGACGAACCCCGAGCTGCCTTTACGTGTCGGTCATCAACACTCGCAGTTTTAGCCGATTCTGGCCCGTATCGTGGACTATTACTCACTGTTTTGGGGTCCTAGAGTGATTTCCATGATTGACGAACCCCGGGGTCCGTTTACGTGTCGGTCATCAACACCCGCAGTTTTGGCCGATTCCGGCCCGTTTCATGGACTATTACTCACTGTTTTGGGGTCCCGGAGTGATTTCCACGATTGACGAACCCCGGGGTGCGTTTACGTGTCGGTCATCAACACCCGCAGTTTTGGCCGATTCCGGCCCGTTTCATGGACTATTACTCACTGTTTTGGGGTCCCGGAGTGATTTCCATGATTGATGAACCCCGGGGTGTGTTTACGTGTCGGTCATCAACACCCGCAGTTTTGGCCGATTCTGGCCTCTTTCATGGACTATTACTGACTGTTTTGGTGTCCCGGACTAATTTCCACGATTGATGAACCCTGGGGTGCGTTTACGTGTCGGTCATCAACACCCGCAGTTTTAGCCGATTCTGGCCCGTATCGTGGACTATTACTCACTGTTTTGGGGTCCTAGAGTGATTTCCACGATTGACGAACCCCGGGGTCCGTTTACGTGTCGGTCATCAACACCCGCAGTTTTGGCCGATTCCGGCCCGTTTCATGGACTATTACTCACTGTTTTGGGGTCCCGGAGTGATTTCCATGATTGATGAACCCCGGGGTGCGTTTACATGTCGGTCATCAACACCCGCAGGTTTGGCCGATTCTGTCCTGTTTCGTGGACTATTACTGACTGTTTTGGTGTCCCAGACTAATTTCCACGATTGATGAACCCTGGGGTGCGTTTACGTGTCGGTCATCAACACCCGCAGTTTTAGCCGATTCTGGCCCGTATCATGGACTATTACTCACTGTTTTGGGGTCCTAGAGTGAGTTCCACGATTGATGAACCCTGGGGTGCGTTTACATGTCGGTCATCAACACCCGCAGTTTTGGCCGATTCCGGCCCGTATCGTGAACTATTACTCACTGTTTTGGGGTCCTAGAGTGATTTCCACGATTGACGAACCCCGAGCTGCCTTTACGTGTCGGTCATCAACACTCGCAGTTTTAGCCGATTCTGGCCCGTATCGTGGACTATTACTCACTGTTTTGGGGTCCTAGAGTGATTTCCACGATTGACGAACCCCGGGGTCCGTTTACGTGTCGGTCATCAACACCCGCAGTTTTGGCCGATTCCGGCCCGTTTCATGGACTATTACTCACTGTTTTGGGGTCCCGGAGTGATTTCCACGATTGACGAACCCCGGGGTGCGTTTACGTGTCGGTCATCAACACCCGCAGTTTTGGCCGATTCCGGCCCGTTTCATGGACTATTACTCACTGTTTTGGGGTCCCGGAGTGATTTCCATGATTGATGAACCCCGGGGTGTGTTTACGTGTCGGTCATCAACACCCGCAGTTTTGGCCGATTCTGGCCTCTTTCATGGACTATTACTGACTGTTTTGGTGTCCCGGACTAATTTCCACGATTGATGAACCCTGGGGTGCGTTTACGTGTCGGTCATCAACACCCGCAGTTTTAGCCGATTCTGGCCCGTATCGTGGACTATTACTCACTGTTTTGGGGTCCTAGAGTGATTTCCACGATTGACGAACCCCGGGGTCCGTTTACGTGTCGGTCATCAACACCCGCAGTTTTGGCCGATTCCGGCCCGTTTCATGGACTATTACTCACTGTTTTGGGGTCCCGGAGTGATTTCCATGATTGATGAACCCCGGGGTGCGTTTACGTGTCGGTCATCAACACCCGCAGGTTTGGCCGATTCTGTCCTGTTTCGTGGACTATTACTGACTGTTTTGGTGTCCCAGACTAATTTCCACGATTGATGAACCCTGGGGTGCGTTTACGTGTCGGTCATCAACACCCGCAGTTTTAGCCGATTCTGGCCCGTATCATGGACTATTACTCACTGTTTTGGGGTCCTAGAGTGAGTTCCACGATTGATGAACCCTGGGGTGCGTTTACATGTCGGTCATCAACACCCGCAGTTTTGGCCGATTCCGGCCCGTATCGTGAACTATTACTCACTGTTTTGGGGTCCTAGAGTGATTTGCACGATTGACGAACCCCGAGCTGCCTTTACGTGTCGGTCATCAACACTCGCAGTTTTAGCCGATTCTGGCCCGTATCGTGGACTATTACTCACTGTTTTGGGGTCCTAGAGTGATTTCCACGATTGACGAACCCCGGGGTCCGTTTACGTGTCGGTCATCAACACCCGCAGTTTTGGCCGATTCCGGCCCGTTTCATGGACTATTACTCACTGTTTTGGGGTCCCGGAGTGATTTCCATGATTGATGAACCCCGGGGTGTGTTTACGTGTCGGTCATCAACACCCGCAGTTTTGGCCGATTCTGGCCTCTTTCATGGACTATTACTGACTGTTTTGGTGTCCCAGACTAATTTCCACGATTGATGAACCCTGGGGTGCGTTTACGTGTCGGTCATCAACACCCGCAGTTTTAGCCGATTCTGGCCCGTATCGTGGACTATTACTCACTGTTTTGGGGTCCTAGAGTGATTTCCACGATTGACGAACCCCGGGGTCCGTTTACGTGTCGGTCATCAACACCCGCAGTTTTGGCCGATTCCGGCCCGTTTCATGGACTATTACTCACTGTTTTGGGGTCCCGGAGTGATTTCCACGATTGACGAACCCCGGGGTGCGTTTACGTGTCGGTCATCAACACCCGCAGTTTTGGCCGATTCCGGCCCGTTTCATGGACTATTACTCACTGTTTTGGGGTCCCGGAGTGATTTCCATGATTGATGAACCCCGGGGTGTGTTTACGTGTCGGTCATCAACACCCGCAGTTTTGGCCGATTCTGGCCTCTTTCATGGACTATTACTGACTGTTTTGGTGTCCCGGACTAATTTCCACGATTGATGAACCCTGGGGTGCGTTTACGTGTCGGTCATCAACACCCGCAGTTTTAGCCGATTCTGGCCCGTATCGTGGACTATTACTCACTGTTTTGGGGTCCTAGAGTGATTTCCACGATTGACGAACCCCGGGGTCCGTTTACGTGTCGGTCATCAACACCCGCAGTTTTGGCCGATTCCGGCCCGTTTCATGGACTATTACTCACTGTTTTGGGGTCCCGGAGTGATTTCCATGATTGATGAACCCCGGGGTGCGTTTACGTGTCGGTCATCAACACCCGCAGGTTTGGCCGATTCTGTCCTGTTTCGTGGACTATTACTGACTGTTTTGGTGTCCCAGACTAATTTCCACGATTGATGAACCCTGGGGTGCGTTTACGTGTCGGTCATCAACACCCGCAGTTTTAGCCGATTCTGGCCCGTATCATGGACTATTACTCACTGTTTTGGGGTCCTAGAGTGAGTTCCACGATTGATGAACCCTGGGGTGCGTTTACATGTCGGTCATCAACACCCGCAGTTTTGGCCGATTCCGGCCCGTATCGTGAACTATTACTCACTGTTTTGGGGTCCTAGAGTGATTTGCACGATTGACGAACCCCGAGCTGCCTTTACGTGTCGGTCATCAACACTCGCAGTTTTAGCCGATTCTGGCCCGTATCGTGGACTATTACTCACTGTTTTGGGGTCCTAGAGTGATTTCCACGATTGACGAACCCCGGGGTCCGTTTACGTGTCGGTCATCAACACCCGCAGTTTTGGCCGATTCCGGCCCGTTTCATGGACTATTACTCACTGTTTTGGGGTCCCGGAGTGATTTCCATGATTGATGAACCCCGGGGTGTGTTTACGTGTCGGTCATCAACACCCGCAGTTTTGGCCGATTCTGGCCTCTTTCATGGACTATTACTGACTGTTTTGGTGTCCCAGACTAATTTCCACGATTGATGAACCCTGGGGTGCGTTTACGTGTCGGTCATCAACACCCGCAGTTTTAGCCGATTCTGGCCCGTATCGTGGACTATTACTCACTGTTTTGGGGTCCTAGAGTGATTTCCACGATTGACGAACCCCGGGGTCCGTTTACGTGTCGGTCATCAACACCCGCAGTTTTGGCCGATTCCGGCCCGTTTCATGGACTATTACTCACTGTTTTGGGGTCCCGGAGTGATTTCCACGATTGACGAACCCCGGGGTGCGTTTACGTGTCGGTCATCAACACCCGCAGTTTTGGCCGATTCCGGCCCGTTTCATGGACTATTACTCACTGTTTTGGGGTCCCGGAGTGATTTCCATGATTGATGAACCCCGGGGTGTGTTTACGTGTCGGTCATCAACACCCGCAGTTTTGGCCGATTCTGGCCTCTTTCATGGACTATTACTGACTGTTTTGGTGTCCCGGACTAATTTCCACGATTGATGAACCCTGGGGTGCGTTTACGTGTCGGTCATCAACACCCGCAGTTTTAGCCGATTCTGGCCCGTATCGTGGACTATTACTCACTGTTTTGGGGTCCTAGAGTGATTTCCACGATTGACGAACCCCGGGGTCCGTTTACGTGTCGGTCATCAACACCCGCAGTTTTGGCCGATTCCGGCCCGTTTCATGGACTATTACTCACTGTTTTGGGGTCCCGGAGTGATTTCCATGATTGATGAACCCCGGGGTGCGTTTACGTGTCGGTCATCAACACCCGCAGGTTTGGCCGATTCTGTCCTGTTTCGTGGACTATTACTGACTGTTTTGGTGTCCCAGACTAATTTCCACGATTGATGAACCCTGGGGTGCGTTTACGTGTCGGTCATCAACACCCGCAGTTTTAGCCGATTCTGGCCCGTATCATGGACTATTACTCACTGTTTTGGGGTCCTAGAGTGAGTTCCACGATTGATGAACCCTGGGGTGCGTTTACATGTCGGTCATCAACACCCGCAGTTTTGGCCGATTCCGGCCCGTATCGTGAACTATTACTCACTGTTTTGGGGTCCTAGAGTGATTTGCACGATTGACGAACCCCGAGCTGCCTTTACGTGTCGGTCATCAACACTCGCAGTTTTAGCCGATTCTGGCCCGTATCGTGGACTATTACTCACTGTTTTGGGGTCCTAGAGTGATTTCCACGATTGACGAACCCCGGGGTCCGTTTACGTGTCGGTCATCAACACCCGCAGTTTTGGCCGATTCCGGCCCGTTTCATGGACTATTACTCACTGTTTTGGGGTCCCGGAGTGATTTCCACGATTGACGAACCCCGGGGTGCGTTTACGTGTCGGTCATCAACACCCGCAGTTTTGGCCGATTCCGGCCCGTTTCATGGACTATTACTCACTGTTTTGGGGTCCCGGAGTGATTTCCATGATTGATGAACCCCGGGGTGTGTTTACGTGTCGGTCATCAACACCCGCAGTTTTGGCCGATTCTGGCCTCTTTCATGGACTATTACTGACTGTTTTGGTGTCCCGGACTAATTTCCACGATTGATGAACCCTGGGGTGCGTTTACGTGTCGGTCATCAACACCCGCAGTTTTAGCCGATTCTGGCCCGTATCGTGGACTATTACTCACTGTTTTGGGGTCCTAGAGTGATTTCCACGATTGACGAACCCCGGGGTCCGTTTACGTGTCGGTCATCAACACCCGCAGTTTTGGCCGATTCCGGCCCGTTTCATGGACTATTACTCACTGTTTTGGGTCCCGGAGTGATTTCCATGATTGATGAACCCCGGGGTGCGTTTACGTGTCGGTCATCAACACCCGCAGGTTTGGCCGATTCTGTCCTGTTTCGTGGACTATTACTGACTGTTTTGGTGTCCCAGACTAATTTCCACGATTGATGAACCCTGGGGTGCGTTTACGTGTCGGTCATCAACACCCGCAGTTTTAGCCGATTCTGGCCCGTATCATGGACTATTACTCACTGTTTTGGGGTCCTAGAGTGAGTTCCACGATTGATGAACCCTGGGGTGCGTTTACATTTCGGTCATCAACACCCGCAGTTTTGGCCGATTCCGGCCCGTATCGTGAACTATTACTCACTGTTTTGGGGTCCTAGAGTGATTTCCACGATTGACGAACCCCGAGCTGCCTTTACGTGTCGGTCATCAACACTCGCAGTTTTAGCCGATTCTGGCCCGTATCGTGGACTATTACTCACTGTTTTGGGGTCCTAGAGTGATTTCCACGATTGACGAACCCCGGGGTCCGTTTACGTGTCGGTCATCAACACCCGTAGTTTTGGCCGATTCCGGCCCGTTTCATGGACTATTACTCACTGTTTTGGGGTCCCGGAGTGATTTCCACGATTGACGAACCCCGGGGTGCGTTTACGTGTCGGTCATCAACACCCGCAGTTTTGGCCGATTCCGGCCCGTTTCATGGACTATTACTCACTGTTTTGGGGTCCCGGAGTGATTTCCATGATTGATGAACCCCGGGGTGTGTTTACGTGTCGGTCATCAACACCCGCAGTTTTGGCCGATTCTGGCCTCTTTCATGGACTATTACTGACTGTTTTGGTGTCCCGGACTAATTTCCACGATTGATGAACCCTGGGGTGCGTTTACGTGTCGGTCATCAACACCCGCAGTTTTAGCCGATTCTGGCCCGTATCGTGGACTATTACTCACTGTTTTGGGGTCCTAGAGTGATTTCCACGATTGACGAACCCCGGGGTCCGTTTACGTGTCGGTCATCAACACCCGCAGTTTTGGCCGATTCCGGCCCGTTTCATGGACTATTACTCACTGTTTTGGGGTCCCGGAGTGATTTCCATGATTGATGAACCCCGGGGTGCATTTACGTGTCGGTCATCAACACCCGCAGGTTTGGCCGATTCTGTCCTGTTTCGTGGACTATTACTGACTGTTTTGGTGTCCCAGACTAATTTCCACGATTGATGAACCCTGGGGTGCGTTTACGTGTCGGTCATCAACACCCGCAGTTTTAGCCGATTCTGGCCCGTATCATGGACTATTACTCACTGTTTTGGGGTCCTAGAGTGATTTCCACGATTGATGAACCCTGGGGTGCGTTTACGTGTCGGTCATCAACACCCGCAGTTTTGGCCGATTCCGGCCCGTATCGTGAACTATTACTCACTGTTTTGGGGTCCTAGAGTGATTTCCACGATTGACGAACCCAGAGCTGCCTTTACGTGTCGGTCATCAACACCCGCAGTTTTGGCCGATTCTGGCCTCTTTCATGGACTATTACTGACTGTTTTGGTGTCCCGGACTAATTTCCACGATTGATGAACCCTGGGGTGCGTTTACGTGTCGGTCATCAACACCCGCAGTTTTAGCCGATTCTGGCCCGTATCATGGACTATTACTCACTGTTTTGGGGTCCTAGAGTGATTTCCACGATTGATGAACCCTGGGGTGCGTTTATATGTCGGTCATCAACACCCGCAGTTTTGGCCGATTCCGGCCCGTATCGTGAACTATTACTCACTGTTTTGGGGTCCTAGAGTGATTTCCACGATTGACGAACCCCGAGCTGCCTTTACGTGTCGGTCATCAACACTCGCAGTTTTAGCCGATTCTGGCCCGTATCGTGGACTATTACTCACTGTTTTGGGGTCCTAGAGTGATTTCCACGATTGACGAACCCCGGGGTCCGTTTACGTGTCGGTCATCAACACCCGCAGTTTTGGCCGATTCCGGCCCGTTTCATGGACTATTACTCACTGTTTTGGGGTCCCGGAGTGATTTCCACGATTGACGAACCCCGGGGTGCGTTTACGTGTCGGTCATCAACACCCGCAGTTTTGGCCGATTCCGGCCCGTTTCATGGACTATTACTCACTGTTTTGGGGTCCCGGAGTGATTTCCATGATTGATGAACCCCGGGGTGTGTTTACGTGTCGGTCATCAACACCCGCAGTTTTGGCCGATTCTGGCCTCTTTCATGGACTATTACTGACTGTTTTGGTGTCCCGGACTAATTTCCACGATTGATGAACCCTGGGGTGCGTTTACGTGTCGGTCATCAACACCCGCAGTTTTAGCCGATTCTGGCCCGTATCGTGGACTATTACTCACTGTTTTGGGGTCCTAGTGTGATTTCCACGATTGACGAACCCCGGGGTCCGTTTACGTGTCGGTCATCAACACCCGCAGTTTTGGCCGATTCCGGCCCGTTTCATGGACTATTACTCACTGTTTTGGGGTCCCGGAGTGATTTCCATGATTGATGAACCCCGGGGTGCGTTTACGTGTCGGTCATCAACACCCGCAGGTTTGGCCGATTCTGTCCTGTTTCGTGGACTATTACTGACTGTTTTGGTGTCCCAGACTAATTTCCACGATTGATGAACCCTGGGGTGCGTTTACGTGTCGGTCATCAACACCCGCAGTTTTAGCCGATTCTGGCCCGTATCATGGACTATTACTCACTGTTTTGGGGTCCTAGAGTGATTTCCACGATTGATGAACCCTGGGGTGCGTTTACATGTCGGTCATCAACACCCGCAGTTTTGGCCGATTCCGGCCCGTATCGTGAACTATTACTCACTGTTTTGGGGTCCTAGAGTGATTTCCACGATTGACGAACCCCGAGCTGCCTTTACGTGTCGGTCATCAACACTCGCAGTTTTGGCCGATTCTGGCCTCTTTCATGGACTATTACTGACTGTTTTGGTGTCCCGGACTAATTTCCACGATTGATGAACCCTGGGGTGCGTTTACGTGTCGGTCATCAACACCCGCAGTTTTAGCCGATTCTGGCCCGTATCATGGACTATTACTCACTGTTTTGGGGTCCTAGAGTGATTTCCACGATTGATGAACCCTGGGGTGCGTTTACATGTCGGTCATCAACACCAGCAGTTTTGGCCGATTCCGGCCCGTATCGTGAACTATTACTCACTGTTTTGGGGTCCTAGAGTGATTTCCACGATTGACGAACCCCGAGCTGCCTTTACGTGTCGGTCATCAACACTCGCAGTTTTAGCCGATTCTGGCCCGTATCGTGGACTATTACTCACTGTTTTGGGGTCCTAGAGTGATTTCCACGATTGACGAACCCCGGGGTCCGTTTACGTGTCGGTCATCAACACCCGCAGTTTTGGCCGATTCCGGCCCGTTTCATGGACTATTACTCACTGTTTTGGGGTCCCGGAGTGATTTCCACGATTGACGAACCCCGGGGTGCGTTTACGTGTCGGTCATCAACACCCGCAGTTTTGGCCGATTCCGGCCCGTTTCATGGACTATTACTCACTGTTTTGGGGTCCCGGAGTGATTTCCATGATTGATGAACCCCGGGGTGTGTTTACGTGTCGGTCATCAACACCCGCAGTTTTGGCCGATTCTGGCCTCTTTCATGGACTATTACTGACTGTTTTGGTGTCCCGGACTAATTTCCACGATTGATGAACCCTGGGGTGCGTTTACGTGTCGGTCATCAACACCCGCAGTTTTAGCCGATTCTGGCCCGTATCGTGGACTATTACTCACTGTTTTGGGGTCCTAGTGTGATTTCCACGATTGACGAACCCCGGGGTCCGTTTACGTGTCGGTCATCAACACCCGCAGTTTTGGCCGATTCCGGCCCGTTTCATGGACTATTACTCACTGTTTTGGGGTCCCGGAGTGATTTCCATGATTGATGAACCCCGGGGTGCGTTTACGTGTCGGTCATCAACACCCGCAGGTTTGGCCGATTCTGTCCTGTTTCGTGGACTATTACTGACTGTTTTGGTGTCCCAGACTAATTTCCACGATTGATGAACCCTGGGGTGCGTTTACGTGTCGGTCATCAACACCCGCAGTTTTAGCCGATTCTGGCCCGTATCATGGACTATTACTCACTGTTTTGGGGTCCTAGAGTGATTTCCACGATTGATGAACCCTGGGGTGCGTTTACATGTCGGTCATCAACACCCGCAGTTTTGGCCGATTCCGGCCCGTATCGTGAACTATTACTCACTGTTTTGGGGTCCTAGAGTGATTTCCACGATTGACGAACCCCGGGGTGTGTTTACGTGTCGGTCATCAACACCCGCAGTTTTGGCCGATTCTGGCCTCTTTCATGGACTATTACTGACTGTTTTGGTGTCCCGGACTAATTTCCACGATTGATGAACCCTGGGGTGCGTTTACGTGTCGGTCATCAACACCCGCAGTTTTAGCCGATTCTGGCCCGTATCATGGACTATTACTCACTGTTTTGGGGTCCTAGAGTGATTTCCACGATTGATGAACCCTGGGGTGCGTTTACATGTCGGTCATCAACACCCGCAGTTTTGGCCGATTCCGGCCCGTATCGTGAACTATTACTCACTGTTTTGGGGTCCTAGAGTGATTTCCACGATTGACGAACCCCGAGCTGCCTTTACGTGTCGGTCATCAACACTCGCAGTTTTAGCCGATTCTGGCCCGTATCGTGGACTATTACTCACTGTTTTGGGGTCCTAGAGTGATTTCCACGATTGACGAACCCCGGGGTCCGTTTACGTGTCGGTCATCAACACCCGCAGTTTTGGCCGATTCCGGCCCGTTTCATGGACTATTACTCACTGTTTTGGGGTCCCGGAGTGATTTCCACGATTGACGAACCCCGGGGTGCGTTTACGTGTCGGTCATCAACACCCGCAGTTTTGGCCGATTCCGGCCCGTTTCATGGACTATTACTCACTGTTTTGGGGTCCCGGAGTGATTTCCATGATTGATGAACCCCGGGGTGTGTTTACGTGTCGGTCATCAACACCCGCAGTTTTGGCCGATTCTGGCCTCTTTCATGGACTATTACTGACTGTTTTGGTGTCCCGGACTAATTTCCACGATTGATGAACCCTGGGGTGCGTTTACGTGTCGGTCATCAACACCCGCAGTTTTAGCCGATTCTGGCCCGTATCGTGGACTATTACTCACTGTTTTGGGGTCCTAGTGTGATTTCCACGATTGACGAACCCCGGGGTCCGTTTACGTGTCGGTCATCAACACCCGCAGTTTTGGCCGATTCCGGCCCGTTTCATGGACTATTACTCACTGTTTTGGGGTCCCGGAGTGATTTCCATGATTGATGAACCCCGGGGTGCGTTTACGTGTCGGTCATCAACACCCGCAGGTTTGGCCGATTCTGTCCTGTTTCGTGGACTATTACTGACTGTTTTGGTGTCCCAGACTAATTTCCACGATTGATGAACCCTGGGGTGCGTTTACGTGTCGGTCATCAACACCCGCAGTTTTAGCCGATTCTGGCCCGTATCATGGACTATTACTCACTGTTTTGGGGTCCTAGAGTGATTTCCACGATTGATGAACCCTGGGGTGCGTTTACATGTCGGTCATCAACACCCGCAGTTTTGGCCGATTCCGGCCCGTATCGTGAACTATTACTCACTGTTTTGGGGTCCTAGAGTGATTTCCACGATTGACGAACCCCGGGGTGTGTTTACGTGTCGGTCATCAACACCCGCAGTTTTGGCCGATTCTGGCCTCTTTCATGGACTATTACTGACTGTTTTGGTGTCCCGGACTAATTTCCACGATTGATGAACCCTGGGGTGCGTTTACGTGTCGGTCATCAACACCCGCAGTTTTAGCCGATTCTGGCCCGTATCATGGACTATTACTCACTGTTTTGGGGTCCTAGAGTGATTTCCACGATTGATGAACCCTGGGGTGCGTTTACATGTCGGTCATCAACACCCGCAGTTTTGGCCGATTCCGGCCCGTATCGTGAACTATTACTCACTGTTTTGGGGTCCTAGAGTGATTTCCACGATTGACGAACCCCGAGCTGCCTTTACGTGTCGGTCATCAACACTCGCAGTTTTAGCCGATTCTGGCCCGTATCGTGGACTATTACTCACTGTTTTGGGGTCCTAGAGTGATTTCCACGATTGACGAACCCCGGGGTCCGTTTACGTGTCGGTCATCAACACCCGCAGTTTTGGCCGATTCCGGCCCGTTTCATGGACTATTACTCACTGTTTTGGGGTCCCGGAGTGATTTCCACGATTGACGAACCCCGGGGTGCGTTTACGTGTCGGTCATCAACACCCGCAGTTTTGGCCGATTCCGGCCCGTTTCATGGACTATTACTCACTGTTTTGGGGTCCCGGAGTGATTTCCATGATTGATGAACCCCGGGGTGTGTTTACGTGTCGGTCATCAACACCCGCAGTTTTGGCCGATTCTGGCCTCTTTCATGGACTATTACTGACTGTTTTGGTGTCCCGGACTAATTTCCACGATTGATGAACCCTGGGGTGCGTTTACGTGTCGGTCATCAACACCCGCAGTTTTAGCCGATTCTGGCCCGTATCGTGGACTATTACTCACTGTTTTGGGGTCCTAGTGTGATTTCCACGATTGACGAACCCCGGGGTCCGTTTACGTGTCGGTCATCAACACCCGCAGTTTTGGCCGATTCCGGCCCGTTTCATGGACTATTACTCACTGTTTTGGGGTCCCGGAGTGATTTCCATGATTGATGAACCCCGGGGTGCGTTTACGTGTCGGTCATCAACACCCGCAGGTTTGGCCGATTCTGTCCTGTTTCGTGGACTATTACTGACTGTTTTGGTGTCCCAGACTAATTTCCACGATTGATGAACCCTGGGGTGCGTTTACGTGTCGGTCATCAACACCCGCAGTTTTAGCCGATTCTGGCCCGTATCATGGACTATTACTCACTGTTTTGGGGTCCTAGAGTGATTTCCACGATTGATGAACCCTGGGGTGCGTTTACATGTCGGTCATCAACACCCGCAGTTTTGGCCGATTCCGGCCCGTATCGTGAACTATTACTCACTGTTTTGGGGTCCTAGAGTGATTTCCACGATTGACGAACCCCGAGCTGCCTTTACGTGTCGGTCATCAACACCCGCAGTTTTGGCTGATTCTGGCCTCTTTCATGGACTATTACTGACTGTTTTGGTGTCCCGGACTAATTTCCACGATTGATGAACCCTGGGGTGCGTTTACGTGTCGGTCATCAACACCCGCAGTTTTAGCCGATTCTGGCCCGTATCATGGACTATTACTCACTGTTTTGGGGTCCTAGAGTGATTTCCACGATTGATGAACCCTGGGGTGCGTTTACATGTCGGTCATCAACACCCGCAGTTTTGGCCGATTCCGGCCCGTATCGTGAACTATTACTCACTGTTTTGGGGTCCTAGAGTGATTTCCACGATTGACGAACCCCGAGCTGCCTTTACGTGTCGGTCATCAACACTCGCAGTTTTAGCCGATTCTGGCCCGTATCGTGGACTATTACTCACTGTTTTGGGGTCCTAGAGTGATTTCCACGATTGACGAACCCCGGGGTCCGTTTACGTGTCGGTCATCAACACCCGCAGTTTTGGCCGATTCCGGCCCGTTTCATGGACTATTACTCACTGTTTTGGGGTCCCGGAGTGATTTCCACGATTGACGAACCCCGGGGTGCGTTTACGTGTCGGTCATCAACACCCGCAGTTTTGGCCGATTCCGGCCCGTTTCATGGACTATTACTCACTGTTTTGGGGTCCCGGAGTGATTTCCATGATTGATGAACCCCGGGGTGTGTTTACGTGTCGGTCATCAACACCCGCAGTTTTGGCCGATTCTGGCCTCTTTCATGGACTATTACTGACTGTTTTGGTGTCCCGGACTAATTTCCACGATTGATGAACCCTGGGGTGCGTTTACGTGTCGGTCATCAACACCCGCAGTTTTAGCCGATTCTGGCCCGTATCGTGGACTATTACTCACTGTTTTGGGGTCCTAGTGTGATTTCCACGATTGACGAACCCCGGGGTCCGTTTACGTGTCGGTCATCAACACCCGTAGTTTTGGCCGATTCCGGCCCGTTTCATGGACTATTACTCACTGTTTTGGGGTCCCGGAGTGATTTCCATGATTGATGAACCCCGGGGTGCGTTTACGTGTCGGTCATCAACACCCGCAGGTTTGGCCGATTCTGTCCTGTTTCGTGGACTATTACTGACTGTTTTGGTGTCCCAGACTAATTTCCACGATTGATGAACCCTGGGGTGCGTTTACGTGTCGGTCATCAACACCCGCAGTTTTAGCCGATTCTGGCCCGTATCATGGACTATTACTCACTGTTTTGGGGTCCTAGAGTGATTTCCACGATTGATGAACCCTGGGGTGCGTTTACATGTCGGTCATCAACACCCGCAGTTTTGGCCGATTCCGGCCCGTATCGTGAACTATTACTCACTGTTTTGGGGTCCTAGAGTGATTTCCAAGATTGACGAACCCCGAGCTGCCTTTACGTGTCGGTCATCAACACTCGCAGTTTTGGCCGATTCTGGCCTCTTTCATGGACTATTACTGACTGTTTTGGTGTCCCGGACTAATTTCCACGATTGATGAACCCTGGGGTGCGTTTACGTGTCGGTCATCAACACCCGCAGTTTTAGCCGATTCTGGCCCGTATCATGGACTATTACTCACTGTTTTGGGGTCCTAGAGTGATTTCCACGATTGATGAACCCTGGGGTGCGTTTACATGTCGGTCATCAACACCCGCAGTTTTGGCCGATTCCGGCCCGTATCGTGAACTATTACTCACTGTTTTGGGGTCCTAGAGTGATTTCCACGATTGACGAACCCCGAGCTGCCTTTACGTGTCGGTCATCAACACTCGCAGTTTTAGCCGATTCTGGCCCGTATCGTGGACTATTACTCACTGTTTTGGGGTCCTAGAGTGATTTCCACGATTGACGAACCCCGGGGTCCGTTTACGTGTCGGTCATCAACACCCGCAGTTTTGGCCGATTCCGGCCCGTTTCATGGACTATTACTCACTGTTTTGGGGTCCCGGAGTGATTTCCACGATTGACGAACCCCGGGGTGCGTTTACGTGTCGGTCATCAACACCCGCAGTTTTGGCCGATTCCGGCCCGTTTCATGGACTATTACTCACTGTTTTGGGGTCCCGGAGTGATTTCCATGATTGATGAACCCCGGGGTGTGTTTACGTGTCGGTCATCAACACCCGCAGTTTTGGCCGATTCTGGCCTCTTTCATGGACTATTACTGACTGTTTTGGTGTCCCGGACTAATTTCCACGATTGATGAACCCTGGGGTGCGTTTACGTGTCGGTCATCAACACCCGCAGTTTTAGCCGATTCTGGCCCGTATCGTGGACTATTACTCACTGTTTTGGGGTCCTAGTGTGATTTCCACGATTGACGAACCCCGGGGTCCGTTTACGTGTCGGTCATCAACACCCGCAGTTTTGGCCGATTCCGGCCCGTTTCATGGACTATTACTCACTGTTTTGGGGTCCCGGAGTGATTTCCATGATTGATGAACCCCGGGGTGCGTTTACGTGTCGGTCATCAACACCCGCAGGTTTGGCCGATTCTGTCCTGTTTCGTGGACTATTACTGACTGTTTTGGTGTCCCAGACTAATTTCCACGATTGATGAACCCTGGGGTGCGTTTACGTGTCGGTCATCAACACCCGCAGTTTTAGCCGATTCTGGCCCGTATCATGGACTATTACTCACTGTTTTGGGGTCCTAGAGTGATTTCCACGATTGATGAACCCTGGTGTGCGTTTACATGTCGGTCATCAACACCCGCAGTTTTGGCCGATTCCGGCCCGTATCGTGAACTATTACTCACTGTTTTGGGGTCCTAGAGTGATTTCCACGATTGACGAACCCCGAGCTGCCTTTACGTGTCGGTCATCAACACCCGCAGTTTTGGCTGATTCTGGCCTCTTTCATGGACTATTACTGACTGTTTTGGTGTCCCGGACTAATTTCCACGATTGATGAACCCTGGGGTGCGTTTACGTGTCGGTCATCAACACCCGCAGTTTTAGCCGATTCTGGCCCGTATCATGGACTATTACTCACTGTTTTGGGGTCCTAGAGTGATTTCCACGATTGATGAACCCTGGGGTGCGTTTACATGTCGGTCATCAACACCCGCAGTTTTGGCCGATTCCGGCCCGTATCGTGAACTATTACTCACTGTTTTGGGGTCCTAGAGTGATTTCCACGATTGACGAACCCCGAGCTGCCTTTACGTGTCGGTCATCAACACTCGCAGTTTTAGCCGATTCTGGCCCGTATCGTGGACTATTACTCACTGTTTTGGGGTCCTAGAGTGATTTCCACGATTGACGAACCCCGGGGTCCGTTTACGTGTCGGTCATCAACACCCGCAGTTTTGGCCGATTCCGGCCCGTTTCATGGACTATTACTCACTTTTTTGGGGTCCCGGAGTGATTTCCACGATTGACGAACCCCGGGGTGCGTTTACGTGTCGGTCATCAACACCCGCAGTTTTGGCCGATTCCGGCCCGTTTCATGGACTATTACTCACTGTTTTGGGGTCCCGGAGTGATTTCCATGATTGATGAACCCCGGGGTGTGTTTACGTGTCGGTCATCAACACCCGCAGTTTTGGCCGATTCTGGCCTCTTTCATGGACTATTACTGACTGTTTTGGTGTCCCGGACTAATTTCCACGATTGATGAACCCTGGGGTGCGTTTACGTGTCGGTCATCAACACCCGCAGTTTTAGCCGATTCTGGCCCGTATCGTGGACTATTACTCACTGTTTTGGGGTCCTAGTGTGATTTCCACGATTGACGAACCCCGGGGTCCGTTTACGTGTCGGTCATCAACACCCGTAGTTTTGGCCGATTCCGGCCCGTTTCATGGACTATTACTCACTGTTTTGGGGTCCCGGAGTGATTTCCATGATTGATGAACCCCGGGGTGCGTTTACGTGTCGGTCATCAACACCCGCAGGTTTGGCCGATTCTGTCCTGTTTCGTGGACTATTACTGACTGTTTTGGTGTCCCAGACTAATTTCCACGATTGATGAACCCTGGGGTGCGTTTACGTGTCGGTCATCAACACCCGCAGTTTTAGCCGATTCTGGCCCGTATCATGGACTATTACTCACTGTTTTGGGGTCCTAGAGTGATTTCCACGATTGATGAACCCTGGGGTGCGTTTACATGTCGGTCATCAACACCCGCAGTTTTGGCCGATTCCGGCCCGTATCGTGAACTATTACTCACTGTTTTGGGGTCCTAGAGTGATTTCCAAGATTGACGAACCCCGAGCTGCCTTTACGTGTCGGTCATCAACACTCGCAGTTTTGGCCGATTCTGGCCTCTTTCATGGACTATTACTGACTGTTTTGGTGTCCCGGACTAATTTCCACGATTGATGAACCCTGGGGTGCGTTTACGTGTCGGTCATCAACACCCGCAGTTTTAGCCGATTCTGGCCCGTATCATGGACTATTACTCACTGTTTTGGGGTCCTAGAGTGATTTCCACGATTGATGAACCCTGGGGTGCGTTTACATGTCGGTCATCAACACCCGCAGTTTTGGCCGATTCCGGCCCGTATCGTGAACTATTACTCACTGTTTTGGGGTCCTAGAGTGATTTCCACGATTGACGAACCCCGAGCTGCCTTTACGTGTCGGTCATCAACACTCGCAGTTTTAGCCGATTCTGGCCCGTATCGTGGACTATTACTCACTGTTTTGGGGTCCTAGAGTGATTTCCACGATTGACGAACCCCGGGGTCCGTTTACGTGTCGGTCATCAACACCCGCAGTTTTGGCCGATTCCGGCCCGTTTCATGGACTATTACTCACTGTTTTGGGGTCCCGGAGTGATTTCCACGATTGACGAACCCCGGGGTGCGTTTACGTGTCGGTCATCAACACCCGCAGTTTTGGCCGATTCCGGCCCGTTTCATGGACTATTACTCACTGTTTTGGGGTCCCGGAGTGATTTCCATGATTGATGAACCCCGGGGTGTGTTTACGTGTCAGTCATCAACACCCGCAGTTTTGGCCGATTCTGGCCTCTTTCATGGACTATTACTGACTGTTTTGGTGTCCCGGACTAATTTCCACGATTGATGAACCCTGGGGTGCGTTTACGTGTCGGTCATCAACACCCGCAGTTTTAGCCGATTCTGGCCCGTATCGTGGACTATTACTCACTGTTTTGGGGTCCTAGTGTGATTTCCACGATTGACGAACCCCGGGGTCCGTTTACGTGTCGGTCATCAACACCCGCAGTTTTGGCCGATTCCGGCCCGTTTCATGGACTATTACTCACTGTTTTGGGGTCCCGGAGTGATTTCCATGATTGATGAACCCCGGGGTGCGTTTACGTGTCGGTCATCAACACCCGCAGGTTTGGCCGATTCTGTCCTGTTTCGTGGACTATTACTGACTGTTTTGGTGTCCCAGACTAATTTCCACGATTGATGAACCCTGGGGTGCGTTTACGTGTCGGTCATCAACACCCGCAGTTTTAGCCGATTCTGGCCCGTATCATGGACTATTACTCACTGTTTTGGGGTCCTAGAGTGATTTCCACGATTGATGAACCCTGGGGTGCGTTTACATGTCGGTCATCAACACCCGCAGTTTTGGCCGATTCCGGCCCGTATCGTGAACTATTACTCACTGTTTTGGGGTCCTAGAGTGATTTCCACGATTGACGAACCCCGAGCTGCCTTTACGTGTCGGTCATCAACACTCGCAGTTTTAGCCGATTCTGGCCCGTGTCGTGGACTATTACTCACTGTTTTGGGGTCCTAGAGTGATTTCCACGATTGACGAACCCCGGGGTCCGTTTACGTGTCGGTCATCAACACCCGCAGTTTTGGCCGATTCCGGCCCGTTTCATGGACTATTACTCACTGTTTTGGGGTCCCGGAGTGATTTCCACGATTGACGAACCCCGGGGTGCGTTTACGTGTCGGTCATCAACACCCGCAGTTTTGGCCGATTCCGGCCCGTTTCATGGACTATTACTCACTGTTTTGGGGTCCCGGAGTGATTTCCATGATTGATGAACCCCGGGGTGTGTTTACGTGTCGGTCATCAACACCCGCAGTTTTGGCCGATTCTGGCCTCTTTCATGGACTATTACTGACTGTTTTGGTGTCCCGGACTAATTTCCACGATTGATGAACCCTGGGGTGCGTTTACGTGTCGGTCATCAACACCCGCAGTTTTAGCCGATTCTGGCCCGTATCGTGGACTATTACTCACTGTTTTGGGGTCCTAGTGTGATTTCCACGATTGACGAACCCCGGGGTCCGTTTACGTGTCGGTCATCAACACCCGCAGTTTTGGCCGATTCCGGCCCGTTTCATGGACTATTACTCACTGTTTTGGGGTCCCGGAGTGATTTCCATGATTGATGAACCCCGGGGTGCGTTTACGTGTCGGTCATCAACACCCGCAGGTTTGGCCGATTCTGTCCTGTTTCGTGGACTATTACTGACTGTTTTGGTGTCCCAGACTAATTTCCACGATTGATGAACCCTGGGGTGCGTTTACGTGTCGGTCATCAACACCCGCAGTTTTAGCCGATTCTGGCCCGTATCATGGACTATTACTCACTGTTTTGGGGTCCCGGAGTGATTTTCATGATTGATGAACCCCGGGGTGCGTTTACGTTTCGGTCATCAACACCCGCAGTTTTGGCCGATTCTGGCCTATTTCATGGACTATTACTGACTGTTTTGGTGTCCCGGACTAATTTCCACGATTGATGAACCCTGGGGTGCGTTTACATGTCGGTCATCAACACCCGCAGTTTTAGCCGATTCTGGCCCGTATCGTGGACTATTACTCACTGTTTTGGGGTCCTAGAGTGATTTCCACGATTGACGAACCCCGGGGTCCGTTTACGTGTCGGTCATCAACACCCGCAGTTTTGGCCGATTCCGGCCCGTTTCATGGACTATTACTCACTGTTTTGGGGTCCCGGAGTGATTTCCACGATTGACGAACCCCGGGGTGCGTTTACGTGTCGGTCATCAACACCCGCAGTTTTGGCCGATTCCGGCCCGTTTCATGGACTATTACTCACTGTTTTGGGGTCCCGGAGTGATTTCCATGATTGATGAACCCCGGGGTGTGTTTACGTGTCGGTCATCAACACCCGCAGTTTTGGCCGATTCTGGCCTCTTTCATGGACTATTACTGACTGTTTTGGTGTCCCGGACTAATTTCCACGATTGATGAACCCTGGGGTGCGTTTACGTGTCGGTCATCAACACCCGCAGTTTTAGCCGATTCTGGCCCGTATCGTGGACTATTACTCACTGTTTTGGGGTCCTAGTGTGATTTCCACGATTGACGAACCCCGGGGTCCGTTTACGTGTCGGTCATCAACACCCGCAGTTTTGGCCGATTCCGGCCCGTTTCATGGACTATTACTCACTGTTTTGGGGTCCCGGAGTGATTTCCATGATTGATGAACCCCGGGGTGCGTTTACGTGTCGGTCATCAACACCCGCAGGTTTGGCCGATTCTGTCCTGTTTCGTGGACTATTACTGACTGTTTTGGTGTCCCAGACTAATTTCCACGATTGATGAACCCTGGGGTGCGTTTACGTGTCGGTCATCAACACCCGCAGTTTTAGCCGATTCTGGCCCGTATCATGGACTATTACTCACTGTTTTGGGGTCCTAGAGTGATTTCCACGATTGATGAACCCTGGGGTGCGTTTACATGTCGGTCATCAACACCCGCAGTTTTGGCCGATTCCGGCCCGTATCGTGAACTATTACTCACTGTTTTGGGGTCCTAGAGTGATTTCCACGATTGACGAACCCCGAGCTGCCTTTACGTGTCGGTCATCAACACTCGCAGTTTTAGCCGATTCTGGCCCGTGTCGTGGACTATTACTCACTGTTTTGGGGTCCTAGAGTGATTTCCACGATTGACGAACCCCGGGGTCCGTTTACGTGTCGGTCATCAACACCCGCAGTTTTGGCCGATTCCGGCCCGTTTCATGGACTATTACTCACTGTTTTGGGGTCCCGGAGTGATTTCCACGATTGACGAACCCCGGGGTGCGTTTACGTGTCGGTCATCAACACCCGCAGTTTTGGCCGATTCCGGCCCGTTTCATGGACTATTACTCACTGTTTTGGGGTCCCGGAGTGATTTCCATGATTGATGAACCCCGGGGTGTGTTTACGTGTCGGTCATCAACACCCGCAGTTTTGGCCGATTCTGGCCTCTTTCATGGACTATTACTGACTGTTTTGGTGTCCCGGACTAATTTCCACGATTGATGAACCCTGGGGTGCGTTTACGTGTCGGTCATCAACACCCGCAGTTTTAGCCGATTCTGGCCCGTATCGTGGACTATTACTCACTGTTTTGGGGTCCTAGTGTGATTTCCACGATTGACGAACCCCGGGGTCCGTTTACGTGTCGGTCATCAACACCCGCAGTTTTGGCCGATTCCGGCCCGTTTCATGGACTATTACTCACTGTTTTGGGGTCCCGGAGTGATTTCCATGATTGATGAACCCCGGGGTGCGTTTACGTGTCGGTCATCAACACCCGCAGGTTTGGCCGATTCTGTCCTGTTTCGTGGACTATTACTGACTGTTTTGGTGTCCCAGACTAATTTCCACGATTGATGAACCCTGGGGTGCGTTTACGTGTCGGTCATCAACACCCGCAGTTTTAGCCGATTCTGGCCCGTATCATGGACTATTACTCACTGTTTTGGGGTCCCGGAGTGATTTTCATGATTGATGAACCCCGGGGTGCGTTTACGTTTCGGTCATCAACACCCGCAGTTTTGGCCGATTCTGGCCTATTTCATGGACTATTACTGACTGTTTTGGTGTCCCGGACTAATTTCCACGATTGATGAACCCTGGGGTGCGTTTACATGTCGGTCATCAACACCCGCAGTTTTAGCCGATTCTGGCCCGTATCGTGGACTATTACTCACTGTTTTGGGGTCCTAGAGTGATTTCCACGATTGACGAACCCCGGGGTCCGTTTACGTGTCGGTCATCAACACCCGCAGTTTTGGCCGATTCCGGCCCGTTTCATGGACTATTACTCACTGTTTTGGGGTCCCGGAGTGATTTCCACGATTGACGAACCCCGGGGTGCGTTTACGTGTCGGTCATCAACACCCGCAGTTTTGGCCGATTCCGGCCCGTTTCATGGACTATTACTCACTGTTTTGGGGTCCCGGAGTGATTTCCATGATTGATGAACCCCGGGGTGTGTTTACGTGTCGGTCATCAACACCCGCAGTTTTGGCCGATTCTGGCCTCTTTCATGGACTATTACTGACTGTTTTGGTGTCCCGGACTAATTTCCACGATTGATGAACCCTGGGGTGCGTTTACGTGTCGGTCATCAACACCCGCAGTTTTAGCCGATTCTGGCCCGTATCGTGGACTATTACTCACTGTTTTGGGGTCCTAGTGTGATTTCCACGATTGACGAACCCCGGGGTCCGTTTACGTGTCGGTCATCAACACCCGCAGTTTTGGCCGATTCCGGCCCGTTTCATGGACTATTACTCACTGTTTTGGGGTCCCGGAGTGATTTCCATGATTGATGAACCCCGGGGTGCGTTTACGTGTCGGTCATCAACACCCGCAGGTTTGGCCGATTCTGTCCTGTTTCGTGGACTATTACTGACTGTTTTGGTGTCCCAGACTAATTTCCACGATTGATGAACCCTGGGGTGCGTTTACGTGTCGGTCATCAACACCCGCAGTTTTAGCCGATTCTGGCCCGTATCATGGACTATTACTCACTGTTTTGGGGTCCTAGAGTGATTTCCACGATTGATGAACCCTGGGGTGCGTTTACATGTCGGTCATCAACACCCGCAGTTTTGGCCGATTCCGGCCCGTATCGTGAACTATTACTCACTGTTTTGGGGTCCTAGAGTGATTTCCACGATTGACGAACCCCGAGCTGCCTTTACGTGTCGGTCATCAACACTCGCAGTTTTAGCCGATTCTGGCCCGTATCGTGGACTATTACTCACTGTTTTGGGGTCCTAGAGTGATTTCCACGATTGACGAACCCCGGGGTCCGTTTACGTGTCGGTCATCAACACCCGCAGTTTTGGCCGATTCCGGCCCGTTTCATGGACTATTACTCACTGTTTTGGGGTCCCGGAGTGATTTCCACGATTGACGAACCCCGGGGTGCGTTTACGTGTCGGTCATCAACACCCGCAGTTTTGGCCGATTCCGGCCCGTTTCATGGACTATTACTCACTGTTTTGGGGTCCCGGAGTGATTTCCATGATTGATGAACCCCGGGGTGTGTTTACGTGTCGGTCATCAACACCCGCAGTTTTGGCCGATTCTGGCCTCTTTCATGGACTATTACTGACTGTTTTGGTGTCCCGGACTAATTTCCACGATTGATGAACCCTGGGGTGCGTTTACGTGTCGGTCATCAACACCCGCAGTTTTAGCCGATTCTGGCCCGTATCGTGGACTATTACTCACTGTTTTGGGGTCCTAGAGTGATTTCCACGATTGACGAACCCCGGGGTCCGTTTACGTGTCGGTCATCAACACCCGCAGTTTTGGCCGATTCCGGCCCGTTTCATGGACTATTACTCACTGTTTTGGGGTCCCGGAGTGATTTCCACGATTGACGAACCCCGGGGTGCGTTTACGTGTCGGTCATCAACACCCGCAGTTTTGGCCGATTCCGGCCCGTTTCATGGACTATTACTCACTGTTTTGGGGTCCCGGAGTGATTTCCATGATTGATGAACCCCGGGGTGTGTTTACGTGTCGGTCATGAACACCCGCAGTTTTGGCCGATTCTGGCCTCTTTCATGGACTATTACTGACTGTTTTGGTGTCCCGGACTAATTTCCACGATTGATGAACCCTGGGGTGCGTTTACGTGTCGGTCATCAACACCCGCAGTTTTAGCCGATTCTGGCCCGTATCGTGGACTATTACTCACTGTTTTGGGGTCCTAGAGTGATTTCCACGATTGACGAACCCCGGGGTCCGTTTACGTGTCGGTCATCAACACCCGCAGTTTTGGCCGATTCCGGCCCGTTTCATGGACTATTACTCACTGTTTTGGGGTCCCGGAGTGATTTCCATGATTGATGAACCCCGGGGTGCATTTACGTGTCGGTCATCAACACCCGCAGGTTTGGCCGATTCTGTCCTCTTTCATGGACTATTACTGACTGTTTTGGTGTCCCGGACTAATTTCCACGATTGATGAACCCTGGGGTGCGTTTACGTGTCGGTCATCAACACCCGCAGTTTTAGCCGATTCTGGCCCGTATCGTGGACTATTACTCACTGTTTTGGGGTCCTAGTGTGATTTCCACGATTGACGAACCCCGGGGTCCGTTTACGTGTCGGTCATCAACACCCGCAGTTTTGGCCGATTCCGGCCCGTTTCATGGACTATTACTCACTGTTTTGGGGTCCCGGAGTGATTTCCATGATTGATGAACCCCGGGGTGCGTTTACGTGTCGGTCATCAACACCCGCAGGTTTGGCCGATTCTGTCCTGTTTCGTGGACTATTACTGACTGTTTTGGTGTCCCAGACTAATTTCCACGATTGATGAACCCTGGGGTGCGTTTACGTGTCGGTCATCAACACCCGCAGTTTTAGCCGATTCTGGCCCGTATCATGGACTATTACTCACTGTTTTGGGGTCCTAGAGTGATTTCCACGATTGATGAACCCTGGGGTGCGTTTACATGTCGGTCATCAACACCCGCAGTTTTGGCCGATTCCGGCCCGTATCGTGAACTATTACTCACTGTTTTGGGGTCCTAGAGTGATTTCCACGATTGACGAACCCCGAGCTGCCTTTACGTGTCGGTCATCAACACTCGCAGTTTTAGCCGATTCTGGCCCGTATCGTGGACTATTACTCACTGTTTTGGGGTCCTAGAGTGATTTCCACGATTGACGAACCCCGGGGTCCGTTTACGTGTCGGTCATCAACACCCGCAGTTTTGGCCGATTCCGGCCCGTTTCATGGACTATTACTCACTGTTTTGGGGTCCCGGAGTGATTTCCACGATTGACGAACCCCGGGGTGCGTTTACGTGTCGGTCATCAACACCCGCAGTTTTGGCCGATTCCGGCCCGTTTCATGGACTATTACTCACTGTTTTGGGGTCCCGGAGTGATTTCCATGATTGATGAACCCCGGGGTGTGTTTACGTGTCGGTCATGAACACCCGCAGTTTTGGCCGATTCTGGCCTCTTTCATGGACTATTACTGACTGTTTTGGTGTCCCGGACTAATTTCCACGATTGATGAACCCTGGGGTGCGTTTACGTGTCGGTCATCAACACCCGCAGTTTTAGCCGATTCTGGCCCGTATCGTGGACTATTACTCACTGTTTTGGGGTCCTAGAGTGATTTCCACGATTGACGAACCCCGGGGTCCGTTTACGTGTCGGTCATCAACACCCGCAGTTTTGGCCGATTCCGGCCCGTTTCATGGACTATTACTCACTGTTTTGGGGTCCCGGAGTGATTTCCATGATTGATGAACCCCGGGGTGCATTTACGTGTCGGTCATCAACACCCGCAGGTTTGGCCGATTCTGTCCTCTTTCATGGACTATTACTGACTGTTTTGGTGTCCCGGACTAATTTCCACGATTGATGAACCCTGGGGTGCGTTTACGTGTCGGTCATCAACACCCGCAGTTTTAGCCGATTCTGGCCCGTATCGTGGACTATTACTCACTGTTTTGGGGTCCTAGTGTGATTTCCACGATTGACGAACCCCGGGGTCCGTTTACGTGTCGGTCATCAACACCCGCAGTTTTGGCCGATTCCGGCCCGTTTCATGGACTATTACTCACTGTTTTGGGGTCCCGGAGTGATTTCCATGATTGATGAACCCCGGGGTGCGTTTACGTGTCGGTCATCAACACCCGCAGGTTTGGCCGATTCTGTCCTGTTTCGTGGACTATTACTGACTGTTTTGGTGTCCCAGACTAATTTCCACGATTGATGAACCCTGGGGTGCGTTTACGTGTCGGTCATCAACACCCGCAGTTTTAGCCGATTCTGGCCCGTATCATGGACTATTACTCACTGTTTTGGGGTCCTAGAGTGATTTCCACGATTGATGAACCCTGGGGTGCGTTTACATGTCGGTCATCAACACCCGCAGTTTTGGCCGATTCCGGCCCGTATCGTGAACTATTACTCACTGTTTTGGGGTCCTAGAGTGATTTCCACGATTGACGAACCCCGAGCTGCCTTTACGTGTCGGTCATCAACACTCGCAGTTTTAGCCGATTCTGGCCCGTATCGTGGACTATTACTCACTGTTTTGGGGTCCTAGAGTGATTTCCACGATTGACGAACCCCGGGGTCCGTTTACGTGTCGGTCATCAACACCCGCAGTTTTGGCCGATTCCGGCCCGTTTCATGGACTATTACTCACTGTTTTGGGGTCCCGGAGTGATTTCCACGATTGACGAACCCCGGGGTGCGTTTACGTGTCGGTCATCAACACCCGCAGTTTTGGCCGATTCCGGCCCGTTTCATGGACTATTACTCACTGTTTTGGGGTCCCGGAGTGATTTCCATGATTGATGAACCCCGGGGTGTGTTTACGTGTCGGTCATGAACACCCGCAGTTTTGGCCGATTCTGGCCTCTTTCATGGACTATTACTGACTGTTTTGGTGTCCCGGACTAATTTCCACGATTGATGAACCCTGGGGTGCGTTTACGTGTCGGTCATCAACACCCGCAGTTTTAGCCGATTCTGGCCCGTATCGTGGACTATTACTCACTGTTTTGGGGTCCTAGAGTGATTTCCACGATTGACGAACCCCGGGGTCCGTTTACGTGTCGGTCATCAACACCCGCAGTTTTGGCCGATTCCAGCCCGTTTCATGGACTATTACTCACTGTTTTGGGGTCCCGGAGTGATTTCCATGATTGATGAACCCCGGGGTGCATTTACGTGTCGGTCATCAACACCCGCAGGTTTGGCCGATTCTGTCCTCTTTCATGGACTATTACTGACTGTTTTGGTGTCCCGGACTAATTTCCACGATTGATGAACCCTGGGGTGCGTTTACGTGTCGGTCATCAACACCCGCAGTTTTAGCCGATTCTGGCCCGTATCGTGGACTATTACTCACTGTTTTGGGGTCCTAGTGTGATTTCCACGATTGACGAACCCCGGGGTCCGTTTACGTGTCGGTCATCAACACCCGCAGTTTTGGCCGATTCCGGCCCGTTTCATGGACTATTACTCACTGTTTTGGGGTCCCGGAGTGATTTCCATGATTGATGAACCCCGGGGTGCGTTTACGTGTCGGTCATCAACACCCGCAGGTTTGGCCGATTCTGTCCTGTTTCGTGGACTATTACTGACTGTTTTGGTGTCCCAGACTAATTTCCACGATTGATGAACCCTGGGGTGCGTTTACGTGTCGGTCATCAACACCCGCAGTTTTAGCCGATTCTGGCCCGTATCATGGACTATTACTCACTGTTTTGGGGTCCTAGAGTGATTTCCACGATTGATGAACCCTGGGGTGCGTTTACATGTCAGTCATCAACACCCGCAGTTTTGGCCGATTCCGGCCCGTATCGTGAACTATTACTCACTGTTTTGGGGTCCTAGAGTGATTTCCACGATTGACGAACCCCGAGCTGCCTTTACGTGTCGGTCATCAACACTCGCAGTTTTAGCCGATTCTGGCCCGTATCGTGGACTATTACTCACTGTTTTGGGGTCCTAGAGTGATTTCCACGATTGACGAACCCCGGGGTCCGTTTACGTGTCGGTCATCAACACCCGCAGTTTTGGCCGATTCCGGCCCGTTTCATGGACTATTACTCACTGTTTTGGGGTCCCGGAGTGATTTCCACGATTGACGAACCCCGGGGTGCGTTTACGTGTCGGTCATCAACACCCGCAGTTTTGGCCGATTCCGGCCCGTTTCATGGACTATTACTCACTGTTTTGGGGTCCCGGAGTGATTTCCATGATTGATGAACCCCGGGGTGTGTTTACGTGTCGGTCATCAACACCCGCAGTTTTGGCCGATTCTGGCCTCTTTCATGGACTATTACTGACTGTTTTGGTGTCCCGGACTAATTTCCACGATTGATGAACCCTGGGGTGCGTTTACGTGTCGGTCATCAACACCCGCAGTTTTAGCCGATTCTGGCCCGTATCGTGGACTATTACTCACTGTTTTGGGGTCCTAGAGTGATTTCCACGATTGACGAACCCCGGGGTCCGTTTACGTGTCGGTCATCAACACCCGCAGTTTTGGCCGATTCCGGCCCGTTTCATGGACTATTACTCACTGTTTTGGGGTCCCGGAGTGATTTCCATGATTGATGAACCCCGGGGTGCATTTACGTGTCGGTCAGCAACACCCGCAGGTTTGGCCGATTCTGTCCTGTTTCGTGGACTATTACTGACTGTTTTGGTGTCCCAGACTAATTTCCACGATTGATGAACCCTGGGGTGCGTTTACGTGTCGGTCATCAACACCCGCAGTTTTAGCCGATTCTGGCCCGTATCATGGACTATTACTCACTGTTTTGGGGTCCTAGAGTGATTTCCACAATTGATGAACCCTGGGGTGCGTTTACGTGTCGGTCATCAACACCCGCAGTTTTGGCCGATTCCGGCCCGTATCGTGAACTATTACTCACTGTTTTGGGGTCCTAGAGTGATTTCCACGATTGACGAACCCCGAGCTGCCTTTACGTGTCGGTCATCAACACTCGCAGTTTTAGCCGATTCTGGCCCGTATCGTGGACCATTACTCACTGTTTTGGGGTCCTAGTGTGATTTCCACGATTGACGAACCCCGGGGTCCGTTTACGTGTCGGTCATCAACACCCGCAGTTTTGGCCGATTCCGGCCCGTTTCATGGACTATTACTCACTGTTTTGGGGTCCCGGAGTGATTTCCATGATTGATGAACCCCGGGGTGCATTTACGTGTCGGTCATCAACACCCGCAGGTTTGGCCGATTCTGTCCTGTTTCGTGGACTATTACTGACTGTTTTGGTGTCCCAGACTAATTTCCACGATTGATGAACCCTGGGGTGCGTTTACGTGTCGGTCATCAACACCCGCAGTTTTAGCCGATTCTGGCCCGTATCATGGACTATTACTCACTGTTTTGGGGTCCTAGAGTGATTTCCACAATTGATGAACCCTGGGGTGCGTTTACGTGTCGGTCATCAACACCCGCAGTTTTGGCCGATTCCGGCCCGTATCGTGAACTATTACTCACTGTTTTGGGGTCCTAGAGTGATTTCCACGATTGACGAACCCCGAGCTGCCTTTACGTGTCGGTCATCAACACCCGCAGTTTTAGCCGATTCTGGCCCGTATCGTGGACTATTACTCACTGTTTTGGGGTCCTAGAGTGATTTCCACGATTGACGAACCCCGGGGTCCGTTTACGTGTCGGTCATCAACACCCGCAGTTTTGGCCGATTCCGGCCCGTTTCATGGACTATTACTCACTGTTTTGGGGTCCCGGAGTGATTTCCACGATTGACGAACCCCGGGGTGCGTTTACGTGTCGGTCATCAACACCCGCAGTTTTGGCCGATTCCGGCCCGTTTCATGGACTATTACTCACTGTTTTGGGGTCCCGGAGTGATTTCCATGATTGATGAACCCCGGGGTGTGTTTACGTGTCGGTCATCAACACCCGCAGTTTTGGCCGATTCTGGCCTCTTTCATGGACTATTACTGACTGTTTTGGTGTCCCGGACTAATTTCCACGATTGATGAACCCTGGGGTGCGTTTACGTGTCGGTCATCAACACCCGCAGTTTTAGCCGATTCTGGCCCGTATCGTGGACTATTACTCACTGTTTTGGGGTCCTAGAGTGATTTCCACGATTGACGAACCCCGGGGTCCGTTTACGTGTCGGTCATCAACACCCGCAGTTTTGGCCGATTCCGGCCCGTTTCATGGACTATTACTCACTGTTTTGGGGTCCCGGAGTGATTTCCATGATTGATGAACCCCGGGGTGCATTTACGTGTCGGTCAGCAACACCCGCAGGTTTGGCCGATTCTGTCCTGTTTCGTGGACTATTACTGACTGTTTTGGTGTCCCAGACTAATTTCCACGATTGATGAACCCTGGGGTGCGTTTACGTGTCGGTCATCAACACCCGCAGTTTTAGCCGATTCTGGCCCGTATCATGGACTATTACTCACTGTTTTGGGGTCCTAGAGTGATTTCCACAATTGATGAACCCTGGGGTGCGTTTACGTGTCGGTCATCAACACCCGCAGTTTTGGCCGATTCCGGCCCGTATCGTGAACTATTACTCACTGTTTTGGGGTCCTAGAGTGATTTCCACGATTGACGAACCCCGAGCTGCCTTTACGTGTCGGTCATCAACACTCGCAGTTTTAGCCGATTCTGGCCCGTATCGTGGACCATTACTCACTGTTTTGGGGTCCTAGTGTGATTTCCACGATTGACGAACCCCGGGGTCCGTTTACGTGTCGGTCATCAACACCCGCAGTTTTGGCCGATTCCGGCCCGTTTCATGGACTATTACTCACTGTTTTGGGGTCCCGGAGTGATTTCCATGATTGATGAACCCCGGGGTGCATTTACGTGTCGGTCATCAACACCCGCAGGTTTGGCCGATTCTGTCCTGTTTCGTGGACTATTACTGACTGTTTTGGTGTCCCAGACTAATTTCCACGATTGATGAACCCTGGGGTGCGTTTACGTGTCGGTCATCAACACCCGCAGTTTTAGCCGATTCTGGCCCGTATCATGGACTATTACTCACTGTTTTGGGGTCCTAGAGTGATTTCCACAATTGATGAACCCTGGGGTGCGTTTACGTGTCGGTCATCAACACCCGCAGTTTTGGCCGATTCCGGCCCGTATCGTGAACTATTACTCACTGTTTTGGGGTCCTAGAGTGATTTCCACGATTGACGAACCCCGAGCTGCCTTTACGTGTCGGTCATCAACACCCGCAGTTTTAGCCGATTCTGGCCCGTATCGTGGACTATTACTCACTGTTTTGGGGTCCTAGAGTGATTTCCACGATTGACGAACCCCGGGGTCCGTTTACGTGTCGGTCATCAACACCCGCAGTTTTGGCCGATTCCGGCCCGTTTCATGGACTATTACTCACTGTTTTGGGGTCCCGGAGTGATTTCCACGATTGACGAACCCCGGGGTGCGTTTACGTGTCGGTCATCAACACCCGCAGTTTTGGCCGATTCCGGCCCGTTTCATGGACTATTACTCACTGTTTTGGGGTCCCGGAGTGATTTCCATGATTGATGAACCCCGGGGTGTGTTTACGTGTCGGTCATCAACACCCGCAGTTTTGGCCGATTCTGGCCTCTTTCATGGACTATTACTGACTGTTTTGGTGTCCCGGACTAATTTCCACGATTGATGAACCCTGGGGTGCGTTTACGTGTCGGTCATCAACACCCGCAGTTTTAGCCGATTCTGGCCCGTATCGTGGACTATTACTCACTGTTTTGGGGTCCTAGAGTGATTTCCACGATTGACGAACCCCGGGGTCCGTTTACGTGTCGGTCATCAACACCCGCAGTTTTGGCCGATTCCGGCCCGTTTCATGGACTATTACTCACTGTTTTGGGGTCCCGGAGTGATTTCCATGATTGATGAACCCCGGGGTGCATTTACGTGTCGGTCATCAACACCCGCAGGTTTGGCCGATTCTGTCCTGTTTCGTGGACTATTACTGACTGTTTTGGTGTCCCAGACTAATTTCCACGATTGATGAACCCTGGGGTGCGTTTACGTGTCGGTCATCAACACCCGCAGTTTTAGCCGATTCTGGCCCGTATCATGGACTATTACTCACTGTTTTGGGGTCCTAGAGTGATTTCCACAATTGATGAACCCTGGGGTGCGTTTACGTGTCGGTCATCAACACCCGCAGTTTTGGCCGATTCCGGCCCGTATCGTGAACTATTACTCACTGTTTTGGGGTCCTAGAGTGATTTCCACGATTGACGAACCCCGAGCTGCCTTTACGTGTCGGTCATCAACACTCGCAGTTTTAGCCGATTCTGGCCCGTATCGTGGACCATTACTCACTGTTTTGGGGTCCTAGTGTGATTTCCACGATTGACGAACCCCGGGGTCCGTTTACGTGTCGGTCATCAACACCCGCAGTTTTGGCCGATTCCGGCCCGTTTCATGGACTATTACTCACTGTTTTGGGGTCCCGGAGTGATTTCCATGATTGATGAACCCCGGGGTGCATTTACGTGTCGGTCATCAACACCCGCAGGTTTGGCCGATTCTGTCCTGTTTCATGGACTATTACTGACTGTTTTGGTGTCCCAGACTAATTTCCACGATTGATGAACCCTGGGGTGCGTTTACGTGTCGGTCATCAACACCCGCAGTTTTAGCCGATTCTGGCCCGTATCATGGACTATTACTCACTGTTTTGGGGTCCTAGAGTGATTTCCACAATTGATGAACCCTGGGGTGCGTTTACGTGTCGGTCATCAACACCCGCAGTTTTGGCCGATTCCGGCCCGTATCGTGAACTATTACTCACTGTTTTGGGGTCCTAGAGTGATTTCCACGATTGACGAACCCCGAGCTGCCTTTACGTGTCGGTCATCAACACCCGCAGTTTTAGCCGATTCTGGCCCGTATCGTGGACTATTACTCACTGTTTTGGGGTCCTAGAGTGATTTCCACGATTGACGAACCCCGGGGTCCGTTTACGTGTCGGTCATCAACACCCGCAGTTTTGGCCGATTCCGGCCCGTTTCATGGACTATTACTCACTGTTTTGGGGTCCCGGAGTGATTTCCACGATTGACGAACCCCGGGGTGCGTTTACGTGTCGGTCATCAACACCCGCAGTTTTGGCCGATTCCGGCCCGTTTCATGGACTATTACTCACTGTTTTGGGGTCCCGGAGTGATTTCCATGATTGATGAACCCCGGGGTGTGTTTACGTGTCGGTCATCAACACCCGCAGTTTTGGCCGATTCTGGCCTCTTTCATGGACTATTACTGACTGTTTTGGTGTCCCGGACTAATTTCCACGATTGATGAACCCTGGGGTGCGTTTACGTGTCGGTCATCAACACCCGCAGTTTTAGCCGATTCTGGCCCGTATCGTGGACTATTACTCACTGTTTTGGGGTCCTAGAGTGATTTCCACGATTGACGAACCCCGGGGTCCGTTTACGTGTCGGTCATCAACACCCGCAGTTTTGGCCGATTCCGGCCCGTTTCATGGACTATTACTCACTGTTTTGGGGTCCCGGAGTGATTTCCATGATTGATGAACCCCGGGGTGCATTTACGTGTCGGTCATCAACACCCGCAGGTTTGGCCGATTCTGTCCTGTTTCGTGGACTATTACTGACTGTTTTGGTGTCCCAGACTAATTTCCACGATTGATGAACCCTGGGGTGCGTTTACGTGTCGGTCATCAACACCCGCAGTTTTAGCCGATTCTGGCCCGTATCATGGACTATTACTCACTGTTTTGGGGTCCTAGAGTGATTTCCACAATTGATGAACCCTGGGGTGCGTTTACGTGTCGGTCATCAACACCCGCAGTTTTGGCCGATTCCGGCCCGTATTGTGAACTATTACTCACTGTTTTGGGGTCCTAGAGTGATTTCCACGATTGACGAACCCCGAGCTGCCTTTACGTGTCGGTCATCAACACTCGCAGTTTTAGCCGATTCTGGCCCGTATCGTGGACCATTACTCACTTTTTTGGGTTCCTAGAGTGATTTCCACGATTGACGAACCCCGGGGTGCGTTTATGTGTCGGTCGTCAACACCCGCAGTTTTGGCCGATTCCGGCCTGTTTCATGGACTATTACTCACTGTTTTGGGGTCCCGGAGTGATTTCCATGATTGATGAACCCCGGGGTGCGTTTACGTGTCGGTCATCAACACCCGCAGTTTTGGCCGATTCTGGCCTGTTTCGTGGACTATTACTGACTGTTTTGGTGTCCCGGACTAATTTCCACGATTGATGAACCCTGGGGTGCGTTTACGTGTCGGTCACCAACACCCGCAGTTTTAGCCGATTCTGGCCCGTATCGTGGACTATACTCACTGTTTTGGGGTCCTAGAGTGATTTCCACGACTGACGAACCCCGGGGGTCCTTTTACGTGTCGGTCATCAACACCCGCAGTTTTGGCCGATTCCGGCCCGTTTCATGGACTATTACTCACTGTTTTGGGGTCCCGGAGTGATTTCCATGATTGATGAACCCCGGGGTGTGTTTACGTGTCGGTCATCAACACCCGCAGTTTTGGCCGATTCTGGCCTCTTTCATGGACTATTACTGACTGTTTTGGTGTCCCAGACTAATTTCCACGATTGATGAACCCTGGGGTGCGTTTACGTGTCGGTCATCAACACCCGCAGTTTTAGCCGATTCTGGCCCGTATCGTGGACTATTACTCACTGTTTTGGGGTCCTAGAGTGATTTCCACGATTGACGAACCCCGGGGTCCGTTTACGTGTCGGTCATCAACACCCGCAGTTTTGGCCGATTCCGGCCCGTTTCATGGACTATTACTCACTGTTTTGGGGTCCCGGAGTGATTTCCATGATTGATGAACCCCGGGGTGCGTTTACGTGTCGGTCATCAACACCCGTAGTTTTGGCCGATTCTGGCCTGTTTCGTGGACTATTACTGACTGTTTTGGTGTCCCGGACTAATTTCCACGATTGATGAACCCTGGGGTGCGTTTACGTGTCGGTCATCAACACCCGCAGTTTTAGCCGATTCTGGCCCGTATCATGGACTATTACTCACTGTTTTGGGGTCCTAGAGTGATTTCCACGATTGATGAACCCTGGGGTGCGTTTACGTGTCGGTCATCAACACCCGCAGTTTTGGCCGATTCCGGCCCGTATCGTGAACTATTACTCACTGTTTTGGGGTCCTAGAGTGATTTCCACGATTGACGAACCCCGAGCTGCCTTTACGTGTCGGTCATCAACACTCGCAGTTTTAGCCGATTCTGGCCCGTATCGTGGACCATTACTCACTTTTTTGGGTTCCTAGAGTGATTTCCACGATTGACGAACCCCGGGGTGCGTTTATGTGTCGGTCATCAACACCCGCAGTTTTGGCCGATTCCGGCCTGTTTCATGAACTATTACTCACTGTTTTGGGGTCCCGGAGTGATTTCCATGATTGATGAACCCCGGGGTGCGTTTATGTGTCGGTCATCAACACCCGCAGTTTTGGCCGATTCTGGCCTGTTTCATGGACTATTACTGACTCTTTTGGTGTCCCGGACTAATTTCCACGATTGATGAACCCTGGGGTGCGTTTACGTGTCGGTCACCAACACCCGCAGTTTTAGCCGATTCTGGCCCGTATCGTGGACTATACTCACTGTTTTGGGGTCCTAGAGTGATTTCCACGACTGACGAACCCCGGGGGTCCTTTTACGTGTCGGTCATCAACACCCGCAGTTTTGGCCGATTCCGGCCCGTTTCATGGACTATTACTCACTGTTTTGGGGTCCCGGAGTGATTTCCATGATTGATGAACCCCGGGGTGTGTTTACGTGTCGGTCATCAACACCCGCAGTTTTGGCCGATTCTGGCCTCTTTCATGGACTATTACTGACTGTTTTGGTGTCCCAGACTAATTTCCACGATTGATGAACCCTGGGGTGCGTTTACGTGTCGGTCATCAACACCCGCAGTTTTAGCCGATTCTGGCCCGTATCGTGGACTATTACTCACTGTTTTGGGGTCCTAGAGTGATTTCCACGATTGACGAACCCCGGGGTCCGTTTACGTGTCGGTCATCAACACCCGCAGTTTTGGCCGATTCCGGCCCGTTTCATGGACTATTACTCACTGTTTTGGGGTCCCGGAGTGATTTCCATGATTGATGAACCCCGGGGTGCATTTACGTGTCGGTCATCAACACCCGCAGGTTTGGCCGATTCTGTCCTGTTTCGTGGACTATTACTGACTGTTTTGGTGTCCCAGACTAATTTCCACGATTGATGAACCCTGGGGTGCGTTTACGTGTCGGTCATCAACACCCGCAGTTTTAGCCGATTCTGGCCCGTATCATGGACTATTACTCACTGTTTTGGGGTCCTAGAGTGATTTCCACGATTGATGAACCCTGGGGTGCGTTTACGTGTCGGTCATCAACACCCGCAGTTTTGGCCGATTCCGGCCCGTATCGTGAACTATTACTCACTGTTTTGGGGTCCTAGAGTGATTTCCACGATTGACGAACCCCGAGCTGCCTTTACGTGTCGGTCATCAACACTCGCAGTTTTAGCCGATTCTGGCCCGTATCGTGGAACATTACTCACTTTTTTGGGTTCCTAGAGTGATTTCCACGATTGACGAACCCCGGGGTGCGTTTATGTGTCGGTCGTCAACACCCGCAGTTTTGGCCGATTCCGGCATGTTTCATGGACTATTACTCACTGTTTTGGGGTCCCGGAGTGATTTCCATGATTGATGAACCCCGGGGTGCGTTTACGTGTCGGTCATCAACACCCGCAGTTTTGGCCGATTCTGGCCTGTTTCGTGGACTATTACTGACTGTTTTGGTGTCCCGGACTAATTTCCACGATTGATGAACCCTGGGGTGCGTTTACGTGTCGGTCACCAACACCCGCAGTTTTAGCCGATTCTGGCCCGTATCGTGGACTATACTCACTGTTTTGGGGTCCTAGAGTGATTTCCACGACTGACGAACCCCGGGGGTCCTTTTACGTGTCGGTCATCAACACCCGCAGTTTTGGCCGATTCCGGCCCGTTTCATGGACTATTACTCACTGTTTTGGGGTCCCGGAGTGATTTCCATGATTGATGAACCCCGGGGTGTGTTTACGTGTCGGTCATCAACACCCGCAGTTTTGGCCGATTCTGGCCTCTTTCATGGACTATTACTGACTGTTTTGGTGTCCCAGACTAATTTCCACGATTGATGAACCCTGGGGTGCGTTTACGTGTCGGTCATCAACACCCGCAGTTTTAGCCGATTCTGGCCCGTATCGTGGACTATTACTCACTGTTTTGGGGTCCTAGAGTGATTTCCACGATTGACGAACCCCGGGGTCCGTTTACGTGTCGGTCATCAACACCCGCAGTTTTGGCCGATTCCGGCCCGTTTCATGGACTATTACTCACTGTTTTGGGGTCCCGGAGTGATTTCCATGATTGATGAACCCCGGGGTGCGTTTACGTGTCGGTCATCAACACCCGTAGTTTTGGCCGATTCTGGCCTGTTTCGTGGACTATTACTGACTGTTTTGGTGTCCCGGACTAATTTCCACGATTGATGAACCCTGGGGTGCGTTTACGTGTCGGTCATCAACACCCGCAGTTTTAGCCGATTCTGGCCCGTATCATGGACTATTACTCACTGTTTTGGGGTCCTAGAGTGATTTCCACGATTGATGAACCCTGGGGTGCGTTTACGTGTCGGTCATCAACACCCGCAGTTTTGGCTGATTCCGGCCCGTATCGTGAACTATTACTCACTGTTTTGGGGTCCTAGAGTGATTTCCACGATTGACGAACCCCGAGCTGCCTTTACGTGTCGGTCATCAACACTCGCAGTTTTAGCCGATTCTGGCCCGTATCGTGGACCATTACTCACTTTTTTGGGTTCCTAGAGTGATTTCCACGATTGACGAACCCCGGGGTGCGTTTATGTGTCGGTCATCAACACCCGCAGTTTTGGCCGATTCCGGCCTGTTTCATGGACTATTACTCACTGTTTTGGGGTCCCGGAGTGATTTCCATGATTGATGAACCCCGGGGTGCGTTTACGTGTCGGTCATCAACACCCGCAGTTTTGGCCGATTCTGGCCTGTTTCGTGGACTATTACTGAATCTTTTGGTGTCCCGGACTAATTTCCACGATTGATGAACCCTGGGGTGCGTTTACGTGTCGGTCACCAACACCCGCAGTTTTAGCCGATTCTGGCCCGTATCGTGGACTATACTCACTGTTTTGGGGTCCTAGAGTGATTTCCACGACTGACGAACCCCGGGGGTCCTTTTACGTGTCGGTCATCAACACCCGCAGTTTTGGCCGATTCCGGCCCGTTTCATGGACTATTACTCACTGTTTTGGGGTCCCGGAGTGATTTCCATGATTGATGAACCCCGGGGTGTGTTTACGTGTCGGTCATCAACACCCGCAGTTTTGGCCGATTCTGGCCTCTTTCATGGACTATTACTGACTGTTTTGGTGTCCCAGACTAATTTCCACGATTGATGAACCCTGGGGTGCGTTTACGTGTCGGTCATCAACACCCGCAGTTTTAGCCGATTCTGGCCCGTATCGTGGACTATTACTCACTGTTTTGGGGTCCTAGAGTGATTTCCACGATTGACGAACCCCGGGGTCCGTTTACGTGTCGGTCATCAACACCCGCAGTTTTGGCCGATTCCGGCCCGTTTCATGGACTATTACTCACTGTTTTGGGGTCCCGGAGTGATTTCCATGATTGATGAACCCCGGGGTGCGTTTACGTGTCGGTCATCAACACCCGTAGTTTTGGCCGATTCTGGCCTGTTTCGTGGACTATTACTGACTGTTTTGGTGTCCCGGACTAATTTCCACGATTGATGAACCCTGGGGTGCGTTTACGTGTCGGTCATCAACACCCGCAGTTTTAGCCGATTCTGGCCCGTATCATGGACTATTACTCACTGTTTTGGGGTCCTAGAGTGATTTCCACGATTGATGAACCCTGGGGTGCGTTTACGTGTCGGTCATCAACACCCGCAGTTTTGGCCGATTCCGGCCCGTATCGTGAACTATTACTCACTGTTTTGGGGTCCTAGAGTGATTTCCACGATTGACGAACCCCGAGCTGCCTTTACGTGTCGGTCATCAACACTCGCAGTTTTAGCCGATTCTGGCCCGTATCGTGGACTATTACTCACTGTTTTGGGGTCCTAGAGTGATTTCCACGATTGACGAACCCCGGGGTCCGTTTACGTGTCGGTCATCAACACCCGCAGTTTTGGCCGATTCCGGCCCGTTTCATGGACTATTACTCACTGTTTTGGGGTCCCGGAGTGATTTCCATGATTGATGAACCCCGGGGTGCGTTTACGTGTCGGTCATCAACACCCGCAGTTTTGGCCGATTCTGGCCTGTTTCGTGGACTATTACTGACTGTTTTGGTGTCCCGGACTAATTTCCACGATTGATGAACCCTGGGGTGCGTTTACGTGTCGGTCACCAACACCCGCAGTTTTAGCCGATTCTGGCCCGTATCGTGGACCATTACTCACTTTTTTGGGTTCCTAGAGTGATTTCCACGATTGACGAACCCCGGGGTGCGTTTACGTGTCGGTCATCAACACCCGCAGTTTTGGCCGATTCCGGCCTGTTTCATGGACTATTACTCACTGTTTTGGGGTCCCGGAGTGATTTCCATGATTGATGAACCCCGGGGTGCGTTTACGTGTCGGTCATCAACACCCGCAGTTTTGGCCGATTCTGGCCTGTTTCGTGGACTATTACTGACTGTTTTGGTGTCCCGGACTAATTTCCACGATTGATGAACCCTGGGGTGCGTTTACGTGTCGGTCACCAACACCCGCAGTTTTAGCCGATTCTGGCCCGTATCGTGGACTATACTCACTGTTTTGGGGTCCTAGAGTGATTTCCACGACTGACGAACCCCGGGGGTCCTTTTACGTGTCGGTCATCAACACCCGCAGTTTTGGCCGATTCCGGCCCGTTTCATGGACTATTACTCACTGTTTTGGGGTCCCGGAGTGATTTCCATGATTGATGAACCCCGGGGTGTGTTTACGTGTCGGTCATCAACACCCGCAGTTTTGGCCGATTCTGGCCTCTTTCATGGACTATTACTGACTGTTTTGGTGTCCCAGACTAATTTCCACGATTGATGAACCCTGGGGTGCGTTTACGTGTCGGTCATCAACACCCGCAGTTTTAGCCGATTCTGGCCCGTATCGTGGACTATTACTCACTGTTTTGGGGTCCTAGAGTGATTTCCACGATTGACGAACCCCGGGGTCCGTTTACGTGTCGGTCATCAACACCCGCAGTTTTGGCCGATTCCGGCCCGTTTCATGGACTATTACTCACTGTTTTGGGGTCCCGGAGTGATTTCCATGATTGATGAACCCCGGGGTGCGTTTACGTGTCGGTCATCAACACCCGTAGTTTTGGCCGATTCTGGCCTGTTTCGTGGACTATTACTGACTGTTTTGGTGTCCCGGACTAATTTCCACGATTGATGAACCCTGGGGTGCGTTTACGTGTCGGTCATCAACACCCGCAGTTTTAGCCGATTCTGGCCCGTATCATGGACTATTACTCACTGTTTTGGGGTCCTAGAGTGATTTCCACGATTGATGAACCCTGGGGTGCGTTTACGTGTCGGTCATCAACACCCGCAGTTTTGGCCGATTCCGGCCCGTATCGTGAACTATTACTCACTGTTTTGGGGTCCTAGAGTGATTTCCACGATTGACGAACCCCGAGCTGCCTTTACGTGTCGGTCATCAACACTCGCAGTTTTAGCCGATTCTGGCCCGTATCGTGGACTATTACTCACTGTTTTGGGGTCCTAGAGTGATTTCCGCGATTGACGAACCCCGGGGTCCGTTTACGTGTCGGTCATCAACACCCGCAGTTTTGGCCGATTCCGGCCCGTTTCATGGACTATTACTCACTGTTTTGGGGTCCCGGAGTGATTTCCATGATTGATGAACCCCGGGGTGCGTTTACGTGTCGGTCATCAACACCCGCAGTTTTGGCCGATTCTGGCCTGTTTCGTGGACTATTACTGACTGTTTTGGTGTCCCGGACTAATTTCCACGATTGATGAACCCTGGGGTGCGTTTACGTGTCGGTCACCAACACCCGCAGTTTTAGCCGATTCTGGCCCGTATCGTGGACCATTACTCACTTTTTTGGGTTCCTAGAGTGATTTCCACGATTGACGAACCCTGGGGTGCGTTTACGTGTCGGTCATCAACACCCGCAGTTTTGGCCGATTCCGGCCTGTTTCATGGACTATTACTCACTGTTTTGGGGTCCCGGAGTGATTTCCATGATTGATGAACCCCGGGGTGCGTTTACGTGTCGGTCATCAACACCCGCAGTTTTGGCCGATTCTGGCCTGTTTCGTGGACTATTACTGACTGTTTTGGTGTCCCGGACTAATTTCCACGATTGATGAACCCTGGGGTGCGTTTACGTGTCGGTCACCAACACCCGCAGTTTTAGCCGATTCTGGCCCGTATCGTGGACTATACTCACTGTTTTGGGGTCCTAGAGTGATTTCCACGACTGACGAACCCCGGGGGTCCTTTTACGTGTCGGTCATCAACACCCGCAGTTTTGGCCGATTCCGGCCCGTTTCATGGACTATTACTCACTGTTTTGGGGTCCCGGAGTGATTTCCATGATTGATGAACCCCGGGGTGTGTTTACGTGTCGGTCATCAACACCCGCAGTTTTGGCCGATTCTGGCCTCTTTCATGGACTATTACTGACTGTTTTGGTGTCCCAGACTAATTTCCACGATTGATGAACCCTGGGGTGCGTTTACGTGTCGGTCATCAACACCCGCAGTTTTAGCCGATTCTGGCCCGTATCATGGACTATTACTCACTGTTTTGGGGTCCTAGAGTGATTTCCACGATTGACGAACCCCGGGGTCCGTTTACGTGTCGGTCATCAACACCCGCAGTTTTGGCCGATTCCGGCCCGTTTCATGGACTATTACTCACTGTTTTGGGGTCCCGGAGTGATTTCCATGATTGATGAACCCCGGGGTGCGTTTACGTGTCGGTCATCAACACCCGTAGTTTTGGCCGATTCTGGCCTGTTTCGTGGACTATTACTGACTGTTTTGGTGTCCGGGACTAATTTCCACGATTGATGAACCCTGGGGTGCGTTTACGTGTCGGTCATCAACACCCGCAGTTTTAGCCGATTCTGGCCCGTATCATGGACTATTACTCACTGTTTTGGGGTCCTAGAGTGATTTCCACGATTGATGAACCCTGGGGTGCGTTTACGTGTCGGTCATCAACACCCGCAGTTTTGGCCGATTCCGGCCTGTTTCATGGACTATTACTCACTGTTTTGGGGTCCCGGAGTGATTTCCATGATTGATGAACCCCGGGGTGCGTTTACGTGTCGGTCATCAACACCCGCAGTTTTGGCCGATTCTGGCCTGTTTCGTGGACTATTACTGACTGTTTTGGTGTCCCGGACTAATTTCCACGATTGATGAACCCTGGGGTGCGTTTACGTGTCGGTCACCAACACCCGCAGTTTTAGCCGATTCTGGCCCGTATCGTGGACTATACTCACTGTTTTGGGGTCCTAGAGTGATTTCCACGACTGACGAACCCCGGGGGTCCTTTTACGTGTCGGTCATCAACACCCGCAGTTTTGGCCGATTCCGGCCCGTTTCATGGACTATTACTCACTGTTTTGGGGTCCCGGAGTGATTTCCATGATTGATGAACCCCGGGGTGTGTTTACGTGTCGGTCATCAACACCCGCAGTTTTGGCCGATTCTGGCCTCTTTCATGGACTATTACTGACTGTTTTGGTGTCCCAGACTAATTTCCACGATTGATGAACCCTGGGGTGCGTTTACGTGTCGGTCATCAACACCCGCAGTTTTAGCCGATTCTGGCCCGTATCATGGACTATTACTCACTGTTTTGGGGTCCTAGAGTGATTTCCACGATTGACGAACCCCGGGGTCCGTTTACGTGTCGGTCATCAACACCCGCAGTTTTGGCCGATTCCGGCCCGTTTCATGGACTATTACTCACTGTTTTGGGGTCCCGGAGTGATTTCCATGATTGATGAACCCCGGGGTGCGTTTACGTGTCGGTCATCAACACCCGTAGTTTTGGCCGATTCTGGCCTGTTTCGTGGACTATTACTGACTGTTTTGGTGTCCGGGACTAATTTCCACGATTGATGAACCCTGGGGTGCGTTTACGTGTCGGTCATCAACACCCGCAGTTTTAGCCGATTCTGGCCCGTATCATGGACTATTACTCACTGTTTTGGGGTCCTAGAGTGATTTCCACGATTGATGAACCCTGGGGTGCGTTTACGTGTCGGTCATCAACACCCGCAGTTTTGGCCGATTCCGGCCCGTATCGTGAACTATTACTCACTGTTTTGGGGTCCTAGAGTGATTTCCACGACTGACGAACCCCGGGGGTCCTTTTACGTGTCGGTCATCAACACCCGCAGTTTTGGCCGATTCCGGCCCGTTTCATGGACTATTACTCACTGTTTTGGGGTCCCGGAGTGATTTCCATGATTGATGAACCCCGGGGTGTGTTTACGTGTCGGTCATCAACACCCGCAGTTTTGGCCGATTCTGGCCTCTTTCATGGACTATTACTGACTGTTTTGGTGTCCCAGACTAATTTCCACGATTGATGAACCCTGGGGTGCGTTTACGTGTCGGTCATCAACACCCGCAGTTTTAGCCGATTCTGGCCCGTATCATGGACTATTACTCACTGTTTTGGGGTCCTAGAGTGATTTCCACGATTGACGAACCCCGGGGTCCGTTTACGTGTCGGTCATCAACACCCGCAGTTTTGGCCGATTCCGGCCCGTTTCATGGACTATTACTCACTGTTTTGGGGTCCCGGAGTGATTTCCATGATTGATGAACCCCGGGGTGCGTTTACGTGTCGGTCATCAACACCCGTAGTTTTGGCCGATTCTGGCCTGTTTCGTGGACTATTACTGACTGTTTTGGTGTCCGGGACTAATTTCCACGATTGATGAACCCTGGGGTGCGTTTACGTGTCGGTCATCAACACCCGCAGTTTTAGCCGATTCTGGCCCGTATCATGGACTATTACTCACTGTTTTGGGGTCCTAGAGTGATTTCCACGATTGATGAACCCTGGGGTGCGTTTACGTGTCGGTCATCAACACCCGCAGTTTTGGCCGATTCCGGCCTGTTTCATGGACTATTACTCACTGTTTTGGGGTCCCGGAGTGATTTCCATGATTGATGAACCCCGGGGTGCGTTTACGTGTCGGTCATCAACACCCGCAGTTTTGGCCGATTCTGGCCTGTTTCGTGGACTATTACTGACTGTTTTGGTGTCCCGGACTAATTTCCACGATTGATGAACCCTGGGGTGCGTTTACGTGTCGGTCACCAACACCCGCAGTTTTAGCCGATTCTGGCCCGTATCGTGGACTATACTCACTGTTTTGGGGTCCTAGAGTGATTTCCACGACTGACGAACCCCGGGGGTCCTTTTACGTGTCGGTCATCAACACCCGCAGTTTTGGCCGATTCCGGCCCGTTTCATGGACTATTACTCACTGTTTTGGGGTCCCGGAGTGATTTCCATGATTGATGAACCCCGGGGTGTGTTTACGTGTCGGTCATCAACACCCGCAGTTTTGGCCGATTCTGGCCTCTTTCATGGACTATTACTGACTGTTTTGGTGTCCCAGACTAATTTCCACGATTGATGAACCCTGGGGTGCGTTTACGTGTCGGTCATCAACACCCGCAGTTTTAGCCGATTCTGGCCCGTATCATGGACTATTACTCACTGTTTTGGGGTCCTAGAGTGATTTCCACGATTGACGAACCCCGGGGTCCGTTTACGTGTCGGTCATCAACACCCGCAGTTTTGGCCGATTCCGGCCCGTTTCATGGACTATTACTCACTGTTTTGGGGTCCCGGAGTGATTTCCATGATTGATGAACCCCGGGGTGCGTTTACGTGTCGGTCATCAACACCCGTAGTTTTGGCCGATTCTGGCCTGTTTCGTGGACTATTACTGACTGTTTTGGTGTCCGGGACTAATTTCCACGATTGATGAACCCTGGGGTGCGTTTACGTGTCGGTCATCAACACCCGCAGTTTTAGCCGATTCTGGCCCGTATCATGGACTATTACTCACTGTTTTGGGGTCCTAGAGTGATTTCCACGATTGATGAACCCTGGGGTGCGTTTACGTGTCGGTCATCAACACCCGCAGTTTTGGCCGATTCCGGCCCGTATCGTGAACTATTACTCACTGTTTTGGGGTCCTAGAGTGATTTCCACGATTGACGAACCCCGAGCTGCCTTTACGTGTCGGTCATCAACACTCGCAGTTTTAGCCGATTCTGGCCCGTATCGTGGACTATTACTCACTGTTTTGGGGTCCTAGAGTGATTTCCACGATTGACGAACCCCGGGGTCCGTTTACGTGTCGGTCATCAACACCCGCAGTTTTGGCCGATTCCGGCCCGTTTCATGGACTATTACTCACTGTTTTGGGGTCCCGGAGTGATTTCCATGATTGATGAACCCCGGGGTGCGTTTACGTGTCGGTCATCAACACCCGCAGTTTTGGCCGATTCTGGCCTGTTTCGTGGACTATTACTGACTGTTTTGGTGTCCCGGACTAATTTCCACGATTGATGAACCCTGGGGTGCGTTTACGTGTCGGTCACCAACACCCGCAGTTTTAGCCGATTCTGGCCCGTATCGTGGACCATTACTCACTTTTTTGGGTTCCTAGAGTGATTTCCACGATTGACGAACCCCGGGGTGCGTTTACGTGTCGGTCATCAACACCCGCAGTTTTGGCCGATTCCGGCCTGTTTCATGGACTATTACTCACTGTTTTGGGGTCCCGGAGTGATTTCCATGATTGATGAACCCCGGGGTGCGTTTACGTGTCGGTCATCAACACCCGCAGTTTTGGCCGATTCTGGCCTGTTTCGTGGACTATTACTGACTGTTTTGGTGTCCCGGACTAATTTCCACGATTGATGAACCCTGGGGTGCGTTTACGTGTCGGTCACCAACACCCGCAGTTTTAGCCGATTCTGGCCCGTATCGTGGACTATACTCACTGTTTTGGGGTCCTAGAGTGATTTCCACGACTGACGAACCCCGGGGGTCCTTTTACGTGTCGGTCATCAACACCCGCAGTTTTGGCCGATTCCGGCCCGTTTCATGGACTATTACTCACTGTTTTGGGGTCCCGGAGTGATTTCCATGATTGATGAACCCCGGGGTGTGTTTACGTGTCGGTCATCAACACCCGCAGTTTTGGCCGATTCTGGCCTCTTTCATGGACTATTACTGACTGTTTTGATGTCCCAGACTAATTTCCACGATTGATGAACCCTGGGGTGCGTTTACGTGTCGGTCATCAACACCCGCAGTTTTAGCCGATTCTGGCCCGTATCGTGGACTATTACTCACTGTTTTGGGGTCCTAGAGTGATTTCCACGATTGACGAACCCCGGGGTCCGTTTACGTGTCGGTCATCAACACCCGCAGTTTTGGCCGATTCCGGCCCGTTTCATGGACTATTACTCACTGTTTTGGGGTCCCGGAGTGATTTCCATGATTGATGAACCCCGGGGTGCGTTTACGTGTCGGTCATCAACACCCGTAGTTTTGGCCGATTCTGGCCTGTTTCGTGGACTATTACTGACTGTTTTGGTGTCCCGGACTAATTTCCACGATTGATGAACCCTGGGGTGCGTTTACGTGTCGGTCATCAACACCCGCAGTTTTAGCCGATTCTGGCCCGTATCATGGACTATTACTCACTGTTTTGGGGTCCTAGAGTGATTTCCACGATTGATGAACCCTGGGGTGCGTTTACGTGTCGGTCATCAACACCCGCAGTTTTGGCCGATTCCGGCCCGTATCGTGAACTATTACTCACTGTTTTGGGGTCCTAGAGTGATTTCCACGATTGACGAACCCCGAGCTGCCTTTACGTGTCGGTCATCAACACTCGCAGTTTTAGCCGATTCTGGCCCGTATCGTGGACTATTACTCACTGTTTTGGGGTCCTAGAGTGATTTCCACGATTGACGAACCCCGGGGTCCGTTTACGTGTCGGTCATCAACACCCGCAGTTTTGGCCGATTCCGGCCCGTTTCATGGACTATTACTCACTGTTTTGGGGTCCCGGAGTGATTTCCATGATTGATGAACCCCGGGGTGCGTTTACGTGTCGGTCATCAACACCCGCAGTTTTGGCCGATTCTGGCCTGTTTCGTGGACTATTACTGACTGTTTTGGTGTCCCGGACTAATTTCCACGATTGATGAACCCTGGGGTGCGTTTACGTGTCGGTCACCAACACCCGCAGTTTTAGCCGATTCTGGCCCGTATCGTGGACCATTACTCACTTTTTTGGGTTCCTAGAGTGATTTCCACGATTGACGAACCCTGGGGTGCGTTTACGTGTCGGTCATCAACACCCGCAGTTTTGGCCGATTCCGGCCTGTTTCATGGACTATTACTCACTGTTTTGGGGTCCCGGAGTGATTTCCATGATTGATGAACCCCGGGGTGCGTTTACGTGTCGGTCATCAACACCCGCAGTTTTGGCCGATTCTGGCCTGTTTCGTGGACTATTACTGACTGTTTTGGTGTCCCGGACTAATTTCCACGATTGATGAACCCTGGGGTGCGTTTACGTGTCGGTCACCAACACCCGCAGTTTTAGCCGATTCTGGCCCGTATCGTGGACTATACTCACTGTTTTGGGGTCCTAGAGTGATTTCCACGACTGACGAACCCCGGGGGTCCTTTTACGTGTCGGTCATCAACACCCGCAGTTTTGGCCGATTCCGGCCCGTTTCATGGACTATTACTCACTGTTTTGGGGTCCCGGAGTGATTTCCATGATTGATGAACCCCGGGGTGTGTTTACGTGTCGGTCATCAACACCCGCAGTTTTGGCCGATTCTGGCCTCTTTCATGGACTATTACTGACTGTTTTGGTGTCCCAGACTAATTTCCACGATTGATGAACCCTGGGGTGCGTTTACGTGTCGGTCATCAACACCCGCAGTTTTAGCCGATTCTGGCCCGTATCATGGACTATTACTCACTGTTTTGGGGTCCTAGAGTGATTTCCACGATTGACGAACCCCGGGGTCCGTTTACGTGTCGGTCATCAACACCCGCAGTTTTGGCCGATTCCGGCCCGTTTCATGGACTATTACTCACTGTTTTGGGGTCCCGGAGTGATTTCCATGATTGATGAACCCCGGGGTGCGTTTACGTGTCGGTCATCAACACCCGTAGTTTTGGCCGATTCTGGCCTGTTTCGTGGACTATTACTGACTGTTTTGGTGTCCGGGACTAATTTCCACGATTGATGAACCCTGGGGTGCGTTTACGTGTCGGTCATCAACACCCGCAGTTTTAGCCGATTCTGGCCCGTATCATGGACTATTACTCACTGTTTTGGGGTCCTAGAGTGATTTCCACGATTGATGAACCCTGGGGTGCGTTTACGTGTCGGTCATCAACACCCGCAGTTTTGGCCGATTCCGGCCCGTATCGTGAACTATTACTCACTGTTTTGGGGTCCTAGAGTGATTTCCACGATTGACGAACCCCGAGCTGCCTTTACGTGTCGGTCATCAACACTCGCAGTTTTAGCCGATTCTGGCCCGTATCGTGGACTATTACTCACTGTTTTGGGGTCCTAGAGTGATTTCCACGATTGACGAACCCCGGGGTCCGTTTACGTGTCGGTCATCAACACCCGCAGTTTTGGCCGATTCCGGCCCGTTTCATGGACTATAACTCACTGTTTTGGGGTCCCGGAGTGATTTCCATGATTGATGAACCCCGGGGTGCGTTTACGTGTCGGTCATCAACACCCGCAGTTTTGGCCGATTCTGGCCTGTTTCGTGGACTATTACTGACTGTTTTGGTGTCCCGGACTAATTTCCACGATTGATGAACCCTGGGGTGCGTTTACGTGTCGGTCACCAACACCCGCAGTTTTAGCCGATTCTGGCCCGTATCGTGGACCATTACTCACTTTTTTGGGTTCCTAGAGTGATTTCCACGATTGACGAACCCCGGGGTGCGTTTACGTGTCGGTCATCAACACCCGCAGTTTTGGCCGATTCCGGCCTGTTTCATGGACTATTACTCACTGTTTTGGGGTCCCGGAGTGATTTCCATGATTGATGAACCCCGGGGTGCGTTTACGTGTCGGTCATCAACACCCGCAGTTTTGGCCGATTCTGGCCTGTTTCGTGGACTATTACTGACTGTTTTGGTGTCCCGGACTAATTTCCACGATTGATGAACCCTGGGGTGCGTTTACGTGTCGGTCACCAACACCCGCAGTTTTAGCCGATTCTGGCCCGTATCGTGGACTATACTCACTGTTTTGGGGTCCTAGAGTGATTTCCACGACTGACGAACCCCGGGGGTCCTTTTACGTGTCGGTCATCAACACCCGCAGTTTTGGCCGATTCCGGCCCGTTTCATGGACTATTACTCACTGTTTTGGGGTCCCGGAGTGATTTCCATGATTGATGAACCCCGGGGTGTGTTTACGTGTCGGTCATCAACACCCGCAGTTTTGGCCGATTCTGGCCTCTTTCATGGACTATTACTGACTGTTTTCGTGTCCCAGACTAATTTCCACGATTGATGAACCCTGGGGTGCGTTTACGTGTCGGTCGTCAACACCCGCAGTTTTAGCCGATTCTGGCCCGTATCATGGACTATTACTCACTGTTTTGGGGTCCTAGAGTGATTTCCACGATTGACGAACCCCGGGGTCCGTTTACGTGTCGGTCATCAACACCCGCAGTTTTGGCCGATTCCGGCCCGTTTCATGGACTATTACTCACTGTTTTGGGGTCCCGGAGTGATTTCCATGATTGATGAACCCCGGGGTGCGTTTACGTGTCGGTCATCAACACCCGTAGTTTTGGCCGATTCTGGCCTGTTTCGTGGACTATTACTGACTGTTTTGGTGTCCGGGACTAATTTCCACGATTGATGAACCCTGGGGTGCGTTTACGTGTCGGTCATCAACACCCGCAGTTTTAGCCGATTCTGGCCCGTATCATGGACTATTACTCACTGTTTTGGGGTCCTAGAGTGATTTCCACGATTGATGAACCCTGGGGTGCGTTTACGTGTCGGTCATCAACACCCGCAGTTTTGGCCGATTCCGGCCCGTATCGTGAACTATTACTCACTGTTTTGGGGTCCTAGAGTGATTTCCACGATTGACGAACCCCGAGCTGCCTTTACGTGTCGGTCATCAACACTCGCAGTTTTAGCCGATTCTGGCCCGTATCGTGGACTATTACTCACTGTTTTGGGGTCCTAGAGTGATTTCCACGATTGACGAACCCCGGGGTCCGTTTACGTGTCGGTCATCAACACCCGCAGTTTTGGCCGATTCCGGCCCGTTTCATGGACTATAACTCACTGTTTTGGGGTCCCGGAGTGATTTCCATGATTGATGAACCCCGGGGTGCGTTTACGTGTCGGTCATCAACACCCGCAGTTTTGGCCGATTCTGGCCTGTTTCGTGGACTATTACTGACTGTTTTGGTGTCCCGGACTAATTTCCACGATTGATGAACCCTGGGGTGCGTTTACGTGTCGGTCACCAACACCCGCAGTTTTAGCCGATTCTGGCCCGTATCGTGGACCATTACTCACTTTTTTGGGTTCCTAGAGTGATTTCCACGATTGACGAACCCCGGGGTGCGTTTACGTGTCGGTCATCAACACCCGCAGTTTTGGCCGATTCCGGCCTGTTTCATGGACTATTACTCACTGTTTTGGGGTCCCGGAGTGATTTCCATGATTGATGAACCCCGGGGTGCGTTTACGTGTCGGTCATCAACACCCGCAGTTTTGGCCGATTCTGGCCTGTTTCGTGGACTATTACTGACTGTTTTGGTGTCCCGGACTAATTTCCACGATTGATGAACCCTGGGGTGCGTTTACGTGTCGGTCACCAACACCCGCAGTTTTAGCCGATTCTGGCCCGTATCGTGGACTATACTCACTGTTTTGGGGTCCTAGAGTGATTTCCACGACTGACGAACCCCGGGGGTCCTTTTACGTGTCGGTAATCAACACCCGCAGTTTTGGCCGATTCCGGCCCGTTTCATGGACTATTACTCACTGTTTTGGGGTCCCGGAGTGATTTCCATGATTGATGAACCCCGGGGTGTGTTTACGTGTCGGTCATCAACACCCGCAGTTTTGGCCGATTCTGGCCTCTTTCATGGACTATTACTGACTGTTTTCGTGTCCCAGACTAATTTCCACGATTGATGAACCCTGGGCTGCGTTTACGTGTCGGTCATCAACACCCACAGTTTTAGCCGATTCTGGCCCGTATCATGGACTATTACTCACTGTTTTGGGGTCCTAGAGTGATTTCCACGATTGATGAACCCTGGGGTGCGTTTACGTGTCGGTCATCAACACCCGCAGTTTTGGCCGATTCCGGCCCGTATCGTGAACTATTACTCACTGTTTTGGGGTCCTAGAGTGATTTCCACGATTGACGAACCCCGAGCTGCCTTTACGTGTCGGTCATCAACACTCGCAGTTTTAGCCGATTCTGGCCCGTATCGTGGACTATTACTCACTGTTTTGGGGTCCTAGAGTGATTTCCACGATTGACGAACCCCGGGGTCCGTTTACGTGTCGGTCATCAACACCCGCAGTTTTGGCCGATTCCGGCCCGTTTCATGGACTATTACTCACTGTTTTGGGGTCCCGGAGTGATTTCCATGATTGATGAACCCCGGGGTGCGTTTACGTGTCGGTCATCAACACCCGCAGTTTTGGCCGATTCTGGCCTGTTTCGTGGACTATTACTGACTGTTTTGGTGTCCCGGACTAATTTCCACGATTGATGAACCCTGGGGTGCGTTTACGTGTCGGTCACCAACACCCGCAGTTTTAGCCGATTCTGGCCCGTATCATGGACTATTACTCACTGTTTTGGGGTCCTAGAGTGATTTCCACGACTGACGAACCCCGGGGGTCCTTTTACGTGTCGGTCATCAACACCCGCAGTTTTGGCCGATTCCGGCCCGTTTCATGGACTATTACTCACTGTTTTGGGGTCCCGGAGTGATTTCCATGATTGATGAACCCCGGGGTGCGTTTACGTGTCGGTCATCAACACCCGTAGTTTTGGCCGATTCTGGCCTGTTTCGTGGACTATTACTGACTGTTTTGGTGTCCCGGACTAATTTCCACGATTGATGAACCCTGGGGTGCGTTTATGTGTCGGTCATCAACACCCGCAGTTTTAGCCGATTCTGGCCCGTATCATGGACTATTACTCACTGTTTTGGGGTCCTAGAGTGATTTCCACGATTGATGAACCCTGGGGTGCGTTTATGTGTCGGTCATCAACACCCGCAGTTTTGGCCGATTCCGGCCCGTATCGTGAACTATTACTCACTGTTTTGGGGTCCTAGAGTGATTTCCACGATTGACGAACCCCGAGCTGCCTTTACGTGTCGGTCATCAACACTCGCAGTTTTAGCCGATTCTGGCCCGTATCGTGGACTATTACTCACTGTTTTGGGGTCCTAGAGTGATTTCCACGATTGACGAACCCCGGGGTCCGTTTACGTGTCGGTCATCAACACCCGCAGTTTTGGCCGATTCCGGCCCGTTTCATGGACTATTACTCACTGTTTTGGGGTCCTGGAGTGATTTCCATGATTGATGAACCCCGGGGTGCGTTTACGTGTCGGTCATCAACACCCGCAGTTTTGGCCGATTCTGGCCTGTTTCGTGGACTATTACTGACTGTTTTGGTGTCCCGGACTAATTTCCACGATTGATGAACCCTGGGGTGCGTTTACGTGTCGGTCACCAACACCCGCAGTTTTAGCCGATTCTGGCCCGTATCGTGGACCATTACTCACTTTTTTGGGTTCCTAGAGTGATTTCCACGATTGACGAACCCCGGGGTGCGTTTACGTGTCGGTCATCAACACCCGCAGTTTTGGCCGATTCCGGCCTGTTTCATGGACTATTACTCACTGTTTTGGGGTCCCGGAGTGATTTCCATGATTGATGAACCCCGGGGTGCGTTTACGTGTCGGTCATCAACACCCGCAGTTTTGGCCGATTCTGGCCTGTTTCGTGGACTATTACTGACTGTTTTGGTGTCCCGGACTAATTTCCACGATTGATGAACCCTGGGGTGCGTTTACGTGTCGGTCACCAACACCCGCAGTTTTAGCCGATTCTGGCCCGTATCGTGGACTATACTCACTGTTTTGGGGTCCTAGAGTGATTTCCACGACTGACGAACCCCGGGGGTCCTTTTACGTGTCGGTCATCAACACCCGCAGTTTTGGCCGATTCCGGCCCGTTTCATGGACTATTACTCACTGTTTTGGGGTCCCGGAGTGATTTCCATGATTGATGAACCCCGGGGTGTGTTTACGTGTCGGTCATCAACACCCGCAGTTTTGGCCGATTCTGGCCTCTTTCATGGACTATTACTGACTGTTTTCGTGTCCCAGACTAATTTCCACGATTGATGAACCCTGGGCTGCGTTTACGTGTCGGTCATCAACACCCGCAGTTTTAGCCGATTCTGGCCCGTATCATGGACTATTACTCACTGTTTTGGGGTCCTAGAGTGATTTCCACGATTGATGAACCCTGGGGTGCGTTTACGTGTCGGTCATCAACACCCGCAGTTTTGGCCGATTCCGGCCCGTATCGTGAACTATTACTCACTGTTTTGGGGTCCTAGAGTGATTTCCACGATTGACGAACCCCGAGCTGCCTTTACGTGTCGGTCATCAACACTCGCAGTTTTAGCCGATTCTGGCCCGTATCGTGGACTATTACTCACTGTTTTGGGGTCCTAGAGTGATTTCCACGATTGACGAACCCCGGGGTCCGTTTACGTGTCGGTCATCAACACCCGCAGTTTTGGCCGATTCCGGCCCGTTTCATGGACTATTACTCACTGTTTTGGGGTCCCGGAGTGATTTCCATGATTGATGAACCCCGGGGTGCGTTTACGTGTCGGTCATCAACACCCGCAGTTTTGGCCGATTCTGGCCTGTTTCGTGGACTATTACTGACTGTTTTGGTGTCCCGGACTAATTTCCACGATTGATGAACCCTGGGGTGCGTTTACGTGTCGGTCACCAACACCCGCAGTTTTAGCCGATTCTGGCCCGTATCGTGGACTATACTCACTGTTTTGGGGTCCTAGAGTGATTTCCACGACTGACGAACCCCGGGGGTCCTTTTACGTGTCGGTCATCAACACCCGCAGTTTTGGCCGATTCCGGCCCGTTTCATGGACTATTACTCACTGTTTTGGGGTCCCGGAGTGATTTCCATGATTGATGAACCCCGGGGTGTGTTTACGTGTCGGTCATCAACACCCGCAGTTTTGGCCGATTCTGGCCTCTTTCATGGACTATTACTGACTGTTTTCGTGTCCCAGACTAATTTCCACGATTGATGAACCCTGGGCTGCGTTTACGTGTCGGTCATCAACACCCGCAGTTTTAGCCGATTCTGGCCCGTATCATGGACTATTACTCACTGTTTTGGGGTCCTAGAGTGATTTCCACGATTGATGAACCCTGGGGTGCGTTTACGTGTCGGTCATCAACACCCGCAGTTTTGGCCGATTCCGGCCCGTATCGTGAACTATTACTCACTGTTTTGGGGTCCTAGAGTGATTTCCACGATTGACGAACCCCGAGCTGCCTTTACGTGTCGGTCATCAACACTCGCAGTTTTAGCCGATTCTGGCCCGTATCGTGGACTATTACTCACTGTTTTGGGGTCCTAGAGTGATTTCCACGATTGACGAACCCCGGGGTCCGTTTACGTGTCGGTCATCAACACCCGCAGTTTTGGCCGATTCCGGCCCGTTTCATGGACTATTACTCACTGTTTTGGGGTCCCGGAGTGATTTCCATGATTGATGAACCCCGGGGTGCGTTTACGTGTCGGTCATCAACACCCGCAGTTTTGGCCGATTCTGGCCTGTTTCGTGGACTATTACTGACTGTTTTGGTGTCCCGGACTAATTTCCACGATTGATGAACCCTGGGGTGCGTTTACGTGTCGGTCACCAACACCCGCAGTTTTAGCCGATTCTGGCCCGTATCATGGACTATTACTCACTGTTTTGGGGTCCTAGAGTGATTTCCACGACTGACGAACCCCGGGGGTCCTTTTACGTGTCGGTCATCAACACCCGCAGTTTTGGCCGATTCCGGCCCGTTTCATGGACTATTACTCACTGTTTTGGGGTCCCGGAGTGATTTCCATGATTGATGAACCCCGGGGTGCGTTTACGTGTCGGTCATCAACACCCGTAGTTTTGGCCGATTCTGGCCTGTTTCGTGGACTATTACTGACTGTTTTGGTGTCCCGGACTAATTTCCACGATTGATGAACCCTGGGGTGCGTTTATGTGTCGGTCATCAACACCCGCAGTTTTAGCCGATTCTGGCCCGTATCATGGACTATTACTCACTGTTTTGGGGTCCTAGAGTGATTTCCACGATTGATGAACCCTGGGGTGCGTTTATGTGTCGGTCATCAACACCCGCAGTTTTGGCCGATTCCGGCCCGTATCGTGAACTATTACTCACTGTTTTGGGGTCCTAGAGTGATTTCCACGATTGACGAACCCCGAGCTGCCTTTACGTGTCGGTCATCAACACTCGCAGTTTTAGCCGATTCTGGCCCGTATCGTGGACTATTACTCACTGTTTTGGGGTCCTAGAGTGATTTCCACGATTGACGAACCCCGGGGTCCGTTTACGTGTCGGTCATCAACACCCGCAGTTTTGGCCGATTCCGGCCCGTTTCATGGACTATTACTCACTGTTTTGGGGTCCTGGAGTGATTTCCATGATTGATGAACCCCGGGGTGCGTTTACGTGTCGGTCATCAACACCCGCAGTTTTGGCCGATTCTGGCCTGTTTCGTGGACTATTACTGACTGTTTTGGTGTCCCGGACTAATTTCCACGATTGATGAACCCTGGGGTGCGTTTACGTGTCGGTCACCAACACCCGCAGTTTTAGCCGATTCTGGCCCGTATCGTGGACCATTACTCACTTTTTTGGGTTCCTAGAGTGATTTCCACGATTGACGAACCCCGGGGTGCGTTTACGTGTCGGTCATCAACACCCGCAGTTTTGGCCGATTCCGGCCTGTTTCATGGACTATTACTCACTGTTTTGGGGTCCCGGAGTGATTTCCATGATTGATGAACCCCGGGGTGCGTTTACGTGTCGGTCATCAACACCCGCAGTTTTGGCCGATTCTGGCCTGTTTCGTGGACTATTACTGACTGTTTTGGTGTCCCGGACTAATTTCCACGATTGATGAACCCTGGGGTGCGTTTACGTGTCGGTCACCAACACCCGCAGTTTTAGCCGATTCTGGCCCGTATCGTGGACTATACTCACTGTTTTGGGGTCCTAGAGTGATTTCCACGACTGACGAACCCCGGGGGTCCTTTTACGTGTCGGTCATCAACACCCGCAGTTTTGGCCGATTCCGGCCCGTTTCATGGACTATTACTCACTGTTTTGGGGTCCCGGAGTGATTTCCATGATTGATGAACCCCGGGGTGTGTTTACGTGTCGGTCATCAACACCCGCAGTTTTGGCCGATTCTGGCCTCTTTCATGGACTATTACTGACTGTTTTCGTGTCCCAGACTAATTTCCACGATTGATGAACCCTGGGGTGCGTTTACGTGTCGGTCATCAACACCCGCAGTTTTAGCCGATTCTGGCCCGTATCGTGGACTATTACTCACTGTTTTGGGGTCCTAGAGTGATTTCCACGATTGATGAACCCTGGGGTGCGTTTACGTGTCGGTCATCAACACCCGCAGTTTTGGCCGATTCCGGCCCGTATCGTGAACTATTACTCACTGTTTTGGGGTCCTAGAGTGATTTCCACGATTGACGAACCCCGAGCTGCCTTTACGTGTCGGTCATCAACACTCGCAGTTTTAGCCGATTCTGGCCCGTATCGTGGACTATTACTCACTGTTTTGGGGTCCTAGAGTGATTTCCACGATTGACGAACCCCGGGGTCCGTTTACGTGTCGGTCATCAACACCCGCAGTTTTGGCCGATTCCGGCCCGTTTCATGGACTATTACTCACTGTTTTGGGGTCCCGGAGTGATTTCCATGATTGATGAACCCCGGGGTGCGTTTACGTGTCGGTCATCAACACCCGCAGTTTTGGCCGATTCTGGCCTGTTTCGTGGACTATTACTGACTGTTTTGGTGTCCCGGACTAATTTCCACGATTGATGAACCCTGGGGTGCGTTTACGTGTCGGTCACCAACACCCGCAGTTTTAGCCGATTCTGGCCCGTATCATGGACTATTACTCACTGTTTTGGGGTCCTAGAGTGATTTCCACGACTGACGAACCCCGGGGGTCCTTTTACGTGTCGGTCATCAACACCCGCAGTTTTGGCCGATTCCGGCCCGTTTCATGGACTATTACTCACTGTTTTGGGGTCCCGGAGTGATTTCCATGATTGATGAACCCCGGGGTGTGTTTACGTGTCGGTCATCAACACCCGCAGTTTTGGCCGATTCTGGCCTCTTTCATGGACTATTACTGACTGTTTTGGTGTCCCAGACTAATTTCCACGATTGATGAACCCTGGGGTGCGTTTACGTGTCGGTCATCAACACCCGCAGTTTTAGCCGATTCTGGCCCGTATCGTGGACTATTACTCACTGTTTTGGGGTCCTAGAGTGATTTCCACGATTGACGAACCCCGGGGTCCGTTTACGTGTCGGTCATCAACACCCGCAGTTTTGGCCGATTCCGGCCCGTTTCATGGACTATTACTCACTGTTTTGGGGTCCCGGAGTGATTTCCATGATTGATGAACCCCGGGGTGCGTTTACGTGTCGGTCATCAACACCCGCAGTTTTGGCCGATTCTGGCCTGTTTCGTGGACTATTACTGACTGTTTTGGTGTCCCGGACTAATTTCCACGATTGATGAACCCTGGGGTGCGTTTACGTGTCGGTCACCAACACCCGCAGTTTTAGCCGATTCTGGCCCGTATCATGGACTATTACTCACTGTTTTGGGGTCCTAGAGTGATTTCCACGACTGACGAACCCCGGGGGTCCTTTTACGTGTCGGTCATCAACACCCGCAGTTTTGGCCGATTCCGGCCCGTTTCATGGACTATTACTCACTGTTTTGGGGTCCCGGAGTGATTTCCATGATTGATGAACCCCGGGGTGTGTTTACGTGTCGGTCATCAACACCCGCAGTTTTGGCCGATTCTGGCCTCTTTCATGGACTATTACTGACTGTTTTGGTGTCCCAGACTAATTTCCACGATTGATGAACCCTGGGGTGCGTTTACGTGTCGGTCATCAACACCCGCAGTTTTAGCCGATTCTGGCCCGTATCGTGGACTATTACTCACTGTTTTGGGGTCCTAGAGTGATTTCCACGATTGACGAACCCCGGGGTCCGTTTACGTGTCGGTCATCAACACCCGCAGTTTTGGCCGATTCCGGCCCGTTTCATGGACTATTACTCACTGTTTTGGGGTCCCGGAGTGATTTCCATGATTGATGAACCCCGGGGTGCGTTTACGTGTCGGTCATCAACACCCGCAGTTTTGGCCGATTCTGGCCTGTTTCGTGGACTATTACTGACTGTTTTGGTGTCCCGGACTAATTTCCACGATTGATGAACCCTGGGGTGCGTTTACGTGTCGGTCATCAACACCCGCAGTTTTAGCCGATTCTGGCCCGTATCATGGACTATTACTCACTGTTTTGGGGTCCTAGAGTGATTTCCACGATTGATGAACCCTGGGGTGCGTTTACGTGTCGGTCATCAACACCCGCAGTTTTGGCCGATTCCGGCCCGTATCGTGAACTATTACTCACTGTTTTGGGGTCCTAGAGTGATTTCCACGATTGACGAACCCCGAGCTGCCTTTACGTGTCGGTCATCAACACTCGCAGTTTTAGCCGATTCTGGCCCGTATCGTGGACTATTACTGACTGTTTTGGTGTCCCAGACTAATTTCCACGATTGATGAACCCTGGGGTGCGTTTACGTGTCGGTCATCAACACCCGCAGTTTTAGCCGATTCTGGCCCGTATCGTGGACTATTACTCACTGTTTTGGGGTCCTAGAGTGATTTCCACGATTGACGAACCCCGGGGTCCGTTTACGTGTCGGTCATCAACACCCGCAGTTTTGGCCGATTCCGGCCCGTTTCATGGACTATTACTCACTGTTTTGGGGTCCCGGAGTGATTTCCATGATTGATGAACCCCGGGGTGCGTTTACGTGTCGGTCATCAACACCCGCAGTTTTGGCCGATTCTGGCCTGTTTCGTGGACTATTACTGACTGTTTTGGTGTCCCGGACTAATTTCCACGATTGATGAACCCTGGGGTGCGTTTACGTGTCGGTCACCAACACCCGCAGTTTTAGCCGATTCTGGCCCGTATCATGGACTATTACTCACTGTTTTGGGGTCCTAGAGTGATTTCCACGACTGACGAACCCCGGGGGTCCTTTTACGTGTCGGTCATCAACACCCGCAGTTTTGGCCGATTCCGGCCCGTTTCATGGACTATTACTCACTGTTTTGGGGTCCCGGAGTGATTTCCATGATTGATGAACCCCGGGGTGCGTTTACGTGTCGGTCATCAACACCCGCAGGTTTGGCCGATTCTGGCCTGTTTCGTGGACTATTACTGACTGTTTTGGTGTCCCGGACTAATTTCCACGATTGATGAACCCTGGGGTGCGTTTACGTGTCGGTCATCAACACCCGCAGTTTTAGCCGATTCTGGCCCGTATCATGGACTATTACTCACTGTTTTGGGGTCCTAGAGTGATTTCCACGATTGATGAACCCTGGGGTGCGTTTACGTGTCGGTCATCAACACCCGCAGTTTTGGCCGATTCCGGCCCGTATCGTGAACTATTACTCACTGTTTTGGGGTCCTAGAGTGATTTCCACGATTGACGAACCCCGAGCTGCCTTTACGTGTCGGTCATCAACACTCGCAGTTTTAGCCGATTCTGGCCCGTATCGTGGACTATTACTCACTGTTTTGGGGTCCTAGAGTGATTTCCACGATTGACGAACCCCGGGGTCCGTTTACGTGTCGGTCATCAACACCCGCAGTTTTGGCCGATTCCGGCCCGTTTCATGGACTATTACTCACTGTTTTGGGGTCCCGGAGTGATTTCCATGATTGATGAACCCCGGGGTGTGTTTACGTGTCGGTCATCAACACCCGCAGTTTTGGCCGATTCTGGCCTCTTTCATGGACTATTACTGACTGTTTTGGTGTCCCGGACTAATTTCCACGATTGATGAACCCTGGGGTGCGTTTACGTGTCGGTCATCAACACCCGCAGTTTTAGCCGATTCTGGCCCGTATCGTGGACTATTACTCACTGTTTTGGGGTCCTAGAGTGATTTCCACGATTGACGAACCCCGGGGTCCGTTTACGTGTCGGTCATCAACACCCGCAGTTTTGGCCGATTCCGGCCCGTTTCATGGACTATTACTCACTGTTTTGGGGTCCCGGAGTGATTTCCATGATTGATGAACCCCGGGGTGCGTTTACGTGTCGGTCATCAACACCCGCAGGTTTGGCCGATTCTGGCCTGTTTCGTGGACTATTACTGACTGTTTTGGTGTCCCGGACTAATTTCCACGATTGATGAACCCTGGGGTGCGTTTACGTGTCGGTCATCAACACCCGCAGTTTTAGCCGATTCTGGCCCGTATCATGGACTATTACTCACTGTTTTGGGGTCCTAGAGTGATTTCCACGATTGATGAACCCTGGGGTGCGTTTACGTGTCGGTCATCAACACCCGCAGTTTTGGCCGATTCCGGCCCGTATCGTGAACTATTACTCACTGTTTTGGGGTCCTAGAGTGATTTCCACGATTGACGAACCCCGAGCTGCCTTTACGTGTCGGTCATCAACACTCGCAGTTTTAGCCGATTCTGGCCCGTATCGTGGACTATTACTCACTGTTTTGGGGTCCTAGAGTGATTTCCACGATTGACGAACCCCGGGGTCCGTTTACGTGTCGGTCATCAACACCCGCAGTTTTGGCCGATTCCGGCCCGTTTCATGGACTATTACTCACTGTTTTGGGGTCCCGGAGTGATTTCCATGATTGATGAACCCCGGGGTGTGTTTACGTGTCGGTCATCAACACCCGCAGTTTTGGCCGATTCTGGCCTCTTTCATGGACTATTACTGACTGTTTTGGTGTCCCGGACTAATTTCCACGATTGATGAACCCTGGGGTGCGTTTACGTGTCGGTCATCAACACCCGCAGTTTTAGCCGATTCTGGCCCGTATCATGGACTATTACTCACTGTTTTGGGGTCCTAGAGTGATTTCCACGATTGATGAACCCTGGGGTGCGTTTACGTGTCGGTCATCAACACCCGCAGTTTTGGCCGATTCCGGCCCGTATCGTGAACTATTACTCACTGTTTTGGGGTCCTAGAGTGATTTCCACGATTGACGAACCCCGAGCTGCCTTTACGTGTCGGTCATCAACACTCGCAGTTTTAGCCGATTCTGGCCCGTATCGTGGACTATTACTGACTGTTTTGGTGTCCCAGACTAATTTCCACGATTGATGAACCCTGGGGTGCGTTTACGTGTCGGTCATCAACACCCGCAGTTTTAGCCGATTCTGGCCCGTATCGTGGACTATTACTCACTGTTTTGGGGTCCTAGAGTGATTTCCACGATTGACGAACCCCGGGGTCCGTTTACGTGTCGGTCATCAACACCCGCAGTTTTGGCCGATTCCGGCCCGTTTCATGGACTATTACTCACTGTTTTGGGGTCCCGGAGTGATTTCCATGATTGATGAACCCCGGGGTGCGTTTACGTGTCGGTCATCAACACCCGCAGTTTTGGCCGATTCTGGCCTGTTTCGTGGACTATTACTGACTGTTTTGGTGTCCCGGACTAATTTCCACGATTGATGAACCCCGGGGTCCGTTTACGTGTCGGTCACCAACACCCGCAGTTTTAGCCGATTCTGGCCCGTATCATGGACTATTACTCACTGTTTTGGGGTCCTAGAGTGATTTCCACGACTGACGAACCCCGGGGGTCCTTTTACGTGTCGGTCATCAACACCCGCAGTTTTGGCCGATTCCGGCCCGTTTCATGGACTATTACTCACTGTTTTGGGGTCCCGGAGTGATTTCCACGATTGATGAACCCCGGGGTGCGTTTACGTGTCGGTCATCAACACCCGCAGGTTTGGCCGATTCTGGCCCGTATCATGGACTATTACTCACTGTTTTGGGGTCCTAGAGTGATTTCCACGACTGACGAACCCCGGGGGTCCTTTTACGTGTCGGTCATCAACACCCGCAGTTTTGGCCGATTCCGGCCCGTTTCATGGACTATTACTCACTGTTTTGGGGTCCCGGAGTGATTTCCATGATTGATGAACCCCGGGGTGCGTTTACGTGTCGGTCATCAACACCCGCAGGTTTGGCCGATTCTGGCCTGTTTCGTGGACTATTACTGACTGTTTTGGTGTCCCGGACTAATTTCCACGATTGATGAACCCTGGGGTGCGTTTACGTGTCGGTCATCAACACCCGCAGTTTTAGCCGATTCTGGCCCGTATCATGGACTATTACTCACTGTTTTGGGGTCCTAGAGTGATTTCCACGATTGATGAACCCTGGGGTGCGTTTACGTGTCGGTCATCAACACCCGCAGTTTTGGCCGATTCCGGCCCGTATCGTGAACTATTACTCACTGTTTTGGGGTCCTAGAGTGATTTCCACGATTGACGAACCCCGAGCTGCCTTTACGTGTCGGTCATCAACACTCGCAGTTTTAGCCGATTCTGGCCCGTATCGTGGACTATTACTCACTGTTTTGGGGTCCTAGAGTGATTTCCACGATTGACGAACCCCGGGGTCCGTTTACGTGTCGGTCATCAACACCCGCAGTTTTGGCCGATTCCGGCCCGTTTCATGGACTATTACTCACTGTTTTGGGGTCCCGGAGTGATTTCCATGATTGATGAACCCCGGGGTGTGTTTACGTGTCGGTCATCAACACCCGCAGTTTTGGCCGATTCTGGCCTCTTTCATGGACTATTACTGACTGTTTTGGTGTCCCGGACTAATTTCCACGATTGATGAACCCTGGGGTGCGTTTACGTGTCGGTCATCAACACCCGCAGTTTTAGCCGATTCTGGCCCGTATCGTGGACTATTACTCACTGTTTTGGGGTCCTAGAGTGATTTCCACGATTGACGAACCCCGGGGTCCGTTTACGTGTCGGTCATCAACACCCGCAGTTTTGGCCGATTCCGGCCCGTTTCATGGACTATTACTCACTGTTTTGGGGTCCCGGAGTGATTTCCATGATTGATGAACCCCGGGGTGCGTTTACGTGTCGGTCATCAACACCCGCAGGTTTGGCCGATTCTGGCCTGTTTCGTGGACTATTACTGACTGTTTTGGTGTCCCGGACTAATTTCCACGATTGATGAACCCTGGGGTGCGTTTACGTGTCGGTCATCAACACCCGCAGTTTTAGCCGATTCTGGCCCGTATCATGGACTATTACTCACTGTTTTGGGGTCCTAGAGTGATTTCCACGATTGATGAACCCTGGGGTGCGTTTACGTGTCGGTCATCAACACCCGCAGTTTTGGCCGATTCCGGCCCGTATCGTGAACTATTACTCACTGTTTTGGGGTCCTAGAGTGATTTCCACGATTGACGAACCCCGAGCTGCCTTTACGTGTCGGTCATCAACACTCGCAGTTTTAGCCGATTCTGGCCCGTATCGTGGACTATTACTCACTGTTTTGGGGTCCTAGAGTGATTTCCACGATTGACGAACCCCGGGGTCCGTTTACGTGTCGGTCATCAACACCCGCAGTTTTGGCCGATTCCGGCCCGTTTCATGGACTATTACTCACTGTTTTGGGGTCCCGGAGTGATTTCCATGATTGATGAACCCCGGGGTGTGTTTACGTGTCGGTCATCAACACCCGCAGTTTTGGCCGATTCTGGCCTCTTTCATGGACTATTACTGACTGTTTTGGTGTCCCGGACTAATTTCCACGATTGATGAACCCTGGGGTGCGTTTACGTGTCGGTCATCAACACCCGCAGTTTTAGCCGATTCTGGCCCGTATCGTGGACTATTACTCACTGTTTTGGGGTCCTAGAGTGATTTCCACGATTGACGAACCCCGGGGTCCGTTTACGTGTCGGTCATCAACACCCGCAGTTTTGGCCGATTCCGGCCCGTTTCATGGACTATTACTCACTGTTTTGGGGTCCCGGAGTGATTTCCATGATTGATGAACCCCGGGGTGCGTTTACGTGTCGGTCATCAACACCCGCAGGTTTGGCCGATTCTGGCCTGTTTCGTGGACTATTACTGACTGTTTTGGTGTCCCGGACTAATTTCCACGATTGATGAACCCTGGGGTGCGTTTACGTGTCGGTCATCAACACCCGCAGTTTTAGCCGATTCTGGCCCGTATCATGGACTATTACTCACTGTTTTGGGGTCCTAGAGTGATTTCCACGATTGATGAACCCTGGGGTGCGTTTACGTGTCGGTCATCAACACCCGCAGTTTTGGCCGATTCCGGCCCGTATCGTGAACTATTACTCACTGTTTTGGGGTCCTAGAGTGATTTCCACGATTGACGAACCCCGAGCTGCCTTTACGTGTCGGTCATCAACACTCGCAGTTTTGGCTGATTCTGGCCCGTATCGTGGACTATTACTCACTGTTTTGGGGTCCTAGAGTGATTTCCACGATTGACGAACCCCGGGGTCCGTTTACGTGTCGGTCATCAACACCCGCAGTTTTGGCCGATTCCGGCCCGTTTCATGGACTATTACTCACTGTTTTGGGGTCCCGGAGTGATTTCCATGATTGATGAACCCCGGGGTGTGTTTACGTGTCGGTCATCAACACCCGCAGTTTTGGCCGATTCTGGCCTGTTTCGTGGACTATTACTGACTGTTTTGGTGTCCCGGACTAATTTCCACGATTGATGAACCCTGGGGTGCGTTTACGTGTCGGTCATCAACACCCGCAGTTTTAGCCGATTCTGGCCCGTATCGTGGACTATTACTCACTGTTTTGGGGTCCTAGAGTGATTTCCACGATTGACGAACCCCGGGGTCCGTTTACGTGTCGGTCATCAACACCCGCAGTTTTGGCCGATTCCGGCCCGTTTCATGGACTATTACTCACTGTTTTGGGGTCCCGGAGTGATTTCCATGATTGATGAACCCCGGGGTGCGTTTACGTGTCGGTCATCAACACCCGCAGGTTTGGCCGATTCTGGCCTGTTTCGTGGACTATTACTGACTGTTTTGGTGTCCCGGACTAATTTCCACGATTGATGAACCCTGGGGTGCGTTTACGTGTCGGTCATCAACACCCGCAGTTTTAGCCGATTCTGGCCCGTATCATGGACTATTACTCACTGTTTTGGGGTCCTAGAGTGATTTCCACGATTGATGAACCCTGGGGTGCGTTTACGTGTCGGTCATCAACACCCGCAGTTTTGGCCGATTCCGGCCCGTATCGTGAACTATTACTCACTGTTTTGGGGTCCTAGAGTGATTTCCACGATTGACGAACCCCGAGCTGCCTTTACGTGTCGGTCATCAACACTCGCAGTTTTAGCCGATTCTGGCCCGTATCGTGGACTATTACTCACTGTTTGTGGGTCCTAGAGTGATTTCCACGATTGACGAACCCCGGGGTCCGTTTACGTGTCGGTCATCAACACCCGCAGTTTTGGCCGATTCCGGCCCGTTTCATGGACTATTACTCACTGTTTTGGGGTCCCGGAGTGATTTCCATGATTGATGAACCCCGGGGTGTGTTTACGTGTCGGTCATCAACACCCGCAGTTTTGGCCGATTCTGGCCTGTTTCGTGGACTATTACTGACTGTTTTGGTGTCCCGGACTAATTTCCACGATTGATGAACCCTGGGGTGCGTTTACGTGTCGGTCATCAACACCCGCAGTTTTAGCCGATTCTGGCCCGTATCGTGGACTATTACTCACTGTTTTGGGGTCCTAGAGTGATTTCCACGATTGACGAACCCCGGGGTCCGTTTACGTGTCGGTCATCAACACCCGCAGTTTTGGCCGATTCCGGCCCGTTTCATGGACTATTACTCACTGTTTTGGGGTCCCGGAGTGATTTCCATGATTGATGAACCCCGGGGTGCGTTTACGTGTCGGTCATCAACACCCGCAGGTTTGGCCGATTCTGGCCTGTTTCGTGGACTATTACTGACTGTTTTGGTGTCCCGGACTAATTTCCACGATTGATGAACCCTGGGGTGCGTTTACGTGTCGGTCATCAACACCCGCAGTTTTAGCCGATTCTGGCCCGTATCATGGACTATTACTCACTGTTTTGGGGTCCTAGAGTGATTTCCACGATTGATGAACCCTGGGGTGCGTTTACGTGTCGGTCATCAACACCCGCAGTTTTGGCCGATTCCGGCCCGTATCGTGAACTATTACTCACTGTTTTGGGGTCCTAGAGTGATTTCCACGATTGACGAACCCCGAGCTGCCTTTACGTGTCGGTCATCAACACCCGCAGTTTTGGCCGATTCTGGCCTGTTTCGTGGACTATTACTGACTGTTTTGGTGTCCCGGACTAATTTCCACGATTGATGAACCCTGGGGTGCGTTTACGTGTCGGTCATCAACACCCGCAGTTTTAGCCGATTCTGGCCCGTATCGTGGACTATTACTCACTGTTTTGGGGTCCTAGAGTGATTTCCACGATTGACGAACCCCGGGGTCCGTTTACGTGTCGGTCATCAACACCCGCAGTTTTGGCCGATTCCGGCCCGTTTCATGGACTATTACTCACTGTTTTGGGGTCCCGGAGTGATTTCCATGATTGATGAACCCCGGGGTGCGTTTACGTGTCGGTCATCAACACCCGCAGGTTTGGCCGATTCTGGCCTGTTTCGTGGACTATTACTGACTGTTTTGGTGTCCCGGACTAATTTCCACGATTGATGAACCCTGGGGTGCGTTTACGTGTCGGTCATCAACACCCGCAGTTTTAGCCGATTCTGGCCCGTATCATGGACTATTACTCACTGTTTTGGGGTCCTAGAGTGATTTCCACGATTGATGAACCCTGGGGTGCGTTTACGTGTCGGTCATCAACACCCGCAGTTTTGGCCGATTCCGGCCCGTATCGTGAACTATTACTCACTGTTTTGGGGTCCTAGAGTGATTTCCACGATTGACGAACCCCGAGCTGCCTTTACGTGTCGGTCATCAACACTCGCAGTTTTAGCCGATTCTGGCCCGTATCGTGGACTATTACTCACTGTTTTGGGGTCCTAGAGTGATTTCCACGATTGACGAACCCCGGGGTCCGTTTACGTGTCGGTCATCAACACCCGCAGTTTTGGCCGATTCCGGCCCGTTTCATGGACTATTACTCACTGTTTTGGGGTCCCGGAGTGATTTCCATGATTGATGAACCCCGGGGTGTGTTTACGTGTCGGTCATCAACACCCGCAGTTTTGGCCGATTCTGGCCTCTTTCATGGACTATTACTGACTGTTTTGGTGTCCCGGACTAATTTCCACGATTGATGAACCCTAGGATGCGTTTACGTGTCGGTCATCAACACCCGCAGTTTTAGCCGATTCTGGCCCGTATCGTGGACTATTACTCACTGTTTTGGGGTCCTAGAGTGATTTCCACGATTGACGAACCCCGGGGTCCGTTTACGTGTCGGTCATCAACACCCGCAGTTTTGGCTGATTCCGGCCCGTTTCATGGACTATTACTCACTGTTTTGGGGTCCCGGAGTGATTTCCATGATTGATGAACCCCGGGGTGCGTTTACGTGTCGGTCATCAACACCCGCAGGTTTGGCCGATTCTGGCCTGTTTCGTGGACTATTACTGACTGTTTTGGTGTCCCAGACTAATTTCCACGATTGATGAACCCTGGGGTGCGTTTACGTGTCGGTCATCAACACCCGCAGTTTTAGCCGATTCTGGCCCGTATCATGGACTATTACTCACTGTTTTGGGGTCCTAGAGTGATTTCCACGATTGATGAACCCTGGGGTGCGTTTACGTGTCGGTCATCAACACCCGCAGTTTTGGCTGATTCCGGCCCGTATCGTGAACTATTACTCACTGTTTTGGGGTCCTAGAGTGATTTCCACGATTGACGAACCCCGAGCTGCCTTTACGTGTCGGTCATCAACACTCGCAGTTTTAGCCGATTCTGGCCCGTATCGTGGACTATTACTCACTGTTTTGGGGTCCTAGAGTGATTTCCACGATTGACGAACCCCGGGGTCCGTTTACGTGTCGGTCATCAACACCCGCAGTTTTGGCCGATTCCGGCCCGTTTCATGGACTATTACTCACTGTTTTGGGGTCCCGGAGTGATTTCCATGATTGATGAACCCCGGGGTGTGTTTACGTGTCGGTCATCAACACCCGCAGTTTTGGCCGATTCTGGCCTGTTTCGTGGACTATTACTGACTGTTTTGGTGTCCCGGACTAATTTCCACGATTGATGAACCCTGGGGTGCGTTTACGTGTCGGTCATCAACACCCGCAGTTTTAGCCGATTCTGGCCCGTATCGTGGACTATTACTCACTGTTTTGGGGTCCTAGAGTGATTTCCACGATTGACGAACCCCGGGGTCCGTTTACGTGTCGGTCATCAACACCCGCAGTTTTGGCCGATTCCGGCCCGTTTCATGGACTATTACTCACTGTTTTGGGGTCCCGGAGTGATTTCCATGATTGATGAACCCCGGGGTGCGTTTACGTGTCGGTCATCAACACCCGCAGGTTTGGCCGATTCTGGCCTGTTTCGTGGACTATTACTGACTGTTTTGGTGTCCCGGACTAATTTCCACGATTGATGAACCCTGGGGTGCGTTTACGTGTCGGTCATCAACACCCGCAGTTTTAGCCGATTCTGGCCCGTATCATGGACTATTACTCACTGTTTTGGGGTCCTAGAGTGATTTCCACGATTGATGAACCCTGGGGTGCGTTTACGTGTCGGTCATCAACACCCGCAGTTTTGGCCGATTCCGGCCCGTATCGTGAACTATTACTCACTGTTTTGGGGTCCTAGAGTGATTTCCACGATTGACGAACCCCGAGCTGCCTTTACGTGTCGGTCATCAACACTCGCAGTTTTAGCCGATTCTGGCCCGTATCGTGGACTATTACTCACTGTTTTGGGGTCCTAGAGTGATTTCCACGATTGACGAACCCCGGGGTCCGTTTACGTGTCGGTCATCAACACCCGCAGTTTTGGCCGATTCCGGCCCGTTTCATGGACTATTACTCACTATTTTGGGGTCCCGGAGTGATTTCCATGATTGATGAACCCCGGGGTGTGTTTACGTGTCGGTCATCAACACCCGCAGTTTTGGCCGATTCTGGCCTCTTTCATGGACTATTACTGACTGTTTTGGTGTCCCGGACTAATTTCCACGATTGATGAACCCTGGGGTGCGTTTACGTGTCGGTCATCAACACCCGCAGTTTTAGCCGATTCTGGCCCGTATCGTGGACTATTACTCACTGTTTTGGGGTCCTAGAGTGATTTCCACGATTGACGAACCCCGGGGTCCGTTTACGTGTCGGTCATCAACACCCGCAGTTTTGGCCGATTCCGGCCCGTTTCATGGACTATTACTCACTGTTTTGGGGTCCCGGAGTGATTTCCATGATTGATGAACCCCGGGGTGCGTTTACGTGTCGGTCATCAACACCCGCAGGTTTGGCCGATTCTGGCCTGTTTCGTGGACTATTACTGACTGTTTTGGTGTCCCGGACTAATTTCCACGATTGATGAACCCTGGGGTGCGTTTACGTGTCGGTCATCAACACCCGCAGTTTTAGCCGATTCTGGCCCGTATCATGGACTATTACTCACTGTTTTGGGGTCCTAGAGTGATTTCCACGATTGATGAACCCTGGGGTGCGTTTACGTGTCGGTCATCAACACCCGCAGTTTTGGCCGATTCCGGCCCGTATCGTGAACTATTACTCACTGTTTTGGGGTCCTAGAGTGATTTCCACGATTGACGAACCCCGAGCTGCCTTTACGTGTCGGTCATCAACACTCGCAGTTTTAGCCGATTCTGGCCCGTATCGTGGACTATTACTCACTGTTTTGGGGTCCTAGAGTGATTTCCACGATTGACGAACCCCGGGGTCCGTTTACGTGTCGGTCATCAACACCCGCAGTTTTGGCCGATTCCGGCCCGTTTCATGGACTATTACTCACTGTTTTGGGGTCCCGGAGTGATTTCCATGATTGATGAACCCCGGGGTGTGTTTACGTGTCGGTCATCAACACCCGCAGGTTTGGCCGATTCTGGCCTGTTTCGTGGACTATTACTGACTGTTTTGGTGTCCCGGACTAATTTCCACGATTGATGAACCCTGGGGTGCGTTTACGTGTCGGTCATGAACACCCGCAGTTTTAGCCGATTCTGGCCCGTATCGTGGACTATTACTCACTGTTTTGGGGTCCTAGAGAAATTTCCACGATTGACGAACCCCGGGGTCCGTTTACGTGTCGGTCATCAACACCCGCAGTTTTGGCCGATTCCGGCCCGTTTCATGGACTATTACTCACTGTTTTGGGGTCCCGGAGTGATTTCCATGATTGATGAACCCCGGGGTGTGTTTACGTGTCGGTCATCAACACCCGCAGTTTTGGCCGATTCTGGCCTCTTTCATGGACTATTACTGACTGTTTTGGTGTCCCGGACTAATTTCCACGATTGATGAACCCTAGGGTGCGTTTACGTGTCGGTCATCAACACCCGCAGTTTTAGCCGATTCTGGCCCGTATCGTGGACTATTACTCACTGTTTTGGGGTCCTAGAGTGATTTCCACGATTGACGAACCCCGGGGTCCGTTTACGTGTCGGTCATCAACACCCGCAGTTTTGGCTGATTCCGGCCCGTTTCATGGACTATTACTCACTGTTTTGGGGTCCCGGAGTGATTTCCATAATTGATGAACCCCGGGGTGCGTTTACGTGTCGGTCATCAACACCCGCAGGTTTGGCCGATTCTGGCCTGTTTCGTGGACTATTACTGACTGTTTTGGTGTCCCGGACTAATTTCCACGATTGATGAACCCTGGGGTGCGTTTACGTGTCGGTCATCAACACCCGCAGTTTTAGCCGATTCTGGCCCGTATCGTGGACTATTACTCACTGTTTTGGGGTCCTAGAGTGATTTCCACGATTGACGAACCCCGGGGTCCGTTTACGTGTCGGTCATCAACACCCGCAGTTTTGGCCGATTCCGGCCCGTTTCATGGACTATTACTCACTGTTTTGGGGTCCCGGAGTGATTTCCATGATTGATGAACCCCGGGGTGCGTTTACGTGTCGGTCATCAACACCCGCAGGTTTGGCCGATTCTGGCCTGTTTCGTGGACTATTACTGACTGTTTTGGTGTCCCGGACTAATTTCCACGATTGATGAACCCTGGGGTGCGTTTACGTGTCGGTCATCAACACCCGCAGTTTTAGCCGATTCTGGCCCGTATCATGGACTATTACTCACTGTTTTGGGGTCCTAGAGTGATTTCCACGATTGATGAACCCTGGGGTGCGTTTACGTGTCGGTCATCAACACCCGCAGTTTTGGCCGATTCCGGCCCGTATCGTGAACTATTACTCACTGTTTTGGGGTCCTAGAGTGATTTCCACGATTGACGAACCCCGAGCTGCCTTTACGTGTCGGTCATCAACACTCGCAGTTTTAGCCGATTCTGGCCCGTATCGTGGACTATTACTCACTGTTTTGGGGTCCTAGAGTGATTTCCACGATTGACGAACCCCGGGGTCCGTTTACGTGTCGGTCATCAACACCCGCAGTTTTGGCCGATTCCGGCCCGTTTCATGGACTATTACTCACTGTTTTGGGGTCCCGGAGTGATTTCCATGATTGATGAACCCCGGGGTGTGTTTACGTGTCGGTCATCAACACCCGCAGGTTTGGCCGATTCTGGCCTGTTTCGTGGACTATTACTGACTGTTTTGGTGTCCCGGACTAATTTCCACGATTGATGAACCCTGGGGTGCGTTTACGTGTCGGTCATGAACACCCGCAGTTTTAGCCGATTCTGGCCCGTATCGTGGACTATTACTCACTGTTTTGGGGTCCTAGAGAAATTTCCACGATTGACGAACCCCGGGGTCCGTTTACGTGTCGGTCATCAACACCCGCAGTTTTGGCCGATTCCGGCCCGTTTCATGGACTATTACTCACTGTTTTGGGGTCCCGGAGTGATTTCCATGATTGATGAACCCCGGGGTGTGTTTACGTGTCGGTCATCAACACCCGCAGTTTTGGCCGATTCTGGCCTCTTTCATGGACTATTACTGACTGTTTTGGTGTCCCGGACTAATTTCCACGATTGATGAACCCTAGGGTGCGTTTACGTGTCGGTCATCAACACCCGCAGTTTTAGCCGATTCTGGCCCGTATCGTGGACTATTACTCACTGTTTTGGGGTCCTAGAGTGATTTCCACGATTGACGAACCCCGGGGTCCGTTTACGTGTCGGTCATCAACACCCGCAGTTTTGGCTGATTCCGGCCCGTTTCATGGACTATTACTCACTGTTTTGGGGTCCCGGAGTGATTTCCATAATTGATGAACCCCGGGGTGCGTTTACGTGTCGGTCATCAACACCCGCAGGTTTGGCCGATTCTGGCCTGTTTCGTGGACTATTACTGACTGTTTTGGTGTCCCGGACTAATTTCCACGATTGATGAACCCTGGGGTGCGTTTACGTGTCGGTCATCAACACCCGCAGTTTTAGCCGATTCTGGCCCGTATCATGGACTATTACTCACTGTTTTGGGGTCCTAGAGTGATTTCCACGATTGATGAACCCTGGGGTGCGTTTACGTGTCGGTCATCAACACCCGCAGTTTTGGCTGATTCCGGCCCGTATCGTGAACTATTACTCACTGTTTTGGGGTCCTAGAGTGATTTCCACGATTGACGAACCCCGAGCTGCCTTTACGTGTCGGTCATCAACACTCGCAGTTTTAGCCGATTCTGGCCCGTATCGTGGACTATTACTCACTGTTTTGGGGTCCTAGAGTGATTTCCACGATTGACGAACCCCGGGGTCCGTTTACGTGTCGGTCATCAACACCCGCAGTTTTGGCCGATTCCGGCCCGTTTCATGGACTATTACTCACTGTTTTGGGGTCCCGGAGTGATTTCCATGATTGATGAACCCCGGGGTGTGTTTACGTGTCGGTCATCAACACCCGCAGTTTTGGCCGATTCTGGCCTCTTTCATGGACTATTACTGACTGTTTTGGTGTCCCGGACTAATTTCCACGATTGATGAACCCTAGGGTGCGTTTACGTGTCGGTCATCAACACCCGCAGTTTTAGCCGATTCTGGCCCGTATCGTGGACTATTACTCACTGTTTTGGGGTCCTAGAGTGATTTCCACGATTGACGAACCCCGGGGTCCGTTTACGTGTCGGTCATCAACACCCGCAGTTTTGGCTGATTCCGGCCCGTTTCATGGACTATTACTCACTGTTTTGGGGTCCCGGAGTGATTTCCATGATTGATGAACCCCGGGGTGCGTTTACGTGTCGGTCATCAACACCCGCAGGTTTGGCCGATTCTGGCCTGTTTCGTGGACTATTACTGACTGTTTTGGTGTCCCAGACTAATTTCCACGATTGATGAACCCTGGGGTGCGTTTACGTGTCGGTCATCAACACCCGCAGTTTTAGCCGATTCTGGCCCGTATCGTGGACTATTACTCACTGTTTTGGGGTCCTAGAGTGATTTCCACGATTGACGAACCCCGGGGTCCGTTTACGTGTCGGTCATCAACACCCGCAGTTTTGGCCGATTCCGGCCCGTTTCATGGACTATTACTCACTGTTTTGGGGTCCCGGAGTGATTTCCATGATTGATGAACCCCGGGGTGTGTTTACGTGTCGGTCATCAACACCCGCAGGTTTGGCCGATTCTGGCCTGTTTCGTGGACTATTACTGACTGTTTTGGTGTCCCGGACTAATTTCCACGATTGATGAACCCTGGGGTGCGTTTACGTGTCGGTCATGAACACCCGCAGTTTTAGCCGATTCTGGCCCGTATCGTGGACTATTACTCACTGTTTTGGGGTCCTAGAGAAATTTCCACGATTGACGAACCCCGGGGTCCGTTTACGTGTCGGTCATCAACACCCGCAGTTTTGGCCGATTCCGGCCCGTTTCATGGACTATTACTCACTGTTTTGGGGTCCCGGAGTGATTTCCATGATTGATGAACCCCGGGGTGTGTTTACGTGTCGGTCATCAACACCCGCAGTTTTGGCCGATTCTGGCCTCTTTCATGGACTATTACTGACTGTTTTGGTGTCCCGGACTAATTTCCACGATTGATGAACCCTAGGGTGCGTTTACGTGTCGGTCATCAACACCCGCAGTTTTAGCCGATTCTGGCCCGTATCGTGGACTATTACTCACTGTTTTGGGGTCCTAGAGTGATTTCCACGATTGACGAACCCCGGGGTCCGTTTACGTGTCGGTCATCAACACCCGCAGTTTTGGCTGATTCCGGCCCGTTTCATGGACTATTACTCACTGTTTTGGGGTCCCGGAGTGATTTCCATAATTGATGAACCCCGGGGTGCGTTTACGTGTCGGTCATCAACACCCGCAGGTTTGGCCGATTCTGGCCTGTTTCGTGGACTATTACTGACTGTTTTGGTGTCCCGGACTAATTTCCACGATTGATGAACCCTGGGGTGCGTTTACGTGTCGGTCATCAACACCCGCAGTTTTAGCCGATTCTGGCCCGTATCATGGACTATTACTCACTGTTTTGGGGTCCTAGAGTGATTTCCACGATTGATGAACCCTGGGGTGCGTTTACGTGTCGGTCATCAACACCCGCAGTTTTGGCTGATTCCGGCCCGTATCGTGAACTATTACTCACTGTTTTGGGGTCCTAGAGTGATTTCCACGATTGACGAACCCCGAGCTGCCTTTACGTGTCGGTCATCAACACTCGCAGTTTTAGCCGATTCTGGCCCGTATCGTGGACTATTACTCACTGTTTTGGGGTCCTAGAGTGATTTCCACGATTGACGAACCCCGGGGTCCGTTTACGTGTCGGTCATCAACACCCGCAGTTTTGGCCGATTCCGGCCCGTTTCATGGACTATTACTCACTGTTTTGGGGTCCCGGAGTGATTTCCATGATTGATGAACCCCGGGGTGTGTTTACGTGTCGGTCATCAACACCCGCAGTTTTGGCCGATTCTGGCCTCTTTCATGGACTATTACTGACTGTTTTGGTGTCCCGGACTAATTTCCACGATTGATGAACCCTAGGGTGCGTTTACGTGTCGGTCATCAACACCCGCAGTTTTAGCCGATTCTGGCCCGTATCGTGGACTATTACTCACTGTTTTGGGGTCCTAGAGTGATTTCCACGATTGACGAACCCCGGGGTCCGTTTACGTGTCGGTCATCAACACCCGCAGTTTTGGCTGATTCCGGCCCGTTTCATGGACTATTACTCACTGTTTTGGGGTCCCGGAGTGATTTCCATGATTGATGAACCCCGGGGTGCGTTTACGTGTCGGTCATCAACACCCGCAGGTTTGGCCGATTCTGGCCTGTTTCGTGGACTATTACTGACTGTTTTGGTGTCCCAGACTAATTTCCACGATTGATGAACCCTGGGGTGCGTTTACGTGTCGGTCATCAACACCCGCAGTTTTAGCCGATTCTGGCCCGTATCATGGACTATTACTCACTGTTTTGGGGTCCTAGAGTGATTTCCACGATTGATGAACCCTGGGGTGCGTTTACGTGTCGGTCATCAACACCCGCAGTTTTGGCTGATTCCGGCCCGTATCGTGAACTATTACTCACTGTTTTGGGGTCCTAGAGTGATTTCCACGATTGACGAACCCCGAGCTGCCTTTACGTGTCGGTCATCAACACTCGCAGTTTTAGCCGATTCTGGCCCGTATCGTGGACTATTACTCACTGTTTTGGGGTCCTAGAGTGATTTCCACGATTGACGAACCCCGGGGTCCGTTTACGTGTCGGTCATCAACACCCGCAGTTTTGGCCGATTCCGGCCCGTTTCATGGACTATTACTCACTGTTTTGGGGTCCCGGAGTGATTTCCATGATTGATGAACCCCGGGGTGTGTTTACGTGTCGGTCATCAACACCCGCAGGTTTGGCCGATTCTGGCCTGTTTCGTGGACTATTACTGACTGTTTTGGTGTCCCGGACTAATTTCCACGATTGATGAACCCTGGGGTGCGTTTACGTGTCGGTCATCAACACCCGCAGTTTTAGCCGATTCTGGCCCGTATCGTGGACTATTACTCACTGTTTTGGGGTCCTAGAGTGATTTCCACGATTGACGAACCCCGGGGTCCGTTTACGTGTCGGTCATCAACACCCGCAGTTTTGGCCGATTCCGGCCCGTTTCATGGACTATTACTCACTGTTTTGGGGTCCCGGAGTGATTTCCATGATTGATGAACCCCGGGGTGCGTTTACGTGTCGGTCATCAACACCCGCAGGTTTGGCCGATTCTGGCCTGTTTCGTGGACTATTACTGACTGTTTTGGTGTCCCGGACTAATTTCCACGATTGATGAACCCTGGGGTGCGTTTACGTGTCGGTCATCAACACCCGCAGTTTTAGCCGATTCTGGCCCGTATCATGGACTATTACTCACTATTTTGGGGTCCTAGAGTGATTTCCACGATTGATGAACCCTGGGGTGCGTTTACGTGTCGGTCATCAACACCCGCAGTTTTGGCCGATTCCGGCCCGTATCGTGAACTATTACTCACTGTTTTGGGGTCCTAGAGTGATTTCCACGATTGACGAACCCCGAGCTGCCTTTACGTGTCGGTCATCAACACTCGCAGTTTTAGCCGATTCTGGCCCGTATCGTGGACTATTACTCACTGTTTTGGGGTCCTAGAGTGATTTCCACGATTGACGAACCCCGGGGTCCGTTTACGTGTCGGTCATCAACACCCGCAGTTTTGGCCGATTCCGGCCCGTTTCATGGACTATTACTCACTGTTTTGGGGTCCCGGAGTGATTTCCATGATTGATGAACCCCGGGGTGTGTTTACGTGTCGGTCATCAACACCCGCAGTTTTGGCCGATTCTGGCCTCTTTCATGGACTATTACTGACTGTTTTGGTGTCCCGGACTAATTTCCACGATTGATGAACCCTGGGGTGCGTTTACGTGTCGGTCATCAACACCCGCAGTTTTAGCCGATTCTGGCCCGTATCGTGGACTATTACTCACTGTTTTGGGGTCCTAGAGTGATTTCCACGATTGACGAACCCCGGGGTCCGTTTACGTGTCGGTCATCAACACCCGCAGTTTTGGCCGATTCCGGCCCGTTTCATGGACTATTACTCACTGTTTTGGGGTCCCGGAGTGATTTCCATGATTGATGAACCCCGGGGTGCGTTTACGTGTCGGTCATCAACACCCGCAGGTTTGGCCGATTCTGGCCTGTTTCGTGGACTATTACTGACTGTTTTGGTGTCCCGGACTAATTTCCACGATTGATGAACCCTGGGGTGCGTTTACGTGTCGGTCATCAACACCCGCAGTTTTAGCCGATTCTGGCCCGTATCATGGACTATTACTCACTGTTTTGGGGTCCTAGAGTGATTTCCACGATTGATGAACCCTGGGGTGCGTTTACGTGTCGGTCATCAACACCCGCAGTTTTGGCCGATTCCGGCCCGTATCGTGAACTATTACTCACTGTTTTGGGGTCCTAGAGTGATTTCCACGATTGACGAACCCCGAGCTGCCTTTACGTGTCGGTCATCAACACTCGCAGTTTTAGCCGATTCTGGCCCGTATCGTGGACTATTACTCACTGTTTTGGGGTCCTAGAGTGATTTCCACGATTGACGAACCCCGGGGTCCGTTTACGTGTCGGTCATCAACACCCGCAGTTTTGGCCGATTCCGGCCCGTTTCATGGACTATTACTCACTGTTTTGGGGTCCCGGAGTGATTTCCATGATTGATGAACCCCGGGGTGTGTTTACGTGTCGGTCATCAACACCCGCAGGTTTGGCCGATTCTGGCCTGTTTCGTGGACTATTACTGACTGTTTTGGTGTCCCGGACTAATTTCCACGATTGATGAACCCTGGGGTGCGTTTACGTGTCGGTCATCAACACCCGCAGTTTTAGCCGATTCTGGCCCGTATCGTGGACTATTACTCACTGTTTTGGGGTCCTAGAGTGATTTCCACGATTGACGAACCCCGGGGTCCGTTTACGTGTCGGTCATCAACACCCGCAGTTTTGGCCGATTCCGGCCCGTTTCATGGACTATTACTCACTGTTTTGGGGTCCCGGAGTGATTTCCATGATTGATGAACCCCGGGGTGTGTTTACGTGTCGGTCATCAACACCCGCAGTTTTGGCCGATTCTGGCCTCTTTCATGGACTATTACTGACTGTTTTGGTGTCCCGGACTAATTTCCACGATTGATGAACCCTAGGGTGCGTTTACTTGTCGGTCATCAACACCCGCAGTTTTAGCCGATTCTGGCCCGTATCGTGGACTATTACTCACTGTTTTGGGGTCCTAGAGTGATTTCCACGATTGACGAACCCCGGGGTCCGTTTACGTGTCGGTCATCAACACCCGCAGTTTTGGCTGATTCCGGCCCGTTTCATGGACTATTACTCACTGTTTTGGGGTCCCGGAGTGATTTCCATGATTGATGAACCCCGGGGTGCGTTTACGTGTCGGTCATCAACACCCGCAGGTTTGGCCGATTCTGGCCTGTTTCGTGGACTATTACTGACTGTTTTGGTGTCCCGGACTAATTTCCACGATTGATGAACCCTGGGGTGCGTTTACGTGTCGGTCATCAACACCCGCAGTTTTAGCCGATTCTGGCCCGTATCATGGACTATTACTCACTGTTTTGGGGTCCTAGAGTGATTTCCACGATTGATGAACCCTGGGGTGCGTTTACGTGTCGGTCATCAACACCCGCAGTTTTGGCCGATTCCGGCCCGTATCGTGAACTATTACTCACTGTTTTGGGGTCCTAGAGTGATTTCCACGATTGACGAACCCCGAGCTGCCTTTACGTGTCGGTCATCAACACTCGCAGTTTTAGCCGATTCTGGCCCGTATCGTGGACTATTACTCACTGTTTTGGGGTCCTAGAGTGATTTCCACGATTGACGAACCCCGGGGTCCGTTTACGTGTCGGTCATCAACACCCGCAGTTTTGGCCGATTCCGGCCCGTTTCATGGACTATTACTCACTGTTTTGGGGTCCCGGAGTGATTTCCATGATTGATGAACCCCGGGGTGTGTTTACGTGTCGGTCATCAACACCCGCAGTTTTGGCCGATTCTGGCCTCTTTCATGGACTATTACTGACTGTTTTGGTGTCCCGGACTAATTTCCACGATTGATGAACCCTGGGGTGCGTTTACGTGTCGGTCATCAACACCCGCAGTTTTAGCCGATTCTGGCCCGTATCGTGGACTATTACTCACTGTTTTGGGGTCCTAGAGTGATTTCCACGATTGACGAACCCCGGGGTCCGTTTACGTGTCGGTCATCAACACCCGCAGTTTTGGCCGATTCCGGCCCGTTTCATGGACTATTACTCACTGTTTTGGGGTCCCGGAGTGATTTCCATGATTGATGAACCCCGGGGTGCGTTTACGTGTCGGTCATCAACACCCGCAGGTTTGGCCGATTCTGGCCTGTTTCGTGGACTATTACTGACTGTTTTGGTGTCCCGGACTAATTTCCACGATTGATGAACCCTGGGGTGCGTTTACGTGTCGGTCATCAACACCCGCAGTTTTAGCCGATTCTGGCCCGTATCATGGACTATTACTCACTGTTTTGGGGTCCTAGAGTGATTTCCACGATTGATGAACCCTGGGGTGCGTTTACGTGTCGGTCATCAACACCCGCAGTTTTGGCCGATTCCGGCCCGTATCGTGAACTATTACTCACTGTTTTGGGGTCCTAGAGTGATTTCCACGATTGACGAACCCCGAGCTGCCTTTACGTGTCGGTCATCAACACTCGCAGTTTTAGCCGATTCTGGCCCGTATCGTGGACTATTACTCACTGTTTTGGGGTCCTAGAGTGATTTCCACGATTGACGAACCCCGGGGTCCGTTTACGTGTCGGTCATCAACACCCGCAGTTTTGGCCGATTCCGGCCCGTTTCATGGACTATTACTCACTGTTTTGGGGTCCCGGAGTGATTTCCATGATTGATGAACCCCGGGGTGTGTTTACGTGTCGGTCATCAACACCCGCAGGTTTGGCCGATTCTGGCCTGTTTCGTGGACTATTACTGACTGTTTTGGTGTCCCGGACTAATTTCCACGATTGATGAACCCTGGGGTGCGTTTACGTGTCGGTCATCAACACCCGCAGTTTTAGCCGATTCTGGCCCGTATCGTGGACTATTACTCACTGTTTTGGGGTCCTAGAGTGATTTCCACGATTGACGAACCCCGGGGTCCGTTTACGTGTCGGTCATCAACACCCGCAGTTTTGGCCGATTCCGGCCCGTTTCATGGACTATTACTCACTGTTTTGGGGTCCCGGAGTGATTTCCATGATTGATGAACCCCGGGGTGTGTTTACGTGTCGGTCATCAACACCCGCAGTTTTGGCCGATTCTGGCCTCTTTCATGGACTATTACTGACTGTTTTGGTGTCCCGGACTAATTTCCACGATTGATGAACCCTAGGGTGCGTTTACGTGTCGGTCATCAACACCCGCAGTTTTAGCCGATTCTGGCCCGTATCGTGGACTATTACTCACTGTTTTGGGGTCCTAGAGTGATTTCCACGATTGACGAACCCCGGGGTCCGTTTACGTGTCGGTCATCAACACCCGCAGTTTTGGCTGATTCCGGCCCGTTTCATGGACTATTACTCACTGTTTTGGGGTCCCGGAGTGATTTCCATGATTGATGAACCCCGGGGTGCGTTTACGTGTCGGTCATCAACACCCGCAGGTTTGGCCGATTCTGGCCTGTTTCGTGGACTATTACTGACTGTTTTGGTGTCCCGGACTAATTTCCACGATTGATGAACCCTGGGGTGCGTTTACGTGTCGGTCATCAACACCCGCAGTTTTAGCCGATTCTGGCCCGTATCATGGACTATTACTCACTGTTTTGGGGTCCTAGAGTGATTTCCACGATTGATGAACCCTGGGGTGCGTTTACGTGTCGGTCATCAACACCCGCAGTTTTGGCTGATTCCGGCCCGTATCGTGAACTATTACTCACTGTTTTGGGGTCCTAGAGTGATTTCCACGATTGACGAACCCCGAGCTGCCTTTACGTGTCGGTCATCAACACTCGCAGTTTTAGCCGATTCTGGCCCGTATCGTGGACTATTACTCACTGTTTTGGGGTCCTAGAGTGATTTCCACGATTGACGAACCCCGGGGTCCGTTTACGTGTCGGTCATCAACACCCGCAGTTTTGGCCGATTCCGGCCCGTTTCATGGACTATTACTCACTGTTTTGGGGTCCCGGAGTGATTTCCATGATTGATGAACCCCGGGGTGTGTTTACGTGTCGGTCATCAACACCCGCAGTTTTGGCCGATTCTGGCCTCTTTCATGGACTATTACTGACTGTTTTGGTGTCCCGGACTAATTTCCACGATTGACGAACCCCGGGGTGCGTTTACGTGTCGGTCATCAACACCCGGAGTTTTAGCCGATTCTGGCCCGTATCGTGGACTATTACTCACTGTTTTGGGGTCCTAGAGTGATTTCCACGATTGACGAACCCCGGGGTCCGTTTACGTGTCGGTCATCAACACCCGCAGTTTTGGCCGATTCCGGCCCGTTTCATGGACTATTACTCACTGTTTTGGGGTCCCGGAGTGATTTCCATGATTGATGAACCCCGGGGTGTGTTTACGTGTCGGTCATCAACACCCGCAGTTTTGGCCGATTCTGGCCTCTTTCATGGACTATTACTGACTGTTTTGGTGTCCCGGACTAATTTCCACGATTGATGAACCCTGGGGTGCGTTTACGTGTCGGTCATCAACACCCGCAGTTTTAGCCGATTCTGGCCCGTATCGTGGACTATTACTCACTGTTTTGGGGTCCTAGAGTGATTTCCACGATTGACGAACCCCGGGGTCCGTTTACGTGTCGGTCATCAACACCCGCAGTTTTGGCCGATTCCGGCCCGTTTCATGGACTATTACTCACTGTTTTGGGGTCCCGGAGTGATTTCCATGATTGATGAACCCCGGGGTGCGTTTACGTGTCGGTCATCAACACCCGCAGGTTTGGCCGATTCTGGCCTGTTTCGTGGACTATTACTGACTGTTTTGGTGTCCCGGACTAATTTCCACGATTGATGAACCCTGGGGTGCGTTTACGTGTCGGTCATCAACACCCGCAGTTTTAGCCGATTCTGGCCCGTATCATGGACTATTACTCACTGTTTTGGGGTCCTAGAGTGATTTCCACGATTGATGAACCCTGGGGTGCGTTTACGTGTCGGTCATCAACACCCGCAGTTTTGGCCGATTCCGGCCCGTATCGTGAACTATTACTCACTGTTTTGGGGTCCTAGAGTGATTTCCACGATTGACGAACCCCGAGCTGCCTTTACGTGTCGGTCATCAACACTCGCAGTTTTAGCCGATTCTGGCCCGTATCGTGGACTATTACTCACTGTTTTGGGGTCCTAGAGTGATTTCCACGATTGACGAACCCCGGGGTCCGTTTACGTGTCGGTCATCAACACCCGCAGTTTTGGCCGATTCCGGCCCGTTTCATGGACTATTACTCACTGTTTTGGGGTCCCGGAGTGATTTCCATGATTGATGAACCCCGGGGTGTGTTTACGTGTCGGTCATCAACACCCGCAGTTTTGGCCGATTCTGGCCTCTTTCATGGACTATTACTGACTGTTTTGGTGTCCCGGACTAATTTCCACGATTGATGAACCCTGGGGTGCGTTTACGTGTCGGTCATCAACACCCGCAGTTTTAGCCGATTCTGGCCCGTATCGTGGACTATTACTCACTGTTTTGGGGTCCTAGAGTGATTTCCACGATTGACGAACCCCGGGGTCCGTTTACGTGTCGGTCATCAACACCCGCAGTTTTGGCCGATTCCGGCCCGTTTCATGGACTATTACTCACTGTTTTGGGGTCCCGGAGTGATTTCCATGATTGATGAACCCCGGGGTGCGTTTACGTGTCGGTCATCAACACCCGCAGGTTTGGCCGATTCTGGCCTGTTTCGTGGACTATTACTGACTGTTTTGGTGTCCCGGACTAATTTCCACGATTGATGAACCCTGGGGTGCGTTTACGTGTCGGTCATCAACACCCGCAGTTTTAGCCGATTCTGGCCCGTATCATGGACTATTACTCACTGTTTTGGGGTCCTAGAGTGATTTCCACGATTGATGAACCCTGGGGTGCGTTTACGTGTCGGTCATCAACACCCGCAGTTTTGGCTGATTCCGGCCCGTATCGTGAACTATTACTCACTGTTTTGGGGTCCTAGAGTGATTTCCACGATTGACGAACCCCGAGCTGCCTTTACGTGTCGGTCATCAACACTCGCAGTTTTAGCCGATTCTGGCCCGTATCGTGGACTATTACTCACTGTTTTGGGGTCCTAGAGTGATTTCCACGATTGACGAACCCCGGGGTCCGTTTACGTGTCGGTCATCAACACCCGCAGTTTTGGCCGATTCCGGCCCGTTTCATGGACTATTACTCACTGTTTTGGGGTCCCGGAGTGATTTCCATGATTGATGAACCCCGGGGTGTGTTTACGTGTCGGTCATCAACACCCGCAGTTTTGGCCGATTCTGGCCTCTTTCATGGACTATTACTGACTGTTTTGGTGTCCCGGACTAATTTCCACGATTGATGAACCCTGGGGTGCGTTTACGTGTCGGTCATCAACACCCGCAGTTTTAGCCGATTCTGGCCCGTATCGTGGACTATTACTCACTGTTTTGGGGTCCTAGAGTGATTTCCACGATTGACGAACCCCGGGGTCCGTTTACGTGTCGGTCATCAACACCCGCAGTTTTGGCCGATTCCGGCCCGTTTCATGGACTATTACTCACTGTTTTGGGGTCCCGGAGTGATTTCCATGATTGATGAACCCCGGGGTGCGTTTACGTGTCGGTCATCAACACCCGCAGGTTTGGCCGATTCTGGCCTGTTTCGTGGACTATTACTGACTGTTTTGGTGTCCCGGACTAATTTCCACGATTGATGAACCCTGGGGTGCGTTTACGTGTCGGTCATCAACACCCGCAGTTTTAGCCGATTCTGGCCCGTATCATGGACTATTACTCACTGTTTTGGGGTCCTAGAGTGATTTCCACGATTGATGAACCCTGGGGTGCGTTTACGTGTCGGTCATCAACACCCGCAGTTTTGGCCGATTCCGGCCCGTATCGTGAACTATTACTCACTGTTTTGGGGTCCTAGAGTGATTTCCACGATTGACGAACCCCGAGCTGCCTTTACGTGTCGGTCATCAACACTCGCAGTTTTAGCCGATTCTGGCCCGTATCGTGGACTATTACTCACTGTTTTGGGGTCCTAGAGTGATTTCCACGATTGACGAACCCCGGGGTCCGTTTACGTGTCGGTCATCAACACCCGCAGTTTTGGCCGATTCCGGCCCGTTTCATGGACTATTACTCACTGTTTTGGGGTCCCGGAGTGATTTCCATGATTGATGAACCCCGGGGTGTGTTTACGTGTCGGTCATCAACACCCGCAGTTTTGGCCGATTCTGGCCTCTTTCATGGACTATTACTGACTGTTTTGGTGTCCCGGACTAATTTCCACGATTGATGAACCCTGAGGTGCGTTTACGTGTCGGTCATCAACACCCGCAGTTTTAGCCGATTCTGGCCCGTATCGTGGACTATTACTCACTGTTTTGGGGTCCTAGAGTGATTTCCACGATTGACGAACCCCGGGGTCCGTTTACGTGTCGGTCATCAACACCCGCAGTTTTGGCCGATTCCGGCCCGTTTCATGGACTATTACTCACTGTTTTGGGGTCCCGGAGTGATTTCCATGATTGATGAACCCCGGGGTGCGTTTACATGTCGGTCATCAACACCCGCAGGTTTGGCCGATTCTGGCCTGTTTCGTGGACTATTACTGACTGTTTTGGTGTCCCGGACTAATTTCCACGATTGATGAACCCTGGGGTGCGTTTACGTGTCGGTCATCAACACCCGCAGTTTTAGCCTATTCTGGCCCGTATCATGGACTATTACTCACTGTTTTGGGGTCCTAGAGTGATTTCCACGATTGATGAACCCTGGGGTGCGTTTACGTGTCGGTCATCAACACCCGCAGTTTTGGCCGATTCCGGCCCGTATCGTGAACTATTACTCACTGTTTTGGGGTCCTAGAGTGATTTCCACGATTGACGAACCCCGAGCTGCCTTTACGTGTCGGTCATCAACACTCGCAGTTTTAGCCGATTCTGGCCCGTATCGTGGACTATTACTCACTGTTTTGGGGTCCTAGAGTGATTTCCACGATTGACGAACCCCGGGGTCCGTTTACGTGTCGGTCATCAACACCCGCAGTTTTGGCCGATTCCGGCCCGTTTCATGGACTATTACTCACTGTTTTGGGGTCCCGGAGTGATTTCCATGATTGATGAACCCCGGGGTGTGTTTACGTGTCGGTCATCAACACCCGCAGTTTTGGCCGATTCTGGCCTCTTTCATGGACTATTACTGACTGTTTTGGTGTCCCGGACTAATTTCCACGATTGATGAACCCTGAGGTGCGTTTACGTGTCGGTCATCAACACCCGCAGTTTTAGCCGATTCTGGCCCGTATCGTGGACTATTACTCACTGTTTTGGGGTCCTAGAGTGATTTCCACGATTGACGAACCCCGGGGTCCGTTTACGTGTCGGTCATCAACACCCGCAGTTTTGGCCGATTCCGGCCCGTTTCATGGACTATTACTCACTGTTTTGGGGTCCCGGAGTGATTTCCATGATTGATGAACCCCGGGGTGCGTTTACATGTCGGTCATCAACACCCGCAGGTTTGGCCGATTCTGGCCTGTTTCGTGGACTATTACTGACTGTTTTGGTGTCCCGGACTAATTTCCACGATTGATGAACCCTGGGGTGCGTTTACGTGTCGGTCATCAACACCCGCAGTTTTAGCCGATTCTGGCCCGTATCATGGACTATTACTCACTGTTTTGGGGTCCTAGAGTGATTTCCACGATTGATGAACCCTGGGGTGCGTTTACGTGTCGGTCATCAACACCCGCAGTTTTGGCCGATTCCGGCCCGTATCGTGAACTATTACTCACTGTTTTGGGGTCCTAGAGTGATTTCCACGATTGACGAACCCCGAGCTGCCTTTACGTGTCGGTCATCAACACTCGCAGTTTTAGCCGATTCTGGCCCGTATCGTGGACTATTACTCACTGTTTTGGGGTCCTAGAGTGATTTCCACGATTGACGAACCCCGGGGTCCGTTTACGTGTCGGTCATCAACACCCGCAGTTTTGGCCGATTCCGGCCCGTTTCATGGACTATTACTCACTGTTTTGGGGTCCCGGAGTGATTTCCATGATTGATGAACCCCGGGGTGTGTTTACGTGTCGGTCATCAACACCCGCAGTTTTGGCCGATTCTGGCCTCTTTCATGGACTATTACTGACTGTTTTGGTGTCCCGGACTAATTTCCACGATTGATGAACCCTGGGGTGCGTTTACGTGTCGGTCATCAACACCCGCAGTTTTAGCCGATTCTGGCCCGTATCGTGGACTATTACTCACTGTTTTGGGGTCCTAGAGTGATTTCCACGATTGACGAACCCCGGGGTCCGTTTACGTGTCGGTCATCAACACCCGCAGTTTTGGCCGATTCCGGCCCGTTTCATGGACTATTACTCACTGTTTTGGGGTCCCGGAGTGATTTCCATGATTGATGAACCCCGGGGTGCGTTTACGTGTCGGTCATCAACACCCGCAGGTTTGGCCGATTCTGGCCTGTTTCGTGGACTATTACTGACTGTTTTGGTGTCCCGGACTAATTTCCACGATTGATGAACCCTGGGGTGCGTTTACGTGTCGGTCATCAACACCCGCAGTTTTAGCCGATTCTGGCCCGTATCATGGACTATTACTCACTGTTTTGGGGTCCTAGAGTGATTTCCACGATTGATGAACCCTGGGGTGCGTTTACGTGTCGGTCATCAACACCCGCAGTTTTGGCTGATTCCGGCCCGTATCGTGAACTATTACTCACTGTTTTGGGGTCCTAGAGTGATTTCCACGATTGACGAACCCCGAGCTGCCTTTACGTGTCGGTCATCAACACTCGCAGTTTTAGCCGATTCTGGCCCGTATCGTGGACTATTACTCACTGTTTTGGGGTCCTAGAGTGATTTCCACGATTGACGAACCCCGGGGTCCGTTTACGTGTCGGTCATCAACACCCGCAGTTTTGGCCGATTCCGGCCCGTTTCATGGACTATTACTCACTGTTTTGGGGTCCCGGAGTGATTTCCATGATTGATGAACCCCGGGGTGTGTTTACGTGTCGGTCATCAACACCCGCAGTTTTGGCCGATTCTGGCCTCTTTCATGGACTATTACTGACTGTTTTGGTGTCCCGGACTAATTTCCACGATTGATGAACCCTGGGGTGCGTTTACGTGTCGGTCATCAACACCCGCAGTTTTAGCCGATTCTGGCCCGTATCGTGGACTATTACTCACTGTTTTGGGGTCCTAGAGTGATTTCCACGATTGACGAACCCCGGGGTCCGTTTACGTGTCGGTCATCAACACCCGCAGTTTTGGCCGATTCCGGCCCGTTTCATGGACTATTACTCACTGTTTTGGGGTCCCGGAGTGATTTCCATGATTGATGAACCCCGGGGTGCGTTTACGTGTCGGTCATCAACACCCGCAGGTTTGGCCGATTCTGGCCTGTTTCGTGGACTATTACTGACTGTTTTGGTGTCCCGGACTAATTTCCACGATTGATGAACCCTGGGGTGCGTTTACGTGTCGGTCATCAACACCCGCAGTTTTAGCCGATTCTGGCCCGTATCATGGACTATTACTCACTGTTTTGGGGTCCTAGAGTGATTTCCACGATTGATGAACCCTGGGGTGCGTTTACGTGTCGGTCATCAACACCCGCAGTTTTGGCCGATTCCGGCCCGTATCGTGAACTATTACTCACTGTTTTGGGGTCCTAGAGTGATTTCCACGATTGACGAACCCCGAGCTGCCTTTACGTGTCGGTCATCAACACTCGCAGTTTTAGCCGATTCTGGCCCGTATCGTGGACTATTACTCACTGTTTTGGGGTCCTAGAGTGATTTCCACGATTGACGAACCCCGGGGTCCGTTTACGTGTCGGTCATCAACACCCGCAGTTTTGGCCGATTCTGGCCCGTTTCATGGACTATTACTCACTGTTTTGGGGTCCCGGAGTGATTTCCATGATTGATGAACCCCGGGGTGTGTTTACGTGTCGGTCATCAACACCCGCAGTTTTGGCCGATTCTGGCCTCTTTCATGGACTATTACTGACTGTTTTGGTGTCCCGGACTAATTTCCACGATTGATGAACCCTGAGGTGCGTTTACGTGTCGGTCATCAACACCCGCAGTTTTAGCCGATTCTGGCCCGTATCGTGGACTATTACTCACTGTTTTGGGGTCCTAGAGTGATTTCCACGATTGACGAACCCCGGGGTCCGTTTACGTGTCGGTCATCAACACCCGCAGTTTTGGCCGATTCCGGCCCGTTTCATGGACTATTACTCACTGTTTTGGGGTCCCGGAGTGATTTCCATGATTGATGAACCCCGGGGTGCGTTTACATGTCGGTCATCAACACCCGCAGGTTTGGCCGATTCTGGCCTGTTTCGTGGACTATTACTGACTGTTTTGGTGTCCCGGACTAATTTCCACGATTGATGAACCCTGGGGTGCGTTTACGTGTCGGTCATCAACACCCGCAGTTTTAGCCGATTCTGGCCCGTATCATGGACTATTACTCACTGTTTTGGGGTCCTAGAGTGATTTCCACGATTGATGAACCCTGGGGTGCGTTTACGTGTCGGTCATCAACACCCGCAGTTTTGGCCGATTCCGGCCCGTATCGTGAACTATTACTCACTGTTTTGGGGTCCTAGAGTGATTTCCACGATTGACGAACCCCGAGCTGCCTTTACGTGTCGGTCATCAACACTCGCAGTTTTAGCCGATTCTGGCCCGTATCGTGGACTATTACTCACTGTTTTGGGGTCCTAGAGTGATTTCCACGATTGACGAACCCCGGGGTCCGTTTACGTGTCGGTCATCAACACCCGCAGTTTTGGCCGATTCCGGCCTGTTTCATGGACTATTACTCACTGTTTTGGGGTCCCGGAGTGATTTCCATGATTGATGAACCCCGGGGTGTGTTTACGTGTCGGTCATCAACACCCGCAGTTTTGGCCGATTCTGGCCTCTTTCATGGACTATTACTGACTGTTTTGGTGTCCCGGACTAATTTCCACGATTGATGAACCCTGGGGTGCGTTTACGTGTCGGTCATCAACACCCGCAGTTTTAGCCGATTCTGGCCCGTATCGTGGACTATTACTCACTGTTTTGGGGTCCTAGAGTGATTTCCACGATTGACGAACCCCGGGGTCCGTTTACGTGTCGGTCATCAACACCCGCAGTTTTGGCCGATTCCGGCCCGTTTCATGGACTATTACTCACTGTTTTGGGGTCCCGGAGTGATTTCCATGATTGATGAACCCCGGGGTGCGTTTACGTGTCGGGCATCAACACCCGCAGGTTTGGCCGATTCTGGCCTGTTTCGTGGACTATTACTGACTGTTTTGGTGTCCCGGACTAATTTCCACGATTGATGAACCCTGGGGTGCGTTTACGTGTCGGTCATCAACACCCGCAGTTTTAGCCGATTCTGGCCCGTATCATGGACTATTACTCACTGTTTTGGGGTCCTAGAGTGATTTCCACGATTGATGAACCCTGGGGTGCGTTTACGTGTCGGTCATCAACACCCGCAGTTTTGGCCGATTCCGGCCCGTATCGTGAACTATTACTCACTGTTTTGGGGTCCTAGAGTAATTTCCACGATTGACGAACCCCGAGCTGCCTTTACGTGTCGGTCATCAACACTCGCAGTTTTAGCCGATTCTGGCCCGTATCGTGGACTATTACTCACTGTTTTGGGGTCCTAGAGTGATTTCCACGATTGACGAACCCCGGGGTCCGTTTACGTGTCGGTCATCAACACCCGCAGTTTTGGCCGATTCCGGCCCGTTTCATGGACTATTACTCACTGTTTTGGGGTCCCGGAGTGATTTCCATGATTGATGAACCCCGGGGTGTGTTTACGTGTCGGTCATCAACACCCGCAGTTTTGGCCGATTCTGGCCTCTTTCATGGACTATTACTGACTGTTTTGGTGTCCCGGACTAATTTCCACGATTGATGAACCCTGGGGTGCGTTTACGTGTCGGTCATCAACACCCGCAGTTTTAGCCGATTCTGGCCCGTATCGTGGACTATTACTCACTGTTTTCGAGTCCTAGAGTGATTTCCACGATTGACGAACCCCGGGGTCCGTTTACGTGTCGGTCATCAACACCCGCAGTTTTGGCCGATTCCGGCCCGTTTCATGGACTATTACTCACTGTTTTGGGGTCCCGGAGTGATTTCCATGATTGATGAAACCCGGGGTGCGTTTACGTGTCGGTCATCAACACCCGCAGGTTTGGCCGATTCTGGCCTGTTTCGTGGACTATTACTGACTGTTTTGGTGTCCCGGACTAATTTCCACGATTGATGAACCCTGGGGTGCGTTTACGTGTCGGTCATCAACACCCGCAGTTTTAGCCGATTCTGGCCCGTATCATGGACTATTACTCACTGTTTTGGGGTCCTAGAGTGATTTCCACGATTGATGAACCCTGGGGTGCGTTTACGTGTCGGTCATCAACACCCGCAGTTTTGGCCGATTCCGGCCCGTATCGTGAACTATTACTCACTGTTTTGGGGTCCTAGAGTGATTTCCACGATTGACGAACCCCGAGCTGCCTTTACGTGTCGGTCATCAACACTCGCAGTTTTAGCCGATTCTGGCCCGTATCGTGGACTATTACTCACTGTTTTGGGGTCCTAGAGTGATTTCCACGATTGACGAACCCCGGGGTCCGTTTACGTGTCGGTCATCAACACCCGCAGTTTTGGCCGATTCCGGCCCGTTTCATGGACTATTACTCACTGTTTTGGGGTCCCGGAGTGATTTCCATGATTGATGAACCCCGGGGTGTGTTTACGTGTCGGTCATCAACACCCGCAGTTTTGGCCGATTCTGGCCTCTTTCATGGACTATTACTGACTGTTTTGGTGTCCCGGACTAATTTCCACGATTGATGAACCCTGGGGTGCGTTTACGTGTCGGTCATCAACACCCGCAGTTTTAGCCGATTCTGGCCCGTATCATGGACTATTACTCACTGTTTTGGGGTCCTAGAGTGATTTCCACGATTGATGAACCCTGGGGTGCGTTTACGTGTCGGTCATCAACACCCGCAGTTTTGGCCGATTCCGGCCCGTATCGTGAACTATTACTCACTGTTTTGGGGTCCTAGAGTGATTTCCACGATTGACGAACCCCGAGCTGCCTTTACGTGTCGGTCATCAACACTCGCAGTTTTAGCCGATTCTGGCCCGTATCGTGGACTATTACTCACTGTTTTGGGGTCCTAGAGTGATTTCCACGATTGACGAACCCCGGGGTCCGTTTACGTGTCGGTCATCAACACCCGCAGTTTTGGCCGATTCCGGCCCGTTTCATGGACTATTACTCACTGTTTTGGGGTCCCGGAGTGATTTCCATGATTGATGAACCCCGGGGTGTGTTTACGTGTCGGTCATCAACACCCGCAGTTTTGGCCGATTCTGGCCTCTTTCATGGACTATTACTGACTGTTTTGGTGTCCCGGACTAATTTCCACGATTGATGAACCCTGGGGTGCGTTTACGTGTCGGTCATCAACACCCGCAGTTTTAGCCGATTCTGGCCCGTATCGTGGACTATTACTCACTGTTTTGGGGTCCTAGAGTGATTTCCACGATTGACGAACCCCGGGGTCCGTTTACGTGTCGGTCATCAACACCCGCAGTTTTGGCCGATTCCGGCCCGTTTCATGGACTATTACTCACTGTTTTGGGGTCCCGGAGTGATTTCCATGATTGATGAACCCCGGGGTGCGTTTACGTGTCGGGCATCAACACCCGCAGGTTTGGCCGATTCTGGCCTGTTTCGTGGACTATTACTGACTGTTTTGGTGTCCCGGACTAATTTCCACGATTGATGAACCCTGGGGTGCGTTTACGTGTCGGTCATCAACACCCGCAGTTTTAGCCGATTCTGGCCCGTATCATGGACTATTACTCACTGTTTTGGGGTCCTAGAGTGATTTCCACGATTGATGAACCCTGGGGTGCGTTTACGTGTCGGTCATCAACACCCGCAGTTTTGGCCGATTCCGGCCCGTATCGTGAACTATTACTCACTGTTTTGGGGTCCTAGAGTAATTTCCACGATTGACGAACCCCGAGCTGCCTTTACGTGTCGGTCATCAACACTCGCAGTTTTAGCCGATTCTGGCCCGTATCGTGGACTATTACTCACTGTTTTGGGGTCCTAGAGTGATTTCCACGATTGACGAACCCCGGGGTCCGTTTACGTGTCGGTCATCAACACCCGCAGTTTTGGCCGATTCCGGCCCGTTTCATGGACTATTACTCACTGTTTTGGGGTCCCGGAGTGATTTCCATGATTGATGAACCCCGGGGTGTGTTTACGTGTCGGTCATCAACACCCGCAGTTTTGGCCGATTCTGGCCTCTTTCATGGACTATTACTGACTGTTTTGGTGTCCCGGACTAATTTCCACGATTGATGAACCCTGGGGTGCGTTTACGTGTCGGTCATCAACACCCGCAGTTTTAGCCGATTCTGGCCCGTATCGTGGACTATTACTCACTGTTTTCGAGTCCTAGAGTGATTTCCACGATTGACGAACCCCGGGGTCCGTTTACGTGTCGGTCATCAACACCCGCAGTTTTGGCCGATTCCGGCCCGTTTCATGGACTATTACTCACTGTTTTGGGGTCCCGGAGTGATTTCCATGATTGATGAAACCCGGGGTGCGTTTACGTGTCGGTCATCAACACCCGCAGGTTTGGCCGATTCTGGCCTGTTTCGTGGACTATTACTGACTGTTTTGGTGTCCCGGACTAATTTCCACGATTGATGAACCCTGGGGTGCGTTTACGTGTCGGTCATCAACACCCGCAGTTTTAGCCGATTCTGGCCCGTATCATGGACTATTACTCACTGTTTTGGGGTCCTAGAGTGATTTCCACGATTGATGAACCCTGGGGTGCGTTTACGTGTCGGTCATCAACACCCGCAGTTTTGGCCGATTCCGGCCCGTATCGTGAACTATTACTCACTGTTTTGGGGTCCTAGAGTGATTTCCACGATTGACGAACCCCGAGCTGCCTTTACGTGTCGGTCATCAACACTCGCAGTTTTAGCCGATTCTGGCCCGTATCGTGGACTATTACTCACTGTTTTGGGGTCCTAGAGTGATTTCCACGATTGACGAACCCCGGGGTCCGTTTACGTGTCGGTCATCAACACCCGCAGTTTTGGCCGATTCCGGCCCGTTTCATGGACTATTACTCACTGTTTTGGGGTCCCGGAGTGATTTCCATGATTGATGAACCCCGGGGTGTGTTTACGTGTCGGTCATCAACACCCGCAGTTTTGGCCGATTCTGGCCTCTTTCATGGACTATTACTGACTGTTTTGGTGTCCCGGACTAATTTCCACGATTGATGAACCCTGGGGTGCGTTTACGTGTCGGTCATCAACACCCGCAGTTTTAGCCGATTCTGGCCCGTATCGTGGACTATTACTCACTGTTTTGGGGTCCTAGAGTGATTTCCACGATTGACGAACCCCGGGGTCCGTTTACGTGTCGGTCATCAACACCCGCAGTTTTGGCCGATTCCGGCCCGTTTCATGGACTATTACTCACTGTTTTGGGGTCCCGGAGTGATTTCCATGATTGATGAACCCCGGGGTGTGTTTACGTGTCGGTCATCAACACCCGCAGGTTTGGCCGATTCTGGCCTGTTTCGTGGACTATTACTGACTGTTTTGGTGTCCCGGACTAATTTCCACGATTGATGAACCCTGGGGTGCGTTTACGTGTCGGTCATCAACACCCGCAGTTTTAGCCGATTCTGGCCCGTATCATGGACTATTACTCACTGTTTTGGGGTCCTAGAGTGATTTCCACGATTGACGAACCCTGGGGTGCGTTTACGTGTCGGTCATCAACACCCGCAGTTTTGGCCGATTCCGGCCCGTATCGTGAACTATTACTCACTGTTTTGGGGTCCTAGAGTGATTTCCATGATTGATGAACCCCGGGGTGTGTTTACGTGTCGGTCATCAACACTCGCAGTTTTAGCCGATTCTGGCCCGTATCGTGGACTATTACTCACTGTTTTGGGGTCCTAGAGTGATTTCCACGATTGACGAACCCCGGGGTCCGTTTACGTGTCGGTCATCAACACCCGCAGTTTTGGCCGATTCCGGCCCGTTTCATGGACTATTACTCACTGTTTTGGGGTCCCGGAGTGATTTCCATGATTGATGAACCCCGGGGTGTGTTTACGTGTCGGTCATCAACACCCGCAGTTTTGGCCGATTCTGGCCTCTTTCATGGACTATTACTGACTGTTTTGGTGTCCCGGACTAATTTCCACGATTGATGAACCCTGGGGTGCGTTTACGTGTCGGTCATCAACACCCGCAGTTTTAGCCGATTCTGGCCCGTATCGTGGACTATTACTCACTGTTTTCGAGTCCTAGAGTGATTTCCACGATTGACGAACCCCGGGGTCCGTTTACGTGTCGGTCATCAACACCCGCAGTTTTGGCCGATTCCGGCCCGTTTCATGGACTATTACTCACTGTTTTGGGGTCCCGGAGTGATTTCCATGATTGATGAAACCCGGGGTGCGTTTACGTGTCGGTCATCAACACCCGCAGGTTTGGCCGATTCTGGCCTGTTTCGTGGACTATTACTGACTGTTTTGGTGTCCCGGACTAATTTCCACGATTGATGAACCCTGGGGTGCGTTTACGTGTCGGTCATCAACACCCGCAGTTTTAGCCGATTCTGGCCCGTATCATGGACTATTACTCACTGTTTTGGGGTCCTAGAGTGATTTCCACGATTGATGAACCCTGGGGTGCGTTTACGTGTCGGTCATCAACACCCGCAGTTTTGGCCGATTCCGGCCCGTATCGTGAACTATTACTCACTGTTTTGGGGTCCTAGAGTGATTTCCACGATTGACGAACCCCGAGCTGCCTTTACGTGTCGGTCATCAACACTCGCAGTTTTAGCCGATTCTGGCCCGTATCGTGGACTATTACTCACTGTTTTGGGGTCCTAGAGTGATTTCCACGATTGACGAACCCCGGGGTCCGTTTACGTGTCGGTCATCAACACCCGCAGTTTTGGCCGATTCCGGCCCGTTTCATGGACTATTACTCACTGTTTTGGGGTCCCGGAGTGATTTCCATGATTGATGAACCCCGGGGTGTGTTTACGTGTCGGTCATCAACACCCGCAGTTTTGGCCGATTCTGGCCTCTTTCATGGACTATTACTGACTGTTTTGGTGTCCCGGACTAATTTCCACGATTGATGAACCCTGGGGTGCGTTTACGTGTCGGTCATCAACACCCGCAGTTTTAGCCGATTCTGGCCCGTATCGTGGACTATTACTCACTGTTTTGGGGTCCTAGAGTGATTTCCACGATTGACGAACCCCGGGGTCCGTTTACGTGTCGGTCATCAACACCCGCAGTTTTGGCCGATTCCGGCCCGTTTCATGGACTATTACTCACTGTTTTGGGGTCCCGGAGTGATTTCCATGATTGATGAACCCCGGGGTGTGTTTACGTGTCGGTCATCAACACCCGCAGGTTTGGCCGATTCTGGCCTGTTTCGTGGACTATTACTGACTGTTTTGGTGTCCCGGACTAATTTCCACGATTGATGAACCCTGGGGTGCGTTTACGTGTCGGTCATCAACACCCGCAGTTTTAGCCGATTCTGGCCCGTATCGTGGACTATTACTCACTGTTTTGGGGTCCTAGAGTGATTTCCACGATTGACGAACCCCGGGGTCCGTTTACGTGTCGGTCATCAACACCCGCAGTTTTGGCCGATTCCGGCCCGTTTCATGGACTATTACTCACTGTTTTGGGGTCCCGGAGTGATTTCCATGATTGATGAACCCCGGGGTGTGTTTACGTGTCGGTCATCAACACCCGCAGTTTTGGCCGATTCTGGCCTCTTTCATGGACTATTACTGACTGTTTTGGTGTCCCGGACTAATTTCCACGATTGATGAACCCTGAGGTGCGTTTACGTGTCGGTCATCAACACCCGCAGTTTTAGCCGATTCTGGCCCGTATCGTGGACTATTACTCACTGTTTTGGGGTCCTAGAGTGATTTCCACGATTGACGAACCCCGGGGTCCGTTTACGTGTCGGTCATCAACACCCGCAGTTTTGGCCGATTCCGGCCCGTTTCATGGACTATTACTCACTGTTTTGGGGTCCCGGAGTGATTTCCATGATTGATGAACCCCGGGGTGTGTTTACGTGTCGGTCATCAACACCCGCAGGTTTGGCCGATTCTGGCCTGTTTCGTGGACTATTACTGACTGTTTTGGTGTCCCGGACTAATTTCCACGATTGATGAACCCTGGGGTGCGTTTACGTGTCGGTCATCAACACCCGCAGTTTTAGCCGATTCTGGCCCGTATCGTGGACTATTACTCACTGTTTTGGGGTCCTAGAGTGATTTCCACGATTGACGAACCCCGGGGTCCGTTTACGTGTCGGTCATCAACACCCGCAGTTTTGGCCGATTCCGGCCCGTTTCATGGACTATTACTCACTGTTTTGGGGTCCCGGAGTGATTTCCATGATTGATGAACCCTGGGGTGCGTTTACGTGTCGGTCATCAACACCCGCAGTTTTAGCCGATTCTGGCCCGTATCATGGACTATTACTCACTGTTTTGGGGTCCTAGAGTGATTTCCACGATTGATGAACCCTGGGGTGCGTTTACGTGTCGGTCATCAACACCCGCAGTTTTGGCCGATTCCGGCCCGTATCGTGAACTATTACTCACTGTTTTGGGGTCCTAGAGTGATTTCCACGATTGACGAACCCCGAGCTGCCTTTACGTGTCGGTCATCAACACTCGCAGTTTTAGCCGATTCTGGCCCGTATCGTGGACTATTACTCACTGTTTTGGGGTCCTAGAGTGATTTCCACGATTGACGAACCCCGGGGTCCGTTTACGTGTCGGTCATCAACACCCGCAGTTTTGGCCGATTCCGGCCCGTTTCATGGACTATTACTCACTGTTTTGGGGTCCCGGAGTGATTTCCATGATTGATGAACCCCGGGGTGTGTTTACGTGTCGGTCATCAACACCCGCAGTTTTGGCCGATTCTGGCCTCTTTCATGGACTATTACTGACTGTTTTGGTGTCCCGGACTAATTTCCACGATTGATGAACCCTGGGGTGCGTTTACGTGTCGGTCATCAACACCCGCAGTTTTAGCCGATTCTGGCCCGTATCGTGGACTATTACTCACTGTTTTGGGGTCCTAGAGTGATTTCCACGATTGACGAACCCCGGGGTCCGTTTACGTGTCGGTCATCAACACCCGCAGTTTTGGCCGATTCCGGCCCGTTTCATGGACTATTACTCACTGTTTTGGGGTCCCGGAGTGATTTCCATGATTGATGAACCCCGGGGTGCGTTTACGTGTCGGGCATCAACACCCGCAGGTTTGGCCGATTCTGGCCTGTTTCGTGGACTATTACTGACTGTTTTGGTGTCCCGGACTAATTTCCACGATTGATGAACCCTGGGGTGCGTTTACGTGTCGGTCATCAACACCCGCAGTTTTAGCCGATTCTGGCCCGTATCATGGACTATTACTCACTGTTTTGGGGTCCTAGAGTGATTTCCACGATTGATGAACCCTGGGGTGCGTTTACGTGTCGGTCATCAACACCCGCAGTTTTGGCCGATTCCGGCCCGTATCGTGAACTATTACTCACTGTTTTGGGGTCCTAGAGTAATTTCCACGATTGACGAACCCCGAGCTGCCTTTACGTGTCGGTCATCAACACTCGCAGTTTTAGCCGATTCTGGCCCGTATCGTGGACTATTACTCACTGTTTTGGGGTCCTAGAGTGATTTCCACGATTGACGAACCCCGGGGTCCGTTTACGTGTCGGTCATCAACACCCGCAGTTTTGGCCGATTCCGGCCCGTTTCATGGACTATTACTCACTGTTTTGGGGTCCCGGAGTGATTTCCATGATTGATGAACCCCGGGGTGTGTTTACGTGTCGGTCATCAACACCCGCAGTTTTGGCCGATTCTGGCCTCTTTCATGGACTATTATGACTGTTTTGGTGTCCCGGACTAATTTCCACGATTGATGAACCCTGGGGTGCGTTTACGTGTCGGTCATCAACACCCGCAGTTTTAGCCGATTCTGGCCCGTATCATGGACTATTACTCACTGTTTTCGAGTCCTAGAGTGATTTCCACGATTGACGAACCCCGGGGTCCGTTTACGTGTCGGTCATCAACACCCGCAGTTTTGGCCGATTCCGGCCCGTTTCATGGACTATTACTCACTGTTTTGGGGTCCCGGAGTGATTTCCATGATTGATGAACCCCGGGGTGTGTTTACGTGTCGGTCATCAACACCCGCAGTTTTGGCCGATTCTGGCCTCTTTCATGGACTATTATGACTGTTTTGGTGTCCCGGACTAATTTCCACGATTGATGAACCCTGGGGTGCGTTTACGTGTCGGTCATCAACACCCGCAGTTTTAGCCGATTCTGGCCCGTATCATGGACTATTACTCACTGTTTTGGGGTCCTAGAGTGATTTCCACGATTGACGAACCCCGGGGTCCGTTTACGTGTCGGTCATCAACACCCGCAGTTTTGGCCGATTCCGGCCCGTTTCATGGACTATTACTCACTGTTTTGGGGTCCCGGAGTGATTTCCATGATTGATGAAACCCGGGGTGCGTTTACGTGTCGGTCATCAACACCCGCAGGTTTGGCCGATTCTGGCCTGTTTCGTGGACTATTACTGACTGTTTTGGTGTCCCGGACTAATTTCCACGATTGATGAACCCTGGGGTGCGTTTACGTGTCGGTCATCAACACCCGCAGTTTTAGCCGATTCTGGCCCGTATCATGGACTATTACTCACTTTTTTGGGGTCCTAGAGTGATTTCCACGATTGATGAACCCTGGGGTGCGTTTACGTGTCGGTCATCAACACCCGCAGTTTTGGCCGATTCCGGCCCGTATCGTGGACTATTACTCACTGTTTTGGGGTCCTAGAGTGATTTCCACGATTGACGAACCCCGGGGTCCGTTTACGTGTCGGTCATCAACACCCGCAGTTTTGGCCGATTCCGGCCCGTTTCATGGACTATTACTCACTGTTTTGGGGTCCCGGAGTGATTTCCATGATTGATGAACCCCGGGGTGTGTTTACGTGTCGGTCATCAACACCCGCAGTTTTGGCCGATTCCGGCCCGTTTCATGGACTATTACTCACTGTTTTGGGGTCCCGGAGTGATTTCCATGATTGATGAACCCCGGGGTGTGTTTACGTGTCGGTCATCAACACCCGCAGTTTTGGCCGATTCTGGCCTCTTTCATGGACTATTACTGACTGTTTTGGTGTCCCGGACTAATTTCCACGATTGATGAACCCTGGGGTGCGTTTACGTGTCGGTCATCAACACCCGCAGTTTTAGCCGATTCTGGCCCGTATCATGGACTATTACTCACTGTTTTGGTGTCCTAGAGTGATTTCCATGATTGATGAACCCTGGGGTGCGTTTACGTGTCGGTCATCAACACCCGCAGTTTTAGCCGATTCTGGCCCGTATCATGGACTATTACTCACTGTTTTGGGGTCCTAGAGTGATTTCCACGATTGATGAACCCTGGGGTGCGTTTACGTGTCGGTCATCAACACCCGCAGTTTTGGCCGATTCCGGCCCGTATCGTGAACTATTACTCACTGTTTTGGGGTCCTAGAGTGATTTCCACGATTGACGAACCCCGAGCTGCCTTTACGTGTCGGTCATCAACACTCGCAGTTTTAGCCGATTCTGGCCCGTATCGTGGACTATTACTCACTGTTTTGGGGTCCTAGAGTGATTTCCACGATTGACGAACCCCGGGGTCCGTTTACGTGTCGGTCATCAACACCCGCAGTTTTGGCCGATTCCGGCCCGTTTCATGGACTATTACTCACTGTTTTGGGGTCCCGGAGTGATTTCCATGATTGATGAACCCCGGGGTGTGTTTACGTGTCGGTCATCAACACCCGCAGTTTTGGCCGATTCTGGCCTCTTTCATGGACTATTATGACTGTTTTGGTGTCCCGGACTAATTTCCACGATTGATGAACCCTGGGGTGCGTTTACGTGTCGGTCATCAACACCCGCAGTTTTAGCCGATTCTGGCCCGTATCATGGACTATTACTCACTGTTTTGGGGTCCTAGAGTGATTTCCACGATTGACGAACCCCGGGGTCCGTTTACGTGTCGGTCATCAACACCCGCAGTTTTGGCCGATTCCGGCCCGTTTCATGGACTATTACTCACTGTTTTGGGGTCCCGGAGTGATTTCCATGATTGATGAACCCCGGGGTGTGTTTACGTGTCGGTCATCAACACCCGCAGTTTTGGCCGATTCTGGCCTCTTTCATGGACTATTATGACTGTTTTGGTGTCCCGGACTAATTTCCACGATTGATGAACCCTGGGGTGCGTTTACGTGTCGGTCATCAACACCCGCAGTTTTAGCCGATTCTGGCCCGTATCATGGACTATTACTCACTGTTTTGGGGTCCTAGAGTGATTTCCACGATTGACGAACCCCGGGGTCCGTTTACGTGTCGGTCATCAACACCCGCAGTTTTGGCCGATTCCGGCCCGTTTCATGGACTATTACTCACTGTTTTGGGGTCCCGGAGTGATTTCCATGATTGATGAAACCCGGGGTGCGTTTACGTGTCGGTCATCAACACCCGCAGGTTTGGCCGATTCTGGCCTGTTTCGTGGACTATTACTGACTGTTTTGGTGTCCCGGACTAATTTCCACGATTGATGAACCCTGGGGTGCGTTTACGTGTCGGTCATCAACACCCGCAGTTTTAGCCGATTCTGGCCCGTATCATGGACTATTACTCACTTTTTTGGGGTCCTAGAGTGATTTCCACGATTGATGAACCCTGGGGTGCGTTTACGTGTCGGTCATCAACACCCGCAGTTTTGGCCGATTCCGGCCCGTATCGTGGACTATTACTCACTGTTTTGGGGTCCTAGAGTGATTTCCACGATTGACGAACCCCGGGGTCCGTTTACGTGTCGGTCATCAACACCCGCAGTTTTGGCCGATTCCGGCCCGTTTCATGGACTATTACTCACTGTTTTGGGGTCCCGGAGTGATTTCCATGATTGATGAACCCCGGGGTGTGTTTACGTGTCGGTCATCAACACCCGCAGTTTTGGCCGATTCCGGCCCGTTTCATGGACTATTACTCACTGTTTTGGGGTCCCGGAGTGATTTCCATGATTGATGAACCCCGGGGTGTGTTTACGTGTCGGTCATCAACACCCGCAGTTTTGGCCGATTCTGGCCTCTTTCATGGACTATTACTGACTGTTTTGGTGTCCCGGACTAATTTCCACGATTGATGAACCCTGGGGTGCGTTTACGTGTCGGTCATCAACACCCGCAGTTTTAGCCGATTCTGGCCCGTATCATGGACTATTACTCACTGTTTTGGTGTCCTAGAGTGATTTCCATGATTGATGAACCCTGGGGTGCGTTTACGTGTCGGTCATCAACACCCGCAGTTTTGGCCGATTCCGGCCCGTATCGTGAACTATTACTCACTGTTTTGGGGTCCTAGAGTGATTTCCACGATTGACGAACCCCGAGCTGCCTTTACGTGTCGGTCATCAACACTCGCAGTTTTAGCCGATTCTGGCCCGTATCGTGGACTATTACTCACTGTTTTGGGGTCCTAGAGTGATTTCCACGATTGACGAACCCCGGGGTCCGTTTACGTGTCGGTCATCAACACCCGCAGTTTTGGCCGATTCCGGCCCGTTTCATGGACTATTACTCACTGTTTTTGGGTCCCGGAGTGATTTCCATGATTGATGAACCCCGGGGTGTGTTTACGTGTCGGTCATCAACACCCGCAGTTTTGGCCGATTCTGGCCTCTTTCATGGACTATTACTGACTGTTTTGGTGTCCCGGACTAATTTCCACGATTGATGAACCCTGGGGTGCGTTTACGTGTCGGTCATCAACACCCGCAGTTTTAGCCGATTCTGGCCCGTATCATGGACTATTACTCACTGTTTTGGGGTCCTAGAGTGATTTCCACGATTGACGAACCCCGGGGTCCGTTTACGTGTCGGTCATCAACACCCGCAGTTTTGGCCGATTCCGGCCCGTTTCATGGACTATTACTCACTGTTTTGGGGTCCCGGAGTGATTTCCATGATTGATGAAACCCGGGGTGCGTTTACGTGTCGGTCATCAACACCCGCAGGTTTGGCCGATTCTGGCCTGTTTCGTGGACTATTACTGACTGTTTTGGTGTCCCGGACTAATTTCCACGATTGATGAACCCTGGGGTGCGTTTACGTGTCGGTCATCAACACCCGCAGTTTTAGCCGATTCTGGCCCGTATCATGGACTATTACTCACTGTTTTGGGGTCCTAGAGTGATTTCCACGATTGATGAACCCTGGGGTGTGTTTACGTGTCGGTCATCAACACCCGCAGTTTTGGCCGATTCCGGCCCGTATCGTGAACTATTACTCACTGTTTTGGGGTCCTAGAGTGATTTCCACGATTGACGAACCCCGAGCTGCCTTTACGTGTCGGTCATCAACACTCGCAGTTTTAGCCGATTCTGGCCCGTATCGTGGACTATTACTCACTGTTTTGGGGTCCTAGAGTGATTTCCACGATTGACGAACCCCGGGGTCCATTTACGTGTCGGTCATCAACACCCGCAGTTTTGGCCGATTCCGGCCCGTTTCATGGACTATTACTCACTGTTTTGGGGTCCCGGAGTGATTTCCATGATTGATGAACCCCGGGGTGTGTTTACGTGTCGGTCATCAACACCCGCAGTTTTGGCCGATTCTGGCGTCTTTCATGGACTATTACTGACTGTTTTGGTGTCCCGGACTAATTTCCACGATTGATGAACCCTGGGGTGCGTTTACGTGTCGGTCATCAACACCCGCAGTTTTAGCCGATTCTGGCCCGTATCGTGGACTATTACTCACTGTTTTGGGGTCCTAGAGTGATTTCCACGATTGACGAACCCCGGGGTCCGTTTACGTGTCGGTCATCAACACCCGCAGTTTTGGCCGATTCCGGCCCGTTTCATGGACTATTACTCACTGTTTTGGGGTCCCGGAGTGATTTCCATGATTGATGAACCCCGGGGTGCGTTTACGTGTCGGTCATCAACACCCGCAGGTTTGGCCGATTCTGGCCTGTTTCGTGGACTATTACTGACTGTTTTGGTGTCCCGGACTAATTTCCACGATTGATGAACCCTGGGGTGCGTTTACGTGTCGGTCATCAACACCCGCAGTTTTAGCCGATTCTGGCCCGTATCATGGACTATTACTCACTGTTTTGGGGTCCTAGAGTGATTTCCACGATTGATGAACCCTGGGGTGCGTTTACGTGTCGGTCATCAACACCCGCAGTTTTGGCCGATTCCGGCCCGTATCGTGAACTATTACTCACTGTTTTGGGGTCCTAGAGTGATTTCCACGATTGACGAACCCCGAGCTGCCTTTACGTGTCGATCATCAACACTCGCAGTTTTAGCCGATTCTGGCCCGTATCGTGGACTATTACTCACTGTTTTGGGGTCCTAGAGTGATTTCCACGATTGACGAACCCCGGGGTCCGTTTACGTGTCGGTCATCAACACCCGCAGTTTTGGCCGATTCCGGCCCGTTTCATGGACTATTACTCACTGTTTTGGGGTCCCGGAGTGATTTCCATGATTGATGAACCCCGGGGTGTGTTTACGTGTCGGTCATCAACACCCGCAGTTTTGGCCGATTCTGGCCTCTTTCATGGACTATTACTGACTGTTTTGGTGTCCCGGACTAATTTCCACGATTGATGAACCCTGGGGTGCGTTTACGTGTCGGTCATCAACACCCGCAGTTTTAGCCGATTCTGGCCCGTATCGTGGACTATTACTCACTGTTTTGGGGTCCTAGAGTGATTTCCACGATTGACGAACCCCGGGGTCCGTTTACGTGTCGGTCATCAACACCCGCAGTTTTGGCCGATTCCGGCCCGTTTCATGGACTATTACTCACTGTTTTGGGGTCCCGGAGTGATTTCCATGATTGATGAACCCCGGGGTGCGTTTACGTGTCGGTCATCAACACCCGCAGGTTTGGCCGATTCTGGCCTGTTTCGTGGACTATTACTGACTGTTTTGGTGTCCCGGACTAATTTCCACGATTGATGAACCCTGGGGTGCGTTTACGTGTCGGTCATCAACACCCGCAGTTTTAGCCGATTCTGGCCCGTATCATGGACTATTACTCACTGTTTTGGGGTCCTAGAGTGATTTCCACGATTGATGAACCCTGGGGTGCGTTTACGTGTCGGTCATCAACACCCGCAGTTTTGGCCGATTCCGGCCCGTATCGTGAACTATTACTCACTGTTTTGGGGTCCTAGAGTGATTTCCACGATTGACGAACCCCGAGCTGCCTTTACGTGTCGATCATCAACACTCGCAGTTTTAGCCGATTCTGGCCCGTATCGTGGACTATTACTCACTGTTTTGGGGTCCTAGAGTGATTTCCACGATTGACGAACCCCGGGGTCCGTTTACGTGTCGGTCATCAACACCCGCAGTTTTGGCCGATTCCGGCCCGTTTCATGGACTATTACTCACTGTTTTGGGGTCCCGGAGTGATTTCCATGATTGATGAACCCCGGGGTGTGTTTACGTGTCGGTCATCAACACCCGCAGTTTTGGCCGATTCTGGCCTCTTTCATGGACTATTACTGACTGTTTTGGTGTCCCGGACTAATTTCCACGATTGATGAACCCTGGGGTGCGTTTACGTGTCGGTCATCAACACCCGCAGTTTTAGCCGATTCTGGCCCGTATCGTGGACTATTACTCACTGTTTTGGGGTCCTAGAGTGATTTCCACGATTGACGAACCCCGGGGTCCGTTTACGTGTCGGTCATCAACACCCGCAGTTTTGGCCGATTCCGGCCCGTTTCATGGACTATTACTCACTGTTTTGGGGTCCCGGAGTGATTTCCATGATTGATGAACCCCGGGGTGCGTTTACGTGTCGGTCATCAACACCCGCAGGTTTGGCCGATTCTGGCCTGTTTCGTGGACTATTACTGACTGTTTTGGTGTCCCGGACTAATTTCCACGATTGATGAACCCTGGGGTGCGTTTACGTGTCGGTCATCAACACCCGCAGTTTTAGCCGATTCTGGCCCGTATCATGGACTATTACTCACTGTTTTGGGGTCCTAGAGTGATTTCCACGATTGATGAACCCTGGGGTGCGTTTACGTGTCGGTCATCAACACCCGCAGTTTTGGCCAATTCCGGCCCGTATCGTGAACTATTACTCACTGTTTTGGGGTCCTAGAGTGATTTCCACGATTGACGAACCCCGAGCTGCCTTTACGTGTCGATCATCAACACTCGCAGTTTTAGCCGATTCTGGCCCGTATCGTGGACTATTACTCACTGTTTTGGGGTCCTAGAGTGATTTCCACGATTGACGAACCCCGGGGTCCGTTTACGTGTCGGTCATCAACACCCGCAGTTTTGGCCGATTCCGGCCCGTTTCATGGACTATTACTCACTGTTTTGGGGTCCCGGAGTGATTTCCATGATTGATGAACCCCGGGGTGTGTTTACGTGTCGGTCATCAACACCCGCAGTTTTGGCCGATTCTGGCCTCTTTCATGGACTATTACTGACTGTTTTGGTGTCCCGGACTAATTTCCACGATTGATGAACCCTGGGGTGCGTTTACGTGTCGGTCATCAACACCCGCAGTTTTAGCCGATTCTGGCCCGTATCGTGGACTATTACTCACTGTTTTGGGGTCCTAGAGTGATTTCCACGATTGACGAACCCCGGGGTCCGTTTACGTGTCGGTCATCAACACCCGCAGTTTTGGCCGATTCCGGCCCGTTTCATGGACTATTACTCACTGTTTTGGGGTCCCGGAGTGATTTCCATGATTGATGAACCCCGGGGTGCGTTTACGTGTCGGTCATCAACACCCGCAGGTTTGGCCGATTCTGGCCTGTTTCGTGGACTATTACTGACTGTTTTGGTGTCCCGGACTAATTTCCACGATTGATAAACCCTGGGGTGCGTTTACGTGTCGGTCATCAACACCCGCAGTTTTAGCCGATTCTGGCCCGTATCATGGACTATTACTCACTGTTTTGGGGTCCTAGAGTGATTTCCACGATTGATGAACCCTGGGGTGCGTTTACGTGTCGGTCATCAACACCCGCAGTTTTGGCCGATTCCGGCCCGTATCGTGAACTATTACTCACTGTTTTGGGGTCCTAGAGTGATTTCCACGATTGACGAACCCCGAGCTGCCTTTACGTGTCGGTCATCAACACTCGCAGTTTTAGCCGATTCTGGCCCGTATCGTGGACTATTACTCACTGTTTTGGGGTCCTAGAGTGATTTCCACGATTGACGAACCCCGGGGTCCGTTTACGTGTCGGTCATCAACACCCGCAGTTTTGGCCGATTCCGGCCCGTTTCATGGACTATTACTCACTGTTTTGGGGTCCCGGAGTGATTTCCATGATTGATGAACCCCGGGGTGTGTTTACGTGTCGGTCATCAACACCCGCAGTTTTGGCCGATTCTGGCCTCTTTCATGGACTATTACTGACTGTTTTGGTGTCCCGGACTAATTTCCACGATTGATGAACCCTGGGGTGCGTTTACGTGTCGGTCATCAACACCCGCAGTTTTAGCCGATTCTGGCCCGTATCGTGGACTATTACTCACTGTTTTGGGGTCCTAGAGTGATTTCCACGATTGACGAACCCCGGGGTCCGTTTACGTGTCGGTCATCAACACCCGCAGTTTTGGCCGATTCCGGCCCGTTTCATGGACTATTACTCACTGTTTTGGGGTCCCGGAGTGATTTCCATGATTGATGAACCCCGGGGTGCGTTTACGTGTCGGTCATCAACACCCGCAGGTTTGGCCGATTCTGGCCTGTTTCGTGGACTATTACTGACTGTTTTGGTGTCCCGGACTAATTTCCACGATTGATGAACCCTGGGGTGCGTTTACGTGTCGGTCATCAACACCCGCAGTTTTAGCCGATTCTGGCCCGTATCATGGACTATTACTCACTGTTTTGGGGTCCTAGAGTGATTTCCACGATTGATGAACCCTGGGGTGCATTTACGTGTCGGTCATCAACACCCGCAGTTTTGGCCGATTCCGGCCCGTATCGTGAACTATTACTCACTGTTTTGGGGTCCTAGAGTGATTTCCACGATTGACGAACCCCGAGCTGCCTTTACGTGTCGGTCATCAACACTCGCAGTTTTAGCCGATTCTGGCCCGTATCGTGGACTATTACTCACTGTTTTGGGGTGTCCTAGAGTGATTTCCACGATTGACGAACCCCGGGGTCCGTTTACGTGTCGGTCATCAACACCCGCAGTTTTGGCCGATTCCGGCCCGTTTCATGGACTATTACTCACTGTTTTGGGGTCCCGGAGTGATTTCCATGATTGATGAACCCCGGGGTGTGTTTACGTGTCGGTCATCAACACCCGCAGTTTTGGCCGATTCTGGCCTCTTTCATGGACTATTACTGACTGTTTTGGTGTCCCGGACTAATTTCCACGATTGATGAACCCTGGGGTGCGTTTACGTGTCGGTCATCAACACCCGCAGTTTTAGCCGATTCTGGCCCGTATCGTGGACTATTACTCACTGTTTTGGGGTCCTAGAGTGATTTCCACGATTGACGAACCCCGGGGTCCGTTTACGTGTCGGTCATCAACACCCGCAGTTTTGGCCGATTCCGGCCCGTTTCATGGACTATTACTCACTGTTTTGGGGTCCCGGAGTGATTTCCATGATTGATGAACCCCGGGGTGCGTTTACGTGTCGGTCATCAACACCCGCAGGTTTGGCCGATTCTGGCCTGTTTCGTGGACTATTACTGACTGTTTTGGTGTCCCGGACTAATTTCCACGATTGATAAACCCTGGGGTGCGTTTACGTGTCGGTCATCAACACCCGCAGTTTTAGCCGATTCTGGCCCGTATCATGGACTATTACTCACTGTTTTGGGGTCCTAGAGTGATTTCCACGATTGACGAACCCCGGGGTCCGTTTACGTGTCGGTCATCAACACCCGCAGTTTTGGCCGATTCCGGCCCGTTTCATGGACTATTACTCACTGTTTTGGGGTCCCGGAGTGATTTCCATGATTGATGAACCCCGGGGTGTGTTTACGTGTCGGTCATCAACACCCGCAGTTTTGGCCGATTCTGGCCTCTTTCATGGACTATTACTGACTGTTTTGGTGTCCCGGACTAATTTCCACGATTGATGAACCCTGGGGTGCGTTTACGTGTCGGTCATCAACACCCGCAGTTTTAGCCGATTCTGGCCCGTATCGTGGACTATTACTCACTGTTTTGGGGTCCTAGAGTGATTTCCACGATTGACGAACCCCGGGGTCCGTTTACGTGTCGGTCATCAACACCCGCAGTTTTGGCCGATTCCGGCCCGTTTCATGGACTATTACTCACTGTTTTGGGGTCCCGGAGTGATTTCCATGATTGATGAACCCCGGGGTGCGTTTACGTGTCGGTCATCAACACCCGCAGGTTTGGCCGATTCTGGCCTGTTTCGTGGACTATTACTGACTGTTTTGGTGTCCCGGACTAATTTCCACGATTGATGAACCCTGGGGTGCGTTTACGTGTCGGTCATCAACACCCGCAGTTTTAGCCGATTCTGGCCCGTATCATGGACTATTACTCACTGTTTTGGGGTCCTAGAGTGATTTCCACGATTGATGAACCCTGGGGTGCATTTACGTGTCGGTCATCAACACCCGCAGTTTTGGCCGATTCCGGCCCGTATCGTGAACTATTACTCACTGTTTTGGGGTCCTAGAGTGATTTCCACGATTGACGAACCCCGAGCTGCCTTTACGTGTCGGTCATCAACACTCGCAGTTTTAGCCGATTCTGGCCCGTATCGTGGACTATTACTCACTGTTTGTGGGTCCTAGAGTGATTTCCACGATTGACGAACCCCGGGGTCCGTTTACGTGTCGGTCATCAACACCCGCAGTTTTGGCCGATTCCGGCCCGTTTCATGGACTATTACTCACTGTTTTGGGGTCCCGGAGTGATTTCCATGATTGATGAACCCCGGGGTGTGTTTACGTGTCGGTCATCAACACCCGCAGTTTTGGCCGATTCTGGCCTCTTTCATGGACTATTACTGACTGTTTTGGTGTCCCGGACTAATTTCCACGATTGATGAACCCTGGGGTGCGTTTACGTGTCGGTCATCAACACCCGCAGTTTTAGCCGATTCTGGCCCGTATCGTGGACTATTACTCACTGTTTTGGGGTCCTAGAGTGATTTCCACGATTGACGAACCCCGGGGTCCGTTTACGTGTCGGTCATCAACACCCGCAGTTTTGGCCGATTCCGGCCCGTTTCATGGACTATTACTCACTGTTTTGGGGTCCCGGAGTGATTTCCATGATTGATGAACCCCGGGGTGCGTTTACGTGTCGGTCATCAACACCCGCAGGTTTGGCCGATTCTGGCCTGTTTCGTGGACTATTACTGACTGTTTTGGTGTCCCGGACTAATTTCCACGATTGATAAACCCTGGGGTGCGTTTACGTGTCGGTCATCAACACCCGCAGTTTTAGCCGATTCTGGCCCGTATCATGGACTATTACTCACTGTTTTGGGGTCCTAGAGTGATTTCCACGATTGATGAACCCTGGGGTGCGTTTACGTGTCGGTCATCAACACCCGCAGTTTTGGCCGATTCCGGCCCGTATCGTGAACTATTACTCACTGTTTTGGGGTCCTAGAGTGATTTCCACGATTGACGAACCCCGAGCTGCCTTTACGTGTCGGTCATCAACACTCGCAGTTTTAGCCGATTCTGGCCCGTATCGTGGACTATTACTCACTGTTTTGGGGTCCTAGAGTGATTTCCACGATTGACGAACCCCGGGGTCCGTTTACGTGTCGGTCATCAACACCCGCAGTTTTGGCCGATTCCGGCCCGTTTCATGGACTATTACTCACTGTTTTGGGGTCCCGGAGTGATTTCCATGATTGATGAACCCCGGGGTGTGTTTACGTGTCGGTCATCAACACCCGCAGTTTTGGCCGATTCTGGCCTCTTTCATGGACTATTACTGACTGTTTTGGTGTCCCGGACTAATTTCCACGATTGATGAACCCTGGGGTGCGTTTACGTGTCGGTCATCAACACCCGCAGTTTTAGCCGATTCTGGCCCGTATCGTGGACTATTACTCACTGTTTTGGGGTCCTAGAGTGATTTCCACGATTGACGAACCCCGGGGTCCGTTTACGTGTCGGTCATCAACACCCGCAGTTTTGGCCGATTCCGGCCCGTTTCATGGACTATTACTCACTGTTTTGGGGTCCCGGAGTGATTTCCATGATTGATGAACCCCGGGGTGCGTTTACGTGTCGGTCATCAACACCCGCAGGTTTGGCCGATTCTGGCCTGTTTCGTGGACTATTACTGACAGTTTTGGTGTCCCGGACTAATTTCCACGATTGATGAACCCTGGGGTGCGTTTACGTGTCGGTCATCAACACCCGCAGTTTTAGCCGATTCTGGCCCGTATCATGGACTATTACTCACTGTTTTGGGGTCCTAGAGTGATTTCCACGATTGATGAACCCTGGGGTGCGTTTACGTGTCGGTCATCAACACCCGCAGTTTTGGCCGATTCCGGCCCGTATCGTGAACTATTACTCACTGTTTTGGGGTCCTAGAGTGATTTCCACGATTGACGAACCCCGAGCTGCCTTTACGTGTCGGTCATCAACACTCGCAGTTTTAGCCGATTCTGGCCCGTATCGTGGACTATTACTCACTGTTTTGGGGTCCTAGAGTGATTTCCACGATTGACGAACCCCGGGGTCCGTTTACGTGTCGGTCATCAACACCCGCAGTTTTGGCCGATTCCGGCCCGTTTCATGGACTATTACTCACTGTTTTGGGGTCCCGGAGTGATTTCCATGATTGATGAACCCCGGGGTGTGTTTACGTGTCGGTCATCAACACCCGCAGTTTTGGCCGATTCTGGCCTCTTTCATGGACTATTACTGACTGTTTTGGTGTCCCGGACTAATTTCCACGATTGATGAACCCTGGGGTGCGTTTACGTGTCGGTCATCAACACCCGCAGTTTTAGCCGATTCTGGCCCGTATCGTGGACTATTACTCACTGTTTTGGGGTCCTAGAGTGATTTCCACGATTGACGAACCCCGGGGTCCGTTTACGTGTCGGTCATCAACACCCGCAGTTTTGGCCGATTCCGGCCCGTTTCATGGACTATTACTCACTGTTTTGGGGTCCCGGAGTGATTTCCATGATTGATGAACCCCGGGGTGCGTTTACGTGTCGGTCATCAACACCCGCAGGTTTGGCCGATTCTGGCCTGTTTCGTGGACTATTACTGACTGTTTTGGTGTCCCGGACTAATTTCCACGATTGATGAACCCTGGGGTGCGTTTACGTGTCGGTCATCAACACCCGCAGTTTTAGCCGATTCTGGCCCGTATCATGGACTATTACTCACTGTTTTGGGGTCCTACAGTGATTTCCACGATTGATGAACCCTGGGGTGCATTTACGTGTCGGTCATCAACACCCGCAGTTTTGGCCGATTCCGGCCCGTATCGTGAACTATTACTCACTGTTTTGGGGTCCTAGAGTGATTTCCACGATTGACGAACCCCGAGCTGCCTTTACGTGTCGGTCATCAACACTCGCAGTTTTAGCCGATTCTGGCCCGTATCGTGGACTATTACTCACTGTTTGTGGGTCCTAGAGTGATTTCCACGATTGACGAACCCCGGGGTCCGTTTACGTGTCGGTCATCAACACCCGCAGTTTTGGCCGATTCCGGCCCGTTTCATGGACTATTACTCACTGTTTTGGGGTCCCGGAGTGATTTCCATGATTGATGAACCCCGGGGTGCGTTTACGTGTCGGTCATCAACACCCGCAGGTTTGGCCGATTCTGGCCTGTTTCGTGGACTATTACTGACTGTTTTGGTGTCCCGGACTAATTTCCACGATTGATGAACCCTGGGGTGCGTTTACGTGTCGGTCATCAACACCCGCAGTTTTAGCCGATTCTGGCCCGTATCATGGACTATTACTCACTGTTTTGGGGTCCTAGAGTGATTTCCACGATTGATGAACCCTGGGGTGCATTTATGTGTCGGTCATCAACACCCGCAGTTTTGGCCGATTCCGGCCCGTATCGTGAACTATTACTCACTGTTTTGGGGTCCTAGAGTGATTTCCACGATTGACGAACCCCGGGGTCCGTTTACGTGTCGGTCATCAACACCCGCAGTTTTGGCCGATTCCGGCCCGTTTCATGGACTATTACTCACTGTTTTGGGGTCCCGGAGTGATTTCCATGATTGATGAACCCCGGGGTGCGTTTACGTGTCGGTCATCAACACCCGCAGGTTTGGCCGATTCTGGCCTGTTTCGTGGACTATTACTGACTGTTTTGGTGTCCCGGACTAATTTCCACGATTGATAAACCCTGGGGTGCGTTTACGTGTCGGTCATCAACACCCGCAGTTTTAGCCGATTCTGGCCCGTATCATGGACTATTACTCACTGTTTTGGGGTCCTAGAGTGATTTCCACGATTGATGAACCCTGGGGTGCGTTTACGTGTCGGTCATCAACACCCGCAGTTTTGGCCGATTCCGGCCCGTATCGTGAACTATTACTCACTGTTTTGGGGTCCTAGAGTGATTTCCACGATTGACGAACCCCGAGCTGCCTTTACGTGTCGGTCATCAACACTCGCAGTTTTAGCCGATTCTGGCCCGTATCGTGGACTATTACTCACTGTTTGTGGGTCCTAGAGTGATTTCCACGATTGACGAACCCCGGGGTCCGTTTACGTGTCGGTCATCAACACCCGCAGTTTTGGCCGATTCCGGCCCGTTTCATGGACTATTACTCACTGTTTTGGGGTCCCGGAGTGATTTCCATGATTGATGAACCCCGGGGTGCGTTTACGTGTCGGTCAGCAACACCCGCAGGTTTGGCCGATTCTGGCCTGTTTCATGGACTATTACTGACTGTTTTGGTGTCCCGGACTAATTTCCACGATTGATGAACCCTGGGGTGCGTTTACGTGTCGGTCATCAACACCCGCAGTTTTAGCCGATTCTGGCCCGTATCGTGGACTATTACTCACTGTTTTGGGGTCCTAGAGTGATTTCCACGATTGACGAACCCCGGGGTCCGTTTACGTGTCGGTCATCAACACCCGCAGTTTTGGCCGATTCCGGCCCGTTTCATGGACTATTACTCACTGTTTTGGGGTCCCGGAGTGATTTCCATGATTGATGAACCCCGGGGTGCGTTTACGTGTCGGTCATCAACACCCGCAGGTTTGGCCGATTCTGGCCTGTTTCGTGGACTATTACTGACTGTTTTGGTGTCCCGGACTAATTTCCACGATTGATAAACCCTGGGGTGCGTTTACGTGTCGGTCATCAACACCCGCAGTTTTAGCCGATTCTGGCCCGTATCATGGACTATTACTCACTGTTTTGGGGTCCTAGAGTGATTTCCACGATTGATGAACCCTGGGGTGCGTTTACGTGTCGGTCATCAACACCCGCAGTTTTGGCCGATTCCGGCCCGTATCGTGAACTATTACTCACTATTTTGGGGTCCTAGAGTGATTTCCACGATTGACGAACCCCGAGCTGCCTTTACGTGTCGGTCATCAACACTCGCAGTTTTAGCCGATTCTGGCCCGTATCGTGGACTATTACTCACTGTTTGTGGGTCCTAGAGTGATTTCCACGATTGACGAACCCCGGGGTCCGTTTACGTGTCGGTCATCAACACCCGCAGTTTTGGCCGATTCCGGCCCGTTTCATGGACTATTACTCACTGTTTTGGGGTCCCGGAGTGATTTCCATGATTGATGAACCCCGGGGTGCGTTTACGTGTCGGTCATCAACACCCGCAGGTTTGGCCGATTCTGGCCTGTTTCATGGACTATTACTGACTGTTTTGGTGTCCCGGACTAATTTCCACGATTGATGAACCCTGGGGTGCGTTTACGTGTCGGTCATCAACACCCGCAGTTTTAGCCGATTCTGGCCCGTATCGTGGACTATTACTCACTGTTTTGGGGTCCTAGAGTGATTTCCACGATTGACGAACCCCGGGGTCCGTTTACGTGTCGGTCATCAAAACCCGCAGTTTTGGCCGATTCCGGCCCGTTTCATGGACTATTACTCACTGTTTTGGGGTCCCGGAGTGATTTCCATGATTGATGAACCCCGGGGTGCGTTTACGTGTCGGTCATCAACACCCGCAGGTTTGGCCGATTCTGGCCTGTTTCGTGGACTATTACTGACTGTTTTGGTGTCCCGGACTAATTTCCACGATTGATGAACCCTGGGGTGCGTTTACGTGTCGGTCATCAACACCCGCAGTTTTAGCCGATTCTGGCCCGTATCATGGACTATTACTCACTGTTTTGGGGTCCTACAGTGATTTCCACGATTGATGAACCCTGGGGTGCATTTACGTGTCGGTCATCAACACCCGCAGTTTTGGCCGATTCCGGCCCGTATCGTGAACTATTACTCACTGTTTTGGGGTCCTAGAGTGATTTCCACGATTGACGAACCCCGAGCTGCCTTTACGTGTCGGTCATCAACACTCGCAGTTTTAGCCGATTCTGGCCCGTATCGTGGACTATTACTCACTGTTTGTGGGTCCTAGAGTGATTTCCACGATTGACGAACCCCGGGGTCCGTTTACGTGTCGGTCATCAACACCCGCAGTTTTGGCCGATTCCGGCCCGTTTCATGGACTATTACTCACTGTTTTGGGGTCCCGGAGTGATTTCCATGATTGATGAACCCCGGGGTGCGTTTACGTGTCGGTCATCAACACCCGCAGGTTTGGCCGATTCTGGCCTGTTTCGTGGACTATTACTGACTGTTTTGGTGTCCCGGACTAATTTCCACGATTGATGAACCCTGGGGTGCGTTTACGTGTCGGTCATCAACACCCGCAGTTTTAGCCGATTCTGGCCCGTATCATGGACTATTACTCACTGTTTTGGGGTCCTAGAGTGATTTCCACGATTGATGAACCCTGGGGTGCATTTACGTGTCGGTCATCAACACCCGCAGTTTTGGCCGATTCCGGCCCGTATCGTGAACTATTACTCACTGTTTTGGGGTCCTAGAGTGATTTCCACGATTGACGAACCCCGGGGTCCGTTTACGTGTCGGTCATCAACACCCGCAGTTTTGGCCGATTCCGGCCCGTTTCATGGACTATTACTCACTGTTTTGGGGTCCCGGAGTGATTTCCATGATTGATGAACCCCGGGGTGCGTTTACGTGTCGGTCATCAACACCCGCAGGTTTGGCCGATTCTGGCCTGTTTCATGGACTATTACTGACTGTTTTGGTGTCCCGGACTAATTTCCACGATTGATAAACCCTGGGGTGCGTTTACGTGTCGGTCATCAACACCCGCAGTTTTAGCCGATTCTGGCCCGTATCATGGACTATTACTAACTGTTTTGGGGTCCTAGAGTGATTTCCACGATTGATGAACCCTGGGGTGCGTTTACGTGTCGGTCATCAACACCCGCAGTTTTGGCCGATTCCGGCCCGTATCGTGAACTATTACTCACTGTTTTGGGGTCCTAGAGTGATTTCCACGATTGACGAACCCCGAGCTGCCTTTACGTGTCGGTCATCAACACTCGCAGTTTTAGCCGATTCTGGCCCGTATCGTGGACTATTACTCACTGTTTGTGGGTCCTAGAGTGATTTCCACGATTGACGAACCCCGGGGTCCGTTTACGTGTCGGTCATCAACACCCGCAGTTTTGGCCGATTCCGGCCCGTTTCATGGACTATTACTCACTGTTTTGGGGTCCCGGAGTGATTTCCATGATTGATGAACCCCGGGGTGCGTTTACGTGTCGGTCATCAACACCCGCAGGTTTGGCCGATTCTGGCCTGTTTCATGGACTATTACTGACTGTTTTGGTGTCCCGGACTAATTTCCACGATTGATGAACCCTGGGGTGCGTTTACGTGTCGGTCATCAACACCCGCAGTTTTAGCCGATTCTGGCCCGTATCGTGGACTATTACTCACTGTTTTGGGGTCCTAGAGTGATTTCCACGATTGACGAACCCCGGGGTCCGTTTACGTGTCGGTCATCAACACCCGCAGTTTTGGCCGATTCCGGCCCGTTTCATGGACTATTACTCACTGTTTTGGGGTCCCGGAGTGATTTCCATGATTGATGAACCCCGGGGTGCGTTTACGTGTCGGTCATCAACACCCGCAGGTTTGGCCGATTCTGGCCTGTTTCGTGGACTATTACTGACTGTTTTGGTGTCCCGGACTAATTTCCACGATTGATGAACCCTGGGGTGCGTTTACGTGTCGGTCATCAACACCCGCAGTTTTAGCCGATTCTGGCCCGTATCATGGACTATTACTCACTGTTTTGGGGTCCTACAGTGATTTCCACGATTGATGAACCCTGGGGTGCATTTACGTGTCGGTCATCAACACCCGCAGTTTTGGCCGATTCCGGCCCGTATCGTGAACTATTACTCACTGTTTTGGGGTCCTAGAGTGATTTCCACGATTGACGAACCCCGAGCTGCCTTTACGTGTCGGTCATCAACACTCGCAGTTTTAGCCGATTCTGGCCCGTATCGTGGACTATTACTCACTGTTTGTGGGTCCTAGAGTGATTTCCACGATTGACGAACCCCGGGGTCCGTTTACGTGTCGGTCATCAACACCCGCAGTTTTGGCCGATTCCGGCCCGTTTCATGGACTATTACTCACTGTTTTGGGGTCCCGGAGTGATTTCCATGATTGATGAACCCCGGGGTGCGTTTACGTGTCGGTCATCAACACCCGCAGGTTTGGCCGATTCTGGCCTGTTTCGTGGACTATTACTGACTGTTTTGGTGTCCCGGACTAATTTCCACGATTGATGAACCCTGGGGTGCGTTTACGTGTCGGTCATCAACACCCGCAGTTTTAGCCGATTCTGGCCCGTATCATGGACTATTACTCACTGTTTTGGGGTCCTAGAGTGATTTCCACGATTGATGAACCCTGGGGTGCATTTACGTGTCGGTCATCAACACCCGCAGTTTTGGCCGATTCCGGCCCGTATCGTGAACTATTACTCACTGTTTTGGGGTCCTAGAGTGATTTCCACGATTGACGAACCCCGGGGTCCGTTTACGTGTCGGTCATCAACACCCGCAGTTTTGGCCGATTCCGGCCCGTTTCATGGACTATTACTCACTGTTTTGGGGTCCCGGAGTGATTTCCATGATTGATGAACCCCGGGGTGCGTTTACGTGTCGGTCATCAACACCCGCAGGTTTGGCCGATTCTGGCCTGTTTCGTGGACTATTACTGACTGTTTTGGTGTCCCGGACTAATTTCCACGATTGATAAACCCTGGGGTGCGTTTACGTGTCGGTCATCAACACCCGCAGTTTTAGCCGATTCTGGCCCGTATCATGGACTATTACTAACTGTTTTGGGGTCCTAGAGTGATTTCCACGATTGATGAACCCTGGGGTGCGTTTACGTGTCGGTCATCAACACCCGCAGTTTTGGCCGATTCCGGCCCGTATCGTGAACTATTACTCACTGTTTTGGGGTCCTAGAGTGATTTCCACGATTGACGAACCCCGAGCTGCCTTTACGTGTCGGTCATCAACACTCGCAGTTTTAGCCGATTCTGGCCCGTATCGTGGACTATTACTCACTGTTTTGGGGTCCTAGAGTGATTTCCACGATTGACGAACCCCGGGGTCCGTTTACGTGTCGGTCATCAACACCCGCAGTTTTGGCCGATTCCGGCCCGTTTCATGGACTATTACTCACTGTTTTGGGGTCCCGGAGTGATTTCCATGATTGATGAACCCCGGGGTGTGTTTACGTGTCGGTCATCAACACCCGCAGTTTTGGCCGATTCTGGCCTCTTTCATGGACTATTACTGACTGTTTTGGTGTCCCGGACTAATTTCCACGATTGATGAACCCTGGGGTGCGTTTACGTGTCGGTCATCAACACCCGCAGTTTTAGCCGATTCTGGCCCGTATCGTGGACTATTACTCACTGTTTTGGGGTCCTAGAGTGATTTCCACGATTGACGAACCCCGGGGTCCGTTTACGTGTCGGTCATCAACACCCGCAGTTTTGGCCGATTCCGGCCCGTTTCATGGACTATTACTCACTGTTTTGGGGTCCCGGAGTGATTTCCATGATTGATGAACCCCGGGGTGCGTTTACGTGTCGGTCATCAACACCCGCAGGTTTGGCCGATTCTGGCCTGTTTCGTGGACTATTACTGACTGTTTTGGTGTCCCGGACTAATTTCCACGATTGATGAACCCTGGGGTGCGTTTACGTGTCGGTCATCAACACCCGCAGTTTTAGCCGATTCTGGCCCGTATCATGGACTATTACTCACTGTTTTGGGGTCCTAGAGTGATTTCCACGATTGATGAACCCTGGGGTGCATTTACGTGTCGGTCATCAACACCCGCAGTTTTGGCCGATTCCGGCCCGTATCGTGAACTATTACTCACTGTTTTGGGGTCCTAGAGTGATTTCCACGATTGACGAACCCCGAGCTGCCTTTACGTGTCGGTCATCAACACTCGCAGTTTTAGCCGATTCTGGCCCGTATCGTGGACTATTACTCACTGTTTGTGGGTCCTAGAGTGATTTCCACGATTGACGAACCCCGGGGTCCGTTTACGTGTCGGTCATCAACACCCGCAGTTTTGGCCGATTCCGGCCCGTTTCATGGACTATTACTCACTGTTTTGGGGTCCCGGAGTGATTTCCATGATTGATGAACCCCGGGGTGTGTTTACGTGTCGGTCATCAACACCCGCAGTTTTGGCCGATTCTGGCCTCTTTCATGGACTATTACTGACTGTTTTGGTGTCCCGGACTAATTTCCACGATTGATGAACCCTGGGGTGCGTTTACGTGTCGGTCATCAACACCCGCAGTTTTAGCCGATTCTGGCCCGTATCGTGGACTATTACTCACTGTTTTGGGGTCCTAGAGTGATTTCCACGATTGACGAACCCCGGGGTCCGTTTACGTGTCGGTCATCAACACCCGCAGTTTTGGCCGATTCCGGCCCGTTTCATGGACTATTACTCACTGTTTTGGGGTCCCGGAGTGATTTCCATGATTGATGAACCCCGGGGTGCGTTTACGTGTCGGTCATCAACACCCGCAGGTTTGGCCGATTCTGGCCTGTTTCGTGGACTATTACTGACTGTTTTTGGTGTCCCGGACTAATTTCCACGATTGATGAACCCTGGGGTGCGTTTACGTGTCGGTCATCAACACCCGCAGTTTTAGCCGATTCTGGCCCGTATCATGGACTATTACTCACTGTTTTGGGGTCCTAGAGTGATTTCCACGATTGATGAACCCTGGGGTGCGTTTACGTGTCGGTCATCAACACCCGCAGTTTTGGCCGATTCCGGCCCGTATCGTGAACTATTACTCACTGTTTTGGTGTCCCGGACTAATTTCCACGATTGATGAACCCTGGGGTGCGTTTACGATTCGGTCATCAACACCCGCAGTTTTAGCCGATTCTGGCCCGTATCGTGGACTATTACTCACTGTTTTGGGGTCCTAGAGTGATTTCCACGATTGACGAACCCCGGGGTCCGTTTACGTGTCGGTCATCAACACCCGCAGTTTTGGCCGATTCCGGCCCGTTTCATGGACTATTACTCACTGTTTTGGGGTCCCGGAGTGATTTCCATGATTGATGAACCCCGGGGTGTGTTTACGTGTCGGTCATCAACACCCGCAGTTTTGGCCGATTCTGGCCTCTTTCATGGACTATTACTGACTGTTTTGGTGTCCCGGACTAATTTCCACGATTGATGAACCCTGGGGTGCGTTTACGTGTCGGTCATCAACACCCGCAGTTTTAGCCGATTCTGGCCCGTATCGTGGACTATTACTCACTGTTTTGGGGTCCTAGAGTGATTTCCACGATTGACGAACCCCGGGGTCCGTTTACGTGTCGGTCATCAACACCCGCAGTTTTGGCCGATTCCGGCCCGTTTCATGGACTATTACTCACTGTTTTGGGGTCCCGGAGTGATTTCCATGATTGATGAACCCCGGGGTGCGTTTACGTGTCGGTCATCAACACCCGCAGGTTTGGCCGATTCTGGCCTGTTTCGTGGACTATTACTGACTGTTTTGGTGTCCCGGACTAATTTCCACGATTGATGAACCCTGGGGTGCGTTTACGTGTCGGTCATCAACACCCGCAGTTTTAGCCGATTCTGGCCCGTATCATGGACTATTACTCACTGTTTTGGGGTCCTAGAGTGATTTCCACGATTGATGAACCCTGGGGTGCGTTTACGTGTCGGTCATCAACACCCGCAGTTTTGGCCGATTCTGGCCCGTATCGTGAACTATTACTCACTGTTTTGGGGTCCTAGAGTGATTTCCACGATTGACGAACCCCGAGCTGCCTTTACGTGTCGGTCATCAACACTCGCAGTTTTAGCCGATTCTGGCCCGTATCGTGGACTATTACTCACTGTTTGTGGGTCCTAGAGTGATTTCCACGATTGACGAACCCCGGGGTCCGTTTACGTGTCGGTCATCAACACCCGCAGTTTTGGCCGATTCCGGCCCGTTTCATGGACTATTACTCACTGTTTTGGGGTCCCGGAGTGATTTCCATGATTGATGAACCCCGGGGTGTGTTTACGTGTCGGTCATCAACACCCGCAGTTTTGGCCGATTCTGGCCTCTTTCATGGACTATTACTGACTGTTTTGGTGTCCCGGACTAATTTCCACGATTGATGAACCCTGGGGTGCGTTTACGTGTCGGTCATCAACACCCGCAGTTTTAGCCGATTCTGGCCCGTATCGTGGACTATTACTCACTGTTTTGGGGTCCTAGAGTGATTTCCACGATTGACGAACCCCGGGGTCCGTTTACGTGTCGGTCATCAACACCCGCAGTTTTGGCCGATTCCGGCCCGTTTCATGGACTATTACTCACTGTTTTGGGGTCCCGGAGTGATTTCCATGATTGATGAACCCCGGGGTGCGTTTACGTGTCGGTCATCAACACCCGCAGGTTTGGCCGATTCTGGCCTGTTTCGTGGACTATTACTGACTGTTTTTGGTGTCCCGGACTAATTTCCACGATTGATGAACCCTGGGGTGCGTTTACGTGTCGGTCATCAACACCCGCAGTTTTAGCCGATTCTGGCCCGTATCATGGACTATTACTCACTGTTTTGGGGTCCTAGAGTGATTTCCACGATTGATGAACCCTGGGGTGCGTTTACGTGTCGGTCATCAACACCCGCAGTTTTGGCCGATTCCGGCCCGTATCGTGAACTATTACTCACTGTTTTGGTGTCCCGGACTAATTTCCACGATTGATGAACCCTGGGGTGCGTTTACGATTCGGTCATCAACACCCGCAGTTTTAGCCGATTCTGGCCCGTATCGTGGACTATTACTCACTGTTTTGGGGTCCTAGAGTGATTTCCACGATTGACGAACCCCGGGGTCCGTTTACGTGTCGGTCATCAACACCCGCAGTTTTGGCCGATTCCGGCCCGTTTCATGGACTATTACTCACTGTTTTGGGGTCCCGGAGTGATTTCCATGATTGATGAACCCCGGGGTGTGTTTACGTGTCGGTCATCAACACCCGCAGTTTTGGCCGATTCTGGCCTCTTTCATGGACTATTACTGACTGTTTTGGTGTCCCGGACTAATTTCCACGATTGATGAACCCTGGGGTGCGTTTACGTGTCGGTCATCAACACCCGCAGTTTTAGCCGATTCTGGCCCGTATCGTGGACTATTACTCACTGTTTTGGGGTCCTAGAGTGATTTCCACGATTGACGAACCCCGGGGTCCGTTTACGTGTCGGTCATCAACACCCGCAGTTTTGGCCGATTCCGGCCCGTTTCATGGACTATTACTCACTGTTTTGGGGTCCCGGAGTGATTTCCATGATTGATGAACCCCGGGGTGCGTTTACGTGTCGGTCATCAACACCCGCAGGTTTGGCCGATTCTGGCCTGTTTCGTGGACTATTACTGACTGTTTTGGTGTCCCGGACTAATTTCCACGATTGATGAACCCTGGGGTGCGTTTACGTGTCGGTCATCAACACCCGCAGTTTTAGCCGATTCTGGCCCGTATCATGGACTATTACTCACTGTTTTGGGGTCCTAGAGTGATTTCCACGATTGATGAACCCTGGGGTGCGTTTACGTGTCGGTCATCAACACCCGCAGTTTTGGCCGATTCTGGCCCGTATCGTGAACTATTACTCACTGTTTTGGGGTCCTAGAGTGATTTCCACGATTGACGAACCCCGAGCTGCCTTTACGTGTCGGTCATCAACACTCGCAGTTTTAGCCGATTCTGGCTCGTATCGTGGACTATTACTCACTGTTTTGGGGTCCTAGAGTGATTTCCACGATTGACGAACCCCGGGGTCCGTTTACGTGTCGGTCATCAACACCCGCAGTTTTGGCCGATTCCGGCCCGTTTCATGGACTATTACTCACTGTTTTGGGGTCCCGGAGTGATTTCCATGATTGATGAACCCCGGGGTGTGTTTACGTGTCGGTCATCAACACCCGCAGTTTTGGCCGATTCTGGCCTCTTTCATGGACTATTACTGACTGTTTTGGTGTCCCGGACTAATTTCCACGATTGATGAACCCTGGGGTGCGTTTACGTGTCGGTCATCAACACCCGCAGTTTTAGCCGATTCTGGCCCGTATCGTGGACTATTACTCACTGTTTTGGGGTCCTAGAGTGATTTCCACGATTGACGAACCCCGGGGTCCGTTTACGTGTCGCTCATCAACACCCGCAGTTTTGGCCGATTCCGGCCCGTTTCATGGACTATTACTCACTGTTTTGGGGTCCCGGAGTGATTTCCATGATTGATGAACCCCGGGGTGCGTTTACGTGTCGGTCATCAACACCCGCAGGTTTGGCCGATTCTGGCCTGTTTCGTGGACTATTACTGACTGTTTTGGTGTCCCGGACTAATTTCCACGATTGATGAACCCTGGGGTGCGTTTACGTGTCGGTCATCAACACCCGCAGTTTTAGCCGATTCTGGCCCGTATCATGGACTATTACTCACTGTTTTGGGGTCCTAGAGTGATTTCCACGATTGATGAACCCTGGGGTGCGTTTACGTGTCGGTCATCAACACCCGCAGTTTTGGCCGATTCTGGCCCGTATCGTGAACTATTACTCACTGTTTTGGGGTCCTAGAGTGATTTCCACGATTGACGAACCCCGAGCTGCCTTTACGTGTCGGTCATCAACACTCGCAGTTTTAGCCGATTCTGGCCCGTATCGTGGACTATTACTCACTGTTTTGGGGTCCTAGAGTGATTTCCACGATTGACGAACCCCGGGGTCCGTTTACGTGTCGGTCATCAACACCCGCAGTTTTGGCCGATTCCGGCCCGTTTCATGGACTATTACTCACTGTTTTGGGGTCCCGGAGTGATTTCCATGATTGATGAACCCCGGGGTGTGTTTACGTGTCGGTCATCAACACCCGCAGTTTTGGCCGATTCTGGCCTCTTTCATGGACTATTACTGACTGTTTTGGTGTCCCGGACTAATTTCCACGATTGATGAACCCTGGGGTGCGTTTACGTGTCGGTCATCAACACCCGCAGTTTTAGCCGATTCTGGCCCGTATCGTGGACTATTACTCACTGTTTTGGGGTCCTAGAGTGATTTCCACGATTGACGAACCCCGGGGTCCGTTTACGTGTCGCTCATCAACACCCGCAGTTTTGGCCGATTCCGGCCCGTTTCATGGACTATTACTCACTGTTTTGGGGTCCCGGAGTGATTTCCATGATTGATGAACCCCGGGGTGCGTTTACGTGTCGGTCATCAACACCCGCAGGTTTGGCCGATTCTGGCCTGTTTCGTGGACTATTACTGACTGTTTTGGTGTCCCGGACTAATTTCCACGATTGATGAACCCTGGGGTGCGTTTACGTGTCGGTCATCAACACCCGCAGTTTTAGCCGATTCTGGCCCGTATCATGGACTATTACTCACTGTTTTGGGGTCCTAGAGTGATTTCCACGATTGATGAACCCTGGGGTGCGTTTACGTGTCGGTCATCAACACCCGCAGTTTTGGCCGATTCTGGCCCGTATCGTGAACTATTACTCACTGTTTTGGGGTCCTAGAGTGATTTCCACGATTGACGAACCCCGAGCTGCCTTTACGTGTCGGTCATCAACACTCGCAGTTTTAGCCGATTCTGGCCCGTATCGTGGACTATTACTCACTGTTTTGGGGTCCTAGAGTGATTTCCACGATTGACGAACCCCGGGGTCCGTTTACGTGTCGGTCATCAACACCCGCAGTTTTGGCCGATTCCGGCCCGTTTCATGGACTATTACTCACTGTTTTGGGGTCCCGGAGTGATTTCCATGATTGATGAACCCCGGGGTGTGTTTACGTGTCGGTCATCAACACCCGCAGTTTTGGCCGATTCTGGCCTCTTTCATGGACTATTACTGACTGTTTTGGTGTCCCGGACTAATTTCCACGATTGATGAACCCTGGGGTGCGTTTACGTGTCGGTCATCAACACCCGCAGTTTTAGCCGATTCTGGCCCGTATCGTGGACTATTACTCACTGTTTTGGGGTCCTAGAGTGATTTCCACGATTGACGAACCCCGGGGTCCGTTTACGTGTCGGTCATCAACACCCGCAGTTTTGGCCGATTCCGGCCCGTTTCATGGACTATTACTCACTGTTTTGGGGTCCCGGAGTGATTTCCATGATTGATGAACCCCGGGGTGCGTTTACGTGTCGGTCATCAACACCCGCAGGTTTGGCCGATTCTGGCCTGTTTCGTGGACTATTACTGACTGTTTTGGTGTCCCGGACTAATTTCCACGATTGATGAACCCTGGGGTGCGTTTACGTGTCGGTCATCAACACCCGCAGTTTTAGCCGATTCTGGCCCGTATCATGGACTATTACTCACTGTTTTGGGGTCCTAGAGTGATTTCCACGATTGATGAACCCTGGGGTGCGTTTACGTGTCGGTCATCAACACCCGCAGTTTTGGCCGATTCTGGCCCGTATCGTGAACTATTACTCACTGTTTTGGGGTCCTAGAGTGATTTCCACGATTGACGAACCCCGAGCTGCCTTTACGTGTCGGTCATCAACACTCGCAGTTTTAGCCGATTCTGGCCCGTATCGTGGACTATTACTCACTGTTTTGGGGTCCTAGAGTGATTTCCACGATTGACGAACCCCGGGGTCCGTTTACGTGTCGGTCATCAACACCCGCAGTTTTGGCCGATTCCGGCCCGTTTCATGGACTATTACTCACTGTTTTGGGGTCCCGGAGTGATTTCCATGATTGATGAACCCCGGGGTGCGTTTACGTGTCGGTCATCAACACCCGCAGGTTTGGCCGATTCTGGCCTGTTTCGTGGACTATTACTGACTGTTTTGGTGTCCCGGACTAATTTCCACGATTGATGAACCCTGGGGTGCGTTTACGTGTCGGTGATCAACACCCGCAGTTTTAGCCGATTCTGGCCCGTATCATGGACTATTACTCACTGTTTTGGGGTCCTAGAGTGATTTCCACGATTGATGAACCCTGGGGTGCGTTTACGTGTCGGTCATCAACACCCGCAGTTTTGGCCGATTCCGGCCCGTATCGTGAACTATTACTCACTGTTTTGGGGTCCTAGAGTGATTTCCACGATTGACGAACCCCGAGCTGCCTTTACGTGTCGGTCATCAACACTCGCAGTTTTAGCCGATTCTGGCCCGTATCGTGGACTATTACTCACTGTTTTGGGGTCCTAGAGTGATTTCCACGATTGACAAACCCCGGGGTCCGTTTACGTGTCGGTCATCAACACCCGCAGTTTTGGCCGATTCCGGCCCGTTTCATGGACTATTACTCACTGTTTTGGGGTCCCGGAGTGATTTCCATGATTGATGAACCCCGGGGTGTGTTTACGTGTCGGTCATCAACACCCGCAGTTTTGGCCGATTCTGGCCTCTTTCATGGACTATTACTGACTGTTTTGGTGTCCCGGACTAATTTCCACGATTGATGAACCCTGGGGTGCGTTTACGTGTCGGTCATCAACACCCGCAGTTTTAGCCGATTCTGGCCCGTATCGTGGACTATTACTCACTGTTTTGGGGTCCTAGAGTGATTTCCACGATTGACGAACCTCGGGGTCCGTTTACGTGTCGGTCATCAACACCCGCAGTTTTGGCCGATTCCGGCCCGTTTCATGGACTATTACTCACTGTTTTGGGGTCCCGGAGTGATTTCCATGATTGATGAACCCCGGGGTGCGTTTACGTGTCGGTCATCAACACCCGCAGGTTTGGCCGATTCTGGCCTGTTTCGTGGACTATTACTGACTGTTTTGGTGTCCCGGACTAATTTCCATGATTGATGAACCCTGGGGTGCGTTTACGTGTCGGTCATCAACACCCGCAGTTTTAGCCGATTCTGGCCCGTATCATGGACTATTACTCACTGTTTTGGGGTCCTAGAGTGATTTCCACGATTGATGAACCCTGGGGTGCGTTTACGTGTCGGTCATCAACACCCGCAGTTTTGGCCGATTCCGGCCCGTATCGTGAACTATTACTCACTGTTTTGGGGTCCTAGAGTGATTTCCACGATTGACGAACCCCGAGCTGCCTTTACGTGTCGGTCATCAACACTCGCAGTTTTAGCCGATTCTGGCCCGTATCGTGGACTATTACTCACTGTTTGTGGGTCCTAGAGTGATTTCCACGATTGACGAACCCCGGGGTCCGTTTACGTGTCGGTCATCAACACCCGCAGTTTTGGCCGATTCCGGCCCGTTTCATGGACTATTACTCACTGTTTTGGGGTCCCGGAGTGATTTCCATGATTGATGAACCCCGGGGTGTGTTTACGTGTCGGTCATCAACACCCGCAGTTTTGGCCGATTCTGGCCTCTTTCATGGACTATTACTGACTGTTTTGGTGTCCCGGACTAATTTCCACGATTGATGAACCCTGGGGTGCGTTTACGTGTCGGTCATCAACACCCGCAGTTTTAGCCGATTCTGGCCCGTATCATGGACTATTACTCACTGTTTTGGGGTCCTAGAGTGATTTCCACGATTGATGAACCCTGGGGTGCGTTTACGTGTCGGTCATCAACACCCGCAGTTTTGGCCGATTCTGGCCCGTATCGTGAACTATTACTCACTGTTTTGGGGTCCTAGAGTGATTTCCACGATTGACGAACCCCGAGCTGCCTTTACGTGTCGGTCATCAACACTCGCAGTTTTAGCCGATTCTGGCCCGTATCGTGGACTATTACTCACTGTTTTGGGGTCCTAGAGTGATTTCCACGATTGACGAACCCCGGGGTCCGTTTACGTGTCGGTCATCAACACCCGCAGTTTTGGCCGATTCCGGCCCGTTTCATGGACTATTACTCACTGTTTTGGGGTCCCGGAGTGATTTCCATGATTGATGAACCCCGGGGTGCGTTTACGTGTCGGTCATCAACACCCGCAGGTTTGGCCGATTCTGGCCTGTTTCGTGGACTATTACTGACTGTTTTGGTGTCCCGGACTAATTTCCACGATTGATGAACCCTGGGGTGCGTTTACGTGTCGGTGATCAACACCCGCAGTTTTAGCCGATTCTGGCCCGTATCATGGACTATTACTCACTGTTTTGGGGTCCTAGAGTGATTTCCACGATTGATGAACCCTGGGGTGCGTTTACGTGTCGGTCATCAACACCCGCAGTTTTGGCCGATTCCGGCCCGTATCGTGAACTATTACTCACTGTTTTGGGGTCCTAGAGTGATTTCCACGATTGACGAACCCCGAGCTGCCTTTACGTGTCGGTCATCAACACTCGCAGTTTTAGCCGATTCTGGCCCGTATCGTGGACTATTACTCACTGTTTTGGGGTCCTAGAGTGATTTCCACGATTGACAAACCCCGGGGTCCGTTTACGTGTCGGTCATCAACACCCGCAGTTTTGGCCGATTCCGGCCCGTTTCATGGACTATTACTCACTGTTTTGGGGTCCCGGAGTGATTTCCATGATTGATGAACCCCGGGGTGTGTTTACGTGTCGGTCATCAACACCCGCAGTTTTGGCCGATTCTGGCCTCTTTCATGGACTATTACTGACTGTTTTGGTGTCCCGGACTAATTTCCACGATTGATGAACCCTGGGGTGCGTTTACGTGTCGGTCATCAACACCCGCAGTTTTAGCCGATTCTGGCCCGTATCATGGACTATTACTCACTGTTTTGGGGTCCTAGAGTGATTTCCACGATTGATGAACCCTGGGGTGCGTTTACGTGTCGGTCATCAACACCCGCAGTTTTGGCCGATTCTGGCCCGTATCGTGAACTATTACTCACTGTTTTGGGGTCCTAGAGTGATTTCCACGATTGACGAACCCCGAGCTGCCTTTACGTGTCGGTCATCAACACTCGCAGTTTTAGCCGATTCTGGCCCGTATCGTGGACTATTACTCACTGTTTTGGGGTCCTAGAGTGATTTCCACGATTGACGAACCCCGGGGTCCGTTTACGTGTCGGTCATCAACACCCGCAGTTTTGGCCGATTCCGGCCCGTTTCATGGACTATTACTCACTGTTTTGGGGTCCCGGAGTGATTTCCATGATTGATGAACCCCGGGGTGCGTTTACGTGTCGGTCATCAACACCCGCAGGTTTGGCCGATTCTGGCCTGTTTCGTGGACTATTACTGACTGTTTTGGTGTCCCGGACTAATTTCCACGATTGATGAACCCTGGGGTGCGTTTACGTGTCGGTGATCAACACCCGCAGTTTTAGCCGATTCTGGCCCGTATCATGGACTATTACTCACTGTTTTGGGGTCCTAGAGTGATTTCCACGATTGATGAACCCTGGGGTGCGTTTACGTGTCGGTCATCAACACCCGCAGTTTTGGCCGATTCCGGCCCGTATCGTGAACTATTACTCACTGTTTTGGGGTCCTAGAGTGATTTCCACGATTGACGAACCCCGAGCTGCCTTTACGTGTCGGTCATCAACACTCGCAGTTTTAGCCGATTCTGGCCCGTATCGTGGACTATTACTCACTGTTTTGGGGTCCTAGAGTGATTTCCACGATTGACAAACCCCGGGGTCCGTTTACGTGTCGGTCATCAACACCCGCAGTTTTGGCCGATTCCGGCCCGTTTCATGGACTATTACTCACTGTTTTGGGGTCCCGGAGTGATTTCCATGATTGATGAACCCCGGGGTGTGTTTACGTGTCGGTCATCAACACCCGCAGTTTTGGCCGATTCTGGCCTCTTTCATGGACTATTACTGACTGTTTTGGTGTCCCGGACTAATTTCCACGATTGATGAACCCTGGGGTGCGTTTACGTGTCGGTCATCAACACCCGCAGTTTTAGCCGATTCTGGCCCGTATCGTGGACTATTACTCACTGTTTTGGGGTCCTAGAGTGATTTCCACGATTGACGAACCTCGGGGTCCGTTTACGTGTCGGTCATCAACACCCGCAGTTTTGGCCGATTCCGGCCCGTTTCATGGACTATTACTCACTGTTTTGGGGTCCCGGAGTGATTTCCATGATTGATGAACCCCGGGGTGCGTTTACGTGTCGGTCATCAACACCCGCAGGTTTGGCCGATTCTGGCCTGTTTCGTGGACTATTACTGACTGTTTTGGTGTCCCGGACTAATTTCCATGATTGATGAACCCTGGGGTGCGTTTACGTGTCGGTCATCAACACCCGCAGTTTTAGCCGATTCTGGCCCGTATCATGGACTATTACTCACTGTTTTGGGGTCCTAGAGTGATTTCCACGATTGATGAACCCTGGGGTGCGTTTACGTGTCGGTCATCAACACCCGCAGTTTTGGCCGATTCCGGCCCGTATCGTGAACTATTACTCACTGTTTTGGGGTCCTAGAGTGATTTCCACGATTGATGAACCCTGGGGTGCGTTTACGTGTCGGTCATCAACACCCGCAGTTTTGGCCGATTCTGGCCCGTATCGTGAACTATTACTCACTGTTTTGGGGTCCTAGAGTGATTTCCACGATTGACGAACCCCGAGCTGCCTTTACGTGTCGGTCATCAACACTCGCAGTTTTAGCCGATTCTGGCCCGTATCGTGGACTATTACTCACTGTTTTGGGGTCCTAGAGTGATTTCCACGATTGACGAACCCCGGGGTCCGTTTACGTGTCGGTCATCAACACCCGCAGTTTTGGCCGATTCCGGCCCGTTTCATGGACTATTACTCACTGTTTTGGGGTCCCGGAGTGATTTCCATGATTGATGAACCCCGGGGTGCGTTTACGTGTCGGTCATCAACACCCGCAGGTTTGGCCGATTCTGGCCTGTTTCGTGGACTATTACTGACTGTTTTGGTGTCCCGGACTAATTTCCACGATTGATGAACCCTGGGGTGCGTTTACGTGTCGGTGATCAACACCCGCAGTTTTAGCCGATTCTGGCCCGTATCATGGACTATTACTCACTGTTTTGGGGTCCTAGAGTGATTTCCACGATTGATGAACCCTGGGGTGCGTTTACGTGTCGGTCATCAACACCCGCAGTTTTGGCCGATTCCGGCCCGTATCGTGAACTATTACTCACTGTTTTGGGGTCCTAGAGTGATTTCCACGATTGACGAACCCCGAGCTGCCTTTACGTGTCGGTCATCAACACTCGCAGTTTTAGCCGATTCTGGCCCGTATCGTGGACTATTACTCACTGTTTTGGGGTCCTAGAGTGATTTCCACGATTGACAAACCCCGGGGTCCGTTTACGTGTCGGTCATCAACACCCGCAGTTTTGGCCGATTCCGGCCCGTTTCATGGACTATTACTCACTGTTTTGGGGTCCCGGAGTGATTTCCATGATTGATGAACCCCGGGGTGTGTTTACGTGTCGGTCATCAACACCCGCAGTTTTGGCCGATTCTGGCCTCTTTCATGGACTATTACTGACTGTTTTGGTGTCCCGGACTAATTTCCACGATTGATGAACCCTGGGGTGCGTTTACGTGTCGGTCATCAACACCCGCAGTTTTAGCCGATTCTGGCCCGTATCATGGACTATTACTCACTGTTTTGGGGTCCTAGAGTGATTTCCACGATTGATGAACCCTGGGGTGCGTTTACGTGTCGGTCATCAACACCCGCAGTTTTGGCCGATTCTGGCCCGTATCGTGAACTATTACTCACTGTTTTGGGGTCCTAGAGTGATTTCCACGATTGACGAACCCCGAGCTGCCTTTACGTGTCGGTCATCAACACTCGCAGTTTTAGCCGATTCTGGCCCGTATCGTGGACTATTACTCACTGTTTTGGGGTCCTAGAGTGATTTCCACGATTGACGAACCCCGGGGTCCGTTTACGTGTCGGTCATCAACACCCGCAGTTTTGGCCGATTCCGGCCCGTTTCATGGACTATTACTCACTGTTTTGGGGTCCCGGAGTGATTTCCATGATTGATGAACCCCGGGGTGCGTTTACGTGTCGGTCATCAACACCCGCAGGTTTGGCCGATTCTGGCCTGTTTCGTGGACTATTACTGACTGTTTTGGTGTCCCGGACTAATTTCCACGATTGATGAACCCTGGGGTGCGTTTACGTGTCGGTGATCAACACCCGCAGTTTTAGCCGATTCTGGCCCGTATCATGGACTATTACTCACTGTTTTGGGGTCCTAGAGTGATTTCCACGATTGATGAACCCTGGGGTGCGTTTACGTGTCGGTCATCAACACCCGCAGTTTTGGCCGATTCCGGCCCGTATCGTGAACTATTACTCACTGTTTTGGGGTCCTAGAGTGATTTCCACGATTGACGAACCCCGAGCTGCCTTTACGTGTCGGTCATCAACACTCGCAGTTTTAGCCGATTCTGGCCCGTATCGTGGACTATTACTCACTGTTTTGGGGTCCTAGAGTGATTTCCACGATTGACAAACCCCGGGGTCCGTTTACGTGTCGGTCATCAACACCCGCAGTTTTGGCCGATTCCGGCCCGTTTCATGGACTATTACTCACTGTTTTGGGGTCCCGGAGTGATTTCCATGATTGATGAACCCCGGGGTGTGTTTACGTGTCGGTCATCAACACCCGCAGTTTTGGCCGATTCTGGCCTCTTTCATGGACTATTACTGACTGTTTTGGTGTCCCGGACTAATTTCCACGATTGATGAACCCTGGGGTGCGTTTACGTGTCGGTCATCAACACCCGCAGTTTTAGCCGATTCTGGCCCGTATCGTGGACTATTACTCACTGTTTTGGGGTCCTAGAGTGATTTCCACGATTGACGAACCTCGGGGTCCGTTTACGTGTCGGTCATCAACACCCGCAGTTTTGGCCGATTCCGGCCCGTTTCATGGACTATTACTCACTGTTTTGGGGTCCCGGAGTGATTTCCATGATTGATGAACCCCGGGGTGCGTTTACGTGTCGGTCATCAACACCCGCAGGTTTGGCCGATTCTGGCCTGTTTCGTGGACTATTACTGACTGTTTTGGTGTCCCGGACTAATTTCCATGATTGATGAACCCTGGGGTGCGTTTACGTGTCGGTCATCAACACCCGCAGTTTTAGCCGATTCTGGCCCGTATCATGGACTATTACTCACTGTTTTGGGGTCCTAGAGTGATTTCCACGATTGATGAACCCTGGGGTGCGTTTACGTGTCGGTCATCAACACCCGCAGTTTTGGCCGATTCCGGCCCGTATCGTGAACTATTACTCACTGTTTTGGGGTCCTAGAGTGATTTCCACGATTGACGAACCCCGAGCTGCCTTTACGTGTCGGTCATCAACACTCGCAGTTTTAGCCGATTCTGGCCCGTATCGTGGACTATTACTCACTGTTTGTGGGTCCTAGAGTGATTTCCACGATTGACGAACCCCGGGGTCCGTTTACGTGTCGGTCATCAACACCCGCAGTTTTGGCCGATTCCGGCCCGTTTCATGGACTATTACTCACTGTTTTGGGGTCCCGGAGTGATTTCCATGATTGATGAACCCCGGGGTGTGTTTACGTGTCGGTCATCAACACCCGCAGTTTTGGCCGATTCTGGCCTCTTTCATGGACTATTACTGACTGTTTTGGTGTCCCGGACTAATTTCCACGATTGATGAACCCTGGGGTGCGTTTACGTGTCGGTCATCAACACCCGCAGTTTTAGCCGATTCTGGCCCGTATCATGGACTATTACTCACTGTTTTGGGGTCCTAGAGTGATTTCCACGATTGATGAACCCTGGGGTGCGTTTACGTGTCGGTCATCAACACCCGCAGTTTTGGCCGATTCTGGCCCGTATCGTGAACTATTACTCACTGTTTTGGGGTCCTAGAGTGATTTCCACGATTGACGAACCCCGAGCTGCCTTTACGTGTCGGTCATCAACACTCGCAGTTTTAGCCGATTCTGGCCCGTATCGTGGACTATTACTCACTGTTTTGGGGTCCTAGAGTGATTTCCACGATTGACGAACCCCGGGGTCCGTTTACGTGTCGGTCATCAACACCCGCAGTTTTGGCCGATTCCGGCCCGTTTCATGGACTATTACTCACTGTTTTGGGGTCCCGGAGTGATTTCCATGATTGATGAACCCCGGGGTGTGTTTACGTGTCGGTCATCAACACCCGCAGTTTTGGCCGATTCTGGCCTCTTTCATGGACTATTACTGACTGTTTTGGTGTCCCGGACTAATTTCCACGATTGATGAACCCTGGGGTGCGTTTACGTGTCGGTCATCAACACCCGCAGTTTTAGCCGATTCTGGCCCGTATCGTGGACTATTACTCACTGTTTTGGGGTCCTAGAGTGATTTCCACGATTGACGAACCCCGGGGTCCGTTTACGTGTCGGTCATCAACACCCGCAGTTTTGGCCGATTCCGGCCCGTTTCATGGACTATTACTCAATGTTTTGGGGTCCCGGAGTGATTTCCATGATTGATGAACCCCGGGGTGCGTTTACGTGTCGGTCATCAACACCCGCAGGTTTGGCCGATTCTGGCCTGTTTCGTGGACTATTACTGACTGTTTTGGTGTCCCGGACTAATTTCCACGATTGATGAACCCTGGGGTGCGTTTACGTGTCGGTCATCAACACCCGCAGTTTTAGCCGATTCTGGCCCGTATCATGGACTATTACTCACTGTTTTGGGGTCCTAGAGTGATTTCCACGATTGATGAACCCTGGGGTGCGTTTACGTGTCGGTCATCAACACCCGCAGTTTTGGCCGATTCTGGCCCGTATCGTGAACTATTACTCACTGTTTTGGGGTCCTAGAGTGATTTCCACGATTGACGAACCCCGAGCTGCCTTTACGTGTCGGTCATCAACACTCGCAGTTTTAGCCGATTCTGGCCCGTATCGTGGACTATTACTCACTGTTTTGGGGTCCTAGAGTGATTTCCACGATTGACGAACCCCGGGGTCCGTTTACGTGTCGGTCATCAACACCCGCAGTTTTGGCCGATTCCGGCCCGTTTCATGGACTATTACTCACTGTTTTGGGGTCCCGGAGTGATTTCCATGATTGATGAACCCCGGGGTGTGTTTACGTGTCGGTCATCAACACCCGCAGTTTTGGCCGATTCTGGCCTCTTTCATGGACTATTACTGACTGTTTTGGTGTCCCGGACTAATTTCCACGATTGATGAACCCTGGGGTGCGTTTACGTGTCGGTCATCAACACCCGCAGTTTTAGCCGATTCTGGCCCGTATCGTGGACTATTACTCACTGTTTTGGGGTCCTAGAGTGATTTCCACGATTGACGAACCCCGGGGTCCGTTTACGTGTCGGTCATCAACACCCGCAGTTTTGGCCGATTCCGGCCCGTTTCATGGACTATTACTCACTGTTTTGGGGTCCCGGAGTGATTTCCATGATTGATGAACCCCGGGGTGCGTTTACGTGTCGGTCATCAACACCCGCAGGTTTGGCCGATTCTGGCCTGTTTCGTGGACTATTACTGACTGTTTTGGTGTCCCGGACTAATTTCCACGATTGATGAACCCTGGGGTGCGTTTACGTGTCGGTCATCAACACCCGCAGTTTTAGCCGATTCTGGCCCGTATCATGGACTATTACTCACTGTTTTGGGGTCCTAGAGTGATTTACACGATTGATGAACCCCCGGGTGCGTTTACGTGTCGGTCATCAACACCCGCAGTTTTGGCCGATTCCGGCCCGTATCGTGAACTATTACTCACTGTTTTGGGGTCCTAGAGTGATTTCCACGATTGACGAACCCCGAGCTGCCTTTACGTGTCGGTCATCAACACTCGCAGTTTTAGCCGATTCTGGCCCGTATCGTGGACTATTACTCACTGTTTTGGGGTCCTAGAGTGATTTCCACGATTGACAAACCCCGGGGTCCGTTTACGTGTCGGTCATCAACACCCGCAGTTTTGGCCGATTCCGGCCCGTTTCATGGACTATTACTCACTGTTTTGGGGTCCCGGAGTGATTTCCATGATTGATGAACCCCGGGGTGTGTTTACGTGTCGGTCATCAACACCCGCAGTTTTGGCCGATTCTGGCCTCTTTCATGGACTATTACTGACTGTTTTGGTGTCCCGGACTAATTTCCACGATTGATGAACCCTGGGGTGCGTTTACGTGTCGGTCATCAACACCCGCAGTTTTAGCCGATTCTGGCCCGTATCGTGGACTATTACTCACTGTTTTGGGGTCCTAGAGTGATTTCCACGATTGACGAACCTCGGGGTCCGTTTACGTGTCGGTCATCAACACCCGCAGTTTTGGCCGATTCCGGCCCGTTTCATGGACTATTACTCACTGTTTTGGGGTCCCGGAGTGATTTCCATGATTGATGAACCCCGGGGTGCGTTTACGTGTCGGTCATCAACACCCGCAGGTTTGGCCGATTCTGGCCTGTTTCGTGGACTATTACTGACTGTTTTGGTGTCCCGGACTAATTTCCATGATTGATGAACCCTGGGGTGCGTTTACGAGTCGGTCATCAACACCCGCAGTTTTAGCCGATTCTGGCCCGTATCATGGACTATTACTCACTGTTTTGGGGTCCTAGAGTGATTTCCACGATTGATGAACCCTGGGGTGCGTTTACGTGTCGGTCATCAACACCCGCAGTTTTGGCCGATTCCGGCCCGTATCGTGAACTATTACTCACTGTTTTGGGGTCCTAGAGTGATTTCCACGATTGACGAACCCCGAGCTGCCTTTACGTGTCGGTCATCAACACTCGCAGTTTTAGCCGATTCTGGCCCGTATCGTGGACTATTACTCACTGTTTTGGGGTCCTAGAGTGATTTCCACGATTGACGAACCCCGGGGTCCGTTTACGTGTCGGTCATCAACACCCGCAGTTTTGGCCGATTCTGGCCTCTTTCATGGACTATTACTACTGTTTTGGTGTCCCGGACTAATTTCCACGATTGATGAACCCTGGGGTGCGTTTACGTGTCGGTCATCAACACCCGCAGTTTTAGCCGATTCTGGCCCGTATCGTGGACTATTACTCACTGTTTTGGGGTCCTAGAGTGATTTCCACGATTGACGAACCCCGGGGTCCGTTTACGTGTCGGTCATCAACACCCGCAGTTTTGGCCGATTCCGGCCCGTTTCATGGACTATTACTCACTGTTTTGGGGTCCCGGAGTGATTTCCATGATTGATGAACCCCGGGGTGCGTTTACGTGTCGGTCATCAACACCCGCAGGTTTGGCCGATTCTGGCCTGTTTCGTGGACTATTACTGACTGTTTTGGTGTCCCGGACTAATTTCCACGATTGATGAACCCTGGGGTGCGTTTACGTGTCGGTCATCAACACCCGCAGTTTTAGCCGATTCTGGCCCGTATCATGGACTATTACTCACTGTTTTGGGGTCCTAGAGTGATTTCCACGATTGATGAACCCTGGGGTGCGTTTACGTGTCGGTCATCAACACCCGCAGTTTTGGCCGATTCTGGCCCGTATCGTGAACTATTACTCACTGTTTTGGGGTCCTAGAGTGATTTCCACGATTGACGAACCCCGAGCTGCCTTTACGTGTCGGTCATCAACACTCGCAGTTTTAGCCGATTCTGGCCCGTATCGTGGACTATTACTCACTGTTTTGGGGTCCTAGAGTGATTTCCACGATTGACGAACCCCGGGGTCCGTTTACGTGTCGGTCATCAACACCCGCAGTTTTGGCCGATTCCGGCCCGTTTCATGGACTATTACTCACTGTTTTGGGGTCCCGGAGTGATTTCCATGATTGATGAACCCCGGGGTGTGTTTACGTGTCGGTCATCAACACCCGCAGTTTTGGCCGATTCTGGCCTCTTTCATGGACTATTACTACTGTTTTGGTGTCCCGGACTAATTTCCACGATTGATGAACCCTGGGGTGCGTTTACGTGTCGGTCATCAACACCCGCAGTTTTAGCCGATTCTGGCCCGTATCGTGGACTATTACTCACTGTTTTGGGGTCCTAGAGTGATTTCCACGATTGACGAACCCCGGGGTCCGTTTACGTGTCGGTCATCAACACCCGCAGTTTTGGCCGATTCCGGCCCGTTTCATGGACTACTACTCACTGTTTTGGGGTCCCGGAGTGATTTCCATGATTGATGAACCCCGGGGTGCGTTTACGTGTCGGTCATCAACACCCGCAGGTTTGGCCGATTCTGGCCTGTTTCGTGGACTATTACTGACTGTTTTGGTGTCCCGGACTAATTTCCACGATTGATGAACCCTGGGGTGCGTTTACGTGTCGGTCATCAACACCCGCAGTTTTAGCCGATTCTGGCCCGTATCATGGACTATTACTCACTGTTTTGGGGTCCTAGAGTGATTTCCACGATTGACAAACCCCGGGGTCCGTTTACGTGTCGGTCATCAACACCCGCAGTTTTGGCCGATTCCGGCCCGTTTCATGGACTATTACTCACTGTTTTGGGGTCCCGGAGTGATTTCCATGATTGATGAACCCCGGGGTGTGTTTACGTGTCGGTCATCAACACCCGCAGTTTTGGCCGATTCTGGCCTCTTTCATGGACTATTACTGACTGTTTTGGTGTCCCGGACTAATTTCCACGATTGATGAACCCTGGGGTGCGTTTACGTGTCGGTCATCAACACCCGCAGTTTTAGCCGATTCTGGCCCGTATCGTGGACTATTACTCACTGTTTTGGGGTCCTAGAGTGATTTCCACGATTGACGAACCTCGGGGTCCGTTTACGTGTCGGTCATCAACACCCGCAGTTTTGGCCGATTCCGGCCCGTTTCATGGACTATTACTCACTGTTTTGGGGTCCCGGAGTGATTTCCATGATTGATGAACCCCGGGGTGCGTTTACGTGTCGGTCATCAACACCCGCAGGTTTGGCCGATTCTGGCCTGTTTCGTGGACTATTACTGACTGTTTTGGTGTCCCGGACTAATTTCCATGATTGATGAACCCTGGGGTGCGTTTACGAGTCGGTCATCAACACCCGCAGTTTTAGCCGATTCTGGCCCGTATCATGGACTATTACTCACTGTTTTGGGGTCCTAGAGTGATTTCCACGATTGATGAACCCTGGGGTGCGTTTACGTGTCGGTCATCAACACCCGCAGTTTTGGCCGATTCCGGCCCGTATCGTGAACTATTACTCACTGTTTTGGGGTCCTAGAGTGATTTCCACGATTGACGAACCCCGAGCTGCCTTTACGTGTCGGTCATCAACACTCGCAGTTTTAGCCGATTCTGGCCCGTATCGTGGACTATTACTCACTGTTTTGGGGTCCTAGAGTGATTTCCACGATTGACGAACCCCGGGGTCCGTTTACGTGTCGGTCATCAACACCCGCAGTTTTGGCCGATTCTGGCCTCTTTCATGGACTATTACTACTGTTTTGGTGTCCCGGACTAATTTCCACGATTGATGAACCCTGGGGTGCGTTTACGTGTCGGTCATCAACACCCGCAGTTTTAGCCGATTCTGGCCCGTATCGTGGACTATTACTCACTGTTTTGGGGTCCTAGAGTGATTTCCACGATTGACGAACCCCGGGGTCCGTTTACGTGTCGGTCATCAACACCCGCAGTTTTGGCCGATTCCGGCCCGTTTCATGGACTATTACTCACTGTTTTGGGGTCCCGGAGTGATTTCCATGATTGATGAACCCCGGGGTGCGTTTACGTGTCGGTCATCAACACCCGCAGGTTTGGCCGATTCTGGCCTGTTTCGTGGACTATTACTGACTGTTTTGGTGTCCCGGACTAATTTCCACGATTGATGAACCCTGGGGTGCGTTTACGTGTCGGTCATCAACACCCGCAGTTTTAGCCGATTCTGGCCCGTATCATGGACTATTACTCACTGTTTTGGGGTCCTAGAGTGATTTCCACGATTGATGAACCCTGGGGTGCGTTTACGTGTCGGTCATCAACACCCGCAGTTTTGGCCGATTCTGGCCCGTATCGTGAACTATTACTCACTGTTTTGGGGTCCTAGAGTGATTTCCACGATTGACGAACCCCGAGCTGCCTTTACGTGTCGGTCATCAACACTCGCAGTTTTAGCCGATTCTGGCCCGTATCGTGGACTATTACTCACTGTTTTGGGGTCCTAGAGTGATTTCCACGATTGACGAACCCCGGGGTCCGTTTACGTGTCGGTCATCAACACCCGCAGTTTTGGCCGATTCTGGCCTCTTTCATGGACTATTACTACTGTTTTGGTGTCCCGGACTAATTTCCACGATTGATGAACCCTGGGGTGCGTTTACGTGTCGGTCATCAACACCCGCAGTTTTAGCCGATTCTGGCCCGTATCGTGGACTATTACTCACTGTTTTGGGGTCCTAGAGTGATTTCCACGATTGACGAACCCCGGGGTCCGTTTACGTGTCGGTCATCAACACCCGCAGTTTTGGCCGATTCCGGCCCGTTTCATGGACTATTACTCACTGTTTTGGGGTCCCGGAGTGATTTCCATGATTGATGAACCCCGGGGTGCGTTTACGTGTCGGTCATCAACACCCGCAGGTTTGGCCGATTCTGGCCTGTTTCGTGGACTATTACTGACTGTTTTGGTGTCCCGGACTAATTTCCACGATTGATGAACCCTGGGGTGCGTTTACGTGTCGGTCATCAACACCCGCAGTTTTAGCCGATTCTGGCCCGTATCATGGACTATTACTCACTGTTTTGGGGTCCTAGAGTGATTTCCACGATTGATGAACCCTGGGGTGCGTTTACGTGTCGGTCATCAACACCCGCAGTTTTGGCCGATTCTGGCCCGTATCGTGAACTATTACTCACTGTTTTGGGGTCCTAGAGTGATTTCCACGATTGACGAACCCCGAGCTGCCTTTACGTGTCGGTCATCAACACTCGCAGTTTTAGCCGATTCTGGCCCGTATCGTGGACTATTACTCACTGTTTTGGGGTCCTAGAGTGATTTCCACGATTGACGAACCCCGGGGTCCGTTTACGTGTCGGTCATCAACACCCGCAGTTTTGGCCGATTCCGGCCCGTTTCATGGACTATTACTCACTGTTTTGGGGTCCCGGAGTGATTTCCATGATTGATGAACCCCGGGGTGTGTTTACGTGTCGGTCATCAACACCCGCAGTTTTGGCCGATTCTGGCCTCTTTCATGGACTATTACTACTGTTTTGGTGTCCCGGACTAATTTCCACGATTGATGAACCCTGGGGTGCGTTTACGTGTCGGTCATCAACACCCGCAGTTTTAGCCGATTCTGGCCCGTATCGTGGACTATTACTCACTGTTTTGGGGTCCTAGAGTGATTTCCACGATTGACGAACCCCGGGGTCCGTTTACGTGTCGGTCATCAACACCCGCAGTTTTGGCCGATTCCGGCCCGTTTCATGGACTACTACTCACTGTTTTGGGGTCCCGGAGTGATTTCCATGATTGATGAACCCCGGGGTGCGTTTACGTGTCGGTCATCAACACCCGCAGGTTTGGCCGATTCTGGCCTGTTTCGTGGACTATTACTGACTGTTTTGGTGTCCCGGACTAATTTCCACGATTGATGAACCCTGGGGTGCGTTTACGTGTCGGTCATCAACACCCGCAGTTTTAGCCGATTCTGGCCCGTATCATGGACTATTACTCACTGTTTTGGGGTCCTAGAGTGATTTCCACGATTGATGAACCCTGGGGTGCGTTTACGTGTCGGTCATCAACACCCGCAGTTTTGGCCGATTCCGGCCCGTATCGTGAACTATTACTCACTGTTTTGGGGTCCTAGAGTGATTTCCACGATTGACGAACCCCGAGCTGCCTTTACGTGTCGGTCATCAACACTCGCAGTTTTAGCCGATTCTGGCCCGTATCGTGGACTATTACTCACTGTTTTGGGGTCCTAGAGTGATTTCCACGATTGACGAACCCCGGGGTCCGTTTACGTGTCGGTCATCAACACCCGCAGTTTTGGCCGATTCTGGCCTCTTTCATGGACTATTACTACTGTTTTGGTGTCCCGGACTAATTTCCACGATTGATGAACCCTGGGGTGCGTTTACGTGTCGGTCATCAACACCCGCAGTTTTAGCCGATTCTGGCCCGTATCGTGGACTATTACTCACTGTTTTGGGGTCCTAGAGTGATTTCCACGATTGACGAACCCCGGGGTCCGTTTACGTGTCGGTCATCAACACCCGCAGTTTTGGCCGATTCCGGCCCGTTTCATGGACTATTACTCACTGTTTTGGGGTCCCGGAGTGATTTCCATGATTGATGAACCCCGGGGTGCGTTTACGTGTCGGTCATCAACACCCGCAGGTTTGGCCGATTCTGGCCTGTTTCGTGGACTATTACTGACTGTTTTGGTGTCCCGGACTAATTTCCACGATTGATGAACCCTGGGGTGCGTTTACGTGTCGGTCATCAACACCCGCAGTTTTAGCCGATTCTGGCCCGTATCATGGACTATTACTCACTGTTTTGGGGTCCTAGAGTGATTTCCACGATTGATGAACCCTGGGGTGCGTTTACGTGTCGGTCATCAACACCCGCAGTTTTGGCCGATTCTGGCCCGTATCGTGAACTATTACTCACTGTTTTGGGGTCCTAGAGTGATTTCCACGATTGACGAACCCCGAGCTGCCTTTACGTGTCGGTCATCAACACTCGCAGTTTTAGCCGATTCTGGCCCGTATCGTGGACTATTACTCACTGTTTTGGGGTCCTAGAGTGATTTCCACGATTGACGAACCCCGGGGTCCGTTTACGTGTCGGTCATCAACACCCGCAGTTTTGGCCGATTCTGGCCTCTTTCATGGACTATTACTACTGTTTTGGTGTCCCGGACTAATTTCCACGATTGATGAACCCTGGGGTGCGTTTACGTGTCGGTCATCAACACCCGCAGTTTTAGCCGATTCTGGCCCGTATCGTGGACTATTACTCACTGTTTTGGGGTCCTAGAGTGATTTCCACGATTGACGAACCCCGGGGTCCGTTTACGTGTCGGTCATCAACACCCGCAGTTTTGGCCGATTCCGGCCCGTTTCATGGACTATTACTCACTGTTTTGGGGTCCCGGAGTGATTTCCATGATTGATGAACCCCGGGGTGCGTTTACGTGTCGGTCATCAACACCCGCAGGTTTGGCCGATTCTGGCCTGTTTCGTGGACTATTACTGACTGTTTTGGTGTCCCGGACTAATTTCCACGATTGATGAACCCTGGGGTGCGTTTACGTGTCGGTCATCAACACCCGCAGTTTTAGCCGATTCTGGCCCGTATCATGGACTATTACTCACTGTTTTGGGGTCCTAGAGTGATTTCCACGATTGATGAACCCTGGGGTGCGTTTACGTGTCGGTCATCAACACCCGCAGTTTTGGCCGATTCTGGCCCGTATCGTGAACTATTACTCACTGTTTTGGGGTCCTAGAGTGATTTCCACGATTGACGAACCCCGAGCTGCCTTTACGTGTCGGTCATCAACACTCGCAGTTTTAGCCGATTCTGGCCCGTATCGTGGACTATTACTCACTGTTTTGGGGTCCTAGAGTGATTTCCACGATTGACGAACCCCGGGGTCCGTTTACGTGTCGGTCATCAACACCCGCAGTTTTGGCCGATTCCGGCCCGTTTCATGGACTATTACTCACTGTTTTGGGGTCCCGGAGTGATTTCCATGATTGATGAACCCCGGGGTGTGTTTACGTGTCGGTCATCAACACCCGCAGTTTTGGCCGATTCTGGCCTCTTTCATGGACTATTACTACTGTTTTGGTGTCCCGGACTAATTTCCACGATTGATGAACCCTGGGGTGCGTTTACGTGTCGGTCATCAACACCCGCAGTTTTAGCCGATTCTGGCCCGTATCGTGGACTATTACTCACTGTTTTGGGGTCCTAGAGTGATTTCCACGATTGACGAACCCCGGGGTCCGTTTACGTGTCGGTCATCAACACCCGCAGTTTTGGCCGATTCCGGCCCGTTTCATGGACTACTACTCACTGTTTTGGGGTCCCGGAGTGATTTCCATGATTGATGAACCCCGGGGTGCGTTTACGTGTCGGTCATCAACACCCGCAGGTTTGGCCGATTCTGGCCTGTTTCGTGGACTATTACTGACTGTTTTGGTGTCCCGGACTAATTTCCACGATTGATGAACCCTGGGGTGCGTTTACGTGTCGGTCATCAACACCCGCAGTTTTAGCCGATTCTGGCCCGTATCATGGACTATTACTCACTGTTTTGGGGTCCTAGAGTGATTTCCACGATTGATGAACCCTGGGGTGCGTTTACGTGTCGGTCATCAACACCCGCAGTTTTGGCCGATTCCGGCCCGTATCGTGAACTATTACTCACTGTTTTGGGGTCCTAGAGTGATTTCCACGATTGACGAACCCCGAGCTGCCTTTACGTGTCGGTCATCAACACTCGCAGTTTTAGCCGATTCTGGCCCGTATCGTGGACTATTACTCACTGTTTGTGGGTCCTAGAGTGATTTCCACGATTGACGAACCCCGGGGTCCGTTTACGTGTCGGTCATCAACACCCGCAGTTTTGGCCGATTCCGGCCCGTTTCATGGACTATTACTCACTGTTTTGGGGTCCCGGAGTGATTTCCATGATTGATGAACCCCGGGGTGTGTTTACGTGTCGGTCATCAACACCCGCAGTTTTGGCCGATTCTGGCCTCTTTCATGGACTATTACTACTGTTTTGGTGTCCCGGACTAATTTCCACGATTGATGAACCCTGGGGTGCGTTTACGTGTCGGTCATCAACACCCGCAGTTTTAGCCGATTCTGGCCCGTATCGTGGACTATTACTCACTGTTTTGGGGTCCTAGAGTGATTTCCACGATTGACGAACCCCGGGGTCCGTTTACGTGTCGGTCATCAACACCCGCAGTTTTGGCCGATTCCGGCCCGTTTCATGGACTATTACTCACTGTTTTGGGGTCCCGGAGTGATTTCCATGATTGATGAACCCCGGGGTGCGTTTACGTGTCGGTCATCAACACCCGCAGGTTTGGCCGATTCTGGCCTGTTTCGTGGACTATTACTGACTGTTTTGGTGTCCCGGACTAATTTCCACGATTGATGAACCCTGGGGTGCGTTTACGTGTCGGTCATCAACACCCGCAGTTTTAGCCGATTCTGGCCCGTATCATGGACTATTACTCACTGTTTTGGGGTCCTAGAGTGATTTCCACGATTGATGAACCCTGGGGTGCGTTTACGTGTCGGTCATCAACACCCGCAGTTTTGGCCGATTCCGGCCCGTATCGTGAACTATTACTCACTGTTTTGGGGTCCTAGAGTGATTTCCACGATTGACGAACCCCGAGCTGCCTTTACGTGTCGGTCATCAACACTCGCAGTTTTAGCCGATTCTGGCCCGTATCGTGGACTATTACTCACTGTTTGTGGGTCCTAGAGTGATTTCCACGATTGACGAACCCCGGGGTCCGTTTACGTGTCGGTCATCAACACCCGCAGTTTTGGCCGATTCCGGCCCGTTTCATGGACTATTACTCACTGTTTTGGGGTCCCGGAGTGATTTCCATGATTGATGAACCCCGGGGTGTGTTTACGTGTCGGTCATCAACACCCGCAGTTTTGGCCGATTCTGGCCTCTTTCATGGACTATTACTACTGTTTTGGTGTCCCGGACTAATTTCCACGATTGATGAACCCTGGGGTGCGTTTACGTGTCGGTCATCAACACCCGCAGTTTTAGCCGATTCTGGCCCGTATCGTGGACTATTACTCACTGTTTTGGGGTCCTAGAGTGATTTCCACGATTGACGAACCCCGGGGTCCGTTTACGTGTCGGTCATCAACACCCGCAGTTTTGGCCGATTCCGGCCCGTTTCATGGACTATTACTCACTGTTTTGGGGTCCCGGAGTGATTTCCATGATTGATGAACCCCGGGGTGCGTTTACGTGTCGGTCATCAACACCCGCAGGTTTGGCCGATTCTGGCCTGTTTCGTGGACTATTACTGACTGTTTTGGTGTCCCGGACTAATTTCCACGATTGATGAACCCTGGGGTGCGTTTACGTGTCGGTCATCAACACCCGCAGTTTTAGCCGATTCTGGCCCGTATCATGGACTATTACTCACTGTTTTGGGGTCCTAGAGTGATTTCCACGATTGATGAACCCTGGGGTGCGTTTACGTGTCGGTCATCAACACCCGCAGTTTTGGCCGATTCCGGCCCGTATCGTGAACTATTACTCACTGTTTTGGGGTCCTAGAGTGATTTCCACGATTGACGAACCCCGAGCTGCCTTTACGTGTCGGTCATCAACACTCGCAGTTTTAGCCGATTCTGGCCCGTATCGTGGACTATTACTCACTGTTTGTGGGTCCTAGAGTGATTTCCACGATTGACGAACCCCGGGGTCCGTTTACGTGTCGGTCATCAACACCCGCAGTTTTGGCCGATTCCGGCCCGTTTCATGGACTATTACTCACTGTTTTGGGGTCCCGGAGTGATTTCCATGATTGATGAACCCCGGGGTGTGTTTACGTGTCGGTCATCAACACCCGCAGTTTTGGCCGATTCTGGCCTCTTTCATGGACTATTACTGACTGTTTTGGTGTCCCGGACTAATTTCCACGATTGATGAACCCTGGGGTGCGTTTACGTGTGGGTCATCAACACCCGCAGTTTTAGCCGATTCTGGCCCGTATCGTGGACTATTACTCACTGTTTGTGGGTCCTAGAGTGATTTCCACGATTGACGAACCCCGGGGTCCGTTTACGTGTCGGTCATCAACACCCGCAGTTTTGGCCGATTCCGGCCCGTTTCATGGACTATTACTCACTGTTTTGGGGTCCCGGAGTGATTTCCATGATTGATGAACCCCGGGGTGTGTTTACGTGTCGGTCATCAACACCCGCAGTTTTGGCCGATTCTGGCCTCTTTCATGGACTATTACTACTGTTTTGGTGTCCCGGACTAATTTCCACGATTGATGAACCCTGGGGTGCGTTTACGTGTCGGTCATCAACACCCGCAGTTTTAGCCGATTCTGGCCCGTATCGTGGACTATTACTCACTGTTTTGGGGTCCTAGAGTGATTTCCACGATTGACGAACCCCGGGGTCCGTTTACGTGTCGGTCATCAACACCCGCAGTTTTGGCCGATTCCGGCCCGTTTCATGGACTATTACTCACTGTTTTGGGGTCCCGGAGTGATTTCCATGATTGATGAACCCCGGGGTGCGTTTACGTGTCGGTCATCAACACCCGCAGGTTTGGCCGATTCTGGCCTGTTTCGTGGACTATTACTGACTGTTTTGGTGTCCCGGACTAATTTCCACGATTGATGAACCCTGGGGTGCGTTTACGTGTCGGTCATCAACACCCGCAGTTTTAGCCGATTCTGGCCCGTATCATGGACTATTACTCACTGTTTTGGGGTCCTAGAGTGATTTCCACGATTGATGAACCCTGGGGTGCGTTTACGTGTCGGTCATCAACACCCGCAGTTTTGGCCGATTCCGGCCCGTATCGTGAACTATTACTCACTGTTTTGGGGTCCTAGAGTGATTTCCACGATTGACGAACCCCGAGCTGCCTTTACGTGTCGGTCATCAACACTCGCAGTTTTAGCCGATTCTGGCCCGTATCGTGGACTATTACTCACTGTTTGTGGGTCCTAGAGTGATTTCCACGATTGACGAACCCCGGGGTCCGTTTACGTGTCGGTCATCAACACCCGCAGTTTTGGCCGATTCCGGCCCGTTTCATGGACTATTACTCACTGTTTTGGGGTCCCGGAGTGATTTCCATGATTGATGAACCCCGGGGTGTGTTTACGTGTCGGTCATCAACACCCGCAGTTTTGGCCGATTCTGGCCTCTTTCATGGACTATTACTACTGTTTTGGTGTCCCGGACTAATTTCCACGATTGATGAACCCTGGGGTGCGTTTACGTGTCGGTCATCAACACCCGCAGTTTTAGCCGATTCTGGCCCGTATCGTGGACTATTACTCACTGTTTTGGGGTCCTAGAGTGATTTCCACGATTGACGAACCCCGGGGTCCGTTTACGTGTCGGTCATCAACACCCGCAGTTTTGGCCGATTCCGGCCCGTTTCATGGACTATTACTCACTGTTTTGGGGTCCCGGAGTGATTTCCATGATTGATGAACCCCGGGGTGCGTTTACGTGTCGGTCATCAACACCCGCAGGTTTGGCCGATTCTGGCCTGTTTCGTGGACTATTACTGACTGTTTTGGTGTCCCGGACTAATTTCCACGATTGATGAACCCTGGGGTGCGTTTACGTGTCGGTCATCAACACCCGCAGTTTTAGCCGATTCTGGCCCGTATCATGGACTATTACTCACTGTTTTGGGGTCCTAGAGTGATTTCCACGATTGATGAACCCTGGGGTGCGTTTACGTGTCGGTCATCAACACCCGCAGTTTTGGCCGATTCCGGCCCGTATCGTGAACTATTACTCACTGTTTTGGGGTCCTAGAGTGATTTCCACGATTGACGAACCCCGAGCTGCCTTTACGTGTCGGTCATCAACACTCGCAGTTTTAGCCGATTCTGGCCCGTATCGTGGACTATTACTCACTGTTTGTGGGTCCTAGAGTGATTTCCACGATTGACGAACCCCGGGGTCCGTTTACGTGTCGGTCATCAACACCCGCAGTTTTGGCCGATTCCGGCCCGTTTCATGGACTATTACTCACTGTTTTGGGGTCCCGGAGTGATTTCCATGATTGATGAACCCCGGGGTGTGTTTACGTGTCGGTCATCAACACCCGCAGTTTTGGCCGATTCTGGCCTCTTTCATGGACTATTACTGACTGTTTTGGTGTCCCGGACTAATTTCCACGATTGATGAACCCTGGGGTGCGTTTACGTGTGGGTCATCAACACCCGCAGTTTTAGCCGATTCTGGCCCGTATCGTGGACTATTACTCACTGTTTTGGGGTCCTAGAGTGATTTCCACGATTGACGAACCCCGGGGTCCGTTTACGTGTCGGTCATCAACACCCGCAGTTTTGGCCGATTCCGGCCCGTTTCATGGACTATTACTCACTGTTTTGGGGTCCCGGAGTGATTTCCATGATTGATGAACCCCGGGGTGCGTTTACGTGTCGGTCATCAACACCCGCAGGTTTGGCCGATTCTGGCCTGTTTCGTGGACTATTACTGACTGTTTTTGGTGTCCCGGACTAATTTCCACGATTGATGAACCCTGGGGTGCGTTTACGTGTCGGTCATCAACACCCGCAGTTTTAGCCGATTCTGGCCCGTATCATGGACTATTACTCACTGTTTTGGGGTCCTAGAGTGATTTCCACGATTGATGAACCCTGGGGTGCGTTTACGTGTCGGTCATCAACACCCGCAGTTTTGGCCGATTCCGGCCCGTATCGTGAACTATTACTCACTGTTTTCGGGTCCTAGAGTGATTTCCACGATTGACGAACCCCGAGCTGCCTTTACGTGTCGGTCATCAACACTCGCAGTTTTAGCCGATTCTGGCCCGTATCGTGGACTATTACTCACTGTTTTGGGGTCCTAGAGTGATTTCCACGATTGACGAACCCCGGGGTCCGTTTACGTGTCGGTCATCAACACCCGCAGTTTTGGCCGATTCCGGCCCGTTTCATGGACTATTACTCACTGTTTTGGGGTCCCGGAGTGATTTCCATGATTGATGAACCCCGGGGTGCGTTTACGTGTCGGTCATCAACACCCGCAGGTTTGGCCGATTCTGGCCTGTTTCGTGGACTATTACTGACTGTTTTTGGTGTCCCGGACTAATTTCCACGATTGATGAACCCTGGGGTGCGTTTACGTGTCGGTCATCAACACCCGCAGTTTTAGCCGATTCTGGCCCGTATCATGGACTATTACTCACTGTTTTGGGGTCCTAGAGTGATTTCCACGATTGATGAACCCTGGGGTGCGTTTACGTGTCGGTCATCAACACCCGCAGTTTTGGCCGATTCCGGCCCGTATCGTGAACTATTACTCACTGTTTTCGGGTCCTAGAGTGATTTCCACGATTGACGAACCCCGAGCTGCCTTTACGTGTCGGTCATCAACACTCGCAGTTTTAGCCGATTCTGGCCCGTATCGTGGACTATTACTCACTGTTTTGGGGTCCTAGAGTGATTTCCACGATTGACGAACCCCGGGGTCCATTTACGTGTCGGTCATCAACACCCGCAGTTTTGGCCGATTCCGGCCCATTTCATGGACTATTACTCACTGTTTTGGGGTCCCGGAGTGATTTCCATGATTGATGAACCCCGGGGTGCGTTTACGTGTCGGTCATCAACACCCGCAGGTTTGGCCGATTCTGGCCTGTTTCGTGGACTATTACTGACTGTTTTGGTGTCCCGGACTAATTTCCACGATTGATGAACCCTGGGGTGCGTTTACGTGTCGGTCATCAACACCCGCAGTTTTAGCCGATTCTGGCCCGTATCATGGACTATTACTCACTGTTTTGGGGTCCTAGAGTGATTTCCACGATTGATGAACCCTGGGGTGCGTTTACGTGTCGGTCATCAACACCCGCAGTTTTGGCCGATTCCGGCCCGTATCGTGAACTATTACTCACTGTTTTGGGGTCCTAGAGTGATTTCCACGATTGACGAACCCCGAGCTGCCTTTACGTGTCGGTCATCAACACTCGCAGTTTTAGCCGATTCTGGCCCGTATCGTGGACTATTACTCACTGTTTGTGGGTCCTAGAGTGATTTCCACGATTGACGAACCCCGGGGTCCGTTTACGTGTCGGTCATCAACACCCGCAGTTTTGGCCGATTCCGGCCCGTTTCATGGACTATTACTCACTGTTTTGGGGTCCCGGAGTGATTTCCATGATTGATGAACCCCGGGGTGTGTTTACGTGTCGGTCATCAACACCCGCAGTTTTGGCCGATTCTGGCCTCTTTCATGGACTATTACTGACTGTTTTGGTGTCCCGGACTAATTTCCACGATTGATGAACCCTGGGGTGCGTTTACGTGTCGGTCATCAACACCCGCAGTTTTAGCCGATTCTGGCCCGTATCGTGGACTATTACTCACTGTTTTGGGGTCCTAGAGTGATTTCCACGATTGACGAACCCCGGGGTCCGTTTACGTGTCGGTCATCAACACCCGCAGTTTTGGCCGATTCCGGCCCGTTTCATGGACTATTACTCACTGTTTTGGGGTCCCGGAGTGATTTCCATGATTGATGAACCCCGGGGTGCGTTTACGTGTCGGTCATCAACACCCGCAGGTTTGGCCGATTCTGGCCTGTTTCGTGGACTATTACTGACTGTTTTTGGTGTCCCGGACTAATTTCCACGATTGATGAACCCTGGGGTGCGTTTACGTGTCGGTCATCAACACCCGCAGTTTTAGCCGATTCTGGCCCGTATCATGGATTATTACTCACTGTTTTGGGGTCCTAGAGTGATTTCCACGATTGATGAACCCTGGGGTGCGTTTACGTGTCGGTCATCAACACCCGCAGTTTTGGCCGATTCCGGCCCGTATCGTGAACTATTACTCACTGTTTTGGGGTCCTAGAGTGATTTCCACGATTGACGAACCCCGAGCTGCCTTTACGTGTCGGTCATCAACACTCGCAGTTTTAGCCGATTCTGGCCCGTATCGTGGACTATTACTCACTGTTTTGGGGTCCTAGAGTGATTTCCACGATTGACGAACCCCGGGGTCCGTTTACGTGTCGGTCATCAACACCCGCAGTTTTGGCCGATTCCGGCCCATTTCATGGACTATTACTCACTGTTTTGGGGTCCCGGAGTGATTTCCATGATTGATGAACCCCGGGGTGTGTTTACGTGTCGGTCATCAACACCCGTAGTTTTGGCCGATTCTGGCCTCTTTCATGGACTATTACTGACTGTTTTGGTGTCCCGGACTAATTTCCACGATTGATGAACCCTGGGGTGCGTTTACGTGTCGGTCATCAACACCCGCAGTTTTAGCCGATTCTGGCCCGTATCGTGGACTATTACTCACTGTTTTGGGGTCCTAGAGTGATTTCCACGATTGACGAACCCCGGGGTCCGTTTACGTGTCGGTCATCAACACCCGCAGTTTTGGCCGATTCCGGCCCGTTTCATGGACTATTACTCACTGTTTTGGGGTCCCGGAGTGATTTCCATGATTGATGAACCCCGGGGTGCGTTTACGTGTCGGTCATCAACACCCGCAGGTTTGGCCGATTCTGGCCTGTTTCGTGGACTATTACTGACTGTTTTTGGTGTCCCGGACTAATTTCCACGATTGATGAACCCTGGGGTGCGTTTACGTGTCGGTCATCAACACCCGCAGTTTTAGCCGATTCTGGCCCGTATCATGGATTATTACTCACTGTTTTGGGGTCCTAGAGTGATTTCCACGATTGATGAACCCTGGGGTGCGTTTACGTGTCGGTCATCAACACCCGCAGTTTTGGCCGATTCCGGCCCGTATCGTGAACTATTACTCACTGTTTTGGGGTCCTAGAGTGATTTCCACGATTGACGAACCCCGAGCTGCCTTTACGTGTCGGTCATCAACACTCGCAGTTTTAGCCGATTCTGGCCCGTATCGTGGACTATTACTCACTGTTTTGGGGTCCTAGAGTGATTTCCACGATTGACGAACCCCGGGGTCCGTTTACGTGTCGGTCATCAACACCCGCAGTTTTGGCCGATTCCGGCCCATTTCATGGACTATTACTCACTGTTTTGGGGTCCCGGACTGATTTCCATGATTGATGAACCCCGGGGTGTGTTTACGTGTCGGTCATCAACACCCGCAGTTTTGGCCGATTCTGGCCTCTTTCATGGACTATTACTGACTGTTTTGGTGTCCCGGACTAATTTCCACGATTGATGAACCCTGGGGTGCGTTTACGTGTCGGTCATCAACACCCGCAGTTTTAGCCGATTCTGGCCCGTATCGTGGACTATTACTCACTGTTTTGGGGTCCTAGAGTGATTTCCACGATTGACGAACCCCGGGGTCCGTTTACGTGTCGGTCATCAACACCCGCAGTTTTGGCCGATTCCGGCCCGTTTCATGGACTATTACTCACTGTTTTGGGGTCCCGGAGTGATTTCCATGATTGATGAACCCCGGGGTGCGTTTACGTGTCGGTCATCAACACCCGCAGGTTTGGCCGATTCTGGCCTGTTTCGTGGACTATTACTGACTGTTTTTGGTGTCCCGGACTAATTTCCACGATTGATGAACCCTGGGGTGCGTTTACGTGTCGGTCATCAACACCCGCAGTTTTAGCCGATTCTGGCCCGTATCATGGATTATTACTCACTGTTTTGGGGTCCTAGAGTGATTTCCACGATTGATGAACCCTGGGGTGCGTTTACGTGTCGGTCATCAACACCCGCAGTTTTGGCCGATTCCGGCCCGTATCGTGAACTATTACTCACTGTTTTGGGGTCCTAGAGTGATTTCCACGATTGACGAACCCCGAGCTGCCTTTACGTGTCGGTCATCAACACTCGCAGTTTTAGCCGATTCTGGCCCGTATCGTGGACTATTACTCACTGTTTTGGGGTCCTAGAGTGATTTCCACGATTGACGAACCCCGGGGTCCGTTTACGTGTCGGTCATCAACACCCGCAGTTTTGGCCGATTCCGGCCCATTTCATGGACTATTACTCACTGTTTTGGGGTCCCGGACTGATTTCCATGATTGATGAACCCCGGGGTGTGTTTACGTGTCGGTCATCAACACCCGCAGTTTTGGCCGATTCTGGCCTCTTTCATGGACTATTACTGACTGTTTTGGTGTCCCGGACTAATTTCCACGATTGATGAACCCTGGGGTGCGTTTACGTGTCGGTCATCAACACCCGCAGTTTTAGCCGATTCTGGCCCGTATCGTGGACTATTACTCACTGTTTTGGGGTCCTAGAGTGATTTCCACGATTGACGAACCCCGGGGTCCGTTTACGTGTCGGTCATCAACACCCGCAGTTTTGGCCGATTCCGGCCCGTTTCATGGACTATTACTCACTGTTTTGGGGTCCCGGAGTGATTTCCATGATTGATGAACCCCGGGGTGCGTTTACGTGTCGGTCATCAACACCCGCAGGTTTGGCCGATTCTGGCCTGTTTCGTGGACTATTACTGACTGTTTTGGTGTCCCGGACTAATTTCCACGATTGATGAACCCTGGGGTGCGTTTACGTGTCGGTCATCAACACTCGCAGTTTTAGCCGATTCTGGCCCGTATCATGGACTATTACTCACTGTTTTGGGGTCCTAGAGTGATTTCCACGATTGATGAACCCTGGGGTGCGTTTACGTGTCGGTCATCAACACCCGCAGTTTTGGCCGATTCTGGCCCGTATCGTGAACTATTACTCACTGTTTTGGGGTCCTAGAGTGATTTCCACGATTGACGAACCCCGAGCTGCCTTTACGTGTCGGTCATCAACACTCGCAGTTTTAGCCGATTCTGGCCCGTATCGTGGACTATTACTCACTGTTTTGGGGTCCTAGAGTGATTTCCACGATTGACGAACCCCGGGGTCCGTTTACGTGTCGGTCATCAACACCCGCAGTTTTGGCCGATTCCGGCCCATTTCATGGACTATTACTCACTGTTTTGGGGTCCCGGAGTGATTTCCATGATTGATGAACCCCGGGGTGTGTTTACGTGTCGGTCATCAACACCCGCAGTTTTGGCCGATTCTGGCCTCTTTCATGGACTATTACTGACTGTTTTGGTGTCCCGGACTAATTTCCACGATTGATGAACCCTGGGGTGCGTTTACGTGTCGGTCATCAACACCCGCAGTTTTAGCCGATTCTGGCCCGTATCGTGGACTATTACTCACTGTTTTGGGGTCCTAGAGTGATTTCCACGATTGACGAACCCCGGGGTCCGTTTACGTGTCGGTCATCAACGCCCGCAGTTTTGGCCGATTCCGGCCCGTTTCATGGACTATTACTCACTGTTTTGGGGTCCCGGAGTGATTTCCATGATTGATGAACCCCGGGGTGCGTTTACGTGTCGGTCATCAACACCCGCAGGTTTGGCCGATTCTGGCCTGTTTCGTGGACTATTACTGACTGTTTTGGTGTCCCGGACTAATTTCCACGATTGATGAACCCTGGGGTGCGTTTACGTGTCGGTCATCAACACCCGCAGTTTTAGCCGATTCTGGCCCGTATCATGGACTATTACTCACTGTTTTGGGGTCCTAGAGTGATTTCCACGATTGATGAACCCTGGGGTGCGTTTACGTGTCGGTCATCAACACCCGCAGTTTTGGCCGATTCCGGCCCGTATCGTGAACTATTACTCACTGTTTTGGGGTCCTAGAGTGATTTCCACGATTGACGAACCCCGAGCTGCCTTTACGTGTCGGTCATCAACACTCGCAGTTTTAGCCGATTCTGGCCCGTATCGTGGACTATTACTCACAGTTTTGGGGTCCTAGAGTGATTTCCACGATTGACGAACCCCGGGGTCCGTTTACGTGTCGGTCATCAACACCCGCAGTTTTGGCCGATTCCGGCCCGTTTCATGGACAATTACTCACTGTTTTGGGGTCCCGGAGTGATTTCCATGATTGATGAACCCCGGGGTGTGTTTACGTGTCGGTCATCAACACCCGCAGTTTTGGCCGATTCTGGCCTCTTTCATGGACTATTACTGACTGTTTTGGTGTCCCGGACTAATTTCCACGATTGATGAACCCTGGGGTGCGTTTACGTGTCGGTCATCAACACCCGCAGTTTTAGCCGATTCTGGCCCGTATCGTGGACTATTACTCACTGTTTTGGGGTCCTAGAGTGATTTCCACGATTGACGAACCCCGGGGTCCGTTTACGTGTCGGTCATCAACACCCGCAGTTTTGGCCGATTCCGGCCCGTTTCATGGACTATTACTCACTGTTTTGGGGTCCCGGAGTGATTTCCATGATTGATGAACCCCGGGGTGCGTTTACGTGTCGGTCATCAACACCCGCAGGTTTGGCCGATTCTGGCCTGTTTCGTGGACTATTACTGACTGTTTTGGTGTCCCGGACTAATTTCCACGATTGATGAACCCTGGGGTGCGTTTACGTGTCGGTCATCAACACCCGCAGTTTTAGCCGATTCTGGCCCGTATCATGGACTATTACTCACTGTTTTGGGGTCCTAGAGTGATTTCCACGATTGATGAACCCTGGGGTGCGTTTACGTGTCGGTCATCAACACCCGCAGTTTTGGCCGATTCCGGCCCGTATCGTGAACTATTACTCACTGTTTTGGGGTCCTAGAGTGATTTCCACGATTGACGAACCCCGAGCTGCCTTTACGTGTCGGTCATCAACACTCGCAGTTTTAGCCGATTCTGCCCCGTATCGTGGACTATTACTCACTGTTTTGGGGTCCTAGAGTGATTTCCACGATTGACGAACCCCGGGGTCCGTTTACGTGTCGGTCATCAACACCCGCAGTTTTGGCCGATTCCGGCCCGTTTCATGGACTATTACTCACTGTTTTGGGGTCCCGGAGTGATTTCCACGATTGACGAACCCCGGGGTGCGTTTACGTGTCGGTCATCAACACCCGCAGTTTTGGCCGATTCCGGCCCGTTTCATGGACTATTACTCACTGTTTTGGGGTCCCGGAGTGATTTCCATGATTGATGAACCCCGGGGTGTGTTTACGTGTCGGTCATCAACACCCGCAGTTTTGGCCGATTCTGGCCTCTTTCATGGACTATTACTGACTGTTTTGGTGTCCCGGACTAATTTCCACGATTGATGAACCCTGGGGTGCGTTTACGTGTCGGTCATCAACACCCGCAGTTTTAGCCGATTCTGGCCCGTATCGTGGACTATTACTCACTGTTTTGGGGTCCTAGAGTGATTTCCACGATTGACGAACCCCGGGGTCCGTTTACGTGTCGGTCATCAACACCCGCAGTTTTGGCCGATTCCGGCCCGTTTCATGGACTATTACTCACTGTTTTGGGGTCCCGGAGTGATTTCCATGATTGATGAACCCCGGGGTGCGTTTACGTGTCGGTCATCAACACCCGCAGGTTTGGCCGATTCTGGCCTGTTTCGTGGACTATTACTGACTGTTTTGGTGTCCCGAACTAATTTCCACGATTGATGAACCCTGGGGTGCGTTTACGTGTCGGTCATCAACACCCGCAGTTTTGGCCGATTCCGGCCCGTATCGTGAACTATTACTCACTGTTTTGGGGTCCTAGAGTGATTTCCACGATTGACGAACCCCGAGCTGCCTTTACGTGTCGGTCATCAACACTCGCAGTTTTAGCCGATTCTGCCCCGTATCGTGGACTATTACTCACTGTTTTGGGGTCCTAGAGTGATTTCCACGATTGACGAACCCCGGGGTCCGTTTACGTGTCGGTCATCAACACCCGCAGTTTTGGCCGATTCCGGCCCGTTTCATGGACTATTACTCACTGTTTTGGGGTCCCGGAGTGATTTCCACGATTGACGAACCCCGGGGTGCGTTTACGTGTCGGTCATCAACACCCGCAGTTTTGGCCGATTCCGGCCCGTTTCATGGACTATTACTCACTGTTTTGGGGTCCCGGAGTGATTTCCATGATTGATGAACCCCGGGGTGTGTTTACGTGTCGGTCATCAACACCCGCAGTTTTGGCCGATTCTGGCCTCTTTCATGGACTATTACTGACTGTTTTGGTGTCCCGGACTAATTTCCACGATTGATGAACCCTGGGGTGCGTTTACGTGTCGGTCATCAACACCCGCAGTTTTAGCCGATTCTGGCCCGTATCGTGGACTATTACTCACTGTTTTGGGGTCCTAGAGTGATTTCCACGATTGACGAACCCCGGGGTCCGTTTACGTGTCGGTCATCAACACCCGCAGTTTTGGCCGATTCCGGCCCGTTTCATGGACTATTACTCACTGTTTTGGGGTCCCGGAGTGATTTCCATGATTGATGAACCCCGGGGTGCGTTTACGTGTCGGTCATCAACACCCGCAGGTTTGGCCGATTCTGGCCTGTTTCGTGGACTATTACTGACTGTTTTGGTGTCCCGAACTAATTTCCACGATTGATGAACCCTGGGGTGCGTTTACGTGTCGGTCATCAACACCCGCAGTTTTGGCCGATTCCGGCCCGTATCGTGAACTATTACTCACTGTTTTGGGGTCCTAGAGTGATTTCCACGATTGACGAACCCCGACCTGCCTTTGCGTGTCGGTCATCAACACTCGCAGTTTTAGCCGATTCTGGCCCGTATCGTGGACTATTACTCACTGTTTTGGGGTCCTAGAGTGATTTCCACGATTGACGAACCCCGGGGTCCGTTTACGTGTCGGTCATCAACACCCGCAGTTTTGGCCGATTCCGGCCCGTTTCATGGACAATTACTCACTGTTTTGGGGTCCCGGAGTGATTTCCATGATTGATGAACCCCGGGGTGTGTTTACGTGTCGGTCATCAATACCCGCAGTTTTGGCCGATTCTGGCCTCTTTCATGGACTATTACTGACTGTTTTGGTGTCCCGGACTAATTTCCACGATTGATGAACCCTGGGGTGCGTTTACGTGTCGGTCATCAACACCCGCAGTTTTAGCCGATTCTGGCCCGTATCGTGGACTATTACTCACTGTTTTGGGGTCCTAGAGTGATTTCCACGATTGACGAACCCCGGGGTCCGTTTACGTGTCGGTCATCAACACCCGCAGTTTTGGCCGATTCCGGCCCGTTTCATGGACTATTACTCACTGTTTTGGGGTCCCGGAGTGATTTCCATGATTGATGAACCCCGGGGTGCGTTTACGTGTCGGTCATCAACACCCGCAGGTTTGGCCGATTCTGGCCTGTTTCGTGGACTATTACTGACTGTTTTGGTGTCCCGGACTAATTTCCACGATTGATGAACCCTGGGGTGCGTTTACGTGTCGGTCATCAACACCCGCAGTTTTAGCCGATTCTGGCCCGTATCATGGACTATTACTCACTGTTTTGGGGTCCTAGAGTGATTTCCACGATTGATGAACCCTGGGGTGCGTTTACGTGTCGGTCATCAACACCCGCAGTTTTGGCCGATTCCGGCCCGTATCGTGAACTATTACTCACTGTTTTGGGGTCCTAGAGTGATTTCCACGATTGACGAACCCCGAGCTGCCTTTACGTGTCGGTCATCAACACTCGCAGTTTTAGCCGATTCTGCCCCGTATCGTGGACTATTACTCACTGTTTTGGGGTCCTAGAGTGATTTCCACGATTGACGAACCCCGGGGTCCGTTTACGTGTCGGTCATCAACACCCGCAGTTTTGGCCGATTCCGGCCCGTTTCATGGACTATTACTCACTGTTTTGGGGTCCCGGAGTGATTTCCACGATTGACGAACCCCGGGGTGCGTTTACGTGTCGGTCATCAACACCCGCAGTTTTGGCCGATTCCGGCCCGTTTCATGGACTATTACTCACTGTTTTGGGGTCCCGGAGTGATTTCCATGATTGATGAACCCCGGGGTGTGTTTACGTGTCGGTCATCAACACCCGCAGTTTTGGCCGATTCTGGCCTCTTTCATGGACTATTACTGACTGTTTTGGTGTCCCGGACTAATTTCCACGATTGATGAACCCTGGGGTGCGTTTACGTGTCGGTCATCAACACCCGCAGTTTTAGCCGATTCTGGCCCGTATCGTGGACTATTACTCACTGTTTTGGGGTCCTAGAGTGATTTCCACGATTGACGAACCCCGGGGTCCGTTTACGTGTCGGTCATCAACACCCGCAGTTTTGGCCGATTCCGGCCCGTTTCATGGACTATTACTCACTGTTTTGGGGTCCCGGAGTGATTTCCATGATTGATGAACCCCGGGGTGCGTTTACGTGTCGGTCATCAACACCCGCAGGTTTGGCCGATTCTGGCCTGTTTCGTGGACTATTACTGACTGTTTTGGTGTCCCGGACTAATTTCCACGATTGATGAACCCTGGGGTGCGTTTACGTGTCGGTCATCAACACCCGCAGTTTTAGCCGATTCTGGCCCGTATCATGGACATTACTCACTGTTTTGGGGTCCTAGAGTGATTTCCACGATTGATGAACCCTGGGGTGCGTTTACGTGTCGGTCATCAACACCCGCAGTTTGGGCCGATTCCGGCCCGTATCGTGAACTATTACTCACTGTTTTGGGGTCCTAGAGTGATTTCCACGATTGACGAACCCCGAGCTGCCTTTACTTGTCGGTCATCAACACTCGCAGTTTTAGCCGATTCTGGCCCGTATCGTGGACTATTACTCACTGTTTTGGGGTCCTAGAGTGATTTCCACGATTGACGAACCCCGGGGTCCGTTTACGTGTCGGTCATCAACACCCGCAGTTTTGGCCGATTCCGGCCCGTTTCATGGACTATTACTCACTGTTTTGGGGTCCCGGAGTGATTTCCATGATTGATGAACCCCGGGGTGCGTTTACGTGTCGGTCATCAACACCCGCAGGTTTGGCCGATTCTGGCCTGTTTCGTGGACTATTACTGACTGTTTTGGTGTCCCGAACTAATTTCCACGATTGATGAACCCTGGGGTGCGTTTACGTGTCGGTCATCAACACCCGCAGTTTTGGCCGATTCCGGCCCGTATCGTGAACTATTACTCACTGTTTTGGGGTCCTAGAGTGATTTCCACGATTGACGAACCCCGACCTGCCTTTGCGTGTCGGTCATCAACACTCGCAGTTTTAGCCGATTCTGGCCCGTATCGTGGACTATTACTCACTGTTTTGGGGTCCTAGAGTGATTTCCACGATTGACGAACCCCGGGGTCCGTTTACGTGTCGGTCATCAACACCCGCAGTTTTGGCCGATTCCGGCCCGTTTCATGGACAATTACTCACTGTTTTGGGGTCCCGGAGTGATTTCCATGATTGATGAACCCCGGGGTGTGTTTACGTGTCGGTCATCAATACCCGCAGTTTTGGCCGATTCTGGCCTCTTTCATGGACTATTACTGACTGTTTTGGTGTCCCGGACTAATTTCCACGATTGATGAACCCTGGGGTGCGTTTACGTGTCGGTCATCAACACCCGCAGTTTTAGCCGATTCTGGCCCGTATCGTGGACTATTACTCACTGTTTTGGGGTCCTAGAGTGATTTCCACGATTGACGAACCCCGGGGTCCGTTTACGTGTCGGTCATCAACACCCGCAGTTTTGGCCGATTCCGGCCCGTTTCATGGACTATTACTCACTGTTTTGGGGTCCCGGAGTGATTTCCATGATTGATGAACCCCGGGGTGCGTTTACGTGTCGGTCATCAACACCCGCAGGTTTGGCCGATTCTGGCCTGTTTCGTGGACTATTACTGACTGTTTTGGTGTCCCGGACTAATTTCCACGATTGATGAACCCTGGGGTGCGTTTACGTGTCGGTCATCAACACCCGCAGTTTTAGCCGATTCTGGCCCGTATCATGGACTATTACTCACTGTTTTGGGGTCCTAGAGTGATTTCCACGATTGATGAACCCTGGGGTGCGTTTACGTGTCGGTCATCAACACCCGCAGTTTTGGCCGATTCCGGCCCGTATCGTGAACTATTACTCACTGTTTTGGGGTCCTAGAGTGATTTCCACGATTGACGAACCCCGAGCTGCCTTTACGTGTCGGTCATCAACACTCGCAGTTTTAGCCGATTCTGCCCCGTATCGTGGACTATTACTCACTGTTTTGGGGTCCTAGAGTGATTTCCACGATTGACGAACCCCGGGGTCCGTTTACGTGTCGGTCATCAACACCCGCAGTTTTGGCCGATTCCGGCCCGTTTCATGGACTATTACTCACTGTTTTGGGGTCCCGGAGTGATTTCCACGATTGACGAACCCCGGGGTGCGTTTACGTGTCGGTCATCAACACCCGCAGTTTTGGCCGATTCCGGCCCGTTTCATGGACTATTACTCACTGTTTTGGGGTCCCGGAGTGATTTCCATGATTGATGAACCCCGGGGTGTGTTTACGTGTCGGTCATCAACACCCGCAGTTTTGGCCGATTCTGGCCTCTTTCATGGACTATTACTGACTGTTTTGGTGTCCCGGACTAATTTCCACGATTGATGAACCCTGGGGTGCGTTTACGTGTCGGTCATCAACACCCGCAGTTTTAGCCGATTCTGGCCCGTATCGTGGACTATTACTCACTGTTTTGGGGTCCTAGAGTGATTTCCACGATTGACGAACCCCGGGGTCCGTTTACGTGTCGGTCATCAACACCCGCAGTTTTGGCCGATTCCGGCCCGTTTCATGGACTATTACTCACTGTTTTGGGGTCCCGGAGTGATTTCCATGATTGATGAACCCCGGGGTGCGTTTACGTGTCGGTCATCAACACCCGCAGGTTTGGCCGATTCTGGCCTGTTTCGTGGACTATTACTGACTGTTTTGGTGTCCCGGACTAATTTCCACGATTGATGAACCCTGGGGTGCGTTTACGTGTCGGTCATCAACACCCGCAGTTTTAGCCGATTCTGGCCCGTATCATGGACATTACTCACTGTTTTGGGGTCCTAGAGTGATTTCCACGATTGATGAACCCTGGGGTGCGTTTACGTGTCGGTCATCAACACCCGCAGTTTGGGCCGATTCCGGCCCGTATCGTGAACTATTACTCACTGTTTTGGGGTCCTAGAGTGATTTCCACGATTGACGAACCCCGAGCTGCCTTTACTTGTCGGTCATCAACACTCGCAGTTTTAGCCGATTCTGGCCCGTATCGTGGACTATTACTCACTGTTTTGGGGTCCTAGAGTGATTTCCACGATTGACGAACCCCGGGGTCCGTTTACGTGTCGGTCATCAACACCCGCAGTTTTGGCCGATTCCGGCCCGTTTCATGGACTATTACTCACTGTTTTGGGGTCCCGGAGTGATTTCCATGATTGATGAACCCCGGGGTGCGTTTACGTGTCGGTCATCAACACCCGCAGGTTTGGCCGATTCTGGCCTGTTTCGTGGACTATTACTGACTGTTTTGGTGTCCCGAACTAATTTCCACGATTGATGAACCCTGGGGTGCGTTTACGTGTCGGTCATCAACACCCGCAGTTTTGGCCGATTCCGGCCCGTATCGTGAACTATTACTCACTGTTTTGGGGTCCTAGAGTGATTTCCACGATTGACGAACCCCGACCTGCCTTTGCGTGTCGGTCATCAACACTCGCAGTTTTAGCCGATTCTGGCCCGTATCGTGGACTATTACTCACTGTTTTGGGGTCCTAGAGTGATTTCCACGATTGACGAACCCCGGGGTCCGTTTACGTGTCGGTCATCAACACCCGCAGTTTTGGCCGATTCCGGCCCGTTTCATGGACAATTACTCACTGTTTTGGGGTCCCGGAGTGATTTCCATGATTGATGAACCCCGGGGTGTGTTTACGTGTCGGTCATCAATACCCGCAGTTTTGGCCGATTCTGGCCTCTTTCATGGACTATTACTGACTGTTTTGGTGTCCCGGACTAATTTCCACGATTGATGAACCCTGGGGTGCGTTTACGTGTCGGTCATCAACACCCGCAGTTTTAGCCGATTCTGGCCCGTATCGTGGACTATTACTCACTGTTTTGGGGTCCTAGAGTGATTTCCACGATTGACGAACCCCGGGGTCCGTTTACGTGTCGGTCATCAACACCCGCAGTTTTGGCCGATTCCGGCCCGTTTCATGGACTATTACTCACTGTTTTGGGGTCCCGGAGTGATTTCCATGATTGATGAACCCCGGGGTGCGTTTACGTGTCGGTCATCAACACCCGCAGGTTTGGCCGATTCTGGCCTGTTTCGTGGACTATTACTGACTGTTTTGGTGTCCCGGACTAATTTCCACGATTGATGAACCCTGGGGTGCGTTTACGTGTCGGTCATCAACACCCGCAGTTTTAGCCGATTCTGGCCCGTATCATGGACTATTACTCACTGTTTTGGGGTCCTAGAGTGATTTCCACGATTGATGAACCCTGGGGTGCGTTTACGTGTCGGTCATCAACACCCGCAGTTTTGGCCGATTCCGGCCCGTATCGTGAACTATTACTCACTGTTTTGGGGTCCTAGAGTGATTTCCACGATTGACGAACCCCGAGCTGCCTTTACGTGTCGGTCATCAACACTCGCAGTTTTAGCCGATTCTGCCCCGTATCGTGGACTATTACTCACTGTTTTGGGGTCCTAGAGTGATTTCCACGATTGACGAACCCCGGGGTCCGTTTACGTGTCGGTCATCAACACCCGCAGTTTTGGCCGATTCCGGCCCGTTTCATGGACTATTACTCACTGTTTTGGGGTCCCGGAGTGATTTCCACGATTGACGAACCCCGGGGTGCGTTTACGTGTCGGTCATCAACACCCGCAGTTTTGGCCGATTCCGGCCCGTTTCATGGACTATTACTCACTGTTTTGGGGTCCCGGAGTGATTTCCATGATTGATGAACCCCGGGGTGTGTTTACGTGTCGGTCATCAACACCCGCAGTTTTGGCCGATTCTGGCCTCTTTCATGGACTATTACTGACTGTTTTGGTGTCCCGGACTAATTTCCACGATTGATGAACCCTGGGGTGCGTTTACGTGTCGGTCATCAACACCCGCAGTTTTAGCCGATTCTGGCCCGTATCGTGGACTATTACTCACTGTTTTGGGGTCCTAGAGTGATTTCCACGATTGACGAACCCCGGGGTCCGTTTACGTGTCGGTCATCAACACCCGCAGTTTTGGCCGATTCCGGCCCGTTTCATGGACTATTACTCACTGTTTTGGGGTCCCGGAGTGATTTCCATGATTGATGAACCCCGGGGTGCGTTTACGTGTCGGTCATCAACACCCGCAGGTTTGGCCGATTCTGGCCTGTTTCGTGGACTATTACTGACTGTTTTGGTGTCCCGGACTAATTTCCACGATTGATGAACCCTGGGGTGCGTTTACGTGTCGGTCATCAACACCCGCAGTTTTAGCCGATTCTGGCCCGTATCATGGACATTACTCACTGTTTTGGGGTCCTAGAGTGATTTCCACGATTGATGAACCCTGGGGTGCGTTTACGTGTCGGTCATCAACACCCGCAGTTTGGGCCGATTCCGGCCCGTATCGTGAACTATTACTCACTGTTTTGGGGTCCTAGAGTGATTTCCACGATTGACGAACCCCGAGCTGCCTTTACTTGTCGGTCATCAACACTCGCAGTTTTAGCCGATTCTGGCCCGTATCGTGGACTATTACTCACTGTTTTGGGGTCCTAGAGTGATTTCCACGATTGACGAACCCCGGGGTCCGTTTACGTGTCGGTCATCAACACCCGCAGTTTTGGCCGATTCCGGCCCGTTTCATGGACTATTACTCACTGTTTTGGGGTCCCGGAGTGATTTCCATGATTGATGAACCCCGGGGTGTGTTTACGTGTCGGTCATCAACACCCGCAGTTTTGGCCGATTCTGGCCTCTTTCATGGACTATTACTGACTGTTTTGGTGTCCCGGACTAATTTCCACGATTGATGAACCCTGGGGTGCGTTTACGTGTCGGTCATCAACACCCGCAGTTTTAGCCGATTCTGGCCCGTATCGTGGACTATTACTCACTGTTTTGGGGTCCTAGAGTGATTTCCACGATTGACGAACCCCGGGGTCCGTTTACGTGTCGGTCATCAACACCCGCAGTTTTGGCCGATTCCGGCCCGTTTCATGGACTATTACTCACTGTTTTGGGGTCCCGGAGTGATTTCCATGATTGATGAACCCCGGGGTGCGTTTACGTGTCGGTCATCAACACCCGCAGGTTTGGCCGATTCTGGCCTGTTTCGTGGACTATTACTGACTGTTTTGGTGTCCCGGACTAATTTCCACGATTGATGAACCCTGGGGTGCGTTTACGTGTCGGTCATCAACACCCGCAGTTTTAGCCGATTCTGGCCCGTATCATGGACTATTACTCACTGTTTTGGGGTCCTAGAGTGATTTCCACGATTGATGAACCCTGGGGTGCGTTTACGTGTCGGTCATCAACACCCGCAGTTTTAGCCGATTCTGGCCCGTATCGTGGACTATTACTCACTGTTTTGGGGTCCTAGAGTGATTTCCACGATTGACGAACCCCGGGGTCCGTTTACGTGTCGGTCATCAACACCCGCAGTTTTGGCCGATTCCGGCCCGTTTCATGGACTATTACTCACTGTTTTGGGGTCCCGGAGTGATTTCCATGATTGATGAACCCCGGGGTGCGTTTACGTGTCGGTCATCAACACCCGCAGGTTTGGCCGATTCTGGCCTGTTTCGTGGACTATTACTGACTGTTTTGGTGTCCCGGACTAATTTCCACGATTGATGAACCCTGGGGTGCGTTTACGTGTCGGTCATCAACACCCGCAGTTTTAGCCGATTCTGGCCCGTATCATGGACATTACTCACTGTTTTGGGGTCCTAGAGTGATTTCCACGATTGATGAACCCTGGGGTGCGTTTACGTGTCGGTCATCAACACCCGCAGTTTGGGCCGATTCCGGCCCGTATCGTGAACTATTACTCACTGTTTTGGGGTCCTAGAGTGATTTCCACGATTGACGAACCCCGAGCTGCCTTTACTTGTCGGTCATCAACACTCGCAGTTTTAGCCGATTCTGGCCCGTATCGTGGACTATTACTCACTGTTTTGGGGTCCTAGAGTGATTTCCACGATTGACGAACCCCGGGGTCCGTTTACGTGTCGGTCATCAACACCCGCAGTTTTGGCCGATTCCGGCCCGTTTCATGGACTATTACTCACTGTTTTGGGGTCCCGGAGTGATTTCCATGATTGATGAACCCCGGGGTGTGTTTACGTGTCGGTCATCAACACCCGCAGTTTTGGCCGATTCTGGCCTCTTTCATGGACTATTACTGACTGTTTTGGTGTCCCGGACTAATTTCCACGATTGATGAACCCTGGGGTGCGTTTACGTGTCGGTCATCAACACCCGCAGTTTTAGCCGATTCTGGCCCGTATCGTGGACTATTACTCACTGTTTTGGGGTCCTAGAGTGATTTCCACGATTGACGAACCCCGGGGTCCGTTTACGTGTCGGTCATCAACACCCGCAGTTTTGGCCGATTCCGGCCCGTTTCATGGACTATTACTCACTGTTTTGGGGTCCCGGAGTGATTTCCATGATTGATGAACCCCGGGGTGCGTTTACGTGTCGGTCATCAACACCCGCAGGTTTGGCCGATTCTGGCCTGTTTCGTGGACTATTACTGACTGTTTTGGTGTCCCGGACTAATTTCCACGATTGATGAACCCTGGGGTGCGTTTACGTGTCGGTCATCAACACCCGCAGTTTTAGCCGATTCTGGCCCGTATCATGGACTATTACTCACTGTTTTGGGGTCCTAGAGTGATTTCCACGATTGATGAACCCTGGGGTGCGTTTACGTGTCGGTCATCAACACCCGCAGTTTTGGCCGATTCCGGCCCGTATCGTGAACTATTACTCACTGTTTTGGGGTCCTAGAGTGATTTCCACGATTGACGAACCCCGAGCTGCCTTTACGTGTCGGTCATCAACACTCGCAGTTTTAGCCGATTCTGGCCCGTATCGTGGACTATTACTCACTGTTTTGGGGTCCTAGAGTGATTTCCACGATTGACGAACCCCGGGGTCCGTTTACGTGTCGGTCATCAACACCCGCAGTTTTGGCCGATTCCGGCCCGTTTCATGGACTATTACTCACTGTTTTGGGGTCCCGGAGTGATTTCCATGATTGATGAACCCCGGGGTGCGTTTACGTGTCGGTCATCAACACCCGCAGGTTTGGCCGATTCTGGCCTGTTTCGTGGACTATTACTGACTGTTTTGGTGTCCCGGACTAATTTCCACGATTGATGAACCCTGGGGTGCGTTTACGTGTCGGTCATCAACACCCGCAGTTTTAGCCGATTCTGGCCCGTATCATGGACATTACTCACTGTTTTGGGGTCCTAGAGTGATTTCCACGATTGATGAACCCTGGGGTGCGTTTACGTGTCGGTCATCAACACCCGCAGTTTGGGCCGATTCCGGCCCGTATCGTGAACTATTACTCACTGTTTTGGGGTCCTAGAGTGATTTCCACGATTGACGAACCCCGAGCTGCCTTTACTTGTCGGTCATCAACACTCGCAGTTTTAGCCGATTCTGGCCCGTATCGTGGACTATTACTCACTGTTTTGGGGTCCTAGAGTGATTTCCACGATTGACGAACCCCGGGGTCCGTTTACGTGTCGGTCATCAACACCCGCAGTTTTGGCCGATTCCGGCCCGTTTCATGGACTATTACTCACTGTTTTGGGGTCCCGGAGTGATTTCCATGATTGATGAACCCCGGGGTGCGTTTACGTGTCGGTCATCAACACCCGCAGGTTTGGCCGATTCTGGCCTGTTTCGTGGACTATTACTGACTGTTTTGGTGTCCCGGACTAATTTCCACGATTGATGAACCCTGGGGTGCGTTTACGTGTCGGTCATCAACACCCGCAGTTTTAGCCGATTCTGGCCCGTATCATGGACATTACTCACTGTTTTGGGGTCCTAGAGTGATTTCCACGATTGATGAACCCTGGGGTGCGTTTACGTGTCGGTCATCAACACCCGCAGTTTGGGCCGATTCCGGCCCGTATCGTGAACTATTACTCACTGTTTTGGGGTCCTAGAGTGATTTCCACGATTGACGAACCCCGAGCTGCCTTTACTTGTCGGTCATCAACACTCGCAGTTTTAGCCGATTCTGGCCCGTATCGTGGACTATTACTCACTGTTTTGGGGTCCTAGAGTGATTTCCACGATTGACGAACCCCGGGGTCCGTTTACGTGTCGGTCATCAACACCCGCAGTTTTGGCCGATTCCGGCCCGTTTCATGGACTATTACTCACTGTTTTGGGGTCCCGGAGTGATTTCCATGATTGATGAACCCCGGGGTGCGTTTACGTGTCGGTCATCAACACCCGCAGGTTTGGCCGATTCTGGCCTGTTTCGTGGACTATTACTGACTGTTTTGGTGTCCCGGACTAATTTCCACGATTGATGAACCCTGGGGTGCGTTTACGTGTCGGTCATCAACACCCGCAGTTTTAGCCGATTCTGGCCCGTATCATGGACATTACTCACTGTTTTGGGGTCCTAGAGTGATTTCCACGATTGATGAACCCTGGGGTGCGTTTACGTGTCGGTCATCAACACCCGCAGTTTTGGCCGATTCCGGCCCGTATCGTGAACTATTACTCACTGTTTTGGGGTCCTAGAGTGATTTCCACGATTGACGAACCCCGAGCTGCCTTTACTTGTCGGTCATCAACACTCGCAGTTTTAGCCGATTCTGGCCCGTATCGTGGACTATTACTCACTGTTTTGGGGTCCTAGAGTGATTTCCACGATTGACGAACCCCGGGGTCCGTTTACGTGTCGGTCATCAACACCCGCAGTTTTGGCCGATTCCGGCCCGTTTCATGGACTATTACTCACTGTTTTGGGGTCCCGGAGTGATTTCCATGATTGATGAACCCCGGGGTGTGTTTACGTGTCGGTCATCAACACCCGCAGTTTTGGCCGATTCTGGCCTCTTTCATGGACTATTACTGACTGTTTTGGTGTCCCGGACTAATTTCCACGATTGATGAACCCTGGGGTGCGTTTACGTGTCGGTCATCAACACCCGCAGTTTTAGCCGATTCTGGCCCGTATCGTGGACTATTACTCACTGTTTTGGGGTCCTAGAGTGATTTCCACGATTGACGAACCCCGGGGTCCGTTTACGTGTCGGTCATCAACACCCGCAGTTTTGGCCGATTCCGGCCCGTTTCATGGACTATTACTCACTGTTTTGGGGTCCCGGAGTGATTTCCATGATTGATGAACCCCGGGGTGCGTTTACGTGTCGGTCATCAACACCCGCAGGTTTGGCCGATTCTGGCCTGTTTCGTGGACTATTACTGACTGTTTTGGTGTCCCGGACTAATTTCCACGATTGATGAACCCTGGGGTGCGTTTACGTGTCGGTCATCAACACCCGCAGTTTTAGCCGATTCTGGCCCGTATCATGGACTATTACTCACTGTTTTGGGGTCCTAGAGTGATTTCCACGATTGATGAACCCTGGGGTGCGTTTACGTGTCGGTCATCAACACCCGCAGTTTTGGCCGATTCCGGCCCGTATCGTGAACTATTACTCACTGTTTTGGGGTCCTAGAGTGATTTCCACGATTGACGAACCCCGAGCTGCCTTTACGTGTCGGTCATCAACACTCGCAGTTTTAGCCGATTCTGGCCCGTATCGTGGACTATTACTCACTGTTTTGGGGTCCTAGAGTGATTTCCACGATTGACGAACCCCGGGGTCCGTTTACGTGTCGGTCATCAACACCCGCAGTTTTGGCCGATTCCGGCCCGTTTCATGGACTATTACTCACTGTTTTGGGGTCCCGGAGTGATTTCCACGATTGACGAACCCCGGGGTGCGTTTACGTGTCGGTCATCAACACCCGCAGTTTTGGCCGATTCCGGCCCGTTTCATGGACTATTACTCACTGTTTTGGGGTCCCGGAGTGATTTCCATGATTGATGAACCCCGGGGTGTGTTTACGTGTCGGTCATCAACACCCGCAGTTTTGGCCGATTCTGGCCTCTTTCATGGACTATTACTGACTGTTTTGGTGTCCCGGACTAATTTCCACGATTGATGAACCCTGGGGTGCGTTTACGTGTCGGTCATCAACACCCGCAGTTTTAGCCGATTCTGGCCCGTATCGTGGACTATTACTCACTGTTTTGGGGTCCTAGAGTGATTTCCACGATTGACGAACCCCGGGGTCCGTTTACGTGTCGGTCATCAACACCCGCAGTTTTGGCCGATTCCGGCCCGTTTCATGGACTATTACTCACTGTTTTGGGGTCCCGGAGTGATTTCCATGATTGATGAACCCCGGGGTGCGTTTACGTGTCGGTCATCAACACCCGCAGGTTTGGCCGATTCTGGCCTGTTTCGTGGACTATTACTGACTGTTTTGGTGTCCCGGACTAATTTCCACGATTGATGAACCCTGGGGTGCGTTTACGTGTCGGTCATCAACACCCGCAGTTTTGGCCGATTCCGGCCCGTATCGTGAACTATTACTCACTGTTTTGGGGTCCTAGAGTGATTTCCACGATTGACGAACCCCGAGCTGCCTTTACGTGTCGGTCATCAACACTCGCAGTTTTAGCCGATTCTGGCCCGTATCGTGGACTATTACTCACTGTTTTGGGGTCCTAGAGTGATTTCCACGATTGACGAACCCCGGGGTCCGTTTACGTGTCGGTCATCAACACCCGCAGTTTTGGCCGATTCCGGCCCGTTTCATGGACAATTACTCACTGTTTTGGGGTCCCGGAGTGATTTCCATGATTGATGAACCCCGGGGTGTGTTTACGTGTCGGTCATCAACACCCGCAGTTTTGGCCGATTCTGGCCTCTTTCATGGACTATTACTGACTGTTTTGGTGTCCCGGACTAATTTCCACGATTGATGAACCCTGGGGTGCGTTTACGTGTCGGTCATCAACACCCGCAGTTTTAGCCGATTCTGGCCCGTATCGTGGACTATTACTCACTGTTTTGGGGTCCTAGAGTGATTTCCACGATTGACGAACCCCGGGGTCCGTTTACGTGTCGGTCATCAACACCCGCAGTTTTGGCCGATTCCGGCCCGTTTCATGGACTATTACTCACTGTTTTGGGGTCCCGGAGTGATTTCCATGATTGATGAACCCCGGGGTGCGTTTACGTGTCGGTCATCAACACCCGCAGGTTTGGCCGATTCTGGCCTGTTTCGTGGACTATTACTGACTGTTTTGGTGTCCCGGACTAATTTCCACGATTGATGAACCCTGGGGTGCGTTTACGTGTCGGTCATCAACACCCGCAGTTTTAGCCGATTCTGGCCCGTATCATGGACTATTACTCACTGTTTTGGGGTCCTAGAGTGATTTCCACGATTGATGAACCCTGGGGTGCGTTTACGTGTCGGTCATCAACACCCGCAGTTTTGGCCGATTCCGGCCCGTATCGTGAACTATTACTCACTGTTTTGGGGTCCTAGAGTGATTTCCACGATTGACGAACCCCGAGCTGCCTTTACGTGTCGGTCATCAACACTCGCAGTTTTAGCCGATTCTGCCCCGTATCGTGGACTATTACTCACTGTTTTGGGGTCCTAGAGTGATTTCCACGATTGACGAACCCCGGGGTCCGTTTACGTGTCGGTCATCAACACCCGCAGTTTTGGCCGATTCCGGCCCGTTTCATGGACTATTACTCACTGTTTTGGGGTCCCGGAGTGATTTCCACGATTGACGAACCCCGGGGTGCGTTTACGTGTCGGTCATCAACACCCGCAGTTTTGGCCGATTCCGGCCCGTTTCATGGACTATTACTCACTGTTTTGGGGTCCCGGAGTGATTTCCATGATTGATGAACCCCGGGGTGTGTTTACGTGTCGGTCATCAACACCCGCAGTTTTGGCCGATTCTGGCCTCTTTCATGGACTATTACTGACTGTTTTGGTGTCCCGGACTAATTTCCACGATTGATGAACCCTGGGGTGCGTTTACGTGTCGGTCATCAACACCCGCAGTTTTAGCCGATTCTGGCCCGTATCGTGGACTATTACTCACTGTTTTGGGGTCCTAGAGTGATTTCCACGATTGACGAACCCCGGGGTCCGTTTACGTGTCGGTCATCAACACCCGCAGTTTTGGCCGATTCCGGCCCGTTTCATGGACTATTACTCACTGTTTTGGGGTCCCGGAGTGATTTCCATGATTGATGAACCCCGGGGTGCGTTTACGTGTCGGTCATCAACACCCGCAGGTTTGGCCGATTCTGGCCTGTTTCGTGGACTATTACTGACTGTTTTGGTGTCCCGGACTAATTTCCACGATTGATGAACCCTGGGGTGCGTTTACGTGTCGGTCATCAACACCCGCAGTTTTAGCCGATTCTGGCCCGTATCATGGACTATTACTCACTGTTTTGGGGTCCTAGAGTGATTTCCACGATTGACGAACCCCGGGGTCCGTTTACGTGTCGGTCATCAACACCCGCAGTTTTGGCCGATTCCGGCCCGTTTCATGGACTATTACTCACTGTTTTGGGGTCCCGGAGTGATTTCCATGATTGATGAACCCCGGGGTGCGTTTACGTGTCGGTCATCAACACCCGCAGGTTTGGCCGATTCTGGCCTGTTTCGTGGACTATTACTGACTGTTTTGGTGTCCCGGACTAATTTCCACGATTGATGAACCCTGGGGTGCGTTTACGTGTCGGTCATCAACACCCACAGTTTTAGCCGATTCTGGCCCGTATCATGGACTATTACTCACTGTTTTGGGGTCCTAGAGTGATTTCCACGATTGATGAACCCTGGGGTGCGTTTACGTGTCGGTCATCAACACCCGCAGTTTTGGCCGATTCCGGCCCGTATCGTGAACTATTACTCACTGTTTTGGGGTCCTAGAGTGATTTCCACGATTGACGAACCCCGAGCTGCCTTTACGTGTCGGTCATCAACACTCGCAGTTTTAGCCGATTCTGCCCCGTATCGTGGACTATTACTCACTGTTTTGGGGTCCTAGAGTGATTTCCACGATTGACGAACCCCGGGGTCCGTTTACGTGTCGGTCATCAACACCCGCAGTTTTGGCCGATTCCGGCCCGTTTCATGGACTATTACTCACTGTTTTGGGGTCCCGGAGTGATTTCCACGATTGACGAACCCCGGGGTGCGTTTACGTGTCGGTCATCAACACCCGCAGTTTTGGCCGATTCCGGCCCGTTTCATGGACTATTACTCACTGTTTTGGGGTCCCGGAGTGATTTCCATGATTGATGAACCCCGGGGTGTGTTTACGTGTCGGTCATCAACACCCGCAGTTTTGGCCGATTCTGGCCTCTTTCATGGACTATTACTGACTGTTTTGGTGTCCCGGACTAATTTCCACGATTGATGAACCCTGGGGTGCGTTTACGTGTCGGTCATCAACACCCGCAGTTTTAGCCGATTCTGGCCCGTATCGTGGACTATTACTCACTGTTTTGGGGTCCTAGAGTGATTTCCACGATTGACGAACCCCGGGGTCCGTTTACGTGTCGGTCATCAACACCCGCAGTTTTGGCCGATTCCGGCCCGTTTCATGGACTATTACTCACTGTTTTGGGGTCCCGGAGTGATTTCCATGATTGATGAACCCCGGGGTGCGTTTACGTGTCGGTCATCAACACCCGCAGGTTTGGCCGATTCTGGCCTGTTTCGTGGACTATTACTGACTGTTTTGGTGTCCCGGACTAATTTCCACGATTGATGAACCCTGGGGTGCGTTTACGTGTCGGTCATCAACACCCGCAGTTTTAGCCGATTCTGGCCCGTATCATGGACTATTACTCACTGTTTTGGGGTCCTAGAGTGATTTCCACGATTGATGAACCCTGGGGTGCGTTTACGTGTCGGTCATCAACACCCGCAGTTTGGGCCGATTCCGGCCCGTATCGTGAACTATTACTCACTGTTTTGGGGTCCTAGAGTGATTTCCACGATTGACGAACCCCGAGCTGCCTTTACGTGTCGGTCATCAACACTCGCAGTTTTAGCCGATTCTGGCCCGTATCGTGGACTATTACTCACTGTTTTGGGGTCCTAGAGTGATTTCCACGATTGACGAACCCCGGGGTCCGTTTACGTGTCGGTCATCAACACCCGCAGTTTTGGCCGATTCCGGCCCGTTTCATGGACTATTACTCACTGTTTTGGGGTCCCGGAGTGATTTCCATGATTGATGAACCCCGGGGTGTGTTTACGTGTCGGTCATCAACACCCGCAGTTTTGGCCGATTCTGGCCTCTTTCATGGACTATTACTGACTGTTTTGGTGTCCCGGACTAATTTCCACGATTGATGAACCCTGGGGTGCGTTTACGTGTCGGTCATCAACACCCGCAGTTTTAGCCGATTCTGGCCCGTATCGTGGACTATTACTCACTGTTTTGGGGTCCTAGAGTGATTTCCACGATTGACGAACCCCGGGGTCCGTTTACGTGTCGGTCATCAACACCCGCAGTTTTGGCCGATTCCGGCCCGTTTCATGGACTATTACTCACTGTTTTGGGGTCCCGGAGTGATTTCCATGATTGATGAACCCCGGGGTGCGTTTACGTGTCGGTCATCAACACCCGCAGTTTTGGCCGATTCTGGCCTGTTTCGTGGACTATTACTGACTGTTTTGGTGTCCCGGACTAATTTCCACGATTGATGAACCCTGGGGTGCGTTTACGTGTCGGTCATCAACACCCGCAGTTTTAGCCGATTCTGGCCCGTATCATGGACTATTACTCACTGTTTTGGGGTCCTAGAGTGATTTCCACGATTGATGAACCCTGGGGTGCGTTTACGTGTCGGTCATCAACACCCGCAGTTTTGGCCGATTCCGGCCCGTATCGTGAACTATTACTCACTGTTTTGGGGTCCTAGAGTGATTTCCACGATTGACGAACCCCGAGCTGCCTTTACGTGTCGGTCATCAACACTCGCAGTTTTAGCCGATTCTGGCCCGTATCGTGGACTATTACTCACTGTTTTGGGGTCCTAGAGTGATTTCCACGATTGACGAACCCCGGGGTCCGTTTACGTGTCGGTCATCAACACCCGCAGTTTTGGCCGATTCCGGCCCGTTTCATGGACTATTACTCACTGTTTTGGGGTCCCGGAGTGATTTCCACGATTGACGAACCCCGGGGTGCGTTTACGTGTCGGTCATCAACACCCGCTGTTTTGGCCGATTCCGGCCCGTTTCATGGACTATTACTCACTGTTTTGGGGTCCCGGAGTGATTTCCATGATTGATGAACCCCGGGGTGTGTTTACGTGTCGGTCATCAACACCCGCAGTTTTGGCCGATTCTGGCCTCTTTCATGGACTATTACTGACTGTTTTGGTGTCCCGGACTAATTTCCACGATTGATGAACCCTGGGGTGCGTTTACGTGTCGGTCATCAACACCCGCAGTTTTAGCCGATTCTGGCCCGTATCGTGGACTATTACTCACTGTTTTGGGGTCCTAGAGTGATTTCCACGATTGACGAACCCCGGGGTCCGTTTACGTGTCGGTCATCAACACCCGCAGTTTTGGCCGATTCCGGCCCGTTTCATGGACTATTACTCACTGTTTTGGGGTCCCGGAGTGATTTCCATGATTGATGAACCCCGGGGTGCGTTTACGTGTCGGTCATCAACACCCGCAGGTTTGGCCGATTCTGGCCTGTTTCGTGGACTATTACTGACTGTTTTGGTGTCCCGGACTAATTTCCACGATTGATGAACCCTGGGGTGCGTTTACGTGTCGGTCATCAACACCCGCAGTTTTAGCCGATTCTGGCCCGTATCATGAACTATTACTCACTGTTTTGGGGTCCTAGAGTGATTTCCACGATTGATGAACCCTGGGGTGCGTTTACGTGTCGGTCATCAACACCCGCAGTTTTGGCCGATTCTGGCCCGTATCGTGAACTATTACTCACTGTTTTGGGGTCCTAGAGTGATTTCCACGATTGACGAACCCCGAGCTGCCTTTACGTGTCGGTCATCAACACTCGCAGTTTTAGCCGATTCTGGCCCGTATCGTGGACTATTACTCACTGTTTTGGGGTCCTAGAGTGATTTCCACGATTGACGAACCCCGGGGTCCGTTTACGTGTCGGTCATCAACACCCGCAGTTTTGGCCGATTCCGGCCCATTTCATGGACTATTACTCACTGTTTTGGGGTCCCGGAGTGATTTCCATGATTGATGAACCCCGGGGTGTGTTTACGTGTCGGTCATCAACACCCGCAGTTTTGGCCGATTCTGGCCTCTTTCATGGACTATTACTGACTGTTTTGGTGTCCCGGACTAATTTCCACGATTGATGAACCCTGGGGTGCGTTTACGTGTCGGTCATCAACACCCGCAGTTTTAGCCGATTCTGGCCCGTATCGTGGACTATTACTCACTGTTTTGGGGTCCTAGAGTGATTTCCACGATTGACGAACCCCGGGGTCCGTTTACGTGTCGGTCATCAACACCCGCAGTTTTGGCCGATTCCGGCCCGTTTCATGGACTATTACTCACTGTTTTGGGGTCCCGGAGTGATTTCCATGATTGATGAACCCCGGGGTGCGTTTACGTGTCGGTCATCAACACCCGCAGGTTTGGCCGATTCTGGCCTGTTTCGTGGACTATTACTGACTGTTTTGGTGTCCCGGACTAATTTCCACGATTGATGAACCCTGGGGTGCGTTTACGTGTCGGTCATCAACACCCGCAGTTTTAGCCGATTCTGGCCCGTATCATGGACTATTACTCACTGTTTTGGGGTCCTAGAGTGATTTCCACGATTGATGAACCCTGGGGTGCGTTTACGTGTCGGTCATCAACACCCGCAGTTTTGGCCGATTCCGGCCCGTATCGTGAACTATTACTCACTGTTTTGGGGTCCTAGAGTGATTTCCACGATTGACGAACCCCGAGCTGCCTTTACGTGTCGGTCATCAACACTCGCAGTTTTAGCCGATTCTGGCCCGTATCGTGGACTATTACTCACTGTTTTGGGGTCCTAGAGTGATTTCCACGATTGACGAACCCCGGGGTCCGTTTACGTGTCGGTCATCAACACCCGCAGTTTTGGCCGATTCCGGCCCGTTTCATGGACAATTACTCACTGTTTTGGGGTCCCGGAGTGATTTCCATGATTGATGAACCCCGGGGTGTGTTTACGTGTCGGTCATCAACACCCGCAGTTTTGGCCGATTCTGGCCTCTTTCATGGACTATTACTGACTGTTTTGGTGTCCCGGACTAATTTCCACGATTGATGAACCCTGGGGTGCGTTTACGTGTCGGTCATCAACACCCGCAGTTTTAGCCGATTCTGGCCCGTATCGTGGACTATTACTCACTGTTTTGGGGTCCTAGAGTGATTTCCACGATTGACGAACCCCGGGGTCCGTTTACGTGTCGGTCATCAACACCCGCAGTTTTGGCCGATTCCGGCCCGTTTCATGGACTATTACTCACTGTTTTGGGGTCCTAGAGTGATTTCCACGATTGACGAACCCCGAGCTGCCTTTACGTGTCGGTCATCAACACTCGCAGTTTTAGCCGATTCTGGCCCGTATCGTGGACTATTACTCACTGTTTTGGGGTCCTAGAGTGATTTCCACGATTGACGAACCCCGGGGTCCGTTTACGTGTCGGTCATCAACACCCGCAGTTTTGGCCGATTCCGGCCCTTTTCATGGACTATTACTCACTGTTTTGGGGTCCCGGAGTGATTTCCATGATTGATGAACCCCGGGGTGTGTTTACGTGTCGGTCATCAACACCCGCAGTTTTGGCCGATTCTGGCCTCTTTCATGGACTATTACTGACTGTTTTGGTGTCCCGGACTAATTTCCACGATTGATGAACCCTGGGGTGCGTTTACGTGTCGGTCATCAACACCCGCAGTTTTAGCCGATTCTGGCCCGTATCGTGGACTATTACTCACTGTTTTGGGGTCCTAGAGTGATTTCCACGATTGACGAACCCCGGGGTCCGTTTACGTGTCGGTCATCAACACCCGCAGTTTTGGCCGATTCCGGCCCGTTTCATGGACTATTACTCACTGTTTTGGGGTCCCGGAGTGATTTCCATGATTGATGAACCCCGGGGTGCGTTTACGTGTCGGTCATCAACACCCGCAGGTTTGGCCGATTCTGGCCTGTTTCGTGGACTATTACTGACTGTTTTGGTGTCCCGGACTAATTTCCACGATTGATGAACCCTGGGGTGCGTTTACGTGTCGGTCATCAACACCCGCAGTTTTAGCCGATTCTGGCCCGTATCATGGACTATTACTCACTGTTTTGGGGTCCTAGAGTGATTTCCACGATTGATGAACCCTGGGGTGCGTTTACGTGTCGGTCATCAACACCCGCAGTTTTGGCCGATTCCGGCCCGTATCGTGAACTATTACTCACTGTTTTGGGGTCCTAGAGTGATTTCCACGATTGACGAACCCCGAGCTGCCTTTACGTGTCGGTCATCAACACTCGCAGTTTTAGCCGATTCTGGCCCGTATCGTGGACTATTACTCACTGTTTTGGGGTCCTAGAGTGATTTCCACGATTGACGAACCCCGGGGTCCGTTTACGTGTCGGTCATCAACACCCGCAGTTTTGGCCGATTCCGGCCCGTTTCATGGACAATTACTCACTGTTTTGGGGTCCCGGAGTGATTTCCATGATTGATGAACCCCGGGGTGTGTTTACGTGTCGGTCATCAACACTCGCAGTTTTGGCCGATTCTGGCCTCTTTCATGGACTATTACTGACTGTTTTGGTGTCCCGGACTAATTTCCACGATTGATGAACCCTGGGGTGCGTTTACGTGTCGGTCATCAACACCCGCAGTTTTAGCCGATTCTGGCCCGTATCATGGACTATTACTCACTGTTTTGGGGTCCTAGAGTGATTTCCACGATTGACGAACCCCGGGGTCCGTTTACGTGTCGGTCATCAACACCCGCAGTTTTGGCCGATTCCGGCCCGTTTCATGGACTATTACTCACTGTTTTGGGGTCCCGGAGTGATTTCCATGATTGATGAACCCCGGGGTGCGTTTACGTGTCGGTCATCAACACCCGCAGGTTTGGCCGATTCTGGCCTGTTTCGTGGACTATTACTGACTGTTTTGGTGTCCCGGACTAATTTCCACGATTGATGAACCCTGGGGTGCGTTTACGTGTCGGTCATCAACACCCGCAGTTTTAGCCGATTCTGGCCCGTATCATGGACTATTACTCACTGTTTTGGGGTCCTAGAGTGATTTCCACGATTGATGAACCCTGGGGTGCGTTTACGTGTCGGTCATCAACACCCGCAGTTTTGGCCGATTCCGGCCCGTATCGTGAACTATTACTCACTGTTTTGGGGTCCTAGAGTGATTTCCACGATTGACGAACCCCGAGCTGCCTTTACGTGTCGGTCATCAACACTCGCAGTTTTAGCCGATTCTGGCCCGTATCGTGGACTATTACTCACTGTTTTGGGGTCCTAGAGTGATTTCCACGATTGACGAACCCCGGGGTCCGTTTACGTGTCGGTCATCAACACCCGCAGTTTTGGCCGATTCCGGCCCGTTTCATGGACAATTACTCACTGTTTTGGGGTCCCGGAGTGATTTCCATGATTGATGAACCCCGGGGTGTGTTTACGTGTCGGTCATCAACACCCGCAGTTTTGGCCGATTCTGGCCTCTTTCATGGACTATTACTGACTGTTTTGGTGTCCCGGACTAATTTCCACGATTGATGAACCCTGGGGTGCGTTTACGTGTCGGTCATCAACACCCGCAGTTTTAGCCGATTCTGGCCCGTATCGTGGACTATTACTCACTGTTTTGGGGTCCTAGAGTGATTTCCACGATTGACGAACCCCGGGGTCCGTTTACGTGTCGGTCATCAACACCCGCAGTTTTGGCCGATTCCGGCCCGTTTCATGGACTATTACTCACTGTTTTGGGGTCCCGGAGTGATTTCCATGATTGATGAACCCCGGGGTGCGTTTACGTGTCGGTCATCAACACCCGCAGGTTTGGCCGATTCTGGCCTGTTTCGTGGACTATTACTGACTGTTTTGGTGTCCCGGACTAATTTCCACGATTGATGAACCCTGGGGTGCGTTTACGTGTCGGTCATCAACACCCGCAGTTTTAGCCGATTCTGGCCCGTATCATGGACTATTACTCACTGTTTTGGGGTCCTAGAGTGATTTCCACGATTGATGAACCCTGGGGTGCGTTTACGTGTCGGTCATCAACACCCGCAGTTTTGGCCGATTCCGGCCCGTATCGTGAACTATTACTCACTGTTTTGGGGTCCTAGAGTGATTTCCACGATTGACGAACCCCGAGCTGCCTTTACGTGTCGGTCATCAACACTCGCAGTTTTAGCCGATTCTGGCCCGTATCGTGGACTATTACTCACTGTTTTGGGGTCCTAGAGTGATTTCCACGATTGACGAACCCCGGGGTCCGTTTACGTGTCGGTCATCAACACCCGCAGTTTTGGCCGATTCCGGCCCGTTTCATGGACAATTACTCACTGTTTTGGGGTCCCGGAGTGATTTCCATGATTGATGAACCCCGGGGTGTGTTTACGTGTCGGTCATCAACACTCGCAGTTTTGGCCGATTCTGGCCTCTTTCATGGACTATTACTGACTGTTTTGGTGTCCCGGACTAATTTCCACGATTGATGAACCCTGGGGTGCGTTTACGTGTCGGTCATCAACACCCGCAGTTTTAGCCGATTCTGGCCCGTATCGTGGACTATTACTCACTGTTTTGGGGTCCTAGAGTGATTTCCACGATTGACGAACCCCGGGGTCCGTTTACGTGTCGGTCATCAACACCCGCAGTTTTGGCCGATTCCGGCCCGTTTCATGGACTATTACTCACTGTTTTGGGGTCCCGGAGTGATTTCCATGATTGATGAACCCCGGGGTGCGTTTACGTGTCGGTCATCAACACCCGCAGGTTTGGCCGATTCTGGCCTGTTTCGTGGACTATTACTGACAGTTTTGGTGTCCCGGACTAATTTCCACGATTGATGAACCCTGGGGTGCGTTTACGTGTCGGTCATCAACACCCGCAGTTTTAGCCGATTCTGGCCCGTATCATGGACTATTACTCACTGTTTTGGGGTCCTAGAGTGATTTCCACGATTGATGAACCCTGGGGTGCGTTTACGTGTCGGTCATCAACACCCGCAGTTTTGGCCGATTCCGGCCCGTATCGTGAACTATTACTCACTGTTTTGGGGTCCTAGAGTGATTTCCACGATTGACGAACCCCGAGCTGCCTTTACGTGTCGGTCATCAACACTCGCAGTTTTAGCCGATTCTGCCCCGTATCGTGGACTATTACTCACTGTTTTGGGGTCCTAGAGTGATTTCCACGATTGACGAACCCCGGGGTCCGTTTACGTGTCGGTCATCAACACCCGCAGTTTTGGCCGATTCCGGCCCGTTTCATGGACTATTACTCACTGTTTTGGGGTCCCGGAGTGATTTCCACGATTGACGAACCCCGGGGTGCGTTTACGTGTCGGTCATCAACACCCGCAGTTTTGGCCGATTCCGGCCCGTTTCATGGACTATTACTCACTGTTTTGGGGTCCCGGAGTGATTTCCATGATTGATGAACCCCGGGGTGTGTTTACGTGTCGGTCATCAACACCCGCAGTTTTGGCCGATTCTGGCCTCTTTCATGGACTATTACTGACTGTTTTGGTGTCCCGGACTAATTTCCACGATTGATGAACCCTGGGGTGCGTTTACGTGTCGGTCATCAACACCCGCAGTTTTAGCCGATTCTGGCCCGTATCGTGGACTATTACTCACTGTTTTGGGGTCCTAGAGTGATTTCCACGATTGACGAACCCCGGGGTCCGTTTACGTGTCGGTCATCAACACCCGCAGTTTTGGCCGATTCCGGCCCGTATCGTGAACTATTACTCACTGTTTTGGGGTCCTAGAGTGATTTCCACGATTGACGAACCCCGAGCTGCCTTTACGTGTCGGTCATCAACACTCGCAGTTTTAGCCGATTCTGGCCCGTATCGTGGACTATTACTCACTGTTTTGGGGTCCTAGAGTGATTTCCACGATTGACGAACCCCGGGGTCCGTTTACGTGTCGGTCATCAACACCCGCAGTTTTGGCCGATTCCGGCCCGTTTCATGGACAATTACTCACTGTTTTGGGGTCCCGGAGTGATTTCCATGATTGATGAACCCCGGGGTGTGTTTACGTGTCGGTCATCAACACTCGCAGTTTTGGCCGATTCTGGCCTCTTTCATGGACTATTACTGACTGTTTTGGTGTCCCGGACTAATTTCCACGATTGATGAACCCTGGGGTGCGTTTACGTGTCGGTCATCAACACCCGCAGTTTTAGCCGATTCTGGCCCGTATCGTGGACTATTACTCACTGTTTTGGGGTCCTAGAGTGATTTCCACGATTGACGAACCCCGGGGTCCGTTTACGTGTCGGTCATCAACACCCGCAGTTTTGGCCGATTCCGGCCCGTTTCATGGACTATTACTCACTGTTTTGGGGTCCCGGAGTGATTTCCATGATTGATGAACCCCGGGGTGCGTTTACGTGTCGGTCATCAACACCCGCAGGTTTGGCCGATTCTGGCCTGTTTCGTGGACTATTACTGACAGTTTTGGTGTCCCGGACTAATTTCCACGATTGATGAACCCTGGGGTGCGTTTACGTGTCGGTCATCAACACCCGCAGTTTTAGCCGATTCTGGCCCGTATCATGGACTATTACTCACTGTTTTGGGGTCCTAGAGTGATTTCCACGATTGATGAACCCTGGGGTGCGTTTACGTGTCGGTCATCAACACCCGCAGTTTTGGCCGATTCCGGCCCGTATCGTGAACTATTACTCACTGTTTTGGGGTCCTAGAGTGATTTCCACGATTGACGAACCCCGAGCTGCCTTTACGTGTCGGTCATCAACACTCGCAGTTTTAGCCGATTCTGCCCCGTATCGTGGACTATTACTCACTGTTTTGGGGTCCTAGAGTGATTTCCACGATTGACGAACCCCGGGGTCCGTTTACGTGTCGGTCATCAACACCCGCAGTTTTGGCCGATTCCGGCCCGTTTCATGGACTATTACTCACTGTTTTGGGGTCCCGGAGTGATTTCCACGATTGACGAACCCCGGGGTGCGTTTACGTGTCGGTCATCAACACCCGCAGTTTTGGCCGATTCCGGCCCGTTTCATGGACTATTACTCACTGTTTTGGGGTCCCGGAGTGATTTCCATGATTGATGAACCCCGGGGTGTGTTTACGTGTCGGTCATCAACACCCGCAGTTTTGGCCGATTCTGGCCTCTTTCATGGACTATTACTGACTGTTTTGGTGTCCCGGACTAATTTCCACGATTGATGAACCCTGGGGTGCGTTTACGTGTCGGTCATCAACACCCGCAGTTTTAGCCGATTCTGGCCCGTATCGTGGACTATTACTCACTGTTTTGGGGTCCTAGAGTGATTTCCACGATTGACGAACCCCGGGGTCCGTTTACGTGTCGGTCATCAACACCCGCAGTTTTGGCCGATTCCGGCCCGTTTCATGGACTATTACTCACTGTTTTGGGGTCCCGGAGTGATTTCCATGATTGATGAACCCCGGGGTGCGTTTACGTGTCGGTCATCAACACCCGCAGGTTTGGCCGATTCTGGCCTGTTTCGTGGACTATTACTGACTGTTTTGGTGTCCCGGACTAATTTCCACGATTGATGAACCCTGGGGTGCGTTTACGTGTCGGTCATCAACACCCGCAGTTTTAGCCGATTCTGCCCCGTATCGTGGACTATTACTCACTGTTTTGGGGTCCTAGAGTGATTTCCACGATTGACGAACCCCGGGGTCCGTTTACGTGTCGGTCATCAACACCCGCAGTTTTGGCCGATTCCGGCCCGTTTCATGGACTATTACTCACTGTTTTGGGGTCCCGGAGTGATTTCCACGATTGACGAACCCCGGGGTGCGTTTACGTGTCGGTCATCAACACCCGCAGTTTTGGCCGATTCCGGCCCGTTTCATGGACTATTACTCACTGTTTTGGGGTCCCGGAGTGATTTCCATGATTGATGAACCCCGGGGTGTGTTTACGTGTCGGTCATCAACACCCGCAGTTTTGGCCGATTCTGGCCTCTTTCATGGACTATTACTGACTGTTTTGGTGTCCCGGACTAATTTCCACGATTGATGAACCCTGGGGTGCGTTTACGTGTCGGTCATCAACACCCGCAGTTTTAGCCGATTCTGGCCCGTATCGTGGACTATTACTCACTGTTTTGGGGTCCTAGAGTGATTTCCACGATTGACGAACCCCGGGGTCCGTTTACGTGTCGGTCATCAACACCCGCAGTTTTGGCCGATTCCGGCCCGTTTCATGGACTATTACTCACTGTTTTGGGGTCCCGGAGTGATTTCCATGATTGATGAACCCCGGGGTGCGTTTACGTGTCGGTCATCAACACCCGCAGGTTTGGCCGATTCTGGCCTGTTTCGTGGACTATTACTGACTGTTTTGGTGTCCCGGACTAATTTCCACGATTGATGAACCCTGGGGTGCGTTTACGTGTCGGTCATCAACACCCGCAGTTTTAGCCGATTCTGGCCCGTATCATGGACTATTACTCACTGTTTTGGGGTCCTAGAGTGATTTCCACGATTGATGAACCCTGGGGTGCGTTTACGTGTCGGTCATCAACACCCGCAGTTTTGGCCGATTCCGGCCCGTATCGTGAACTATTACTCACTGTTTTGGGGTCCTAGAGTGATTTCCACGATTGACGAACCCCGAGCTGCCTTTACGTGTCGGTCATCAACACTCGCAGTTTTAGCCGATTCTGGCCCGTATCGTGGACTATTACTCACTGTTTTGGGGTCCTAGAGTGATTTCCACGATTGACGAACCCCGGGGTCCGTTTACGTGTCGGTCATCAACACCCGCAGTTTTGGCCGATTCCAGCCAGTTTCATGGACTATTACTCACTGTTTTGGGGTCCCGGAGTGATTTCCACGATTGACGAACCCCGGGGTGCGTTTACGTGTCGGTCATCAACACCCGCAGTTTTGGCCGATTCCGGCCCGTTTCATGGACTATTACTCACTGTTTTGGGGTCCCGGAGTGATTTCCATGATTGATGAACCCCGGGGTGTGTTTACGTGTCGGTCATCAACACCCGCAGTTTTGGCCGATTCTGGCCTCTTTGATGGACTATTACTGACTGTTTTGGTGTCCCGGACTAATTTCCACGATTGATGAACCCTGGGGTGCGTTTACGTGTCGGTCATCAACACCCGCAGTTTTAGCCGATTCTGGCCCGTATCGTGGACTATTACTCACTGTTTTGGGGTCCTAGAGTGATTTCCACGATTGACGAACCCCGGGGTCCGTTTACGTGTCGGTCATCAACACCCGCAGTTTTGGCCGATTCCGGACCGTTTCATGGACTATTACTCACTGTTTTGGGGTCCCGGAGTGATTTCCATGATTGATGAACCCCGGGGTGCGTTTACGTGTCGGTCATCAACACCCGCAGGTTTGGCCGATTCTGGCCTGTTTCGTGGACTATTACTGACTGTTTTGGTGTCCCGGACTAATTTCCACGATTGATGAACCCTGGGGTGCGTTTACGTGTCGGTCATCAACACCCGCAGTTTTAGCGGATTCTGGCCCGTATCATGGACTATTACTCACTGTTTTGGGGTCCTAGAGTGATTTCCACGATTGATGAACCCTGGGGTGCGTTTACGTGTCGGTCATCAACACCCGCAGTTTGGGCCGATTCCGGCCCGTATCGTGAACTATTACTCACTGTTTTGGGGTCCTAGAGTGATTTCCACGATTGACGAACCCCGAGCTGCCTTTACGTGTCGGTCATCAACACTCGCAGTTTTAGCCGATTCTGGCCCGTATCGTGGACTATTACTCACTGTTTTGGGGTCCTAGAGTGATTTCCACGATTGACGAACCCCGGGGTCCGTTTACGTGTCGGTCATCAACACCCGCAGTTTTGGCCGATTCCGGCCCGTTTCATGGACTATTACTCACTGTTTTGGGGTCCCGGAGTGATTTCCATGATTGATGAACCCCGGGGTGTGTTTACGTGTCGGTCATCAACACCCGCAGTTTTGGCCGATTCTGGCCTCTTTCATGGACTATTACTGACTGTTTTGGTGTCCCGGACTAATTTCCACTATTGATGAACCCTGGGGTGCGTTTACGTGTCGGTCATCAACACCCGCAGTTTTAGCCGATTCTGGCCCGTATCGTGGACTATTACTCACTGTTTTGGGGTCCTAGAGTGATTTCCACGATTGACGAACCCCGGGGTCCGTTTACGTGTCGGTCATCAACACCCGCAGTTTTGGCCGATTCCGGCCCGTTTCATGGACTATTACTCACTGTTTTGGGGTCCCGGAGTGATTTCCATGATTGATGAACCCCGGGGTGCGTTTACGTGTCGGTCATCAACACCCGCAGGTTTGGCCGATTCTGGCCTGTTTCGTGGACTATTACTGACTGTTTTGGTGTCCCGGACTAATTTCCACGATTGATGAACCCTGGGGTGCGTTTACGTGTCGGTCATCAACACCCGCAGTTTTAGCCGATTCTGGCCCGTATCATGGACTATTACTCACTGTTTTGGGGTCCTAGAGTGATTTCCACGATTGATGAACCCTGGGGTGCGTTTACGTGTCGGTCATCAACACCCGCAGTTTGGGCCGATTCCGGCCCGTATCGTGAACTATTACTCACTGTTTTGGGGTCCTAGAGTGATTTCCACGATTGACGAACCCCGAGCTGCCTTTACGTGTCGGTCATCAACACTCGCAGTTTTAGCCGATTCTGGCCCGTATCGTGGACTATTACTCACTATTTTGGGGTCCTAGAGTGATTTCCACGATTGACGAACCCCGGGGTCCGTTTACGTGTTGGTCATCAACACCCGCAGTTTTGGCCGATTCCGGCCCGTTTCATGGACTATTATTACTCACTGTTTTGGGGTCCCGGAGTGATTTCCACGATTGACGAACCCCGGGGTGCGTTTACGTGTCGGTCATCAACACCCGCAGTTTTGGCCGATTCCGGCCCGTTTCATGGACTATTACTCACTGTTTTGGGGTCCCGGAGTGATTTCCATGATTGATGAACCCCGGGGTGTGTTTACGTGTCGGTCATCAACACCCGCAGTTTTGGCCGATTCTGGCCTCTTTCATGGACTATTACTGACTGTTTTGGTGTCCCGGACTAATTTCCACGATTGATGAACCCTGGGGTGCGTTTACGTGTCGGTCATCAACACCCGCAGTTTTAGCCGATTCTGGCCTGTATCGTGGACTATTACTCACTGTTTTGGGGTCCTAGAGTGATTTCCACGATTGACGAACCCCGGGGTCCCTTTACGTGTCGGTCATCAACACCCGCAGTTTTGGCCGATTCCGGCCCGTTTCATGGACTATTACTCACTGTTTTGGGGTCCCGGAGTGATTTCCATGATTGATGAACCCCGGGGTGCGTTTACGTGTCGGTCATCAACACCCGCAGGTTTGGCCGATTCTGGCCTATTTCGTGGACTATTACTGACTGTTTTGGTGTCCCGGACTAATTTCCACGATTGATGAACCCTGGGGTGCGTTTACGTGTCGGTCATCAACACCCGCAGTTTTAGCCGATTCTGGCCCGTATCATGGACTATTACTCACTGTTTTGGGGTCCTAGAGTGATTTCCACGATTGATGAACCCTGGGGTGCGTTTACGTGTCGGTCATCAACACCCGCAGTTTGGGCCGATTCCGGCCCGTATCGTGAACTATTACTCACTGTTTTGGGGTCCTAGAGTGATTTCCACGATTGACGAACCCCGAGCTGCCTTTACGTGTCGGTCATCAACACCCGCAGTTTTGGCCGATTCCGGCCTGTTTCATGGACTATTACTCACTGTTTTGGGGTCCCGGAGTGATTTCCATGATTGATGAACCCCGGGGTGCGTTTACGTGTCGGTCATCAACACCCGCAGTTTTGGCCGATTCTGGCCTGTTTCGTGGACTATTACTGACTGTTTTGGTGTCCCGGACTAATTTCCACGATTGATGAACCCTGGGGTGCGTTTACGTGTCGGTCACCAACACTCGCAGTTTTAGCCGATTCTGGCCCGTATCGTGGACTATTACTCACTGTTTTGGGGTCCTAGAGTGATTTCCACGATTGACGAACCCCGGGGTCCGTTTACGTGTCGGTCATCAACACCCGCAGTTTTGGCCGATTCCGGCCCGTTTCATGGACTATTACTCACTGTTTTGGGGTCCCGGAGTGATTTCCATGATTGATGAACCCCGGGGTGTGTTTACGTGTCGGTCATCAACACCCGCAGGTTTGGCCGATTCTGGCCTATTTCGTGGACTATTACTGACTGTTTTGGTGTCCCGGACTAATTTCCACGATTGATGAACCCTGGGGTGCGTTTACGTGTCGGTCATCAACACCCGCAGTTTTAGCCGATTCTGGCCCGTATCATGGACTATTACTCACTGTTTTGGGGTCCTAGAGTGATTTCCACGATTGATGAACCCTGGGGTGCGTTTACGTGTCGGTCATCAACACCCGCAGTTTGGGCCGATTCCGGCCCGTATCGTGAACTATTACTCACTGTTTTGGGGTCCTAGAGTGATTTCCACGATTGACGAACCCCGAGCTGCCTTTACGTGTCGGTCATCAACACCCGCAGTTTTGGCCGATTCCGGCCTGTTTCATGGACTATTACTCACTGTTTTGGGGTCCCGGAGTGATTTCCATGATTGATGAACCCCGGGGTGCGTTTACGTGTCGGTCATCAACACCCGCAGTTTTGGCCGATTCTGGCCTGTTTCGTGGACTATTACTGACTGTTTTGGTGTCCCGGACTAATTTCCACGATTGATGAACCCTGGGGTGCGTTTACGTGTCGGTCACCAACACTCGCAGTTTTAGCCGATTCTGGCCCGTATCGTGGACTATTACTCACTGTTTTGGGGTCCTAGAGTGATTTCCACGATTGACGAACCCCGGGGTCCGTTTACGTGTCGGTCATCAACACCCGCAGTTTTGGCCGATTCCGGCCCGTTTCATGGACTATTACTCACTGTTTTGGGGTCCCGGAGTGATTTCCATGATTGATGAACCCCGGGGTGTGTTTACGTGTCGGTCATCAACACCCGCAGTTTTGGCCGATTCTGGCCTCTTTCATGGACTATTACTGACTGTTTTGGTGTCCCGGACTAATTTCCACGATTGATGAACCCTGGGGTGCGTTTACGTGTCGGTCATCAACACCGACAGTTTTAGCCGATTCTGGCCCGTATCGTGGACTATTACTCACTGTTTTGGGGTCCTAGAGTGATTTCCACGATTGACGAACCCCGGGGTCCGTTTACGTGTCGGTCATCAACACCCGCAGTTTTGGCCGATTCCGGCTCGTTTCATGGACTATTACTCACAGTTTTGGGGTCCCGGAGTGATTTCCATGATTGATGAACCCCGGGGTGCGTTTACGTGTCGGTCATCAACACCCGCAGGTTTGGCCGATTCTGGCCTATTTCGTGGACTATTACTGACTGTTTTGGTGTCCCGGACTAATTTCCACGATTGATGAACCCTGGGGTGCGTTTACGTGTCGGTCATCAACACCCGCAGTTTTAGCCGATTCTGGCCCGTATCATGGACTATTACTCACTGTTTTGGGGTCCTAGAGTGATTTCCACGATTGATGAACCCTGGGGTGCGTTTACGTGTCGGTCATCAACACCCGCAGTTTGGGCCGATTCCGGCCCGTATCGTGAACTATTACTCACTGTTTTGGGGTCCTAGAGTGATTTCCACGATTGACGAACCCCGAGCTGCCTTTACGTGTCGGTCATCAACACCCGCAGTTTTGGCCGATTCCGGCCTGTTTCATGGACTATTACTCACTGTTTTGGGGTCCCGGAGTGATTTCCATGATTGATGAACCCCGGGGTGCGTTTACGTGTCGGTCATCAACACCCGCAGTTTTGGCCGATTCTGGCCTGTTTCGTGGACTATTACTGACTGTTTTGGTGTCCCGGACTAATTTCCACGATTGATGAACCCTGGGGTGCGTTTACGTGTCGGTCACCAACACTCGCAGTTTTAGCCGATTCTGGCCCGTATCGTGGACTATTACTCACTGTTTTGGGGTCCTAGAGTGATTTCCACGATTGACGAACCCCGGGGTCCGTTTACGTGTCGGTCATCAACACCCGCAGTTTTGGCCGATTCCGGCCCGTTTCATGGACTATTACTCACTGTTTTGGGGTCCCGGAGTGATTTCCACGATTGACGAACCCCGGGGTGCGTTTACGTGTCGGTCATCAACACCCGCAGTTTTGGCCGATTCCGGCCCGTTTCATGGACTATTACTCACTGTTTTGGGGTCCCGGAGTGATTTCCATGATTGATGAACCCCGGGGTGTGTTTACGTGTCGGTCATCAACACCCGCAGTTTTGGCCGATTCTGGCCTCTTTGATGGACTATTACTGACTGTTTTGGTGTCCCGGACTAATTTCCACGATTGATGAACCCTGGGGTGCGTTTACGTGTCGGTCATCAACACCCGCAGTTTTAGCCGATTCTGGCCCGTATCGTGGACTATTACTCACTGTTTTGGGGTCCTAGAGTGATTTCCACGATTGACGAACCCCGGGGTCCGTTTACGTGTCGGTCATCAACACCCGCAGTTTTGGCCGATTCCGGCCCGTTTCATGGACTATTACTCACTGTTTTGGGGTCCCGGAGTGATTTCCACGATTGACGAACCCCGGGGTGCGTTTACGTGTCGGTCATCAACACCCGCAGTTTTGGCCGATTCCGGCCCGTTTCATGGACTATTACTCACTGTTTTGGGGTCCCGGAGTGATTTCCATGATTGATGAACCCCGGGGTGTGTTTACGTGTCGGTCATCAACACCCGCAGTTTTGGCCGATTCTGGCCTCTTTGATGGACTATTACTGACTGTTTTGGTGTCCCGGACTAATTTCCACGATTGATGAACCCTGGGGTGCGTTTACGTGTCGGTCATCAACACCCGCAGTTTTAGCCGATTCTGGCCCGTATCGTGGACTATTACTCACTGTTTTGGGGTCCTAGAGTGATTTCCACGATTGACGAACCCCGGGGTCCGTTTACGTGTCGGTCATCAACACCCGCAGTTTTGGCCGATTCCGGACCGTTTCATGGACTATTACTCACTGTTTTGGGGTCCCGGAGTGATTTCCATGATTGATGAACCCCGGGGTGCGTTTACGTGTCGGTCATCAACACCCGCAGGTTTGGCCGATTCTGGCCCGTATCATGGACTATTACTCACTGTTTTGGGGTCCTAGAGTGATTTCCACGATTGATGAACCCTGGGGTGCGTTTACGTGTCGGTCATCAACACCCGCAGTTTGGGCCGATTCCGGCCCGTATCGTGAACTATTACTCACTGTTTTGGGGTCCTAGAGTGATTTCCACGATTGACGAACCCCGAGCTGCCTTTACGTGTCGGTCATCAACACCCGCAGTTTTGGCCGATTCCGGCCTGTTTCATGGACTATTACTCACTGTTTTGGGGTCCCGGAGTGATTTCCATGATTGATGAACCCCGGGGTGCGTTTACGTGTCGGTCATCAACACCCGCAGTTTTGGCCGATTCCGGCCTGTTTCATGGACTATTACTCACTGTTTTGGGGTCCCGGAGTGATTTCCATGATTGATGAACCCCGGGGTGCGTTTACGTGTCGGTCATCAACACCCGCAGTTTTGGCCGATTCTGGCCTGTTTCGTGGACTATTACTGACTGTTTTGGTGTCCCGGACTAATTTCCATGATTGATGAACCCCGGGGTGCGTTTACGTGTCGGTCATCAACACCCGCAGGTTTGGCCGATTCTGGCCCGTATCATGGACTATTACTCACTGTTTTGGGGTCCTAGAGTGATTTCCACGATTGATGAACCCTGGGGTGCGTTTACGTGTCGGTCATCAACACCCGCAGTTTGGGCCGATTCCGGCCCGTATCGTGAACTATTACTCACTGTTTTGGGGTCCTAGAGTGATTTCCACGATTGACGAACCCCGAGCTGCCTTTACGTGTCGGTCATCAACACCCGCAGTTTTGGCCGATTCCGGCCTGTTTCATGGACTATTACTCACTGTTTTGGGGTCCCGGAGTGATTTCCATGATTGATGAACCCCGGGGTGCGTTTACGTGTCGGTCATCAACACCCGCAGTTTTGGCCGATTCTGGCCTGTTTCGTGGACTATTACTGACTGTTTTGGTGTCCCGGACTAATTTCCACGATTGATGAACCCTGGGGTGCGTTTACGTGTCGGTCACCAACACTCGCAGTTTTAGCCGATTCTGGCCCGTATCGTGGACTATTACTCACTGTTTTGGGGTCCTAGAGTGATTTCCACGATTGACGAACCCCGGGGTCCGTTTACGTGTCGGTCATCAACACCCGCAGTTTTGGCCGATTCCGGCCCGTTTCATGGACTATTACTCACTGTTTTGGGGTCCCGGAGTGATTTCCACGATTGACGAACCCCGGGGTGCGTTTACGTGTCGGTCATCAACACCCGCAGTTTTGGCCGATTCCGGCCCGTTTCATGGACTATTACTCACTGTTTTGGGGTCCCGGAGTGATTTCCATGATTGATGAACCCCGGGGTGTGTTTACGTGTCGGTCATCAACACCCGCAGTTTTGGCCGATTCTGGCCTCTTTGATGGACTATTACTGACTGTTTTGGTGTCCCGGACTAATTTCCACGATTGATGAACCCTGGGGTGCGTTTACGTGTCGGTCATCAACACCCGCAGTTTTAGCCGATTCTGGCCCGTATCGTGGACTATTACTCACTGTTTTGGGGTCCTAGAGTGATTTCCACGATTGACGAACCCCGGGGTCCGTTTACGTGTCGGTCATCAACACCCGCAGTTTTGGCCGATTCCGGACCGTTTCATGGACTATTACTCACTGTTTTGGGGTCCCGGAGTGATTTCCATGATTGATGAACCCCGGGGTGCGTTTACGTGTCGGTCATCAACACCCGCAGGTTTGGCCGATTCTGGCCCGTATCATGGACTATTACTCACTGTTTTGGGGTCCTAGAGTGATTTCCACGATTGATGAACCCTGGGGTGCGTTTACGTGTCGGTCATCAACACCCGCAGTTTGGGCCGATTCCGGCCCGTATCGTGAACTATTACTCACTGTTTTGGGGTCCTAGAGTGATTTCCACGATTGACGAACCCCGAGCTGCCTTTACGTGTCGGTCATCAACACCCGCAGTTTTGGCCGATTCCGGCCTGTTTCATGGACTATTACTCACTGTTTTGGGGTCCCGGAGTGATTTCCATGATTGATGAACCCCGGGGTGCGTTTACGTGTCGGTCATCAACACCCGCAGTTTTGGCCGATTCTGGCCTGTTTCGTGGACTATTACTGACTGTTTTGGTGTCCCGGACTAATTTCCACGATTGATGAACCCTGGGGTGCGTTTACGTGTCGGTCACCAACACTCGCAGTTTTAGCCGATTCTGGCCCGTATCGTGGACTATTACTCACTGTTTTGGGGTCCTAGAGTGATTTCCACGATTGACGAACCCCGGGGTCCGTTTACGTGTCGGTCATCAACACCCGCAGTTTTGGCCGATTCCGGCCCGTTTCATGGACTATTACTCACTGTTTTGGGGTCCCGGAGTGATTTCCACGATTGACGAACCCCGGGGTGCGTTTACGTGTCGGTCATCAACACCCGCAGTTTTGGCCGATTCCGGCCCGTTTCATGGACTATTACTCACTGTTTTGGGGTCCCGGAGTGATTTCCATGATTGATGAACCCCGGGGTGTGTTTACGTGTCGGTCATCAACACCCGCAGTTTTGGCCGATTCTGGCCTCTTTGATGGACTATTACTGACTGTTTTGGTGTCCCGGACTAATTTCCACGATTGATGAACCCTGGGGTGCGTTTACGTGTCGGTCATCAACACCCGCAGTTTTAGCCGATTCTGGCCCGTATCGTGGACTATTACTCACTGTTTTGGGGTCCTAGAGTGATTTCCACGATTGACGAACCCCGGGGTCCGTTTACGTGTCGGTCATCAACACCCGCAGTTTTGGCCGATTCCGGACCGTTTCATGGACTATTACTCACTGTTTTGGGGTCCCGGAGTGATTTCCATGATTGATGAACCCCGGGGTGCGTTTACGTGTCGGTCATCAACACCCGCAGGTTTGGCCGATTCTGGCCTGTTTCGTGGACTATTACTGACTGTTTTGGTGTCCCGGACTAATTTCCACGATTGATGAACCCTGGGGTGCGTTTACGTGTCGGTCATCAACACCCGCAGTTTTAGCCGATTCTGGCCCGTATCATGGACTATTACTCACTGTTTTGGGGTCCTAGAGTGATTTCCACGATTGATGAACCCTGGGGTGCGTTTACGTGTCGGTCATCAACACCCGCAGTTTGGGCCGATTCCGGCCCGTATCGTGAACTATTACTCACTGTTTTGGGGTCCTAGAGTGATTTCCACGATTGACGAACCCCGAGCTGCCTTTACGTGTCGGTCATCAACACTCGCAGTTTTAGCCGATTCTGGCCCGTATCGTGGACTATTACTCACTGTTTTGGGGTCCTAGAGTGATTTCCACGATTGACGAACCCCGGGGTCCGTTTACGTGTCGGTCATCAACACCCGCAGTTTTGGCCGATTCCGGCCCGTTTCATGGACTATTACTCACTGTTTTGGGGTCCCGGAGTGATTTCCATGATTGATGAACCCCGGGGTGTGTTTACGTGTCGGTCATCAACACCCGCAGTTTTGGCCGATTCTGGCCTCTTTCATGGACTATTACTGACTGTTTTGGTGTCCCGGACTAATTTCCACGATTGATGAACCCTGGGGTGCGTTTACGTGTCGGTCATCAACACCCGCAGTTTTAGCCGATTCTGGCCCGTATCGTGGACTATTACTCACTGTTTTGGGGTCCTAGAGTGATTTCCACGATTGACGAACCCCGGGGTCCGTTTACGTGTCGGTCATCAACACCCGCAGTTTTGGCCGATTCCGGCCCGTTTCATGGACTATTACTCACTGTTTTGGGGTCCCGGAGTGATTTCCATGATTGATGAACCCCGGGGTGCGTTTACGTGTCGGTCATCAACACCCACAGGTTTGGCCGATTCTGGCCTGTTTCGTGGACTATTACTGACTGTTTTGGTGTCCCGGACTAATTTCCACGATTGATGAACCCTGGGGTGCGTTTACGTGTCGGTCATCAACACCCGCAGTTTTAGCCGATTCTGGCCCGTATCATGGACTATTACTCACTGTTTTGGGGTCCTAGAGTGATTTCCACGATTGATGAACCCTGGGGTGCGTTTACGTGTCGGTCATCAACACCCGCAGTTTGGGCCGATTCCGGCCCGTATCGTGAACTATTACTCACTGTTTTGGGGTCCTAGAGTGATTTCCACGATTGACGAACCCCGAGCTGCCTTTACGTGTCGGTCATCAACACTCGCAGTTTTAGCCGATTCTGGCCCGTATCGTGGACTATTACTCACTGTTTTGGGGTCCTAGAGTGATTTCCACGATTGACGAACCCCGGGGTCCGTTTACGTGTTGGTCATCAACACCCGCAGTTTTGGCCGATTCCGGCCCGTTTCATGGACTATTACTCACTGTTTTGGGGTCCCGGAGTGATTTCCACGATTGACGAACCCCGGGGTGCGTTTACGTGTCGGTCATCAACACCCGCAGTTTTGGCCGATTCCGGCCCGTTTCATGGACTATTACTCACTGTTTTGGGGTCCCGGAGTGATTTCCATGATTGATGAACCCCGGGGTGTGTTTACGTGTCGGTCATCAACACCCGCAGTTTTGGCCGATTCTGGCCTCTTTCATGGACTATTACTGACTGTTTTGGTGTCCCGGACTAATTTCCACGATTGATGAACCCTGGGGTGCGTTTACGTGTCGGTCATCAACACCCGCAGTTTTAGCCGATTCTGGCCTGTATCGTGGACTATTACTCACTGTTTTGGGGTCCTAGAGTGATTTCCACGATTGACGAACCCCGGGGTCCCTTTACGTGTCGGTCATCAACACCCGCAGTTTTGGTCGATTCCGGCCCGTTTCATGGACTATTACTCACTGTTTTGGGGTCCCGGAGTGATTTCCATGATTGATGAACCCCGGGGTGCGTTTACGTGTCGGTCATCAACACCCGCAGGTTTGGCCGATTCTGGCCTATTTCGTGGACTATTACTGACTGTTTTGGTGTCCCGGACTAATTTCCACGATTGATGAACCCTGGGGTGCGTTTACGTGTCGGTCATCAACACCCGCAGTTTTAGCCGATTCTGGCCCGTATCGTGAACTATTACTCACTGTTTTGGGGTCCTAGAGTGATTTCCACGATTGACGAACCCCGAGCTGCCTTTACGTGTCGGTCATCAACACCCGCAGTTTTGGCCGATTCCGGCCTGTTTCATGGACTATTACTCACTGTTTTGGGGTCCCGGAGTGATTTCCATGATTGATGAACCCCGGGGTGCGTTTACGTGTCGGTCATCAACACCCGCAGTTTTGGCCGATTCTGGCCTGTTTCGTGGACTATTACTGACTGTTTTGGTGTCCCGGACTAATTTCCACGATTGATGAACCCTGGGGTGCGTTTACGTGTCGGTCACCAACACTCGCAGTTTTAGCCGATTCTGGCCCGTATCGTGGACTATTACTCACTGTTTTGGGGTCCTAGAGTGATTTCCACGATTGACGAACCCCGGGGTCCGTTTACGTGTCGGTCATCAACACCCGCAGTTTTGGCCGATTCCGGCCCGTTTCATGGACTATTACTCACTGTTTTGGGGTCCCGGAGTGATTTCCATGATTGATGAACCCCGGGGTGTGTTTACGTGTCGGTCATCAACACCCGCAGTTTTGGCCGATTCTGGCCTCTTTCATGGACTATTACTGACTGTTTTGGTGTTCCGGACTAATTTCCACGATTGATGAACCCTGGGGTGCGTTTACGTGTCGGTCATCAACACCGACAGTTTTAGCCGATTCTGGCCCGTATCGTGGACTATTACTCACTGTTTTGGGGTCCTAGAGTGATTTCCACGATTGACGAACCCCGGGGTCCGTTTACGTGTCGGTCATCAACACCCGCAGTTTTGGCCGATTCCGGCTCGTTTCATGGACTATTACTCACTGTTTTGGGGTCCCGGAGTGATTTCCATGATTGATGAACCCCGGGGTGCGTTTACGTGTCGGTCATCAACACCCGCAGGTTTGGCCGATTCTGGCCTATTTCGTGGACTATTACTGACTGTTTTGGTGTCCCGGACTAATTTCCACGATTGATGAACCCTGGGGTGCGTTTACGTGTCGGTCATCAACACCCGCAGTTTTAGCCGATTCTGGCCCGTATCATGGACTATTACTCACTGTTTTGGGGTCCTAGAGTGATTTCCACGATTGATGAACCCTGGGGTGCGTTTACGTGTCGGTCATCAACACCCGCAGTTTGGGCCGATTCCGGCCCGTATCGTGAACTATTACTCACTGTTTTGGGGTCCTAGAGTGATTTCCACGATTGACGAACCCCGAGCTGCCTTTACGTGTCGGTCATCAACACCCGCAGTTTTGGCCGATTCCGGCCTGTTTCATGGACTATTACTCACTGTTTTGGGGTCCCGGAGTGATTTCCATGATTGATGAACCCCGGGGTGCGTTTACGTGTCGGTCATCAACACCCGCAGTTTTGTCCGATTCTGGCCTGTTTCGTGGACTATTACTGACTGTTTTGGTGTCCCGGACTAATTTCCACGATTGATGAACCCTGGGGTGCGTTTACGTGTCGGTCACCAACACTCGCAGTTTTAGCCGATTCTGGCCCGTATCGTGGACTATTACTCACTGTTTTGGGGTCCTAGAGTGATTTCCACGATTGACGAACCCCGGGGTCCGTTTACGTGTCGGTCATCAACACCCGCAGTTTTGGCCGATTCCGGCCCGTTTCATGGACTATTACTCACTGTTTTGGGGTCCCGGAGTGATTTCCATGATTGATGAACCCCGGGGTGTGTTTACGTGTCGGTCATCAACACCCGCAGTTTTGGCCGATTCTGGCCTCTTTCATGGACTATTACTGACTGTTTTGGTGTCCCAGACTAATTTCCACGATTGATGAACCCTGGGGTGCGTTTACGTGTCGGTCATCAACACCGACAGTTTTAGCCGATTCTGGCCCGTATCGTGGACTATTACTCACTGTTTTGGGGTCCTAGAGTGATTTCCACGATTGACGAACCCCGGGGTCCGTTTACGTGTCGGTCATCAACACCCGCAGTTTTGGCCGATTCCGGCTCGTTTCATGGACTATTACTCACTGTTTTGGGGTCCCGGAGTGATTTCCATGATTGATGAACCCCGGGGTGCGTTTACGTGTCGGTCATCAACACCCGCAGGTTTGGCCGATTCTGGCCTGTTTCGTGGACTATTACTGACTGTTTTGGTGTCCCAGACTAATTTCCACGATTGATGAACCCTGGGGTGCGTTTACGTGTCGGTCATCAACACCCGCAGTTTTAGCCGATTCTGGCCCGTATCATGGACTATTACTCACTGTTTTGGGGTCCTAGAGTGATTTCCACGATTGATGAACCCTGGGGTGCGTTTACGTGTCGGTCATCAACACCCACAGTTTGGGCCGATTCCGGCCCGTATCGTGAACTATTACTCACTGTTTTGGGGTCCTAGAGTGATTTCCACGATTGACGAACCCCGAGCTGCCTTTACGTGTCGGTCATCAACACTCGCAGTTTTAGCCGATTCTGGCCCGTATCGTGGACCATTACTCACTTTTTTGGGTTCCTAGAGTGATTTCCACGATTGACGAACCCCGGGGTGCGTTTATGTGTCGGTCATCAACACCCGCAGTTTTGGCCGATTCCGGCCTGTTTCATGGACTATTACTCACTGTTTTGGGGTCCCGGAGTGATTTCCATGATTGATGAACCCCGGGGTGCGTTTACGTGTCGGTCATCAACACCCGCAGTTTTGGCCGATTCTGGCCTGTTTCGTGGACTATTACTGACTGTTTTGGTGTCCCGGACTAATTTCCACGATTGATGAACCCTGGGGTGCGTTTACGTGTCGGTCACCAACACTCGCAGTTTTAGCCGATTCTGGCCCGTATCGTGGACTATTACTCACTGTTTTGGGGTCCTAGAGTGATTTCCACGATTGACGAACCCCGGGGTCCGTTTACGTGTCGGTCATCAACACCCGCAGTTTTGGCCGATTCCGGCCCGTTTCATGGACTATTACTCACTGTTTTGGGGTCCCGGAGTGATTTCCATGATTGATGAACCCCGGGGTGTGTTTACGTGTCGGTCATCAACACCCGCAGTTTTGGCCGATTCTGGCCTCTTTCATGGACTATTACTGACTGTTTTGGTGTCCCGGACTAATTTCCACGATTGATGAACCCTGGGGTGCGTTTACGTGTCGGTCATCAACACCGACAGTTTTAGCCGATTCTGGCCCGTATCGTGGACTATTACTCACTGTTTTGGGGTCCTAGAGTGATTTCCACGATTGACGAACCCCGGGGTCCGTTTACGTGTCGGTCATCAACACCCGCAGTTTTGGCCGATTCCGGCCCGTTTCATGGACTATTACTCACTGTTTTGGGGTCCCGGAGTGATTTCCATGATTGATGAACCCCGGGGTGCGTTTACGTGTCGGTCATCAACACCCGCAGTTTTGGCCGATTCTGGCCTGTTTCGTGGACTATTACTGACTGTTTTGGTGTCCCGGACTAATTTCCACGATTGATGAACCCTGGGGTGCGTTTACGTGTCGGTCACCAACACTCGCAGTTTTAGCCGATTCTGGCCCGTATCGTGGACTATTACTCACTGTTTTGGGGTCCTAGAGTGATTTCCACGATTGACGAACCCCGGGGTCCGTTTACGTGTCGGTCATCAACACCCGCAGTTTTGGCCGATTCCGGCCCGTTTCATGGACTATTACTCACTGTTTTGGGGTCCCGGAGTGATTTCCATGATTGATGAACCCCGGGGTGTGTTTACGTGTCGGTCATCAACACCCGCAGTTTTGGCCGATTCTGGCCTCTTTCATGGACTATTACTGACTGTTTTGGTGTTCCGGACTAATTTCCACGATTGATGAACCCTGGGGTGCGTTTACGTGTCGGTCATCAACACCGACAGTTTTAGCCGATTCTGGCCCGTATCGTGGACTATTACTCACTGTTTTGGGGTCCTAGAGTGATTTCCACGATTGACGAACCCCGGGGTCCGTTTACGTGTCGGTCATCAACACCCGCAGTTTTGGCCGATTCCGGCTCGTTTCATGGACTATTACTCACTGTTTTGGGGTCCCGGAGTGATTTCCATGATTGATGAACCCCGGGGTGCGTTTACGTGTCGGTCATCAACACCCGCAGGTTTGGCCGATTCTGGCCTATTTCGTGGACTATTACTGACTGTTTTGGTGTCCCGGACTAATTTCCACGATTGATGAACCCTGGGGTGCGTTTACGTGTCGGTCATCAACACCCGCAGTTTTAGCCGATTCTGGCCCGTATCATGGACTATTACTCACTGTTTTGGGGTCCTAGAGTGATTTCCACGATTGATCAACCCTGGGGTGCGTTTACGTGTCGGTCATCAACACCCGCAGTTTGGGCCGATTCCGGCCCGTATCGTGAACTATTACTCACTGTTTTGGGGTCCTAGAGTGATTTCCACGATTGACGAACCCCGAGCTGCCTTTACGTGTCGGTCATCAACACCCGCAGTTTTGGCCGATTCCGGCCTGTTTCATGGACTATTACTCACTGTTTTGGGGTCCCGGAGTGATTTCCATGATTGATGAACCCCGGGGTGCGTTTACGTGTCGGTCATCAACACCCGCAGTTTTGTCCGATTCTGGCCTGTTTCGTGGACTATTACTGACTGTTTTGGTGTCCCGGACTAATTTCCACGATTGATGAACCCTGGGGTGCGTTTACGTGTCGGTCACCAACACTCGCAGTTTTAGCCGATTCTGGCCCGTATCGTGGACTATTACTCACTGTTTTGGGGTCCTAGAGTGATTTCCACGATTGACGAACCCCGGGGTCCGTTTACGTGTCGGTCATCAACACCCGCAGTTTTGGCCGATTCCGGCCCGTTTCATGGACTATTACTCACTGTTTTGGGGTCCCGGAGTGATTTCCATGATTGATGAACCCCGGGGTGTGTTTACGTGTCGGTCATCAACACCCGCAGTTTTGGCCGATTCTGGCCTCTTTCATGGACTATTACTGACTGTTTTGGTGTCCCAGACTAATTTCCACGATTGATGAACCCTGGGGTGCGTTTACGTGTCGGTCATCAACACCGACAGTTTTAGCCGATTCTGGCCCGTATCGTGGACTATTACTCACTGTTTTGGGGTCCTAGAGTGATTTCCACGATTGACGAACCCCGGGGTCCGTTTACGTGTCGGTCATCAACACCCGCAGTTTTGGCCGATTCCGGCTCGTTTCATGGACTATTACTCACTGTTTTGGGGTCCCGGAGTGATTTCCATGATTGATGAACCCCGGGGTGCGTTTACGTGTCGGTCATCAACACCCGCAGGTTTGGCCGATTCTGGCCTGTTTCGTGGACTATTACTGACTGTTTTGGTGTCCCAGACTAATTTCCACGATTGATGAACCCTGGGGTGCGTTTACGTGTCGGTCATCAACACCCGCAGTTTTAGCCGATTCTGGCCCGTATCATGGACTATTACTCACTGTTTTGGGGTCCTAGAGTGATTTCCACGATTGATGAACCCTGGGGTGCGTTTACGTGTCGGTCATCAACACCCACAGTTTGGGCCGATTCCGGCCCGTATCGTGAACTATTACTCACTGTTTTGGGGTCCTAGAGTGATTTCCACGATTGACGAACCCCGAGCTGCCTTTACGTGTCGGTCATCAACACTCGCAGTTTTAGCCGATTCTGGCCCGTATCGTGGACCATTACTCACTTTTTTGGGTTCCTAGAGTGATTTCCACGATTGACGAACCCCGGGGTGCGTTTATGTGTCGGTCATCAACACCCGCAGTTTTGGCCGATTCCGGCCTGTTTCATGGACTATTACTCACTGTTTTGGGGTCCCGGAGTGATTTCCATGATTGATGAACCCCGGGGTGCGTTTACGTGTCGGTCATCAACACCCGCAGTTTTGGCCGATTCTGGCCTGTTTCGTGGACTATTACTGACTGTTTTGGTGTCCCGGACTAATTTCCACGATTGATGAACCCTGGGGTGCGTTTACGTGTCGGTCACCAACACTCGCAGTTTTAGCCGATTCTGGCCCGTATCGTGGACTATTACTCACTGTTTTGGGGTCCTAGAGTGATTTCCACGATTGACGAACCCCGGGGTCCGTTTACGTGTCGGTCATCAACACCCGCAGTTTTGGCCGATTCCGGCCCGTTTCATGGACTATTACTCACTGTTTTGGGGTCCCGGAGTGATTTCCATGATTGATGAACCCCGGGGTGTGTTTACGTGTCGGTCATCAACACCCGCAGTTTTGGCCGATTCTGGCCTCTTTCATGGACTATTACTGACTGTTTTGGTGTCCCGGACTAATTTCCACGATTGATGAACCCTGGGGTGCGTTTACGTGTCGGTCATCAACACCGACAGTTTTAGCCGATTCTGGCCCGTATCGTGGACTATTACTCACTGTTTTGGGGTCCTAGAGTGATTTCCACGATTGACGAACCCCGGGGTCCGTTTACGTGTCGGTCATCAACACCCGCAGTTTTGGCCGATTCCGGCCCGTTTCATGGACTATTACTCACTGTTTTGGGGTCCCGGAGTGATTTCCATGATTGATGAACCCCGGGGTGCGTTTACGTGTCGGTCATCAACACCCGCAGGTTTGGCCGATTCTGGCCTGTTTCGTGGACTATTACTGACTGTTTTGGTGTCCCGGACTAATTTCCACGATTGATGAACCCTGGGGTGCGTTTACGTGTCGGTCATCAACACCCGCAGTTTTAGCCGATTCTGGCCCGTATCATGGACTATTACTCACTGTTTTTGGGTCCTAGAGTGATTTCCACGATTGATGAACCCTGGGGTGCGTTTACGTGTCGGTCATCAACACCCGCAGTTTGGGCCGATTCCGGCCCGTATCGTGAACTATTACTCACTGTTTTGGGGTCCTAGAGTGATTTCCACGATTGACGAACCCCGAGCTGCCTTTACGTGTCGGTCATCAACACTCGCAGTTTTAGCCTATTCTGGCCCGTATCGTGGACTATTACTCACTGTTTTGGGGTCCTAGAGTGATTTCCACGATTGACGAACCCCGGGGTCCGTTTACGTGTTGGTCATCAACACCCGCAGTTTTGGCCGATTCCGGCCCGTTTCATGGACTATTACTCACTGTTTTGGGGTCCCGGAGTGATTTCCACGATTGACGAACCCCGGGGTGCGTTTACGTGTCGGTCATCAACACCCGCAGTTTTGGCCGATTCCGGCCCGTTTCATGGACTATTACTCACTGTTTTGGGGTCCCGGAGTGATTTCCATGATTGATGAACCCCGGGGTGTGTTTACGTGTCGGTCATCAACACCCGCAGTTTTGGCCGATTCTGGCCTCTTTCATGGACTATTACTGACTGTTTTGGTGTCCCGGACTAATTTCCACGATTGATGAACCCTGGGGTGCGTTTACGTGTCGGTCATCAACACCCGCAGTTTTAGCCGATTCTGGCCTGTATCGTGGACTATTACTCACTGTTTTGGGGTCCTAGAGTGATTTCCACGATTGACGAACCCCGGGGTCCGTTTACGTGTCGGTCATCAACACCCGCAGTTTTGGCCGATTCCGGCCCGTTTCATGGACTATTACTCACTGTTTTGGGGTCCCGGAGTGATTTCCATGATTGATGAACCCCGGGGTGCGTTTACGTGTCGGTCATCAACACCCGCAGGTTTGGCCGATTCTGGCCTATTTCGTGGACTATTACTGACTGTTTTGGTGTCCCGGACTAATTTCCACGATTGATGAACCCTGGGGTGCGTTTACGTGTCGGTCATCAACACCCGCAGTTTTAGCCGATTCTGGCCCGTATCATGGACTATTACTCACTGTTTTGGGGTCCTAGAGTGATTTCCACGATTGATGAACCCTGGGGTGCGTTTACGTGTCGGTCATCAACACCCGCAGTTTGGGCCGATTCCGGCCCGTATCGTGAACTATTACTCACTGTTTTGGGGTCCTAGAGTGATTTCCACGATTGACGAACCCCGAGCTGCCTTTACGTGTCGGTCATCAACACTCGCAGTTTTAGCCGATTCTGGCCCGTATCGTGGACCATTACTCACTTTTTTGGGTTCCTAGAGTGATTTCCACGATTGACGAACCCCGGGGTGCGTTTATGTGTCGGTCATCAACACCCGCAGTTTTGGCCGATTCCGGCCTGTTTCATGGACTATTACTCACTGTTTTGGGGTCCCGGAGTGATTTCCATGATTGATGAACCCCGGGGTGCGTTTACGTGTCGGTCATCAACACCCGCAGTTTTGGCCGATTCTGGCCTGTTTCGTGGACTATTACTGACTGTTTTGGTGTCCCGGACTAATTTCCACGATTGATGAACCCTGGGGTGCGTTTACGTGTCGGTCACCAACACTCGCAGTTTTAGCCGATTCTGGCCCGTATCGTGGACTATTACTCACTGTTTTGGGGTCCTAGAGTGATTTCCACGATTGACGAACCCCGGGGTCCGTTTACGTGTCGGTCATCAACACCCGCAGTTTTGGCCGATTCCGGCCCGTTTCATGGACTATTACTCACTGTTTTGGGGTCCCGGAGTGATTTCCATGATTGATGAACCCCGAGGTGTGTTTACGTGTCGGTCATCAACACCCGCAGTTTTGGCCGATTCTGGCCTCTTTCATGGACTATTACTGACTGTTTTGGTGTCCCGGACTAATTTCCACGATTGATGAACCCTGGGGTGCGTTTACGTGTCGGTCATCAACACCGACAGTTTTAGCCGATTCTGGCCCGTATCGTGGACTATTACTCACTGTTTTGGGGTCCTAGAGTGATTTCCACGATTGACGAACCCCGGGGTCCGTTTACGTGTCGGTCATCAACACCCGCAGTTTTGGCCGATTCCGGCTCGTTTCATGGACTATTACTCACTGTTTTGGGGTCCCGGAGTGATTTCCATGATTGATGAACCCCGGGGTGCGTTTACGTGTCGGTCATGAACACCCGCAGGTTTGGCCGATTCTGGCCTGTTTCGTGGACTATTACTCACTGTTTTGGGGTCCTAGAGTGATTTCCACGATTGATGAACCCTGGGGTGCGTTTACGTGTCGGTCATCAACACCCGCAGTTTGGGCCGATTCCGGCCCGTATCGTGAACTATTACTCACTGTTTTGGGGTCCTAGAGTGATTTCCACGATTGACGAACCCCGAGCTGCCTTTACGTGTCGGTCATCAACACTCGCAGTTTTAGCCGATTCTGGCCCGTATCGTGGACCATTACTCACTTTTTTGGGTTCCTAGAGTGATTTCCACGATTGACGAACCCCGGGGTGCGTTTATGTGTCGGTCATCAACACCCGCAGTTTTGGCCGATTCCGGCCTGTTTCATGGACTATTACTCACTGTTTTGGGGTCCCGGAGTGATTTCCATGATTGATGAACCCCGGGGTGCGTTTACGTGTCGGTCATCAACACCCGCAGTTTTGGCCGATTCTGGCCTGTTTCGTGGACTATTACTGACTGTTTTGGTGTCCCGGACTAATTTCCACGATTGATGAACCCTGGGGTGCGTTTACGTGTCGGTCACCAACACTCGCAGTTTTAGCCGATTCTGGCCCGTATCGTGGACTATTACTCACTGTTTTGGGGTCCTAGAGTGATTTCCACGATTGACGAACCCCGGGGTCCGTTTACGTGTCGGTCATCAACACCCGCAGTTTTGGCCGATTCCGGCCCGTTTCATGGACTATTACTCACTGTTTTGGGGTCCCGGAGTGATTTCCATGATTGATGAACCCCGAGGTGTGTTTACGTGTCGGTCATCAACACCCGCAGTTTTGGCCGATTCTGGCCTCTTTCATGGACTATTACTGACTGTTTTGGTGTCCCGGACTAATTTCCACGATTGATGAACCCTGGGGTGCGTTTACGTGTCGGTCATCAACACCGACAGTTTTAGCCGATTCTGGCCCGTATCGTGGACTATTACTCACTGTTTTGGGGTCCTAGAGTGATTTCCACGATTGACGAACCCCGGGGTCCGTTTACGTGTCGGTCATCAACACCCGCAGTTTTGGCCGATTCCGGCTCGTTTCATGGACTATTACTCACTGTTTTGGGGTCCCGGAGTGATTTCCATGATTGATGAACCCCGGGGTGCGTTTACGTGTCGGTCATGAACACCCGCAGGTTTGGCCGATTCTGGCCTGTTTCGTGGACTATTACTCACTGTTTTGGGGTCCTAGAGTGATTTCCACGATTGATGAACCCTGGGGTGCGTTTACGTGTCGGTCATCAACACCCGCAGTTTGGGCCGATTCCGGCCCGTATCGTGAACTATTACTCACTGTTTTGGGGTCCTAGAGTGATTTCCACGATTGACGAACCCCGAGCTGCCTTTACGTGTCGGTCATCAACACTCGCAGTTTTAGCCGATTCTGGCCCGTATCGTGGACCATTACTCACTTTTTTGGGTTCCTAGAGTGATTTCCACGATTGACGAACCCCGGGGTGCGTTTATGTGTCGGTCATCAACACCCGCAGTTTTGGCCGATTCCGGCCTGTTTCATGGACTATTACTCACTGTTTTGGGGTCCCGGAGTGATTTCCATGATTGATGAACCCCGGGGTGTGTTTACGTGTCGGTCATCAACACCCGCAGTTTTGGCCGATTCTGGCCTCTTTCATGGACTATTACTGACTGTTTTGGTGTCCCGGACTAATTTCCACGATTGATGAACCCTGGGGTGCGTTTACGTGTCGGTCATCAACACCGACAGTTTTAGCCGATTCTGGCCCGTATCGTGGACTATTACTCACTGTTTTGGGGTCCTAGAGTGATTTCCACGATTGACGAACCCCGGGGTCCGTTTACGTGTCGGTCATCAACACCCGCAGTTTTGGCCGATTCCGGCCCGTTTCATGGACTATTACTCACTGTTTTGGGGTCCCGGAGTGATTTCCATGATTGATGAACCCCGGGGTGCGTTTACGTGTCGGTCATCAACACCCGCAGGTTTGGCCGATTCTGGCCTGTTTCGTGGACTATTACTGACTGTTTTGGTGTCCCGGACTAATTTCCACGATTGATGAACCCTGGGGTGCGTTTACGTGTCGGTCATCAACACCCGCAGTTTTAGCCGATTCTGGCCCGTATCATGGACTATTACTCACTGTTTTGGGGTCCTAGAGTGATTTACACGATTGATGAACCCCCGGGTGCGTTTACGTGTCGGTCATCAACACCCGCAGTTTTGGCCGATTCCGGCCCGTATCGTGAACTATTACTCACTGTTTTGGGGTCCTAGAGTGATTTCCACGATTGACGAACCCCGAGCTGCCTTTACGTGTCGGTCATCAACACTCGCAGTTTTAGCCGATTCTGGCCCGTATCGTGGACCATTACTCACTTTTTTGGGTTCCTAGAGTGATATCCACGATTGACGAACCCCGGGGTGCGTTTATGTGTCGGTCATCAACACCCGCAGTTTTGGCCGATTCCGGCCTGTTTCATGGACTATTACTCACTGTTTTGGGGTCCCGGAGTGATTTCCATGATTGATGAACCCCGGGGTGCGTTTACGTGTCGGTCATCAACACCCGCAGTTTTGGCCGATTCTGGCCTATTTCATGGACTATTACTGACTGTTTTGGTGTCCCGGACTAATTTCCACGATTGATGAACCCTGGGGTGCGTTTACATGTCGGTCATCAACACCCGCAGTTTTAGCCGATTCTGGCCCGTATCGTGGACTATTACTCACTTTTTTGGGTTCCTAGAGTGATTTCCACGATTGACGAACCCCGGGGTGCGTTTATGTGTCGGTCATCAACACCCGCAGTTTTTGCCGATTCCGGCCTGTTTCATGGACTATTACTCACTGTTTTGGGGTCCCGGAGTGATTTCCATGATTGATGAACCCCGGGGTGCGTTTACGTGTCGGTCATCAACACCCGCAGTTTTGGCCGATTCTGGCCTATTTCATGGACTATTACTGACTGTTTTGGTGTCCCGGACTAATTTCCACGATTGATGAACCCTGGGGTGCGTTTACATGTCGGTCATCAACACCCGCAGTTTTAGCCGATTCTGGCCCGTATCGTGGACTATTACTCACTGTTTTGGGGTCCTAGAGTGATTTCCACGATTGACGAACCCCGGGGTCCGTTTACGTGTCGGTCATCAACACCCGCAGTTTTGGCCGATTCCGGCCCGTTTCATGGACTATTACTCACTGTTTTGGGGTCCCGGAGTGATTTCCATGATTGATGAACCCCGAGGTGTGTTTACGTGTCGGTCATCAACACCCGCAGTTTTGGCCGATTCTGGCCTCTTTCATGGACTATTACTGACTGTTTTGGTGTCCCGGACTAATTTCCACGATTGATGAACCCTGGGGTGCGTTTACGTGTCGGTCATCAACACCGACAGTTTTAGCCGATTCTGGCCCGTATCGTGGACTATTACTCACTGTTTTGGGGTCCTAGAGTGATTTCCACGATTGACGAACCCCGGGGTCCGTTTACGTGTCGGTCATCAACACCCGCAGTTTTGGCCGATTCCGGCTCGTTTCATGGACTATTACTCACTGTTTTGGGGTCCCGGAGTGATTTCCATGATTGATGAACCCCGGGGTGCGTTTACGTGTCGGTCATGAACACCCGCAGGTTTGGCCGATTCTGGCCTGTTTCGTGGACTATTACTCACTGTTTTGGGGTCCTAGAGTGATTTCCACGATTGATGAACCCTGGGGTGCGTTTACGTGTCGGTCATCAACACCCGCAGTTTGGGCCGATTCCGGCCCGTATCGTGAACTATTACTCACTGTTTTGGGGTCCTAGAGTGATTTCCACGATTGACGAACCCCGAGCTGCCTTTACGTGTCGGTCATCAACACTCGCAGTTTTAGCCGATTCTGGCCCGTATCGTGGACCATTACTCACTTTTTTGGGTTCCTAGAGTGATTTCCACGATTGACGAACCCCGGGGTGCGTTTATGTGTCGGTCATCAACACCCGCAGTTTTGGCCGATTCCGGCCTGTTTCATGGACTATTACTCACTGTTTTGGGGTCCCGGAGTGATTTCCATGATTGATGAACCCCGGGGTGTGTTTACGTGTCGGTCATCAACACCCGCAGTTTTGGCCGATTCTGGCCTCTTTCATGGACTATTACTGACTGTTTTGGTGTCCCGGACTAATTTCCACGATTGATGAACCCTGGGGTGCGTTTACGTGTCGGTCATCAACACCGACAGTTTTAGCCGATTCTGGCCCGTATCGTGGACTATTACTCACTGTTTTGGGGTCCTAGAGTGATTTCCACGATTGACGAACCCCGGGGTCCGTTTACGTGTCGGTCATCAACACCCGCAGTTTTGGCCGATTCCGGCCCGTTTCATGGACTATTACTCACTGTTTTGGGGTCCCGGAGTGATTTCCATGATTGATGAACCCCGGGGTGCGTTTACGTGTCGGTCATCAACACCCGCAGTTTTGGCCGATTCTGGCCTATTTCATGGACTATTACTGACTGTTTTGGTGTCCCGGACTAATTTCCACGATTGATGAACCCTGGGGTGCGTTTACATGTCGGTCATCAACACCCGCAGTTTTAGCCGATTCTGGCCCGTATCGTGGACTATTACTCACTTTTTTGGGTTCCTAGAGTGATTTCCACGATTGACGAACCCCGGGGTGCGTTTATGTGTCGGTCATCAACACCCGCAGTTTTTGCCGATTCCGGCCCGTTTCATGGACTATTACTCACTGTTTTGGGGTCCCGGAGTGATTTCCATGATTGATGAACCCCGAGGTGTGTTTACGTGTCGGTCATCAACACCCGCAGTTTTGGCCGATTCTGGCCTCTTTCATGGACTATTACTGACTGTTTTGGTGTCCCGGACTAATTTCCACGATTGATGAACCCTGGGGTGCGTTTACGTGTCGGTCATCAACACCGACAGTTTTAGCCGATTCTGGCCCGTATCGTGGACTATTACTCACTGTTTTGGGGTCCTAGAGTGATTTCCACGATTGACGAACCCCGGGGTCCGTTTACGTGTCGGTCATCAACACCCGCAGTTTTGGCCGATTCCGGCTCGTTTCATGGACTATTACTCACTGTTTTGGGGTCCCGGAGTGATTTCCATGATTGATGAACCCCGGGGTGCGTTTACGTGTCGGTCATGAACACCCGCAGGTTTGGCCGATTCTGGCCTGTTTCGTGGACTATTACTCACTGTTTTGGGGTCCTAGAGTGATTTCCACGATTGATGAACCCTGGGGTGCGTTTACGTGTCGGTCATCAACACCCGCAGTTTGGGCCGATTCCGGCCCGTATCGTGAACTATTACTCACTGTTTTGGGGTCCTAGAGTGATTTCCACGATTGACGAACCCCGAGCTGCCTTTACGTGTCGGTCATCAACACTCGCAGTTTTAGCCGATTCTGGCCCGTATCGTGGACCATTACTCACTTTTTTGGGTTCCTAGAGTGATTTCCACGATTGACGAACCCCGGGGTGCGTTTATGTGTCGGTCATCAACACCCGCAGTTTTGGCCGATTCCGGCCTGTTTCATGGACTATTACTCACTGTTTTGGGGTCCCGGAGTGATTTCCATGATTGATGAACCCCGGGGTGTGTTTACGTGTCGGTCATCAACACCCGCAGTTTTGGCCGATTCTGGCCTCTTTCATGGACTATTACTGACTGTTTTGGTGTCCCGGACTAATTTCCACGATTGATGAACCCTGGGGTGCGTTTACGTGTCGGTCATCAACACCGACAGTTTTAGCCGATTCTGGCCCGTATCGTGGACTATTACTCACTGTTTTGGGGTCCTAGAGTGATTTCCACGATTGACGAACCCCGGGGTCCGTTTACGTGTCGGTCATCAACACCCGCAGTTTTGGCCGATTCCGGCCCGTTTCATGGACTATTACTCACTGTTTTGGGGTCCCGGAGTGATTTCCATGATTGATGAACCCCGGGGTGCGTTTACGTGTCGGTCATCAACACCCGCAGGTTTGGCCGATTCTGGCCTGTTTCGTGGACTATTACTGACTGTTTTGGTGTCCCGGACTAATTTCCACGATTGATGAACCCTGGGGTGCGTTTACGTGTCGGTCATCAACACCCGCAGTTTTAGCCGATTCTGGCCCGTATCATGGACTATTACTCACTGTTTTGGGGTCCTAGAGTGATTTACACGATTGATGAACCCCCGGGTGCGTTTACGTGTCGGTCATCAACACCCGCAGTTTTGGCCGATTCCGGCCCGTATCGTGAACTATTACTCACTGTTTTGGGGTCCTAGAGTGATTTCCACGATTGACGAACCCCGAGCTGCCTTTACGTGTCGGTCATCAACACTCGCAGTTTTAGCCGATTCTGGCCCGTATCGTGGACCATTACTCACTTTTTTGGGTTCCTAGAGTGATATCCACGATTGACGAACCCCGGGGTGCGTTTATGTGTCGGTCATCAACACCCGCAGTTTTGGCCGATTCCGGCCTGTTTCATGGACTATTACTCACTGTTTTGGGGTCCCGGAGTGATTTCCATGATTGATGAACCCCGGGGTGCGTTTACGTGTCGGTCATCAACACCCGCAGTTTTGGCCGATTCTGGCCTATTTCATGGACTATTACTGACTGTTTTGGTGTCCCGGACTAATTTCCACGATTGATGAACCCTGGGGTGCGTTTACATGTCGGTCATCAACACCCGCAGTTTTAGCCGATTCTGGCCCGTATCGTGGACTATTACTCACTTTTTTGGGTTCCTAGAGTGATTTCCACGATTGACGAACCCCGGGGTGCGTTTATGTGTCGGTCATCAACACCCGCAGTTTTTGCCGATTCCGGCCTGTTTCATGGACTATTACTCACTGTTTTGGGGTCCCGGAGTGATTTCCATGATTGATGAACCCCGGGGTGCGTTTACGTGTCGGTCATCAACACCCGCAGTTTTGGCCGATTCTGGCCTATTTCATGGACTATTACTGACTGTTTTGGTGTCCCGGACTAATTTCCACGATTGATGAACCCTGGGGTGCGTTTACATGTCGGTCATCAACACCCGCAGTTTTAGCCGATTCTGGCCCGTATCGTGGACTATTACTCACTGTTTTGGGGTCCTAGAGTGATTTCCACGATTGACGAACCCCGGGGTCCGTTTACGTGTCGGTCATCAACACCCGCAGTTTTGGCCGATTCCGGCCCGTTTCATGGACTATTACTCACTGTTTTGGGGTCCCGGAGTGATTTCCATGATTGATGAACCCCGGGGTGCGTTTACGTGTCGGTCATCAACACCCGCAGGTTTGGCCGATTCTGGCCTGTTTCGTGGACTATTACTGACTGTTTTGGTGTCCCGGACTAATTTCCACGATTGATGAACCCTGGGGTGCGTTTACGTGTCGGTCATCAACACCCGCAGTTTTAGCCGATTCTGGCCCGTATCATGGACTATTACTCACTGTTTTGGGGTCCTAGAGTGATTTACACGATTGATGAACCCCCGGGTGCGTTTACGTGTCGGTCATCAACACCCGCAGTTTTGGCCGATTCCGGCCCGTATCGTGAACTATTACTCACTGTTTTGGGGTCCTAGAGTGATTTCCACGATTGACGAACCCCGAGCTGCCTTTACGTGTCGGTCATCAACACTCGCAGTTTTAGCCGATTCTGGCCCGTATCGTGGACCATTACTCACTTTTTTGGGTTCCTAGAGTGATATCCACGATTGACGAACCCCGGGGTGCGTTTATGTGTCGGTCATCAACACCCGCAGTTTTGGCCGATTCCGGCCTGTTTCATGGACTATTACTCACTGTTTTGGGGTCCCGGAGTGATTTCCATGATTGATGAACCCCGGGGTGCGTTTACGTGTCGGTCATCAACACCCGCAGTTTTGGCCGATTCTGGCCTATTTCATGGACTATTACTGACTGTTTTGGTGTCCCGGACTAATTTCCACGATTGATGAACCCTGGGGTGCGTTTACATGTCGGTCATCAACACCCGCAGTTTTAGCCGATTCTGGCCCGTATCGTGGACTATTACTCACTTTTTTGGGTTCCTAGAGTGATTTCCACGATTGACGAACCCCGGGGTGCGTTTATGTGTCGGTCATCAACACCCGCAGTTTTTGCCGATTCCGGCCTGTTTCATGGACTATTACTCACTGTTTTGGGGTCCCGGAGTGATTTCCATGATTGATGAACCCCGGGGTGCGTTTACGTGTCGGTCATCAACACCCGCAGTTTTGGCCGATTCTGGCCTATTTCATGGACTATTACTGACTGTTTTGGTGTCCCGGACTAATTTCCACGATTGATGAACCCTGGGGTGCGTTTACATGTCGGTCATCAACACCCGCAGTTTTAGCCGATTCTGGCCCGTATCGTGGACTATTACTCACTGTTTTGGGGTCCTAGAGTGATTTCCACGATTGACGAACCCCGGGGTCCGTTTACGTGTCGGTCATCAACACCCGCAGTTTTGGCCGATTCCGGCCCGTTTCATGGACTATTACTCACTGTTTTGGGGTCCCGGAGTGATTTCCATGATTGATGAACCCCGGGGTGTGTTTACGTGTCGGTCATCAACACCCGCAGTTTTGGCCGATTCTGGCCTCTTTCATGGACTATTACTGACTGTTTTGGTGTCCCGGACTAATTTCCACGATTGATGAACCCTGGGGTGCGTTTACGTGTCGGTCATCAACACCCGCAGTTTTAGCCGATTCTGGCCCGTATCATGGACTATTACTCACTGTTTTGGGGTCCTAGAGTGATTTACACGATTGATGAACCCCCGGGTGCGTTTACGTGTCGGTCATCAACACCCGCAGTTTTGGCCGATTCCGGCCCGTATCGTGAACTATTACTCACTGTTTTGGGGTCCTAGAGTGATTTCCACGATTGACGAACCCCGAGCTGCCTTTACGTGTCGGTCATCAACACTCGCAGTTTTAGCCGATTCTGGCCCGTATCGTGGACCATTACTCACTTTTTTGGGTTCCTAGAGTGATTTCCACGATTGACGAACCCCGGGGTGCGTTTATGTGTCGGTCATCAACACCCGCAGTTTTGGCCGATTCCGGCCTGTTTCATGGACTATTACTCACTGTTTTGGGGTCCCGGAGTGATTTCCATGATTGATGAACCCCGGGGTGCGTTTACGTGTCGGTCATCAACACCCGCAGTTTTGGCCGATTCTGGCCTATTTCATGGACTATTACTGACTGTTTTGGTGTCCCGGACTAATTTCCACGATTGATGAACCCTGGGGTGCGTTTACATGTCGGTCATCAACACCCGCAGTTTTAGCCGATTCTGGCCCGTATCGTGGACTATTACTCACTTTTTTGGGTTCCTAGAGTGATTTCCACGATTGACGAACTCCGGGGTGCGTTTATGTGTCGGTCATCAACACCCGCAGTTTTGGCCGATTCCGGCCTGTTTCATGGACTATTACTCACTGTTTTGGGGTCCCGGAGTGATTTCCATGATTGATGAACCCCGGGGTGCGTTTACGTGTCGGTCATCAACACCCGCAGTTTTGGCCGATTCTGGCCTATTTCATGGACTATTACTGACTGTTTTGGTGTCCCGGACTAATTTCCACGATTGATGAACCCTGGGGTGCGTTTACATGTCGGTCATCAACACCCGCAGTTTTAGCCGATTCTGGCCCGTATCGTGGACTATTACTCACTGTTTTGGGGTCCTAGAGTGATTTCCACGATTGACGAACCCCGGGGTCCGTTTACGTGTCGGTCATCAACACCCGCAGTTTTGGCCGATTCCGGCCCGTTTCATGGACTATTACTCACTGTTTTGGGGTCCCGGAGTGATTTCCATGATTGATGAACCCCGGGGTGTGTTTACGTGTCGGTCATCAACACCCGCAGTTTTGGCCGATTCTGGCCTCTTTCGTGGACTATTACTGACTGTTTTGGTGTCCCGGACTAATTTCCACGATTGATGAACCCTGGGGTGCGTTTACGTGTCGGTCATCAACACCCGCAGTTTTAGCCGATTCTGGCCCGTATCATGGACTATTACTCACTGTTTTGGGGTCCTAGAGTGATTTACACGATTGATGAACCCCCGGGTGCGTTTACGTGTCGGTCATCAACACCCGCAGTTTTGGCCGATTCCGGCCCGTATCGTGAACTATTACTCACTGTTTTGGGGTCCTAGAGTGATTTCCACGATTGACGAACCCCGAGCTGCCTTTACGTGTCGGTCATCAACACTCGCAGTTTTAGCCGATTCTGGCCCGTATCGTGGACCATTACTCACTTTTTTGGGTTCCTAGAGTGATTTCCACGATTGACGAACCCCGGGGTGCGTTTATGTGTCGGTCATCAACACCCGCAGTTTTGGCCGATTCCGGCCTGTTTCATGGACTATTACTCACTGTTTTGGGGTCCCGGAGTGATTTCCATGATTGATGAACCCCGGGGTGCGTTTACGTGTCGGTCATCAACACCCGCAGTTTTGGCCGATTCTGGCCTATTTCATGGACTATTACTGACTGTTTTGGTGTCCCGGACTAATTTCCACGATTGATGAACCCTGGGGTGCGTTTACATGTCGGTCATCAACACCCGCAGTTTTAGCCGATTCTGGCCCGTATCGTGGACTATTACTCACTTTTTTGGGTTCCTAGAGTGATTTCCACGATTGACGAACCCCGGGGTGCGTTTATGTGTCGGTCATCAACACCCGCAGTTTTGGCCGATTCCGGCCTGTTTCATGGACTATTACTCACTGTTTTGGGGTCCCGGAGTGATTTCCATGATTGATGAACCCCGGGGTGCGTTTACGTGTCGGTCATCAACACCCGCAGTTTTGGCCGATTCTGGCCTATTTCATGGACTATTACTGACTGTTTTGGTGTCCCGGACTAATTTCCACGATTGATGAACCCTGGGGTGCGTTTACATGTCGGTCATCAACACCCGCAGTTTTAGCCGATTCTGGCCCGTATCGTGGACTATTACTCACTGTTTTGGGGTCCTAGAGTGATTTCCACGATTGACGAACCCCGGGGTCCGTTTACGTGTCGGTCATCAACACCCGCAGTTTTGGCCGATTCCGGCCCGTTTCATGAACTATTACTCACTGTTTTGGGGTCCCGGAGTGATTTCCATGATTGATGAACCCCGGGGTGTGTTTACGTGTCGGTCATCAACACCCGCAGTTTTGGCCGATTCTGGCCTCTTTCATGGACTATTACTGACTGTTTTGGTGTCCCGGACTAATTTCCACGATTGATGAACCCTGGGGTGCGTTTACGTGTCGGTCATCAACACCCGCAGTTTTAGCCGATTCTGGCCCGTATCATGGACTATTACTCACTGTTTTGGGGTCCTAGAGTGATTTACACGATTGATGAACCCCCGGGTGCGTTTACGTGTCGGTCATCAACACCCGCAGTTTTGGCCGATTCCGGCCCGTATCGTGAACTATTACTCACTGTTTTGGGGTCCTAGAGTGATTTCCACGATTGACGAACCCCGAGCTGCCTTTACGTGTCGGTCATCAACACTCGCAGTTTTAGCCGATTCTGGCCCGTATCGTGGACCATTACTCACTTTTTTGGGTTCCTAGAGTGATTTCCACGATTGACGAACCCCGGGGTGCGTTTATGTGTCGGTCATCAACACCCGCAGTTTTGGCCGATTCCGGCCTGTTTCATGGACTATTACTCACTGTTTTGGGGTCCCGGAGTGATTTCCATGATTGATGAACCCCGGGGTGCGTTTACGTGTCGGTCATCAACACCCGCAGTTTTGGCCGATTCTGGCCTGTTTCGTGGACTATTACTGACTGTTTTGGTGTCCCAGACTAATTTCCACGATTGATGAACCCTGGGGTGCGTTTACGTGTCGGTCACCAACACTCGCAGTTTTAGCCGATTCTGGCCCGTATCGTGGACTATTACTCACTGTTTTGGGGTCCTAGAGTGATTTCCACGATTGACGAACCCCGGGGTCCGTTTACGTGTCGGTCATCAACACCCGCAGTTTTGGCCGATTCCGGCCCGTTTCATGGACTATTACTCACTGTTTTGGGGTCCCGGAGTGATTTCCATGATTGATGAACCCCGGGGTGTGTTTACGTGTCGGTCATCAACACCCGCAGTTTTGGCCGATTCTGGCCTCTTTCATGGACTATTACTGACTGTTTTGGTGTCCCGGACTAATTTCCACGATTGATGAACCCTGGGGTGCGTTTACGTGTCGGTCATCAACACCGACAGTTTTAGCCGATTCTGGCCCGTATCGTGGACTATTACTCACTGTTTTGGGGTCCTAGAGTGATTTCCACGATTGACGAACCCCGGGGTCCGTTTACGTGTCGGTCATCAACACCCGCAGTTTTGGCCGATTCCGGCTCGTTTCATGGACTATTACTCACTGTTTTGGGGTCCCGGAGTGATTTCCATGATTGATGAACCCCGGGGTGTGTTTACGTGTCGGTCATCAACACCCGCAGTTTTGGCCGATTCTGGCCTCTTTCATGGACTATTACTGACTGTTTTGGTGTCCCGGACTAATTTCCACGATTGATGAACCCTGGGGTGCGTTTACGTGTCGGTCATCAACACCGACAGTTTTAGCCGATTCTGGCCCGTATCGTGGACTATTACTCACTGTTTTGGGGTCCTAGAGTGATTTCCACGATTGACGAACCCCGGGGTCCGTTTACGTGTCGGTCATCAACACCCGCAGTTTTGGCCGATTCCGGCCCGTTTCATGGACTATTACTCACTGTTTTGGGGTCCCGGAGTGATTTCCATGATTGATGAACCCCGGGGTGTGTTTACGTGTCGGTCATCAACACCCGCAGTTTTGGCCGATTCTGGCCTCTTTCATGGACTATTACTGACTGTTTTGGTGTCCCGGACTAATTTCCACGATTGATGAACCCTGGGGTGCGTTTACGTGTCGGTCATCAACACCCGCAGTTTTAGCCGATTCTGGCCCGTATCATGGACTATTACTCACTGTTTTGGGGTCCTAGAGTGATTTACACGATTGATGAACCCCCGGGTGCGTTTACGTGTCGGTCATCAACACCCGCAGTTTTGGCCGATTCCGGCCCGTATCGTGAACTATTACTCACTGTTTTGGGGTCCTAGAGTGATTTCCACGATTGACGAACCCCGAGCTGCCTTTACGTGTCGGTCATCAACACTCGCAGTTTTAGCCGATTCTGGCCCGTATCGTGGACCATTACTCACTTTTTTGGGTTCCTAGAGTGATTTCCACGATTGACGAACCCCGGGGTGCGTTTATGTGTCGGTCATCAACACCCGCAGTTTTGGCCGATTCCGGCCTGTTTCATGGACTATTACTCACTGTTTTGGGGTCCCGGAGTGATTTCCATGATTGATGAACCCCGGGGTGCGTTTACGTGTCGGTCATCAACACCCGCAGTTTTGGCCGATTCTGGCCTATTTCATGGACTATTACTGACTGTTTTGGTGTCCCGGACTAATTTCCACGATTGATGAACCCTGGGGTGCGTTTACATGTCGGTCATCAACACCCGCAGTTTTAGCCGATTCTGGCCCGTATCGTGGACTATTACTCACTGTTTTGGGGTCCTAGAGTGATTTCCACGATTGACGAACCCCGTGGTCCGTTTACGTGTCGGTCATCAACACCCGCAGTTTTGGCCGATTCCGGCCCGTTTCATGGACTATTACTCACTGTTTTGGGGTCCCGGAGTGATTTCCATGATTGATGAACCCCGGGGTGTGTTTACGTGTCGGTCATCAACACCCGCAGTTTTGGCCGATTCTGGCCTCTTTCATGGACTATTACTGACTGTTTTGGTGTCCCGGACTAATTTCCACGATTGATGAACCCTGGGGTGCGTTTACGTGTCGGTCATCAACACCCGCAGTTTTAGCCGATTCTGGCCCGTATCATGGACTATTACTCACTGTTTTGGGGTCCTAGAGTGATTTACACGATTGATGAACCCCCGGGTGCGTTTACGTGTCGGTCATCAACACCCGCAGTTTTGGCCGATTCCGGCCCGTATCGTGAACTATTACTCACTGTTTTGGGGTCCTAGAGTGATTTCCACGATTGACGAACCCCGAGCTGCCTTTACGTGTCGGTCATCAACACTCGCAGTTTTAGCCGATTCTGGCCCGTATCGTGGACCATTACTCACTTTTTTGGGTTCCTAGAGTGATTTCCACGATTGACGAACCCCGGGGTGCGTTTATGTGTCGGTCATCAACACCCGCAGTTTTGGCCGATTCCGGCCTGTTTCATGGACTATTACTCACTGTTTTGGGGTCCCGGAGTGATTTCCATGATTGATGAACCCCGGGGTGCGTTTACGTGTCGGTCATCAACACCCGCAGTTTTGGCCGATTCTGGCCTATTTCATGGACTATTACTGACTGTTTTGGTGTCCCGGACTAATTTCCACGATTGATGAACCCTGGGGTGCGTTTACATGTCGGTCATCAACACCCGCAGTTTTAGCCGATTCTGGCCCGTATCGTGGACTATTACTCACTGTTTTGGGGTCCTAGAGTGATTTCCACGATTGACGAACCCCGGGGTCCGTTTACGTGTCGGTCATCAACACCCGCAGTTTTGGCCGATTCCGGCCCGTTTCATGGACTATTACTCACTGTTTTGGGGTCCCGGAGTGATTTCCATGATTGATGAACCCCGGGGTGTGTTTACGTGTCGGTCATCAACACCCGCAGTTTTGGCCGATTCTGGCCTCTTTCATGGACTATTACTGACTGTTTTGGTGTCCCGGACTAATTTCCACGATTGATGAACCCTGGGGTGCGTTTACGTGTCGGTCATCAACACCCGCAGTTTTAGCCGATTCTGGCCCGTATCATGGACTATTACTCACTGTTTTGGGGTCCTAGAGTGATTTACACGATTGATGAACCCCCGGGTGCGTTTACGTGTCGGTCATCAACACCCGCAGTTTTGGCCGATTCCGGCCCGTATCGTGAACTATTACTCACTGTTTTGGGGTCCTAGAGTGATTTCCACGATTGACGAACCCCGAGCTGCCTTTACGTGTCGGTCATCAACACTCGCAGTTTTAGCCGATTCTGGCCCGTATCGTGGACCATTACTCACTTTTTTGGGTTCCTAGAGTGATTTCCACGATTGACGAACCCCGGGGTGCGTTTATGTGTCGGTCATCAACACCCGCAGTTTTGGCCGATTCCGGCCTGTTTCATGGACTATTACTCACTGTTTTGGGGTCCCGGAGTGATTTCCATGATTGATGAACCCCGGGGTGCGTTTACGTGTCGGTCATCAACACCCGCAGTTTTGGCCGATTCTGGCCTATTTCATGGACTATTACTGACTGTTTTGGTGTCCCGGACTAATTTCCACGATTGATGAACCCTGGGGTGCGTTTACATGTCGGTCATCAACACCCGCAGTTTTAGCCGATTCTGGCCCGTATCGTGGACTATTACTCACTGTTTTGGGGTCCTAGAGTGATTTCCACGATTGACGAACCCCGGGGTCCGTTTACGTGTCGGTCATCAACACCCGCAGTTTTGGCCGATTCCGGCCCGTTTCATGGACTATTACTCACTGTTTTGGGGTCCCGGAGTGATTTCCATGATTGATGAACCCCGGGGTGTGTTTACGTGTCGGTCATCAACACCCGCAGTTTTGGCCGATTCTGGCCTCTTTCATGGACTATTACTGACTGTTTTGGTGTCCCGGACTAATTTCCACGATTGATGAACCCTGGGGTGCGTTTACGTGTCGGTCATCAACACCCGCAGTTTTAGCCGATTCTGGCCCGTATCATGGACTATTACTCACTGTTTTGGGGTCCTAGAGTGATTTACACGATTGATGAACCCCCGGGTGCGTTTACGTGTCGGTCATCAACACCCGCAGTTTTGGCCGATTCCGGCCCGTATCGTGAACTATTACTCATTGTTTTGGGGTCCTAGAGTAATTTCCACGATTGACGAACCCCGGGGTCCGTTTACGTGTCGGTCATCAACACCCGCAGTTTTGGCCGATTCCGGCCCGTTTCATGGACTATTACTCACTGTTTTGGGGTCCCGGAGTGATTTCCACGATTGACGAACCCCGGGGTGCGTTTACGTGTCGGTCATCAACACCCGCAGTTTTGGCCGATTCCGGCCCGTTTCATGGACTATTACTCACTGTTTTGGGGTCCCGGAGTGATTTCCATGATTGATGAACCCCGGGGTGTGTTTACGTGTCGGTCATCAACACCCGCAGTTTTGGCCGATTCTGGCCTCTTTCATGGACTATTACTGACTGTTTTGGTGTCCCGGACTAATTTCCACGATTGATGAACCCTGGGGTGCGTTTACGTGTCGGTCATCAACACCCGCAGTTTTAGCCGATTCCGGCCCGTATCGTGGACTATTACTCACTGTTTTGGGGTCCTAGAGTGATTTCCACGATTGACGAACCCCGGGGTCCGTTTACGTGTCGGTCATCAACACCCGCAGTTTTGGCCGATTCCGGCCCGTTTCATGGACTATTACTCACTGTTTTGGGGTCCCGGAGTGATTTCCATGATTGATGAACCCCGGGGTGTGTTTACGTGTCGGTCATCAACACCCGCAGGTTTGGCCGATTCTGGCCTGTTTCGTGGACTATTACTGACTGTTTTGGTGTCCCGGACTAATTTCCACGATTGATGAACCCTGGGGTGCGTTTACGTGTCGGTCATCAACACCCGCAGTTTTAGCCGATTCTGGCCCGTATCATGGACCATTACTCACTTTTTTGGGTTCCTAGAGTGATTTCCACGATTGACGAACCCCAGGGTGCGTTTATGTGTCGGTCATCAACACCCGCAGTTTTGGCCGATTCCGGCCTGTTTCATGGACTATTACTCACTGTTTTGGGGTCCCGGAGTGATTTCCATGATTGATGAACCCCGGGGTGCGTTTACGTGTCGGTCATCAACACCCGCAGTTTTGGCCGATTCTGGCCTGTTTCGTGGACTATTACTGACTGTTTTGGTGTCCCGGACTAATTTCCACGATTGATGAACCCTGGGGTGCGTTTACGTGTCGGTCACCAACACCCGCAGTTTTAGCCGATTCTGGCCCGTATCGTGGACTATTACTCACTGTTTTGGGGTCCTAGAGTGATTTCCACGACTGACGAACCCCGGGGGTCCTTTTACGTGTCGGTCATCAACACCCGCAGTTTTGGCCGATTCCGGCCCGTTTCATGGACTATTACTCACTGTTTTGGGGTCCCGGAGTGATTTTCATGATTGATGAACCCCGGGGTGCGTTTACGTGTCGGTCATCAACACCCGCAGTTTTGGCCGATTCTGGCCTATTTCATGGACTATTACTGACTGTTTTGGTGTCCCGGACTAATTTCCACGATTGATGAACCCTGGGGTGCGTTTACGTGTCGGTCATCAACACCGACAGTTTTAGCCGATTCTGGCCCGTATCGTGGACTATTACTCACTGTTTTGGGGTCCTAGAGTGATTTCCACAATTGACGAACCCCGGGGTCCGTTTACGTGTCGGTCATCAACACCCGCAGTTTTGGCCGATTCCGGCCCGTTTCATGGACTATTACTCACTGTTTTGGGGTCCCGGAGTGATTTTCATGATTGATGAACCCCGGGGTGCGTTTACGTGTCGGTCATCAACACCCGCAGTTTTGGCCGATTCTGGCCTATTTCATGGACTATTACTGACTGTTTTGGTGTCCCGGACAAATTTCCACGATTGATGAACCCTGGGGTGCGTTTACGTGTCGGTCATCAACACCCGCAGTTTTAGCCGATTCTGGCCCGTATCGTGGACTATTACTCACTGTTTTGGGGTCCTAGAGTGATTTCCACGATTGACGAACCGCGGGGTGCGTTTACGTGGCGGTCATCAACACCCGCAGTTTTGGCCGATTCCGGCCCGTTTCATGGACTATTACTCACTGTTTTGGGGTCCCGGAGTGATTTTCATGATTGATGAACCCCGGTGTGCGTTTACGTGTCTGTCATCAACACCCGCAGTTTTCGCCGATTCTGGCCTATTTCATGGACTATTACTGACTGTTTTGGTGTCCCAGACTAATTTCCACGATTGATGAACCCTGGGGTGCGTTTACGTGTCGGTCATCAACACCTGCAGTTTTAGCCGATTCTGGCCCGTATCGTGGACTATTACTCACTGTTTTGGGGTCCTAGAGTGATTTCCACGATTGACGAACCCCGGGGTACGTTTACGTGTCGGTCATCAACACCCACAGTTTTGGCCGATTCTGGCCCGTTTCATGGACTATTACTCACTGTTTTGGGGTCCCGGAGTGATTTCCTTGATTGATGAACCCCGAGGTGCATTTATGTGTCGGTCATCAACACCCGCAGTTTTGGCCGATTCTGGCCTGTTTCATGGACTATTACTGACTGTTTTGGTGTCCCGGACTAATTTCCACGATTGATGAACCCTGGGGTGCGTTTACATGTCGGTCATCAACACCCGCAGTTTTAGCCGATTCTGGCCCGTATCGTGGACTATTACTCACTGTTTTGGGGTCCTAGAGTGATTTCCACGACTGACGAACCCCGGGGGTCCTTTTACGTGTCGGTCATCAACACCCGCAGTTTTGGCCGATTCCGGCCCGTTTCATGGACTATTACTCACTGTTTTGGGGTCCCGGAGTGATTTTCATGATTGATGAACCCCGGGGTGCGTTTACGTGTCGGTCATCAACACCCGCAGTTTTGGCCGATTCTGGCCTATTTCATGGACTATTACTGACTGTTTTGGTGTCCCGGACTAATTTCCACGATTGATGAACCCTGGGGTGCGTTTACGTGTCGGTCATCAACACCGACAGTTTTAGCCGATTCTGGCCCGTATCGTGGACTATTACTCACTGTTTTGGGGTCCTAGAGTGATTTCCACGATTGACGAACCCCGGGGTCCGTTTACGTGTCGGTCATCAACACCCGCAGTTTTGGCCGATTCCGGCCCGTTTCATGGACTATTACTCACTGTTTTGGGGTCCCGGAGTGATTTTCATGATTGATGAACCCCGGGGTGCGTTTACGTGTCGGTCATCAACACCCGCAGTTTTGGCCGATTCTGGCCTATTTCATGGACTATTACTGACTGTTTTGGTGTCCCGGACAAATTTCCACGATTGATGAACCCTGGGGTGCGTTTACGTGTCGGTCATCAACACCCGCAGTTTTAGCCGATTCTGGCCCGTATCGTGGACTATTACTCACTGTTTTGGGGTCCTAGAGTGATTTCCACGATTGACGAACCGCGGGGTGCGTTTACGTGGCGGTCATCAACACCCGCAGTTTTGGCCGATTCCGGCCCGTTTCATGGACTCACTGTTTTGGGGTCCCGGAGTGATTTTCATGATTGATGAACCCCGGTGTGCGTTTACGTGTCGGTCATCAACACCCGCAGTTTTGGCCGATTCTGGCCTATTTCATGGACTATTACTGACTGTTTTGGTGTCCCAGACTAATTTCCACGATTGATGAACCCTGGGGTGCGTTTACGTGTCGGTCATCAACACCTGCAGTTTTAGCCGATTCTGGCCCGTATCGTGGACTATTACTCACTGTTTTGGGGTCCTAGAGTGATTTCCACGATTGACGAACCCCGGGGTACGTTTACGTGTCGGTCATCAACACCCACAGTTTTGGCCGATTCTGGCCCGTTTCATGGACTATTACTCACTGTTTTGGGGTCCCGGAGTGATTTCCATGATTGATGAACCCCGAGGTGCATTTATGTGTCGGTCATCAACACCCGTAGTTTTGGCCGATTCTGGCCTGTTTCATGGACTATTACTGACTGTTTTGGTGTCCCGGACTAATTTCCACGATTGATGAACCCTGGGGTGCGTTTACATGTCGGTCATCAACACCCGCAGTTTTGGCCGATTCCGGCCCGTATCATGAATTATTACTCATTGTTTTGGGGTCCTAGAGTGATTTCCACGATTGACGAACCGCGGGGTGCGTTTACGTGGCGGTCATCAACACCCGTAGTTTTGGCCGATTCCGGCCCGTTTCATGGACTATTACTCACTGTTTTGGGGTCCCGGAGTGATTTTCATGATTGATGAACCCCGGGGTGCGTTTACGTTTCGGTCATCAACACCCGCAGTTTTGGCCGATTCTGGCCTATTTCATGGACTATTACTGACTGTTTTGGTGTCCCGGACTAATTTCCACGATTGATGAACCCTGGGGTGCGTTTACATGTCGGTCATCAACACCCGCAGTTTTAGCCGATTCTGGCCCGTATCGTGGACTATTACTCACTGTTTTGGGGTCCTAGAGTGATTTCCACGATTGACGAACCCCGGGGTCCGTTTACGTGTCGGTCATCAACACCCGCAGTTTTGGCCGATTCCGGCCCGTTTCATGGACTATTACTCACTGTTTTGGGGTCCGGGAGTGATTTCCATGATTGATGAACCCCGGGGTGCGTTTACGTGTCGGTCATCAACACCCGTAGTTTTGGCCGATTCTGGCCTGTTTCATGGACTATTACTGACTGTTTTGGTGTCCCGCACTAATTTCCACGATTGATGAACCCTGGGGTGCGTTTACGTGTCGGTCATCAACACCCGCAGTTTTAGCCGATTCTGGCCCATATCGTGGACTATTACTCACTGTTTTGGGGTCCCAGAGTGATTTCCACGATTGACGAACCCCGGGGTCCGTTTACGTGTCGGTCATCAACACCCGCAGTTTTGGCCGATTCCGGCCCGTTTCATGGACTATTACTCACTGTTTTGGGGTCCGGGAGTGATTTCCATGATTGATGAACCCCGGGGTGCGTTTACGTGTCGGTCATCAACACCCGCAGTTTTGGTCGATTCTGGCCTGTTTCATGGACTATTACTGACTGTTTTGGTGTCCCGGACTAATTTCCACGATTGATGAACCCTGGGGTGCGTTTACGTGTCGGTCATCAACACCCGCAGTTTTAGCCGATTCTGGCCAGTATCGTGGACTATTAGTCACTTTTTTGGGTCCCGGAGTGATTTCCACGATTGATGAACCCCGGGGTGCGTTTACATGTCGGTCATCAACACCCGCAGTTTTAGCCGATTCTGGCCCGTATCGTGGACTATTACTCACTGTTTTGGGGTCCTAGAGTGATTTCCACGATTGACGAACCGCGGGGTGCGTTTACGTGGCGGTCATCAACACCCGCAGTTTTGGCCGATTCCGGCCCGTTTCATGGACTATTACTCACTGTTTTGGGGTCCCGGAGTGATTTTCATGATTGATGAACCCCGGTGTGCGTTTACGTGTCGGTCATCAACACCCGCAGTTTTGGCCGATTCTGGCCTATTTCATGGACTATTACTGACTGTTTTGGTGTCCCAGACTAATTTCCACGATTGATGAACCCTGGGGTGCGTTTACGTGTCGGTCATCAACACCTGCAGTTTTAGCCGATTCTGGCCCGTATCGTGGACTATTACTCACTGTTTTGGGGTCCTAGAGTGATTTCCACGATTGACGAACCCCGGGGTACGTTTACGTGTCGGTCATCAACACCCACAGTTTTGGCCGATTCTGGCCCGTTTCATGGACTATTACTCACTGTTTTGGGGTCCCGGAGTGATTTCCATGATTGATGAACCCCGAGGTGCATTTATGTGTCGGTCATCAACACCCGTAGTTTTGGCCGATTCTGGCCTGTTTCATGGACTATTACTGACTGTTTTGGTGTCCCGGACTAATTTCCACGATTGATGAACCCTGGGGTGCGTTTACATGTCGGTCATCAACACCCGCAGTTTTGGCCGATTCCGGCCCGTATCATGAATTATTACTCATTGTTTTGGGGTCCTAGAGTGATTTCCACGATTGACGAACCGCGGGGTGCGTTTACGTGGCGGTCATCAACACCCGTAGTTTTGGCCGATTCCGGCCCGTTTCATGGACTATTACTCACTGTTTTGGGGTCCCGGAGTGATTTTCATGATTGATGAACCCCGGGGTGCGTTTACGTTTCGGTCATCAACACCCGCAGTTTTGGCCGATTCTGGCCTATTTCATGGACTATTACTGACTGTTTTGGTGTCCCGGACTAATTTCCACGATTGATGAACCCTGGGGTGCGTTTACATGTCGGTCATCAACAGCCGCAGTTTTAGCCGATTCTGGCCCGTATCGTGGACTATTACTCACTGTTTTGGGGTCCTAGAGTGATTTCCACGATTGACGAACCCCGGGGTCCGTTTATGTGTCGGTCATCAACACCCGCAATTTTGGCCGATTCCGGCCCGTTTCATGGACTATTACTCACTGTTTTGGGGTCCGGGAGTGATTTCCATGATTGATGAACCCCGGGGTGCGTTTACGTGTCGGTCATCAACACCCGCAGTTTTGGCCGATTCTGGCCTGTTTCATGGACTATTACTGACTGTTTTGGTGTCCCGCACTAATTTCCACGATTGATGAACCCTGGGGTGCGTTTACGTGTCGGTCATCAACACCCGCAGTTTTAGCCGATTCTGGCCCATATCGTGGACTATTACTCACTGTTTTGGGGTCCCAGAGTGATTTCCACGATTGACGAACCCCGGGGTCCGTTTACGTGTCGGTCATCAACACCCGCAGTTTTGGCCGATTCCGGCCCGTTTCATGGACTATTACTCACTGTTTTGGGGTCCGGGAGTGATTTCCATGATTGATGAACCCCGGGGTGCGTTTACGTGTCGGTCATCAACACCCGCAGTTTTGGCCGATTCTGGCCTGTTTCATGGACTATTACTGACTGTTTTGGTGTCCCGGACTAATTTCCACGATTGATGAACCCTGGGGTGCGTTTACGTGTCGGTCATCAACACCCGCAGTTTTAGCCGATTCTGGCCAGTATCGTGGACTATTACTCACTTTTTTGGGTCCCGGAGTGATTTCCACGATTGATGAACCCCGGGGTGCGTTTACATGTCGGTCATCAACACCCGCAGTTTTAGCCGATTCTGGCCCGTATCGTGGACTATTACTCACTGTTTTGGGGTCCTAGAGTGATTTCCACGATTGACGAACCGCGGGGTGCGTTTACGTGGCGGTCATCAACACCCGCAGTTTTGGCCGATTCCGGCCCGTTTCATGGACTATTACTCACTGTTTTGGGGTCCCGGAGTGATTTTCATGATTGATGAACCCCGGTGTGCGTTTACGTGTCGGTCATCAAAACCCGCAGTTTTGGCCGATTCTGGCCTATTTCATGGACTATTACTGACTGTTTTGGTGTCCCAGACTAATTTCCACGATTGATGAACCCTGGGGTGCGTTTACGTGTCGGTCATCAACACCTGCAGTTTTAGCCGATTCTGGCCCGTATCGTGGACTATTACTCACTGTTTTGGGGTCCTAGAGTGATTTCCACGATTGACGAACCCCGGGGTACGTTTACGTGTCGGTCATCAACACCCACAGTTTTGGCCGATTCTGGCCCGTTTCATGGACTATTACTCACTGTTTTGGGGTCCCGGAGTGATTTCCATGATTGATGAACCCCGAGGTGCATTTATGTGTCGGTCATCAACACCCGCAGTTTTGGCCGATTCTGGCCTGTTTCATGGACTATTACTGACTGTTTTGGTGTCCCGGACTAATTTCCACGATTGATGAACCCTGGGGTGCGTTTACATGTCGGTCATCAACACCCGCAGTTTTGGCCGATTCCGGCCCGTATCATGAATTATTACTCATTGTTTTGGGGTCCTAGAGTGATTTCCACGATTGACGAACCGCGGGGTGCGTTTACGTGGCGGTCATCAACACCCGTAGTTTTGGCCGATTCCGGCCCGTTTCATGGACTATTACTCACTGTTTTGGGGTCCCGGAGTGATTTTCATGATTGATGAACCCCGGGGTGCGTTTACGTTTCGGTCATCAACACCCGCAGTTTTGGCCGATTCTGGCCTATTTCATGGACTATTACTGACTGTTTTGGTGTCCCGGACTAATTTCCACGATTGATGAACCCTGGGGTGCGTTTACATGTCGGTCATCAACACCCGCAGTTTTAGCCGATTCTGGCCCGTATCATGGACTATTACTCACTGTTTTGGGGTCCTAGAGTGATTTCCACGATTGACGAACCCCGGGGTCCGTTTACGTGTCGGTCATCAACACCCGCAGTTTTGGCCGATTCCGGCCCGTTTCATGGACTATTACTCACTGTTTTGGGGTCCGGGAGTGATTTCCATGATTGATGAACCCCGGGGTGCGTTTACGTGTCGGTCATCAACACCCGCAGTTTTGGCCGATTCTGGCCTGTTTCATGGACTATTACTGACTGTTTTGGTGTCCCGCACTAATTTCCACGATTGATGAACCCCGGGGTGCGTTTACGTGTCGGTCATCAACACCCGCAGTTTTAGCCGATTCTGGCCCATATCGTGGACTATTACTCACTGTTTTGGGGTCCCAGAGTGATTTCCACGATTGACGAACCCCGGGGTCCGTTTACGTGTCGGTCATCAACACCCGCAGTTTTGGCCGATTCCGGCCCGTTTCATGGACTATTACTCACTGTTTTGGGGTCCGGGAGTGATTTCCACGATTGATGAACCCCGGGGTGCGTTTACGTGTCGGTCATCAACACCCGCAGTTTTGGCCGATTCTGGCCTGTTTCATGGACTATTACTGACTGTTTTGGTGTCCCGGACTAATTTCCACGATTGATGAACCCTGGGGTGCGTTTACGTGTCGGTCATCAACACCCGCAGTTTTAGCCGATTCTGGCCAGTATCGTGGACTATTACTCACTTTTTTGGGTCCCGGAGTGATTTCCACGATTGATGAACCCCGGGGTGCGTTTACATGTCGGTCATCAACACCCGCAGTTTTAGCCGATTCTGGCCCGTATCGTGGACTATTACTCACTGTTTTGGGGTCCTAGAGTGATTTCCACGATTGACGAACCGCGGGGTGCGTTTACGTGGCGGTCATCAACACCCGCAGTTTTGGCCGATTCCGGCCCGTTTCATGGACTATTACTCACTGTTTTGGGGTCCCGGAGTGATTTTCATGATTGATGAACCCCGGTGTGCGTTTACGTGTCGGTCATCAACACCCGCAGTTTTGGCCGATTCTGGCCTATTTCATGGACTATTACTGACTGTTTTGGTGTCCCAGACTAATTTCCACGATTGATGAACCCTGGGGTGCGTTTACGTGTCGGTCATCAACACCTGCAGTTTTAGCCGATTCTGGCCCGTATCGTGGACTATTACTCACTGTTTTGGGGTCCTAGAGTGATTTCCACGATTGACGAACCCCGGGGTACGTTTACGTGTCGGTCATCAACACCCACAGTTTTGGCCGATTCTGGCCCGTTTCATGGACTATTACTCACTGTTTTGGGGTCCCGGAGTGATTTCCATGATTGATGAACCCCAAGGTGCATTTATGTGTCGGTCATCAACACCCACAGTTTTGGCCGATTATGGCCTGTTTCATGGACTATTACTGACTGTTTTGGTGTCCCGGACTAATTTCCACGATTGATGAACCCTGGGGTGCGTTTACATGTCGGTCATCAACACCCGCAGTTTTGGCCGATTCCGGCCCGTATCATGAATTATTACTCATTGTTTTGGGGTCCTAGAGTGATTTCCACGATTGACGAACCGCGGGGTGCGTTTACGTGGCGGTCATCAACACCCGTAGTTTTGGCCGATTCCGGCCCGTTTCATGGACTATTACTCACTGTTTTGGGGTCCCGGAGTGATTTTCATGATTGATGAACCCCGGGGTGCGTTTACGTTTCGGTCATCAACACCCGCAGTTTTGGCCGATTCTGGCCTATTTCATGGACTATTACTGACTGTTTTGGTGTCCCGGACTAATTTCCACGATTGATGAACCCTGGGGTGCGTTTACATGTCGGTCATCAACACCCGCAGTTTTAGCCGATTCTGGCCCGTATCGTGGACTATTACTCACTGTTTTGGGGTCCTAGAGTGATTTCCACGATTGACGAACCCCGGGGTCCGTTTACGTGTCGGTCATCAACACCCGCAATTTTGGCCGATTCCGGCCCGTTTCATGGACTATTACTCACTGTTTTGGGGTCCGGGAGTGATTTCCATGATTGATGAACCCCGGGGTGCGTTTACGTGTCGGTCATCAACACCCGCAGTTTTGGCCGATTCTGGCCTGTTTCATGGACTATTACTGACTGTTTTGGTGTCCCGCACTAATTTCCACGATTGATGAACCCTGGGGTGCGTTTACGTGTCGGTCATCAACACCCGCAGTTTTAGCCGATTCTGGCCCATATCGTGGACTATTACTCACTGTTTTGGGGTCCCAGAGTGATTTCCACGATTGACGAACCCCGGGGTCCGTTTACGTGTCGGTCATCAACACCCGCAGTTTTGGCCGATTCCGGCCCGTTTCATGGACTATTACTCACTGTTTTGGGGTCCGGGAGTGATTTTCATGATTGATGAACCCCGGTGTGCGTTTACGTTTCGGTCATCAACACCCGCAGTTTTGGCCGATTCTGGCCTATTTCATGGACTATTACTGACTGTTTTGGTGTCCCGGACTAATTTCCACGATTGATGAACCCTGGGGTGCGTTTACATGTCGGTCATCAACACCCGCAGTTTTAGCCGATTCCGGCCCGTATCGTGGACTATTACTCACTGTTTTGGGGTCCGGGAGTGATTTCCACGATTGATGAACCCTGGGGTGCGTTTACGTGTTCGTCATCAACACCCGCAGTTTTAGCCGATTCTGGCCAGTATCGTGGACTATTACTCACTTTTTTGGGTCCCGGAGTGATTTCCACGATTGATGAACCCCGGGGTGCGTTTACATGTCGGTCATCAACACCCGCAGTTTTGGCCGATTTTAGCCCGTTCGTGGACTATTACTCACCGTTTTGGGTCCCCGGACTGATTTCCACGATTGACGAACCCCGGGGTGCGTTTACGTGTCGGTCATCAACACCCACAATTTTGGCCGATTCCGGCCCGTTTCATGGACTATTACTCACTGTTTTGGGGTCCGGGAGTGATTTCCATGATTGATGAACCCCGGGGTGCGTTTACGTGTCGGTCATCAACACCCGCAGTTTTGGCCGATTCTGGCCTGTTTCATGGACTATTACTGACTGTTTTGGTGTCCCGGACTAATTTCCACGATTGATGAACCCTGGGGTGCGTTTACGTGTCGGTCATCAACACCCGCAGTTTTAGCCGATTCTGGCCAGTATCGTGGACTATTACTCACTTTTTTGGGTCCCGGAGTGATTTCCACGATTGATGAACCCCGGGGTGCGTTTACGTGTCGGTCATCAACACCCGCAGTTTTGGCCGATTCTGGCCTGTTTCATGGACTATTACTGACTGTTTTGGTGTCCCGGACTAATTTCCACGATTGATGAACCCTGGGGTGCGTTTACGTGTCGGTCATCAACACCCGCAGTTTTAGCCGATTCTGGCCAGTATCGTGGACTATTACTCACTTTTTTGGGTCCCGGAGTGATTTCCACGATTGATGAACCCCGGGGTGCGTTTACATGTCGGTCATCAACACCCGCAGTTTTGGCCGATTTTAGCCCGTTCGTGGACTATTACTCACCGTTTTGGGTCCCCGGACTGATTTCCACGATTGACGAACCCCGGGGTGCTTTTACGTGTCAGTCATCAACACCCACAATTTTGGCCGATTCTGGCCTGTTTCATGGACTATTACTGAGTGTTTTGGTATCCCGGACTAATTTCCACGATTGATGAACCCCGGGGTACGTTTACGTGTCGGTCATCAACACCCACAGTTTTGGCCGATTCTGGCCCGTTTCATGGACTATTACTCACTGTTTTGGGGTCCCGGAGTGATTTCCATGATTCATGAACCCCGAGGTGCATTTATGTGTCGGTCATCAACACCCGCAGTTTTGGCCGATTCTGGCCTGTTTCATGGACTATTACTGACTGTTTTGGTGTCCCGGACTAATTTCCACGATTGATGAACCCTGGGGTGCGTTTACATGTCGGTCATCAACACCCGCAGTTTTGGCCGATTCCGGCCCGTATCATGAATTATTACTCATTGTTTTGGGGTCCTAGAGTGATTTCCACGATTGACGAACCGCGGGGTGCGTTTACGTGGCGGTCATCAACACCCGTAGTTTTGGCCGATTCCGGCCCGTTTCATGGACTATTACTCACTGTTTTGGGGTCCCGGAGTGATTTTCATGATTGATGAACCCCGGGGTGCGTTTACGTTTCGGTCATCAACACCCGCAGTTTTGGCCGATTCTGGCCTATTTCATGGACTATTACTGACTGTTTTGGTGTCCCGGACTAATTTCCACGATTGATGAACCCTGGGGTGCGTTTACATGTCGTTCATCAACACCCGCAGTTTTAGCCGATTCTGGCCCGTATCGTGGACTATTACTCACTGTTTTGGGGTCCTAGAGTGATTTCCACGATTGACGAACCCCGGGGTCCGTTTACGTGTCGGTCATCAACACCCGCAGTTTTGGCCGATTCCGGCCCGTTTCATGGACTATTACTCACTGTTTTGGGGTCCGGGAGTGATTTCCATGATTGATGAACCCCGGGGTGCGTTTACGTGTCGGTCATCAACACCCGCAGTTTTGGCCGATTCTGGCCTGTTTCATGGACTATTACTGACTGTTTTGGTGTCCCGCACTAATTTCCACGATTGATGAACCCCGGGGTGCGTTTACGTGTCGGTCATCAACACCCGCAGTTTTAGCCGATTCTGGCCCATATCGTGGACTATTACTCACTGTTTTGGGGTCCCAGAGTGATTTCCACGATTGACGAACCCCGGGGTCCGTTTACGTGTCGGTCATCAACACCCGCAGTTTTGGCCGATTCCGGCCCGTTTCATGGACTATTACTCACTGTTTTGGGGTCCGGGAGTGATTTCCATGATTGATGAACCCCGGGGTGCGTTTACGTGTCGGTCATCAACACCCGCAGTTTTGGCCGATTCTGGCCTGTTTCATGGACTATTACTGACTGTTTTGGTGTCCCGGACTAATTTCCACGATTGATGAACCCTGGGGTGCGTTTACGTGTCGGTCATCAACACCCGCAGTTTTAGCCGATTCTGGCCAGTATCGTGGACTATTACTCACTTTTTTGGGTCCCGGAGTGATTTCCACGATTGATGAACCCCGGGGTGCGTTTACATGTCGGTCATCAACACCCGCAGTTTTAGCCGATTCTGGCCCGTATCGTGGACTATTACTCACTGTTTTGGGGTCCTAGAGTGATTTCCACGATTGACGAACCGCGGGGTGCGTTTACGTGGCGGTCATCAACACCCGCCGTTTTGGCCGATTCCGGCCCGTTTCATGGACTATTACTCACTGTTTTGGGGTCCCGGAGTGATTTTCATGATTGATGAACCCCGGTGTGCGTTTACGTGTCGGTCATCAACACCCGCAGTTTTGGCCGATTCTGGCCTATTTCATGGACTATTACTGACTGTTTTGGTGTCCCAGACTAATTTCCACGATTGACGAACCCCGGGGTGCGTTTACGTGTCGGTCATCAACACCCACAATTTTGGCCGATTCTGGCCTGTTTCATGGACTATTACTGAGTGTTTTGGTATCCCGGACTAATTTCCACGATTGATGAACCCTGGGGTACGTTTACGTGTCGGTCATCAACACCCACAGTTTTGGCCGATTCTGGCCCGTTTCATGGACTATTACTCACTGTTTTGGGGTCCCGGAGTGATTTCCATGATTGATGAACCCCGAGGTGCATTTATGTGTCGGTCATCAACACCCGCAGTTTTGGCCGATTCTGGCCTGTTTCATGGACTATTACTGACTGTTTTGGTGTCCCGGACTAATTTCCACGATTGATGAACCCTGGGGTGCGTTTACATGTCGGTCATCAACACCCGCAGTTTTGGCCGATTCCGGCCCGTATCATGAATTATTACTCATTGTTTTGGGGTCCTAGAGTGATTTCCACGATTGACGAACCGCGGGGTGCGTTTACGTGGCGGTCATCAACACCCGTAGTTTTGGCCGATTCCGGCCCGTTTCATGGACTATTACTCACTGTTTTGGGGTCCCGGAGTGATTTTCATGATTGATGAACCCCGGGGTGCGTTTACGTTTCGGTCATCAACACCCGCAGTTTTGGCCGATTCTGGCCTATTTCATGGACTATTACTGACTGTTTTGGTGTCCCGGACTAATTTCCACGATTGATGAACCCTGGGGTGCGTTTACATGTCGGTCATCAACACCCGCAGTTTTAGCCGATTCTGGCCCGTATCGTGGACTATTACTCACTGTTTTGGGGACCTAGAGTGATTTCCACGATTGACGAACCCCGGGGTCCGTTTACGTGTCGGTCATCAACACCCGCAGTTTTGGCCGATTCCGGCCCGTTTCATGGACTATTACTCACTGTTTTGGGGTCCGGGAGTGATTTCCATGATTGATGAACCCCGGGGTGCGTTTACGTGTCGGTCATCAACACCCGCAGTTTTGGCCGATTCTGGCCTGTTTCATGGACTATTACTGACTGTTTTGGTGTCCCGCACTAATTTCCACGATTGATGAACCCCGGGGTGCGTTTACGTGTCGGTCATCAACACCCGCAGTTTTAGCCGATTCTGGCCCATATCGTGGACTATTACTCACTGTTTTGGGGTCCCAGAGTGATTTCCACGATTGACGAACCCCGGGGTCCGTTTACGTGTCGGTCATCAACACCCGCAGTTTTGGCCGATTCCGGCCCGTTTCATGGACTATTACTCACTGTTTTGGGGTCCGGGAGTGATTTCCATGATTGATGAACCCCGGGGTGCGTTTACGTGTCGGTCATCAACACCCGCAGTTTTGGCCGATTCTGGCCTGTTTCATGGACTATTACTGACTGTTTTGGTGTCCCGGACTAATTTCCACGATTGATGAACCCTGGGGTGCGTTTACGTGTCGGTCATCAACACCCGCAGTTTTAGCCGATTCTGGCCAGTATCGTGGACTATTACTCACTTTTTTGGGTCCCGGAGTGATTTCCACGATTGATGAACCCCGGGGTGCGTTTACATGTCGGTCATCAACACCCGCAGTTTTAGCCGATTCTGGCCCGTATCGTGGACTATTACTCACTGTTTTGGGGTCCTAGAGTGATTTCCACGATTGACGAACCGCGGGGTGCGTTTACGTGGCGGTCATCAACACCCGTAGTTTTGGCCGATTCCGGCCCGTTTCATGGACTATTACTCACTGTTTTGGGGTCCCGGAGTGATTTTCATGATTGATGAACCCCGGGGTGCGTTTACGTTTCGGTCATCAACACCCGCAGTTTTGGCCGATTCTGGCCTATTTCATGGACTATTACTGACTGTTTTGGTGTCCCGGACTAATTTCCACGATTGATGAACCCTGGGGTGCGTTTACATGTCGGTCATCAACACCCGCAGTTTTAGCCGATTCTGGCCCGTATCGTGGACTATTACTCACTGTTTTGGGGTCCTAGAGTGATTTCCACGATTGACGAACCCCGGGGTCCGTTTACGTGTCGGTCATCAACACCCGCAGTTTTGGCCGATTCCGGCCCGTTTCATGGACTATTACTCACTGTTTTGGGGTCCGGGAGTGATTTCCATGATTGATGAACCCCGGGGTGCGTTTACGTGTCGGTCATCAACACCCGCAGTTTTGGCCGATTCTGGCCTGTTTCATGGACTATTACTGACTGTTTTGGTGTCCCGCACTAATTTCCACGATTGATGAACCCCGGGGTGCGTTTACGTGTCGGTCATCAACACCCGCAGTTTTAGCCGATTCTGGCCCATATCGTGGACTATTACTCACTGTTTTGGGGTCCCAGAGTGATTTCCACGATTGACGAACCCCGGGGTCCGTTTACGTGTCGGTCATCAACACCCGCAGTTTTGGCCGATTCCGGCCCGTTTCATGGACTATTACTCACTGTTTTGGGGTCCGGGAGTGATTTCCATGATTGATGAACCCCGGGGTGCGTTTACGTGTCGGTCATCAACACCCGCAGTTTTGGCCGATTCTGGCCTGTTTCATGGACTATTACTGACTGTTTTGGTGTCCCGGACTAATTTCCACGATTGATGAACCCTGGGGTGCGTTTACGTGTCGGTCATCAACACCCGCAGTTTTAGCCGATTCTGGCCAGTATCGTGGACTATTACTCACTTTTTTGGGTCCCGGAGTGATTTCCACGATTGATGAACCCCGGGGTGCGTTTACATGTCGGTCATCAACACCCGCAGTTTTAGCCGATTCTGGCCCGTATCGTGGACTATTACTCACTGTTTTGGGGTCCTAGAGTGATTTCCACGATTGACGAACCGCGGGGTGCGTTTACGTGGCGGTCATCAACACCCGCAGTTTTGGCCGATTCCGGCCTGTTTCATGGACTATTACTCACTGTTTTGGGGTCCCGGAGTGATTTTCATGATTGATGAACCCCGGTGTGCGTTTACGTGTCGGTCATCAACACCCGCAGTTTTGGCCGATTCTGGCCTATTTCATGGACTATTACTGACTGTTTTGGTGTCCCAGACTAATTTCCACGATTGATGAACCCTGGGGTGCGTTTACGTGTCGGTCATCAACACCTGCAGTTTTAGCCGATTCTGGCCCGTATCGTGGACTATTACTCACTGTTTTGGGGTCCTAGAGTGATTTCCACGATTGACGAACCCCGGGGTACGTTTACGTGTCGGTCATCAACACCCACAGTTTTGGCCGATTCTGGCCCGTTTCATGGACTATTACTCACTGTTTTGGGGTCCCGGAGTGATTTCCATGATTGATGAACCCCGAGGTGCATTTATGTGTCGGTCATCAACACACGCAGTTTTGGCCGATTCTGGCCTGTTTCATGGACTATTACTGACTGTTTTGGTGTCCCGGACTAATTTCCACGATTGATGAACCCTGGGGTGCGTTTACATGTCGGTCATCAACACCCGCAGTTTTGGCCGATTCCGGCCCGTATCATGAATTATTACTCATTGTTTTGGGGTCCTAGAGTGATTTCCACGATTGACGAACCGCGGGGTGCGTTTACGTGGCGGTCATCAACACCCGTAGTTTTGGCCGATTCCGGCCCGTTTCATGGACTATTACTCACTGTTTTGGGGTCCCGGAGTGATTTTCATGATTGATGAACCCCGGGGTGCGTTTACGTTTCGGTCATCAACACCCGCAGTTTTGGCCGATTCTGGCCTATTTCATGGACTATTACTGACTGTTTTGGTGTCCCGGACTAATTTCCACGATTGATGAACCCTGGGGTGCGTTTACATGTCGGTCATCAACACCCGCAGTTTTAGCCGATTCTGGCCCGTATCGTGGACTATTACTCACTGTTTTGGGGTCCTAGAGTGATTTCCACGATTGACGAACCCCGGGGTCCGTTTACGTGTCGGTCATCAACACCCGCAATTTTGGCCGATTCCGGCCCGTTTCATGGACTATTACTCACTGTTTTGGGGTCCGGGAGTGATTTCCATGATTGATGAACCCCGGGGTGCGTTTACGTGTCGGTCATCAACACCCGCAGTTTTGGCCGATTCTGGCCTGTTTCATGGACTATTACTGACTGTTTTGGTGTCCCGCACTAATTTCCACGATTGATGAACCCCGGGGTGCGTTTACGTGTCGGTCATCAACACCCGCAGTTTTAGCCGATTCTGGCCCATATCGTGGACTATTACTCACTGTTTTGGGGTCCCAGAGTGATTTCCACGATTGACGAACCCCGGGGTCCGTTTACGTCTCGGTCATCAACATCCGCAGTTTTGGCCGATTCCGGCCCGTTTCATGGACTATTACTCACTGTTTTGGGGTCCGGGAGTGATTTCCATGATTGATGAACCCCGGGGTGCGTTTACGTGTCGGTCATCAACACCCGCAGTTTTGGCCGATTCTGGCCTGTTTCATGGACTATTACTGACTGTTTTGGTGTCCCGGACTAATTTCCACGATTGATGAACCCTGGGGTGCGTTTACGTGTCGGTCATCAACACCCGCAGTTTTAGCCGATTCTGGCCAGTATCGTGGACTATTACTCACTTTTTTGGGTCCCGGAGTGATTTCCACGATTGATGAACCCCGGGGTGCGTTTACATGTCGGTCATCAACACCCGCAGTTTTAGCCGATTCTGGCCCGTATCGTGGACTATTACTCACTGTTTTGGGGTCCTAGAGTGATTTCCACGATTGACGAACCGCGGGGTGCGTTTACGTGGCGGTCATCAACACCCGCAGTTTTGGCCGATTCCGGCCCGTTTCATGGACTATTACTCACTGTTTTGGGGTCCCGGAGTGATTTTCATGATTGATGAACCCCGGTGTGCGTTTACGTGTCGGTCATCAACACCCGCAGTTTTGGCCGATTCTGGCCTATTTCATGGACTATTACTGACTGTTTTGGTGTCCCAGACTAATTTCCACGATTGACGAACCCCGGGGTGCGTTTACGTGTCGGTCATCAACACCCACAATTTTGGCCGATTCTGGCCTGTTTCATGGACTATTACTGAGTGTTTTGGTATCCCGGACTAATTTCCACGATTGATGAACCCCGGGGTACGTTTACGTGTCGGTCATCAACACCCACAGTTTTGGCCGATTCTGGCCCGTTTCATGGACTATTACTCACTGTTTTGGGGTCCCGGAGTGATTTCCATGATTGATGAACCCCGAGGTGCATTTATGTGTCGGTCATCAACACCCGCAGTTTTGGCCGATTCTGGCCTGTTTCATGGACTATTACTGACTGTTTTGGTGTCCCGGACTAATTTCCACGATTGATGAACCCTGGGGTGCGTTTACATATCGGTCATCAACACCCGCAGTTTTGGCCGATTCCGGCCCGTATCATGAATTATTACTCATTGTTTTGGGGTCCTAGAGTGATTTCCACGATTGACGAACCGCGGGGTGCGTTTACGTGGCGGTCATCAACACCCGTAGTTTTGGCCGATTCCGGCCCGTTTCATGGACTATTACTCACTGTTTTGGGGTCCCGGAGTGATTTTCATGATTGATGAACCCCGGGGTGCGTTTACGTTTCGGTCATCAACACCCACAGTTTTGGCCGATTCTGGCCTATTTCATGGACTATTACTGACTGTTTTGGTGTCCCGGACTAATTTCCACGATTGATGAACCCTGGGGTGCGTTTACATGTCGGTCATCAACACCCGCAGTTTTAGCCGATTCTGGCCCGTATCGTGGACTATTACTCACTGTTTTGGGGTCCTAGAGTGATTTCCACGATTGACGAACCCCGGGGTCCGTTTACGTGTCGGTCATCAACACCCGCAGTTTTGGCCAATTCCGGCCCGTTTCATGGACTATTACTCACTGTTTTGGGGTCCGGGAGTGATTTCCATGATTGATGAACCCCGGGGTGCGTTTACGTGTCGGTCATCAACACCCGCAGTTTTGGCCGATTCTGGCCTGTTTCATGGACTATTACTGACTGTTTTGGTGTCCCGCACTAATTTCCACGATTGATGAACCCCTGGGTGCGTTTACGTGTCGGTCATCAACACCCGCAGTTTTAGCCGATTCTGGCCCATATCGTGGACTATTACTCACTGTTTTGGGGTCCCAGAGTGATTTCCACGATTGACGAACCCCGGGGTCCGTTTACGTGTCGGTCATCAACACCCGCAGTTTTGGCCGATTCCGGCCCGTTTCATGGACTATTACTCACTGTTTTGGGGTCCGGGAGTGATTTCCATGATTGATGAACCCCGGGGTGCGTTTACGTGTCGGTCATCAACACCCGCAGTTTTGGCCGATTCTGGCCTGTTTCATGGACTACTACTGACTGTTTTGGTGTCCCGGACTAATTTCCACGATTGATGAACCCTGGGGTGCGTTTACGTGTCGGTCATCAACACCCGCAGTTTTAGCCGATTCTGGCCAGTATCGTGGACTATTACTCACTTTTTTGGGTCCCGGAGTGATTTCCACGATTGATGAACCCCGGGGTGCGTTTACATGTCGGTCATCAACACCCGCAGTTTTAGCCGATTCTGGCCCGTATCGTGGACTATTACTCACTGTTTTGGGGTCCTAGAGTGATTTCCACGATTAACGAACCGCGGGGTGCGTTTACGTGGCGGTCATCAACACCCGCAGTTTTGGCCGATTCCGGCCCGTTTCATGGACTATTACTCACTGTTTTGGGGTCCCGGAGTGATTTTCATGATTGATGAACCCCGGTGTGCGTTTACGTGTCGGTCATCAACACCCGCAGTTTTGGCCGATTCTGGCCTATTTCATGGACTATTACTGACTGTTTTGGTGTCCCAGACTAATTTCCACGATTGACGAACCCCGGGGTGCGTTTACGTGTCGGTCATCAACACCCACAATTTTGGCCGATTCTGGCCTGTTTCATGGACTATTACTGAGTGTTTTGGTATCCCGGACTAATTTCCACGATTGATGAACCCCGGGGTACGTTTACGTGTCGGTCATCAACACCCACAGTTTTGGCCGATTCTGGCCCGTTTCATGGACTATTACTCACTGTTTTGGGGTCCCGGAGTGATTTCCATGATTGATGAACCCCGAGGTGCATTTATGTGTCGGTCATCAACACCCGCAGTTTTGGCCGATTCTGGCCTGTTTCATGGACTATTACTGACTGTTTTGGTGTCCCGGACTAATTTCCACGATTGATGAACCCTGGGGTGCGTTTACATGTCGGTCATCAACACCCGCAGTTTTGGCCGATTCCGGCCCGTATCATGAATTATTACTCATTGTTTTGGGGTCCTAGAGTGATTTCCACGATTGACGAACCGCGGGGTGCGTTTACGTGGCGGTCATCAACACCCGTAGTTTTGGCCGATTCCGGCCCGTTTCATGGACTATTACTCACTGTTTTGGGGTCCCGGAGTGATTTTCATGATTGATGAACCCCGGGGTGCGTTTACGTTTCGGTCATCAACACCCGCAGTTTTGGCCGATTCTGGCCTATTTCATGGACTATTACTGACTGTTTTGGTGTCCCGGACTAATTTCCACGATTGATGAACCCTGGGGTGCGTTTACATGTCGGTCATCAACACCCGCAGTTTTAGCCGATTCTGGCCCGTATCGTGGACTATTATTCACTGTTTTGGGGTCCTAGAGTGATTTCCACGATTGACGAACCCCGGGGTCCGTTTACGTGTCGGTCATCGACACCCGCAGTTTTGGCCGATTCCGGCCCGTTTCATGGACTATTACTCACTGTTTTGGGGTCCGGGAGTGATTTCCATGATTGATGAACCCCGGGGTGCGTTTACGTGTCGGTCATCAACACCCGCAGTTTTGGCCGATTCTGGCCTGTTTCATGGACTATTACTGACTGTTTTGGTGTCCCGCACTAATTTCCACGATTGATGAACCCCGGGGTGCGTTTACGTGTCGGTCATCAACACCCGCAGTTTTAGCCGATTCTGGCCCATATCGTGGACTATTACTCACTGTTTTGGGGTCCCAGAGTGATTTCCACGATTGACGAACCCCGGGGTCCGTTTACGTGTCGGTCATCAACACCCGCAGTTTTGGCCGATTCCGGCCCGTTTCATGGACTATTACTCACTGTTTTGGGGTCCGGGAGTGATTTCCATGATTGATGAACCCCGGGGTGCGTTTACGTGTCGGTCATCAACACCCGCAGTTTTGGCCGATTCTGGCCTGTTTCATGGACTATTACTGACTGTTTTGGTGTCCCGGACTAATTTCCACGATTGATGAACCCTGGGGTGCGTTTACGTGTCGGTCATCAACACCCGCAGTTTTAGCCGATTCTGGCCAGTATCGTGGACTATTACTCACTTTTTTGGGTCCCGGAGTGATTTCCACGATTGATGAACCCCGGGGTGCGTTTACATGTCGGTCATCAACACCCGCAGTTTTAGCCGATTCTGGCCCGTATCGTGGACTATTACTCACTGTTTTGGGGTCCTAGAGTGATTTCCACGATTGACGAACCGCGGGGTGCGTTTACGTGGCGGTCATCAACACCCGCAGTTTTGGCCGATTCCGGCCCGTTTCATGGACTATTACTCACTGTTTTGGGGTCCCGGAGTGATTTTCATGATTGATGAACCCCGGTGTGCGTTTACGTGTCGGTCATCAACACCCGCAGTTTTGGCCGATTCTGGCCTATTTCATGGACTATTACTGACTGTTTTGGTGTCCCAGACTAATTTCCACGATTGATGAACCCTGGGGTGCGTTTACGTGTCGGTCATCAACACCTGCAGTTTTAGCCGATTCTGGCCCGTATCGTGGACTATTACTCACTGTTTTGGGGTCCTAGAGTGATTTCCACGATTGACGAACCCCGGGGTACGTTTACGTGTCGGTCATCAACACCCACAGTTTTGGCCGATTCTGGCCCGTTTCATGGACTATTACTCACTGTTTTGGGGTCCCGGAGTGATTTCCATGATTGATGAACCCCGAGGTGCATTTATGTGTCGGTCATCAACACCCGCAGTTTTGGCCGATTCTGGCCTGTTTCATGGACTATTACTGACTGTTTTGGTGTCCCGGACTAATTTCCACGATTGATGAACCCTGGGGTGCGTTTACATGTCGGTCATCAACACCCGCAGTTTTGGCCGATTCCGGCCCGTATCATGAATTATTACTCATTGTTTTGGGGTCCTAGAGTGATTTCCACGATTGACGAACCGCGGGGTGCGTTTACGTGGCGGTCATCAACAACCGTAGTTTTGGCCGATTCCGGCCCGTTTCATGGACTATTACTCACTGTTTTGGGGTCCCGGAGTGATTTTCATGATTGATGAACCCCGGGGTGCGTTTACGTTTCGGTCATCAACACCCGCAGTTTTGGCCGATTCTGGCCTATTTCATGGACTATTAATGACTGTTTTGGTGTCCCGGACTAATTTCCACGATTGATGAACCCTAGGGTGCGTTTACATGTCGGTCATCAACACCCGCAGTTTTAGCCGATTCTGGCCCGTATCGTGGACTATTACTCACTGTTTTGGGGTCCTAGAGTGATTTCCACGATTGACGAACCCCGGGGTCCGTTTACGTGTCGGTCATCAACACCCGCAGTTTTGGCCGATTCCGGCCCGTTTCATGGACTATTACTCACTGTTTTGGGGTCCGGGAGTGATTTCCATGATTGATGAACCCCGGGGTGCGTTTACGTGTCGGTCATCAACACCCGCAGTTTTGGCCGATTCTGGCCTGTTTCATGGACTATTACTGACTGTTTTGGTGTCCCGCACTATTTTCCACGATTGATGAACCCCGGGGTGCGTTTACGTGTCGGTCATCAACACCCGCAGTTTTAGCCGATTCTGGCCCATATCGTGGACTATTACTCACTGTTTTGTGGTCCTAGAGTGATTTCCACGATTGACGAACCCCGGGGTCCGTTTACGTGTCGGTCATCAACACCCGCAGTTTTGGCCGATTCCGGCCCGTTTCATGGACTATTACTCACTGTTTTGGGGTCCGGGAGTGATTTCCATGATTGATGAACCCCGGGGTGCGTTTACGTGTCGGTCATCAACACCCGCAGTTTTGGCCGATTCTGGCCTGTTTCATGGACTATTACTGACTGTTTTGGTGTCCCGGACTAATTTCCACGATTGATGAACCCTGGGGTGCGTTTACGTGTCGGTCATCAACACCCGCAGTTTTAGCCGATTCTGGCCAGTATCGTGGACTATTACTCACTTTTTTGGGTCCCGGAGTGATTTCCACGATTGATGAACCCCGGGGTGCGTTTACATGTCGGTCATCAACACCCGCAGTTTTAGCCGATTCTGGCCCGTATCGTGGACTATTACTCACTGTTTTGGGGTCCTAGAGTGATTTCCACGATTGACGAACCGCGGGGTGCGTTTACGTGGCGGTCATCAACACCCGCAGTTTTGGCCGATTCCGGCCCGTTTCATGGACTATTACTCACTGTTTTGGGGTCCCGGAGTGATTTTCATGATTGATGAACCCCGGTGTGCGTTTATGTGTCGGTCATCAACACCCGCAGTTTTGGCCGATTCTGGCCTATTTCATGGACTATTACTGACTGTTTTGGTGTCCCAGACTAATTTCCACGATTGATGAACCCTGGGGTGCGTTTACGTGTCGGTCATCAACACCTGCAGTTTTAGCCGATTCTGGCCCGTATCGTGGACTATTACTCACTGTTTTGGGGTCCTAGAGTGATTTCCACGATTGACGAACCCCGGGGTACGTTTACGTGTCGGTCATCAACACCCACAGTTTTGGCCGATTCTGGCCCGTTTCATGGACTATTACTCACTGTTTTGGGGTCCCGGAGTGATTTCCATGATTGATGAACCCCGAGGTGCATTTATGTGTCGGTCATCAACACCCGCAGTTTTGGCCGATTCTGGCCTGTTTCATGGACTATTACTGACTGTTTTGGTGTCCCGGACTAATTTCCACGATTGATGAACCCTGGGGTGCGTTTACATGTCGGTCATCAACACCCGCAGTTTTGGCCGATTCCGGCCCGTATCATGAATTATTACTCATTGTTTTGGGGTCCTAGAGTGATTTCCACGATTGACGAACCGTGGGGTGCGTTTACGTGGCGGTCATCAACACCCGTAGTTTTGGCCGATTCCGGCCCGTTTCATGGACTATTACTCACTGTTTTGGGGTCCCGGAGTGATTTTCATGATTGATGAACCCCGGGGTGCGTTTACGTTTCGGTCATCAACACCCGCAGTTTTGGCCGATTCTGGCCTATTTCATGGACTATTACTGACTGTTTTGGTGTCCCGGACTAATTTCCACGATTGATGAACCCTGGGGTGCGTTTACATGTCGGTCATCAACACCCGCAGTTTTAGCCGATTCTGGCCCGTATCGTGGACTATTACTCACTGTTTTGGGGTCCTAGAGTGATTTCCACGATTGACGAACCCCGGGGTCCGTTTACGTGTCGGTCATCAACACCCGCAATTTTGGCCGATTCCGGCCCGTTTCATGGACTATTACTCACTGTTTTGGGGTCCGGGAGTGATTTCCATGATTGATGAACCCCGGGGTGCGTTTACGTGTCGGTCATCAACACCCGCAGTTTTGGCCGATTCTGGCCTGTTTCATGGACTATTACTGACTGTTTTGGTGTCCCGCACTAATTTCCATGATTGATGAACCCCGGGGTGCGTTTACGTGTCGGTCATCAACACCCGCAGTTTTAGCCGATTCTGGCCCATATCGTGGACTATTACTCACTGTTTTGGGGTCCCAGAGTGATTTCCACGATTGACGAACCCCGGGGTCCGTTTACGTGTCGGTCATCAACACCCGCAGTTTTGGCCGATTCTGGCCCGTTTCATGGACTATTACTCACTGTTTTGGGGTCCGGGAGTGATTTCCATGATTGATGAACCCTGGGGTGCGTTTACGTGTCGGTCATCAACACCCGCAGTTTTGGCCGATTCTGGCGTGTTTCATGGACTATTACTGACTGTTTTGGTGTCCCGGACTAATTTCCACGATTGATGAACCCTGGGGTGCGTTTACGTGTCGGTCATCAACACCCGCAGTTTTAGCCGATTCTGGCCAGTATCGTGGACTATTACTCACTTTTTTGGGTCCCGGAGTGATTTCCATGATTGATGAACCCCGGGGTGCGTTTACATGTCGGTCATCAACACCCGCAGTTTTAGCCGATTCTGGCCCGTATCGTGGACTATTACTCACTGTTTTGGGGTCCTAGAGTGATTTCCACGATTGACGAACCGCGGGTTGCGTTTACGTGGCGGTCATCAACACCCGCAGTTTTGGCCGATTCCGGCCCGTTTCATGGACTATTACTCACAGTTTTGGGGTCCCGGAGTGATTTTCATGATTGATGAACCCCGGTGTGCGTTTACGTGTCGGTCATCAACACCCGCAGTTTTGGCCGATTCTGGCCTATTTCATGGACTATTACTGACTGTTTTGGTGTCCCAGACTAATTTCCACGATTGACGAACCCCGGGGTGCGTTTACGTGTCGGTCATCAACACCCACAATTTTGGCCGATTCTGGCCTGTTTCATGGACTATTACTGAGTGTTTTGGTATCCCGGACTAATTTCCACGATTGATGAACCCCGGGGTACGTTTACGTGTCGGTCATCAACACCCACAGTTTTGGCCGATTCTGGCCCGTTTCATAGACTATTACTCACTGTTTTGGGGTCCCGGAGTGATTTCCATGATTGATGAACCCCGAGGTGCATTTATGTGTCGGTCATCAACACCCGCAGTTTTGGCCGATTCTGGCCTGTTTCATGGACTATTACTGACTGTTTTGGTGTCCCGGACTAATTTCCACGATTGATGAACCCTGGGGTGCGTTTACATGTCGGTCATCAACACCCGCAGTTTTGGCCGATTCCGGCCCGTATCATGAATTATTACTCATTGTTTTGGGGTCCTAGAGTGATTTCCACGATTGACGAACCGCGGGGTGCGTTTACGTGGCGGTCATCAACACCCGTAGTTTTGGCCGATTCCGGCCCGTTTCATGGACTATTACTCACTGTTTTGGGGTCCCGGAGTGATTTTCATGATTGATGAACCCCGGGGTGCGTTTACGTTTCGGTCATCAACACCCGCAGTTTTGGCCGATTCTGGCCTATTTCATGGACTATTACTGACTGTTTTGGTGTCCCGGACTAATTTCCACGATTGATGAACCCTGGGGTGCGTTTACATGTCGGTCATCAACACCCGCAGTTTTAGCCGATTCTGGCCCGTATCGTGGACTATTACTCACTGTTTTGGGGTCCTAGAGTGATTTCCACGATTGACGAACCCCGGGGTCCGTTTACGTGTCGGTCATCAACACCCGCAGTTTTGGCCGATTCCGGCCCATTTCATGGACTATTACTCACTGTTTTGGGGTCCGGGAGTGATTTCCATGATTGATGAACCCCGGGGTGCGTTTACGTGTCGGTCATCAACACCCGCAGTTTTGGCCGATTCTGGCCTGTTTCATGGACTATTACTGACTGTTTTGGTGTCCCGCACTAATTTCCACGATTGATGAACCCCGGGGTGCGTTTATGTGTCGGTCATCAACACCCGCAGTTTTAGCCGATTCTGGCCCATATCGTGGACTATTACTCACTGTTTTGGGGTCCCAGAGTGATTTCCACGATTGACGAACCCCGGGGTCCGTTTACGTGTCGGTCATCAACACCCGCAGTTTTGGCCGATTCCGGCCCGTTTCATGGACTATTACTCACTGTTTTGGGGTCCGGGAGTGATTTCCATGATTGATGAACCCCGGGGTGCGTTTACGTGTCGGTCATCAACACCCGCAGTTTTGGCCGATTCTGGCCTGTTTCATGGACTATTACTGACTGTTTTGGTGTCCCGGACTAATTTCCACGATTGATGAACCCTGGGGTGCGTTTACGTGTCGGTCATCAACACCCGCAGTTTTAGCCGATTCTGGCCAGTATCGTGGACTATTACTCACTTTTTTGGGTCCCGGAGTGATTTCCACGATTGATGAACCCCGGGGTGCGTTTACATGTCGGTCATCAACACCCGCAGTTTTAGCCGATTCTGGCCCGTATCGTGGACTATTACTCACTGTTTTGGGGTCCTAGAGTGATTTCCACGATTGACGAACCGCGGGGTGCGTTTACGTGGCGGTCATCAACACCCGCAGTTTTGGCCGATTCCGGCCCGTTTCATGGACTATTACTCACTGTTTTGGGGTCCCGGAGTGATTTTCATGATTGATGAACCCCGGTGTGCGTTTACGTGTCGGTCATCAACACCCGCAGTTTTGGCCGATTCTGGCCTATTTCATGGACTATTACTGACTGTTTTGGTGTCCCAGATTAATTTCCACGATTGATGAACCCTGGGGTGCGTTTACGTGTCGGTCATCAACACCTGCAGTTTTAGCCGATTCTGGCCCGTATCGTGGACTATTACTCACTGTTTTGGGGTCCTAGAGTGATTTCCACGATTGACGAACCCCGGGGTACGTTTACGTGTCGGTCATCAACACCCACAGTTTTGGCCGATTCTGGCCCGTTTCATGGACTATTACTCACTGTTTTGGGGTCCCGGAGTGATTTCCATGATTGATGAACCCCGAGGTGCATTTATGTGTCGGTCATCAACACCCGCAGTTTTGGCCGATTCTGGCCTGTTTCATGGACTATTACTGATTGTTTTGGTGTCCCGGACTAATTTCCACGATTGATGAACCCTGGGGTGCGTTTACATGTCGGTCATCAACACCCGCAGTTTTGGCCGATTCCGGCCCGTATCATGAATTATTACTCATTGTTTTGGGGTCCTAGAGTGATTTCCACGATTGACGAACCGCGGGGTGCGTTTACGTGGCGGTCATCAACACCCGTAGTTTTGGCCGATTCCGGCCCGTTTCATGGACTATTACTCACTGTTTTGGGGTCCCGGAGTGATTTTCATGATTGATGAACCCCGGGGTGCGTTTACGTTTCGGTCATCAACACCCGCAGTTTTGGCCGATTCTGGCCTATTTCATGGACTATTACTGACTGTTTTGGTGTCCCGGACTAATTTCCACGATTGATGAACCCTGGGGTGCGTTTACATGTCGGTCATCAACACCCGCAGTTTTAGCCGATTCTGGCCCGTATCGTGGACTATTACTCACTGTTTTGGGGTCCTAGAGTGATTTCCACGATTGACGAACCCCGGGGTCCGTTTACGTGTCGGTCATCAACACCCGCAGTTTTGGCCGATTCCGGCCCGTTTCATGGACTATTACTCACTGTTTTGGGGTCCGGGAGTGATTTCCATGATTGATGAACCCCGGGGTGCGTTTACGTGTCGGTCATCAACACCCGCAGTTTTGGCCGATTCTGGCCTGTTTCATGGACTATTACTGACTGTTTTGGTGTCCCGCACTAATTTCCACGATTGATGAACCCTGGGGTGCGTTTACGTGTCGGTCATCAACACCCGCAGTTTTAGCCGATTCTGGCCCATATCGTGGACTATTACTCACTGTTTTGGGGTCCCAGAGTGATTTCCACGATTGACGAACCCCGGGGTCCGTTTACGTGTCGGTCATCAACACCCGCAGTTTTGGCCGATTCCGGCCCGTTTCATGGACTATTACTCACTGTTTTGGGGTCCGGGAGTGATTTCCATGATTGATGAACCCCGGGGTGCGTTTACGTGTCGGTCATCAACACCCGCAGTTTTGGCCGATTCTGGCCTGTTTCATGGACTATTACTGACTGTTTTGGTGTCCCGGACTAATTTCCACGATTGATGAACCCTGGGGTGCGTTTACGTGTCGGTCATCAACACCCGCAGTTTTAGCCGATTCTGGCCAGTATCGTGGACTATTACTCACTTTTTTGGGTCCCAGAGTGATTTCCACGATTGATGAACCCCGGGGTGCGTTTACATGTCGGTCATCAACACCCGCAGTTTTGGCCGATTTTAGCCCGTTCGTGGACTATTACTCACCGTTTTGGGGCCCCGGACTGATTTCCACGATTGACGAACCCCGGGGTGCGTTTACGTGTCGGTCATCAACACTCGCAATTTTGGCCGATTCTGGCCTGTTTCATGGACTATTACTGAGTGTTTTGGTATCCCGGACTAATTTCCACGATTGATGAACCCCGGGGTACGTTTACGTGTCGGTCATCAACACCCATAGTTTTGGCCGATTCTGGCCCGTTTCATGGACTATTACTCACTGTTTTGGGGTCCCGGAGTGATTTCCATGATTGATGAACCCCGAGGTGCATTTATGTGTCGGTCATCAACACCCGCAGTTTTGGCCGATTCTGGCCTGTTTCATGGACTATTACTGACTGTTTTGGTGTCCCGGACTAATTTCCACGATTGATGAACCCTGGGGTGCGTTTACATGTCGGTCATCAACACCCGCAGTTTTGGCCGATTCCGGCCCGTATCATGAATTATTACTCATTGTTTTGGGGTCCTAGAGTGATTTCCACGATTGACGAACCGCGGGGTGCGTTTACGTGGCGGTCATCAACACCCGTAGTTTTGGCCGATTCCGGCCCGTTTCATGGACTATTACTCACTGTTTTGGGGTCCCGGAGTGATTTTCATGATTGATGAACCCCGGGGTGCGTTTACGTTTCGGTCATCAACACCCGCAGTTTTGGCCGATTCTGGCCTATTTCATGGACTATTACTGACTGTTTTGGTGTCCCGGACTAATTTCCACGATTGATGAACCCTGGGGTGCGTTTACATGTCGGTCATCAACACCCGCAGTTTTAGCCGATTCTGGCCCGTATCGTGGACTATTACTCACTGTTTTGGGGTCCTAGAGTGATTTCCACGATTGACGAACCCCGGGGTCCGTTTACGTGTCGGTCATCAACACCCGCAGTTTTGGCCGATTCCGGCCCGTTTCATGGACTATTACTCACTGTTTTGGGGTCCGGGAGTGATTTCCATGATTGATGAACCCCGGGGTGCGTTTACGTGTCGGTCATCAACACCCGCAGTTTTGGCCGATTCTGGCCTGTTTCATGGACTATTACTGACTGTTTTGGTGTCCCGCACTAATTTCCACGATTGATGAACCCTGGGGTGCGTTTACGTGTCGGTCATCAACACCCGCAGTTTTAGCCGATTCTGGCCCATATCGTGGACTATTACTCACTGTTTTGGGGTCCCAGAGTGATTTCCACGATTGACGAACCCCGGGGTCCGTTTACGTGTCGGTCATCAACACCCGCAGTTTTGGCCGATTCCGGCCCGTTTCATGGACTATTACTCACTGTTTTGGGGTCCGGGAGTGATTTCCATGATTGATGAACCCCGGGGTGCGTTTACGTGTCGGTCATCAACACCCGCAGTTTTGGCCGATTCTGGCCTGTTTCATGGACTATTACTGACTGTTTTGGTGTCCCGGACTAATTTCCACGATTGATGAACCCTGGGGTGCGTTTACGTGTCGGTCATCAACACCCGCAGTTTTAGCCGATTCTGGCCAGTATCGTGGACTATTACTCAGTTTTTTGGGTCCCGGAGTGATTTCCACGATTGATGAACCCCGGGGTGCGTTTACATGTCGGTCATCAACACCCGCAGTTTTAGCCGATTCTGGCCCGTATCGTGGACTATTACTCACTGTTTTGGGGTCCTAGAGTGATTTCCACGATTGACGAACCGCGGGGTGCGTTTACGTGGCGGTCATCAACTCCCGCAGTTTTGGCCGATTCCGGCCCGTTTCATGGACTATTACTCACTGTTTTGGGGTCCCGGAGTGATTTTCATGATTGATGAACCCCGGTGTGCGTTTACGTGTCGGTCATCAACACCCGCAGTTTTGGCCGATTCTGGCCTATTTCATGGACTATTACTGACTGTTTTGGTGTCCCAGACTAATTTCCACGATTGATGAACCCTGGGGTGCGTTTACGTGTCGGTCATCAACACCTGCAGTTTTAGCCGATTCTGGCCCGTATCGTGGACTATTACTCACTGTTTTGGGGTCCTAGAGTGATTTCCACGATTGACGAACCCCGGGGTACGTTTACGTGTCGGTCATCAACACCCACAGTTTTGGCCGATTCTGGCCCGTTTCATGGACTATTACTCACTGTTTTGGGGTCCCGGAGTGATTTCCATGATTGATGAACCCCGAGGTGCATTTATGTGTCGGTCATCAACACCCGCAGTTTTGGCCGATTCTGGCCTGTTTCATGGACTATTACTGACTGTTTTGGTGTCCCGGACTAATTTCCACGATTGATGAACCCTGGGGTGCGTTTACATGTCGGTCATCAACACCCGCAGTTTTGGCCGATTCCGGCCCGTATCATGAATTATTACTCATTGTTTTGGGGTCCTAGAGTGATTTCCACGATTGACGAACCGCGGGGTGCGTTTACGTGTCGGTCATCAACACCCGCAGTTTTGGCCGATTCTGGCCTGTTTCATGGACTATTACTGACTGTTTTGGTGTCCCGGACTAATTTCCACGATTGATGAACCCTGGGGTGCGTTTACGTGTCGGTCATCAACACCCGCAGTTTTAGCCGATTCTGGCCAGTATCGTGGACTATTACTCACTTTTTTGGGTCCCAGAGTGATTTCCACGATTGATGAACCCCGGGGTGCGTTTACATGTCGGTCATCAACACCCGCAGTTTTGGCCGATTTTAGCCCGTTCGTGGACTATTACTCACCGTTTTGGGGCCCCGGACTGATTTCCACGATTGACGAACCCCGGGGTGCGTTTACGTGTCGGTCATCAACACTCGCAATTTTGGCCGATTCTGGCCTGTTTCATGGACTATTACTGAGTGTTTTGGTATCCCGGACTAATTTCCACGATTGATGAACCCCGGGGTACGTTTACGTGTCGGTCATCAACACCCATAGTTTTGGCCGATTCTGGCCCGTTTCATGGACTATTACTCACTGTTTTGGGGTCCCGGAGTGATTTCCATGATTGATGAACCCCGAGGTGCATTTATGTGTCGGTCATCAACACCCGCAGTTTTGGCCGATTCTGGCCTGTTTCATGGACTATTACTGACTGTTTTGGTGTCCCGGACTAATTTCCACGATTGATGAACCCTGGGGTGCGTTTACATGTCGGTCATCAACACCCGCAGTTTTGGCCGATTCCGGCCCGTATCATGAATTATTACTCATTGTTTTGGGGTCCTAGAGTGATTTCCACGATTGACGAACCGCGGGGTGCGTTTACGTGGCGGTCATCAACACCCGTAGTTTTGGCCGATTCCGGCCCGTTTCATGGACTATTACTCACTGTTTTGGGGTCCCGGAGTGATTTTCATGATTGATGAACCCCGGGGTGCGTTTACGTTTCGGTCATCAACACCCGCAGTTTTGGCCGATTCTGGCCTATTTCATGGACTATTACTGACTGTTTTGGTGTCCCGGACTAATTTCCACGATTGATGAACCCTGGGGTGCGTTTACATGTCGGTCATCAACACCCGCAGTTTTAGCCGATTCTGGCCCGTATCGTGGACTATTACTCACTGTTTTGGGGTCCTAGAGTGATTTCCACGATTGACGAACCCCGGGGTCCGTTTACGTGTCGGTCATCAACACCCGCAGTTTTGGCCGATTCCGGCCCGTTTCATGGACTATTACTCACTGTTTTGGGGTCCGGGAGTGATTTCCATGATTGATGAACCCCGGGGTGCGTTTACGTGTCGGTCATCAACACCCGCAGTTTTGGCCGATTCTGGCCTGTTTCATGGACTATTACTGACTGTTTTGGTGTCCCGGACTAATTTCCACGATTGATGAACCCTGGGGTGCGTTTACGTGTCGGTCATCAACACCCGCAGTTTTAGCCGATTCTGGCCAGTATCGTGGACTATTACTCAGTTTTTTGGGTCCCGGAGTGATTTCCACGATTGATGAACCCCGGGGTGCGTTTACATGTCGGTCATCAACACCCGCAGTTTTAGCCGATTCTGGCCCGTATCGTGGACTATTACTCACTGTTTTGGGGTCCTAGAGTGATTTCCACGATTGACGAACCGCGGGGTGCGTTTACGTGGCGGTCATCAACTCCCGCAGTTTTGGCCGATTCCGGCCCGTTTCATGGACTATTACTCACTGTTTTGGGGTCCCGGAGTGATTTTCATGATTGATGAACCCCGGTGTGCGTTTACGTGTCGGTCATCAACACCCGCAGTTTTGGCCGATTCTGGCCTATTTCATGGACTATTACTGACTGTTTTGGTGTCCCAGACTAATTTCCACGATTGATGAACCCTGGGGTGCGTTTACGTGTCGGTCATCAACACCTGCAGTTTTAGCCGATTCTGGCCCGTATCGTGGACTATTACTCACTGTTTTGGGGTCCTAGAGTGATTTCCACGATTGACGAACCCCGGGGTACGTTTACGTGTCGGTCATCAACACCCACAGTTTTGGCCGATTCTGGCCCGTTTCATGGACTATTACTCACTGTTTTGGGGTCCCGGAGTGATTTCCATGATTGATGAACCCCGAGGTGCATTTATGTGTCGGTCATCAACACCCGCAGTTTTGGCCGATTCTGGCCTGTTTCATGGACTATTACTGACTGTTTTGGTGTCCCGGACTAATTTCCACGATTGATGAACCCTGGGGTGCGTTTACATGTCGGTCATCAACACCCGCAGTTTTGGCCGATTCCGGCCCGTATCATGAATTATTACTCATTGTTTTGGGGTCCTAGAGTGATTTCCACGATTGACGAACCGCGGGGTGCGTTTACGTGGCGGTCATCAACACCCGTAGTTTTGGCCGATTCCGGCCCGTTTCATGGACTACTACTCACTGTTTTGGGGTCCCGGAGTGATTTTCATGATTGATGAACCCCGGGGTGCGTTTACGTTTCGGTCATCAACACCCGCAGTTTTGGCCGATTCTGGCCTATTTCATGGACTATTACTGACTGTTTTGGTGTCCCGGACTAATTTCCACGATTGATGAACCCTGGGGTGCGTTTACATGTCGGTCATCAACACCCGCAGTTTTAGCCGATTCTGGCCCGTATCGTGGACTATTACTCACTGTTTTGGGGTCCTAGAGTGATTTCCACGATTGACGAACCCCGGGGTCCTTTTACGTGTCGGTCATCAACACCCGCAGTTTTGGCCGATTCCGGCCCGTTTCATGGACTATTACTCACTGTTTTGGGGTCCGGGAGTGATTTCCATGATTGATGAACCCCGGGGTGCGTTTACGTGTCGGTCATCAACACCCGCAGTTTTGGCCGATTCTGGCCTGTTTCATGGACTATTACTGACTGTTTTGGTGTCCCGCACTAATTTCCACGATTGATGAACCCTGGGGTGCGTTTACGTGTCGGTCATCAACACCCGCAGTTTTAGCCGATTCTGGCCCATATCGTGGACTATTACTCACTGTTTTGGGGTCCCAGAGTGATTTCCACGATTGACGAACCCCGGGGTCCGTTTACGTGTCGGTCATCAACACCCGTAGTTTTGGCCGATTCCGGCCCGTTTCATGGACTATTACTCACTGTTTTGGGGTCCGGGAGTGATTTCCATGATTGATGAACCCCGGGGTGCGTTTACGTGTCGGTCATCAACACCCGCAGTTTTGGCCGATTCTGGCCTGTTTCATGGACTATTACTGACTGTTTTGGTGTCCCGGACTAATTTCCACGATTGATGAACCCTGGGGTGCGTTTACGTGTCGGTCATCAACACCCGCAGTTTTAGCCGATTCTGGCCAGTATCGTGGACTATTACTCACTTTTTTGGGTCCCGGAGTGATTTCCACGATTGATGAACCCCGGGGTGCGTTTACATGTCGGTCATCAACACCCGCAGTTTTGGCCGATTTTAGCCCGTTCGTGGACTATTACTCACCGTTTTGGGGCCCCGGACTGATTTCCACGATTGACGAACCCCGGGGTGCGTTTACGTGTCGGTCATCAACACTCGCAATTTTGGCCGATTCTGGCCTGTTTCATGGACTATTACTGAGTGTTTTGGTATCCCGGACTAATTTCCACGATTGATGAACCCTGGGGTGCGTTTACATGTCGGTCATCAACACCCGCAGTTTTGGCCGATTCCGGCCCGTATCGTGAATTATTACTCACTGTTTTGGGGTCCTAGAGTGATTTCCACGATTGACGAACCCTGGGGTCCGTTTACGTGTCGGTCATCAACACCCGCAGTTTTGGCCGATGCCGGCCCGTTTCATGGACTATTACTCACTGTTTTGGGGTCCCGGAGTGATTTCCACGATTTATGAACCCCGAGGTGCGTATACGTGTCGGTCATCAACACCCGCAGTTTTGGCCGATTCTGGCCTGTTTCATGGACTATTACTGACTGTTTTGGTGTCCCGGACTAATTTCCATGATTGATGAACCCTGGGGTGCGTTTACGTGTCGGTCATCAACACCCGCAATTTTGGCCGATTCCGGCCCGTATCGTGAATTATTACTCACTGTTTTGGGGTCCTAGAGTGATTTCCACGATTGACGAACCACGGGGTGCGTTTACATGGCGGTCATCAACACCCGCAGTTTTGGCCGATTCTGGCCCGTTTCATGGACTATTACTCACTGTTTTGGGGTCCCGGAGTGATTTTCATGATTGATGAACCCCGGGGTGCGTTTACGTGTCGGTCATCAACACCCGCAGTTTTGGCCGATTCTGGCCTATTTCATGGACTATTACTGACTGTTTTGGTGTCCCGGACTAATTTCCACGATTGATGAACCCTGGGGTGCGATTACGTGTCGGTCATCAACACCCGCAGTTTTAGCCGATTCTGGCCCGTATCGTGGACTATTACTCACTGTTTTTGGGTCCTAGAGTGATTTCCACGATTGACGAACCCCGGGGTCCTTTTACGTGTCGGTCATCAACACCCGCAGTTTTGGCCGATTCCGGCCCGTTTCATGGACTATTACTCACTGTTTTGGGGTCCGGGAGTGATTTCCATGATTGATGAACCCCGGGGTGCGTTTACGTGTCGGTCATCAACACCCGCAGTTTTGGCCGATTCTGGCCTGTTTCATGGACTATTACTGACTGTTTTGGTGTCCCGGACTAATTTCCACGATTGATGAACCCTGGGGTGCGTTTACGTGTCGGTCATCAACACCCGCAGTTTTAGCCGATTCTGGCCAGTATCGTGGACTATTACTCACTTTTTTGGGTCCCGGAGTGATTTCCACGATTGATGAACCCCGGGGTGCGTTTACATGTCGGTCATCAACACCCGCAGTTTTGGCCGATTTTAGCCCGTTCGTGGACTATTACTCACCGTTTTGGGGCCCCGGACTGATTTCCACGATTGACGAACCCCGGGGTGCGTTTACGTGTCGGTCATCAACACTCGCAATTTTGGCCGATTCTGGCCTGTTTCATGGACTATTACTGAGTGTTTTGGTATCCCGGACTAATTTCCACGATTGATGAACCCTGGGGTGCGTTTACATGTCGGTCATCAACACCCGCAGTTTTGGCCGATTCCGGCCCGTATCGTGAATTATTACTCACTGTTTTGGGGTCCTAGAGTGATTTCCACGATTGACGAACCCTGGGGTCCGTTTACGTGTCGGTCATCAACACCCGCAGTTTTGGCCGATGCCGGCCCGTTTCATGGACTATTACTCACTGTTTTGGGGTCCCGGAGTGATTTCCACGATTTATGAACCCCGAGGTGCGTATACGTGTCGGTCATCAACACCCGCAGTTTTGGCCGATTCTGGCCTGTTTCATGGACTATTACTGACTGTTTTGGTGTCCCGGACTAATTTCCATGATTGATGAACCCTGGGGTGCGTTTACGTGTCGGTCATCAACACCCGCAATTTTGGCCGATTCCGGCCCGTATCGTGAATTATTACTCACTGTTTTGGGGTCCTAGAGTGATTTCCACGATTGACGAACCACGGGGTGCGTTTACATGGCGGTCATCAACACCCGCAGTTTTGGCCGATTCTGGCCCGTTTCATGGACTATTACTCACTGTTTTGGGGTCCCGGAGTGATTTTCATGATTGATGAACCCCGGGGTGCGTTTACGTGTCGGTCATCAACACCCGCAGTTTTGGCCGATTCTGGCCTATTTCATGGACTATTACTGACTGTTTTGGTGTCCCGGACTAATTTCCACGATTGATGAACCCTGGGGTGCGATTACGTGTCGGTCATCAACACCCGCAGTTTTAGCCGATTCTGGCCCGTATCGTGGACTATTACTCACTGTTTTTGGGTCCTAGAGTGATTTCCACGATTGACGAACCGCGGGGTGCGTTTACGTGGCGGTCATCAACACCCGCAGTTTTGGCCGATTCCGGCCCGTTTCATGGACTATTACTGACTGTTTTGGGGTCCCGGAGTGATTTTCATGCTTGATGAACCCCGGGGTGCGTTTACGTGCGGTCATCAACACCCGCAGTTTCGGCCGATTCTGGCCTATTTCATGGACTATTACTGACTGTTTTGGTGTCCGGTGCTAATTTCCACGATTGATGAACCCTGGGGTGCGTTTACGAGTCGGTCATCAACACCCGCAGTTTTAGCCGATTCTGGCCCGTATCATGGACTATTACTCACTGTTTTGGGGTCCTAGAGTGATTTCCACGATTGACGAACCCCGGGGTCCGTTTACGTGTCGGTCATCAACACCCGCAGTTTTGGCCGATTCCGGCCCGTTTCATGGACTATTACTCACTGTTTTGGGGTCCCGGAGTGATTTCCATGATTGATGAACCCCGGGGTGCGTTTACGTGTCGGTCATCAACACCCGCAGTTTTGGCCGATTCTGGCCTATTTCATGGACTATTACTGACTATTTTGGTGTCCCGGACTAATTTCCACGATTGATGAACCCTGGGGTGCGTTTACATGTCGATCATCAACACCCGCAGTTTTGGCCGATTCCGGCCCGTATCGTGAATTATTACTCACTGTTTTGGGGTCCTAGAGTGATTTCCACGATTGACGAACCGTGGGGTGCGTTTACGTGGCGGTCATAAACACGCAGTTTTGGCCGATTCCGGCCCGTTTCATGGACTATTACTCACTGTTTTGGGGTCCCGGAGTGATTTTCATGATTGATGAACCCCGGGGTGCGTTTACGTGTCGGTCATCAACACCCGCAGTTTTGGCCGATTCTGGCCTATTTCATGGACTATTACTGACTGTTTTGGTGTCCCGGACTAATTTCCACGATTGATGAACCCTGGGGTGCGTTTACGTGTCGGTCAAAAACACCCGCAGTTTTAGCCGATTCTGGCCCGTATCGTGGACTATTACTCACTGTTTTGGGGTCCTAGAGTGATTTCCACGATTGACGAACCCCGGGGTCCGTTTACGTGTCGGTCATCAACACCCGCAGTTTTGGCCGATTCTGGCCCGTTTCATGGACTATTACTCACTGTTTTGGGGCCCTGGAGTGATTTCCATTATTGATGAACCCCGGGGTGCGTTTATGTGTCGGTCATCAACACCCGCAGTTTTGGCCGATTCTGGCCTGTTTCATGGACTATTATTGACTATTTTGGTGTCCCGAACTAATTTCCACGATTGATGAACCCTGGGGTGCGTTTACCTGTCGGTCATCAACACCCGCAGTTTTGGCCGATTCCGGCCCGTATCGTGAATTACTCACTGTTTTGGGGTCCTAGAGTGATTTCCACGATTGACGAACCCTGGGGTCCGTTTACGTGTCGGTCATCAACACCCGCAGTTTTGGCCGATTCCGTCCCGTTTCATGGACTATTACTCACTGTTTTGGGGTCCCGGAGTGATTTCCACGATTTATGAACCCCGAGGTGCGTATACGTGTCGGTCATCAACACCCGCAGTTTTGGCCGATTCTGGCCTGTTTCATGGACTATTACTGACTGTTTTGGTGTCCCGGACTAATTTCCACGATTGATGAACCCTGGGGTGCGTTTACGTGTCGGTCAAAAACACCCGCAGTTTTAGCCGATTCTGGCCCGTATCGTGGACTATTACTCACTGTTTTGGGGTCCTAGAGTGATTTTCACGATTGACGAACCGCGGGGTGCGTTTACGTGGCGGTCATCAACACCCGCAGTTTTGGCCGATTCCGGCCCGTTTCATGGACTATTACTCACTGTTTTGGGGTCCCGGAGTGATTTTCATGATTGATGAACCCCGGTGTGCGTTTACGTGTCGGTCATCAACACCCGCAGTTTTGGCCGATTCTGGCCTATTTGATGGACTATTACTGACTGTTTTGGTGTCCCAGACTAATTTCCACGATTGATGAACCCTGGGGTGCGTTTACGTGTCGGTCATCAACACCCGCAGTTTTAGCCGATTCTGGCCCGTATCGTGGACTATTACTCACTGTTTTGGGGTCCTAGAGTGATTTCCACGATTGACGAACCCCGGGGTCCGTTTACGTGTCGGTCATCAACACCCGCAGTTTTGGCCGATTCTGGCCCGTTTCATGGACTATTACTCACTGTTTTGGGGCCCTGGAGTGATTTCCATTATTGATGAACCCCGGGGTGCGTTTATGTGTCGGTCATCAACACCCGGAGTTTTGGCCGATTCTGGCCTGTTTCATGGACTATTATTGACTATTTTGGTGTCCCGAACTAATTTCCACGATTGATGAACCCTGGGGTGCGTTTACCTGTCGGTCATCAACACCCGCAGTTTTGGCCGATTCCGGCCCGTATCGTGAATTACTCACTGTTTTGGGGTCCTAGAGTGATTTCCACGATTGACGAACCCTGGGGTCCGTTTACGTGTCGGTCATCAACACCCGCAGTTTTGGCCGATTCCGGCCCGTTTCATGGACTATTACTCACTGTTTTGGGGTCCCGGAGTGATTTCCACGATTTATGAACCCCGAGGTGCGTATACGTGTCGGTCATCAACACCCGCAGTTTTGGCCGATTCTGGCCTGTTTCATGGACTATTACTGACTGTTTTGGTGTCCCGGACTAATTTCCACGATTGATGAACCCTTGGGTGCGTTTACGTGTCGGTCATCAACACCCGCAATTTTGGCCGATTCCGGCCCGTATCGTGAATTATTACTCACTGTTTTGGGGTCCTAGAGTGATTTCCACGATTGACGAACCACGGGGTGCGTTTACATGGCGGTCATCAACACCCGCAGTTTTGTCCGATTCTGGCCCGTTTCATGGACTATTACTCACTGTTTTGGGGTCCCGGAGTGATTTTCATGATTGATGAACCCCGGGGTGCGTTTACGTGTCGGTCATCAACACCCGCAGTTTTGGCCGATTCTGGCCTATTTCATGGACTATTACTGACTGTTTTGGTGTCCCGGACTAATTTCCACGATTGATGAACCCTGGGGTGCGTTTACGTGTCGGTCATCAACACCCGCAGTTTTAGCCGATTCTGGCCCGTATCGTGGACTATTACTCACTGTTTTGGGGTCCTAGAGTGATTTCCACGATTGACGAACCCCGGGGTCCGTTTACGTGTCGGTCATCAACACCCGCAGTTTTGGCCGATTCTGGCCCGTTTCATGGACTATTACTCACTGTTTTGGGGCCCCGGAGTGATTTCCATTATTGATGAACCCCGGGGTGCGTTTATGTGTCGGTCATCAACACCCGCAGTTTTGGCCGATTCTGGCCTGTTTCATGGACTATTATTGACTGTTTTGGTGTCCCGGACTAATTTCCACGATTGATGAACCCTGGGGTGCGTTTACCTGTCGGTCATCAACACCCGCAGTTTTGGCCGATTCCGGCCCGTATCGTGAATTATTACTCACTGTTTTGGGGTCCTAGAGTGATTTCCACGATTGACGAACCGCGGGGTGCGTTTACGTGGCGGTCATCAACACCCGTAGTTTTGGCCGATTCCGGCCCGTTTCATGGACTATTACTCACTGTTTTGGGGTCCCGGAGTGATTTTCATGATTGATGAACCCCGGGGTGCGTTTACGTGTCGGTCATCAACACCCGCAGTTTTGGCCGATTCTGGCCTATTTCATGGACTATTACTGACTGTTTTGGTGTCCCGGACTAATTTCCACGATTGATGAAGCCTGGGGTGCGTTTACGTGTCGGTCATCAACACCCGCAGTTTTAGCCGATTCTTGCCCGTATCGTGGACTATTACTCACTGTTTTGGGGTCCTAGAGTGATTTCCACGATTGACGAACCCCGGGGTCCGTTTACGTGTCGGTCATCAACACCCGCAGTTTTGGCCGATTCCGGCCCGTTTCATGGACTATTTCTCACTATTTTGGGGTCCGGGAGTGATTTCCATGATTGATGAACACCGGGGTGCGTTTACGTGTCGGTCATCAACACCCGCAGTTTTGGCCGATTCTGGCCTGTTTCATGGACTATTACTGACTGTTTTGGTGTCCCGGACTAATTTCCATGATTGATGAACCCTGGGGTGCGTTTACGTGTCGGTCATCAACACCCGCAATTTTGGCCGATTCCGGCCCGTATCGTGAATTATTACTCACTGTTTTGGGGTCCTAGAGTGATTTCCACGATTGACGAACCACGGGGTGCGTTTACATGGCGGTCATCAACACCCGCAGTTTTGGCCGATTCTGGCCCGTTTCATGGACTATTACTCACTGTTTTGGGGTCCCGGAGTGATTTTCATGATTGATGAACCCCGGGGTGCGTTTACGTGTCGGTCATCAACACCCGCAGTTTTGGCCGATTCCGGCCCGTATCGTGGACTATTACTCACTGTTTTGGGGTCCTAGAGTGATTTCCACGATTAACGAACCCCGGGGTCCGTTTACGTGTCGGTCATCAACACCCGCAGTTTTGGCCGATTCTGGCCTATTTCATGGACTATTACTGACTGTTTTGGTGTCCCGGACTAATTTCCACGATTGATGAACCCTGGGGTGCGTTTACGTGTCGGTCATCAACACCCGCAGTTTTAGCCGATTCTGGCCCGTATCGTGGACTATTACTCACTGTTTTTGGGTCCTAGAGTGATTTCCACGATTGACGAACCACGGGGTGCGTTTACATGGCGGTCATCAACACCCGCAGTTTTGGCCGATTCTGGCCCGTTTCATGGACTATTACTCACTGTTTTGGGGTCCCGGAGTGATTTTCATGATTGATGAACCCCGGGGTGCGTTTACGTGTCGGTCATCAACACCCGCAGTTTTGGCATATTCTGGCCTATTTCATGGACTATTACTGACTGTTTTGGTGTCCCGGACTAATTTCCACGATTGATGAACCCTGGGGTGCGTTTACGTGTCGGTCATCAACACCCGCAGTTTTAGCCGATTCTGGCCCGTATCGTGGACTATTACTCACTGTTTTTGGGTCCTAGAGTGATTTCCACGATTGACGAACCGCGGGGTGCGTTTACGTGGTGGTCATCAACACCCGCAGTTTTGGCCGATTCCGGCCCGTTTCATGGACTATTACTCACTGTTTTGGGGTCCCGGAGTGATTTTCATGCTTGATGAACCCCGGGGTGCGTTTACGTGTCGGTCATCAACACCCGCAGTTTCGGTCGATTCTGGCCTATTTCATGGACTATTACTGACTGTTTTGGTGTCCGAGACTAATTTCCACGATTGATGAACCCTGGGGTGCGTTTACGAGTCGGTCATCAACACCCGCAGTTTTAGCCGATTCTGGCCCGTATCGTGGACTATTACTCACTGTTTTGGGGTCCTAGAGTGATTTCCACGATTGACGAACCCCGGGGTCCGTTTACGTGTCGGTCATCAACACCCGCAGTTTTGGCCGATTCCGGCCCGTTTCATGGACTATTTCTCACTATTTTGGGGTCCGGGAGTGATTTCCATGATTGATGAACACCGGGGTGCGTTTACGTGTCGGTCATCAACACCCGCAGTTTTGGCCGATTCTGGCCTGTTTCATGGACTATTACTGACTGTTTTGGTGTCCCGCACTAATTTCCACGATTGATGAACCCTGGGGTGCGTTTACGTGTCGGTCATCAACACCCGCAGTTTTAGCCGATTCTGGCCCATATCGTGGACTATTACTCACTGTTTTGGGGTCCTAGAGTGATTTCCACGATTAACGAACCCCGGGGTCCGTTTACGTGTCGGTCATCAACACCCGCAGTTTTGGCCGATTCTGGCCTATTTCATGGACTATTACTGACTGTTTTGGTGTCCCGGACTAATTTCCACGATTGATGAACCCTGGGGTGCGTTTACGTGTCGGTCATCAACACCCGCAGTTTTAGCCGATTCTGGCCCGTATCGTGGACTATTACTCACTGTTTTTGGGTCCTAGAGTGATTTCCACGATTGACGAACCACGGGGTGCGTTTACATGGCGGTCATCAACACCCGCAGTTTTGGCCGATTCTGGCCCGTTTCATGGACTATTACTCACTGTTTTGGGGTCCCGGAGTGATTTTCATGATTGATGAACCCCGGGGTGCGTTTACGTGTCGGTCATCAACACCCGCAGTTTTGGCCGATTCTGGCCTATTTCATGGACTATTACTGACTGTTTTGGTGTCCCGGACTAATTTCCACGATTGATGAACCCTGGGGTGCGTTTACGTGTCGGTCATCAACACCCGCAGTTTTAGCCGATTCTGGCCCGTATCGTGGACTATTACTCACTGTTTTTGGGTCCTAGAGTGATTTCCACGATTGACGAACCGCGGGGTGCGTTTACGTGGCGGTCATCAACACCCGCAGTTTTGGCCGATTCCGGCCCGTTTCATGGACTATTACTCACTGTTTTGGGGTCCCGGAGTGATTTCCATGATTGATGAACCCCGGGGTGCGTTTACGTGTCGGTCATCAACACCCGCAGTTTTGGCCGATTCTGGCCTGTTTCATGGACTATTACTGACTGTTTTGGTGTCCTGGACTAATTTCCACGATTGATGAACCCTGGGGTGCGTTTACATGTCGATCATCAACACCCGCAGTTTTGGCCGATTCCGGCCCGTATCGTGAATTATTACTCACTGTTTTGGGGTCCTAGAGTGATTTCCACGATTGACGAACCGTGGGGTGCGTTTACGTGGCGGTCATCAACACCCGCAGTTTTGGCCGATTCCGGCCCGTTTCATGGACTATTACTCACTGTTTTGGGGTCCCGGAGTGATTTTCATGATTGATGAACCCCGGGGTGCGTTTACGTGTCGGTCATCAACACCCGCAGTTTTGGCCGATTCTGGCCTATTTCATGGACTATTACTGACTGTTTTGGTGTCCCGGACTAATTTCCACGATTGACGAACCGCGGGGTGCGTTTACGTGGCGGTCATCAACACCCGCAGTTTTGGCCGATTCCGGCCCGTTTCATGGACTATTACTCACTGTTTTGGGGTCCCGGAGTGATTTTCATGCTTGATGAACCCCGGGGTGCGTTTACGTGTCGGTCATCAACACACGCAGTTTCGGTCGATTCTGGCCTATTTCATGGACTATTACTGACTGTTTTGGTGTCCGAGACTAATTTCCACGATTGATGAACCCTGGGGTGCGTTTACGAGTCGGTCATCAACACCCGCAGTTTTAGCCGATTCTGGCCCGTATCGTGGACTATTACTCACTGTTTTGGGGTCCTAGAGTGATTTCCACGATTGACGAACCCCGGGGTCCGTTTACGTGTCGGTCATCAACGCACCCCGGGGTTCATCAATCATGGAAATCACTCCGGGACCCCAAAACAGTGAGTAATAGTCCATGAAACGGGCCGGAATCGGCCAAAACTGCGGGTGTTGATGACCGCCACGTAAACGCACCCCGCGGTTCGTCAATCGTGGAAATTAGTCCGGGACACCAAAACAGTCAGTAATAGTCCATGAAATAGGCCAGAATCGGCCAAAACTGCGGGTGTTGATGACCGACACGTAAACGCACCCCGGGGTTCATCAATCATGAAAATCACTCCGGGACCCCAAAACAGTGAGTAATAGTCCATGAAACGGGCCGGAATCGGCCAAAACTGCGGGTGTTGATGACCGCCACGTAAACGCACCCCACGGTTCGTCAATCGTGGAAATCACTCTAGGACCCCAAAACAGTGAGTAATAATTCACGATACGGGCCGGAATCGGCCAAAACTGCGGGTGTTGATGATCGACATGTAAACGCACCCCAGGGTTCATCAATCGTGGAAATTAGTCCAGGACACCAAAACAGTCAGTAATAGTCCATGAAACAGGCCAGAATCGGCCAAAACTGCGGGTGTTGATGACCGACACGTAAACGCACCCCGGGGTTCATCAATCATGGAAATCACTCCGGGACCCCAAAACAGTGAGTAATAGTCCATGAAACGGGCCGGAATCGGCCAAAACTGCGGGTGTTGATGACCGCCACGTAAACGCACCCCGCGGTTCGTCAATCGTGGAAATCACTCTAGGACCCAAAAACAGTGAGTAATAGTCCACGATACGGGCCAGAATCGGCTAAAACTGCGGGTGTTGATGACCGACACGTAAACGCACCCCAGGGTTCATCAATCGTGGAAATTAGTCCGGGACACCAAAACAGTCAGTAATAGTCCATGAAATAGGCCAGAATCGGCCAAAACTGCGGGTGTTGATGACCGACACGTAAACGCACCCCGGGGTTCATCAATCATGAAAATCACTCCGGGACCCCAAAACAGTGAGTAATAGTCCATGAAACGGGCCAGAATCGGCCAAAACTGCGGGTGTTGATGACCGCCATGTAAACGCACCCCGTGGTTCGTCAATCGTGGAAATCACTCTAGGACCCAAAAACAGTGAGTAATAGTCCACGATACGGGCCAGAATCGGCTAAAACTGCGGGTGTTGATGACCGACACGTAAACGCACCCCAGGGTTCATCAATCGTGGAAATTAGTCCGGGACACCAAAACAGTCAGTAATAGTCCATGAAATAGGCCAGAATCGGCCAAAACTGCGGGTGTTGATGACCGACACGTAAACGGACCCCGGGGTTCGTTAATCGTGGAAATCACTCTAGGACCCCAAAACAGTGAGTAATAGTCCACGATATGGGCCAGAATCGGCTAAAACTGCGGGTGTTGATGACCGACACGTAAACGCACCCCAGGGTTCATCAATCGTGGAAATTAGTGCGGGACACCAAAACAGTCAGTAATAGTCCATGAAACAGGCCAGAATCGGCCAAAACTGCGGGTGTTGATGACCGACACGTAAACGCACCCCGGTGTTCATCAATCATGGAAATCACTCCCGGACCCCAAAATAGTGAGAAATAGTCCATGAAACGGGCCGGAATCGGCCAAAACTGCGGGTGTTGATGACCGACACGTAAACGGACCCCGGGGTTCGTCAATCGTGGAAATCACTCTAGGACCCCAAAACAGTGAGTAATAGTCCACGATACGGGCCAGAATCGGCTAAAACTGCGGGTGTTGATGACCGACTCGTAAACGCACCCCAGGGTTCATCAATCGTGGAAATTAGTCTCGGACACCAAAACAGTCAGTAATAGTCCATGAAATAGGCCAGAATCGACCGAAACTGCGGGTGTTGAGGACCGACACGTAAACGCACCCCGGGGTTCATCAAGCATGAAAATCACTCCGGGACCCCAAAACAGTGAGTAATAGTCCATGAAACGGGCCGGAATCGGCCAAAACTGCGGGTGTTGATGACCACCACGTAAACGCACCCCGCGGTTCGTCAATCGTGGAAATCACTCTAGGACCCAAAAACAGTGAGTAATAGTCCACGATACGGGCCAGAATCGGCTAAAACTGCGGGTGTTGATGACCGACACGTAAACGCACCCCAGGGTTCATCAATCGTGGAAATTAGTCCGGGACACCAAAACAGTCAGTAATAGTCCATGAAATAGGCCAGAATATGCCAAAACTGCGGGTGTTGATGACCGACACGTAAACGCACCCCGGGGTTCATCAATCATGAAAATCACTCCGGGACCCCAAAACAGTGAGTAATAGTCCATGAAACGGGCCAGAATCGGCCAAAACTGCGGGTGTTGATGACCGCCATGTAAACGCACCCCGTGGTTCGTCAATCGTGGAAATCACTCTAGGACCCAAAAACAGTGAGTAATAGTCCACGATACGGGCCAGAATCGGCTAAAACTGCGGGTGTTGATGACCGACACGTAAACGCACCCCAGGGTTCATCAATCGTGGAAATTAGTCCGGGACACCAAAACAGTCAGTAATAGTCCATGAAATAGGCCAGAATCGGCCAAAACTGCGGGTGTTGATGACCGACACGTAAACGGACCCCGGGGTTCGTTAATCGTGGAAATCACTCTAGGACCCCAAAACAGTGAGTAATAGTCCACGATATGGGCCAGAATCGGCTAAAACTGCGGGTGTTGATGACCGACACGTAAACGCACCCCAGGGTTCATCAATCGTGGAAATTAGTGCGGGACACCAAAACAGTCAGTAATAGTCCATGAAACAGGCCAGAATCGGCCAAAACTGCGGGTGTTGATGACCGACACGTAAACGCACCCCGGTGTTCATCAATCATGGAAATCACTCCCGGACCCCAAAATAGTGAGAAATAGTCCATGAAACGGGCCGGAATCGGCCAAAACTGCGGGTGTTGATGACCGACACGTAAACGGACCCCGGGGTTCGTCAATCGTGGAAATCACTCTAGGACCCCAAAACAGTGAGTAATAGTCCACGATACGGGCAAGAATCGGCTAAAACTGCGGGTGTTGATGACCGACACGTAAACGCACCCCAGGCTTCATCAATCGTGGAAATTAGTCCGGGACACCAAAACAGTCAGTAATAGTCCATGAAATAGGCCAGAATCGGCCAAAACTGCGGGTGTTGATGACCGACACGTAAACGCACCCCGGGGTTCATCAATCATGAAAATCACTCCGGGACCCCAAAACAGTGAGTAATAGTCCATGAAACGGGCCGGAATCGGCCAAAACTACGGGTGTTGATGACCGCCACGTAAACGCACCCCGCGGTTCGTCAATCGTGGAAATCACTCTAGGACCCCAAAACAGTGAGTAATAATTCACGATACGGGCCGGAATCGGCCAAAACTGCGGGTGTTGATGACCGACAGGTAAACGCACCCCAGGGTTCATCAATCGTGGAAATTAGTCCGGGACACCAAAACAGTCAATAATAGTCCATGAAACAGGCCAGAATCGGCCAAAACTGCGGGTGTTGATGACCGACACATAAACGCACCCCGGGGTTCATCAATAATGGAAATCACTCCGGGGCCCCAAAACAGTGAGTAATAGTCCATGAAACGGGCCAGAATCGGCCAAAACTGCGGGTGTTGATGACCGACACGTAAACGGACCCCGGGGTTCGTCAATCGTGGAAATCACTCTAGGACCCCAAAACAGTGAGTAATAGTCCACGATACGGGTCAGAATCGGCTAAAACTGCGGGTGTTGATGACCGACACGTAAACGCACCCCAGGGTTCATCAATCGTGGAAATTAGTCCGGGACACCAAAACAGTCAGTAATAGTCCATGAAATAGGCCAGAATCGGCCAAAACTGCGGGTGTTGATGACCGACACGTAAACGCACCCCGGGGTTCATCAATCGTGGAAATCACTCCGGGACCCAAAAAAGTGAGTAATAGTCCACGATACTGGCCAGAATCGGCTAAAACTGCGGGTGTTGATGACCGACTCGTAAACGCACCCCAGGGTTCATCAATCGTGGAAATTAGTCTCGGACACCAAAACAGTCAGTAATAGTCCATGAAATAGGCCAGAATCGACCGAAACTGCGGGTGTTGATGACCGACACGTAAACGCACCCCGGGGTTCATCAAGCATGAAAATCACTCCGGGACCCCAAAACAGTGAGTAATAGTCCATGAAACGGGCCGGAATCGGCCAAAACTGCGGGTGTTGATGACCACCACGTAAACGCACCCCGCGGTTCGTCAATCGTGGAAATCACTCTAGGACCCAAAAACAGTGAGTAATAGTCCACGATACGGGCCAGAATCGGCTAAAACTGCGGGTGTTGATGACCGACACGTAAACGCACCCCAGGGTTCATCAATCGTGGAAATTAGTCCGGGACACCAAAACAGTCAGTAATAGTCCATGAAATAGGCCAGAATATGCCAAAACTGCGGGTGTTGATGACCGACACGTAAACGCACCCCGGGGTTCATCAATCATGAAAATCACTCCGGGACCCCAAAACAGTGAGTAATAGTCCATGAAACGGGCCAGAATCGGCCAAAACTGCGGGTGTTGATGACCGCCATGTAAACGCACCCCGTGGTTCGTCAATCGTGGAAATCACTCTAGGACCCAAAAACAGTGAGTAATAGTCCACGATACGGGCCAGAATCGGCTAAAACTGCGGGTGTTGATGACCGACACGTAAACGCACCCCAGGGTTCATCAATCGTGGAAATTAGTCCGGGACACCAAAACAGTCAGTAATAGTCCATGAAATAGGCGAGAATCGGCCAAAACTGCGGGTGTTGATGACCGACACGTAAACGGACCCCGGGGTTCGTTAATCGTGGAAATCACTCTAGGACCCCAAAACAGTGAGTAATAGTCCACGATATGGGCCAGAATCGGCTAAAACTGCGGGTGTTGATGACCGACACGTAAACGCACCCCAGGGTTCATCAATCGTGGAAATTAGTGCGGGACACCAAAACAGTCAGTAATAGTCCATGAAACAGGCCAGAATCGGCCAAAACTGCGGGTGTTGATGACCGACACGTAAACGCACCCCGGTGTTCATCAATCATGGAAATCACTCCCGGACCCCAAAATAGTGAGAAATAGTCCATGAAACGGGCCGGAATCGGCCAAAACTGCGGGTGTTGATGACCGACACGTAAACGGACCCCGGGGTTCGTCAATCGTGGAAATCACTCTAGGACCCCAAAACAGTGAGTAATAGTCCACGATACGGGCAAGAATCGGCTAAAACTGCGGGTGTTGATGACCGACACGTAAACGCACCCCAGGCTTCATCAATCGTGGAAATTAGTCCGGGACACCAAAACAGTCAGTAATAGTCCATGAAATAGGCCAGAATCGGCCAAAACTGCGGGTGTTGATGACCGACACGTAAACGCACCCCGGGGTTCATCAATCATGAAAATCACTCCGGGACCCCAAAACAGTGAGTAGTCCATGAAACGGGCCGGAATCGGCCAAAACTACGGGTGTTGATGACCGCCACGTAAACGCACCCCGCGGTTCGTCAATCGTGGAAATCACTCTAGGACCCCAAAACAGTGAGTAATAATTCACGATACGGGCCGGAATCGGCCAAAACTGCGGGTGTTGATGACCGACAGGTAAACGCACCCCAGGGTTCATCAATCGTGGAAATTAGTCCGGGACACCAAAACAGTCAATAATAGTCCATGAAACAGGCCAGAATCGGCCAAAACTGCGGGTGTTGATGACCGACACATAAACGCACCCCGGGGTTCATCAATAATGGAAATCACTCCGGGGCCCCAAAACAGTGAGTAATAGTCCATGAAACGGGCCAGAATCGGCCAAAACTGCGGGTGTTGATGACCGACACGTAAACGGACCCCGGGGTTCGTCAATCGTGGAAATCACTCTAGGACCCCAAAACAGTGAGTAATAGTCCACGATACGGGTCAGAATCGGCTAAAACTGCGGGTGTTGATGACCGACACGTAAACGCACCCCAGGGTTCATCAATCGTGGAAATTAGTCCGGGACACCAAAACAGTCAGTAATAGTCCATGAAATAGGCCAGAATCGGCCAAAACTGCGGGTGTTGATGACCGACACGTAAACGCACCCCGGGGTTCATCAATCATGAAAATCACTCCGGGACCCCAAAACAGTGAGTAATAGTCCATGAAACGGGCCAGAATCGGACAAAACTGCGGGTGTTGATGACCGCCATGTAAACGCACCCCGTGGTTCGTCAATCGTGGAAATCACTCTAGGACCCCAAAACAGTGAGTAATAATTCACGATACGGGCCGGAATCGGCCAAAATTGCGGGTGTTGATGACCGACACGTAAACGCACCCAAGGGTTCATCAATCGTGGAAATTAGTCCGGGACACCAAAACAGTCAGTAATAGTCCATGAAACAGGCCAGAATCGGCCAAAACTGCGGGTGTTGATGACCGACACGTATACGCACCTCGGGGTTCATAAATCGTGGAAATCACTCCGGGACCCCAAAACAGTGAGTAATAGTCCATGAAACGGGCCGGAATCGGCCAAAACTGCGGGTGTTGATGACCGACACGTAAACGGACCCCAGGGTTCGTCAATCGTGGAAATCACTCTAGGACCCCAAAACAGTGAGTAATTCACGATACGGGCCAGAATCGGCCAAAACTGCGGGTGTTGATGACCGACAGGTAAACGCACCCCAGGGTTCATCAATCGTGGAAATTAGTTCGGGACACCAAAATAGTCAATAATAGTCCATGAAACAGGCCAGAATCGGCCAAAACTGCGGGTGTTGATGACCGACACATAAACGCACCCCGGGGTTCATCAATAATGGAAATCACTCCAGGGCCCCAAAACAGTGAGTAATAGTCCATGAAACGGGCCAGAATCGGCCAAAACTGCGGGTGTTGATGACCGACACGTAAACGGACCCCGGGGTTCGTCAATCGTGGAAATCACTCTAGGACCCCAAAACAGTGAGTAATAGTCCACGATACGGGCCAGAATCGGCTAAAACTGCGGGTGTTGATGACCGACACGTAAACGCACCCCAGGGTTCATCAATCGTGGAAATTAGTCTGGGACACCAAAACAGTCAGTAATAGTCCATGAAATAGGCCAGAATCGGCCAAAACTGCGGGTGTTGATGACCGACACGTAAACGCACACCGGGGTTCATCAATCATGAAAATCACTCCGGGACCCCAAAACAGTGAGTAATAGTCCATGAAACGGGCCGGAATCGGCCAAAACTGCGGGTGTTGATGACCGCCACGTAAACGCACCCCGCGGTTCGTCAATCGTGAAAATCACTCTAGGACCCCAAAACAGTGAGTAATAGTCCACGATACGGGCCAGAATCGGCTAAAACTGCGGGTGTTTTTGACCGACACGTAAACGCACCCCAGGGTTCATCAATCGTGGAAATTAGTCCGGGACACCAAAACAGTCAGTAATAGTCCATGAAACAGGCCAGAATCGGCCAAAACTGCGGGTGTTGATGACCGACACGTATACGCACCTCGGGGTTCATAAATCGTGGAAATCACTCCGGGACCCCAAAACAGTGAGTAATAGTCCATGAAACGGGCCGGAATCGGCCAAAACTGCGGGTGTTGATGACCGACACGTAAACGGAACCCAGGGTTCGTCAATCGTGGAAATCACTCTAGGACCCCAAAACAGTGAGTAATTCACGATACGGGCCGGAATCGGCCAAAACTGCGGGTGTTGATGACCGACAGGTAAACGCACCCCAGGGTTCATCAATCGTGGAAATTAGTTCGGGACACCAAAATAGTCAATAATAGTCCATGAAACAGGCCAGAATCGGCCAAAACTGCGGGTGTTGATGACCGACACATAAACGCACCCCGGGGTTCATCAATAATGGAAATCACTCCAGGGCCCCAAAACAGTGAGTAATAGTCCATGAAACGGGCCAGAATCGGCCAAAACTGCGGGTGTTGATGACCGACACGTAAACGGACCCCGGGGTTCGTCAATCGTGGAAATCACTCTAGGACCCCAAAACAGTGAGTAATAGTCCACGATACGGGCCAGAATCGGCTAAAACTGCGGGTGTTGATGACCGACACGTAAACGCACCCCAGGGTTCATCAATCGTGGAAATTAGTCTGGGACACCAAAACAGTCAGTAATAGTCCATGAAATAGGCCAGAATCGGCCAAAACTGCGGGTGTTGATGACCGACACGTAAACGCACACCGGGGTTCATCAATCATGAAAATCACTCCGGGACCCCAAAACAGTGAGTAATAGTCCATGAAACGGGCCGGAATCGGCCAAAACTGCGGGTGTTGATGACCGCCACGTAAACGCACCCCGCGGTTCGTCAATCGTGAAAATCACTCTAGGACCCCAAAACAGTGAGTAATAGTCCACGATACGGGCCAGAATCGGCTAAAACTGCGGGTGTTTTTGACCGACACGTAAACGCACCCCAGGGTTCATCAATCGTGGAAATTAGTCCGGGACACCAAAACAGTCAGTAATAGTCCATGAAATAGGCCAGAATCGGCCAAAACTGCGGGTGTTGATGACCGACACGTAAACGCACCCCGGGGTTCATCAATCATGAAAATCACTCCGGGACCCCAAAACAGTGAGTAATAGTCCATGAAACGGGCCGGAATCGGCCAAAACTGCGTGTTTATGACCGCCACGTAAACGCACCCCACGGTTCGTCAATCGTGGAAATCACTCTAGGACCCCAAAACAGTGAGTAATAATTCACGATACGGGCCGGAATCGGCCAAAACTGCGGGTGTTGATGATCGACATGTAAACGCACCCCAGGGTTCATCAATCGTGGAAATTAGTCCGGGACACCAAAACAGTCAGTAATAGTCCATGAAATAGGCCAGAATCGGCCAAAACTGCGGGTGTTGATGACCGACACGTAAACGCACCCCGGGGTTCATCAATCATGGAAATCACTCCGGGACCCCAAAACAGTGAGTAATAGTCCATGAAACGGGCCGGAATCGGCCAAAACTGCGGGTGTTGATGACCGACACGTAAACGGACCCCGGGGTTCGTCAATCGTGGAAATCACTCTAGGACCCCAAAACAGTGAGTAATAGTCCACGATACGGGCCAGAATCGGCTAAAACTGCGGGTGTTGATGACCGACTCGTAAACGCACCCCAGGGTTCATCAATCGTGGAAATTAGTCTCGGACACCAAAACAGTCAGTAATAGTCCATGAAATAGGCCAGAATCGGCCGAAACTGCGGGTGTTGATGACCGCACGTAAACGCACCCCGGGGTTCATCAAGCATGAAAATCACTCCGGGACCCCAAAACAGTCAGTAATAGTCCATGAAACGGGCCGGAATCGGCCAAAACTGCGGGTGTTGATGACCGCCACGTAAACGCACCCCGCGGTTCGTCAATCGTGGAAATCACTCTAGGACCCAAAAACAGTGAGTAATAGTCCACGATACGGGCCAGAATCGGCTAAAACTGCGGGTGTTGATGACCGACACGTAATCGCACCCCAGGGTTCATCAATCGTGGAAATTAGTCCGGGACACCAAAACAGTCAGTAATAGTCCATGAAATAGGCCAGAATCGGCCAAAACTGCGGGTGTTGATGACCGACACGTAAACGCACCCCGGGGTTCATCAATCATGAAAATCACTCCGGGACCCCAAAACAGTGAGTAATAGTCCATGAAACGGGCCAGAATCGGCCAAAACTGCGGGTGTTGATGACCGCCATGTAAACGCACCCCGTGGTTCGTCAATCGTGGAAATCACTCTAGGACCCCAAAACAGTGAGTAATAATTCACGATACGGGCCGGAATCGGCCAAAATTGCGGGTGTTGATGACCGACACGTAAACGCACCCCAGGGTTCATCAATCATGGAAATTAGTCCGGGACACCAAAACAGTCAGTAATAGTCCATGAAACAGGCCAGAATCGGCCAAAACTGCGGGTGTTGATGACCGACACGTATACGCACCTCGGGGTTCATAAATCGTGGAAATCACTCCGGGACCCCAAAACAGTGAGTAATAGTCCATGAAACGGGCCAGCATCGGCCAAAACTGCGGGTGTTGATGACCGACACGTAAACGGACCCAAGGGTTCGTCAATCGTGGAAATCACTCTAGGACCCCAAAACAGTGAGTAATAATTCACGATACGGGCCGGAATCGGCCAAAACTGCGGGTGTTGATGACCGACATGTAAACGCACCCCAGGGTTCATCAATCGTGGAAATTAGTCCGGGATACCAAAACAGTCAGTAATAGTCCATGAAATAGGCCAGAATCGGCCAAAACTGCGGGTGTTGATGACCGACACGTAACCAGACCCCGGGGTTCGTTAATCGTGGAAATCACTCTAGGACCCCAAAACAGTGAGTAATAGTCCACGATATGGGCCAGAATCGGCTAAAACTGCGGGTGTTGATGACCGACACGTAAACGCACCCCAGGGTTCATCAATCGTGGAAATTAGTGCGGGACACCAAAACAGTCAGTAATAGTCCATGAAACAGGCCAGAATCGGCCAAAACTGCGGGTGTTGATGACCGACACGTAAACGCACCCCGGTGTTCATCAATCATGGAAATCACTCCCGGACCCCAAAATAGTGAGAAATAGTCCATGAAACGGGCCGGAATCGGCCAAAACTGCGGGTGTTGATGACCGACACGTAAACGGACCCCGGGGTTCGTCAATCGTGGAAATCACTCTAGGACCCCAAAACAGTGAGTAATAGTCCACGATACGGGCAAGAATCGGCTAAAACTGCGGGTGTTGATGACCGACACGTAAACGCACCCCAGGCTTCATCAATCGTGGAAATTAGTCCGGGACACCAAAACAGTCAGTAATAGTCCATGAAATAGGCCAGAATCGGCCAAAACTGCGGGTGTTGATGACCGACACGTAAACGCACCCCGGGGTTCATCAATCATGAAAATCACTCCGGGACCCCAAAACAGTGAGTAATAGTCCATGAAACGGGCCGGAATCGGCCAAAACTACGGGTGTTGATGACCGCCACGTAAACGCACCCCGCGGTTCGTCAATCGTGGAAATCACTCTAGGACCCCAAAACAGTGAGTAATAATTCACGATACGGGCCGGAATCGGCCAAAACTGCGGGTGTTGATGACCGACAGGTAAACGCACCCCAGGGTTCATCAATCGTGGAAATTAGTCCGGGACACCAAAACAGTCAATAATAGTCCATGAAACAGGCCAGAATCGGCCAAAACTGCAGGTGTTGATGACCGACACATAAACGCACCCCGGGGTTCATCAATAATGGAAATCACTCCGGGGCCCCAAAACAGTGAGTAATAGTCCATGAAACGGGCCAGAATCGGCCAAAACTGCGGGTGTTGATGACCGACACGTAAACGGACCCCGGGGTTCGTCAATCGTGGAAATCACTCTAGGACCCCAAAACAGTGAGTAATAGTCCACGATACGGGCCAGAATCGGCTAAAACTGCGGGTGTTGATGACCGACACGTAAACGCACCCCAGGGTTCATCAATCGTGGAAATTAGTCCGGGACACCAAAACAGTCAGTAATAGTCCATGAAATAGGCCAGAATCGGCCAAAACTGCGGGTGTTGATGACCGACACGTAAACGCACCCCGGGGTTCATCAATCATGAAAATCACTCCGGGACCCCAAAACAGTGAGTAATAGTCCATGAAACGGGCCAGAATCGGACAAAACTGCGGGTGTTGATGACCGCCATGTAAACGCACCCCGTGGTTCGTCAATCGTGGAAATCACTCTAGGACCCCAAAACAGTGAGTAATAATTCACGATACGGGCCGGAATCGGCCAAAATTGCGGGTGTTGATGACCGACACGTAAACACACCCAAGGGTTCATCAATCGTGGAAATTAGTCCGGGACACCAAAACAGTCAGTAATAGTCCATGAAACAGGCCAGAATCGGCCAAAACTGCGGGTGTTGATGACCGACACGTATACGCACCTCGGGGTTCATAAATCGTGGAAATCACTCCGGGACCCCAAAACAGTGAGTAATAGTCCATGAAACGGGCCGGAATCGGCCAAAACTGCGGGTGTTGATGACCGACACGTAAACGGACCCCAGGGTTCGTCAATCGTGGAAATCACTCTAGGACCCCAAAACAGTGAGTAATTCACGATACGGGCCGGAATCGGCCAAAACTGCGGGTGTTGATGACCGACAGGTAAACGCACCCCAGGGTTCATCAATCGTGGAAATTAGTTCGGGACACCAAAATAGTCAATAATAGTCCATGAAACAGGCCAGAATCGGCCAAAACTCCGGGTGTTGATGACCGACACATAAACGCACCCCGGGGTTCATCAATAATGGAAATCACTCCAGGGCCCCAAAACAGTGAGTAATAGTCCATGAAACGGGCCAGAATCGGCCAAAACTGCGGGTGTTGATGACCGACACGTAAACGGACCCCGGGGTTCGTCAATCGTGGAAATCACTCTAGGACCCCAAAACAGTGAGTAATAGTCCACGATACGGGCCAGAATCGGCTAAAACTGCGGGTGTTGATGACCGACACGTAAACGCACCCCAGGGTTCATCAATCGTGGAAATTAGTCTGGGACACCAAAACAGTCAGTAATAGTCCATCAAATAGGCCAGAATCGGCCAAAACTGCGGGTGTTGATGACCGACACGTAAACGCACACCGGGGTTCATCAATCATGAAAATCACTCCGGGACCCCAAAACAGTGAGTAATAGTCCATGAAACGGGCCGGAATCGGCCAAAACTGCGGGTGTTGATGACCGCCACGTAAACGCACCCCGCGGTTCGTCAATCGTGAAAATCACTCTAGGACCCCAAAACAGTGAGTAATAGTCCACGATACGGGCCAGAATCGGCTAAAACTGCGGGTGTTTTTGACCGACACGTAAACGCACCCCAGGGTTCATCAATCGTGGAAATTAGTCCGGGACACCAAAACAGTCAGTAATAGTCCATGAAACAGGCCAGAATCGGCCAAAACTGCGGGTGTTGATGACCGACACGTATACGCACCTCGGGGTTCATAAATCGTGGAAATCACTCCGGGACCCCAAAACAGTGAGTAATAGTCCATGAAACGGGACGGAATCGGCCAAAACTGCGGGTGTTGATGACCGACACGTAAACGGACCCCAGGGTTCGTCAATCGTGGAAATCACTCTAGGACCCCAAAACAGTGAGTAATTCACGATACGGGCCGGAATCGGCCAAAACTGCGGGTGTTGATGACCGACAGGTAAACGCACCCCAGGGTTCATCAATCGTGGAAATTAGTTCGGGACACCAAAATAGTCAATAATAGTCCATGAAACAGGCCAGAATCGGCCAAAACTGCGGGTGTTGATGACCGACACATAAACGCACCCCGGGGTTCATCAATAATGGAAATCACTCCAGGGCCCCAAAACAGTGAGTAATAGTCCATGAAACGGGCCAGAATCGGCCAAAACTGCGGGTGTTGATGACCGACACGTAAACGGACCCCGGGGTTCGTCAATCGTGGAAATCACTCTAGGACCCCAAAACAGTGAGTAATAGTCCACGATACGGGCCAGAATCGGCTAAAACTGCGGGTGTTTTTGACCGACACGTAAACGCACCCCAGGGTTCATCAATCGTGGAAATTAGTCCGGGACACCAAAACAGTCAGTAATAGTCCATGAAATAGGCCAGAATCGGCCAAAACTGCGGGTGTTGATGACCGACACGTAAACGCACCCCGGGGTTCATCAATCATGAAAATCACTCCGGGACCCCAAAACAGTGAGTAATAGTCCATGAAACGGGCCGGAATCGGCCAAAACTGCGTGTTTATGACCGCCACGTAAACGCACCCCACGGTTCGTCAATCGTGGAAATCACTCTAGGACCCCAAAACAGTGAGTAATAATTCACGATACGGGCCGGAATCGGCCAAAACTGCGGGTGTTGATGATCGACATGTAAACGCACCCCAGGGTTAATCAATCGTGGAAATTAGTCCGGGACACCAAAATAGTCAGTAATAGTCCATGAAATAGGCCAGAATCGGCCAAAACTGCGGGTGTTGATGACCGACACGTAAACGCACCCCGGGGTTCATCAATCATGGAAATCACTCCGGGACCCCAAAACAGTGAGTAATAGTCCATGAAACGGGCCGGAATCGGCCAAAACTGCGGGTGTTGATGACCGACACGTAAACGGACCCCGGGGTTCGTCAATCGTGGAAATCACTCTAGGACCCCAAAACAGTGAGTAATAGTCCATGATACGGGCCAGAATCGGCTAAAACTGCGGGTGTTGATGACCGACTCGTAAACGCACCCCAGGGTTCATCAATCGTGGAAATTAGCACCGGACACCAAAACAGTCAGTAATAGTCCATGAAATAGGCCAGAATCGGCCGAAACTGCGGGTGTTGATGACCGCACGTAAACGCACCCCGGGGTTCATCAAGCATGAAAATCACTCCGGGACCCCAAAACAGTCAGTAATAGTCCATGAAACGGGCCGGAATCGGCCAAAACTGCGGGTGTTGATGACCGCCACGTAAACGCACCCCGCGGTTCGTCAATCGTGGAAATCACTCTAGGACCCAAAAACAGTGAGTAATAGTCCACGATACGGGCCAGAATCGGCTAAAACTGCGGGTGTTGATGACCGACACGTAATCGCACCCCAGGGTTCATCAATCGTGGAAATTAGTCCGGGACACCAAAACAGTCAGTAATAGTCCATGAAATAGGCCAGAATCGGCCAAAACTGCGGGTGTTGATGACCGACACGTAAACGCACCCCGGGGTTCATCAATCATGAAAATCACTCCGGGACCCCAAAACAGTGAGTAATAGTCCATGAAACGGGCCAGAATCGGCCAAAACTGCGGGTGTTGATGACCGCCATGTAAACGCACCCCGTGGTTCGTCAATCGTGGAAATCACTCTAGGACCCCAAAACAGTGAGTAATAATTCACGATACGGGCCGGAATCGGCCAAAATTGCGGGTGTTGATGACCGACACGTAAACGCACCCCAGGGTTCATCAATCATGGAAATTAGTCCGGGACACCAAAACAGTCAGTAATAGTCCATGAAACAGGCCAGAATCGGCCAAAACTGCGGGTGTTGATGACCGACACGTATACGCACCTCGGGGTTCATAAATCGTGGAAATCACTCCGGGACCCCAAAACAGTGAGTAATAGTCCATGAAACGGGCCGGCATCGGCCAAAACTGCGGGTGTTGATGACCGACACGTAAACGGACCCCAGGGTTCGTCAATCGTGGAAATCACTCTAGGACCCCAAAACAGTGAGTAATAATTCACGATACGGGCCGGAATCGGCCAAAACTGCGGGTGTTGATGACCGACATGTAAACGCACCCCAGGGTTCATCAATCGTGGAAATTAGTCCGGGATACCAAAACACTCAGTAATAGTCCATGAAACAGGCCAGAATCGGCCAAAATTGCGAGTGTTGATGACCGACACGTAAACGCACCCCGGGGTTCGTCAATCGTGGAAATCAGTCCGGGGCCCCAAAACGGTGAGTAATAGTCCACGAACGGGCTAAAATCGGCCAAAACTGCGGGTGTTGATGACCGACATGTAAACGCACCCCGGGGTTCATCAATCGTGGAAATCACTCCGGGACCCAAAAAAGTGAGTAATAGTCCACGATACTGGCCAGAATCGGCTAAAACTGCGGGTGTTGATGACCGACACGTAAACGCACCCCAGGGTTCATCAATCGTGGAAATTAGTCCGGGACACCAAAACAGTCAGTAATAGTCCATGAAACAGGCCAGAATCGGCCAAAACTGCGGGTGTTGATGACCGACACGTAAACGCACCCCGGGGTTCATCAATCATGGAAATCACTCCCGGACCCCAAAACAGTGAGTAATAGTCCATGAAACGGGCCGGAATCGGCCAAAACTACGGGTGTTGATGACCGACACGTAAACGGACCCCGGGGTTCGTCAATCGTGGAAATCACTCTGGGACCCCAAAACAGTGAGTAATAGTCCACGATATGGGCCAGAATCGGCTAAAACTGCGGGTGTTGATGACCGACACGTAAACGCACCCCAGGGTTCATCAATCGTGGAAATTAGTGCGGGACACCAAAACAGTCAGTAATAGTCCATGAAACAGGCCAGAATCGGCCAAAACTGCGGGTGTTGATGACCGACACGTAAACGCACCCCGGGGTTCATCAATCATGGAAATCACTCCCGGACCCCAAAACAGTGAGTAATAGTCCATGAAACGGGCCGGAATCGGCCAAAACTGCGGGTGTTGATGACCGACACGTAAAAGGACCCCGGGGTTCGTCAATCGTGGAAATCACTCTAGGACCCCAAAACAGTGAGTAATAGTCCACGATACGGGCCAGAATCGGCTAAAACTGCGGGTGTTGATGACCGACATGTAAACGCACCCCAGGGTTCATCAATCGTGGAAATTAGTCCGGGACACCAAAACAGTCAGTAATAGTCCATGAAATAGGCCAGAATCGGCCAAAACTGCGGGTGTTGATGACCGAAACGTAAACGCACCCCGGGGTTCATCAATCATGAAAATCACTCCGGGACCCCAAAACAGTGAGTAGTAGTCCATGAAACGGGCCGGAATCGGCCAAAACTACGGGTGTTGATGACCGCCACGTAAACGCACCCCGCGGTTCGTCAATCGTGGAAATCACTCTAGGACCCCAAAACAATGAGTAATAATTCATGATACGGGCCGGAATCGGCCAAAACTGCGGGTGTTGATGACCGACATGTAAACGCACCCCAGGGTTCATCAATCGTGGAAATTAGTCCGGGACACCAAAACAGTCAGTAATAGTCCATGAAACAGGCCAGAATCGGCCAAAACTGCGGGTGTTGATGACCGACACATAAATGCACCTCGGGGTTCATCAATCATGGAAATCACTCCGGGACCCCAAAACAGTGAGTAATAGTCCATGAAACGGGCCAGAATCGGCCAAAACTGTGGGTGTTGATGACCGACACGTAAACGTACCCCGGGGTTCGTCAATCGTGGAAATCACTCTAGGACCCCAAAACAGTGAGTAATAGTCCACGATACGGGCCAGAATCGGCTAAAACTGCAGGTGTTGATGACCGACACGTAAACGCACCCCAGGGTTCATCAATCGTGGAAATTAGTCTGGGACACCAAAACAGTCAGTAATAGTCCATGAAATAGGCCAGAATCGGCCAAAACTGCGGGTGTTGATGACCGACACGTAAACGCACACCGGGGTTCATCAATCATGAAAATCACTCCGGGACCCCAAAACAGTGAGTAATAGTCCATGAAACGGGCCGGAATCGGCCAAAACTGCGGGAGTTGATGACCGCCACGTAAACGCACCCCGCGGTTCGTCAATCGTGGAAATCACTCTAGGACCCCAAAACAGTGAGTAATAGTCCACGATACGGGCCAGAATCGGCTAAAACTGCGGGTGTTGATGACCGACATGTAAACGCACCCCGGGGTTCATCAATCGTGGAAATCACTCCGGGACCCAAAAAACTGAGTAATAGTCCACGATACTGGCCAGAATCGGCTAAAACTGCGGGTGTTGATGACCGACACGTAAACGCACCCCAGGGTTCATCAATCGTGGAAATTAGTCCGGGACACCAAAACAGTCAGTAATAGTCCATGAAACAGGCCAGAATCGGCCAAAACTGCGGGTGTTGATGACCGACACGTAAACGCACCCCGGGGTTCATCAATCATGGAAATCACTCCCGGACCCCAAAACAGTGAGTAATAGTCCATGAAACGGGCCGGAATCGGCCAAAACTGCGGGTGTTGATGACCGACACGTAAACGGACCCCGGGGTTCGTCAATCGTGGAAATCACTCTAGGACCCCAAAACAGTGAGTAATAGTCCACGATACGGGCCAGAATCGGCTAAAACTGCGGGTGTTGATGACCGACATGTAAACGCACCCCAGGGTTCATCAATCGTGGAAATTAGTCCGGGACACCAAAACAGTCAGTAATAGTCCATGAAATAGGCCAGAATCGGCCAAAACTGCGGGTGTTGATGACCGAAACGTAAACGCACCCCGGGGTTCATCAATCATGAAAATCACTCCGGGACCCCAAAACAGTGAGTAATAGTCCATGAAACGGGCCGGAATCGGCCAAAACTACGGGTGTTGATGACCGCCACGTAAACGCACCCCGCGGTTCGTCAATCGTGGAAATCACTCTAGGACCCCAAAACAATGAGTAATAATTCATGATACGGGCCGGAATCGGCCAAAACTGCGGGTGTTGATGACCGACATGTAAACGCACCCCAGGGTTCATCAATCGTGGAAATTAGTCCGGGACACCAAAACAGTCAGTAATAGTCCATGAAACAGGCCAGAATCGGCCAAAACTGCGGGTGTTGATGACCGACACATAAATGCACCTCGGGGTTCATCAATCATGGAAATCACTCCGGGACCCCAAAACAGTGAGTAATAGTCCATGAAACGGGCCAGAATCGGCCAAAACTGTGGGTGTTGATGACCGACACGTAAACGTACCCCGGGGTTCGTCAATCGTGGAAATCACTCTAGGACCCCAAAACAGTGAGTAATAGTCCACGATACGGGCCAGAATCGGCTAAAACTGCAGGTGTTGATGACCGACACGTAAACGCACCCCAGGGTTCATCAATCGTGGAAATTAGTCTGGGACACCAAAACAGTCAGTAATAGTCCATGAAATAGGCCAGAATCGGCCAAAACTGCGGGTGTTGATGACCGACACGTAAACGCACACCGGGGTTCATCAATCATGAAAATCACTCCGGGACCCCAAAACAGTGAGTAATAGTCCATGAAACGGGCCGGAATCGGCCAAAACTGCGGGAGTTGATGACCGCCACGTAAACGCACCCCGCGGTTCGTCAATCGTGGAAATCACTCTAGGACCCCAAAACAGTGAGTAATAGTCCACGATACGGGCCAGAATCGGCTAAAACTGCGGGTGTTGATGACCGACATGTAAACGCACCCCGGGGTTCATCAATCGTGGAAATCACTCCGGGACCCAAAAAACTGAGTAATAGTCCACGATACTGGCCAGAATCGGCTAAAACTGCGGGTGTTGATGACCGACACGTAAACGCACCCCAGGGTTCATCAATCGTGGAAATTAGTCCGGGACACCAAAACAGTCAGTAATAGTCCATGAAACAGGCCAGAATCGGCCAAAACTGCGGGTGTTGATGACCGACACGTAAACGCACCCCGGGGTTCATCAATCATGGAAATCACTCCCGGACCCCAAAACAGTGAGTAATAGTCCATGAAACGGGCCGGAATCGGCCAAAACTGCGGGTGTTGATGACCGACACGTAAACGGACCCCGGGGTTCGTCAATCGTGGAAATCACTCTAGGACCCCAAAACAGTGAGTAATAGTCCACGATACGGGCCAGAATCGGCTAAAACTGCGGGTGTTGATGACCGACATGTAAACGCACCCCAGGGTTCATCAATCGTGGAAATTAGTCCGGGACACCAAAACAGTCAGTAATAGTCCATGAAATAGGCCAGAATCGGCCAAAACTGCGGGTGTTGATGACCGAAACGTAAACGCACCCCGGGGTTCATCAATCATGAAAATCACTCCGGGACCCCAAAACAGTGAGTAATAGTCCATGAAACGGGCCGGAATCGGCCAAAACTACGGGTGTTGATGACCGCCACGTAAACGCACCCCGCGGTTCGTCAATCGTGGAAATCACTCTAGGACCCCAAAACAATGAGTAATAATTCATGATACGGGCCGGAATCGGCCAAAACTGCGGGTGTTGATGACCGACATGTAAACGCACCCCAGGGTTCATCAATCGTGGAAATTAGTCCGGGACACCAAAACAGTCAGTAATAGTCCATGAAACAGGCCAGAATCGGCCAAAACTGCGGGTGTTGATGACCGACACATAAATGCACCTCGGGGTTCATCAATCATGGAAATCACTCCGGGACCCCAAAACAGTGAGTAATAGTCCATGAAACGGGCCAGAATCGGCCAAAACTATGGGTGTTGATGACCGACACGTAAACGTACCCCGGGGTTCATCAATCGTGGAAATTAGTCCGGGATACCAAAACACTCAGTAATAGTCCATGAAACAGGCCAGAATCGGCCAAAATTGCGAGTGTTGATGACCGACACGTAAACGCACCCCGGGGTTCGTCAATCGTGGAAATCAGTCCGGGGCCCCAAAACGGTGAGTAATAGTCCACGAACGGGCTAAAATCGGCCAAAACTGCGGGTGTTGATGACCGACATGTAAACGCACCCCGGGGTTCATCAATCGTGGAAATCACTCTGGGACCCAAAAAAGTGAGTAATAGTCCACGATACTGGCCAGAATCGGCTAAAACTGCGGGTGTTGATGACCGACACGTAAACGCACCCCAGGGTTCATCAATCGTGGAAATTAGTCCGGGACACCAAAACAGTCAGTAATAGTCCATGAAACAGGCCAGAATCGGCCAAAACTGCGGGTGTTGATGACCGACACGTAAACGCACCCCGCGGTTCGTCAATCGTGGAAATCACTCTAGGACCCCAAAACAATGAGTAATAATTCATGATACGGGCCGGAATCGGCCAAAACTGCGGGTGTTGATGACCGACATGTAAACGCACCCCAGGGTTCATCAATCGTGGAAATTAGTCCGGGACACCAAAACAGTCAGTAATAGTCCATGAAACAGGCCAGAATCGGCCAAAACTGCGGGTGTTGATGACCGACACATAAATGCACCTCGGGGTTCATCAATCATGGAAATCACTCCGGGACCCCAAAACAGTGAGTAATAGTCCATGAAACGGGCCAGAATCGGCCAAAACTGTGGGTGTTGATGACCGACACGTAAACGTACCCCGGGGTTCGTCAATCGTGGAAATCACTCTAGGACCCCAAAACAGTGAGTAATAGTCCACGATACGGGCCAGAATCGGCTAAAACTGCAGGTGTTGATGACCGACACGTAAACGCACCCCAGGGTTCATCAATCGTGGAAATTAGTCTGGGACACCAAAACAGTCAGTAATAGTCCATGAAATAGGCCAGAATCGGCCAAAACTGCGGGTGTTGATGACCGACACGTAAACGCACACCGGGGTTCATCAATCATGAAAATCACTCCGGGACCCCAAAACAGTGAGTAATAGTCCATGAAACGGGCCGGAATCGGCCAAAACTGCGGGAGTTGATGACCGCCACGTAAACGCACCCCGCGGTTCGTCAATCGTGGAAATCACTCTAGGACCCCAAAACAGTGAGTAATAGTCCACGATACGGGCCAGAATCGGCTAAAACTGCGGGTGTTGATGACCGACATGTAAACGCACCCCGGGGTTCATCAATCGTGGAAATCACTCCGGGACCCAAAAAACTGAGTAATAGTCCACGATACTGGCCAGAATCGGCTAAAACTGCGGGTGTTGATGACCGACACGTAAACGCACCCCAGGGTTCATCAATCGTGGAAATTAGTCCGGGACACCAAAACAGTCAGTAATAGTCCATGAAACAGGCCAGAATCGGCCAAAACTGCGGGTGTTGATGACCGACACGTAAACGCACCCCGGGGTTCATCAATCATGGAAATCACTCCCGGACCCCAAAACAGTGAGTAATAGTCCATGAAACGGGCCGGAATCGGCCAAAACTGCGGGTGTTGATGACCGACACGTAAACGGACCCCGGGGTTCGTCAATCGTGGAAATCACTCTGGGACCCCAAAACAGTGAGTAATAGTCCACGATATGGGCCAGAATCGGCTAAAACTGCGGGTGTTGATGACCGACACGTAAACGCACCCCAGGGTTCATCAATCGTGGAAATTAGTGCGGGACACCAAAACAGTCAGTAATAGTCCATGAAACAGGCCAGAATCGGCCAAAACTGCGGGTGTTGATGACCGACACGTAAACGCACCCCGGGGTTCATCAATCATGGAAATCACTCCCGGACCCCAAAACAGTGAGTAATAGTCCATGAAACGGGCCGGAATCGGCCAAAACTGCGGGTGTTGATGACCGACACGTAAACGGACCCCGGGGTTCGTCAATCGTGGAAATCACTCTAGGACCCCAAAACAGTGAGTAATAGTCCACGATACGGGCCAGAATCGGCTAAAACTGCGGGTGTTGATGACCGACATGTAAACGCACCCCAGGGTTCATCAATCGTGGAAATTAGTCCGGGACACCAAAACAGTCAGTAATAGTCCATGAAATAGGCCAGAATCGGCCAAAACTGCGGGTGTTGATGACCGAAACGTAAACGCACCCCGGGGTTCATCAATCATGAAAATCACTCCGGGACCCCAAAACAGTGAGTAATAGTCCATGAAACGGGCCGGAATCGGCCAAAACTACGGGTGTTGATGACCGCCACGTAAACGCACCCCGCGGTTCGTCAATCGTGGAAATCACTCTAGGACCCCAAAACAATGAGTAATAATTCATGATACGGGCCGGAATCGGCCAAAACTGCGGGTGTTGATGACCGACATGTAAACGCACCCCAGGGTTCATCAATCGTGGAAATTAGTCCGGGACACCAAAACAGTCAGTAATAGTCCATGAAACAGGCCAGAATCGGCCAAAACTGCGGGTGTTGATGACCGACACATAAATGCACCTCGGGGTTCATCAATCATGGAAATCACTCCGGGACCCCAAAACAGTGAGTAATAGTCCATGAAACGGGCCAGAATCGGCCAAAACTATGGGTGTTGATGACCGACACGTAAACGTACCCCGGGGTTCATCAATCGTGGAAATTAGTCCGGGATACCAAAACACTCAGTAATAGTCCATGAAACAGGCCAGAATCGGCCAAAATTGCGAGTGTTGATGACCGACACGTAAACGCACCCCGGGGTTCGTCAATCGTGGAAATCAGTCCGGGGCCCCAAAACGGTGAGTAATAGTCCACGAACGGGCTAAAATCGGCCAAAACTGCGGGTGTTGATGACCGACATGTAAACGCACCCCGGGGTTCATCAATCGTGGAAATCACTCTGGGACCCAAAAAAGTGAGTAATAGTCCACGATACTGGCCAGAATCGGCTAAAACTGCGGGTGTTGATGACCGACACGTAAACGCACCCCAGGGTTCATCAATCGTGGAAATTAGTCCGGGACACCAAAACAGTCAGTAATAGTCCATGAAACAGGCCAGAATCGGCCAAAACTGCGGGTGTTGATGACCGACACGTAAACGCACCCCGGGGTTCATCAATCATGGAAATCACTCCCGGACCCCAAAACAGTGAGTAATAGTCCATGAAACGGGCCGGAATCGGCCAAAACTGCGGGTGTTGATGACCGACACGTAAACGGACCCCGGGGTTCGTCAATCGTGGAAATCACTCTGGGACCCCAAAACAGTGAGTAATAGTCCACGATATGGGCCAGAATCGGCTAAAACTGCGGGTGTTGATGACCGACACGTAAACGCACCCCAGGGTTCATCAATCGTGGAAATTAGTGCGGGACACCAAAACAGTCAGTAATAGTCCATGAAACAGGCCAGAATCGGCCAAAACTGCGGGTGTTGATGACCGACACGTAAACGCACCCCGGGGTTCATCAATCATGGAAATCACTCCCGGACCCCAAAACAGTGAGTAATAGTCCATGAAACGGGCCGGAATCGGCCAAAACTGCGGGTGTTGATGACCGACACGTAAACGGACCCCGGGGTTCGTCAATCGTGGAAATCACTCTAGGACCCCAAAACAGTGAGTAATAGTCCACGATACGGGCCAGAATCGGCTAAAACTGCGGGTGTTGATGACCGACATGTAAACGCACCCCAGGGTTCATCAATCGTGGAAATTAGTCCGGGACACCAAAACAGTCAGTAATAGTCCATGAAATAGGCCAGAATCGGCCAAAACTGCGGGTGTTGATGACCGAAACGTAAACGCACCCCGGGGTTCATCAATCATGAAAATCACTCCGGGACCCCAAAACAGTGAGTAATAGTCCATGAAACGGGCCGGAATCGGCCAAAACTACGGGTGTTGATGACCGCCACGTAAACGCACCCCGCGGTTCGTCAATCGTGGAAATCACTCTAGGACCCCAAAACAATGAGTAATAATTCATGATACGGGCCGGAATCGGCCAAAACTGCGGGTGTTGATGACCGACATGTAAACGCACCCCAGGGTTCATCAATCGTGAAAATTAGTCCGGGACACCAAAACAGTCAGTAATAGTCCATGAAACAGGCCAGAATCGGCCAAAACTGCGGGTGTTGATGACCGACACATAAATGCACCTCGGGGTTCATCAATCATGGAAATCACTCCGGGACCCCAAAACAGTGAGTAATAGTCCATGAAACGGGCCAGAATCGGCCAAAACTGTGGGTGTTGATGACCGACACGTAAACGTACCCCGGGGTTCGTCAATCGTGGAAATCACTCTAGGACCCCAAAACAGTGAGTAATAGTCCACGATACGGGCCAGAATCGGCTAAAACTGCAGGTGTTGATGACCGACACGTAAACGCACCCCAGGGTTCATCAATCGTGGAAATTAATCTGGGACACCAAAACAGTCAGTAATAGTCCATGAAATAGGCCAGAATCGGCCAAAACTGCGGGTGTTGATGACCGACACGTAAACGCACACCGGGGTTCATCAATCATGAAAATCACTCCGGGACCCCAAAACAGTGAGTAATAGTCCATGAAACGGGCCGGAATCGGCCAAAACTGCGGGTGTTGATGACCGCCACGTAAACGCACCCCGCGGTTCGTCAATCGTGGAAATCACTCTAGGACCCCAAAACAGTGAGTAATAGTCCACGATACGGGCCAGAATCGGCTAAAACTGCGGGTGTTGATGACCGACATGTAAACGCACCCCGGGGTTCATCAATCGTGGAAATCACTCCGGGACCCAAAAAAGTGAGTAATAGTCCACGATACTGGCCAGAATCGGCTAAAACTGCGGGTGTTGATGACCGACACGTAAACGCACCCCAGGGTTCATCAATCGTGGAAATTAGTCCGGGACACCAAAACAGTCAGTAATAGTCCATGAAACAGGCCAGAATCGGCCAAAACTGCGGGTGTTGATGACCGACACGTAAACGCACCCCGGGGTTCATCAATCATGGAAATCACTCCCGGACCGCAAAACAGTGAGTAATAGTCCATGAAACGGGCCGGAATCGGCCAAAACTGCGGGTGTTGATGACCGACACGTAAACGGACCCCGGGGTTCGTCAATCGTGGAAATCACTCTGGGACCCCAAAACAGTGAGTAATAGTCCACGATATGGGCCAGAATCGGCTAAAACTGCGGGTGTTGATGACCGACACATAAACGCACCCCGGGGTTCATCAATCGTGGAAATTAGTGCGGGACACCAAAACAGTCAGTAATAGTCCATGAAACAGGCCAGAATCGGCCAAAACTGCGGGTGTTAATGACCGACACGTAAACGCACCCCGGGGTTCATCAATCATGGAAATCACTCCCGGACCCCAAAACAGTGAGTAATAGTCCATGAAATGGGCCGGAATCGGCCAAAACTGCGGGTGTTGATGACCGACACGTAAACGGACCCCGGGGTTCGTCAATCGTGGAAATCACTCTAGGACCCCAAAACAGTGAGTAATAGTCCACGATACGGGCCAGAATCGGCTAAAACTGCGGGTGTTGATGACCGACATGTAAACGCACCCCAGGGTTCATCAATCGTGGAAATTAGTCCGGGACACCAAAACAGTCAGTAATAGTCCATGAAATAGGCCAGAATCGGCCAAAACTGCGGGTGTTGATGACCGAAACGTAAACGCACCCCGGGGTTCATCAATCATGAAAATCACTCCGGGACCCCAAAACAGTGAGTAATAGTCCATGAAACGGGCCGGAATCGGCCAAAACTACGGGTGTTGATGACCGCCACGTAAACGCACCCCGCGGTTCGTCAATCGTGGAAATCACTCTAGGACCCCAAAACAATGAGTAATAATTCATGATACGGGCCGGAATCGGCCAAAACTGCGGGTGTTGATGACCGACATGTAAACGCACCCCAGGGTTCATCAATCGTGGAAATTAGTCCGGGACACCAAAACAGTCAGTAATAGTCCATGAAACAGGCCAGAATCGGCCAAAACTGCGGGTGTTGATGACCGACACATAAATGCACCTCGGGGTTCATCAATCATGGAAATCACTCCGGGACCCCAAAACAGTGAGTAATAGTCTATGAAACGGGCCAGAATCGGCCAAAACTGTGGGTGTTGATGACCGACACGTAAACGTACCCCGGGGTTCATCAATCGTGGAAATTAGTCCGGGATACCAAAACACTCAGTAATAGTCCATGAAACAGGCCAGAATCGGCCAAAATTGTGGGTGTTGATGACCGACACGTAAACGCACCCCGGGGTTCGTCAATCGTGGAAATTAGTCTGGGACACCAAAACAGTCAGTAATAGTCCATGAAATAGGCCAGAATCGGCCAAAACTGCGGGTGTTGATGACCGACACGTAAACGCACACCGGGGTTCATCAATCATGAAAATCACTCCGGGACCCCAAAACTGTGAGTAATAGTCCATGAAACGGGCCGGAATCGGCCAAAACTGCGGGTGTTGATGACCGCCACGTAAACGCAACCCGCGGTTCGTCAATCGTGGAAATCACTCTAGGACCCCAAAACAGTGAGTAATAGTCCACGATACGGGCCAGAATCGGCTAAAACTGCGGGTGTTGATGACCGACATGTAAACGCACCCCGGGGTTCATCAATCATGGAAATCACTCCGGGACCCAAAAAAGTGAGTAATAGTCCACGATACTGGCCAGAATCGGCTAAAACTGCGGGTGTTGATGACCGACACGTAAACGCACCCCAGGGTTCATCAATCGTGGAAATTAGTCCGGGACACCAAAACAGTCAGTAATAGTCCATGAAACAGGCCAGAATCGGCCAAAACTGCGGGTGTTGATGACCGACACGTAAACGCACCCCAGGGTTCATCAATCATGGAAATCACTCCCGGACCCCAAAACAGTGAGTAATAGTCCATGAAACGGGCCAGAATCGGCCAAAACTGCGGGTGTTGATGACCGACACGTAAACGGACCCCGGGGTTCGTCAATCGTGGAAATCACTCTGGGACCCCAAAACAGTGAGTAATAGTCCACGATATGGGCCAGAATCGGCTAAAACTGCGGGTGTTGATGACCGACACGTAAACGCACCCCGGGGTTCATCAATCATGGAAATTAGTGCGGGACACCAAAACAGTCAGTAATAGTCCATGAAACAGGCCAGAATCGGCCAAAACTGCGGGTGTTGATGACCGACACGTAAACGCACCCCGGGGTTCATCAATCATGGAAATCACTCCCGGACCCCAAAACAGTGAGTAATAGTCCATGAAACGGGCCGGAATCGGCCAAAATTGCGGGTGTTGATGACCGACACGTAAACGGACCCCGGGGTTCGTCAATCGTGGAAATCACTCTAGGACCCCAAAACAGTGAGTAATAGTCCACGATACGGGCCAGAATCGGCTAAAACTGCGGGTGTTGATGACCGACATGTAAACGCACCCCAGGGTTCATCAATCGTGGAAATTAGTCCGGGACACCAAAACAGTCAGTAATAGTCCATGAAATAGGCCAGAATCGGCCAAAACTGCGGGTGTTGATGACCGAAACGTAAACGCACCCCGGGGTTCATCAATCATGAAAATCACTCCGGGACCCCAAAACAGTGAGTAATAGTCCATGAAACGGGCCGGAATCGGCCAAAACTACGGGTGTTGATGACCGCCACGTAAACGCACCCCGCGGTTCGTCAATCGTGGAAATCACTCTAGGACCCCAAAACAATGAGTAATAATTCATGATACGGGCCGGAATCGGCCAAAACTGCGGGTGTTGATGACCGACATGTAAACGCACCCCAGGGTTCATCAATCGTGGAAATTAGTCCGGGACACCAAAACAGTCAGTAATAGTCCATGAAACAGGCCAGAATCGGCCAAAACTGCGGGTGTTGATGACCGACACATAAATGCACCTCGGGGTTCATCAATCATGGAAATCACTCCGGGACCCCAAAACAGTGAGTAATAGTCCATGAAACGGGCCAGAATCGGCCAAAACTGTGGGTGTTGATGACCGACACGTAAACGTACCCCGGGGTTCGTCAATCGTGGAAATCACTCTAGGACCCCAAAACAGTGAGTAATAGTCCACGATACGGGCCAGAATCGGCTAAAACTGCAGGTGTTGATGACCGACACGTAAACGCACCCCAGGGTTCATCAATCGTGGAAATTAGTCTGGGACACCAAAACAGTCAGTAATAGTCCATGAAATAGGCCAGAATCGGCCAAAACTGCGGGTGTTGATGACCGACACATAAACGCACACCGGGGTTCATCAATCATGAAAATCACTCCGGGACCCCAAAACAGTGAGTAATAGTCCATGAAACGGGCCGGAATCGGCCAAAACTGCGGGTGTTGATGACCGCCACGTAAACGCAACCCGCGGTTCGTCAATCGTGGAAATCACTCTAGGACCCCAAAACAGTGAGTAATAGTCCACGATACGGGCCAGAATCGGCTAAAACTGCGGGTGTTGATGACCGACATGTAAACGCACCCCGGGGTTCATCAATCGTGGAAATCACTCCGGGACCCAAAAAAGTGAGTAATAGTCCACGATACTGGCCAGAATCGGCTAAAACTGCGGGTGTTGATGACCGACACGTAAACGCACCCCAGGGTTCATCAATCGTGGAAATTAGTCTGGGACACCAAAACAGTCAGTAATAGTCCATGAAACAGGCCAGAATCGGCCAAAACTGCGGGTGTTGATGACCGACACGTAAACGCACCCCGGGGTTCATCAATCATGGAAATCACTCCCGGACCCCAAAACAGTGAGTAATAGTCCATGAAACGGGCCGGAATCGGCCAAAACTGCGGGTGTTGATGACCGACACGTAAACGGACCCCGGGGTTCGTCAATCGTGGAAATCACTCTGGGACCCCAAAACAGTGAGTAATAGTCCACGATATGGGCCAGAATCGGCTAAAACTGCGGGTGTTGATGACCGACACGTAAACGCACCCCGGGGTTCATCAATCGTGGAAAATAGTGCGGGACACCAAAACAGTCAGTAATAGTCCATGAAACAGGCCAGAATCGGCCAAAACTGCGGGTGTTGATGACCGACACGTAAACGCACCCCGGGGTTCATCAATCATGGAAATCACTCCCGGACCCCAAAACAGTGAGTAATAGTCCATGAAACGGGCCGGAATCGGCCAAAACTGCGGGTGTTGATGACCGACACGTAAACGGACCCCGGGGTTCGTCAATCGTGGAAATCACTCTAGGACCCCAAAACAGTGAGTAATAGTCCACGATACGGGCCAGAATCGGCTAAAACTGCGGGTGTTGATGACCGACATGTAAACGCACCCCAGGGTTCATCAATCGTGGAAATTAGTCCGGGACACCAAAACAGTCAGTAATAGTCCATGAAATAGGCCAGAATCGGCCAAAACTACGGGTGTTGATGACCGAAACGTAAACGCACCCCGGGGTTCATCAATCATGAAAATCACTCCGGGACCCCAAAACAGTGAGTAATAGTCCATGAAACGGGCCGGAATCGGCCAAAACTACGGTTGTTGATGACCGCCACGTAAACGCACCCCGCGGTTCGTCAATCGTGGAAATCACTCTAGGACCCCAAAACAATGAGTAATAATTCATGATACGGGCCGGAATCGGCCAAAACTGCGGGTGTTGATGACCGACATGTAAACGCACCCCAGGGTTCATCAATCGTGGAAATTAGTCCGGGACACCAAAACAGTCAGTAATAGTCCATGAAACAGGCCAGAATCGGCCAAAACTGCGGGTGTTGATGACCGACACATAAATGCACCTCGGGGTTCATCAATCATGGAAATCACTCCGGGACCCCAAAACAGTGAGTAATAGTCCATGAAACGGGCCAGAATCGGCCAAAACTGTGGGTGTTGATGACCGACACGTAAACGTACCCCGGGGTTCGTCAATCGTGGAAATCACTCTAGGACCCCAAAACAGTGAGTAATAGTCCACGATACGGGCCAGAATCGGCTAAAACTGCAGGTGTTGATGACCGACACGTAAACGCACCCCAGGGTTCATCAATCGTGGAAATTAGTCTGGGACACCAAAACAGTCAGTAATAGTCCATGAAATAGGCCAGAATCGGCCAAAACTGCGGGTGTTGATGACCGACACGTAAACGCACACCGGGGTTCATCAATCATGAAAATCACTCCGGGACCCCAAAACAGTGAGTAATAGTCCATGAAACGGGCCGGAATCGGCCAAAACTGCGGGTGTTGATGACCGCCACGTAAACGCACCCCGCGGTTCGTCAATCGTGGAAATCACTCTAGGACCCCAAAACAGTGAGTAATAGTCCACGATACGGGCCAGAATCGGCTAAAACTGCGGGTGTTGATGACCGACATGTAAACGCACCCCGGGGTTCATCAATCGTGGAAATCACTCCGGGACCCAAAAAAGTGAGTAATAGTCCACGATACTGGCCAGAATCGGCTAAAACTGCGGGTGTTGATGACCGACACGTAAACGCACCCCAGGGTTCATCAATCGTGGAAATTAGTCCGGGACACCAAAACAGTCAGTAATAGTCCATGAAACAGGCCAGAATCGGCCAAAACTGCGGGTGTTGATGACCGACACGTAAACGCACCCCGGGGTTCATCAATCATGGAAATCACTCCCGGACCCCAAAACAGTGAGTAATAGTCCATGAAACGGGCCGGAATCGGCCAAAACTGCGGGTGTTGATGACCGACACGTAAACGGACCCCGGGGTTCGTCAATCGTGGAAATCACTCTGGGACCCCAAAACAGTGAGTAATAGTCCACGATATGGGCCAGAATCGGCTAAAACTGCGGGTGTTGATGACCGACACGTAAACGCACCCCGGGGTTCATCAATCGTGGAAATTAGTGCGGGACACCAAAACAGTCAGTAATAGTCCATGAAACAGGCCAGAATCGGCCAAAACTGCGGGTGTTGATGACCGACACGTAAACGCACCCCGGGGTTCATCAATCATGGAAATCACTCCCGGACCCCAAAACAGTGAGTAATAGTCCATGAAACGGGCTGGAATCGGCCAAAACTGCGGGTGTTGATGACCGACACGTAAACGGACCCCGGGGTTCGTCAATCGTGGAAATCACTCTAGGACCCCAAAACAGTGAGTAATAGTCCACGATACGGGCCAGAATCGGCTAAAACTGCGGGTGTTGATGACCGACATGTAAACGCACCCCAGGGTTCATCAATCGTGGAAATTAGTCCGGGACACCAAAACAGTCAGTAATAGTCCATGAAATAGGCCAGAATCGGCCAAAACTGCGGGTGTTGATGACCGAAACGTAAACGCACCCCGGGGTTCATCAATCATGAAAATCACTCCGGGACCCCAAAACAGTGAGTAATAGTCCATGAAACGGGCCGGAATCGGCCAAAACTACGGGTGTTGATGACCGCCACGTAAACGCACCCCGCGGTTCGTCAATCGTGGAAATCACTCTAGGACCCCAAAACAATGAGTAATAATTCATGATACGGGCCGGAATCGGCCAAAACTGCGGGTGTTGATGACCGACATGTAAACGCACCCCAGGGTTCATCAATCGTGGAAATTAGTCCGGGACACCAAAACAGTCAGTAATAGTCCATGAAACAGGCCAGAATCGACCAAAACTGCGGGTGTTGATGACCGACACATAAATGCACCTCGGGGTTCATCAATCATGGAAATCACTCCGGGACCCCAAAACAGTGAGTAATAGTCCATGAAACGGGCCAGAATCGGCCAAAACTGTGGGTGTTGATGACCGACACGTAAACGTACCCCGGGGTTCATCAATCGTGGAAATTAGTCCGGGATACCAAAACACTCAGTAATAGTCCATGAAACAGGCCAGAATCGGCCAAAATTGTGGGTGTTGATGACCGACACGTAAACGCACCCCGGGGTTCGTCAATCGTGGAAATTAGTCTGGGACACCAAAACAGTCAGTAATAGTCCATGAAATAGGCCAGAATCGGCCAAAACTGCGGGTGTTGATGACCGACACGTAAACGCACACCGGGGTTCATCAATCATGAAAATCACTCCGGGACCCCAAAACAGTGAGTAATAGTCCATGAAACGGGCCGGAATCGGCCAAAACTGCGGGTGTTGATGACCGCCACGTAAACGCACCCCGCGGTTCGTTAATCGTGGAAATCACTCTAGGACCCCAAAACAGTGAGTAATAGTCCACGATACGGGCCAGAATCGGCTAAAACTGCGGGTGTTGATGACCGACATGTAAACGCACCCCGGGGTTCATCAATCGTGGAAATCACTCCGGGACCCAAAAAAGTGAGTAATAGTCCACGATACTGGCCAGAATCGGCTAAAACTGCGGGTGTTGATGACCGACACGTAAACGCACCCCAGGGTTCATCAATCGTGGAAATTAGTCCGGGACACCAAAACAGTCAGTAGTAGTCCATGAAACAGGCCAGAATCGGCCAAAACTGCGGGTGTTGATGACCGACACGTAAACGCACCCCGGGGTTCATCAATCATGGAAATCACTCCCGGACCCCAAAACAGTGAGTAATAGTCCATGAAACGGGCCGGAATCGGCCAAAACTGCGGGTGTTGATGACCGACACGTAAACGGACCCCGGGGTTCGTCAATCGTGGAAATCACTCTGGGACCCCAAAACAGTGAGTAATAGTCCACGATATGGGCCAGAATCGGCTAAAACTGCGGGTGTTGATGACCGACACGTAAACGCACCCCGGGGTTCATCAATCGTGGAAATTAGTGCGGGACACCAAAACAGTCAGTAATAGTCCATGAAACAGGCCAGAATCGGCCAAAACTGCGGGTGTTGATGACCGACACGTAAACGCACCCCGGGGTTCATCAATCATGGAAATCACTCCCGGACCCCAAAACAGTGAGTAATAGTCCATGAAACGGGCCGGAATCGGCCAAAACTACGGGTGTTGATGACCGACACGTAAACGGACCCCGGGGTTCGTCAATCGTGGAAATCACTCTAGGACCCCAAAACAGTGAGTAATAGTCCACGATACGGGCCAGAATCGGCTAAAACTGCGGGTGTTGATGACCGACATGTAAACGCACCCCAGGGTTCATCAATCGTGGAAATTAGTCCGGGACACCAAAACAGTCAGTAATAGTCCATGAAATAGGCCAGAATCGGCAAAAACTGCGGGTGTTGATGACCGAAACGTAAACGCACCCCGGGGTTCATCAATCATGAAAATCACTCCGGGACCCCAAAACAGTGAGTAATAGTCCATGAAACGGGCCGGAATCGGCCAAAACTACGGGTGTTGATGACCGCCACGTAAACGCACCCCGCGGTTCGTCAATCGTGGAAATCACTCTAGGACCCCAAAACAATGAGTAATAATTCATGATACGGGCCGGAATCGGCCAAAACTGCGGGTGTTGATGACCGATATGTAAACGCACCCCAGGGTTCATCAATCGTGGAAATTAGTCCGGGACACCAAAACAGTCAGTAATAGTCCATGAAACAGGCCAGAATCGGCCAAAACTGCGGGTGTTGATGACCGACACATAAATGCACCTCGGGGTTCATCAATCATGGAAATCACTCCGGGACCCCAAAACAGTGAGTAATAGTCCATGAAACGGGCCAGAATCGGCCAAAACTGTGGGTGTTGATGACCGACACGTAAACGTACCCCGGGGTTCATCAATCGTGGAAATTAGTCCGGGATACCAAAACACTCAGTAATAGTCCATGAAACAGGCCAGAATCGGCCAAAATTGTGGGTGTTGATGACCGACACGTAAACGCACCCCGGGGTTCGTCAATCGTGGAAATTAGTCTGGGACACCAAAACAGTCAGTAATAGTCCATGAAATAGGCCAGAATCGGCCAAAACTGCGGGTGTTGATGACCGACACGTAAACGCACACCGGGGTTCATCAATCATGAAAATCACTCCGGGACCCCAAAACAGTGAGTAATAGTCCATGAAACGGGCCGGAATCGGCCAAAACTGCGGGTGTTGATGACCGCCACGTAAACGCACCCCGCGGTTCGTTAATCGTGGAAATCACTCTAGGACCCCAAAACAGTGAGTAATAGTCCACGATACGGGCCAGAATCGGCTAAAACTGCGGGTGTTGATGACCGACATGTAAACGCACCCCGGGGTTCATCAATCGTGGAAATCACTCCGGGACCCAAAAAAGTGAGTAATAGTCCACGATACTGGCCAGAATCGGCTAAAACTGCGGGTGTTGATGACCGACACGTAAACGCACCCCAGGGTTCATCAATCGTGGAAATTAGTCCGGGACACCAAAACAGTCAGTAGTAGTCCATGAAACAGGCCAGAATCGGCCAAAACTGCGGGTGTTGATGACCGACACGTAAACGCACCCCGGGGTTCATCAATCATGGAAATCACTCCCGGACCCCAAAACAGTGAGTAATAGTCCATGAAACGGGCCGGAATCGGCCAAAACTGCGGGTGTTGATGACCGACACGTAAACGGACCCCGGGGTTCGTCAATCGTGGAAATCACTCTGGGACCCCAAAACAGTGAGTAATAGTCCACGATATGGGCCAGAATCGGCTAAAACTGCGGGTGTTGATGACCGACACGTAAACGCACCCCGGGGTTCATCAATCGTGGAAATTAGTGCGGGACACCAAAACAGTCAGTAATAGTCCATGAAACAGGCCAGAATCGGCCAAAACTGCGGGTGTTGATGACCGACACGTAAACGCACCCCGGGGTTCATCAATCATGGAAATCACTCCCGGACCCCAAAACAGTGAGTAATAGTCCATGAAACGGGCCGGAATCGGCCAAAACTGCGGGTGTTGATGACCGACACGTAAACGGACCCCGGGGTTCGTCAATCGTGGAAATCACTCTAGGACCCCAAAACAGTGAGTAATAGTCCACGATACGGGCCAGAATCGGCTAAAACTGCGGGTGTTGATGACCGACATGTAAACGCACCCCAGGGTTCATCAATCGTGGAAATTAGTCCGGGACACCAAAACAGTCAGTAATAGTCCATGAAATAGGCCAGAATCGGCAAAAACTGCGGGTGTTGATGACCGAAACGTAAACGCACCCCGGGGTTCATCAATCATGAAAATCACTCCGGGACCCCAAAACAGTGAGTAATAGTCCATGAAACGGGCCGGAATCGGCCAAAACTACGGGTGTTGATGACCGCCACGTAAACGCACCCCGCGGTTCGTCAATCGTGGAAATCACTCTAGGACCCCAAAACAATGAGTAATAATTCATGATACGGGCCGGAATCGGCCAAAACTGCGGGTGTTGATGACCGATATGTAAACGCACCCCAGGGTTCATCAATCGTGGAAATTAGTCCGGGACACCAAAACAGTCAGTAATAGTCCATGAAACAGGCCAGAATCGGCCAAAACTGCGGGTGTTGATGACCGACACATAAATGCACCTCGGGGTTCATCAATCATGGAAATCACTCCGGGACCCCAAAACAGTGAGTAATAGTCCATGAAACGGGCCAGAATCGGCCAAAACTGTGGGTGTTGATGACCGACACGTAAACGTACCCCGGGGTTCATCAATCGTGGAAATTAGTCCGGGATACCAAAACACTCAGTAATAGTCCATGAAACAGGCCAGAATCGGCCAAAATTGTGGGTGTTGATGACCGACACGTAAACGCACCCCGGGGTTCGTCAATCGTGGAAATTAGTCTGGGACACCAAAACAGTCAGTAATAGTCCATGAAATAGGCCAGAATCGGCCAAAACTGCGGGTGTTGATGACCGACACGTAAACGCACACCGGGGTTCATCAATCATGAAAATCACTCCGGGACCCCAAAACAGTGAGTAATAGTCCATGAAACGGGCCGGAATCGGCCAAAACTGCGGGTGTTGATGACCGCCACGTAAACGCACCCCGCGGTTCGTCAATCGTGGAAATCACTCTAGGACCCCAAAACAGTGAGTAATAGTCCACGATACGGGCCAGAATCGGCTAAAACTGCGGGTGTTGATGACCGACATGTAAACGCACCCCGGGGTTCATCAATCGTGGAAATCACTCCGGGACCCAAAAAAGTGAGTAATAGTCCACGATACTGGCCAGAATCGGCTAAAACTGCGGGTGTTGATGACCGACACGTAAACGCACCCCAGGGTTCATCAATCGTGGAAATTAGTCCGGGACACCAAAACAGTCAGTAATAGTCCATGAAACAGGCCAGAATCGGCCAAAACTGCGGGTGTTGATGACCGACACGTAAACGCACCCCGGGGTTCATCAATCATGGAAATCACTCCCGGACCCCAAAACAGTGAGTAATAGTCCATGAAACGGGCCGGAATCGGCCAAAACTGCGGATGTTGATGACCGACACGTATACGGACCCCGGGGTTCGTCAATCGTGGAAATCACTCTGGGACCCCAAAACAGTGAGTAATAGTCCACGATATGGGCCAGAATCGGCTAAAACTGCGGGTGTTGATGACCGACACGTAAACGCACCCCGGGGTTCATCAATCGTGGAAATTAGTGCGGGACACCAAAACAGTCAGTAATAGTCCATGAAACAGGCCAGAATCGGCCAAAACTGCGGGTGTTGATGACCGACACGTAAACGCACCCCGGGGTTCATCAATCATGGAAATCACTCCCGGACCCCAAAACAGTGAGTAATAGTCCATGAAACGGGCCGGAATCGGCCAAAATTGCGGGTGTTGATGACCGACACGTAAACGGACCCCGGGGTTCGTCAATCGTGGAAATCACTCTAGGACCCCAAAACAGTGAGTAATAGTCCACGATACGGGCCAGAATCGGCTAAAACTGCGGGTGTTGATGACCGACATGTAAACGCACCCCAGGGTTCATCAATCGTGGAAATTAGTCCGGGACACCAAAACAGTCAGTAATAGTCCATGAAATAGGCCAGAATCGGCCAAAACTGCGGGTGTTGATGACCGAAACGTAAACGCACCCCGGGGTTCATCAATCATGAAAATCACTCCGGGACCCCAAAACAGTGAGTAATAGTCCATGAAACGGGCCGGAATCGGCCAAAACTACGGGTGTTGATGACCGCCACGTAAACGCACCCCGCGGTTCGTCAATCGTGGAAATCACTCTAGGACCCCAAAACAATGAGTAATAATTCATGATACGGGCCGGAATCGGCCAAAACTGCGGGTGTTGATGACCGACATGTAAACGCACCCCAGGGTTCATCAATCGTGGAAATTAGTCCGGGACACCAAAACAGTCAGTAATAGTCCATGAAACAGGCCAGAATCGGCCAAAACTGCGTGTGTTGATGACCGACACGTAAACGCACCCCGGGGTTCATCAATCATGGAAATCACTCCCGGACCCCAAAACAGTGAGTAATAGTCCATGAAACGGGCCGGAATCGGCCAAAACTGCGGGTGTTGATGACCGACACGTAAACGGACCCCGGGGTTCGTCAATCGTGGAAATCACTCTAGGACCCCAAAACAGTGAGTAATAGTCCACGATACGGGCCAGAATCGGCTAAAACTGCGGGTGTTGATGACCGACATGTAAACGCACCCCAGGGTTCATCAATCGTGGAAATTAGTCCGGGACACCAAAACAGTCAGTAATAGTCCATGAAATAGGCCAGAATCGGCAAAAACTGCGGGTGTTGATGACCGAAACGTAAACGCACCCCGGGGTTCATCAATCATGAAAATCACTCCGGGACCCCAAAACAGTGAGTAATAGTCCATGAAACGGGCCGGAATCGGCCAAAACTACGGGTGTTGATGACCGCCACGTAAACGCACCCCGCGGTTCGTCAATCGTGGAAATCACTCTAGGACCCCAAAACAATGAGTAATAATTCATGATACGGGCCGGAATCGGCCAAAACTGCGGGTGTTGATGACCGATATGTAAACGCACCCCAGGGTTCATCAATCGTGGAAATTAGTCCGGGACACCAAAACAGTCAGTAATAGTCCATGAAACAGGCCAGAATCGGCCAAAACTGCGGGTGTTTATGACCGACACATAAATGCACCTCGGGGTTCATCAATCATGGAAATCACTCCGGGACCCCAAAACAGTGAGTAATAGTCCATGAAACGGGCCAGAATCGGCCAAAACTGTGGGTGTTGATGACCGACACGTAAACGTACCCCGGGGTTCATCAATCGTGGAAATTAGTCCGGGATACCAAAACACTCAGTAATAGTCCATGAAACAGGCCAGAATCGGCCAAAATTGTGGGTGTTGATGACCGACACGTAAACGCACCCCGGGGTTCGTCAATCGTGGAAATTAGTCTGGGACACCAAAACAGTCAGTAATAGTCCATGAAATAGGCCAGAATCGGCCAAAACTGCGGGTGTTGATGACCGACACGTAAACGCACACCGGGGTTCATCAATCATGAAAATCACTCCGGGACCCCAAAACAGTGAGTAATAGTCCATGAAACGGGCCGGAATCGGCCAAAACTGCGGGTGTTGATGACCGCCACGTAAACGCACCCCGCGGTTCGTCAATCGTGGAAATCACTCTAGGACCCCAAAACAGTGAGTAATAGTCCACGATACGGGCCAGAATCGGCTAAAACTGCGGGTGTTGATGACCGACATGTAAACGCACCCCGGGGTTCATCAATCGTGGAAATCACTCCGGGACCCAAAAAAGTGAGTAATAGTCCACGATACTGGCCAGAATCGGCTAAAACTGCGGGTGTTGATGACCGACACGTAAACGCACCCCAGGGTTCATCAATCGTGGAAATTAGTCCGGGACACCAAAACAGTCAGTAATAGTCCATGAAACAGGCCAGAATCGGCCAAAACTGCGGGTGTTGATGACCGACACGTAAACGCACCCCGGGGTTCATCAATCATGGAAATCACTCCCGGACCCCAAAACAGTGAGTAATAGTCCATGAAACGGGCCGGAATCGGCCAAAACTGCGGATGTTGATGACCGACACGTATACGGACCCCGGGGTTCGTCAATCGTGGAAATCACTCTGGGACCCCAAAACAGTGAGTAATAGTCCACGATATGGGCCAGAATCGGCTAAAACTGCGGGTGTTGATGACCGACACGTAAACGCACCCCGGGGTTCATCAATCGTGGAAATTAGTGCGGGACACCAAAACAGTCAGTAATAGTCCATGAAACAGGCCAGAATCGGCCAAAACTGCGGGTGTTGATGACCGACACGTAAACGCACCCCGGGGTTCATCAATCATGGAAATCACTCCCGGACCCCAAAACAGTGAGTAATAGTCCATGAAACGGGCCGGAATCGGCCAAAATTGCGGGTGTTGATGACCGACACGTAAACGGACCCCGGGGTTCGTCAATCGTGGAAATCACTCTAGGACCCCAAAACAGTGAGTAATAGTCCACGATACGGGCCAGAATCGGCTAAAACTGCGGGTGTTGATGACCGACATGTAAACGCACCCCAGGGTTCATCAATCGTGGAAATTAGTCCGGGACACCAAAACAGTCAGTAATAGTCCATGAAATAGGCCAGAATCGGCCAAAACTGCGGGTGTTGATGACCGAAACGTAAACGCACCCCGGGGTTCATCAATCATGAAAATCACTCCGGGACCCCAAAACAGTGAGTAATAGTCCATGAAACGGGCCGGAATCGGCCAAAACTACGGGTGTTGATGACCGCCACGTAAACGCACCCCGCGGTTCGTCAATCATGGAAATCACTCTAGGACCCCAAAACAATGAGTAATAATTCATGATACGGGCCGGAATCGGCCAAAACTGCGGGTGTTGATGACCGACATGTAAACGCACCCCAGGGTTCATCAATCGTGGAAATTAGTCCGGGACACCAAAACAGTCAGTAATAGTCCATGAAACAGGCCAGAATCGGCCAAAACTGCGTGTGTTGATGACCGACACATAAATGCACCTCGGGGTTCATCAATCATGGAAATCACTCCGGGACCCCAAAACAGTGAGTAATAGTCCATGAAACGGGCCAGAATCGGCCAAAACTGTGGGTGTTGATGACCGACACGTAAACGTACCCCGGGGTTCGTCAATCGTGGAAATCACTCTAGGACCCCAAAACAGTGAGTAATAGTCCACGATACGGGCCAGAATCGGCTAAAACTGCAGGTGTTGATGACCGACACGTAAACGCACCCCAGGGTTCATCAATCGTGGAAATTAGTCTGGGACACCAAAACAGTCAGTAATAGTCCATGAAATAGGCCAGAATCGGCCAAAACTGCGGGTGTTGATGACCGACACGTAAACGCACACCGGGGTTCATCAATCATGAAAATCACTCCGGGACCCCAAAACAGTGAGTAATAGTCCATGAAACAGGCCGGAATCGGCCAAAACTGCGGGTGTTGATGACCGCCACGTAAACGCACCCCGCGGTTCGTCAATCGTGGAAATCACTCTAGGACCCCAAAACAGTGAGTAATAGTCCACGATACGGGCCAGAATCGGCTAAAACTGCGGGTGTTGATGACCGACATGTAAACGCACCCCGGGGTTCATCAATCGTGGAAATCACTCCGGGACCCAAAAAAGTGAGTAATAGTCCACGATACTGGCCAGAATCGGCTAAAACTGCGGGTGTTGATGACCGACACGTAAACGCACCCCAGGGTTCATCAATCGTGGAAATTAGTCCGGGACACCAAAACAGTCAGTAATAGTCCATGAAACAGGCCAGAATCGGCCAAAACTGCGGGTGTTGATGACCGACACGTAAACGCACCCCGGGGTTCATCAATCATGGAAATCACTCCCGGACCCCAAAACAGTGAGTAATAGTCCATGAAACGGGCCGGAATCGGCCAAAACTGCGGGTGTTGATGACCGACACGTAAACGGACCCCGGGGTTCGTCAATCGTGGAAATCACTCTGGGACCCCAAAACAGTGAGTAATAGTCCACGATATGGGCCAGAATCGGCTAAAACTGCGGGTGTTGATGACCGACACGTAAACGCACCCCGGGGTTCATCAATCGTGGAAATTAGTGCGGGACACCAAAACAGTCAGTAATAGTCCATGAAACAGGCCAGAATCGGCCAAAACTGCGGGTGTTGATGACCGACACGTAAACGCACCCCGGGATTCATCAATCATGGAAATCACTCCCGGACCCCAAAACAGTGAGTAATAGTCCATGAAACGGGCCGGAATCGGCCAAAACTGCGGGTGTTGATGACCGACACGTAAACGGACCCCGGGGTTCGTCAATCGTGGAAATCACTCTAGGACCCCAAAACAGTGAGTAATAGTCCACGATACGGGCCAGAATCGGCTAAAACTGCGGGTGTTGATGACCGACATGTAAACGCACCCCAGGGTTCATCAATCGTGGAAATTAGTCCGGGACACCAAAACAGTCAGTAATAGTCCATGAAATAGGCCAGAATCGGCCAAAACTGCGGGTGTTGATGACCGAAACGTAAACGCACCCCGGGGTTCATCAATCATGAAAATCACTCCGGGACCCCAAAACAGTGAGTAATAGTCCATGAAACGGGCCGGAATCGGCCAAAACTACGGGTGTTGATGACCGCCACGTAAACGCACCCCGCGGTTCGTCAATCGTGGAAATCACTCTAGGACCCCAAAACAGTGAGTAATAGTCCACGATACGGGCCAGAATCGGCTAAAACTGCGGGTGTTGATGACCGACATGTAAACGCACCCCGGGGTTCATCAATCGTGGAAATCACTCCGGGACCCAAAAAAGTGAGTAATAGTCCACGATACTGGCCAGAATCGGCTAAAACTGCGGGTGTTGATGACCGACACGTAAACGCACCCCAGGGTTCATCAATCGTGGAAATTAGTCCGGGACACCAAAACAGTCAGTAATAGTCCATGAAACAGGCCAGAATCGGCCAAAACTGCGGGTGTTGATGACCGACACGTAAACGCACCCCGGGGTTCATCAATCATGGAAATCACTCCCGGACCCCAAAACAGTGAGTAATAGTCCATGAAACGGGCCGGAATCGGCCAAAACTGCGGGTGTTGATGACCGACACGTAAACGGACCCCGGGGTTCGTCAATCGTGGAAATCACTCTGGGACCCCAAAACAGTGAGTAATAGTCCACGATATGGGCCAGAATCGGCTAAAACTGCGGGTGTTGATGACCGACACGTAAACGCACCCCGGGGTTCATCAATCGTGGAAATTAGTGCGGGACACCAAAACAGTCAGTAATAGTCCATGAAACAGGCCAGAATCGGCCAAAACTGCGGGTGTTGATGACCGACACGTAAACGCACCCCGGGGTTCATCAATCATGGAAATCACTCCCGGACCCCAAAACAGTGAGTAATAGTCCATGAAACGGGCCGGAATCGGCCAAAACTGCGGGTGTTGATGACCGACACGTAAACGGACCCCGGGGTTCGTCAATCGTGGAAATCACTCTAGGTCCCCAAAACAGTGAGTAATAGTCCACGATACGGGCCAGAATCGGCTAAAACTGCGGGTGTTGATGACCGACATGTAAACGCACCCCAGGGTTCATCAATCGTGGAAATTAGTCCGGGACACCAAAACAGTCAGTAATAGTCCATGAAATAGGCCAGAATCGGCCAAAACTGCGGGTGTTGATGACCGAAACGTAAACGCACCCCGGGGTTCATCAATCATGAAAATCACTCCGGGACCCCAAAACAGTGAGTAATAGTCCATGAAACGGGCCGGAATCGGCCAAAACTACGGGTGTTGATGACCGCCACGTAAACGCACCCCGCGGTTCGTCAATCGTGGAAATCACTCTAGGACCCCAAAACAATGAGTAATAATTCATGATACGGGCCGGAATCGGCAAAAACTGCGGGTGTTGATGACCGACATGTAAACGCACCCCAGGGTTCATCAATCGTGGAAATTAGTCCGGGACACCAAAACAGTCAGTAATAGTCCATGAAACAGGCCAGAATCGGCCAAAACTGCGGGTGTTGATGACCGACACATAAATGCACCTCGGCGTTCATCAATCATGGAAATCACTCCGGGACCCCAAAACAGTGAGTAATAGTCCATGAAACGGGCCAGAATCGGCCAAAACTGTGGGTGTTGATGACCGACACGTAAACGTACCCCAGGGTTCATCAATCGTGGAAATTAGTCCGGGATACCAAAACACTCAGTAATAGTCCATGAAACAGGCCAGAATCGGCCAAAATTGTGGGTGTTGATGACCGACACGTAAACGCACCCCGGGGTTCGTCAATCGTGGAAATTAGTCTGGGACACCAAAACAGTCAGTAATAGTCCATGAAATAGGCCAGAATCGGCCAAAACTGCGGGTGTTGATGACCGACACGTAAACGCACACCGGGGTTCATCAATCATGAAAATCACTCCGGGACCCCAAAACAGTGAGTAATAGTCCATGAAACGGGCCGGAATCGGCCAAAACTGCGGGTGTTGATGACCGCCACGTAAACGCACCCCGCGGTTCGTCAATCGTGGAAATCACTCTAGGACCCCAAAACAGTGAGTAATAGTCCACGATACGGGCCAGAATCGGCTAAAACTGCGGGTGTTGATGACCGACATGTAAACGCACCCCGGGGTTCATCAATCGTGGAAATCACTCCGGGACCCAAAAAAGTGAGTAATAGTCCACGATACTGGCCAGAATCGGCTAAAACTGCGGGTGTTGATGACCGACACGTAAACGCACCCCAGGGTTCATCAATCGTGGAAATTAGTCCGGGACACCAAAACAGTCAGTAATAGTCCATGAAACAGGCCAGAATCGGCCAAAACTGCGGGTGTTGATGACCGACACGTAAACGCACCCCGGGGTTCATCAATCATGGAAATCACTCCCGGACCCCAAAACAGTGAGTAATAGTCCATGAAACGGGCCGGAATCGGCCAAAACTGCGGGTGTTGATGACCGACACGTAAACGGACCCCGGGGTTCGTCAATCGTGGAAATCACTCTGGGACCCCAAAACAGTGAGTAATAGTCCACGATATGGGCCAGAATCGGCTAAAACTGCGGGTGTTGATGACCGACACGTAAACGCACCCCGGGGTTCATCAATCGTGGAAATTAGTGCGGGACACCAAAACAGTCAGTAATAGTCCATGAAACAGGCCAGAATCGGCCAAAACTGCGGGTGTTGATGACCGACACGTAAACGCACCCCGGGGTTCATCAATCATGGAAATCACTCCCGGACCCCAAAACAGTGAGTAATAGTCCATGAAACGGGCCGGAATCGGCCAAAACTGCGGGTGTTGATGACCGACACGTAAACGGACCCCGGGGTTCGTCAATCGTGGAAATCACTCTAGGACCCCAAAACAGTGAGTAATAGTCCACGATACGGGCCAGAATCGGCTAAAACTGCGGGTGTTGATGACCGACATGTAAACGCACCCCAGGGTTCATCAATCGTGGAAATTAGTCCGGGACACCAAAACAGTCAGTAATAGTCCATGAAATAGGCCAGAATCGGCCAAAACTGCGGGTGTTGATGACCGAAACGTAAACGCACCCCGGGGTTCATCAATCATGAAAATCACTCCGGGACCCCAAAACAGTGAGTAATAGTCCATGAAACGGGCCGGAATCGGCCAAAACTACGGGTGTTGATGACCGCCACGTAAACGCACCCCGCGGTTCGTCAATCGTGGAAATCACTCTAGGACCCCAAAACAATGAGTAATAATTCATGATACGGGCCGGAATCGGCCAAAACTGCGGGTGTTGATGACCGACATGTAAACGCACCCCAGGGTTCATCAATCGTGGAAATTAGTCCGGGACACCAAAACAGTCAGTAATAGTCCATGAAACAGGCCAGAATCGGCCAAAACTGCGGGTGTTGATGACCGACACATAAATGCACCTCGGGGTTCATGAATCATGGAAATCACTCCGGGACCCCAAAACAGTGAGTAATAGTCCATGAAACGGGCCAGAATCGGCCAAAACTGCGGGTGTTGATGACCGACACGTAAACGCACCCCGGGGTTCATCAATCATGGAAATCACTCCCGGACCCCAAAACAGTGAGTAATAGTCCATGAAACGGGCCGGAATCGGCCAAAATTGTGGGTGTTGATGACCGACACGTAAACGCACCCCGGGGTTCGTCAATCGTGGAAATCAGTCCGGGGACCCAAAACGGTGAGTAATAGTCCACGAACGGGCTAAAATCGGCCAAAACTGCGGGTGTTGATGACCGACATGTAAACGCACCCCGGGGTTCATCAATCGTGGAAATCACTCCGGGACCCAAAAAAGTGAGTAATAGTCCACGATACTGGCCAGAATCGGCTAAAACTGCGGGTGTTGATGACCGACACGTAAACGCACCCCAGGGTTCATCAATCGTGGAAATCACTCCCGGACCCCAAAACAGTGAGTAATAGTCCACGATACGGGCCGGAATCGGCTAAAACTGCGGGTGTTGATGACTGACATGTAAACGCACCCCAGGGTTCATCAATCGTGGAAATTAGTCCGGGACACCAAAACAGTCAGTAATAGTCCATGAAATAGGCCAGAATCGGCCAAAACTGCGGGTGTTGATGACCGAAACGTAAACGCACACCGGGGTTCATCAATCATGAAAATCACTCCCGGACCCCAAAACAGTGAGTAATAGTCCATGAAACGGGCCGGAATCGGCCAAAACTGCGGGTGTTGATGACCGACACGTAAACGGACCCCGGGGTTCGTCAATCGTGGAAATCACTCTGGGACCCCAAAACAGTGAGTAATAGTCCACGATATGGGCCAGAATCGGCTAAAACTGCGGGTGTTGATGACCGACACGTAAACGCACCCCAGGGTTCATCAATCGTGGAAATTAGTGCGGGACACCAAAACAGTCAGTAATAGTCCATGAAACAGGCCAGAATCGGCCAAAACTGCGGGTGTTGATGACCGACACGTAAACGCACCCCGGGGTTCATCAATCATGGAAATCACTCCCGGACCCCAAAACAGTGAGTAATAGTCCATGAAACGGGCCGGAATCGGCCAAAATTGCGGGTGTTGATGACCGACACGTAAACGGACCCCGGGGTTCGTCAATCGTGGAAATCACTCTAGGACCCCAAAACAGTGAGTAATAGTCCACGATACGGGCCAGAATCGGCTAAAACTGCGGGTGTTGATGACCGACATGTAAACGCACCCCAGGGTTCATCAATCGTGGAAATTAGTCCGGGACACCAAAACAGTCAGTAATAGTCCATGAAATAGGCCAGAATCGGCCAAAACTGCGGGTGTTGATGACCGAAACGTAAACGCACCCCGGGGTTCATCAATCATGAAAATCACTCCGGGACCCCAAAACAGTGAGTAATAGTCCATGAAACGGGCCGGAATCGGCCAAAACTACGGGTGTTGATGACCGCCACGTAAACGCACCCCGCGGTTCGTCAATCGTGGAAATCACTCTAGGACCCCAAAACAATGAGTAATAATTCATGATACGGGCCGGAATCGGCCAAAACTGCGGGTGTTGATGACCGACATGTAAACGCACCCCAGGGTTCATCAATCGTGGAAATTAGTCCGGGACACCAAAACAGTCAGTAATAGTCCATGAAACAGGCCATAATCGGCCAAAACTGCGGGTGTTGATGACCGACACATAAATGCACCTCGGGGTTCATCAATCATGGAAATCACTCCGGGACCCCAAAACAGTGAGTAATAGTCCATGAAACGGGCCAGAATCGGCCAAAACTGTGGGTGTTGATGACCGACACGTAAACGTACCCCGGGGTTCGTCAATCGTGGAAATCACTCTAGGACCCCAAAACAGTGAGTAATAGTCCACGATACGGGCCAGAATCGGCTAAAACTGCAGGTGTTGATGACCGACACGTAAACGCACCCCAGGGTTCATCAATCGTGGAAATTAGTCTGGGACACCAAAACAGTCAGTAATAGTCCATGAAATAGGCCAGAATCGGCCAAAACTGCGGGTGTTGATGACCGACACGTAAACGCACACCGGGGTTCATCAATCATGAAAATCACTCCGGGACCCCAAAACAGTGAGTAATAGTCCATGAAACGGGCCGGAATCGGCCAAAACTGCGGGTGTTGATGACCGCCACGTAAACGCACCCCGCGGTTCGTCAATCGTGGAAATCACTCTAGGACCCCAAAACAGTGAGTAATAGTCCACGATACGGGCCAAAATCGGCTAAAACTGCGGGTGTTGATGACCGACATGTAAACGCACCCCGGGGTTCATCAATCGTGGAAATCACTCCGGGACCCAAAAAAGTGAGTAATAGTCCACGATACTGGCCAGAATCGGCTAAAACTGCGGGTGTTGATGACCGACACGTAAACGCACCCCAGGGTTCATCAATCGTGGAAATTAGTCCGGGACACCAAAACAGTCAGTAATAGTCCATGAAACAGGCCAGAATCGGCCAAAACTGCGGGTGTTGATGACCGACACGTAAACGCACCCCGGGGTTCATCAATCGTGGAAATCACTCCCGGACCCCAAAACAGTGAGTAATAGTCCATGAAACGGGCCGGAATCGGCCAAAACTGCGGGTGTTGATGACCGACACGTAAACGGACCCCGGGGTTCGTCAATCGTGGAAATCACTCTGGGACCCCAAAACAGTGAGTAATAGTCCACGATATGGGCCAGAATCGGCTAAAACTGCGGGTGTTGATGACCGACACGTAAACGCACCCCGGGGTTCATCAATCGTGGAAATTAGTGCGGGACACCAAAACAGTCAGTAATAGTCCATGAAACAGGCCAGAATCGGCCAAAACTGCGGGTGTTGATGACCGACACGTAAACGCACCCCGGGGTTCATCAATCATGGAAATCACTCCCGGACCCCAAAACAGTGAGTAATAGTCCATGAAACGGGCCGGAATCGGCCAAAACTGCGGGTGTTGATGACCGACACGTAAACGGACCCCGGGGTTCGTCAATCGTGGAAATCACTCTAGGACCCCAAAACAGTGAGTAATAGTCCATGATACGGGCCAGAATCGGCTAAAACTGCGGGTGTTGATGACCGACATGTAAACGCACCCCAGGGTTCATCAATCGTGGAAATTAGTCCGGGACACCAAAACAGTCAGTAATAGTCCATGAAATAGGCCAGAATCGGCCAAAACTGCGGGTGTTGATGACCGAAACGTAAACGCACCCCGGGGTTCATCAATCATGAAAATCACTCCGGGACCCCAAAACAGTGAGTAATAGTCCATGAAACGGGCCGGAATCGGCCAAAACTACGGGTGTTGATGACCGCCACGTAAACGCACCCCGCGGTTCGTCAATCGTGGAAATCACTCTAGGACCCCAAAACAATGAGTAATAATTCATGATACGGGCCGGAATCGGCCAAAACTGCGGGTGTTGATGACCGACATGTAAACGCACCCCAGGGTTCATCAATCGTGGAAATTAGTCCGGGACACCAAAACAGTCAGTAATAGTCCATGAAACAGGCCAGAATCGGCCAAAACTGCGGGTGTTGATGACCGACACATAAATGCACCTCGGGGTTCATCAATCATGGAAATCACTCCGGGACCCCAAAACAGTGAGTAATAGTCCATGAAACGGGCCAGAATCGGCCAAAACTGTGGGTGTTGATGACCGACACGTAAACGTACCCCGGGGTTCGTCAATCGTGGAAATCACTCTAGGACCCCAAAACAGTGAGTAATAGTCCACGATACGGGCCAGAATCGGCTAAAACTGCAGGTGTTGATGACCGACACGTAAACGCACCCCAGGGTTCATCAATCGTGGAAATTAGTCTGGGACACCAAAACAGTCAGTAATAGTCCATGAAATAGGCCAGAATCGGCCAAAACTGCGGGTTTTGATGACCGACACGTAAACGCACACCGGGGTTCATCAATCATGAAAATCACTCCGGGACCCCAAAACAGTGAGTAATAGTCCATGAAACGGGCCGGAATCGGCCAAAACTGCGGGTGTTGATGACCGCCACGTAAACGCACCCCGCGGTTCGTCAATCGTGGAAATCACTCTAGGACCCCAAAACAGTGAGTAATAGTCCACGATACGGGCCAGAATCGGCTAAAACTGCGGGTGTTGATGACCGACATGTAAACGCACCCCGGGGTTCATCAATCGTGGAAATCACTCCGGGACCCAAAAAAGTGAGTAATAGTCCACGATACTGGCCAGAATCGGCTAAAACTGCGGGTGTTGATGACCGACACGTAAACGCACCCCAGGGTTCATCAATCGTGGAAATTAGTCCGGGACACCAAAACAGTCAGTAATAGTCCATGAAACAGGCCAGAATCGGCCAAAACTGCGGGTGTTGATGACCGACACGTAAACGCACCCCGGGGTTCATCAATCATGGAAATCACTCCCGGACCCCAAAACAGTGAGTAATAGTCCATGAAACGGGCCGGAATCGGCCAAAACTGCGGGTGTTGATGACCGACACGTAAACGGACCCCGGGGTTCGTCAATCGTGGAAATCACTCTGGGACCCCAAAACAGTGAGTAATAGTCCACGATATGGGCCAGAATCGGCTAAAACTGCGGGTGTTGATGACCGACACGTAAACGCACCCCAGGGTTCATCAATCGTGGAAATTAGTGCGGGACACCAAAACAGTCAGTAATAGTCCATGAAACAGGCCAGAATCGGCCAAAACTGCGGGTGTTGATGACCGACACGTAAACGCACCCCGGGGTTCATCAATCATGGAAATCACTCCCGGACCCCAAAACAGTGAGTAATAGTCCATGAAACGGGCCGGAATCGGCCAAAATTGCGGGTGTTGATGACCGACACATAAACGGACCCCGGGGTTCGTCAATCGTGGAAATCACTCTAGGACCCCAAAACAGTGAGTAATAGTCCACGATACGGGCCAGAATCGGCTAAAACTGCGGCTGTTGATGACCGACATGTAAACGCACCCCAGGGTTCATCAATCGTGGAAATTAGTCCGGGACACCAAAACAGTCAGTAATAGTCCATGAAATAGGCCAGAATCGGCCAAAACTGCGAGTGTTGATGACCGAAACGTAAACGCACCCCGGGGTTCATCAATCATGAAAATCACTCCGGGACCCCAAAACAGTGAGTAATAGTCCATGAAACGGGCCGGAATCGGCCAAAACTACGGGTGTTGATGACCGCCACGTAAACGCACCCCGCGGTTCGTCAATCGTGGAAATCACTCTAGGACCCCAAAACAATGAGTAATAATTCATGATACGGGCCGGAATCGGCCAAAACTGCGGGTGTTGATGACCGACATGTAAACGCACCCCAGGGTTCATCAATCGTGGAAATTAGTCCGGGACACCAAAACAGTCAGTAATAGTCCATGAAACAGGCCAGAATCGGCTAAAACTGCGGGTGTTGATGACCGACACATAAATGCACCTCGGGGTTCATCAATCATGGAAATCACTCCGGGACCCCAAAACAGTGAGTAATAGTCCATGAAACGGGCCAGAATCGGCCAAAACTGTGGGTGTTGATGACCGACACGTAAACGTACCCCGGGGTTCGTCAATCGTGGAAATCACTCTAGGACCCCAAAACAGTGAGTAATAGTCCACGATACGGGCCAGAATCGGCTAAAACTGCAGGTGTTGATGACCGACACGTAAACGCACCCCAGGGTTCATCAATCGTGGAAATTAGTCTGGGACACCAAAACAGTCAGTAATAGTCCATGAAATAGGCCAGAATCGGCCAAAACTGCGGGTGTTGATGACCGACACGTAAACGCACACCGGGGTTCATCAATCATGAAAATCACTCCGGGACCCCAAAACAGTGAGTAATAGTCCATGAAACGGGCCGGAATCGGCCAAAACTGCGGGTGTTGATGACCGCCACGTAAACGCACCCCGCGGTTCGTCAATCGTGGAAATCACTCTAGGACCCCAAAACAGTGAGTAATAGTCCACGATACGGGCCAGAATCGGCTAAAACTGCGGGTGTTGATGACCGACATGTAAACGCACCCCGGGGTTCATCAATCGTGGAAATCACTCCGGGACCCAAAAAAGTGAGTAATAGTCCACGATACTGGCCAGAATCGGCTAAAACTGCGGGTGTTGATGACCGACACGTAAACGCACCCCAGGGTTCATCAATCGTGGAAATTAGTCCGGGACACCAAAACAGTCAGTAATAGTCCATGAAACAGGCCAGAATCGACCAAAACTGCGGGTGTTGATGACCGACACGTAAACGCACCCCGGGGTTCATCAATCATGGAAATCACTCCCGGACCCCAAAACAGTGAGTAATAGTCCATGAAACGGGCCGGAATCGGCCAAAACTGCGGGTGTTGATGACCGACACGTAAACGGACCCCGGGGTTCGTCAATCGTGGAAATCACTCTGGGACCCCAAAACAGTGAGTAATAGTCCACGATATGGGCCAGAATCGGCTAAAACTGCGGGTGTTGATGACCGACACGTAAACGCACCCCAGGGTTCATCAATCGTGGAAATTAGTGCGGGACACCAAAACAGTCAGTAATAGTCCATGAAACAGGCCAGAATCGGCCAAAACTACGGGTGTTGATGACCGACACGTAAACGCACCCCGGGGTTCATCAATCATGGAAATCACTCCCGGACCCCAAAACAGTGAGTAATAGTCCATGAAACGGGCCGGAATCGGCCAAAACTGCGGGTGTTGATGACCGACACGTAAACGGACCCCGGGGTTCGTCAATCGTGGAAATCACTCTAGGACCCCAAAACAGTGAGTAATAGTCCACGATACGGGCCAGAATCGGCTAAAACTGCGGGTGTTGATGACCGACATGTAAACGCACCCCAGGGTTCATCAATCGTGGAAATTAGTCCGGGACACCAAAACAGTCAGTAATAGTCCATGAAATAGGCCAGAATCGGCCAAAACTGCGGGTGTTGATGACCGAAACGTAAACGCACCCCGGGGTTCATCAATCATGAAAATCACTCCGGGACCCCAAAACAGTGAGTAATAGTCCATGAAACGGGCCGGAATCGGCCAAAACTACGGGTGTTGATGACCGCCACGTAAACGCACCCCGCGGTTCGTCAATCGTGGAAATCACTCTAGGACCCCAAAACAATGAGTAATAATTCATGATACGGGCCGGAATCGGCCAAAACTGCGGGTGTTGATGACCGACATGTAAACGCACCCCAGGGTTCATCAATCGTGGAAATTAGTCCGGGACACCAAAACAGTCAGTAATAGTCCATGAAACAGGCCAGAATCGGCCAAAACTACGGGTGTTGATGACCGACACATAAATGCACCTCGGGGTTCATCAATCATGGAAATCACTCCGGGACCCCAAAACAGTGAGTAATAGTCCATGAAACGGGCCAGAATCGGCCAAAACTGTGGGTGTTGATGACCGACACGTAAACGTACCCCGGGGTTCGTCAATCGTGGAAATCACTCTAGGACCCCAAAACAGTGAGTAATAGTCCACGATACGGGCCAGAATCGGCTAAAACTGCAGGTGTTGATGACCGACACGTAAACGCACCCCAGGGTTCATCAATCGTGGAAATTAGTCTGGGACACCAAAACAGTCAGTAATAGTCCATGAAATAGGCCAGAATCGGCCAAAACTGCGGGTGTTGATGACCGACACGTAAACGCACACCGGGGTTCATCAATCATGAAAATCACTCCGGGACCCCAAAACAGTGAGTCCATGAAACGGGCCGGAATCGGCCAAAACTGCGGGTGTTGATGACCGCCACGTAAACGCACCCCGCGGTTCGTCAATCGTGGAAATCACTCTAGGACCCCAAAACAGTGAGTAATAGTCCACGATACGGGCCAGAATCGGCTAAAACTGCGGGTGTTGATGACCGACACGTAAACGCACCCCAGGGTTCATCAATCGTGGAAATTTGTCCGGGACACCAAAACAGTCAGTAATAGTCCATGAAATAGGCCAGAATCGGCCAAAACTGCGGGTGTTGATGACCGACACGTAAACGCACCCCGGGGTTCATCAATCATGAAAATCACTCCGGGACCCCAAAACAGTGAGTAATAGTCCATGAAACGGGCCGGAATCGGCCAAAACTGCGGGTGTTGATGACCGACACGTAAACGGACCCCGGGGTTCGTCAATCGTGGAAATCACTCTAGGACCCCAAAACAGTGAGTAATAGTCCACGATACGGGCCAGAATCGGCTAAAACTGTCGGTGTTGATGACCGACACGTAAACGCACCCCAGGGTTCATCAATCGTGGAAATTAGTCCGGGACACCAAAACAGTCAGTAATAGTCCATGAAATAGGCCAGAATCGGCCAAAACTGCGGGTGTTGATGACCGACACGTAAACGCACCCCGGGGTTCATCAATCATGAAAATCACTCCGGGACCCCAAAACAGTGAGTAATAGTCCATGAAACGGGCCGGAATCGGCCAAAACTGCGGGTGTTGATGACCGACACGTAAAAGGACCCCCGGGGTTCGTCAGTCGTGGAAATCACTCTAGGACCCCAAAACAGTGAGTAATAGTCCACGATACGGGCCAGAATCGGCTAAAACTGCGGGTGTTGATGACCGACATGTAAACGCACCCCAGGGTTCATCAATCGTGGAAATTAGTCCGGGACACCAAAACAGTCAGTAATAGTCCATGAAACAGGCCAGAATCGGCCAAAACTGCGGGTGTTGATGACCGACACATAAATGCACCTCGGGGTTCATCAATCAAGGAAATCACTCCGGGACCCCAAAACAGTGAGTAATAGTCCATGAAACGGGCCAGAATCGGCCAAAACTGTGGGTGTTGATGACCGACACGTAAACGTACCCCGGGGTTCGTCAATCGTGGAAATCACTCTAGGACCCCAAAACAGTGAGTAATAGTCCACGATACGGGCCAGAATCGGCTAAAACTGCAGGTGTTGATGACCGACACGTAAACGCACCCCAGGGTTCATCAATCGTGGAAATTAGTCTGGGACACCAAAACAGTCAGTAATAGTCCATGAAATAGGCCAGAATCGGCGAAAACTGCGGGTGTTGATGACCGACACGTAAACGCACACCGGGGTTCATCAATCATGAAAATCACTCCGGGACCCCAAAACAGTGAGTAATAGTCCATGAAACGGGCCGGAATCGGCCAAAACTGCGGGTGTTGATGACCGCCACGTAAACGCACCCCGCGGTTCGTCAATCGTGGAAATCACTCTAGGACCCCAAAACAGTGAGTAATAGTCCACGATACGGGCCAGAATCGGCTAAAACTGCGGGTGTTGATGACCGACACGTAAACGCACCCCAGGGTTCATCAATCGTGGAAATTTGTCCGGGACACCAAAACAGTCAGTAATAGTCCATGAAATAGGCCAGAATCGGCCAAAACTGCGGGTGTTGATGACCGACACGTAAACGCACCCCGGGGTTCATCAATCATGAAAATCACTCCGGGACCCCAAAACAGTGAGTAATAGTCCATGAAACGGGCCGGAATCGGCCAAAACTGCGGGTGTTGATGACCGACACGTAAACGGACCCCGGGGTTCGTCAATTGTGGAAATCACTCTAGGACCCCAAAACAGTGAGTAATAGTCCACGATACGGGCCAGAATCGGCTAAAACTGTCGGTGTTGATGACCGACACGTAAACGCACCCCAGGGTTCATCAATCGTGGAAATTAGTCCGGGACACCAAAACAGTCAGTAATAGTCCATGAAATAGGCCAGAATCGGCCAAAACTGCGGGTGTTGATGACCGACACGTAAACGCACCCCGGGGTTCATCAATCATGAAAATCACTCCGGGACCCCAAAACAGTGAGTAATAGTCCATGAAACGGGCCGGAATCGGCCAAAACTGCGGGTGTTGATGACCGACACGTAAAAGGACCCCCGGGGTTCGTCAGTCGTGGAAATCACTCTAGGACCCCAAAACAGTGAGTAATAGTCCACGATACGGGCCAGAATCGGCTAAAACTGCGGGTGTTGGTGACCGACACGTAAACGCACCCCAGGGTTCATCAATCGTGGAAATTAGTCCGGGACACCAAAACAGTCAGTAATAGTCCACGAAACAGGCCAGAATCGGCCAAAACTGCGGGTGTTGATGACCGACACGTAAACGCACCCCGGGGTTCATCAATCATGGAAATCACTCCGGGACCCCAAAACAGTGAGTAATAGTCCATGAAACAGGCCGGAATCGGCCAAAACTGCGGGTGTTGATGACCGACACATAAACGCACCCTGGGGTTCGTCAATTGTGGAAATCACTCTAGGAACCCAAAAAAGTGAGTAATGGTCCATGATACGGGCCAGAATCGGCTAAAACTGCGGGTGTTGATGACCGACACGTAAACGCACCCCAGGGTTCATCAATCGTGGAAATTAGTCCGGGACACCAAAACAGTCAGTAATAGTCCACGAAACAGGCCAGAATCGGCCAAACCTGCGGGTGTTGATGACCGACACGTAAACACACCCCGGGGTTCATCAATCATGGAAATCACTCCGGGACCCCAAAACAGTGAGTAATAGTCCATGAAACGGGCCGGAATCGGCCAAAACTGCGGGTGTTGATGACCGACACGTAAACGGACCCCGGGGTTCGTCAATCGTGGAAATCACTCTAGGACCCCAAAACAGTGAGTAATAGTCCACGATACGGGCCGGAATCGGCTAAAACTGCGGGTGTTGATGACCGACACGTAAACGCACCCCAGGGTTCATCAATCGTGGAAATTAGTCCGGGACACCAAAACAGTCAGTAATAGTCCATGAAAGAGGCCAGAATCGGCCAAAACTGCGGGTGTTGATGACCGACACGTAAACACACCCCGGGGTTCATCAATCATGGAAATCACTCCGGGACCCCAAAACAGTGAGTAATAGTCCATGAAACGGGCCGGAATCGGCCAAAACTGCGGGTGTTGATGACCGACACGTAAACGCACCCCGGGGTTCGTCAATCGTGGAAATCACTCCGGGACCCCAAAACAGTGAGTAATAGTCCATGAAACGGGCCGGAATCGGCCAAAACTGCGGGTGTTGATGACCGACACGTAAACGGACCCCGGGGTTCGTCAATCGTGGAAATTACTCTAGGACCCCAAAACAATGAGTAATAGTTCACGATACGGGCCGGAATCGGCCAAAACTGCGGGTGTTGATGACCGACACGTAAACGCACCCGGGGGTTCATCAATCGTGTAAATCACTCTAGGACCCCAAAACAGTGAGTAATAGTCCATGATACGGGCCAGAATCGGCTAAAACTGCGGGTGTTGATGACCGACACGTAAGCGCACCCCAGGGTTCATCAATCGTGGAAATTAGTCCGGGACACCAAAACAGTCAGTAATAGTCCATGAAAGAGGCCAGAATCGGCCAAAACTGCGGGTGTTGATGACCGACACGTAAACACACCCCGGGGTTCATCAATCATGGAAATCACTCCGGGACCCCAAAACAGTGAGTAATAGTCCATGAAACGGGCCGGAATCGGCCAAAACTGCGGGTGTTGATGACCGACACGTAAACGGACCCCGGGGTTCGTCAATCGTGGAAATCACTCTAGGACCCCAAAACAGTGAGTAATAGTCCACGATACGGGCCAGAATCGGCTAAAACTGCGGGTGTTGATGACCGACATGTAAACGCACCCCAGGGTTCATCAATCGTGGAAATTAGTCCGGGACACCAAAACAGTCAGTAATAGTCCATGAAATAGGCCAGAATCGGCCAAAACTGCGGGTGTTGATGACCGACACGTAAACGCACCCCGGGGTTCATCAATCATGGAAATCACTCCGGGACCCCAAAACAGTGAGTAATAGTCCATGAAACAGGCCGGAATCGGCCAAAACTGCGGGTGTTGATGACCGACACATAAACGCACCCCGGGGTTCGTCAATCGTGGAAATCACTCTAGGAACCCAAAAAAGTGAGTAATGGTCCACGATACGGGCCAGAATCGGCTAAAACTGCGAGTGTTGATGACCGACACGTAAAGGCAGCTCGGGGTTCGTCAATCGTGGAAATCACTCTAGGACCCCAAAACAGTGAGTAATAGTTCACGATACGGGCCGGAATCGGCCAAAACTGCGGGTGTTGATGACCGACACGTAAACGCACCCGGGGGTTCATCAATCGTGTAAATCACTCTAGGACCCCAAAACAGTGAGTAATAGTCCATGATACGGGCCAGAATCGGCTAAAACTGCGGGTGTTGATGACCGACACGTAAACGCACCCCAGGGTTCATCAATCGTGGAAATTAGTCCGGGACACCAAAACAGTCAGTAATAGTCCATGAAAGAGGCCAGAATCGGCCAAAACTGCGGGTGTTGATGACCGACACGTAAACACACCCCGGGGTTCATCAATCATGGAAATCACTCCGGGACCCCAAAACAGTGAGTAATAGTCCATGAAACGGGCCGGAATCGGCCAAAACTGCGGGTGTTGATGACCGACACGTAAACGGACCCCGGGGTTCGTCAATCGTGGAAATCACTCTAGGACCCCAAAACAGTGAGTAATAGTCCACGATACGGGCCAGAATCGGCTAAAACTGCGGGTGTTGATGACCGACATGTAAACGCACCCCAGGGTTCATCAATCGTGGAAATTAGTCCGGGACACCAAAACAGTCAGTAATAGTCCATGAAATAGGCCAGAATCGGCCAAAACTGCGGGTGTTGATGACCGACACGTAAACGCACCCCGGGGTTCATCAATCATGGAAATCACTCCGGGACCCCAAAACAGTGAGTAATAGTCCATGAAACAGGCCGGAATCGGCCAAAACTGCGGGTGTTGATGACCGACACATAAACGCACCCCGGGGTTCGTCAATCGTGGAAATCACTCTAGGAACCCAAAAAAGTGAGTAATGGTCCACGATACGGGCCAGAATCGGCTAAAACTGCGAGTGTTGATGACCGACACGTAAAGGCAGCTCGGGGTTCGTCAATCGTGGAAATCACTCTAGGACCCCAAAACAGTGAGTAATAGTTCACGATACGGGCCGGAATCGGCCAAAACTGCGGGTGTTGATGACCGACACGTAAACGCACCCGGGGGTTCATCAATCGTGTAAATCACTCTAGGACCCCAAAACAGTGAGTAATAGTCCATGATACGGGCCAGAATCGGCTAAAACTGAGGGTGTTGATGACCGACACGTAAACGCACCCCAGGGTTCATCAATCGTGGAAATTAGTCCGGGACACCAAAACAGTCAGTAATAGTCCATGAAAGAGGCCAGAATCGGCCAAAACTGCGGGTGTTGATGACCGACACGTAAACACACCCCGGGGTTCATCAATCATGGAAATCACTCCGGGACCCCAAAACAGTGAGTAATAGTCCATGAAACGGGCCGGAATCGGCCAAAACTGCGGGTGTTGATGACCGACACGTAAACGGACCCCGGGGTTCGTCAATCGTGGAAATCACTCTAGGACCCCAAAACAGTGAGTAATAGTCCACGATACGGGCCAGAATCGGCTAAAACTGCGGGTGTTGATGACCGACATGTAAACGCACCCCAGGGTTCATCAATCGTGGAAATTAGTCCGGGACACCAAAACAGTCAGTAATAGTCCATGAAATAGGCCAGAATCGGCCAAAACTGCGGGTGTTGATGACCGACACGTAAACGCACCCCGGGGTTCATCAATCATGGAAATCACTCCGGGACCCCAAAACAGTGAGTAATAGTCCATGAAACAGGCTGGAATCGGCCAAAACTGCGGGTGTTGATGACCGACACATAAACGCACCCCGGGGTTCGTCAATCGTGGAAATCACTCTAGGAACCCAAAAAAGTGAGTAATGGTCCACGATACGGGCCAGAATCGGCTAAAACTGCGAGTGTTGATGACCGACACGTAAAGGCAGCTCGGGGTTCGTCAATCGTGGAAATCACTCTAGGACCCCAAAACAGTGAGTAATAGTTCACGATACGGGCCGGAATCGGCCAAAACTGCGGGTGTTGATGACCGACACGTAAACGCACCCGGGGGTTCATCAATCGTGTAAATCACTCTAGGACCCCAAAACAGTGAGTAATAGTCCATGATACGGGCCAGAATCGGCTAAAACTGCGGGTGTTGATGACCGACACGTAAACGCACCCCAGGGTTCATCAATCGTGGAAATTAGTCCGGGACATCAAAACAGTCAGTAATAGTCCATGAAAGAGGCCAGAATCGGCCAAAACTGCGGGTGTTGATGACCGACACGTAAACACACCCCGGGGTTCATCAATCATGGAAATCACTCCGGGACCCCAAAACAGTGAGTAATAGTCCATGAAACGGGCCGGAATCGGCCAAAACTGCGGGTGTTGATGACCGACACGTAAACGGACCCCGGGGTTCGTCAATCGTGGAAATCACTCTAGGACCCCAAAACAGTGAGTAATAGTCCACGATACGGGCCAGAATCGGCTAAAACTGTCGGTGTTGATGACCGACACGTAAACGCACCCCAGGGTTCATCAATCGTGGAAATTAGTCCGGGACACCAAAACAGTCAGTAATAGTCCATGAAAGAGGCCAGAATCGGCCAAAACTGCGGGTGTTGATGACCGACACGTAAACACACCCCGGGGTTCATCAATCATGGAAATCACTCCGGGACCCCAAAACAGTGAGTAATAGTCCATGAAACGGGCCGGAATCGGCCAAAACTGCGGGTGTTGATGACCGACACGTAAACGGACCCCGGGGTTCGTCAATCGTGGAAATCACTCTAGGACCCCAAAACAGTGAGTAATAGTCCACGATACGGGCCAGAATCGGCTAAAACTGCGAGTGTTGGTGACCGACACGTAAACGCACCCCAGGGTTCATCAATCGTGGAAATTAGTCCGGGACACCAAAACAGTCAGTAATAGTCCACGAAACAGGCCAGAATCGGCCAAAACTGCGGGTGTTGATGACCGACACGTAAACGCACCCCGGGGTTCATCAATCATGGAAATCACTCCGGGACCCCAAAACAGTGAGTAATAGTCCATGAAACAGGCCGGAATCGGCCAAAACTGCGGGTGTTGATGACCGACACATAAACGCACCCCGGGGTTCGTCAATCGTGGAAATCACTCTAGGAACCCAAAAAAGTGAGTAATGGTCCACGATACGGGCCAGAATCGGCTAAAACTGCGAGTGTTGATGACCGACACGTAAAGGCAGCTCGGGGTTCGTCAATCGTGGAAATCACTCTAGGACCCCAAAACAGTGAGTAATAGTTCACGATACGGGCCGGAATCGGCCCAAACTGCGGGTGTTGATGACCGACACGTAAACGCACCCCAGGGTTCATCAATCGTGGAAATCACTCTAGGACCCCAAAACAGTGAGTAATAGTCCATGATACGGGCCAGAATCGGCTAAAACTGCGGGTGTTGATGACCGACACGTAAACGCACCCCAGGGTTCATCAATCGTGGAAATTAGTCCGGGACACCAAAACAGTCAGTAATAGTCCACGAAACAGGCCAGAATCGGCCAAACCTGCGGGTGTTGATGACCGACACGTAAACGCACCCCGGGGTTCATCAATCATGGAAATCACTCCGGGACCCCAAAACAGTGAGTAATAGTCCATGAAACGAGCCGGAATCGGCCAAAACTGCGGGTGTTGATGACCGACACGTAAACGGACCCCGGGGTTCGTCAATCGTGGAAATCACTCTAGGACCCCAAAACAGTGAGTAATAGTCCACGATACGGGCCAGAATCGGCTAAAACTGTCGGTGTTGATGACCGACACGTAAACGCACCCCAGGGTTCATCAATCGTGGAAATTAGTCCGGGACACCAAAACAGTCAGTAATAGTCCATGAAAGAGGCCAGAATCGGCCAAAACTGCGGGTGTTGATGACCGACACGTAAACACACCCCGGGGTTCATCAATCATGGAAATCACTCCGGGACCCCAAAACAGTGAGTAATAGTCCATGAAACGGGCCGGAATCGGCCAAAACTGCGGGTGTTGATGACCGACACGTAAACGGACCCCGGGGTTCGTCAATCGTGGAAATCACTCTAGGACCCCAAAACAGTGAGTAATAGTCCACGATACGGGCCAGAATCGGCTAAAACTGCGAGTGTTGGTGACCGACACGTAAACGCACCCCAGGGTTCATCAATCGTGGAAATTAGTCTGGGACACCAAAACAGTCAGTAATAGTCCACGAAACAGGCCAGAATCGGCCAAAACTGCGGGTGTTGATGACCGACACGTAAACGCACCCCGGGGTTCATCAATCATGGAAATCACTCCGGGACCCCAAAACAGTGAGTAATAGTCCATGAAACAGGCCGGAATCGGCCAAAACTGCGGGTGTTGATGACCGACACATAAACGCACCCCGGGGTTCGTCAATCGTGGAAATCACTCTAGGAACCCAAAAAAGTGAGTAATGGTCCACGATACGGGCCAGAATCGGCTAAAACTGCGAGTGTTGATGACCGACACGTAAAGGCAGCTCGGGGTTCGTCAATCGTGGAAATCACTCTAGGACCCCAAAACAGTGAGTAATAGTTCACGATACGGGCCGGAATCGGCCCAAACTGCGGGTGTTGATGACCGACACGTAAACGCACCCCAGGGTTCATCAATCGTGGAAATCACTCTAGGACCCCAAAACAGTGAGTAATAGTCCATGATACGGGCCAGAATCGGCTAAAACTGCGGGTGTTGATGACCGACACGTAAACGCACCCCAGGGTTCATCAATCGTGGAAATTAGTCCGGGACACCAAAACAGTCAGTAATAGTCCACGAAATAGGCCAGAATCGGCCAAACCTGCGGGTGTTGATGACCGACACGTAAACGCACCCCGGGGTTCATCAATCATGGAAATCACTCCGGGACCGCAAAACAGTGAGTAATAGTCCATGAAACGGGCCGGAATCGGCCAAAACTGCGGGTGTTGATGACCGACACGTAAACGGACCCCGGGGTTCGTCAATCGTGGAAATCACTCTAGGACCCCAAAACAGTGAGTAATAGTCCACGATACAGGCCAGAATCGGCTAAAACTGCGGGTGTTGATGACCGACACGTAAACGCACCCCAGGGTTCATCAATCGTGGAAATTAGTCCGGGACACCAAAACAGTCAGTAATAGTCCATGAAAGAGGCCAGAATCGGCCAAAACTGCGGGTGTTGATGACCGACACGTAAACACACCCCGGGGTTCATCAATCATGGAAATCACTCCGGGACCCCAAAACAGTGAGTAATAGTCCATGAAACGGGCCGGAATCGGCCAAAACTGCGGGTGTTGATGACCGACACGTAAACGGACCCCGGGGTTCGTCAATCGTGGAAATCACTCTAGGACCCCAAAACAGTGAGTAATAGTCCACGATACGGGCCAGAATCGGCTAAAACTGCGGGTGTTGATGACCGACATGTAAACGCACCCCAGGGTTCATCAATCGTGGAAATTAGTCCGGGACACCAAAACAGTCAGTAATAGTCCATGAAATAGGCCAGAATCGGCCAAAACTGCGGGTGTTGATGACCGACACGTAAACGCACCCCGGGGTTCATCAATCATGGAAATCACTCCGGGACCCCAAAACAGTGAGTAATAGTCCATGAAACAGGCCGGAATCGGCCAAAACTGCGGGTGTTGATGACCGACACATAAACGCACCCCGGGGTTCGTCAATCGTGGAAATCACTCTAGGAACCCAAAAAAGTGAGTAATGGTCCACGATACGGGCCAGAATCGGCTAAAACTGTCGGTGTTGATGACCGACACGTAAACGCACCCCAGGGTTCATCAATCGTGGAAATTAGTCCGGGACACCAAAACAGTCAGTAATAGTCCATGAAACAGGCCAGAATCGGCCAAAACTGCGGGTGTTGATGACCGACACGTAAACGCACCCCGGGGTTCATCAATCATGGAAATCACTCCGGGACCCCAAAACAGTGAGTAATAGTCCATGAAACAGGCCGGAATCGGCCAAAACTGCGGGTGTTGATGACCGACACATAAACGCACCCCGGGGTTCGTCAATCGTGGAAATCACTCTAGGAACCCAAAAAAGTGAGTAATGGTCCACGATACGGGCCAGAATCGGCTAAAACTGCGAGTGTTGATGACCGACACGTAAAGGCAGCTCGGGGTTCGTCAATCGTGGAAATCACTCTAGGACCCCAAAACAGTGAGTAATAGTTCACGATACGGGCCGGAATCGGCCAAAACTGCGGGTGTTGATGACCGACACGTAAACGCACCCGGGGGTTCATCAATCGTGTAAATCACTCTAGGACCCCAAAACAGTGAGTAATAGTCCATGATACGGGCCAGAATCGGCTAAAACTGCGGGTGTTGATGACCGACACGTAAACGCACCCCAGGGTTCATCAATCGTGGAAATTAGTCCGGGACACCAAAACAGTCAGTAATAGTCCATGAAAGAGGCCAGAATCGGCCAAAACTGCGGGTGTTGATGACCGACACGTAAACACACCCCGGGGTTCATCAATCATGGAAATCACTCCGGGACCCCAAAACAGTGAGTAATAGTCCATGAAACGGGCCGGAATCGGCCAAAACTGCGGGTGTTGATGACCGACACGTAAACGGACCCCGGGGTTCGTCAATCGTGGAAATCACTCTAGGACCCCAAAACAGTGAGTAATAGTCCACGATACGGGCCAGAATCGGCTAAAACTGCGGGTGTTGATGACCGACATGTAAACGCACCCCAGGGTTCATCAATCGTGGAAATTAGTCCGGGACACCAAAACAGTCAGTAATAGTCCATGAAATAGGCCAGAATCGGCCAAAACTGCGGGTGTTGATGACCGACACGTAAACGCACCCCGGGGTTCATCAATCATGGAAATCACTCCGGGACCCCAAAACAGTGAGTAATAGTCCATGAAACAGGCCGGAATCGGCCAAAACTGCGGGTGTTGATGACCGACACATAAACGCACCCCGGGGTTCGTCAATCGTGGAAATCACTCTAGGAACCCAAAAAAGTGAGTAATAGTCCACGATACGGGCCAGAATCGGCTAAAACTGCGGGTGTTGATGACCGACATGTAAACGCACCCCAGGGTTCATCAATCGTGGAAATTAGTCCGGGACACCAAAACAGTCAGTAATAGTCCATGAAATAGGCCAGAATCGGCCAAAACTGCGGGTGTTGATGACCGACACGTAAACGCACCCCGGGGTTCATCAATCATGGAAATCACTCCGGGACCCCAAAACAGTGAGTAATAGTCCATGAAACAGGCCGGAATCGGCCAAAACTGCGGGTGTTGATGACCGACACATAAACGCACCCCGGGGTTCGTCAATCGTGGAAATCACTCTAGGAACCCAAAAAAGTGAGTAATGGTCCACGATACGGGCCAGAATCGGCTAAAACTGTCGGTGTTGATGACCGACACGTAAACGCACCCCAGGGTTCATCAATCGTGGAAATTAGTCCGGGACACCAAAACAGTCAGTAATAGTCCATGAAACAGGCCAGAATCGGCCAAAACTGCGGGTGTTGATGACCGACACGTAAACGCACCCCGGGGTTCATCAATCATGGAAATCACTCCGGGACCCCAAAACAGTGAGTAATAGTCCATGAAACAGGCCGGAATCGGCCAAAACTGCGGGTGTTGATGACCGACACATAAACGCACCCCGGGGTTCGTCAATCGTGGAAATCACTCTAGGAACCCAAAAAAGTGAGTAATGGTCCACGATACGGGCCAGAATCGGCTAAAACTGCGAGTGTTGATGACCGACACGTAAAGGCAGCTCGGGGTTCGTCAATCGTGGAAATCACTCTAGGACCCCAAAACAGTGAGTAATAGTTCACGATACGGGCCGGAATCGGCCAAAACTGCGGGTGTTGATGACCGACACGTAAACGCACCCGGGGGTTCATCAATCGTGTAAATCACTCTAGGACCCCAAAACAGTGAGTAATAGTCCATGATACGGGCCAGAATCGGCTAAAACTGCGGGTGTTGATGACCGACACGTAAACGCACCCCAGGGTTCATCAATCGTGGAAATTAGTCCGGGACACCAAAACAGTCAGTAATAGTCCATGAAAGAGGCCAGAATCGGCCAAAACTGCGGGTGTTGATGACCGACACGTAAACACACCCCGGGGTTCATCAATCATGGAAATCACTCCGGGACCCCAAAACAGTGAGTAATAGTCCATGAAACGGGCCGGAATCGGCCAAAACTGCGGGTGTTGATGACCGACACGTAAACGGACCCCGGGGTTCGTCAATCGTGGAAATCACTCTAGGACCCCAAAACAGTGAGTAATAGTCCACGATACGGGCCAGAATCGGCTAAAACTGCGGGTGTTGATGACCGACATGTAAACGCACCCCAGGGTTCATCAATCGTGGAAATTAGTCCGGGACACCAAAACAGTCAGTAATAGTCCATGAAATAGGCCAGAATCGGCCAAAACTGCGGGTGTTGATGACCGACACGTAAACGCACCCCGGGGTTCATCAATCATGGAAATCACTCCGGGACCCCAAAACAGTGAGTAATAGTCCATGAAACAGGCCGGAATCGGCCAAAACTGCGGGTGTTGATGACCGACACATAAACGCACCCCGGGGTTCGTCAATCGTGGAAATCACTCTAGGAACCCAAAAAAGTGAGTAATAGTCCACGATACGGGCCAGAATCGGCTAAAACTGCGGGTGTTGATGACCGACATGTAAACGCACCCCAGGGTTCATCAATCGTGGAAATTAGTCCGGGACACCAAAACAGTCAGTAATAGTCCATGAAATAGGCCAGAATCGGCCAAAACTGCGGGTGTTGATGACCGACACGTAAACGCACCCCGGGGTTCATCAATCATGGAAATCACTCCGGGACCCCAAAACAGTGAGTAATAGTCCATGAAACAGGCCGGAATCGGCCAAAACTGCGGGTGTTGATGACCGACACATAAACGCACCCCGGGGTTCGTCAATCGTGGAAATCACTCTAGGAACCCAAAAAAGTGAGTAATGGTCCACGATACGGGCCAGAATCGGCTAAAACTGCGAGTGTTGATGACCGACACGTAAAGGCAGCTCGGGGTTCGTCAATCGTGGAAATCACTCTAGGACCCCAAAACAGTGAGTAATAGTTCACGATACGGGCCGGAATCGGCCAAAACTGCGGGTGTTGATGACCGACACGTAAACGCACCCGGGGGTTCATCAATCGTGTAAATCACTCTAGGACCCCAAAACAGTGAGTAATAGTCCATGATACGGGCCAGAATCGGCTAAAACTGCGGGTGTTGATGACCGACACGTAAACGCACCCCAGGGTTCATCAATCGTGGAAATTAGTCCGGGACACCAAAACAGTCAGTAATAGTCCATGAAAGAGGCCAGAATCGGCCAAAACTGCGGGTGTTGATGACCGACACGTAAACACACCCCGGGGTTCATCAATCATGGAAATCACTCCGGGACCCCAAAACAGTGAGTAATAGTCCATGAAACGGGCCGGAATCGGCCAAAACTGCGGGTGTTGATGACCGACACGTAAACGGACCCCGGGGTTCGTCAATCGTGGAAATCACTCTAGGACCCCAAAACAGTGAGTAATAGTCCACGATACGGGCCAGAATCGGCTAAAACTGCGGGTGTTGATGACCGACATGTAAACGCACCCCAGGGTTCATCAATCGTGGAAATTAGTCCGGGACACCAAAACAGTCAGTAATAGTCCATGAAATAGGCCAGAATCGGCCAAAACTGCGGGTGTTGATGACCGACACGTAAACGCACCCCGGGGTTCATCAATCATGGAAATCACTCCGGGACCCCAAAACAGTGAGTAATAGTCCATGAAACAGGCCGGAATCGGCCAAAACTGCGGGTGTTGATGACCGACACATAAACGTACCCCGGAGTTCGTCAATCGTGGAAATCACTCTAGGAACCCAAAAAAGTGAGTAATAGTCCACGATACGGGCCAGAATCGGCTAAAACTGCGGGTGTTGATGACCGACATGTAAACGCACCCCAGGGTTCATCAATCGTGGAAATTAGTCCGGGACACCAAAACAGTCAGTAATAGTCCATGAAATAGGCCAGAATCGGCCAAAACTGCGGGTGTTGATGACCGACACGTAAACGCACCCCGGGGTTCATCAATCATGGAAATCACTCCGGGACCCCAAAACAGTGAGTAATAGTCCATGAAACAGGCCGGAATCGGCCAAAACTGCGGGTGTTGATGACCGACACATAAACGCACCCCGGGGTTCGTCAATCGTGGAAATCACTCTAGGAACCCAAAAAAGTGAGTAATGGTCCACGATACGGGCCAGAATCGGCTAAAACTGCGAGTGTTGATGACCGACACGTAAAGGCAGCTCGGGGTTCGTCAATCGTGGAAATCACTCTAGGACCCCAAAACAGTGAGTAATAGTTCACGATACGGGCCGGAATCGGCCAAAACTGCGGGTGTTGATGACCGACACGTAAACGCACCCGGGGGTTCATCAATCGTGTAAATCACTCTAGGACCCCAAAACAGTGAGTAATAGTCCATGATACGGGCCAGAATCGGCTAAAACTGCGGGTGTTGATGACCGACACGTAAACGCACCCCAGGGTTCATCAATCGTGGAAATTAGTCCGGGACACCAAAACAGTCAGTAATAGTCCATGAAAGAGGCCAGAATCGGCCAAAACTGCGGGTGTTGATGACCGACACGTAAACACACCCCGGGGTTCATCAATCATGGAAATCACTCCGGGACCCCAAAACAGTGAGTAATAGTCCATGAAACGGGCCGGAATCGGCCAAAACTGCGGGTGTTGATGACCGACACGTAAACGGACCCCGGGGTTCGTCAATCGTGGAAATCACTCTAGGACCCCAAAACAGTGAGTAATAGTCCACGATACGGGCCAGAATCGGCTAAAACTGCGGGTGTTGATGACCGACATGTAAACGCACCCCAGGGTTCATCAATCGTGGAAATTAGTCCGGGACACCAAAACAGTCAGTAATAGTCCATGAAATAGGCCAGAATCGGCCAAAACTGCGGGTGTTGATGACCGACACGTAAACGCACCCCGGGGTTCATCAATCATGGAAATCACTCCGGGACCCCAAAACAGTGAGTAATAGTCCATGAAACAGGCCGGAATCGGCAAAAACTGCGGGTGTTGATGACCGACACATAAACGCACCCCGGGGTTCGTCAATCGTGGAAATCACTCTAGGAACCCAAAAAAGTGAGTAATAGTCCACGATACGGGCCAGAATCGGCTAAAACTGCGGGTGTTGATGACCGACATGTAAACGCACCCCAGGGTTCATCAATCGTGGAAATTAGTCCGGGACACCAAAACAGTCAGTAATAGTCCATGAAATAGGCCAGAATCGGCCAAAACTGCGGGTGTTGATGACCGACACGTAAACGCACCCCGGGGTTCATCAATCATGGAAATCACTCCGGGACCCCAAAACAGTGAGTAATAGTCCATGAAACAGGCCGGAATCGGCCAAAACTGCGGGTGTTGATGACCGACACATAAACGCACCCCGGGGTTCGTCAATCGTGGATATCACTCTAGGAACCCAAAAAAGTGAGTAATGGTCCACGATACGGGCCAGAATCGGCTAAAACTGCGAGTGTTGATGACCGACACGTAAAGGCAGCTCGGGGTTCGTCAATCGTGGAAATCACTCTAGGACCCCAAAACAGTGAGTAATAGTTCACGATACGGGCCGGAATCGGCCAAAACTGCGGGTGTTGATGACCGACACGTAAACGCACCCGGGGGTTCATCAATCGTGTAAATCACTCTAGGACCCCAAAACAGTGAGTAATAGTCCATGATACGGGCCAGAATCGGCTAAAACTGCGGGTGTTGATGACCGACACGTAAACGCACCCCAGGGTTCATCAATCGTGGAAATTAGTCCGGGACACCAAAACAGTCAGTAATAGTCCACGAAACAGGCCAGAATCGGCCAAACCTGCGGGTGTTGATGACCGACACGTAAACGCACCCCGGGGTTCATCAATCATGGAAATCACTCCGGGACCCCAAAACAGTGAGTAATAGTCCATGAAACGGGCCGGAATCGGCCAAAACTGCGGGTGTTGATGACCGACACGTAAACGGACCCCGGGGTTCGTCAATCGTGGAAATCACTCTAGGACCCCAAAACAGTGAGTAATAGTCCACGATACGGGCCAGAATCGGCTAAAACTGTCGGTGTTGATGACCGACACGTAAACGCACCCCAGGGTTCATCAATCGTGGAAATTAGTCCGGGACACCAAAACAGTCAGTAATAGTCCATGAAAGAGGCCAGAATCGGCCAAAACTGCGGGTGTTGATGACCGACACGTAAACACACCCCGGGGTTCATCAATCATGGAAATCACTCCGGGACCCCAAAACAGTGAGTAATAGTCCATGAAACAGGCCGGAATCGGCCAAAACTGCGGGTGTTGATGACCGACACATAAACGCACCCCGGGGTTCGTCAATCGTGGAAATCACTCTAGGAACCCAAAAAAGTGAGTAATGGTCCACGATACGGGCCAGAATCGGCTAAAACTGCGAGTGTTGATGACCGACACGTAAAGGCAGCTCGGGGTTCGTCAATCGTGGAAATCACTCTAGGACCCCAAAACAGTGAGTAATAGTTCACGATACGGGCCGGAATCGGCCCAAACTGCGGGTGTTGATGACCGACACGTAAACGCACCCCAGGGTTCATCAATCGTGGAAATCACTCTAGGACCCCAAAACAATGAGTAATAGTCCATGATACGGGCCAGAATCGGCTAAAACTGCGGGTGTTGATGACCGACACGTAAACGCACCCCAGGGTTCATCAATCGTGGAAATTAGTCCGGGACACCAAAACAGTCAGTAATAGTCCACGAAACAGGCCAGAATCGGCCAAACCTGCGGGTGTTCATGACCGACACGTAAACGCACCCCGGGGTTCATCAATCATGGAAATCACTCCGGGACCCCAAAACAGTGAGTAATAGTCCATGAAACGAGCCGGAATCGGCCAAAACTGCGGGTGTTGATGACCGACACGTAAACGGACCCCGGGGTTCGTCAATCGTGGAAATCACTCTAGGACCCCAAAACAGTGAGTAATAGTCCACGATACGGGCCAGAATCGGCTAAAACTGTCGGTGTTGATGACCGACACGTAAACGCACCCCAGGGTTCATCAATCGTGGAAATTAGTCCGGGACACCAAAACAGTCAGTAATAGTCCATGAAAGAGGCCAGAATCGGCCAAAACTGCGAGTGTTGATGACCGACACGTAAACACACCCCGGGGTTCATCAATCATAGAAATCACTCCGGGACCCCAAAACAGTGAGTAATAGTCCATGAAACGGGCCGGAATCGGCCAAAACTGCGGGTGTTGATGACCGACACGTAAACGGACCCCGGGGTTCGTCAATCGTGGAAATCACTCTAGGACCCCAAAACAGTGAGTAATAGTCCACGATACGGGCCAGAATCGGCTAAAACTGCGAGTGTTGGTGACCGACACGTAAACGCACCCCAGGGTTCATCAATCGTGGAAATTAGTCCGGGACACCAAAACAGTCAGTAATAGTCCACGAAACAGGCCAGAATCGGCCAAAACTGCGGGTGTTGATGACCGACACGTAAACGCACCCCGGGGTTCATCAATCATGGAAATCACTCCGGGACCCCAAAACAGTGAGTAATAGTCCATGAAACAGGCCGGAATCGGCCAAAAACTGCGGGTGTTGATGACCGACACATAAACGCACCCCGGGGTTCGTCAATCGTGGAAATCACTCTAGGAACCCAAAAAAGTGAGTAATGGTCCACGATACGGGCCAGAATCGGCTAAAACTGCGAGTGTTGATGACCGACACGTAAAGGCAGCTCGGGGTTCGTCAATCGTGGAAATCACTCTAGGACCCCAAAACAGTGAGTAATAGTTCACGATACGGGCCGGAATCGGCCCAAACTGCGGGTGTTGATGACCGACACGTAAACGCACCCCAGGGTTCATCAATCGTGGAAATCACTCTAGGACCCCAAAACAGTGAGTAATAGTCCACGAAACAGGCCAGAATCGGCCAAACCTGCGGGTGTTCATGACCGACACGTAAACGCACCCCGGGGTTCATCAATCATGGAAATCACTCCGGGACCCCAAAACAGTGAGTAATAGTCCATGAAACGAGCCGGAATCGGCCAAAACTGCGGGTGTTGATGACCGACACGTAAACGGACCCCGGGGTTCGTCAATCGTGGAAATCACTCTAGGACCCCAAAACAGTGAGTAATAGTCCACGATACGGGCCAGAATCGGCTAAAACTGTCGGTGTTGATGACCGACACGTAAACGCACCCCAGGGTTCATCAATCGTGGAAATTAGTCCGGGACACCAAAACAGTCAGTAATAGTCCATGAAAGAGGCCAGAATCGGCCAAAACTGCGGGTGTTGATGACCGACACGTAAACACACCCCGGGGTTCATCAATCATGGAAATCACTCCGGGACCCCAAAACAGTGAGTAATAGTCCATGAAACGGGCCGGAATCGGCCAAAACTGCGGGTGTTGATGACCGACACGTAAACGGACCCCGGGGTTCGTCAATCGTGGAAATCACTCTAGGACCCCAAAACAGTGAGTAATAGTCCACGATACGGGCCAGAATCGGCTAAAACTGCGAGTGTTGGTGACCGACACGTAAACGCACCCCAGGGTTCATCAATCGTGGAAATTAGTCCGGGACACCAAAACAGTCAGTAATAGTCCACGAAACAGGCCAGAATCGGCCAAAACTGCGGGTGTTGATGACCGACACGTAAACGCACCCCGGGGTTCATCAATCATGGAAATCACTCCGGGACCCCAAAACAGTGAGTAATAGTCCATGAAACAGGCCGGAATCGGCCAAAACTGCGGGTGTTGATGACCGACACATAAACGCACCCCGGGGTTCGTCAATCGTGGAAATCACTCTAGGAACCCAAAAAAGTGAGTAATGGTCCACGATACGGGCCAGAATCGGCTAAAACTGCGAGTGTTGATGACCGACACGTAAAGGCAGCTCGGGGTTCGTCAATCGTGGAAATCACTCTAGGACCCCAAAACAGTAATAGTTCACGATACGGGCCGGAATCGGCCAAAACTGCGGGTGTTGATGACCGACACGTAAACGCACCCGGGGGTTCATCAATCGTGTAAATCACTCTAGGACCCCAAAACAGTGAGTAATAGTCCATGATACGGGCCAGAATCGGCTAAAACTGCGGGTGTTGATGACCGACACGTAAACGCACCCCAGGGTTCATCAATCGTGGAAATTAGTCCGGGACACCAAAACAGTCAGTAATAGTCCACGAAACAGGCCAGAATCGGCCAAACCTGCGGGTGTTGATGACCGACACGTAAACGCACCCCGGGGTTCATCAATCATGGAAATCACTCCGGGACCCCAAAACAGTGAGTAATAGTCCATGAAACGGGCCGGAATCGGCCAAAACTGCGGGTGTTGATGACCGACACGTAAACGGACCCCGGGGTTCGTCAATCGTGGAAATCACTCTAGGACCCCAAAACAGTGAGTAATAGTCCACGATACGGGCCAGAATCGGCTAAAACTGTCGGTGTTGATGACCGACACGTAAACGCACCCCAGGGTTCATCAATCGTGGAAATCACTCTAGGACCCCAAAACAGTGAGTAATAGTCCACGAAACAGGCCAGAATCGGCCAAACCTGCGGGTGTTCATGACCGACACGTAAACGCACCCCGGGGTTCATCAATCATGGAAATCACTCCGGGACCCCAAAACAGTGAGTAATAGTCCATGAAACGAGCCGGAATCGGCCAAAACTGCGGGTGTTGATGACCGACACGTAAACGGACCCCGGGGTTCGTCAATCGTGGAAATCACTCTAGGACCCCAAAACAGTGAGTAATAGTCCACGATACGGGCCAGAATCGGCTAAAACTGTCGGTGTTGATGACCGACACGTAAACGCACCCCAGGGTTCATCAATCGTGGAAATTAGTCCGGGACACCAAAACAGTCAGTAATAGTCCATGAAAGAGGCCAGAATCGGCCAAAACTGCGGGTGTTGATGACCGACACGTAAACACACCCCGGGGTTCATCAATCATGGAAATCACTCCGGGACCCCAAAACAGTGAGTAATAGTCCATGAAACGGGCCGGAATCGGCCAAAACTGCGGGTGTTGATGACCGACACGTAAACGGACCCCGGGGTTCGTCAATCGTGGAAATCACTCTAGGACCCCAAAACAGTGAGTAATAGTCCACGATACGGGCCAGAATCGGCTAAAACTGCGAGTGTTGGTGACCGACACGTAAACGCACCCCAGGGTTCATCAATCGTGGAAATTAGTCCGGGACACCAAAACAGTCAGTAATAGTCCACGAAACAGGCCAGAATCGGCCAAAACTGCGGGTGTTGATGACCGACACGTAAACGCACCCCGGGGTTCATCAATCATGGAAATCACTCCGGGACCCCAAAACAGTGAGTAATAGTCCATGAAACAGGCCGGAATCGGCCAAAACTGCGGGTGTTGATGACCGACACATAAACGCACCCCGGGGTTCGTCAATCGTGGAAATCACTCTAGGAACCCAAAAAAGTGAGTAATGGTCCACGATACGGGCCAGAATCGGCTAAAACTGCGAGTGTTGATGACCGACACGTAAAGGCAGCTCGGGGTTCGTCAATCGTGGAAATCACTCTAGGACCCCAAAACAGTGAGTAATAGTTCACGATACGGGCCGGAATCGGCCAAAACTGCGGGTGTTGATGACCGACACGTAAACGCACCCGGGGGTTCATCAATCGTGTAAATCACTCTAGGACCCCAAAACAGTGAGTAATAGTCCATGATACGGGCCAGAATCGGCTAAAACTGCGGGTGTTGATGACCGACACGTAAACGCACCCCAGGGTTCATCAATCGTGGAAATTAGTCCGGGACACCAAAACAGTCAGTAATAGTCCACGAAACAGGCCAGAATCGGCCAAACCTGCGGGTGTTGATGACCGACACGTAAACGCACCCCGGGGTTCATCAATCATGGAAATCACTCCGGGACCCCAAAACAGTGAGTAATAGTCCATGAAACGGGCCGGAATCGGCCAAAACTGCGGGTGTTGATGACCGACACGTAAACGGACCCCGGGGTTCGTCAATCGTGGAAATCACTCTAGGACCCCAAAACAGTGAGTAATAGTCCACGATACGGGCCAGAATCGGCTAAAACTGTCGGTGTTGATGACCGACACGTAAACGCACCCCAGGGTTCATCAATCGTGGAAATCACTCTAGGACCCCAAAACAGTGAGTAATAGTCCACGAAACAGGCCAGAATCGGCCAAACCTGCGGGTGTTCATGACCGACACGTAAACGCACCCCGGGGTTCATCAATCATGGAAATCACTCCGGGACCCCAAAACAGTGAGTAATAGTCCATGAAACGAGCCGGAATCGGCCAAAACTGCGGGTGTTGATGACCGACACGTAAACGGACCCCGGGGTTCGTCAATCGTGGAAATCACTCTAGGACCCCAAAACAGTGAGTAATAGTCCACGATACGGGCCAGAATCGGCTAAAACTGTCGGTGTTGATGACCGACACGTAAACGCACCCCAGGGTTCATCAATCGTGGAAATTAGTCCGGGACACCAAAACAGTCAGTAATAGTCCATGAAAGAGGCCAGAATCGGCCAAAACTGCGGGTGTTGATGACCGACACGTAAACACACCCCGGGGTTCATCAATCATGGAAATCACTCCGGGACCCCAAAACAGTGAGTAATAGTCCATGAAACGGGCCGGAATCGGCCAAAACTGCGGGTGTTGATGACCGACACGTAAACGGACCCCGGGGTTCGTCAATCGTGGAAATCACTCTAGGACCCCAAAACAGTGAGTAATAGTCCACGATACGGGCCAGAATCGGCTAAAACTGCGAGTGTTGGTGACCGACACGTAAACGCACCCCAGGGTTCATCAATTGTGGAAATTAGTCCGGGACACCAAAACAGTCAGTAATAGTCCACGAAACAGGCCAGAATCGGCCAAAACTGCGGGTGTTGATGACCGACACGTAAACGCACCCCGGGGTTCATCAATCATGGAAATCACTCCGGGACCCCAAAACAGTGAGTAATAGTCCATGAAACAGGCCGGAATCGGCCAAAACTGCGGGTGTTGATGACCGACACATAAACGCACCCCGGGGTTCGTCAATCGTGGAAATCACTCTAGGAACCCAAAAAAGTGAGTAATGGTCCACGATACGGGCCAGAATCGGCTAAAACTGCGAGTGTTGATGACCGACACGTAAAGGCAGCTCGGGGTTCGTCAATCGTGGAAATCACTCTAGGACCCCAAAACAGTGAGTAATAGTTCACGATACGGGCCGGAATCGGCCAAAACTGCGGGTGTTGATGACCGACACGTAAACGCACCCGGGGGTTCATCAATCGTGTAAATCACTCTAGGACCCCAAAACAGTGAGTAATAGTCCATGATACGGGCCAGAATCGGCTAAAACTGCGGGTGTTGATGACCGACACGTAAACGCACCCCAGGGTTCATCAATCGTGGAAATTAGTCCGGGACACCAAAACAGTCAGTAATAGTCCACGAAACAGGCCAGAATCGGCCAAACCTGCGGGTGTTGATGACCGACACGTAAACGCACCCCGGGGTTCATCAATCATGGAAATCACTCCGGGACCCCAAAACAGTGAGTAATAGTCCATGAAACGGGCCGGAATCGGCCAAAACTGCGGGTGTTGATGACCGACACGTAAACGGACCCCGGGGTTCGTCAATCGTGGAAATCACTCTAGGACCCCAAAACAGTGAGTAATAGTCCACGATACGGGCCAGAATCGGCTAAAACTGTCGGTGTTGATGACCGACACGTAAACGCACCCCAGGGTTCATCAATCGTGGAAATTAGTCCGGGACACCAAAACAGTCAGTAATAGTCCATGAAAGAGGCCAGAATCGGCCAAAACTGCGGGTGTTGATGACCGACACGTAAACACACCCCGGGGTTCATCAATCATGGAAATCACTCCGGGACCCCAAAACAGTGAGTAATAGTCCATGAAACAGGCCGGAATCGGCCAAAACTGCGGGTGTTGATGACCGACACATAAACGCACCCCGGGGTTCGTCAATCGTGGAAATCACTCTAGGAACCCAAAAAAGTGAGTAATGGTCCACGATACGGGCCAGAATCGGCTAAAACTGCGAGTGTTGATGACCGACACGTAAAGGCAGCTCGGGGTTCGTCAATCGTGGAAATCACTCTAGGACCCCAAAACAGTGAGTAATAGTTCACGATACGGGCCGGAATCGGCCCAAACTGCGGGTGTTGATGACCGACACGTAAACGCACCCCAGGGTTCATCAATCGTGGAAATCACTCTAGGACCCCAAAACAATGAGTAATAGTCCATGATACGGGCCAGAATCGGCTAAAACTGCGGGTGTTGATGACCGACACGTAAACGCACCCCAGGGTTCATCAATCGTGGAAATTAGTCCGGGACACCAAAACAGTCAGTAATAGTCCACGAAACAGGCCAGAATCGGCCAAACCTGCGGGTGTTCATGACCGACACGTAAACGCACCCCGGGGTTCATCAATCATGGAAATCACTCCGGGACCCCAAAACAGTGAGTAATAGTCCATGAAACGAGCCGGAATCGGCCAAAACTGCGGGTGTTGATGACCGACACGTAAACGGACCCCGGGGTTCGTCAATCGTGGAAATCACTCTAGGACCCCAAAACAGTGAGTAATAGTCCACGATACGGGCCAGAATCGGCTAAAACTGTCGGTGTTGATGACCGACACGTAAACGCACCCCAGGGTTCATCAATCGTGGAAATTAGTCCGGGACACCAAAACAGTCAGTAATAGTCCATGAAAGAGGCCAGAATCGGCCAAAACTGCGGGTGTTGATGACCGACACGTAAACACACCCCGGGGTTCATCAATCATGGAAATCACTCCGGGACCCCAAAACAGTGAGTAATAGTCCATGAAACGGGCCGGAATCGGCCAAAACTGCGGGTGTTGATGACCGACACGTAAACGGACCCCGGGGTTCGTCAATCGTGGAAATCACTCTAGGACCCCAAAACAGTGAGTAATAGTCCACGATACGGGCCAGAATCGGCTAAAACTGCGAGTGTTGGTGACCGACACGTAAACGCACCCCAGGGTTCATCAATCGTGGAAATTAGTCCGGGACACCAAAACAGTCAGTAATAGTCCACGAAACAGGCCAGAATCGGCCAAAACTGCGGGTGTTGATGACCGACACGTAAACGCACCCCGGGGTTCATCAATCATGGAAATCACTCCGGGACCCCAAAACAGTGAGTAATAGTCCATGAAACAGGCCGGAATCGGCCAAAACTGCGGGTGTTGATGACCGACACATAAACGCACCCCGGGGTTCGTCAATCGTGGAAATCACTCTAGGAACCCAAAAAAGTGAGTAATGGTCCACGATACGGGCCAGAATCGGCTAAAACTGCGAGTGTTGATGACCGACACGTAAAGGCAGCTCGGGGTTCGTCAATCGTGGAAATCACTCTAGGACCCCAAAACAGTGAGTAATAGTTCACGATACGGGCCGGAATCGGCCCAAACTGCGGGTGTTGATGACCGACACGTAAACGCACCCCAGGGTTCATCAATCGTGGAAATCACTCTAGGACCCCAAAACAGTGAGTAATAGTCCACGAAACAGGCCAGAATCGGCCAAACCTGCGGGTGTTCATGACCGACACGTAAACGCACCCCGGGGTTCATCAATCATGGAAATCACTCCGGGACCCCAAAACAGTGAGTAATAGTCCATGAAACGAGCCGGAATCGGCCAAAACTGCGGGTGTTGATGACCGACACGTAAACGGACCCCGGGGTTCGTCAATCGTGGAAATCACTCTAGGACCCCAAAACAGTGAGTAATAGTCCACGATACGGGCCAGAATCGGCTAAAACTGTCGGTGTTGATGACCGACACGTAAACGCACCCCAGGGTTCATCAATCGTGGAAATTAGTCCGGGTCACCAAAACAGTCAGTAATAGTCCATGAAAGAGGCCAGAATCGGCCAAAACTGCGGGTGTTGATGACCGACACGTAAACACACCCCGGGGTTCATCAATCATGGAAATCACTCCGGGACCCCAAAACAGTGAGTAATAGTCCATGAAACGGGCCGGAATCGGCCAAAACTGCGGGTGTTGATGACCGACACGTAAACGGACCCCGGGGTTCGTCAATCGTGGAAATCACTCTAGGACCCCAAAACAGTGAGTAATAGTCCACGATACGGGCCAGAATCGGCTAAAACTGCGAGTGTTGGTGACCGACACGTAAACGCACCCCAGGGTTCATCAATCGTGGAAATTAGTCCGGGACACCAAAACAGTCAGTAATAGTCCACGAAACAGGCCAGAATCGGCCAAAACTGCGGGTGTTGATGACCGACACGTAAACGCACCCCGGGGTTCATCAATCATGGAAATCACTCCGGGACCCCAAAACAGTGAGTAATAGTCCATGAAACAGGCCGGAATCGGCCAAAACTGCGGGTGTTGATGACCGACACATAAACGCACCCCGGGGTTCGTCAATCGTGGAAATCACTCTAGGAACCCAAAAAAGTGAGTAATGGTCCACGATACGGGCCAGAATCGGCTAAAACTGCGAGTGTTGATGACCGACACGTAAAGGCAGCTCGGGGTTCGTCAATCGTGGAAATCACTCTAGGACCCCAAAACAGTGAGTAATAGTTCACGATACGGGCCGGAATCGGCCCAAACTGCGGGTGTTGATGACCGACACGTAAACGCACCCCAGGGTTCATCAATCGTGGAAATCACTCTAGGACCCCAAAACAGTGAGTAATAGTCCACGAAACAGGCCAGAATCGGCCAAACCTGCGGGTGTTCATGACCGACACGTAAACGCACCCCGGGGTTCATCAATCATGGAAATCACTCCGGGACCCCAAAACAGTGAGTAATAGTCCATGAAACGAGCCGGAATCGGCCAAAACTGCGGGTGTTGATGACCGACACGTAAACGGACCCCGGGGTTCGTCAATCGTGGAAATCACTCTAGGACCCCAAAACAGTGAGTAATAGTCCACGATACGGGCCAGAATCGGCTAAAACTGTCGGTGTTGATGACCGACACGTAAACGCACCCCAGGGTTCATCAATCGTGGAAATTAGTCCGGGACACCAAAACAGTCAGTAATAGTCCATGAAAGAGGCCAGAATCGGCCAAAACTGCGGGTGTTGATGACCGACACGTAAACACACCCCGGGGTTCATCAATCATGGAAATCACTCCGGGACCCCAAAACAGTGAGTAATAGTCCATGAAACGGGCCGGAATCGGCCAAAACTGCGGGTGTTGATGACCGACACGTAAACGGACCCCGGGGTTCGTCAATCGTGGAAATCACTCTAGGACCCCAAAACAGTGAGTAATAGTCCACGATACGGGCCAGAATCGGCTAAAACTGTCGGTGTTGATGACCGACACGTAAACGCACCCCAGGGTTCATCAATCGTGGAAATTAGTCCGGGACACCAAAACAGTCAGTAATAGTCCATGAAAGAGGCCAGAATCGGCCAAAACTGCGGGTGTTGATGACCGACACGTAAACACACCCCGGGGTTCATCAATCATGGAAATCACTCCGGGACCCCAAAACAGTGAGTAATAGTCCATGAAACAGGCCGGAATCGGCCAAAACTGCGGGTGTTGATGACCGACACATAAACGCACCCCGGGGTTCGTCAATCGTGGAAATCACTCTAGGAACCCAAAAAAGTGAGTAATGGTCCACGATACGGGCCAGAATCGGCTAAAACTGCGAGTGTTGATGACCGACACGTAAAGGCAGCTCGGGGTTCGTCAATCGTGGAAATCACTCTAGGACCCCAAAACAGTGAGTAATAGTTCACGATACGGGCCGGAATCGGCCCAAACTGCGGGTGTTGATGACCGACACGTAAACGCACCCCAGGGTTCATCAATCGTGGAAATCACTCTAGGACCCCAAAACAATGAGTAATAGTCCATGATACGGGCCAGAATCGGCTAAAACTGCGGGTGTTGATGACCGACACGTAAACGCACCCCAGGGTTCATCAATCGTGGAAATTAGTCCGGGACACCAAAACAGTCAGTAATAGTCCACGAAACAGGCCAGAATCGGCCAAACCTGCGGGTGTTCATGACCGACACGTAAACGCACCCCGGGGTTCATCAATCATGGAAATCACTCCGGGACCCCAAAACAGTGAGTAATAGTCCATGAAACGAGCCGGAATCGGCCAAAACTGCGGGTGTTGATGACCGACACGTAAACGGACCCCGGGGTTCGTCAATCGTGGAAATCACTCTAGGACCCCAAAACAGTGAGTAATAGTCCACGATACGGGCCAGAATCGGCTAAAACTGTCGGTGTTGATGACCGACACGTAAACGCACCCCAGGGTTCATCAATCGTGGAAATTAGTCCGGGACACCAAAACAGTCAGTAATAGTCCATGAAAGAGGCCAGAATCGGCCAAAACTGCGGGTGTTGATGACCGACACGTAAACACACCCCGGGGTTCATCAATCATGGAAATCACTCCGGGACCCCAAAACAGTGAGTAATAGTCCATGAAACGGGCCGGAATCGGCCAAAACTGCGGGTGTTGATGACCGACACGTAAACGGACCCCGGGGTTCGTCAATCGTGGAAATCACTCTAGGACCCCAAAACAGTGAGTAATAGTCCACGATACGGGCCAGAATCGGCTAAAACTGCGAGTGTTGGTGACCGACACGTAAACGCACCCCAGGGTTCATCAATCGTGGAAATTAGTCCGGGACACCAAAACAGTCAGTAATAGTCCACGAAACAGGCCAGAATCGGCCAAAACTGCGGGTGTTGATGACCGACACGTAAACGCACCCCGGGGTTCATCAATCATGGAAATCACTCCGGGACCCCAAAACAGTGAGTAATAGTCCATGAAACAGGCCGGAATCGGCCAAAACTGCGGGTGTTGATGACCGACACATAAACGCACCCCGGGGTTCGTCAATCGTGGAAATCACTCTAGGAACCCAAAAAAGTGAGTAATGGTCCACGATACGGGCCAGAATCGGCTAAAACTGCGAGTGTTGATGACCGACACGTAAAGGCAGCTCGGGGTTCGTCAATCGTGGAAATCACTCTAGGACCCCAAAACAGTGAGTAATAGTTCACGATACGGGCCGGAATCGGCCCAAACTGCGGGTGTTGATGACCGACACGTAAACGCACCCCAGGGTTCATCAATCGTGGAAATCACTCTAGGACCCCAAAACAGTGAGTAATAGTCCACGAAACAGGCCAGAATCGGCCAAACCTGCGGGTGTTCATGACCGACACGTAAACGCACCCCGGGGTTCATCAATCATGGAAATCACTCCGGGACCCCAAAACAGTGAGTAATAGTCCATGAAACGAGCCGGAATCGGCCAAAACTGCGGGTGTTGATGACCGACACGTAAACGGACCCCGGGGTTCGTCAATCGTGGAAATCACTCTAGGACCCCAAAACAGTGAGTAATAGTCCACGATACGGGCCAGAATCGGCTAAAACTGTCGGTGTTGATGACCGACACGTAAACGCACCCCAGGGTTCATCAATCGTGGAAATTAGTCCGGGACACCAAAACAGTCAGTAATAGTCCATGAAAGAGGCCAGAATCGGCCAAAACTGCGGGTGTTGATGACCGACACGTAAACACACCCCGGGGTTCATCAATCATGGAAATCACTCCGGGACCCCAAAACAGTGAGTAATAGTCCATGAAACGGGCCGGAATCGGCCAAAACTGCGGGTGTTGATGACCGACACGTAAACGGACCCCGGGGTTCGTCAATCGTGGAAATCACTCTAGGACCCCAAAACAGTGAGTAATAGTCCACGATACGGGCCAGAATCGGCTAAAACTGTCGGTGTTGATGACCGACACGTAAACGCACCCCAGGGTTCATCAATCGTGGAAATTAGTCCGGGACACCAAAACAGTCAGTAATAGTCCATGAAAGAGGCCAGAATCGGCCAAAACTGCGGGTGTTGATGACCGACACGTAAACACACCCCGGGGTTCATCAATCATGGAAATCACTCCGGGACCCCAAAACAGTGAGTAATAGTCCATGAAACAGGCCGGAATCGGCCAAAACTGCGGGTGTTGATGACCGACACATAAACGCACCCCGGGGTTCGTCAATCGTGGAAATCACTCTAGGAACCCAAAAAAGTGAGTAATGGTCCACGATACGGGCCAGAATCGGCTAAAACTGCGAGTGTTGATGACCGACACGTAAAGGCAGCTCGGGGTTCGTCAATCGTGGAAATCACTCTAGGACCCCAAAACAGTGAGTAATAGTTCACGATACGGGCCGGAATCGGCCCAAACTGCGGGTGTTGATGACCGACACGTAAACGCACCCCAGGGTTCATCAATCGTGGAAATCACTCTAGGACCCCAAAACAATGAGTAATAGTCCATGATACGGGCCAGAATCGGCTAAAACTGCGGGTGTTGATGACCGACACGTAAACGCACCCCAGGGTTCATCAATCGTGGAAATTAGTCCGGGACACCAAAACAGTCAGTAATAGTCCACGAAACAGGCCAGAATCGGCCAAACCTGCGGGTGTTCATGACCGACACGTAAACGCACCCCGGGGTTCATCAATCATGGAAATCACTCCGGGACCCCAAAACAGTGAGTAATAGTCCATGAAACGAGCCGGAATCGGCCAAAACTGCGGGTGTTGATGACCGACACGTAAACGGACCCCGGGGTTCGTCAATCGTGGAAATCACTCTAGGACCCCAAAACAGTGAGTAATAGTCCACGATACGGGCCAGAATCGGCTAAAACTGTCGGTGTTGATGACCGACACGTAAACGCACCCCAGGGTTCATCAATCGTGGAAATTAGTCCGGGACACCAAAACAGTCAGTAATAGTCCATGAAAGAGGCCAGAATCGGCCAAAACTGCGGGTGTTGATGACCGACACGTAAACACACCCCGGGGTTCATCAATCATGGAAATCACTCCGGGACCCCAAAACAGTGAGTAATAGTCCATGAAACGGGCCGGAATCGGCCAAAACTGCGGGTGTTGATGACCGACACGTAAACGGACCCCGGGGTTCGTCAATCGTGGAAATCACTCTAGGACCCCAAAACAGTGAGTAATAGTCCACGATACGGGCCAGAATCGGCTAAAACTGCGAGTGTTGGTGACCGACACGTAAACGCACCCCAGGGTTCATCAATCGTGGAAATTAGTCCGGGACACCAAAACAGTCAGTAATAGTCCACGAAACAGGCCAGAATCGGCCAAAACTGCGGGTGTTGATGACCGACACGTAAACGCACCCCGGGGTTCATCAATCATGGAAATCACTCCGGGACCCCAAAACAGTGAGTAATAGTCCATGAAACAGGCCGGAATCGGCCAAAACTGCGGGTGTTGATGACCGACACATAAACGCACCCCGGGGTTCGTCAATCGTGGAAATCACTCTAGGAACCCAAAAAAGTGAGTAATGGTCCACGATACGGGCCAGAATCGGCTAAAACTGCGAGTGTTGATGACCGACACGTAAAGGCAGCTCGGGGTTCGTCAATCGTGGAAATCACTCTAGGACCCCAAAACAGTGAGTAATAGTTCACGATACGGGCCGGAATCGGCCCAAACTGCGGGTGTTGATGACCGACACGTAAACGCACCCCAGGGTTCATCAATCGTGGAAATCACTCTAGGACCCCAAAACAGTGAGTAATAGTCCACGAAACAGGCCAGAATCGGCCAAACCTGCGGGTGTTCATGACCGACACGTAAACGCACCCCGGGGTTCATCAATCATGGAAATCACTCCGGGACCCCAAAACAGTGAGTAATAGTCCATGAAACGAGCCGGAATCGGCCAAAACTGCGGGTGTTGATGACCGACACGTAAACGGACCCCGGGGTTCGTCAATCGTGGAAATCACTCTAGGACCCCAAAACAGTGAGTAATAGTCCACGATACGGGCCAGAATCGGCTAAAACTGTCGGTGTTGATGACCGACACGTAAACGCACCCCAGGGTTCATCAATCGTGGAAATTAGTCCGGGACACCAAAACAGTCAGTAATAGTCCATGAAAGAGGCCAGAATCGGCCAAAACTGCGGGTGTTGATGACCGACACGTAAACACACCCCGGGGTTCATCAATCATGGAAATCACTCCGGGACCCCAAAACAGTGAGTAATAGTCCATGAAACGGGCCGGAATCGGCCAAAACTGCGGGTGTTGATGACCGACACGTAAACGGACCCCGGGGTTCGTCAATCGTGGAAATCACTCTAGGACCCCAAAACAGTGAGTAATAGTCCACGATACGGGCCAGAATCGGCTAAAACTGCGAGTGTTGGTGACCGACACGTAAACGCACCCCAGGGTTCATCAATCGTGGAAATTAGTCCGGGACACCAAAACAGTCAGTAATAGTCCACGAAACAGGCCAGAATCGGCCAAAACTGCGGGTGTTGATGACCGACACGTAAACGCACCCCGGGGTTCATCAATCATGGAAATCACTCCGGGACCCCAAAACAGTGAGTAATAGTCCATGAAACAGGCCGGAATCGGCCAAAACTGCGGGTGTTGATGACCGACACATAAACGCACCCCGGGGTTCGTCAATCGTGGAAATCACTCTAGGAACCCAAAAAAGTGAGTAATGGTCCACGATACGGGCCAGAATCGGCTAAAACTGCGAGTGTTGATGACCGACACGTAAAGGCAGCTCGGGGTTCGTCAATCGTGGAAATCACTCTAGGACCCCAAAACAGTGAGTAATAGTTCACGATACGGGCCGGAATCGGCCCAAACTGCGGGTGTTGATGACCGACACGTAAACGCACCCCAGGGTTCATCAATCGTGGAAATCACTCTAGGACCCCAAAACAGTGAGTAATAGTCCACGAAACAGGCCAGAATCGGCCAAACCTGCGGGTGTTCATGACCGACACGTAAACGCACCCCGGGGTTCATCAATCATGGAAATCACTCCGGGACCCCAAAACAGTGAGTAATAGTCCATGAAACGAGCCGGAATCGGCCAAAACTGCGGGTGTTGATGACCGACACGTAAACGGACCCCGGGGTTCGTCAATCGTGGAAATCACTCTAGGACCCCAAAACAGTGAGTAATAGTCCACGATACGGGCCAGAATCGGCTAAAACTGTCGGTGTTGATGACCGACACGTAAACGCACCCCAGGGTTCATCAATCGTGGAAATTAGTCCGGGACACCAAAACAGTCAGTAATAGTCCATGAAAGAGGCCAGAATCGGCCAAAACTGCGGGTGTTGATGACCGACACGTAAACACACCCCGGGGTTCATCAATCATGGAAATCACTCCGGGACCCCAAAACAGTGAGTAATAGTCCATGAAACGGGCCGGAATCGGCCAAAACTGCGGGTGTTGATGACCGACACGTAAACGGACCCCGGGGTTCGTCAATCGTGGAAATCACTCTAGGACCCCAAAACAGTGAGTAATAGTCCACGATACGGGCCAGAATCGGCTAAAACTGCGAGTGTTGGTGACCGACACGTAAACGCACCCCAGGGTTCATCAATCGTGGAAATTAGTCCGGGACACCAAAACAGTCAGTAATAGTCCACGAAACAGGCCAGAATCGGCCAAAACTGCGGGTGTTGATGACCGACACGTAAACGCACCCCGGGGTTCATCAATCATGGAAATCACTCCGGGACCCCAAAACAGTGAGTAATAGTCCATGAAACAGGCCGGAATCGGCCAAAACTGCGGGTGTTGATGACCGACACATAAACGCACCCCGGGGTTCGTCAATCGTGGAAATCACTCTAGGAACCCAAAAAAGTGAGTAATGGTCCACGATACGGGCCAGAATCGGCTAAAACTGCGAGTGTTGATGACCGACACGTAAAGGCAGCTCGGGGTTCGTCAATCGTGGAAATCACTCTAGGACCCCAAAACAGTGAGTAATAGTTCACGATACGGGCCGGAATCGGCCCAAACTGCGGGTGTTGATGACCGACACGTAAACGCACCCCAGGGTTCATCAATCGTGGAAATCACTCTAGGACCCCAAAACAGTGAGTAATAGTCCATGATACGGGCCAGAATCGGCTAAAACTGCGGGTGTTGATGACCGACACGTAAACGCACCCCAGGGTTCATCAATCGTGGAAATTAGTCCGGGACACCAAAACAGTCAGTAATAGTCCACGAAATAGGCCAGAATCGGCCAAACCTGCGGGTGTTGATGACCGACACGTAAACGCACCCCGGGGTTCATCAATCATGGAAATCACTCCGGGACCCCAAAACAGTGAGTAATAGTCCATGAAACGGGCCGGAATCGGCCAAAACTGCGGGTGTTGATGACCGACACGTAAACGGACCCCGGGGTTCGTCAATCGTGGAAATCACTCTAGGACCCCAAAACAGTGAGTAATAGTCCACGATACAGGCCAGAATCGGCTAAAACTGCGGGTGTTGATGACCGACACGTAAACGCACCCCAGGGTTCATCAATCGTGGAAATTAGTCCGGGACACCAAAACAGTCAGTAATAGTCCATGAAAGAGGCCAGAATCGGCCAAAACTGCGGGTGTTGATGACCGACACGTAAACACACCCCGGGGTTCATCAATCATGGAAATCACTCCGGGACCCCAAAACAGTGAGTAATAGTCCATGAAACGGGCCGGAATCGGCCAAAACTGCGGGTGTTGATGACCGACACGTAAACGCACCCCGGGGTTCGTCAATCGTGGAAATCACTCCGGGACCCCAAAACAGTGAGTAATAGTCCATGAAACGGGCCGGAATCGGCCAAAACTGCGGGTGTTGATGACCAACACGTAAACGGACCCCGGGGTTCGTCAATCGTGGAAATCACTCTAGGACCCCAAAACAGTGAGTAATAGTCCACGATACGGGCCAGAATAGGCTAAAACTGCGAGTGTTGATGACCGACACGTAAAGGCAGCTCGGGGTTCGTCAATCGTGGAAATCACTCTAGGACCCCAAAACAGTGAGTAATAGTTCACGATACGGGCCGGAATCGGCCCAAACTGCGGGTGTTGATGACCGACACGTAAACGCACCCCAGGGTTCATCAATCGTGGAAATCACTCTAGGACCCAAAAACAGTGAGTAATAGTCCATGATACGGGCCAGAATCGGCTAAAACTGCGGGTGTTGATGACCGACACGTAAACGCACCCCAGGGTTCATCAATCGTGGAAATTAGTCCGGGACACCAAAACAGTCAGTAATAGTCCACGAAACAGGCCAGAATCGGCCAAACCTGCGGGTGTTGATGACCGACACGTAAACGCACCCCGGGGTTCATCAATCATGGAAATCACTCCGGGACCCCAAAACAGTGAGTAATAGTCCATGAAACGGGCCGGAATCGGCCAAAACTGCGGGTGTTGATGACCGACACGTAAACGGACCCCGGGGTTCGTCAATCGTGGAAATCACTCTAGGACCCCAAAACAGTGAGTAATAGTCCACGATACGGGCCAGAATCGGCTAAAACTGTCGGTGTTGATGACCGACACGTAAACGCACCCCAGGGTTCATCAATCGTGGAAATTAGTCCGGGACACCAAAACAGTCAGTAATAGTCCATGAAAGAGGCCAGAATCGGCCAAAACTGCGGGTGTTGATGACCGACACGTAAACACACCCCGGGGTTCATCAATCATGGAAATCACTCCGGGACCCCAAAACAGTGAGTAATAGTCCATGAAACGGGCCGGAATCGGCCAAAACTGCGGGTGTTGATGACCGACACGTAAACGGACCCCGGGGTTCGTCAATCGTGGAAATCACTCTAGGACCCCAAAACAGTGAGTAATAGTCCACGATACGGGCCAGAATCGGCTAAAACTGCGAGTGTTGGTGACCGACACGTAAACGCACCCCAGGGTTCATCAATCGTGGAAATTAGTCCGGGACACCAAAACAGTCAGTAATAGTCCACGAAACAGGCCAGAATCGGCCAAAACTGCGGGTGTTGATGACCGACACGTAAACGCACCCCGGGGTTCATCAATCATGGAAATCACTCCGGGACCCCAAAACAGTGAGTAATAGTCCATGAAACAGGCCGGAATCGGCCAAAACTGCGGGTGTTGATGACCGACACATAAACGCACCCCGGGGTTCGTCAATCGTGGAAATCACTCTAGGAACCCAAAAAAGTGAGTAATGGTCCACGATACGGGCCAGAATCGGCTAAAACTGCGAGTGTTGATGACCGACACGTAAAGGCAGCTCGGGGTTCGTCAATCGTGGAAATCACTCTAGGACCCCAAAACAGTGAGTAATAGTTCACGATACGGGCCGGAATCGGCCCAAACTGTGGGTGTTGATGACCGACACGTAAACGCACCCCAGGGTTCATCAATCGTGGAAATCACTCTAGGACCCCAAAACAGTGAGTAATAGTCCATGATACGGGCCAGAATCGGCTAAAACTGCGGGTGTTGATGACCGACACGTAAACGCACCCCAGGGTTCATCAATCGTGGAAATTAGTCTGGGACACCAAAACAGTCAGTAATAGTCCACGAAACAGGCCAGAATCGGCCAAACCTGCGGGTGTTGATGACCGACACGTAAACGCACCCCGGGGTTCATCAATCATGGAAATCACTCCGGGACCCCAAAACAGTGAGTAATAGTCCATGAAACGAGCCGGAATCGGCCAAAACTGCGGGTGTTGATGACCGACACGTAAACGGACCCCGGGGTTCGTCAATCGTGGAAATCACTCTAGGACCCCAAAACAGTGAGTAATAGTCCACGATACGGGCCAGAATCGGCTAAAACTGTCGGTGTTGATGACCGACACGTAAACGCACCCCAGGGTTCATCAATCGTGGAAATTAGTCTGGGACACCAAAACAGTCAGTAATAGTCCATGAAAGAGGCCAGAATCGGCCAAAACTGCGGGTGTTGATGACCGACACGTAAACACACCCCGGGGTTCATCAATCATGGAAATCACTCCGGGACCCCAAAACAGTGAGTAATAGTCCATGAAACGGGCCGGAATCGGCCAAAACTGCGGGTGTTGATGACCGACACGTAAACGGACCCCGGGGTTCGTCAATCGTGGAAATCACTCTAGGACCCCAAAACAGTGAGTAATAGTCCACGATACGGGCCAGAATCGGCTAAAACTGCGAGTGTTGGTGACCGACACGTAAACGCACCCCAGGGTTCATCAATCGTGGAAATTAGTCCGGGACACCAAAACAGTCAGTAATAGTCCACGAAACAGGCCAGAATCGGACAAAACTGCGGGTGTTGATGACCGACACGTAAACGCACCCCGGGGTTCATCAATCATGGAAATCACTCCGGGACCCCAAAACAGTGAGTAATAGTCCATGAAACAGGCCGGAATCGGCCAAAACTGCGGGTGTTGATGACCGACACGTAAAGGCAGCTCGGGGTTCGTCAATCGTGGAAATCACTCTAGGATCCCAAAACAGTGAGTAATAGTTCACGATACGGGCCGGAATCGGCCCAAACTGCGGGTGTTGATGACCGACACGTAAACGCACCCCAGGGTTCATCAATCGTGGAAATCACTCTAGGACCCCAAAACAGTGAGTAATAGTCCATGATACGGGCCAGAATCGGCTAAAACTGCGGGTGTTGATGACCGACACGTAAACGCACCCCAGGGTTCATCAATCGTGGAAATTAGTCCGGGACACCAAAACAGTCAGTAATAGTCCACGAAATAGGCCAGAATCGGCCAAACCTGCGGGTGTTGATGACCGACACGTAAACGCACCCCGGGGTTCATCAATCATGGAAATCACTCCGGGACCCCAAAACAGTGAGTAATAGTCCATGAAACGAGCCGGAATCGGCCAAAACTGCGGGTGTTGATGACCGACACGTAAACGGACCCCGGGGTTCGTCAATCGTGGAAATCACTCTAGGACCCCAAAACAGTGAGTAATAGTCCACGATACGGGCCAGAATCGGCTAAAACTGTCGGTGTTGATGACCGACACGTAAACGCACCCCAGGGTTCATCAATCGTGGAAATTAGTCCGGAACACCAAAACAGTCAGTAATAGTCCATGAAAGAGGCCAGAATCGGCCAAAACTGCGGGTGTTGATGACCGACACGTAAACACACCCCGGGGTTCATCAATCATGGAAATCACTCCGGGACCCCAAAACAGTGAGTAATAGTCCATGAAACGGGCCGGAATCGGCCAAAACTGCGGGTGTTGATGACCGACACGTAAACGGACCCCGGGGTTCGTCAATCGTGGAAATCACTCTAGGACCCCAAAACAGTGAGTAATAGTCCACGATACGGGCCAGAATCGGCTAAAACTGCGAGTGTTGGTGACCGACACGTAAACGCACCCCAGGGTTCATCAATCGTGGAAATTAGTCCGGGACACCAAAACAGTCAGTAATAGTCCACGAAACAGGCCAGAATCGGCCAAAACTGCGGGTGTTGATGACCGACACGTAAACGCACCCCGGGGTTCATCAATCATGGAAATCACTCCGGGACCCCAAAACAGTGAGTAATAGTCCATGAAACAGGCCGGAATCGGCCAAAACTGCGGGTGTTGATGACCGACACGTAAAGGCAGCTCGGGGTTCGTCAATCGTGGAAATCACTCTAGGACCCCAAAACAGTGAGTAATAGTTCACGATACGGGCCGGAATCGGCCCAAACTGCGGGTGTTGATGACCGACACGTAAACGCACCCCAGGGTTCATCAATCGTGGAAATCACTCTAGGACCCCAAAACAGTGAGTAATAGTCCATGATACGGGCCAGAATCGGCTAAAACTGCGGGTGTTGATGACCGACACGTAAACGCACCCCAGGGTTCATCAATCGTGGAAATTAGTCCGGGACACCAAAACAGTCAGTAATAGTCCACGAAATAGGCCAGAATCGGCCAAACCTGCGGGTGTTGATGACCGACACGTAAACGCACCCCGGGGTTCATCAATCATGGAAATCACTCCGGGACCCCAAAACAGTGAGTAATAGTCCATGAAACGGGCCGGAATCGACCAAAACTGCGGGTGTTGATGACCGACACGTAAAGGGACCCCGGGGTTCGTCAATCGTGGAAATCACTCTAGGACCCCAAAACAGTGAGTAATAGTCCACGATACAGGCCAGAATCGGCTAAAACTGTCGGTGTTGATGACCGACACGTAAACGCACCCCAGGGTTCATCAATCGTGGAAATTAGTCCGGGACACCAAAACAGTCAGTAATAGTCCATGAAAGAGGCCAGAATCGGCCAAAACTGCGGGTGTTGATGACCGACACGTAAACACACCCCGGGGTTCATCAATCATGGAAATCACTCCGGGACCCCAAAACAGTGAGTAATAGTCCATGAAACGGGCCGGAATCGGCCAAAACTGCGGGTGTTGATGACCGACACGTAAACGCACCCCGGGGTTCGTCAATCGTGGAAATCACTCCGGGACCCCAAAACAGTGAGTAATAGTCCATGAAACGGGCCGGAATCGGCCAAAACTGCGGGTGTTGATGACCAACACGTAAACGGACCCCGGGGTTCGTCAATCGTGGAAATCACTCTAGGACCCCAAAACAGTGAGTAATAGTCCACGATACGGGCCAGAATCGGCTAAAACTGCGAGTGTTGATGACCGACACGTAAAGGCAGCTCGGGGTTCGTCAATCGTGGAAATCACTCTAGGACCCCAAAACAGTGAGTAATAGTTCACGATACGGGCCGGAATCGGCCCAAACTGCGGGTGTTGATGACCGACACGTAAACGCACCCCAGGGTTCATCAATCGTGGAAATCACTCTAGGACCCCAAAACAGTGAGTAATAGTCCATGATACGGGCCAGAATCGGCTAAAACTGCGGGTGTTGATGACCGACACGTAAACGCACCCCAGGGTTCATCAATCGTGGAAATTAGTCCGGGACACCAAAACAGTCAGTAATAGTCCACGAAATAGGCCAGAATCGGCCAAACCTGCGGGTGTTGATGACCGACACGTAAACGCACCCCGGGGTTCATCAATCATGGAAATCACTCCGGGACCCCAAAACAGTGAGTAATAGTCCATGAAACGAGCCGGAATCGGCCAAAACTGCGGGTGTTGATGACCGACACGTAAACGGACCCCGGGGTTCGTCAATCGTGGAAATCACTCTAGGACCCCAAAACAGTGAGTAATAGTCCACGATACGGGCCAGAATCGGCTAAAACTGTCGGTGTTGATGACCGACACGTAAACGCACCCCAGGGTTCATCAATCGTGGAAATTAGTCCGGAACACCAAAACAGTCAGTAATAGTCCATGAAAGAGGCCAGAATCGGCCAAAACTGCGGGTGTTGATGACCGACACGTAAACACACCCCGGGGTTCATCAATCATGGAAATCACTCCGGGACCCCAAAACAGTGAGTAATAGTCCATGAAACGGGCCGGAATCGGCCAAAACTGCGGGTGTTGATGACCGACACGTAAACGGACCCCGGGGTTCGTCAATCGTGGAAATCACTCTAGGACCCCAAAACAGTGAGTAATAGTCCACGATACGGGCCAGAATCGGCTAAAACTGCGAGTGTTGGTGACCGACACGTAAACGCACCCCAGGGTTCATCAATCGTGGAAATTAGTCCGGGACACCAAAACAGTCAGTAATAGTCCACGAAACAGGCCAGAATCGGCCAAAACTGCGGGTGTTGATGACCGACACGTAAACGCACCCCGGGGTTCATCAATCATGGAAATCACTCCGGGACCCCAAAACAGTGAGTAATAGTCCATGAAACAGGCCGGAATCGGCCAAAACTGCGGGTGTTGATGACCGACACGTAAAGGCAGCTCGGGGTTCGTCAATCGTGGAAATCACTCTAGGACCCCAAAACAGTGAGTAATAGTTCACGATACGGGCCGGAATCGGCCCAAACTGCGGGTGTTGATGACCGACACGTAAACGCACCCCAGGGTTCATCAATCGTGGAAATCACTCTAGGACCCCAAAACAATGAGTAATAGTCCATGATACGGGCCAGAATCGGCTAAAACTGCGGGTGTTGATGACCGACACGTAAACGCACCCCAGGGTTCATCAATCGTGGAAATTAGTCCGGGACACCAAAACAGTCAGTAATAGTCCACGAAATAGGCCAGAATCGGCCAAACCTGCGGGTGTTGATGACCGACACGTAAACGCACCCCGGGGTTCATCAATCATGGAAATCACTCCGGGACCCCAAAACAGTGAGTAATAGTCCATGAAACGGGCCGGAATCGACCAAAACTGCGGGTGTTGATGACCGACACGTAAAGGGACCCCGGGGTTCGTCAATCGTGGAAATCACTCTAGGACCCCAAAACAGTGAGTAATAGTCCACGATACAGGCCAGAATCGGCTAAAACTGTCGGTGTTGATGACCGACACGTAAACGCACCCCAGGGTTCATCAATCGTGGAAATTAGTCCGGGACACCAAAACAGTCAGTAATAGTCCATGAAAGAGGCCAGAATCGGCCAAAACTGCGGGTGTTGATGACCGACACGTAAACACACCCCGGGGTTCATCAATCATGGAAATCACTCCGGGACCCCAAAACAGTGAGTAATAGTCCATGAAACGGGCCGGAATCGGCCAAAACTGCGGGTGTTGATGACCGACACGTAAACGCACCCCGGGGTTCGTCAATCGTGGAAATCACTCCGGGACCCCAAAACAGTGAGTAATAGTCCATGAAACGGGCCGGAATCGGCCAAAACTGCGGGTGTTGATGACCAACACGTAAACGGACCCCGGGGTTCGTCAATCGTGGAAATCACTCTAGGACCCCAAAACAGTGAGTAATAGTCCACGATACGGGCCAGAATCGGCTAAAACTGCGAGTGTTGATGACCGACACGTAAAGGCAGCTCGGGGTTCGTCAATCGTGGAAATCACTCTAGGACCCCAAAACAGTGAGTAATAGTTCACGATACGGGCCGGAATCGGCCCAAACTGCGGGTGTTGATGACCGACACGTAAACGCACCCCAGGGTTCATCAATCGTGGAAATCACTCTAGGACCCCAAAACAGTGAGTAATAGTCCATGATACGGGCCAGAATCGGCTAAAACTGCGGGTGTTGATGACCGACACGTAAACGCACCCCAGGGTTCATCAATCGTGGAAATTAGTCCGGGACACCAAAACAGTCAGTAATAGTCCACGAAACAGGCCAGAATCGGCCAAACCTGCGGGTGTTGATGACCGACACGTAAACGCACCCCGGGGTTCATCAATCATGGAAATCACTCCGGGACCCCAAAACAGTGAGTAATAGTCCATGAAACGGGCCGGAATCGGCCAAAACTGCGGGTGTTGATGACCGACACGTAAACGGACCCCGGGGTTCGTCAATCGTGGAAATCACTCTAGGACCCCAAAACAGTGAGTAATAGTCCACGATACGGGCCAGAATCGGCTAAAACTGCGGGTGTTGATGACCGACACGTAAACGCACCCCAGGGTTCATCAATCGTGGAAATTAGTCCGGGACACCAAAACAGTCAGTAATAGTCCATGAAAGAGGCCAGAATCGGCCAAAACTGCGGGTGTTGATGACCGACACGTAAACACACCCCGGGGTTCATCAATCATGGAAATCACTCCGGGACCCCAAAACAGTGAGTAATAGTCCATGAAACGGGCCGGAATCGGCCAAAACTGCGGGTGTTGATGACCGACACGTAAACGGACCCCGGGGTTCGTCAATCGTGGAAATCACTCTAGGACCCCAAAACAGTGAGTAATAGTCCACGATACGGGCCAGAATCGGCTAAAACTGCGAGTGTTGATGACCGACACGTAAAGGCAGCTCGGGGTTCGTCAATCGTGGAAATCACTCTAGGACCCCAAAACAGTGAGTAATAGTTCACGATACGGGCCGGAATCGGCCCAAACTGCGGGTGTTGATGACCGACACGTAAACGCACCCCAGGGTTCATCAATCGTGGAAATCACTCTAGGACCCCAAAACAGTGAGTAATAGTCCATGATACGGGCCAGAATCGGCTAAAACTGCGGGTGTTGATGACCGACACGTAAACGCACCCCAGGGTTCATCAATCGTGGAAATTAGTCCGGGACACCAAAACAGTCAGTAATAGTCCACGAAACAGGCCAGAATCGGCCAAACCTGCGGGTGTTGATGACCGACACGTAAACGCACCCCGGGGTTCATCAATCATGGAAATCACTCCGGGACCCCAAAACAGTGAGTAATAGTCCATGAAACGGTCCGGAATCGGCCAAAACTGCGGGTGTTGATGACCGACACGTAAACGGACCCCGGGGTTCGTCAATCGTGGAAATCACTCTAGGACCCCAAAACAGTGAGTAATAGTCCACGATACGGGCCAGAATCGGCTAAAACTGCGGGTGTTGATGACCGACACGTAAACGCACCCCAGGGTTCATCAATCGTGGAAATTAGTCCGGGACACCAAAACAGTCAGTAATAGTCCATCAAAGAGGCCAGAATCGGCCAAAACTGCGGGTGTTGATGACCGACACGTAAACACACCCCGGGGTTCATCAATCATGGAAATCACTCCGGGACCCCAAAACAGTGAGTAATAGTCCATGAAACGGGCCGGAATCGGCCAAAACTGCGGGTGTTGATGACCGACACGTAAACGCACCCCGGGGTTCGTCAATCGTGGAAATCACTCCGGGACCCCAAAACAGTGAGTAATAGTCCATGAAACGGGCCGGAATCGGCCAAAACTGCGGGTGTTGATGACCGACACGTAAACGGACCCCGGGGTTCGTCAATCGTGGAAATCACTCTAGGACCCCAAAACAGTGAGTAATAGTCCACGATACGGGCCAGAATCGGCTAAAACTGCGAGTGTTGGTGACCGACACGTAAACGCACCCCAGGGTTCATCAATCGTGGAAATTAGTCCGGGACACCAAAACAGTCAGTAATAGTCCACGAAACAGGCCAGAATCGGCCAAAACTGCGGGTGTTGATGACCGACACGTAAACGCACCCCGGGGTTCATCAATCATGGAAATCACTCCGGGACCCCAAAACAGTGAGTAATAGTCCATGAAACAGGCCGGAATCGGCCAAAACTGCGGGTGTTGATGACCGACACGTAAAGGCAGCTCGGGGTTCGTCAATCGTGGAAATCACTCTAGGACCCCAAAACAGTGAGTAATAGTTCACGATACGGGCCGGAATCGGCCCAAACTGCGGGTGTTGATGACCGACACGTAAACGCACCCCAGGGTTCATCAATCGTGGAAATCACTCTAGGACCCCAAAACAGTGAGTAATAGTCCATGATACGGGCCAGAATCGGCCAAACCTGCGGGTGTTGATGACCGACACGTAAACGCACCCCGGGGTTCATCAATCATGGAAATCACTCCGGGACCCCAAAACAGTGAGTAATAGTCCATGAAACGGTCCGGAATCGGCCAAAACTGCGGGTGTTGATGACCGACACGTAAACGGACCCCGGGGTTCGTCAATCGTGGAAATCACTCTAGGACCCCAAAACAGTGAGTAATAGTCCACGATACGGGCCAGAATCGGCTAAAACTGCGGGTGTTGATGACCGACACGTAAACGCACCCCAGGGTTCATCAATCGTGGAAATTAGTCCGGGACACCAAAACAGTCAGTAATAGTCCATCAAAGAGGCCAGAATCGGCCAAAACTGCGGGTGTTGATGACCGACACGTAAACACACCCCGGGGTTCATCAATCATGGAAATCACTCCGGGACCCCAAAACAGTGAGTAATAGTCCATGAAACGGGCCGGAATCGGCCAAAACTGCGGGTGTTGATGACCGACACGTAAACGCACCCCGGGGTTCGTCAATCGTGGAAATCACTCCGGGACCCCAAAACAGTGAGTAATAGTCCATGAAACGGGCCGGAATCGGCCAAAACTGCGGGTGTTGATGACCGACACGTAAACGGACCCCGGGGTTCGTCAATCGTGGAAATCACTCTAGGACCCCAAAACAGTGAGTAATAGTCCACGATACGGGCCAGAATCGGCTAAAACTGCGAGTGTTGGTGACCGACACGTAAACGCACCCCAGGGTTCATCAATCGTGGAAATTAGTCCGGGACACCAAAACAGTCAGTAATAGTCCACGAAACAGGCCAGAATCGGCCAAAACTGCGGGTGTTGATGACCGACACGTAAACGCACCCCGGGGTTCATCAATCATGGAAATCACTCCGGGACCCCAAAACAGTGAGTAATAGTCCATGAAACAGGCCGGAATCGGCCAAAACTGCGGGTGTTGATGACCGACACGTAAAGGCAGCTCGGGGTTCGTCAATCGTGGAAATCACTCTAGGACCCCAAAACAGTGAGTAATAGTTCACGATACGGGCCGGAATCGGCCCAAACTGCGGGTGTTGATGACCGACACGTAAACGCACCCCAGGGTTCATCAATCGTGGAAATCACTCTAGGACCCCAAAACAGTGAGTAATAGTCCATGATACGGGCCAGAATCGGCCAAACCTGCGGGTGTTGATGACCGACACGTAAACGCACCCCGGGGTTCATCAATCATGGAAATTAGTCCGGGACACCAAAACAGTCAGTAATAGTCCACGAAACAGGCCAGAATCGGCCAAAACTGCGGGTGTTGATGACCGACACGTAAACGCACCCCGGGGTTCATCAATCATGGAAATCACTCCGGGACCCCAAAACAGTGAGTAATAGTCCATGAAACAGGCCGGAATCGGCCAAAACTGCGGGTGTTGATGACCGACACGTAAACGCACCCCGGGGTTCATCAATCATGGAAATCACTCCGGGACCCCAAAACAGTGAGTAATAGTCCATGAAACAGGCCGGAATCGGCCAAAACTGCGGGTGTTGATGACCGACACGTAAAGGCAGCTCGGGGTTCGTCAATCGTGGAAATCACTCTAGGACCCCAAAACAGTGAGTAATAGTTCACGATACGGGCCGGAATCGGCCCAAACTGCGGGTGTTGATGACCGACACGTAAACGCACCCCAGGGTTCATCAATCGTGGAAATCACTCTAGGACCCCAAAACAGTGAGTAATAGTCCATGATACGGGCCAGAATCGGCCAAACCTGCGGGTGTTGATGACCGACACGTAAACGCACCCCGGGGTTCATCAATCATGGAAATCACTCCGGGACCCCAAAACAGTGAGTAATAGTCCATGAAACGGTCCGGAATCGGCCAAAACTGCGGGTGTTGATGACCGACACGTAAACGGACCCCGGGGTTCGTCAATCGTGGAAATCACTCTAGGACCCCAAAACAGTGAGTAATAGTCCACGATACGGGCCAGAATCGGCTAAAACTGCGGGTGTTGATGACCGACACGTAAACGCACCCCAGGGTTCATCAATCGTGGAAATTAGTCCGGGACACCAAAACAGTCAGTAATAGTCCATCAAAGAGGCCAGAATCGGCCAAAACTGCGGGTGTTGATGACCGACACGTAAACACACCCCGGGGTTCATCAATCATGGAAATCACTCCGGGACCCCAAAACAGTGAGTAATAGTCCATGAAACGGGCCGGAATCGGCCAAAACTGCGGGTGTTGATGACCGACACGTAAACGCACCCCGGGGTTCGTCAATCGTGGAAATCACTCCGGGACCCCAAAACAGTGAGTAATAGTCCATGAAACGGGCCGGAATCGGCCAAAACTGCGGGTGTTGATGACCGACACGTAAACGGACCCCGGGGTTCGTCAATCGTGGAAATCACTCTAGGACCCCAAAACAGTGAGTAATAGTCCACGATACGGGCCAGAATCGGCTAAAACTGCGAGTGTTGGTGACCGACACGTAAACGCACCCCAGGGTTCATCAATCGTGGAAATTAGTCCGGGACACCAAAACAGTCAGTAATAGTCCACGAAACAGGCCAGAATCGGCCAAAACTGCGGGTGTTGATGACCGACACGTAAACGCACCCCGGGGTTCATCAATCATGGAAATCACTCCGGGACCCCAAAACAGTGAGTAATAGTCCATGAAACAGGCCGGAATCGGCCAAAACTGCGGGTGTTGATGACCGACACGTAAAGGCAGCTCGGGGTTCGTCAATCGTGGAAATCACTCTAGGACCCCAAAACAGTGAGTAATAGTTCACGATACGGGCCGGAATCGGCCCAAACTGCGGGTGTTGATGACCGACACGTAAACGCACCCCAGGGTTCATCAATCGTGGAAATCACTCTAGGACCCCAAAACAGTGAGTAATAGTCCATGATACGGGCCAGAATCGGCTAAAACTGCGGGTGTTGATGACCGACACGTAAACGCACCCCAGGGTTCATCAATCGTGGAAATTAGTCCGGGACACCAAAACAGTCAGTAATAGTCCACGAAATAGGCCAGAATCGGCCAAACCTGCGGGTGTTGATGACCGACACGTAAACGCACCCCGGGGTTCATCAATCATGGAAATCACTCCGGGACCCCAAAACTGTGAGTAATAGTCCATGAAACGAGCCGGAATCGGCCAAAACTGCGGGTGTTGATGACCGACACGTAAACGGACCCCGGGGTTCGTCAATCGTGGAAATCACTCTAGGACCCCAAAACAGTGAGTAATAGTCCACGATACGGGCCAGAATCGGCTAAAACTGTCGGTGTTGATGACCGACACGTAAACGCACCCCAGGGTTCATCAATCGTGGAAATTAGTCCGGGACACCAAAACAGTCAGTAATAGTCCATGAAAGAGGCCAGAATCGGCCAAAACTGCGGGTGTTGATGACCGACACGTAAACACACCCCGGGTTCATCAATCATGGAAATCACTCCGGGACCCCAAAACAGTGAGTAATAGTCCATGAAACGGGCCGGAATCGGCCAAAACTGCGGGTGTTGATGACCGACACGTAAACGGACCCCGGGGTTCGTCAATCGTGGAAATCACTCTAGGACCCCAAAACAGTGAGTAATAGTCCACGATACGGGCCAGAATCGGCTAAAACTGCGAGTGTTGGTGACCGACACGTAAACGCACCCCAGGGTTCATCAATCGTGGAAATTAGTCCGGGACACCAAAACAGTCAGTAATAGTCCACGAAACAGGCCAGAATCGGCCAAAACTGCGGGTGTTGATGACCGACACGTAAACGCACCCCGGGGTTCATCAATCATGGAAATCACTCCGGGACCCCAAAACAGTGAGTAATAGTCCATGAAACAGGCCGGAATCGGCCAAAACTGCGGGTGTTGATGACCGACACGTAAAGGCAGCTCGGGGTTCGTCAATCGTGGAAATCACTCTAGGACCCCAAAACAGTGAGTAATAGTTCACGATACGGGCCGGAATCGGCCCAAACTGCGGGTGTTGATGACCGACACGTAAACGCACCCCAGGGTTCATCAATCGTGGAAATCACTCTAGGACCCCAAAACAGTGAGTAATAGTCCATGATACGGGCCAGAATCGGCTAAAACTGCGGGTGTTGATGACCGACACGTAAACGCACCCCAGGGTTCATCAATCGTGGAAATTAGTCCGGGACACCAAAACAGTCAGTAATAGTCCACGAAATAGGCCAGAATCGGCCAAACCTGCGGGTGTTGATGACCGACACGTAAACACACCCCGGGGTTCATCAATCATGGAAATCACTCCGGGACCCCAAAACAGTGAGTAATAGTCCATGAAACGGGCCGGAATCGGCCAAAACTGCGGGTGTTGATGACCGACACGTAAACGGACCCCGGGGTTCGTCAATCGTGGAAATCACTCTAGGACCCCAAAACAGTGAGTAATAGTCCACGATACGGGCCAGAATCGGCTAAAACTGCGAGTGTTGGTGACCGACACGTAAACGCACCCCAGGGTTCATCAATCGTGGAAATTAGTCCGGGACACCAAAACAGTCAGTAATAGTCCACGAAACAGGCCAGAATCGGCCAAAACTGCGGGTGTTGATGACCGACACGTAAACGCACCCCGGGGTTCATCAATCATGGAAATCACTCCGGGACCCCAAAACAGTGAGTAATAGTCCATGAAACAGGCCGGAATCGGCCAAAACTGCGGGTGTTGATGACCGACACGTAAAGGCAGCTCGGGGTTCGTCAATCGTGGAAATCACTCTAGGACCCCAAAACAGTGAGTAATAGTTCACGATACGGGCCGGAATCGGCCCAAACTGCGGGTGTTGATGACCGACACGTAAACGCACCCCAGGGTTCATCAATCGTGGAAATCACTCTAGGACCCCAAAACAGTGAGTAATAGTCCATGATACGGGCCAGAATCGGCTAAAACTGCGGGTGTTGATGACCGACACGTAAACGCACCCCAGGGTTCATCAATCGTGGAAATTAGTCCGGGACACCAAAACAGTCAGTAATAGTCCACGAAATAGGCCAGAATCGGCCAAACCTGCGGGTGTTGATGACCGACACGTAAACGCACCCCGGGGTTCATCAATCATGGAAATCACTCCGGGACCCCAAAACAGTGAGTAATAGTCCATGAAACGGGCCGGAATCGGCCAAAACTGCGGGTGTTGATGACCGACACGTAAAGGGACCCCGGGGTTCGTCAATCGTGGAAATCACTCTAGGACCCCAAAACAGTGAGTAATAGTCCACGATACAGGCCAGAATCGGCTAAAACTGCGGGTGTTGATGACCGACACGTAAACGCACCCCAGGGTTCATCAATCGTGGAAATTAGTCCGGGACACCAAAACAGTCAGTAATAGTCCATGAAAGAGGCCAGAATCGGCCAAAACTGCGGGTGTTGATGACCGACACGTAAACACACCCCGGGGTTCATCAATCATGGAAATCACTCCGGGACCCCAAAACAGTGAGTAATAGTCCATGAAACGGGCCGGAATCGGCCAAAACTGCGGGTGTTGATGACCGACACGTAAACGCACCCCGGGGTTCGTCAATCGTGGAAATCACTCCGGGACCCCAAAACAGTGAGTAATAATAGTCCATGAAACGGGCCGGAATCGGCCAAAACTGCGGGTGTTGATGACCAACACGTAAACGGACCCCGGGGTTCGTCAATCGTGGAAATCACTCTAGGACCCCAAAATAGTGAGTAATAGTCCACGATACGGGCCAGAATCGGCTAAAACTGCGAGTGTTGATGACCGACACGTAAAGGCAGCTCGGGGTTCGTCAATCGTGGAAATCACTCTAGGACCCCAAAACAGTGAGTAATAGTTCACGATACGGGCCGGAATCGGCCCAAACTGCGGGTGTTGATGACCGACACGTAAACGCACCCCAGGGTTCATCAATCGTGGAAATCACTCTAGGACCCCAAAACAGTGAGTAATAGTCCATGATACGGGCCAGAATCGGCTAAAACTGCGGGTGTTGATGACCGACACGTAAACGCACCCCAGGGTTCATCAATCGTGGAAATTAGTCCGGGACACCAAAACAGTCAGTAATAGTCCACGAAACAGGCCAGAATCGGCCAAACCTGCGGGTGTTGATGACCGACACGTAAACGCACCCCGGGGTTCATCAATCATGGAAATCACTCCGGGACCCCAAAACAGTGAGTAATAGTCCATGAAACGGTCCGGAATCGGCCAAAACTGCGGGTGTTGATGACCGACACGTAAACGGACCCCGGGGTTCGTCAATCGTGGAAATCACTCTAGGACCCCAAAACAGTGAGTAATAGTCCACGATACGGGCCAGAATCGGCTAAAACTGCGGGTGTTGATGACCGACACGTAAACGCACCCCAGGGTTCATCAATCGTGGAAATTAGTCCGGGACACCAAAACAGTCAGTAATAGTCCATCAAAGAGGCCAGAATCGGCCAAAACTGCGGGTGTTGATGACCGACACGTAAACACACCCCGGGGTTCATCAATCATGGAAATCACTCCGGGACCCCAAAACAGTGAGTAATAGTCCATGAAACGGGCCGGAATCGGCCAAAACTGCGGGTGTTGATGACCGACACGTAAACGCACCCCGGGGTTCGTCAATCGTGGAAATCACTCCGGGACCCCAAAACAGTGAGTAATAGTCCATGAAACTGGCCGGAATCGGCCAAAACTGCGGGTGTTGATGACCGACACGTAAACGGACCCCGGGGTTCGTCAATCGTGGAAATCACTCTAGGACCCCAAAACAGTGAGTAATAGTCCACGATACGGGCCAGAATCGGCTAAAACTGCGAGTGTTGATGACCGACACGTAAAGGCAGCTCGGGGTTCGTCAATCGTGGAAATCACTCTAGGACCCCAAAACAGTGAGTAATAGTTCACGATACGGGCCGGAATCGGCCAAAACTGCGGGTGTTGATGACCGACACGTAAACGCACCCCAGGGTTCATCAATCGTGGAAATCACTCTAGGACCCCAAAACAGTGAGTAATAGTCCATGATACGGGCCAGAATCGGCTAAAACTGCGGGTGTTGATGACCGACACGTAAACGCACCCCAGGGTTCATCAATCGTGGAAATTAGTCCGGGACACCAAAACAGTCAGTAATAGTCCACGAAACAGGCCAGAATCGGCCAAACCTGCGGGTGTTGATGACCGACACGTAAACGCACCCCGGGGTTCATCAATCATGGAAATCACTCCGGGACCCCAAAACAGTGAGTAATAGTCCATGAAACGGGCCGGAATCGGCCAAAACTGCGGGTGTTGATGACCGACACGTAAACGGACCCCGGGGTTCGTCAATCGTGGAAATCACTCTAGGACCCCAAAACAGTGAGTAATAGTCCACGATACGGGCCAGAATCGGCTAAAACTGCGGGTGTTGATGACCGACACGTAAACGCACCCCAGGGTTCATCAATCGTGGAAATTAGTCCGGGACACCAAAACAGTCAGTAATAGTCCATGAAAGAGGCCAGAATCGGCCAAAACTGCGGGTGTTGATGACCGACACGTAAACACACCCCGGGGTTCATCAATCATGGAAATCACTCCGGGACCCCAAAACAGTGAGTAATAGTCCATGAAACGGGCCGGAATCGGCCAAAACTGCGGGTGTTGATGACCGACACGTAAACGCACCCCGGGGTTCGTCAATCGTGGAAATCACTCCGGGACCCCAAAACAGTGAGTAATAGTCCATGAAACGGGCCGGAATCGGCCAAAACTGCGGGTGTTGATGACCGACACGTAAACGGACCCCGGGGTTCGTCAATCGTGGAAATCACTCTAGGACCCCAAAACAGTGAGTAATAGTCCACGATACGGGGCAGAATCGGCTAAAACTGCGAGTGTTGATGACCGACACGTAAAGGCAGCTCGGGGTTCGTCAATCGTGGAAATCACTCTAGGACCCCAAAACAGTGAGTAATAGTTCACGATACGGGCCGGAATCGGCCAAAACTGCGGGTGTTGATGACCGACACGTAAACGCACCCCAGGGTTCATCAATCGTGGAAATCACTCTAGGACCCCAAAACAGTGAGTAATAGTCCATGATACGGGCCAGAATCGGCTAAAACTGCGGGTGTTGATGACCGACACGTAAACGCACCCCAGGGTTCATCAATCGTGGAAATTAGTCCGGGACACCAAAACAGTCAGTAATAGTCCACGAAACAGGCCAGAATCGGCCAAACCTGCGGGTGTTGATGACCGACACGTAAACGCACCCCGGGGTTCATCAATCATGGAAATCACTCCGGGACCCCAAAACAGTGAGTAATAGTCCATGAAACGGGCCGGAATCGGCCAAAACTGCGGGTGTTGATGACCGACACGTAAACGGACCCCGGGGTTCGTCAATCGTGGAAATCACTCTAGGACCCCAAAACAGTGAGTAATAGTCCACGATACGGGCCAGAATCGGCTAAAACTGCGGGTGTTGATGACCGACACGTAAACGCACCCCAGGGTTCATCAATCGTGGAAATTAGTCCGGGACACCAAAACAGTCAGTAATAGTCCATGAAAGAGGCCAGAATCGGCCAAAACTGCGAGTGTTGATGACCGACACGTAAACACACCCCGGGGTTCATCAATCATGGAAATCACTCCGGGACCCCAAAACAGTGAGTAATTGTCCATGAAACGGGCCGGAATCGGCCAAAACTGCGGGTGTTGATGACCGACACGTAAACGGACCCCGGGGTTCGTCAATCGTGGAAATCACTCTAGGACCCCAAAACAGTGAGTAATAGTCCACGATACGGGCCAGAATCGGCTAAAACTGCGAGTGTTGATGACCGACACGTAAAGGCAGCTCGGGGTTCGTCAATCGTGGAAATCACTCTAGGACCCCAAAACAGTGAGTAATAGTTCACGATACGGGCCGGAATCGGCCAAAACTGCGGGTGTTGATGACCGACACGTAAACGCACCCCAGGGTTCATCAATCGTGGAAATCACTCTAGGACCCCAAAACAGTGAGTAATAGTCCATGATACGGGCCAGAATCGGCTAAAACTGCGGGTGTTGATGACCGACACGTAAACGCACCCCAGGGTTCATCAATCGTGGAAATTAGTCCGGGACACCAAAACAGTCAGTAATAGTCCACGAAACAGGCCAGAATCGGCCAAACCTGCGGGTGTTGATGACCGACACGTAAACGCACCCCGGGGTTCATCAATCATGGAAATCACTCCGGGACCCCAAAACAGTGAGTAATAGTCCATGAAACGGGCCGGAATCGGCCAAAACTGCGGGTGTTGATGACCGACACGTAAACGGACCCCGGGGTTCGTCAATCGTGGAAATCACTCTAGGACCCCAAAACAGTGAGTAATAGTCCACGATACGGGCCAGAATCGGCTAAAACTGCGGGTGTTGATGACCGACACGTAAACGCACCCCAGGGTTCATCAATCGTGGAAATTAGTCCGGGACACCAAAACAGTCAGTAATAGTCCATGAAAGAGGCCAGAATCGGCCAAAACTGCGGGTGTTGATGACCGACACGTAAACACACCCCGGGGTTCATCAATCATGGAAATCACTCCGGGACCCCAAAACAGTGAGTAATAGTCCATGAAATGGGCCGGAATCGGCCAAAACTGCGGGTGTTGATGACCGACACGTAAACGGACCCCGGGGTTCGTCAATCGTGGAAATCACTCTAGGACCCCAAAACAGTGAGTAATAGTCCACGATACGGGCCAGAATCGGCTAAAACTGCGAGTGTTGATGACCGACACGTAAAGGCAGCTCGGGGTTCGTCAATCGTGGAAATCACTCTAGGACCCCAAAACAGTGAGTAATAGTCCATGAAACGGGCCGGAATCGGCCAAAACTGCGGGTGTTGATGACCGACACGTAAACGGACCCCGGGGTTCGTCAATCGTGGAAATCACTCTAGGACCCCAAAACAGTGAGTAATAGTCCACGATACGGGCCAGAATCGGCTAAAACTGCGGGTGTTGATGACCGACACGTAAACGCACCCCAGGGTTCATCAATCGTGGAAATTAGTCCGGGACACCAAAACAGTCAGTAATAGTCCATGAAAGAGGCCAGAATCGGCCAAAACTGCGGGTGTTGATGACCGACACGTAAACACACCCCGGGGTTCATCAATCATGGAAATCACTCCGGGACCCCAAAACAGTGAGTAATTGTCCATGAAACGGGCCGGAATCGGCCAAAACTGCGGGTGTTGATGACCGACACGTAAACGGACCCCGGGGTTCGTCAATCGTGGAAATCACTCTAGGACCCCAAAACAGTGAGTAATAGTCCACGATACGGGCCAGAATCGGCTAAAACTGCGAGTGTTGATGACCGACACGTAAAGGCAGCTCGGGGTTCGTCAATCGTGGAAATCACTCTAGGACCCCAAAACAGTGAGTAATAGTTCACGATACGGGCCGGAATCGGCCAAAACTGCGGGTGTTGATGACCGACACGTAAACGCACCCCAGGGTTCATCAATCGTGGAAATCACTCTAGGACCCCAAAACAGTGAGTAATAGTCCATGATACGGGCCAGAATCGGCTAAAACTGCGGGTGTTGATGACCGACACGTAAACGCACCCCAGGGTTCATCAATCGTGGAAATTAGTCCGGGACACCAAAACAGTCAGTAATAGTCCACGAAACAGGCCAGAATCGGCCAAACCTGCGGGTGTTGATGACCGACACGTAAACGCACCCCGGGGTTCATCAATCATGGAAATCACTCCGGGACCCCAAAACAGTGAGTAATAGTCCATGAAACGGGCCGGAATCGGCCAAAACTGCGGGTGTTGATGACCGACACGTAAACGGACCCCGGGGTTCGTCAATCGTGGAAATCACTCTAGGACCCCAAAACAGTGAGTAATAGTCCACGATACGGGCCAGAATCGGCTAAAACTGCGGGTGTTGATGACCGACACGTAAACGCACCCCAGGGTTCATCAATCGTGGAAATTAGTCCGGGACACCAAAACAGTCAGTAATAGTCCATGAAAGAGGCCAGAATCGGCCAAAACTGCGGGTGTTGATGACCGACACGTAAACACACCCCGGGGTTCATCAATCATGGAAATCACTCCGGGACCCCAAAACAGTGAGTAATAGTCCATGAAATGGGCCGGAATCGGCCAAAACTGCGGGTGTTGATGACCGACACGTAAACGGACCCCGGGGTTCGTCAATCGTGGAAATCACTCTAGGACCCCAAAACAGTGAGTAATAGTCCACGATACGGGCCAGAATCGGCTAAAACTGCGAGTGTTGATGACCGACACGTAAAGGCAGCTCGGGGTTCGTCAATCGTGGAAATCACTCTAGGACCCCAAAACAGTGAGTAATAGTTCACGATACGGGCCAGAATCGGCCAAAACTGCGGGTGTTGATGACCGACACGTAAACGCACCCCAGGGTTCATCAATCGTGGAAATCACTCTAGGACCCCAAAACAGTGAGTAATAGTTCATGATACGGGCCAGAATCGGCTAAAACTGCGGGTGTTGATGACCGACACGTAAACGCACCCCAGGGTTCATCAATCGTGGAAATTAGTCCGGGACACCAAAACAGTCAGTAATAGTCCACGAAACAGGCCAGAATCGGCCAAACCTGCGGGTGTTGATGACCGACACGTAAACGCACCCCGGGGTTCATCAATCATGGAAATCACTCCGGGACCCCAAAACAGTGAGTAATAGTCCATGAAACGGGCCGGAATCGGCCAAAACTGCGGGTGTTGATGACCGACACGTAAACGGACCCCGGGGTTCGTCAATCGTGGAAATCACTCTAGGACCCCAAAACAGTGAGTAATAGTCCACGATACGGGCCAGAATCGGCTAAAACTGCGGGTGTTGATGACCGACACGTAAACGCACCCCAGGGTTCATCAATCGTGGAAATTAGTCCGGGACACCAAAACAGTCAGTAATAGTCCATGAAAGAGGCCAGAATCGGCCAAAACTGCGGGTGTTGATGACCGACACGTAAACACACCCCGGGGTTCATCAATCATGGAAATCACTCCGGGACCCCAAAACAGTGAGTAATAGTCCATGAAACGGGCCGGAATCGGCCAAAACTGCGGGTGTTGATGACCGACACGTAAACACACCCCGGGGTTCATCAATCATGGAAATCACTCCGGGACCCCAAAACAGTGAGTAATAGTCCATGAAACGGGCCGGAATCGGCCAAAACTGCGGGTGTTGATGACCGACACGTAAACGGACCCCGGGGTTCGTCAATCGTGGAAATCACTCTAGGACCCCAAAACAGTGAGTAATAGTCCACGATACGGGCCAGAATCGGCTAAAACTGCGAGTGTTGATGACCGACACGTAAAGGCAGCTCGGGGTTCGTCAATCGTGGAAATCACTCTAGGACCCCAAAACAGTGAGTAATAGTTCACGATACGGGCCGGAATCGGCCCAAACTGCGGGTGTTGATGACCGACACGTAAACGCACCCCAGGGTTCATCAATCGTGGAAATCACTCTAGGACCCCAAAACAGTGAGTAATAGTCCATGATACGGGCCAGAATCGGCTAAAACTGCGGGTGTTGATGACCGACACGTAAACGCACCCCAGGGTTCATCAATCGTGGAAATTAGTCCGGGACACCAAAACAGTCAGTAATAGTCCACGAAACAGGCCAGAATCGGCCAAACCTGCGGGTGTTGATGACCGACACGTAAACGCACCCCGGGGTTCATCAATCATGGAAATCACTCCGGGACCCCAAAACAGTGAGTAATAGTCCATGAAACGGGCCGGAATCGGCCAAAACTGCGGGTGTTGATGACCGACACGTAAACGGACCCCGGGGTTCGTCAATCGTGGAAATCACTCTAGGACCCCAAAACAGTGAGTAATAGTCCACGATACGGGCCAGAATCGGCTAAAACTGCGGGTGTTGATGACCGACACGTAAACGCACCCCAGGGTTCATCAATCGTGGAAATTAGTCCGGGACACCAAAACAGTCAGTAATAGTCCATGAAAGAGGCCAGAATCGGCCAAAACTGCGGGTGTTGATGACCGACACGTAAACACACCCCGGGGTTCATCAATCATGGAAATCACTCCGGGACCCCAAAACAGTGAGTAATAGTCCATGAAACGGGCCAGAATCGGCCAAAACTGCGGGTGTTGATGACCGACACGTAAACGCACCCCGGGGTTCGTCAATCGTGGAAATCACTCCGGGACCCCAAAACAGTGAGTAATAGTCCATGAAACGGGCCGGAATCGGCCAAAACTGCGGGTGTTGATGACCGACACGTAAACGGACCCCGGGGTTCGTCAATCGTGGAAATCACTCTAGGACCCCAAAACAGTGAGTAATAGTCCACGATACGGGGCAGAATCGGCTAAAACTGCGAGTGTTGATGACCGACACGTAAAGGCAGCTCGGGGTTCGTCAATCGTGGAAATCACTCTAGGACCCCAAAACAGTGAGTAATAGTTCACGATACGGGCCGGAATCGGCCAAAACTGCGGGTGTTGATGACCGACACGTAAACGCACCCCAGGGTTCATCAATCGTGGAAATCACTCTAGGACCCCAAAACAGTGAGTAATAGTCCATGATACGGGCCAGAATCGGCTAAAACTGTGGGTGTTGATGACCGACACGTAAACGCACCCCAGGGTTCATCAATCGTGGAAATTAGTCCGGGACACCAAAACAGTCAGTAATAGTCCACGAAACAGGCCAGAATCGGCCAAACCTGCGGGTGTTGATGACCGACACGTAAACGCACCCCGGGGTTCATCAATCATGGAAATCACTCCGGGACCCCAAAACAGTGAGTAATAGTCCATGAAACGGGCCGGAATCGGCCAAAACTGCGGGTGTTGATGACCGACACGTAAACGGACCCCGGGGTTCGTCAATCGTGGAAATCACTCTAGGACCCCAAAACAGTGAGTAATAGTCCATGATACGGGCCAGAATCGGCTAAAACTGCGGGTGTTGATGACCGACACGTAAACGCACCCCAGGGTTCATCAATCGTGGAAATTAGTCCGGGACACCAAAACAGTCAGTAATAGTCCACGAAACAGGCCAGAATCGGCCAAACCTGCGGGTGTTGATGACCGACACGTAAACGCACCCCGGGGTTCATCAATCATGGAAATCACTCCGGGACCCCAAAACAGTGAGTAATAGTCCATGAAACGGGCCGGAATCGGCCAAAACTGCGGGTGTTGATGACCGACACGTAAACGGACCCCGGGGTTCGTCAATCGTGGAAATCACTCTAGGACCCCAAAACAGTGAGTAATAGTCCACGATACGGGCCAGAATCGGCTAAAACTGCGGGTGTTGATGACCGACACGTAAACGCACCCCAGGGTTCATCAATCGTGGAAATTAGTCCGGGACACCAAAACAGTCAGTAATAGTCCATGAAAGAGGCCAGAATCGGCCAAAACTGCGGGTGTTGATGACCGACACGTAAACACACCCCGGGGTTCATCAATCATGGAAATCACTCCGGGACCCCAAAACAGTGAGTAATAGTCCATGAAACGGGCCGGAATCGGCCAAAACTGCGGGTGTTGATGACCGACACGTAAACGCACCCCGGGGTTCGTCAATCGTGGAAATCACTCCGGGACCCCAAAACAGTGAGTAATAGTCCATGAAACGGGCCGGAATCGGCCAAAACTGCGGGTGTTGATGACCGACACGTAAACGGACCCCGGGGTTCGTCAATCGTGGAAATCACTCTAGGACCCCAAAACAGTGAGTAATAGTCCACGATACGGGGCAGAATCGGCTAAAACTGCGAGTGTTGATGACCGACACGTAAAGGCAGCTCGGGGTTCGTCAATCGTGGAAATCACTCTAGGACCCCAAAACAGTGAGTAATAGTTCACGATACGGGCCGGAATCGGCCAAAACTGCGGGTGTTGATGACCGACACGTAAACGCACCCCAGGGTTCATCAATCGTGGAAATCACTCTAGGACCCAAAAACAGTGAGTAATAGTCCATGATACGGGCCAGAATCGGCTAAAACTGCGGGTGTTGATGACCGACACGTAAACGCACCCCAGGGTTCATCAATCGTGGAAATTAGTCCGGGACACCAAAACAGTCAGTAATAGTCCACGAAACAGGCCAGAATCGGCCAAACCTGCGGGTGTTGATGACCGACACGTAAACGCACCCCGGGGTTCATCAATCATGGAAATCACTCCGGGACCCCAAAACAGTGAGTAATAGTCCATGAAACGGGCCGGAATCGGCCAAAACTGCGGGTGTTGATGACCGACACGTAAACGGACCCCGGGGTTCGTCAATCGTGGAAATCACTCTAGGACCCCAAAACAGTGAGTAATAGTCCACGATACGGGCCAGAATCGGCTAAAACTGCGGGTGTTGATGACCGACACGTAAACGCACCCCAGGGTTCATCAATCGTGGAAATTAGTCCGGGACACCAAAACAGTCAGTAATAGTCCATGAAAGAGGCCAGAATCGGCCAAAACTGCGGGTGTTGATGACCGACACGTAAACACACCCCGGGGTTCATCAATCATGGAAATCACTCCGGGACCCCAAAACAGTGAGTAATTGTCCATGAAACGGGCCGGAATCGGCCAAAACTGCGGGTGTTGATGACCGACACGTAAACGGACCCCGGGGTTCGTCAATCGTGGAAATCACTCTAGGACCCCAAAACAGTGAGTAATAGTCCACGATACGGGCCAGAATCGGCTAAAACTGCGAGTGTTGATGACCGACACGTAAAGGCAGCTCGGGGTTCGTCAATCGTGGAAATCACTCTAGGACCCCAAAACAGTGAGTAATAGTTCACGATACGGGCCGGAATCGGCCAAAACTGCGGGTGTTGATGACCGACACGTAAACGCACCCCAGGGTTCATCAATCGTGGAAATTAGTCCGGGACACCAAAACAGTCAGTAATAGTCCACGAAACAGGCCAGAATCGGCCAAACCTGCGGGTGTTGATGACCGACACGTAAACGCACCCCGGGGTTCATCAATCATGGAAATCACTCCGGGACCCCAAAACAGTGAGTAATAGTCCATGAAACGGGCCGGAATCGGCCAAAACTGCGGGTGTTGATGACCGACACGTAAACGGACCCCGGGGTTCGTCAATCGTGGAAATCACTCTAGGACCCCAAAACAGTGAGTAATAGTCCACGATACGGGCCAGAATCGGCTAAAACTGCGGGTGTTGATGACCGACACGTAAACGCACCCCAGGGTTCATCAATCGTGGAAATTAGTCCGGGACACCAAAACAGTCAGTAATAGTCCATGAAAGAGGCCAGAATCGGCCAAAACTGCGGGTGTTGATGACCGACACGTAAACACACCCCGGGGTTCATCAATCATGGAAATCACTCCGGGACCCCAAAACAGTGAGTAATAGTCCATGAAACGGGCCGGAATCGGCCAAAACTGCGGGTGTTGATGACCGACACGTAAACGCACCCCGGGGTTCGTCAATCGTGGAAATCACTCCGGGACCCCAAAACAGTGAGTAATAGTCCATGAAACGGGCCGGAATCGGCCAAAACTGCGGGTGTTGATGACCGACACGTAAACGGACCCCGGGGTTCGTCAATCGTGGAAATCACTCTAGGACCCCAAAACAGTGAGTAATAGTCCACGATACGGGCCAGAATCGGCTAAAACTGCGAGTGTTGATGACCGACACGTAAAGGCAGCTCGGGGTTCGTCAATCGTGGAAATCACTCTAGGACCCCAAAACAGTGAGTAATAGTTCACGATACGGGCCGGAATCGGCCAAAACTGCGGGTGTTGATGACCGACACGTAAACGCACCCCAGGGTTCATCAATCGTGGAAATCACTCTAGGACCCCAAAACAGTGAGTAATAGTCCATGATACGGGCCAGAATCGGCTAAAACTGCGGGTGTTGATGACCGACACGTAAACGCACCCCAGGGTTCATCAATCGTGGAAATTAGTCCGGGACACCAAAACAGTCAGTAATAGTCCACGAAACAGGCCAGAATCGGCCAAACCTGCGGGTGTTGATGACCGACACGTAAACGCACCCCGGGGTTCATCAATCATGGAAATCACTCCGGGACCCCAAAACAGTGAGTAATAGTCCATGAAACGGGCCGGAATCGGCTAAAACTGCGAGTGTTGATGACCGACACGTAAAGGCAGCTCGGGGTTCGTCAATCGTGGAAATCACTCTAGGACCCCAAAACAGTGAGTAATAGTTCACGATACGGGCCGGAATCGGCCAAAACTGCGGGTGTTGATGACCGACACGTAAACGCACCCCAGGGTTCATCAATCGTGGAAATTAGTCCGGGACACCAAAACAGTCAGTAATAGTCCACGAAACAGGCCAGAATCGGCCAAACCTGCGGGTGTTGATGACCGACACGTAAACGCACCCCGGGGTTCATCAATCATGGAAATCACTCCGGGACCCCAAAACAGTGAGTAATAGTCCATGAAACGGGCCGGAATCGGCCAAAACTGCGGGTGTTGATGACCGACACGTAAACGGACCCCGGGGTTCGTCAATCGTGGAAATCACTCTAGGACCCCAAAACAGTGAGTAATAGTCCACGATACGGGCCAGAATCGGCTAAAACTGCGGGTGTTGATGACCGACACGTAAACGCACCCCAGGGTTCATCAATCGTGGAAATTAGTCCGGGACACCAAAACAGTCAGTAATAGTCCATGAAAGAGGCCAGAATCGGCCAAAACTGCGGGTGTTGATGACCGACACGTAAACACACCCCGGGGTTCATCAATCATGGAAATCACTCCGGGACCCCAAAACAGTGAGTAATAGTCCATGAAACGGGCCGGAATCGGCCAAAACTGCGGGTGTTGATGACCGACACGTAAACGGACCCCGGGGTTCGTCAATCGTGGAAATCACTCTAGGACCCCAAAACAGTGAGTAATAGTCCACGATACGGGCCAGAATCGGCTAAAACTGCGAGTGTTGATGACCGACAAGTAAAGGCAGCTCGGGGTTCGTCAATCGTGGAAATCACTCTAGGACCCCAAAACAGTGAGTAATAGTTCACGATACGGGCCGGAATCGGCCCAAACTGCGGGTGTTGATGACCGACACGTAAACGCACCCCAGGGTTCATCAATCGTGGAAATCACTCTAGGACCCCAAAACAGTGAGTAATGTCCATGATACGGGCCAGAATCGGCTAAAACTGCGGGTGTTGATGACCGACACGTAAACGCACCCCAGGGTTCATCAATCGTGGAAATTAGTCCGGGACACCAAAACAGTCAGTAATAGTCCACGAAACAGGCCAGAATCGGCCAAACCTGCGGGTGTTGATGACCGACACGTAAACGCACCCCGGGGTTCATCAATCATGGAAATCACTCCGGGACCCCAAAACAGTGAGTAATAGTCCATGAAACGGGCCGGAATCGGCCAAAACTGCGGGTGTTGATGACCGACACGTAAACGGACCCCGGGGTTCGTCAATCGTGGAAATCACTCTAGGACCCCAAAACAGTGAGTAATAGTCCACGATACGGGCCAGAATCGGCTAAAACTGCGGGTGTTGATGACCGACACGTAAACGCACCCCAGGGTTCATCAATCGTGGAAATTAGTCCGGGACACCAAAACAGTCAGTAATAGTCCATGAAAGAGGCCAGAATCGGCCAAAACTGCGGGTGTTGATGACCGACACGTAAACACACCCCGGGGTTCATCAATCATGGAAATCACTCCGGGACCCCAAAACAGTGAGTAATAGTCCATGAAACGGGCCGGAATCGGCCAAAACTGCGGGTGTTGATGACCGACACGTAAACGCACCCCGGGGTTCGTCAATCGTGGAAATCACTCCGGGACCCCAAAACAGTGAGTAATAGTCCATGAAACGGGCCGGAATCGGCCAAAACTGCGGGTGTTGATGACCGACACGTAAACGGACCCCGGGGTTCGTCAATCGTGGAAATCACTCTAGGACCCCAAAACAGTGAGTAATAGTCCACGATACGGGGCAGAATCGGCTAAAACTGCGAGTGTTGATGACCGACACGTAAAGGCAGCTCGGGGTTCGTCAATCGTGGAAATCACTCTAGGACCCCAAAACAGTGAGTAATAGTTCACGATACGGGCCGGAATCGGCCAAAACTGCGGGTGTTGATGACCGACACGTAAACGCACCCCAGGGTTCATCAATCGTGGAAATCACTCTAGGACCCCAAAACAGTGAGTAATAGTCCATGATACGGGCCAGAATCGGCTAAAACTGCGGGTGTTGATGACCGACACGTAAACGCACCCCAGGGTTCATCAATCGTGGAAATTAGTCCGGGACACCAAAACAGTCAGTAATAGTCCACGAAACAGGCCAGAATCGGCCAAACCTGCGGGTGTTGATGACCGACACGTAAACGCACCCCGGGGTTCATCAATCATGGAAATCACTCCGGGACCCCAAAACAGTGAGTAATAGTCCATGAAACGGGCCGGAATCGGCCAAAACTGCGGGTGTTGATGACCGACACGTAAACGGACCCCGGGGTTCGTCAATCGTGGAAATCACTCTAGGACCCCAAAACAGTGAGTAATAGTCCACGATACGGGCCAGAATCGGCTAAAACTGCGGGTGTTGATGACCGACACGTAAACGCACCCCAGGGTTCATCAATCGTGGAAATTAGTCCGGGACACCAAAACAGTCAGTAATAGTCCATGAAAGAGGCCAGAATCGGCCAAAACTGCGGGTATTGATGACCGACACGTAAACACACCCCGGGGTTCATCAATCATGGAAATCACTCCGGGACCCCAAAACAGTGAGTAATTGTCCATGAAACGGGCCGGAATCGGCCAAAACTGCGGGTGTTGATGACCGACACGTAAACGGACCCCGGGGTTCGTCAATCGTGGAAATCACTCTAGGACCCCAAAACAGTGAGTAATAGTCCACGATACGGGCCAGAATCGGCTAAAACTGCGGGTGTTGATGACCGACACGTAAACGCACCCCAGGGTTCATCAATCGTGGAAATTAGTCCGGGACACCAAAACAGTCAGTAATAGTCCATGAAAGAGGCCAGAATCGGCCAAAACTGCGGGTGTTGATGACCGACACGTAAACGCACCCCGGGGTTCATCAATCATGGAAATCACTCCGGGACCCCAAAACAGTGAGTAATAGTCCATGAAACGGGCCGGAATCGGCCAAAACTGCGGGTGTTGATGACCGACACGTAAACGGACCCCGGGGTTCGTCAATCGTGGAAATCACTCTAGGACCCCAAAACAGTGAGTAATAGTCCACGATACGGGCCAGAATCGGCTAAAACTGCGGGTGTTGATGACCGACACGTAAACGCACCCCAGGGTTCATCAATCGTGGAAATTAGTCCGGGACACCAAAACAGTCAGTAATAGTCCATGAAAGAGGCCAGAATCGGCCAAAACTGCGGGTGTTGATGACCGACACGTAAACGCACCCCGGGGTTCATCAATCATGGAAATCACTCCGGGACCCCAAAACAGTGAGTAATAGTCCATGAAACGGGCCGGAATCGGCCAAAACTGCGGGTGTTGATGACCGACACGTAAACGGACCCCGGGGTTCGTCAATCGTGGAAATCACTCTAGGACCCCAAAACAGTGAGTAATAGTCCACGATACGGGCCAGAATCGGCTAAAACTGCGGGTGTTGATGACCGACACGTAAACGCACCCCAGGGTTCATCAATCGTGGAAATTAGTCCGGGACACCAAAACAGTCAGTAATAGTCCATGAAAGAGGCCAGAATCGGCCAAAACTGCGGGTATTGATGACCGACACGTAAACACACCCCGGGGTTCATCAATCATGGAAATCACTCCGGGACCCCAAAACAGTGAGTAATTGTCCATGAAACGGGCCGGAATCGGCCAAAACTGCGGGTGTTGATGACCGACACGTAAACGGACCCCGGGGTTCGTCAATCGTGGAAATCACTCTAGGACCCCAAAACAGTGAGTAATAGTCCACGATACGGGCCAGAATCGGCTAAAACTGCGAGTGTTGATGACCGACACGCAAAGGCAGGTCGGGGTTCGTCAATCGTGGAAATCACTCTAGGACCCCAAAACAGTGAGTAATAGTTCACGATACGGGCCGGAATCGGCCAAAACTGCGGGTGTTGATGACCGACACGTAAACGCACCCCAGGGTTCATCAATCGTGGAAATTAGTTCGGGACACCAAAACAGTCAGTAATAGTCCACGAAACAGGCCAGAATCGGCCAAACCTGCGGGTGTTGATGACCGACACGTAAACGCACCCCGGGGTTCATCAATCATGGAAATCACTCCGGGACCCCAAAACAGTGAGTAATAGTCCATGAAACGGGCCGGAATCGGCCAAAACTGCGGGTGTTGATGACCGACACGTAAACGGACCCCGGGGTTCGTCAATCGTGGAAATCACTCTAGGACCCCAAAACAGTGAGTAATAGTCCACGATACGGGCCAGAATCGGCTAAAACTGCGGGTGTTGATGACCGACACGTAAACGCACCCCAGGGTTCATCAATCGTGGAAATTAGTCCGGGACACCAAAACAGTCAGTAATAGTCCATGAAAGAGGCCAGAATCGGCCAAAACTGCGGGTGTTGATGACCGACACGTAAACACACCCCGGGGTTCATCAATCATGGAAATCACTCCGGGACCCCAAAACAGTGAGTAATAGTCCATGAAACGGGCCGGAATCGGCCAAAACTGCGGGTGTTGATGACCGACACGTAAACGCACCCCGGGGTTCGTCAATCGTGGAAATCACTCCGGGACCCCAAAACAGTGAGTAATAGTCCATGAAACGGGCCGGAATCGGCCAAAACTGCGGGTGTTGATGACCGACACGTAAACGGACCCCGGGGTTCGTCAATCGTGGAAATCACTCTAGGACCCCAAAACAGTGAGTAATAGTCCACGATACGGGGCAGAATCGGCTAAAACTGCGAGTGTTGATGACCGACACGTAAAGGCAGCTCGGGGTTCGTCAATCGTGGAAATCACTCTAGGACCCCAAAACAGTGAGTAATAGTTCACGATACGGGCCGGAATCGGCCAAAACTGCGGGTGTTGATGACCGACACGTAAACGCACCCCAGGGTTCATCAATCGTGGAAATCACTCTAGGACCCCAAAACAGTGAGTAATAGTCCATGATACGGGCCAGAATCGGCTAAAACTGCGGGTGTTGATGACCGACACGTAAACGCACCCCAGGGTTCATCAATCGTGGAAATTAGTCCGGGACACCAAAACAGTCAGTAATAGTCCACGAAACAGGCCAGAATCGGCCAAACCTGCGGGTGTTGATGACCGACACGTAAACGCACCCCGGGGTTCATCAATCATGGAAATCACTCCGGGACCCCAAAACAGTGAGTAATAGTCCATGAAACGGGCCGGAATCGGCCAAAACTGCGGGTGTTGATGACCGACACGTAAACGGACCCCGGGGTTCGTCAATCGTGGAAATCACTCTAGGACCCCAAAACAGTGAGTAATAGTCCACGATACGGGCCAGAATCGGCTAAAACTGCGGGTGTTGATGACCGACACGTAAACGCACCCCAGGGTTCATCAATCGTGGAAATTAGTCCGGGACACCAAAACAGTCAGTAATAGTCCATGAAAGAGGCCAGAATCGGCCAAAACTGCGGGTGTTGATGACCGACACGTAAACACACCCCGGGGTTCATCAATCATGGAAATCACTCCGGGACCCCAAAACAGTGAGTAATTGTCCATGAAACGGGCCGGAATCGGCCAAAACTGCGGGTGTTGATGACCGACACGTAAACGGACCCCGGGGTTCGTCAATCGTGGAAATCACTCTAGGACCCCAAAACAGTGAGTAATAGTCCACGATACGGGCCAGAATCGGCTAAAACTGCGAGTGTTGATGACCGACACGTAAAGGCAGCTCGGGGTTCGTCAATCGTGGAAATCACTCTAGGACCCCAAAACAGTGAGTAATAGTTCACGATACGGGCCGGAATCGGCCAAAACTGCGGGTGTTGATGACCGACACGTAAACGCACCCCAGGGTTCATCAATCGTGGAAATCACTCTAGGACCCCAAAACAGTGAGTAATAGTCCATGATACGGGCCAGAATCGGCTAAAACTGCGGGTGTTGATGACCGACACGTAAACGCACCCCAGGGTTCATCAATCGTGGAAATTAGTCCGGGACACCAAAACAGTCAGTAATAGTCCACGAAACAGGCCAGAATCGGCCAAACCTGCGGGTGTTGATGACCGACACGTAAACGCACCCCGGGGTTCATCAATCATGGAAATCACTCCGGGACCCCAAAACAGTGAGTAATAGTCCATGAAACGGGCCGGAATCGGCCAAAACTGCGGGCGTTGATGACCGACACGTAAACGGACCCCGGGGTTCGTCAATCGTGGAAATCACTCTAGGACCCCAAAACAGTGAGTAATAGTCCACGATACGGGCCAGAATCGGCTAAAACTGCGGGTGTTGATGACCGACACGTAAACGCACCCCAGGGTTCATCAATCGTGGAAATTAGTCCGGGACACCAAAACAGTCAGTAATAGTCCATGAAAGAGGCCAGAATCGGCCAAAACTGCGGGTGTTGATGACCGACACGTAAACACACCCCGGGGTTCATCAATCATGGAAATCACTCCGGGACCCCAAAACAGTGAGTAATAGTCCATGAAATGGGCCGGAATCGGCCAAAACTGCGGGTGTTGATGACCGACACGTAAACGGACCCCGGGGTTCGTCAATCGTGGAAATCACTCTAGGACCCCAAAACAGTGAGTAATAGTCCACGATACGGGCCAGAATCGGCTAAAACTGCGAGTGTTGATGACCGACACGTAAAGGCAGCTCGGGGTTCGTCAATCGTGGAAATCACTCTAGGACCCCAAAACAGTGATTAATAGTTCACGATACGGGCCGGAATCGGCCAAAACTGCGGGTGTTGATGACCGACACGTAAACGCACCCCAGGGTTCATCAATCGTGGAAATCACTCTAGGACCCCAAAACAGTGAGTAATAGTCCATGATACGGGCCAGAATCGGCTAAAACTGCGGGTGTTGATGACCGACACGTAAACGCACCCCAGGGTTCATCAATCGTGGAAATTAGTCCGGGACACCAAAACAGTCAGTAATAGTCCACGAAACAGGCCAGAATCGGCCAAACCTGCGGGTGTTGATGACCGACACGTAAACGCACCCCGGGGTTCATCAATCATGGAAATCACTCCGGGACCCCAAAACAGTGAGTAATAGTCCATGAAACGGGCCGGAATCGGCCAAAACTGCGGGCGTTGATGACCGACACGTAAACGGACCCCGGGGTTCGTCAATCGTGGAAATCACTCTAGGACCCCAAAACAGTGAGTAATAGTCCACGATACGGGCCAGAATCGGCTAAAACTGCGGGTGTTGATGACCGACACGTAAACGCACCCCAGGGTTCATCAATCGTGGAAATTAGTCCGGGACACCAAAACAGTCAGTAATAGTCCATGAAAGAGGCCAGAATCGGCCAAAACTGCGGGTGTTGATGACCGACACGTAAACACACCCCGGGGTTCATCAATCATGGAAATCACTCCGGGACCCCAAAACAGTGAGTAATAGTCCATGAAATGGGCCGGAATCGGCCAAAACTGCGGGTGTTGATGACCGACACGTAAACGGACCCCGGGGTTCGTCAATCGTGGAAATCACTCTAGGACCCCAAAACAGTGAGTAATAGTCCACGATACGGGCCAGAATCGGCTAAAACTGCGAGTGTTGATGACCGACACGTAAAGGCAGCTCGGGGTTCGTCAATCGTGGAAATCACTCTAGGACCCCAAAACAGTGAGTAATAGTTCACGATACGGGCCAGAATCGGCCAAAACTGCGGGTGTTGATGACCGACACGTAAACGCACCCCAGGGTTCATCAATCGTGGAAATCACTCTAGGACCCCAAAACAGTGAGTAATAGTCCATGATACGGGCCAGAATCGGCTAAAACTGCGAGTGTTGATGACCGACACGTAAACGCACCCCAGGGTTCATCAATCGTGGAAATTAGTCCGGGACACCAAAACAGTCAGTAATAGTCCACGAAACAGGCCAGAATCGGCCAAACCTGCGGGTGTTGATGACCGACACGTAAACGCACCCCGGGGTTCATCAATCATGGAAATCACTCCGGGACCCCAAAACAGTGAGTAATAGTCCATGAAACGGGCCGGAATCGGCCAAAACTGCGGGTGTTGATGACCGACACGTAAACGGACCCCGGGGTTCGTCAATCGTGGAAATCACTCTAGGACCCCAAAACAGTGAGTAATAGTCCACGATACGGGCCAGAATCGGCTAAAACTGCGGGTGTTGATGACCGACACGTAAACGCACCCCAGGGTTCATCAATCGTGGAAATTAGTCCGGGACACCAAAACAGTCAGTAATAGTCCATGAAAGAGGCCAGAATCGGCCAAAACTGCGGGTGTTGATGACCGACACGTAAACACACCCCGGGGTTCATCAATCATGGAAATCACTCCGGGACCCCAAAACAGTGAGTAATAGTCCATGAAATGGGCCGGAATCGGCCAAAACTGCGGGTGTTGATGACCGACACGTAAACGGACCCCGGGGTTCGTCAATCGTGGAAATCACTCTAGGACCCCAAAACAGTGAGTAATAGTCCACGATACGGGCCAGAATCGGCTAAAACTGCGAGTGTTGATGACCGACACGTAAAGGCAGCTCGGGGTTCGTCAATCGTGGAAATCACTCTAGGACCCCAAAACAGTGAGTAATAGTTCACGATACGGGCCGGAATCGGCCAAAACTGCGGGTGTTGATGACCGACACGTAAACGCACCCCAGGGTTCATCAATCGTGGAAATCACTCTAGGACCCCAAAACAGTGAGTAATAATCCATGATACGGGCCAGAATCGGCTAAAACTGCGGGTGTTGATGACCGACACGTAAACGCACCCCAGGGTTCATCAATCGTGGAAATTAGTCCGGGACACCAAAAACAGTCAGTAATAGTCCACGAAACAGGCCAGAATCGGCCAAACCTGCGGGTGTTGATGACCGACACGTAAACGCACCCCGGGGTTCATCAATCATGGAAATCACTCCGGGACCCCAAAACAGTGAGTAATAGTCCATGAAACGGGCCGGAATCGGCCAAAACTGCGGGTGTTGATGACCGACACGTAAACGGACCCCGGGGTTCGTCAATCGTGGAAATCACTCTAGGACCCCAAAACAGTGAGTAATAGTCCACGATACGGGCCAGAATCGGCTAAAACTGCGGGTGTTGATGACCGACACGTAAACGCACCCCAGGGTTCATCAATCGTGGAAATTAGTCCGGGACACCAAAACAGTCAGTAATAGTCCATGAAAGAGGCCAGAATCGGCCAAAACTGCGGGTGTTGATGACCGACACGTAAACACACCCCGGGGTTCATCAATCATGGAAATCACTCCGGGACCCCAAAACAGTGAGTAATAGTCCATGAAACGGGCCGGAATCGGCCAAAACTGCGGGTGTTGATGACCGACACGTAAACGGACCCCGGGGTTCGTCAATCGTGGAAATCACTCTAGGACCCACAAACAGTGAGTAATAGTCCACGATACGGGCCAGAATCGGCTAAAACTGCGAGTGTTGATGACCGACACGTAAAGGCAGCTCGGGGTTCGTCAATCGTGGAAATCACTCTAGGACCCCAAAACAGTGAGTAATAGTTCACGATACGGGCCGGAATCGGCCAAAACTGCGGGTGTTGATGACCGACACGTAAACGCACCCCAGGGTTCATCAATCGTGGAAATCACTCTAGGACCCCAAAACAGTGAGTAATAATCCATGATACGGGCCAGAATCGGCTAAAACTGCGGGTGTTGATGACCGACACGTAAACGCACCCCAGGGTTCATCAATCGTGGAAATTAGTCCGGGACACCAAAAACAGTCAGTAATAGTCCACGAAACAGGCCAGAATCGGCCAAACCTGCGGGTGTTGATGACCGACACGTAAACGCACCCCGGGGTTCATCAATCATGGAAATCACTCCGGGACCCCAAAACAGTGAGTAATAGTCCATGAAACGGGCCGGAATCGGCCAAAACTGCGGGTGTTGATGACCGACACGTAAACGGACCCCGGGGTTCGTCAATCGTGGAAATCACTCTAGGACCCCAAAACAGTGAGTAATAGTCCACGATACGGGCCAGAATCGGCTAAAACTGCGGGTGTTGATGACCGACACGTAAACGCACCCCAGGGTTCATCAATCGTGGAAATTAGTCCGGGACACCAAAACAGTCAGTAATAGTCCATGAAAGAGGCCAGAATCGGCCAAAACTGCGGGTGTTGATGACCGACACGTAAACACACCCCGGGGTTCATCAATCATGGAAATCACTCCGGGACCCCAAAACAGTGAGTAATAGTCCATGAAACGGGCCGGAATCGGCCAAAACTGCGGGTGTTGATGACCGACACGTAAACGGACCCCGGGGTTCGTCAATCGTGGAAATCACTCTAGGACCCACAAACAGTGAGTAATAGTCCACGATACGGGCCAGAATCGGCTAAAACTGCGAGTGTTGATGACCGACACGTAAAGGCAGCTCGGGGTTCGTCAATCGTGGAAATCACTCTAGGACCCCAAAACAGTGAGTAATAGTTCACGATACGGGCCGGAATCGGCCAAAACTGCGGGTGTTGATGACCGACACGTAAACGCACCCCAGGGTTCATCAATCGTGGAAATCACTCTAGGACCCCAAAACAGTGAGTAATAGTCCATGATACGGGCCAGAATCGGCTAAAACTGCGGGTGTTGATGACCGACACGTAAACGCACCCCAGGGTTCATCAATCGTGGAAATTAGTCCGGGACACCAAAACAGTCAGTAATAGTCCACGAAACAGGCCAGAATCGGCCAAACCTGCGGGTGTTGATGACCGACACGTAAACGCACCCCGGGGTTCATCAATCATGGAAATCACTCCGGGACCCCAAAACAGTGAGTAATAGTCCATGAAATGGGCCGGAATCGGCCAAAACTGCGGGTGTTGATGACCGACACGTAAATGGACCCCGGGGTTCGTCAATCGTGGAAATCACTCTAGGACCCCAAAACAGTGAGTAATAGTCCACGATACGGGCCAGAATCGGCTAAAACTGCGAGTGTTGATGACCGACACGTAAAGGCAGCTCGGGGTTCGTCAATCGTGGAAATCACTCTAGGACCCCAAAACAGTGAGTAATAGTTCACGATACGGGCCAGAATCGGCCAAAACTGCGGGTGTTGATGACCGACACGTAAACGCACCCCAGGGTTCATCAATCGTGGAAATCACTCTAGGACCCCAAAACAGTGAGTAATAGTCCATGATACGGGCCAGAATCGGCTAAAACTGCGGGTGTTGATGACCGACACGTAAACGCACCCCAGGGTTCATCAATCGTGGAAATTAGTCCGGGACACCAAAACAGTCAGTAATAGTCCACGAAACAGGCCAGAATCGGCCAAACCTGCGGGTGTTGATGACCGACACGTAAACGCACCCCGGGGTTCATCAATCATGGAAATCACTCCGGGACCCCAAAACAGTGAGTAATAGTCCATGAAACGGGCCGGAATCGGCCAAAACTGCGGGTGTTGATGACCGACACGTAAACGGACCCCGGGGTTCGTCAATCGTGGAAATCACTCTAGGACCCCAAAACAGTGAGTAATAGTCCACGATACGGGCCAGAATCGGCTAAAACTGCGGGTGTTGATGACCGACACGTAAACGCACCCCAGGGTTCATCAATCGTGGAAATTAGTCCGGGACACCAAAACAGTCAGTAATAGTCCATGAAAGAGGCCAGAATCGGCCAAAACTGCGGGTGTTGATGACCGACACGTAAACACACCCCGGGGTTCATCAATCATGGAAATCACTCCGGGACCCCAAAACAGTGAGTAATAGTCCATGAAACGGGCCGGAATCGGCCAAAACTACGGGTGTTGATGACCGACACGTAAACGGACCCCGGGGTTCGTCAATCGTGGAAATCACTCTAGGACCCCAAAACAGTGAGTAATAGTCCACGATACGGGCCAGAATCGGCTAAAACTGCGAGTGTTGATGACCGACACGTAAAGGCAGCTCGGGGTTCGTCAATCGTGGAAATCACTCTAGGACCCGAAAACAGTGAGTAATAGTTCACGATACGGGCCGGAATCGGCCAAAACTGCGGGTGTTGATGACCGACACGTAAACGCACCCCAGGGTTCATCAATCGTGGAAATCACTCTAGGACCCCAAAACAGTGAGTAATAGTCCATGATACGGGCCAGAATCGGCTAAAACTGCGGGTGTTGATGACCGACACGTAAACGCACCCCAGGGTTCATCAATCGTGGAAATTAGTCCGGGACACCAAAAACAGTCAGTAATAGTCCACGAAACAGGCCAGAATCGGCCAAACCTGCGGGTGTTGATGACCGACACGTAAACGCACCCCGGGGTTCATCAATCATGGAAATCACTCCGGGACCCCAAAACAGTGAGTAATAGTCCATGAAACGGGCCGGAATCGGCCAAAACTGCGGGTGTTGATGACCGACACGTAAACGGACCCCGGGGTTCGTCAATCGTGGAAATCACTCTAGGACCCCAAAACAGTGAGTAATAGTCCACGATACGGGCCAGAATCGGCTAAAACTGCGAGTGTTGATGACCGACACGTAAAGGCAGCTCGGGGTTCGTCAATCGTGGAAATCACTCTAGGACCCGAAAACAGTGAGTAATAGTTCACGATACGGGCCGGAATCGGCCAAAACTGCGGGTGTTGATGACCGACACGTAAACGCACCCCAGGGTTCATCAATCGTGGAAATCACTCTAGGACCCCAAAACAGTGAGTAATAGTCCATGATACGGGCCAGAATCGGCTAAAACTGCGGGTGTTGATGACCGACACGTAAACGCACCCCAGGGTTCATCAATCGTGGAAATTAGTCCGGGACACCAAAAACAGTCAGTAATAGTCCACGAAACAGGCCAGAATCGGCCAAACCTGCGGGTGTTGATGACCGACACGTAAACGCACCCCGGGGTTCATCAATCATGGAAATCACTCCGGGACCCCAAAACAGTGAGTAATAGTCCATGAAACGGGCCGGAATCGGCCAAAACTGCGGGTGTTGATGACCGACACGTAAACGGACCCCGGGGTTCGTCAATCGTGGAAATCACTCTAGGACCCCAAAACAGTGAGTAATAGTCCACGATACGGGCCAGAATCGGCTAAAACTGCGGGTGTTGATGACCGACACGTAAACGCACCCCAGGGTTCATCAATCGTGGAAATTAGTCCGGGACACCAAAACAGTCAGTAATAGTCCATGAAAGAGGCCAGAATCGGCCAAAACTGCGGGTGTTGATGACCGACACGTAAACACACCCCGGGGTTCATCAATCATGGAAATCACTCCGGGACCCCAAAACAGTGAGTAATAGTCCATGAAACGGGCCGGAATCGGCCAAAACTGCGGGTGTTGATGACCGACACGTAAACGGACCCCAGGGTTCGTCAATCGTGGAAATCACTCTAGGACCCACAAACAGTGAGTAATAGTCCACGATACGGGCCAGAATCGGCTAAAACTGCGAGTGTTGATGACCGACACGTAAAGGCAGCTCGGGGTTCGTCAATCGTGGAAATCACTCTAGGACCCCAAAACAGTGAGTAATAGTTCACGATACGGGCCGGAATCGGCCAAAACTGCGGGTGTTGATGACCGACACGTAAACGCACCCCAGGGTTCATCAATCGTGGAAATCACTCTAGGACCCCAAAACAGTGAGTAATAGTCCATGATACGGGCCAGAATCGGCTAAAACTGCGGGTGTTGATGACCGACACGTAAACGCACCCCAGGGTTCATCAATCGTGGAAATTAGTCCGGGACACCAAAACAGTCAGTAATAGTCCACGAAACAGGCCAGAATCGGCCAAACCTGCGGGTGTTGATGACCGACACGTAAACGCACCCCGGGGTTCATCAATCATGGAAATCACTCCGGGACCCCAAAACAGTGAGTAATAGTCCATGAAACGGGCCGGAATCGGCCAAAACTGCGGGTGTTGATGACCGACACGTAAACGGACCCCGGGGTTCGTCAATCGTGGAAATCACTCTAGGACCCCAAAACAGTGAGTAATAGTCCACGATACGGGCCAGAATCGGCTAAAACTGCGGGTGTTGATGACCGACACGTAAACGCACCCCAGGGTTCATCAATCGTGGAAATTAGTCCGGGACACCAAAACAGTAGTAATAGTCCATGAAAGAGGCCAGAATCGGCCAAAACTGCGGGTGTTGATGACCGACACGTAAACACACCCCGGGGTTCATCAATCATGGAAATCACTCCGGGACCCCAAAACAGTGAGTAATAGTCCATGAAACGGGCCGGAATCGGCCAAAACTGCGGGTGTTGATGACCGACACGTAAACGGACCCCGGGGTTCGTCAATCGTGGAAATCACTCTAGGACCCACAAACAGTGAGTAATAGTCCACGATACGGGCCAGAATCGGCTAAAACTGCGAGTGTTGATGACCGACACGTAAAGGCAGCTCGGGGTTCGTCAATCGTGGAAATCACTCTAGGACCCCAAAACAGTGAGTAATAGTTCACGATACGGGCCGGAATCGGCCAAAACTGCGGGTGTTGATGACCGACACGTAAACGCACCCCAGGGTTCATCAATCGTGGAAATCACTCTAGGACCCCAAAACAGTGAGTAATAGTCCATGATACGGGCCAGAATCGGCTAAAACTGCGGGTGTTGATGACCGACACGTAAACGCACCCCAGGGTTCATCAATCGTGGAAATTAGTCCGGGACACCAAAACAGTCAGTAATAGTCCACGAAACAGGCCAGAATCGGCCAAACCTGCGGGTGTTGATGACCGACACGTAAACGCACCCCGGGGTTCATCAATCATGGAAATCACTCCGGGACCCCAAAACAGTGAGTAATAGTCCATGAAACGGGCCGGAATCGGCCAAAACTGCGGGTGTTGATGACCGACACGTAAACGGACCCCGGGGTTCGTCAATCGTGGAAATCACTCTAGGACCCCAAAACAGTGAGTAATAGTCCACGATACGGGCCAGAATCGGCTAAAACTGCGGGTGTTGATGACCGACACGTAAACGCACCCCAGGGTTCATCAATCGTGGAAATTAGTCCGGGACACCAAAACAGTAGTAATAGTCCATGAAAGAGGCCAGAATCGGCCAAAACTGCGGGTGTTGATGACCGACACGTAAACACACCCCGGGGTTCATCAATCATGGAAATCACTCCGGGACCCCAAAACAGTGAGTAATAGTCCATGAAACGGGCCGGAATCGGCCAAAACTGCGGGTGTTGATGACCGACACGTAAACGGACCCCGGGGTTCGTCAATCGTGGAAATCACTCTAGGACCCCAAAACAGTGAGTAATAGTCCACGATACGGGCCAGAATCGGCTAAAACTGCGAGTGTTGATGACCGACACGTAAAGGCAGCTCGGGGTTCGTCAATCGTGGAAATCACTCTAGGACCCCAAAACAGTGAGTAATAGTTCACGATACGGGCCAGAATCGGCCAAAACTGCGGGTGTTGATGACCGACACGTAAACGCACCCCAGGGTTCATCAATCGTGGAAATCACTCTAGGACCCCAAAACAGTGAGTAATAGTCCATGATACGGGCCAGAATCGGCTAAAACTGCGGGTGTTGATGACCGACACGTAAACGCACCCCAGGGTTCATCAATCGTGGAAATTAGTCCGGGACACCAAAACAGTCAGTAATAGTCCACGAAACAGGCCAGAATCGGCCAAACCTGCGGGTGTTGATGACCGACACGTAAACGCACCCCGGGGTTCATCAATCATGGAAATCACTCCGGGACCCCAAAACAGTGAGTAATAGTCCATGAAACGGGCCGGAATCGGCCAAAACTGCGGGTGTTGATGACCGACACGTAAACGGACCCCGGGGTTCGTCAATCGTGGAAATCACTCTAGGACCCCAAAACAGTGAGTAATAGTCCACGATACGGGCCAGAATCGGCTAAAACTGCGGGTGTTGATGACCGACACGTAAACGCACCCCAGGGTTCATCAATCGTGGAAATTAGTCCGGGACACCAAAACAGTAGTAATAGTCCATGAAAGAGGCCAGAATCGGCCAAAACTGCGGGTGTTGATGACCGACACGTAAACGGACCCCGGGGTTCGTCAATCGTGGAAATCACTCTAGGACCCCAAAACAGTGAGTAATAGTCCACGATACGGGCCAGAATCGGCTAAAACTGCGAGTGTTGATGACCGACACGTAAAGGCAGCTCGGGGTTCGTCAATCGTGGAAATCACTCTAGGACCCCAAAACAGTGAGTAATAGTTCACGATACGGGCCGGAATCGGCCAAAACTGCGGGTGTTGATGACCGACACGTAAACGCACCCCAGGGTTCATCAATCGTGGAAATCACTCTAGGACCCCAAAACAGTGAGTAATAGCCATGATACGGGCCAGAATCGGCTAAAACTGCGGGTGTTGATGACCGACATGTAAACGCACCCCAGGGTTCATCAATCGTGGAAATTAGTCCGGGACACCAAAAACAGTCAGTAATAGTCCACGAAACAGGCCAGAATCGGCCAAACCTGCGGGTGTTGATGACCGACACGTAAACGCACCCCGGGGTTCATCAATCATGGAAATCACTCCGGGACCCCAAAACAGTGAGTAATAGTCCATGAAACGGGCCGGAATCGGCCAAAACTGCGGGTGTTTATGACCGACACGTAAACGGACCCCGGGGTTCGTCAATCGTGGAAATCACTCTAGGACCCCAAAACAGTGAGTAATAGTCCACGATACGGGCCAGAATCGGCTAAAACTGCGGGTGTTGATGACCGACACGTAAACGCACCCCAGGGTTCATCAATCGTGGAAATTAGTCCGGGACACCAAAACAGTCAGTAATAGTCCATGAAAGAGGCCAGAATCGGCCAAAACTGCGGGTGTTGATGACCGACACGTAAACACACCCCGGGGTTCATCAATCATGGAAATCACTCCGGGACCCCAAAACAGTGAGTAATAGTCCATGAAACGGGCCGGAATCGGCCAAAACTGCGGGTGTTGATGACCGACACGTAAACGGACCCCGGGGTTCGTCAATCGTGGAAATCACTCTAGGACCCACAAACAGTGAGTAATAGTCCACGATACGGGCCAGAATCGGCTAAAACTGCGAGTGTTGATGACCGACACGTAAAGGCAGCTCGGGGTTCGTCAATCGTGGAAATCACTCTAGGACCCCAAAACAGTGAGTAATAGTTCACGATACGGGCCAGAATCGGCCAAAACTGCGGGTGTTGATGACCGACACGTAAACGCACCCCAGGGTTCATCAATCGTGGAAATCACTCTAGGACCCCAAAACAGTGAGTAATAGTCCATGATACGGGCCAGAATCGGCTAAAACTGCGGGTGTTGATGACCGACACGTAAACGCACCCCAGGGTTCATCAATCGTGGAAATTAGTCCGGGACACCAAAACAGTCAGTAATAGTCCACGAAACAGGCCAGAATCGGCCAAACCTGCGGGTGTTGATGACCGACACGTAAACGCACCCCGGGGTTCATCAATCATGGAAATCACTCCGGGACCCCAAAACAGTGAGTAATAGTCCATGAAACGGGCCGGAATCGGCCAAAACTGCGGGTGTTGATGACCGACACGTAAACGGACCCCGGGGTTCGTCAATCGTGGAAATCACTCTAGGACCCCAAAACAGTGAGTAATAGTCCACGATACGGGCCAGAATCGGCTAAAACTGCGGGTGTTGATGACCGACACGTAAACGCACCCCAGGGTTCATCAATCGTGGAAATTAGTCCGGGACACCAAAACAGTAGTAATAGTCCATGAAAGAGGCCAGAATCGGCCAAAACTGCGGGTGTTGATGACCGACACGTAAACGGACCCCGGGGTTCGTCAATCGTGGAAATCACTCTAGGACCCCAAAACAGTGAGTAATAGTCCACGATACGGGCCAGAATCGGCTAAAACTGCGAGTGTTGATGACCGACACGTAAAGGCAGCTCGGGGTTCGTCAATCGTGGAAATCACTCTAGGACCCCAAAACAGTGAGTAATAGTTCACGATACGGGCCGGAATCGGCCAAAACTGCGGGTGTTGATGACCGACACGTAAACGCACCCCAGGGTTCATCAATCGTGGAAATCACTCTAGGACCCCAAAACAGTGAGTAATAGCCATGATACGGGCCAGAATCGGCTAAAACTGCGGGTGTTGATGACCGACATGTAAACGCACCCCAGGGTTCATCAATCGTGGAAATTAGTCCGGGACACCAAAAACAGTCAGTAATAGTCCACGAAACAGGCCAGAATCGGCCAAACCTGCGGGTGTTGATGACCGACACGTAAACGCACCCCGGGGTTCATCAATCATGGAAATCACTCCGGGACCCCAAAACAGTGAGTAATAGTCCATGAAACGGGCCGGAATCGGCCAAAACTGCGGGTGTTTATGACCGACACGTAAACGGACCCCGGGGTTCGTCAATCGTGGAAATCACTCTAGGACCCCAAAACAGTGAGTAATAGTCCACGATACGGGCCAGAATCGGCTAAAACTGCGGGTGTTGATGACCGACACGTAAACGCACCCCAGGGTTCATCAATCGTGGAAATTAGTCCGGGACACCAAAACAGTCAGTAATAGTCCATGAAAGAGGCCAGAATCGGCCAAAACTGCGGGTGTTGATGACCGACACGTAAACACACCCCGGGGTTCATCAATCATGGAAATCACTCCGGGACCCCAAAACAGTGAGTAATAGTCCATGAAACGGGCCGGAATCGGCCAAAACTGCGGGTGTTGATGACCGACACGTAAACGGACCCCGGGGTTCGTCAATCGTGGAAATCACTCTAGGACCCACAAACAGTGAGTAATAGTCCACGATACGGGCCAGAATCGGCTAAAACTGCGAGTGTTGATGACCGACACGTAAAGGCAGCTCGGGGTTCGTCAATCGTGGAAATCACTCTAGGACCCCAAAACAGTGAGTAATAGTTCACGATACGGGCCGGAATCGGCCAAAACTGCGGGTGTTGATGACCGACACGTAAATGCACCCCAGGGTTCATCAATCGTGGAAATCACTCTAGGACCCCAAAACAGTGAGTAATAGTCCATGATACGGGCCAGAATCGGCTAAAACTGCGGGTGTTGATGACCGACACGTAAACGCACCCCAGGGTTCATCAATCGTGGAAATTAGTCCGGGACACCAAAACAGTCAGTAATAGTCCACGAAACAGGCCAGAATCGGCCAAACCTGCGGGTGTTGATGACCGACACGTAAACGCACCCCGGGGTTCATCAATCATGGAAATCACTCCGGGACCCCAAAACAGTGAGTAATAGTCCATGAAACGGGCCGGAATCGGCCAAAACTGCGGGTGTTGATGACCGACACGTAAACGGACCCCGGGGTTCGTCAATCGTGGAAATCACTCTAGGACCCCAAAACAGTGAGTAATAGTCCACGATACGGGCCAGAATCGGCTAAAACTGCGGGTGTTGATGACCGACACGTAAACGCACCCCAGGGTTCATCAATCGTGGAAATTAGTCCGGGACACCAAAACAGTCAGTAATAGTCCATGAAAGAGGCCAGAATCGGCCAAAACTGCGGGTGTTGATGACCGACACGTAAACACACCCCGGGGTTCATCAATCATGGAAATCACTCCGGGACCCCAAAACAGTGAGTAATAGTCCATGAAACGGGCCGGAATCGGCCAAAACTGCGGGTGTTGATGACCGACACGTAAACGGACCCCGGGGTTCGTCAATCGTGGAAATCACTCTAGGACCCACAAACAGTGAGTAATAGTCCACGATACGGGCCAGAATCGGCTAAAACTGCGAGTGTTGATGACCTACACGTAAAGGCAGCTCGGGGTTCGTCAATCGTGGAAATCACTCTAGGACCCCAAAACAGTGAGTAATAGTTCACGATACGGGCCGGAATCGGCCAAAACTGCGGGTGTTGATGACCGACACGTAAACGCACCCCAGGGTTCATCAATCGTGGAAATCACTCTAGGACCCCAAAACAGTGAGTAATAGTCCATGATACGGGCCAGAATCGGCTAAAACTGCGGGTGTTGATGACCGACTCGTAAACGCACCCCAGGGTTCATCAATCATGGAAATTAGTCCGGGACACCAAAACAGTCAGTAATAGTCCACGAAACAGGCCAGAATCGGCCAAACCTGCGGGTGTTGATGACCGACACGTAAACGCACCCCGGGGTTCATCAATCATGGAAATCACTCCGGGACCCCAAAACAGTGAGTAATAGTCCATGAAACGGGCCGGAATCGGCCAAAACTGCGGGTGTTGATGACCGACACGTAAACGGACCCCGAGGTTCGCCAATCGTGGAAATCACTCTAGGACCCCAAAACAGTGAGTAATAGTCCACGATACGGGCCAGAATCGGCTAAAACTGCGGGTGTTGATGACCGACACGTAAACGCACCCCAGGGTTCATCAATCGTGGAAATTAGTCCGGGACACCAAAACAGTCAGTAATAGTCCATGAAAGAGGCCAGAATCGGCCAAAACTGCGGGTGTTGATGACCGACACGTAAACACACCCCGGGGTTCATCAATCATGGAAATCACTCCGGGACCCCAAAACAGTGAGTAATAGTCCATGAAACGGGCCGGAATCGGCCAAAACTGCGGGTGTTGATGACCGACACGTAAACGGACCCCGGGGTTTGTCAATCGTGGAAATCACTCTAGGACCCCAAAACAGTGAGTAATAGTCCACGATACGGGCCAGAATCGGCTAAAACTGCGAGTGTTGATGACCGACACGTAAAGGCAGCTCGGGGTTCGTCAATCGTGGAAATCACTCTAGGACCCCAAAACAGTGAGTAATAGTTCACGATACGGGCCAGAATCGGCCAAAACTGCGGGTGTTGATGACCGACACGTAAACGCACCCCAGGGTTCATCAATCGTGGAAATCACTCTAGGACCCCAAAACAGTGAGTAATAGTCCATGATACGGGCCAGAATCGGCTAAAACTGCGGGTGTTGATGACCGACACGTAAACGCACCCCAGGGTTCATCAATCGTGGAAATTAGTCCGGGACACCAAAACAGTCAGTAATAGTCCACGAAACAGGCCAGAATCGGCCAAACCTGCGGGTGTTGATGACCGACACGTAAACGCACCCCGGGGTTCATCAATCATGGAAATCACTCCGGGACCCCAAAACATTGAGTAATAGTCCATGAAACGGGCCGGAATCGGCCAAAACTGCGGGTGTTGATGACCGACACGTAAACGGACCCCGGGGTTCGTCAATCGTGGAAATCACTCTAGGACCCCAAAACAGTGAGTAATAGTCCACGATACGGGCCAGAATCGGCTAAAACTGCGGGTGTTGATGACCGACACGTAAACGCACCCCAGGGTTCATCAATCGTGGAAATTAGTCCGGGACACCAAAACAGTCAGTAATAGTCCATGAAAGAGGCCAGAATCGGCCAAAACTGCGGGTGTTGATGACCGACACGTAAACACACCCCGGGGTTCATCAATCATGGAAATCACTCCGGGACCCCAAAACAGTGAGTAATAGTCCATGAAACGGGCCGGAATCGGCCAAAACTGCGGGTGTTGATGACCGACACGTAAACGGACCCCGGGGTTCGTCAATCGTGGAAATCACTCTAGGACCCCAAAACAGTGAGTAATAGTCCACGATACGGGCCAGAATCGGCTAAAACTGCGAGTGTTGATGACCGACACGTAAAGGCAGCTCGGGGTTCGTCAATCGTGGAAATCACTCTAGGACCCCAAAACAGTGAGTAATAGTTCACGATACGGGCCAGAATCGGCCAAAACTGCGGGTGTTGATGACCGACACGTAAACGCACCCCAGGGTTCATCAATCGTGGAAATCACTCTAGGACCCCAAAACAGTGAGTAATAGTCCATGATACGGGCCAGAATCGGCTAAAACTGCGGGTGTTGATGACCGACACGTAAACGCACCCCAGGGTTCATCAATCGTGGAAATTAGTCCGGGACACCAAAACAGTCAGTAATAGTCCATGAAAGAGGCCAGAATCGGCCAAAACTGCGGGTGTTGATGACCGACACGTAAACACACCCCGGGGTTCATCAATCATGGAAATCACTCCGGGACCCCAAAACAGTGAGTAATAGTCCATGAAACGGGCCGGAATCGGCCAAAACTGCGGGTGTTGATGACCGACACGTAAACGGACCCCGGGGTTCGTCAATCGTGGAAATCACTCTAGGACCCACAAACAGTGAGTAATAGTCCACGATACGGGCCAGAATCGGCTAAAACTGCGAGTGTTGATGACCGACACGTAAAGGCAGCTCGGGGTTCGTCAATCGTGGAAATCACTCTAGGACCCCAAAACAGTGAGTAATAGTTCACGATACGGGCCGGAATCGGCCAAAACTGCGGGTGTTGATGACCGACACGTAAACGCACCCCAGGGTTCATCAATCGTGGAAATCACTCTAGGACCCCAAAACAGTGAGTAATAGTCCATGATACGGGCCAGAATCGGCTAAAACTGCGGGTGTTGATGACCGACACGTAAACGCACCCCAGGGTTCATCAATCATGGAAATTAGTCCGGGACACCAAAACAGTCAGTAATAGTCCACGAAACAGGCCAGAATCGGCCAAACCTGCGGGTGTTGATGACCGACACGTAAACGCACCCCGGGGTTCATCAATCATGGAAATCACTCCGGGACCCCAAAACAGTGAGTAATAGTCCATGAAACGGGCCGGAATCGGCCAAAACTGCGGGTGTTGATGACCGACACGTAAACGGACCCCGAGGTTCGTCAATCGTGGAAATCACTCTAGGACCCCAAAACAGTGAGTAATAGTCCACGATACGGGCCAGAATCGGCTAAAACTGCGGGTGTTGATGACCGACACGTAAACGCACCCCAGGGTTCATCAATCGTGGAAATTAGTCCGGGACACCAAAACAGTCAGTAATAGTCCATGAAAGAGGCCAGAATCGGCCAAAACTGCGGGTGTTGATGACCGACACGTAAACACACCCCGGGGTTCATCAATCATGGAAATCACTCCGGGACCCCAAAACAGTGAGTAATAGTCCATGAAACGGGCCGGAATCGGCCAAAACTGCGGGTGTTGATGACCGACACGTAAACGGACCCCGGGGTTTGTCAATCGTGGAAATCACTCTAGGACCCCAAAACAGTGAGTGATAGTCCACGATACGGGCCAGAATCGGCTAAAACTGCGAGTGTTGATGACCGACACGTAAAGGCAGCTCGGGGTTCGTCAATCGTGGAAATCACTCTAGGACCCCAAAACAGTGAGTAATAGTTCACGATACGGGCCGGAATCGGCCAAAACTGCGGGTGTTGATGACCGACACGTAAACGGACCCCGGGGTTTGTCAATCGTGGAAATCACTCTAGGACCCACAAACAGTGAGTAATAGTCCACGATACGGGCCAGAATCGGCTAAAACTGCGAGTGTTGATGACCGACACGTAAAGGCAGCTCGGGGTTCGTCAATCGTGGAAATCACTCTAGGACCCCAAAACAGTGAGTAATAGTTCACGATACGGGCCGGAATCGGCCAAAACTGCGGGTGTTGATGACCGACACGTAAACGCACCCCAGGGTTCATCAATCGTGGAAATCACTCTAGGACCCCAAAACAGTGAGTAATAGTCCATGATACGGGCCAGAATCGGCTAAAACTGCGGGTGTTGATGACCGACACGTAAACGCACCCCAGGGTTCATCAATCATGGAAATTAGTCCGGGACACCAAAACAGTCAGTAATAGTCCATGAAACAGGCCAGAATCGGCCAAACCTGCGGGTGTTGATGACCGACACGTAAACGCACCCCGGGGTTCATCAATCATGGAAATCACTCCGGGACCCCAAAACAGTGAGTAATAGTCCATGAAACGGGCCGGAATCGGCCAAAACTGCGGGTGTTGATGACCGACACGTAAACGGACCCCGAGGTTCGTCAATCGTGGAAATCACTCTAGGACCCCAAAACAGTGAGTAATAGTCCACGATACGGGCCAGAATCGGCTAAAACTGCGGGTGTTGATGACCGACACGTAAACGCACCCCAGGGTTCATCAATCGTGGAAATTAGTCCGGGACACCAAAACAGTCAGTAATAGTCCATGAAAGAGGCCAGAATCGGCCAAAACTGCGGGTGTTGATGACCGACACGTAAACACACCCCGGGGTTCATCAATCATGGAAATCACTCCGGGACCCCAAAACAGTGAGTAATAGTCCATGAAACGGGCCGGAATCGGCCAAAACTGCGGGTGTTGATGACCGACACGTAAACGGACCCCGGGGTTTGTCAATCGTGGAAATCACTCTAGGACCCCAAAACAGTGAGTGATAGTCCACGATACGGGCCAGAATCGGCTAAAACTGCGAGTGTTGATGACCGACACGTAAAGGCAGCTCGGGGTTCGTCAATCGTGGAAATCACTCTAGGACCCCAAAACAGTGAGTAATAGTTCACGATACGGGCCGGAATCGGCCAAAACTGCGGGTGTTGATGACCGACACGTAAACGCACCCCAGGGTTCATCAATCGTGGAAATCACTCTAGGACCCCAAAACAGTGAGTAATAGTCCATGATACGGGCCAGAATCGGCTAAAACTGCGGGTGTTGATCACCGACACGTAAACGCACCCCAGGGTTCATCAATCGTGGAAATTAGTCCGGGACACCAAAACAGTCAGTAATAGTCCACGAAACAGGCCAGAATCGGCCAAACCTGCGGGTGTTGATGACCGACACGTAAACGCACCCCGGGGTTCATCAATCATGGAAATCACTCCGGGACCCCAAAACAGTGAGTAATAGTCCATGAAACGGGCCGGAATCGGCCAAAACTGCGGGTGTTGATGACCGACACGTAAACGGACCCCGGGGTTCGTCAATCGTGGAAATCACTCTAGGACCCCAAAACAGTGAGTAATAGTTCACGATACGGGCCAGAATCGGCCAAAACTGCGGGTGTTGATGACCGACACGTAAACGCACCCCAGGGTTCATCAATCGTGGAAATCACTCTAGGACCCCAAAACAGTGAGTAATAGTCCATGATACGGGCCAGAATCGGCTAAAACTGCGGGTGTTGATGACCGACACGTAAACGCACCCCAGGGTTCATCAATCGTGGAAATTAGTCCGGGACACCAAAACAGTCAGTAATAGTCCATGAAAGAGGCCAGAATCGGCCAAAACTGCGGGTGTTGATGACCGACACGTAAACACACCCCGGGGTTCATCAATCATGGAAATCACTCCGGGACCCCAAAACAGTGAGTAATAGTCCATGAAACGGGCCGGAATCGGCCAAAACTGCGGGTGTTGATGACCGACACGTAAACGGACCCCGGGGTTCGTCAATCGTGGAAATCACTCTAGGACCCACAAACAGTGAGTAATAGTCCACGATACGGGCCAGAATCGGCTAAAACTGCGAGTGTTGATGACCGACACGTAAAGGCAGCTCGGGGTTCGTCAATCGTGGAAATCACTCTAGGACCCCAAAACAGTGAGTAATAGTTCACGATACGGGCCGGAATCGGCCAAAACTGCGGGTGTTGATGACCGACACGTAAACGCACCCCAGGGTTCATCAATCGTGGAAATCACTCTAGGACCCCAAAACAGTGAGTAATAGTCCATGATACGGGCCAGAATCGGCTAAAACTGCGGGTGTTGATGACCGACACGTAAACGCACCCCAGGGTTCATCAATCATGGAAATTAGTCCGGGACACCAAAACAGTCAGTAATAGTCCACGAAACAGGCCAGAATCGGCCAAACCTGCGGGTGTTGATGACCGACACGTAAACGCACCCCGGGGTTCATCAATCATGGAAATCACTCCGGGACCCCAAAACAGTGAGTAATAGTCCATGAAACGGGCCGGAATCGGCCAAAACTGCGGGTGTTGATGACCGACACGTAAACGGACCCCGAGGTTCGTCAATCGTGGAAATCACTCTAGGACCCCAAAACAGTGAGTAATAGTCCACGATACGGGCCAGAATCGGCTAAAACTGCGGGTGTTGATGACCGACACGTAAACGCACCCCAGGGTTCATCAATCGTGGAAATTAGTCCGGGACACCAAAACAGTCAGTAATAGTCCATGAAAGAGGCCAGAATCGGCCAAACCTGCGGGTGTTGATGACCGACACGTAAACGCACCCCGGGGTTCATCAATCATGGAAATCACTCCGGGACCCCAAAACAGTGAGTAATAGTCCATGAAACGGGCCGGAATCGGCCAAAACTGCGGGTGTTGATGACCGACACGTAAACGGACCCCGGGGTTCGTCAATCGTGGAAATCACTCTAGGACCCCAAAACAGTGAGTAATAGTTCACGATACGGGCCAGAATCGGCCAAAACTGCGGGTGTTGATGACCGACACGTAAACGCACCCCAGGGTTCATCAATCGTGGAAATCACTCTAGGACCCCAAAACAGTGAGTAATAGTCCATGATACGGGCCAGAATCGGCTAAAACTGCGGGTGTTGATGACCGACACGTAAACGCACCCCAGGGTTCATCAATCGTGGAAATTAGTCCGGGACACCAAAACAGTCAGTAATAGTCCATGAAAGAGGCCAGAATCGGCCAAAACTGCGGGTGTTGATGACCGACACGTAAAGGCAGCTCGGGGTTCGTCAATCGTGGAACTCACTCTAGGACCCCAAAACAGTGAGTAATAGTTCACGATACGGGCCGGAATCGGCCAAAACTGCGGGTGTTGATGACCGACACGTAAACGGACCCCGGGGTTTGTCAATCGTGGAAATCACTCTAGGACCCACAAACAGTGAGTAATAGTCCACGATACGGGCCAGAATCGGCTAAAACTGCGAGTGTTGATGACCGACACGTAAAGGCAGCTCGGGGTTCGTCAATCGTGGAAATCACTCTAGGACCCCAAAACAGTGAGTAATAGTTCACGATACGGGCCGGAATCGGCCAAAACTGCGGGTGTTGATGACCGACACGTAAACGCACCCCAGGGTTCATCAATCGTGGAAATCACTCTAGGACCCCAAAACAGTGAGTAATAGTCCATGATACGGGCCAGAATCGGCTAAAACTGCGGGTGTTGATGACCGACACGTAAACGCACCCCAGGGTTCATCAATCATGGAAATTAGTCCGGGACACCAAAACAGTCAGTAATAGTCCACGAAACAGGCCAGAATCGGCCAAACCTGCGGGTGTTGATGACCGACACGTAAACGCACCCCGGGGTTCATCAATCATGGAAATCACTCCGGGACCCCAAAACAGTGAGTAATAGTCCATGAAACGGGCCGGAATCGGCCAAAACTGCGGGTGTTGATGACCGACACGTAAACGGACCCCGAGGTTCGTCAATCGTGGAAATCACTCTAGGACCCCAAAACAGTGAGTAATAGTCCACGATACGGGCCAGAATCGGCTAAAACTGCGGGTGTTGATGACCGACACGTAAACGCACCCCAGGGTTCATCAATCGTGGAAATTAGTCCGGGACACCAAAACAGTCAGTAATAGTCCATGAAAGAGGCCAGAATCGGCCAAAACTGCGGGTGTTGATGACCGACACGTAAACACACCCCGGGGTTCATCAATCATGGAAATCACTCCGGGACCCCAAAACAGTGAGTAATAGTCCATGAAACGGGCCGGAATCGGCCAAAACTGCGGGTGTTGATGACCGACACGTAAACGGACCCCGGGGTTTGTCAATCGTGGAAATCACTCTAGGACCCCAAAACAGTGAGTGATAGTCCACGATACGGGCCAGAATCGGCTAAAACTGCGAGTGTTGATGACCGACACGTAAAGGCAGCTCGGGGTTCGTCAATCGTGGAAATCACTCTAGGACCCCAAAACAGTGAGTAATAGTTCACGATACGGGCCGGAATCGGCCAAAACTGCGGGTGTTGATGACCGACACGTAAACGCACCCCAGGGTTCATCAATCGTGGAAATCACTCTAGGACCCCAAAACAGTGAGTAATAGTCCATGATACGGGCCAGAATCGGCTAAAACTGCGGGTGTTGATCACCGACACGTAAACGCACCCCAGGGTTCATCAATCGTGGAAATTAGTCCGGGACACCAAAACAGTCAGTAATAGTCCACGAAACAGGCCAGAATCGGCCAAACCTGCGGGTGTTGATGACCGACACGTAAACGCACCCCGGGGTTCATCAATCATGGAAATCACTCCGGGACCCCAAAACAGTGAGTAATAGTCCATGAAACGGGCCGGAATCGGCCAAAACTGCGGGTGTTGATGACCGACACGTAAACGGACCCCGGGGTTCGTCAATCGTGGAAATCACTCTAGGACCCCAAAACAGTGAGTAATAGTTCACGATACGGGCCAGAATCGGCCAAAACTGCGGGTGTTGATGACCGACACGTAAACGCACCCCAGGGTTCATCAATCGTGGAAATCACTCTAGGACCCCAAAACAGTGAGTAATAGTCCATGATACGGGCCAGAATCGGCTAAAACTGCGGGTGTTGATGACCGACACGTAAACGCACCCCAGGGTTCATCAATCGTGGAAATTAGTCCGGGACACCAAAACAGTCAGTAATAGTCCATGAAAGAGGCCAGAATCGGCCAAAACTGCGGGTGTTGATGACCGACACGTAAACACACCCCGGGGTTCATCAATCATGGAAATCACTCCGGGACCCCAAAACAGTGAGTAATAGTCCATGAAACGGGCCGGAATCGGCCAAAACTGCGGGTGTTGATGACCGACACGTAAACGGACCCCGGGGTTCGTCAATCGTGGAAATCACTCTAGGACCCACAAACAGTGAGTAATAGTCCACGATACGGGCCAGAATCGGCTAAAACTGCGAGTGTTGATGACCGACACGTAAAGGCAGCTCGGGGTTCGTCAATCGTGGAAATCACTCTAGGACCCCAAAACAGTGAGTAATAGTTCACGATACGGGCCGGAATCGGCCAAAACTGCGGGTGTTGATGACCGACACGTAAACGCACCCCAGGGTTCATCAATCGTGGAAATCACTCTAGGACCCCAAAACAGTGAGTAATAGTCCATGATACGGGCCAGAATCGGCTAAAACTGCGGGTGTTGATGACCGACACGTAAACGCACCCCAGGGTTCATCAATCATGGAAATTAGTCCGGGACACCAAAACAGTCAGTAATAGTCCACGAAACAGGCCAGAATCGGCCAAACCTGCGGGTGTTGATGACCGACACGTAAACGCACCCCGGGGTTCATCAATCATGGAAATCACTCCGGGACCCCAAAACAGTGAGTAATAGTCCATGAAACGGGCCGGAATCGGCCAAAACTGCGGGTGTTGATGACCGACACGTAAACGGACCCCGAGGTTCGTCAATCGTGGAAATCACTCTAGGACCCCAAAACAGTGAGTAATAGTCCACGATACGGGCCAGAATCGGCTAAAACTGCGGGTGTTGATGACCGACACGTAAACGCACCCCAGGGTTCATCAATCGTGGAAATTAGTCCGGGACACCAAAACAGTCAGTAATAGTCCATGAAAGAGGCCAGAATCGGCCAAACCTGCGGGTGTTGATGACCGACACGTAAACGCACCCCGGGGTTCATCAATCATGGAAATCACTCCGGGACCCCAAAACAGTGAGTAATAGTCCATGAAACGGGCCGGAATCGGCCAAAACTGCGGGTGTTGATGACCGACACGTAAACGGACCCCGGGGTTCGTCAATCGTGGAAATCACTCTAGGACCCCAAAACAGTGAGTAATAGTTCACGATACGGGCCAGAATCGGCCAAAACTGCGGGTGTTGATGACCGACACGTAAACGCACCCCAGGGTTCATCAATCGTGGAAATCACTCTAGGACCCCAAAACAGTGAGTAATAGTCCATGATACGGGCCAGAATCGGCTAAAACTGCGGGTGTTGATGACCGACACGTAAACGCACCCCAGGGTTCATCAATCGTGGAAATTAGTCCGGGACACCAAAACAGTCAGTAATAGTCCATGAAAGAGGCCAGAATCGGCCAAAACTGCGGGTGTTGATGACCGACACGTAAACACACCCCGGGGTTCATCAATCATGGAAATCACTCCGGGACCCCAAAACAGTGAGTAATAGTCCATGAAACGGGCCGGAATCGGCCAAAACTGCGGGTGTTGATGACCGACACGTAAACGGACCCCGGGGTTCGTCAATCGTGGAAATCACTCTAGGACCCACAAACAGTGAGTAATAGTCCACGATACGGGCCAGAATCGGCTAAAACTGCGAGTGTTGATGACCGACACGTAAAGGCAGCTCGGGGTTCGTCAATCGTGGAAATCACTCTAGGACCCCAAAACAGTGAGTAATAGTTCACGATACGGGCCGGAATCGGCCAAAACTGCGGGTGTTGATGACCGACACGTAAACGCACCCCAGGGTTCATCAATCATGGAAATTAGTCCGGGACACCAAAACAGTCAGTAATAGTCCACGAAACAGGCCAGAATCGGCCAAACCTGCGGGTGTTGATGACCGACACGTAAACGCACCCCGGGGTTCATCAATCATGGAAATCACTCCGGGACCCCAAAACAGTGAGTAATAGTCCATGAAACGGGCCGGAATCGGCCAAAACTGCGGGTGTTGATGACCGACACGTAAACGGACCCCGAGGTTCGTCAATCGTGGAAATCACTCTAGGACCCCAAAACAGTGAGTAATAGTCCACGATACGGGCCAGAATCGGCTAAAACTGCGGGTGTTGATGACCGACACGTAAACGCACCCCAGGGTTCATCAATCGTGGAAATTAGTCCGGGACACCAAAACAGTCAGTAATAGTCCATGAAAGAGGCCAGAATCGGCCAAAACTGCGGGTGTTGATGACCGACACGTAAACACACCCCGGGGTTCATCAATCATGGAAATCACTCCGGGACCCCAAAACAGTGAGTAATAGTCCATGAAACGGGCCGGAATCGGCCAAAACTGCGGGTGTTGATGACCGACACGTAAACGGACCCCGGGGTTTGTCAATCGTGGAAATCACTCTAGGACCCCAAAACAGTGAGTGATAGTCCACGATACGGGCCAGAATCGGCTAAAACTGCGAGTGTTGATGACCGACACGTAAAGGCAGCTCGGGGTTCGTCAATCGTGGAAATCACTCTAGGACCCCAAAACAGTGAGTAATAGTTCACGATACGGGCCGGAATCGGCCAAAACTGCGGGTGTTGATGACCGACACGTAAACGCACCCCAGGGTTCATCAATCGTGGAAATCACTCTAGGACCCCAAAACAGTGAGTAATAGTCCATGATACGGGCCAGAATCGGCTAAAACTGCGGGTGTTGATCACCGACACGTAAACGCACCCCAGGGTTCATCAATCGTGGAAATTAGTCCGGGACACCAAAACAGTCAGTAATAGTCCACGAAACAGGCCAGAATCGGCCAAACCTGCGGGTGTTGATGACCGACACGTAAACGCACCCCGGGGTTCATCAATCATGGAAATCACTCCGGGACCCCAAAACAGTGAGTAATAGTCCATGAAACGGGCCGGAATCGGCCAAAACTGCGGGTGTTGATGACCGACACGTAAACGGACCCCGGGGTTCGTCAATCGTGGAAATCACTCTAGGACCCCAAAACAGTGAGTAATAGTTCACGATACGGGCCAGAATCGGCCAAAACTGCGGGTGTTGATGACCGACACGTAAACGCACCCCAGGGTTCATCAATCGTGGAAATCACTCTAGGACCCCAAAACAGTGAGTAATAGTCCATGATACGGGCCAGAATCGGCTAAAACTGCGGGTGTTGATGACCGACACGTAAACGCACCCCAGGGTTCATCAATCGTGGAAATTAGTCCGGGACACCAAAACAGTCAGTAATAGTCCATGAAAGAGGCCAGAATCGGCCAAAACTGCGGGTGTTGATGACCGACACGTAAACACACCCCGGGGTTCATCAATCATGGAAATCACTCCGGGACCCCAAAACAGTGAGTAATAGTCCATGAAACGGGCCGGAATCGGCCAAAACTGCGGGTGTTGATGACCGACACGTAAACGGACCCCGGGGTTCGTCAATCGTGGAAATCACTCTAGGACCCACAAACAGTGAGTAATAGTCCACGATACGGGCCAGAATCGGCTAAAACTGCGAGTGTTGATGACCGACACGTAAAGGCAGCTCGGGGTTCGTCAATCGTGGAAATCACTCTAGGACCCCAAAACAGTGAGTAATAGTTCACGATACGGGCCGGAATCGGCCAAAACTGCGGGTGTTGATGACCGACACGTAAACGCACCCCAGGGTTCATCAATCGTGGAAATCACTCTAGGACCCCAAAACAGTGAGTAATAGTCCATGATACGGGCCAGAATCGGCTAAAACTGCGGGTGTTGATGACCGACACGTAAACGCACCCCAGGGTTCATCAATCATGGAAATTAGTCCGGGACACCAAAACAGTCAGTAATAGTCCACGAAACAGGCCAGAATCGGCCAAACCTGCGGGTGTTGATGACCGACACGTAAACGCACCCCGGGGTTCATCAATCATGGAAATCACTCCGGGACCCCAAAACAGTGAGTAATAGTCCATGAAACGGGCCGGAATCGGCCAAAACTGCGGGTGTTGATGACCGACACGTAAACGGACCCCGAGGTTCGTCAATCGTGGAAATCACTCTAGGACCCCAAAACAGTGAGTAATAGTCCACGATACGGGCCAGAATCGGCTAAAACTGCGGGTGTTGATGACCGACACGTAAACGCACCCCAGGGTTCATCAATCGTGGAAATTAGTCCGGGACACCAAAACAGTCAGTAATAGTCCATGAAAGAGGCCAGAATCGGCCAAACCTGCGGGTGTTGATGACCGACACGTAAACGCACCCCGGGGTTCATCAATCATGGAAATCACTCCGGGACCCCAAAACAGTGAGTAATAGTCCATGAAACGGGCCGGAATCGGCCAAAACTGCGGGTGTTGATGACCGACACGTAAACGGACCCCGGGGTTCGTCAATCGTGGAAATCACTCTAGGACCCCAAAACAGTGAGTAATAGTTCACGATACGGGCCAGAATCGGCCAAAACTGCGGGTGTTGATGACCGACACGTAAACGCACCCCAGGGTTCATCAATCGTGGAAATCACTCTAGGACCCCAAAACAGTGAGTAATAGTCCATGATACGGGCCAGAATCGGCTAAAACTGCGGGTGTTGATGACCGACACGTAAACGCACCCCAGGGTTCATCAATCGTGGAAATTAGTCCGGGACACCAAAACAGTCAGTAATAGTCCATGAAAGAGGCCAGAATCGGCCAAAACTGCGGGTGTTGATGACCGACACGTAAACACACCCCGGGGTTCATCAATCATGGAAATCACTCCGGGACCCCAAAACAGTGAGTAATAGTCCATGAAACGGGCCGGAATCGGCCAAAACTGCGGGTGTTGATGACCGACACGTAAACGGACCCCGGGGTTCGTCAATCGTGGAAATCACTCTAGGACCCACAAACAGTGAGTAATAGTCCACGATACGGGCCAGAATCGGCTAAAACTGCGAGTGTTGATGACCGACACGTAAAGGCAGCTCGGGGTTCGTCAATCGTGGAAATCACTCTAGGACCCCAAAACAGTGAGTAATAGTTCACGATACGGGCCGGAATCGGCCAAAACTGCGGGTGTTGATGACCGACACGTAAACGCACCCCAGGGTTCATCAATCGTGGAAATCACTCTAGGACCCCAAAACAGTGAGTAATAGTCCATGATACGGGCCAGAATCGGCTAAAACTGCGGGTGTTGATGACCGACACGTAAACGCACCCCAGGGTTCATCAATCATGGAAATTAGTCCGGGACACCAAAACAGTCAGTAATAGTCCACGAAACAGGCCAGAATCGGCCAAACCTGCGGGTGTTGATGACCGACACGTAAACGCACCCCGGGGTTCATCAATCATGGAAATCACTCCGGGACCCCAAAACAGTGAGTAATAGTCCATGAAACGGGCCGGAATCGGCCAAAACTGCGGGTGTTGATGACCGACACGTAAACGGACCCCGAGGTTCGTCAATCGTGGAAATCACTCTAGGACCCCAAAACAGTGAGTAATAGTCCACGATACGGGCCAGAATCGGCTAAAACTGCGGGTGTTGATGACCGACACGTAAACGCACCCCAGGGTTCATCAATCGTGGAAATTAGTCCGGGACACCAAAACAGTCAGTAATAGTCCATGAAAGAGGCCAGAATCGGCCAAAACTGCGGGTGTTGATGACCGACACGTAAACACACCCCGGGGTTCATCAATCATGGAAATCACTCCGGGACCCCAAAACAGTGAGTAATAGTCCATGAAACGGGCCGGAATCGGCCAAAACTGCGGGTGTTGATGACCGACACGTAAACGGACCCCGGGGTTTGTCAATCGTGGAAATCACTCTAGGACCCCAAAACAGTGAGTGATAGTCCACGATACGGGCCAGAATCGGCTAAAACTGCGAGTGTTGATGACCGACACGTAAAGGCAGCTCGGGGTTCGTCAATCGTGGAAATCACTCTAGGACCCCAAAACAGTGAGTAATAGTTCACGATACGGGCCGGAATCGGCCAAAACTGCGGGTGTTGATGACCGACACGTAAACGCACCCCAGGGTTCATCAATCGTGGAAATCACTCTAGGACCCCAAAACAGTGAGTAATAGTCCATGATACGGGCCAGAATCGGCTAAAACTGCGGGTGTTGATCACCGACACGTAAACGCACCCCAGGGTTCATCAATCGTGGAAATTAGTCCGGGACACCAAAACAGTCAGTAATAGTCCACGAAACAGGCCAGAATCGGCCAAACCTGCGGGTGTTGATGACCGACACGTAAACGCACCCCGGGGTTCATCAATCATGGAAATCACTCCGGGACCCCAAAACAGTGAGTAATAGTCCATGAAACGGGCCGGAATCGGCCAAAACTGCGGGTGTTGATGACCGACACGTAAACGGACCCCGGGGTTCGTCAATCGTGGAAATCACTCTAGGACCCCAAAACAGTGAGTAATAGTCCACGATACGGGCCAGAATCGGCTAAAACTGCGAGTGTTGATGACCGACACGTAAAGGCAGCTCGGGGTTCGTCAATCGTGGAAATCACTCTAGGACCCCAAAACAGTGAGTAATAGTTCACGATACGGGCCGGAATCGGCCAAAACTGCGGGTGTTGATGACCGACACGTAAACGCACCCCAGGGTTCATCAATCGTGGAAATCACTCTAGGACCCCAAAACAGTGAGTAATAGTCCATGATACGGGCCAGAATCGGCTAAAACTGCGGGTGTTGATGACCGACACGTAAACGCACCCCAGGGTTCATCAATCGTGGAAATTAGTCCGGGACACCAAAACAGTTAGTAATAGTCCACGAAACAGGCCAGAATCGGCCAAACCTGCGGGTGTTGATGACCGACACGTAAACGCACCCCGGGGTTCATCAATCATGGAAATCACTCCGGGACCCCAAAACAGTGAGTAATAGTCCATGAAACGGGCCGGAATCGGCCAAAACTGCGGGTGTTGATGACCGACACGTAAACGGACCCCGGGGTTCGTCAATCGTGGAAATCACTCTAGGACCCCAAAACAGTGAGTAATAGTCCACGATACGGGCCAGAATCGGCTAAAACTGCGGGTGTTGATGACCGACACGTAAACGCACCCCAGGGTTCATCAATCGTGGAAATTAGTCCGGGACACCAAAACAGTCAGTAATAGTCCATGAAAGAGGCCAGAATCGGCCAAAACTGCGGGTGTTGATGACCGACACGTAAACACACCCCGGGGTTCATCAATCATGGAAATCACTCCGGGACCCCAAAACAGTGAGTAATAGTCCATGAAACGGGCCGGAATCGGCCAAAACTGCGGGTGTTGATGACCGACACGTAAACGGACCCCGGGGTTCGTCAATCGTGGAAATCACTCTAGGACCCCAAAACAGTGAGTAATAGTCCACGATACGGGCCAGAATCGGCTAAAACTGCGAGTGTTGATGACCGACACGTAAAGGCAGCTCGGGGTTCGTCAATCGTGGAAATCACTCTAGGACCCCAAAACAGTGAGTAATAGTTCACGATACGGGCCAGAATCGGCCAAAACTGCGGGTGTTGATGACCGACACGTAAACGCACCCCAGGGTTCATCAATCGTGGAAATCACTCTAGGACCCCAAAACAGTGAGTAATAGTCCATGATACGGGCCAGAATCGGCTAAAACTGCGGGTGTTGATGACCGACACGTAAACGCACCCCAGGGTTCATCAATCGTGGAAATTAGTCCGGGACACCAAAACAGTCAGTAATAGTCCACGAAACAGGCCAGAATCGGCCAAACCTGCGGGTGTTGATGACCGACACGTAAACGCACCCCGGGGTTCATCAATCATGGAAATCACTCCGGGACCCCAAAACAGTGAGTAATAGTCCATGAAACGGGCTGGAATCGGCCAAAACTGCGGGTGTTGATGAGCGACACGTAAACGGACCCCGGGGTTCGTCAATCGTGGAAATCACTCTAGGACCCCAAAACAGTGAGTAATAGTCCACGATACGGGCCAGAATCGGCTAAAACTGCGGGTGTTGATGACCGACACGTAAACGCACCCTAGGGTTCATCAATCGTGGAAATTAGTCCGGGACACCAAAACAGTCAGTAATAGTCCATGAAAGAGGCCAGAATCGGCCAAAACTGCGGGTGTTGATGACCGACACGTAAACACACCCCGGGGTTCATCAATCATGGAAATCACTCCGGGACCCCAAAACAGTGAGTAATAGTCCATGAAACGGGCCGGAATCGGCCAAAACTGCGGGTGTTGATGACCGACACGTAAACGGACCCCGGGGTTCGTCAATCGTGGAAATCACTCTAGGACCCCAAAACAGTGAGTAATAGTCCACGATACGGGCCAGAATCGGCTAAAACTGCGAGTGTTGATGACCGACACGTAAAGGCAGCTCGGGGTTCGTCAATCGTGGAAATCACTCTAGGACCCCAAAACAGTGAGTAATAGTTCACGATACGGGCCAGAATCGGCCAAAACTGCGGGTGTTGATGACCGACACGTAAACGCACCCCAGGGTTCATCAATCGTGGAAATCACTCTAGGACCCCAAAACAGTGAGTAATAGTCCATGATACGGGCCAGAATCGGCTAAAACTGCGGGTGTTGATGACCGACACGTAAACGCACCCCAGGGTTCATCAATCGTGGAAATTAGTCCGGGACACCAAAACAGTCAGTAATAGTCCACGAAACAGGCCAGAATCGGCCAAACCTGCGGGTGTTGATGACCGACACGTAAACGCACCCCGGGGTTCATCAATCATGGAAATCACTCCGGGACCCCAAAACAGTGAGTAATAGTCCATGAAACGGGCCGGAATCGGCCAAAACTGCGGGTGTTGATGACCGACACGTAAACGGACCCCGGGGTTCGTCAATCGTGGAAATCACTCTAGGACCCCAAAACAGTGAGTAATAGTCCACGATACGGGCCAGAATCGGCTAAAACTGCGGGTGTTGATGACCGACACGTAAACGCACCCCAGGGTTCATCAATCGTGGAAATTAGTCCGGGACACCAAAACAGTCAGTAATAGTCCATGAAAGAGGCCAGAATCGGCCAAAACTGCGGGTGTTGATGACCGACACGTAAACACACCCCGGGGTTCATCAATCATGGAAATCACTCCGGGACCCCAAAACAGTGAGTAATAGTCCATGAAACGGGCCGGAATCGGCCAAAACTGCGGGTGTTGATGACCGACACGTAAACGGACCCCGGGGTTCGTCAATCGTGGAAATCACTCTAGGACCCACAAACAGTGAGTAATAGTCCACGATACGGGCCAGAATCGGCTAAAACTGCGAGTGTTGATGACCGACACGTAAAGGCAGCTCGGGGTTCGTCAATCGTGGAAATCACTCTAGGACCCCAAAACAGTGAGTAATAGTTCACGATACGGGCCGGAATCGGCCAAAACTGCGGGTGTTGATGACCGACACGTAAATGCACCCCAGGGTTCATCAATCGTGGAAATCACTCTAGGACCCCAAAACAGTGAGTAATAGTCCATGATACGGGCCAGAATCGGCTAAAACTGCGGGTGTTGATGACCGACACGTAAACGCACCCCAGGGTTCATCAATCGTGGAAATTAGTCCGGGACACCAAAACAGTCAGTAATAGTCCACGAAACAGGCCAGAATCGGCCAAACCTGCGGGTGTTGATGACCGACACGTAAACGCACCCCGGGGTTCATCAATCATGGAAATCACTCCGGGACCCCAAAACAGTGAGTAATAGTCCATGAAACGGGCCGGAATCGGCCAAAACTGCGGGTGTTGATGACCGACACGTAAACGGACCCCGGGGTTCGTCAATCGTGGAAATCACTCTAGGACCCCAAAACAGTGAGTAATAGTCCACGATACGGGCCAGAATCGGCTAAAACTGCGGGTGTTGATGACCGACACGTAAACGCACCCCAGGGTTCATCAATCGTGGAAATTAGTCCGGGACACCAAAACAGTCAGTAATAGTCCATGAAAGAGGCCAGAATCGGCCAAAACTGCGGGTGTTGATGACCGACACGTAAACACACCCCGGGGTTCATCAATCATGGAAATCACTCCGGGACCCCAAAACAGTGAGTAATAGTCCATGAAACGGGCCGGAATCGGCCAAAACTGCGGGTGTTGATGACCGACACGTAAACGGACCCCGGGGTTCGTCAATCGTGGAAATCACTCTAGGACCCCAAAACAGTGAGTAATAGTCCACGATACGGGCCAGAATCGGCTAAAACTGCGAGTGTTGATGACCGACACGTAAAGGCAGCTCGGGGTTCGTCAATCGTGGAAATCACTCTAGGACCCCAAAACAGTGAGTAATAGTTCACGATACGGGCCGGAATCGGCCAAAACTGCGGGTGTTGATGACCGACACGTAAACGCACCCCAGGGTTCATCAATCGTGGAAATCACTCTAGGATCCCAAAACAGTGAGTAATAGTCCATGATACGGGCCAGAATCGGCTAAAACTGCGGGTGTTGATGACCGACACGTAAACGCACCCCAGGGTTTATCAATCGTGGAAATTAGTCCGGGACACCAAAACAGTCAGTAATAGTCCACGAAACAGGCCAGAATCGGCCAAACCTGCGGGTGTTGATGACCGACACGTAAACGCACCCCGGGGTTCATCAATCATGGAAATCACTCCGGGACCCCAAAACAGTGAGTAATAGTCCATGAAACGGGCCGGAATCGGCCAAAACTGCGGGTGTTGATGACCGACACGTAAACGGACCCCGGGGTTCGTCAATCGTGGAAATCACTCTAGGACCCCAAAACAGTGAGTAATAGTTCACGATACGGGCCGGAATCGGCCAAAACTGCGGGTGTTGATGACCGACACGTAAATGCACCCCAGGGTTCATCAATCGTGGAAATCACTCTAGGACCCCAAAACAGTGAGTAATAGTCCATGATACGGGCCAGAATCGGCTAAAACTGTGGGTGTTGATGACCGACACGTAAACGCACCCCAGGGTTCATCAATCGTGGAAATTAGTCCGGGACACCAAAACAGTCAGTAATAGTCCACGAAACAGGCCAGAATCGGCCAAACCTGCGGGTGTTGATGACCGACACGTAAACGCACCCCGGGGTTCATCAATCATGGAAATCACTCCGGGACCCCAAAACAGTGAGTAATAGTCCATGAAACGGGCCGGAATCGGCCAAAACTGCGGGTGTTGATGACCGACACGTAAACGGACCCCGGGGTTCGTCAATCGTGGAAATCACTCTAGGACCCACAAACAGTGAGTAATAGTCCACGATACGGGCCAGAATCGGCTAAAACTGCGAGTGTTGATGACCGACACGTAAAGGCAGCTCGGGGTTCGTCAATCGTGGAAATCACTCTAGGACCCCAAAACAGTGAGTAATAGTTCACGATACGGGCCGGAATCGGCCAAAACTGCGGGTGTTGATGACCGACACGTAAATGCACCCCAGGGTTCATCAATCGTGGAAATCACTGTAGGACCCCAAAACAGTGAGTAATAGTCCATGATACGGGCCAGAATCGGCTAAAACTGCGGGTGTTGATGACCGACACGTAAACGCACCCCAGGGTTCATCAATCGTGGAAATTAGTCCGGGACACCAAAACAGTGAGTAATAGTCCACGAAACAGGCCAGAATCGGCCAAACCTGCGGGTGTTGATGACCGACACGTAAACGCACCCCGGGGTTCATCAATCATGGAAATCACTCCGGGACCCCAAAACAGTGAGTAATAGTCCATGAAACGGGCCGGAATCGGCCAAAACTGCGGGTGTTGATGACCGACACGTAAACGGACCCCGGGGTTCGTCAATCGTGGAAATCACTCTAGGACCCCAAAACAGTGAGTAATAGTCCACGATACGGGCCAGAATCGGCTAAAACTGCGGGTGTTGATGACCGACACGTAAACGCACCCCAGGGTTCATCAATCGTGGAAATTAGTCCGGGACACCAAAACAGTCAGTAATAGTCCATGAAACAGGCCAGAATCGGCCAAACCTGCGGGTGTTGATGACCGACACGTAAACGCACCCCGGGGTTCATCAATCATGGAAATCACTCCGGGACCCCAAAACAGTGAGTAATAGTCCATGAAACGGGCCGGAATCGGCCAAAACTGCGGGTGTTGATGACCGACACGTAAACGGACCCCGGGGTTCGTCAATCGTGGAAATCACTCTAGGACCCACAAACAGTGAGTAATAGTCCACGATACGGGCCAGAATCGGCTAAAACTGCGAGTGTTGATGACCGACACGTAAAGGCAGCTCGGGGTTCGTCAATCGTGGAAATCACTCTAGGACCCCAAAACAGTGAGTAATAGTTCACGATACGGGCCGGAATCGGCCAAAACTGCGGGTGTTGATGACCGACACGTAAACGCACCCCAGGGTTCATCAATCGTGGAAATCACTCTAGGACCCCAAAACAGTGAGTAATAGTCCATGATACGGGCCAGAATCGGCTAAAACTGCGGGTGTTGATGACCGACACGTAAACGCACCCCAGGGTTTATCAATCGTGGAAATTAGTCCGGGACACCAAAACAGTCAGTAATAGTCCACGAAACAGGCCAGAATCGGCCAAACCTGCGGGTGTTGATGACCGACACGTAAACGCACCCCGGGGTTCATCAATCATGGAAATCACTCCGGGACCCCAAAACAGTGAGTAATAGTCCATGAAACGGGCCGGAATCGGCCAAAACTGCGGGTGTTGATGACCGACACGTAAACGGACCCCGGGGTTCGTCAATCGTGGAAATCACTCTAGGACCCCAAAACAGTGAGTAATAGTTCACGATACGGGCCGGAATCGGCCAAAACTGCGGGTGTTGATGACCGACACATAAATGCACCCCAGGGTTCATCAATCGTGGAAATCACTCTAGGACCCCAAAACAGTGAGTAATAGTCCATGATACGGGCCAGAATCGGCTAAAACTGCGGGTGTTGATGACCGACACGTAAACGCACCCCAGGGTTCATCAATCGTGGAAATTAGTCCGGGACACCAAAACAGTCAGTAATAGTCCACAAAACAGGCCAGAATCGGCCAAACCTGCGGGTGTTGATGACCGACACGTAAACGCACCCCGGGGTTCATCAATCATGGAAATCACTCCGGGACCCCAAAACAGTGAGTAATAGTCCATGAAACGGGCCGGAATCGGCCAAAACTGCGGGTGTTGATGACCGACACGTAAACGGACCCCGGGGTTCGTCAATCGTGGAAATCACTCTAGGACCCCAAAACAGTGAGTAATAGTCCACGATACGGGCCAGAATCGGCTAAAACTGCGAGTGTTGATGACCGACACGTAAAGGCAGCTCGGGGTTCGTCAATCGTGGAAATCACTCTAGGACCCCAAAACAGTGAGTAATAGTTCACGATACGGGCCGGAATCGGCCAAAACTGCGGGTGTTGATGACCGACACGTAAATGCACCCCAGGGTTCATCAATCGTGGAAATCACTGTAGGACCCCAAAACAGTGAGTAATAGTCCATGATACGGGCCAGAATCGGCTAAAACTGCGGGTGTTGATGACCGACACGTAAACGCACCCCAGGGTTCATCAATCGTGGAAATTAGTCCGGGACACCAAAACAGTCAGTAATAGTCCACGAAACAGGCCAGAATCGGCCAAACCTGCGGGTGTTGATGACCGACACGTAAACGCACCCCGGGGTTCATCAATCATGGAAATCACTCCGGGACCCCAAAACAGTGAGTAATAGTCCATGAAACGGGCCGGAATCGGCCAAAACTGCGGGTGTTGATGACCGACACGTAAACGGACCCCGGGGTTCGTCAATCGTGGAAATCACTCTAGGACCCCAAAACAGTGAGTAATAGTCCACGATACGGGCCAGAATCGGCTAAAACTGCGGGTGTTGATGACCGACACGTAAACGCACCCCAGGGTTCATCAATCGTGGAAATTAGTCCGGGACACCAAAACAGTCAGTAATAGTCCATGAAAGAGGCCAGAATCGGCCAAAACTGCGGGTGTTGATGACCGACACGTAAACACACCCCGGGGTTCATCAATCATGGAAATCACTCCGGGACCCCAAAACAGTGAGTAATAGTCCATGAAACGGGCCGGAATCGGCCAAAACTGCGGGTGTTGATGACCGACACGTAAACGGACCCCGGGGTTCGTCAATCGTGGAAATCACTCTAGGACCCCAAAACAGTGAGTAATAGTCCACGATACGGGCCAGAATCGGCTAAAACTGCGAGTGTTGATGACCGACACGTAAAGGCAGCTCGGGGTTCGTCAATCGTGGAAATCACTCTAGGACCCCAAAACAGTGAGTAATAGTTCACGATACGGGCCGGAATCGGCCAAAACTGCGGGTGTTGATGACCGACACGTAAACGCACCCCAGGGTTCATCAATCGTGGAAATCACTCTAGGACCCCAAAACAGTGAGTAATAGTCCATGATACGGGCCAGAATCGGCTAAAACTGCGGGTGTTGATGACCGACACGTAAACGCACCCCAGGGTTTATCAATCGTGGAAATTAGTCCGGGACACCAAAACAGTCAGTAATAGTCCACGAAACAGGCCAGAATCGGCCAAACCTGCGGGTGTTGATGACCGACACGTAAACGCACCCCGGGGTTCATCAATCATGGAAATCACTCCGGGACCCCAAAACAGTGAGTAATAGTCCATGAAACGGGCCGGAATCGGCCAAAACTGCGGGTGTTGATGACCGACACGTAAACGGACCCCGGGGTTCGTCAATCGTGGAAATCACTCTAGGACCCCAAAACAGTGAGTAATAGTCCATGATACGGGCCAGAATCGGCTAAAACTGCGGGTGTTGATGACCGACACGTAAACGCACCCCAGGGTTCATCAATCGTGGAAATTAGTCCGGGACACCAAAACAGTCAGTAATAGTCCATGAAAGAGGCCAGAATCGGCCAAAACTGCGGGTGTTGATGACCGACACGTAAACACACCCCGGGGTTCATCAATCATGGAAATCACTCCGGGACCCCAAAACAGTGAGTAATAGTCCATGAAACGGGCCGGAATCGGCCAAAACTGCGGGTGTTGATGACCGACACGTAAACGGACCCCGGGGTTCGTCAATCGTGGAAATCACTCTAGGACCCACAAACAGTGAGTAATAGTCCACGATACGGGCCAGAATCGGCTAAAACTGCGAGTGTTGATGACCGACACGTAAAGGCAGCTCGGGGTTCGTCAATCGTGGAAATCACTCTAGGACCCCAAAACAGTGAGTAATAGTTCACGATACGGGCCGGAATCGGCCAAAACTGCGGGTGTTGATGACCGACACGTAAACGCACCCCAGGGTTCATCAATCGTGGAAATCACTCTAGGACCCCAAAACAGTGAGTAATAGTCCATGATACGGGCCAGAATCGGCTAAAACTGCGGGTGTTGATGACCGACACGTAAACGCACCCCAGGGTTTATCAATCGTGGAAATTAGTCCGGGACACCAAAACAGTCAGTAATAGTCCACGAAACAGGCCAGAATCGGCCAAACCTGCGGGTGTTGATGACCGACACGTAAACGCACCCCGGGGTTCATCAATCATGGAAATCACTCCGGGACCCCAAAACAGTGAGTAATAGTCCATGAAACGGGCCGGAATCGGCCAAAACTGCGGGTGTTGATGACCGACACGTAAACGGACCCCGGGGTTCGTCAATCGTGGAAATCACTCTAGGACCCCAAAACAGTGAGTAATAGTCCATGATACGGGCCAGAATCGGCTAAAACTGCGGGTGTTGATGACCGACACGTAAACGCACCCCAGGGTTCATCAATCGTGGAAATTAGTCCGGGACACCAAAACAGTCAGTAATAGTCCATGAAAGAGGCCAGAATCGGCCAAAACTGCGGGTGTTGATGACCGACACGTAAACACACCCCGGGGTTCATCAATCATGGAAATCACTCCGGGACCCCAAAACAGTGAGTAATAGTCCATGAAACGGGCCGGAATCGGCCAAAACTGCGGGTGTTGATGACCGACACGTAAACGGACCCCGGGGTTCGTCAATCGTGGAAATCACTCTAGGACCCACAAACAGTGAGTAATAGTCCACGATACGGGCCAGAATCGGCTAAAACTGCGAGTGTTGATGACCGACACGTAAAGGCAGCTCGGGGTTCGTCAATCGTGGAAATCACTCTAGGACCCCAAAACAGTGAGTAATAGTTCACGATACGGGCCGGAATCGGCCAAAACTGCGGGTGTTGATGACCGACACGTAAATGCACCCCAGGGTTCATCAATCGTGGAAATCACTCTAGGACCCCAAAACAGTGAGTAATAGTCCATGATACGGGCCAGAATCGGCTAAAACTGCGGGTGTTGATGACCGACACGTAAACGCACCCCAGGGTTCATCAATCGTGGAAATTAGTCCGGGACACCAAAACAGTCAGTAATAGTCCACGAAACAGGCCAGAATCGGCCAAACCTGCGGGTGTTGATGACCGACACGTAAACGCACCCCGGGGTTCATCAATCATGGAAATCACTCCGGGACCCCAAAACAGTGAGTAATAGTCCATGAAACGGGCCGGAATCGGCCAAAACTGCGGGTGTTGATGACCGACACGTAAACGGACCCCGGGGTTCGTCAATCGTGGAAATCACTCTAGGACCCCAAAACAGTGAGTAATAGTCCACGATACGGGCCAGAATCGGCTAAAACTGCGGGTGTTGATGACCGACACGTAAACGCACCCCAGGGTTCATCAATCGTGGAAATTAGTCCGGGACACCAAAACAGTCAGTAATAGTCCATGAAAGAGGCCAGAATCGGCCAAAACTGCGGGTGTTGATGACCGACACGTAAACACACCCCGGGGTTCATCAATCATGGAAATCACTCCGGGACCCCAAAACAGTGAGTAATAGTCCATGAAACGGGCCGGAATCGGCCAAAACTGCGGGTGTTGATGACCGACACGTAAACGGACCCCGGGGTTCGTCAATCGTGGAAATCACTCTAGGACCCCAAAACAGTGAGTAATAGTCCACGATACGGGCCAGAATCGGCTAAAACTGCGAGTGTTGATGACCGACACGTAAAGGCAGCTCGGGGTTCGTCAATCGTGGAAATCACTCTAGGACCCCAAAACAGTGAGTAATAGTTCACGATACAGGCCGGAATCGGCCAAAACTGCGGGTGTTGATGACCGACACGTAAACGCACCCCAGGGTTCATCAATCGTGGAAATCACTCTAGGACCCCAAAACAGTGAGTAATAGTCCATGATACGGGCCAGAATCGGCTAAAACTGCGGGTGTTGATGACCGACACGTAAACGCACCCCAGGGTTTATCAATCGTGGAAATTAGTCCGGGACACCAAAACAGTCAGTAATAGTCCACGAAACAGGCCAGAATCGGCCAAACCTGCGGGTGTTGATGACCGACACGTAAACGCACCCCGGGGTTCATCAATCATGGAAATCACTCCGGGACCCCAAAACAGTGAGTAATAGTCCATGAAACGGGCCGGAATCGGCCAAAACTGCGGGTGTTGATGACCGACACGTAAACGGACCCCGGGGTTCGTCAATCGTGGAAATCACTCTAGGACCCCAAAACAGTGAGTAATAGTCCACGATACGGGCCAGAATCGGCTAAAACTGCGGGTGTTGATGACCGACACGTAAACGCACCCCAGGGTTCATCAATCGTGGAAATTAGTCCGGGACACAAAACAGTCAGTAATAGTCCATGAAAGAGGCCAGAATCGGCCAAAACTGCGGGTGTTGATGACCGACACGTAAACACACCCCGGGGTTCATCAATCATGGAAATCACTCCGGGACCCCAAAACAGTGAGTAATAGTCCATGAAACGGGCCGGAATCGGCCAAAACTGCGGGTGTTGATGACCGACACGTAAACGGACCCCGGGGTTCGTCAATCGTGGAAATCACTCTAGGACCCACAAACAGTGAGTAATAGTCCACGATACGGGCCAGAATCGGCTAAAACTGCGGGTGTTGATGACCGACACGTAAACGCACCCCAGGGTTCATCAATCGTGGAAATTAGTCCGGGACACCAAAACAGTCAGTAATAGTCCATGAAAGAGGCCAGAATCGGCCAAAACTGCGGGTGTTGATGACCGACACGTAAACACACCCCGGGGTTCATCAATCATGGAAATCACTCCGGGACCCCAAAACAGTGAGTAATAGTCCATGAAACGGGCCGGAATCGGCCAAAACTGCGGGTGTTGATGACCGACACGTAAACGGACCCCGGGGTTCGTCAATCGTGGAAATCACTCTAGGACCCACAAACAGTGAGTAATAGTCCACGATACGGGCCAGAATCGGCTAAAACTGCGAGTGTTGATGACCGACACGTAAAGGCAGCTCGGGGTTCGTCAATCGTGGAAATCACTCTAGGACCCCAAAACAGTGAGTAATAGTTCACGATACGGGCCGGAATCGGCCAAAACTGCGGGTGTTGATGACCGACACGTAAATGCACCCCAGGGTTCATCAATCGTGGAAATCACTCTAGGACCCCAAAACAGTGAGTAATAGTCCATGATACGGGCCAGAATCGGCTAAAACTGCGGGTGTTGATGACCGACACGTAAACGCACCCCAGGGTTCATCAATCGTGGAAATTAGTCCGGGACACCAAAACAGTCAGTAATAGTCCACGAAACAGGCCAGAATCGGCCAAACCTGCGGGTGTTGATGACCGACACGTAAACGCACCCCGGGGTTCATCAATCATGGAAATCACTCCGGGACCCCAAAACAGTGAGTAATAGTCCATGAAACGGGCCGGAATCGGCCAAAACTGCGGGTGTTGATGACCGACACGTAAATGGACCCCGGGGTTCGTCAATCGTGGAAATCACTCTAGGACCCCAAAACAGTGAGTAATAGTCCACGATACGGGCCAGAATCGGCTAAAACTGCGGGTGTTGATGACCGACACGTAAACGCACCCCAGGGTTCATCAATCGTGGAAATTAGTCCGGGACACCAAAACAGTCAGTAATAGTCCATGAAAGAGGCCAGAATCGGCCAAAACTGCGGGTGTTGATGACCGACACGTAAACACACCCCGGGGTTCATCAATCATGGAAATCACTCCGGGACCCCAAAACAGTGAGTAATAGTCCATGAAACGGGCCGGAATCGGCCAAAACTGCGGGTGTTGATGACCGACACGTAAACGGACCCCGGGGTTCGTCAATCGTGGAAATCACTCTAGGACCCCAAAACAGTGAGTAATAGTCCACGATACGGGCCAGAATCGGCTAAAACTGCGAGTGTTGATGACCGACACGTAAAGGCAGCTCGGGGTTCGTCAATCGTGGAAATCACTCTAGGACCCCAAAACAGTGAGTAATAGTTCACGATACGGGCCGGAATCGGCCAAAACTGCGGGTGTTGATGACCGACACGTAAACGCACCCCAGGGTTCATCAATCGTGGAAATCACTCTAGGACCCCAAAACAGTGAGTAATAGTCCATGATACGGGCCAGAATCGGCTAAAACTGCGGGTGTTGATGACCGACACGTAAACGCACCCCAGGGTTTATCAATCGTGGAAATTAGTCCGGGACACCAAAACAGTCAGTAATAGTCCACGAAACAGGCCAGAATCGGCCAAACCTGCGGGTGTTGATGACCGACACGTAAACGCACCCCGGGGTTCATCAATCATGGAAATCACTCCGGGACCCCAAAACAGTGAGTAATAGTCCATGAAACGGGCCGGAATCGGCCAAAACTGCGGGTGTTGATGACCGACACGTAAACGGACCCCGGGGTTCGTCAATCGTGGAAATCACTCTAGGACCCCAAAACAGTGAGTAATAGTCCACGATACGGGCCAGAATCGGCTAAAACTGCGGGTGTTGATGACCGACACGTAAACGCACCCCAGGGTTCATCAATCGTGGAAATTAGTCCGGGACACCAAAACAGTCAGTAATAGTCCATGAAAGAGGCCAGAATCGGCCAAAACTGCGGGTGTTGATGACCGACACGTAAACACACCCCGGGGTTCATCAATCATGGAAATCACTCCGGGACCCCAAAACAGTGAGTAATAGTCCATGAAACGGGCCGGAATCGGCCAAAACTGCGGGTGTTGATGACCGACACGTAAACGGACCCCGGGGTTCGTCAATCGTGGAAATCACTCTAGGACCCACAAACAGTGAGTAATAGTCCACGATACGGGCCAGAATCGGCTAAAACTGCGAGTGTTGATGACCGACACGTAAAGGCAGCTCGGGGTTCGTCAATCGTGGAAATCACTCTAGGACCCCAAAACAGTGAGTAATAGTTCACGATACGGGCCGGAATCGGCCAAAACTGCGGGTGTTGATGACCGACACGTAAACGCACCCCAGGGTTCATCAATCGTGGAAATCACTCTAGGACCCCAAAACAGTGAGTAATAGTCCATGATACGGGCCAGAATCGGCTAAAACTGCGGGTGTTGATGACCGACACGTAAACGCACCCCAGGGTTCATCAATCGTGGAAATTAGTCCGGGACACCAAAACAGTCAGTAATAGTCCACGAAACAGGCCAGAATCGGCCAAACCTGCGGGTGTTGATGACCGACACGTAAACGCACCCCGGGGTTCATCAATCATGGAAATCACTCCGGGACCCCAAAACAGTGAGTAATAGTCCATGAAACGGGCCGGAATCGGCCAAAACTGCGGGTGTTGATGACCGACACGTAAACGGACCCCGGGGTTCGTCAATCGTGGAAATCACTCTAGGACCCCAAAACAGTGAGTAATAGTCCACGATACGGGCCAGAATCGGCTAAAACTGCGGGTGTTGATGACCGACACGTAAACGCACCCCAGGGTTCATCAATCGTGGAAATTAGTCCGGGACACCAAAACAGTCAGTAATAGTCCATGAAAGAGGCCAGAATCGGCCAAAACTGCGGGTGTTGATGACCGACACGTAAACACACCCCGGGGTTCATCAATCATGGAAATCACTCCGGGACCCCAAAACAGTGAGTAATAGTCCATGAAACGGGCCGGAATCGGCCAAAACTGCGGGTGTTGATGACCGACACGTAAACGGACCCCGGGGTTCGTCAATCGTGGAAATCACTCTAGGACCCCAAAACAGTGAGTAATAGTCCACGATACGGGCCAGAATCGGCTAAAACTGCGAGTGTTGATGATCGACACGTAAAGGCAGCTCGGGGTTCGTCAATCGTGGAAATCACTCTAGGACCCCAAAACAGTGAGTAATAGTTCACGATACGGGCCGGAATCGGCCAAAACTGCGGGTGTTGATGACCGACACGTAAACGCACCCCAGGGTTCATCAATCGTGGAAATCACTCTAGGACCCCAAAACAGTGAGTAATAGTCCATGATACGGGCCAGAATCGGCTAAAACTGCGGGTGTTGATGACCGACACGTAAACGCACCCCAGGGTTTATCAATCGTGGAAATTAGTCCGGGACACCAAAACAGTCAGTAATAGTCCACGAAACAGGCCAGAATCGGCCAAACCTGCGGGTGTTGATGACCGACACGTAAACGCACCCCGGGGTTCATCAATCATGGAAATCACTCCGGGACCCCAAAACAGTGAGTAATAGTCCATGAAACGGGCCGGAATCGGCCAAAACTGCGGGTGTTGATGACCGACACGTAAACGGACCCCGGGGTTCGTCAATCGTGGAAATCACTCTAGGACCCCAAAACAGTGAGTAATAGTCCACGATACGGGCCAGAATCGGCTAAAACTGCGGGTGTTGATGACCGACACGTAAACGCACCCCAGGGTTCATCAATCGTGGAAATTAGTCCGGGACACCAAAACAGTCAGTAATAGTCCATGAAAGAGGCCAGAATCGGCCAAAACTGCGGGTGTTGATGACCGACACGTAAACACACCCCGGGGTTCATCAATCATGGAAATCACTCCGGGACCCCAAAACAGTGAGTAATAGTCCATGAAACGGGCCGGAATCGGCCAAAACTGCGGGTGTTGATGACCGACACGTAAACGGACCCCGGGGTTCGTCAATCGTGGAAATCACTCTAGGACCCCAAAACAGTGAGTAATAGTCCACGATACGGGCCAGAATCGGCTAAAACTGCGAGTGTTGATGATCGACACGTAAAGGCAGCTCGGGGTTCGTCAATCGTGGAAATCACTCTAGGACCCCAAAACAGTGAGTAATAGTTCACGATACGGGCCGGAATCGGCCAAAACTGCGGGTGTTGATGACCGACACGTAAACGCACCCCAGGGTTCATCAATCGTGGAAATCACTCTAGGACCCCAAAACAGTGAGTAATAGTCCATGATACGGGCCAGAATCGGCTAAAACTGCGGGTGTTGATGACCGACACATAAACGCACCCCAGGGTTTATCAATCGTGGAAATTAGTCCGGGACACCAAAACAGTCAGTAATAGTCCACGAAACAGGCCAGAATCGGCCAAACCTGCGGGTGTTGATGACCGACACGTAAACGCACCCCGGGGTTCATCAATCATGGAAATCACTCCGGGACCCCAAAACAGTGAGTAATAGTCCATGAAACGGGCCGGAATCGGCCAAAACTGCGGGTGTTGATGACCGACACGTAAACGGACCCCGGGGTTCGTCAATCGTGGAAATCACTCTAGGACCCCAAAACAGTGAGTAATAGTCCACGATACGGGCCAGAATCGGCTAAAACTGCGGGTGTTGATGACCGACACGTAAACGCACCCCAGGGTTCATCAATCGTGGAAATTAGTCCGGGACACCAAAACAGTCAGTAATAGTCCATGAAAGAGGCCAGAATCGGCCAAAACTGCGGGTGTTGATGACCGACACGTAAACACACCCCGGGGTTCATCAATCATGGAAATCACTCCGGGACCCCAAAACAGTGAGTAATAGTCCATGAAACGGGCCGGAATCGGCCAAAACTGCGGGTGTTGATGACCGACACGTAAACGGACCCCGGGGTTCGTCAATCGTGGAAATCACTCTAGGACCCACAAACAGTGAGTAATAGTCCACGATACGGGCCAGAATCGGCTAAAACTGCGAGTGTTGATGACCGACACGTAAAGGCAGCTCGGGGTTCGTCAATCGTGGAAATCACTCTAGGACCCCAAAACAGTGAGTAATAGTTCACGATACGGGCCGGAATCGGCCAAAACTGCGGGTGTTGATGACCGACACGTAAACGCACCCCAGGGTTCATCAATCGTGGAAATCACTCTAGGACCCCAAAACAGTGAGTAATAGTCCATGATACGGGCCAGAATCGGCTAAAACTGCGGGTGTTGATGACCGACACGTAAACGCACCCCAGGGTTCATCAATCGTGGAAATTAGTCCGGGACACCAAAACAGTCAGTAATAGTCCACGAAACAGGCCAGAATCGGCCAAACCTGCGGGTGTTGATGACCGACACGTAAACGCACCCCGGGGTTCATCAATCATGGAAATCACTCCGGGACCCCAAAACAGTGAGTAATAGTCCATGAAACGGGCCGGAATCGGCCAAAACTGCGGGTGTTGATGACCGACACGTAAACGGACCCCGGGGTTCGTCAATCGTGGAAATCACTCTAGGACCCCAAAACAGTGAGTAATAGTCCACGATACGGGCCAGAATCGGCTAAAACTGCGGGTGTTGATGACCGACACGTAAACGCACCCCAGGGTTCATCAATCGTGGAAATTAGTCCGGGACACCAAAACAGTCAGTAATAGTCCATGAAAGAGGCCAGAATCGGCCAAAACTGCGGGTGTTGATGACCGACACGTAAACACACCCCGGGGTTCATCAATCATGGAAATCACTCCGGGACCCCAAAACAGTGAGTAATAGTCCATGAAACGGGCCGGAATCGGCCAAAACTGCGGGTGTTGATGACCGACACGTAAACGGACCCCGGGGTTCGTCAATCGTGGAAATCACTCTAGGACCCCAAAACAGTGAGTAATAGTCCACGATACGGGCCAGAATCGGCTAAAACTGCGAGTGTTGATGATCGACACGTAAAGGCAGCTCGGGGTTCGTCAATCGTGGAAATCACTCTAGGACCCCAAAACAGTGAGTAATAGTTCACGATACGGGCCGGAATCGGCCAAAACTGCGGGTGTTGATGACCGACACGTAAACGCACCCCAGGGTTCATCAATCGTGGAAATCACTCTAGGACCCCAAAACAGTGAGTAATAGTCCATGATACGGGCCAGAATCGGCTAAAACTGCGGGTGTTGATGACCGACACGTAAACGCACCCCAGGGTTTATCAATCGTGGAAATTAGTCCGGGACACCAAAACAGTCAGTAATAGTCCACGAAACAGGCCAGAATCGGCCAAACCTGCGGGTGTTGATGACCGACACGTAAACGCACCCCGGGGTTCATCAATCATGGAAATCACTCCGGGACCCCAAAACAGTGAGTAATAGTCCATGAAACGGGCCGGAATCGGCCAAAACTGCGGGTGTTGATGACCGACACGTAAACGGACCCCGGGGTTCGTCAATCGTGGAAATCACTCTAGGACCCCAAAACAGTGAGTAATAGTCCACGATACGGGCCAGAATCGGCTAAAACTGCGGGTGTTGATGACCGACACGTAAACGCACCCCAGGGTTCATCAATCGTGGAAATTAGTCCGGGACACCAAAACAGTCAGTAATAGTCCATGAAAGAGGCCAGAATCGGCCAAAACTGCGGGTGTTGATGACCGACACGTAAACACACCCCGGGGTTCATCAATCATGGAAATCACTCCGGGACCCCAAAACAGTGAGTAATAGTCCATGAAACGGGCCGGAATCGGCCAAAACTGCGGGTGTTGATGACCGACACGTAAACGGACCCCGGGGTTCGTCAATCGTGGAAATCACTCTAGGACCCACAAACAGTGAGTAATAGTCCACGATACGGGCCAGAATCGGCTAAAACTGCGAGTGTTGATGACCGACACGTAAAGGCAGCTCGGGGTTCGTCAATCGTGGAAATCACTCTAGGACCCCAAAACAGTGAGTAATAGTTCACGATACGGGCCGGAATCGGCCAAAACTGCGGGTGTTGATGACCGACACGTAAACGCACCCCAGGGTTCATCAATCGTGGAAATCACTCTAGGACCCCAAAACAGTGAGTAATAGTCCATGATACGGGCCAGAATCGGCTAAAACTGCGGGTGTTGATGACCGACACGTAAACGCACCCCAGGGTTCATCAATCGTGGAAATTAGTCCGGGACACCAAAACAGTCAGTAATAGTCCACGAAACAGGCCAGAATCGGCCAAACCTGCGGGTGTTGATGACCGACACGTAAACGCACCCCGGGGTTCATCAATCATGGAAATCACTCCGGGACCCCAAAACAGTGAGTAATAGTCCATGAAACGGGCCGGAATCGGCCAAAACTGCGGGTGTTGATGACCGACACGTAAACGGACCCCGGGGTTCGTCAATCGTGGAAATCACTCTAGGACCCCAAAACAGTGAGTAATAGTCCACGATACGGGCCAGAATCGGCTAAAACTGCGGGTGTTGATGACCGACACGTAAACGCACCCCAGGGTTCATCAATCGTGGAAATTAGTCCGGGACACCAAAACAGTCAGTAATAGTCCATGAAAGAGGCCAGAATCGGCCAAAACTGCGGGTGTTGATGACCGACACGTAAACACACCCCGGGGTTCATCAATCATGGAAATCACTCCGGGACCCCAAAACAGTGAGTAATAGTCCATGAAACGGGCCGGAATCGGCCAAAACTGCGGGTGTTGATGACCGACACGTAAACGGACCCCGGGGTTCGTCAATCGTGGAAATCACTCTAGGACCCCAAAACAGTGAGTAATAGTCCACGATACGGGCCAGAATCGGCTAAAACTGCGAGTGTTGATGATCGACACGTAAAGGCAGCTCGGGGTTCGTCAATCGTGGAAATCACTCTAGGACCCCAAAACAGTGAGTAATAGTTCACGATACGGGCCGGAATCGGCCAAAACTGCGGGTGTTGATGACCGACACGTAAACGCACCCCAGGGTTCATCAATCGTGGAAATCACTCTAGGACCCCAAAACAGTGAGTAATAGTCCATGATACGGGCCAGAATCGGCTAAAACTGCGGGTGTTGATGACCGACACGTAAACGCACCCCAGGGTTTATCAATCGTGGAAATTAGTCCGGGACACCAAAACAGTCAGTAATAGTCCACGAAACAGGCCAGAATCGGCCAAACCTGCGGGTGTTGATGACCGACACGTAAACGCACCCCGGGGTTCATCAATCATGGAAATCACTCCGGGACCCCAAAACAGTGAGTAATAGTCCATGAAACGGGCCGGAATCGGCCAAAACTGCGGGTGTTGATGACCGACACGTAAACGGACCCCGGGGTTCGTCAATCGTGGAAATCACTCTAGGACCCCAAAACAGTGAGTAATAGTCCACGATACGGGCCAGAATCGGCTAAAACTGCGGGTGTTGATGACCGACACGTAAACGCACCCCAGGGTTCATCAATCGTGGAAATTAGTCCGGGACACCAAAACAGTCAGTAATAGTCCATGAAAGAGGCCAGAATCGGCCAAAACTGCGGGTGTTGATGACCGACACGTAAACACACCCCGGGGTTCATCAATCATGGAAATCACTCCGGGACCCCAAAACAGTGAGTAATAGTCCATGAAACGGGCCGGAATCGGCCAAAACTGCGGGTGTTGATGACCGACACGTAAACGGACCCCGGGGTTCGTCAATCGTGGAAATCACTCTAGGACCCACAAACAGTGAGTAATAGTCCACGATACGGGCCAGAATCGGCTAAAACTGCGAGTGTTGATGACCGACACGTAAAGGCAGCTCGGGGTTCGTCAATCGTGGAAATCACTCTAGGACCCCAAAACAGTGAGTAATAGTTCACGATACGGGCCGGAATCGGCCAAAACTGCGGGTGTTGATGACCGACACGTAAACGCACCCCAGGGTTCATCAATCGTGGAAATCACTCTAGGACCCCAAAACAGTGAGTAATAGTCCATGATACGGGCCAGAATCGGCTAAAACTGCGGGTGTTGATGACCGACACGTAAACGCACCCCAGGGTTCATCAATCGTGGAAATTAGTCCGGGACACCAAAACAGTCAGTAATAGTCCACGAAACAGGCCAGAATCGGCCAAACCTGCGGGTGTTGATGACCGACACGTAAACGCACCCCGGGGTTCATCAATCATGGAAATCACTCCGGGACCCCAAAACAGTGAGTAATAGTCCATGAAACGGGCCGGAATCGGCCAAAACTGCGGGTGTTGATGACCGACACGTAAACGGACCCCGGGGTTCGTCAATCGTGGAAATCACTCTAGGACCCCAAAACAGTGAGTAATAGTCCACGATACGGGCCAGAATCGGCTAAAACTGCGGGTGTTGATGACCGACACGTAAACGCACCCCAGGGTTCATCAATCGTGGAAATTAGTCCGGGACACCAAAACAGTCAGTAATAGTCCATGAAAGAGGCCAGAATCGGCCAAAACTGCGGGTGTTGATGACCGACACGTAAACACACCCCGGGGTTCATCAATCATGGAAATCACTCCGGGACCCCAAAACAGTGAGTAATAGTCCATGAAACGGGCCGGAATCGGCCAAAACTGCGGGTGTTGATGACCGACACGTAAACGGACCCCGGGGTTCGTCAATCGTGGAAATCACTCTAGGACCCCAAAACAGTGAGTAATAGTCCACGATACGGGCCAGAATCGGCTAAAACTGCGAGTGTTGATGATCGACACGTAAAGGCAGCTCGGGGTTCGTCAATCGTGGAAATCACTCTAGGACCCCAAAACAGTGAGTAATAGTTCACGATACGGGCCGGAATCGGCCAAAACTGCGGGTGTTGATGACCGACACGTAAACGCACCCCAGGGTTCATCAATCGTGGAAATCACTCTAGGACCCCAAAACAGTGAGTAATAGTCCATGATACGGGCCAGAATCGGCTAAAACTGCGGGTGTTGATGACCGACACGTAAACGCACCCCAGGGTTTATCAATCGTGGAAATTAGTCCGGGACACCAAAACAGTCAGTAATAGTCCACGAAACAGGCCAGAATCGGCCAAACCTGCGGGTGTTGATGACCGACACGTAAACGCACCCCGGGGTTCATCAATCATGGAAATCACTCCGGGACCCCAAAACAGTGAGTAATAGTCCATGAAACGGGCCGGAATCGGCCAAAACTGCGGGTGTTGATGACCGACACGTAAACGGACCCCGGGGTTCGTCAATCGTGGAAATCACTCTAGGACCCCAAAACAGTGAGTAATAGTCCACGATACGGGCCAGAATCGGCTAAAACTGCGGGTGTTGATGACCGACACGTAAACGCACCCCAGGGTTCATCAATCGTGGAAATTAGTCCGGGACACCAAAACAGTCAGTAATAGTCCATGAAAGAGGCCAGAATCGGCCAAAACTGCGGGTGTTGATGACCGACACGTAAACACACCCCGGGGTTCATCAATCATGGAAATCACTCCGGGACCCCAAAACAGTGAGTAATAGTCCATGAAACGGGCCGGAATCGGCCAAAACTGCGGGTGTTGATGACCGACACGTAAACGGACCCCGGGGTTCGTCAATCGTGGAAATCACTCTAGGACCCACAAACAGTGAGTAATAGTCCACGATACGGGCCAGAATCGGCTAAAACTGCGAGTGTTGATGACCGACACGTAAAGGCAGCTCGGGGTTCGTCAATCGTGGAAATCACTCTAGGACCCCAAAACAGTGAGTAATAGTTCACGATACGGGCCGGAATCGGCCAAAACTGCGGGTGTTGATGACCGACACGTAAATGCACCCCAGGGTTCATCAATCGTGGAAATCACTCTAGGACCCCAAAACAGTGAGTAATAGTCCATGATACGGGCCAGAATCGGCTAAAACTGCGGGTGTTGATGACCGACACGTAAACGCACCCCAGGGTTCATCAATCGTGGAAATTAGTCCGGGACACCAAAACAGTCAGTAATAGTCCACGAAACAGGCCAGAATCGGCCAAACCTGCGGGTGTTGATGACCGACACGTAAACGCACCCCGGGGTTCATCAATCATGGAAATCACTCCGGGACCCCAAAACAGTGAGTAATAGTCCATGAAACGGGCCGGAATCGGCCAAAACTGCGGGTGTTGATGACCGACACGTAAACGGACCCCGGGGTTCGTCAATCGTGGAAATCACTCTAGGACCCCAAAACAGTGAGTAATAGTCCACGATACGGGCCAGAATCGGCTAAAACTGCGGGTGTTGATGACCGACACGTAAACGCACCCCAGGGTTCATCAATCGTGGAAATTAGTCCGGGACACCAAAACAGTCAGTAATAGTCCATGAAAGAGGCCAGAATCGGCCAAAACTGCGGGTGTTGATGACCGACACGTAAACACACCCCGGGGTTCATCAATCATGGAAATCACTCCGGGACCCCAAAACAGTGAGTAATAGTCCATGAAACGGGCCGGAATCGGCCAAAACTGCGGGTGTTGATGACCGACACGTAAACGGACCCCGGGGTTCGTCAATCGTGGAAATCACTCTAGGACCCCAAAACAGTGAGTAATAGTCCACGATACGGGCCAGAATCGGCTAAAACTGCGAGTGTTGATGACCGACACGTAAAGGCAGCTCGGGGTTCGTCAATCGTGGAAATCACTCTAGGACCCCAAAACAGTGAGTAATAGTTCACGATACGGGCCGGAATCGGCCAAAACTGCGGGTGTTGATGACCGACACGTAAACGCACCCCAGGGTTCATCAATCGTGGAAATCACTCTAGGACCCCAAAACAGTGAGTAATAGTCCATGATACGGGCCAGAATCGGCTAAAACTGCGGGTGTTGATGACCGACACGTAAACGCACCCCAGGGTTCATCAATCGTGGAAATTAGTCCGGGACACCAAAACAGTCAGTAATAGTCCACGAAACAGGCCAGAATCGGCCAAACCTGCGGGTGTTGATGACCGACACGTAAACGCACCCCGGGGTTCATCAATCATGGAAATCACTCCGGGACCCCAAAACAGTGAGTAATAGTCCATGAAACGGGCCGGAATCGGCCAAAACTGCGGGTGTTGATGACCGACACGTAAACGGACCCCGGGGTTCGTCAATCGTGGAAATCACTCTAGGACCCCAAAACAGTGAGTAATAGTCCACGATACGGGCCAGAATCGGCTAAAACTGCGGGTGTTGATGACCGACACGTAAACGCACCCCAGGGTTCATCAATCGTGGAAATTAGTCCGGGACACCAAAACAGTCAGTAATAGTCCATGAAAGAGGCCAGAATCGGCCAAAACTGCGGGTGTTGATGACCGACACGTAAACACACCCCGGGGTTCATCAATCATGGAAATCACTCCGGGACCCCAAAACAGTGAGTAATAGTCCATGAAACGGGCCGGAATCGGCCAAAACTGCGGGTGTTGATGACCGACACGTAAACGGACCCCGGGGTTCGTCAATCGTGGAAATCACTCTAGGACCCCAAAACAGTGAGTAATAGTCCACGATACGGGCCAGAATCGGCTAAAACTGCGAGTGTTGATGACCGACACGTAAAGGCAGCTCGGGGTTCGTCAATCGTGGAAATCACTCTAGGACCCCAAAACAGTGAGTAATAGTTCACGATACGGGCCGGAATCGGCCAAAACTGCGGGTGTTGATGACCGACACGTAAACGCACCCCAGGGTTCATCAATCGTGGAAATCACTCTAGGACCCCAAAACAGTGAGTAATAGTCCATGATACGGGCCAGAATCGGCTAAAACTGCGGGTGTTGATGACCGACACGTAAACGCACCCCAGGGTTCATCAATCGTGGAAATTAGTCCGGGACACCAAAACAGTCAGTAATAGTCCACGAAACAGGCCAGAATCGGCCAAACCTGCGGGTGTTGATGACCGACACGTAAACGCACCCCGGGGTTCATCAATCATGGAAATCACTCCGGGACCCCAAAACAGTGAGTAATAGTCCATGAAACGGGCCGGAATCGGCCAAAACTGCGGGTGTTGATGACCGACACGTAAACGGACCCCGGGGTTCGTCAATCGTGGAAATCACTCTAGGACCCCAAAACAGTGAGTAATAGTCCACGATACGGGCCAGAATCGGCTAAAACTGCGGGTGTTGATGACCGACACGTAAACGCACCCCAGGGTTCATCAATCGTGGAAATTAGTCCGGGACACCAAAACAGTCAGTAATAGTCCATGAAAGAGGCCAGAATCGGCCAAAACTGCGGGTGTTGATGACCGACACGTAAACACACCCCGGGGTTCATCAATCATGGAAATCACTCCGGGACCCCAAAACAGTGAGTAATAGTCCATGAAACGGGCCGGAATCGGCCAAAACTGCGGGTGTTGATGACCGACACGTAAACGGACCCCGGGGTTCGTCAATCGTGGAAATCACTCTAGGACCCCAAAACAGTGAGTAATAGTCCACGATACGGGCCAGAATCGGCTAAAACTGCGAGTGTTGATGACCGACAAGTAAAGGCAGCTCGGGGTTCGTCAATCGTGGAAATCACTCTAGGACCCCAAAACAGTGAGTAATAGTTCACGATACGGGCCGGAATCGGCCCAAACTGCGGGTGTTGATGACCGACACGTAAACGCACCCCAGGGTTCATCAATCGTGGAAATCACTCTAGGACCCCAAAACAGTGAGTAATGTCCATGATACGGGCCAGAATCGGCTAAAACTGCGGGTGTTGATGACCGACACGTAAACGCACCCCAGGGTTCATCAATCGTGGAAATTAGTCCGGGACACCAAAACAGTCAGTAATAGTCCACGAAACAGGCCAGAATCGGCCAAACCTGCGGGTGTTGATGACCGACACGTAAACGCACCCCGGGGTTCATCAATCATGGAAATCACTCCGGGACCCCAAAACAGTGAGTAATAGTCCATGAAACGGGCCGGAATCGGCCAAAACTGCGGGTGTTGATGACCGACACGTAAACGGACCCCGGGGTTCGTCAATCGTGGAAATCACTCTAGGACCCCAAAACAGTGAGTAATAGTCCACGATACGGGCCAGAATCGGCTAAAACTGCGGGTGTTGATGACCGACACGTAAACGCACCCCAGGGTTCATCAATCGTGGAAATTAGTCCGGGACACCAAAACAGTCAGTAATAGTCCATGAAAGAGGCCAGAATCGGCCAAAACTGCGGGTGTTGATGACCGACACGTAAACACACCCCGGGGTTCATCAATCATGGAAATCACTCCGGGACCCCAAAACAGTGAGTAATAGTCCATGAAACGGGCCGGAATCGGCCAAAACTGCGGGTGTTGATGACCGACACGTAAACGGACCCCGGGGTTCGTCAATCGTGGAAATCACTCTAGGACCCCAAAACAGTGAGTAATAGTCCACGATACGGGCCAGAATCGGCTAAAACTGCGGGTGTTGATGACCGACACGTAAACGCACCCCAGGGTTCATCAATCGTGGAAATTAGTCCGGGACACCAAAACAGTCAGTAATAGTCCATGAAAGAGGCCAGAATCGGCCAAAACTGCGGGTGTTGATGACCGACACGTAAACACACCCCGGGGTTCATCAATCATGGAAATCACTCCGGGACCCCAAAACAGTGAGTAATAGTCCATGAAACGGGCCGGAATCGGCCAAAACTGCGGGTGTTGATGACCGACACGTAAACGGACCCCGGGGTTCGTCAATCGTGGAAATCACTCTAGGACCCCAAAACAGTGAGTAATAGTCCACGATACGGGCCAGAATCGGCTAAAACTGCGAGTGTTGATGATCGACACGTAAAGGCAGCTCGGGGTTCGTCAATCGTGGAAATCACTCTAGGACCCCAAAACAGTGAGTAATAGTTCACGATACGGGCCGGAATCGGCCAAAACTGCGGGTGTTGATGACCGACACGTAAACGCACCCCAGGGTTCATCAATCGTGGAAATCACTCTAGGACCCCAAAACAGTGAGTAATAGTCCATGATACGGGCCAGAATCGGCTAAAACTGCGGGTGTTGATGACCGACACGTAAACGCACCCCAGGGTTCATCAATCGTGGAAATTAGTCCGGGACACCAAAACAGTCAGTAATAGTCCACGAAACAGGCCAGAATCGGCCAAACCTGCGGGTGTTGATGACCGACACGTAAACGCACCCCGGGGTTCATCAATCATGGAAATCACTCCGGGACCCCAAAACAGTGAGTAATAGTCCATGAAACGGGCCGGAATCGGCCAAAACTGCGGGTGTTGATGACCGACACGTAAACGGACCCCGGGGTTCGTCAATCGTGGAAATCACTCTAGGACCCCAAAACAGTGAGTAATAGTCCACGATACGGGCCAGAATCGGCTAAAACTGCGGGTGTTGATGACCGACACGTAAACGCACCCCAGGGTTCATCAATCGTGGAAATTAGTCCGGGACACCAAAACAGTCAGTAATAGTCCATGAAAGAGGCCAGAATCGGCCAAAACTGCGGGTGTTGATGACCGACACGTAAACACACCCCGGGGTTCATCAATCATGGAAATCACTCCGGGACCCCAAAACAGTGAGTAATAGTCCATGAAACGGGCCGGAATCGGCCAAAACTGCGGGTGTTGATGACCGACACGTAAACGGACCCCGGGGTTCGTCAATCGTGGAAATCACTCTAGGACCCCAAAACAGTGAGTAATAGTCCACGATACGGGCCAGAATCGGCTAAAACTGCGAGTGTTGATGATCGACACGTAAAGGCAGCTCGGGGTTCGTCAATCGTGGAAATCACTCTAGGACCCCAAAACAGTGAGTAATAGTTCACGATACGGGCCGGAATCGGCCAAAACTGCGGGTGTTGATGACCGACACGTAAACGCACCCCAGGGTTCATCAATCGTGGAAATCACTCTAGGACCCCAAAACAGTGAGTAATAGTCCATGATACGGGCCAGAATCGGCTAAAACTGCGGGTGTTGATGACCGACACGTAAACGCACCCCAGGGTTCATCAATCGTGGAAATTAGTCCGGGACACCAAAACAGTCAGTAATAGTCCACGAAACAGGCCAGAATCGGCCAAACCTGCGGGTGTTGATGACCGACACGTAAACGCACCCCGGGGTTCATCAATCATGGAAATCACTCCGGGACCCCAAAACAGTGAGTAATAGTCCATGAAACGGGCCGGAATCGGCCAAAACTGCGGGTGTTGATGACCGACACGTAAACGGACCCCGGGGTTCGTCAATCGTGGAAATCACTCTAGGACCCCAAAACAGTGAGTAATAGTCCACGATACGGGCCAGAATCGGCTAAAACTGCGGGTGTTGATGACCGACACGTAAACGCACCCCAGGGTTCATCAATCGTGGAAATTAGTCCGGGACACCAAAACAGTCAGTAATAGTCCATGAAAGAGGCCAGAATCGGCCAAAACTGCGGGTGTTGATGACCGACACGTAAACACACCCCGGGGTTCATCAATCATGGAAATCACTCCGGGACCCCAAAACAGTGAGTAATAGTCCATGAAACGGGCCGGAATCGGCCAAAACTGCGGGTGTTGATGACCGACACGTAAACGGACCCCGGGGTTCGTCAATCGTGGAAATCACTCTAGGACCCCAAAACAGTGAGTAATAGTCCACGATACGGGCCAGAATCGGCTAAAACTGCGAGTGTTGATGATCGACACGTAAAGGCAGCTCGGGGTTCGTCAATCGTGGAAATCACTCTAGGACCCCAAAACAGTGAGTAATAGTTCACGATACGGGCCGGAATCGGCCAAAACTGCGGGTGTTGATGACCGACACGTAAACGCACCCCAGGGTTCATCAATCGTGGAAATCACTCTAGGACCCCAAAACAGTGAGTAATAGTCCATGATACGGGCCAGAATCGGCTAAAACTGCGGGTGTTGATGACCGACACGTAAACGCACCCCAGGGTTCATCAATCGTGGAAATTAGTCCGGGACACCAAAACAGTCAGTAATAGTCCACGAAACAGGCCAGAATCGGCCAAACCTGCGGGTGTTGATGACCGACACGTAAACGCACCCCGGGGTTCATCAATCATGGAAATCACTCCGGGACCCCAAAACAGTGAGTAATAGTCCATGAAACGGGCCGGAATCGGCCAAAACTGCGGGTGTTGATGACCGACACGTAAACGGACCCCGGGGTTCGTCAATCGTGGAAATCACTCTAGGACCCCAAAACAGTGAGTAATAGTCCACGATACGGGCCAGAATCGGCTAAAACTGCGGGTGTTGATGACCGACACGTAAACGCACCCCAGGGTTCATCAATCGTGGAAATTAGTCCGGGACACCAAAACAGTCAGTAATAGTCCATGAAAGAGGCCAGAATCGGCCAAAACTGCGGGTGTTGATGACCGACACGTAAACACACCCCGGGGTTCATCAATCATGGAAATCACTCCGGGACCCCAAAACAGTGAGTAATAGTCCATGAAACGGGCCGGAATCGGCCAAAACTGCGGGTGTTGATGACCGACACGTAAATGGACCCCGGGGTTCGTCAATCGTGGAAATCACTCTAGGACCCCAAAACAGTGAGTAATAGTCCATGATACGGGCCAGAATCGGCTAAAACTGCGGGTGTTGATGACCGACACGTAAACGCACCCCAGGGTTCATCAATCGTGGAAATTAGTCCGGGACACCAAAACAGTCAGTAATAGTCCACGAAACAGGCCAGAATCGGCCAAACCTGCGGGTGTTGATGACCGACACGTAAACGCACCCCGGGGTTCATCAATCATGGAAATCACTCCGGGACCCCAAAACAGTGAGTAATAGTCCATGAAACGGGCCGGAATCGGCCAAAACTGCGGGTGTTGATGACCGACACGTAAACGGACCCCGGGGTTCGTCAATCGTGGAAATCACTCTAGGACCCCAAAACAGTGAGTAATAGTCCACGATACGGGCCAGAATCGGCTAAAACTGCGGGTGTTGATGACCGACACGTAAACGCACCCCAGGGTTCATCAATCGTGGAAATTAGTCCGGGACACCAAAACAGTCAGTAATAGTCCATGAAAGAGGCCAGAATCGGCCAAAACTGCGGGTGTTGATGACCGACACGTAAACACACCCCGGGGTTCATCAATCATGGAAATCACTCCGGGACCCCAAAACAGTGAGTAATAGTCCATGAAACGGGCCGGAATCGGCCAAAACTGCGGGTGTTGATGACCGACACGTAAACGGACCCCGGGGTTCGTCAATCGTGGAAATCACTCTAGGACCCCAAAACAGTGAGTAATAGTCCACGATACGGGCCAGAATCGGCTAAAACTGCGGGTGTTGATGACCGACACGTAAACGCACCCCAGGGTTCATCAATCGTGGAAATTAGTCCGGGACACCAAAACAGTCAGTAATAGTCCATGAAAGAGGCCAGAATCGGCCAAAACTGCGGGTGTTGATGACCGACACGTAAACACACCCCGGGGTTCATCAATCATGGAAATCACTCCGGGACCCCAAAACAGTGAGTAATAGTCCATGAAACGGGCCGGAATCGGCCAAAACTGCGGGTGTTGATGACCGACACGTAAACGGACCCCGGGGTTCGTCAATCGTGGAAATCACTCTAGGACCCCAAAACAGTGAGTAATAGTCCACGATACGGGCCAGAATCGGCTAAAACTGCGAGTGTTGATGATCGACACGTAAAGGCAGCTCGGGGTTCGTCAATCGTGGAAATCACTCTAGGACCCCAAAACAGTGAGTAATAGTTCACGATACGGGCCAGAATCGGCTAAAACTGCGGGTGTTGATGACCGACACGTAAACGGACCCCGGGGTTCGTCAATCGTGGAAATCACTCTAGGACCCCAAAACAGTGAGTAATAGTCCACGATACGGGCCAGAATCGGCTAAAACTGCGGGTGTTGATGACCGACACGTAAACGCACCCCAGGGTTCATCAATCGTGGAAATTAGTCCGGGACACCAAAACAGTCAGTAATAGTCCATGAAAGAGGCCAGAATCGGCCAAAACTGCGGGTGTTGATGACCGACACGTAAACACACCCCGGGGTTCATCAATCATGGAAATCACTCCGGGACCCCAAAACAGTGAGTAATAGTCCATGAAACGGGCCGGAATCGGCCAAAACTGCGGGTGTTGATGACCGACACGTAAATGGACCCCGGGGTTCGTCAATCGTGGAAATCACTCTAGGACCCCAAAACAGTGAGTAATAGTCCACGATACGGGCCAGAATCGGCTAAAACTGCGAGTGTTGATGACCGACACGTAAAGGCAGCTCGGGGTTCGTCAATCGTGGAAATCACTCTAGGACCCCAAAACAGTGAGTAATAGTTCACGATACGGGCCGGAATCGGCCAAAACTGCGGGTGTTGATGACCGACACGTAAACACACCCCAGGGTTCATCAATCGTGGAAATCACTCTAGGACCCCAAAACAGTGAGTAATAGTCCATGATACGGGCCAGAATCGGCTAAAACTGCGGGTGTTGATGACCGACACGTAAACGCACCCCAGGGTTCATCAATCGTGGAAATTAGTCCGGGACACCAAAACAGTCAGTAATAGTCCACGAAACAGGCCAGAATCGGCCAAACCTGCGGGTGTTGATGACCGACACGTAAACGCACCCCGGGTTTCATCAATCATGGAAATCACTCCGGGACCCCAAAACAGTGAGTAATAGTCCATGAAACGGGCCGGAATCGGCCAAAACTGCGGGTGTTGATGACCGACACGTAAACGGACCCCGGGGTTCGTCAATCGTGGAAATCACTCTAGGACCCCAAAACAGTGAGTAATAGTCCATGATACGGGCCAGAATCGGCTAAAACTGCGGGTGTTGATGACCGACACGTAAACGCACCCCAGGGTTCATCAATCGTGGAAATTAGTCCGGGACACCAAAACAGTCAGTAATAGTCCATGAAAGAGGCCAGAATCGGCCAAAACTGCGGGTGTTGATGACCGACACGTAAACACACCCCGGGGTTCATCAATCATGGAAATCACTCCGGGACCCAAAAACAGTGAGTAATAGTCCATGAAACGGGCCGGAATCGGCCAAAACTGCGGGTGTTGATGACCGACACGTAAACGGACCCCGGGGTTCGTCAATCGTGGAAATCACTCTAGGACCCCAAAACAGTGAGTAATAGTCCACGATACGGGCCAGAATCGGCTAAAACTGCGAGTGTTGATGACCGACACGTAAAGGCAGCTCGGGGTTCGTCAATCGTGGAAATCACTCTAGGACCCCAAAACAGTGAGTAATAGTTCACGATACGGGCCGGAATCGGCCAAAACTGCGGGTGTTGATGACCGACACGTAAACGCACCCCAGGGTTCATCAATCATGGAAATCACTCTAGGACACCAAAACAGTGAGTAATAGTCCATGATACGGGCCAGAATCGGCTAAAACTGCGGGTGTTGATGACCGACACGTAAACGCACCCCAGGGTTCATCAATCGTGGAAATTAGTCCGGGACACCAAAACAGTCAGTAATAGTCCATGAAAGAGGCCAGAATCGGCCAAAACTGCGGGTGTTGATGACCGACACGTAAACACACCCCGGGGTTCATCAATCATGGAAATCACTCCGGGACCCCAAAACAGTGAGTAATAGTCCATGAAACGGGCCGGAATCGGCCAAAACTGCGGGTGTTGATGACCGACACGTAAACACACCCCGGGGTTCATCAATCATGGAAATCACTCCGGGACCCCAAAACAGTGAGTAATAGTCCATGAAACGGGCCGGAATCGGCCAAAACTGCGGGTGTTGATGACCGACACGTAAACGGACCCCGGGGTTCGTCAATCGTGGAAATCACTCTAGGACCCCAAAACAGTGAGTAATAGTCCACGATACGGGCCGGAATCGGCCAAAACTGCGGGTGTTGATGACCGACACGTAAACGCACCCCAGGGTTCATCAATCGTGGAAATCACTCTAGGACCCCAAAAAAGTGAGTAATAGTCCATGATACGGGCCAGAATCGGCTAAAACTGCGGGTGTTGATGACCGACACGTAAACGCACCCCAGGGTTCATCAATCGTGGAAATTAGTCCGGGACACCAAAACAGTCAGTAATAGTCCACGAAACAGGCCAGAATCGGCCAAACCTGCGGGTGTTGATGACCGACACGTAAACGCACCCCGGGTTTCATCAATCATGGAAATCACTCCGGGACCCCAAAACAGTGAGTAATAGTCCATGAAACGGGCCGGAATCGGCCAAAACTGCGGGTGTTGATGACCGACACGTAAACGGACCCCGGGGTTCGTCAATCGTGGAAATCACTCTAGGACCCCAAAACAGTGAGTAATAGTCCATGATACGGGCCAGAATCGGCTAAAACTGCGGGTGTTGATGACCGACACGTAAACGCACCCCAGGGTTCATCAATCGTGGAAATTAGTCCGGGACACCAAAACAGTCATAATAGTCCATGAAAGAGGCCAGAATCGGCCAAAACTGCGGGTGTTGATGACCGACACGTAAACACACCCCGGGGTTCATCAATCATGGAAATCACTCCGGGACCCCAAAACAGTGAGTAATAGTCCATGAAACGGGCCGGAATCGGCCAAAACTGCGGGTGTTGATGACCGACACGTAAACGGACCCCGGGGTTCGTCAATCGTGGAAATCACTCTAGGACCCCAAAACAGTGAGTAATAGTCCATGATACGGGCCAGAATCGGCTAAAACTGCGGGTGTTGATGACCGACACGTAAACGCACCCCAGGGTTCATCAATCGTGGAAATTAGTCCGGGACACCAAAACAGTCATAATAGTCCATGAAAGAGGCCAGAATCGGCCAAAACTGCGGGTGTTGATGACCGACACGTAAACACACCCCGGGGTTCATCAATCATGGAAATCACTCCGGGACCCCAAAACAGTGAGTAATAGTCCATGAAACGGGCCGGAATCGGCCAAAACTGCGGGTGTTGATGACCGACACGTAAACGGACCCCGGGGTTCGTCAATCGTGGAAATCACTCTAGGACCCCAAAACAGTGAGTAATAGTTCACGATACGGGCCAGAATCGGCTAAAACTGCGGGTGTTGATGACCGACACGTAAACGGACCCCGGGGTTCGTCAATCGTGGAAATCACTCTAGGACCCCAAAACAGTGAGTAATAGTCCACGATACGGGCCAGAATCGGCTAAAACTGCGGGTGTTGATGACCGACACGTAAACGCACCCCAGGGTTCATCAATCGTGGAAATTAGTCCGGGACACCAAAACAGTCAGTAATAGTCCATGAAAGAGGCCAGAATCGGCCAAAACTGCGGGTGTTGATGACCGACACGTAAACACACCCCGGGGTTCATCAATCATGGAAATCACTCCGGGACCCCAAAACAGTGAGTAATAGTCCATGAAACGGGCCGGAATCGGCCAAAACTGCGGGTGTTGATGACCGACACGTAAATGGACCCCGGGGTTCGTCAATCGTGGAAATCACTCTAGGACCCCAAAACAGTGAGTAATAGTCCACGATACGGGCCAGAATCGGCTAAAACTGCGAGTGTTGATGACCGACACGTAAAGGCAGCTCGGGGTTCGTCAATCGTGGAAATCACTCTAGGACCCCAAAACAGTGAGTAATAGTTCACGATACGGGCCGGAATCGGCCAAAACTGCGGGTGTTGATGACCGACACGTAAACACACCCCAGGGTTCATCAATCGTGGAAATCACTCTAGGACCCCAAAACAGTGAGTAATAGTCCATGATACGGGCCAGAATCGGCTAAAACTGCGGGTGTTGATGACCGACACGTAAACGCACCCCAGGGTTCATCAATCGTGGAAATTAGTCCGGGACACCAAAACAGTCAGTAATAGTCCACGAAACAGGCCAGAATCGGCCAAACCTGCGGGTGTTGATGACCGACACGTAAACGCACCCCGGGTTTCATCAATCATGGAAATCACTCCGGGACCCCAAAACAGTGAGTAATAGTCCATGAAACGGGCCGGAATCGGCCAAAACTGCGGGTGTTGATGACCGACACGTAAACGGACCCCGGGGTTCGTCAATCGTGGAAATCACTCTAGGACCCCAAAACAGTGAGTAATAGTCCATGATACGGGCCAGAATCGGCTAAAACTGCGGGTGTTGATGACCGACACGTAAACGCACCCCAGGGTTCATCAATCGTGGAAATTAGTCCGGGACACCAAAACAGTCAGTAATAGTCCATGAAAGAGGCCAGAATCGGCCAAAACTGCGGGTGTTGATGACCGACACGTAAACACACCCCGGGGTTCATCAATCATGGAAATCACTCCGGGACCCAAAAACAGTGAGTAATAGTCCATGAAACGGGCCGGAATCGGCCAAAACTGCGGGTGTTGATGACCGACACGTAAACGGACCCCGGGGTTCGTCAATCGTGGAAATCACTCTAGGACCCCAAAACAGTGAGTAATAGTCCACGATACGGGCCAGAATCGGCTAAAACTGCGAGTGTTGATGACCGACACGTAAAGGCAGCTCGGGGTTCGTCAATCGTGGAAATCACTCTAGGACCCCAAAACAGTGAGTAATAGTTCACGATACGGGCCGGAATCGGCCAAAACTGCGGGTGTTGATGACCGACACGTAAACGCACCCCAGGGTTCATCAATCATGGAAATCACTCTAGGACACCAAAACAGTGAGTAATAGTCCATGATACGGGCCAGAATCGGCTAAAACTGCGGGTGTTGATGACCGACACGTAAACGCACCCCAGGGTTCATCAATCGTGGAAATTAGTCCGGGACACCAAAACAGTCAGTAATAGTCCATGAAAGAGGCCAGAATCGGCCAAAACTGCGGGTGTTGATGACCGACACGTAAACACACCCCGGGGTTCATCAATCATGGAAATCACTCCGGGACCCCAAAACAGTGAGTAATAGTCCATGAAACGGGCCGGAATCGGCCAAAACTGCGGGTGTTGATGACCGACACGTAAACACACCCCGGGGTTCATCAATCATGGAAATCACTCCGGGACCCCAAAACAGTGAGTAATAGTCCATGAAACGGGCCGGAATCGGCCAAAACTGCGGGTGTTGATGACCGACACGTAAACGGACCCCGGGGTTCGTCAATCGTGGAAATCACTCTAGGACCCCAAAACAGTGAGTAATAGTCCACGATACGGGCCGGAATCGGCCAAAACTGCGGGTGTTGATGACCGACACGTAAACGCACCCCAGGGTTCATCAATCGTGGAAATCACTCTAGGACCCCAAAAAAGTGAGTAATAGTCCATGATACGGGCCAGAATCGGCTAAAACTGCGGGTGTTGATGACCGACACGTAAACGCACCCCAGGGTTCATCAATCGTGGAAATTAGTCCGGGACACCAAAACAGTCAGTAATAGTCCACGAAACAGGCCAGAATCGGCCAAACCTGCGGGTGTTGATGACCGACACGTAAACGCACCCCGGGTTTCATCAATCATGGAAATCACTCCGGGACCCCAAAACAGTGAGTAATAGTCCATGAAACGGGCCGGAATCGGCCAAAACTGCGGGTGTTGATGACCGACACGTAAACGGACCCCGGGGTTCGTCAATCGTGGAAATCACTCTAGGACCCCAAAACAGTGAGTAATAGTCCATGATACGGGCCAGAATCGGCTAAAACTGCGGGTGTTGATGACCGACACGTAAACGCACCCCAGGGTTCATCAATCGTGGAAATTAGTCCGGGACACCAAAACAGTCATAATAGTCCATGAAAGAGGCCAGAATCGGCCAAAACTGCGGGTGTTGATGACCGACACGTAAACACACCCCGGGGTTCATCAATCATGGAAATCACTCCGGGACCCCAAAACAGTGAGTAATAGTCCATGAAACGGGCCGGAATCGGCCAAAACTGCGGGTGTTGATGACCGACACGTAAACGGACCCCGGGGTTCGTCAATCGTGGAAATCACTCTAGGACCCCAAAACAGTGAGTAATAGTCCATGATACGGGCCAGAATCGGCTAAAACTGCGGGTGTTGATGACCGACACGTAAACGCACCCCAGGGTTCATCAATCGTGGAAATTAGTCCGGGACACCAAAACAGTCATAATAGTCCATGAAAGAGGCCAGAATCGGCCAAAACTGCGGGTGTTGATGACCGACACGTAAACACACCCCGGGGTTCATCAATCATGGAAATCACTCCGGGACCCCAAAACAGTGAGTAATAGTCCATGAAACGGGCCGGAATCGGCCAAAACTGCGGGTGTTGATGACCGACACGTAAACGGACCCCGGGGTTCGTCAATCGTGGAAATCACTCTAGGACCCCAAAACAGTGAGTAATAGTTCACGATACGGGCCAGAATCGGCTAAAACTGCGGGTGTTGATGACCGACACGTAAACGGACCCCGGGGTTCGTCAATCGTGGAAATCACTCTAGGACCCCAAAACAGTGAGTAATAGTCCACGATACGGGCCAGAATCGGCTAAAACTGCGGGTGTTGATGACCGACACGTAAACGCACCCCAGGGTTCATCAATCGTGGAAATTAGTCCGGGACACCAAAACAGTCAGTAATAGTCCATGAAAGAGGCCAGAATCGGCCAAAACTGCGGGTGTTGATGACCGACACGTAAACACACCCCGGGGTTCATCAATCATGGAAATCACTCCGGGACCCCAAAACAGTGAGTAATAGTCCATGAAACGGGCCGGAATCGGCCAAAACTGCGGGTGTTGATGACCGACACGTAAATGGACCCCGGGGTTCGTCAATCGTGGAAATCACTCTAGGACCCCAAAACAGTGAGTAATAGTCCACGATACGGGCCAGAATCGGCTAAAACTGCGAGTGTTGATGACCGACACGTAAAGGCAGCTCGGGGTTCGTCAATCGTGGAAATCACTCTAGGACCCCAAAACAGTGAGTAATAGTTCACGATACGGGCCGGAATCGGCCAAAACTGCGGGTGTTGATGACCGACACGTAAACACACCCCAGGGTTCATCAATCGTGGAAATCACTCTAGGACCCCAAAACAGTGAGTAATAGTCCATGATACGGGCCAGAATCGGCTAAAACTGCGGGTGTTGATGACCGACACGTAAACGCACCCCAGGGTTCATCAATCGTGGAAATTAGTCCGGGACACCAAAACAGTCAGTAATAGTCCACGAAACAGGCCAGAATCGGCCAAACCTGCGGGTGTTGATGACCGACACGTAAACGCACCCCGGGTTTCATCAATCATGGAAATCACTCCGGGACCCCAAAACAGTGAGTAATAGTCCATGAAACGGGCCGGAATCGGCCAAAACTGCGGGTGTTGATGACCGACACGTAAACGGACCCCGGGGTTCGTCAATCGTGGAAATCACTCTAGGACCCCAAAACAGTGAGTAATAGTCCATGATACGGGCCAGAATCGGCTAAAACTGCGGGTGTTGATGACCGACACGTAAACGCACCCCAGGGTTCATCAATCGTGGAAATTAGTCCGGGACACCAAAACAGTCAGTAATAGTCCATGAAAGAGGCCAGAATCGGCCAAAACTGCGGGTGTTGATGACCGACACGTAAACACACCCCGGGGTTCATCAATCATGGAAATCACTCCGGGACCCAAAAACAGTGAGTAATAGTCCATGAAACGGGCCGGAATCGGCCAAAACTGCGGGTGTTGATGACCGACACGTAAACGGACCCCGGGGTTCGTCAATCGTGGAAATCACTCTAGGACCCCAAAACAGTGAGTAATAGTCCACGATACGGGCCAGAATCGGCTAAAACTGCGAGTGTTGATGACCGACACGTAAAGGCAGCTCGGGGTTCGTCAATCGTGGAAATCACTCTAGGACCCCAAAACAGTGAGTAATAGTTCACGATACGGGCCGGAATCGGCCAAAACTGCGGGTGTTGATGACCGACACGTAAACGCACCCCAGGGTTCATCAATCATGGAAATCACTCTAGGACACCAAAACAGTGAGTAATAGTCCATGATACGGGCCAGAATCGGCTAAAACTGCGGGTGTTGATGACCGACACGTAAACGCACCCCAGGGTTCATCAATCGTGGAAATTAGTCCGGGACACCAAAACAGTCAGTAATAGTCCATGAAAGAGGCCAGAATCGGCCAAAACTGCGGGTGTTGATGACCGACACGTAAACACACCCCGGGGTTCATCAATCATGGAAATCACTCCGGGACCCCAAAACAGTGAGTAATAGTCCATGAAACGGGCCGGAATCGGCCAAAACTGCGGGTGTTGATGACCGACACGTAAACACACCCCGGGGTTCATCAATCATGGAAATCACTCCGGGACCCCAAAACAGTGAGTAATAGTCCATGAAACGGGCCGGAATCGGCCAAAACTGCGGGTGTTGATGACCGACACGTAAACGGACCCCGGGGTTCGTCAATCGTGGAAATCACTCTAGGACCCCAAAACAGTGAGTAATAGTCCACGATACGGGCCGGAATCGGCCAAAACTGCGGGTGTTGATGACCGACACGTAAACGCACCCCAGGGTTCATCAATCGTGGAAATCACTCTAGGACCCCAAAAAAGTGAGTAATAGTCCATGATACGGGCCAGAATCGGCTAAAACTGCGGGTGTTGATGACCGACACGTAAACGCACCCCAGGGTTCATCAATCGTGGAAATTAGTCCGGGACACCAAAACAGTCAGTAATAGTCCACGAAACAGGCCAGAATCGGCCAAACCTGCGGGTGTTGATGACCGACACGTAAACGCACCCCGGGTTTCATCAATCATGGAAATCACTCCGGGACCCCAAAACAGTGAGTAATAGTCCATGAAACGGGCCGGAATCGGCCAAAACTGCGGGTGTTGATGACCGACACGTAAACGGACCCCGGGGTTCGTCAATCGTGGAAATCACTCTAGGACCCCAAAACAGTGAGTAATAGTCCATGATACGGGCCAGAATCGGCTAAAACTGCGGGTGTTGATGACCGACACGTAAACGCACCCCAGGGTTCATCAATCGTGGAAATTAGTCCGGGACACCAAAACAGTCATAATAGTCCATGAAAGAGGCCAGAATCGGCCAAAACTGCGGGTGTTGATGACCGACACGTAAACACACCCCGGGGTTCATCAATCATGGAAATCACTCCGGGACCCCAAAACAGTGAGTAATAGTCCATGAAACGGGCCGGAATCGGCCAAAACTGCGGGTGTTGATGACCGACACGTAAACGGACCCCGGGGTTCGTCAATCGTGGAAATCACTCTAGGACCCCAAAACAGTGAGTAATAGTCCATGATACGGGCCAGAATCGGCTAAAACTGCGGGTGTTGATGACCGACACGTAAACGCACCCCAGGGTTCATCAATCGTGGAAATTAGTCCGGGACACCAAAACAGTCATAATAGTCCATGAAAGAGGCCAGAATCGGCCAAAACTGCGGGTGTTGATGACCGACACATAAACACACCCCGGGGTTCATCAATCATGGAAATCACTCCGGGACCCCAAAACAGTGAGTAATAGTCCATGAAACGGGCCGGAATCGGCCAAAACTGCGGGTGTTGATGACCGACACGTAAACGGACCCCGGGGTTCGTCAATCGTGGAAATCACTCTAGGACCCCAAAACAGTGAGTAATAGTCCACGATACGGGCCAGAATCGGCTAAAACTGCGAGTGTTGATGACCGACACGTAAAGGCAGCTCGGGGTTCGTCAATCGTGGAAATCACTCTAGGACCCCAAAACAGTGAGTAATAGTTCACGATACGGGCCGGAATCGGCCAAAACTGCGGGTGTTGATGACCGACACGTAAACGCACCCCAGGGTTCATCAATCGTGGAAATCACTCTAGGACCCCAAAACAGTGAGTAATAGTCCATGATACGGGCCAGAATCGGCTAAAACTGCGGGTGTTGATGACCGACACGTAAACGCACCCCAGGGTTCATCAATCGTGGAAATTAGTCCGGGACACCAAAACAGTCAGTAATAGTCCACGAAACAGGCCAGAATCGGCCAAACCTGCGGGTGTTGATGACCGACACGTAAACGCACCCCGGGTTTCATCAATCATGGAAATCACTCCGGGACCCCAAAACAGTGAGTAATAGTCCATGAAACGGGCCGGAATCGGCCAAAACTGCGGGTGTTGATGACCGACACGTAAACGGACCCCGGGGTTCGTCAATCGTGGAAATCACTCTAGGACTCGAAAACAGTGAGTAATAGTCCACGATACGGGCCAGAATCGGCTAAAACTGCGGGTGTTGATGACCGACACGTAAACGCACCCCAGGGTTCATCAATCGTGGAAATTAGTCCGGGACACCAAAACAGTCAGTAATAGTCCATGAAAGAGGCCAGAATCGGCCAAAACTGCGGGTGTTGATGACCGACACGTAAACACACCCCGGGGTTCATCAATCATGGAAATCACTCCGGGACCCCAAAACAGTGAGTAATAGTCCATGAAACGGGCCGGAATCGGCCAAAACTGCGGGTGTTGATGACCGACACGTAAACGGACCCCGGGGTTCGTCAATCGTGGAAATCACTCTAGGACCCCAAAACAGTGAGTAATAGTCCATGATACGGGCCAGAATCGGCTAAAACTGCGGGTGTTGATGACCGACACGTAAACGCACCCCAGGGTTCATCAATCGTGGAAATTAGTCCGGGACACCAAAACAGTCATAATAGTCCATGAAAGAGGCCAGAATCGGCCAAAACTGCGGGTGTTGATGACCGACACGTAAACACACCCCGGGGTTCATCAATCATGGAAATCACTCCGGGACCCCAAAACAGTGAGTAATAGTCCATGAAACGGGCCGGAATCGGCCAAAACTGCGGGTGTTGATGACCGACACGTAAACGGACCCCGGGGTTCGTCAATCGTGGAAATCACTCTAGGACCCCAAAACAGTGAGTAATAGTCCACGATACGGGCCAGAATCGGCTAAAACTGCGGGTGTTGATGACCGACACGTAAACGCACCCCAGGGTTCATCAATCGTGGAAATTAGTCCGGGACACCAAAACAGTCAGTAATAGTCCATGAAAGAGGCCAGAATCGGCCAAAACTGCGGGTGTTGATGACCGACACGTAAACACACCCCGGGGTTCATCAATCATGGAAATCACTCCGGGACCCCAAAACAGTGAGTAATAGTCCATGAAACGGGCCGGAATCGGCCAAAACTGCGGGTGTTGATGACCGACACGTAAACGGACCCCGGGGTTCGTCAATCGTGGAAATCACTCTAGGACCCCAAAACAGTGAGTAATAGTCCACGATACGGGCCAGAATCGGCTAAAACTGCGAGTGTTGATGACCGACACGTAAAGGCAGCTCGGGGTTCGTCAATCGTGGAAATTACTCTAGGACCCCAAAACAGTGAGTAATAGTTCACGATACGGGCCGGAATCGGCCAAAACTGCGGGTGTTGATGACCGACACGTAAACGCACCCCAGGGTTCATCAATCGTGGAAATCACTCTAGGACACCAAAACAGTCATAATAGTCCATGAAAGAGGCCAGAATCGGCCAAAACTGCGGGTGTTGATGACCGACACGTAAACACACCCCGGGGTTCATCAATCATGGAAATCACTCCGGGACCCCAAAACAGTGAGTAATAGTCCATGAAACGGGCCGGAATCGGCCAAAACTGCGGGTGTTGATGACCGACACGTAAACGGACCCCGGGGTTCGTCAATCGTGGAAATCACTCTAGGACCCCAAAACAGTGAGTAATAGTCCACGATACGGGCCAGAATCGGCTAAAACTGCGAGTGTTGATGACCGACACGTAAAGGCAGCTCGGGGTTCGTCAATCGTGGAAATCACTCTAGGACACCAAAACAGTGAGTAATAGTTCACGATACGGGCCGGAATCGGCCAAAACTGCGGGTGTTGATGACCGACACGTAAACGCACCCCAGGGTTCATCAATCGTGGAAATCACTCTAGGACCCCAAAACAGTGAGTAATAGTCCATGATACGGGCCAGAATCGGCTAAAACTGCGGGTGTTGATGACCGACACGTAAACGCACCCCAGGGTTCATCAATCGTGGAAATTAGTCCGGGACACCAAAACAGTCAGTAATAGTCCACGAAACAGGCCAGAATCGGCCAAACCTGCGGGTGTTGATGACCGACATGTAAACGCACCCCGGGGTTCATCAATCATGGAAATCACTCCGGGACCCCAAAACAGTGAGTAATAGTCCATGAAACGGGCCGGAATCGGCCAAAACTGCGGGTGTTGATGACCGACACGTAAACGGACCCCGGGGTTCGTCAATCGTGGAAATCACTCTAGGACCCCAAAACAGTGAGTAATAGTCCACGATACGGGCCAGAATCGGCTAAAACTGCGGGTGTTGATGACCGACACGTAAACGCACCTCAGGGTTCATCAATCGTGGAAATTAGTCCGGGACACCAAAACAGTCAGTAATAGTCCATGAAAGAGGCCAGAATCGGCCAAAACTGCGGGTGTTGATGACCGACACGTAAACACACCCCGGGGTTCATCAATCATGGAAATCACTCCGGGACCCCAAAACAGTGAGTAATAGTCCATGAAACGGGCCGGAATCGGCCAAAACTGCGGGTGTTGATGACCGACACGTAAACGGACCCCGGGGTTCGTCAATCGTGGAAATCACTCTAGGACCCCAAAACAGTGAGTAATAGTCCACGATACGGGCCAGAATCGGCTAAAACTGCGGGTGTTGATGACCGACACGTAAACGCACCCCAGGGTTCATCAATCGTGGAAATTAGTCCGGGACACCAAAACAGTCAGTAATAGTCCACGAAACAGGCCAGAATCGGCCAAACCTGCGGGTGTTGATGACCGACACGTAAACACACCCCGGGGTTCATCAATCATGGAAATCACTCCGGGACCCCAAAACAGTGAGTAATAGTCCATGAAACGGGCCGGAATCGGCCAAAACTGCGGGTGTTGATGACCGACACGTAAACGGACCCCGGGGTTCGTCAATCGTGGAAATCACTCTAGGACCCCAAAACAGTGAGTAATAGTCCACGATACGGGCCAGAATCGGCTAAAACTGCGGGTGTTGATGACCGACACGTAAACGCACCCCAGGGTTCATCAATCGTGGAAATTAGTCCGGGACACCAAAACAGTCAGTAATAGTCCATGAAAGAGGCCAGAATCGGCCAAAACTGCGGGTGTTGATGACCGACACGTAAACACACCCCGGGGTTCATCAATCATGGAAATCACTCCGGGACCCCAAAACAGTGAGTAATAGTCCATGAAACGGGCCGGAATCGGCCAAAACTGCGGGTGTTGATGACCGACACGTAAACGGACCCCGGGGTTCGTCAATCGTGGAAATCACTCTAGGACCCCAAAACAGTGAGTAATAGTCCACGATACGGGCCAGAATCGGCTAAAACTGCGAGTGTTGATGACCGACACGTAAAGGCAGCTCGGGGTTCGTCAATCGTGGAAATCACTCTAGGACCCCAAAACAGTGAGTAATAGTTCACGATACGGGCCGGAATCGGCCAAAACTGCGGGTGTTGATGACCGACACGTAAACGCACCCCAGGGTTCATCAATCGTGGAAATCACTCTAGGACCCCAAAACAGTGAGTAATAGTCCATGATACGGGCCAGAATCGGCTAAAACTGCGGGTGTTGATGACCGACACGTAAACGCACCCCAGGGTTCATCAATCGTGGAAATTAGTCCGGGACACCAAAACAGTCAGTAATAGTCCACGAAACAGGCCAGAATCGGCCAAACCTGCGGGTGTTGATGCCCGACACGTAAACGCACCCCGGGGTTCATCAATCATGGAAATCACTCCGGGACCCCAAAACAGTGAGTAATAGTCCATGAAACGGGCCGGAATCGGCCAAAACTGCGGGTGTTGATGACCGACACGTAAACGGACCCCGGGGTTCGTCAATCGTGGAAATCACTCTAGGACCCCAAAACAGTGAGTAATAGTCCACGATACGGGCCAGAATCGGCTAAAACTGCGGGTGTTGATGACCGACACGTAAACGCACCCCAGGGTTCATCAATCGTGGAAATTAGTCCGGGACACCAAAACAGTCAGTAATAGTCCATGAAAGAGGCCAGAATCGGCCAAAACTGCGGGTGTTGATGACCGACACGTAAACACACCCCGGGGTTCATCAATCATGGAAATCACTCCGGGACCCCAAAACAGTGAGTAATAGTCCATGAAACGGGCCGGAATCGGCCAAAACTGCGGGTGTTGATGACCGACACGTAAACGGACCCCGGGGTTCGTCAATCGTGGAAATCACTCTAGGACCCCAAAACAGTGAGTAATAGTCCACGATACGGGCCAGAATCGGCTAAAACTGCGAGTGTTGATGACCGACACGTAAAGGCAGCTCGGGGTTCGTCAATCGTGGAAATCACTCTAGGACCCCAAAACAGTGAGTAATAGTTCACGATACGGGCCGGAATCGGCCAAAACTGCGGGTGTTGATGACCGACACGTAAACGCACCCCAGGGTTCATCAATCGTGGAAATCACTCTAGGACCCCAAAACAGTGAGTAATAGTCCATGATACGGGCCAGAATCGGCTAAAACTGCGGGTGTTGATGACCGACACGTAAACGCACCCCAGGGTTCATCAATCGTGGAAATTAGTCCGGGACACCAAAACAGTCAGTAATAGTCCACGAAACAGGCCAGAATCGGCCAAACCTGCGGGTGTTGATGACCGACATGTAAACGCACCCCGGGGTTCATCAATCATGGAAATCACTCCGGGACCCCAAAACAGTGAGTAATAGTCCATGAAACGGGCCGGAATCGGCCAAAACTGCGGGTGTTGATGACCGACACGTAAACGGACCCCGGGGTTCGTCAATCGTGGAAATCACTCTAGGACCCCAAAACAGTGAGTAATAGTCCACGATACGGGCCAGAATCGGCTAAAACTGCGGGTGTTGATGACCGACACGTAAACGCACCTCAGGGTTCATCAATCGTGGAAATTAGTCCGGGACACCAAAACAGTCAGTAATAGTCCATGAAAGAGGCCAGAATCGGCCAAAACTGCGGGTGTTGATGACCGACACGTAAACACACCCCGGGGTTCATCAATCATGGAAATCACTCCGGGACCCCAAAACAGTGAGTAATAGTCCATGAAACGGGCCGGAATCGGCCAAAACTGCGGGTGTTGATGACCGACACGTAAACGGACCCCGGGGTTCGTCAATCGTGGAAATCACTCTAGGACCCCAAAACAGTGAGTAATAGTCCACGATACGGGCCAGAATCGGCTAAAACTGCGGGTGTTGATGACCGACACGTAAACGCACCCCAGGGTTCATCAATCGTGGAAATTAGTCCGGGACACCAAAACAGTCAGTAATAGTCCACGAAACAGGCCAGAATCGGCCAAACCTGCGGGTGTTGATGACCGACACGTAAACACACCCCGGGGTTCATCAATCATGGAAATCACTCCGGGACCCCAAAACAGTGAGTAATAGTCCATGAAACGGGCCGGAATCGGCCAAAACTGCGGGTGTTGATGACCGACACGTAAACGGACCCCGGGGTTCGTCAATCGTGGAAATCACTCTAGGACCCCAAAACAGTGAGTAATAGTCCACGATACGGGCCAGAATCGGCTAAAACTGCGGGTGTTGATGACCGACACGTAAACGCACCCCAGGGTTCATCAATCGTGGAAATTAGTCCGGGACACCAAAACAGTCAGTAATAGTCCATGAAAGAGGCCAGAATCGGCCAAAACTGCGGGTGTTGATGACCGACACGTAAACACACCCCGGGGTTCATCAATCATGGAAATCACTCCGGGACCCCAAAACAGTGAGTAATAGTCCATGAAACGGGCCGGAATCGGCCAAAACTGCGGGTGTTGATGACCGACACGTAAACGGACCCCGGGGTTCGTCAATCGTGGAAATCACTCTAGGACCCCAAAACAGTGAGTAATAGTCCACGATACGGGCCAGAATCGGCTAAAACTGCGAGTGTTGATGACCGACACGTAAAGGCAGCTCGGGGTTCGTCAATCGTGGAAATCACTCTAGGACCCCAAAACAGTGAGTAATAGTTCACGATACGGGCCGGAATCGGCCAAAACTGCGGGTGTTGATGACCGACACGTAAACGCACCCCAGGGTTCATCAATCGTGGAAATCACTCTAGGACCCCAAAACAGTGAGTAATAGTCCATGATACGGGCCAGAATCGGCTAAAACTGCGGGTGTTGATGACCGACACGTAAAAGCACCCTAGGGTTCATCAATCGTGGAAATTAGTCCGGGACACCAAAACAGTCAGTAATAGTCCACGAAACAGGCCAGAATCGGCCAAACCTGCGGGTGTTGATGACCGACACGTAAACGCACCCCGGGTTTCATCAATCATGGAAATCACTCCGGGACCCCAAAACAGTGAGTAATAGTCCATGAAACGGGCCGGAATCGGCCAAAACTGCGGGTGTTGATGACCGACACGTAAACGGACCCCGGGGTTCGTCAATCGTGGAAATCACTCTAGGACTCGAAAACAGTGAGTAATAGTCCACGATACGGGCCAGAATCGGCTAAAACTGCGGGTGTTGATGACCGACACGTAAACGCACCCCAGGGTTCATCAATCGTGGAAATTAGTCCGGGACACCAAAACAGTCAGTAATAGTCCATGAAAGAGGCCAGAATCGGCCAAAACTGCGGGTGTTGATGACCGACACGTAAACACACCCCGGGGTTCATCAATCATGGAAATCACTCCGGGACCCCAAAACAGTGAGTAATAGTCCATGAAACGGGCCGGAATCGGCCAAAACTGCGGGTGTTGATGACCGACACGTAAACGGACCCCGGGGTTCGTCAATCGTGGAAATCACTCTAGGACCCCAAAACAGTGAGTAATAGTCCACGATACGGGCCAGAATCGGCTAAAACTGCGAGTGTTGATGACCGACACGTAAAGGCAGCTCGGGGTTCGTCAATCGTGGAAATTACTCTAGGACCCCAAAACAGTGAGTAATAGTTCACGATACGGGCCGGAATCGGCCAAAACTGCGGGTGTTGATGACCGACACGTAAACGCACCCCAGGGTTCATCAATCGTGGAAATCACTCTAGGACCCCAAAACAGTGAGTAATAGTCCATGATACGGGCCAGAATCGGCTAAAACTGCGGGTGTTGATGACCGACACGTAAACGCACCCCAGGGTTCATCAATCGTGGAAATTAGTCCGGGACACCAAAACAGTCAGTAATAGTCCACGAAACAGGCCAGAATCGGCCAAACCTGCGGGTGTTGATGCCCGACACGTAAACGCACCCCGGGGTTCATCAATCATGGAAATCACTCCGGGACCCCAAAACAGTGAGTAATAGTCCATGAAACGGGCCGGAATCGGCCAAAACTGCGGGTGTTGATGACCGACACGTAAACGGACCCCGGGGTTCGTCAATCGTGGAAATCACTCTAGGACCCCAAAACAGTGAGTAATAGTCCACGATACGGGCCAGAATCGGCTAAAACTGCGGGTGTTGATGACCGACACGTAAACGCACCCCAGGGTTCATCAATCGTGGAAATTAGTCCGGGACACCAAAACAGTCAGTAATAGTCCATGAAAGAGGCCAGAATCGGCCAAAACTGCGGGTGTTGATGACCGACACGTAAACACACCCCGGGGTTCATCAATCATGGAAATCACTCCGGGACCCCAAAACAGTGAGTAATAGTCCATGAAACGGGCCGGAATCGGCCAAAACTGCGGGTGTTGATGACCGACACGTAAACGGACCCCGGGGTTCGTCAATCGTGGAAATCACTCTAGGACCCCAAAACAGTGAGTAATAGTCCACGATACGGGCCAGAATCGGCTAAAACTGCGAGTGTTGATGACCGACACGTAAAGGCAGCTCGGGGTTCGTCAATCGTGGAAATCACTCTAGGACCCCAAAACAGTGAGTAATAGTTCACGATACGGGCCGGAATCGGCCAAAACTGCGGGTGTTGATGACCGACACGTAAACGCACCCCAGGGTTCATCAATCGTGGAAATCACTCTAGGACCCCAAAACAGTGAGTAATAGTCCATGATACGGGCCAGAATCGGCTAAAACTGCGGGTGTTGATGACCGACACGTAAACGCACCCCAGGGTTCATCAATCGTGGAAATTAGTCCGGGACACCAAAACAGTCAGTAATAGTCCATGAAAGAGGCCAGAATCGGCCAAAACTGCGGGTGTTGATGACCGACACGTAAACACACCCCGGGGTTCATCAATCATGGAAATCACTCCGGGACCCCAAAACAGTGAGTAATAGTCCATGAAACGGGCCGGAATCGGCCAAAACTGCGGGTGTTGATGACCGACACGTAAACGGACCCCGGGGTTCGTCAATCGTGGAAATCACTCTAGGACCCCAAAACAGTGAGTAATAGTCCACGATACGGGCCAGAATCGGCTAAAACTGCGAGTGTTGATGACCGACACGTAAAGGCAGCTCGGGGTTCGTCAATCGTGGAAATCACTCTAGGACCCCAAAACAGTGAGTAATAGTTCACGATACGGGCCGGAATCGGCCAAAACTGCGGGTGTTGATGACCGACACGTAAACGCACCCCAGGGTTCATCAATCGTGGAAATCACTCTAGGACCCCAAAACAGTGAGTAATAGTCCATGATACGGGCCAGAATCGGCTAAAACTGCGGGTGTTGATGACCGACACGTAAACGCACCCCAGGGTTCATCAATCGTGGAAATTAGTCCGGGACACCAAAACAGTCAGTAATAGTCCACGAAACAGGCCAGAATCGGCCAAACCTGCGGGTGTTGATGACCGACACGTAAACGCACCCCGGGTTTCATCAATCATGGAAATCACTCCGGGACCCCAAAACAGTGAGTAATAGTCCATGAAACGGGCCGGAATCGGCCAAAACTGCGGGTGTTGATGACCGACACGTAAACGGACCCCGGGGTTCGTCAATCGTGGAAATCACTCTAGGACTCGAAAACAGTGAGTAATAGTCCACGATACGGGCCAGAATCGGCTAAAACTGCGGGTGTTGATGACCGACACGTAAACGCACCCCAGGGTTCATCAATCGTGGAAATTAGTCCGGGACACCAAAACAGTCAGTAATAGTCCATGAAAGAGGCCAGAATCGGCCAAAACTGCGGGTGTTGATGACCGACACGTAAACACACCCCGGGGTTCATCAATCATGGAAATCACTCCGGGACCCCAAAACAGTGAGTAATAGTCCATGAAACGGGCCGGAATCGGCCAAAACTGCGGGTGTTGATGACCGACACGTAAACGGACCCCGGGGTTCGTCAATCGTGGAAATCACTCTAGGACCCCAAAACAGTGAGTAATAGTCCACGATACGGGCCAGAATCGGCTAAAACTGCGGGTGTTGATGACCGACACGTAAACGCACCCCAGGGTTCATCAATCGTGGAAATTAGTCCGGGACACCAAAACAGTCAGTAATAGTCCATGAAAGAGGCCAGAATCGGCCAAAACTGCGGGTGTTGATGACCGACACGTAAACACACCCCGGGGTTCATCAATCATGGAAATCACTCCGGGACCCCAAAACAGTGAGTAATAGTCCATGAAACGGGCCGGAATCGGCCAAAACTGCGGGTGTTGATGACCGACACGTAAACGGACCCCGGGGTTCGTCAATCGTGGAAATCACTCTAGGACCCCAAAACAGTGAGTAATAGTCCACGATACGGGCCAGAATCGGCTAAAACTGCGAGTGTTGATGACCGACACGTAAAGGCAGCTCGGGGTTCGTCAATCGTGGAAATCACTCTAGGACCCCAAAACAGTGAGTAATAGTTCACGATACGGGCCGGAATCGGCCAAAACTGCGGGTGTTGATGACCGACACGTAAACGCACCCCAGGGTTCATCAATCGTGGAAATCACTCTAGGACCCCAAAACAGTGAGTAATAGTCCATGATACGGGCCAGAATCGGCTAAAACTGCGGGTGTTGATGACCGACACGTAAACGCACCCCAGGGTTCATCAATCGTGGAAATTAGTCCGGGACACCAAAACAGTCAGTAATAGTCCACGAAACAGGCCAGAATCGGCCAAACCTGCGGGTGTTGATGACCGACATGTAAACGCACCCCGGGGTTCATCAATCATGGAAATCACTCCGGGACCCCAAAACAGTGAGTAATAGTCCATGAAACGGGCCGGAATCGGCCAAAACTGCGGGTGTTGATGACCGACACGTAAACGGACCCCGGGGTTCGTCAATCGTGGAAATCACTCTAGGACCCCAAAACAGTGAGTAATAGTCCACGATACGGGCCAGAATCGGCTAAAACTGCGGGTGTTGATGACCGACACGTAAACGCACCTCAGGGTTCATCAATCGTGGAAATTAGTCCGGGACACCAAAACAGTCAGTAATAGTCCATGAAAGAGGCCAGAATCGGCCAAAACTGCGGGTGTTGATGACCGACACGTAAACACACCCCGGGGTTCATCAATCATGGAAATCACTCCGGGACCCCAAAACAGTGAGTAATAGTCCATGAAACGGGCCGGAATCGGCCAAAACTGCGGGTGTTGATGACCGACACGTAAACGGACCCCGGGGTTCGTCAATCGTGGAAATCACTCTAGGACCCCAAAACAGTGAGTAATAGTCCACGATACGGGCCAGAATCGGCTAAAACTGCGAGTGTTGATGACCGACACGTAAAGGCAGCTCGGGGTTCGTCAATCGTGGAAATCACTCTAGGACCCCAAAACAGTGAGTAATAGTTCACGATACGGGCCGGAATCGGCCAAAACTGCGGGTGTTGATGACCGACACGTAAACGCACCCCAGGGTTCATCAATCGTGGAAATCACTCTAGGACCCCAAAACAGTGAGTAATAGTCCATGATACGGGCCAGAATCGGCTAAAACTGCGGGTGTTGATGACCGACACGTAAACGCACCCCAGGGTTCATCAATCGTGGAAATTAGTCCGGGACACCAAAACAGTCAGTAATAGTCCACGAAACAGGCCAGAATCGGCCAAACCTGCGGGTGTTGATGACCGACACGTAAACGCACCCCGGGGTTCATCAATCATGGAAATCACTCCGGGACCCCAAAACAGTGAGTAATAGTCCATGAAACGGGCCGGAATCGGCCAAAACTGCGGGTGTTGATGACCGACACGTAAACGGACCCCGGGGTTCGTCAATCGTGGAAATCACTCTAGGACCCCAAAACAGTGAGTAATAGTCCACGATACGGGCCAGAATCGGCTAAAACTGCGGGTGTTGATGACCGACACGTAAACGCACCCCAGGGTTCATCAATCGTGGAAATTAGTCCGGGACACCAAAACAGTCAGTAATAGTCCATGAAAGAGGCCAGAATCGGCCAAAACTGCGGGTGTTGATGACCGACACGTAAACACACCCCGGGGTTCATCAATCATGGAAATCACTCCGGGACCCCAAAACAGTGAGTAATAGTCCATGAAACGGGCCGGAATCGGCCAAAACTGCGGGTGTTGATGACCGACACGTAAACGGACCCCGGGGTTCGTCAATCGTGGAAATCACTCTAGGACCCCAAAACAGTGAGTAATAGTCCACGATACGGGCCAGAATCGGCTAAAACTGCGAGTGTTGATGACCGACACGTAAAGGCAGCTCGGGGTTCGTCAATCGTGGAAATCACTCTAGGACCCCAAAACAGTGAGTAATAGTTCACGATACGGGCCGGAATCAGCCAAAACTGCGGGTGTTGATGACCGACACGTAAACGCACCCCAGGGTTCATCAATCGTGGAAATCACTCTAGGACCCCAAAACAGTGAGTAATAGTCCATGATACGGGCCAGAATCGGCTAAAACTGCGGGTGTTGATGACCGACACGTAAACGCACCCCAGGGTTCATCAATCGTGGAAATTAGTCCGGGACACCAAAACAGTCAGTAATAGTCCACGAAACAGGCCAGAATCGGCCAAACCTGCGGGTGTTGATGACCGACACGTAAACGCACCCCGGGGTTCATCAATCATGGAAATCACTCCGGGACCCCAAAACAGTGAGTAATAGTCCATGAAACGGGCCGGAATCGGCCAAAACTGCGGGTGTTGATGACCGACACGTAAACGGACCCCGGGGTTCGTCAATCGTGGAAATCACTCTAGGACCCCAAAACAGTGAGTAATAGTCCACGATACGGGCCAGAATCGGCTAAAACTGCGGGTGTTGATGACCGACACGTAAACGCACCCCAGGGTTCATCAATCGTGGAAATTAGTCCGGGACACCAAAACAGTCAGTAATAGTCCATGAAAGAGGCCAGAATCGGCCAAAACTGCGGGTGTTGATGACCGACACGTAAACACACCCCGGGGTTCATCAATCATGGAAATCACTCCGGGACCCCAAAACAGTGAGTAATAGTCCATGAAACGGGCCGGAATCGGCCAAAACTGCGGGTGTTGATGACCGACACGTAAACGGACCCCGGGGTTCGTCAATCGTGGAAATCACTCTAGGACCCCAAAACAGTGAGTAATAGTCCACGATACGGGCCAGAATCGGCTAAAACTGCGAGTGTTGATGACCGACACGTAAAGGCAGCTCGGGGTTCGTCAATCGTGGAAATCACTCTAGGACCCCAAAACAGTGAGTAATAGTTCACGATACGGGCCGGAATCGGCCAAAACTGCGGGTGTTGATGACCGACACGTAAACGCACCCCAGGGTTCATCAATCGTGGAAATCACTCTAGGACCCCAAAACAGTGAGTAATAGTCCATGATACGGGCCAGAATCGGCTAAAACTGCGGGTGTTGATGACCGACACGTAAACGCACCCCAGGGTTCATCAATCGTGGAAATTAGTCCGGGACACCAAAACAGTCAGTAATAGTCCACGAAACAGGCCAGAATCGGCCAAACCTGCGGGTGTTGATGACCGACACGTAAACGCACCCCGGGGTTCATCAATCATGGAAATCACTCCGGGACCCCAAAACAGTGAGTAATAGTCCATGAAACGGGCCGGAATCGGCCAAAACTGCGGGTGTTGATGACCGACACGTAAACGGACCCCGGGGTTCGTCAATCGTGGAAATCACTCTAGGACCCCAAAACAGTGAGTAATAGTCCACGATACGGGCCAGAATCGGCTAAAACTGCGGGTGTTGATGACCGACACGTAAACGCACCCCAGGGTTCATCAATCGTGGAAATTAGTCCGGGACACCAAAACAGTCAGTAATAGTCCATGAAAGAGGCCAGAATCGGCCAAAACTGCGGGTGTTGATGACCGACACGTAAACACACCCCGGGGTTCATCAATCATGGAAATCACTCCGGGACCCCAAAACAGTGAGTAATAGTCCATGAAACGGGCCGGAATCGGCCAAAACTGCGGGTGTTGATGACCGACACGTAAACGGACCCCGGGGTTCGTCAATCGTGGAAATCACTCTAGGACCCCAAAACAGTGAGTAATAGTCCACGATACGGGCCAGAATCGGCTAAAACTGCGAGTGTTGATGACCGACACGTAAAGGCAGCTCGGGGTTCGTCAATCGTGGAAATCACTCTAGGACCCCAAAACAGTGAGTAATAGTTCACGATACGGGCCGGAATCAGCCAAAACTGCGGGTGTTGATGACCGACACGTAAACGCACCCCAGGGTTCATCAATCGTGGAAATCACTCTAGGACCCCAAAACAGTGAGTAATAGTCCATGATACGGGCCAGAATCGGCTAAAACTGCGGGTGTTGATGACCGACACGTAAACGCACCCCAGGGTTCATCAATCGTGGAAATTAGTCCGGGACACCAAAACAGTCAGTAATAGTCCACGAAACAGGCCAGAATCGGCCAAACCTGCGGGTGTTGATGACCGACACGTAAACGCACCCCGGGGTTCATCAATCATGGAAATCACTCCGGGACCCCAAAACAGTGAGTAATAGTCCATGAAACGGGCCGGAATCGGCCAAAACTGCGGGTGTTGATGACCGACACGTAAACGGACCCCGGGGTTCGTCAATCGTGGAAATCACTCTAGGACCCCAAAACAGTGAGTAATAGTCCACGATACGGGCCAGAATCGGCTAAAACTGCGGGTGTTGATGACCGACACGTAAACGCACCCCAGGGTTCATCAATCGTGGAAATTAGTCCGGGACACCAAAACAGTCAGTAATAGTCCATGAAAGAGGCCAGAATCGGCCAAAACTGCGGGTGTTGATGACCGACACGTAAACACACCCCGGGGTTCATCAATCATGGAAATCACTCCGGGACCCCAAAACAGTGAGTAATAGTCCATGAAACGGGCCGGAATCGGCCAAAACTGCGGGTGTTGATGACCGACACGTAAACGGACCCCGGGGTTCGTCAATCGTGGAAATCACTCTAGGACCCCAAAACAGTGAGTAATAGTCCACGATACGGGCCAGAATCGGCTAAAACTGCGAGTGTTGATGACCGACACGTAAAGGCAGCTCGGGGTTCGTCAATCGTGGAAATCACTCTAGGACCCCAAAACAGTGAGTAATAGTTCACGATACGGGCCGGAATCGGCCAAAACTGCGGGTGTTGATGACCGACACGTAAACGCACCCCAGGGTTCATCAATCGTGGAAATCACTCTAGGACCCCAAAACAGTGAGTAATAGTCCATGATACGGGCCAGAATCGGCTAAAACTGCGGGTGTTGATGACCGACACGTAAACGCACCCCAGGGTTCATCAATCGTGGAAATTAGTCCGGGACACCAAAACAGTCAGTAATAGTCCACGAAACAGGCCAGAATCGGCCAAACCTGCGGGTGTTGATGACCGACACGTAAACGCACCCCGGGGTTCATCAATCATGGAAATCACTCCGGGACCGCAAAACAGTGAGTAATAGTCCATGAAACGGCCCGGAATCGGCCAAAACTGCGGGTGTTGATGACCGACACGTAAACGGACCCCGGGGTTCGTCAATCGTGGAAATCACTCTAGGACCCCAAAACAGTGAGTAATAGTCCACGATACGGGCCAGAATCGGCTAAAACTGCGGGTGTTGATGACCGACACGTAAACGCACCCCAGGGTTCATCAATCGTGGAAATTAGTCCGGGACACCAAAACAGTCAGTAATAGTCCATGAAAGAGGCCAGAATCGGCCAAAACTGCGGGTGTTGATGACCGACACGTAAACACACCCCGGGGTTCATCAATCATGGAAATCACTCCGGGACCCCAAAACAGTGAGTAATAGTCCATGAAACGGGCCGGAATCGGCCAAAACTGCGGGTGTTGATGACCGACACGTAAACGGACCCCGGGGTTCGTCAATCGTGGAAATCACTCTAGGACCCCAAAACAGTGAGTAATAGTCCACGATACGGGCCAGAATCGGCTAAAACTGCGGGTGTTGATGACCGACACGTAAACGCACCCCGGGGTTCGTCAATCGTGGAAATTAGTCCGGGACACCAAAACAGTCAGTAATAGTCCATGAAAGAGGCCAGAATCGGCCAAAACTGCGGGTGTTGATGACCGACACGTAAACACACCCCGGGGTTCATCAATCATGGAAATCACTCCGGGACCCCAAAACAGTGAGTAATAGTCCATGAAACGGGCCGGAATCGGCCAAAACTGCGGGTGTTGATGACCGACACGTAAACGGACCCCGGGGTTCGTCAATCGTGGAAATCACTCTAGGACCCCAAAACAGTGAGTAATAGTCCATGATACGGGCCAGAATCGGCTAAAACTGCGAGTGTTGATGACCGACACGTAAAGGCAGCTCGGGGTTCGTCAATCGTGGAAATCACTCTAGGACCCCAAAACAGTGAGTAATAGTTCACGATACGGGCCGGAATCAGCCAAAACTGCGGGTGTTGATGACCGACACGTAAACGCACCCCAGGGTTCATCAATCGTGGAAATCACTCTAGGACCCCAAAACAGTGAGTAATAGTCCATGATACGGGCCAGAATCGGCTAAAACTGCGGGTGTTGATGACCGACACGTAAACGCACCCCAGGGTTCATCAATCGTGGAAATTAGTCCGGGACACCAAAACAGTCAGTAATAGTCCACGAAACAGGCCAGAATCGGCCAAACCTGCGGGTGTTGATGACCGACACGTAAACGCACCCCGGGGTTCATCAATCATGGAAATCACTCCGGGACCCCAAAACAGTGAGTAATAGTCCATGAAACGGGCCGGAATCAGCCAAAACTGCGGGTGTTGATGACCGACACGTAAACGGACCCCGGGGTTCGTCAATCGTGGAAATCACTCTAGGACCCCAAAACAGTGAGTAATAGTCCACGATACGGGCCAGAATCGGCTAAAACTGCGGGTGTTGATGACCGACACGTAAACGCACCCTAGGGTTCATCAATCGTGGAAATTAGTCCGGGACACCAAAACAGTCAGTAATAGTCCATGAAAGAGGCCAGAATCGGCCAAAACTGCGGGTGTTGATGACCGACACGTAAACACACCCCGGGGTTCATCAATCATGGAAATCACTCCGGGACCCCAAAACAGTGAGTAATAGTCCATGAAACGGGCCGGAATCGGCCAAAACTGCGGGTGTTGATGACCGACACGTAAACGGACCCCGGGGTTCGTCAATCGTGGAAATCACTCTAGGACCCCAAAACAGTGAGTAATAGTCCACGATACGGGCCAGAATCGGCTAAAACTGCGGGTGTTGATGACCGACACGTAAACGCACCCCAGGGTTCATCAATCGTGGAAATTAGTCCGGGACACCAAAACAGTCAGTAATAGTCCACGAAACAGGCCAGAATCGGCCAAACCTGCGGGTGTTGATGACCGACACGTAAACACACCCCGGGGTTCATCAATCATGGAAATCACTCCGGGACCCCAAAACAGTGAGTAATAGTCCATGAAACGGGCCGGAATCGGCCAAAACTGCGGGTGTTGATGACCGACACGTAAACGGACCCCGGGGTTCGTCAATCGTGGAAATCACTCTAGGACCCCAAAACAGTGAGTAATAGTCCACGATACGGGCCAGAATCGGCTAAAACTGCGAGTGTTGATGACCGACACGTAAAGGCAGCTCGGGGTTCGTCAATCGTGGAAATCACTCTAGGACCCCAAAACAGTGAGTAATAGTTCACGATACGGGCCGGAATCGGCCAAAACTGCGGGTGTTGATGACCGACACGTAAACGCACCCCAGGGTTCATCAATCGTGGAAATCACTCTAGGACCCCAAAACAGTGAGTAATAGTCCATGATACGGGCCAGAATCGGCTAAAACTGCGGGTGTTGATGACCGACACGTAAACGCACCCCAGGGTTCATCAATCGTGGAAATTAGTCCGGGACACCAAAACAGTCAGTAATAGTCCACGAAACAGGCCAGAATCGGCCAAACCTGCGGGTGTTGATGACCGACACGTAAACGCACCCCGGGGTTCATCAATCATGGAAATCACTCCGGGACCCCAAAACAGTGAGTAATAGTCCATGAAACGGGCCGGAATCGGCCAAAACTGCGGGTGTTGATGACCGACACGTAAACGGACCCCGGGGTTCGTCAATCGTGGAAATCACTCTAGGACCCCAAAACAGTGAGTAATAGTCCACGATACGGGCCAGAATCGGCTAAAACTGCGGGTGTTGATGACCGACACGTAAACGCACCCCAGGGTTCATCAATCGTGGAAATTAGTCCGGGACACCAAAACAGTCAGTAATAGTCCATGAAAGAGGCCAGAATCGGCCAAAACTGCGGGTGTTGATGACCGACACGTAAACACACCCCGGGGTTCATCAATCATGGAAATCACTCCGGGACCCCAAAACAGTGAGTAATAGTCCATGAAACGGGCCGGAATCGGCCAAAACTGCGGGTGTTGATGACCGACACGTAAACGGACCCCGGGGTTCGTCAATCGTGGAAATCACTCTAGGACCCCAAAACAGTGAGTAATAGTCCACGATACGGGCCAGAATCGGCTAAAACTGCGAGTGTTGATGACCGACACGTAAAGGCAGCTCGGGGTTCGTCAATCGTGGAAATCACTCTAGGACCCCAAAACAGTGAGTAATAGTTCACGATACGGGCCGGAATCGGCCAAAACTGCGGGTGTTGATGACCGACACGTAAACGCACCCCAGGGTTCATCAATCGTGGAAATCACTCTAGGACCCCAAAACAGTGAGTAATAGTCCATGATACGGGCCAGAATCGGCTAAAACTGCGGGTGTTGATGACCGACACGTAAACGCACCCCAGGGTTCATCAATCGTGGAAATTAGTCCGGGACACCAAAACAGTCAGTAATAGTCCACGAAACAGGCCAGAATCGGCCAAACCTGCGGGTGTTGATGACCGACACGTAAACGCACCCCGGGGTTCATCAATCATGGAAATCACTCCGGGACCCCAAAACAGTGAGTAATAGTCCATGAAACGGGCCAGAATCGGCCAAAACTGCGGGTGTTGATGACCGACACGTAAACGGACCCCGGGGTTCGTCAATCGTGGAAATCACTCTAGGACCCCAAAACAGTGAGTAATAGTCCACGATACGGGCCAGAATCGGCTAAAACTGCGGGTGTTGATGACCGACACGTAAACGCACCCCAGGGTTCATCAATCGTGGAAATTAGTCCGGGACACCAAAACAGTCAGTAATAGTCCACGAAACAGGCCAGAATCGGCCAAACCTGCGGGTGTTGATGACCGACACGTAAACACACCCCGGGGTTCATCAATCATGGAAATCACTCCGGGACCCCAAAACAGTGAGTAATAGTCCATGAAACGGGCCGGAATCGGCCAAAACTGCGGGTGTTGATGACCGACACGTAAAGGGACCCCGGGGTTCGTCAATCGTGGAAATCACTCTAGGACCCCAAAACAGTGAGTAATAGTCCACGATACGGGCCAGAATCGGCTAAAACTGCGAGTGTTGATGACCGACACGTAAAGGCAGCTCGGGGTTCGTCAATCGTGGAAATCACTCTAGGACCCCAAAACAGTGAGTAATAGTTCACGATACGGGCCGGAATCGGCCAAAACTGCGGGTGTTGATGACCGACACGTAAACGCACCCCAGGGTTCATCAATCGTGGAAATCACTCTAGGACCCCAAAACAGTGAGTAATAGTCCATGATACGGGCCAGAATCGGCTAAAACTGCGGGTGTTGATGACCGACACGTAAACGCACCCCAGGGTTCATCAATCGTGGAAATTAGTCCGGGACACCAAAACAGTCAGTAATAGTCCACGAAACAGGCCAGAATCGGCCAAACCTGCGGGTGTTGATGACCGACACGTAAACGCACCCCGGGGTTCATCAATCATGGAAATCACTCCGGGACCCCAAAACAGTGAGTAATAGTCCATGAAACGGGCCAGAATCGGCCAAAACTGCGGGTGTTGATGACCGACACGTAAACGGACCCCGGGGTTCGTCAATCGTGGAAATCACTCTAGGACCCCAAAACAGTGAGTAATAGTCCACGATACGGGCCAGAATCGGCTAAAACTGCGGGTGTTGATGACCGACACGTAAACGCACCCCAGGGTTCATCAATCGTGGAAATTAGTCCGGGACACCAAAACAGTCAGTAATAGTCCACGAAACAGGCCAGAATCGGCCAAACCTGCGGGTGTTGATGACCGACACGTAAACACACCCCGGGGTTCATCAATCATGGAAATCACTCCGGGACCCCAAAACAGTGAGTAATAGTCCATGAAACGGGCCGGAATCGGCCAAAACTGCGGGTGTTGATGACCGACACGTAAACGGACCCCGGGGTTCGTCAATCGTGGAAATCACTCTAGGACCCCAAAACAGTGAGTAATAGTCCACGATACGGGCCAGAATCGGCTAAAACTGCGAGTGTTGATGACCGACACGTAAAGGCAGCTCGGGGTTCGTCAATCGTGGAAATCACTCTAGGACCCCAAAACAGTGAGTAATAGTTCACGATACGGGCCGGAATCAGCCAAAACTGCGGGTGTTGATGACCGACACGTAAACGCACCCCAGGGTTCATCAATCGTGGAAATCACTCTAGGACCCCAAAACAGTGAGTAATAGTCCATGATACGGGCCAGAATCGGCTAAAACTGCGGGTGTTGATGACCGACACGTAAACGCACCCCAGGGTTCATCAATCGTGGAAATTAGTCTGGGACACCAAAACAGTCAGTAATAGTCCACGAAACAGGCCAGAATCGGCCAAACCTGCGGGTGTTGATGACCGACACGTAAACGCACCCCGGGGTTCATCAATCATGGAAATCACTCCGGGACCCCAAAACAGTGAGTAATAGTCCATGAAACGGGCCGGAATCAGCCAAAACTGCGGGTGTTGATGACCGACACGTAAACGGACCCCGGGGTTCGTCAATCGTGGAAATCACTCTAGGACCCCAAAACAGTGAGTAATAGTCCACGATACGGGCCAGAATCGGCTAAAACTGCGGGTGTTGATGACCGACACGTAAACGCACCCTAGGGTTCATCAATCGTGGAAATTAGTCCGGGACACCAAAACAGTCAGTAATAGTCCATGAAAGAGGCCAGAATCGGCCAAAACTGCGGGTGTTGATGACCGACACGTAAACACACCCCGGGGTTCATCAATCATGGAAATCACTCCGGGACCCCAAAACAGTGAGTAATAGTCCATGAAACGGGCCGGAATCGGCCAAAACTGCGGGTGTTGATGACCGACACGTAAAGGGACCCCGGGGTTCGTCAATCGTGGAAATCACTCTAGGACCCCAAAACAGTGAGTAATAGTCCACGATACGGGCCAGAATCGGCTAAAACTGCGAGTGTTGATGACCGACACGTAAAGGCAGCTCGGGGTTCGTCAATCGTGGAAATCACTCTAGGACCCCAAAACAGTGAGTAATAGTTCACGATACGGGCCGGAATCAGCCAAAACTGCGGGTGTTGATGACCGACACGTAAACGCACCCCAGGGTTCATCAATCGTGGAAATCACTCTAGGACCCCAAAACAGTGAGTAATAGTCCATGATACGGGCCAGAATCGGCTAAAACTGCGGGTGTTGATGACCGACACGTAAACGCACCCCAGGGTTCATCAATCGTGGAAATTAGTCCGGGACACCAAAACAGTCAGTAATAGTCCACGAAACAGGCCAGAATCGGCCAAACCTGCGGGTGTTGATGACCGACACGTAAACGCACCCCGGGGTTCATCAATTATGGAAATCACTCCGGGACCCCAAAACAGTGAGTAATAGTCCATGAAACGGGCCGGAATCAGCCAAAACTGCGGGTGTTGATGACCGACACGTAAACGGACCCCGGGGTTCGTCAATCGTGGAAATCACTCTAGGACCCCAAAACAGTGAGTAATAGTCCACGATACGGGCCAGAATCGGCTAAAACTGCGGGTGTTGATGACCGACACGTAAACGCACCCTAGGGTTCATCAATCGTGGAAATTAGTCCGGGACACCAAAACAGTCAGTAATAGTCCATGAAAGAGGCCAGAATCGGCCAAAACTGCGGGTGTTGATGACCGACACGTAAACACACCCCGGGGTTCATCAATCATGGAAATCACTCCGGGACCCCAAAACAGTGAGTAATAGTCCATGAAACGGGCCGGAATCGGCCAAAACTGCGGGTGTTGATGACCGACACGTAAACGGACCCCGGGGTTCGTCAATCGTGGAAATCACTCTAGGACCCCAAAACAGTGAGTAATAGTCCACGATACGGGCCAGAATCGGCTAAAACTGCGGGTGTTGATGACCGACACGTAAACGCACCCCAGGGTTCATCAATCGTGGAAATTAGTCCGGGACACCAAAACAGTCAGTAATAGTCCACGAAACAGGCCAGAATCGGCCAAACCTGCGGGTGTTGATGACCGACACGTAAACACACCCCGGGGTTCATCAATCATGGAAATCACTCCGGGACCCCAAAACAGTGAGTAATAGTCCATGAAACGGGCCGGAATCGGCCAAAACTGCGGGTGTTGATGACCGACACGTAAACGGACCCCGGGGTTCGTCAATCGTGGAAATCACTCTAGGACCCCAAAACAGTGAGTAATAGTCCACGATACGGGCCAGAATCGGCTAAAACTGCGAGTGTTGATGACCGACACGTAAAGGCAGCTCGGGGTTCGTCAATCGTGGAAATCACTCTAGGACCCCAAAACAGTGAGTAATAGTTCACGATACGGGCCGGAATCGGCCAAAACTGCGGGTGTTGATGACCGACACGTAAACGCACCCCAGGGTTCATCAATCGTGGAAATCACTCTAGGACCCCAAAACAGTGAGTAATAGTCCATGATACGGGCCAGAATCGGCTAAAACTGCGGGTGTTGATGACCGACACGTAAACGCACCCCAGGGTTCATCAATCGTGGAAATTAGTCCGGGACACCAAAACAGTCAGTAATAGTCCACGAAACAGGCCAGAATCGGCCAAACCTGCGGGTGTTGATGACCGACACGTAAACGCACCCCGGGGTTCATCAATCATGGAAATCACTCCGGGACCCCAAAACAGTGAGTAATAGTCCATGAAACGGGCCGGAATCGGCCAAAACTGCGGGTGTTGATGACCGACACGTAAACGGACCCCGGGGTTCGTCAATCGTGGAAATCACTCTAGGACCCCAAAACAGTGAGTAATAGTCCACGATACGGGCCAGAATCGGCTAAAACTGCGGGTGTTGATGACCGACACGTAAACGCACCCCAGGGTTCATCAATCGTGGAAATTAGTCCGGGACACCAAAACAGTCAGTAATAGTCCATGAAAGAGGCCAGAATCGGCCAAAACTGCGGGTGTTGATGACCGACACGTAAACACACCCCGGGGTTCATCAATCATGGAAATCACTCCGGGACCCCAAAATAGTGAGTAATAGTCCATGAAACGGGCCGGAATCGGCCAAAACTGCGGGTGTTGATGACCGACACGTAAACGGACCCCGGGGTTCGTCAATCGTGGAAATCACTCTAGGACCCCAAAACAGTGAGTAATAGTCCACGATACGGGCCAGAATCGGCTAAAACTGCGAGTGTTGATGACCGACACGTAAAGGCAGCTCGGGGTTCGTCAATCGTGGAAATCACTCTAGGACCCCAAAACAGTGAGTAATAGTTCACGATACGGGCCGGAATCGGCCAAAACTGCGGGTGTTGATGACCGACACGTAAACGCACCCCAGGGTTCATCAATCGTGGAAATCACTCTAGGACCCCAAAACAGTGAGTAATAGTCCATGATACGGGCCAGAATCGGCTAAAACTGCGGGTGTTGATGACCGACACGTAAACGCACCCCAGGGTTCATCAATCGTGGAAATTAGTCCGGGACACCAAAACAGTCAGTAATAGTCCACGAAACAGGCCAGAATCGGCCAAACCTGCGGGTGTTGATGACCGACACGTAAACGCACCCCGGGGTTCATCAATCATGGAAATCACTCCGGGACCCCAAAACAGTGAGTAATAGTCCATGAAACGGGCCGGAATCGGCCAAAACTGCGGGTGTTGATGACCGACACGTAAACGGACCCCGGGGTTCGTCAATCGTGGAAATCACTCTAGGACCCCAAAACAGTGAGTAATAGTCCACGATACGGGCCAGAATCGGCTAAAACTGCGGGTGTTGATGACCGACACGTAAACGCACCCCAGGGTTCATCAATCATGGAAATTAGTCCGGGACACCAAAACAGTCAGTAATAGTCCACGAAACAGGCCAGAATCGGCCAAACCTGCGGGTGTTGATGACCGACACGTAAACACACCCCGGGGTTCATCAATCATGGAAATCACTCCGGGACCCCAAAACAGTGAGTAATAGTCCATGAAACGGGCCGGAATCGGCCAAAACTGCGGGTGTTGATGACCGACACGTAAACGGACCCCGGGGTTCGTCAATCGTGGAAATCACTCTAGGACCCCAAAACAGTGAGTAATAGTTCACGATACGGGCCGGAATCGGCCAAAACTGCGGGTGTTGATGACCGACACGTAAACGCACCCCAGGGTTCATCAATCGTGGAAATCACTCTAGGACCCCAAAACAGTGAGTAATAGTCCATGATACGGGCCAGAATCGGCTAAAACTGCGGGTGTTGATGACCGACACGTAAACGCACCCCAGGGTTCATCAATCGTGGAAATTAGTCCGGGACACCAAAACAGTCAGTAATAGTCCACGAAACAGGCCAGAATCGGCCAAACCTGCGGGTGTTGATGACCGACACGTAAACGCACCCCGGGGTTCATCAATCATGGAAATCACTCCGGGACCCCAAAACAGTGAGTAATAGTCCATGAAACGGGCCGGAATCGGCCAAAACTGCGGGTGTTGATGACCGACACGTAAACGGACCCCGGGGTTCGTCAATCGTGGAAATCACTCTAGGACCCCAAAACAGTGAGTAATAGTCCACGATACGGGCCAGAATCGGCTAAAACTGCGGGTGTTGATGACCGACACGTAAACGCACCCCAGGGTTCATCAATCGTGGAAATTAGTCCGGGACACCAAAACAGTCAGTAATAGTCCATGAAAGAGGCCAGAATCGGCCAAAACTGCGGGTGTTGATGACCGACACGTAAACACACCCCGGGGTTCATCAATCATGGAAATCACTCCGGGACCCCAAAATAGTGAGTAATAGTCCATGAAACGGGCCGGAATCGGCCAAAACTGCGGGTGTTGATGACCGACACGTAAACGGACCCCGGGGTTCGTCAATCGTGGAAATCACTCTAGGACCCCAAAACAGTGAGTAATAGTCCACGATACGGGCCAGAATCGGCTAAAACTGCGAGTGTTGATGACCGACACGTAAAGGCAGCTCGGGGTTCGTCAATCGTGGAAATCACTCTAGGACCCCAAAACAGTGAGTAATAGTTCACGATACGGGCCGGAATCGGCCAAAACTGCGGGTGTTGATGACCGACACGTAAACGCACCCCAGGGTTCATCAATCGTGGAAATCACTCTAGGACCCCAAAACAGTGAGTAATAGTCCATGATACGGGCCAGAATCGGCTAAAACTGCGGGTGTTGATGACCGACACGTAAACGCACCCCAGGGTTCATCAATCGTGGAAATTAGTCCGGGACACCAAAACAGTCAGTAATAGTCCACGAAACAGGCCAGAATCGGCCAAACCTGCGGGTGTTGATGACCGACACGTAAACGCACCCCGGGGTTCATCAATCATGGAAATCACTCCGGGACCCCAAAACAGTGAGTAATAGTCCATGAAACGGGCCGGAATCGGCCAAAACTGCGGGTGTTGATGACCGACACGTAAACGGACCCCGGGGTTCGTCAATCGTGGAAATCACTCTAGGACCCCAAAACAGTGAGTAATAGTCCACGATACGGGCCAGAATCGGCTAAAACTGCGGGTGTTGATGACCGACACGTAAACGCACCCCAGGGTTCATCAATCATGGAAATTAGTCCGGGACACCAAAACAGTCAGTAATAGTCCACGAAACAGGCCAGAATCGGCCAAACCTGCGGGTGTTGATGACCGACACGTAAACACACCCCGGGGTTCATCAATCATGGAAATCACTCCGGGACCCCAAAACAGTGAGTAATAGTCCATGAAACGGGCCGGAATCGGCCAAAACTGCGGGTGTTGATGACCGACACGTAAACGGACCCCGGGGTTCGTCAATCGTGGAAATCACTCTAGGACCCCAAAACAGTGAGTAATAGTCCACGATACGGGCCAGAATCGGCTAAAACTGCGAGTGTTGATGACCGACACGTAAAGGCAGCTCGGGGTTCGTCAATCGTGGAAATCACTCTAGGACCCCAAAACAGTGAGTAATAGTTCACGATACGGGCCGGAATCAGCCAAAACTGCGGGTGTTGATGACCGACACGTAAACGCACCCCAGGGTTCATCAATCGTGGAAATCACTCTAGGACCCCAAAACAGTGAGTAATAGTCCATGATACGGGCCAGAATCGGCTAAAACTGCGGGTGTTGATGACCGACACGTAAACGCACCCCAGGGTTCATCAATCGTGGAAATTAGTCTGGGACACCAAAACAGTCAGTAATAGTCCACGAAACAGGCCAGAATCGGCCAAACCTGCGGGTGTTGATGACCGACACGTAAACGCACCCCGGGGTTCATCAATCATGGAAATCACTCCGGGACCCCAAAACAGTGAGTAATAGTCCATGAAACGGGCCGGAATCAGCCAAAACTGCGGGTGTTGATGACCGACACGTAAACGGACCCCGGGGTTCGTCAATCGTGGAAATCACTCTAGGACCCCAAAACAGTGAGTAATAGTCCACGATACGGGCCAGAATCGGCTAAAACTGCGGGTGTTGATGACCGACACGTAAACGCATCCTAGGGTTCATCAATCGTGGAAATTAGTCCGGGACACCAAAACAGTCAGTAATAGTCCATGAAAGAGGCCAGAATCGGCCAAAACTGCGGGTGTTGATGACCGACACGTAAACACACCCCGGGGTTCATCAATCATGGAAATCACTCCGGGACCCCAAAACAGTGAGTAATAGTCCATGAAACGGGCCGGAATCGGCCAAAACTGCGGGTGTTGATGACCGACACGTAAACGGACCCCGGGGTTCGTCAATCGTGGAAATCACTCTAGGACCCCAAAACAGTGAGTAATAGTCCACGATACGGGCCAGAATCGGCTAAAACTGCGAGTGTTGATGACCGACACGTAAAGGCAGCTCGGGGTTCGTCAATCGTGGAAATCACTCTAGGACCCCAAAACAGTGAGTAATAGTTCACGATACGGGCCGGAATCGGCCAAAACTGCGGGTGTTGATGACCGACACGTAAACGCACCCCAGGGTTCATCAATCGTGGAAATCACTCTAGGACCCCAAAACAGTGAGTAATAGTCCATGATACGGGCCAGAATCGGCTAAAACTGCGGGTGTTGATGACCGACACGTAAACGCACCCCAGGGTTCATCAATCGTGGAAATTAGTCCGGGACACCAAAACAGTCAGTAATAGTCCACGAAACAGGCCAGAATCGGCCAAACCTGCGGGTGTTGATGACCGACACGTAAACGCACCCCGGGGTTCATCAATCATGGAAATCACTCCGGGACCCCAAAACAGTGAGTAATAGTCCATGAAACGGGCCGGAATCGGCCAAAACTGCGGGTGTTGATGACCGACACGTAAACGGACCCCGGGGTTCGTCAATCGTGGAAATCACTCTAGGACCCCAAAACAGTGAGTAATAGTCCACGATACGGGCCAGAATCGGCTAAAACTGCGGGTGTTGATGACCGACACGTAAACGCACCCCAGGGTTCATCAATCGTGGAAATTAGTCCGGGACACCAAAACAGTCAGTAATAGTCCATGAAAGAGGCCAGAATCGGCCAAAACTGCGGGTGTTGATGACCGACACGTAAACACACCCCGGGGTTCATCAATCATGGAAATCACTCCGGGACCCCAAAACAGTGAGTAATAGTCCATGAAACGGGCCGGAATCGGCCAAAACTGCGGGTGTTGATGACCGACACGTAAACGGACCCCGGGGTTCGTCAATCGTGGAAATCACTCTAGGACCCCAAAACAGTGAGTAATAGTCCACGATACGGGCCAGAATCGGCTAAAACTGCGAGTGTTGATGACCGACACGTAAAGGCAGCTCGGGGTTCGTCAATCGTGGAAATCACTCTAGGACCCCAAAACAGTGAGTAATAGTTCACGATACGGGCCGGAATCGGCCAAAACTGCGGGTGTTGATGACCGACACGTAAACGCACCCCAGGGTTCATCAATCGTGGAAATCACTCTAGGACCCCAAAACAGTGAGTAATAGTCCATGATACGGGCCAGAATCGGCTAAAACTGCGGGTGTTGATGACCGACACGTAAACGCACCCCAGGGTTCATCAATCGTGGAAATTAGTCCGGGACACCAAAACAGTCAGTAATAGTCCACGAAACAGGCCAGAATCGGCCAAACCTGCGGGTGTTGATGACCGACACGTAAACGCACCCCGGGGTTCATCAATCATGGAAATCACTCCGGGACCCCAAAACAGTGAGTAATAGTCCATGAAACGGGCCGGAATCGGCCAAAACTGCGGGTGTTGATGACCGACACGTAAACGGACCCCGGGGTTCGTCAATCGTGGAAATCACTCTAGGACCCCAAAACAGTGAGTAATAGTCCACGATACGGGCCAGAATCGGCTAAAACTGCGGGTGTTGATGACCGACACGTAAACGCACCCCAGGGTTCATCAATCGTGGAAATTAGTCCGGGACACCAAAACAGTCAGTAATAGTCCATGAAAGAGGCCAGAATCGGCCAAAACTGCGGGTGTTGATGACCGACACGTAAACACACCCCGGGGTTCATCAATCATGGAAATCACTCCGGGACCCCAAAACAGTGAGTAATAGTCCATGAAACGGGCCGGAATCGGCCAAAACTGCGGGTGTTGATGACCGACACGTAAACGGACCCCGGGGTTCGTCAATCGTGGAAATCACTCTAGGACCCCAAAACAGTGAGTAATAGTCCACGATACGGGCCAGAATCGGCTAAAACTGCGAGTGTTGATGACCGACACGTAAAGGCAGCTCGGGGTTCGTCAATCGTGGAAATCACTCTAGGACCCCAAAACAGTGAGTAATAGTTCACGATACGGGCCGGAATCGGCCAAAACTGCGGGTGTTGATGACCGACACGTAAACGCACCCCAGGGTTCATCAATCGTGGAAATCACTCTAGGACCCCAAAACAGTGAGTAATAGTCCATGATACGGGCCAGAATCGGCTAAAACTGCGGGTGTTGATGACCGACACGTAAACGCACCCCAGGGTTCATCAATCGTGGAAATTAGTCCGGGACACCAAAACAGTCAGTAATAGTCCACGAAACAGGCCAGAATCGGCCAAACCTGCGGGTGTTGATGACCGACACGTAAACGCACCCCGGGGTTCATCAATCATGGAAATCACTCCGGGACCCCAAAACAGTGAGTAATAGTCCATGAAACGGGCCGGAATCGGCCAAAACTGCGGGTGTTGATGACCGACACGTAAACGGACCCCGGGGTTCGTCAATCGTGGAAATCACTCTAGGACCCCAAAACAGTGAGTAATAGTCCACGATACGGGCCAGAATCGGCTAAAACTGCGGGTGTTGATGACCGACACGTAAACGCACCCCAGGGTTCATCAATCGTGGAAATTAGTCCGGGACACCAAAACAGTCAGTAATAGTCCATGAAAGAGGCCAGAATCGGCCAAAACTGCGGGTGTTGATGACCGACACGTAAACACACCCCGGGGTTCATCAATCATGGAAATCACTCCGGGACCCCAAAACAGTGAGTAATAGTCCATGAAACGGGCCGGAATCGGCCAAAACTGCGGGTGTTGATGACCGACACGTAAACGGACCCCGGGGTTCGTCAATCGTGGAAATCACTCTAGGACCCCAAAACAGTGAGTAATAGTCCACGATACGGGCCAGAATCGGCTAAAACTGCGAGTGTTGATGACCGACACGTAAAGGCAGCTCGGGGTTCGTCAATCGTGGAAATCACTCTAGGACCCCAAAACAGTGAGTAATAGTTCACGATACGGGCCGGAATCGGCCAAAACTGCGGGTGTTGATGACCGACACGTAAACGCACCCCAGGGTTCATCAATCGTGGAAATCACTCTAGGACCCCAAAACAGTGAGTAATAGTCCATGATACGGGCCAGAATCGGCTAAAACTGCGGGTGTTGATGACCGACACGTAAACGCACCCCAGGGTTCATCAATCGTGGAAATTAGTCCGGGACACCAAAACAGTCAGTAATAGTCCACGAAACAGGCCAGAATCGGCCAAACCTGCGGGTGTTGATGACCGACACGTAAACGCACCCCGGGGTTCATCAATCATGGAAATCACTCCGGGACCCCAAAACAGTGAGTAATAGTCCATGAAACGGGCCGGAATCGGCCAAAACTGCGGGTGTTGATGACCGACACGTAAACGGACCCCGGGGTTCGTCAATCGTGGAAATCACTCTAGGACCCCAAAACAGTGAGTAATAGTCCACGATACGGGCCAGAATCGGCTAAAACTGCGGGTGTTGATGACCGACACGTAAACGCACCCCAGGGTTCATCAATCGTGGAAATTAGTCCGGGACACCAAAACAGTCAGTAATAGTCCATGAAAGAGGCCAGAATCGGCCAAAACTGCGGGTGTTGATGACCGACACGTAAACACACCCCGGGGTTCATCAATCATGGAAATCACTCCGGGACCCCAAAACAGTGAGTAATAGTCCATGAAACGGGCCGGAATCGGCCAAAACTGCGGGTGTTGATGACCGACACGTAAACGGACCCCGGGGTTCGTCAATCGTGGAAATCACTCTAGGACCCCAAAACAGTGAGTAATAGTCCACGATACGGGCCAGAATCGGCTAAAACTGCGAGTGTTGATGACCGACACGTAAAGGCAGCTCGGGGTTCGTCAATCGTGGAAATCACTCTAGGACCCCAAAACAGTGAGTAATAGTTCATGATACGGGCCGGAATCGGCCAAAACTGCGGGTGTTGATGACCGACACGTAAACGCACCCCAGGGTTCATCAATCGTGGAAATCACTCTAGGACCCCAAAACAGTGAGTAATAGTCCATGATACGGGCCAGAATCGGCTAAAACTGCGGGTGTTGATGACCGACACGTAAACGCACCCCAGGGTTCATCAATCGTGGAAATTAGTCCGGGACACCAAAACAGTCAGTAATAGTCCACGAAACAGGCCAGAATCGGCCAAACCTGCGGGTGTTGATGACCGACACGTAAACGCACCCCGGGGTTCATCAATCATGGAAATCACTCCGGGACCCCAAAACAGTGAGTAATAGTCCATGAAACGGGCCGGAATCGGCCAAAACTGCGGGTGTTGATGACCGACACGTAAACGGACCCCGGGGTTCGTCAATCGTGGAAATCACTCTAGGACCCCAAAACAGTGAGTAATAGTCCACGATACGGGCCAGAATCGGCTAAAACTGCGGGTGTTGATGACCGACACGTAAACGCACCCCAGGGTTCATCAATCGTGGAAATTAGTCCGGGACACCAAAACAGTCAGTAATAGTCCACGAAACAGGCCAGAATCGGCCAAACCTGCGGGTGTTGATGACCGACACGTAAACGCACCCCGGGGTTCATCAATCATGGAAATCACTCCGGGACCCCAAAACAGTGAGTAATAGTCCATGAAACGGGCCGGAATCGGCCAAAACTGCGGGTGTTGATGACCGACACGTAAACGGACCCCGGGGTTCGTCAATCGTGGAAATCACTCTAGGACCCCAAAACAGTGAGTAATAGTCCACGATACGGGCCAGAATCGGCTAAAACTGCGGGTGTTGATGACCGACACGTAAACGCACCCCAGGGTTCATCAATCGTGGAAATTAGTCCGGGACACCAAAACAGTCAGTAATAGTCCATGAAAGAGGCCAGAATCGGCCAAAACTGCGGGTGTTGATGACCGACACGTAAACACACCCCGGGGTTCATCAATCATGGAAATCACTCCGGGACCCCAAAACAGTGAGTAATAGTCCATGAAACGGGCCGGAATCGGCCAAAACTGCGGGTGTTGATGACCGACACGTAAACGGACCCCGGGGTTCGTCAATCGTGGAAATCACTCTAGGACCCCAAAACAGTGAGTAATAGTCCACGATACGGGCCAGAATCGGCTAAAACTGCGAGTGTTGATGACCGACACGTAAAGGCAGCTCGGGGTTCGTCAATCGTGGAAATCACTCTAGGACCCCAAAACAGTGAGTAATAGTTCACGATACGGGCCGGAATCGGCCAAAACTGCGGGTGTTGATGACCGACACGTAAACGCACCCCAGGGTTCATCAATCGTGGAAATCACTCTAGGACCCCAAAACAGTGAGTAATAGTCCATGATACGGGCCAGAATCGGCTAAAACTGCGGGTGTTGATGACCGACACGTAAACGCACCCCAGGGTTCATCAATCGTGGAAATTAGTCCGGGACACCAAAACAGTCAGTAATAGTCCACGAAACAGGCCAGAATCGGCCAAACCTGCGGGTGTTGATGACCGACACGTAAACGCACCCCGGGGTTCATCAATCATGGAAATCACTCCGGGACCCCAAAACAGTGAGTAATAGTCCATGAAACGGGCCGGAATCGGCCAAAACTGCGGGTGTTGATGACCGACACGTAAACGGACCCCGGGGTTCGTCAATCGTGGAAATCACTCTAGGACCCCAAAACAGTGAGTAATAGTCCACGATACGGGCCAGAATCGGCTAAAACTGCGGGTGTTGATGACCGACACGTAAACGCACCCCAGGGTTCATCAATCGTGGAAATTAGTCCGGGACACCAAAACAGTCAGTAATAGTCCATGAAAGAGGCCAGAATCGGCCAAAACTGCGGGTGTTGATGACCGACACGTAAACACACCCCGGGGTTCATCAATCATGGAAATCACTCCGGGACCCCAAAACAGTGAGTAATAGTCCATGAAACGGGCCGGAATCGGCCAAAACTGCGGGTGTTGATGACCGACACGTAAACGGACCCCGGGGTTCGTCAATCGTGGAAATCACTCTAGGACCCCAAAACAGTGAGTAATAGTCCACGATACGGGCCAGAATCGGCTAAAACTGCGAGTGTTGATGACCGACACGTAAAGGCAGCTCGGGGTTCGTCAATCGTGGAAATCACTCTAGGACCCCAAAACAGTGAGTAATAGTTCACGATACGGGCCGGAATCGGCCAAAACTGCGGGTGTTGATGACCGACACGTAAACGCACCCCAGGGTTCATCAATCGTGGAAATCACTCTAGGACCCCAAAACAGTGAGTAATAGTCCATGATACGGGCCAGAATCGGCTAAAACTGCGGGTGTTGATGACCGACACGTAAACGCACCCCAGGGTTCATCAATCGTGGAAATTAGTCCGGGACACCAAAACAGTCAGTAATAGTCCACGAAACAGGCCAGAATCGGCCAAACCTGCGGGTGTTGATGACCGACACGTAAACGCACCCCGGGGTTCATCAATCATGGAAATCACTCCGGGACCCCAAAATAGTGAGTAATAGTCCATGAAACGGGCCGGAATCGGCCAAAACTGCGGGTGTTGATGACCGACACGTAAACGGACCCCGGGGTTCGTCAATCGTGGAAATCACTCTAGGACCCCAAAACAGTGAGTAATAGTCCACGATACGGGCCAGAATCGGCTAAAACTGCGGGTGTTGATGACCGACACGTAAACGCACCCCAGGGTTCATCAATCGTGGAAATTAGTCCGGGACACCAAAACAGTCAGTAATAGTCCATGAAAGAGGCCAGAATCGGCCAAAACTGCGGGTGTTGATGACCGACACGTAAACACACCCCGGGGTTCATCAATCATGGAAATCACTCCGGGACCCCAAAACAGTGAGTAATAGTCCATGAAACGGGCCGGAATCGGCCAAAACTGCGGGTGTTGATGACCGACACGTAAACGGACCCCGGGGTTCGTCAATCGTGGAAATCACTCTAGGACCCCAAAACAGTGAGTAATAGTCCACGATACGGGCCAGAATCGGCTAAAACTGCGAGTGTTGATGACCGACACGTAAAGGCAGCTCGGGGTTCGTCAATCGTGGAAATCACTCTAGGACCCCAAAACAGTGAGTAATAGTTCACGATACGGGCCGGAATCGGCCAAAACTGCGGGTGTTGATGACCGACACGTAAACGCACCCCAGGGTTCATCAATCGTGGAAATCACTCTAGGACCCCAAAACAGTGAGTAATAGTCCATGATACGGGCCAGAATCGGCTAAAACTGCGGGTGTTGATGACCGACACGTAAACGCACCCCAGGGTTCATCAATCGTGGAAATTAGTCCGGGACACCAAAACAGTCAGTAATAGTCCACGAAACAGGCCAGAATCGGCCAAACCTGCGGGTGTTGATGACCGACACGTAAACGCACCCCGGGGTTCATCAATCATGGAAATCACTCCGGGACCCCAAAACAGTGAGTAATAGTCCATGAAACGGGCCGGAATCGGCCAAAACTGCGGGTGTTGATGACCGACACGTAAACGGACCCCGGGGTTCGTCAATCGTGGAAATCACTCTAGGACCCCAAAACAGTGAGTAATAGTCCACGATACGGGCCAGAATCGGCTAAAACTGCGGGTGTTGATGACCGACACGTAAACGCACCCCAGGGTTCATCAATCGTGGAAATTAGTCCGGGACACCAAAACAGTCAGTAATAGTCCATGAAAGAGGCCAGAATCGGCCAAAACTGCGGGTGTTGATGACCGACACGTAAACACACCCCGGGGTTCATCAATCATGGAAATCACTCCGGGACCCCAAAACAGTGAGTAATAGTCCATGAAACGGGCCGGAATCGGCCAAAACTGCGGGTGTTGATGACCGACACGTAAACGGACCCCGGGGTTCGTCAATCGTGGAAATCACTCTAGGACCCCAAAACAGTGAGTAATAGTCCACGATACGGGCCAGAATCGGCTAAAACTGCGAGTGTTGATGACCGACACGTAAAGGCAGCTCGGGGTTCGTCAATCGTGGAAATCACTCTAGGACCCCAAAACAGTGAGTAATAGTTCATGATACGGGCCGGAATCGGCCAAAACTGCGGGTGTTGATGACCGACACGTAAACGCACCCCAGGGTTCATCAATCGTGGAAATCACTCTAGGACCCCAAAACAGTGAGTAATAGTCCATGATACGGGCCAGAATCGGCTAAAACTGCGGGTGTTGATGACCGACACGTAAACGCACCCCAGGGTTCATCAATCGTGGAAATTAGTCCGGGACACCAAAACAGTCAGTAATAGTCCACGAAACAGGCCAGAATCGGCCAAACCTGCGGGTGTTGATGACCGACACGTAAACGCACCCCGGGGTTCATCAATCATGGAAATCACTCCGGGACCCCAAAACAGTGAGTAATAGTCCATGAAACGGGCCGGAATCGGCCAAAACTGCGGGTGTTGATGACCGACACGTAAACGGACCCCGGGGTTCGTCAATCGTGGAAATCACTCTAGGACCCCAAAACAGTGAGTAATAGTCCACGATACGGGCCAGAATCGGCTAAAACTGCGGGTGTTGATGACCGACACGTAAACGCACCCCAGGGTTCATCAATCGTGGAAATTAGTCCGGGACACCAAAACAGTCAGTAATAGTCCACGAAACAGGCCAGAATCGGCCAAACCTGCGGGTGTTGATGACCGACACGTAAACGCACCCCGGGGTTCATCAATCATGGAAATCACTCCGGGACCCCAAAACAGTGAGTAATAGTCCATGAAACGGGCCGGAATCGGCCAAAACTGCGGGTGTTGATGACCGACACGTAAACGGACCCCGGGGTTCGTCAATCGTGGAAATCACTCTAGGACCCCAAAACAGTGAGTAATAGTCCACGATACGGGCCAGAATCGGCTAAAACTGCGGGTGTTGATGACCGACACGTAAACGCACCCCAGGGTTCATCAATCGTGGAAATTAGTCCGGGACACCAAAACAGTCAGTAATAGTCCATGAAAGAGGCCAGAATCGGCCAAAACTGCAGGTGTTGATGACCGACACGTAAACACACCCCGGGGTTCATCAATCATGGAAATCACTCCGGGACCCCAAAACAGTGAGTAATAGTCCATGAAACGGGCCGGAATCGGCCAAAACTGCGGGTGTTGATGACCGACACGTAAACGGACCCCGGGGTTCGTCAATCGTGGAAATCACTCTAGGACCCCAAAACAGTGAGTAATAGTCCACGATACGGGCCAGAATCGGCTAAAACTGCGAGTGTTGATGACCGACACGTAAAGGCAGCTCGGGGTTCGTCAATCGTGGAAATCACTCTAGGACCCCAAAACAGTGAGTAATAGTTCACGATACGGGCCGGAATCGGCCAAAACTGCGGGTGTTGATGACCGACACGTAAACGCACCCCAGGGTTCATCAATCGTGGAAATCACTCTAGGACCCCAAAACAGTGAGTAATAGTCCATGATACGGGCCAGAATCGGCTAAAACTGCGGGTGTTGATGACCGACACGTAAACGCACCCCAGGGTTCATCAATCGTGGAAATTAGTCCGGGACACCAAAACAGTCAGTAATAGTCCACGAAACAGGCCAGAATCGGCCAAACCTGCGGGTGTTGATGACCGACACGTAAACGCACCCCGGGGTTCATCAATCATGGAAATCACTCCGGGACCCCAAAACAGTGAGTAATAGTCCATGAAACGGGCCGGAATCGGCCAAAACTGCGGGTGTTGATGACCGACACGTAAACGGACCCCGGGGTTCGTCAATCGTGGAAATCACTCTAGGACCCCAAAACAGTGAGTAATAGTCCACGATACGGGCCAGAATCGGCTAAAACTGCGGGTGTTGATGACCGACACGTAAACGCACCCCAGGGTTCATCAATCGTGGAAATTAGTCCGGGACACCAAAACAGTCAGTAATAGTCCATGAAAGAGGCCAGAATCGGCCAAAACTGCGGGTGTTGATGACCGACACGTAAACACACCCCGGGGTTCATCAATCATGGAAATCACTCCGGGACCCCAAAACAGTGAGTAATAGTCCATGAAACGGGCCGGAATCGGCCAAAACTGCGGGTGTTGATGACCGACACGTAAACGGACCCCGGGGTTCGTCAATCGTGGAAATCACTCTAGGACCCCAAAACAGTGAGTAATAGTCCACGATACGGGCCAGAATCGGCTAAAACTGCGAGTGTTGATGACCGACACGTAAAGGCAGCTCGGGGTTCGTCAATCGTGGAAATCACTCTAGGACCCCAAAACAGTGAGTAATAGTTCATGATACGGGCCGGAATCGGCCAAAACTGCGGGTGTTGATGACCGACACGTAAACGCACCCCAGGGTTCATCAATCGTGGAAATCACTCTAGGACCCCAAAACAGTGAGTAATAGTCCATGATACGGGCCAGAATCGGCTAAAACTGCGGGTGTTGATGACCGACACGTAAACGCACCCCAGGGTTCATCAATCGTGGAAATTAGTCCGGGACACCAAAACAGTCAGTAATAGTCCACGAAACAGGCCAGAATCGGCCAAACCTGCGGGTGTTGATGACCGACACGTAAACGCACCCCGGGGTTCATCAATCATGGAAATCACTCCGGGACCCCAAAACAGTGAGTAATAGTCCATGAAACGGGCCGGAATCGGCCAAAACTGCGGGTGTTGATGACCGACACGTAAACGGACCCCGGGGTTCGTCAATCGTGGAAATCACTCTAGGACCCCAAAACAGTGAGTAATAGTCCACGATACGGGCCAGAATCGGCTAAAACTGCGGGTGTTGATGACCGACACGTAAACGCACCCCAGGGTTCATCAATCGTGGAAATTAGTCCGGGACACCAAAACAGTCAGTAATAGTCCATGAAAGAGGCCAGAATCGGCCAAAACTGCGGGTGTTGATGACCGACACGTAAACACACCCCGGGGTTCATCAATCATGGAAATCACTCCGGGACCCCAAAACAGTGAGTAATAGTCCATGAAACGGGCCGGAATCGGCCAAAACTGCGGGTGTTGATGACCGACACGTAAACGCACCCCGGGGTTCGTCAATCGTGGAAATCACTCCGGGACCCCAAAACAGTGAGTAATAGTCCATGAAACGGGCCGGAATCGGCCAAAACTGCGGGTGTTGATGACCGACACGTAAACGGACCCCGGGGTTCGTCAATCGTGGAAATCACTCTAGGACCCCAAAACAGTGAGTAATAGTCCACGATACGGGCCAGAATCGGCTAAAACTGCGAGTGTTGATGACCGACACGTAAAGGCAGCTCGGGGTTCGTCAATCGTGGAAATCACTCTAGGACCCCAAAACAGTGAGTAATAGTTCACGATACGGGCCGGAATCGGCCAAAACTGCGGGTGTTGATGACCGACACGTAAACGCACCCCAGGGTTCATCAATCGTGGAAATCACTCTAGGACCCCAAAACAGTGAGTAATAGTCCATGATACGGGCCAGAATCGGCTAAAACTGCGGGTGTTGATGACCGACACGTAAACGCACCCCAGGGTTCATCAATCGTGGAAATTAGTCCGGGACACCAAAACAGTCAGTAATAGTCCACGAAACAGGCCAGAATCGGCCAAAACTGCGGGTGTTGATGACCGACACGTAAACGCACCCCGGGGTTCATCAATCATGGAAATCACTCCGGGACCCCAAAACAGTGAGTAATAGTCCATGAAACGGGCCGGAATCGGCCAAAACTGCGGGTGTTGATGACCGACACGTAAACGGACCCCGGGGTTCGTCAATCGTGGAAATCACTCTAGGACCCCAAAACAGTGAGTAATAGTCCACGATACGGGCCAGAATCGGCTAAAACTGCGGGTGTTGATGACCGACACGTAAACGCACCCCAGGGTTCATCAATCGTGGAAATTAGTCTGGGACACCAAAACAGTCAGTAATAGTCCATGAAAGAGGCCAGAATCGGCCAAAACTGCGGGTGTTGATGACCGACACGTAAACACACCCCGGGGTTCATCAATCATGGAAATCACTCCGGGACCCCAAAACAGTGAGTAATAGTCCATGAAACGGGCCGGAATCGGCCAAAACTGCGGGTGTTGATGACCGACACGTAAAAGGACCCCCGGGGTTCGTCAGTCGTGGAAATCACTCTAGGACCCCAAAACAGTGAGTAATAGTCCATGATACGGGCCAGAATCGGCTAAAACTGCGGGTGTTGGTGACCGACACGTAAACGCACCCCAGGGTTCATCAATCGTGGAAATTAGTCCGGGACACCAAAACAGTCAGTAATAGTCCACGAAACAGGCCAGAATCGGCCAAAACTGCGGGTGTTGATGACCGACACGTAAACGCACCCCGGGGTTCATCAATCATGGAAATCACTCCGGGACCCCAAAACAGTGAGTAATAGTCCATGAAACGGGCCGGAATCGGCCAAAACTGCGGGTGTTGATGACCGACACGTAAACGGACCCCGGGGTTCGTCAATCGTGGAAATCACTCTAGGACCCCAAAACAGTGAGTAATAGTCCACGATACGGGCCAGAATCGGCTAAAACTGCGGGTGTTGATGACCGACACGTAAACGCACCCCAGGGTTCATCAATCGTGGAAATTAGTCTGGGACACCAAAACAGTCAGTAATAGTCCATGAAAGAGGCCAGAATCGGCCAAAACTGCGGGTGTTGATGACCGACACGTAAACACACCCCGGGGTTCATCAATCATGGAAATCACTCCGGGACCCCAAAACAGTGAGTAATAGTCCATGAAACGGGCCGGAATCGGCCAAAACTGCGGGTGTTGATGACCGACACGTAAAAGGACCCCCGGGGTTCGTCAGTCGTGGAAATCACTCTAGGACCCCAAAACAGTGAGTAATAGTCCATGATACGGGCCAGAATCGGCTAAAACTGCGGGTGTTGGTGACCGACACGTAAACGCACCCCAGGGTTCATCAATCGTGGAAATTAGTCCGGGACACCAAAACAGTCAGTAATAGTCCACGAAACAGGCCAGAATCGGCCAAAACTGCGGGTGTTGATGACCGACACGTAAACGCACCCCGGGGTTCATCAATCATGGAAATCACTCCGGGACCCCAAAACAGTGAGTAATAGTCCATGAAACGGGCCGGAATCGGCCAAAACTGCGGGTGTTGATGACCGACACGTAAACGGACCCCGGGGTTCGTCAATCGTGGAAATCACTCTAGGACCCCAAAACAGTGAGTAATAGTCCACGATACGGGCCAGAATCGGCTAAAACTGCGAGTGTTGATGACCGACACGTAAAGGCAGCTCGGGGTTCGTCAATCGTGGAAATCACTCTAGGACCCCAAAACAGTGAGTAATAGTTCACGATACGGGCCGGAATCGGCCAAAACTGCGGGTGTTGATGACCGACACGTAAACGCACCCCAGGGTTCATCAATCGTGGAAATCACTCTAGGACCCCAAAACAGTGAGTAATAGTCCACGATACGGGCCAGAATCGGCTAAAACTGCGGGTGTTGATGACCGACACGTAAACGCACCCCAGGGTTCATCAATCGTGGAAATTAGTCTGGGACACGAAAACAGTCAGTAATAGTCCATGAAAGAGGCCAGAATCGGCCAAAACTGCGGGTGTTTATGACCGACACGTAAACACACCCCGGGGTTCATCAATCATGGAAATCACTCCGGGACCCCAAAACAGTGAGTAATAGTCCATGAAACGGGCCGGAATCGGCCAAAACTGCGGGTGTTGATGACCGACACGTAAAAGGACCCCCGGGGTTCGTCAGTCGTGGAAATCACTCTAGGACCCCAAAACAGTGAGTATAGTCCACGATACGGGCCAGAATCGGCTAAAACTGCGGGTGTTGGTGACCGACATGTAAACGCACCCCAGGGTTCATCAATCGTGGAAATTAGTCCGGGACACCAAAACAGTCAGTAATAGTCCACGAAACAGGCCAGAATCGGCCAAAACTGCGGGTGTTGATGACCGACACGTAAACGCACCCCGGGGTTCATCAATCATGGAAATCACTCCGGGACCCCAAAACAGTGAGTAATAGTCCATGAAACAGGCCGGAATCGGCCAAAACTGCGGGTGTTGATGACCGACACGTAAACGCACCCCGGGGTTCGTCAATCGTGGAAATCACTCTAGGAACCCAAAAAAGTGAGTAATGGTCCACGATACGGGCCAGAATCGGCTAAAACTGCGGGTGTTGGTGACCGACACGTAAACGCACCCCAGGGTTCATCAATCGTGGAAATTAGTCCGGGACACCAAAACAGTCAGTAATAGTCCACGAAACAGGCCAGAATCGGCCAAAACTGCGGGTGTTGATGACCGACACGTAAACGCACCCCGGGGTTCATCAATCATGGAAATCACTCCAGGACCCCAAAACAGTGAGTAATAGTCCATGAAACGGGCCGGAATCGGCCAAAACTGCGGGTGTTGATGACCGACACGTAAACGGACCCCGGGGTTCGTCAATCGTGGAAATCACTCTAGGACCCCAAAACAGTGAGTAATAGTCCACGATACGGGCCAGAATCGGCTAAAACTGCGAGTGTTGATGACCGACACGTAAAGGCAGCTCGGGGTTCGTCAATCGTGGAAATCACTCTAGGACCCCAAAACAGTGAGTAATAGTTCACGATACGGGCCGGAATCGGCCAAAACTGCGGGTGTTGATGACCGACACATAAACGCACCCCAGGGTTCATCAATCGTGGAAATCACTCTAGGACCCCAAAACAGTGAGTAATAGTCCATGATACGGGCCAGAATCGGCTAAAACTGCGGGTGTTGATGACCGACACATAAACGCACCCCAGGGTTCATCAATCGTGGAAATTAGTCCGGGACACCAAAACAGTCAGTAATAGTCCACGAAACAGGCCAGAATCGGCCAAAACTACGGGTGTTGATGACCGACACGTAAACGCACCCCGGGGTTCATCAATCATGGAAATCACTCCGGGACCCCAAAACAGTGAGTAATAGTCCATGAAACGGGCCGGAATCGGCCAAAACTGCGGGTGTTGATGACCGACACGTAAAAGGACCCCCGGGGTTCGTCAGTCGTGGAAATCACTCTAGGACCCCAAAACAGTGAGTAATAGTCCATGATACGGGCCAGAATCGGCTAAAACTGCGGGTGTTGGTGACCGACACGTAAACGCACCCCAGGGTTCATCAATCGTGGAAATTAGTCCGGGACACCAAAACAGTCAGTAATAGTCCACGAAACAGGCCAGAATCGGCCAAAACTGCGGGTGTTGATGACCGACACGTAAACGCACCCCGGGGTTCATCAATCATGGAAATCACTCCGGGACCCCAAAACAGTGAGTAATAGTCCATGAAACGGGCCGGAATCGGCCAAAACTGCGGGTGTTGATGACCGACACGTAAACGGACCCCGGGGTTCGTCAATCGTGGAAATCACTCTAGGACCCCAAAACAGTGAGTAATAGTCCACGATACGGGCCAGAATCGGCTAAAACTGCGAGTGTTGATGACCGACACGTAAAGGCAGCTCGGGGTTCGTCAATCGTGGAAATCACTCTAGGACCCCAAAACAGTGAGTAATAGTTCACGATACGGGCCGGAATCGGCCAAAACTGCGGGTGTTGATGACCGACACGTAAACGCACCCCAGGGTTCATCAATCGTGGAAATCACTCTAGGACCCCAAAACAGTGAGTAATAGTCCATGATACGGGCCAGAATCGGCTAAAACTGCGGGTGTTGATGACCGACACGTAAACGCACCCCAGGGTTCATCAATCGTGGAAATTAGTCTGGGACACGAAAACAGTCAGTAATAGTCCATGAAAGAGGCCAGAATCGGCCAAAACTGCGGGTGTTGATGACCGACACGTAAACACACCCCGGGGTTCATCAATCATGGAAATCACTCCGGGACCCCAAAACAGTGAGTAATAGTCCATGAAACGGGCCGGAATCGGCCAAAACTGCGGGTGTTGATGACCGACACGTAAAAGGACCCCCGGGGTTCGTCAGTCGTGGAAATCACTCTAGGACCCCAAAACAGTGAGTATAGTCCACGATACGGGCCAGAATCGGCTAAAACTGCGGGTGTTGGTGACCGACACGTAAACGCACCCCAGGGTTCATCAATCGTGGAAATTAGTCCGGGACACCAAAACAGTCAGTAATAGTCCACGAAACAGGCCAGAATCGGCCAAAACTGCGGGTGTTGATGACCGACACGTAAACGCACCCCGGGGTTCATCAATCATGGAAATCACTCCGGGACCCCAAAACAGTGAGTAATAGTCCATGAAACAGGCCGGAATCGGCCAAAACTGCGGGTGTTGATGACCGACACGTAAACGCACCCCGGGGTTCGTCAATCGTGGAAATCACTCTAGGAACCCAAAAAAGTGAGTAATGGTCCACGATACGGGCCAGAATCGGCTAAAACTGCGGGTGTTGGTGACCGACACGTAAACGCACCCCAGGGTTCATCAATCGTGGAAATTAGTCCGGGACACCAAAACAGTCAGTAATAGTCCACGAAACAGGCCAGAATCGGCCAAAACTGCGGGTGTTGATGACCGACACGTAAACGCACCCCGGGGTTCATCAATCATGGAAATCACTCCAGGACCCCAAAACAGTGAGTAATAGTCCATGAAACGGGCCGGAATCGGCCAAAACTGCGGGTGTTGATGACCGACACGTAAACGGACCCCGGGGTTCGTCAATCGTGGAAATCACTCTAGGACCCCAAAACAGTGAGTAATAGTCCACGATACGGGCCAGAATCGGCTAAAACTGCGAGTGTTGATGACCGACACGTAAAGGCAGCTCGGGGTTCGTCAATCGTGGAAATCACTCTAGGACCCCAAAACAGTGAGTAATAGTTCACGATACGGGCCGGAATCGGCCAAAACTGCGGGTGTTGATGACCGACACATAAACGCACCCCAGGGTTCATCAATCGTGGAAATCACTCTAGGACCCCAAAACAGTGAGTAATAGTCCATGATACGGGCCAGAATCGGCTAAAACTGCGGGTGTTGATGACCGACACATAAACGCACCCCAGGGTTCATCAATCGTGGAAATTAGTCCGGGACACCAAAACAGTCAGTAATAGTCCACGAAACAGGCCAGAATCGGCCAAAACTACGGGTGTTGATGACCGACACGTAAACGCACCCCGGGGTTCATCAATCATGGAAATCACTCCGGGACCCCAAAACAGTGAGTAATAGTCCATGAAACGGGCCGGAATCGGCCAAAACTGCGGGTGTTGATGACCGACACGTAAAAGGACCCCCGGGGTTCGTCAGTCGTGGAAATCACTCTAGGACCCCAAAACAGTGAGTAATAGTCCATGATACGGGCCAGAATCGGCTAAAACTGCGGGTGTTGGTGACCGACACGTAAACGCACCCCAGGGTTCATCAATCGTGGAAATTAGTCCGGGACACCAAAACAGTCAGTAATAGTCCACGAAACAGGCCAGAATCGGCCAAAACTGCGGGTGTTGATGACCGACACGTAAACGCACCCCGGGGTTCATCAATCATGGAAATCACTCCGGGACCCCAAAACAGTGAGTAATAGTCCATGAAACGGGCCGGAATCGGCCAAAACTGCGGGTGTTGATGACCGACACGTAAACGGACCCCGGGGTTCGTCAATCGTGGAAATCACTCTAGGACCCCAAAACAGTGAGTAATAGTCCACGATACGGGCCAGAATCGGCTAAAACTGCGAGTGTTGATGACCGACACGTAAAGGCAGCTCGGGGTTCGTCAATCGTGGAAATCACTCTAGGACCCCAAAACAGTGAGTAATAGTTCACGATACGGGCCGGAATCGGCCAAAACTGCGGGTGTTGATGACCGACACGTAAACGCACCCCAGGGTTCATCAATCGTGGAAATCACTCTAGGACCCCAAAACAGTGAGTAATAGTCCATGATACGGGCCAGAATCGGCTAAAACTGTGGGTGTTGATGACCGACACGTAAACGCACCCCAGGGTTCATCAATCGTGGAAATTAGTCTGGGACACGAAAACAGTCAGTAATAGTCCATGAAAGAGGCCAGAATCGGCCAAAACTGCGGGTGTTGATGACCGACACGTAAACACACCCCGGGGTTCATCAATCATGGAAATCACTCCGGGACCCCAAAACAGTGAGTAATAGTCCATGAAACGGGCCGGAATCGGCCAAAACTGCGGGTGTTGATTACCGACACGTAAAAGGACCCCCGGGGTTCGTCAGTCGTGGAAATCACTCTAGGACCCCAAAACAGTGAGTATAGTCCACGATACGGGCCAGAATCGGCTAAAACTGCGGGTGTTGGTGACCGACACGTAAACGCACCCCAGGGTTCATCAATCGTGGAAATTAGTCCGGGACACCAAAACAGTCAGTAATAGTCCACGAAACAGGCCAGAATCGGCCAAAACTGCGGGTGTTGATGACCGACACGTAAACGCACCCCGGGGTTCATCAATCATGGAAATCACTCCGGGACCCCAAAACAGTGAGTAATAGTCCATGAAACAGGCCGGAATCGGCCAAAACTGCGGGTGTTGATGACCGACACGTAAACGCACCCCGGGGTTCGTCAATCGTGGAAATCACTCTAGGAACCCAAAAAAGTGAGTAATGGTCCACGATACGGGCCAGAATCGGCTAAAACTGCGGGTGTTGGTGACCGACACGTAAACGCACCCCAGGGTTCATCAATCGTGGAAATTAGTCCGGGACACCAAAACAGTCAGTAATAGTCCACGAAACAGGCCAGAATCGGCCAAAACTGCGGGTGTTGATGACCGACACGTAAACGCACCCCGGGGTTCATCAATCATGGAAATCACTCCGGGACCCCAAAACAGTGAGTTATAGTCCATGAAACGGGCCGGAATCGGCCAAAACTGCGGGTGTTGATGACCGACACGTAAACGGACCCCGGGGTTCGTCAATCGTGGAAATCACTCTAGGACCCCAAAACAGTGAGTAATAGTCCACGATACGGGCCAGAATCGGCTAAAACTGCGAGTGTTGATGACCGACACGTAAAGGCAGCTCGGGGTTCGTCAATCGTGGAAATCACTCTAGGACCCCAAAACAGTGAGTAATAGTTCACGATACGGGCCGGAATCGGCCAAAACTGCGGGTGTTGATGACCGACACGTAAACGCACCCCAGGGTTCATCAATCGTGGAAATCACTCTAGGACCCCAAAACAGTGAGTAATAGTCCATGATACGGGCCAGAATCGGCTAAAACTGCGGGTGTTGATGACCGACACGTAAACGCACCCCAGGGTTCATCAATCGTGGAAATTAGTCCCGGACACCAAAACAGTCAGTAATAGTCCACGAAACAGGCCAGAATCGGCCAAAACTACGGGTGTTGATGACCGACACGTAAACGCACCCCGGGGTTCATCAATCATGGAAATCACTCCGGGACCCCAAAACAGTGAGTAATAGTCCATGAAACGGGCCGGAATCGGCCAAAACTGCGGGTGTTGATGACCGACACGTAAACGGACCCCGGGGTTCGTCAATCGTGGAAATCACTCTAGGACCCCAAAACAGTGAGTAATAGTCCATGATACGGGCCAGAATCGGCTAAAACTGCGGGTGTTGACGACCGACACGTAAACGCACCCCAGGGTTCATCAATCGTGGAAATTAGTCTGGGACACGAAAACAGTCAGTAATAGTCCATGAAAGAGGCCAGAATCGGCCAAAACTGCGGGTGTTGATGACCGACACGTAAACACACCCCGGGGTTCATCAATCATGGAAATCACTCCGGGACCCCAAAACAGTGAGTAATAGTCCATGAAACGGGCCGGAATCGGCCAAAACTGCGGGTGTTGATGACCGACACGTAAAAGGACCCCCGGGGTTCGTCAGTCGTGGAAATCACTCTAGGACCCCAAAACAGTGAGTATAGTCCACGATACGGGCCAGAATCGGCTAAAACTGCGGGTGTTGGTGACCGACACGTAAACGCACCCCAGGGTTCATCAATCGTGGAAATTAGTCCGGGACACCAAAACAGTCAGTAATAGTCCACGAAACAGGCCAGAATCGGCCAAAACTGCGGGTGTTGATGACCGACACGTAAACGCACCCCGGGGTTCATCAATCATGGAAATCACTCCGGGACCCCAAAACAGTGAGTAATAGTCCATGAAACAGGCCGGAATCGGCCAAAACTGCGGGTGTTGATGACCGACACGTAAACGCACCCCGGGGTTCGTCAATCGTGGAAATCACTCTAGGAACCCAAAAAAGTGAGTAATGGTCCACGATACGGGCCAGAATCGGCTAAAACTGCGGGTGTTGGTGACCGACACGTAAACGCACCCCAGGGTTCATCAATCGTGGAAATTAGTCCGGGACACCAAAACAGTCAGTAATAGTCCACGAAACAGGCCAGAATCGGCCAAAACTGCGGGTGTTGATGACCGACACGTAAACGCACCCCGGGGTTCATCAATCATGGAAATCACTCCGGGACCCCAAAACAGTGAGTTATAGTCCATGAAACGGGCCGGAATCGGCCAAAACTGCGGGTGTTGATGACCGACACGTAAACGGACCCCGGGGTTCGTCAATCGTGGAAATCACTCTAGGACCCCAAAACAGTGAGTAATAGTCCATGATACGGGCCAGAATCGGCTAAAACTGCGGGTGTTGATGACCGACACGTAAACGCACCCCAGGGTTCATCAATCGTGGAAATTAGTCTGGGACACCAAAACAGTCAGTAATAGTCCATGAAAGAGGCCAGAATCGGCCAAAACTGCGGGTGTTGATGACCGACACGTAAACACACCCCGGGGTTCATCAATCATGGAAATCACTCCGGGACCCCAAAACAGTGAGTAATAGTCCATGAAACGGGTCGGAATCGGCCAAAACTGCGGGTGTTGATGACCGACACGTAAAAGGACCCCCGGGGTTCGTCAGTCGTGGAAATCACTCTAGGACCCCAAAACAGTGAGTATAGTCCACGATACGGGCCAGAATCGGCTAAAACTGCGGGTGTTGGTGACCGACACGTAAACGCACCCCAGGGTTCATCAATCGTGGAAATTAGTCCGGGACACCAAAACAGTCAGTAATAGTCCACGAAACAGGCCAGAATCGGCCAAAACTGCGGGTGTTGATGACCGACACGTAAACGCACCCCGGGGTTCATCAATCATGGAAATCACTCCGGGACCCCAAAACAGTGAGTAATAGTCCATGAAACAGGCCGGAATCGGCCAAAACTGCGGGTGTTGATGACCGACACGTAAACGCACCCCGGGGTTCGTCAATCGTGGAAATCACTCTAGGAACCCAAAAAAGTGAGTAATGGTCCACGATACGGGCCAGAATCGGCTAAAACTGCGGGTGTTGGTGACCGACACGTAAACGCACCCCAGGGTTCATCAATCGTGGAAATTAGTCCGGGACACCAAAACAGTCAGTAATAGTCCACGAAACAGGCCAGAATCGGCCAAAACTGCGGGTGTTGATGACCGACACGTAAACGCACCCCGGGGTTCATCAATCATGGAAATCACTCCGGGACCCCAAAACAGTGAGTAATAGTCCATGAAACGGGCCGGAATCGGCCAAAACTGCGGGTGTTGATGACCGACACGTAAACGGACCCCGGGGTTCGTCAATCGTGGAAATCACTTTAGGACCCCAAAACAGTGAGTAATAGTCCACGATACGGGCCAGAATCGGCTAAAACTGCGAGTGTTGATGACCGACACGTAAAGGCAGCTCGGGGTTCGTCAATCGTGGAAATCACTCTAGGACCCCAAAACAGTGAGTAATAGTTCACGATACGGGCCGGAATCGGCCAAAACTGCGGGTGTTGATGACCGACACGTAAACGCACCCCAGGGTTCATCAATCGTGGAAATCACTCTAGGACCCCAAAACAGTGAGTAATAGTCCATGATACGGGCCAGAATCGGCTAAAACTGCGGGTGTTGATGACCGACACGTAAACGCACCCCAGGGTTCATCAATCGTGGAAATTAGTCCCGGACACCAAAACAGTCAGTAATAGTCCACGAAACAGGCCAGAATCGGCCAAAACTACGGGTGTTGATGACCGACACGTAAACGCACCCCGGGGTTCATCAATCATGGAAATCACTCCGGGACCCCAAAACAGTGAGTAATAGTCCATGAAACGGGCCGGAATCGGCCAAAACTGCGGGTGTTGATGACCGACACGTAAACGGACCCCGGGGTTCGTCAATCGTGGAAATCACTCTAGGACCCCAAAACAGTGAGTAATAGTCCACGATACGGGCCAGAATCGGCTAAAACTGCGGGTGTTGATGACCGACACGTAAACGCACCCCAGGGTTCATCAATCGTGGAAATTAGTCTGGGACACCAAAACAGTCAGTAATAGTCCATGAAAGAGGCCAGAATCGGCCAAAACTGCGGGTGTTGATGACCGACACGTAAACACACCCCGGGGTTCATCAATCATGGAAATCACTCCGGGACCCCAAAACAGTGAGTAATAGTCCATGAAACGGGCCGGAATCGGCCAAAACTGCGGGTGTTGATGACCGACACGTAAAAGGACCCCCGGGGTTCGTCAGTCGTGGAAATCACTCTAGGACCCCAAAACAGTGAGTATAGTCCACGATACGGGCCAGAATCGGCTAAAACTGCGGGTGTTGGTGACCGACACGTAAACGCACCCCAGGGTTCATCAATCGTGGAAATTAGTCCGGGACACCAAAACAGTCAGTAATAGTCCACGAAACAGGCCAGAATCGGCCAAAACTGCGGGTGTTGATGACCGACACGTAAACGCACCCCGGGGTTCATCAATCATGGAAATCACTCCGGGACCCCAAAACAGTGAGTAATAGTCCATGAAACAGGCCGGAATCGGCCAAAACTGCGGGTGTTGATGACCGACACGTAAACGCACCCCGGGGTTCGTCAATCGTGGAAATCACTCTAGGAACCCAAAAAAGTGAGTAATGGTCCACGATACGGGCCAGAATCGGCTAAAACTGCGGGTGTTGGTGACCGACACGTAAACGCACCCCAGGGTTCATCAATCGTGGAAATTAGTCCGGGACACCAAAACAGTCAGTAATAGTCCACGAAACAGGCCAGAATCGGCCAAAACTGCGGGTGTTGATGACCGACACGTAAACGCACCCCGGGGTTCATCAATCATGGAAATCACTCCGGGACCCCAAAACAGTGAGTAATAGTCCATGAAACGGGCCGGAATCGGCCAAAACTGCGGGTGTTGATGACCGACACGTAAACGGACCCCGGGGTTCGTCAATCGTGGAAATCACTCTAGGACCCCAAAACAGTGAGTAATAGTCCACGATACGGGCCAGAATCGGCTAAAACTGCGAGTGTTGATGACCGACACGTAAAGGCAGCTCGGGGTTCGTCAATCGTGGAAATCACTCTAGGACCCCAAAACAGTGAGTAATAGTTCACGATACGGGCCGGAATCGGCCAAAACTGCGGGTGTTGATGACCGACACGTAAACGCACCCCAGGGTTCATCAATCGTGGAAATCACTCTAGGACCCCAAAACAGTGAGTAATAGTCCATGATACGGGCCAGAATCGGCTAAAACTGCGGGTGTTGATGACCGACACGTAAACGCACCCCAGGGTTCATCAATCGTGGAAATTAGTCCCGGACACCAAAACAGTCAGTAATAGTCCACGAAACAGGCCAGAATCGGCCAAAACTACGGGTGTTGATGACCGACACGTAAACGCACCCCGGGGTTCATCAATCATGGAAATCACTCCGGGACCCCAAAACAGTGAGTAATAGTCCATGAAACGGGCCGGAATCGGCCAAAACTGCGGGTGTTGATGACCGACACGTAAACGGACCCCGGGGTTCGTCAATCGTGGAAATCACTCTAGGACCCCAAAACAGTGAGTAATAGTCCATGATACGGGCCAGAATCGGCTAAAACTGCGGGTGTTGATGACCGACACGTAAACGCACCCCAGGGTTCATCAATCGTGGAAATTAGTCTGGGACACCAAAACAGTCAGTAATAGTCCATGAAAGAGGCCAGAATCGGCCAAAACTGCGGGTGTTGATGACCGACACGTAAACACACCCCGGGGTTCATCAATCATGGAAATCACTCCGGGACCCCAAAACAGTGAGTAATAGTCCATGAAACGGGCCGGAATCGGCCAAAACTGCGGGTGTTGATGACCGACACGTAAAAGGACCCCCGGGGTTCGTCAGTCGTGGAAATCACTCTAGGACCCCAAAACAGTGAGTATAGTCCACGATACGGGCCAGAATCGGCTAAAACTGCGGGTGTTGGTGACCGACACGTAAACGCACCCCAGGGTTCATCAATCGTGGAAATTAGTCCGGGACACCAAAACAGTCAGTAATAGTCCACGAAACAGGCCAGAATCGGCCAAAACTGCGGGTGTTGATGACCGACACGTAAACGCACCCCGGGGTTCATCAATCATGGAAATCACTCCGGGACCCCAAAACAGTGAGTAATAGTCCATGAAACAGGCCGGAATCGGCCAAAACTGCGGGTGTTGATGACCGACACGTAAACGCACCCCAGGGTTCGTCAATCGTGGAAATCACTCTAGGAACCCAAAAAAGTGAGTAATGGTCCACGATACGGGCCAGAATCGGCTAAAACTGCGGGTGTTGGTGACCGACACGTAAACGCACCCCAGGGTTCATCAATCGTGGAAATTAGTCCGGGACACCAAAACAGTCAGTAATAGTCCACGAAACAGGCCAGAATCGGCCAAAACTGCGGGTGTTGATGACCGACACGTAAACGCACCCCGGGGTTCATCAATCATGGAAATCACTCCGGGACCCCAAAACAGTGAGTAATAGTCCATGAAACGGGCCGGAATCGGCCAAAACTGCGGGTGTTGATGACCGACACGTAAACGGACCCCGGGGTTCGTCAATCGCGGAAATCACTCTAGGACCCCAAAACAGTGAGTAATAGTCCACGATACGGGCCAGAATCGGCTAAAACTGCGAGTGTTGATGACCGACACGTAAAGGCAGCTCGGGGTTCGTCAATCGTGGAAATCACTCTAGGACCCCAAAACAGTGAGTAATAGTTCACGATACGGGCCGGAATCGGCCAAAACTGCGGGTGTTGATGACCGACACGTAAACGCACCCCAGGGTTCATCAATCGTGGAAATCACTCTAGGACCCCAAAACAGTGAGTAATAGTCCATGATACGGGCCAGAATCGGCTAAAACTGCGGGTGTTGATGACCGACACGTAAACGCACCCCAGGGTTCATCAATCGTGGAAATTAGTCCGGGACACCAAAACAGTCAGTAATAGTCCACGAAACAGGCCAGAATCGGCCAAAACTACGGGTGTTGATGACCGACACGTAAACGCACCCCGGGGTTCATCAATCATGGAAATCACTCCGGGACCCCAAAACAGTGAGTAATAGTCCATGAAACGGGCCGGAATCGGCCAAAACTGCGGGTGTTGATGACCGACACGTAAACGGACCCCGGGGTTCGTCAATCGTGGAAATCACTCTAGGACCCCAAAACAGTGAGTAATAGTCCACGATACGGGCCAGAATCGGCTAAAACTGCGGGTGTTGATGACCGACACGTAAACGCACCCCAGGGTTCATCAATCGTGGAAATTAGTCTGGGACACCAAAACAGTCAGTAATAGTCCATGAAAGAGGCCAGAATCGGCCAAAACTGCGGGTGTTGATGACCGACACGTAAACACACCCCGGGGTTCATCAATCATGGAAATCACTCCGGGACCCCAAAACAGTGAGTAATAGTCCATGAAACGGGCCGGAATCGGCCAAAACTGCGGGTGTTGATGACCGACACGTAAAAGGACCCCCGGGGTTCGTCAGTCGTGGAAATCACTCTAGGACCCCAAAACAGTGAGTATAGTCCACGATACGGGCCAGAATCGGCTAAAACTGCGGGTGTTGGTGACCGACACGTAAACGCACCCCAGGGTTCATCAATCGTGGAAATTAGTCCGGGACACCAAAACAGTCAGTAATAGTCCACGAAACAGGCCAGAATCGGCCAAAACTGCGGGTGTTGATGACCGACACGTAAACGCACCCCGGGGTTCATCAATCATGGAAATCACTCCGGGACCCCAAAACAGTGAGTAATAGTCCATGAAACAGGCCGGAATCGGCCAAAACTGCGGGTGTTGATGACCGACACGTAAACGCACCCCGGGGTTCGTCAATCGTGGAAATCACTCTAGGAACCCAAAAAAGTGAGTAATGGTCCACGATACGGGCCAGAATCGGCTAAAACTGCGGGTGTTGGTGACCGACACGTAAACGCACCCCAGGGTTAATCAATCGTGGAAATTAGTCCGGGACACCAAAACAGTCAGTAATAGTCCACGAAACAGGCCAGAATCGGCCAAAACTGCGGGTGTTGATGACCGACACGTAAACGCACCCCGGGGTTCATCAATCATGGAAATCACTCCGGGACCCCAAAACAGTGAGTAATAGTCCATGAAACGGGCCGGAATCGGCCAAAACTGCGGGTGTTGATGACCGACACGTAAACGGACCCCGGGGTTCGTCAATCGTGGAAATCACTCTAGGACCCCAAAACAGTGAGTAATAGTCCACGATACGGGCCAGAATCGGCTAAAACTGCGAGTGTTGATGACCGACACGTAAAGGCAGCTCGGGGTTCGTCAATCGTGGAAATCACTCTAGGACCCCAAAACAGTGAGTAATAGTTCACGATACGGGCCGGAATCGGCCAAAACTGCGGGTGTTGATGACCGACACGTAAACGCACCCCAGGGTTCATCAATCGTGGAAATCACTCTAGGACCCCAAAACAGTGAGTAATAGTCCATGATACGGGCCAGAATCGGCTAAAACTGCGGGTGTTGATGACCGACACGTAAACGCACCCCAGGGTTCATCAATCGTGGAAATTAGTCCGGGACACCAAAACAGTCAGTAATAGTCCACGAAACAGGCCAGAATCGGCCAAAACTACGGGTGTTGATGACCGACACGTAAACGCACCCCGGGGTTCATCAATCATGGAAATCACTCCGGGACCCCAAAACAGTGAGTAATAGTCCATGAAACGGGCCGGAATCGGCCAAAACTGCGGGTGTTGATGACCGACACGTAAACGGACCCCGGGGTTCGTCAATCGTGGAAATCACTCTAGGACCCCAAAACAGTGAGTAATAGTCCACGATACGGGCCAGAATCGGCTAAAACTGCGGGTGTTGATGACCGACACGTAAACGCACCCCAGGGTTCATCAATCGTGGAAATTAGTCTGGGACACCAAAACAGTCAGTAATAGTCCATGAAAGAGGCCAGAATCGGCCAAAACTGCGGGTGTTGATGACCGACACGTAAACACACCCCGGGGTTCATCAATCATGGAAATCACTCCGGGACCCCAAAACAGTGAGTAATAGTCCATGAAACGGGCCGGAATCGGCCAAAACTGCGGGTGTTGATGACCGACACGTAAAAGGACCCCCGGGGTTCGTCAGTCGTGGAAATCACTCTAGGACCCCAAAACAGTGAGTATAGTCCACGATACGGGCCAGAATCGGCTAAAACTGCGGGTGTTGGTGACCGACACGTAAACGCACCCCAGGGTTCATCAATCGTGGAAATTAGTCCGGGACACCAAAACAGTCAGTAATAGTCCACGAAACAGGCCAGAATCGGCCAAAACTGCGGGTGTTGATGACCGACACGTAAACGCACCCCGGGGTTCATCAATCATGGAAATCACTCCGGGACCCCAAAACAGTGAGTAATAGTCCATGAAACAGGCCGGAATCGGCCAAAACTGCGGGTGTTGACGACCGACACATAAACGCACCCCGGGGTTCGTCAATCGTGGAAATCACTCTAGGAACCCAAAAAAGTGAGTAATGTTCCACGATACGGGCCAGAATCGGCTAAAACTGCGAGTGTTGATGACCGACACGTAAAGGCAGCTCGGGGTTCGTCAATCGTGGAAATCACTCTAGGACCCCAAAACAGTGAGTAATAGTTCACGATACGGGCCGGAATCGGCCAAAACTGCGGGTGTTGATGACCGACACGTAAACGCACCCCAGGGTTCATCAATCGTGGAAATCACTCTAGGACCCCAAAACAGTGAGTAATAGTCCATGATACGGGCCAGAATCGGCTAAAACTGCGGGTGTTGATGACCGACACGTAAACGCACCCCAGGGTTCATCAATCGTGGAAATTAGTCTGGGACACCAAAACAGTCAGTAATAGTCCACGAAACAGGACAGAATCGGCCAAACCTGCGGGTGTTGATGACCGACACGTAAATGCACCCCGGGGTTCATCAATCATGGAAATCACTCCGGGACCCCAAAACAGTGAGTGATAGTCCATGAAACGGGCCGGAATCGGCCAAAACTGCGGGTGTTGATGACCGACACGTAAACGGACCCCGGGGTTCGTCAATCGTGGAAATCACTCTAGGACCCCAAAACAGTGAGTAATAGTCCACGATACGGGCCAGAATCGGCTAAAACTGCGGGTGTTGATGACCGACACGTAAACGCACCCCAGGGTTCATCAATCGTGGAAATTAGTCTGGGACACCAAAACAGTCAGTAATAGTCCATGAAAGAGGCCAGAATCGGCCAAAACTGCGGGTGTTGATGACCGACACGTAAACACACCCCGGGGTTCATCAATCATGGAAATCACTCCGGGACCCCAAAACAGTGAGTAATAGTCCATGAAACGGGCCGGAATCGGCCAAAACTGCGGGTGTTGATGACCGACACGTAAAAGGACCCCCGGGGTTCGTCAGTCGTGGAAATCACTCTAGGACCCCAAAACAGTGAGTATAGTCCACGATACGGGCCAGAATCGGCTAAAACTGCGGGTGTTGGTGACCGACACGTAAACGCACCCCAGGGTTCATCAATCGTGGAAATTAGTCCGGGGCACCAAAAGAGTCAGTAATAGTCCACGAAACAGGCCAGAATCGGCCAAAACTGCGGGTGTTGATGACCGACACATAAACGCACCCCGGGGTTCATCAATCATGGAAATCACTCCGGGACCCCAAAACAGTGAGTAATAGTTCATGAAACAGGCCGGAATCGGCCAAAACTGCGGGTGTTGATGACCGACACATAAACGCACCCCGGGGTTCGTCAATCGTGGAAATCACTCTAGGAACCCAAAAAAGTGAGTAATGGTCCACGATACGGGCCAGAATCGGCTAAAACTGCGAGTGTTGATGACCGACACGTAAAGGCAGCTCGGGGTTCGTCAATCGTGGAAATCACTCTAGGACCCCAAAACAGTGAGTAATAGTTCACGATACGGGCCGGAATCGGCCAAAACTGCGGGTGTTGATGACCGACACGTAAACGCACCCCAGGGTTCATCAATCGTGGAAATCACTCTAGGACCCCAAAACAGTGAGTAATAGTCCATGATACGGGCCAGAATCGGCTAAAACTGCGGGTGTTGATGACCGACACGTAAACGCACCCCAGGGTTCATCAATCGTGGAAATTAGTCCGGGACACCAAAACAGTCAGTAATAGTCCACGAAACAGGCCAGAATCGGCCAAAACTACGGGTGTTGATGACCGACACGTAAACGCACCCCGGGGTTCATCAATCATGGAAATCACTCCAGGACCCCAAAACAGTGAGTAATAGTCCATGAAACGGGCCGGAATCGGCCAAAACTGCGGGTGTTGATGACCGACACGTAAACGGACCCCGGGGTTCGTCAATCGTGGAAATCACTCTAGGACCCCAAAACAGTGAGTAATAGTCCACGATACGGGCCAGAATCGGCTAAAACTGCGGGTGTTGATGACCGACACGTAAACGCACCCCAGGGTTCATCAATCGTGGAAATTAGTCTGGGACACCAAAACAGTCAGTAATAGTCCATGAAAGAGGCCAGAATCGGCCAAAACTGCGGGTGTTGATGACCGACACGTAAACACACCCCGGGGTTCATCAATCATGGAAATCACTCCGGGACCCCAAAACAGTGAGTAATAGTCCATGAAACGGGCCGGAATCGGCCAAAACTGCGGGTGTTGATGACCGACACGTAAAAGGACCCCCGGGGTTCGTCAGTCGTGGAAATCACTCTAGGACCCCAAAACAGTGAGTATAGTCCACGATACGGGCCAGAATCGGCTAAAACTGCGGGTGTTGGTGACCGACACGTAAACGCACCCCAGGGTTCATCAATCGTGGAAATTAGTCCGGGACACCAAAACAGTCAGTAATAGTCCACGAAACAGGCCAGAATCGGCCAAAACTGCGGGTGTTGATGACCGACACGTAAACGCACCCCGGGGTTCATCAATCATGGAAATCACTCCGGGACCCCAAAACAGTGAGTAATAGTCCATGAAACAGGCCGGAATCGGCCAAAACTGCGGGTGTTGACGACCGACACATAAACGCACCCCGGGGTTCGTCAATCGTGGAAATCACTCTAGGAACCCAAAAAAGTGAGTAATGGTCCACGATACGGGCCAGAATCGGCTAAAACTGCGAGTGTTGATGACCGACACGTAAAGGCAGCTCGGGGTTCGTCAATCGTGGAAATCACTCTAGGACCCCAAAACAGTGAGTAATAGTTCACGATACGGGCCGGAATCGGCCAAAACTGCGGGTGTTGATGACCGACACGTAAACGCACCCCAGGGTTCATCAATTGTGGAAATCACTCTAGGACCCCAAAACAGTGAGTAATAGTCCATGATACGGGCCAGAATCGGCTAAAACTGCGGGTGTTGATGACCGACACGTAAACGCACCCCAGGGTTCATCAATCGTGGAAATTAGTCTGGGACACCAAAACAGTCAGTAATAGTCCACGAAACAGGACAGAATCGGCCAAACCTGCGGGTGTTGATGACCGACACGTAAATGCACCCCGGGGTTCATCAATCATGGAAATCACTCCGGGACCCCAAAACAGTGAGTAATAGTCCATGAAACGGGCCGGAATCGGCCAAAACTGCGGGTGTTGATGACCGACACGTAAACGGACCCCGGGGTTCGTCAATCGTGGAAATCACTCTAGGACCCCAAAACAGTGAGTAATAGTCCACGATACGGGCCAGAATCGGCTAAAACTGCGGGTGTTGATGACCGACACGTAAACGCACCCCAGGGTTCATCAATCGTGGAAATTAGTCTGGGACACCAAAACAGTCAGTAATAGTCCACGAAACAGGACAGAATCGGCCAAACCTGCGGGTGTTGATGACCGACACGTAAATGCACCCCGGGGTTCATCAATCATGGAAATCACTCCGGGACCCCAAAACAGTGAGTAATAGTCCATGAAACGGGCCGGAATCGGCCAAAACTGCGGGTGTTGATGACCGACACGTAAAAGGACCCCCGGGGTTCGTCAGTCGTGGAAATCACTCTAGGACCCCAAAACAGTGAGTATAGTCCACGATACGGGCCAGAATCGGCTAAAACTGCGGGTGTTGGTGACCGACACGTAAACGCACCCCAGGGTTCATCAATCGTGGAAATTAGTCCGGGACACCAAAACAGTCAGTAATAGTCCACGAAACAGGCCAGAATCGGCCAAAACTGCGGGTGTTGATGACCGACACGTAAACGCACCCCGGGGTTCATCAATCATGGAAATCACTCCGGGACCCCAAAACAGTGAGTAATAGTCCATGAAACAGGCCGGAATCGGCCAAAACTGCGGGTGTTGACGACCGACACATAAACGCACCCCGGGGTTCGTCAATCGTGGAAATCACTCTAGGAACCCAAAAAAGTGAGTAATGGTCCACGATATGGGCCAGAATCGGCTAAAACTGCGAGTGTTGATGACCGACACGTAAAGGCAGCTCGGGGTTCGTCAATCGTGGAAATCACTCTAGGACCCCAAAACAGTGAGTAATAGTTCACGATACGGGCCGGAATCGGCCAAAACTGCGGGTGTTGATGACCGACACGTAAACGCACCCCAGGGTTCATCAATTGTGGAAATCACTCTAGGACCCCAAAACAGTGAGTAATAGTCCATGATACGGGCCAGAATCGGCTAAAACTGCGGGTGTTGATGACCGACACGTAAACGCACCCCAGGGTTCATCAATCGTGGAAATTAGTCTGGGACACCAAAACAGTCAGTAATAGTCCACGAAACAGGACAGAATCGGCCAAACCTGCGGGTGTTGATGACCGACACGTAAATGCACCCCGGGGTTCATCAATCATGGAAATCACTCCGGGACCCCAAAACAGTGAGTAATAGTCCATGAAACGGGCCGGAATCGGCCAAAACTGCGGGTGTTGATGACCGACACGTAAACGGACCCCGGGGTTCGTCAATCGTGGAAATCACTCTAGGACCCCAAAACAGTGAGTAATAGTCCACGATACGGGCCAGAATCGGCTAAAACTGCGGGTGTTGATGACCGACACGTAAACGCACCCCAGGGTTCATCAATCGTGGAAATTAGTCCGGGACACCAAAACAGTCAGTAATAGTCCATGAAAGAGGCCAGAATCGGCCAAAACTGCGGGTGTTGCTGACCGACACGTAAACACACCCCGGGGTTCATCAATCATGGAAATCACTCCGGGACCCCAAAACAGTGAGTAATAGTCCATGAAACGGGCCGGAATCGGCCAAAACTGCGGGTGTTGATGACCGACACGTAAACGCACCCCGGGGTTCGTCAATCGTGGAAATCACTCCGGGACCCCAAAACAGTGAGTAATAGTCCATGAAACGGGCCGGAATCGGCCAAAACTGCGGGTGTTGATGACCGACACGTAAACGGACCCCGGGGTTCGTCAATCGTGGAAATCACTCTAGGACCCCAAAACAGTGAGTAATAGTCCACGATACGGGCCAGAATCGGCTAAAACTGCGGGTGTTGGTGACCGACACGTAAACGCACCCCAGGGTTCATCAATCGTGGAAATTAGTCCGGGGCACCAAAAGAGTCAGTAATAGTCCACGAAACAGGCCAGAATCGGCCAAAACTGCGGGTGTTGATGACCGACACATAAACGCACCCCGGGGTTCATCAATCATGGAAATCACTCCGGGACCCCAAAACAGTGAGTAATAGTTCATGAAACAGGCCGGAATCGGCCAAAACTGCGGGTGTTGATGACCGACACATAAACGCACCCGGGGTTCGTCAATCGTGGAAATCACTCTAGGAACCCAAAAAAGTGAGTAATGGTCCACGATACGGGCCAGAATCGGCTAAAACTGCGAGTGTTGATGACCGACACGTAAAGGCAGCTCGGGGTTCGTCAATCGTGGAAATCACTCTAGGACCCCAAAACAGTGAGTAATAGTTCACGATACGGGCCGGAATCGGCCAAAACTGCGGGTGTTGATGACCGACACGTAAACGCACCCCAGGGTTCATCAATCGTGGAAATCACTCTAGGACCCCAAAACAGTGAGTAATAGTCCATGATACGGGCCAGAATCGGCTAAAACTGCGGGTGTTGATGACCGACACGTAAACGCACCCCAGGGTTCATCAATCGTGGAAATTAGTCCGGGACACCAAAACAGTCAGTAATAGTCCACGAAACAGGCCAGAATCGGCCAAAACTACGGGTGTTGATGACCGACACGTAAACGCACCCCGGGGTTCATCAATCATGGAAATCACTCCAGGACCCCAAAACAGTGAGTAATAGTCCATGAAACGGGCCGGAATCGGCCAAAACTGCGGGTGTTGATGACCGACACGTAAACGGACCCCGGGGTTCGTCAATCGTGGAAATCACTCTAGGACCCCAAAACAGTGAGTAATAGTCCACGATACGGGCCAGAATCGGCTAAAACTGCGGGTGTTGATGACCGACACGTAAACGCACCCCAGGGTTCATCAATCGTGGAAATTAGTCTGGGACACCAAAACAGTCAGTAATAGTCCATGAAAGAGGCCAGAATCGGCCAAAACTGCGGGTGTTGATGACCGACACGTAAACACACCCCGGGGTTCATCAATCATGGAAATCACTCCGGGACCCCAAAACAGTGAGTAATAGTCCATGAAACGGGCCGGAATCGGCCAAAACTGCGGGTGTTGATGACCGACACGTAAAAGGACCCCCGGGGTTCGTCAGTCGTGGAAATCACTCTAGGACCCCAAAACAGTGAGTATAGTCCACGATACGGGCCAGAATCGGCTAAAACTGCGGGTGTTGGTGACCGACACGTAAACGCACCCCAGGGTTCATCAATCGTGGAAATTAGTCCGGGACACCAAAACAGTCAGTAATAGTCCACGAAACAGGCCAGAATCGGCCAAAACTGCGGGTGTTGATGACCGACACGTAAACGCACCCCGGGGTTCATCAATCATGGAAATCACTCCGGGACCCCAAAACAGTGAGTAATAGTCCATGAAACAGGCCGGAATCGGCCAAAACTGCGGGTGTTGACGACCGACACATAAACGCACCCCGGGGTTCGTCAATCGTGGAAATCACTCTAGGAACCCAAAAAAGTGAGTAATGGTCCACGATACGGGCCAGAATCGGCTAAAACTGCGAGTGTTGATGACCGACACGTAAAGGCAGCTCGGGGTTCGTCAATCGTGGAAATCACTCTAGGACCCCAAAACAGTGAGTAATAGTTCACGATACGGGCCGGAATCGGCCAAAACTGCGGGTGTTGATGACCGACACGTAAACGCACCCCAGGGTTCATCAATTGTGGAAATCACTCTAGGACCCCAAAACAGTGAGTAATAGTCCATGATACGGGCCAGAATCGGCTAAAACTGCGGGTGTTGATGACCGACACGTAAACGCACCCCAGGGTTCATCAATCGTGGAAATTAGTCTGGGACACCAAAACAGTCAGTAATAGTCCACGAAACAGGACAGAATCGGCCAAACCTGCGGGTGTTGATGACCGACACGTAAATGCACCCCGGGGTTCATCAATCATGGAAATCACTCCGGGACCCCAAAACAGTGAGTAATAGTCCATGAAACGGGCCGGAATCGGCCAAAACTGCGGGTGTTGATGACCGACACGTAAACGGACCCCGGGGTTCGTCAATCGTGGAAATCACTCTAGGACCCCAAAACAGTGAGTAATAGTCCACGATACGGGCCAGAATCGGCTAAAACTGCGGGTGTTGATGACCGACACGTAAACGCACCCCAGGGTTCATCAATCGTGGAAATTAGTCCGGGACACCAAAACAGTCAGTAATAGTCCATGAAAGAGGCCAGAATCGGCCAAAACTGCGGGTGTTGATGACCGACACGTAAACACACCCCGGGGTTCATCAATCATGGAAATCACTCCGGGACCCCAAAACAGTGAGTAATAGTCCATGAAACGGGCCGGAATCGGCCAAAACTGCGGGTGTTGATGACCGACACGTAAACGCACCCCGGGGTTCGTCAATCGTGGAAATCACTCCGGGACCCCAAAACAGTGAGTAATAGTCCATGAAACGGGCCGGAATCGGCCAAAACTGCGGGTGTTGATGACCGACACGTAAACGGACCCCGGGGTTCGTCAATCGTGGAAATCACTCTAGGACCCCAAAACAGTGAGTAATAGTCCACGATACGGGCCAGAATCGGCTAAAACTGCGGGTGTTGGTGACCGACACGTAAACGCACCCCAGGGTTCATCAATCGTGGAAATTAGTCCGGGGCACCAAAAGAGTCAGTAATAGTCCACGAAACAGGCCAGAATCGGCCAAAACTGCGGGTGTTGATGACCGACACATAAACGCACCCCGGGGTTCATCAATCATGGAAATCACTCCGGGACCCCAAAACAGTGAGTAATAGTTCATGAAACAGGCCGGAATCGGCCAAAACTGCGGGTGTTGATGACCGACACATAAACGCACCCCGGGGTTCGTCAATCGTGGAAATCACTCTAGGAACCCAAAAAAGTGAGTAATGGTCCACGATACGGGCCAGAATCGGCTAAAACTGCGAGTGTTGATGACCGACACGTAAAGGCAGCTCGGGGTTCGTCAATCGTGGAAATCACTCTAGGACCCCAAAACAGTGAGTAATAGTTCACGATACGGGCCGGAATCGGCCAAAACTGCGGGTGTTGATGACCGACACGTAAACGCACCCCAGGGTTCATCAATCGTGGAAATCACTCTAGGACCCCAAAACAGTGAGTAATAGTCCATGATACGGGCCAGAATCGGCTAAAACTGCGGGTGTTGATGACCGACACGTAAACGCACCCCAGGGTTCATCAATCGTGGAAATTAGTCCGGGACACCAAAACAGTCAGTAATAGTCCACGAAACAGGCCAGAATCGGCCAAAACTACGGGTGTTGATGACCGACACGTAAACGCACCCCGGGGTTCATCAATCATGGAAATCACTCCAGGACCCCAAAACAGTGAGTAATAGTCCATGAAACGGGCCGGAATCGGCCAAAACTGCGGGTGTTGATGACCGACACGTAAACGGACCCCGGGGTTCGTCAATCGTGGAAATCACTCTAGGACCCCAAAACAGTGAGTAATAGTCCACGATACGGGCCAGAATCGGCTAAAACTGCGGGTGTTGATGACCGACACGTAAACGCACCCCAGGGTTCATCAATCGTGGAAATTAGTCTGGGACACCAAAACAGTCAGTAATAGTCCATGAAAGAGGCCAGAATCGGCCAAAACTGCGGGTGTTGATGACCGACACGTAAACACACCCCGGGGTTCATCAATCATGGAAATCACTCCGGGACCCCAAAACAGTGAGTAATAGTCCATGAAACGGGCCGGAATCGGCCAAAACTGCGGGTGTTGATGACCGACACGTAAAAGGACCCCCGGGGTTCGTCAGTCGTGGAAATCACTCTAGGACCCCAAAACAGTGAGTATAGTCCACGATACGGGCCAGAATCGGCTAAAACTGCGGGTGTTGGTGACCGACACGTAAACGCACCCCAGGGTTCATCAATCGTGGAAATTAGTCCGGGACACCAAAACAGTCAGTAATAGTCCACGAAACAGGCCAGAATCGGCCAAAACTGCGGGTGTTGATGACCGACACGTAAACGCACCCCGGGGTTCATCAATCATGGAAATCACTCCGGGACCCCAAAACAGTGAGTAATAGTCCATGAAACAGGCCGGAATCGGCCAAAACTGCGGGTGTTGACGACCGACACATAAACGCACCCCGGGGTTCGTCAATCGTGGAAATCACTCTAGGAACCCAAAAAAGTGAGTAATGGTCCACGATACGGGCCAGAATCGGCTAAAACTGCGAGTGTTGATGACCGACACGTAAAGGCAGCTCGGGGTTCGTCAATCGTGGAAATCACTCTAGGACCCCAAAACAGTGAGTAATAGTTCACGATACGGGCCGGAATCGGCCAAAACTGCGGGTGTTGATGACCGACACGTAAACGCACCCCAGGGTTCATCAATTGTGGAAATCACTCTAGGACCCCAAAACAGTGAGTAATAGTCCATGATACGGGCCAGAATCGGCTAAAACTGCGGGTGTTGATGACCGACACGTAAACGCACCCCAGGGTTCATCAATCGTGGAAATTAGTCTGGGACACCAAAACAGTCAGTAATAGTCCACGAAACAGGACAGAATCGGCCAAACCTGCGGGTGTTGATGACCGACACGTAAATGCACCCCGGGGTTCATCAATCATGGAAATCACTCCGGGACCCCAAAACAGTGAGTAATAGTCCATGAAACGGGCCGGAATCGGCCAAAACTGCGGGTGTTGATGACCGACACGTAAACGGACCCCGGGGTTCGTCAATCGTGGAAATCACTCTAGGACCCCAAAACAGTGAGTAATAGTCCACGATACGGGCCAGAATCGGCTAAAACTGCGGGTGTTGATGACCGACACGTAAACGCACCCCAGGGTTCATCAATCGTGGAAATTAGTCCGGGACACCAAAACAGTCAGTAATAGTCCATGAAAGAGGCCAGAATCGGCCAAAACTGCGGGTGTTGATGACCGACACGTAAACACACCCCGGGGTTCATCAATCATGGAAATCACTCCGGGACCCCAAAACAGTGAGTAATAGTCCATGAAACGGGCCGGAATCGGCCAAAACTGCGGGTGTTGATGACCGACACGTAAACGCACCCCGGGGTTCGTCAATCGTGGAAATCACTCCGGGACCCCAAAACAGTGAGTAATAGTCCATGAAACGGGCCGGAATCGGCCAAAACTGCGGGTGTTGATGACCGACACGTAAACGGACCCCGGGGTTCGTCAATCGTGGAAATCACTCTAGGACCCCAAAACAGTGAGTAATAGTCCACGATACGGGCCAGAATCGGCTAAAACTGCGGGTGTTGGTGACCGACACGTAAACGCACCCCAGGGTTCATCAATCGTGGAAATTAGTCCGGGGCACCAAAAGAGTCAGTAATAGTCCACGAAACAGGCCAGAATCGGCCAAAACTGCGGGTGTTGATGACCGACACATAAACGCACCCCGGGGTTCATCAATCATGGAAATCACTCCGGGACCCCAAAACAGTGAGTAATAGTTCATGAAACAGGCCGGAATCGGCCAAAACTGCGGGTGTTGATGACCGACACATAAACGCACCCCGGGGTTCGTCAATCGTGGAAATCACTCTAGGAACCCAAAAAAGTGAGTAATGGTCCACGATACGGGCCAGAATCGGCTAAAACTGCGAGTGTTGATGACCGACACGTAAAGGCAGCTCGGGGTTCGTCAATCGTGGAAATCACTCTAGGACCCCAAAACAGTGAGTAATAGTTCACGATACGGGCCGGAATCGGCCAAAACTGCGGGTGTTGATGACCGACACGTAAACGCACCCCAGGGTTCATCAATCGTGGAAATCACTCTAGGACCCCAAAACAGTGAGTAATAGTCCATGATACGGGCCAGAATCGGCTAAAACTGCGGGTGTTGATGACCGACACGTAAACGCACCCCAGGGTTCATCAATCGTGGAAATTAGTCCGGGACACCAAAACAGTCAGTAATAGTCCACGAAACAGGCCAGAATCGGCCAAAACTACGGGTGTTGATGACCGACACGTAAACGCACCCCGGGGTTCATCAATCATGGAAATCACTCCAGGACCCCAAAACAGTGAGTAATAGTCCATGAAACGGGCCGGAATCGGCCAAAACTGCGGGTGTTGATGACCGACACGTAAACGGACCCCGGGGTTCGTCAATCGTGGAAATCACTCTAGGACCCCAAAACAGTGAGTAATAGTCCACGATACGGGCCAGAATCGGCTAAAACTGCGGGTGTTGATGACCGACACGTAAACGCACCCCAGGGTTCATCAATCGTGGAAATTAGTCTGGGACACCAAAACAGTCAGTAATAGTCCATGAAAGAGGCCAGAATCGGCCAAAACTGCGGGTGTTGATGACCGACACGTAAACACACCCCGGGGTTCATCAATCATGGAAATCACTCCGGGACCCCAAAACAGTGAGTAATAGTCCATGAAACGGGCCGGAATCGGCCAAAACTGCGGGTGTTGATGACCGACACGTAAAAGGACCCCCGGGGTTCGTCAGTCGTGGAAATCACTCTAGGACCCCAAAACAGTGAGTATAGTCCACGATACGGGCCAGAATCGGCTAAAACTGCGGGTGTTGGTGACCGACACGTAAACGCACCCCAGGGTTCATCAATCGTGGAAATTAGTCCGGGACACCAAAACAGTCAGTAATAGTCCACGAAACAGGCCAGAATCGGCCAAAACTGCGGGTGTTGATGACCGACACGTAAACGCACCCCGGGGTTCATCAATCATGGAAATCACTCCGGGACCCCAAAACAGTGAGTAATAGTCCATGAAACAGGCCGGAATCGGCCAAAACTGCGGGTGTTGACGACCGACACATAAACGCACCCCGGGGTTCGTCAATCGTGGAAATCACTCTAGGAACCCAAAAAAGTGAGTAATGGTCCACGATACGGGCCAGAATCGGCTAAAACTGCGAGTGTTGATGACCGACACGTAAAGGCAGCTCGGGGTTCGTCAATCGTGGAAATCACTCTAGGACCCCAAAACAGTGAGTAATAGTTCACGATACGGGCCGGAATCGGCCAAAACTGCGGGTGTTGATGACCGACACGTAAACGCACCCCAGGGTTCATCAATTGTGGAAATCACTCTAGGACCCCAAAACAGTGAGTAATAGTCCATGATACGGGCCAGAATCGGCTAAAACTGCGGGTGTTGATGACCGACACGTAAACGCACCCCAGGGTTCATCAATCGTGGAAATTAGTCTGGGACACCAAAACAGTCAGTAATAGTCCACGAAACAGGACAGAATCGGCCAAACCTGCGGGTGTTGATGACCGACACGTAAATGCACCCCGGGGTTCATCAATCATGGAAATCACTCCGGGACCCCAAAACAGTGAGTAATAGTCCATGAAACGGGCCGGAATCGGCCAAAACTGCGGGTGTTGATGACCGACACGTAAACGGACCCCGGGGTTCGTCAATCGTGGAAATCACTCTAGGACCCCAAAACAGTGAGTAATAGTCCACGATACGGGCCAGAATCGGCTAAAACTGCGGGTGTTGATGACCGACACGTAAACGCACCCCAGGGTTCATCAATCGTGGAAATTAGTCCGGGACACCAAAACAGTCAGTAATAGTCCATGAAAGAGGCCAGAATCGGCCAAAACTGCGGGTGTTGATGACCGACACGTAAACACACCCCGGGGTTCATCAATCATGGAAATCACTCCGGGACCCCAAAACAGTGAGTAATAGTCCATGAAACGGGCCGGAATCGGCCAAAACTGCGGGTGTTGATGACCGACACGTAAACGCACCCCGGGGTTCGTCAATCGTGGAAATCACTCCGGGACCCCAAAACAGTGAGTAATAGTCCATGAAACGGGCCGGAATCGGCCAAAACTGCGGGTGTTGATGACCGACACGTAAACGGACCCCGGGGTTCGTCAATCGTGGAAATCACTCTAGGACCCCAAAACAGTGAGTAATAGTCCACGATACGGGCCAGAATCGGCTAAAACTGCGAGTGTTGATGACCGACACGTAAAGGCAGCTCGGGGTTCGTCAATCGTGGAAATCACTCTAGGACCCCAAAACAGTGAGTAATAGTTCACGATACGGGCCGGAATCGGCCAAAACTGCGGGTGTTGATGACCGACATGTAAACGCACCCCAGGGTTCATCAATCGTGGAAATCACTCTAGGACCCCAAAACAGTGAGTAATAGTCCATGATACGGGCCAGAATCGGCTAAAACTGCGGGTGTTGATGACCGACACGTAAACGCACCCCAGGGTTCATCAATCGTGGAAATTAGTCTGGGACACCAAAACAGTCAGTAATAGTCCACGAAACAGGACAGAATCGGCCAAACCTGCGGGTGTTGATGACCGACACGTAAACGCACCCCGGGGTTCATCAATCATGGAAATCACTCCGGGACCCCAAAACAGTGAGTAATAGTCCATGAAACGGGCCGGAATCGGCCAAAACTGCGGGTGTTGATGACCGACACGTAAACGGACCCCGGGGTTCGTCAATCGTGGAAATCACACTAGGACCCCAAAACAGTGAGTAATAGTCCACGATACGGGCCAGAATCGGCTAAAACTGCGGGTGTTGATGACCGACACGTAAACGCACCCCAGGGTTCATCAATCGTGGAAATTAGTCCGGGACACCAAAACAGTCAGTAATAGTCCATGAAAGAGGCCAGAATCGGCCAAAACTGCGGGTGTTGATGACCGACACGTAAACACACCCCGGGGTTCATCAATCATGGAAATCACTCCGGGACCCCAAAACAGTGAGTAATAGTCCATGAAACGGGCCGGAATCGGCCAAAACTGCGGGTGTTGATGACCGACACGTAAACGCACCCCGGGGTTCGTCAATCGTGGAAATCACTCCGGGACCCCAAAACAGTGAGTAATAGTCCATGAAACGGGCCGGAATCGGCCAAAACTGCGGGTGTTGATGACCGACACGTAAACGGACCCCGGGGTTCGTCAATCGTGGAAATCACTCTAGGACCCCAAAACAGTGAGTAATAGTCCACGACACGGGCCAGAATCGGCTAAAACTGCGAGTGTTGATGACCGACACGTAAAGGCAGCTCGGGGTTCGTCAATCGTGGAAATCACTCTAGGACCCCAAAACAGTGAGTAATAGTTCACGATACGGGCCGGAATCGGCCAAAACTGCGGGTGTTGATGACCGACATGTAAACGCACCCCAGGGTTCATCAATCGTGGAAATCACTCTAGGACCCCAAAACAGTGAGTAATAGTCCATGATACGGGCCAGAATCGGCTAAAACTGCGGGTGTTGATGACCGACACGTAAACGCACCCCAGGGTTCATCAATCGTGGAAATTAGTCTGGGACACCAAAACAGTCAGTAATAGTCCACGAAACAGGACAGAATCGGCCAAACCTGCGGGTGTTGATGACCGACACGTAAACGCACCCCGGGGTTCATCAATCATGGAAATCACTCCGGGACCCCAAAACAGTGAGTAATAGTCCATGAAACGGGCCGGAATCGGCCAAAACTGCGGGTGTTGATGACCGACACGTAAACGGACCCCGGGGTTCGTCAATCGTGGAAATCACACTAGGACCCCAAAACAGTGAGTAATAGTCCACGATACGGGCCAGAATCGGCTAAAACTGCGGGTGTTGATGACCGACACGTAAACGCACCCCAGGGTTCATCAATCGTGGAAATTAGTCCGGGACACCAAAACAGTCAGTAATAGTCCATGAAAGAGGCCAGAATCGGCCAAAACTGCGGGTGTTGATGACCGACACGTAAACACACCCCGGGGTTCATCAATCATGGAAATCACTCCGGGACCCCAAAACAGTGAGTAATAGTCCATGAAACGGGCCGGAATCGGCCAAAACTGCGGGTGTTGATGACCGACACGTAAACGCACCCCGGGGTTCGTCAATCGTGGAAATCACTCCGGGACCCCAAAACAGTGAGTAATAGTCCATGAAACGGGCCGGAATCGGCCAAAACTGCGGGTGTTGATGACCGACACGTAAACGGACCCCGGGGTTCGTCAATCGTGGAAATCACTCTAGGACCCCAAAACAGTGAGTAATAGTCCACGATACGGGCCAGAATCGGCTAAAACTGCGAGTGTTGATGACCGACACGTAAAGGCAGCTCGGGGTTCGTCAATCGTGGAAATCACTCTAGGACCCCAAAACAGTGAGTAATAGTTCACGATACGGGCCGGAATCGGCCAAAACTGCGGGTGTTGATGACCGACATGTAAACGCACCCCAGGGTTCATCAATCGTGGAAATCACTCTAGGACCCCAAAACAGTGAGTAATAGTCCATGATACGGGCCAGAATCGGCTAAAACTGCGGGTGTTGATGACCGACACGTAAACGCACCCCAGGGTTCATCAATCGTGGAAATTAGTCCGGGACACCAAAACAGTCAGTAATAGTCCATGAAAGAGGCCAGAATCAGCCAAAACTGCGGGTGTTGATGACCGACACGTAAAGGCAGCTCGGGGTTCGTCAATCGTGGAAATCACTCTAGGACCCCAAAACAGTGAGTAATAGTTCACGATACGGGCCGGAATCGGCCAAAACTGCGGGTGTTGATGACCGACATGTAAACGCACCCCAGGGTTCATCAATCGTGGAAATCACTCTAGGACCCCAAAACAGTGAGTAATAGTCCATGATACGGGCCAGAATCGGCTAAAACTGCGGGTGTTGATGACCGACACGTAAACGCACCCCAGGGTTCATCAATCGTGGAAATTAGTCTGGGACACCAAAACAGTCAGTAATAGTCCACGAAACAGGACAGAATCGGCCAAACCTGCGGGTGTTGATGACCGACACGTAAACGCACCCCGGGGTTCATCAATCATGGAAATCACTCCGGGACCCCAAAACAGTGAGTAATAGTCCATGAAACGGGCCGGAATCGGCCAAAACTGCGGGTGTTGATGACCGACACGTAAACGGACCCCGGGGTTCGTCAATCGTGGAAATCACACTAGGACCCCAAAACAGTGAGTAATAGTCCACGATACGGGCCAGAATCGGCTAAAACTGCGGGTGTTGATGACCGACACGTAAACGCACCCCAGGGTTCATCAATCGTGGAAATTAGTCCGGGACACCAAAACAGTCAGTAATAGTCCATGAAAGAGGCCAGAATCGGCCAAAACTGTGGGTGTTGATGACCGACACGTAAACACACCCCGGGGTTCATCAATCATGGAAATCACTCCGGGACCCCAAAACAGTGAGTAATAGTCCATGAAACGGGCCGGAATCGGCCAAAACTGCGGGTGTTGATGACCGACACGTAAACGCACCCCGGGGTTCGTCAATCGTGGAAATCACTCCGGGACCCCAAAACAGTGAGTAATAGTCCATGAAACGGGCCGGAATCGGCCAAAACTGCGGGTGTTGATGACCGACACGTAAACGGACCCCGGGGTTCGTCAATCGTGGAAATCACTCTAGGACCCCAAAACAGTGAGTAATAGTCCACGATACGGGCCAGAATCGGCTAAAACTGCGAGTGTTGATGACCGACACGTAAAGGCAGCTCGGGGTTCGTCAATCGTGGAAATCACTCTAGGACCCCAAAACAGTGAGTAATAGTTCACGATACGGGCCGGAATCGGCCAAAACTGCGGGTGTTGATGACCGACATGTAAACGCACCCCAGGGTTCATCAATCGTGGAAATCACTCTAGGACCCCAAAACAGTGAGTAATAGTCCATGATACGGGCCAGAATCGGCTAAAACTGCGGGTGTTGATGACCGACACGTAAACGCACCCCAGGGTTCATCAATCGTGGAAATTAGTCCGGGACACCAAAACAGTCAGTAATAGTCCATGAAAGAGGCCAGAATCAGCCAAAACTGCGGGTGTTGATGACCGACACGTAAAGGCAGCTCGGGGTTCGTCAATCGTGGAAATCACTCTAGGACCCCAAAACAGTGAGTAATAGTTCACGATACGGGCCGGAATCGGCCAAAACTGCGGGTGTTGATGACCGACATGTAAACGCACCCCAGGGTTCATCAATCGTGGAAATCACTCTAGGACCCCAAAACAGTGAGTAATAGTCCATGATACGGGCCAGAATCGGCTAAAACTGCGGGTGTTGATGACCGACACGTAAACGCACCCCAGGGTTCATCAATCGTGGAAATTAGTCTGGGACACCAAAACAGTCAGTAATAGTCCACGAAACAGGACAGAATCGGCCAAACCTGCGGGTGTTGATGACCGACACGTAAACGCACCCCGGGGTTCATCAATCATGGAAATCACTCCGGGACCCCAAAACAGTGAGTAATAGTCCATGAAACGGGCCGGAATCGGCCAAAACTGCGGGTGTTGATGACCGACACGTAAACGGACCCCGGGGTTCGTCAATCGTGGAAATCACACTAGGACCCCAAAACAGTGAGTAATAGTCCACGATACGGGCCAGAATCGGCTAAAACTGCGGGTGTTGATGACCGACACGTAAACGCACCCCAGGGTTCATCAATCGTGGAAATTAGTCCGGGACACCAAAACAGTCAGTAATAGTCCATGAAAGAGGCCAGAATCGGCCAAAACTGCGGGTGTTGATGACCGACACGTAAACACACCCCGGGGTTCATCAATCATGGAAATCACTCCGGGACCCCAAAACAGTGAGTAATAGTCCATGAAACGGGCCGGAATCGGCCAAAACTGCGGGTGTTGATGACCGACACGTAAACGCACCCCGGGGTTCGTCAATCGTGGAAATCACTCCGGGACCCCAAAACAGTGAGTAATAGTCCATGAAACGGGCCGGAATCGGCCAAAACTGCGGGTGTTGATGACCGACACGTAAACGGACCCCGGGGTTCGTCAATCGTGGAAATCACTCTAGGACCCCAAAACAGTGAGTAATAGTCCACGATACGGGCCAGAATCGGCTAAAACTGCGAGTGTTGATGACCGACACGTAAAGGCAGCTCGGGGTTCGTCAATCGTGGAAATCACTCTAGGACCCCAAAACAGTGAGTAATAGTTCACGATACGGGCCGGAATCGGCCAAAACTGCGGGTGTTGATGACCGACATGTAAACGCACCCCAGGGTTCATCAATCGTGGAAATCACTCTAGGACCCCAAAACAGTGAGTAATAGTCCATGATACGGGCCAGAATCGGCTAAAACTGCGGGTGTTGATGACCGACACGTAAACGCACCCCAGGGTTCATCAATCGTGGAAATTAGTCCGGGACACCAAAACAGTCAGTAATAGTCCATGAAAGAGGCCAGAATCGGCCAAAACTGCGAGTGTTGATGACCGACACGTAAAGGCAGCTCGGGGTTCGTCAATCGTGGAAATCACTCTAGGACCCCAAAACAGTGAGTAATAGTTCACGATACGGGCCGGAATCGGCCAAAACTGCGGGTGTTGATGACCGACATGTAAACGCACCCCAGGGTTCATCAATCGTGGAAATCACTCTAGGACCCCAAAACAGTGAGTAATAGTCCATGATACGGGCCAGAATCGGCTAAAACTGCGGGTGTTGATGACCGACACGTAAACGCACCCCAGGGTTCATCAATCGTGGAAATTAGTCTGGGACACCAAAACAGTCAGTAATAGTCCACGAAACAGGACAGAATCGGCCAAACCTGCGGGTGTTGATGACCGACACGTAAACGCACCCCGGGGTTCATCAATCATGGAAATCACTCCGGGACCCCAAAACAGTGAGTAATAGTCCATGAAACGGGCCGGAATCGGCCAAAACTGCGGGTGTTGATGACCGACACGTAAACGGACCCCGGGGTTCGTCAATCGTGGAAATCACACTAGGACCCCAAAACAGTGAGTAATAGTCCACGATACGGGCCAGAATCGGCTAAAACTGCGGGTGTTGATGACCGACACGTAAACGCACCCCAGGGTTCATCAATCGTGGAAATTAGTCCGGGACACCAAAACAGTCAGTAATAGTCCATGAAAGAGGCCAGAATCGGCCAAAACTGCGGGTGTTGATGACCGACACGTAAACACACCCCGGGGTTCATCAATCATGGAAATCACTCCGGGACCCCAAAACAGTGAGTAATAGTCCATGAAACGGGCCGGAATCGGCCAAAACTGCGGGTGTTGATGACCGACACGTAAACGCACCCCGGGGTTCGTCAATCGTGGAAATCACTCCGGGACCCCAAAACAGTGAGTAATAGTCCATGAAACGGGCCGGAATCGGCCAAAACTGCGGGTGTTGATGACCGACACGTAAACGGACCCCGGGGTTCGTCAATCGTGGAAATCACTCTAGGACCCCAAAACAGTGAGTAATAGTCCACGATACGGGCCAGAATCGGCTAAAACTGCGAGTGTTGATGACCGACACGTAAAGGCAGCTCGGGGTTCGTCAATCGTGGAAATCACTCTAGGACCCCAAAACAGTGAGTAATAGTTCACGATACGGGCCGGAATCGGCCAAAACTGCGGGTGTTGATGACCGACATGTAAACGCACCCCAGGGTTCATCAATCGTGGAAATCACTCTAGGACCCCAAAACAGTGAGTAATAGTCCATGATACGGGCCAGAATCGGCTAAAACTGCGGGTGTTGATGACCGACACGTAAACGCACCCCAGGGTTCATCAATCGTGGAAATTAGTCCGGGACACCAAAACAGTCAGTAATAGTCCATGAAAGAGGCCAGAATCAGCCAAAACTGCGGGTGTTGATGACCGACACGTAAAGGCAGCTCGGGGTTCGTCAATCGTGGAAATCACTCTAGGACCCCAAAACAGTGAGTAATAGTTCACGATACGGGCCGGAATCGGCCAAAACTGCGGGTGTTGATGACCGACATGTAAACGCACCCCAGGGTTCATCAATCGTGGAAATCACTCTAGGACCCCAAAACAGTGAGTAATAGTCCATGATACGGGCCAGAATCGGCTAAAACTGCGGGTGTTGATGACCGACACGTAAACGCACCCCAGGGTTCATCAATCGTGGAAATTAGTCTGGGACACCAAAACAGTCAGTAATAGTCCACGAAACAGGACAGAATCGGCCAAACCTGCGGGTGTTGATGACCGACACGTAAACGCACCCCGGGGTTCATCAATCATGGAAATCACTCCGGGACCCCAAAACAGTGAGTAATAGTCCATGAAACGGGCCGGAATCGGCCAAAACTGCGGGTGTTGATGACCGACACGTAAACGGACCCCGGGGTTCGTCAATCGTGGAAATCACACTAGGACCCCAAAACAGTGAGTAATAGTCCACGATACGGGCCAGAATCGGCTAAAACTGCGGGTGTTGATGACCGACACGTAAACGCACCCCAGGGTTCATCAATCGTGGAAATTAGTCCGGGACACCAAAACAGTCAGTAATAGTCCATGAAAGAGGCCAGAATCGGCCAAAACTGCGGGTGTTGATGACCGACACGTAAACACACCCCGGGGTTCATCAATCATGGAAATCACTCCGGGACCCCAAAACAGTGAGTAATAGTCCATGAAACGGGCCGGAATCGGCCAAAACTGCGGGTGTTGATGACCGACACGTAAACGCACCCCGGGGTTCGTCAATCGTGGAAATCACTCCGGGACCCCAAAACAGTGAGTAATAGTCCATGAAACGGGCCGGAATCGGCCAAAACTGCGGGTGTTGATGACCGACACGTAAACGGACCCCGGGGTTCGTCAATCGTGGAAATCACTCTAGGACCCCAAAACAGTGAGTAATAGTCCACGATACGGGCCAGAATCGGCTAAAACTGCGAGTGTTGATGACCGACACGTAAAGGCAGCTCGGGGTTCGTCAATCGTGGAAATCACTCTAGGACCCCAAAACAGTGAGTAATAGTTCACGATACGGGCCGGAATCGGCCAAAACTGCGGGTGTTGATGACCGACATGTAAACGCACCCCAGGGTTCATCAATCGTGGAAATCACTCTAGGACCCCAAAACAGTGAGTAATAGTCCATGATACGGGCCAGAATCGGCTAAAACTGCGGGTGTTGATGACCGACACGTAAACGCACCCCAGGGTTCATCAATCGTGGAAATTAGTCCGGGACACCAAAACAGTCAGTAATAGTCCATGAAAGAGGCCAGAATCGGCCAAAACTGCGAGTGTTGATGACCGACACGTAAAGGCAGCTCGGGGTTCGTCAATCGTGGAAATCACTCTAGGACCCCAAAACAGTGAGTAATAGTTCACGATACGGGCCGGAATCGGCCAAAACTGCGGGTGTTGATGACCGACATGTAAACGCACCCCAGGGTTCATCAATCGTGGAAATCACTCTAGGACCCCAAAACAGTGAGTAATAGTCCATGATACGGGCCAGAATCGGCTAAAACTGCGGGTGTTGATGACCGACACGTAAACGCACCCCAGGGTTCATCAATCGTGGAAATTAGTCTGGGACACCAAAACAGTCAGTAATAGTCCACGAAACAGGACAGAATCGGCCAAACCTGCGGGTGTTGATGACCGACACGTAAACGCACCCCGGGGTTCATCAATCATGGAAATCACTCCGGGACCCCAAAACAGTGAGTAATAGTCCATGAAACGGGCCGGAATCGGCCAAAACTGCGGGTGTTGATGACCGACACGTAAACGGACCCCGGGGTTCGTCAATCGTGGAAATCACACTAGGACCCCAAAACAGTGAGTAATAGTCCACGATACGGGCCAGAATCGGCTAAAACTGCGGGTGTTGATGACCGACACGTAAACGCACCCCAGGGTTCATCAATCGTGGAAATTAGTCCGGGACACCAAAACAGTCAGTAATAGTCCATGAAAGAGGCCAGAATCGGCCAAAACTGCGGGTGTTGATGACCGACACGTAAACACACCCCGGGGTTCATCAATCATGGAAATCACTCCGGGACCCCAAAACAGTGAGTAATAGTCCATGAAACGGGCCGGAATCGGCCAAAACTGCGGGTGTTGATGACCGACACGTAAACGCACCCCGGGGTTCGTCAATCGTGGAAATCACTCCGGGACCCCAAAACAGTGAGTAATAGTCCATGAAACGGGCCGGAATCGGCCAAAACTGCGGGTGTTGATGACCGACACGTAAACGGACCCCGGGGTTCGTCAATCGTGGAAATCACTCTAGGACCCCAAAACAGTGAGTAATAGTCCACGATACGGGCCAGAATCGGCTAAAACTGCGAGTGTTGATGACCGACACGTAAAGGCAGCTCGGGGTTCGTCAATCGTGGAAATCACTCTAGGACCCCAAAACAGTGAGTAATAGTTCACGATACGGGCCGGAATCGGCCAAAACTGCGGGTGTTGATGACCGACATATAAACGCACCCCAGGGTTCATCAATCGTGGAAATCACTCTAGGACCCCAAAACAGTGAGTAATAGTCCATGATACGGGCCAGAATCGGCTAAAACTGCGGGTGTTGATGACCGACACGTAAACGCACCCCAGGGTTCATCAATCGTGGAAATTAGTCCGGGACACCAAAACAGTCAGTAATAGTCCATGAAAGAGGCCAGAATCGGCCAAAACTGCGGGTGTTGATGACCGACACGTAAAGGCAGCTCGGGGTTCGTCAATCGTGGAAATCACTCTAGGACCCCAAAACAGTGAGTAATAGTTCACGATACGGGCCGGAATCGGCCAAAACTGCGGGTGTTGATGACCGACACGTAAACGCACCCCAGGGTTCATCAATCGTGGAAATCACTCTAGGACCCCAAAACAGTGAGTAATAGTCCATGATACGGGCCAGAATCGGCTAAAACTGCGGGTGTTGATGACCGACACGTAAACGCACCCCAGGGTTCATCAATCGTGGAAATAAGTCTGGGACACCAAAACAGTCAGTAATAGTCCACGAAACAGGACAGAATCGGCCAAACCTGCGGGTGTTGATGACCGACACGTAAATGCACCCCGGGGTTCATCAATCATGGAAATCACTCCGGGACCCCAAAACAGTGAGTAATAGTCCATGAAACGGGCCGGAATCGGCCAAAACTGCGGGTGTTGATGACCGACACGTAAACGGACCCCGGGGTTCGTCAATCGTGGAAATCACACTAGGACCCCAAAACAGTGAGTAATAGTCCACGATACGGGCCAGAATCGGCTAAAACTGCGGGTGTTGATGACCGACACGTAAACGCACCCCAGGGTTCATCAATCGTGGAAATTAGTCCGGGACACCAAAACAGTCAGTAATAGTCCATGAAAGAGGCCAGAATCGGCCAAAACTGCGGGTGTTGATGACCGACACGTAAACACACCCCGGGGTTCATCAATCATGGAAATCACTCCGGGACCCCAAAACAGTGAGTAATAGTCCATGAAACGGGCCGGAATCGGCCAAAACTGCGGGTGTTGATGACCGACACGTAAACGCACCCCGGGGTTCGTCAATCGTGGAAATCACTCCGGGACCCCAAAACAGTGAGTAATAGTCCATGAAACGGGCCGGAATCGGCCAAAACTACGGGTGTTGATGACCGACACGTAAACGGACCCCGGGGTTCGTCAATCGTGGAAATCACTCTAGGACCCCAAAACAGTGAGTAATAGTCCACGATACGGGCCAGAATCGGCTAAAACTGCGAGTGTTGATGACCGACACGTAAAGGCAGCTCGGGGTTCGTCAATCGTGGAAATCACTCTAGGACCCCAAAACAGTGAGTAATAGTTCACGATACGGGCCGGAATCGGCCAAAACTGCGGGTGTTGATGACCGACATGTAAACGCACCCCAGGGTTCATCAATCGTGGAAATCACTCTAGGACCCCAAAACAGTGAGTAATAGTCCATGATACGGGCCAGAATCGGCTAAAACTGCGGGTGTTGATGACCGACACGTAAACGCACCCCAGGGTTCATCAATCGTGGAAATTAGTCTGGGACACCAAAACAGTCAGTAATAGTCCACGAAACAGGACAGAATCGGCCAAACCTGCGGGTGTTGATGACCGACACGTAAACGCACCCCGGGGTTCATCAATCATGGAAATCACTCCGGGACCCAAAACAGTGAGTAATAGTCCATGAAACGGGCCGGAATCGGCCAAAACTGCGGGTGTTGATGACCGACACGTAAACGGACCCCGGGGTTCGTCAATCGTGGAAATCACTCTAGGACCCCAAAACAGTGAGTAATAGTCCACGATACGGGCCAGAATCGGCTAAAACTGCGGGTGTTGATGACCGACACGTAAACGCACCCCAGGGTTCATCAATCGTGGAAATTAGTCCGGGACACCAAAACAGTCAGTAATAGTCCATGAAAGAGGCCAGAATCGGCCAAAACTGCGGGTGTTGATGACCGACACGTAAACACACCCCGGGGTTCATCAATCATGGAAATCACTCCGGGACCCCAAAACAGTGAGTAATAGTCCATGAAACGGGCCGGAATCGGCCAAAACTGCGGGTGTTGATGACCGACACGTAAACGCACCCCGGGGTTCGTCAATCGTGGAAATCACTCCGGGACCCCAAAACAGTGAGTAATAGTCCATGAAACGGGCCGGAATCGGCCAAAACTGCGGGTGTTGATGACCGACACGTAAACGGACCCCGGGGTTCGTCAATCGTGGAAATCACTCTAGGACCCCAAAACAGTGAGTAATAGTCCACGATACGGGCCAGAATCGGCTAAAACTGCGAGTGTTGATGACCGACACGTAAAGGCAGCTCGGGGTTCGTCAATCGTGCAAATCACTCTAGGACCCCAAAACAGTGAGTAATAGTTCACGATACGGGCCGGAATCGGCCAAAACTGCGGGTGTTGATGACCGACATGTAAACGCACCCCAGGGTTCATCAATCGTGGAACTCACTCTAGGACCCCAAAACAGTGAGTAATAGTCCATGATACGGGCCAGAATCGGCTAAAACTGCGGGTGTTGATGACCGACACGTAAACGCACCCCAGGGTTCATCAATCGTGGAAATTAGTCTGGGACACCAAAACAGTCAGTAATAGTCCACGAAACAGGACAGAATCGGCCAAACCTGCGGGTGTTGATGACCGACACGTAAACGCACCCCGGGGTTCATCAATCATGGAAATCACTCCGGGACCCCAAAACAGTGAGTAATAGTCCCATGAAACGGGCCGGAATCGGCCAAAACTGCGGGTGTTGATGACCGACACGTAAACGGACCCCGGGGTTCGTCAATCGTGGAAATCACTCTAGGACCCCAAAACAGTGAGTAATAGTCCACGATACGGGCCAGAATCGGCTAAAACTGCGGGTGTTGATGACCGACACGTAAACGCACCCCAGGGTTCATCAATCGTGGAAATTAGTCCGGGACACCAAAACAGTCAGTAATAGTCCATGAAAGAGGCCAGAATCGGCCAAAACTGCGGGTGTTGATGACCGACACGTAAACACACCCCGGGGTTCATCAATCATGGAAATCACTCCGGGACCCCAAAACAGTGAGTAATAGTCCATGAAACGGGCCGGAATCGGCCAAAACTGCGGGTGTTGATGACCGACACGTAAACGCACCCCGGGGTTCGTCAATCGTGGAAATCACTCCGGGACCCCAAAACAGTGAGTAATAGTCCATGAAACGGGCCGGAATCGGCCAAAACTGCGGGTGTTGATGACCGACACGTAAACGGACCCCGGGGTTCGTCAATCGTGGAAATCACTCTAGGACCCCAAAACAGTGAGTAATAGTCCACGATACGGGCCAGAATCGGCTAAAACTGCGGGTGTTGATGACCGACACGTAAACGCACCCCAGGGTTCATCAATCGTGGAAATTAGTCTGGGACACCAAAACAGTCAGTAATAGTCCATGAAAGAGGCCAGAATCGGCCAAAACTGCGGGTGTTGATGACCGACACGTAAACACACCCCGGGGTTCATCAATCATGGAAATCACTCCGGGACCCCAAAACAGTGAGTAATAGTCCATGAAACGGGCCGGAATCGGCCAAAACTGCGGGTGTTGATGACCGACACGTAAACGGACCCCGGGGTTCGTCAATCGTGGAAATCACTCTAGGACCCCAAAACAGTGAGTAATAGTCCACGATACGGGCCAGAATCGGCTAAAACTGCGAGTGTTGATGACCGACACGTAAAGGCAGCTCGGGGTTCGTCAATCGTGCAAATCACTCTAGGACCCCAAAACAGTGAGTAATAGTTCACGATACGGGCCGGAATCGGCCAAAACTGCGGGTGTTGATGACCGACATGTAAACGCACCCCAGGGTTCATCAATCGTGGAACTCACTCTAGGACCCCAAAACAGTGAGTAATAGTCCATGATACGGGCCAGAATCGGCTAAAACTGCGGGTGTTGATGACCGACACGTAAACGCACCCCAGGGTTCATCAATCGTGGAAATTAGTCTGGGACACCAAAACAGTCAGTAATAGTCCACGAAACAGGACAGAATCGGCCAAACCTGCGGGTGTTGATGACCGACACGTAAACGCACCCCGGGGTTCATCAATCATGGAAATCACTCCGGGACCCCAAAACAGTGAGTAATAGTCCATGAAACGGGCCGGAATCGGCCAAAACTGCGGGTGTTGATGACCGACACGTAAACGGACCCCGGGGTTCGTCAATCGTGGAAATCACTCTAGGACCCCAAAACAGTGAGTAATAGTCCACGATACGGGCCAGAATCGGCTAAAACTGCGGGTGTTGATGACCGACACGTAAACGCACCCCAGGGTTCATCAATCGTGGAAATTAGTCCGGGACACCAAAACAGTCAGTAATAGTCCATGAAAGAGGCCAGAATCGGCCAAAACTGCGGGTGTTGATGACCGACACGTAAACACACCCCGGGGTTCATCAATCATGGAAATCACTCCGGGACCCCAAAACAGTGAGTAATAGTCCATGAAACGGGCCGGAATCGGCCAAAACTGCGGGTGTTGATGACCGACACGTAAACGCACCCCGGGGTTCGTCAATCGTGGAAATCACTCCGGGACCCCAAAACAGTGAGTAATAGTCCATGAAACGGGCCGGAATCGGCCAAAACTGCGGGTGTTGATGACCGACACGTAAACGGACCCCGGGGTTCGTCAATCGTGGAAATCACTCTAGGACCCCAAAACAGTGAGTAATAGTCCACGATACGGGCCAGAATCGGCTAAAACTGCGGGTGTTGATGACCGACACGTAAACGCACCCCAGGGTTCATCAATCGTGGAAATTAGTCCGGGACACCAAAACAGTCAGTAATAGTCCATGAAAGAGGCCAGAATCGGCCAAAACTGCGGGTGTTGATGACCGACACGTAAACACACCCCGGGGTTCATCAATCATGGAAATCACTCCGGGACCCCAAAACAGTGAGTAATAGTCCATGAAACGGGCCGGAATCGGCCAAAACTGCGGGTGTTGATGACCGACACGTAAACGCACCCCGGGGTTCGTCAATCGTGGAAATCACTCCGGGACCCCAAAACAGTGAGTAATAGTCCATGAAACGGGCCGGAATCGGCCAAAACTACGGGTGTTGATGACCGACACGTAAACGGACCCCGGGGTTCGTCAATCGTGGAAATCACTCTAGGACCCCAAAACAGTGAGTAATAGTCCACGATACGGGCCAGAATCGGCTAAAACTGCGAGTGTTGATGACCGACACGTAAAGGCAGCTCGGGGTTCGTCAATCGTGGAAATCACTCTAGGACCCCAAAACAGTGAGTAATAGTTCACGATACGGGCCGGAATCGGCCAAAACTGCGGGTGTTGATGACCGACATGTAAACGCACCCCAGGGTTCATCAATCGTGGAACTCACTCTAGGACCCCAAAACAGTGAGTAATAGTCCATGATACGGGCCAGAATCGGCTAAAACTGCGGGTGTTGATGACCGACACGTAAACGCACCCCAGGGTTCATCAATCGTGGAAATTAGTCTGGGACACCAAAACAGTCAGTAATAGTCCACGAAACAGGACAGAATCGGCCAAACCTGCGGGTGTTGATGACCGACACGTAAACGCACCCCGGGGTTCATCAATCATGGAAATCACTCCGGGACCCAAAACAGTGAGTAATAGTCCATGAAACGGGCCGGAATCGGCCAAAACTGCGGGTGTTGATGACCGACACGTAAACGGACCCCGGGGTTCGTCAATCGTGGAAATCACTCTAGGACCCCAAAACAGTGAGTAATTGTCCACGATACGGGCCAGAATCGGCTAAAACTGCGGGTGTTGATGACCGACACGTAAACGCACCCCAGGGTTCATCAATCGTGGAAATTAGTCCGGGACACCAAAACAGTCAGTAATAGTCCATGAAAGAGGCCAGAATCGGCCAAAACTGCGGGTGTTGATGACCGACACGTAAACACACCCCGGGGTTCATCAATCATGGAAATCACTCCGGGACCCCAAAACAGTGAGTAATAGTCCATGAAACGGGCCGGAATCGGCCAAAACTGCGGGTGTTGATGACCGACACGTAAACGCACCCCGGGGTTCGTCAATCGTGGAAATCACTCCGGGACCCCAAAACAGTGAGTAATAGTCCATGAAACGGGCCGGAATCGGCCAAAACTGCGGGTGTTGATGACCGACACGTAAACGGACCCCGGGGTTCGTCAATCGTGGAAATCACTCTAGGACCCCAAAACAGTGAGTAATAGTCCACGATACGGGCCAGAATCGGCTAAAACTGCGAGTGTTGATGACCGACACGTAAAGGCAGCTCGGGGTTCGTCAATCGTGCAAATCACTCTAGGACCCCAAAACAGTGAGTAATAGTTCACGATACGGGCCGGAATCGGCCAAAACTGCGGGTGTTGATGACCGACATGTAAACGCACCCCAGGGTTCATCAATCGTGGAACTCACTCTAGGACCCCAAAACAGTGAGTAATAGTCCATGATACGGGCCAGAATCGGCTAAAACTGCGGGTGTTGATGACCGACACGTAAACGCACCCCAGGGTTCATCAATCGTGGAAATTAGTCTGGGACACCAAAACAGTCAGTAATAGTCCACGAAACAGGACAGAATCGGCCAAACCTGCGGGTGTTGATGACCGACACGTAAACGCACCCCGGGGTTCATCAATCATGGAAATCACTCCGGGACCCCAAAACAGTGAGTAATAGTCCATGAAACGGGCCGGAATCGGCCAAAACTGCGGGTGTTGATGACCGACACGTAAACGGACCCCGGGGTTCGTCAATCGTGGAAATCACTCTAGGACCCCAAAACAGTGAGTAATAGTCCACGATACGGGCCAGAATCGGCTAAAACTGCGGGTGTTGATGACCGACACGTAAACGCACCCCAGGGTTCATCAATCGTGGAAATTAGTCCGGGACACCAAAACAGTCAGTAATAGTCCATGAAAGAGGCCAGAATCGGCCAAAACTGCGGGTGTTGATGACCGACACGTAAACACACCCCGGGGTTCATCAATCATGGAAATCACTCCGGGACCCCAAAACAGTGAGTAATAGTCCATGAAACGGGCCGGAATCGGCCAAAACTGCGGGTGTTGATGACCGACACGTAAACGCACCCCGGGGTTCGTCAATCGTGGAAATCACTCCGGGACCCCAAAACAGTGAGTAATAGTCCATGAAACGGGCCGGAATCGGCCAAAACTGCGGGTGTTGATGACCGACACGTAAACGGACCCCGGGGTTCGTCAATCGTGGAAATCACTCTAGGACCCCAAAACAGTGAGTAATAGTCCACGATACGGGCCAGAATCGGCTAAAACTGCGGGTGTTGATGACCGACACGTAAACGCACCCCAGGGTTCATCAATCGTGGAAATTAGTCTCGGACACCAAAACAGTCAGTAATAGTCCATGAAAGAGGCCAGAATCGGCCAAAACTGCGGGTGTTGATGACCGACACGTAAACACACCCCGGGGTTCATCAATCATGGAAATCACTCCGGGACCCCAAAACAGTGAGTAATAGTCCATGAAACGGGCCGGAATCGGCCAAAACTGCGGGTGTTGATGACCGACACGTAAACGGACCCCGGGGTTCGTCAATCGTGGAAATCACTCTAGGACCCCAAAACAGTGAGTAATAGTCCACGATACGGGCCAGAATCGGCTAAAACTGCGAGTGTTGATGACCGACACGTAAAGGCAGCTCGGGGTTCGTCAATCGTGCAAATCACTCTAGGACCCCAAAACAGTGAGTAATAGTTCACGATACGGGCCGGAATCGGCCAAAACTGCGGGTGTTGATGACCGACACGTAAACGCACCCCGGGGTTCGTCAATCGTGGAAATCACTCCGGGACCCCAAAACAGTGAGTAATAGTCCATGAAACGGGCCGGAATCGGCCAAAACTGCGGGTGTTGATGACCGACACGTAAACGGACCCCGGGGTTCGTCAATCGTGGAAATCACTCTAGGACCCCAAAACAGTGAGTAATAGTCCACGATACGGGCCAGAATCGGCTAAAACTGCGGGTGTTGATGACCGACACGTAAACGCACCCCAGGGTTCATCAATCGTGGAAATTAGTCCGGGACACCAAAACAGTCAGTAATAGTCCATGAAAGAGGCCAGAATCGGCCAAAACTGCGGGTGTTGATGACCGACACGTAAACACACCCCGGGGTTCATCAATCATGGAAATCACTCCGGGACCCCAAAACAGTGAGTAATAGTCCATGAAACGGGCCGGAATCGGCCAAAACTGCGGGTGTTGATGACCGACACGTAAACGCACCCCGGGGTTCGTCAATCGTGGAAATCACTCCGGGACCCCAAAACAGTGAGTAATAGTCCATGAAACGGGTCGGAATCGGCCAAAACTGCGGGTGTTGATGACCGACACGTAAACGGACCCCGGGGTTCGTCAATCGTGGAAATCACTCTAGGACCCCAAAACAGTGAGTAATAGTCCACGATACGGGCCAGAATCGGCTAAAACTGCGGGTGTTGATGACCGACACGTAAACGCACCCCAGGGTTCATCAATCGTGGAAATTAGTCCGGGACACCAAAACAGTCAGTAATAGTCCATGAAAGAGGCCAGAATCGGCCAAAACTGCGGGTGTTGATGACCGACACGTAAACACACCCCGGGGTTCATCAATCATGGAAATCACTCCGGGACCCCAAAACAGTGAGTAATAGTCCATGAAACGGGCCGGAATCGGCCAAAACTGCGGGTGTTGATGACCGACACGTAAACGCACCCGGGGTTCGTCAATCGTGGAAATCACTCCGGGACCCCAAAACAGTGAGTAATAGTCCATGAAACGGGCCGGAATCGGCCAAAACTACGGGTGTTGATGACCGACACGTAAACGGACCCCGGGGTTCGTCAATCGTGGAAATCACTCTAGGACCCCAAAACAGTGAGTAATAGTCCACGATACGGGCCAGAATCGGCTAAAACTGCGAGTGTTGATGACCGACACGTAAAGGCAGCTCGGGGTTCGTCAATCGTGGAAATCACTCTAGGACCCCAAAACAGTGAGTAATAGTTCACGATACGGGCCGGAATCGGCCAAAACTGCGGGTGTTGATGACCGACATGTAAACGCACCCCAGGGTTCATCAATCGTGGAACTCACTCTAGGACCCCAAAACAGTGAGTAATAGTCCATGATACGGGCCAGAATCGGCTAAAACTGCGGGTGTTGATGACCGACACGTAAACGCACCCCAGGGTTCATCAATCGTGGAAATTAGTCTGGGACACCAAAACAGTCAGTAATAGTCCACGAAACAGGACAGAATCGGCCAAACCTGCGGGTGTTGATGACCGACACGTAAACGCACCCCGGGGTTCATCAATCATGGAAATCACTCCGGGACCCAAAACAGTGAGTAATAGTCCATGAAACGGGCCGGAATCGGCCAAAACTGCGGGTGTTGATGACCGACACGTAAACGGACCCCGGGGTTCGTCAATCGTGGAAATCACTCTAGGACCCCAAAACAGTGAGTAATTGTCCACGATACGGGCCAGAATCGGCTAAAACTGCGGGTGTTGATGACCGACACGTAAACGCACCCCAGGGTTCATCAATCGTGGAAATTAGTCCGGGACACCAAAACAGTCAGTAATAGTCCATGAAAGAGGCCAGAATCGGCCAAAACTGCGGGTGTTGATGACCGACACGTAAACACACCCCGGGGTTCATCAATCATGGAAATCACTCCGGGACCCCAAAACAGTGAGTAATAGTCCATGAAACGGGCCGGAATCGGCCAAAACTGCGGGTGTTGATGACCGACACGTAAACGCACCCCGGGGTTCGTCAATCGTGGAAATCACTCCGGGACCCCAAAACAGTGAGTAATAGTCCATGAAACGGGCCGGAATCGGCCAAAACTGCGGGTGTTGATGACCGACACGTAAACGGACCCCGGGGTTCGTCAATCGTGGAAATCACTCTAGGACCCCAAAACAGTGAGTAATAGTCCACGATACGGGCCAGAATCGGCTAAAACTGCGAGTGTTGATGACCGACACGTAAAGGCAGCTCGGGGTTCGTCAATCGTGCAAATCACTCTAGGACCCCAAAACAGTGAGTAATAGTTCACGATACGGGCCGGAATCGGCCAAAACTGCGGGTGTTGATGACCGACATGTAAACGCACCCCAGGGTTCATCAATCGTGGAACTCACTCTAGGACCCCAAAACAGTGAGTAATAGTCCATGATACGGGCCAGAATCGGCTAAAACTGCGGGTGTTGATGACCGACACGTAAACGCACCCCAGGGTTCATCAATCGTGGAAATTAGTCTGGGACACCAAAACAGTCAGTAATAGTCCACGAAACAGGACAGAATCGGCCAAACCTGCGGGTGTTGATGACCGACACGTAAACGCACCCCGGGGTTCATCAATCATGGAAATCACTCCGGGACCCCAAAACAGTGAGTAATAGTCCATGAAACGGGCCGGAATCGGCCAAAACTGCGGGTGTTGATGACCGACACGTAAACGGACCCCGGGGTTCGTCAATCGTGGAAATCACTCTAGGACCCCAAAACAGTGAGTAATAGTCCACGATACGGGCCAGAATCGGCTAAAACTGCGGGTGTTGATGACCGACACGTAAACGCACCCCAGGGTTCATCAATCGTGGAAATTAGTCCGGGACACCAAAACAGTCAGTAATAGTCCATGAAAGAGGCCAGAATCGGCCAAAACTGCGGGTGTTGATGACCGACACGTAAACACACCCCGGGGTTCATCAATCATGGAAATCACTCCGGGACCCCAAAACAGTGAGTAATAGTCCATGAAACGGGCCGGAATCGGCCAAAACTGCGGGTGTTGATGACCGACACGTAAACGCACCCCGGGGTTCGTCAATCGTGGAAATCACTCCGGGACCCCAAAACAGTGAGTAATAGTCCATGAAACGGGCCGGAATCGGCCAAAACTGCGGGTGTTGATGACCGACACGTAAACGGACCCCGGGGTTCGTCAATCGTGGAAATCACTCTAGGACCCCAAAACAGTGAGTAATAGTCCACGATACGGGCCAGAATCGGCTAAAACTGCGGGTGTTGATGACCGACACGTAAACGCACCCCAGGGTTCATCAATCGTGGAAATTAGTCTGGGACACCAAAACAGTCAGTAATAGTCCATGAAAGAGGCCAGAATCGGCCAAAACTGCGGGTGTTGATGACCGACACGTAAACACACCCCGGGGTTCATCAATCATGGAAATCACTCCGGGACCCCAAAACAGTGAGTAATAGTCCATGAAACGGGCCGGAATCGGCCAAAACTGCGGGTGTTGATGACCGACACGTAAACGGACCCCGGGGTTCGTCAATCGTGGAAATCACTCTAGGACCCCAAAACAGTGAGTAATAGTCCACGATACGGGCCAGAATCGGCTAAAACTGCGAGTGTTGATGACCGACACGTAAAGGCAGCTCGGGGTTCGTCAATCGTGCAAATCACTCTAGGACCCCAAAACAGTGAGTAATAGTTCACGATACGGGCCGGAATCGGCCAAAACTGCGGGTGTTGATGACCGACATGTAAACGCACCCCAGGGTTCATCAATCGTGGAACTCACTCTAGGACCCCAAAACAGTGAGTAATAGTCCATGATACGGGCCAGAATCGGCTAAAACTGCGGGTGTTGATGACCGACACGTAAACGCACCCCAGGGTTCATCAATCGTGGAAATTAGTCTGGGACACCAAAACAGTCAGTAATAGTCCACGAAACAGGACAGAATCGGCCAAACCTGCGGGTGTTGATGACCGACACGTAAACGCACCCCGGGGTTCATCAATCATGGAAATCACTCCGGGACCCCAAAACAGTGAGTAATAGTCCATGAAACGGGCCGGAATCGGCCAAAACTGCGGGTGTTGATGACCTTCACGTAAACGGACCCCGGGGTTCGTCAATCGTGGAAATCACTCTAGGACCCCAAAACAGTGAGTAATAGTCCACGATACGGGCCAGAATCGGCTAAAACTGCGGGTGTTGATGACCGACACGTAAACGCACCCCAGGGTTCATCAATCGTGGAAATTAGTCCGGGACACCAAAACAGTCAGTAATAGTCCATGAAAGAGGCCAGAATCGGCCAAAACTGCGGGTGTTGATGACCGACACGTAAACACACCCCGGGGTTCATCAATCATGGAAATCACTCCGGGACCCCAAAACAGTGAGTAATAGTCCATGAAACGGGCCGGAATCGGCCAAAACTGCGGGTGTTGATGACCGACACGTAAACGCACCCCGGGGTTCGTCAATCGTGGAAATCACTCCGGGACCCCAAAACAGTGAGTAATAGTCCATGAAACGGGCCGGAATCGGCCAAAACTGCGGGTGTTGATGACCGACACGTAAACGGACCCCGGGGTTCGTCAATCGTGGAAATCACTCTAGGACCCCAAAACAGTGAGTAATAGTCCACGATACGGGCCAGAATCGGCTAAAACTGCGGGTGTTGATGACCGACACGTAAACGCACCCCAGGGTTCATCAATCGTGGAAATTAGTCTGGGACACCAAAACAGTCAGTAATAGTCCATGAAAGAGGCCAGAATCGGCCAAAACTGCGGGTGTTGATGACCGACACGTAAACACACCCCGGGGTTCATCAATCATGGAAATCACTCCGGGACCCCAAAACAGTGAGTAATAGTCCATGAAACGGGCCGGAATCGGCCAAAACTGCGGGTGTTGATGACCGACACGTAAACGGACCCCGGGGTTCGTCAATCGTGGAAATCACTCTAGGACCCCAAAACAGTGAGTAATAGTCCACGATACGGGCCAGAATCGGCTAAAACTGCGAGTGTTGATGACCGACACGTAAAGGCAGCTCGGGGTTCGTCAATCGTGCAAATCACTCTAGGACCCCAAAACAGTGAGTAATAGTTCACGATACGGGCCGGAATCGGCCAAAACTGCGGGTGTTGATGACCGACATGTAAACGCACCCCAGGGTTCATCAATCGTGGAACTCACTCTAGGACCCCAAAACAGTGAGTAATAGTCCATGATACGGGCCAGAATCGGCTAAAACTGCGGGTGTTGATGACCGACACGTAAACGCACCCCAGGGTTCATCAATCGTGGAAATTAGTCTGGGACACCAAAACAGTCAGTAATAGTCCACGAAACAGGACAGAATCGGCCAAACCTGCGGGTGTTGATGACCGACACGTAAACGCACCCCGGGGTTCATCAATCGTGGAAATCACTCTAGGACCCCAAAACAGTGAGTAATAGTCCACGATACGGGCCAGAATCGGCCAAAACTGCGGGTGTTGATGACCGACATGTAAACGCACCCCAGGGTTCATCAATCGTGGAACTCACTCTAGGACCCCAAAACAGTGAGTAATAGTCCACGATACGGGCCAGAATCGGCTAAAACTGCGGGTGTTGATGACCGACACGTAAACGCACCCCAGGGTTCATCAATCGTGGAAATTAGTCCGGGACACCAAAACAGTCAGTAATAGTCCATGAAAGAGGCCAGAATCGGCCAAAACTGCGGGTGTTGATGACCGACACGTAAACACACCCCGGGGTTCATCAATCATGGAAATCACTCCGGGACCCCAAAACAGTGAGTAATAGTCCATGAAACGGGCCGGAATCGGCCAAAACTGCGGGTGTTGATGACCGACACGTAAACGCACCCCGGGGTTCGTCAATCGTGGAAATCACTCCGGGACCCCAAAACAGTGAGTAATAGTCCATGAAACGGGCCGGAATCGGCCAAAACTGCGGGTGTTGATGACCGACACGTAAACGGACCCCGGGGTTCGTCAATCGTGGAAATCACTCTAGGACCCCAAAACAGTGAGTAATAGTCCACGATACGGGCCAGAATCGGCTAAAACTGCGAGTGTTGATGACCGACACGTAAAGGCAGCTCGGGGTTCGTCAATCGTGGAAATCACTCTAGGACCCCAAAACAGTGAGTAATAGTTCACGATACGGGCCGGAATCGGCCAAAACTGCGGGTGTTGATGACCGACATGTAAACGCACCCCAGGGTTCATCAATCGTGGAACTCACTCTAGGACCCCAAAACAGTGAGTAATAGTCCATGATACGGGCCAGAATCGGCTAAAACTGCGGGTGTTGATGACCGACACGTAAACGCACCCCAGGGTTCATCAATCGTGGAAATTAGTCTGGGACACCAAAACAGTCAGTAATAGTCCACGAAACAGGACAGAATCGGCCAAACCTGCGGGTGTTGATGACCGACACGTAAACGCACCCCGGGGTTCATCAATCATGGAAATCACTCCGGGACCCCAAAACAGTGAGTAATAGTCCATGAAACGGGCCGGAATCGGCCAAAACTGCGGGTGTTGATGACCGACACGTAAACGGACCCCGGGGTTCGTCAATCGTGGAAATCACTCTAGGACCCCAAAACAGTGAGTAATAGTCCACGATACGGGCCAGAATCGGCTAAAACTGCGGGTGTTGATGACCGACACGTAAACGCACCCCAGGGTTCATCAATCGTGGAAATTAGTCCGGGACACCAAAACAGTCAGTAATAGTCCATGAAAGAGGCCAGAATCGGCCAAAACTGCGGGTGTTGATGACCGACACGTAAACACACCCCGGGGTTCATCAATCATGGAAATCACTCCGGGACCCCAAAACAGTGAGTAATAGTCCATGAAACGGGCCGGAATCGGCCAAAACTGCGGGTGTTGATGACCGACACGTAAACGCACCCCGGGGTTCGTCAATCGTGGAAATCACTCCGGGACCCCAAAACAGTGAGTAATAGGCCATGAAACGGGCCGGAATCGGCCAAAACTGCGGGTGTTGATGACCGACACGTAAACGGACCCCGGGGTTCGTCAATCATGGAAATCACTCTAGGACCCCAAAACAGTGAGTAATAGTCCACGATACGGGCCAGAATCGGCTAAAACTGCGAGTGTTGATGACCGACACGTAAAGGCAGCTCGGGGTTCGTCAATCGTGGAAATCACTCTAGGACCCCAAAACAGTGAGTAATAGTTCACGATACGGGCCGGAATCGGCCAAAACTGCGGGTGTTGATGACCGACATGTAAACGCACCCCAGGGTTCATCAATCGTGGAACTCACTCTAGGACCCCAAAACAGTGAGTAATAGTCCATGATACGGGCCAGAATCGGCTAAAACTGCGGGTGTTGATGACCGACACGTAAACGCACCCCAGGGTTCATCAATCGTGGAAATTAGTCTGGGACACCAAAACAGTCAGTAATAGTCCACGAAACAGGACAGAATCGGCCAAACCTGCGGGTGTTGATGACCGACACGTAAACGCACCCCGGGGTTCATCAATCATGGAAATCACTCCGGGACCCCAAAACAGTGAGTAATAGTCCATGAAACGGGCCGGAATCGGCCAAAACTGCGGGTGTTGATGACCGACACGTAAACGGACCCCGGGGTTCGTCAATCGTGGAAATCACTCTAGGACCCCAAAACAGTGAGTAATAGTCCACGATACGGGCCAGAATCGGCTAAAACTGCGGGTGTTGATGACCGACACGTAAACGCACCCCAGGGTTCATCAATCGTGGAAATTAGTCCGGGACACCAAAACAGTCAGTAATAGTCCATGAAAGAGGCCAGAATCGGCCAAAACTGCGGGTGTTGATGACCGACACGTAAACACACCCCGGGGTTCATCAATCATGGAAATCACTCCGGGACCCCAAAACAGTGAGTAATAGTCCATGAAACGGGCCGGAATCAGCCAAAACTGCGGGTGTTGATGACCGACACGTAAACGCACCCCGGGGTTCGTCAATCGTGGAAATCACTCCGGGACCCCAAAACAGTGAGTAATAGTCCATGAAACGGGCCGGAATCGGCCAAAACTGCGGGTGTTGATGACCGACACGTAAACGGACCCCGGGGTTCGTCAATCGTGGAAATCACTCTAGGACCCCAAAACAGTGAGTAATAGTCCACGATACGGGCCAGAATCGGCTAAAACTGCGAGTGTTGATGACCGACACGTAAAGGCAGCTCGGGGTTCGTCAATCGTGGAAATCACTCTAGGACCCCAAAACAGTGAGTAATAGTTCACGATACGGGCCGGAATCGGCCAAAACTGCGGGTGTTGATGACCGACATGTAAACGCACCCCAGGGTTCATCAATCGTGGAAATCACTCTAGGACCCCAAAACAGTGAGTAATAGTCCATGATACGGGCCAGAATCGGCTAAAACTGCGGGTGTTGATGACCGACACGTAAACGCACCCCAGGGTTCATCAATCGTGGAAATTAGTCCGGGACACCAAAACAGTCAGTAATAGTCCATGAAAGAGGCCAGAATCGGCCAAAACTGCGGGTGTTGATGACCGACACGTAAACACACCCCGGGGTTCATCAATCATGGAAATCACTCCGGGACCCCAAAACAGTGAGTAATAGTCCATGAAACGGGCCGGAATCGGCCAAAACTGCGGGTGTTGATGACCGACACGTAAACGCACCCCGGGGTTCGTCAATCGTGGAAATCACTCCGGGACCCCAAAACAGTGAGTAATAGTCCATGAAACGGGCCGGAATCGGCCAAAACTGCGGGTGTTGATGACCGACACGTAAACGGACCCCGGGGTTCGTCAATCGTGGAAATCACTCTAGGACCCCAAAACAGTGAGTAATAGTCCACGATACGGGCCAGAATCGGCTAAAACTGCGAGTGTTGATGACCGACACGTAAAGGTAGCTCGGGGTTCGTCAATCGTGGAAATCACTCTAGGACCCCAAAACAGTGAGTAATAGTTCACGATACGGGCCGGAATCGGCCAAAACTGCGGGTGTTGATGACCGACACGTAAACGCACCCCAGGGTTCATCAATCGTGGAAATCACTCTAGGACACCAAAACAGTGAGTAATAGTCCATGATACGGGCCAGAATCGGCTAAAACTGCGGGTGTTGATGACCGACACGTAAACGCACCCCAGGGTTCATCAATCGTGGAAATTAGTCCGGGACACCAAAACAGTCAGTAATAGTCCACGAAACAGGCCAGAATCGGCCAAAACTACGGGTGTTGATGACCGACACGTAAATGCACCCCGGGGTTCATCAATCATGGAAATCACTCCGGGACCCCAAAACAGTGAGTAATAGTCCATGAAACGGGCCGGAATCGGCCAAAACTGCGGGTGTTGATGACCGACACGTAAACGGACCCCGGGGTTCGTCAATCGTGGAAATCACTCTAGGACCCCAAAACAGTGAGTAATAGTCCACGATACGGGCCAGAATCGGCTAAAACTGCGGGTGTTGATGACCGACACGTAAACGCACCCCAGGGTTCATCAATCGTGGAAATTAGTCCGGGACACCAAAACAGTCAGTAATAGTCCATGAAAGAGGCCAGAATCGGCCAAAACTGCGGGTGTTGATGACCGACACGTAAACACACCCCGGGGTTCATCAATCATGGAAATCACTCCGGGACCCCAAAACAGTGAGTAATAGTCCATGAAACGGGCCGGAATCGGCCAAAACTGCGGGTGTTGATGACCGACACGTAAACGCACCCCGGGGTTCGTCAATCGTGGAAATCACTCCGGGACCCCAAAACAGTGAGTAATAGTCCATGAAACGGGCCGGAATCGGCCAAAACTGCGGGTGTTGATGACCGACACGTAAACGGACCCCGGGGTTCGTCAATCATGGAAATCACTCTAGGACCCCAAAACAGTGAGTAATAGTCCACGATACGGGCCAGAATCGGCTAAAACTGCGAGTGTTGATGACCGACACGTAAAGGCAGCTCGGGGTTCGTCAATCGTGGAAATCACTCTAGGACCCCAAAACAGTGAGTAATAGTTCACGATACAGGCCGGAATCGGCCAAAACTGCGGGTGTTGATGACCGACATGTAAACGCACCCCAGGGTTCATCAATCGTGGAACTCACTCTAGGACCCCAAAACAGTGAGTAATAGTCCATGATACGGGCCAGAATCGGCTAAAACTGCGGGTGTTGATGACCGACACGTAAACGCACCCCAGGGTTCATCAATCGTGGAAATTAGTCTGGGACACCAAAACAGTCAGTAATAGTCCACGAAACAGGACAGAATCGGCCAAACCTGCGGGTGTTGATGACCGACACGTAAACGCACCCCGGGGTTCATCAATCATGGAAATCACTCCGGGACCCCAAAACAGTGAGTAATAGTCCATGAAACGGGCCGGAATCGGCCAAAACTGCGGGTGTTGATGACCGACACGTAAACGGACCCCGGGGTTCGTCAATCGTGGAAATCACTCTAGGACCCCAAAACAGTGAGTAATAGTCCACGATACGGGCCAGAATCGGCTAAAACTGCGGGTGTTGATGACCGACACGTAAACGCACCCCAGGGTTCATCAATCGTGGAAATTAGTCCGGGACACAAAAACAGTCAGTAATAGTCCATGAAAGAGGCCAGAATCGGCCAAAACTGCGGGTGTTGATGACCGACACGTAAACACACCCCGGGGTTCATCAATCATGGAAATCACTCCGGGACCCCAAAACAGTGAGTAATAGTCCATGAAACGGGCCGGAATCGGCCAAAACTGCGGGTGTTGATGACCGACACGTAAACGCACCCCGGGGTTCGTCAATCGTGGAAATCACTCCGGGACCCCAAAACAGTGAGTAATAGTCCATGAAACGGGCCGGAATCGGCCAAAACTGCGGGTGTTGATGACCGACACGTAAACGGACCCCGGGGTTCGTCAATCGTGGAAATCACTCTAGGACCCCAAAACAGTGAGTAATAGTCCACGATACGGGCCAGAATCGGCTAAAACTGCGAGTGTTGATGACCGACACGTAAAGGCAGCTCGGGGTTCGTCAATCGTGGAAATCACTCTAGGACCCCAAAACAGTGAGTAATAGTTCACGATACGGGCCGGAATCGGCCAAAACTGCGGGTGTTGATGACCGACATGTAAACGCACCCCAGGGTTCATCAATCGTGGAAATCACTCTAGGACCCCAAAACAGTGAGTAATAGTCCATGATACGGGCCAGAATCGGCTAAAACTGCGGGTGTTGATGACCGACACGTAAACGCACCCCAGGGTTCATCAATCGTGGAAATTAGTCCGGGACACCAAAACAGTCAGTAATAGTCCATGAAAGAGGCCAGAATCGGCCAAAACTGCGGGTGTTGATGACCGACACGTAAACACACCCCGGGGTTCATCAATCATGGAAATCACTCCGGGACCCCAAAACAGTGAGTAATAGTCCATGAAACGGGCCGGAATCGGCCAAAACTGCGGGTGTTGATGACCGACACGTAAACGCACCCCGGGGTTCGTCAATCGTGGAAATCACTCCGGGACCCCAAAACAGTGAGTAATAGTCCATGAAACGGGCCGGAATCGGCCAAAACTGCGGGTGTTGATGACCGACACGTAAACGGACCCCGGGGTTCGTCAATCGTGGAAATCACTCTAGGACCCCAAAACAGTGAGTAATAGTCCACGATACGGGCCAGAATCGGCTAAAACTGCGGGTGTTGATGACCGACACGTAAACGGACCCCGGGGTTCGTCAATCGTGGAAATCACTCTAGGACCCCAAAACAGTGAGTAATAGTCCACGATACGGGCCAGAATCGGCTAAAACTGCGGGTGTTGATGACCGACACGTAAACGCACCCCAGGGTTCATCAATCGTGGAAATTAGTCCGGGACACCAAAACAGTCAGTAATAGTCCATGAAAGAGGCCAGAATCGGCCAAAACTGCGGGTGTTGATGACCGACACGTAAACACACCCCGGGGTTCATCAATCATGGAAATCACTCCGGGACCCCAAAACAGTGAGTAATAGTCCATGAAACGGGCCGGAATCGGCCAAAACTGCGGGTGTTGATGACCGACACGTAAACGGACCCCGGGGTTCGTCAATCGTGGAAATCACTCTAGGACCCCAAAACAGTGAGTAATAGTCCACGATACGGGCCAGAATCGGCTAAAACTGCGAGTGTTGATGATCGACACGTAAAGGCAGCTCGGGGTTCGTCAATCGTGGAAATCACTCTAGGACCCCAAAACAGTGAGTAATAGTTCACGATACGGGCCGGAATCGGCCAAAACTGCGGGTGTTGATGACCGACACGTAAACGCACCCCAGGGTTCATCAATCGTGGAAATCACTCTAGGACCCCAAAACAGTGAGTAATAGTCCATGATACGGGCCAGAATCGGCTAAAACTGCGGGTGTTGATGACCGACACGTAAACGCACCCCAGGGTTCATCAATCGTGGAAATTAGTCCGGGACACCAAAACAGTCAGTAATAGTCCACGAAACAGGCCAGAATCGGCCAAAACTACGGGTGTTGATGACCGACACGTAAATGCACCCCGGGGTTCATCAATCATGGAAATCACTCCGGGACCCCAAAACAGTGAGTAATAGTCCATGAAACGGGCCGGAATCGGCCAAAACTGCGGGTGTTGATGCCCGACACGTAAACGGACCCCGGGGTTCGTCATCGTGGAAATCACTCTAGGACCCCAAAACAGTGAGTAATAGTCCACGATACGGGCCAGAATCGGCTAAAACTGCGGGTGTTGATGACCGACACGTAAACGCACCCCAGGGTTCATCAATCGTGGAAATTAGTCTGGGACACCAAAACAGTCAGTAATAGTCCATGAAAGAGGCCAGAATCGGCCAAAACTGCGGGTGTTGATGACCGACACGTAAACACACCCCAGGGTTCATCAATCATGGAAATCACTCCGGGACCCCAAAACAGTGAGTAATAGTCCATGAAACGGGCCGGAATCGGCCAAAACTGCGGGTGTTGATGACCGACACGTAAAAGGACCCCCGGGGTTCGTCAGTCGTGGAAATCACTCTAGGACCCCAAAACAGTGAGTATAGTCCACGATACGGGCCAGAATCGGCTAAAACTGCGGGTGTTGGTGACCGACACGTAAACGCACCCCAGGGTTCATCAATCGTGGAAATTAGTCCGGGACACCAAAACAGTCAGTAATAGTCCACGAAACAGGCCAGAATCGGCCAAAACTGCGGGTGTTGATGACCGACACGTAAACGCACCCCGGGGTTCATCAATCATGGAAATCACTCCGGGACCCCAAAACAGTGAGTAATAGTCCATGAAACAGGACGGAATCGGCCAAAACTGCGGGTGTTGATGACCGACACATAAACGCACCCCGGGGTTCGTCAATCGTGGAAATCACTCTAGGAACCCAAAAAAGTGAGTAATGGTCCACGATACGGGCCAGAATCGGCTAAAACTGCGAGTGTTGATGACCGACACGTAAAGGCAGCTCGGGGTTCGTCAATCGTGGAAATCACTCTAGGACCCCAAAACAGTGAGTAATAGTTCACGATACGGGCCGGAATCGGCCAAAACTGCGGGTGTTGATGACCGACACGTAAACGCACCCCAGGGTTCATCAATCGTGGAAATCACTCTAGGACCCCAAAACAGTGAGTAATAGTCCATGATATGGGCCAGAATCGGCTAAAACTGCGGGTGTTGATGACCGACACGTAAACGCACCCCAGGGTTCATCAATCGTGGAAATTAATCTGGGACACCAAAACAGTCAGTAATAGTCCACGAAACAGGCCAGAATCGGCCAAACCTGCGGGTGTTGATGACCGACACGTAAACGCACCCCGGGGTTCATCAATCATGGAAATCACTCCGGGACCCCAAAACAGTGAGTAATAGTCCATGAAACGGGTCGGAATCGGCCAAAACTGCGGGTGTTGATGACCGACACGTAAACGGACCCCGGGGTTCGTCAATCGTGGAAATCACTCTAGGACCCCAAAACAGTGAGTAATAGTCCACGATACGGGCCAGAATCGGCTAAAACTGCGGGTGTTGATGACCGACACGTAAACGCACCCCAGGGTTCATCAATCGTGGAAATTAGTCCGGGACACCAAAACAGTCAGTAATAGTCCATGAAAGAGGCCAGAATCGGCCAAAACTGCGGGTGTTGATGACCGACACGTAAACACACCCCGGGGTTCATCAATCATGGAAATCACTCCGGGACCCCAAAACAGTGAGTAATAGTCCATGAAACGGGCCGGAATCGGCCAAAACTGCGGGTGTTGATGACCGACACGTAAACGGACCCCGGGGTTCGTCAATCGTGGAAATCACTCTAGGACCCCAAAACAGTGAGTAATAGTCCACGATACGGGCCAGAATCGGCTAAAACTGCGAGTGTTGATGACCGACACGTAAAGGCAGCTCGGGGTTCGTCAATCGTGGAAATCACTCTAGGACCCCAAAACAGTGAGTAATAGTTCACGATACGGGCCGGAATCGGCCAAAACTGCGGGTGTTGATGACCGACACGTAAACGCACCCCAGGGTTCATCAATCGTGGAAATCACTCTAGGACCCCAAAACAGTGAGTAATAGTCCATGATACGGGCCAGAATCGGCTAAAACTGCGGGTGTTGATGACCGACACGTAAACGCACCCCAGGGTTCATCAATCGTGGAAATTAGTCCGGGACACCAAAACAGTCAGTAATAGTCCACGAAACAGGCCAGAATCGGCCAAAACTACGGGTGTTGATGACCGACACGTAAACGCACCCCGGGGTTCATCAATCATGGAAATCACTCCGGGACCCCAAAACAGTGAGTAATAGTCCATGAAACGGGCCGGAATCGGCCAAAACTGCGGGTGTTGATGACCGACACGTAAACGGACCCCGGGGTTCGTCAATCGTGGAAATCACTCTAGGACCCCAAAACAGTGAGTAATAGTCCACGATACGGGCCAGAATCGGCTAAAACTGCGGGTGTTGATGACCGACACGTAAACGCACCCCAGGGTTCATCAATCGTGGAAATTAGTCCGGGACACCAAAACAGTCAGTAATAGTCCATGAAAGAGGCCAGAATCGGCCAAAACTGCGGGTGTTGATGACCGACACGTAAACACACCCCGGGGTTCATCAATCATGGAAATCACTCCGGGACCCCAAAACAGTGAGTAATAGTCCATGAAACGGGCCGGAATCGGCCAAAACTGCGGGTGTTGATGACCGACACGTAAACGGACCCCGGGGTTCGTCAATCGTGGAAATCACTCTAGGACCCCAAAACAGTGAGTAATAGTCCACGATACGGGCCAGAATCGGCTAAAACTGCGAGTGTTGATGACCGACACGTAAAGGCAGCTCGGGGTTCGTCAATCGTGGAAATCACTCTAGGACCCCAAAACAGTGAGTAATAGTTCACGATACGGGCCGGAATCGGCCAAAACTGCGGGTGTTGATGACCGACACGTAAACGCACCCCAGGGTTCATCAATCGTGGAAATCACTCTAGGACCCCAAAACAGTGAGTAATAGTCCATGATACGGGCCAGAATCGGCTAAAACTGCGGGTGTTGATGACCGACACGTAAACGCACCCCAGGGTTCATCAATCGTGGAAATTAGTCTGGGACACCAAAACAGTCAGTAATAGTCCACGAAACAGGCCAGAATCGGGCAAACCTGCGGGTGTTGATGACCGACACGTAAACGCACCCCGGGGTTCATCAATCGTGGAAATCACTCCAGGACCCCAAAACAGTGAGTAATAGTCCATGAAACGGGCCGGAATCGGCCAAAACTGCGGGTGTTGATGACCGACACGTAAACGGACCCCGGGGTTCATCAATCGTGGAAATCACTCTAGGACCCCAAAACAGTGAGTAATAGTCCACGATACGGGCCAGAATCGGCTAAAACTGCGGGTGTTGATGACCGACACGTAAACGCACCCCAGGGTTCATCAATCGTGGAAATTAGTCTGGGACACCAAAACAGTCAGTAATAGTCCACGAAACAGGCCAGAATCGGCCAAACCTGCGGGTGTTGATGACCGACACGTAAACGCACCCCGGGGTTCATCAATCATGGAAATCACTCCGGGACCCCAAAACAGTGAGTAATAGTCCATGAAACGGGCCGGAATCGGCCAAAACTGCGGGTGTTGATGACCGACACGTAAACGGACCCCGGGGTTCGTCAATCGTGGAAATCACTCTAGGACCCCAAAACAGTCAGTAATAGTCCATGAAAGAGGCCAGAATCGGCCAAAACTGCGGGTGTTGATGACCGACACGTAAACACACCCCGGGGTTCATCAATCATGGAAATCACTCCGGGACCCCAAAACAGTCAGTAATAGTCCATGAAAGAGGCCAGAATCGGCCAAAACTGCGGGTGTTGATGACCGACACGTAAACACACCCCGGGGTTCGTCAATCGTGGAAATCACTCCGGGACCCCAAAACAGTGAGTAATAGTCCATGAAACGGGCCGGAATCGGCCAAAACTGCGGGTGTTGATGACCGACACGTAAACGGACCCCGGGGTTCGTCAATCGTGGAAATCACTCTAGGACCCCAAAACAGTGAGTAATAGTCCACGATACGGGCCAGAATCGGCTAAAACTGCGAGTGTTGATGACCGACACGTAAAGGCAGCTCGGGGTTCGTCAATCGTGGAAATCACTCTAGGACCCCAAAACAGTGAGTAATAGTTCACGATACGGGCCGGAATCGGCCAAAACTGCGGGTGTTGATGACCGACACGTAAACGCACCCCAGGGTTCATCAATCGTGGAAATCACTCTAGGACCCCAAAACAGTGAGTAATAGTCCATGATATGGACCAGAATCGGCTAAAACTGCGGGTGTTGATGACCGACACGTAAACGCACCCCAGGGTTCATCAATCGTGGAAATTAGTCTGGGACACCAAAACAGTCAGTAATAGTCCACGAAACAGGCCAGAATCGGCCAAACCTGCGGGTGTTGATGACCGACACGTAAACGCACCCCGGGGTTCATCAATCATGGAAATCACTCCGGGACCCCAAAACAGTGAGTAATAGTCCATGAAACGGGCCGGAATCGGCCAAAACTGCGGGTGTTGATGACCGACACGTAAACGGACCCCGGGGTTCGTCAATCGTGGAAATCACTCTAGGACCCCAAAACAGTGAGTAATAGTCCACGATACGGGCCAGAATCGGCTAAAACTGCGGGTGTTGATGACCGACACGTAAACGCACCCCAGGGTTCATCAATCGTGGAAATTAGTCCGGGACACCAAAACAGTCAGTAATAGTCCATGAAAGAGGCCAGAATCGGCCAAAACTGCGGGTGTTGATGACCGACACGTAAACACACCCCGGGGTTCATCAATCATGGAAATCACTCCGGGACCCCAAAACAGTGAGTAATAGTCCATGAAACGGGCCGGAATCGGCCAAAACTGCGGGTGTTGATGACCGACACGTAAACGGACCCCGGGGTTCGTCAATCGTGGAAATCACTCTAGGACCCCAAAACAGTGAGTAATAGTCCACGATACGGGCCAGAATCGGCTAAAACTGCGAGTGTTGATGACCGACACGTAAAGGCAGCTCGGGGTTCGTCAATCGTGGAAATCACTCTAGGACCCCAAAACAGTGAGTAATAGTTCACGATACGGGCCGGAATCGGCCAAAACTGCGGGTGTTGATGACCGACACGTAAACGCACCCCAGGGTTCATCAATCGTGGAAATCACTCTAGGACCCCAAAACAGTGAGTAATAGTCCATGATACGGGCCAGAATCGGCTAAAACTGCGGGTGTTGATGACCGACACGTAAACGCACCCCAGGGTTCATCAATCGTGGAAATTAGTCTGGGACACCAAAACAGTCAGTAATAGTCCACGAAACAGGCCAGAATCGGCCAAACCTGCGGGTGTTGATGACCGACACGTAAACGCACCCCGGGGTTCATCAATCATGGAAATCACTCCAGGACCCCAAAAGAGTGAGTAATAGTCCATGAAACGGGCCGGAATCGGCCAAAACTGCGGGTGTTGATGACCGACACGTAAACGGACCCCGGGGTTCGTCAATCGTGGAAATCACTCTAGGACCCCAAAACAGTGAGTAATAGTCCACGATACGGGCCAGAATCGGCTAAAACTGCGGGTGTTGATGACCGACACGTAAACGCACCCCAGGGTTCATCAATCGTGGAAATTAGTCCGGGACACCAAAACAGTCAGTAATAGTCCATGAAAGAGGCCAGAATCGGCCAAAACTGCGAGTGTTGATGACCGACACGTAAAGGCAGCTCGGGGTTCGTCAATCGTGGAAATCACTCTAGGACCCCAAAACAGTGAGTAATAGTTCACGATACGGGCCGGAATCGGCCAAAACTGCGGGTGTTGATGACCGACACGTAAACGCACCCCAGGGTTCATCAATCGTGGAAATCACTCTAGGACCCCAAAACAGTGAGTAATAGTCCATGATATGGGCCAGAATCGGCTAAAACTGCGGGTGTTGATGACCGACACGTAAACGCACCCCAGGGTTCATCAATCATGGAAATCACTCCGGGACCCCAAAACAGTGAGTAATAGTCCATGAAACGGGCCGGAATCGGCCAAAACTGCGGGTGTTGATGACCGACACGTAAACGGACCCCGGGGTTCGTCAATCGTGGAAATCACTCTAGGACCCCAAAACAGTGAGTAATAGTCCACGATACGGGCCAGAATCGGCTAAAACTGCGGGTGTTGATGACCGACACGTAAACGCACCCCAGGGTTCATCAATCGTGGAAATTAGTCCGGGACACCAAAACAGTCAGTAATAGTCCATGAAAGAGGCCAGAATCGGCCAAAACTGCGGGTGTTGATGACCGACACGTAAACACACCCCGGGGTTCATCAATCATGGAAATCACTCCGGGACCCCAAAACAGTGAGTAATAGTCCATGAAACGGGCCGGAATCGGCCAAAACTGCGGGTGTTGATGACCGACACGTAAACGGACCCCGGGGTTCGTCAATCGTGGAAATCACTCTAGGACCCCAAAACAGTGAGTAATAGTCCACGATACGGGCCAGAATCGGCTAAAACTGCGAGTGTTGATGACCGACACGTAAAGGCAGCTCGGGGTTCGTCAATCGTGGAAATCACTCTAGGACCCCAAAACAGTGAGTAATAGTTCACGATACGGGCCGGAATCGGCCAAAACTGCGGGTGTTGATGACCGACACGTAAACGCACCCCAGGGTTCATCAATCGTGGAAATCACTCTAGGACCCCAAAACAGTGAGTAATAGTCCATGATACGGGCCAGAATCGGCTAAAACTGCGGGTGTTGATGACCGACACGTAAACGCACCCCAGGGTTCATCAATCGTGGAAATTAGTCTGGGACACCAAAACAGTCAGTAATAGTCCACGAAACAGGCCAGAATCGGCCAAACCTGCGGGTGTTGATGACCGACACGTAAACGCACCCCGGGGTTCATCAATCATGGAAATCACTCCGGGACCCCAAAACAGTGAGTAATAGTCCATGAAACGGGCCGGAATCGGCCAAAACTGCGGGTGTTGATGACCGACACGTAAACGGACCCCGGGGTTCGTCAATCGTGGAAATCACTCTAGGACCCCAAAACAGTGAGTAATAGTCCACGATACGGGCCAGAATCGGCTAAAACTGCGAGTGTTGATGACCGACACGTAAAGGCAGCTCGGGGTTCGTCAATCGTGGAAATCACTCTAGGACCCCAAAACAGTGAGTAATAGTTCACGATACGGGCCGGAATCGGCCAAAACTGCGGGTGTTGATGACCGACACGTAAACGCACCCCAGGGTTCATCAATCGTGGAAATCACTCTAGGACCCCAAAACAGTGAGTAATAGTCCATGATATGGACCAGAATCGGCTAAAACTGCGGGTGTTGATGACCGACACGTAAACGCACCCCAGGGTTCATCAATCGTGGAAATTAGTCTGGGACACCAAAACAGTCAGTAATAGTCCACGAAACAGGCCAGAATCGGCCAAACCTGCGGGTGTTGATGACCGACACGTAAACGCACCCCGGGGTTCATCAATCATGGAAATCACTCCGGGACCCCAAAACAGTGAGTAATAGTCCATGAAACGGGCCGGAATCGGCCAAAACTGCGGGTGTTGATGACCGACACGTAAACGGACCCCGGGGTTCGTCAATCGTGGAAATCACTCTAGGACCCCAAAACAGTGAGTAATAGTCCACGATACGGGCCAGAATCGGCTAAAACTGCGGGTGTTGATGACCGACACGTAAACGCACCCCAGGGTTCATCAATCGTGGAAATTAGTCCGGGACACCAAAACAGTCAGTAATAGTCCATGAAAGAGGCCAGAATCGGCCAAAACTGCGAGTGTTGATGACCGACACGTAAAGGCAGCTCGGGGTTCGTCAATCGTGGAAATCACTCTAGGACCCCAAAACAGTGAGTAATAGTTCACGATACGGGCCGGAATCGGCCAAAACTGCGGGTGTTGATGACCGACACGTAAACGCACCCCAGGGTTCATCAATCGTGGAAATCACTCTAGGACCCCAAAACAGTGAGTAATAGTCCATGATATGGGCCAGAATCGGCTAAAACTGCGGGTGTTGATGACCGACACGTAAACGCACCCCAGGGTTCATCAATCATGGAAATCACTCCGGGACCCCAAAACAGTGAGTAATAGTCCATGAAACGGGCCGGAATCGGCCAAAACTGCGGGTGTTGATGACCGACACGTAAACGGACCCCGGGGTTCGTCAATCGTGGAAATCACTCTAGGACCCCAAAACAGTGAGTAATAGTCCACGATACGGGCCAGAATCGGCTAAAACTGCGGGTGTTGATGACCGACACGTAAACGCACCCCAGGGTTCATCAATCGTGGAAATTAGTCCGGGACACCAAAACAGTCAGTAATAGTCCATGAAAGAGGCCAGAATCGGCCAAAACTGCGGGTGTTGATGACCGACACGTAAACACACCCCGGGGTTCATCAATCATGGAAATCACTCCGGGACCCCAAAACAGTGAGTAATAGTCCATGAAACGGGCCGGAATCGGCCAAAACTGCGGGTGTTGATGACCGACACGTAAACGGACCCCGGGGTTCGTCAATCGTGGAAATCACTCTAGGACCCCAAAACAGTGAGTAATAGTCCACGATACGGGCCAGAATCGGCTAAAACTGCGAGTGTTGATGACCGACACGTAAAGGCAGCTCGGGGTTCGTCAATCGTGGAAATCACTCTAGGACCCCAAAACAGTGAGTAATAGTTCACGATACGGGCCGGAATCGGCCAAAACTGCGGGTGTTGATGACCGACACGTAAACGCACCCCAGGGTTCATCAATCGTGGAAATCACTCTAGGACCCCAAAACAGTGAGTAATAGTCCATGATACGGGCCAGAATCGGCTAAAACTGCGGGTGTTGATGACCGACACGTAAACGCACCCCAGGGTTCATCAATCGTGGAAATTAGTCTGGGACACCAAAACAGTCAGTAATAGTCCACGAAACAGGCCAGAATCGGCCAAACCTGCGGGTGTTGATGACCGACACGTAAACGCACCCCGGGGTTCATCAATCATGGAAATCACTCCGGGACCCCAAAACAGTGAGTAATAGTCCATGAAACGGGCCGGAATCGGCCAAAACTGCGGGTGTTGATGACCGACACGTAAACGGACCCCGGGGTTCGTCAATCGTGGAAATCACTCTAGGACCCCAAAACAGTGAGTAATAGTCCACGATACGGGCCAGAATCGGCTAAAACTGCGAGTGTTGATGACCGACACGTAAAGGCAGCTCGGGGTTCGTCAATCGTGGAAATCACTCTAGGACCCCAAAACAGTGAGTAATAGTTCACGATACGGGCCGGAATCGGCCAAAACTGCGGGTGTTGATGACCGACACGTAAACGCACCCCAGGGTTCATCAATCGTGGAAATCACTCTAGGACCCCAAAACAGTGAGTAATAGTCCATGATATGGACCAGAATCGGCTAAAACTGCGGGTGTTGATGACCGACACGTAAACGCACCCCAGGGTTCATCAATCGTGGAAATTAGTCTGGGACACCAAAACAGTCAGTAATAGTCCACGAAACAGGCCAGAATCGGCCAAACCTGCGGGTGTTGATGACCGACACGTAAACGCACCCCGGGGTTCATCAATCATGGAAATCACTCCGGGACCCCAAAACAGTGAGTAATAGTCCATGAAACGGGCCGGAATCGGCCAAAACTGCGGGTGTTGATGACCGACACGTAAACGGACCCCGGGGTTCGTCAATCGTGGAAATCACTCTAGGACCCCAAAACAGTGAGTAATAGTCCACGATACGGGCCAGAATCGGCTAAAACTGCGGGTGTTGATGACCGACACGTAAACGCACCCCAGGGTTCATCAATCGTGGAAATTAGTCCGGGACACCAAAACAGTCAGTAATAGTCCATGAAAGAGGCCAGAATCGGCCAAAACTGCGAGTGTTGATGACCGACACGTAAAGGCAGCTCGGGGTTCGTCAATCGTGGAAATCACTCTAGGACCCCAAAACAGTGAGTAATAGTTCACGATACGGGCCGGAATCGGCCAAAACTGCGGGTGTTGATGACCGACACGTAAACGCACCCCAGGGTTCATCAATCGTGGAAATCACTCTAGGACCCCAAAACAGTGAGTAATAGTCCATGATATGGGCCAGAATCGGCTAAAACTGCGGGTGTTGATGACCGACACGTAAACGCACCCCAGGGTTCATCAATCATGGAAATCACTCCGGGACCCCAAAACAGTGAGTAATAGTCCATGAAACGGGCCGGAATCGGCCAAAACTGCGGGTGTTGATGACCGACACGTAAACGGACCCCGGGGTTCGTCAATCGTGGAAATCACTCTAGGACCCCAAAACAGTGAGTAATAGTCCACGATACGGGCCAGAATCGGCTAAAACTGCGGGTGTTGATGACCGACACGTAAACGCACCCCAGGGTTCATCAATCGTGGAAATTAGTCCGGGACACCAAAACAGTCAGTAATAGTCCATGAAAGAGGCCAGAATCGGCCAAAACTGCGGGTGTTGATGACCGACACGTAAACACACCCCGGGGTTCATCAATCATGGAAATCACTCCGGGACCCCAAAACAGTGAGTAATAGTCCATGAAACGGGCCGGAATCGGCCAAAACTGCGGGTGTTGATGACCGACACGTAAACGGACCCCGGGGTTCGTCAATCGTGGAAATCACTCTAGGACCCCAAAACAGTGAGTAATAGTCCACGATACGGGCCAGAATCGGCTAAAACTGCGAGTGTTGATGACCGACACGTAAAGGCAGCTCGGGGTTCGTCAATCGTGGAAATCACTCTAGGACCCCAAAACAGTGAGTAATAGTTCACGATACGGGCCGGAATCGGCCAAAACTGCGGGTGTTGATGACCGACACGTAAACGCACCCCAGGGTTCATCAATCGTGGAAATCACTCTAGGACCCCAAAACAGTGAGTAATAGTCCATGATACGGGCCAGAATCGGCTAAAACTGCGGGTGTTGATGACCGACACGTAAACGCACCCCAGGGTTCATCAATCGTGGAAATTAGTCTGGGACACCAAAACAGTCAGTAATAGTCCACGAAACAGGCCAGAATCGGCCAAACCTGCGGGTGTTGATGACCGACACGTAAACGCACCCCGGGGTTCATCAATCATGGAAATCACTCCGGGACCCCAAAACAGTGAGTAATAGTCCATGAAACGGGCCGGAATCGGCCAAAACTGCGGGTGTTGATGACCGACACGTAAACGGACCCCGGGGTTCGTCAATCGTGGAAATCACTCTAGGACCCCAAAACAGTGAGTAATAGTCCACGATACGGGCCAGAATCGGCTAAAACTGCGAGTGTTGATGACCGACACGTAAAGGCAGCTCGGGGTTCGTCAATCGTGGAAATCACTCTAGGACCCCAAAACAGTGAGTAATAGTTCACGATACGGGCCGGAATCGGCCAAAACTGCGGGTGTTGATGACCGACACGTAAACGCACCCCAGGGTTCATCAATCGTGGAAATCACTCTAGGACCCCAAAACAGTGAGTAATAGTCCATGATATGGACCAGAATCGGCTAAAACTGCGGGTGTTGATGACCGACACGTAAACGCACCCCAGGGTTCATCAATCGTGGAAATTAGTCTGGGACACCAAAACAGTCAGTAATAGTCCACGAAACAGGCCAGAATCGGCCAAACCTGCGGGTGTTGATGACCGACACGTAAACGCACCCCGGGGTTCATCAATCATGGAAATCACTCCGGGACCCCAAAACAGTGAGTAATAGTCCATGAAACGGGCCGGAATCGGCCAAAACTGCGGGTGTTGATGACCGACACGTAAACGGACCCCGGGGTTCGTCAATCGTGGAAATCACTCTAGGACCCCAAAACAGTGAGTAATAGTCCACGATACGGGCCAGAATCGGCTAAAACTGCGGGTGTTGATGACCGACACGTAAACGCACCCCAGGGTTCATCAATCGTGGAAATTAGTCCGGGACACCAAAACAGTCAGTAATAGTCCATGAAAGAGGCCAGAATCGGCCAAAACTGCGGGTGTTGATGACCGACACGTAAACGCACCCCAGGGTTCATCAATCGTGGAAATTAGTCTGGGACACCAAAACAGTCAGTAATAGTCCACGAAACAGGCCAGAATCGGCCAAACCTGCGGGTGTTGATGACCGACACGTAAACGCACCCCGGGGTTCATCAATCATGGAAATCACTCCAGGACCCCAAAACAGTGAGTAATAGTCCATGAAACGGGCCGGAATCGGCCAAAACTGCGGGTGTTGATGACCGACACGTAAACGGACCCCGGGGTTCGTCAATCGTGGAAATCACTCTAGGACCCCAAAACAGTGAGTAATAGTCCACGATACGGGCCAGAATCGGCTAAAACTGCGGGTGTTGATGACCGACACGTAAACGCACCCCAGGGTTCATCAATCGTGGAAATTAGTCCGGGACACCAAAACAGTCAGTAATAGTCCATGAAAGAGGCCAGAATCGGCCAAAACTGCGAGTGTTGATGACCGACACGTAAAGGCAGCTCGGGGTTCGTCAATCGTGGAAATCACTCTAGGACCCCAAAACAGTGAGTAATAGTTCACGATACGGGCCGGAATCGGCCAAAACTGCGGGTGTTGATGACCGACACGTAAACGCACCCCAGGGTTCATCAATCGTGGAAATCACTCTAGGACCCCAAAACAGTGAGTAATAGTCCATGATATGGGCCAGAATCGGCTAAAACTGCGGGTGTTGATGACCGACACGTAAACGCACCCCAGGGTTCATCAATCATGGAAATCACTCCGGGACCCCAAAACAGTGAGTAATAGTCCATGAAACGGGCCGGAATCGGCCAAAACTGCGGGTGTTGATGACCGACACGTAAACGGACCCCAGGGTTCATCAATCGTGGAAATTAGTCTGGGACACCAAAACAGTCAGTAATAGTCCACGAAACAGGCCAGAATCGGCCAAACCTGCGGGTGTTGATGACCGACACGTAAACGCACCCCGGGGTTCATCAATCATGGAAATCACTCCAGGACCCCAAAACAGTGAGTAATAGTCCATGAAACGGGCCGGAATCGGCCAAAACTGCGGGTGTTGATGACCGACACGTAAACGGACCCCGGGGTTCGTCAATCGTGGAAATCACTCTAGGACCCCAAAACAGTGAGTAATAGTCCACGATACGGGCCAGAATCGGCTAAAACTGCGGGTGTTGATGACCGACACGTAAACGCACCCCAGGGTTCATCAATCGTGGAAATTAGTCCGGGACACCAAAACAGTCAGTAATAGTCCATGAAAGAGGCCAGAATCGGCCAAAACTGCGAGTGTTGATGACCGACACGTAAAGGCAGCTCGGGGTTCGTCAATCGTGGAAATCACTCTAGGACCCCAAAACAGTGAGTAATAGTTCACGATACGGGCCGGAATCGGCCAAAACTGCGGGTGTTGATGACCGACACGTAAACGCACCCCAGGGTTCATCAATCGTGGAAATCACTCTAGGACCCCAAAACAGTGAGTAATAGTCCATGATATGGGCCAGAATCGGCTAAAACTGCGGGTGTTGATGACCGACACGTAAACGCACCCCAGGGTTCATCAATCATGGAAATCACTCCGGGACCCCAAAACAGTGAGTAATAGTCCATGAAACGGGCCGGAATCGGCCAAAACTGCGGGTGTTGATGACCGACACGTAAACGGACCCCAGGGTTCATCAATCGTGGAAATTAGTCTGGGACACCAAAACAGTCAGTAATAGTCCACGAAACAGGCCAGAATCGGCCAAACCTGCGGGTGTTGATGACCGACACGTAAACGCACCCCGGGGTTCATCAATCATGGAAATCACTCCAGGACCCCAAAACAGTGAGTAATAGTCCATGAAACGGGCCGGAATCGGCCAAAACTGCGGGTGTTGATGACCGACACGTAAACGGACCCCGGGGTTCGTCAATCGTGGAAATCACTCTAGGACCCCAAAACAGTGAGTAATAGTCCACGATACGGGCCAGAATCGGCTAAAACTGCGGGTGTTGATGACCGACACGTAAACGCACCCCAGGGTTCATCAATCGTGGAAATTAGTCCGGGACACCAAAACAGTCAGTAATAGTCCATGAAAGAGGCCAGAATCGGCCAAAACTGCGAGTGTTGATGACCGACACGTAAAGGCAGCTCGGGGTTCGTCAATCGTGGAAATCACTCTAGGACCCCAAAACAGTGAGTAATAGTTCACGATACGGGCCGGAATCGGCCAAAACTGCGGGTGTTGATGACCGACACGTAAACGCACCCCAGGGTTCATCAATCGTGGAAATCACTCTAGGACCCCAAAACAGTGAGTAATAGTCCATGATATGGGCCAGAATCGGCTAAAACTGCGGGTGTTGATGACCGACACGTAAACGCACCCCAGGGTTCATCAATCATGGAAATCACTCCGGGACCCCAAAACAGTGAGTAATAGTCCATGAAACGGGCCGGAATCGGCCAAAACTGCGGGTGTTGATGACCGACACGTAAACGGACCCCAGGGTTCATCAATCGTGGAAATTAGTCTGGGACACCAAAACAGTCAGTAATAGTCCACGAAACAGGCCAGAATCGGCCAAACCTGCGGGTGTTGATGACCGACACGTAAACGCACCCCGGGGTTCATCAATCATGGAAATCACTCCAGGACCCCAAAACAGTGAGTAATAGTCCATGAAACGGGCCGGAATCGGCCAAAACTGCGGGTGTTGATGACCGACACGTAAACGGACCCCGGGGTTCGTCAATCGTGGAAATCACTCTAGGACCCCAAAACAGTGAGTAATAGTCCACGATACGGGCCAGAATCGGCTAAAACTGCGGGTGTTGATGACCGACACGTAAACGCACCCCAGGGTTCATCAATCGTGGAAATTAGTCCGGGACACCAAAACAGTCAGTAATAGTCCATGAAAGAGGCCAGAATCGGCCAAAACTGCGAGTGTTGATGACCGACACGTAAAGGCAGCTCGGGGTTCGTCAATCGTGGAAATCACTCTAGGACCCCAAAACAGTGAGTAATAGTTCACGATACGGGCCGGAATCGGCCAAAACTGCGGGTGTTGATGACCGACACGTAAACGCACCCCAGGGTTCATCAATCGTGGAAATCACTCTAGGACCCCAAAACAGTGAGTAATAGTCCATGATATGGGCCAGAATCGGCTAAAACTGCGGGTGTTGATGACCGACACGTAAACGCACCCCAGGGTTCATCAATCATGGAAATCACTCCGGGACCCCAAAACAGTGAGTAATAGTCCATGAAACGGGCCGGAATCGGCCAAAACTGCGGGTGTTGATGACCGACACGTAAACGGACCCCGGGGTTCGTCAATCGTGGAAATCACTCTAGGACCCCAAAACAGTGAGTAATAGTCCACGATACGGGCCAGAATCGGCTAAAACTGCGGGTGTTGATGACCGACACGTAAACGCACCCCAGGGTTCATCAATCGTGGAAATTAGTCCGGGACACCAAAACAGTCAGTAATAGTCCATGAAAGAGGCCAGAATCGGCCAAAACTGCGGGTGTTGATGACCGACACGTAAACACACCCCGGGGTTCATCAATCATGGAAATCACTCCGGGACCCCAAAACAGTGAGTAATAGTCCATGAAACGGGCCGGAATCGGCCAAAACTGCGGGTGTTGATGACCGACACGTAAACGGACCCCGGGGTTCGTCAATCGTGGAAATCACTCTAGGACCCCAAAACAGTGAGTAATAGTCCACGATACGGGCCAGAATCGGCTAAAACTGCGAGTGTTGATGACCGACACGTAAAGGCAGCTCGGGGTTCGTCAATCGTGGAAATCACTCTAGGACCCCAAAACAGTGAGTAATAGTTCACGATACGGGCCGGAATCGGCCAAAACTGCGGGTGTTGATGACCGACACGTAAACGCACCCCAGGGTTCATCAATCGTGGAAATCACTCTAGGACCCCAAAACAGTGAGTAATAGTCCATGATACGGGCCAGAATCGGCTAAAACTGCGGGTGTTGATGACCGACACGTAAACGCACCCCAGGGTTCATCAATCGTGGAAATTAGTCTGGGACACCAAAACAGTCAGTAATAGTCCACGAAACAGGCCAGAATCGGCCAAACCTGCGGGTGTTGATGACCGACACGTAAACGCACCCCGGGGTTCATCAATCATGGAAATCACTCCGGGACCCCAAAACAGTGAGTAATAGTCCATGAAACGGGTCGGAATCGGCCAAAACTGCGGGTGTTGATGACCGACACGTAAACGGACCCCGGGGTTCGTCAATCGTGGAAATCACTCTAGGACCCCAAAACAGTGAGTAATAGTCCACGATACGGGCCAGAATCGGCTAAAACTGCGAGTGTTGATGACCGACACGTAAAGGCAGCTCGGGGTTCGTCAATCGTGGAAATCACTCTAGGACCCCAAAACAGTGAGTAATAGTTCACGATACGGGCCGGAATCGGCCAAAACTGCGGGTGTTGATGACCGACACGTAAACGCACCCCAGGGTTCATCAATCGTGGAAATCACTCTAGGACCCCAAAACAGTGAGTAATAGTCCATGATATGGACCAGAATCGGCTAAAACTGCGGGTGTTGATGACCGACACGTAAACGCACCCCAGGGTTCATCAATCGTGGAAATTAGTCTGGGACACCAAAACAGTCAGTAATAGTCCACGAAACAGGCCAGAATCGGCCAAACCTGCGGGTGTTGATGACCGACACGTAAACGCACCCCGGGGTTCATCAATCATGGAAATCACTCCGGGACCCCAAAACAGTGAGTAATAGTCCATGAAACGGGCCGGAATCGGCCAAAACTGCGGGTGTTGATGACCGACACGTAAACGGACCCCGGGGTTCGTCAATCGTGGAAATCACTCTAGGACCCCAAAACAGTGAGTAATAGTCCACGATACGGGCCAGAATCGGCTAAAACTGCGGGTGTTGATGACCGACACGTAAACGCACCCCAGGGTTCATCAATCGTGGAAATTAGTCCGGGACACCAAAACAGTCAGTAATAGTCCATGAAAGAGGCCAGAATCGGCCAAAACTGCGGGTGTTGATGACCGACACGTAAACACACCCCGGGGTTCATCAATCATGGAAATCACTCCGGGACCCCAAAACAGTGAGTAATAGTCCATGAAACGGGCCGGAATCGGCCAAAACTGCGGGTGTTGATGACCGACACGTAAACGGACCCCGGGGTTCGTCAATCGTGGAAATCACTCTAGGACCCCAAAACAGTGAGTAATAGTCCACGATACGGGCCAGAATCGGCTAAAACTGCGAGTGTTGATGACCGACACGTAAAGGCAGCTCGGGGTTCGTCAATCGTGGAAATCACTCTAGGACCCCAAAACAGTGAGTAATAGTTCACGATACGGGCCGGAATCGGCCAAAACTGCGGGTGTTGATGACCGACACGTAAACGCACCCCAGGGTTCATCAATCGTGGAAATCACTCTAGGACCCCAAAACAGTGAGTAATAGTCCATGATACGGGCCAGAATCGGCTAAAACTGCGGGTGTTGATAACCGACACGTAAACGCACCCCAGGGTTCATCAATCGTGGAAATTAGTCTGGGACACCAAAACAGTCAGTAATAGTCCACGAAACAGGCCAGAATCGGCCAAACCTGCGGGTGTTGATGACCGACACGTAAACGCACCCCGGGGTTCATCAATCATGGAAATCACTCCAGGACCCCAAAACAGTGAGTAATAGTCCATGAAACGGGCCGGAATCGGCCAAAACTGCGGGTGTTGATGACCGACACGTAAACGGACCCCGGGGTTCGTCAATCGTGGAAATCACTCTAGGACCCCAAAACAGTGAGTAATAGTCCACGATACGGGCCAGAATCGGCTAAAACTGCGGGTGTTGATGACCGACACGTAAACGCACCCCAGGGTTCATCAATCGTGGAAATTAGTCCGGGACACCAAAACAGTCAGTAATAGTCCATGAAAGAGGCCAGAATCGGCCAAAACTGCGAGTGTTGATGACCGACACGTAAAGGCAGCTCGGGGTTCGTCAATCGTGGAAATCACTCTAGGACCCCAAAACAGTGAGTAATAGTTCACGATACGGGCCGGAATCGGCCAAAACTGCGGGTGTTGATGACCGACACGTAAACGCACCCCAGGGTTCATCAATCGTGGAAATCACTCTAGGACCCCAAAACAGTGAGTAATAGTCCATGATATGGGCCAGAATCGGCTAAAACTGCGGGTGTTGATGACCGACACGTAAACGCACCCCAGGGTTCATCAATCATGGAAATCACTCCGGGACCCCAAAACAGTGAGTAATAGTCCATGAAACGGGCCGGAATCGGCCAAAACTGCGGGTGTTGATGACCGACACGTAAACGGACCCCGGGGTTCGTCAATCGTGGAAATCACTCTAGGACCCCAAAACAGTGAGTAATAGTCCACGATACGGGCCAGAATCGGCTAAAACTGCGGGTGTTGATGACCGACACGTAAACGCACCCCAGGGTTCATCAATCGTGGAAATTAGTCCGGGACACCAAAACAGTCAGTAATAGTCCATGAAAGAGGCCAGAATCGGCCAAAACTGCGGGTGTTGATGACCGACACGTAAACACACCCCGGGGTTCATCAATCATGGAAATCACTCCGGGACCCCAAAACAGTGAGTAATAGTCCATGAAACGGGCCGGAATCGGCCAAAACTGCGGGTGTTGATGACCGACACGTAAACGGACCCCGGGGTTCGTCAATCGTGGAAATCACTCTAGGACCCCAAAACAGTGAGTAATAGTCCACGATACGGGCCAGAATCGGCTAAAACTGCGAGTGTTGATGACCGACACGTAAAGGCAGCTCGGGGTTCGTCAATCGTGGAAATCACTCTAGGACCCCAAAACAGTGAGTAATAGTTCACGATACGGGCCGGAATCGGCCAAAACTGCGGGTGTTGATGACCGACACGTAAACGCACCCCAGGGTTCATCAATCGTGGAAATCACTCTAGGACCCCAAAACAGTGAGTAATAGTCCATGATACGGGCCAGAATCGGCTAAAACTGCGGGTGTTGATGACCGACACGTAAACGCACCCCAGGGTTCATCAATCGTGGAAATTAGTCTGGGACACCAAAACAGTCAGTAATAGTCCACGAAACAGGCCAGAATCGGCCAAACCTGCGGGTGTTGATGACCGACACGTAAACGCACCCCGGGGTTCATCAATCATGGAAATCACTCCGGGACCCCAAAACAGTGAGTAATAGTCCATGAAACGGGCCGGAATCGGCCAAAACTGCGGGTGTTGATGACCGACACGTAAACGGACCCCGGGGTTCGTCAATCGTGGAAATCACTCTAGGACCCCAAAACAGTGAGTAATAGTCCACGATACGGGCCAGAATCGGCTAAAACTGCGAGTGTTGATGACCGACACGTAAAGGCAGCTCGGGGTTCGTCAATCGTGGAAATCACTCTAGGACCCCAAAACAGTGAGTAATAGTTCACGATACGGGCCGGAATCGGCCAAAACTGCGGGTGTTGATGACCGACACGTAAACGCACCCCAGGGTTCATCAATCGTGGAAATCACTCTAGGACCCCAAAACAGTGAGTAATAGTCCATGATACGGGCCAGAATCGGCTAAAACTGCGGGTGTTGATAACCGACACGTAAACGCACCCCAGGGTTCATCAATCGTGGAAATTAGTCTGGGACACCAAAACAGTCAGTAATAGTCCACGAAACAGGCCAGAATCGGCCAAACCTGCGGGTGTTGATGACCGACACGTAAACGCACCCCGGGGTTCATCAATCATGGAAATCACTCCAGGACCCCAAAACAGTGAGTAATAGTCCATGAAACGGGCCGGAATCGGCCAAAACTGCGGGTGTTGATGACCGACACGTAAACGGACCCCGGGGTTCGTCAATCGTGGAAATCACTCTAGGACCCCAAAACAGTGAGTAATAGTCCACGATACGGGCCAGAATCGGCTAAAACTGCGGGTGTTGATGACCGACACGTAAACGCACCCCAGGGTTCATCAATCGTGGAAATTAGTCCGGGACACCAAAACAGTCAGTAATAGTCCATGAAAGAGGCCAGAATCGGCCAAAACTGCGAGTGTTGATGACCGACACGTAAAGGCAGCTCGGGGTTCGTCAATCGTGGAAATCACTCTAGGACCCCAAAACAGTGAGTAATAGTTCACGATACGGGCCGGAATCGGCCAAAACTGCGGGTGTTGATGACCGACACGTAAACGCACCCCAGGGTTCATCAATCGTGGAAATCACTCTAGGACCCCAAAACAGTGAGTAATAGTCCATGATATGGGCCAGAATCGGCTAAAACTGCGGGTGTTGATGACCGACACGTAAACGCACCCCAGGGTTCATCAATCATGGAAATCACTCCGGGACCCCAAAACAGTGAGTAATAGTCCATGAAACGGGCCGGAATCGGCCAAAACTGCGGGTGTTGATGACCGACACGTAAACGGACCCCGGGGTTCGTCAATCGTGGAAATCACTCTAGGACCCCAAAACAGTGAGTAATAGTCCACGATACGGGCCAGAATCGGCTAAAACTGCGGGTGTTGATGACCGACACGTAAACGCACCCCAGGGTTCATCAATCGTGGAAATTAGTCCGGGACACCAAAACAGTCAGTAATAGTCCATGAAAGAGGCCAGAATCGGCCAAAACTGCGGGTGTTGATGACCGACACGTAAACACACCCCGGGGTTCATCAATCATGGAAATCACTCCGGGACCCCAAAACAGTGAGTAATAGTCCATGAAACGGGCCGGAATCGGCCAAAACTGCGGGTGTTGATGACCGACACGTAAACGGACCCCGGGGTTCGTCAATCGTGGAAATCACTCTAGGACCCCAAAACAGTGAGTAATAGTCCACGATACGGGCCAGAATCGGCTAAAACTGCGAGTGTTGATGACCGACACGTAAAGGCAGCTCGGGGTTCGTCAATCGTGGAAATCACTCTAGGACCCCAAAACAGTGAGTAATAGTTCACGATACGGGCCGGAATCGGCCAAAACTGCGGGTGTTGATGACCGACACGTAAACGCACCCCAGGGTTCATCAATCGTGGAAATCACTCTAGGACCCCAAAACAGTGAGTAATAGTCCATGATACGGGCCAGAATCGGCTAAAACTGCGGGTGTTGATGACCGACACGTAAACGCACCCCAGGGTTCATCAATCGTGGAAATTAGTCTGGGACACCAAAACAGTCAGTAATAGTCCACGAAACAGGCCAGAATCGGCCAAACCTGCGGGTGTTGATGACCGACACGTAAACGCACCCCGGGGTTCATCAATCATGGAAATCACTCCGGGACCCCAAAACAGTGAGTAATAGTCCATGAAACGGGCCGGAATCGGCCAAAACTGCGGGTGTTGATGACCGACACGTAAACGGACCCCGGGGTTCGTCAATCGTGGAAATCACTCTAGGACCCCAAAACAGTGAGTAATAGTCCACGATACGGGCCAGAATCGGCTAAAACTGCGAGTGTTGATGACCGACACGTAAAGGCAGCTCGGGGTTCGTCAATCGTGGAAATCACTCTAGGACCCCAAAACAGTGAGTAATAGTTCACGATACGGGCCGGAATCGGCCAAAACTGCGGGTGTTGATGACCGACACGTAAACGCACCCCAGGGTTCATCAATCGTGGAAATCACTCTAGGACCCCAAAACAGTGAGTAATAGTCCATGATATGGACCAGAATCGGCTAAAACTGCGGGTGTTGATGACCGACACGTAAACGCACCCCAGGGTTCATCAATCGTGGAAATTAGTCTGGGACACCAAAACAGTCAGTAATAGTCCACGAAACAGGCCAGAATCGGCCAAACCTGCGGGTGTTGATGACCGACACGTAAACGCACCCCGGGGTTCATCAATCATGGAAATCACTCCGGGACCCCAAAACAGTGAGTAATAGTCCATGAAACGGGCCGGAATCGGCCAAAACTGCGGGTGTTGATGACCGACACGTAAACGGACCCCGGGGTTCGTCAATCGTGGAAATCACTCTAGGACCCCAAAACAGTGAGTAATAGTCCACGATACGGGCCAGAATCGGCTAAAACTGCGGGTGTTGATGACCGACACGTAAACGCACCCCAGGGTTCATCAATCGTGGAAATTAGTCCGGGACACCAAAACAGTCAGTAATAGTCCATGAAAGAGGCCAGAATCGGCCAAAACTGCGGGTGTTGATGACCGACACGTAAACACACCCCGGGGTTCATCAATCATGGAAATCACTCCGGGACCCCAAAACAGTGAGTAATAGTCCATGAAACGGGCCGGAATCGGCCAAAACTGCGGGTGTTGATGACCGACACGTAAACGGACCCCGGGGTTCGTCAATCGTGGAAATCACTCTAGGACCCCAAAACAGTGAGTAATAGTCCACGATACGGGCCAGAATCGGCTAAAACTGCGAGTGTTGATGACCGACACGTAAAGGCAGCTCGGGGTTCGTCAATCGTGGAAATCACTCTAGGACCCCAAAACAGTGAGTAATAGTTCACGATACGGGCCGGAATCGGCCAAAACTGCGGGTGTTGATGACCGACACGTAAACGCACCCCAGGGTTCATCAATCGTGGAAATCACTCTAGGACCCCAAAACAGTGAGTAATAGTCCATGATACGGGCCAGAATCGGCTAAAACTGCGGGTGTTGATAACCGACACGTAAACGCACCCCAGGGTTCATCAATCGTGGAAATTAGTCTGGGACACCAAAACAGTCAGTAATAGTCCACGAAACAGGCCAGAATCGGCCAAACCTGCGGGTGTTGATGACCGACACGTAAACGCACCCCGGGGTTCATCAATCATGGAAATCACTCCAGGACCCCAAAACAGTGAGTAATAGTCCATGAAACGGGCCGGAATCGGCCAAAACTGCGGGTGTTGATGACCGACACGTAAACGGACCCCGGGGTTCGTCAATCGTGGAAATCACTCTAGGACCCCAAAACAGTGAGTAATAGTCCACGATACGGGCCAGAATCGGCTAAAACTGCGGGTGTTGATGACCGACACGTAAACGCACCCCAGGGTTCATCAATCGTGGAAATTAGTCCGGGACACCAAAACAGTCAGTAATAGTCCATGAAAGAGGCCAGAATCGGCCAAAACTGCGAGTGTTGATGACCGACACGTAAAGGCAGCTCGGGGTTCGTCAATCGTGGAAATCACTCTAGGACCCCAAAACAGTGAGTAATAGTTCACGATACGGGCCGGAATCGGCCAAAACTGCGGGTGTTGATGACCGACACGTAAACGCACCCCAGGGTTCATCAATCGTGGAAATCACTCTAGGACCCCAAAACAGTGAGTAATAGTCCATGATATGGGCCAGAATCGGCTAAAACTGCGGGTGTTGATGACCGACACGTAAACGCACCCCAGGGTTCATCAATCATGGAAATCACTCCGGGACCCCAAAACAGTGAGTAATAGTCCATGAAACGGGCCGGAATCGGCCAAAACTGCGGGTGTTGATGACCGACACGTAAACGGACCCCGGGGTTCGTCAATCGTGGAAATCACTCTAGGACCCCAAAACAGTGAGTAATAGTCCACGATACGGGCCAGAATCGGCTAAAACTGCGGGTGTTGATGACCGACACGTAAACGCACCCCAGGGTTCATCAATCGTGGAAATTAGTCCGGGACACCAAAACAGTCAGTAATAGTCCATGAAAGAGGCCAGAATCGGCCAAAACTGCGGGTGTTGATGACCGACACGTAAACACACCCCGGGGTTCATCAATCATGGAAATCACTCCGGGACCCCAAAACAGTGAGTAATAGTCCATGAAACGGGCCGGAATCGGCCAAAACTGCGGGTGTTGATGACCGACACGTAAACGGACCCCGGGGTTCGTCAATCGTGGAAATCACTCTAGGACCCCAAAACAGTGAGTAATAGTCCACGATACGGGCCAGAATCGGCTAAAACTGCGAGTGTTGATGACCGACACGTAAAGGCAGCTCGGGGTTCGTCAATCGTGGAAATCACTCTAGGACCCCAAAACAGTGAGTAATAGTTCACGATACGGGCCGGAATCGGCCAAAACTGCGGGTGTTGATGACCGACACGTAAACGCACCCCAGGGTTCATCAATCGTGGAAATCACTCTAGGACCCCAAAACAGTGAGTAATAGTCCATGATACGGGCCAGAATCGGCTAAAACTGCGGGTGTTGATGACCGACACGTAAACGCACCCCAGGGTTCATCAATCGTGGAAATTAGTCTGGGACACCAAAACAGTCAGTAATAGTCCACGAAACAGGCCAGAATCGGCCAAACCTGCGGGTGTTGATGACCGACACGTAAACGCACCCCGGGGTTCATCAATCATGGAAATCACTCCGGGACCCCAAAACAGTGAGTAATAGTCCATGAAACGGGCCGGAATCGGCCAAAACTGCGGGTGTTGATGACCGACACGTAAACGGACCCCGGGGTTCGTCAATCGTGGAAATCACTCTAGGACCCCAAAACAGTGAGTAATAGTCCACGATACGGGCCAGAATCGGCTAAAACTGCGGGTGTTGATGACCGACACGTAAACGCACCCCAGGGTTCATCAATCGTGGAAATTAGTCCGGGACACCAAAACAGTCAGTAATAGTCCATGAAAGAGGCCAGAATCGGCCAAAACTGCGGGTGTTGATGACCGACACGTAAACACACCCCGGGGTTCATCAATCATGGAAATCACTCCGGGACCCCAAAACAGTGAGTAATAGTCCATGAAACGGGCCGGAATCGGCCAAAACTGCGGGTGTTGATGACCGACACGTAAACGGACCCCGGGGTTCGTCAATCGTGGAAATCACTCTAGGACCCCAAAACAGTGAGTAATAGTCCACGATACGGGCCAGAATCGGCCAAAACTGCGGGTGTTGATGACCGACACGTAAAGGCAGCTCGGGGTTCGTCAATCGTGGAAATCACTCTAGGACCCCAAAACAGTGAGTAATAGTTCACGATACGGGCCGGAATCGGCCAAAACTGCGGGTGTTGATGACCGACACGTAAACGCACCCCAGGGTTCATCAATCGTGGAAATCACTCTAGGACCCCAAAACAGTGAGTAATAGTCCATGATACGGGCCAGAATCGGCTAAAACTGCGGGTGTTGATGACCGACACGTAAACGCACCCCAGGGTTCATCAATCGTGGAAATTAGTCCGGGACACCAAAACAGTCAGTAATAGTCTACGAAACAGGCCAGAATCGGCCAAAACTACGGGTGTTGATGACCGACACGTAAACGCACCCCGGGGTTCATCAATCATGGAAATCACTCCGGGACCCCAAAACAGTGAGTAATAGTCCATGAAACGGGCCGGAATCGGCCAAAACTGCGGGTGTTGATGACCGACACGTAAACGGACCCCGGGGTTCGTCAATCGTGGAAATCACTCTAGGACCCCAAAACAGTGAGTAATAGTCCACGATACGGGCCAGAATCGGCTAAAACTGCGGGTGTTGATGACCGACACGTAAACGCACCCCAGGGTTCATCAATCGTGGAAATTAGTCCGGGACACCAAAACAGTCAGTAATAGTCCATGAAAGAGGCCAGAATCGGCCAAAACTGCGGGTGTTGATGACCGACACGTAAACACACCCCGGGGTTCATCAATCATGGAAATCACTCCGGGACCCCAAAACAGTGAGTAATAGTCCATGAAACGGGCCGGAATCGGCCAAAACTGCGGGTGTTGATGACCGACACGTAAACGGACCCCGGGGTTCGTCAATCGTGGAAATCACTCTAGGACCCCAAAACAGTGAGTAATAGTCCACGATACGGGCCAGAATCGGCTAAAACTGCGAGTGTTGATGACCGACACGTAAAGGCAGCTCGGGGTTCGTCAATCGTGGAAATCACTCTAGGACCCCAAAACAGTGAGTAATAGTTCACGATACGGGCCGGAATCGGCCAAAACTGCGGGTGTTGATGACCGACACGTAAACGCACCCCAGGGTTCATCAATCGTGGAAATCACTCTAGGACCCCAAAACAGTGAGTAATAGTCCATGATACGGGCCAGAATCGGCTAAAACTGCGGGTGTTGATGACCGACACGTAAACGCACCCCAGGGTTCATCAATCGTGGAAATTAGTCTGGGACACCAAAACAGTCAGTAATAGTCCACGAAACAGGCCAGAATCGGCCAAACCTGCGGGTGTTGATGACCGACACGTAAACGCACCCCGGGGTTCATCAATCATGGAAATCACTCCGGGACCCCAAAACAGTGAGTAATAGTCCATGAAACGGGCCGGAATCGGCCAAAACTGCGGGTGTTGATGACCGACACGTAAACGGACCCCGGGGTTCGTCAATCGTGGAAATCACTCTAGGACCCCAAAACAGTGAGTAATAGTCCACGATACGGGCCAGAATCGGCTAAAACTGCGGGTGTTGATGACCGACACGTAAACGCACCCCAGGGTTCATCAATCGTGGAAATTAGTCCGGGACACCAAAACAGTCAGTAATAGTCCATGAAAGAGGCCAGAATCGGCCAAAACTGCGGGTGTTGATGACCGACACGTAAACACACCCCGGGGTTCATCAATCATGGAAATCACTCCGGGACCCCAAAACAGTGAGTAATAGTCCATGAAACGGGCCGGAATCGGCCAAAACTGCGGGTGTTGATGACCGACACGTAAACGGACCCCGGGGTTCGTCAATCGTGGAAATCACTCTAGGACCCCAAAACAGTGAGTAATAGTCCACGATACGGGCCAGAATCGGCCAAAACTGCGGGTGTTGATGACCGACACGTAAAGGCAGCTCGGGGTTCGTCAATCGTGGAAATCACTCTAGGACCCCAAAACAGTGAGTAATAGTTCACGATACGGGCCGGAATCGGCCAAAACTGCGGGTGTTGATGACCGACACGTAAACGCACCCCAGGGTTCATCAATCGTGGAAATCACTCTAGGACCCCAAAACAGTGAGTAATAGTCCATGATACGGGCCAGAATCGGCTAAAACTGCGGGTGTTGATGACCGACACGTAAACGCACCCCAGGGTTCATCAATCGTGGAAATTAGTCCGGGACACCAAAACAGTCAGTAATAGTCTACGAAACAGGCCAGAATCGGCCAAAACTACGGGTGTTGATGACCGACACGTAAACGCACCCCGGGGTTCATCAATCATGGAAATCACTCCGGGACCCCAAAACAGTGAGTAATAGTCCATGAAACGGGCCGGAATCGGCCAAAACTGCGGGTGTTGATGACCGACACGTAAACGGACCCCGGGGTTCGTCAATCGTGGAAATCACTCTAGGACCCCAAAACAGTGAGTAATAGTCCACGATACGGGCCAGAATCGGCTAAAACTGCGGGTGTTGATGACCGACACGTAAACGCACCCCAGGGTTCATCAATCGTGGAAATTAGTCCGGGACACCAAAACAGTCAGTAATAGTCCATGAAAGAGGCCAGAATCGGCCAAAACTGCGGGTGTTGATGACCGACACGTAAACACACCCCGGGGTTCATCAATCATGGAAATCACTCCGGGACCCCAAAACAGTGAGTAATAGTCCATGAAACGGGCCGGAATCGGCCAAAACTGCGGGTGTTGATGACCGACACGTAAACGGACCCCGGGGTTCGTCAATCGTGGAAATCACTCTAGGACCCCAAAACAGTGAGTAATAGTCCACGATACGGGCCAGAATCGGCTAAAACTGCGAGTGTTGATGACCGACACGTAAAGGCAGCTCGGGGTTCGTCAATCGTGGAAATCACTCTAGGACCCCAAAACAGTGAGTAATAGTTCACGATACGGGCCGGAATCGGCCAAAACTGCGGGTGTTGATGACCGACACGTAAACGCACCCCAGGGTTCATCAATCGTGGAAATCACTCTAGGACCCCAAAACAGTGAGTAATAGTCCATGATACGGGCCAGAATCGGCTAAAACTGCGGGTGTTGATGACCGACACGTAAACGCACCCCAGGGTTCATCAATCGTGGAAATTAGTCTGGGACACCAAAACAGTCAGTAATAGTCCACGAAACAGGCCAGAATCGGCCAAACCTGCGGGTGTTGATGACCGACACGTAAACGCACCCCGGGGTTCATCAATCGTGGAAATCACTCCAGGACCCCAAAACAGTGAGTAATAGTCCATGAAACGGGCCGGAATCGGCCAAAACTGCGGGTGTTGATGACCGACACGTAAACGGACCCCGGGGTTCGTCAATCGTGGAAATCACTCTAGGACCCCAAAACAGTGAGTAATAGTCCACGATACGGGCCAGAATCGGCTAAAACTGCGGGTGTTGATGACCGACACGTAAACGCACCCCAGGGTTCATCAATCGTGGAAATTAGTCCGGGACACCAAAACAGTCAGTAATAGTCCATGAAAGAGGCCAGAATCGGCCAAAACTGCGGGTGTTGATGACCGACACGTAAACGCACCCCGGGGTTCATCAATCATGGAAATCACTCCGGGACCCCAAAACAGTGAGTAATAGTCCATGAAACGGGCCGGAATCGGCCAAAACTGCGGGTGTTGATGACCGACACGTAAACGGACCCCGGGGTTCGTCAATCGTGGAAATCACTCTAGGACCCCAAAACAGTGAGTAATAGTCCACGATACGGGCCAGAATCGGCCAAAACTGCGGGTGTTGATGACCGACACGTAAAGGCAGCTCGGGGTTCGTCAATCGTGGAAATCACTCTAGGACCCCAAAACAGTGAGTAATAGTTCACGATACGGGCCGGAATCGGCCAAAACTGCGGGTGTTGATGACCGACACGTAAACGCACCCCAGGGTTCATCAATCGTGGAAATCACTCTAGGACCCCAAAACAGTGAGTAATAGTCCATGATACGGGCCAGAATCGGCTAAAACTGCGGGTGTTGATGACCGACACGTAAACGCACCCCAGGGTTCATCAATCGTGGAAATTAGTCCGGGACACCAAAACAGTCAGTAATAGTCTACGAAACAGGCCAGAATCGGCCAAAACTACGGGTGTTGATGACCGACACGTAAACGCACCCCGGGGTTCATCAATCATGGAAATCACTCCGGGACCCCAAAACAGTGAGTAATAGTCCATGAAACGGGCCGGAATCGGCCAAAACTGCGGGTGTTGATGACCGACACGTAAACGGACCCCGGGGTTCGTCAATCGTGGAAATCACTCTAGGACCCCAAAACAGTGAGTAATAGTCCACGATACGGGCCAGAATCGGCTAAAACTGCGGGTGTTGATGACCGACACGTAAACGCACCCCAGGGTTCATCAATCGTGGAAATTAGTCCGGGACACCAAAACAGTCAGTAATAGTCCATGAAAGAGGCCAGAATCGGCCAAAACTGCGGGTGTTGATGACCGACACGTAAACACACCCCGGGGTTCATCAATCATGGAAATCACTCCGGGACCCCAAAACAGTGAGTAATAGTCCATGAAACGGGCCGGAATCGGCCAAAACTGCGGGTGTTGATGACCGACACGTAAACGGACCCCGGGGTTCGTCAATCGTGGAAATCACTCTAGGACCCCAAAACAGTGAGTAATAGTCCACGATACGGGCCAGAATCGGCTAAAACTGCGAGTGTTGATGACCGACACGTAAAGGCAGCTCGGGGTTCGTCAATCGTGGAAATCACTCTAGGACCCCAAAACAGTGAGTAATAGTTCACGATACGGGCCGGAATCGGCCAAAACTGCGGGTGTTGATGACCGACACGTAAACGCACCCCAGGGTTCATCAATCGTGGAAATCACTCTAGGACCCCAAAACAGTGAGTAATAGTCCATGATACGGGCCAGAATCGGCTAAAACTGCGGGTGTTGATGACCGACACGTAAACGCACCCCAGGGTTCATCAATCGTGGAAATTAGTCTGGGACACCAAAACAGTCAGTAATAGTCCACGAAACAGGCCAGAATCGGCCAAACCTGCGGGTGTTGATGACCGACACGTAAACGCACCCCGGGGTTCATCAATCGTGGAAATCACTCCAGGACCCCAAAACAGTGAGTAATAGTCCATGAAACGGGCCGGAATCGGCCAAAACTGCGGGTGTTGATGACCGACACGTAAACGGACCCCGGGGTTCATCAATCGTGGAAATCACTCTAGGACCCCAAAACAGTGAGTAATAGTCCACGATACGGGCCAGAATCGGCTAAAACTGCGGGTGTTGATGACCGACACGTAAACGCACCCCAGGGTTCATCAATCGTGGAAATTAGTCTGGGACACCAAAACAGTCAGTAATAGTCCACGAAACAGGCCAGAATCGGCCAAACCTGCGGGTGTTGATGACCGACACGTAAACGCACCCCGGGGTTCATCAATCATGGAAATCACTCCGGGACCCCAAAACAGTGAGTAATAGTCCATGAAACGGGCCGGAATCGGCCAAAACTGCGGGTGTTGATGACCGACACGTAAACGGACCCCGGGGTTCGTCAATCGTGGAAATCACTCTAGGACCCCAAAACAGTCAGTAATAGTCCATGAAAGAGGCCAGAATCGGCCAAAACTGCGGGTGTTGATGACCGACACGTAAACACACCCCGGGGTTCATCAATCATGGAAATCACTCCGGGACCCCAAAACAGTCAGTAATAGTCCATGAAAGAGGCCAGAATCGGCCAAAATTGCGGGTGTTGATGACCGACACGTAAACACACCCCGGGGTTCGTCAATCGTGGAAATCACTCCGGGACCCCAAAACAGTGAGTAATAGTCCATGAAACGGGCCGGAATCGCCCAAAACTGCGGGTGTTGATGACCGACACGTAAACGGACCCCGGGGTTCGTCAATCGTGGAAATCACTCTAGGACCCCAAAACAGTGAGTAATAGTCCACGATACGGGCCAGAATCGGCTAAAACTGCGAGTGTTGATGACCGACACGTAAAGGCAGCTCGGGGTTCGTCAATCGTGGAAATCACTCTAGGACCCCAAAACAGTGAGTAATAGTTCACGATACGGGCCGGAATCGGCCAAAACTGCGGGTGTTGATGACCGACACGTAAACGCACCCCAGGGTTCATCAATCGTGGAAATCACTCTAGGACCCCAAAACAGTGAGTAATAGTCCATGATATGGACCAGAATCGGCTAAAACTGCGGGTGTTGATGACCGACACGTAAACGCACCCCAGGGTTCATCAATCGTGGAAATTAGTCTGGGACACCAAAACAGTCAGTAATAGTCCACGAAACAGGCCAGAATCGGCCAAACCTGCGGGTGTTGATGACCGACACGTAAACGCACCCCGGGGTTCATCAATCATGGAAATCACTCCGGGACCCCAAAACAGTGAGTAATAGTCCATGAAACGGGCCGGAATCGGCCAAAACTGCGGGTGTTGATGACCGACACGTAAACGGACCCCGGGGTTCGTCAATCGTGGAAATCACTCTAGGACCCCAAAACAGTGAGTAATAGTCCACGATACGGGCCAGAATCGGCTAAAACTGCGGGTGTTGATGACCGACACGTAAACGCACCCCAGGGTTCATCAATCGTGGAAATTAGTCCGGGACACCAAAACAGTCAGTAATAGTCCATGAAAGAGGCCAGAATCGGCCAAAACTGCGGGTGTTGATGACCGACACGTAAACACACCCCGGGGTTCATCAATCATGGAAATCACTCCGGGACCCCAAAACAGTGAGTAATAGTCCATGAAACGGGCCGGAATCGGCCAAAACTGCGGGTGTTGATGACCGACACGTAAACGGACCCCGGGGTTCGTCAATCGTGGAAATCACTCTAGGACCCCAAAACAGTGAGTAATAGTCCACGATACGGGCCAGAATCGGCTAAAACTGCGAGTGTTGATGACCGACACGTAAAGGCAGCTCGGGGTTCGTCAATCGTGGAAATCACTCTAGGACCCCAAAACAGTGAGTAATAGTTCACGATACGGGCCGGAATCGGCCAAAACTGCGGGTGTTGATGACCGACACGTAAACGCACCCCAGGGTTCATCAATCGTGGAAATCACTCTAGGACCCCAAAACAGTGAGTAATAGTCCATGATACGGGCCAGAATCGGCTAAAACTGCGGGTGTTGATGACCGACACGTAAACGCACCCCAGGGTTCATCAATCGTGGAAATTAGTCTGGGACACCAAAACAGTCAGTAATAGTCCACGAAACAGGCCAGAATCGGCCAAACCTGCGGGTGTTGATGACCGACACGTAAACGCACCCCGGGGTTCATCAATCATGGAAATCACTCCAGGACCCCAAAACAGTGAGTAATAGTCCATGAAACGGGCCGGAATCGGCCAAAACTGCGGGTGTTGATGACCGACACGTAAACGGACCCCGGGGTTCGTCAATCGTGGAAATCACTCTAGGACCCCAAAACAGTGAGTAATAGTCCACGATACGGGCCAGAATCGGCTAAAACTGCGGGTGTTGATGACCGACACGTAAACGCACCCCAGGGTTCATCAATCGTGGAAATTAGTCCGGGACACCAAAATAGTCAGTAATACTCCATGAAAGAGGCCAGAATCGGCCAAAACTGCGAGTGTTGATGACCGACACGTAAAGGCAGCTCGGGGTTCGTCAATCGTGGAAATCACTCTAGGACCCCAAAACAGTGAGTAATAGTTCACGATACGGGCCGGAATCGGCCAAAACTGCGGGTGTTGATGACCGACACGTAAACGCACCCCAGGGTTCATCAATCGTGGAAATCACTCTAGGACCCCAAAACAGTGAGTAATAGTCCATGATATGGGCCAGAATCGGCTAAAACTGCGGGTGTTGATGACCGACACGTAAACGCACCCCAGGGTTCATCAATCATGGAAATCACTCCGGGACCCCAAAACAGTGAGTAATAGTCCATGAAACGGGCCGGAATCGGCCAAAACTGCGGGTGTTGATGACCGACACGTAAACGGACCCCGGGGTTCGTCAATCGTGGAAATCACTCTAGGACCCCAAAACAGTGAGTAATAGTCCACGATACGGGCCAGAATCGGCTAAAACTGCGGGTGTTGATGACCGACACGTAAACGCACCCCAGGGTTCATCAATCGTGGAAATTAGTCCGGGACACCAAAACAGTCAGTAATAGTCCATGAAAGAGGCCAGAATCGGCCAAAACTGCGGGTGTTGATGACCGACACGTAAACACACCCCGGGGTTCATCAATCATGGAAATCACTCCGGGACCCCAAAACAGTGAGTAATAGTCCATGAAACGGGCCGGAATCGGCCAAAACTGCGGGTGTTGATGACCGACACGTAAACGGACCCCGGGGTTCGTCAATCGTGGAAATCACTCTAGGACCCCAAAACAGTGAGTAATAGTCCACGATACGGGCCAGAATCGGCTAAAACTGCGAGTGTTGATGACCGACACGTAAAGGCAGCTCGGGGTTCGTCAATCGTGGAAATCACTCTAGGACCCCAAAACAGTGAGTAATAGTTCACGATACGGGCCGGAATCGGCCAAAACTGCGGGTGTTGATGACCGACACGTAAACGCACCCCAGGGTTCATCAATCGTGGAAATCACTCTAGGACCCCAAAACAGTGAGTAATAGTCCATGATACGGGCCAGAATCGGCTAAAACTGCGGGTGTTGATGACCGACACGTAAACGCACCCCAGGGTTCATCAATCGTGGAAATTAGTCTGGGACACCAAAACAGTCAGTAATAGTCCACGAAACAGGCCAGAATCGGCCAAACCTGCGGGTGTTGATGACCGACACGTAAACGCACCCCGGGGTTCATCAATCATGGAAATCACTCCGGGACCCCAAAACAGTGAGTAATAGTCCATGAAACGGGCCGGAATCGGCCAAAACTGCGGGTGTTGATGACCGACACGTAAACGGACCCCGGGGTTCGTCAATCGTGGAAATCACTCTAGGACCCCAAAACAGTGAGTAATAGTCCACGATACGGGCCAGAATCGGCTAAAACTGCGGGTGTTGATGACCGACACGTAAACGCACCCCAGGGTTCATCAATCGTGGAAATTAGTCCGGGACACCAAAACAGTCAGTAATAGTCCATGAAAGAGGCCAGAATCGGCCAAAACTGCGGGTGTTGATGACCGACACGTAAACACACCCCGGGGTTCATCAATCATGGAAATCACTCCGGGACCCCAAAACAGTGAGTAATAGTCCATGAAACGGGCCGGAATCGGCCAAAACTGCGGGTGTTGATGACCGACACGTAAACGGACCCCGGGGTTCGTCAATCGTGGAAATCACTCTAGGACCCCAAAACAGTGAGTAATAGTCCACGATACGGGCCAGAATCGGCCAAAACTGCGGGTGTTGATGACCGACACGTAAAGGCAGCTCGGGGTTCGTCAATCGTGGAAATCACTCTAGGACCCCAAAACAGTGAGTAATAGTTCACGATACGGGCCGGAATCGGCCAAAACTGCGGGTGTTGATGACCGACACGTAAACGCACCCCAGGGTTCATCAATCGTGGAAATCACTCTAGGACCCCAAAACAGTGAGTAATAGTCCATGATACGGGCCAGAATCGGCTAAAACTGCGGGTGTTGATGACCGACACGTAAACGCACCCCAGGGTTCATCAATCGTGGAAATTAGTCTGGGACACCAAAACAGTCAGTAATAGTCCACGAAACAGGCCAGAATCGGCCAAACCTGCGGGTGTTGATGACCGACACGTAAACGCACCCCGGGGTTCATCAATCATGGAAATCACTCCAGGACCCCAAAACAGTGAGTAATAGTCCATGAAACGGGCCGGAATCGGCCAAAACTGCGGGTGTTGATGACCGACACGTAAACGGACCCCGGGGTTCGTCAATCGTGGAAATCACTCTAGGACCCCAAAACAGTGAGTAATAGTCCACGATACGGGCCAGAATCGGCTAAAACTGCGGGTGTTGATGACCGACACGTAAACGCACCCCAGGGTTCATCAATCGTGGAAATTAGTCCGGGACACCAAAACAGTCAGTAATAGTCCATGAAAGAGGCCAGAATCGGCCAAAACTGCGGGTGTTGATGACCGACACGTAAACACACCCCGGGGTTCATCAATCATGGAAATCACTCCGGGACCCCAAAACAGTGAGTAATAGTCCATGAAACGGGCCGGAATCGGCCAAAACTGCGGGTGTTGATGACCGACACGTAAACGCACCCCGGGGTTCGTCAATCGTGGAAATCACTCCGGGACCCCAAAACAGTGAGTAATAGTCCATGAAACGGGCCGGAATCGGCCAAAACTGCGGGTGTTGATGACCGACACGTAAACGGACCCCGGGGTTCGTCAATCGTGGAAATCACTCTAGGACCCCAAAACAGTGAGTAATAGTCCACGATACGGGCCAGAATCGGCTAAAACTGCGAGTGTTGATGACCGACACGTAAAGGCAGCTCGGGGTTCGTCAATCGTGGAAATCACTCTAGGACCCCAAAACAGTGAGTAATAGTTCACGATACGGGCCGGAATCGGCCAAAACTGCGGGTGTTGATGACCGACATGTAAACGCACCCCAGGGTTCATCAATCGTGGAAATCACTCTAGGACCCCAAAACAGTGAGTAATAGTCCATGATACGGGCCAGAATCGGCTAAAACTGCGGGTGTTGATGACCGACACGTAAACGCACCCCAGGGTTCATCAATCGTGGAAATTAGTCCGGGACACCAAAACAGTCAGTAATAGTCCACGAAACAGGCCAGAATCGGCCAAAACTGCGGGTGTTGATGACCGACACGTAAACGCACCCCGGGGTTCATCAATCATGGAAATCACTCTAGGACCCCAAAACAGTGAGTAATAGTCCATGATACGGGCCAGAATCGGCTAAAACTGCGGGTGTTGATGACCGACACGTAAACGCACCCCAGGGTTCATCAATCGTGGAAATTAGTCCGGGACACCAAAACAGTCAGTAATAGTCCATGAAAGAGGCCAGAATCGGCCAAAACTGCGGGTGTTGATGACCGACACGTAAACACACCCCGGGGTTCATCAATCATGGAAATCACTCCGGGACCCCAAAACAGTGAGTAATAGTCCATGAAACGGGCCGGAATCGGCCAAAACTGCGGGTGTTGATGACCGACACGTAAACGCACCCCGGGGTTCGTCAATCGTGGAAATCACTCTAGGACCCCAAAACAATGAGTAATAGTCCACGATACGGGCCAGAATCGGCTAAAACTGCGGGTGTTGATGACCGACACGTAAACGCACCCCAGGGTTCATCAATCGTGGAAATTAGTCTGGGACACCAAAACAGTCAGTAATAGTCCATGAAAGAGGCCAGAATCGGCCAAAACTGCGGGTGTTGATGACCGACACGTAAACGCACCCCGGGGTTCATCAATCATGGAAATCACTCCGGGACCCCAAAACAGTGAGTAATAGTCCATGAAACGGGCCGGAATCGGCCAAAACTGCGGGTGTTGATGACCGACACGTAAACGGACCCCGGGGTTCGTCAATCGTGGAAATCACTCTAGGACCCCAAAACAGTGAGTAATAGTCCATGATACGGGCCAGAATCGGCTAAAACTGCGGGTGTTGATGACCGACACGTAAACGCACCCCAGGGTTCATCAATCGTGGAAATTAGTCCGGGACACCAAAACAGTCAGTAATAGTCCATGAAAGAGGCCAGAATCGGCCAAAACTGCGGGTGTTGATGACCGACACGTAAACACACCCCGGGGTTCATCAATCATGGAAATCACTCCGGGACCCCAAAACAGTGAGTAATAGTCCATGAAACGGGCCGGAATCGGCCAAAACTGCGGGTGTTGATGACCGACACGTAAACGCACCCCGGGGTTCGTCAATCGTGGAAATCACTCTAGGACCCCAAAACAGTGAGTAATAGTCCATGATACGGGCCAGAATCGGCTAAAACTGCGGGTGTTGATGACCGACACGTAAACGCACCCCAGGGTTCATCAATCGTGGAAATTAGTCTGGGACACCAAAACAGTCAGTAATAGTCCATGAAAGAGGCCAGAATCGGCCAAAACTGCGGGTGTTGATGACCGACACGTAAACGCACCCCGGGGTTCATCAATCATGGAAATCACTCCGGGACCCCAAAACAGTGAGTAATAGTCCATGAAACGGGTCGGAATCGGCCAAAACTGCGGGTGTTGATGACCGACACGTAAACGGACCCCGGGGTTCGTCAATCGTGGAAATCACTCTAGGACCCCAAAACAGTGAGTAATAGTCCACGATACGGGCCAGAATCGGCTAAAACTGCGAGTGTTGATGACCGACACGTAAAGGCAGCTCGGGGTTCGTCAATCGTGGAAATCACTCTAGGACCCCAAAACAGTGAGTAATAGTTCACGATACGGGCCGGAATCGGCCAAAACTGCGGGTGTTGATGACCGACACGTAAGCGCACCCCAGGGTTCATCAATCGTGGAAATCACTCTAGGACCCCAAAACAGTGAGTAATAGTCCATGATACGGGCCAGAATCGGCTAAAACTGCGGGTGTTGATGACCGACACGTAAACGCACCCCAGGGTTCATCAATCGTGGAAATTAGTCTGGGACACCAAAACAGTCAGTAATAGTCCACGAAACAGGCCAGAATCGGCCAAACCTGCGGGTGTTGATGACCGACACGTAAACGCACCCCGGGGTTCATCAATCATGGAAATCACTCCGGGACCCCAAAACAGTGAGTAATAGTCCATGAAACGGGCCGGAATCGGCCAAAACTGCGGGTGTTGATGACCGACACGTAAACGGACCCCGGGGTTCGTCAATCGTGGAAATCACTCTAGGACCCCAAAACAGTGAGTAATAGTCCACGATACGGGCCAGAATCGGCTAAAACTGCGGGTGTTGATGACCGACACGTAAACGCACCCCAGGGTTCATCAATCGTGGAAATTAGTCCGGGACACCAAAACAGTCAGTAATAGTCCATGAAAGAGGCCAGAATCGGCCAAAACTGCGGGTGTTGATGACCGACACGTAAACACACCCCGGGGTTCATCAATCATGGAAATCACTCCGGGACCCCAAAACAGTGAGTAATAGTCCATGAAACGGGCCGGAATCGGCCAAAACTGCGGGTGTTGATGACCGACACGTAAACGCACCCCGGGGTTCGTCAATCGTGGAAATCACTCCGGGACCCCAAAACAGTGAGTAATAGTCCATGAAACGGGCCGGAATCGGCCAAAACTGCGGGTGTTGATGACCGACACGTAAACGGACCCCGGGGTTCGTCAATCGTGGAAATCACTCTAGGACCCCAAAACAGTGAGTAATAGTCCATGATACGGGCCAGAATCGGCTAAAACTGCGAGTGTTGATGACCGACACGTAAAGGCAGCTCGGGGTTCGTCAATCGTGGAAATCACTCTAGGACCCCAAAACAGTGAGTAATAGTCCACGATACGGGCCAGAATCGGCTAAAACTGCGAGTGTTGATGACCGACACGTAAAGGCAGCTCGGGGTTCGTCAATCGTGGAAATCACTCTAGGACCCCAAAACAGTGAGTAATAGTCCACGATACGGGCCAGAATCGGCTAAAACTGCGAGTGTTGATGACCGACACGTAAAGGCAGCTCGGGGTTCGTCAATCGTGGAAATCACTCTAGGACCCCAAAACAGTGAGTAATAGTTCACGATACGGGCCGGAATCGGCCAAAACTGCGGGTGTTGATGACCGACATGTAAACGCACCCCAGGGTTCATCAATCGTGGAAATCACTCTAGGACCCCAAAACAGTGAGTAATAGTCCATGATACGGGCCAGAATCGGCTAAAACTGCGGGTGTTGATGACCGACACGTAAACGCACCCCAGGGTTCATCAATCGTGGAAATTAGTCCGGGACACCAAAACAGTCAGTAATAGTCCACGAAACAGGCCAGAATCGGCCAAAACTGCGGGTGTTGATGACCGACACGTAAACGCACCCCGGGGTTCATCAATCATGGAAATCACTCTAGGACCCCAAAACAGTGAGTAATAGTCCATGATACGGGCCAGAATCGGCTAAAACTGCGGGTGTTGATGACCGACACGTAAACGCACCCCAGGGTTCATCAATCGTGGAAATTAGTCCGGGACACCAAAACAGTCAGTAATAGTCCATGAAAGAGGCCAGAATCGGCCAAAACTGCGGGTGTTGATGACCGACACGTAAACACACCCCGGGGTTCATCAATCATGGAAATCACTCCGGGACCCCAAAACAGTGAGTAATAGTCCATGAAACGGGCCGGAATCGGCCAAAACTGCGGGTGTTGATGACCGACACGTAAACGCACCCCGGGGTTCGTCAATCGTGGAAATCACTCTAGGACCCCAAAACAATGAGTAATAGTCCACGATACGGGCCAGAATCGGCTAAAACTGCGGGTGTTGATGACCGACACGTAAACGCACCCCAGGGTTCATCAATCGTGGAAATTAGTCTGGGACACCAAAACAGTCAGTAATAGTCCATGAAAGAGGCCAGAATCGGCCAAAACTGCGGGTGTTGATGACCGACACGTAAACGCACCCCGGGGTTCATCAATCATGGAAATCACTCCGGGACCCCAAAACAGTGAGTAATAGTCCATGAAACGGGCCGGAATCGGCCAAAACTGCGGGTGTTGATGACCGACACGTAAACGGACCCCGGGGTTCGTCAATCGTGGAAATCACTCTAGGACCCCAAAACAGTGAGTAATAGTCCATGATACGGGCCAGAATCGGCTAAAACTGCGGGTGTTGATGACCGACACGTAAACGCACCCCAGGGTTCATCAATCGTGGAAATTAGTCCGGGACACCAAAACAGTCAGTAATAGTCCATGAAAGAGTCCAGAATCGGCCAAAACTGCGGGTGTTGATGACCGACACGTAAACACACCCCGGGGTTCATCAATCATGGAAATCACTCCGGGACCCCAAAACAGTGAGTAATAGTCCATGAAACGGGCCGGAATCGGCCAAAACTGCGGGTGTTGATGACCGACACGTAAACGCACCCCGGGGTTCGTCAATCGTGGAAATCACTCTAGGACCCCAAAACAGTGAGTAATAGTCCACGATACGGGCCAGAATCGGCTAAAACTGCGGGTGTTGATGACCGACACGTAAACGCACCCCAGGGTTCATCAATCGTGGAAATTAGTCTGGGACACCAAAACAGTCAGTAATAGTCCATGAAAGAGGCCAGAATCGGCCAAAACTGCGGGTGTTGATGACCGACACGTAAACGCACCCCGGGGTTCATCAATCATGGAAATCACTCCGGGACCCCAAAACAGTGAGTAATAGTCCATGAAACGGGTCGGAATCGGCCAAAACTGCGGGTGTTGATGACCGACACGTAAACGGACCCCGGGGTTCGTCAATCGTGGAAATCACTCTAGGACCCCAAAACAGTGAGTAATAGTCCACGATACGGGCCAGAATCGGCTAAAACTGCGAGTGTTGATGACCGACACGTAAAGGCAGCTCGGGGTTCGTCAATCGTGGAAATCACTCTAGGACCCCAAAACAGTGAGTAATAGTTCACGATACGGGCCGGAATCGGCCAAAACTGCGGGTGTTGATGACCGACACGTAAACGCACCCCAGGGTTCATCAATCGTGGAAATCACTCTAGGACCCCAAAACAGTGAGTAATAGTCCATGATACGGGCCAGAATCGGCTAAAACTGCGGGTGTTGATGACCGACACGTAAACGCATCCCAGGGTTCATCAATCGTGGAAATTAGTCTGGGACACCAAAACAGTCAGTAATAGTCCACGAAACAGGCCAGAATCGGCCAAACCTGCGGGTGTTGATGACCGACACGTAAACGCACCCCGGGGTTCATCAATCATGGAAATCACTCCGGGACCCCAAAACAGTGAGTAATAGTCCATGAAACGGGCCGGAATCGGCCAAAACTGCGGGTGTTGATGACCGACACGTAAACGGACCCCGGGGTTCGTCAATCGTGGAAATCACTCTAGGACCCCAAAACAGTGAGTAATAGTCCACGATACGGGCCAGAATCGGCTAAAACTGCGGGTGTTGATGACCGACACGTAAACGCACCCCAGGGTTCATCAATCGTGGAAATTAGTCCGGGACACCAAAACAGTCAGTAATAGTCCATGAAAGAGGCCAGAATCGGCCAAAACTGCGGGTGTTGATGACCGACACGTAAACACACCCCGGGGTTCATCAATCATGGAAATCACTCCGGGACCCCAAAACAGTGAGTAATAGTCCATGAAACGGGCCGGAATCGGCCAAAACTGCGGGTGTTGATGACCGACACGTAAACGCACCCCGGGGTTCGTCAATCGTGGAAATCACTCCGGGACCCCAAAACAGTGAGTAATAGTCCATGAAACGGGCCGGAATCGGCCAAAACTGCGGGTGTTGATGACCGACACGTAAACGGACCCCGGGGTTCGTCAATCGTGGAAATCACTCTAGGACCCCAAAACAGTGAGTAATAGTCCATGATACGGGCCAGAATCGGCTAAAACTGCGAGTGTTGATGACCGACACGTAAAGGCAGCTCGGGGTTCGTCAATCGTGGAAATCACTCTAGGACCCCAAAACAGTGAGTAATAGTTCACGATACGGGCCGGAATCGGCCAAAACTGCGGGTGTTGATGACCGACACGTAAACGCACCCCAGGGTTCATCAATCGTGGAAATCACTCTAGGACCCCAAAACAGTGAGTAATAGTCCATGATACGGGCCAGAATCGGCTAAAACTGCGGGTGTTGATGACCGACACGTAAACGCACCCCAGGGTTCATCAATCGTGGAAATTAGTCTGGGACACCAAAACAGTCAGTAATAGTCCACGAAACAGGCCAGAATCGGCCAAACCTGCGGGTGTTGATGACCGACACGTAAACGCACCCCGGGGTTCATCAATCATGGAAATCACTCCGGGACCCCAAAACAGTGAGTAATAGTCCATGAAACGGGCCGGAATCGGCCAAAACTGCGGGTGTTGATGACCGACACGTAAACGGACCCCGGGGTTCGTCAATCGTGGAAATCACTCTAGGACCCCAAAACAGTGAGTAATAGTCCACGATACGGGCCAGAATCGGCTAAAACTGCGAGTGTTGATGACCGACACGTAAAGGCAGCCCAGGGTTCATCAATCGTGGAAATTAGTCCGGGACACCAAAACAGTCAATAATAGTCCATGAAAGAGGCCAGAATCGGCCAAAACTGCGGGTGTTGATGACCGACACGTAAACACACCCCGGGGTTCATCAATCATGGAAATCACTCCGGGACCCCAAAACAGTGAGTAATAGTCCATGAAACGGGCCGGAATCGGCCAAAACTGCGGGTGTTGATGACCGACACGTAAACGCACCCCGGGGTTCGTCAATCGTGGAAATCACTCCGGGACCCCAAAACAGTGAGTAATAGTCCATGAAACGGGCCGGAATCGGCCAAAACTGCGGGTGTTGATGACTGACACGTAAACGGACCCCGGGGTTCGTCAATCGTGGAAATCACTCTAGGACCCCAAAACAGTGAGTAATAGTCCACGATACGGGCCAGAATCGGCTAAAACTGCGAGTGTTGATGACCGACACGTAAAGGCAGCTCGGGGTTCGTCAATCGTGGAAATCACTCTAGGACCCCAAAACAGTGAGTAATAGTTCACGATACGGGCCGGAATCGGCCAAAACTGCGGGTGTTGATGACCGACATGTAAACGCACCCCAGGGTTCATCAATCGTGGAAATCACTCTAGGACCCCAAAACAGTGAGTAATAGTCCATGATACGGGCCAGAATCGGCTAAAACTGCGGGTGTTGATGACCGACACGTAAACGCACCCCAGGGTTCATCAATCGTGGAAATTAGTCCGGGACACCAAAACAGTCAGTAATAGTCCACGAAACAGGCCAGAATCGGCCAAAACTGCGGGTGTTGATGACCGACACGTAAACGCACCCCGGGGTTCATCAATCATGGAAATCACTCTAGGACCCCAAAACAGTGAGTAATAGTCCATGATACGGGCCAGAATCGGCTAAAACTGCGGGTGTTGATGACCGACACGTAAACGCACCCCAGGGTTCATCAATCGTGGAAATTAGTCCGGGACACCAAAACAGTCAGTAATAGTCCATGAAAGAGGCCAGAATCGGCCAAAACTGCGGGTGTTGATGACCGACACGTAAACACACCCCGGGGTTCATCAATCATGGAAATCACTCCGGGACCCCAAAACAGTGAGTAATAGTCCATGAAACGGGCCGGAATCGGCCAAAACTGCGGGTGTTGATGACCGACACGTAAACGCACCCCGGGGTTCGTCAATCGTGGAAATCACTCTAGGACCCCAAAACAGTGAGTAATAGTCCACGATACGGGCCAGAATCGGCTAAAACTGCGGGTGTTGATGACCGACACGTAAACGCACCCCAGGGTTCATCAATCGTGGAAATTAGTCTGGGACACCAAAACAGTCAGTAATAGTCCATGAAAGAGGCCAGAATCGGCCAAAACTGCGGGTGTTGATGACCGACACGTAAACGCACCCCGGGGTTCATCAATCATGGAAATCACTCCGGGACCCCAAAACAGTGAGTAATAGTCCATGAAACGGGCCGGAATCGGCCAAAACTGCGGGTGTTGATGACCGACACGTAAACGGACCCCGGGGTTCGTCAATCGTGGAAATCACTCTAGGACCCCAAAACAGTGAGTAATAGTCCATGATACGGGCCAGAATCGGCTAAAACTGCGGGTGTTGATGACCGACACGTAAACGCACCCCAGGGTTCATCAATCGTGGAAATTAGTCCGGGACACCAAAACAGTCAGTAATAGTCCATGAAAGAGGCCAGAATCGGCCAAAACTGCGGGTGTTGATGACCGACACGTAAACACACCCCGGGGTTCATCAATCATGGAAATCACTCCGGGACCCCAAAACAGTGAGTAATAGTCCATGAAACGGGCCGGAATCGGCCAAAACTGCGGGTGTTGATGACCGACACGTAAACGCACCCCGGGGTTCGTCAATCGTGGAAATCACTCTAGGACCCCAAAACAGTGAGTAATAGTCCATGATACGGGCCAGAATCGGCTAATACTGCGGGTGTTGATGACCGACACGTAAACGCACCCCAGGGTTCATCAATCGTGGAAATTAGTCTGGGACACCAAAACAGTCAGTAATAGTCCATGAAAGAGGCCAGAATCGGCCAAAACTGCGGGTGTTGATGACCGACACGTAAACGCACCCCGGGGTTCATCAATCATGGAAATCACTCCGGGACCCCAAAACAGTGAGTAAATAGTCCATGAAACGGGCCGGAATCGGCCAAAACTGCGGGTGTTGATGACCGACACGTAAACGGACCCTGGGGTTCGTCAATCGTGGAAATCACTCTAGGACCCCAAAACAGTGAGTAATGGTCCACGATACGGGCCGGAATCGGCCAAAACTGCGGGTGTTGATGACCGACACGTAAACGGACCCCGGGGTTCGTCAATCGTGGAAATCACTCTAGGACCCCAAAACAGTGAGTAATAGTCCACGATACGGGCCAGAATCGGCTAAAACTGCGGGTGTTGATGACCGACACGTAAACGCACCCCAGGGTTCATCAATCGTGGAAATTAGTCCGGGACACCAAAACAGTCAGTAATAGTCCATGAAAGAGGCCAGAATCGGCCAAAACTGCGGGTGTTGATGACCGACACGTAAACACACCCCGGGGTTCATCAATCATGGAAATCACTCCGGGACCCCAAAACAGTGAGTAATAGTCCATGAAACGGGCCGGAATCGGCCAAAACTGCGGGTGTTGATGACCGACACGTAAACGCACCCCGGGGTTCGTCACTCGTGGAAATCACTCTAGGACCCCAAAACAGTGAGTAATAGTCCACGATACGGGCCAGAATCGGCTAAAACTACGGGTGTTGATGACCGACACGTAAACGCACCCCAGGGTTCATCAATCGTGGAAATTAGTCTCGGACACCAAAACAGTCAGTAATAGTCCATGAAAGAGGCCAGAATCGGCCAAAACTGCGGGTGTTGATGACCGACACGTAAACGCACCCCGGGGTTCATCAATCATGGAAATCACTCCGGGACCCCAAAACAGTGAGTAATAGTCCATGAAACGGGCCGGAATCGGCCAAAACTGCGGGTGTTGATGACCGACACGTAAACGGACCCTGGGGTTCGTCAATCGTGGAAATCACTCTAGGACCCCAAAACAGTGAGTAATGGTCCACGATACGGGCCAGAATCGGCTAAAACTGCGAGTGTTGATGACCGACACGTAAAGGCAGCTCGGGGTTCGTCAATCGTGGAAATCACTCTAGGACCCCAAAACAGTGAGTAATAGTTCACGATACGGGCCGGAATCGGCCAAAACTGCGGGTGTTGATGACCGACACGTAAACGCACCCCAGGGTTCATCAATCGTGGAAATCACTCTAGGACCCCAAAACAGTGAGTAATAGTCCATGATACGGGCCAGAATCGGCTAAAACTGCGGGTGTTGATGACCGACACGTAAACGCACCCCAGGGTTCATCAATCGTGGAAATTAGTCTGGGACACCAAAACAGTCAGTAATAGTCCAGGAAACAGGCCAGAATCGGCCAAACCTGCGGGTGTTGATGACCGACACGTAAACGCACCCCGGGGTTCATCAATCATGGAAATCACTCCGGGACCCCAAAACAGTGAGTAATAGTCCATGAAACGGGCCGGAATCGGCCAAAACTGCGGGTGTTGATGACCGACACGTAAACGGACCCCGGGGTTCGTCAATCGTGGAAATCACTCTAGGACCCCAAAACAGTGAGTAATAGTCCACGATACGGGCCAGAATCGGCTAAAACTGCGGGTGTTGATGACCGACACGTAAACGCACCCCAGGGTTCATCAATCGTGGAAATTAGTCCGGGACACCAAAACAGTCAGTAATAGTCCATGAAAGAGGCCAGAATCGGCCAAAACTGCGGGTGTTGATGACGGACACGTAAACACACCCCGGGGTTCATCAATCATGGAAATCACTCCGGGACCCCAAAACAGTGAGTAATAGTCCATGAAACGGGCCGGAATCGGCCAAAACTGCGGGTGTTGATGACCGACACGTAAACGCACCCCGGGGTTCGTCAATCGTGGAAATCACTCCGGGACCCCAAAACAGTGAGTAATAGTCCATGAAACGGGCCGGAATCGGCCAAAACTGCGGGTGTTGATGACCGACACGTAAACGGACCCTGGGGTTCGTCAATCGTGGAAATCACTCTAGGACCCCAAAACAGTGAGTAATGGTCCACGATACGGGCCAGAATCGGCTAAAACTGCGAGTGTTGATGACCGACACGTAAAGGCAGCTCGGGGTTCGTCAATCGTGGAAATCACTCTAGGACCCCAAAACAGTGAGTAATAGTTCACGATACGGGCCGGAATCGGCCAAAACTGCGGGTGTTGATGACCGACACGTAAACGCACCCCAGGGTTCATCAATCGTGGAAATCACTCTAGGACCCCAAAACAGTGAGTAATAGTCCATGATACGGGCCAGAATCGGCTAAAACTGCGGGTGTTGATGACCGACACGTAAACGCACCCCAGGGTTCATCAATCGTGGAAATTAGTCTGGGACACCAAAACAGTCAGTAATAGTCCACGAAACAGGCCAGAATCGGCCAAACCTGCGGGTGTTGATGACCGACACGTAAACGCACCCCGGGGTTCATCAATCATGGAAATCACTCCGGGACCCCAAAACAGTGAGTAATAGTCCATGAAACGGGCCGGAATCGGCCAAAACTGCGGGTGTTGATGACCGACACGTAAACGGACCCCGGGGTTCGTCAATCGTGGAAATCACTCTAGGACCCCAAAACAGTGAGTAATAGTCCACGATACGGGCCAGAATCGGCTAAAACTGCGGGTGTTGATGACCGACACGTAAACGCACCCCAGGGTTCATCAATCGTGGAAATTAGTCCGGGACACCAAAACAGTCAGTAATAGTCCATGAAAGAGGCCAGAATCGGCCAAAACTGCGGGTGTTGATGACGGACACGTAAACACACCCCGGGGTTCATCAATCATGGAAATCACTCCGGGACCCCAAAACAGTGAGTAATAGTCCATGAAACGGGCCGGAATCGGCCAAAACTGCGGGTGTTGATGACCGACACGTAAACGCACCCCGGGGTTCGTCAATCGTGGAAATCACTCCGGGACCCCAAAACAGTGAGTAATAGTCCATGAAACGGGCCGGAATCGGCCAAAACTGCGGGTGTTGATGACCGACACGTAAACGGACCCCGGGGTTCGTCAATCGTGGAAATCACTCTAGGACCCCAAAACAGTGAGTAATAGTCCACGATACGGGCCAGAATCGGCTAAAACTGCGAGTGTTGATGACCGACACGTAAAGGCAGCTCGGGGTTCGTCAATCGTGGAAATCACTCTAGGACCCCAAAACAGTGAGTAATAGTTCACGATACGAGCCGGAATCGGCCAAAACTGCGGGTGTTGATGACCGACATGTAAACGCACCCCAGGGTTCATCAATCGTGGAAATCACTCTAGGACCCCAAAACAGTGAGTAATAGTCCATGATACGGGCCAGAATCGGCTAAAACTGCGGGTGTTGATGACCGACACGTAAACGCACCCCAGGGTTCATCAATCGTGGAAAATAGTCCGGGACACCAAAACAGTCAGTAATAGTCCACGAAACAGGCCAGAATCGGCCAAAACTGCGGGTGTTGATGACCGACACATAAACGGACCCCGGGGTTCATCAATCATGGAAATCACTCTAGGACCCCAAAACAGTGAGTAATAGTCCACGATACGGGCCAGAATCGGCTAAAACTGCGGGTGTTGATGACCGACACGTAAACGCACCCCAGGGTTCATCAATCGTGGAAATTAGTCTGGGACACCAAAACAGTCAGTAATAGTCCATGAAAGAGGCCAGAATCGGCCAAAACTGCGGGTGTTGATGACCGACACGTAAACACACCCCGGGGTTCATCAATCATGGAAATCACTCCGGGACCCCAAAACAGTGAGTAATAGTCCATGAAACGGGCCGGAATCGGCCAAAACTGCGGGTGTTGATGACCGACACGTAAAAGGACCCCCGGGGTTCGTCAGTCGTGGAAATCACTCTAGGACCCCAAAACAGTGAGTAATAGTCCACGATACGGGCCAGAATCGGCTAAAACTGCGGGTGTTGGTGACCGACACGTAAACGCACCCCAGGGTTCATCAATCGTGGAAATTAGTCCGGGACACCAAAACAGTCAGTAATAGTCCACGAAACAGGCCAGAATCGGCCAAAACTGCGGGTGTTGATGACCGACACGTAAACACACCCCGGGGTTCATCAATCATGGAAATCACTCCGGGACCCCAAAACAGTGAGTAATAGTCCATGAAACGGGCCGGAATCGGCCAAAACTGCGGGTGTTGATGACCGACACGTAAACGGACCCTGGGGTTCGTCAATCGTGGAAATCACTCTAGGACCCCAAAACAGTGAGTAATAGTCCACGATACGGGCCAGAATCGGCTAAAACTGCGAGTGTTGATGACCGACACGTAAAGGCAGCTCGGGGTTCGTCAATCGTGGAAATCACTCTAGGACCCCAAAACAGTGAGTAATAGTTCACGATACGGGCCGGAATCGGCCAAAACTGCGGGTGTTGATGACCGACACGTAAACGCACCCCAGGGTTCATCAATGGTGGAAATCACTCTAGGACCCCAAAACAGTGAGTAATAGTCCACGATACGGGCCAGAATCGGCTAAAACTGCGGGTGTTGATGACCGACACGTAAACGCACCCCAGGGTTCATCAATCGTGGAAATTAGTCTGGGACACCAAAACAGTCAGTAATAGTCCATGAAAGAGGCCAGAATCGGCCAAAACTGCGGGTGTTGATGACCGACACGTAAACACACCCCGGGGTTCATCAATCATGGAAATCACTCCGGGACCCCAAAACAGTGAGTAATAGTCCATGAAACGGGCCGGAATCGGCCAAAACTGCGTGTGTTGATGACCGACACGTAAAAGGACCCCCGGGGTTCGTCAGTCGTGGAAATCACTCTAGGACCCCAAAACAGTGAGTATAGTCCACGATACGGGCCAGAATCGGCTAAAACTGCGGGTGTTGGTGACCGACACGTAAACGCACCCCAGGGTTCATCAATCGTGGAAATTAGTCCGGGACACCAAAACAGTCAGTAATAGTCCACGAAACAGGCCAGAATCGGCCAAAACTGCGGGTGTTGATGACCGACACGTAAACGCACCCCGGGGTTCATCAATCATGGAAATCACTCCGGGACCCCAAAACAGTGAGTAATAGTCCATGAAACAGGCCGGAATCGGCCAAAACTGCGGGTGTTGATGACCGACACGTAAACGCACCCCGGGGTTCGTCAATCGTGGAAATCACTCTAGGACCCCAAAACAGTGAGTAATGGTCCACGATACGGGCCAGAATCGGCTAAAACTGCGGGTGTTGATGACCGACACGTAAACGCACCCCAGGGTTCATCAATCGTGGAAATTAGTCCGGGACACCAAAACAGTCAGTAATAGTCCATGAAAGAGGCCAGAATCGGCCAAAACTGCGGGTGTTGATGACGGACACGTAAACACACCCCGGGGTTCATCAATCATGGAAATCACTCCGGGACCCCAAAACAGTGAGTAATAGTCCATGAAACGGGCCGGAATCGGCCAAAACTGCGGGTGTTGATGACCGACACGTAAACGCACCCCGGGGTTCGTCAATCGTGGAAATCACTCCGGGACCCCAAAACAGTGAGTAATAGTCCATGAAACGGGCCGGAATCGGCCAAAACTGCGGGTGTTGATGACCGACACGTAAACGGACCCCGGGGTTCGTCAATCGTGGAAATCACTCTAGGACCCCAAAACAGTGAGTAATAGTCCACGATACGGGCCAGAATCGGCTAAAACTGCGAGTGTTGATGACCGACACGTAAACGCACCCCAGGGTTCATCAATCGTGGAAATTAGTCCGGGACACCAAAACAGTCAGTAATAGTCCACGAAACAGGCCAGAATCGGCCAAAACTGCGGGTGTTGATGACCGACACGTAAACGCACCCCGGGGTTCATCAATCATGGAAATCACTCCGGGACCCCAAAACAGTGAGTAATAGTCCATGAAACAGGCCGGAATCGGCCAAAACTGCGGGTGTTGATGACCGACACGTAAACGCACCCCGGGGTTCGTCAATCGTGGAAATCACTCTAGGACCCCAAAACAGTGAGTAATGGTCCACGATACGGGCCAGAATCGGCTAAAACTGCGGGTGTTGATGACCGACACGTAAACGCACCCCAGGGTTCATCAATCGTGGAAATTAGTCCGGGACACCAAAACAGTCAGTAATAGTCCATGAAAGAGGCCAGAATCGGCCAAAACTGCGGGTGTTGATGACGGACACGTAAACACACCCCGGGGTTCATCAATCATGGAAATCACTCCGGGACCCCAAAACAGTGAGTAATAGTCCATGAAACGGGCCGGAATCGGCCAAAACTGCGGGTGTTGATGACCGACACGTAAACGCACCCCGGGGTTCGTCAATCGTGGAAATCACTCCGGGACCCCAAAACAGTGAGTAATAGTCCATGAAACGGGCCGGAATCGGCCAAAACTGCGGGTGTTGATGACCGACACGTAAACGGACCCCGGGGTTCGTCAATCGTGGAAATCACTCTAGGACCCCAAAACAGTGAGTAATAGTCCACGATACGGGCCAGAATCGGCTAAAACTGCGAGTGTTGATGACCGACACGTAAAGGCAGCTCGGGGTTCGTCAATCGTGGAAATCACTCTAGGACCCCAAAACAGTGAGTAATAGTTCACGATACGAGCCGGAATCGGCCAAAACTGCGGGTGTTGATGACCGACATGTAAACGCACCCCAGGGTTCATCAATCGTGGAAATCACTCTAGGACCCCAAAACAGTGAGTAATAGTCCATGATACGGGCCAGAATCGGCTAAAACTGCGGGTGTTGATGACCGACACGTAAACGCACCCCAGGGTTCATCAATCGTGGAAAATAGTCCGGGACACCAAAACAGTCAGTAATAGTCCACGAAACAGGCCAGAATCGGCCAAAACTGCGGGTGTTGATGACCGACACATAAACGGACCCCGGGGTTCATCAATCATGGAAATCACTCTAGGACCCCAAAACAGTGAGTAATAGTCCACGATACGGGCCAGAATCGGCTAAAACTGCGCGTGTTGATGACCGACACGTAAACGCACCCCAGGGTTCATCAATCGTGGAAATTAGTCTGGGACACCAAAACAGTCAGTAATAGTCCATGAAAGAGGCCAGAATCGGCCAAAACTGCGGGTGTTGATGACCGACACGTAAACACACCCCGGGGTTCATCAATCATGGAAATCACTCCGGGACCCCAAAACAGTGAGTAATAGTCCATGAAACGGGCCGGAATCGGCCAAAACTGCGGGTGTTGATGACCGACACGTAAAAGGACCCCCGGGGTTCGTCAGTCGTGGAAATCACTCTAGGACCCCAAAACAGTGAGTAATAGTCCACGATACGGGCCAGAATCGGCTAAAACTGCGGGTGTTGGTGACCGACACGTAAACGCACCCCAGGGTTCATCAATCGTGGAAATTAGTCCGGGACACCAAAACAGTCAGTAATAGTCCACGAAACAGGCCAGAATCGGCCAAAACTGCGGGTGTTGATGACCGACACGTAAACACACCCCGGGGTTCATCAATCATGGAAATCACTCCGGGACCCCAAAACAGTGAGTAATAGTCCATGAAACGGGCCGGAATCGGCCAAAACTGCGGGTGTTGATGACCGACACGTAAACGGACCCTGGGGTTCGTCAATCGTGGAAATCACTCTAGGACCCCAAAACAGTGAGTAATAGTCCACGATACGGGCCAGAATCGGCTAAAACTGCGAGTGTTGATGACCGACACGTAAAGGCAGCTCGGGGTTCGTCAATCGTGGAAATCACTCTAGGACCCCAAAACAGTGAGTAATAGTTCACGATACGGGCCGGAATCGGCCAAAACTGCGGGTGTTGATGACCGACACGTAAACGCACCCCAGGGTTCATCAATGGTGGAAATCACTCTAGGACCCCAAAACAGTGAGTAATAGTCCACGATACGGGCCAGAATCGGCTAAAACTGCGGGTGTTGATGACCGACACGTAAACGCACCCCAGGGTTCATCAATCGTGGAAATTAGTCTGGGACACCAAAACAGTCAGTAATAGTCCATGAAAGAGGCCAGAATCGGCCAAAACTGCGGGTGTTGATGACCGACACGTAAACACACCCCGGGGTTCATCAATCATGGAAATCACTCCGGGACCCCAAAACAGTGAGTAATAGTCCATGAAACGGGCCGGAATCGGCCAAAACTGCGTGTGTTGATGACCGACACGTAAAAGGACCCCCGGGGTTCGTCAGTCGTGGAAATCACTCTAGGACCCCAAAACAGTGAGTATAGTCCACGATACGGGCCAGAATCGGCTAAAACTGCGGGTGTTGGTGACCGACACGTAAACGCACCCCAGGGTTCATCAATCGTGGAAATTAGTCCGGGACACCAAAACAGTCAGTAATAGTCCACGAAACAGGCCAGAATCGGCCAAAACTGCGGGTGTTGATGACCGACACGTAAACGCACCCCGGGGTTCA